>CM057341.1:129320724-134120724 GCA_030015575.1 Agapanthus africanus
TGGAATCAAGATTTTTCCACAAATGGCGCCAACTGACGGATGTCGGATCACGTCAAGATGTTACCTTCCGTAGATCTGCTGTTGGCGACGATGGACGGCTGAGATTGGATTGGAGGTTGACTCCTGAAGCATGTGGATCTCAATGGGTTTGAGGTGGTTGAGACCGAGCTACATGCAAGGAAGTCCCGGGATGGTTGTACCACCGAGGACCCTCCGACGATCAAGTTAGACCGGATATTTGAGCAGAGTAACGGCCTAGTGAGCAAAGAATCACTTACCTGAACCGTCTGAAAGAGGGGTTTATATAGTGGTGGCAACAGGCAGGCAGACGTGAGAATCACGCCGGCCGTTACGCTCCCGGTGTCACGCCCGTGTGATAGACGGGATCCCGCATTAATGACAAGACAGGCTCGTTAATGGGGGATCGTGATGGCGTGGAACGCGGGACGTAGCTGGCAGATATCTCGTGCATGGCTAGATTCGCGAGGGTGAGAGGTTGCGCCTGCGATTGGTGTCATTGGTCGGTTGATGAGACCGAGGAAGATGGGCTCTGCAGAAGGCTCGGGGACGAGCGGGAGGCCGAGGTATCTTGGTTCTGCGATAGCCCAGAGACGAGCTGACAAGGCCGAGGAGGCCAATTGTGCAGGGGGCTCGGAGGTTAGCCAACAGTTGTTTGTAAGGCGGGCACAGAAGTGGTGTGGACGGTCGCAGAAGGTCGGCTACGTCCATGGGTCGCAGACCCAGGGTATCCTTCCGAGGTACCGTTCCTGGTCCTTTCTTGCAATCTACGGGATACATCATCTGCCACGTGTCACGATCTGGGAGATCACCAATATCGAGCATCGTCACTATGAAAGGAAAAGCTTTTCTAATATATATATATATATATATATATATATATATATATATATATATATATATATATATAAATTAGAATTCACGATTAGGATTTTTATTTTTACAAAATACTTTACAGTTGTTCTATCTTTTTAATAAAATTCTCTATAAATTCATTTTAATATGATTGTTTACAAGCCAACTTACAAGAATCAATTTTTCGTCTAAATTTATTTTAATCTTCATAAATCTTATTGTAAATTTATAACTTTCTTTTTGGACACAGATCCTTATGGAGTTAATTTATATATAATCCAATTTGATTACATGTTTGATTAGATTTTCTTCTTATATATAAATCTACTAATGGTTGGGGTGTTAGATTTTATTCACAAATATCTTACATGCCAAAAACCTAGTATTAATGTATATAATTCGAAAGATTATAAGTAAAGTAGATTGTTTCAAAATATCTAGGATGAATAAGCAGACATTCGAAACAAGGGTTGCTGAGTATTATAAAATGAGGCTCGAGTTGACTTAGCTTTAAATTTTATCTTTACCATTTTTTTTCTTTTTAATAATCTTGCCTTGGTTTCCGAGTTTCGCCACGATACTATTTTAACTTGTTGCCCTACCTGACCCTAGGCTCAGGATTCGCCACCGGTACTTGTTGCAGAGAAGTGATGGAAGGTTTACTTTCAGATATGGAACTTAGAATGCAGAGGATGGTATGATTACTTGAAAAAAAAATTAATTTTATTTTTATAAACCTTAGATTGTCTTGTTTCTTCAATATACCGAATTCCTATTTATGTAATTGTTTGGATGTGATTGGAATACTTAATGATTTATGTTAAGCTTATGTTAGCTTGACATACATCGTTTTCATGATCAGGTGCAAGAACAGTTTCAGAATTTACTGCTCAACCTTCAAGGTCTTTCGACTTCCAGGTAAAATCTACACCAATATCGATTCTCTTGTTAAAAGAATAGTTTCAAATTCCATATACTGCTCGAGATTGTCATCTTTTGGAACACATACTTGAAATTTGTAGCATATAATTTTGTTTCATGCATTCTGTAGATCTCCCATGAGAAACCCGATCCCAGAAGTTGCTGGATTTCAAATGCATTTCGCTAATAACTTTCCGCTTAAGTTTTTCACTGATAGAGCAATTAAAGCAGAGGGCAACGTGCCGATTCGAATAGTTATTAGAGACGCTAATTCAAAAGAGATTGTTTCTTCTGGTCCTTTTTCTTCGCTTAAGATTAAGATTGTTGTCCTTGACGGTGAATTTTCGGGTGATGGACAAGTGTGGACCAAGGACGAATTTCTTAAAAATGTAAAATCTCAAAGAAAAGATAAGAGGCCACTGCTAACTGGAGATTTGAACATTAGTTTGTCCAATGGGGTTGGCCACATTAACAATGCGACGTTCACGGATAATTCAAGTTGCACTAGAAGTGGATTTAGACTGGGTGTAGTGGCATCCGAAAAAAATCCTACAGAGATACGAGTTCGAGAAGCCTTAAGTGAAACTTTTTAGGTGAACGATTGTCGCGTACATTGTAAGTTTTCTTGTTTAATTTAATCTTGACCTAATTTTGTTGTTCCTATAGATTGGAAAAAGAAATGTTGGCTATATTTCACTTTAAAAAAATCATCATTCTTCATACAAGTACCATTTAATTTGTAATTCGTAAATAAATACCATGCACTCAGCATATTTTAGGGAACTTTAGCCAGAAATATCTGCACAATGTTACAACTCACAAAGATTCACCACCGTTTCTATGCAGACAATAACAGATCACGGAATAATACTGTGAAATACGGGACCATAACAGAGTTATATCTATATTTCATTTGTCACAACATGAAACACTCTTGAAATTAATGTGAGAATAACTTGCGTTAGAGAGAAAAACTACAATTTCCACTTTTTTATAAATGCAAATATTGCAGCTTCATTGAATTGTGTTAGAATTGAATATGGCAGATCGTCAATCCTCACCCAATTTTGGAGTTTTGGTTCAGTAGAAGGGAATTTAAGCTAGTATGAGAGAAAGCCGGGTTCATCTCACCGGACATAGAATTAGTGCAGGAAAAAGAGAAAACAACCCTTAAGTTGTTGTGATGTGTTGAATATGAAAATATATATTTGTTTACTAACCCTCACCACAACTTCGGAGTTTTGGTGTAGTACTGTCAGGTTCTTTATTTGAGATTTCCTAAAAGCGAGACTTGTGCGATTTCAGCGAATCAGAAAAACATCACTCCATCATTGAACGATGCAGTTTGGCGCTTAAGAAAGATAGGGAAAATGGTCCTATCCACAAGAACCTTGACAAAGCTAATATCTATACCGTGCAAGATTTCTTAAGGTCCTTAACTATCGATCGTGACAATCTACTCGCGGTGAGAAAGATCAACCACGTATACTTTTCTGATGAAACTATATAATTGCAAACAACTACCATAACCTCCCTCCCCTTTCTTTCCTTACTTAGTTGCTCAGCAATGGAATGCCAAATAAAATGTGGGAGACAACTTTTGAACATGCCCGCGGATGTCCTCTCGGGAACAAACTTTATTCTTACTACGTTAAAGATGAAGAAGTGGTTCTTGTCTTCAATGCAATATATGAGCTCGTCGGGGCAATAATCAATGGCCCGTATCGACCATTATCTGGTCTCACTCCATCTCAAAAGGTGTGTAATTGATCCGGAGAACTTTGATGAGTGTCTGGATCCTGCTTTATGTCCGTCGGTTATCTATATACTTGCACTTTATACAATGATCTTTTTACATTCAAAGAAAACTTTTCCTTGTGTCTGCAGGAGTTAGTAGAAGGATTTAAAAAAATTGCTTATACAAAGACCCAAGACATAGAGGAGTTTAAGGGTAATCTGGAAGTTACTTCCATTACAGAATCAAGTGTAACCGGACTGGATTCGATTAACTTGCCAGAGATTAACTCTATCCCTAGCATGGAATTTGATATGGAGGGTTTCCTACTGAGTTGGGCGGTTAGTAGTTATTATCCATTATCCTTTCTGATGTCTATTCTTTTGTGTTCATATAGTGATAAGAGAGAGAAAATCCCTTTGCCCCTTACCTTTTGAGTATTTTCGGGGGGGGGGGGGGGGGGGGGGGGTAATCCAAAACGAGGGTCTATAAGAATGAATAGGGTATCTTTTGTACGAGTTTTTGTTATAAAGTTTAGGTATGCATGAGGCTATATACCTTTATTTGAGACTTCTATAGTTCATTAGATTGCTTTTAATCCTGCTCTGTAAACATGGGGGGATAGGTATCATCCTATCACAACCCTGAAACTTTTAGGACGGATAGAACTCGAATTTTATCCAACGCAAAAACCTGATTACATAAATGTAAAGTCCTTTGTATAGGCTAAATCCTGTCAGAACCTAACAGTGCAAAAGAATGAAAACGGTCCCAATTTGAAAATAACCTAAAAGAGAAAATAAACTCAAGTATCGAAAAGCTCCTAACCTGTCCACCTCTCGACTTCTGAACCCCTGTGCGTCCCTCCAATAACCCTAAATTGCCATCAAATCAGGTGCCATTAGGATGAAATCGAGCTGAGTGCACCATCGTAAAGCTATTGAGTACATTTGCGAAACAGTATGACAATAGTCATTTCGATGTCCGGATCAAAAGTCATGGGATTCAAAAGTTGACCAAAATTCACCACCTCTTTTATGATTGTTCGGAACGCGGTCCAAATGATATCACTTCTCACTATCTCACCATTTTCTAAAATTGTTCCTATTTCGGCAAAGGTGCCAAAACGATGGTGGGTTATGTAAATTTTACCCAATCAAATTATCATAGAGAATATTAACGCATACCTTAAAGTTCAGTTTCATACATGTCCCTAACTCCAAGTCCGTGTGGAAAATATGGTGTTATTATATAAACACTTCATACCCAAATATAAAAACAACACCGAGAAATACTTTATCCGGTTCCTTAGAAACAGCCCCGCAGGGGGGGGGGGGGGGGCGTTGAGCCAAACTCACTCATTCTAACGGGCATATTTATCAGTTTCCGTTGTGCATGTTGGTTCTCCCTCGTTTTCTCCTCAATATTGAGAGCTATTACAGATGCACTTATTTCTTATCCGTCCAGTGTTTTTCAACTCTACGCTTTTAAGCCTCTCATTTCTAGATCATCTATTAATACTCTAATTTCTATATAAGAAGAGGAAAGTGACCTAAAGTATTTATAATGACACCAACGCGTCAACATTCTATTGAATGATATCAGTTGCTTAAGTCGATATGACATCTCTCATATTAAATGTTGGATCCAATTATGTCACATCATCTAATATGCAATACCCAATAAGGTATCACCACTAATGGTTCACACATTACACCCGCATGCCTCATATAGTAAATATCCCTATCTAGCATTTCTTTTTAGCAAGTGCAAAATGATACAGGTCTGAACTAATGGTAGGGAGTCATATTACTCGAGTTTGTTCCAAGACGATTTGGGTTTGTCTGTGTGTGCATGTCTGAATGTATATAATTTTATTGATTTCATTATTATTAGCAAACTTTTCATAAAAAAAATAAAATAATTATTAACAAACTTTATACTATAAAAATGTAAATTGCTCTCTCTCCCTCTTTGTTGCGCTTTCCATGTCATGAACTTATGACCTTTCCTATCATAGTCAATCCTGTCGTATGCATCTTACTTAACTGTTTTCTGTTATTTTATTTTTTTGGCTTGCAGTCTCCTTCTGAGACACTACTCAATGAGCTTTCGGGCAATCCAGGTTCCGAGACGCTACCAGATATCAGATATTCAACTTGTTTGAACCCTTTCGCGCAGAATGCAGCTTTTGATACTTCAAGCAAAGAAAAGAACTTGGCGGAATTTCACATGGAACCGCTAGAGCCGCCAACCACAAAAGCGGATGGAATTCGTGATTTCCTTTGAAGTGGTTCAGGTACAATTGCTACAATTGTTACTTGTATGGTTGTACCCGTCGATTTATTTTCATGACACTAGTATCGCGGGCTTCACAGGCTTACTATTGCTGCGGTTTTGTGTTATTAGTACTTTGAATTTCATAAATGTACACGAACACGCCGTCATTCGCTGTATGTTATTGTCAGATTGAACAAGTGTTTTGCGAATGGAAATTACTAATAATTTGGTTTGAGACTTTGTACAACTTAACTTCTTTGTTCGCGATTATATATGTGTGATATTGCAATTTATTAAGCTTGACTGAGGTTATTGAATTTTCAGGGTGCTATATATACTGGTTCTTCATGAAATCTATACCATCATTAGTGGTACTCGATGTATGTTCAATTGCTAAAAACATACACATTATTAGCATGATATAAAATATAATTACAGAAATTGTTTGAAAATAGCGTTGTGGTGGTTTGAATAAACTCTGCCTTAGTTTTAATGTGAGAAACTGGAGTGTATTGTGACACGATAGGAATTTTCCTATTTTGGCGCATCCAAAAGTCAACCAATATTCGATTGTTTCAACGATTGGGTATGGCCTATTGATCTTCATCACTTTAAATATGTGGATTAATTTTCATGTCCTTTGGTTACGGACATTTGCTCTTGAATTGGATGATTGAAAAACTAACTATTTTTCGACTATACAACATTTTGTGATGCTGAATAAATGGACAAAGAGTATCCAAACGATATGAAAATTGGTATATGCCCATAATTTAGAACCTAGAGATTGACATGGTTGGTGTTGATCGTCAAAAAAATTCAATGGATGGTTGACTTTTCATCCCATCGGTATAAAAAAAATCTATCAGGCCGTTTTATACTCCGCATCCTCCCATGATATCTCCATGTTGTTGATTAAAATGTACATATTGCTTTAAGATCCTCTTTTATGAGGAATCTATCTATACTATCTATATACATAATGTAAAGGTATAGAAAGGTGGCAGATTTTCTCTATTTCCCAAATTGTCCATGCTCAATTATTTGCTTCAGCAAATGCAATTATGAGCATGCAACAACACATATTTTGTTTACAATAATTCAATCTATATATGCTCCTTTTTATATTTCAAACACCATAGTCATGAATAAGGACAATAATTTATGTCAAACTATGTGTAGTGAAGTGAAAGAAGGATAATAATTTATGTCAAACAAACAAATGAATTTAATATGTGCAGTGAAGCAAGCATGGAATTTCAACAAGTATACTATTTGTTGATGTAAAAATGACCTTCAATTTCATATTTTAACCACCATAGTCATCAATAAGGACAATATTTTTTGTCAAGATATGTGTAGTGATGTGAAAGGACATTGCAAACAAACAAATCAATTTAATATTTGCAGTGAAGCAAGCATATAGAATTTCAACAAGCATACTATTTGTTGATGTAAAAATGACCCTCAATTTCATGTTTCAACCACCATAATCATCAATAAGGACAATAAATTATGTCAAGCTATGTGTAGTGAAGTGAAAGGACATTGCAGACAAACAAACCAATTTAAAATGTGCAGTGAAGCAAGCATAGAATTTCAACAAGCATTCTGTTTGTTGATGTAAAAATGACCTTTAATTTCATGTTTCAACCACCATAGTCATCAATAAGAACAATAATTTATGTCAAGCTATGTGTAGTGAAGTGAAAGGACATCGCAAACAAACAAATGAATTTAATGTGCAGTGAAGCAAGCATAGAATATCAACAAGCATATTATTTGTTGATGTAAAAATGACCTTCGCTGCAACATGTGATTCCGGTATGTCGTATGGTGCATTTAAGATATTGAGTGACTTTACTCAACCTCCAACAACAACTACTATTTTTTCATCCTTATAAATAGCTTGTGGATCCTTATATCGACCACAACAATCTGTCTAAGAAGATGTCAGTTAACGGAGAGATTGTAAGTTATTATTCTTATCATGTACATTTATTTGTATATTAACAAAATTACATTACTTATGTTTTCAAGTTCTAACAATGCTTTAAAATCTGTAACAACCCTAATTTTCCTATACAAATTTTTGTACAATTTTTTTCAAAATTGTTTAAAGGGGTATTTATTGCCTGAGCACAAAATAAGTAATTAATTAGCAATTTAATTACAAGAAAGAGCTTGTGGCTCATTGGTAATACTTTGCACTGCTGAACTAACTCATCAGAGTTCAAATCCCATACCCCACATTATTTTTAATATTATTTTGTTTTGAATTTTTAGAACACCAAGAGTTTACACGTGCATATCTCACAAAAACCCCACTACACCTAAAAATGGGGATTCCGGCCGCCTGACTCGGCCGGAACTCGGCCTCGACTCGGCCGATTCCGGCTACGACCCCAACATGAAAAATGCGTCTTTTCATCTCCCCTGAACACCTGTATAATTTATTTCCTCAGAGCATCTCCAGAGCTCTTTTAAAACACCAATTACTCCACTTTTAATACATTTTATTACATTTATCACATTTTTTTCATTTTAACCTTTCACCTACCCTAACCGTACCCTAACTCTATAAATACAACCCCTAAACACCATCCCCTCACTCACATTTCTGTCCAAACTCTCAAGAAATTCCTAAAAACCCTATTGTGCATTTGAAGTGAACAAAGAGGCGAAGCTCCGGCGAATTTTTCGGTCATCTTCCGACGACGATCCTAGGAACCCCCGACGACGAAACGACGCACCGTCGACTCCTCTCGTCTCCCCTTCCTCTCTTCTGTTAACTAAACCCGTAAGTCCCCCTCCTTCTTCTCTAATCTTTTTCTAAAAATACAAAATTTCAAAACCCAACGAAATCGAAGCAAATACGATTTCCGATTCGGTTCTTCCTAAAATCTCATTTTTCCTTTAATACAATCTTGTTAAAACATTACATGTTGACTATTAAACACTAACTAATCATATTGAACAAGTTCCATATCAAAAGTAATTGCTATTTCCATTTTACCGTATTTTTTTCATTAAACTACCATATAGTTTCATTTCTACATTTAAACCATCAAAACCTTGCTAAACCTTTAAGTAGATCACGAGGTAATGACCTACTTCCTCACAAAACTCATATATAACATAGCACAATACCCTCGGGAACATAGAATACGGGAAAACGACATCTTTACAAATAAATACCATTGTTTCCCCCAATCAGAGCAAAGCTCTGTTTGAATTTCAAAATTCAAAATTCGAAGCAGCGTTTCAAATTCTTTGCGCTGCGCGCAATGTGCCACGTGTCAAAAACTGATACGGCAGCGCAGCGTCCAAGACAGAGCGCCCAATCAGCGCAAAGCTCTATTAAAAAACAAAAATAGCAACAAAGCTTCAGTTGCGCAAGCGCTGCGCTGCGCGACACGTGTCAGCGCAGTCGCTTTGGCGCAAAGCGCTGCGCTGCGCGACACGTGTCAGCGCAGTTGCGCAAGCGCAGCGGAGCTGCGCGATGCGCTGCGCGACACGTGTCAGTGCAGTTGCGCAAGCGCAGCTGCCCTGCGCTGTGCGCTGCGCGACACGTGTCAGCGCAGATGCGCAAGCGCAGCTGTCCTGCGCTGTGCGCTGCGCGACACGTGTCACGCTCTGGAGCATTTGCGCCAAACAGAATTAAAATTCTAAGAAATCTTTCTGTTCTTGTTAAAACAAGAAGATTTTCTTCTGTAAAACAGAAGCTCTTGGATCAAAAATCCAACGGTGGGGAAAATTCCCCAAATCACTCAGAGAAAGATCTCTTTAACAAATTTAACTAATTTATGGGCACTATAAAAAGGACCCTAGACCTCAATTCAAATGCATCAACATTTTTTTTTGGTGAAGAATCAAGAACTTCAAACAGAGAAAACTCTGAAGAAACTCCAAAAGAAGAAAAGGTAAAAACCTTTAGGAAGAAGAGAAAATTCTCTTATGAACAGATTATTGATCTAAGAGCAAGATCAATAATCTTAAATAAACAGAAAAAAATAAATAATAATAGTGTTTTGCACTTTCTTATGAACATTGGTTCTTTGAAAACAAGAAAAAACTTGTTTTCTTTGATTTAAAATCGATCAAAATATAAAACAGTGCTTTGCACTTGAAAAATTGCATTGTTGCGCTCCTTTGTTGGCGCAAGCCACCAGGGAGCACCACGTGTCAACAGCGTAACAGCGCAGCGCACTGACACAGCGCACTGCGCTTGCATTCACCGGAGTGCGACACGTGTCGCTTCCACGAGCGCTTGCGCTCATTATTTGGCGCAAAGCGCCTGACAAGCCACTGTCAAATAATTAGTGCACCGCATTGCTTACAAAAGGGCCAAGCCCAATTAAAGAAGGCCTAACAGGCCTAATAAAATGCAATGCATTATTTTAAAAAGGGCAGAGCCCAAACCAAAACAGATGCTCTGCATCATTTACAAAGGGACAGAGCCCAAATAAAAAATGGCATAGCAGGGGCAAAGCCCTAGCACAAGCCTAATAGGCCAAAGATAAATAAAAACGTTGAACATTCTTCAACTGGACTTAGCCCAATCATGGCCGTAAGTCCTCAAATTAAATTGACTGAGCGCGGCTCTCTCTTAAATCAATTTATATCCGGTTCGAGGGTACATCTCCGAACTCCTCTGACGCCTGTCGTTGTAATCCCTCAACGACGCCAGAGAGGTGACGAGTCCCGACGACCACACATCAATATGGACCGAGACGTCCTTAAACTAATATCGGACCGAGACGTCCTTAAACTAATATCGGACCGAGACGTCCTTAAATTAATATTGGGACCGAAATGTTCTTAAACTAATAATGGACCACCATGTCCCTAAACTGGAATATGGACCACGTCCTTAAACTGGAACATGGACCACTACGTCCCTAAACTGGAACATGGACCACTACGTCCCTAAACTGGCGATAGACCGCCACGTCCCTAAACTGGAATACGGACCACCACGTCCCTAAACTGGAATACGGACCACCACGTCCTTAAACTGGAATATAGACCGCCACGTCTCTAAACTGGAACAATAGAGCCTCCAAATGCTCTTTTACCGGATCTAAACGATCCCGTTTAAGTCGATCTTGGCCCCAAACACGGCTAACGTATCCTTAAACATTCAAATGGACTATAAAATTCCAAATCAACTCTGGTTCGAGGGTACATCTCTGAGCTCCTCTGACACCTGTCGTTGTAATTCTTCAACGACGTCAGAGAGGTGACGAGTCCTGACGGCCATATATCACTACGTTAAGTCGATCTTAGTCCCAAACAAGACTAATGTATCCTTAACGAACGTTTAAGTCGATCTTGGCCCTAAACATGGCTAACGTATCCTTAAACTAAAACACCAAACCCAAATCTAAGTAAATACGGATTTGGACTAATCCACGTCCTACGGGCGACGGCATCACTTAGTCTCCGTATACAATCCACGGGCAACCACAAACAAAACAAACACACACGACACGAAGTGAAATTCTGGAGAAGGAGAAAGTTGCTACCGCGATACGGTAGCGTAATTAATTGCAGGGGCTTGCGCCTGCAGGGAAGAGCGTCCCCACAATCAAAAACCCCTCAAGCGAGGGGGAATCTGACGAAGTCTGCTACATCGGCCGCATCCGTCTAAACCTCCGATATACGGTGCCATAAATCAATTTGGCATCTTCGGAGAGGTGGATGGATAAAACCAAATAGCATCTGCCCCGAATCTCAGGCAAGACGCCCTAGCGTCGTCCGGCCGCCATTCGGAGGGGAACAGATTCTGGCACGCCCGGTGGGACCTTTTCCTCTTTCCACTCGACACTTCGTGTGTCGTCTTCGTGAACCAACCGCGGTTTGTTAATGGTTGCCTTCGGATTTTAAGTTACTAAGATTTGGTCTTTTGCCTGGCGCGGAACTCAAGCATCAATGGCCTCTAACTGCACCAACTGCTCGAAGTGCCACTGCAACGGACGCTCCACCTCACTGGGAGGTGTAGCATATGGGCCCCAAGCGGCTTCCTTCCTCGCTCTGCCGGTAGACCAGGTGACCCAAGCCACCACTGGCCTGTTCTTCGGGACCATGATCCCACCTACAAGCTTCTCTGCGCCAATACCTGCACCGGAAGTGAACAAGAAGTCGGTCTTCGACCGGCTCACTGCTACGACGGCCCCTGTCAACGGGTCGCCAACTACCAAACCGACAGCCTCTGTTTTCACCAGGGTAGATCAGAACTCTAAACTGGCTGTCCCAAGGAAGGCAATGACTGCTGCTCCAGAAGTCGTCAAGGCGGCTTCCCCTGTCAAAGAGTCAGTCTTTTCAAGACTGACAATTCCTGCTCCTGTCCCTGCTCGAGGATCTGTCTTCGATAGGTTGGATATCACCACTCAGAAGACAACCTCAATCTTTAAGAGGTTAACACCGGCGGCGCCTCATTCAGACAGGGGGCAAAAAGAAGCTGTCTCTATCTCCGAGCCAGTCCCAACGGCTCGTCGTGCTCGACGTCGCCATTGGCAACGAATGAGAAAGGCAGGGGGCAACTCCCCCTCAGGAATAACTCCACCGGCTCCAGTGGTAGAAGTCAATGCTGCTGTTCCAACTGGGAATAGCTTTGAACTGCTGAAGAGGGTGCGTAAGAACTCTCCAACCGCTACACTGAAAAGATCTCCTCCGCCTGCGGAGAGAGTTCCAGAAACGAAGCAAGAACAACCCCCTCAACGGCTGTCCTCAAGAATTTATAAAGTTTGGCGGAGGGTTCAAGACTCCGTGATCGACTTAGATCAATCTCGTCAACAAAAGAAGACTAAGGTGCAAAAAGAAAAAGACCGTCCGATTGAACAGCAGAGGACAACAATCGCTAGGGTGCCCACTGCAACGGCCCCTTCAACTTCAACGGCCCACAAAAGAAGAAGGCCGGAGAAAACCCCCGCGCCGGCGACAAATATCAGAGGTGGTGAACCCAAACGCCCTAAGTCAGGGGTCATTGTAGTTCATACCGTCTATGTGGCGTCTGGTAAAGAGGACAGTCGCATATCTACGGGTCATCGACTGCTTACGCGATCAGTGACCAAGGCGCAGGAGCAACAACAGAAGCTCCAAGAAATGATGAATGCTATGGCCGCACTTACAGGGCCAAAAGAAAACCCTGAAACGTCCTCGGAAGAACGCCAGGAGGAAGAAACCGACGCCGAATTCCTTCGTCGAATACTAGAGAAGAAGGACAAAGAGGCTGCTGAACAAGCAGCCAACATACAGCGTATGGGCCTCCTCTTCCAAGACATGGTAGGGATGATGATACAACAAGATCCCACGGCTGAAGAGCCTCCAATCGTCCTTGGAGACGATAGGGGAGAGACATCAAATCCTCCGCCAGCTCTGTCAACGGCTAAAGAGGATACAATCTCCAAAGCTGATTTGGATGAGTACATCGCCCAACAAATACGGGTTCATCATGCGACCGAAGCAGCCGGCCAGGTCGTAAAAACAGGGCGGCCATATCCAAGTTGGTACGATCAAATCAAGTACCCGCCAGGTTATACAATTCCCAAGTTCCATGTCTACAAGGGAACGGGCAATCCTCACCAGCATGTTGCCCAATTCAGGGCACTCTGCGACAACACCGGCGGTGACGACAAGCTGTTGCTTCGCCAGTTTGTTGGAAATTTATTAGATACGGCGTTCGAATGGTACTCTGAGCTCCCGAACGACTCTGTCAAAACCTTCGCGGAGATGGAGCTGCTGTTTACTCAACGTTTTGCAAGCGCCAGTGAACGCACCCCGATGACGATACTGATTAACTCCAGGGTAAAACCAGGCGAGACATAGGTTCAAT
Organism: Agapanthus africanus; assembly: GCA_030015575.1. Taxonomy (NCBI): domain Eukaryota; kingdom Viridiplantae; phylum Streptophyta; class Magnoliopsida; order Asparagales; family Amaryllidaceae; genus Agapanthus; species Agapanthus africanus. The sequence goes on from CM057341.1 coordinate 129,334,371, forward strand.
ACGCTATACGGTGGCGGAACTTATGGTCGAAGTGCGAGCAGCGCATTGAAGAAGCTCCTGCGGTGGGTATGTTTGTGGGAACCCTTGATCCGCGAGCAACCATCTCGCAATTTATGATGTTTTTCATGCCGACTACCTTCCAGGCCTTGATTGACAAGCTAGCGCAGATGGATCAGATGGGCCATAAACCTCCTCTTCCAAAGCCGGACTCCCGAAATGACAAGGGGAAGGGAAAAGCGATCATCGTCGCTAATGCTTAACAACAACCGAGCAACTCGAAGCCGGTTGTGCGTCAAAGCAATATGCGCCCGTACGTAGACCTTGAGGAGAGGCTAGGACGTTCTTACTCGTTTCCCCGCGATAAAACGAGGAGGTTATTTGAGCTGGCGTTGCGCAACCGACTCATAAATCTGCCGGATCCGAAATGTCCATTGCAACCAAGTGATGTCAACGAGCTTAACTACTGTCTTTATCATCGAGTACTGGGCCATCCGATCGAAGATTGCTACGTTTTCAAAAATTGGCTTGAAAACCAGTGCCGACAGGGCAAATTCGCGTTATCTGACAAATGGAAGGTGAATCCCCCGCAGCCCCACACCTCTAAGGGGACGAATACGCCGGGGACAACATGCTCCGTTGTTGAAGAAGCTCCTTGGGAGGTTGTATTATCAGCCAAGACAAAGAGGATGCTAAACGACCTTCAGACATGTCCAGCGATCAAGTGGAAGAACCCATTGGAACCACAGGTCATTGAAGGGATGTTGAAACCACGTCCAACTCCAAAGACCGATAGTGATGGCTCAAGCACTCGCAACCAGTCGCCAAAATCTTCGAAGAAGAAGAAAAAGAAGTCAAAGAATCCCATGAAGCCTGGCGACAAGCGCACGGACTTGCAAAAACAAATTGACGCGCTGGAGGAATACAACCAGAAGGCACGGACTCCCATTACATTCCAAGAGTTCCTCAATCAAGTCTTTCAAGAAGAAGATGAGGGAGAAAGTTCACCTGATGAATCTGAAGAATGCGTGGCGAGCTGTCATGTGATTTCCCATCCGTTCATGGACGATGAAGAAACTCCTTGTACCGAAGCGCTGGGGGCATATCTTGAACCAAAATTTCCGGAGCTATCAGATGAAATGATTGACGCGTTCCTTAATGAAACTCGATTGAAAAGTAAAGCTGATCGAGAACGCGAGACGGCTATATTTGAAAGGGCCAAGCGTCAGCGACTTCATGAAAGAGCTGAGACGATCCCGCTGGAGCAAAACACCTCCGCTACCGACAAAAGCCAATTCAAGATGAGGAAAAAGTTTGCTAAGGCCATATCAATGGGCATGAAGCTACCATCCTCTGAAGGAAACATCACCGGTGAAGTGGAAACGCACCCTTCCTATTGCTTATATCATCAAAAGATTTCGCACCCCACTCAAGAGTGCAAAGCTTTCGATAGATGGTGGCAAGGATACGTTGCTCATCGACAACGTTTTAAACGGGAGAAGCGCAAAACTCGTCGGGAGCGGAAAAATACGACCGAAAAGCTTGAAAGAACTACCGGCGATTGTCGCATGGTTAACACCGGCAGGTCACAAGTGCCTACATTCGGGAGCGATTCTGATGAAGAGCTGGAACTTGCCCCTCTCTTTAAAGAATCCACTTCGGGAAAAGAAGAAGAACCGAAGGTCTGCGAAAATATCCGGCTGCGGAATCGAACGCTGCCTGCAAAGAATCTCGGACCCTCAAACAGGAAAGAGAAAGGGAAAGAAAAGGTCTCTGAAGATATCGTCTTAGATGACCAAGTGGTGGAGGAGCTAAGCGCCAAGGACCCGCCAAAGAAAAATATGGTGGACTACAACGTTCTAGCGCATCTGAGGAAGCTGCCCTCACAGCTCAGCATTCTTGATGCCCTTTTGCTATCAAAGGAGGCGAGAGATTCGTTAATCAAGGCACTACAGGAGCCGGAACAATTCCAAGCTTTCCTGACCGAGAAAAAGATGAAGAATGAATTGGAGGAAGTACACACGGCTGATGTCGCTTTTGGTGATGAAGACCTTCTCCTTGGGACGTGCGAACACAATCGCCCCCTCTATGTCTCAGGATACTGCCACGATATAAAGATAGGCAAAATCCTGATCGACAATGGATCCTCAGTTAACCTCCTTAATGTGCGGGTGTTAAAAGAAATCTGCATGAGCGTCCAGCACCTTGCTCGAGACAAGATCACCATCTCCGGGTTTGACTCCCAGTCATCAAGAACTCTTGGGTCTGTGATACTGACGCTACGCTTTGGGCTACTCGTCACGGACATTAAGTTCCACGTCATAGACGCCAAGACATGCTACAATGCTTTGCTCGGCCGACCATGGTTACATGAGTACAATATCATCCCTTCTACGCAACATCAGTGTATAAAGTATTTTAAGGATGGTTTCGAGTATACCGTGACGGGAGAACTGAACCCGTTCTCTGTGAACGAGGTCCGCAAATACGAAGATGCCAGATACTTCTTACCGGATTTCGAAGACACGGAGAAGTGTCACAAGCCGGAGAACAAAGCTAACGCCACCATCCCTATCTTCGGCAGTGATACTGAGGAGGAAGAGGAGATAGTGTATTCGGGTCCGCCCCAACACAACAAGCCAGGACCGTCCACTCCTACGTTGATTTTTGGTAGCGACTCGGAAGATGAGATCCATGCTGTATTCTCTGCGCGACCTTCAATACGAACGTCCGCTGACGAAGAGAAAAGTCTACAAGTCGCCATAGTGCCGCTTAAACACCATAAAGAACTGGATGCACTTAATATTTACAATGTAGAAGAGCTGCAAACGTTCTATATCCCTTCCAGGCGAGAAAGCGAGAAAGCAATTCTGTTCTACCGCTCTGAAGAAACCAAGGTGGAAAAAGAAATCTGGCATGGCGCGGATCCTACGCTCGACAGGATTCAGCCTATCCGTCTTTCCAGATATTATACGGAAGGTTTGAAAAAGCTACTGAAAAGCCAGGGGATATCCTTCAAGCAGACCGTTCGAAAAGCCAAATTCTATGACAAAGTCTGGAACGTTCCTGGGACTCAACGCAAACTGCTTAATGGGAGAATGGAGACAAAAGGACTTGGATACATCCGGTCAAAAAAACGAGAGCTACTAAACAGCTGCTATGTCATGTATGACTTCGATGAAGAAGCGGATGCTCAATGGGAGGACGCTAATCCTGAGCCAGTGAAAGTTCCAGATGCAAAAGAGCCCAGTCCGTCGTTCGAAGAACAAATGGACAAGCTTATAAGGGAAGCGGGTCAAAAAGTCCGGGACGACCACAACCGTGAGATGGCCATTTATGAGAAAGCCAAAACGCAACGCCTTCTCCAACATGCCGTGAAAGATAAGGATGCCACTCCTTGTCAACCTGTTATAAAGAAGGCTCGACGCACTAAGTTGAAAGGCCAAAAAGGCGCTCAACAACAACAAAGCAGGGCTAAGAAGCCACGCAAACGGGAGTCGAGCGTTATTGATCTATCCCTTATGAAGAAAATGGGTCGAGCATACTCGTTTCCTCGGGACAAGACGAAGAAGATACTTGACCTCGCTCTAAAACATCAGATGCTTACACTGCTGGAGTCCAAACACCCCGAACAAGCGGGCGAGGTCTCACACCCGGACTATTGCTTTTATCACCGAGTGATAGGGCACCCTCTCGAGGACTGCTTCACCTTCAAGAATTGGGTCGAAAATCAGTATCAGCTTGGCAAGTTCGCTCTGTCCGACAACTGGAGGGTAGCACCGCCACAGAAGCACGAGCCCAAGGCCATGAAAGAAGAACCAGTTCCACATTGGGATTGGAAGCGAATTCGTACTTGTCACGTGATAATGATATCAAGGGAAGAGCCCGAGAACATGGATGACCTTCCCTGGTGCTTCGAAAACAGCAACGACGAGATAATCTCATAATTCCCACCAGCGCCAAAAGAGCTGGAAGATGGAATCCATACCACTGCAGATAACCTCAAGAAAATTGAGTTGGGGACGACAAACGATCCACGACCGACATTCATCAGCGAGTTACTATCTGAAGAAAGGGTAGCTGCGTTAAAGGACGTGCTTCTACAGCATAGAGATTGCTTCGCATGGAACTATTCCGAAATGCCGGGACTAGATCCAGAAATTGTTGTACACAGATTGGCGATATCCCCGGACATCAAGCCAGTCAAACAGACGCCGAGAAGAATGCGGCTCGAGCTTGAAATGAGTATCAATGCTGAAGTCAAAAAGATGATCGACTCTGGCTTCATCCAGAAAGTTCAATACCCTGAATGGATCGCCAACATCGTCCCGGTGATGAAGAAAAATGGGACAGTGTTGTTCCCCTCCGAACGGCGGCCTGGACTTCGCGTCCGTGCCTGAGGTTCGGGGCAGATGCTATTTGGTTTTATCCGTCTATCTCTCCGAAGATGCCGGGTTGATTTATGGCACGGTGTATCAGAGGTTTAGACGGATGCGGCCGATGTAGCAGACTTCGTCAGATTCCCCCTCAGGGTGAGGGGTTTTTGATTGTGGGAACGCTCTTCCCTGCAGGCGCAAGCCCCTGCAGTTAATTACGCTACCGCATTGCGGTAACAACTTTCTCCTTCTCCGGAATTTCACTTCGTGTCGTGTGTGTTTGTTTTGTTTGTGGTTGCCCGTGGATTGTATACGGAGACTGAGTAATGCCGTCGCCCGTAGGACGTGGATTAGTCCAAATCCGTGTTTACTTAGATTTGGGTTTGGTGTTTTAGTTTAAGGATGCATTAGTCACGTTGCGGCTAAGATCAACTTAAACGTTCGTCAAGGATACGTTAGTCCTGTTTTGGACTAAGATCGACTTGACGTAGTGATTAATTTAATGTATGGCCATCGGGACTCGTCACCTCTCTGACGTCGTTGAAGGATTACAACGACATGTATCAGAGGAGCTTGGAGATGTACCCTCGAACCAGAGTTGATTGGGAGTTTTATAATCCATGTGGATGTTTAAGGATACGTTAGCCGTGTTTGGGGCTAAGATCGACTTAAACGGGACCGTTTAGATCCGGCAAAAGAGCATTCGGGCTCTATTGTGCCAGTTTAAGGACGTGGTGGTCTATCGCCAGTTTAAGGACGTGGTGGTCCATCGCCAGTTTAGGGACGTGGTGGTCCATTATTAGTTTAAGGACGTCCCGGTCCGATATTAGTTTAGGGACGTTTCGGTCCGATATTAGTTTAGGGACGTTTCGGGGACGTTTCGGTCCGATGTTAGTTTAGGGACGTCTCGGTCCGATGTTAGTTTAAGGACGTCTCGGTCCGATATTAGTTTAGGGACGTCTCGGTCCAATATTAGTTTAGGGACGTTTCGGTCCGATATTAGTTTAGGGACGTTTCGGTCCACGAGTTTAAGGACCCCGCAGTCCATATGGGTGTGTGGTCGTTGGGACCCGTCACCTCTTTGACGTCGTTGAGGAATTACAACGATGGATGTCAAAGGAGTTCGGAGATGTACCCTCGAACCGGACGTAAATCGATTTAGGAGAGCCATTTTGCTCAGTCAATTTAATTTAAGGACTTATGGCCACGATTGGGCTAAGTCCATTGCTTTTGCATTTCTTTTGCTTTTATTTGGGCTTTGCCCAAAAGGGATGCAGAGCATCAATTTTATTTGGGGCCCAGCCCTTTTATTGCTTTGCAATCTATTTTGACCTGCTAGGTCTTTTTTGATTTGGGCCTAGCCCTTCAAATAATGCATTGCATTTGTGCAAAGCACCAAGAATCTTTTAGATTCAGGAAAAGAAGTGCAGAGCACTTTTTAATTTCTTGATCTAAATTTAGATCAAAGAAAAGAAAAGAAAGAAATCTTTTCTTTCTTTCTGTTTCAGAGAACCAGAGGTTCATAGCAAGTGCAAGGCACTATTTTTATTATTTTTATTTATTTATTTATCTATTGAAGATCACTGATCTTGTTTTCTAGATCAATGATCCATTCTTTAAGAGAATTTTCTCTTATCTCAAAGGTTTTTTTTACCTTCTTTTTTGTGTTCTCCAGAAATTCTCAAGAGTTCTCCTTTTTTTTTTATCCAATTCTCTATATCTTTGAAATGGGGTCTGGGGTTCTTTTATAGTGCTCAAAGATCAGTTAAATTTGTTAAAAAGATCTTTTCTGAGTGATTCGGGGAATTTTCCCCACCGTTGGATCTTTGATCCAAAGGCCCCTGTTTTACAGAAGAAATCTTCTTGTTTTAACAAGAACAGAAAAGATTTCCTTAAATCTTCATTCTGTTGTTGCGCAACTCACCAGCGCGTGACACGTGTCGCGCAGTAAGGCGCTTGCGCAACAGCGATTGCGCAACTGCGCAGACACGTGTCGCGCAGTGAAGCGCTTGCGCAACAGCGCTTGCGCACCTGCGCAGACACGTGTCGCGCAGCCGCTTGCGCACCTGCGCAGACACGTGTCGCGCAGCCGTGCGCTTGCGCAGTTGTGCTTGCGCAACTGCGCAGACACGTGTCGCGCTGTCGTGCGTTTGCGTAGTTAAGTGTTACTTATGTTTTTAAAGAGCCTTGTTCTGATCGGACGTATCGCCTTGGGCATTGTGCTGCCGTGTCAACTTCTGACACGTGGCGCCTTGCGCGCGGCGCACGAGAACCGAAGCGTTGCTTCAAAATTTGAATTTTCAAAATTCAAACAGAGCCTTGCTCTGATTGGGGGAACAAATTCCCCCCCACCGTTGCGCTCACGTGGCGCGCACGTGAGTGCAGCGGTGGCAAGATCCCGACCATTGGATCATAGAGGTCAGGTGGAGAGACACAGGCGTCTATAAATGGGACCCTTGGTCCTTAAAAAATTTCACCGTTTCAAGAACTTTGATTCAGAGCCTTGCTTTTGCTTCTTCCCAAGAACTTTGAAGTTCAGAACTTAGAATCACTCTTAGGTAAAAATTAATTTAAATTAATTTTTAATTAACAGAGCCTTGCTCTTGTAGATCTTTGATCTAAAGAAAAACCCCTTTGGAGTTTCTTCAACAGAGCCTTGCTCTCATAGATCTTTGATCTAAAGAAGACCCCTTTGGGGTTTCATCCACAGAGCTTTGCTCTCAAAAATTTACAGAGATCTTGTTCCTGGGTTTTAACCCATGAACAGAGCCTTGCTCATGGATCAAATAGAGAACTTCTAAAAGTTTTCATGGATCTTTAAGATCCCAAAAAATTTTAATTCTTAGGAGTTATAATTTTTATTACTACTACAGAGCTAGGCTCTTTTTTAAGAAGTTTTATTCCTTTGAGACCAGAGTTTGACAAATGTCACTCTGTGACAGAGCTTTGCTCTAAAAAGAGGAGATTTTCTCCTTGTCTCTAGGGATTTCCCCCCAATGAGGATATTCTCTTGGGGGTCTTTTTTATTGACTGACAGTCTCATCCAATGATGGGACTGTCTTATCAAATGATGCGCCGTCATCTTGATTTTGTGGGTCCCCCTTTGGTCTCCTACCCACTGCATTGTAGTGTGATGTAGGCCTTTGAAATGTGAAGCATTGGAACACTAACGATTATGTTTTTTTTTGTCTACAGGAAACATGTCTGAAGATTTGTCTTTCCCTTTTTTCGCTCAGAAGGAGGGTTCCCACATGCACCAGTGGACCGGGTGGTGTTCGCCTTGATTAGAGATCACGATCCTGAGTGCAAGAGACTTCACCTGTGGGGAAGGTGGTACAGCCAAATCATCCAAGGCCGCCGCAGCTTCAGCTCCGCTTCGCCCTCTGAGCCCATAGTTACGATCCCTTATGCGGACAAGCCCCCGGTGGAGTATGCCGTGGAGGTTAAAAATTGGAATTCTGACGATCTCCTCCAGCCTGCCATTGGCGCCATTCCGGTGCAGCCGCCGCCGGCTATAGATATTTTGGGGAGGCGAATCTGTCAGGGTGAAGCACGCCCTTGGGGACAGGCTTATAACATTGGACTGATCCCGCGACCGCTTGCTGGATATTTGCCCTGGGCCCGTTACATCTTAGCGGCGAAAAGGACTCATCTGATGAAGATTGGTTTATACTCGGCCGTTTACGTTTCACTTTTCGAGTATCCCTCTCCTCCAACGTGGTGGATAAAGGCCTTTATTGAACAATGGAATATCCCCACCCACACCTTCTTGACAGCGGATAGAGAAGTCTCCATCTCTTTGGAAGAATTTGTTGAGATTTCAGGTCTACCAGCGAGGGGGGAGCACTACGAAGAGCTGCTTCCTCCTGATGAGTACGTCTTTGCCACCAAGCAGGTTGTATTTGACTTAACTCCGGAAAATGCCATTCAGCATCAGCACCCGGGCTTGGTGAAGGTGTTGGAGATTTATGAGGAACTCCATTTGGAATCGGGCGACCGGGGCGTCAGTTTCGCGGATTTCATCGCTCGTTTTATCCGCCCAGAGTTCCTATCAGAGCAGGGCGAGAAGTTTGCTCAGCTTGCTGACCCCTTTGGTTTCGGCTTGGACCGCCGACCTTCATCGGAAAATGAGCAGCGGGATTTTTATCTCCCCGGCACTGCCAGTGTCCCTTTCTCAGAGATCGCCGTTCCTGGTATGGACGAGGAGACTTTTTTCATAGGGTTCTTGGGTCTATGGCTATGCAGCTTCGCGCTTCCCATGCACCCACGCCTCATGCGGTCCTCTGTCTTTTACCCGGCGCATCGAATGGTGGCCGGTTTGCAGTTATCGGTAGGGATCGCCGGATTGGTTTACCTTTACAATGGACTTAGCGTAGCGGCGGACGCTAGTGAGCCTGGGGTACAGCCTGCCAACTTCCCGATGCACTATTTTATTTCTTGGATGGAGATGCACGTGCGAGGAGTGTTTGGTGCCCACAAGACTCCTCCGCTCTTCGAGAAATACAGACTCCCGAGAGTCATGCGGTTGGTCGGGGCTTCAATTGTGGTTGCACCTCCGCGGGAGTCTAGGGGACTGCTCCTGCGTTCACATCTAGTCGGAGCGAAGACCTCTTTTGTGGATAAGGTCATCACCATAGGCTCAGAGACCACCAAATCAGTGGTGCCTCTGCGTGATGACTTTAAAGGCGGGGCTTCTGTACTGAAGGCTCGGGAAATCCTCCATCTTTACTCCATTCGGCCAGGTTACCTAGTATTTAGGCAGAATGAGACGGCTCTCTTTATGAGGTATAACCCACATCGATTTGCCCGACAATCGAGCTACAATCAAGGGATCCCGTTGGAAGCCTTTCTGGAAACACCCGCGGTCGGCCCAGAAGGGGTAAGGAATGCGATGCATCATTTCACCCGGCTCAATACAGGCTCCTATTTTTTTATCAGTGAGCCTAGCTGTGTCCCTAAAATAATCCATCCATATGTAGCCTGGTATGCGCATGCTATGGGCCCAATCATCTTAATGGAGAAACGCCTGCTGGTCGACCGTAGGGCTGCGCCTCCTGGCGGTGATCGCAATGCTCCCTTACAGCCAAGGATCCAGGTCACCCCCCCGATAAAAGATGCCAGAGTTGACCGACCGCGCGTGTTGAGTCCCCCGCGTGGATTGCCATTGCCCACTACGGTGGATGCACCGCCGGCGCCTCGTGCTCCCACGAAGACGGTTAATGTGGTATCACCGGGATCTGGCGGAGGGGCAGAGATCGGGACTCGCCGCCCTAAAGTGGCTGCCAAGCGCAAATCCGCTCCGGGTGGATCTAAAGCTGGTGGACAGCAGAAAAAGAAGAAGTCCGCCCTTTCCCTCGATGCGATCCTCAGCTCAAAGCCTGTGGCTTCTCCTGCCGAGGCCATATGTGAGTATGGCAGCAATGAGGGCTTTGTGGTGGACCCTGAGGACACCAATTTAGCTGCCACCATTGCAGCTTCGGAGCGATCGGCGAGGCTTGAGGCGATGTTAAGCAAACTCGCTGAGTCTGGTAATCATCAGACGCTTTATTTGTCATTTTACTGCATTTTTATTATTATCTTTAGCTAATATTTGCTTCGTTCTCAACAGGCATTTCTACTGAAGAGGCCATTGCTGCCTCTTTGAAGACCTTCCAGGAGGAGGAGAAGAAGCGTGTCCCAGCAGGCGTTGGTATGTCCTACCCTTTTCCCTTTCATAAGGAAAGTTTGTCATCTTCTCTGATGGTCAACCTAACCTTCTTTTGTTTCCTTGCAGAGGTTATATCAGTTGACGCGGGGATCCTTCCTGAGCCTGTTACCGAAGTCCCAGCTTCGTCGAAGTTGCCGCAAGAGCCTCAGCTTGACAAAACGACGAGGGATGCCCTGAAAAAACTAGAGGCCTCCCTATTCACGGACGAGGACACCTCAATTAGGGAAGCTCTAGTGGCATCCGTCTCAACGGCTCGGGAGGAGCGGAAGCGGCTGAGACGTGCAGCAAGGGCGCATAGAGTTGCTTTGGCTGCGGGAGCGGGCCCTAGTACTATTCCTTGTGCCGACACTCCTTCCGAAGCAGAGACGAGTAGAGCTGCTTTGGCCACGGGAGCGGGCCCTAGCACTATTCCTCATGCTGACACTCCTTCCGAAGAGGCCCCTGCCGTCCTGTCTACTGCTCAAAGGCAAGTGGCGCGCGCGGCTCGGAGTGCAAACGACAAGTCCTCTTCAGGTAACATTTCTTTCAGAACTTTGTTGTAAGAATTATAAAGCCATTGGCTCATATGCGTTTCATCTTGCAGGGCCTAGTCCGACTGAGGGGGAGGCGGAGACCGTCGAACCCAGGGGAACGGAGGAAGCGGTATTTGCCGAGCCCGAGCCGACAGTGAGCAACGTCATCGGGGCCACGGGGCCTGAAACAGAGATTGAGGGGTCCGCCGCCGAGAGGGTCATTGATGCCGCACCTGAAGTGGCGGCAGATGAGATGATTGTGTTAACCGAGCCGAAGGCGGTAGAGGGGGAGGCGCTTGAGGCTGGAGACCTCGCGGCGACGGTGGACGAGACAACTGTGACCGCAGGACACGAAGGAGTAGCGGGTGAGGTGGCCACGATTCCTGAGGACGAGCCAGCCGCTCCTTCTCTGGAATCTGGCAATACTCCAATCATAGCCCTCCCCGCGTATGGTTCCTTGCCGTCTCCAGGGCTTGCGAGCACAACAACGGTTCCCATCGAGTCGGGTGACGAGGCTACGGGTGGTGGCCTGATGTCAATGGAGGAAGGAATTGCCTCAGTCTCGGCTGGCAGTTCGTCGGGTAAGTTTCGGGTTACTATCGTTTCCCCCCTTTTTTATATATCTTGTGATCTCTTCTAACAAGCTTGTCTTTGCAGGTGCGGCCAGTGCCGACGCTCCATTGCTTGAGGGAGCACCGTCAACTACTGCTTTGGCGGTGGTCACTTCCCCGTCTTCCCTCGTGCCATCGCGGATGTTGGAAGGTATGGATTTGCAACTCACAAGTTAATTTTTTAAACGTGTAGTTCATGGACTAACGCCATACCACCGCGTCTTTTCAGGAGTGCTCTTTGATCATCTATATTAAGTGTTGCTCCCACACTTCTCCTTCCCATCCGAACTTGCTTCTCCCTCTAGTGGCGCTGGTGAGTGTACGTTCACTACAATATCTTTGTTCATCCCCTATTTTCTAGTAATTGAATGATTTCTGACTTTTCCATTTCTTTATCGCAGTGCCACAAATCGAAGGAGGGGATGCAAGACCTGCAGCGCTACCGGCCCTTCCGGCTTTGCCGTCTGTTGCTGCTGGTATAGCAAATTCCTTTTTTGGTAACCCTTAAACATCTCTTGAACCATTGTTTAACCATGTTTTGTTTTGCAGCTATTGTTCCGGCTCCGGTCTCTTTTGAGTCTCGCGTCCTTCCACCGGCAGGCCCTTTCTTGAAACGTCCGTCTTCGAAGGGTGCTGTGATGAGTTTGGGCATGCTGAGCGGGTACATCGAAGAGCTCAACATGGACGCTCTCCCTTCTGCCGTAGATTTCGCTGTGGAGGTTAATCCAATGTTGGCGGCGCTCGTAAATTTTCATAACGAAGGCGTCGTCGGATCTTGGGTTAATCACTGCAGGGAGATTGAGGCCTGTCTATACCGGCTGGAGTCGACGCGTCCTTCTTCCGAAGTTTTAGCCCTGAGCACCCAACGTACAGCTTGGCTCGAGCAAAGCACTTCGCACTCCCGCCACTTGGAGCAAGAAGCAGCTTTAAGACTAAGGGAATGCCAGAAGACCTCGAACGAAACGGCCCATCTGCGCGCTGAGGTTGAGGCAAATGCTGCCCAAGTGAAGACTATCTTTGAGGGTCTCTTGGAGCGCATCTCCCACGGGCTAAACTTGAAGCGGAAGCTTGACGTAGCTGAGCGCAATATCCCAAGTCGGGAAGCTGCCTATCAGGTCATCATGGAGCAGCTTGCGTCGGTCCTGCAGCAATGAGCCCAAGTGGAGGCAGAGCTGGCGGTGGTAGCTGACCAAGAGAAAGCATGGAAGGACATATGCGAGCGATTGCTACATCTATGCAAGACGCTTCCTTCCCAATAATTCTCCTTGTATCATTTGTCTTTGTAAAGTACATGTATATATTTTTTTATTCTTTAGCACAATGTATCCTGTACTCGATCAATATTTGTGAATAAAAGATGCACATTTTTGTAATGTATTGTGTCATTTCTCCGTCTTTTCTTTCTTTTATTATCAGTATGCCACCTTAGTAACCATGATTGACGGGCGATTAGGACGAGTATCCCGACCTTCTTAAGAAATAACGATGGCTTAGGCCGCATGTTCAGATCTGCTGCCTAAGGCTTTTCAACTCTATAAGCCGTGAGGGTCTCATAGAGACTTTTCTCCCTACGGATCGAGAGGATCTCGTAGGTGGATTTTCTCCTTAGGAATCGTGAGGATTCCTAAGTGTGGTTTTCTCTTATAAGTCGTAAGGATCTTATAAGAGAATTTTCCCTCTTACGAGCCGAGAGGATTCGTAAGTGGTTATTTCCCTCTTCGTCGAAATTTGACTTCGGAGAGTGAGACCCGTGAATAGTATGCAAGAGACCAGTTTGGATTGACTTGCAGGGCCCCATCGCTCAAAAAGCAAGCTTTCCTTGCTGTCTGAGACTTCTTCTTACAAATTGAGACGAATCGGGGATCTGTCTGCAGTTGTAGCGGAACAGTTGACATGAGTTAAGAAGCTCTCATCACGAAGTGTTTGTATCCGTGAGTCGAGGAGTTTGCTAGGGATTATTTGTTTCCCAAGCGCCAAGGAGTATTTGTTTCCTTGGGGTTTGAAACGAGTCGAGGGTTCCTGCGGAGGCACTGGTGGCTCTGCGGGTCGACGCGGATCAGAAGGCTCTCGTCAAGGAGTGTTTGTATCCGTGAGTCGAGGAATTTTGCCAGGGATTATTTGTTTCCCAAGCGCCAAGGATTATTTGTTTCCTTGGGGTTTGAAACGAGTCGAGGGTTCCCACGGGGGCTCTGGTGGCTCTGCGGGTCGACGCGGATCAGAAGGCTCTCGTCAAGGAGTGTTTGTATTCGTGAGTCGAGGAATTTTGCCAGGGATTATTTGTTTCCCAAGCGCCAAGGATTATTTGTTTCCTTGGGGTTTGAAACGAGTCGAGGATTCCTACGGAGGCACTGGTGGCTCTGCGGGTCGACGCGGATCAGAAGGCTTTCGTCAAGGAGTGTTTGTATCCGTGAGTCGAGGAATTTGCTGGGATTATTTGTTTCCCAAGCGCCAAGGAGTATTTGTTTCCTTGGGGTTTGAAACGAGTCGAGGATTCCTACGGAGGCACTGGTGGCTCTGCGGGTCGACGCGGCTCAGAAGGCTCTCGTCAAGGAGTGTTTGTATCCGTGAGTCGAGGAATTTTGCCAGGGATTATTTGTTTCCCAAGCGCCAAGGATTATTTGTTTTCTTGGGGTTTGAAACGAGTCGAGGATTCCTACGGAGGCACTGGTGGCTCTGCGGGTCGACGCGGCTCAGAAGGCTCTCGTCAAGGAGTGTTTGTATCCGTGAGTCAAGGAATTTTGCTGAAGTCACTGGCTTCTTCGGTTGAAATGAACCGGCGAGGTTTGGGGTTCGTCGTCTGACGGAATCCGCTGGGAAAGTATGGTTCATTCTTTGTTTACGCCCTTGGATTGTATACAGGGATCGATGTGATCTTAACTGTAGGGCCAAAGTTTTATCATTTCTTCTTTTTATTTTATTTTATTTCCGCGATGCTCTATCATTTCAGCTTTTATATCGCGAAGGTCGCGATTGCCCGATCATTTCGGCTATTTTTCGCGGTGCCCAATCATTTCGGCTATTTGTTTTTTTTTTATTTTTACTCGTTGCTTTTTATTACGAGTTGCCCAATCATTTCGGCTATTTAGCATGCATACATTTTTACTTGCTGCAAGTTGCCCCATCATTTCGGCTATTTAGCATGCATGTGCGGCCTACTGGCTTTTCGCCGTAAACCTGAAATTGGACACCGATTTTGGCATCAGCACCGCTGCAACTGGGATATTGCCAGGAGCGAATCATCATTTGCCTCTGTCGTTGTCGAACAAAGGAGGCTTAGCGACCAGGGTTAGGGTCCTGTCGACTAAGGCTTTTGATTTCATGAGCCGTAAGGGTCTCATAAAGGTATTTCTCCCTACAAGTCGTGAGGATCTTGTAGGTGTATTTTCTCCTTAGGAGTCGTGAGGATCCCTAAGTGTTTGTTTCTCTGTAAGTCGTAAGGATCCTACAGGAGGGCTTTCTCCTTGTAAGTCGAGAGGATTTACAAGGGTTGTTTACCATGCAAACATATCCCTAGTTTCATATGGGACTTAGTTAGGGAAATGTTTATTCGCGCCCGTGGATTGTATACAAGGGTCAATACTGAGCCACTTGTAGGGCAATATTGGAGTTTGTGGGGGTTTGCTTAAGCACAGGTTTAGGTCTCTGTGACTTAAGACTTTCAATTCCTATGAGCCGTGAGGGTCCCATAAGAGAGTTCTCCTTACGAGTCGTGAGGATCTCGCAAGTGTATTTTCTCCTTAGGAATCGTGGGGATCCCTAAGTGTGTTGCTCCTTTGTGAGTCGTAAGGATCTCACGCAGGTGGTTTCTCCTTACAAGGTCGAGAGGACTCTATAAGGGTTCTTTAACGAAGTTGCGCCCTTTCGGGTTTTCACAAACATTCGCCGGTAGTCCTGCTGTTTTTACTCACGGAGCCCTTTCGGGTTTTCATCCGTGCCCATTTTGCTTATGGACATACCGTTTTTTTTTTCTTCTTATTTTCTTTTTCTCTTTTTTTTTTACGAGGTCGCGCCCTTTCGGGTTTTCACGAACACTCGCCGGCACCCCTGCTGTTTTTACTCACGGAGCCTTTTCGGGTTTTCATCCGTGCCCTTTTTTGCTTATGGACATACCGTTTATTTTATTTTATTTTTATATGTTTTTTTTATATCTCGTCAGCCTAAGGATGCTGCGGTATTAGTTTAAAGACGTTTCAGTCTGTTATTAGTTTAAGGACATTTCGGTCCATCGTTAGTTTAAGGACGTTTCGGTCCGTCATGGAGAAGGCTGGCCACTGCTTAGAAAGCTTAAGCTTAAGAAGATAGCGAGCGGACATAGTCGTCGTTATCTATCGTTGACCTAGGTTGTGGCTCATTAAGCGTAGTATTTCTTTAGGAAGCGACCGTTTATCGGCCTGAAAGGCCTTTCACCGTGCATGTCCATGAGTAGATAGGCCCCACCCTGGTAAACTTTATCTATGACGTATGGGCCTTCATAGTTTGGCTCGAATTTTCCCCGCTTGGCGCGATTGGGGATCATAGGCCTTTTGACTACTAGTACGAGTTCGCCTTGACGGAACGTCCTCGGTCGGGTCAATCTTTCGTATGAGCGCGTCATCTTTGCTTTATAAGCTTCCAGATTTTGTTGTGCTAGAAGCCGGATTTCATCAAAGGCGTCAAGCTCTTCAAACCGAAGGTGAGCGTTTTCTTCGTCTGTCAGCTCGTAGTGGACTGCCACTCGTAGAGAGGGTAATTCTATCTCGAGAGGGAGTACTGCTTCCGTCCCAAATACCAACGCGTATGGCGTTGTGTTTGTGGCCGTTTTAAATGTAGTTCGATATGCCCAAAGAGCCTCTTGCAACCTTTCGTGCCAATCTCTCTTATTTCGTGACACTGTTTTCTTCATGATCTTCGTCAAGGTCTTGTTGAAGGCCTCAGCTAGACCGTTAGCTCGCGGATTATAAACTGAGGAATATCTCCAGTCTATATTGTGCTGCTGTGCGAAGCGGCTAATTTTATGACTTCGGTAGGCTGGCCCATTATCAGAGATGATTCTTCTCGGGGTTCCAAACCGGTATATGACATGCGTTTTGAAGAAATGGAGGATGTTCTCCGTCTTCACTTCCCTCAATGGTACCGCCTCTGCCCATTTGGAGAAGTAATCAGTCGTCGCCAAGATGAAACGATGTCCCTTGAACAATGCTGGTTCGATGGGGCCGACTATGTCAGCTCCCCACATTTCGAATGGCCAACTAGCCACTGTTGGATGCAGTGGATTGGGATGCTGATGGATGAAGTCCCCATGAATTTGGCATGAATGACATTGCCTCGCGTATTCCAGGCAATCCTGCATCATCGTGGGCCAGTAGTAGCCCATCCGTTTTATCTTCAACTTCATTTTAGGGCCTGCTTGGTGGGAACCGCAGAGTCCGTCGTGAACCTCTTGGATGACCCTTCTCGCTTCGTCAGGTCCTAGGCATCTCAGCCACAGAGAATCGAATGACCTCTTGTATAGAGTATCGTTGACGAAGGCGAAAGACAGAGCTCGTTTCACGAGCTGATGTCTTATGGACGCTTCTTCAGGCATTCGGTGGAACTTGAAGTAATCTATGAAGACTTCTCTCCAGTCTTCGGTCTTCTCATGATCTTTTATTTGTAGGGTCGCCTGCTCAGTTTCTCCCTTTTCTTTGTATGATTCTGGAGGTATTTCTGCTGGGGCGAGCACTCGACGGCTTTGTATCACGATTCTAACGTCATCGAGGTTCTCGTCAGCCAATTCTTTAGCAAGTTTAGCTAGTGCGTCCGCTTTGCTGTTTTCTGCGCGCGGTATGCTCTCCAAAGTATAGGAGGGGATTTGGGTTAGCAGTTGTTGCACTTTTTCACCGTATTTTACCAATTCCGGTTTGCATGTTTGGTAATCGCCGTTCACTTGACTGACGACTAGCTGGGAGTCCCCATATATGAGGAGGCTTTCAATTCCCATGTCAATGGCGATCTCGAGGCCTGCTATCAAAGCTTCATATTCAGCTTCATTATTCGTTCTCGGCTCTGTTCAGGAGAAGGCGAAGCGCATTATTCCTCCTTGTGGGGTCACAAAGATGAGTCCTACCCCCGATTTGATCATTGGCGTACTTTGTTTGTGCTTTTTCATGGAAGATGCTCCATCGAAATAAAGCTCCCAACGGGTATCACCACTGTCGATTGCGTCAAACGCATGTCTGTCTGGCAAATCGCAATTTAAAGGAGAATCGGCAGGTATGGGATGCTCAGCAAGGAAGTCGGCGATGGCCTGGCCTTTTACTGCCCTGAGAGGTTGATATGTTATCGAAAATTCCATCAAGAGCAGGGCCCATTTAGCGAGTCGCCTTGTCAATATGGCTTTTGAAATTAGATATTTGAGAGGGTCCACTTTTGAAATAAGACGGACTTCGTGCGCCAACGCATAGTGCCTAAGCTTTGTTATTGCGAAGATCAACGCCAGGCAGTGTTTTTCAATGGGAGAGTAGTTGCTTTCTGCCCCCAGCAAAACTCGACTTAAGTAGTAGAGTGCTCTTTCTTTCCCTTGATCGTTCTCTTGTGCCCATAATGCGCCCAAGGAACCTTCGAGGGCGGTCGTATAGAGAATGAGGGGTTTTCCCTTGACCGGCGCAGCCAACACCGGAGGGTTCTGCAGGTACTGCTTGATCTCGTCTAGTGCACCTTGGCATTTGTGATCCCAAATGAATGGAGTTCCCTTCTTCATCAGGTGACTGTAAGGACGGCATTTGCCTGAAAGATTGGCGATAAACCGCCGGATGTATGCGAGCTTCCCTTGGAGAGACCGCAGCTGTTTGAGAGTTCTCGGCGGAGGCATTTCCATGATCGCTTTAATCTTTGACGAATCTATTTCAATACCTCGGTGTCGAACAATGAATCCCAGGAATTTCCCTGAGGAAACTCCGAATGCACACTTAAGAGGGTTCATCTTCAAGTTGTATTGTCGAAGGCGTTGAAATACAGTCTTCAGATGCTCGAGATGTTCCTCGTATGATTTGCTTTTAACCACGAGATCGTCGATATAGCATTCAACGATTTCGTATATAAGGTCGTTGAAGATCTTTGTCATGGCCCTCTGATAAGTAGCACCGGCGTTCTTCAAACCGAAGGGCATTACTTTATAACAAAATATCCCTAAAGGAGTCCGGAAAGCCGTATGTTTCTGATCTTCAGGATGCATTTTTATTTGATTATACCCTGATGAGCCGTCCATGAAGGAGAAAACCTCATGAGTGGATGTATTGTCTATCATCAGTTCAGTGACTGGCACTGGGAAATCATCCTTCGGGCAAGCTTTATTAAGATCCCGGAAGTCTACGCATACGCGCACTGTCCCATTTTTCTTCATCACTGGGACGATGTTGGCGATCCATTCAGGGTACTGAACTTCTTGAATGAAGTCAGAGTCGATTAACTTTTTGACTTCGGTATTTATGCTCATCTCAAGCTCGAGTCGCATTCTTCTCGGCGCCTGTTTGACTGGTTTGACGTTTGGAGATATTGCTAGTCTATGTACAGCGACTTCTGGATCTAGTCCTGGCATCTCGGAATAGTTCCATGCGAAGCAATCTTTATGCTGCACAAGGACGTCTTTTAACGCAGCCATCCTCTCTTCAGACAGCAGCTCGCTGACGAATGTCGGTCGCGGATCATTTATTGTCCCCAATTCGATTTTCTTGAGGTTATCTGCAGTAGTATGGATTCCATCTTCCAGCTCTTTTGGCGCTGGGGGAAATTCTGAGATTACCTCATCGCTGCTGTTTTCAAAGCACCAAGGAAGGCTGTTCATGTCCTCGGACTCTTCTTTTAATATTGTTATCACATGGCAGGTGCGAATTTTCTGCCAATCCCAATGCGGAGTTGGTTCTATCTTTGTGTTTTCGGGTTCGTGCTTTTGCGGCGGCGCTACCCTCCAGTTGTCAGACAACGCGAATTTGCCAAGCTGATATTGGTCCTCAACCCAATTCTTAAAGGTGAAGCAATCTTCAAGCGGATGCCCTACTACTCGATGGTAAGAACAATAATTTGGGTTGGAGACTTCGCCTGCTTGCTCAGGGTGTTTAGACTCTGGCAATGTAAGCATTTGATGTTTTAGAGCAAGATCAAGTATTTTCCTTGTTTTGTTCCGAGGAAATGAGTATGCTCGACCCATTTTCTTCATGAGGGCTAGGTCAATAACGCTCGACTCTCAGATGCGTGGCTTCTTAGCTCTGCTTTGTGGTTGTTGAGCGCCTTTTTTGCCTTTCGACTTGTTTTTGCTTTCGCGTCGAACCCTTTTTGTAGCAGGTTGACAAGGAGCGGCATTTTCATCCTTCACGGCTTGTTGGAGAAGGCGTTGTGTCTTGGCTTTCTCATAAATTGCCATTTCACGATTGTGATCATCTCGGGCTTTTTGACCCGCATTCCTTATAAGTTTGCCCATCTGGTCTTCAAATGATGGACTGGGCGGTTTTGCATCAGGAACTTTTGCTGGCTCAGGATTAGCGTTTTCCCATTGAGCGTCCGCCTCTTCATCGAAGTCATACATAACATAACAGCTGTTTACTAGCTCCCGTTTCTTTGACCGGATGTACCCAAGCCCTTTTGTTTCTATTCTCCCGTTAGGTAGTTTGCATTGAGTCCCGGGAACGTTCCAGACCTTGTCATAGAATTTGGCTTTTCTAACGGTCTGTGTGAAGGATATCCCCTAGCGTTTCAGCAGTTTCTTCAAACCTTCGGTATAATATCTGGGAAGACGGATAGGCTGAAGCCTGTCGAGCGTGGGATCCGCGCCTTGCCAAATTTCTTTATCCACCTTGTTTTCTTCAGAACGGTAGAATAGGATTGCCTTCTCGCCTTTTCGTCCGGGAGGGATATAGAATGTCTGCAATTCTTCTACGCTGTTGGTGTCGAGTGCATCCAATTCTTTGTAATGTTCAAGCGGCACCATGGTTATCTGCAGACTTCGCTCTTCATCAGCGGAAACCTGTATTGAAGGCCGAGCAGGGAATACAGCATGAACTTCATCCTCTGAATCACTACCGAAGATCAATGAAGGAACGGATGGTCCTGGCCTGGTGTATTGGGATGGACCTGAATAAATTATATCCTCCTCCTCCTCGGTGTCACTGCCGAAGACAGGGATGGTGGCGTTAGTTTTGTTCTCCGGTTTGTGACACCTTTCCGTGTCTTCGAAACTCGGTAAGAAGTATTTGGCATCTTCATACTTGCGAACTTCATTCACGGAAAACGGATTCAACTCTCCCGCCACAGTGTACTCGAGGCCATCCCTAGAATACTTCATGCACTGATGCTGTGTAGAAGGGATGATATTGTACTCGTGTAGCCATGGTCGACCAAGCAGAGCATTGTAGCACGTCTTGGCATCTATAACATGGAATTTGATGTCTGTGACGAGCAACCCGAAGCGTAACGTCAATATCACAGATCCAAGAGTTTTTGATGATTGGGAGTCGAATCCGGAGATGGTGATTTTGTCTCGGGCGAGGTGTTGGACACTCATGCAAATCTCCTTTAACACTCGCACATTGAGTAAATTGACAGACGATCCGTTATCGACCAAGATTTTACCTATCTTTATGTCATGGCAGTATCCTGAGACAGAAAGGGGGCGATTGTGTTCACACGTCCCGAGGAGAAGGTCTTCATCACCAAAAGCAACGTCGGCTGTGTGCACTTCTTCTAATTCGTCTTTCATCTTTTCTTCGGCTAAGAAGGCTTGGAACTGGTCCGGATCTTGTAGCGCCTTAATCAAAGAGTCTCTCGCCTCCTTTGATAGTAACAAGGCATCAAGGACGCTGAGCTGAGAGGGTAGTTTCCTCAGATGTGCCAGAACGTTGTAATCCACCTTACTTCTCTTCGGCGGGTTTTCGGCGTTTAGCTCTTCCAGAACTTGGTCATCTAAGACGATGTCTTCAGAGACCTTTTCTTTCCCTTTATCTTTTCTATTCGAGGGTCCAAGGTTCTTTTCGGGCAGTGTCCGATTCCGCAGCCGGATATTTTCGCAAACCACTGGCTCTTCTTCTTTTCCCGAAGTTGACTCTTTAAAGAGAGGGGCAAGTTCTAGCTCCTCATCAGAGTCGCTCCCAAACGTAGGCACTTGTGACCCGGCAGTGTTAACCATGTGACAATTGCCGGCAGTTCTTTCAAGCTCTTTGGTCGTGTTTCTTTGCTCCCGACGAATTTTACGCTTTTCCCGTTTAAAGCGTTGTTGATTAGCGACGTATCCTTGCCACCATCTATCGGAAGCCTTGCACTCTTGAGTGGGATGCGAGGCCTTCTGATGATATAAGCAATAAGAGGGGTGCATTTCTACCACACCAGTTATTTTTCCTTCAGAGGATGGTAGCTTCATGCCCATTGATATGGCCTTAGCAAACCTCTTTTTTATCTTGAATTGGCTTTTGTCAGCGGTGGAGGCATTTTGCTCCAGCGGGATCATCTCAGCTCTTTCCTCAAGTCTCTGGCACTTGGCCCTTTCGAATATAGCCGTCTCGCGTTCTTGATCAGCTTTACTTTTCGATCGAGCTTCACTAAGAAACGCGTCAATCATTTCGATTGATAACTCCGGAACCCTTGACTCAGTATTTGCCCCTGGCGTTTTAGTGCCAGAAGTCCCTTCCTCTTTCGTGGTCACATGGGAGATCATATGACAGCTCGCCACATATTCCTCGGATTCATCCGATGAACTTTCTTCCTCATCTTCTTTTTGAAAGACGTGATCAAGGAAATCTTGGAGCGTAATGGGAGTCCGCGCCTTTTGGTTGTATTCATCCAGTGCGTCGATTTGCTTTTGTAAGTCCGTGCGCTTGTCGCCAGGCTTCACGGGCTTCTTAGATTTCTTCTTCTTCTTTTTCGAAGATTTTGATGGCTGACTATGAACGCTTGAACTACCACCATCGGTCTTCGGAGTCGGTCGTGGCTTCAACATCCCCTCAATAACCTGCGGTTCCAAGGGATTCTTCCACTTGACCGCTGGACAGGTCTGAAGATCATTTAGCATTCTCCTCGTTTTGGCTGATAATACAACCTCCCAAGGAGCTTCTTCAATGACGGAGCATGTTGCCCCCGGCGTATTCATCCCCTTAGAGGTGTGGGGCTGCGGGGGATTCACCTTCCATTTGTCTGATAGCGCAAATTTGCCCTGACGGTATTGATTCTCAAGCCAATTCTTGAAAACGTAGCAATCCTCGATGGGATGGCCTAGCACTCGATGGTAAGGGCAGTAATTGGGCTCGTTGACGTCGTTCGGTTGCAACGGACGTTTTGGATCTGGCAGATTTATGAGTCTGTTGCGCAACGCCAGCTCGAATAGCCTCCTCGTTTTATCGCGGGGGAAGGAGTAAGGACGTCCCATCCTGTCCTCAAGGGGTACGTATGGGCGTGTATTGTTTGGACGAGCAACCGGCTTCGAGTCGCTCGGTTATTGTTGGGCATTAGCGACAATGATCGCTTTTCCCTTTCCCTTGTCGTTTCGGGGGTCCGGCTTCGGGAGAAGGGGTTTATGGCCCATCTGGTCCATCTGCGCTAATTTGTCGATCAAAGCCTGGAAGGTAGTCGGCTTGAAGAACATCATAAACTGTGAAATGGTTGCTTGTGGATCAAGGGTTCCAACAAACATTCCCACCGCAGGGGCTTCTTCTATGCGCTGTTCACACTTAGACCATAGATTACGCCACCGTATAGCGTACTGAACCCATGTCTCGCCGGGTTTTACCCTGGCGTTAATCAGCGCCGTCATCGGGGTACGCTCACTGGCACTTGCAAAACGTTGGGTGAAGAGCAGCTCCATCTCCGCAAAGGTTTTAATAGAGTCGTTGGAGAGCTCAGAATACCATTCGAACGCCGTATCTGATAGGCTTCCAACAAACTGGCGAAGCAGAAGTTTGTCGTTGCCGCCGGTGTTACCGCAAAGCGCCCTGAACTGGGCAACATGCTGATGGGGATTGCCGGTCCCCTTGTAGACATGGAACTTGGGAATTGTGTAACCCGGCGGGTACTTGATTTGGTCATACGAGCCCGGATATGGCCGCCCCGTTTTTACGACGTGGCCGGCTGCATCGGCCGCGTGATGAACCTTTATTTGCTGGGCTATATATTCGTCCAGATCAATTTTAGAGATTGTATCCTCTTTAGTCGTTGATAGAACGGGCTGAGGGTTTGATGTCTCTCCCCTATCATCCCCAAGGACAATCGGGGGTTCTTCAGTCGGGGGATCTTGTTGTATCATCATCCCTATCATGTCCTGGAAGAGGAGGCCCATGCGCTGTATATTGGCTGCTTGTTCAGCAGCCTCTTTGTCTCTCTTTTCCAGTACTCGGCGGAGGAACTCGGCGTCGGTCTCTTCCTCTTGGCGTTCATCTAAGGACGTCTCAGGGTTCTCTTTTGGCTCCGTGAGTGCAGCCATTGTAGTCATCATCTCCTGGAGCTTTTGTTGCTGCTCCTGAGCCTTGGTCACTGATCGGGTAAGCGGTCGGTGACCCGTAGAAGTACGACTTTCTTCCTTTCCAGAAGCCATATAAACCGTATGAACTGTTATGCCCCCTGACTTGGGGCGTTTAGGTTCACCGCTTTTAAACTTTGTCAGTGTCACGGGAGCTTTCTCTGGCCTTTTTCCTTTGTGGATCTTTGAGGTTGAAGGAGCCGTTGAAGTGGGCATCCTAGCATTTGTTGCCCCCTGCTGTTTAATGGGGCGGTTTTTGTCCTTTTCCACCTTTGCCTTTTTCTGGCGATGAAAGTGGTCTGGGTCAATCACGGAGTCTTGAACCCTCCGCCAAACTTTATAAATTTTTGACGACAGCCGTTGAGGGGGCTGTTCCTGCTTTGTCTCCGGAGCTTTCTCCATAAGCGGAGGAGATCTTTTCAATGTAGCAATTGGAGAGTTCTTTCTCACCTTCCTCAGCAATTCAAAGCTGTTCCCAGTTGGAACAGCAGCGTTGACCTCCGCCACTGGAGCAGGTGGGGTTAGCCCTGAGGAGGAGTTGCCCCCTGCTTTCCTTACTCGTCGCCAATGGCGACGTCGCGCATGACGAGCCGTTGGGACTGGCTCGGAAATCGAGATGGTTTCTTGTTGCCCCCTGTTTGAGCGTGGGGTAACTGCCGACGTCAGCCTATCGAAGACTGATGTCTTTTGACCAGCTGGGGGAGGAGTGGGAACCGTCAATCTTGTGAAGACCGACTCTCTGATGGGAGAAGCCGCTTTAACGACTTCCAAAGCAGCGGCCGTTGCCCTCTTTGGGACGGCCACTTTATTGTTCTGACCCAGCCTGGTGAAAACGGAGGCTGTCGGTTTGGCAGCGGACGACCCGTTGACAGGGGCCGTGGTAGCAGTGAGCCGGTCGAACACCGACTTCTTGTTCACTTCCGGTGCAGGTGTCGGCATAGAGAAGCTTGTAGGTAGGACCATGGTCCCGAAAAACAAGCCGGTGGTGGCTTGGGTCACCTGGTCTACCGGCAGAGTAAGGAAGGAAGCCGCTTGGGGCCCATATGTCACACCTCCTGGTGAAGTGGAGCGTCTGTTGCAGTGGCATTTCGAGCAGTTGGTGCAGTTGGTGGCCATTGGATCTTGAATTCTGCGCCAGGTAAAAGACCAAATCTTAGTACCTTGAAATCCGAAGACAGCCATTTAACAAACCGCGATTGGTTCGCGAAGACGACACACGAAGTGTGGAGTGGAAAGAGGAAGAGGTCCCACCGGGCGTGCCAGAATCTGTTCCCCTCCGAACGGCGGCCTGGACTTCGCGTCCGTGCCTGAGGTTCGGGGCAGATGCTATTTGATTTTATCCGTCTATCTCTCCGAAGATGCCAGGTTGATTTATGGCACCGTGTATTAGAGGTTTAGACGGATGCGGCCGATGTAGAAGACTTCGTCAGATTCCCCCTCAGGGTGAGGGGTTTTTGATTGTGGGGACGCTCTTCCCTGCAGGCGCAAGCCCCTGTAGTTAATTACGCTACCGCATTGCGGTAACAACTTTCTCCTTCTCCAGAATTTCACTTCGTGTCGTGTGTGTTTGTTTTGTTTGTGGTTGCCCGTGGATTGTATACGGAGACTGAGTAATGCCGTCGCCGTAGGACGTGGATTAGTCCAAATCCGTGTTTACTTAGATTTGGGTTTGGTGTTTTAGTTTAAGGATGCATTAGTCATGTTGCGGCTAAGATCAACTTAAACGTTCGTCAAGGATACGTTAGTCCTGTTTTGGACTAAGATCGACTTGACGTAGTGATTAATTTAATGTATGGCCATCGGGACTCGTCACCTCTCTGACGTCGTTGAAGGATTACAACGACATGTATCAGAGGAGCTCGGAGATGTACCCTTGAACCAGAGTTGATTGGGAGTTTTATAATCCATGTGGATGTTTAAGGATACGTTAGCCGTGTTTGGGGCTAAGATCGACTTAAACGGGACCGTTTAGATCCGGCAAAAGAGCATTCGGGCTCTATTGTGCCAGTTTAAGGACGTGGTGGTCTATCGCCAGTTTAAGGACGTGGTGGTCCATCGCCAGTTTAGGGACGTGGTGGTCCATTATTAGTTTACGGACGTCCCGGTCCAATATTAGTTTAGGGACGTTTCGGTCCGATATTAGTTTAGGGACGTTTCGGTCCGATATTAGTTTAGGGACGTTTCGGTCCACGAGTTTAAGGACCCCGCAGTCCATATGGGTGTGTGGTCGTTGGGACCCGTCACCTCTTTGACGTCGTTGAGGAATTACAACGATGGATGTCAAAGGAGTTCGGAGATGTACCCTCGAACCGGACGTAAATCGATTTAGGAGAGCCATTTTGCTCAGTCAATTTAATTTAAGGACTTATGACCACGATTGGGCTAAGTCCATTGCTTTTGCATTTCTTTTGCTTTTATTTGGGCTTTGCCCAAAAGGAATGCAGAGCATCAATTTTATTTGGGGCCCAGCCCTTTTATTGCTTTGCAATCTATTTTGACCTGCTAGGTCTTTTTTGATTTGGGCCTAGCCCTTCAAATAATGCATTGCATTTGTGCAAAGCACCAAGAATCTTTTAGATTCAGGAAAAGAAGTGCAGAGCACTTTTTAATTTCTTGATCTAAATTTAGATCAAAGAAAAGAAAAGAAAGAAATCTTTTCTTTCTTTCTGTTTCAGAGAACCAGAGGTTCATAGCAAGTGCAAGGCACTATTTTTATTATTTTTATTTATTTATTTATCTATTGAAGATCACTGATCTTATTTTCTAGATCAATGATCCATTCTTTAAGAGAATTTTCTCTTATCTCAAAGGTTTTTTTTTTACCTTCTTTTTTGTGTTCTCCAGAAATTCTCAAGAGTTCTCCTTTTTTTTTTATCCAATTCTCTATATCTTTGAAATGGGGTCTGGGGTTCTTTTATAGTGCTCAAAGATCAGTTAAATTTGTTAAAAAGATCTTTTCTGAGTGATTCGGGGAATTTTCCCCACCGTTGGATTTTGATCCAAAGGCCCCTGTTTTACAGAAGAAATCTTCTTGTTTTAACAAGAACAGAAAAGATTTCCTTAAATCTTCATTCTGTTGTTGCGCAACTCACCAGCGCGTGACACGTGTCGCGCAGTAAGGCGCTTGCGCAACAGCGATTGCGCAACTGCGCAGACACGTGTCGCGCAGTGAAGCGCTTGCGCAACAGCGCTTGCGCACCTGCGCAGACACGTGTCGCGCAGCCGTGCGCTTGCGCAACTGCGCAGACACGTGTCGCGCTGCGGTGCGCTTGCGCAGTTGTGCTTGCGCAACTGCGCAGACACGTGTCGCGCTGTCGTGCGCTTGCGCAGTTAAGTGTTACTTATGTTTTTAAAGAGCCTTGCTCTGATCGGACGTATCGCCTTGGGCGTTGTGCTGCCGTGTCAACTTCTGACACGTGGCGCATTGCGCGCAGCGCACGGGAACCGAAGCGTTGCTTTAAAATTTGAATTTTCAAAATTCAAACAGAGCCTTGCTCTGATTGGGGAACAAGTGCGCATATGCGTGGACTTCCGGGATCTTAATAAAGCTTGCCCGAAGGACGATTTCCCAGTGCCAGTCACCGAACTGATGATAGACAACACTTCCACTCATGAGGTTTTCTCCTTCATGGACGGCTCATCGGGGTATAACCAGATAAAGATGCATCCCGAAGACCAGAAGCACACCGCTTTTCGGACTTCTTTGGGAATATTCTGCTGCAAGGTGATGCCCTTCGGTCTAAAGAACACCGGCGCCACCTACCAGAGGGCCATGACGAAGATCTTTGACGACCTTATACACGAAATCGTCGAATGTTATATCGACGATCTCGTAGTAAAAAGCAAATCATATGAGGACCATCTCGAGCATCTGAAAACCGTATTTCAACGCCTTCGGCAATACAACTTGAAGATGAACCCGCTCAAGTGTGCATTCGGAGTTTCCTCAGGCAAATTCCTGGGATTCATTGTTCGACACCGAGGTATTGAAATAGATCCGTCTAAGATCAAAGCGATCATGGAAATGCCTCCGCCGAGAACTCTCAAACAGTTGCGGTCTTTCCAAGGGAAGCTCGCATACATACGACGATTTATAGCCAATCTTTCAGGCAAGTGTCGTCCTTACAGCCACCTAATGAAGAAGGGAACCCCGTTCGTTTGGGACCAAAAATGCCAAAGCGCGCTAGACGAGATCAAACAATACCTGCAGAACCCGCCGGTGTTGGCTGCTCCGGTCAAGGGAAAACCCCTCATTCTTTATACGACCGCCCTCGAAGGTTCCTTAGGCGCATTATGGGCACAAAAGAATGATCAAGGGAAAGAAAGAGCACTCTACTACTTAAGTCGAGTTCTACTGGGGGCAGAAAGCAACTACTCCCCCATTGAAAAACACTGTCTGGCGTTAATCTTCGCGATAACAAAGCTAAGGCACTATGCGTTGGCGCATGAGGTCCGTCTCGTTTCAAAGGTGGACCCCCTAAATATTTGATGTCGAAAGCCATATTGACAGGACGACTTGCTAAATGGGCCCTGCACCTGATGGGGTTCTCGGTAACCTATCAGCCTCTCAAGGCGGTAAAAGGCCAGGCCATCGCCGACTTCCTCGCTGAGCATCCGATACCCGCCGATTCTCCTCTGAATTGCGATCTTCCAGACAAACATGCGTTTGACGCGATCGACGGTGATAATACCCGATGGGAGCTTTATTTCGACGAAGCATCTTCCGTGAAGAAGCGCAAACAAAGTACCCCTATAATCAAATCAGGGGTAGGACTCATCTTTGTAACTCCACAAGGAGGGATAATGCGCTTTGCTTTCTCCCTGACGGAGCCGAGGACAAACAATGAAGCCGAATATGAAGCTTTGATAGCAGGCCTCGAGATCGCCATCGACATGGGAATTGAAAACCTCCTCATATACGGAGACTCCCAGCTGGTCGTTAGTCAAGTAAACGGCGACTACCAAACGTGCAAACCGGAGTTGGTGAAGTACGGTGAAAAGGTGCAACAATTGTTGACCCAAATTCCCTCTTATACTATGGAGAGCATACCGCGCGCGGAAAACAGCAAAGCAGACGCGTTGGCCAAACTTGCTAAAGAACTGGCTGACGAGAACCTCGATGACGTTAGAATCGTGGTACAAAGCCGTCGAGTGCTTTCCCCAACAGAAATATCTCCGGAATCATCTGAAGAAAAGGGAGCGAGCGAGCAGACAACCCTGCAAGTAAAAGATTGGGAAAATACCGTGGACTGGAGGGAAGTCTTCATAGACTGCTTTAAGTCCCATCGAATGCCCGAAGATGCGTCCGCAAGACATCAGCTCATGGAACGAGCTTTGTCTTTCGCCTTCGTCAATGATACTCTATACAAGAGGTCGTTCGATTCTCTATGGCTGAGATGCTTAGGACCTGACGAAGTGAAAAGGGTCGTCCAGGAAATTCATGACGGACTCTGCGGTTCTCACCAAGCGGGCCCAAAGATGAAGTTGAAGATAAAACGGATGGGCTATTACTGACCCACGATGATTCAGGACTACCTCGAATATACGAAGCAGTGTCACTCATGTCAAATTCATGGGGATTTCATCCACCAGCATCCAAATCCACTGCATCCGACGGTGGCTAGCTGGCCGTTCGAGATGTGGGGGACTGACATAGTCGGCCCCATCGAACCAGCATCGTCTAGAGGACATTGTTTCATCCTGGCGACGACTGACTACTTCTCCAAATGGGCAGAAGCGGTACCACTGAGGGAAGTGAAGACGGAGAATATCCTCCATTTCTTCAAGACGCACGTCATATATCGGTTTGGAACGCCAAGACGGATCATCTCCGATAACGGGCCAACCTACAGAAGCCACAAGATCAGTCGCTTCGTGCAACAGCACAATATAGACTGGAGATATTCCTCGGTTTATAATCCGCGAGCTAATGGTCTAGCCGAGGCCTTCAACAAGACCTTGACAAAGATCATAAAGAAAACGGTGTCCCGAAATAAGAAGGACTGGCACGAAAGACTGCAAGATGCTCTTTGGGCGTATCGAACTACATTTAAAACAGCCACAAACACAACGCTGTACGCGTTGGTATTTGGGACGGAAGCAGTACTCCCCCTCGAGATAGAGTTACCCTCTCTACGAGTGGCAGTCCAATACGAGCTGACGGACGAAGAAAATGCTCACCTTCGGCTTGAGGAGCTTGACGCCCTTGATGAAACCCGGCTCATAGCACAGCAAAATCTGGAAGCTTATAAAGCAAAGATGACGCGCTCATATGAAAGATTGACCCGACTGAGGACATTCCGCCAAGGCGAACTTGTGCTAGTGGTCAAAAGGCCTATGATTCCCAATCGCGCCAAGCGAGGAAAATTCGAGCCAAACTATGAAGGCCCATACATCATAGATAAGGTCTACCAGGGTGGGGCCTATCTACTCATGGACATGCACGGTGAAAGGCCTTTCAGGCCAATAAACGGTCGCTTCCTAAAGAAATACTATGCTTAATGAGCCACAGCCTAGGTCAATGGTAGATGACGACGACTATGTCCGCTCGCTATCTTCCTAAGCTCAAACTCTATCAGCAGTAGCCAGCCTTCTTCATCACGGACCGAAATGTCCTTAAACTAATAGCAGATCGAAACGTCTTTAAACTACTACCACGGCATCTTTAGGCTGATGAAATATAAAAAAGAAAATATATAAAAATAAAAAGAATAAAAAAAACGGTATGTCCATAAGCAAAATGGGCACGGATGAAAACCCGAAAGGGCTCCGTGAGTAAAAACAGCAGGGCTACCAGCGAGTGTTCGTGAAAACCCGAAAGGGCGCGACCTCGTAAAAAAAATATATAAAAATAAAAAGAATAAAAAAAAGGTATGTCCATAAGCAAAATGGGCACGGATGAAAACCCGAAAGGGCTCCGTGAGTAAAAACAGCAGGGCTACCGGCGAGTGTTTGTGAAAACCTGAAAGGGCGCAACCTCGTTAAAGGACACTTATAGGGTCCTCTCGACCTTGTAAGGAGAAACCACCCGCGTGAGATCCTTACGACTCACAAGGGAGCAACACACTTAGGGATCCCCACGATTCCTAAGGAGAAAATACACTTGCGAGATCCTCACGACTCGTAAGGAGAACTCTCTTATGGGACACTCACGGCTCATAAGAGTTGAAAGTCTTAAGTTACAGAGACCTAAACCTGTGCTTAAGCAACCCCCACAATTTCCGATATTGCCTTACAAGTGGCTCAATACTGACCCTTGTATACAATCCACGGGCGCGAATAAACATTTCCCTGACCAAGTTCCATCCGTGACCGGGGATATGTACGCATGATGAACAAACCATATAAGTCATCTCGACTTACAAGGAGAAACCCCTCTTGTAGGATCCTTACGACTTACAGAGGAACATACACTTAGGAATCCTCACGACTCCTAAGGAGAAAATACACCTACGAGATCCTCACGACTTGTAGGGAGAAATACCTTCGTGAGACCCTTACGGCTCATGAAGTCAAAAGCCTTAGCCAACAGGACCTTAACCCTGTTCGCTAAGCCACCTTTGTTCGACATCGACAGAGGCAGATGATGATTCGCTCCTGGTAATATCCCAGTTGTAGCGGTGCGGATGCCGAAATCGGTGTCTAATTTCAGGTTTACGGTGAAAAGCCGGTAGGTCACACATGCATGGGAAATAGCCGAAATGATTGGGCAACTCGCAATAAAAAGCAGCGAGTAAAAATAAAATAAATAGCCGAAATGATTGGGCACCGCGAAAAATAGCCGAAATGATTGGGCAATCGCGACCTTCGCGATATAAAAGCTGAAATGATAGAGCATCGCGGAAATAAAAAAAAGAAGAAGAAAGTGATGAAAACTTTGGCCCTACGGTTAAGATCACATCGATCCCTGTATACAATCCAAGGGCGTAAACGAAGAAGGGAACCATACTTCCTGAGCAGGCTTCGCCAGAAAATGAAGTCAAATCTCAACAGTTCGTCCCAACGCCGAAGAAATCAGTGTCTTTAGCAAATTCTTCGACTCACGGATACAAACACTCCTTGACGAGAGCCTCTTGATCCGCGTCGACTCGCAGAGCAACCAGTGTCTCCGTGGGAAACTCTCGACTCGTTTCAAACCCCAAGAAAACAAATAATCCTTGGCGCAAGGGAAACAAATAATCCTTAGCAGATTCCTCGACTCACGGATACAAACACTCCTTGACGAGAGCCTCCTGATCCGCGTCGACTCGCAGAGCCACCAGTGCCTCCGTGGGAAATTCTCGACTCGTTTAAAACCCCAAGGAAACAAATAATCCTTGGCGCTAGGGAAACAAATAATCCTTAGCAAATTCCTCGACTCACGGATACAAACACTCCTTGACGAGAGCCTCCTGATCCGCGTCGACTCGCAGAGCAACCAGTGTCTCCGTGGGAAACTCTCGACTCGTTTCAAACCCCAAGGAAACAAATAATCCTTGGCGCTAGGGAAACAAATAATCCTTAGCATATTCCTCGACTCACGGATACAAACACTCCTTGACGAGAGCCTCCTGATCCGCGTCGACTCGCAGAGCCACCAGTGCCTCCGTGGGAAATTCTCGACTCGTTTCAAACCCCAAGGAAACAAATAATCCTTGGCGCTAGGGAAACAAATAATCCTTAGCAGATTCCTCGACTCACGGATACAAACACTCCTTGACGAGAGCCTCCTGATCCGCGTCGACTCGCAGAGCCACCAGTGCCTCCGTGGGAAATTCTCGACTCGTTTCAAACCCCAAGGAAACAAATAATCCTGGCGCTAGGGAAATAAATGATCCTTAGCAAATTCCTCGACTCACGGATACAAACACTCCTTGACGAGAGCCTCCTGATCCGCGTCGACTCGCAGAGCAACCAATGCCTCCGTGGGAAATTCTCGACTCGTTTCAAACCCTAAGGAAACAAATAATCCTTGGCGCTAGGGAAACAAATAATCCCTAGCAAATTCCTCGATTCACGGATACAAACACTCCTTGACGAGAGCCTCCTGATTCGCGTCGGCTCGCAGAGAAACCAGTGTCTCCGCGGGAAAATTCCCGATTCGTGTCAACTTGTAAAATGAAGCCTCAGGCAGCAGGGACTAAAAGACTTGTTTCCTGAACAATGGGACCCTGCAAATCGATCTAAATGGTCTCTTGCATGCTATTCACGGGTCTCACTCTCCGAAGTCGAGTTTCGACAAGGAGGGAAACAACCACTTACGGGCCCTCTCGACTCGTAAGAGGGAAAAATTCTCTTATAGGATCCTTACGACTTATAAGAGAAAACCACACTTAGGAATCCTCACGATTCCTAAGGAGAAAAACCCACCTACGAGATCCTCTCGATCCGTAGGGAGAAAAAATCTCTATGAGACCCTCACGGCTTATAGAGTTGAAAAGTCTTAGGCAGCAGATCTGAACCTGCGGCCTAAGCCATCGCTATTTCTTAAGAAAGTCAAGATGCGTGCTTTATTATCCGTCAACCATGGTTACTAAGGTGGCATGCTGATAATAAAAGAAAGAAAAGACGGAGAAAATGACACAAGACATTACAAAAAAATGTGTATCTTTTATTCATAAACTTGATTGGGTACAGGATACATTATGTCAAAGAAAAAAATATATATATACACATTCTTTTATCTATCAGTACAAACGATACAAAGAGGGATAGCTACTGAGGAGGAAGTGTCTTTAGTAAATCCACAAGCTGCTCTCGCACTTCCTTCAGCGCCTCCTCCTGAGTGACAGCCGCAGCCACCTCCGCCTCCACCTGGGCCCGCTGCTGCAAGAAGGATGAAAGTTGCTCCCCCGCCGCCTTCTGGGCTGCTTCCTGGCTGGGTGCATCTCGCTCGACAACGTCAAGTTGTTGCCTCAATGATAACCCTTCAGAAAGACATTGCCGAAGGCCCTCAAAGACAACCTTCAGCCGTGCGGCATTGGCCTCCACCCGAGCATGCAGTTGGGCAGACTTGCTCGAAGTCTCACCGCGCTCCTTATGCCTTGAAATGACTTCTTGTTCGAGGTGGCGGAAGTAAGAAGCGCTCTGCTCAATCCACGTTGTTCTTTGATTGCTGGCAGCCAAGGTCTCGGGAGCGGGACGCAGCGATTCCAACTGATACAGGCGGGCCTCGATCTCCCTGCAATGGTTAACCCAAGATGCGATGATGCCCTCATCATGAAAGTTCACGAGTATTGCCAGCATCGGGATAACCACCGTAGCGAAGTCTGCGGCAGATGTAGGAGTTTCAACGTCGAGTTCCTCAACGTAGTCACTCAACATGCGCAGACTATTCGCGGCGCCTTTTGAAGACGGACTTCTCAGATAAGGACCCGCCGGCATTGTAATACGAGGCTCGAAGGGCGCCGAGGCCGGAACGACAGCTGAAAAGAAACAGGATGCGATCAGATAACAGTACAGAAAATAAAGAGAGGGAAGTTATCAATGTGATATTCGCTGTACCAGTTGAGACAGGTGGCAAGGTCGGAAGGGCCGGTGGCGCAGCTGATCTTTTATCCCCTCCTTCAATCTGTAGCACTGCAGTCGAGATGAGAAAAAAGGGGTTTAGAAGTAATTCCATCAATAAAGAAGGAAGGATATCAATGGAAATCATACTCACCAACGCCACCAGAAGAAGAGGCAAGTTCGGGTGGGAAGGAGAAGTGTGGGAGCAACATCTGATATACATGATCAAAGAGCACTCCTGAAAAGACACAACAATATGACTTTAGTACAAAAATTATACGTCTGAAGTATAGGA
This sequence comes from Agapanthus africanus, assembly GCA_030015575.1. Taxonomy (NCBI): domain Eukaryota; kingdom Viridiplantae; phylum Streptophyta; class Magnoliopsida; order Asparagales; family Amaryllidaceae; genus Agapanthus; species Agapanthus africanus. The sequence continues at coordinate 129,368,808 of CM057341.1, forward strand.
TTAATAAATTGCAAACCCATACCTTCCAACATCTTAGATGGTATGAGAGAGGGTTGAGAGGTGACCACCGCCAAGGCAGTCGTTGAAGGCGCTCCCTCAAGCAGTGGGGCATCGGCGCTGGCTGCACCTGTGTTACAAGAAAGGTGAACTTGTCAGAAAGGATTGTAAAATAAAGAAAAACAGCAACTTGGGGTTTACCTGAGGAGCTCCCGGCTGAAACGGAGGTGACTCCTTCCTCTATCGACATGAAGCCACCGCCCGTGGCCTCATCACCCGACTCGATGGGGACCGTCGTCGTGCTCGCGTGGCCAGGAGACGGCGGAAGATCGTAGACGGGAAGGGCAATGATCGGAGCATTGCCGGACTCTTGAGAGAGAGCGGCTGACTCTTCCCCAAGAGTCGTGCCCATATCACCCGCTACTTCCTCGGGCTCCGCAATCTCCATCGGCTTATCCGCCGCCGCCACAAGGTCGCCGGCCTCAAGCGCCTCGTCCGCCACCACCCTGGGCTCAGTTATAATGATCATTTCATCTGCCGCCACTTCAGGCGCGGCATCAATGACCTTCTCGGCTACGGACCCCCTAACCCCCATCTCAGGCTCTGAAGCCTCAGCGACGTTGCCCACCGTCGGCTCAGGTTCGACAGGCGTCGCCTCCTCTGTTTCCCTGGGTTCAACGGTCTCCGCATCCCCCTCGGTCGGACTTGGCCCTGCAAGATAAAGTATATAAGAACCGACGGCTTTATGAGTCTTATAATGAAATTCTGAAAGAAGTGCTACCTGAGGTAGACTTGTCGTTAGCCTCTCTATTGGCGCGGATCGCCTGTCTATGAGCGGTAGACAAAGCGACCGGGGACTCTTCTGACGGAGTGTCGGCACGAGGGATGGTGCTTGGGCCGCTCCCGTAGCCAAAGCAGCCCGGCGCGCCTTCGCCTCACGCCTCAGCCGCTTCCTTTCCTCCCGGGCCGTCGAAATGGACCTTACCAGAGCCTCTTTCATTGAGGCGTCCTCGTCTGTATACAGGGATGCCTCCAAATTCTTCAAGGCATCCCTCGTCGACTTGTCAAGTCGAGGCTCTTGCAGCAGCCCTGACGAGACCGGAACTCCAATAACAGGTTCAGAGAGGATCCCCTCATCGACTGGTATAACCCCTATAAAGAACAAAGGAAGAAAGTTAGGTTAACCATCGAAAAAGATAACAAAATTTGTTTTAAAAAAGGGGGTGGGACATACCGGCGCCCTCTAAAGCGCGTTTCTCCTCCTCCTTTTGGAAGGTTTTCAAAGAGGCAGCAATAGCTTCTTCGGTAGAGACACCTGTTGAAAATGGGAAAAAGTATTAGTCAAGAATAATGATAAAAAATGCGATGAAATGATGAAGAAAGCAGCTAATAATTACCTGACTCAGCGAGTTTACTCAACCACGCTTCAAGCCTCGCTGATCGCTCAGAAGCCGCAATGACGGCCGCCAGGTCGGTGTCTGCGGGGTCTACCGCGAAGCCCTTATTGCTGCCATATTCACTTATTCCTTCGGTAAGAGGGGCCTCAGGCTCTAAGCCAAGAATCGCGTCAAGGGAAAGGAGCGACTTCTTCTTCTTTTGCCCGCCAGCTCTGGATGCACCCGGGACTGATTTACGCTTGGCGGACACCTTAGGGCGGCGGGTTCCGATATCCACGCCTACACCGGACTCCGGCGATACCACAGTTACCGTCTCCACTGGAGCACGGGGGGCTGGTGGCGCATCCACAGTATCGCGAAGCGGCAATCCGCGCGGAGGACTCAACACGCGCGGAGGTCCGCCTCCAGCACCTTTCAATGGAGGAATAACCGGAGTCCTCGGCCTCAAGGGAGCCTTGCGATCGCCGCCGGGAGGTGCACCCTTGCGGTCAACCAGCATACGTTTCTCCATCAGAATAACGGGCCCCATTGCATGCGCATACCAGGCTACGTACGCGTTGAGAACTTTGGGGATGCAGCTTGGCTCGCTAATAAAGAAATAAGAACCCGTGTTAAGCCGCGTAAAGTGGTGCATTGCGTTCTTTATCCCCTCTTGGCTAACCACGGGCTTTTCCAAGAAGGCTTCCATCGGGATCCCTTGGTTTTAGCTCGATTGCTGAGCGAACCGGTGCGGATTATACCTCATAAAGAGTGTTGTCTCATTCTGCCTGAACACCAGGTAGCCCGGCCGAATGGAATAGAGGTGGAGGATTTCCCGAGCCTTCAATATGGAAGCCCCGTCTTTAAAATCATCGCGTAGCGACACTACTGACTTGGTGGTCTCTGAGCCTATTGTTATGACCTTATCCAAGAAAGAAGTCTTCGCCCCGACCAGGTGTGGTCGAAGGAGCAGCCCCCTAACCTCCCGCGGAGGTGCAACTACGATCGAAGCCCCGACCAGCCGTATGACCCTCGGGAGCCTGCATTTCTCAAAAAAGAGAGGAATCTTATGGGCACCGAACACCCCGTGCACGTGCATTTCCATCCAAGAAGTAAAGTAGTGCGTCGGGAAGTTGGCGGGTTGCACCCCGGGCTCACTAGCGTCCGCCGCTACACTAAGTCCATTATAAAGATGAGCCAGCCCGGCGATTCCTACTGACAATTGCAAGCCAGCCACCATCCGACGCGCTAGGTAGAAAATAGTCGGCCGCATATGGCGTGGATGCATAGGAAGAGCAAAACTGCACAACCACAAGCCCAAGAACCCTACAAAGAAGGTCTCTTCATCCATGTCGGGGACGGCAATTTCTGAAAAAGGGACGACGGCGGCACCGGGAAGATAAAAGTCTTTGTGGTCATCCTCCGATGTGGGTCGGCGATCAAAACCGAACCCAAAAGGGTCATCGAGCTGGGCGAACTTCTCGCTCCGCTCTGATAAGAACTCCGGTCGAATGAAGCGAGCAATGAAATCTGCAAAACTGACTCCCCGGTCGCCCGATTCCAGATAGAGTCCTTCATAAATCTCCAATACCTTCACCAAGCCCAGATACTGGTGCTGAATAGCGTTCTCCGGAGTCAGATCAAACACCAGCGGCTTGGTGGCAAAGACGTATTCATCAGGAGGAAGCAGCTCCTCATAGTGCTCCCCCCTCATTGGCAGACCCGAAACTTCAGCAAACTCCTCCAAAGAGATAGAGACCTCCCTGTCCGTCGTCAGGAAGGTATGGGTGGGGATATTCCATTGTTCGATAAAGGCCTTGATCCACCACGTCGGAGGAGAGGGATACTCGAAAAGCGAGACATAGATGGCCGAATACAAACCAATCTTCGTCAAATGGGTCCTTTTCGCCGATAGGATATACCGGGTCCACTGTAAATATCCAGCGGGGGGTCGCGGGACCAATCCAATATTATAGGTCTGTCCCCAAGGGCGTGCTTCACCCTGACAGATTCGCCTTCCTAAAATATCTATTGCCGGTGGCGGCTGCACGGGAATAGCGCCAATTGCAGGCTGTAGGAGGTCATCTGAATTCCAATTCTTAACCTCCACGGCATACTTCACCGGGGGTTCATCCGCATAAGAGATCGAAAATATCGGCTCAGATGGCGTGGCAGAACTGAAACTTTGGCGACCCTGGATAATCTCACTGTACCACCTACCCCACAGGTGAAGGCTCTTGTACTCAGGGTCATGATCCTTTATGAGAGCGAGCACCACTCGGTCCACCGGTGCCTGGGGAAACCCTCCCTCCGAGCGAACAAACGGGAAAGACAAATTACCAGACATGTTTCCTGCGGAGAGACAAAATTTTTTAATCAGCCGTCGGTGTTGTAACTCCAACGCTCAACATTTTAAAATTTTACACCACACTGCAATACAGTGGATAAGGGACCAAATAAGGACCCACAAAATCTGAATGACGGCGCATCATTTAATAAGACAGTCCCATCGTTGGATGAGACTGTCAGTTAATAAAAGATCCCCAAGAGAATATCCTCATTGATGGGAAATCCCCAGAGACAAGGAGAAAATCTCCTTTTTTAGAGCAAAGCTCTGTCACAGAGTGACATTTGTCAAACTCTGGTCTCAAAGGAATAAAAATTTCCTTGGAAAGAGCCCAGCTCTATAATAATGATGGAAAAGTCATCAAAAAGGAAAACTCTAACTCCTAAAGATTAAAAATTTAGGATCCTAAAGATCCATAAAAAACTTTTAAGAGTTCTCCACTTTCAGATCAAAAAAGGTTTACATTTGATCCATGAGCAAAGCTCTGTTCATGGGTTAAAACCCATGAACAAGATCTCTGTAGATCTATAGATTTCTGAGAGCAAGGCTCTGTTAATAAAACCCGAAAGGGGTTTTCTTTAGATCAAAGATCTATAAGAGCAAGGCTCTGTTAATCAAATTTAATTTAATTTAATTTAATTTAAATTTTACCTAAATTGTTCTAAAAATCTGAACTCTGGAAAGAAATGAGAGCAAGGCTCTAAAAATCTTAAACAAGAGCAAGGCTCTGAAATTCAAGTTCTTGAAAATGGTAAAAAAAATTCAAGGACCAAGGGTCCTATTTATAGGCGCCTGCGCCCTTTCACCTGACCCCTTGGATCCAACGGTCAAGACTTTGCCACCGCTGCACTCACGTGTGCGCCACGTGAGCGCAACGGTGGGGAGCATTTGTTTTCCCCAATCAGAGCAAAACTCTGTTTGAATTTCAAAATTCAAAATTCGAAGCAGCGCTTCAAATTCTTTGCGCTGCGCGCAACGCGCCACGTGTCAAAAGCTGATACGGCAGCGCAGCGCCCAAGGCAGAGCGTCCAATCAGAGCAAAGCTCTATTAAAAAACAAAAATAGCAACAAAGCTTCAGTTGCGCAAGCGCTGCGCTGCGCGACACGTGTCAGCGCAGTCGCATTGGCGCAAAGCGCTGCGCTGCGCGACACGTGTCAGCGCAGTTGCGCAAGCGCAGCGGAGCTGCGTGGTGCGCTGTGCGACACGTGTCAGTGCAGTTGCGCGCTGTACGACACGTGTCAGCGCAGATGCGCAAACGCAGCTGCCCTGCGCTGTGCGCTGCGCGACACGTGTCAGCGCAGATGCGCAAACGCAGCTGCCCTGCGCTGTGCGCTGCGCGACACGTGTCAGCGCAGATGCGCAGACACGTGTCACGCTCTGGAGCATTTGCGCCAAACAGAATTAAAATTCTAAGAAATCTTTCTGTTCTTGTTAAAACAAGAAGATTTTCTTCTGTAAAACAGAAGCCCTTGGATCAAAGATCCAACGGTGGGGAAAATTCCCCAAATCACTCAGAGAAAGATATCTTTAACAAATTTAACTAATTTATGGGCACTATAAAAAGGACCCTACACCTCAATTCAAAGGCATCAACATTTTTTTTGGTGAAGAATCAAGAACTTCAAACAGAGAAAACTCTGAAGAAACTCCAAAAGAAGAAAAGGTAAAAACCTTTAGGAAGAAGAGAAAATTCTCTTATGAACAGATTATTGATCTAAGAGCAAGATCAATAATCTTAAATAAACAGAAAAAAAATAATAATAGTGCTTTGCACTTTCTTATGAACCATTGGTTCTTTGAAAACAAGAAAAAACTTGTTTTCTTTGATTTAAAATCGATCAAAATATAAAACAGTGCTTTGCACTTGAAAAATTGCTCTGTTGCGCTCCTTTGTTGGCGCAAGCCACCAGGGAGCGCCACGTATCAACAGCGCAACAGCGCAGCGCACTGACACAGCGCACTGCGCTATTGCGCTTGCATTCACCGGAGTGTGACACGTGTCGCTTCCACGAGCGCTTGCGCTCATTATTTGGCGCAAAGCGCCTGACAAGTCACTGTCAAATAATTAGTGCACCGCATTGCTTACAAAAGGGCCAAACCCAATTAAAGAAGGCCTAACAGGCCTAATAAAATGCAATGCATTATTTTAAAAAGGGCAGAGCCCAAACCAAAACAGATGCTCTGCATCATTTACAAAGGGACAGAGCCCAAATAAAAAAGGCCTAGCAGGGGCAAAGCCCTAGCACAAGCCTAATAGGCCAAAGATAAATAAAAACGTTGAACATTCTTCAACTGGACTTAGCCCAATCATGGCCGTAAGTCCTCAAATTAAATTGACTGAGCGCAGCTCTCTCTTAAATCAATTTATATCCGGTTCGAGGTACATCTCCGAACTCCTCGGACGCCTGTCGTTGTAATCCCTCAACGACGTCAGAGAGGTGACGGGTCCCGACGACCACACATCAATATGGACTGCGGGGTCCTTAAACTCGTGGACCGAGACGTCCTTAAACTAATATCGGACCGAAACGTCCTTAAACTAATATCGGACCGAGACGTCCTTAAACTAATATCGGACCGAGACGTCCTTAAACTAATGTTGGACCGAAATGTCCTTAAACTAATAATGGACCACCATGTCCCTAAACTGGAATATGGACCACCACGTCCCTAAACTGGAACATGGAACACCACGTCCCTAAACTGGAATACGGACCACCACGTCCTTAAACTGGAATATAGACCGCCACGTCCCTAAACTGGAATAATAGAGCCTCCAAATGCTCTTTTACCGGATCTAAACGATCCCGTTTAAGTCGATCTTGGCCCCAAACATGGCTAACGTATCCTTAAACATTCAAATGGACTATAAAATTCCAAATCAACTTTGGTTCGAGGGTACATCTCTGAGCTCCTCTGACACCTGTCGTTGTAATTCTTCAACGACGCCAGAGAGGTGACGAGTCCTGACGGCCATATATCACTACGTTAAGTCGATCTTAGTCCCAAACAAGACTAATGTATCCTTAACGAACGTTTAAGTCGATCTTGGCCCTAAACATGGCTAACGTATCCTTAAACTAAAACACCAAACCCAAATCTAAGTAAATACGGATTTGGACTAATCCACATCCTACGGGCGACGGCATCACTTAGTCTCCGTATACAATCCACGGGCAACCACAAACAAAACAAACACACACGACACAAAGTGAAATTCTGGAGAAGGAGAAAGTTGCTACCGCGATACGGTAGCGTAATTAACTGCATGGGCTTGCGCCTGCAGGGAAGAGCGTCCCCACAATCAAAAACCCCTCAAGCGAGGGGGAATCTGACGAAGTCTGCTACATCGGCCGCATCCGTCTAAACCTCCGATATACGGTGCCATAAATCAACTTGGCATCTTCGGAGAGGTGGACGGATAAAACCAAATAGCATCTGCCCCGAATCTCAGGCAAGACGCCCTAGCGTCGTCCGGCCGCCATTCGGAGGGGAACAACCATTACTAATAAAACCATTTTCTAAACGATTTAGTATTTATACAAATCTTTGCAAAGCGTCGTTACAACCCATTTGGGGAACCCGTTTGGGATGGTACGGATTATCGCACATTCTCGGGCTTAGTAGTGCGAGATGCCAACCTTCGTAAGGAGCATTCGGTCTCGAAAGATTTAAAATACGACATCTTAAGAAAAACGAGATTTCTAGAATATAATATATATATTAAATTTATTTTCATATAAATATATGTATATATAATATTAAAATATCCATTTTGTAATAATATAAATATTCCAACTCTTTTAAAAAATCACAAGAATCATTTTACACTAAAATACCATGAAATCCATACAAGTCAATATTATAAATAAATACCCTTTATTATGAAATTAGGATATTTTCACTGGAAATATCACAACATAAAATCCACATTTATTATAACTCTAAAGACGATTAATAAATACTTGGGGTGTATTTTGAAAAGTATATAAAATTATTTTTACATAAAACCCCCTCAAGTTCTGTAAATTACACTAAGGACCCTAGTAAACATAGGTTTAAGCGGGACCAATCTCTTGAGCCTCAGGAAGCCGGAGAAGTGGGTGCTTGCCTATCTAAGGTAGACAACTTAACAATAGTGTTATCAACACGGTAATCGTCTTTGAAAAATACACAAATCCTGCCGTCCATGTACAGCGGTTACCGATAATATCAAAACAATCAGGACTTTAATTTACTTTTCTAATTGTCTGACTCAGATGAGTCTCTTTATAATCTGACTTGAATATGATTCAAGTACAATCTATAATCTACAATATTACAATTCAACATGAATCCATGAATCTATTATTCCATATATTCAATCTATCAATCTATACAATCTGACTGAACCGAACCATGGATATACATTCCATTTACATGATTCTCCAGTTACATCCATTTACATGATTATACAGTTACATCCGTTTACTGATATCATGGTTTCGGCAAGTCATCCAATTATACAATCTATATTATAAGACAATTCAAGTTGCAATACAATACAACAATACAATCAAGATAACACGGGGTTTAAGGGGTAGACTGGTACGGAAGGTGTTAAAAGTGGCACGAGACTGTAAGATTTAAGACACCTAACCGTATCCAATTGCCGTTGTTCCGGGCTTTCTAACGGATCCTTATACTCTATATTCCGTTTGCCCTGATCTCTAGCATATAGAGACCCCTCTCGTATACACTGTCATCCTTCTGTACCAAGCTACAAATAACAGCGTTAACACAATATTATAACAATATACTACAACTTTAAAAGCTACCTTCTTATTCTGTCTATTCTACTTCTCCCTTATCTTTGGGACTTACCGAGCGATCTGTTTGCTGACAACATTCTCTTTGATTCTTCGTTGAATGTCGTCAGGTGATCTGGACACGTCAGAGATCGAGCCCACGAGTGAAGACCCCGAGCTCTAGTTTATTGTACACTTTCCATTTCAGTACTTTTCATTTCTGCCATTGTTTAGGAATTGCTTTATTTCAGTTGTATTTACTTTCCATGTATTGTACAGAAAGAATGTGAAGAAATAAAGTTGCTGTTTTATTATATCTTGTCTCTTGTGATTTTACTTTTATATTGCTTAGATACACTTAGCGTATTTACTTCACAGTTAATACGTAGCGGCCTCGTCGCGTCCTCTGCCCGTATACTGGGAAGCGGGGCGTGACAGAATCTCAACAATTACTGGATGAGCTATCATTTTTCTTGCCATTGTGGATTGGTGTATTCCACCAGTCTCGCCAGTGTGGATGGACGGCGAAACACGACCAGCAGGTAATGTGCCTACGGACGAGCAGAAGGCGGCAAAGTGGGAGGTCGACGTCAGATGGCCGATGAGCGTTGTTTACCTCAATCAGAGCAAAGCTCTGTTTAAATTCCAAGGTGGGAAAAGAAGCAATGCTTCTGTTTTTCTCCAATCAGAGCAAAGCTCTGTCTTGAAAATTAAAGTTAAAATAAATGAAGTAACGTTTCAGATCCCCTGCGCTGCACGCAGAGTGCCACGTGTCAAAATCAGACACGTTAGCGCAAGGAGCGCAGCGCCCAAGGTAGCGTACTCCATCAGAGCAAAGTTCCAAAAAAAAAAAAGGTTGCGCAGCTGCGCAGTGCGCTGCACGACACGTGTCAGCGCAGCTGCGCAGTGCGCAACTAAAAAAAACGTTGCGCAGTGCGCTGCGCGACACGTGTCAGCGCGCGCAGTGCGCAACTGCGCAACTTAAAAAAAAAACTGCGCGACACGTGTCTGCGCAGTTGCGCAAGCACAGCTGCGCGACACGTGTCACGCGCTGGAGAGTTGCGCAAAAACAGAATGAAAATTTAAGGAAATCTTTTCTGTTTTTGTTAAAGCAAGAAGATTTCTTCTGTAAAACAGGGGCCTTTGGATCAAAGATCCAACGGTGGGGAAAATTCCCAAATCACCCAGAAAAAGATCTCTTTAACAAATTTAACTAATTTATGAGCATTATAAAAAGGACCCCAGACCTCATTTTAAAGGAGAGGAATATCTTGCTAAAAAAAAAGAGAAGAGAACTCTTGAGAACTCTTGAAGAATAAAAAAAAAGGTAAAAACCTTTAAAAGAAGAGAAAATTCTCTTATGAACAAGATCATGGATCTTCAACAATAAATAAATAAATAAATCAAATAGTGCCTTGCACTTGTTTTATGAACCATCGGTTCTTGAACCTAAAAGGTTCTTAAATTAATAGTGCTTTGCACTTTCATGAACCTTTGGTTCTCTGAGATAAGAAAAACAAGAAAAAACTTGTTTTTTCTTAGATCTAAATCAAATAGTGCTTTGCACTTCTTTTTTTGAACCATCGGTTCTTAAATCTAAAAGATTCTCAAATTAACAGTGCTTTGCACAAATGCAATGCATTACTAAAAGGGCCAGGCCCAAATCAAAATGACCTGACAGGCCAAAATAAATTGCAAGGCAATAAATGGGCAGAGCCCAAATAAATTGATGCTTTGCATCCTTTATACAAGGGCAGAGCCCAAATAAAATTGATGCCTTGCATCATTCCTAAAAGGGCAGAGCCCAAAACAAATTGATGCTCTGCATCCTTTCTGGGCAAGGCCCAAATAAAAATAAAAAAAAGAAATGCAATGCAAAAGCAAATAAAATGTTGAACATTTCAACTGGACTTAGCCCAATTTTGGCCATAAGTCCTTAAATTAAATTGACTGAGCAAAATTGCTCTTCTAAATCAATTTACATCCGGTTCGAGGGTACATCTCCGAACTCCTTTGACATCCGTCGTTGTAATTCCTCAACGACGTCAAAGAGGTGACGGGTCCCAACGACCACACATCGATATGGACTGCGGGGTCCTTAAACTCGTGGACCGAAACGTTCTTAAACTAATATCGGACCGAAACGTCCTTAAACTAATATCGGACCGAAACGTTCTTAAACTAACGGTGGACCACTATGTCCTTAAACTGGTATTGGACCACCATGTCCCTAAACTGGCACAATAGAGCCCAAATGCTCTTTTTTCGGATCTAAACGATCCCGTTAAGTCGATCTTAGTCCCAAACTGGACTAACGTATCCTTAGCAACCGTTTAAGTTGATCTTAGCCTCAAATATGGCTAACGCATTCTTAAACCTTCAAACGGACTTTAGTCCCAAATTGGACTATAAATTCCCCCAACTAACTTTGGCTTAAGGGTACATCTCTGAGCTCCTCTGACATTTGTCGTTGTAATCCTTCAACGTTGTCAGAGAGGTGACGGGTCCCGACGACCATACATGAAATGGACCACTATGTCCCTAAACTGGAACAATAGAGCCCAAACGCTCTTTTGTCGGATCTAAACGATCCCGTTAAGTTGATCTTAGTCTCAAACTGGACTAACGTATCCTTAACGAACGTTTAAGTTGATCTTAGCCGCAACGCGACTAACGTATCCTTAAACTAAAAACACCAAACCCAAATCTAAGCAAATACGGATTTGGACTAATCCACGTCCTACGGGCGACGACATTACTCAGTCTCCGTATACAATCCACGGGCAACCACAAACAAAACAAACACACACGACACGAAGTGAAATTCTGGAGAAGAAGAAAGTTGTTACCGCGATGCGGTAGTGTAATTAACTGCAGGGGCTTGCGCCTGCAGGGAAGAGCGTCCCCACAATCAAAAACCCCTCACCCTGAGGGGGAATCTGACGAAGTCTGCTACATCGGCCGCATCCGTCTAAACCTCCGATACACGGTGCCATAAATCAACTTGGCATCTTCGGAGAGATATACGGATAAAACCAAATAGCATCTGCCCCGAACCTCAGGCACAGACCCAAAGTCCAGGCCGCCGTTCGGAGGGGAACATATTCTGGCACGCCCGGTGGGACCTCTCCCTCTTTCCACTCCACACTTCGTGTGTCGTGTTCGTGAACAAATCGCGGTTTGCTGTGATTGCCTGTGGATTCAAGGTACTAAGATTTGGTGTCTTGCTCTATGCAGAAAACAGAAAATCGATGGCTTCGAACTGCACCGCCCGCAGCGATAACTCTCGCTCCGTCATTGCTGGAGGAGTGACTTATGGGCCCCAAGCGGCCTCCCTTTTCAAAATGCCGGTGGAGCAGGTGGCTCAAGCCACCACTGGACTATTTTTTGGGACCATGCTCCCATCAATGAGCTTCAACGTCCCAATGACATTGCAAGAAGCTCCAAATAAGTCGGTCTTCGATCGACTTACCACTGCCGCGACCCCTCTCAACGGGTCGTCCAACTCCACTGCTTCAGTTTTTAACGGACTAGGCCAGAGCTCTAACAGGCTCATGAAGAAGCCTGCCATACCAGAAGGCGTTATCCCGAAGCGGATAGCCATTCCAACTCACGTTCCTGGAAAAATCACCAAGGTTGCTTCCCATGTTCAGAAGTCCGCTTCTGACAAGTTGGCCATCCCCGTTCAACGGACGTCGATCTTTAAAAAGCTGGTACCAGTATATTCTGACCAACCCAGGGGGCATGAGGAGGTCACCCCTATAGCTGAAACAACTCCATCAGCACGACATGCCCGACGTCGCTACTGGCGCCGAGTGAGGAAGGCTGGGGGCAACTCCCCCTCTGGACTTACTCATCCAACTCCAATGGTTGGGATCGATACTGCTGTTCCAACCAAGAACAGCTTTGAATTGCTGAATACGGTGCGCAGAAACTCTCCTACTGCGATGTTGAAACGAACTCCTTCACCTGTGGAGAATACTCCAGAGAAGAAGCTAGAGCAGCCCCCTCAACGGCTGTCCTCTAAAATTTACAAAGTTTGGCGACAGGTCCAAGAGTCGGTGATCGATCAAGACTGCCTCCGACGACAGAAAAAGATGAAGGTTCGGCAGGGGAAGGATTACTCTGTCAAACCACAAAAAGCAAAAGCTACTTGGGTGCCCACTACAACGGCTCCCTTAACTCCAATCACTCAAAAAAGGAGGCCGCAAAAAGCCCCTGTGTCTTCGGCAAATCGCAAAGCCACCGAACACAAACGCCCCAAGTCTGGGGGCATGGTGGTGCACACTGTTTATATGGCTTCTGGAAAGGAGGAAAGCCGCACTTCTACGGGCCACCGACCGCTCACCCGATCCGTGACGAAAGCCCAGGAGCAACAACAAAAGCTTCAGGAAATGATGACTACAATGGCTGCACTCACTGAGCCAAAAGAAAGCTCTGAAGCGTCTTCGGATGAGCGTCAAGAACAAGAAACCGACGCTGACTTTTTACGCAGAGTCCTCGAAAAGAGGGACAAAGAAGCTGCAGAGCAAGCGGCTAACATAAAGCAGATAGCGCTCCTCTTCCAAGATATGGTAGGGATGATGTTACAGCCGGACCCTCCTGCTGAAGATCCTCCGATCGTCCTTGAAGACGATAGGGAAGAAACGTCAAATCCTCCGCCGGCTCTATCAACAGCCAAGGAGGAGGCAATCTCCAAAGTCAACCTAGACGAATATATAGCTCAGTAGATCCGGGTTCATCAGGCGAATGAAGCGGCTGGGCAAATTGTTAGAACCGGACGACCGTATCCGAGCTGGTATGACCAAATCAATTACCCGCCAGGATATACGATCCCTAAATTCCACGTATATAAAGGGACAGGGAATCCGCATCAGCATGTCGCTCAATTCAGGGCCTTATGCGGCAATACTGGAGGCGATGACAAATTGTTGCTACGTCAATTCGTCGGCAGCTTAGCAGAAACAGCCTTTGAATGGTATTCGGAGCTACCTAACGACTCTGTCAAAACATTTGCAGAGATGGAACTGCTGTTTACACAAAGATTCGCAGGTGCTAGTGGACGTACCCCGATAACAGCACTGATTAATGCCAGGATAAGGTCAGGCGAAACATGGGTCCAATACGCAACACGATGGCGGAACCTATGGTCGAAATGCGAACAACGCATAGAAGAGGCTCCTGCGGTAGGCATGTTTGTGGGCACTCTCGATCCGCAGGCGACCATCTCGCAATTCATGATGTTCTTCAGGCCGACCACCTTCCAGGCCTTGATCGACAAATTAGCCCAAATGGACCAGATGGGCCATAGACCGTCTCCTCCAAGACCCGATCCCCGAAATGAGAAAGGAAAAGCGATCATCGTCGCCAACGCTCAGCAACAGTCGAGCAACTCAAAGCCGGTCGCTCGCCAAAACAACGTGCGTCCACGCCCATCCCTCGAAGAGAGGCTAGGACGTCATTACTCGTTTCCTCAGAATAAAACGAGAAAACTGTTTGAGCTGGCAGTGCGTAACAGACTCATCAATCTGCCGAGTCCAAAGCGTCTGTCGCAGCCAGGCAATCTTAATAATTCCAATTATTGCCCTTACCACCAAACGGTAAGTCACCCGATTGAGGATTGTTTCGTCTTTAAGGGATGGATTGAGGATCAATACCTGCAAGGCAAGTTCACGCTGTCTGAAAGCTGGAAGGTAAATCCACCATAGCCGCACTCTCCAAAAAAGACGGACACGCCGGGGGCAACTTGTTCTTTCGTCGAGGATGAAAATGATGGAAAAAACTTATCGGATGAATCCGAAGACTACGTAGCAACTTGTCATGTGATTTCTCATTCACTGACGGATGATGAGGAGGATCCTTGCGCCGAGAAATCAATGGCGGACCCTGAAACAGAAATTCCGCGGCCGTCAGACAAGTTGATCGATGCCTTCCTAAATGAAATTCGTCTGAAAGCAAAAGCCAATCAAGAGCATGAAATGGCCATACTGGAAAGAACCAAGATATTCCCGTCAAATCAAAAGCCATACACTGCGGGTAAAAACAAATTCAAGACGAGGAAACGGTTCGCCAAAGCTCTATCAGTAGGAATGGAGCTACCGCCCTCTGAAGAAAATTCTTTCGCTGAGGCAGAGATGTACCCTAACTTCTGTTTATATCATCAGAAGATCATACATCCTACCGAAGACTGCGAGTCCTTTAACTGTTGGTGGCAAGGGTATGTCGCTCAAAAGCGACACTTCGACAGGACAAAGTGTGAAGCTTGTGGACATCGGAAAAATGCGATAGATGAGCGCAAAAGATCCACCGCCAACTGTCATATAGCCGACTTCAAGGGATCACAAATTATCACCTTTGGAAGCGACTCTGACGAAGAAGCTACCCCCAACTCTTCCCTCGGGGAATCTATTTCAAAAATAAAGGAATTGAGAAGCTGCGAGAACGCTCAGCCGTGCAATCGCAAGCTACTCGGAAAAAATCTCGGCCCCGTAAACAAAGGACCGAACAAAAAGGATAAAGGAAAAAGAAAAACGGCCCTCGTCGCCAGCACTCAACAACAATCAAGTGACCCTAGACCGGTTGCTGGCCAAAGCAACAAGCGGGAATCCCTCCAGGAAAAGTTGAAACGTCCTTACTCGTTTCCGCAAGATAAAACAAGGGGACTGTTCGAGCTGGCAGTGTGCGAAAGACTCATCAATCTGCCGAGTCCAAAACGTCCGTTGCGGCCATGCGATATTAATAATCTTAATTATTGCCCTTACCACCAAACAGTAGGTCATCTGATCGAGGATTGCTGCATCTTTAAAAACTGGGTTGAAGACCAATACCAACATGGCAAGTTTGCGCTGTCTGAGAACTGGAAGGTAAGTCCGCCACAACCGCACGCTCCGAAAAAGATGGATACGCCGGGGGCATCATGTTCATTCATGGAGAAAGACTCATAGACCGAAAAGTCAATAAACCAGATATTCGCCTCAAATACGGCAACAACAGACCGAAACGTCCTTAAACTAACAACGGACCGAGATGTCCTTAAACTAATAATGGACCGCAATGTCCTAAAACTTGCAAATGACCGAAACGTCTTTAAACTACTACCGCAGCATTCTCAGGCTGACGAGAATAAAAAAAAACAAAAAAAAACAAAAAAAAAACGGTATGTCCATAAGCAAAATGGGCACGGATGAAAACCCGAAAGGGCTCCGTGAGTAAAAACAGCAGGACTACCGGCGAGTGTTCGTGAAAACCCGAAAGGGCGCGACCTCATAAAAAAAAAGAAAAATAAATAAAAATAAAAAGAACAAAAAAGACGGTATGTCCATAAGCAAAATGGGCACGGATGAAAACCCGAAAGGGCTCCGTGAGTAAAAACAGCAGGGCTACCGGCGAGTGTTTGTGAAAACCTGAAAGGGCGCAACCTCGTTAAGAAACACTTATAGGGTCCTCTCGACCCTATAAGGAGAAACCACCTGCGTGAGATCTTTACGACTCACAAAGGAACAACACACTTAGGGATCCCCACGATTCCGAAGGAGAAAATACACTTGCGAGATCCTCACGACTCGTAAGGAGAACTCTCTTGTGGGACCCTTACGGCTCATAAGATTTGAAAGTCTTAAGTTGCAGAAACCTTAACCTGTTCTTAAGCAGCCCCCACAACCTTCGATATTGCCCTACAAGCGGCTCATAATGACCCTTGTATACAATCCACGAGCACGAATAAATATTTCCCTAACAAAGTCCCATCCGTGACTAGGGATATGCTTGTACAGCAAACAACACTTGTAAGTCCTCTCGACTTATAAGGAGAAAACCCTTTTGTAAGACCCTTACGAAAGAGAACATGCACTTAGGAATTCTCACGATTCCCAAGGAGAAAACACACCTACAAGATCCTCACGACTTGTAGGGAGAAATACCTTTGTGAGACTCTTACGGCTCATGAAGTCAAAAGCCTTAGCCGACAGGACCCTTAATCCTGTTTACTAAGCCACCTTTGTTCGGGATCGACAAAGGCAAATGATGATTCGTTCCTGGCAATATTCCAGTTGTAGCGATGCTGATGCCTAAATCGGTATCAAATTCCAAGTCCTTTCAAGGCAAATGATGATTCGCTCCTGGCAATATCCCAGTTGCAGCGATGCTGATGCCTAAACCGGTATCAAATTCCAAGTCCTTTCAAGGCAAATGATGATTCGCTCCTGGTAATATTCCAGTCGCAGCGATACTGATGCCAAGATTAGTATCGACTCCAAATTCCCTACTCGCAAAAAAAAAAAAAAATCGGCGAGCCAAAAAAAAAATGCATACGAAATAGCCGAAATGATGGGGCAACTTGCAAACAGAATCAGCAAGTAAAAATGTATGTATACAAAACAGCCGAAACGATTGGGCAACTCGCAATAAAAAGCGGCGAGTAAAAACATAATAAACAGCCGAAATGATTGGGCAACTCGCAATAAAAAGTAGCGAGTAAAAATAAAGTAAATAGCCGAAATGATTGGGCACCGCGAAAAATAGCCGAAATGATTGGGCAATCGCAACCTTCGCGATATAAAAGCTGAAATGATAGAGCATCGCGGAAAGAATAAAAAAAATGAAAGAATGAAATTTTTTGCCCTACAGGTGAAATCACATCGATCCCTGTATACAATTCAGGGGCACAGATAAAGAGGGAACCATACCTTCCCAACAGGCTCCATTAGAAAGCGAAGCCAAATCTCGACGGTTCATAGACAACCTAGAGACCATCTCGACATTTGTCGCAATATTACAGACACGATGTCAACAAATGAAGCAAACGAAGATCCCGAGCTTCAGGGTCTCGACGTCAACATCGACAACTTAGAGATCACCAACGGCGTTTCTCCTCACTCCAACTAAATGCAGACATGACGTCAACAAAAGACCTCACGGTCGAAACAAAGCGGAGTAACGGCAAAATCCCAACTCCACCTTAGCATTCGTCTCGTTACAGCAGACGCAATGTCAACAACGGCGTTCCTTCGCAGTCCAGCAGGGTGTACATGCAAAGTTAACAAAAGACCCCATGGTCGAAACCAAGCGGAGTGACGGCAAAATCTCAGCTCCACCTCAGCATTCGTTTTAATACACCAGACGCAATGTGAGCAAATGAAGCGAAGGCCAAATTCCTAGCTTCAAGGTCTTAACGGCAAGTCATATAAAGCCCGAAAGACCACCGGAGATCATCTCACATGGAGTGGTCACCTCCTCGACGTTCGTTTCGATACAGCAGACGAGTTGTCACCCCAGCGTTCTTCCTCCAGCAGGGATTCGGACGTGACAAAGCAAGCGAAGCGAAGGCCACATTCCTAGCTTCAACGTCTTTACGGTAACTCACATAAAACCGGAAAGACAATCGGAGATCATCTCGCACCAGCACAGAGTGGTCATCACCTTGACGTTCGTCTCGATACAGCAGACGAAATGTTAACCCCAGCGTTCGTCCTCCAACAGGATTTGGACACACCAAAGCAAACGAAGCGAAGGCCACATTCCTAGCTTCGACGTCTTGACGGTAACTCATATAAAACCGGAAAGACAACCGGAGATCATCTCGCACCAGCACGGAATGGTCACAACCTCGACGTCCGTTTCGATACAGTAGACGAGATGTCACCCCAACGTTCGTCTCGACACAGCAGGCGCAACGTCATTAAACGAATGGAGCCACGGCAAAATCCCTAGTTCCAAACCTCGACGGTTCACCAGCAACCTAGAGACAACCTCGACGTCCGTCTCGATACAGCAGACGAGATGTCACCCTAACGTTCGTCTCGATACAGCAGATGCAACATCACCAAAAGGAGCCACGGCAAAATCCCTAGTTCCAAACCTCGACGGTTCACCAGCAACCTAGAGACAACCATGACATTCGTCTCGATACAGAGGACGCGATGCCAGCAAACGAAGCGAAGGCCAAATTCCTAGCTTCAGGGTCTTAACGGCAAGTCATATAAAGCCTGAAAGACCACCGGAGATCATCCCACATGGAGTGGTCACCACCTCGACGTTCGTCTCGATACAGCAGACGCAACATCACCAAAAGGAGCCACGGCAAAATCCCTAGTTCCAAACCTCGACGGTTCATCAGCAACCTAAAGACAACCACAACATTCGTCTCGATACAGAGGACGCAATGCCAGCAAACGAAGCAAAGGCCAAATTTCTAGCTTCAGGGTCTTAACGGCAAGTCATATAAAGCCTGAAAGACTATCGGAGATCATCCCACACCAGTGCGGAGTGGTTATGACTCATCGGGGCTCTCCAAAATGAGCCTAACCTCAAGTAAAAAGCGGCATGGCAAATTCCTAGCGCTTGCTCTTCCGACGGTCAAACTGCCAAGGAGGATTGCTTGAAGACATCTTGTCCAGCCCCCGAAGGGATCAGAGACACGGCAGTCGCAGGGCTACTCGAACAGCACGATTGCCTATCGAGGACTATATCAGCTTATGCGACGGTACGATGGCCAAAACCCTAAGTACCACCAACCTTAACGGGCTTCTGTCGTAAAGAGCAGAGGTTAAATGCGACGTTAAGATGTTCTTGCGAGAAACGTTCGATTCGTCTCGACTTGTGAAAAATTGTCGAGGCGGCTCGACTCGTGAGATAAAGCCTTAGGCAGTGGGCATAAAAGAAGCCTGTTTCCTAAGCATTGGGACCCTGCGAGTTGGCCCAAAACGGTCTCTTGCATACCATCCACGGATCTCACTCTCCAACGTCGAACTTCGACAAGGAGGGAAGCAACCGCTTACAAGTCCTCTCGACTCGTAAGAGGGAAAAATTCTCTTGTAGGATCCTTACGACTTACAAGAGAAAACCACACTTAGGAATCCTCACGATTCCTAAGGAGAAAAAACCCGCCTACGAGATCCTTTCGATCCGTAGGGAGAAAAGTCTCTATGAGACCCTCACGGCTCATAGAGTTGAAAAGTCTTAGGCAGCAGATCTGAACCTGCGGCCTAAGCCCTCGCTATCTCATGAAGAAATCAAGAAGCTTACTCTATTACCTGCTAATTGTGACGCCGTGCTGAGAAAATGGAAAAGCAACAGAAAGAGCATCCAATTTACATTTGATCAAGCGTTCAAAACACATTCATTCATGAATGGGCAAAAAGACTCACGACAAAAGATATATAATAAAGACAAGCTGGGGTAAAAAAAAAATTCATTAATATTGCACGAAGTTCTTACAGTCATAAAAAACAATAAATGAAAGTTACAATGGAGTAGCCTCAGATCCAGGGCATGGATTGAGGAATTCAAAAGCGACCCTATCTATGACTTTCTAAGCCTCACGGACCATCTTAGTGTGCTTCCTTTCGCGAGCACAAGCGTCAGGGTCCCTTCCGATGTCTTCCACCCTCCGATAAGCAGCGAGTATGGCAGACTGTTGAAAGACCTTGTGCAAGAGGTCGATAACACTGTCTCGCCGTCTCTTCGAGATAAAGTTCAATAGGTACACAGAGTGCACCTTGTCCTCAGCGGCATCCAACGCCCTAAGCGGCACGCCGGAACAGAATAGGGGAAGCGCTTCCCAGATAGCTCCCACGATAAGTTTAAGAAGAAAGGAACGTCGGGGATGCAGTGGACCGTTGTATGCGTCGAAGCGACTCATTATTTCAGCACACTCCTCGTTTGTGAACTCCCGATTTTAAGAGCGGCCAAATCGGCGGATGCCCTCATGAGAGATGATCTCGTTAAGAGCATACATGTGGGCGTTCATTGTTCCTGTGAAAGGATCAACAAAATTATCAGAAAGACTGATTAAGTAAAATGATATAATGCACTGAGGAATAAAATGTCATCTTTAACTTCCAAGATCCATTAAGAATTCTTAAGAGTTCTTCTATATGATTTGGGAGGAGCAAAGCTCCATTAATGAAATGAGAAAATACAGGGAAAATCTTTTAGAGAGCAAAGCTCTATTAATGGAACTCTAATAGGGCTCTCCTTAGTCTTCTATAGACCCCCTTAGAGCAAAGCTCTACTAAGTGAAACCCTAAATGGGTCTTCTTTAGATCTGGGATCTATTGAGAGCAATGCTCTTAAAATTGATTTAATTTAATTAAAATTAATATTTTTACCTAAAATTCTCTAAAAGTTTGAACTTTTAAAAGTGTTTAAACAAGAGAGCAGGGCTCCAAGTTCTGAAAGTAAAATTTTAAGAGATGAGAATCATCTAAGGGACCGAAGGTCATATTTATAAGCATCAAGTGCCCTTTCAGCTACCAAGGGATGGCGCGACGGTTCGGAGTCTGCCACCGCTGCGCTCACGTTAGGAGGCCACGTAAGTGCAACGGTGGGGGGGTATTTGTTTACCTCAATCAGAGCAAAGCTCTGTTTAAATTCCAAGGTGGGAAAAGAAGCAATACTTCTGTTTTTCTCCAATCAGAGCAAAGCTCTGTCTTGAAAATTAAAGTTAAAATAAATGAAGTAACGTTTCAGATCCCCTGCGCTGCACGCAGAGTGCCACGTGTCAAAATCAGACACGTTAGCGCAAGGAGCGCAGCGCCCAAGGTAGCGTACTCCATCAGAGCAAAGTTCAAAAAAAAAAAAAGAGGTTGCGCAGCTGCGCAGTGCGCTGCGCAACACGTGTCAGCGCAGCTGCGCAGTGTGCTGTGCGACACGTGTCAGCGCGCGCAGTGCGTAACTGCGCAGTGCGCAACTAAAAAAAAAAGTTACGCAGTGCGCTGCGCGACACGTGTCAGCGCACGCAGTGCGCAACTGCGCAGTGCGCAACTGCGCAACTTAAAAAAAAAAACTGCGCGACACGTGTCTGCGCAGTTGCGCAAGCACAGCTGCGCGACACGTGTCACGCGCTGGAGAGTTACGCAAAAACAGAATGAAAATTTAAGGAAATCTTTTCTGTTTTTGTTAAAGCAAGAAGATTTCTTCTGTAAAACAGGGGCCTTTGGATCAAAGATCCAACGGTGGGGAAAATTCCCAAATCACCCAGAAAAAGATCTCTTTAACAAATTTAACTAATTTATGAGCACTATAAAAAGGACCCCAGACCTCATTTTAAAGGAGAGGAATATCTTGCTAAAAAAAAAAAGAGAAGAGAACTCTTGAGAACTCTTGAAGAATAAAAAAAAAGGTAAAAACCTTTAAAAGAAGAGAAAATTCTCTTATGAACAAGATCATGGATCTTCAACAATAAATAAATAAATAAATCAAATAGTGCCTTGCACTTGTTTTATGAACTATCGGTTCTTGAACCTAAAAGGTTCTTAAATTAATAGTGCTTTGCACTTTCATGAACCTTTGGTTCTCTGAGATAAGAAAAACAAGAAAAAACTTGTTTTTTCTTAGATCTAAATCAAATAGTGATTTGCACTTCTTTTTTTGAACCATCGGTTCTTGAATCTAAAAGATTCTCAAATTAACAGTGCTTTGCACAAATGCAATGCATTACTAAAAGGGCCAGGCCCAAATCAAAATGACCTGACAGGCCAAAATAAATTGCAAGGCAATAAATGGGCAGAACCCAAATAAATTGATGCTTTGCATCCTTTATACAAGGGCAGAGTCCAAATAAAATTGATGCCTTGCATCATTCCTAAAAGGGCAGAGCCCAAAACAAATTGATGCTCTGCATCCTTTCTGGGCAAGGCCCAAATAAAAATAAAAAAAAGAAATGCAATGCAAAAGCAAATAAAATGTTGAACATTTCAACTGGACTTAGCCCAATTTTGGCCATAAGTCCTTAAATTAAATTGACTGAGCAAAATTGCTCTTCTAAATCAATTTACATCCGGTTCGAGGGTACATCTCCGAACTCCTTTGACATTCGTCGTTATAATTCCTCAACGACGTCAAAGAGGTGACGGGTCCCAACGACCACACATCGATATGGACTGCGGGGTCCTTAAACTCGTGGACCGAAACGTTCTTAAACTAATATCGGACCGAAACGTCCTTAAACTAATATCGGACCGAAACGTTCTTAAACTAACGGTGGACCACTATGTCCTTAAACTGGTATTGGACCACCATGTCCCTAAACTGGCACAATAGAGCCCAAATGCTCTTTTTTCGGATCTAAACGATCCCGTTAAGTCGATCTTAGTCCCAAACTGGACTAACGTATCCTTAGCAACCGTTTAAGTTGATCTTAGCCTCAAATATGGTAACGCATCCTTAAACCTTCAAACAGATTTTAGTCCCAAATTGGACTATAAATTCCCCCAACTAACTTTGGCTTAAGGGTACATCTCTGAGCTCCTCTGACATTTGTCGTTGTAATCCTTCAACGTTGTCAGAGAGGTGACGGGTCCCGACGACCATACATGAAATGGACCACTATGTCCCTAAACTGGAACAATAGAGCCCAAACGCTCTTTTTTCGGATCTAAACGATCCCGTTAAGTTGATCTTAGTCTCAAACTGGACTAACGTATCCTTAACGAACGTTTAAGTTGATCTTAGCCGCAACGCGACTAACGTATCCTTAAACTAAAAACACCAAACCCAAATCTAAGCAAATACGGATTTGGACTAATCCACGTCCTACGGGCGACGGCATTACTCAGTCTCCGTATACAATCCACGGGCAACCACAAACAAAACAAACACACACGACACGAAGTGAAATTCTGGAGAAGGAGAAAGTTGTTACCGCGATGCGGTAGCGTAATTAATTGCAGGGGCTTGCGCCTGCAGGGAAGAGCGTCCCCACAATCAAAAACCCCTCACCCTGAGGGGGAATCTGACGAAGTCTGCTACATCGGCTGTATCCGTCTAAACCTCCGATACACGGTGCCATAAATCAACTTGGCATCTTCGGAGAGATAGACGGATAAAACCAAATAGCATCTGCCCCGAACCTCAGGCACAGACCCAAAGTCCAGGCCGCCGTTCGGAGGGGAACAAGCGTGGGGCGGCGAGGCGACGACTAGGTTGAGATAGGAAGGCGGAAACAGTTGTGGCAAATTGTGTCAGGTGGGAATAATTGGGAATAATTTTGTGATATGCGATGACCTGGGTGGGAATAAGATTCTCATAATTTAGGGCATTAGATTACCATGCTAATCTTATATTCCCGGAAATATTTTTTGCATCAAAACAAGCTTGGTAATATTTCATGGGAATTTAGAACTACCACTTACTAAGCGCATCCTAAAAGGGTTATTAACTACTGCTCTGCATGACTTCTCTATTCGAACTAACGATAAGATTCTTAAATCTTATTTTGAATAGAAATATATCTAATAACCTCTTCAACTGTTTTGAATGATTAAGTATGATTTATCTAACTTTGGAATTAGAGCATAAAGTACAAATAGAATTCAAATTCACTTTGAAATAGTTTGCATCATCCCATGGCCCTTAATTTATGTTTTTCTACGCGTAGCGCGGGTGCATTGCTAGTATATAAGAAAGCTATATGAGCAAATATTCCAAGGTTGCATAGCTTAAAGATATGTGGCTACAAATATGTCTTAGCCCTTCAATATTTCAGAAATTACAAATTGCATCTTGCTATCATTTTTTAAGGTTTTCAGTATATTCTTTATTATAGCATACGTGAAATTTTCATGTGAAATCTATTTCTATGTTTTAAAAATATTTTGCATGTAAAAGCTCGGGAAAACCGCAGAATTTTCGACAATCCCAAAATTTTATAGTTTTCTCGATTTTCTAATTTTTTGCTTGTTATATATAACAACACGAAAATCATGATATTTTCAAAAAATCCAGTTTTCTTAAAAATTTCAATATTTTGTATCATGAAAATTGAGAAAATTTCAAAAATCTAAACAGTTTATGTTTTATTTGGGTTTTCCAATATTTTGCTATAGAAATCAAAATCGCTAAATTTTCAAAAATTCCAAATATTTTCTATTTGCTATGGCGATTCAATATTTTGCACGCTATACGGCATGAAAATTGAGAAATTATCCAAAATCTCAAAACTCCGTACTTTACCGTTTTAAAATATTTTGCATGTTATAGCATATAAGAAAATCGCGAAATTTTCAAAGATCTCGGAAAAAATCATCAAGTCTTACGGTATTTTTCTTGCTATAAAAGAAGAAAAACACAAAGTTTACAAAAATCCTAAAATTTCCTGCTTTCTTCAAATCTGCAATATTTTACAGGCTGCAGCACATGAAAACAACGAAAATTTAAAAATCTCAAAATCTCATTTTTCTTCAATTTTCAATATTTTAATTGCTATATCCCACGAAAATCATATGATTTTTTTAAAATTCAATTTTTTTTGTTTTCTTCCGTATTTTGATATTTTTTATGATATAGCACGAGAAAATATTGAAAACCTAAAGGAAAATGCCGACGTATTTGCAACAGAATCCTTCATATATATTTTTACATATGAATTTCATAAATATAAGATATTACAACTTACAATCATATCACAGTTAAATTTTAAATTAATCCGATTTTCTAGACTTTTCGCTTATGTATCAAGTATATATGATCCTTTTGGTTGGTCCTTGTGGACTCATCATCCTCTCTGGCTTCTGTTAAAGATTTGTAGCTAAAGTATCCTAACCTGGCTTTACTATTCCGTTTTTTCGGTCACCTATCATAAAGTTTTAGTCAAAAGAACTCCCCTAAAAGCAAAAGTTATTGGAGTTTACTGTAACGAAAATTAAGGTAGTTTAGTGAAAAGCAACAACAACAACAACAACTGAGCCTTTTATCCCAAGCATATGGGGTAGGCTACATGAACCAACATGAGAATCACGCCGGGTTCAGCACATGAATCCTCTGCCTCCACTCACTCCTATCGAACAATATACTTTCATTGAGTCATTTGGCAACCATATCGTTTCATATCACCTCCATCCATGTTTTCTTCGGTCTCCCTTTTGCCCTTTTGCCATTGCCCATATCGAGAGTATCTATTCGTCGAACCGGTGCTTCCATAGGTCTACGTCGCACATGACCAAACCATCTTAGCCAGTTTTCCCGCATCTTCTCCTCCACAGGTGCGACACCAACTTTTGTACGAATATCCTCATTTTGCACCTTATCTTTTCTAGTGTTACCGCACATCCAACGAAGCATGCGCATCTCCGCTACGTGCATCTTCTGTATATGATGCTTCTTAGGAGCCCAGCATTCTGTACCATATAATAAGGCAGGCCGAATAGCGCTCCGGTAAAACTTCCCTTTCAATTTTAACGGAAACTTACGATCACACAAAATCCCTGTTGCACTCCTCCATTTCAACCAACCATCTTGGATCCTTTGATTAACATCACTATCGATCTCCCCATTCTTTTGGATGATGGAACCTAGATTTCTAAACTGGTCGCTCGGTGATATCTCTTGCCTTTCCAATGTTATACCAATATGGTTTTGACTTCTCTGGTTACTAAATTTGCAATGCATATATGCTGTCTTGGACCTTCTCAATCTGAATCCCCGAGATTCCAATGTTTGCCTCCATAATTCCAATTTGGCATTAACCCCTGCTTTCGTCTCATTTACTAGAACAATATCATCAGTGAATAGCATACACCAAGGTACCTCATCTTGGATAGTTCTAGTAAGCTCATCCATCACGATGGTAAACAGGAATGGACTTAATGCAGATCCTTGATGTAAAACCAATAACAATCGGAAAATCACTCGTTAAGCCGCCGCAAGTTCTGACATTTGCCACTACTCCATCGTACATATCCTTGATTATGTCAATATACTTGATGGGGACCCCCTTCTTCATCATTGTCCCCCATAATACCTCTCTAGGTAACTTGTCGTACACTTTTTCTAAATCAATAAATATCATATGCAAATCTCTTCTCCTCTCTCGAAAACGCTCGAAAAGTTGACGAAGCAAATGAATAGCCTCTGTCGTCGATCGTCCAGGCATGAACCCAAACTGGTTCCCTGTTATCTTAATATCCTTCCTTAGCCTGTGTTCAATCACTCTCTCCCAAAGTTTCATGGTGTGACACATAAGTTTTATTCTCCGGTAGTTTGAGCAACTTTGAATGTCACCCTTGTTCTTGTAGATAGGTACAATGATACTTTTCCTCTATTCATTTGGCATCTTTTTGTCTGCCAAATCTTATTAAACAGATCTGTCAGCCATTTAACGCCTATTTCTCCTAAGCATCTCCAAATCTCGATAGGAATCCCGTCAGGACCAACCGCTTTTCTTAAACTCATTATGTTCAAAGCTTCTTTAACCTCATGTAGTCTTATTTTACGCATGAAATCACGATTTATATCTTGAGATTGAATGACAAGTCCATCCAAATTCTTAGTAAAGCTCTCATTGAACAATTTGTCAAAATAATCTCTCCATCTTTCCTTGATATCCTCATCTCGAACTAAAACCTTCTGATTTTCATTTTTGACACACTTCACCGCACATAAGCCTCTAGTCTTCCTTTCTCGCATCCGAGCAATACGGTATATATCATTTGCAGCATCTTTAGTGTCTAATTTCTTGTACACCTCCTTGTAGACCTTAGATTTAGCTTCTCGAACAGCCTTTTTAGCCATTTTGTACTTCTCAAATCTCTCCACATGTCTACTTTTCTTCAAATCTTTATAAGAATCCCTTTTAATTTTAATAGCATCCTTTACATCTTCATTCCACCATGATATGTCCTTAGATAGTGGAGCACCACCTCTCGACTCACCAAGTAGATCTCTAGCTATCTTCTTAATACAACTAGCTATTTTGTTCCATGTTTTGTCTGGATCATCTTCCGACTGCCAATCCGCTTCTTGGACTACACGATCTATAAAAGCCTTTTGGTTACCTTCTTTCAATCGCCACCATTTAATTCTAGGCTCTACCTTCCGTCTAATCTTCCTATGTTCTCTTCTAAATCGAAAATCTAGAACTAAAAGTCTATGTTGAGTGGTTACACTCTCACCTGGCACTACCTTACAGTCGATACAGCAACATTTATCTATTCTTCTTGTTAGAAAAAAGTCTATTTGACTAGCACTTGATCCGCTCCTAAAAGTGATGAGGTGGGACTCTCTTTTCCTAAACCAGGTATTTGCTAAGATCAAGTCATAAGATAAGGCAAAATCTAGAATCGAGTCACCTACTTCATTCCTTTGTCTGAAACCAAAACCTCCATGGATAGTATCAAACCCACTACGACTAGTACCTACACGTCCATTAAGATCACCACCAATAAATAACTTCTCTACACTAGGTATGCTTTGCACCACCTCGTCTAAATCCTTCCAGAATAGACGCTTACCAACGTCATCAAGACCTATCTGTGGTGCATAAGCACTAATAACATTAAGGATCTCTCCACCTAGAATAAGCTTAACCAGTAAAATTCTATCACATTTTCTCATAATCTCAACTACATTCTCAAGCAACCGTCTATCTATGATTATGCCTATCCCATTACGATTTTTATCTCTACCCGTATACCAAAGCTTATAACCCCAAGGCTCTATGACTCTACTCTTTTCACCTACCCACTTAGTTTCTTGCAAACACATAATACCAACTCTCCTCCTAATCATCACCTCCACTAATTCTATTAGTCTACCCGTATGGGAACCTATGTTCCAGGAAGCTAGACGGATCCTATGAAACCCTTGTTTATTTGTCACTACACCCGGGTTCTGATGTAGCGCGCCGTTTCTGGACGACGACCGTTGCTTATTTGTCACTACACCCGGGGTCCAATATAGCGCGTCGTCTCTGGACGACGACCCTTGCTTATTTGTCACTACATCCGGGGTTCGATGTAGCGCGCCGCATCTGGACGACGACCTAGAAGCCCTTGCATACTTAACACTACACCCGGGATCCGATGCAGCGCGTCGCTGAGTAGGGGACGTCCCAACGATATTCTTATTATGGTTCATGTCATAGAATGTGACAAAGTTTTACGTTGGCTGTCACAAGCCTACCACAACTCTCATCCTTTCTCATCCGGACTTAGGACCGGCAACGATGTTTTTTTTAGTGAAAAGCAACGATATTTAAAAATAGTTTCATGGAATTTTTCCTTAAAGGTACCTTCTATAGTTAGCAAATGGGCGAATTACATAAAATACCCATTACTATCATGGTTTTCCGCTAAAACACCAAAATTTATTTGTTTTATTTTTTTTATGAAAAGGCCATAACCATTACATATAATGAAGAAATGAAACTGGTTGTGATGTTTAAAGCATCACAAAATACATCTAAATTTATCCGTATAGTAAAATATCTCAAACTATGGGTCTTAATGAAATTTTGTTCACTAAAACGCCCTAAAAAACAGCGGTTGCTAAGATAAAAAAAATTGTTAAAGTACTTTCATGAAAAACCTCCATAGACGAGGATATTTTGGTGTTGTTCATCCTAACATCATGTTACGTATTTTGGCCAGTGATATTGACTCTCTCCAGTTTCCTTCCAAAACAGACATAAAGAAAGAAATGAATAAAAATAAAACATCATATTAGTGCGTATAATGCAAAATAGGAACAATATAATTCTTCAATAGTTTTTTGAACGTGCAATGCTTATATATGTTAGACATATGAAAAATGATATGAGAAATTAGTTAATATAATATAGATCTTACATATTTTCAGAAGAGATTTTTAATGATTGAAAAAAGTTTAAACAATTAGGAGTAAGAAAATAATTAACTGTTTTTGCTTATGAGTTATGATCAAATTTGCAGCCACGTGCACGGAGAAATCAGAAATTGGAACTCTATTCTTTGAATTGCAATACGTTAAAAGGACAGGGACCTCGACAGAAAACACCATTTATATTCTTCACTTTTCTATTTTGTATCATAATATTCAGCTTTCGAAGGGGTTTCTGCTCACCTTAATCATCCGCTAGGGTTTCTGCGTTGAATCGAGGTACGCATACTCCTTCAACTTTCGATGAATTTGGGTAAAGATTCTATCTTGCTTTTCTCTTGATTCGATCGTTGTATTTAATCATATTAAAGTGGCATAAATGATCCCTTTTATTTATTAGCAAAAGCATCCATATTGCTGTTCCTTTTGTAAATGGAAATGGCCAGGAATCAAAATAAAGTTGAATTAATAGTTATTTTTGTGTGAAAACTTGAAAGCAAAGGATAGGAGTTGCATTTAGTAATAATGAATTCTGAATGAACTAAAGCTTGCTGTTTTTGTTGCTGATGTTGCCGCGTCAGGATCGTTTTAAAGAGGATGAGACGCATTGTGATGATCAGAGGAAAGTAAGAGATTTTACGCGAGTAAAACCAAATCGTTCACCATCATAGATTCTGAAATTATGAGATCTATTAAGTTGAGGTCTGAGGAGTTTGAAGCATAAGGCGAATAATTCTCATGATTAATGGTTATGAGCTATTATTTTGACGGCTTATTGAATTATTTCGTATTAATGATGGCTGTTCTTGGTATATCCAGCCTTTTGTTTTCTAGAAAATTTCCAGATCAAATTAATTGAGGACTAGCCGAATGTGTTAAAAAACCGGTATAGCGATTGATCAACTAAGGAACAATGTTACAATAGTACGAATGGTGAGAGATGATTTGATAAATGTACTACAGAAGCTGCTATAAATTCAGGAAAGGGTTTATTTTCTATTAATTGAAGCTTGGTTTCGTTTATAAATTGGATCAAGGACCTATGAGGGGCTCCTCTACGAGCACCGATATTTTGTTAGGGGCTTAACCAACAGAGGGACTTGTCGAAGCCGGTTATCTATTTTAAAGTAATCCCCCCTTTTCTTATCTCATATTTTATATCTCATTTTCTTTGTATTTTATCATGCTACATGCTATGATGGTGAATTTTGAAATAAAAGATCTTGTGTGCAACACATTTGAATGCTTACCTTAGTCAGTCTTTTTACTTAGGAACAAATTGTAGATAGGATTTTGGTAAGGAAATATCTTCAGGGTTGGATAGCACATTTACTGATTTAATTCAACTGCTACCGATTTACTATTCTATACAACACGGGGATTGGGTTTGGTTTCAACTATTGATGATTTTATCTTGATTTGGAGGTCATGAACTGTAATTGTCTTTGTCAATAAAGGTCTTGTTGAGGGAGGGAGTTTTTAGCAGACTCGTCATACCTGATTAGACCCAACTCACTACGTTACTGTGATTTCGTACTTGTGTTTCTTCTGATGATTATGGGATAATGGTAATTATTGATGGAACTGCAGAAATTTAGTCACATAATGCATGTCCATGTTAGGTCCTCGCCTCTTAGGCCATTCCTTGAGTCTTTCTTGTAATGATCGACAATTATCTTCCAAGTTCTAATGTGTGTCAGAAGTCTTACTTGTGGTTTCTACGCTGACATTAGTTACGTCACAATGTTACTTCTTTTTTCTCACTCTCTCCGTATTTAACATTTATGTGCTCTTTATGTGAAGTCAAGGCTTTTGACTTAAGGTTCTTGTGGTCAAACACATCATTTAAACGCTAGGCTCTTTATATTTTTGTTTTAGGAACATACTTGTTCATGATTATATATGTATCACTTCGATGACAAATTCCCGAGAATTTAAATGGTGCACTTATTACTAACCGATGCTTGTAGATTGATTACCTGGTTTTGTAGATAGAAAGGAAATTGAGATTTTTGTGTTTGAAAGTTTTCTCGTTTAGATTTAAAGTCTTTGAGTTGGAATGGTCTTCTAGTTTAGAGTCTGGTGGTGCAAATCTGTTTCAGACTCGCAATCCCAACCCCGATTAAACCCAATTTATTGTGAAGCACGGCTTAATTTTTATGCTTCTTCTGAAATGTTGTCACTCCCCGCATTCATTAAAAAGTTTTTAATGTCAACCAACGCCTCCTCAACCATACAACTTCATTAGTCACAAAATACATACACTCTAGCAAGCAAAAGGAAATAGGTGCCTCACATACGAGGTACACCAAAACACCATAAAAAGAAAACCCACCCCTAGCCATCCTCCCCGCAGTCAGCCGCTCATGCATCATGATCACTCCCGGGGTCATCGCTAGTACCACCCCCTCCACTGACTCTTCTTATGCAGCCATCTCGTCATTCATACATATTGGCTCTATTTGTTGTACCTGTTAGATTGAATGGACATGGTTCATATTCATTTATATAACAAACTATCTAAACTTTCATTCTAAACATGTATCGAGATCTCTTTCTTTCATCTCTACGTTGGTGTAGTTTGTGTTTTGATTATTTTGGGGGTAATCCCTAAGAAAATATTGCAAGGAAAGAGTAGTTCGAGTTTCTCGATGAAAATTGTTTAGTTTCCTTGTCAGTGTTCTAATGGTCTCACCATATATTTCTAAAATCTATAATACACAGCTGGCTTATCTCATTTTTGAGGTCCTCTGCAAAATTAGGCTTCCAAATTGAATCTCATCTTAACAAGGATGAAGCTGGGGTATTTTACCTTGGGATCTTATAGTTTTTTTTATATCTATAAGAAGCTGATACTCACCACTCACGCCACATAATCCGCTTTAATATGAAGGCCTCTTAACCTCTTTCGATTGAAGGATGTCATTCTTTATATCTTTAATCCATGTAGTATAGTTGTTAAGAATTAGAACCCGCTTTATTTTAGATTCCTCGTTAATATGAATTTTCCGATGTTCAACTCTTGAAGCTAAATTTACATGAAAAGTAGAGAGATAGAGAGTGATATAAAGAGCAAATATTATATTAATAGACGTCGTCAAATATTATATTAAAAGATCTGGATTTTTGGGGTTCAACTCCTTCGAGATTTGGATTTGGATTTGGAGTTAAACTCCTTTGAGATTTTCGGAGACGATCAAAGGCGACCCCTTATCCCTTGAGCCTTGGGTCTCCCAAAAGGGGATTTTTGAAGGCGGGTCTTCTTCCTTCGCTCTTTTTACTGGATTTTAGAGAAAAATGGAGGTGAGATTAAAAATCTCTTTTTGGGGATTTGATGGGAGATCTGAACTCCCATTCGAGGGTTTTATGGTGCAACTTTATTTGTTTTTTGAGAAAAAGAGAGCTAAGCTCTTGATTTCATTGGAAATGAAAAGAAAGAGGGAGAACTTGAGAGAGAGAAGATGAAAGCACAAACCCTAATATTTTTTAGGGGAATGAGTATTTCTTTCATTTCATTATCATGCTGCCTTATATAGGCTTACAGGTTTACACATAGCCTTTTTGGCTTTACAAAATGGCATTTTGCCCATCTCATGTCTCATGTGCTTATTTTTTTTTTGCACATGAGCCATGGGCTTTACAAAAATTTAGTTTTTTGCCAATTTATTTTACATTCATGCATGAAAATTATATCAAACTTATTTATTACGTAATTTTCTTCTTGGCATGGGGGCCGGCCTCTTCATGTTCGGGCTCGACTTGGGCATGGGCCCACTTGACTTGGATTCGGGCTTGGGCCCGGGCCCACTTTTCGGGCCTTGACTTTGATTTATTGATCTCGACCTTGGGGTGTGATTTTTGACCCCAACAAAGTGCCCCACATCAATGAATGCACACTGTATACATAGGTCATGTGCATGAAATTGATGGATCTTCTTTTGTGAAGAGGTTGACTTCGAGATGGAACGTCATTCCGGGTGTCGAGTATCATTCCGGGAGCAGAATTCTGAGGATCAGAGCATAATTCTGAGGTGAGGAGTATTGTTCCGGGGATCGGAGTATAATTCCGAGGTGCGGAGCATAATTCCGAGAGCGGAGCATAATTCCAGGGGAGGATATATTCTGAGATAAGGCATAGTTTCGACGCATGGTTCCGGGACGAAACATAATTTCGACACGGGACAGGTGTATCTTGAGACGAAACATAATTCCAACGCAGGGTTCCAGGACAAAGCATAATTTCGACACGGGACAGGTGTATCCTGAGACATCGTAACTCCGGCACATGGCAGACATTTTGATCGAAATATAGTTCCGATGCAAAGGTTGATTCTTAGGCGAAGTATAATTCCGACAGGAAGGTAGAAACTCCGAGGCGAAGCATGATTTCGACACAGGGTATATTTTGAGACGAAGCATGATTCAGACGCAGAGGTTGTTGGTTGACTTGATTTGGTCCCCGTTTTGACGACGTGGAGGTCGATATCGTCCCTTTTGCGACTTGAACGGTCGGTTCTGCCCTTTTTGCGACTTGGACGATCGGTGCTGCCATTTTAGCGACTTGAACGGTCGGTGTTGCCCTTTTAGTGACTTGGATGGTCGGTGCTTTGACTTGGTTCCTTTTTAGCGACGTGGGCGGTCGGTGCTGCCCTTTTAGCGACTTGGACGGTCGGTGTTTGATCTGACTTGCTCCGCTTCTTGCGGTGTCAGGGATTGGATTTGATTTGCTCCGCTTTCTGTGGTGTCGGGATTCGACCTGTTTCCGAGATGGAGCTTGATTCTGCCATGGAGGTCATTAGTTGACTTGCTGATTTGATCTAGGAATTTCTTATCCGTTTAGCGGGGATTTTGAGCTTGAGACTTGAAATTTGGGTTTTTGTTTGACTTCAGCATCGTTACACTGGAATATGGTACCAGGAGCGAATCATCATTTGCCGTAGAGAATATGAGATTTGGGTTGGCATCAGTATCGCTTCACCGGAATATGGTAGTAGGAGCGAATCGTCATTTGCCATGAGAGGATTTGAGGATTTTGGTTCTGGTTTGGTATCAACATTGCTACACTGGAATATGGTACCATGAGCGAATCATCATTTGCCATGAGGAGATTTCCCTCATCCCCGGTTAATTGACTTAGAGGTCATATGTTCCAAGTTTAACGACTTAAGGGTCTTATTGGATCGAAAGTTTGGAATTTTGGGGTTGGGTCGACATCAACGTTGCTAACACTGGAGCACTGGTGTCAGGAGCAATTCATCATTTGCTTTTCCCTATTGGGGAGCGATGGTTTAGGAGATACGTTTAGGTCATCTAAGGCTTTTCAACTTTATGAACCGTAAGGGTCCCATAAAAGCATTTTCTCCTTACAAGTCGAAAGGATCTCGTTGGTCTATTTTCTCCTTAGAAATCGTGAGGACCCCAAGTGTGTTTTTCCCTTGTGAATCTTACAAAGGTGTTCTTACGAGTTGAGAGGATCTCGTAAGTTTTGTCCTTCTCATATATCGTGAGGACACATGAGTGGGTCTTCCTAAATGGAGCATAATTCCATGGGCGGAGACTGGCTGCGGGGCTTGTGATTGCGGTGAGGCATGGGTGTGATGAGGATTATTTGAGCCCGTGGATTGTATACGGTAGTCGATTTGGGGACTAGTCGTAGGGCTAAGAGAATTTAGGGGATTTGGAATTTTGTTGGCGTCTGTATCGCTAACACTGGAATGGTACCATGAGTAACTAATCATTGGCCGTTTGGAAATTTAGGGATTCGGATTTTGGTTGGCGTCTGCATCGCTCCACTGGAATATGGTACCAGGAGCGACTCATCATTCGATGTTTGGGAATTTGAAATATTTATTTGTATACAAGTTTTTTTTACCACGATTGCTCTACCATTTCAGATTTTCTTATCGTGAAGGTCGTGATTGCCCTATCATTTCAGCTATTTATTCACGGTTGCTTTATCATTTCGGCTTTTTATTTTTACTTTTACTCGCTGTTTTTTTTAGTTGCCCCATCATTTTGGTTTTTTACACATTTTTTACACTCCCAGTTTAACGACTTAGGGGTTGTCTGTTCCCAGTTTAACGACGTGGTGGTCAATCGTTCCTAGTTTAACGACGTAGAGGTCATCTGTTGGAGCCTGAGCTCGATTCTGCAGGAACAACGGGCTCCCTTGGCTCAATTTCCTGTGCGGGCTCTTCATCATCTAGACCGAGCCGGTGTTGGGTAGCAACAACCATATCATTGTCATGGTTATGAGGCGTAGGACTTGTTCTTCTGGGCTCCACCATGTAAACCGTATGGATTGTATACCCATCTACCGCTTCTTCATTTGTAATGTTGCTCGTTGGGGGGTTTTGGTTTGTTGCCTTGGTCCGCTCCTTTCAGAGAAGTGCAGACGATTGAGAGCAGTAGGTTCCCGAAGGCCTTCGGTCTCTGTTTGTATGAAATTGGCGGTCACAGCTTGATTGTTTGCTAACACGCCTTTAAACAGTTCCATCTCTCATGCCTTGTATTGTTTTTCAACCCAATCTTTAAAGACAAAGCAGCCATCAATAGCATGACCTATCACTTTGTGATAAGGGCAATATTTGGGGTCGTCGGTCATATTCGCTTCTTGCGGTCTTTTTTATTCTGGCAATTGTAGACCGTTTCTTAGGACATCTTTGAATATTTTACGTACTTTGTCCCTGCTGAAGGAATATACCCTATCCAGCCTATTTCGGTCCGCTGAAGTGTTAAAATATTCAGCATCGTCGAAATTTCAGCCCTTGTGATTATCGTCCTTTCGGTTCCTCCAGAATTTATTGTTATTTTGGGAATCCGAGGAGGATTCCTGGTTTGAGCGCTCCAACATTTGAACTTTCTTGGTCAGTTCTTGGAACGTTTTGAAACCCGCGGTGCATAGAAAATGATTCATCCAGGTGCTTAGATTTCCGATGAAGAGATTGACGGATTGGTCTTTGTTCCAACGGTGGCTCACATTTGACGGAGAGATTACGCCACCGGGTTATAAAATCCATGTTGCTTTCGTTGTTCTTTGGCTTGGTCCTCACGAGGTCGGCAATGGTGATCTTATCGCTCGGCAATGGTGATCTTATCGCTGATATTCATTAATCTTTGTCGAACAGAGATTCCATTTGGACGAAAGTAGTAACGGAGTCATCCGGTATGCTCGCATACCTGTCGAAAGCGACATCGATTAAGCTATTAACGAACTGGCAGAAGAGAAGCGCATCATTGCCTCCAGTATTCCTGCATGAGGCTTTAAAGTGGGCGATGTGTGATTCGCATTTCCCGTCCATCGAATCTTTCGAATTTGGGGATGATAGCCACCAGGAAATTGTATCAGATCATACCGAGCAGGATGTGGTCTCCCACTACCGCTTAGATATTTTTACACTTCAGTTTCGGCTACCAATGTTTTGATTTTGTTGACAATCAAATCCATGATTTGTTCTTGCGTTAGTGGGTTGCTGTCATCGGTAGTTAAGACATTTTCCGAGATAGGATGCGGCAGACTTTCATACGGTTCACCTGCTTTTGGACTTTGGAGGACAGGCATTGGCTGCTTTAGGTCGTTATCATCCGGCTCATGAGTAGAGATTCGCGCTTGATTAGAGGGTGCCCGAGCAAACCTGAGCCGTGAGCTGCATCACAACATTCGTCAGGTCGTCTATTTTAGAATAAAGCCTGGCCATCTCCTTGTCTTTACTTCTGAGCTGTTTTCGGAGCTCTTGAAGTAACTCTTGTTCTGCGGTCCTGGGACGGAAAGTTGGCTCTTCTTCGCTGTCTGAGCTCGATTCCACATGGATAGAGGGGTCCTTCTGCTTATCGGCCTCATCGAGAGGGTTTTTATTATTCCGCGGAGAAGACTGATCTTAGGAAATGGCGGCCACATAAGCTAGATTGGGCTTGAGATGTGGTGGCCCCGTTCTTGCTCTTGCTGCGCGTGCCCGCAATGTAGACAGGGTGGATCACATATCAAGCCATCTCTTTATCTTTGGCGGTTGATTTCTTAGACTGCCGTCGTGGACCTTCTTTTTTAGGAAAGGATAAGCGACTGAAGACGGTTGGTCTGGATGGGTCCTTGGGTGGCGCCGACGTTTCTTTTCTGGTTTTGCCCTACTGCTTTCACGCTGCACGAAGTGCTTGGTAGATTCGTGAAGAGAGGATGTCACGCCTTTTGTGCTGGAGCGTGGACACATCTCTTCGTAGCACATTTTGAATTGCGGCCTTCTTAATCTGGGCAGACATTGCATTCTTCTGGACCCACTTTAAGGGTTCGAAAGAATTGCGGGTTTTCATGGCTGACACGGCTGTAGTCGCGGAGCAGTCCGGACTTTGGAACTTCACAAAATTTAACTTGGTCAGAACCATGGTCCTTTTGTCGGCTCTATATCTGAGCCACTTCTGTCTCAGCTTCTTTGTTTTGAGCGCCTTGTAGGCTTCTGCTCTTCGGGAAGCCGCCGTGGGCCGGCTGGTAGAGAGCCTTGAAAAGACATCCGCTTGCGCACTCGTCGAAGGCATTGTCTGAGCTTACCCGTGACATTTGGCGACTTCTTTTGTTTCGACGGCTTTGCCTCCAGCTGGGGCAAAGAAAGAGTCGTTAGAACACCGACTTGCGTTTGGGTTAGGGTGCTCTCGAGACCACCACATTTGGCCTCCTGCCCCTTGAGGTCGGTCTGGCCACTTGGTTTGCCAGGATCTCCACCAGATGAGCGCTTCCGGTGGGATAGATGATGACGAAACTAAATTGGCGTGGAGGCTCCTCCCACCACGTCATGAGACTCGCCCGGGGGATTACGTGAGCATTTGTCTTGACCACGTAGGTCCCCGGAGTTGCCTCGGAGATTGAACTGGTCCTTGGAGACATTCTCGTTGAATTTGAAGACTGTGATTGGAAAGCTGTTATCCTGCACAAAGAAACATGATTTCAGTACATGCAATCGATATATATGTTGATTGAGTTCGCATGAACGTTTAACCCGAAATATGGGAGGAGAGAAAACGTCCCACCGGACGTACCAGAATCTGTAGTGTTTTTCGTCACTCCGTTGAGATAGGAATACGCGTCGCTTGTTAGGCGTATACAGATTCCCTCTGCTTAGGGTAGGTTGGGGTTTATTGATTGTGGGGATCCGAATTTCCGGCAGCCACGGACTTACCTGCCGTTAATTACCTATCGTCTTTGGAGCGAGAGAACTTTCGATTGACGGGTAAGACTGGTCATGCGAACTCAATGTGCAATATACGTGTGTTGTGTTTTGAATATGTTTTGGACGTATCGGGAGCCTCGCAGAGTTTACGGGGTCCCGCTACCTGGATAGCGGGCTGGGAGTCAAGGGGGCTAGCAGCCCCTTGCGGAGTGCGGGACAGCGTCCCGTTAGAAATTTTTTCTAGCGGGAACATGTTTTGAGTGTGGAGCGTGTAGGAAAAAGAAGGGTGAGGAGCGTCCTAAGGACGCTTGAGATGGCATGTGGGCGCCAGCGGGCCACGTGCGTGGCGTAGACGCTGGGGGCCAGCGGGTCACACGCCCTGCATGCAGGCGCTGGGCGCCAGTTGGAAACGGACTTAGCCTTTGGAGCGGGAGTTGAACTCCCGAGTAACTTTTGGAGTTAAACTTCTAAAAAAGGATTTTTTTTGTAAAGTCAAACTCCTAAAAGATCTGGATTTTTGGAGTTCAACTCCTTTGAGGTTTGGATTTGGAATTAGACTCCTTTTCGGAGATGAGAGATGGCGCCCTTTTCTTCTCCTTTGAGCCTTGGATCCTTCTAAAGGGGATTTTTGGAGATGGGACTTCTTTCTCCTTTCTTTTTGCTGGATCTTAGAGAGAGAGAAAGTGGAATTAAAAATCTCTCTTTTAGGGATTTGATAGGAGATCTAAACTCCCCTTCGAGAGTTTTATGGTAAAACTTTATTTGTTTTTTGAGATAAAGAGAGCTAAGCTCTTGATTTTATTGGAAATTAAAAGAAAGAGGGAGAACTTAAGAGAGAAAAGATGAAGGCACAAACCCTAATATTTTAGGGGAATGAGTATTGTCTTTCATTTCATTATCATATTGGCTTATATAGTCTTGCAAGTTTACACATAGCCTTTTAGGCTTTACAAAATGGCATTTTGTCAATCCCATGCCTCATGTGCTTATTTCTTTTTGCATATGAGCAATGGGCTTTACAAAAATTTGACTTTTTGCCCATTTATTTTACATTCATGCATGAAAATTATATCAAACTTATTTATTACGTAATTTTCTTCTTGGCATGGGGGGCCGGCCTCTTCATGTTCGGGCTCGACTTCGGCATGGGCTCACTTGACTTGGATTCGGGCTTGGGCTCGGGCCTACTTTTTGGGCCTTAACTTTGACTTATTGATGTCGGTCTTGGGATGTAATTTTTGACCGCAACACTATCAACTCCTTTTTCTTCTTTTTGTACAAATTTTTCTTCTATATGTGTGAAGTCATCTTCTCGATTTTCTTCTCTTTCCTCCGATGCTTTTACTTATATATTGATGGCGCCGTCTCTTTTTTTTCTTCTTCATCTGCCTCTACTTCTTTATGGTTACGATCAACTCCTCATTTTGGTGGTTCTTTTTTTTATTTTTCTATAGACCATGCCGTCTTCTTTTTCTTCGTTTTCTTCTTCTACAACTACAACGTGAGCAATTGCATCACTTTGTTATTCTATTTCATCTATTTTGTTGGTAATATCTTCTCCTTTTCCTTCTACCTCAATGTGGGTAATGTCCTCTCTTCCTTCTTTGCTCTTTTAGTACTTTTACTTCAGTATAAGCGATATCGTTTGTTCCTCTTTCGTCTTCTTTTTTTCCCTATTAGCTATTCTTCTTCTTCTTTTGATTTTTTATCCTTCTTCTTCTTGGTCCTTTTTTCCCCTTGATCGAACTTCATCTTGATGTCTTGATTTTGATACAACTTCTTGATCTTTTTTTCGTATTTTCTTGATAAGACCTTTTCTTGATCTTGGCTCAATTCCGTGTGGTTATCTTTTATTCTTCTTATTCTTCTTCGCGATTCAAAATTTATCTTCATTTATATTGTTAGTTTATTATTCTAAAATAAATAAAGTTGCTTCAATAATATCTAATTCAGAAATGAGTTCTCTCAGTTTGATCATAAGCCACAGCCTCCATCAATATCAAGTCCAAACAGCTATTTTTTTATGACGTCTTCTAGCAGCATGATTTTCTAACCTTAAGCACTTTCAGCGAAAAATACTATAGGTTATTCGGTTCATCTTGTAATCCACGAAAGAGACCAAAGGGTATTAGTTTGCAATGCTCAATGATTTACATCTGTTGTTTTTCTCCGTCATTCTACAAGCTGCATATTTTGATTCAAGATATTATCAAAACTCCCGGTTATCCACCGTGAGTTTGAGGGAGACCGTTGGATTATGAGATATTTGAATATAACTGTTTTAGATATTATGGACATTTGCGTTATTTCTTGGGGATCGACGTTTCTTACTCTCCCCGCGGCCATCATCTGTTACAGCAGAAGTACAATTTTGATTTTCTTGCACGAACCACGGTTGACGATTGTACCATTACTGACAGTGCTTCTACAGCTACACCGATAGGGCTTCATCTGAAGTTTCGTCAAGCAGATGGAGCGACTCTGCCTACATCCATTTCACATATCAAGTGGTCAATCTCTTTACGAAACCTCAAACACGTACCTAACTGTTGTATTTCTTGTCCAAACTCTTGGTTTATGATCCACCGTGAGTTTGAGGGACTCTTAAGATATACATATCTTTTATCTTTTTGTATTGGGGTTTACGTGTATTATACGTAAATTATGTATTAGGATTTCATCTTGTGGGCTATATAGAAAGATGCGTATTGTACATTGTATTTTGATCAATCATTAATAATATTTTTCCTCTCTTCCAAATTCAATGGTTTCTAACAAGCTGAGATGTGGATAACATAGTCTCACACTGGGAAAATTATGAGAGGTACATGGATATAAGACATAAGATGTAACAAACCTCCACAAGGCTTGTCTTATTGATGGAACTCATTTATATCAAAAAGCCCGTGTGTGTCATCATATATATAAATATATATAACACCCCTCGTTTGTGTATAATTAAATTTAATATGGTATCAAAGCTAGGTTGATAGTATTTGTGGATTTATATTTTTATAACACTTTTGAGAGGGAGCCGTCTACATGCCCTTGATAGACTAGCCTCCTTGTGTCGTTGCACCTTTGAGAGAGCTGTCTACTTGCCTCTGAGAGACTAGTCTCAACATATGTTTGTACGATCCATGTGACAACCACGTTGCACGTGAGGGGGGTGCTGAGATATATGGATAATATAGTCTCACATTGGAAAAACTATGAGTGGTGCATGGGTATAAAATATAAGATGGGACAAACCTTTATGACGCTTGAGTCTTATTGGATAGAACCCATCTACGTTGAAACCCCGTTTGTACCCACATATATATAAATATATAATTGCGTCACTCGTCCGTAAACATTAAAATTAACAGTTGTCATGGAGGTTGTGGTAATGGTGGGATGTTTATCAGCTTTTTAAAATAGGGGGTCGGGGGTCCTATAATGCGAGTATTAGTTTCAAAGACTTTATGGGATGTAGAAATCTTTTGGGTCAGAATGTTGGGTAACTAAGAAATACCGTTAAGAAAATGAATGCAGGCGAATTGTGATAGTTGAGATGCATAAATAGAAATTTACCATGAAAATAAAAGGTAAAAAACGAAGAAAAAAATGCTTTTGTGAGAAGTTAAAGGTACCTTTGGTCAAGGATGAGATGGGAGAAAATGACTTGAGATGATCACGACGTATACAATGGAGAGCAATGAGGTGCTGCTTGAGTTGCCTGAATTGACGGTTCCTTGAGGGTTAACCAAAACACACACTAATTAAGGCAGTATGTAGGATATGATACTTCTAATTTAACATAGCGGACAGACCTTAGCACATCTGAATGGAGAAAAAGACAAATGAATATATAAAAGTGAGAGTTGATCGAAGAAAAACAATTCATGCAGCGGACTAAAAAGAATTTGGGATGTTTCCTTCTTCTTCTTCTTCTTCTTCTTCTTCTTCTTGTTGTTGTTGTATGGTCTTTTGATACCAAAACTGGGCTCACCCTTGCCATTTGAAAGTATTCGCATTTCCTTCTTTTCTTTTCGTGTATGAATAATTGTTTGGGAAGCATGACATGAATTTCTTTTACACTTGCGGTTCACTTTGAATTCAGGACTATGGCAGCCAAGCCAATTAATGAGGGACCTGTAAACGAGCAAGCAATTGCAAACATGTACTCCATCCTCCGCTCTGAGATGAACCAACTCTACTCCAAGATCACCGAGCTCGAGATGGAGGTGAGCGAGCATGCCCTCGTGATTGGTGCGATCCAGCCACTCGACCCGAACCGGCGCTGCTATCGCATGATAGGCGGCGTGCTCGTCGAGCGGACGGTCAAGGAGGTTCTGCCAGCTGTGCAACGCAACAAAGAGGGACTCGAAGAGGTGATAGCGAGGCTTAATGAAGCTTTAGAGAAGAAGAAGAAAGATATCGCAGAGTTTGAGTTGAAATACAAGATCAAGATCAGAAGGTCGGATGCCGACGGGGATAAAGATGAGGGGACAATGAAAGAAGGGTCCGCACAGGGTGTGCTTGTGGGACCTGCATGAATTGAGTTGTTTGAAAATTTTAAGAATTTTAAGTTGTGTATTGTTATGTGTGGCCTGTTACAAATTTGGGGACTAGGGTTTCGTTAAGCTTTTGGTGACTAAATTTTTTAGGGGTGGTTGTAGTTTTTATATTAGTTGCATGATAAGCATGGCTGTGTTGTGTTTTCATTTTGTCACTTGAGGTTTATCACAATTGTGTGTGATAAAAGGTAGAAAGCATACATATGTATGCAGAATCAGTTTTGCTTATGTGGGCCTTCGCTGTGACGCATATGTAGAACATCAAATGATATGTGTGAATTTGTCAGAAACTATAATGATGCTTATAGCCATGGTGATATATATGCAATTTGATCGGTATCTCTAAAGTTTTTATTAAAAATGGAGTTGGTTATCCCAAGGCTTTGTGAAAACTTTAACAAATGCCGGCCTGGCATCACTCTTCCATATATTGACACAGAAGTGACTTTGTATTTTGTTTTCTGAATTTGCCTTTTTAGTTTATGGAGAGATTACAGAAAAAAATTTAGATCAAAATTAAGATTTATACCTGGGAGAACTGTGTGTGGAAAATGAACATGTTAAACTACTAAAGATCAATTTCTTTAAAGTTTTTATTTAAAAAGAAAAAGAACTGCATGATTTACTATCGTAGAGAAATATAACCTTCATAATTACGGATCGTAGCCAAAGTTGGGATGGGGACCAATCGTTTCGAAAAGAAGTCATTGATTCCCATTGTGCAGACGAGCCTTGACCTTTTGCCGTAGAGTAAATTATGAACCTTTTACTGTAGAGTAAATTATGATAGGACAATCCAAGTTCATCTCAGCGATTGATCCATTATGGTTTTCAGATACATACACCAAGTTAGCTGAAAATGCATTCTTTGTCTAGTCCTAAACAAAAAAAGGGGGCAATAGAATTTTTCCATTATATATTATAAAGTTGTATGAGAGAATATTCGTTTATCTAGTTTCGACTTTAGTTGAAAAATTATTATCTCTCTCATATTTAATTCTCTTACTACTTTAAATATTTTTTATTGGCCCCCTCCTTATCACTATTTTATCCAATACAGTGGAAAAATTCTGATCGGCCCTTTTCTTAAAAATTTCTTTCTATTTTTTTATTTCGCTGCTCATGTTTTACTAACAAAATATTGAAAACATCCATGATTTTTTGGCGCTATATAGCATGTGTTGGAGATAGTGCCCTCAGAGTCATTTATTGGATTACAGGCACGTGATTGCAATGATTGAGGGGAGGACCTGTCCCAGTAGGACAGTCTTA
This sequence comes from Agapanthus africanus, assembly GCA_030015575.1. NCBI lineage: Eukaryota > Viridiplantae > Streptophyta > Magnoliopsida > Asparagales > Amaryllidaceae > Agapanthus > Agapanthus africanus. Next base: position 129,412,873 of record CM057341.1, read on the forward strand.
CTCAAGATGATAGTATGCTATCTGGTTTATCTTTATCATCGTGTACTGCTTTAGGTGACCTTACAGGTCACTATTGCACGTTGATAGAGCCCCTAGGATTCTTGCTTGACTACCGGCAGTATGAGGGCGATCATATACGTGGGAGCTGGTAGTCTATAAGCACATCCTTAAATGGTCCCTAGTCGTGGGAGTTTCGAGACAGGGCATCGATACTCCAGAGTAGACTAGTGTATACAGTCGAGACCCCGACGAGGGGCGGTGGCCGGTCTCACAAGCCACTGGTGTCAGTTGGTTCACCTAAGATGTATACAGGTGCTCATTGGGTTATGAGTACACCGGACAGGACTCGCCGGGAACCTGCTAGTTGGGTTTTATACCGGACGTCAGATAGCAGTTCCCTGGTGACATGTGTACAGGTTAGTTCATCGACCTGGGATCTTCATTTGTCTCGTGTGAGTTCCCACTGTGCTTTGATTACTACCCTACCACGGCTCAAAGAAGTCGTGCAAACAGGTTTTAGTTGGGTACAGTCCCGAGCCACATGGAGGCGGTGAGCGGATCTGCAGGGGTTCGTCTCTCCCGGTATTGGGGGTGAGGTCGCGCTGTGTCGAGAAGAGCCAGAACATGAAAAGTCCTTGGCCAAGGCAGGAGATTTGCTGGTAGGTATTCCAGTAGTATCTCAGGGTGTTCTGGGCTGCACTCCGACACGACTTGTACCGCTTTTGGGGGTCTGACTTTTACCAACCCCCTAGGCCCGCCATGCGATGCTCATAGACGAACGGACCGGACTGTACGGATATTGTCACTGACAGGCTCAGTAGGGTGTCAGGATGAGTTCGCTCATCGACGTCCCTTTTGGTCAATACCTGGTGGCCCGTCACGTATTGGCTTATACCTCTGACGTGCTAGTGGTTAAATCCACAGCCAAGGTATTGACGAGTCTTTAGAGTCCACCACACTCAGTTACTCAGGTTTCGGGCGAAACGCTGTAGAGGCCGTATTGAGATATGGCAGGGTTCGATCAGATACGTGCGGTATTGCACGGATCGTAATCGGACGGTTTTTACTAGCCGGCTTTGGCTTAAGCCGGATTCTAGTATATGATAGTGTAGTTTTGTCTCTTTGCATTTGTGTTCAGTGGAAATACAAATGCGGGCATGTATTTGCAGTAGCGGGGTTTTCCTGTAATTTATTACGGGATCGGTTTTCTGAAGTTGCCAGTTTGCATTCCGTTCCGGCCGGTTTTCTTTTGTTCCTTCACGGCCGGACTTTTCGTTGGAGGGGGGTTAATTGCAAGTTTGCAATTAACTTACTTGTGAGGGGTTTTCTTGCTTTTGTGGCTATATGATGAGACTTGTATCATGATGATATTCTTTTCTTGTCTATATCATTGCTTTTCATATGATGGTTGTTTGATTGGATGAGAAAGGAAATGGTTGTGACCATTATCATTTTGAGTTTATTATTTTTCCTTAATCATTCTTTTTCTCCTCTTGCTTTTTAGCTTCCTTTTTCACTCCACCATTTTGACTTGAGGAGAGGGGCCGGCCACTTGAGGGGTGAGGAGAAAAAGAGAGAGAATTCATTTTTGAAGTTGGTGGAAAATCATTCTCATTCTCATGTTGCATCAAAGTTTCATAGCTCACTTCTTTCTCCTCCTCACATCCTTCCAACATGGCAACTTCATGAAACCCCAAGAGACATGGCTACTACACTATTCTATAGCAAGCCTTGGACGCGTCGGCTAGCCAACTTCGCGCCCGAGTTGCCTCGGTCAAGAGGCGGGAGCCCGTAAAAGATTCCGGCTACGTGGTGCCCTTTCCGACGAGACGATGATGGACGGAGATTCCGCGAGAGATCGGAGTGGAGATGAAGACCGAAGGACACGGATCGCTTGGTATACTTCTCTACTCTTTTCTATTCTGGTAAAATTTGGTCGCGAGATCACTCCATACCGCCGCGGAACCGCGGCCAAACCCATGCTTGGGCCGCGGTTCCGCCGCGCTTTTAACTGTTCATCGTGGCAAATTTTTCCAGTAGGCTTCTGATTAGGAAATAGGGGTTTTGGGATATTTTCTTTGGGCCCAGATTTTCTGTAAGTGCTACAGTACTCCTTGGGGCCCACTTTGATAAATTTGTTCGATCGGATATTTCAAACATGCTAGTTCACAGTATTTACATTATATCTGCGACCGTGAATTTCACTCGATCGGTAAATTCTGTCTAACTGCTATAGCCCGGTTAGACAGATTTGCGAACGTAACATTCACGTTGATATTCTGTGTTATGCTGTGTTGTTGCGGATCGGTCGTGGGGGATAGCCTGGATGCAATGTTAGTACAGTTCTGTTTTATATGTACATTTGATATTGCGGGGCGAGCGTCCGACATGTGGACTGCCGTCACTGCCAGCTTGTATTATTATTTTGGGGCACGGCCAGGTTGCGGTCGATGTACCCGTTGTATGTATTATTTTACTTTCTGTACTAGGATTACCCCAGGAGGGGTGCACGGATAGCCGGGTTCTAGAGGGCAACGAGCCCGCATCTCATGGCTTTGAGACGGAGGGGGCTTCACTCTAGAATTGGCGGGCTATTCGCCGCACTCGTAGGGGGTACAGGTTGACCCAGGAGGGGTGCCCAAGTTACCGGATTTCCGTGAAGTGCTGGGTGGTCCATTCATGTTGCTGAAGGGGGCTGCCTCGCTTCAGGTTTTGACGGGTGACTTGCCGCGCCCGTAGGGGTTTAGGATTTCATTGCGCAGGCTATCCACACGACCAGGGGAACGTCGGGTTTCAGCAGCGGCTCTGTGAAACCCGGGGATCCCAGATATCTGTATTGATCTGTGTTGCTATACATTTCTGTGTTGCTGCATTTTTATCACGCCTTGAGCGAAAATTATATATTGTATATATATTAGTAGATGTTGTATATGTTTTTCATCCGCGCTAGTCCAGTCCCCGCTCTGTCGTTAGTTAGCTAACCTGACGGGTGATGACGGGACCCAGTGGCGAATGCGGATGGCATATACGTACGTCAGCATATTTTCGTTCTTTGTGGTGTGATCAATTGATGGGACTGCGTTGATTCGGATCAATGCAAGATAAACAAACCTACGCTGATGTTGTTGGAACATTTTTCAAAAAGCTGTTATTGCAAGGACGTTCACTTTTGTTTTGCACAGTGGTATTCAGTTGGAATATTCTGCTCCTCAGTCGACGAGGCAAGGGTCGAGATCCCTTCACCGGGAGTGACCCCTTGGACAAAAGTTTGCGTCAGAGCAGTAACTTCACTATAGTCGATTACTTTTGCTTTGCATCGTGGTATTCAGTTGGAATATCCTGCACCTCATTCTACGGGGAAAGAGCCGAGATCCCTTCACCGGGAGTGACCTCTTTAGCCAAGGTTTTTCGTCACTATATTTTTAAAAGCTATCAGTTCCTTCAACGATATCAAGTTCATTACGTTAAAGGTTTTCGCCAGAAACCATTCGTAGCCCTCCATCATTTCGGTTAAATATTCGGTAGTATTCAAGCTATGTATTTTGACCTCACGCCAAGGCATAGTGATTGGTAGCTGCCGGATATTTATCTGTTGCATAGATAGATGCGTTGGTTTGGGACAGTCGTACTACTATTTTGGCCTACGTCAAGGGTATGTACGGGTGGGTTCAAATTAACCTGGATAATGATGGGTAGAACTTGACATGTGACTTATGATATTTTGACCTCACGCCAAGGTCATAAGAGCATGGGGTAGAAATCCACATCGGGAGTTTCAAAAGAACTGAAACTTGCCAGATATGCGCATACCTTCTGGAGTATGATAGCGTGAGCGGATTCCGTCACGTTATCATGCGATGATAGTTGGATCCCGATTCCCACTGATGAGTTGGTTTACTCCTCGGGTGATCCCGGCTAATTCTTCTTTCAGGTTTGGGGAAGAATTTGATGTTACAGTGGGAGGTTTCCTGATTAGATAAAGTGACAACCATTCTGATCTAGGCTAGAGTGCACGCTGAGTGTTTCTTTTCTCTCTCTCTTTGGCAGCGACCATTGACCCGACCCTAGACTATGACTCAGTGACCAAGTTGACCAAACCTACTTAACACTGGCTTTTGGATTGTCAGAGTTGCAAACCTCTTTGCCACTCCTACCTTTACCCTTTTCTCCAGGACACCCCGTATCACTACGAACGTCCACTTCCATTGGACAAAACCATCGTATGGTTATATACGAACTCGAAGGACTTCGAGGATGGTTTCTGGTTCTGGAGAAAACGGATAGAACTATTCAGTTGTCTTTTCTTTTCACCTTCTCTCAGGTTGCGAGTACTCCTTGGTTTAGGAGTAGTACACCTATTACGCAAATTGGATAGTCTTCTTCCAAACCATAGGCTGGTGCCGACCGGTAGGAAAAGAAGAAAATCAGTTAGCCTAAACGGTGTACAGAAGGTATTAAGTTCAGACAAAGCAAGGGATTAGTAAGAGGGCAAAGTAAATTGCGACTGCTATTCACGGCCAAACCAAGTATTTCTTCGCCAATCCTAAATCACCTTTGTATTTCTCCAGAACACTCCGTATCACTACGAAGATCCCAGTTTATTGGATAATCCATCGTATGGTTATATACGAACTCGAAAGGAACTTGTTCCAGTTCGGGGATGGATCCTGGTTCAGGAGAAATAGGAATAAAGTACATTCAGGTGTCTTTTATCTTCACCTTCTCCCGCGTTGCGAGTGCTCCTAGGATTAGGACAGTACACCCTTTATGCTTACTGGATAGTCTTCTTCCAAACCATAGGCTGGTGCCGAACGGTAGGGAATGAAGAAAACCATTTGGCCTAAAGGGGTGTACAGAAGGTAATGACTAAAGATATATAAAGGGATTTGGAGAAGCGGCAAAGAATTATACGGTTACAGTTGTGAATCTGGATAATGGAAGAGGCATTACTAGCGAATACCAGGATACCCTATCAAAACATTTCAATGTTTCAGTTTCACTGTGTACTGTTAATAGAAAACTGATTTCCCAATTAGACACTTGCTCCAGGGTATGTATTTACCAGGTTGGATTCTCACATCTGTATGGTTTTACAGATGATGAGTGGGAGTAAGTTATTGGGAATTAGGTGACCATCCTCATTATATCGGGATTCGTTGGAATTGGTGATATTTGAGTAAGCCACCTGGGTAGTTTGCCGGTCGGCAAATATTTGGTTTTGAATATCCGTTGTTGTGCACCAATTTCAAATTGATATATCTGTACGTCTATTTTTATAGAGTGAGACATACCTTTTTGAAATTATGTCTATGACATTTACCTATACCAGTGGATGGTTAGGTAAGGAGCATTGAACAACGGTGTGATTCTTCTTAACCAAAAGTACAGTTTTCAACCTACGACACACAGTGATTGAGTCACAAGACTCAAGGGACTTATACAGAGTATTGTATATTGTCCAGTGTCCACTAGGACAGAGGGGTTGGTCCTCGTACTGTATTCTGTTTACTTATGACTTCTCTAGTTCTTAGACAGGTGTTTCGTAGAAACACAGGGTCCAAGTTTTGAGAAGTTATAGGTATAGGAATAAAGTAGAGAACCAGGTGTTGCAAGTATCGGGATTCTTCAAAGTGATCGAAGATGTAGATACTTGTACATGGTATTCAGTTGATAGTAGTGGTTAAGAGAACTTGCTTCTCTTTCAGGTTACTCATAATTGGAAATATTCCTAAGTTGAGTAACGCTGATCGGCCTCCTTCCATTCAGTTGACATGCACTGGAGACAGCTGCATGATTTGAATCTGGTTCAATTAAATCAGTGCCTCTGTTTCTATATTTGATATAAAACAGTTCATATCTTAACGATGTTAAGATACGGGGAGTTTCCGGCTTATGCTTAAAACCAGACTCCGGATAACTCAAGGCACGTTTCTGTAATGGCTGTTTGTGGGTTGACCCGGGCTATGACGAGGGTTGATTTTCTACCATCTGCAAGATCAATAGTGATATTGTTCTTGACTCGCCACAGTTTTAATAAAAATGGATTTTTTTCCAGAAAACAGTAGTGGGGGTATGGTAGAACTGGAAGTGATTCCAGAACCGCAAACGATTACTGAAGATTTGATATGAACCTAAAGATTCAATCTGGTTTGACATTCCATTGGCCACTCCGCAGATAAGGTGGGTAACCTCAGGCGCTCGAGAGGTACTTCGGTATGCTCAAGGACGGTGGCAAGGAGGTTCTTGTTTACCCAGGCTTGCCATTGCTGTTGCTCCAGATTGTGAGACCCGGCAGGAGGATGAGTATAGCGTCGTTCTGAACTAGTTTTAGAAGTGTACGTCTATATGACTCTGCCAGAGGGTTGTCGTAGTCAGTGGGAGCAGCGGAAGCATTGGTGGACAGTTAGCTTATGTCTATTTATAGACTAAAGCAGATATAGCGGAGATAGATCATCTATTTCTGATGTGACAGTCATAGGTTTGACTTCATCAGAATAGGGGATGGATCTGTTAAGAAGGTAGTAGGGTGTGATGTCCTGGTATATGATGACATACACAGAGTAGGAAGTGATATTCCTATACTACGATCGGTTATACTTTGGTCGTCACACAGTAGTTTCTCCATATAGGAATTGGATATTATATCAGACATTCTGGTTACTAGATCTATGCTTTTAGATCTAGATTTGGGTTGTTTCCTAATCTGGGTACTTTGAAAAGCATTCTATGAGTATTTAGAATGGACGACTCCTGGCACGGTAGTGTACCTGCAGGTGATGGAGTCATCCTCTCTAAAGGTGTCTTACAGACAAAAGGGGAGAGGGATACGCATGGTTGACAGATCACTTGCTTAGGCAATTGAGTCAATCATGAGATGTCAAGTACCACACCAGATGTTGTTATTGCAGTAGGTGCAATAAGTTGATATTGATCCAATCCTGGAGAAACAGTCGGAAGCAGTTTTAGAACATAAGTTGATGTTCTAGGGATTTGATAATAGCATTCTCCTTTGGAAGACCGTTATCATTCCAGGCTTCCAAGGTGACCTGGATAGCAGAGTGGCTGTCAGAGTTATAGTTTTCCCTTTGACGAGGGGCAGTATTTTGGACAGATGGTCCAGGTGGATACTGAGGGAAGGCATGGCGCAGGAAACTGATTAAGTTCAGTTGACGATACAGTCTAAGAAGTTTGGATTTGGAGTTCACTTATGAGCTAGGTCCCATCAGACATCCAGACATTCTAAGACAGGTATTGCTCATTTAGGGAGATGGCTTTCTCCGCGAACTTGAGATACAGAGAGAGACATAGAAAGAAACACCAGAGCGGATCCACTCACTGAGGCTATTCTTCGAACGCAATAGTTTCGCAAACGAGCTTTGTGAGACTGACTAGTAGAGGAGTTGGGTGTTCGGTATCACACGGGCTGTGAGTATGCGACATCGCAATAATTAGCCTTGAGTGCAAGTGGGAGATTGTTGGAGATAGTGCCCTCAGAGTCATTTATTGGATCACAGGCACGTAATTGCAATGATTGAGGGGAGGACCTGTCCCAGTAGGACAGTCTTACTCAAGATGATAGTATGCTATCTGGTTTATCTTTATCATCGTGTACTGCTTTAGGTGACCTTACAGGTCACTATTGCACGTTGATAGAGCCCCTAGGATTCTTGCTTGACTACCGGCAGTATGAGGGCGATCATATACGTGGGAGCTGGTAGTCTATAAGCACATCCTTAAATGGTCCCTAGTCGTGGGAGTTTCGAGACAGGGCATCGATACTCCAGAGTAGACTAGTGTATACAGTCGAGACCCCGACGAGGGGCGGTGGCCGGTCTCACAAGCCACTGGTGTCAGTTGGTTCACCTAAGATGTATACATGTGCTCATTGGGTTATGAGTACACCGGACAGGACTCGCCGGGAACCTGCTAGTTGGGTTTTATACCGGACGTCAGATAGCAGTTCCCTGGTGACATGTGTACAGGTTAGTTCATCGACCTGGGATCGTCATTTGTCTCGTGTGAGTTCCCACTGTGCTTTGATTACTACCCTACCACGGCTCAAAGGAGTCGTGCAAACAGGTTTTAGTTGGGTACAGTCCCGAGCCACATGGAGGCGGTGAGCGGATCTGCAGGGGTTCGTCTCTCCCGGTATTGGGGGTGAGGTCGCGCTGTGTCGAGGAGAGACAGAACATGAAAAGTCCTTGGCCAAGGCAGGAGATTTGCTGGTAGGTATTCCAGTAGTATCTCAGGGTGTTTTGGGCTGCACTCCGACACGACTTGTACCGCTTTTGGGGGTCTGACTTTTACCAACCCCCTAGGCCCGCCATGCGATGCTCATAGACGAACGGACCGGACTGTACGGATATTGTCACTGACAGGCTCAGTAGGGTGTCAGGATGAGTTCGCTCATCGACGTCCCTTTTGGTCAATACCTGGTGGCGTCACGTATTGGCTTATACCTCTGACGTGCTAGTGGTTAAATCCACAGCCAAGGTATTGACGAGTCTTTAGAGTCCACCACACTCAGTTACTCAGGTTTCGGGCGAAACGCTGTAGAGGCCGTATTGAGATATGGCAGGGTTCGATCAAATACGTGCGGTATTGCACGGATCGTAATCGGACGGTTTTTACTAGCCGGCTTTGGCTTAAGCCGGATTCTAGTATATGATAGTGTAGTTTTGTCTCTTTGCATTTGTATTCAGTGGGAATACAAATGCGGGCATGTATTTGCAGTAGCGGGGTTTTCCTATAATTTATTACGGGATCAGTTTTCTGAAGTTGCCAGTTTGCATTCCGTTCTGGCCGGTTTTCTTTTGTTCCTTCACGGCCAGACTTTTCGTTGGAGGGGGGTTAATTGCAAGTTTGCAATTAACTTTCTTGTGAGGGGTTTTCTTGCTTTTGTGGCTATATGATGAGACTTGTATCATGATGATATTCTTTTCTTGTCTATATCATTGCTTTTCATATGATGGTTGTTTGATTGGATGAGAAAGGAAATGGTTGTGACCATTATCATTTTGAGTTTATTATTTTTCCTTAATCATTCTTTTTCTCCTCTTGCTTTTTAGCTTCCTTTTTCACTCCACCATTTTGACTTGAGGAGAGGGGCCGGCCACTTGAGGGGTGAGGAGAAAAAGAGAGAGAATTCATTTTTGAAGTTGGTGGAAAATCATTCTCATTCTCATGTTGCATCAAAGTTTCATAGCTCACTTCTTTCTCCTCCTCACATCCCTCCAACATGGCAACTTCATGAAACCCCAAGAGACATGGCTACTACACTATTCTATAGCAAGCCTTGGACGCGTCGACTAGCCAACTTCGCACGCGAGTTGCCTCGGTCAAGAGGCGGGAGCCCGTAAAAGATTCCGGCTACGTGGTGCCCTTTCCGACGAGACGATGATGGACGGAGATTCCGCGAGAGATCGGAGTGGAGATGAAGACCGAAGAACACGGATCGCTTGGTATACTTCTCTACTCTTTTCTATTTTGCTAGTTAGCTAGGTTAATGGCCCGATCCGGATGAAAAGTCCGCGGTGGTGCCGGTTTGCAAAGTTCGCAAAGTTTTTGTTTCCGCGTTTCCGGCGTCGGATTGACGGCCGGGGCGTCCCCGCGGGCTTACAGCATGTAGAATATTGAAAAATAAAAAGAAGCTCATCCGCTAGAAATGCTTTATTTCGTTTCGTTTAAATTTTTTTACAGTCACAAATTTCTTGATTGTCATTTGATATTACAAAAAATCATATAGAAAATCCAAAGAAAACAGAAAATTCTTTAGATTATTTAAGATTTTATAATTTGTGTATGCTATAACAAGAAAAGTTTTTAAAAACCAAAGAAAACAAAAGGCCGTTTTTAAAATTTTCGAGATTTTTTGTGTGTTCCAGCAGGCATAATGTTTATAAGAAGGAAAAACAATTTTTTTTTGTATTTTTTGCGATTTTCTTATACTATAGCATGTAAAATATAGAAATATGGAAAAAACAGAAAATATTTTGAAAATTCCACGAGTGCTACATGAAATAAAAATATTTAAAAACAAAAATAGACACAAAATTCTTGAGATTTTTGATAATTTCGTGATTTTTATGTTCTACAGCGTGCAAAATTTTAGAAATTTGAAGAAACAATTTTTTTTGTATCGCTGGGGTTCCCGGTTATTCAGATTGGATTTTTTTGTTCTGTTAGGTTCTATGTAACAATCGGCGATCTTTTCTAGTTTTACTCTACAAGTATTTTTCCTCCTTGATATTCGAAAGTTTCTCAAAACATGAGCAAGTAAAATTTTGGAAAATCGAAAAAAAACTGAATATCGAGGATTTTTTTAATCGTTCACTTCGTTCACTTGCCTCGCCGTTCCGCTGCGCTTCACTGACTTGACGAGGTGTGCCCTCAATCGCCGGGGCCTCGCAGCATGCGCCACCTATAATTCTTCACAAAAAAAACATGCATTCAACAACGATCACCTCGAAAAATCCTGATACTTGCAACACCTGGTTCTCTACTTTAATCTTTTACCTATAACTTCTCAAAACTTGGACCTTGTATTTCAATGAAATACTTGTCTAAAACTTGAGAAGTCGCAAGTAAATAGAATATAGTACGAGTACCAACCCCTCTGTCCTAATGGACACTGGACAACATACAATACTTTGTATAAATCTTTTGAGTTGAATAACTCAAACCCTGTACATCGTAGGTTGAAAACTGTACTTATAGTTAAGAAGAATTATATCATATGATTTTAGTGTGTTATATAGCATACAAAATAATAAAAATAAGAAGAAAGCATGTTTTTTTTGAGATTTTTGAATATTTTGCGATTTTCATGTGCTATATCATTCCAATCAAAGTGTTAAAAAATGAAGAAAAACAAGAAATTTATAAGATTTCTATAATTTTTGCGATTTTCGTTTATTATATCAAGCAAAGTGTTGAAAAACCGATCTATAACAACTAAAATAATTTAAAAAATCAATGAACGGTATTTTTTTGTGTGAAAAATTCATGATTTTCATTTGCTATATATAGTATACAAAAAATTGTAAAAACCAAAGAAAATGTTTTTTTAAAAATATTTTAAAATTTAGCGAATTTTTTGTGCTTGAACCAAGATATTGAAAAATACAAGAATATATAAATTTTGATAGTGTTGAAAAGTCACCGGTTCTTTTGTGTTACAGCAAGCAAAATATTAAAAAGAATAAAATATAAAATATATTGAGATTTTTGAAATTTTCACGATTTTTTTGTGGTATTGTAAGCAAAATTTTGAAAAAAATAGGAATTTTGAATTTTTTAAAATTTCACGGTATTTTGGAGAAATTTTATGTTGGTTGTCACATAACCAGTCGCTGGAGCCACTTATATGAAGCCACATGGCATTAACTAAAATGCATTTGATACAATCAGCAATTTCTTTTTCTGAGTAACAAATATACCCTCTTCTTCCTCATTTCTATAACAAACAACTCTGCCCTTTGCCAAAACTCCTTTAGCCACAGTAACCAACAAAATTAATTTACCCAATTCAAATAATTTTTAAATGAGCCCTTTGCAGTTACCAGTAGAAACCTTTTATATAAATTGCATCCTTGCTTTGAGGACCAGTGACGGAGGTCAAAATCTCCCTCAGTTCTTGTCCTCCGTCGATCTTACTGCAAGCGGTTCTGAACAGTTGAGATTTGGTGTGAGGGTTGAATGTGTGGATCTCAGTGGGTTATTGTTGATACCAAGCTACCTGCGAGGGAAGTCCCGAGATGGGTAACCACCGTAGGACCCTCCGACGATCAAGTGAGTACCATGAAATAATGATAGGGTAGCGGCGTATTGGAATGAGTTCCCGTCACCTGAATTGTCTAGAATAGGGGTTTATATAGCGGTCGCATGGAGCGAGCCGATACGAGATTCTCGTCGTCCGTTACGTATATGCGTCATGTTCGCATAGATGGCGGGATACGCCGGTTGATGGCGGGATACGCCGGTTGATGGCGGGATACCAACAAAACCTGTTATGCCCCGCTTCCCAGCATACAGGGAAGGGTACATGGCGAGGCACACGACATATTTACTCAGAAATAAACACGCTAAGCGTAAATAAGCAATATAAATAAATGGACAAGAATGACAAGAGATGTAATATAAACAGTAACTTTTATTAGCATTCATCTTTACAATACATCTGAAAAGAAAAATACAATGATAGAAAGCAATGCCTAAACAGTGTCATATGAAATGAAATAAGTACAAGGAAAAGCTAGAAGTCTGGCTGCTCGGAGAATTGGTCTAAATTGTCCTGCTGGGCTCGATCTCCTGAGAGTCCGATCCTCACGACGAACATTCCAAAAAAGAAAGAAACAAGAATGTCGTCAGCGAACTGGAGCTCGGTAAGTCCAAAAAAAAGAATAGAATAGGACAAGTAAAGAGAATGAACTGGTAACTTATACATGTATATGTTTGTTATACTAACGTAGTTGTTTGTAACTTGGTACAGAATGTATCGGTGTATACGAGAGCAGTCCAACTATCTCGTGGACTATGATAACATGTAAGTATAAGGACCCGTCAAAACCCATGGGACAACAGCACGAGAGTTCATGTAGGTATCTTTTAGTGTCCATTATCGTGTCACTTTTAACACATTCCGTACCAATCTACCCATTAAAAACCTCATAATGTATTGTATTGAATTATAGTTATCAGACTTTCCGTGACCATAGATACAACTTGTTCATGTAATCAGGTTCAGGATGTAAACAAGCAGTCATGTAATCAAGTCAAATTATAGTCATGGTTCGGTCAAGTCAAGTCATGTTCGCATATTGATCTTTATTCTGGTATTCAGGTTCAGGTTCAGGTTCAAGTATATATATTGGTATATTGGATTCACGTTGAATTGGATTCTGATTTGGATTAGACTCAGATTGATTTTGACTCAGACTTGAGTCAGACACTTATAAACTGATTTAGATCTTAAATTAGGTTCGGGAGTTATCGGTAACTGCTGCACATAGACGGCAGGATTTGTGTCTTTTTCCAAAACAATTACCATTGATAACTCTGTTATGTTTTCTACCTTAAATAGGCAAGCACTCACTTTCTCCGGCTCACTGGGCTCAAGAGAATTGATCCCGCTTAAACCTATATTTACTAAATCCCTTAAATATTGTTTTATATAACTCGGGGGGTTTTATGAAAAATATTTTTAATAGAATTTCAAAATAAACCTCGAGAATTTATTTATAATATTTAGGGTTTTCATGGATATGAATTTTAAAGATTTGAGGTATTTTAGTGATAATTGCTTGGCTTGGAAAGTTCATGGTATTTTATTGTAAAACTTTTCTTTTATTGGTATCTTGATGGTATTTTAGTGAAACTTGTAATTTTATTGTTTTAAAAAAAATTAAGTTTATTATATTTGGAAAATATATGGATTTTGTAATTTTATATAATTATAAAAAATTAATTTTATTTAATTAGAAAAATTCGTTTTTCTTAAAAACCGTATTTAAAACCTTTCGAAACCGAATGCTCCGTGAGGAGATCTGCATCTCGCTCTACCAGCCCAAGGATGTGTGATAATCCTCATCATCCATTAGCGGGTCCCCTAGCAAGGGTTGTAGAGCTATAATCGCTAAGGAATTTAAAATACTGTTTTAAAAGAAAACCGGTTTTAGATTTATGTGGTATTTTAATGTAATATTATTCTCAAAACAAAAATTCATACAAAAGAGGTATCGTGCTTTGGAACCAAGTGTGTACGTGAAGGATAGGTCATTATCCCGTGAAGTTTTTCTAAGGTATTGTTTTAACAAAATACGAAAAGAGGTGTTTAATAAGTTCATGGTATTTTAATGAAAAATTGCTACTATTGTTATTTCACATGAGAAATTTTGATGAAATTTAATTCTAAATATTAGGGTTTAAGGTTACAAGCGATGTAATGAAGTTGGATTGATTAAAATGTAAAAGAAAAGGGAGTTATGTGTTTTAGAAAAGAAGATGTCGGTATAACTCCACTTTTACCGATAAAAATTTGAAAAGAAATTACAACGGAGAGGAAGGCATTTAGAAGGGACTTACTTTTGGATTTTGTTAAGAAGAGAGAGAGGAAGAGGTTGAGGTCGTCGTGGCGTCGTGGGGTCGCCGTAACTTGCTCGATTCCTTGCCGGAAGTCTCTTGCTAACTCCACTTCTACTCCATTTGTACTTGAGAAAATTTGAGAGTTTTGGCTAGAATTTTCAAAACGAGGAGGGGCTAGGGTATGGTTGTATTTATAGTGTGAAATTATGGTTTTGGAATTGAAAGAATGAATTAAAATGTATTAAAATTTGATTCAGAGAAATCAAACAGTGCAGAGGTAGGGGGTAGGCTAAGGGTCTTGTGTGCAGAGCACGAGGGCTTTTCACCTATGGATGACCGTCGGCGCCGACCCATGGAGTGATCTCGCCGGTCCAATTGTAGAGGGGTGCCGGTGGATTCTCGCCATGTGTCCATCTCTCTGTTTATAATATTATGCACATGTTTGTTCTTCTTGACTTTTCATTTCTATGTGCAGTGCATGTGTAAACTTTTGGGCTTCCAAAAAGTTTAAAAGAAAAATCAGAAAAAAATATAATGTGCTTGAGTGGATTTGAACACAGGGGCTACGTCACAGTATTGCAAGGCTTTACCAGTGAGCTACAAGTTGTTTCTTGCTGTTCTTAAACAAAAATAACTTATAAAGTGTACTCAGGCTTGCAAACTCCATCCTGTATATTAAATTAAAAAAAAATCGTACAGTAAAATCAGAGTCATTACATTAATGGTAAGATAAGTTGGCATGGGATGCGGGACGTGGGCCGGCGAAGATCTCGTCGTGGCGAGATATACGGAGCCGTTACGGGGGCGTTCGGGCTTAATGCTCCCGGCTAAACAGGGACGTTGAAGAATCTCTGCTCTGTGATAGCTTGGAGACGAGAAAACGAGCTGAAGAATCTCAGCTCTGTAATAGCTCGTAGACGAGGGAGGAGGCTGATGAAAGTCAGTTGTAGGATAGTTTGGAAACGAGCCGTTGCTTGGTTGCTAGGCGCATAGGGAAGGTACTCCGAGAAGATCTCTCAAAGGTCGGGTGCAACCTCAGGGATGAGCTCCGAGGAAAGTCCCCAATGTGTCATATTGATTCCAATTCCATGGCCCCCTGGAATCTAGTGGGCTTACGTAGACGACACGTCATCTGCTACGTGTCGTAACCTGGGAAATTCTCGTTTATGAGCCTTATCATTAGCCCCCCACTCTCGCCCTGACCTATTTATGGGTCAGGTCGAGAGTGGTAAGCCTAGTTTTTAATGATTCAGCTTAAGATTTCCCCGCAATGGGTTGTCTGAAGAAGATATGACGCTTGGCGGCTAATCCTCTCGGATCCTTGGATCCAGGCTCACGAAGCACTTCAATTTCCGTGCATATCTTTGGTGACGTCAGCGGATCAGTGAAATGATTACGCTTTAAAGGGGCGTTATTTTGCTCACTCGGTCGGTTAGACTACGTGCCAATCACTGAGTGGCGGGACGTGAGGAGTTGTCACCCGAATCCTGGCGTGAGGGGACGTGTCCAATGGTCAGTCTCCATGTGGAGTCCCGGTGGCCGCTAAATGTGACGCTTCGTTTCGGCGGGAACGGATTTCGGTCGTTTGATGCCTTCTTGCTGAGTGTATAAATAGGGGGGTCATTCCACGGCAGATACTTTGCCCTAGTCATCTCTTGTCGTCTGAAGATTGCTCGGCGTACATCTGCTTAGGTCGGAACTTCAACTAAAAAAAACTTTTCTCGGCCAATCCTTCCTTGAATCAGGTTAGATGTCTTCCTCCGAAATATTTATTGATGTAGTACGGGTTAAGTCGTGCAATGAGGCTTCAGCTTCTGAAGCTAAGTACAGTGGGTCTTCTTCGTCCTCGGCTTTCGATAGCCGAGAGAGTTCTTCTTCCTCTTCATCTTCGTCTTCTGTTTCAGGCTCGCCTCCCAGGGGGAACGGTGCCCTTGTCCCTCATCGTCGAGGGGCAAAAAGGGCCTCCAAGGTGGGCATCGAGAATACCCGCGATGTGCCCTCAGTTTTGAACCGTTTGGATGAGCTTTCATACATCCGGGCTCGTTTTCATATCCCCGCTATCTATTCACTCCGTTTGTCCAGGGAGGGCGAACGGGCAGACCATGTGCAGGGAAACGATATTGCTCTGTACTTGGAAGCATTAGGGATGCGTCTGCCCTTCTCTCCTGAAGTTTGTGTTGTGCTCTATTGTTTCCATCTCGCTCCTGACCAGCTAGCACCGAATTCGTAGAGAATCCTCCTCGGGTTTATGGTCTGGTTGAAGATTAATCGGATCCCCTTTGATTTGAGCCTTCTCCTCTCCTTTCTTTGCTATAAAAATCATCCTGGTACCAGCAAGGACGAACCGAGCTGGGTGTACCTTTCATTCAAAAAACATACGGGTAGGATGGCCGGGTCGGGGGTAGTGGTTGTCCCTTCTTCCATCCATGAATAGAAAGAGAAGTTTGTCTTCGTCGGGCCACCGGAGGATGAGGATTGGCATGTGCCCATCAAGTGGCATAGGGCCGATTGTCCTAGGGTTAGACAATCGAATGCCTCAGAGGCAAGAGTGGTGTCTCGGTGGGAACCAATCCAGCGGGCCGATGTCCTACTTTCTGAGTAGATTTTGAGCTGGGCGGGACTCAGTCCCGCGTGCTTTGTGGGTAGGTTAGGGCTTTCGCCGATCAATTTAGACTTAGCAAAATTTTGTTGTTTTTGGTTGCTGATCTTTTTATTATGTGTATCTCGCAGAGCCGATAGATCGCTCGAAGATTATGGTTGCCATGGCTGATAAGGCTCAGGGGAGGAAGGGCGGTGATGCAAGCTCATCCTGATCTGCTCCGGGCATGGCTTCTCGGCAACCACCTTCGGCCAACGTTTCCGCGGCACCCCCCATTCCGGAGGAACGCCGTGGGAGAGAGAAAAAGCACACGCGGGACCCGGCGCCCCGGGCTAGGACGGAGGTGCCGCTCCCCGCCGAATCCCCACTCAAGAGGCAGAAGAAGGTGTTTTCTCGACCACCCCCGGCCGGGATTCAGGTGCAGGAGGGCGACTTCTGCATCGAGGTGCCCTCGAGGCTTTCTGTGGCCAAGAATTTACTGGCGGACATAGAGAAGGCGGCCGGGGCTAAGATTCCCCGAGGCACCATGAAGGCCCAGGCGGCGGCGACAGCTCAGGAGGCCGTTCAGGTCGGTAACTCTCCAAGAATTTCTCAAAGTGTTTTTTACTTTGCTTTACCCTGTTTTAGCCCTTAACACGGTTCCCGTTTTCCTCAGGTCCTCCAGCATTGAGCCCTGCTCGCCGTAATGGAGTCTGATAAGGTGACCCCGGCGATGAAGAAAGCAGGCGAATCTTCCTCGCAATAGGAAGAGCTCATCGCACAGCTGCAACAGGCGAAAGAAAAGGCCGCCCTTCTCGAATCGAGGTTGGTTGCGAAGGGCCCGACGGTCGCTAAACTGAAAGAGTCTCATTGGCTTCTGACCGACTCTAACCGGGCTATCTAGACCCAGATGGAGGAGGTCAACGGGCTCTTCCACGCCATGAAAAGGCAGAGAGACTCATTCAAAAGAGATGCCCGGGCATCTTACGAGACGGCGAAGCTTGCGGAGAGCAGAGTGGAAATGGCCGTGGAGGAGTATAAGGCTTCTGATCTGTTCTATATCGACCTCGCTGATTCCGTGGCCATCGGGTGGCATAACGCCCTCGATACCGTCAAGGAAACTGTCACGCCCCGCTTCCCAGCGTACAGAGAAGGGGATGTGGCCAGGCCGCGACGTATTTACTCAGAAGTAAACATGTTAAGCGTAAAATAAGCAATATATATATATATATATATATATATATATATATATATATAATGCACAAGAGATGTAAAAATAAATAGCAAATTTTATTAACATTCATCCTTACAATACATTGCTTTGAAAAGGAAAGTACAAGGATATAAAGCAATGTCTAAATAATGGCATACAAAATGAAATAAGTACAAGGAAGGCTAGAAGTCTGGCTGCTTGTTGAACTGGTCCAAGTCGTTCTGACTGGGCTCGATCTCCTGAGAGTCCGATCCTCCTGACGAACATTCCAAAGAAAGAAAGAGACAAGAATGTCGTCAGCGAACTAGCGCTCGGTAAGTCCCAGAAGTAAGAATGGAATAGAACAAGTAAAGAGAAAGAACTAGTAATTTATACATGTATATGTTTGTTATGCTAACGTAATTGTTTGTAGCTTGGTACAGAAGGTATCAATGTATACGAGAGGAGTCCAACTATCCCGTGGACTATGGTAACATGTAACTACAAGGCCCTGTCAAAACCCACGGGACAACGGCACGAGAGTTCAGGTAGGTGTCTTTTAGTGTCCATCATCGTGCCACTTTTAATACATTCCGTACCAATCCACCCCGTTAAAACCCCGTAATGTATTGTATTGAATTATAGTTATCAGACTTGTCGAGACCATGAATACAAGTTGTTCATGTATTCAGGTTCAGGATGTAAACTGTTAGTGTTTATGCCCTAGAAGGCCATTACTGTATCATACTAGTTTGTATATTACTTAATGGAAGCTTGAGATATTCACATGTATATAACAGTCTTGCTAAACGTGGTAGTATGCTACTTGGTTTTTCTATCTTAATATGTGAGTATACGTATTGATAGAGCTCTTAGGATCTTGCTTGACTACCAGCGTTGTGATGGCAATCACACTAGTGGGGGCTGGGTAGTCCACAAGCACATCCTTATTCAGGTCCTTAGTCGTTGGATTATCGAGACAGGGCATCGATACTCCGGAGTAGACTAGTGTATACGCTTCTCATCCCAGTTGGGGAGATGGTCTGTCCCACAGCCGTCAGTACGTCGTACTGGAGATAGTATGCAGGTGCTCGTTAGGTTACAGGTACACCGGACATGACTCACAGGGAACTGTTGGTTGGTTTTATGCCAGTCGTCAGTGAACAGTTCCCAGGTGACATGAGTACAGCATAGTCCGCAGACTTGACACTGCTACTTCGCCTCGAGTGTGTCCCACTGTTCTTAGATTGCTACCCTACCACGGCTCAAAGGAGTCGTGCAAACAGGTAGCAGTTGGGTGCAGTCCCGAGCACTTGGAGGCAGTGGCGGTTAGACAAGATTCGTCTCTCCCGGTATTGGGGGTTGATATCGCGCTGTGTCAGAGAGCCATTACGCAAAGTCCCTGGCCAGGGCAAGCGAGATTTGCTGGTAGGTTCCAGTAGTTTCTCAGGGTGTAATGGGCTTCCCTCTGATACGACTTATACCGCTATTAGGGGAATGACGCTTGCCGCCCCCTAGTCCCGATATGCGATAGTCTTGGACGAACGGACCGGACTGTATGGAGATTGTCACATCAGACTCAGTAGGAGTTCGGATGGGTTCCCTCATCGGCCTTCTTATCGACATCTACCTGGGGACCGTTACGTACAGCTAGTGTCGCTTGCGGTCTGTGGTTAAACCCACTGCCAGCGTAGTAGTCGAGTCTCTAGAGTCCCACACAGAGAGTTTCCCTACTCCGGGCGAAACGATATAGAGGTCGTATGGTTTTACGACAAGGGTTCGGACGCATACGTGCGTTTACGCGCGTACGACTTTCGGACAGTTTTTACCAGTCGGCTTTGGTTTAAGCCAGTTACTGGTATCCGGTTATTGGATTTATACAGTCTAAAGTTTTTCCGTATTTTTGCGGAAAGGAGGGGCGTTCTCGTAATTGCGCGAGAAGGTTCTAGAAGGTGGTGACTAAGGAGGTTTAGGTGGCATATACAATGAATGGGATTAGTGAGTCATATGGATGATTCATCCATGTCATTAATGCATGATAAATGCTTAATGACTCATGGAGTGAATCATCACTAGATATTATCAAGCATGGTTGTTAAATTCATTTATATTCTTTTCTTGATAAAAAGAAATGCTTGATATATATTATCATAACTCATTATTCTCACTTCATTATTATTCTCACCTTCTCTCTCCTCAAGCTCTCCCTCTTCAAACCCTAATCCTCCCCTCTCATGTGTTGAGTACAAGGATTAGTTAGACTAATTAAACCATAACCCTCACTCTATATCACCTAGCTTCTTTGATTAGCACTTAAAGAAGGTTAGTTGCCTCAAGTTTAGAGGCTAAGCTTGGAGTAAAGCTCTCGGGTGGATCATCTACTACTTCGAGAAGGCCGAGGAGGAGGAGGAGTTCGCAAAGACGAAGGACACGATTCGTTAGGTATAATCGCTAAACATAGTAGTATAGAACTTCTATGTTTCATGTTAGTTATTGTTTAGCTTCGATTCAAGCGGTTAGTCGATGTTTGTGCTTTAAACAAGTTCGTTTTTAAAATTTCCGCCTCCCCACAAGTATTGGGGTGTAGTACATCGACTTACATAAACAAGTAGGCATGTAATCAAGTCAAGTTATAGCCATGGTTCGGTCAACTCAAGTCGTGTTTGCATGTTGATCTTGTTCTGGTATTCAAGTTCAGATTCAAGTATACATGTTAAGGTTTGGATTCATGTTTGAATTGTATTGAGTTTGGATTGAATTTAAGCTTGATTTAGACTCAGACTTTAGTCAGACGCTTAGAACTGATTTGGATCCTGAATTAGGTTTAGGAGTTATCGATAACTGCTACACATGGACGGCAGGATTTGTGTTTTTTTCCAAGACAACTACCATTGATAACACCGTTAAGTTTTTCTACCATAAATAGGCAAGCACTCATTTTCTACGGCTCTCTGAGGCTCAAGAGAATTGATCCCGCTTAAACCCATATTTACTAAAGTCCTTAAATGTAATTTTATATAACTCGAGGGGGTTTTATGAAAAATGTTTTATACACTTTCAAAATAAATCTTGAGTATTTATTTATCGTATTTAGGTTTTCATGGATGTGAGTTTTAAAGATTTGAAGTATTTTAGTGATAATAATTTAGCGTGGATAGTTCATTGTATTTTACTGTAAAACTTGACTTTTGGATAACTTGAAAGTATTTCGATGAAACTTGTCATTCTTTTATTTCTTTTTTTAGAAAACATGGAATTTTATTATATCTTGGAAATATGTGGTTTGATAATATTTATATAATTATTAAAAATTTAATTTTATTATTAAGTAGAATATTTCGTTTTTCTTAAAAATCGTATTAAAAATCTTTCGAGACCGAATGCTCCGTGAGGAGGTCTGCATCTCACTTTACTAGCTCAAGGATGTGCGATAATCCACACTATCAAATAGCGGGTCTCCTAAAAAGAGTTGTAGAGACATGTTTGCAAAGAGTTTTGATAATACAATTCAAAGAAAACCGGGTTTTTATAGTTCATGGTATCTTGATGAAATATTGTAATAAAAGTAAGCTCAAGGGATATCGTGCTATGTAAACATGTCTGTATGTGAGGGGTATGTCATTACCCCGTGAAGTTTTCGAAAGGTATAATTATTAAAAGTACTAAAAGATGAATATATGAAGTTCATGGTATTTTAGCGTTAAAGTTAATTTAAGCTTATGTTTCATGATATTTTAGGGTGAAAGTTGTTATAAACATTAATTATGTAATTATAAACATTGTGTAAGATTATGCATGAAGAAAAAGTAAGAAAGAGTGTAGTTTTAGTGGTTTAAAAAGAAGATGTCCGTGTTAACTTCACTTCCGACATATTTTATGAAAAACAAGTCTTAGAGGAGAAGGGGAATGATTAGAAGGGACTTACTGGCTAGAAGGGTGAAGAGAAGGTAGAAGAAGATGGGGTAGTCGTCGTGGTGTCGCGGATTCGCCGGAATATACTCGATTCTTCGCCGGAAGTAGGTCTTTGACTAACTCTACTTCTACTCCACTTGTACTTGAGAAAATGTGATAGTTTTGGCTAGAATTTTCAGAATGAGGAGGGGTTAGGGCATGGGGTTGTATTTATAGTGTGAAATTAGGGTTTTGGAATTGAAAGAATAAATTAAAATGCATTAAAATTGGATTTAAAGGTGAAATTGAAGTCTCTGTTTAATTTCAGAAAAATCAAACAGTGCAGGGGTGATGGGGGTAGGCCAAGAGTTGTGTGTGCAGATCCCGGAGACTTTTACCCACGGACTGACCGTCGGCGCTGGCCTAATAGCTGATCTCGCCGGTCGTTTGTATGGAGGGGGCCGGTGGATCTTGGCCACGTGTCCTACTCGCTGTATATATCATTTTGCACATGTTTGTTTTTATGTCTTTTCATTTATATGTGCAGTGCACGTGTAAACTTTTGGGCTTCTAAAAAGTTTAAAAGAAAAATTCAGAAAAATATAATGTGCCTGATGGGATTCGAACACCGGGCTACATCACAGCACTATAAGTTATTTCTTGCTGTTCTTAAACAAAAATAACTTATAAAGTGTACTCAGACTTGCAAACTCCGTTCTGTATATTAACTTAAAAATTTTCGTACAGTAAAATCAGAGTCGTTACATTCTACATTCCTTAAAAATAATTTTGTTCTCGAAATTACTCAAGAAGGATGATGTAAAAGAGCAAGGAAATAAGGATAGGATAATGTAGTCATATATCATCGTCGCGCTCCATCAGTTGGTATGCTAAGTAAATCGTGATAAGACAACCAGAAAGGCGAGGGGTTTCGAAAATCAGAATAGATGCTATTAAGATAAGCAAGAGTAGTTTTCAAGAAATCCGTGAGCATGCAATCAAATAGAAGAAATGTAAATTAGAATTAGATTGTCAAGAACGGTACACAGATATTTAAAATCAGGGAAGAATATGAGTTATCAAAGGAGATAGGATTCGATAATTATGGATATATTGTAGAACATAGCTGAATCAAGAGGAAAGAGAATCAAAAGCAGAACTCCAAATCACTCAAGCAGAGTTCTGCATTGTAATTATACAGCAGTTCATGGTTAAATTCTACTATCAAAGTCAATGGGATAAAATTTTAAGAAAAATAATAAGGAATCAATCAGATTACAAACTAAGATCAAGGGTTCGCAGTGTCGAGACAAATTATCAGGAAAAACAAGAAAGAATTCAAAGGAATGCAATCATATTGCAGGCGTTACAGTTTACCCTCCTTAAAAGAATTTCGTCCGCGAAATTCTCTCAAGGAGTACGATGTAGGAAGGCACGAGAAAGTAAGGATAAGATTGTAGCAAGTCTTCTTCGAGTTCTGTCGATCGATACTCTATCCAGCTGAGCTAATAGACCAACGAGATAAAAGTAGAAGGGTGAACCAAAGATAAGGATTCAAAAGTCGAGAGATTATATTCAAGGAATTCGAAAGTGAAGTTTAAGATAGATTCAAGGAATTTGAAATGTAAAGAATATGTAGTTGCTGATTCATATAATTCTTGTGATATATATTGCTTAGGATTCTATGCAAAACTAACATGCATGGGCCGCCAACAAAACCTGTCACGCCCCGCTTCTTAGCGTACGGAGAAGGAGACTTGGCCAGGCCGCGATGTATTTACTCAGAAGTAAACACGTTAATCGTAAAATAAGCAATATATATAAAACGCACAAGAAATGACAAGAGATGTAAAATAAATAACAGATTTTATTAACATTCATCTTTACAGCGCATTGCTTTGAAAAGAAAAGTACAAGGATATAAAGCAATGCCTAAACAATGGCATACAAAATGAAATAAGTACAAGGAAGGCTAGAAGTCTGGCTGCTTGTTGAACTGGTCCAAGTCATCCTGACTGGGCTCGATCTCCTGGGAGTCCGATCCTCCTGACGAATATTCCAAAGAAAAAAAGAGACAGAAATGTCATCAGCGAACTAGCGCTCGGTAAGTCCCAGAAATAAGAATGGAATAGAACAAGTAAAGAGAAAGAACTGGTAATTTATACAGGTATATGTTTGTTATGCTAACGTAGTTGTTTGTAGTTTGGTACAGAAGGTATCAATGTATACGAGAGGAGTACGACTATCCTGTAGACTATGGTAACATGTAAGTACAAGGCCTCGTCAAAACCTACGGGACAACGACACGAGAGTTCATGTAGGTGTCTTTTAGTGTCCATCATCGTACCACTTTAATACATTTCGTACCAATCTACCCCGTTAAAACCCCGTAATATATTGTATTGAATTATAGTTATCAGACTTACCGAGACCATGGATACAAGTTGTTCATGTATTCAGGTCCAGGATGTAAATAAGTAGGCATGTAATCAAGTCGAGTTATAGCCATGGTTCGGTCAAGTCAAGTCATGTTTGTATGTTGATCTTGTTCTGGTATTCAAGTTCTGGTTCAAGTATACATGTTAAGGTTTGGATTCATATTTGAATTGTATTGAGTTTGGATTGAATTCAAGCTTGATTTATACTTAGACTTGAGTCAGACGCTTAGAACTGATTTGGATCCTGAATTAGGTTAGGGTGTTATCGGTAACTGCTGCACATGGACGGCGGGATTTGTGTCTTTTTCCAAGACAATTACCATTGATAACACCGTTAAGTTTTTCTACCTTAAATTGAAAGCACTCACTTTCTCCGGATCCCTGAGGCTCAAGAGAATTGATCCCGCTTAAACTCATATTTACTAAAGTCCTTAAATGTAATTTTATATAACTCGAGGGGGTTTTATGAAAAATATTTTATATACTTTCAAAATAAATCTCGAGTATTTATTTATCGTATTTAGGGTATCATGGATGTGAGTTTTAAAGATTTGAAGTATTTTAGTGATAATAATTTAGCGTGGACAGTTCAAGATATTTTACTGTAAAACTTGACTTTTGGATAATTTGAAGGTATTTCGATGAAACTTGTCATTCTTTTTTCTTTTTTTAGAAAACATGGAATTTTATTATATCTTGGAAATATGTTGTTTGATAATATTTATATAATTATTAAAAATTTAATTTTATTATTAAGTATAAAATTTCGTTTTTCTTAAAAATTGTATTAAAATTTTTTCGAGACCAAATGCTCCGTGAGGAGATCTGCATCTCACTCTACTAATCCAAGGATGTGCGATAATTCACACCATCCAATAGCGGGTCCCCTAAAAAGGGTTGTAGAGGTATAGTTGCAAAGAGTTTTGATAATACAATTCAAAGAAAACCGGATTTTTATAGTTCATGGTATTTTGATGAAATATTGTAATAAAAGTAAGCTCAAGGGACATCGTGCTATGTAAACATGTGTGTATATGAGGGGTAACTGATTACCTCGTGAAGTTTTCTAAAGGTATAATTATTAAAAGTACTAAAAGATGAATATATGAAGTTCATGGTATTTTAGCGTAAAAGTTAATTTAAGCTTATGTTTTATGATATTTTAGGGTGAAAGTTGTTATAAACATTAGTTATGTAATTATAAATATTGTGTAAGAATATGCATGAAGAAAAAGGTAAGAAAGAGTGTAGTTTCAGTGGTTTAAAAGGAAGATGTCGGTGTTAACTCCACTTCCGACATATTTTATGAAAAAAAAGTTTTAGAAGAGAAGGGAAAGTATTAAAAGGGAATTACTAGCTAGAAGGGTGAAGAGGAGGTAGAAGAAGATTTGGTAGTCACCGTGGTGTCGCGGGTTCGCCGGAATATTGTCGATTCTTCGCCGGAAGTAGGTCTTTGGCTAATTCCACTTGTACTTAAGAAAGTGTGATAGTTTTGGCTACAATGTTTAGAATGAGAAGGGGCTAGGGGAATGGGGTTGTATTTATAGAGTGGAATTAGGATTTTGGAATTGAAAGAATGAATTAAAATGCATTAAAATTGGATTTAAACGTGAAATTGAAGTCTCTGTTTAATTTCAGAAAAATCTAACAGTGCAGGGGTGATGGGCGTAGGCCAAGAGTTATGTGTCCAAAGCCCGGGGACTTTTACCCACGGACTGACCGTCGGCGCTGGCCAAATAGCTGATCTCGCCTGTCGTTTGTATGGAGGGGGCCGGTGGATCTTGGCCACGTGTCATACTCGCTGTATATATCATTTTGCACATGTTTGTTTTTCTGTTTTTTTCATTTATATGTGCAGTGCACGTGTAAACTTTTAGGCTTCCAAAAAGTTTAAAAGAAAAATTCAGAAAAATATAATGTGCCTGATGGGATTCAAACACAGGGCTACGTCACAACAGTGCAAGACTTTACCAATGAGCTACAAGTTATTTTTTGCTGTTTTTAAACAAAAATAACTTATAAAGTGTACTCAGCCTTGCAAACTCTATTATGTACATTAAATTAAAAAAATTCGTACAGTAAAATCAGAGTTGTTACAGAAACCCTGCCCGGGTTTGATGATCAGGAGCTTCGTGCAAGGTATCCCCTTGCCGAAGAAGTGCCATAGGGGGGCGTCATCGAGCCGGCTGGGGGAGGCCATGTGGCTGGCGGAAGCGCTGAGCTGGAGGTCGCCATCGTAGCCCCTGACGGAAGTGCCGAACCAGGAGAAGTGGCGGCCGAGAAGACAGTTTGAGCTACTTCCGTCTTTTTAAATTTTGTAAGCCTCCGGGCATTTTGTAAGGCTGAGGAGCCCATAGTACCTTGTATATAGTATTGAAATAAATAAAGTGTTTTTAGCTCGCCTATACAGTGTTTCTATTCTTTCAAGTGTAAATAAGTCGGTGTCTCGCGGACGTCCAGTATATGTAAAGTCGAGTGTCGAGTGCTGAGCGAGCGCGACGTAAGAGCAAGCGAAAGCCCACTATAGGTAGACCGGCGTCCTTCCTCATCCTGGAGTCGAGGTGATGATCAAGATCCGCACATGAATCGAGCGAACGCCAAGTAAAGGCAGGTCGGCATCCACCCTCACCCCGGAGTCGAGGTGACGATCGAGCGCCGCGTATGAATCGAGCGAAAGCCAAGTGAAGGTAGGTCGTCATCCACCCTCACCCCGGAGTCAAGGTGACGATCGAGCGCCGCGTATAAATAGAGCGAAAGCCCAGTATAGGTAGACCGGATTCCTTCCTCACCTCGGAATCCTAGTGACGATCGAGAGCCTCGTATGAATCGAGCGAATGCCAAGTATAGGTAGGACGGCGTCCACCCTCACCCCCGGAGTCGAGGTGACGATCGAGCGCCGTGTATGAATCGAACGAATGCCGAGTATAGGTAGGCCAGCGTCCACCGTCATCCCAGAGTTGAGATGACGATCGAGCTCTGCATATGAATCGAGTGAACGCCAAGTATAGGTAGGCCGGTGTCCACCCTTATCCCAGAGTCGAGATGACGATCGAGAACCGCGTATGATTCGAGCGAACGCCAAGTAAAGGTAAGCCGACATCCAACCTCATCCCAGAGTCGAGGTGACAATCGAGCACTGCATATGAATCGAGCGAACGCCAAGTATATGTAGGTCGGCGCCCCTTGATTAGACCTTGAAAGGGCCAAGCAGGTAACTACTCGGTTGCCTCTAGACGATGGCTTGGGATCCGCAGAGTGGCCAGGTAGGTAGGTCCCTTCAGCGGATGAGCCGAGCAGGAAACTACTCGGCTTCCTCTAGACGAGGGCTTTGGATCCGCAGAGTGGCCGGGAAGTAAGCTTCCTTCAGCGGATGAGCCGAGCAGGAAACTACTCGGCCGCCTCTTGACGAGGGCTTTCCTGATTCTATGGTTTTTCGAAGAATGTCGTTCAACCTTCCTTGACACGTATATGGGGGAAGCGACCAGTAATTGGATGCCACATGGCAGAGCCTTATCGGGAAAGTGCGATATTCCATGATCTGTGTTGTGGCGCGAGAAGATCTCGGCTATTGGAAGATTTTTGTTGAGGCTATAAATATTGAAGGTATGGTCTCACCTTTGGATACCCACATTGACTTCCTCCTAAATGTTACGTTTCTTCCAGATGACGGGCTGCATATACACCACCAGGGAGATCGTATCTCGGGACGACGTCTATTTCTATGATCTCGATCGTTCCGAGGCGACGTATGAGGCTGTGATAGGCCGTTTGGAGGGCCACTGCAGGCGTCTACTTCCCCGATGATCTCATCTCCTATAAGTGCCAATCTATGCGATATGGAGGTCTTCCCCGGGTCTTTATAATACTCTGTCCCCACAGGTGATGGATGAGGCGTTTGATAAGATGCATACGGCCCACGAGCTTGGCCTGCCGTTTATCTCGTAGGTATTTCTCCAGGTGACCAGAGCGGATCAGTTCTTCAATATAGTCATGGAGTTGTTTGCAACTCTCGGTCAGGTGCCCTGTAACCTGTGGTAGGCGTAGTACAGGCCGCGGAGTCGCTTGCCCGTCTTCTGGGTAGCCGGCGGGAGCTTAAAAAATCTCTCGCCCTTAGCATCCTCTAGCAGCTCTGTCTGGGAGATGTTCAGAGGAGTGTACTCATGGAACCTCGGGGAATAGGGTTTTGAACGGTCGGCTTTCTTTTTCTCCTCTATGTCGCGTCTTTTTCGGCCTGCTTGGTTGCCCCGGGGAAGGTTGGCGTTCACCTCTGACTCGAGTTGGATATCTCGCTCGGTCCATGCTTTTACTTCGGCCATAGTCTTAGGTTACGCTAATGCAAAAGAGCGGAGCCACTCTTTATGCCTAAGACCCGACCTTAGAGTGTTGATAACCATTTCGTCGCGGTACTCGGGAACCTCTAGGAGGGCATTATAGAAGCGGGTGACGTACCCCTTGAAGGATTCCTTGTCTCCGCTCTTGATGGTGAACAGGTAGTCGACCGTTTTTTTCTGTCGTCGATTACCGACGAAATGACCGAGGAATTAGGTCGCCAGCTCGTCAAAGGTCGAGATCGAGCGCGGCGTGAGCCCTTGGAACCAATCCCGGTCAGCGCGGATGAGGGTGGTGGGGAAAGCTCAGCATTGAGCCGCATCCGAGTTGTCTTGGAAGGTCATGCCCACCGTAAACGCGTCCAAGTGGTCCTTCGAGTCGGGCTTCCTATAACGACTCTGATTTTACTATACGAATTTTTTTAAGATAATGTACAGAATAGAGTATGCAAGCCTGAGTACACCTTATAAGTTATTTTTGTTTAAGAACAGCAAGAAATAACTTGTAGTTCATTGGTAAAGCCTTGCACTGTTGTGACGTAGCCCTGTATTCGAATTCCATCAGGCACATTATATTTTTCTGATTTTTCTTTTAAACTATTTGGAAGCCCGAAAGTTTACACGTGCACTGCACATAGAAATGAAAAGTCAGGGAAATAAATATGTGCATAATGTTATTAACAGCGACATGGAAACGTGGCGAGAATCCAACGGCTCCCCTTCTTACAAACGACCGGTGAGATCAGCTATTGGGCTGGCACCGACGGTCAGTCCATGGGTAAAAGTCCCCTGGCTCTGCACACACAACTCTTGGCCTACCCCCATTACCCCTGCACTGTTTGATTTCTCTGAAATGAAACAGAGGATTCAATTTCACCTTAAAATCAAATTTAAATGCATTTTAATTCATTCTTTCAATTCCAAAACCCTAATTTCACACTATAAATACAACCCCATACCCTAACCCATTCTCATTCTGAAAATTCTATCCAAAATTCTTAAATTTTTCTAAGTATAAGAAGAGTACAAGTGGAGTTAGCCAAAGACCAACTTCTGGCGAAGAATCGAGGAAGTTCCGGCAAGTCCGTTGTTTACCGCCGAAAACAGAGACGAAACCGCGTAAGTCGTCTTGCCTGAATTTGGGGGCAGATGCTATTTGGGTTTTATCCATCCACCTCTCCGAAGATTCCAAGTTAATTTATGGCACCATGTATTGGAGGTTTGGACAAATGCGGCCGTTGTAGCAGATTTCGTTAGATTCCCCCTCATTGTGAGGGGTTTTTTTTATTGTGGGGAAGCTCTTCCCTGCAGGCGCAAGCCCCTACAGTTAATTACTTTACCGCATCACGGTAACCATTTTCTCCTACTCCAGAAGGTCACTTCGTGTCGTGTGTGTTTGTTTTATTTTTTGGTTGCCCGTGGATTGTATACGGAGACTAATTTATGTTGTCGCCCGTAGGGTGGGGATTAGTCCAAATCCGTATTTTCTTAGATTTGGGCTTGGTGGATTTAAGGCTCGTTGATCTCATTTGAGATTGAGATCAACTTAAACGTTTGTTGAGGATACGTTAGTCTAATTTTAGACTAAGATCTACTTCAACGGGGGGTTAGGATCATTTAGATCCAACGAAAGAGTATTGGGCTCCATCGTCTTAGTTTAGGGACGTTGCGGTCCATTGGGTTTAAGGACATCATAGTCCATGTGAGTTTAAAGACATCATAGTCTATAGGGCTTAAAGACATCATAATCTAGTTTAAAGACATCATAGTCTGTAAGGTTTAAAGACATCATAGTCTGTAAGGTTTAAAGACATCATAGTCTGGTTTAAAGACATCATAGTCTGTAAGGTTTAAAGACATCATAGTCTATAAGGTCTAAAGACATCATAGTCTGGTTTAAAGACATCATAGTCTGGTTTAAAGACATCATAGTCTGTAAGGTTTAAAGACATCATAGTCTATAGGGTTTTAGTTTAACCTTTTGGGGATGCGCAAAAAATTATTGGTTATTGGGACCCTCCATCTTTCTGAAGACGTTGAAAAATTACAATGACATGTATCAGAGATATGAAGAGATGTACCCTTGAATCAATATTGGTTGGGAGATCTGTAGTCAGGTTTGGGACTAAGACCAATTAAAAAGATTGTGAGCACATGGGCTCGTTTAATCTGAATTGGGGGACTTGTGGCCAACATGGGCTCAGTCCACTCAATTTTGAATAAAATGTTGAACATTTGTTTGGGCTCAGTTCCTTTTTATTCAACAATGCTGAGTATTGATTTGGGTTCTAACACCCCTCTTTCTTTTGTTTTTTATTGAGTGTTGAACACTCTTTATGGCACTGGGACTTTATTTACAGAGCGCTTTGTATTTTCTCAGCGCCCACGTGAGGAGCATGTGGAGCGCTTGGCGCTGAGCGGCAGACTTGGAGTGCTAAGACGCTTCTTATAAAATAGCGCCCACGTGAGGAGCACGTGGAGCGCTTGGCGCTGAGCGCCAGACTTAGAGCGCTAAAGCGCTTCTTTGGCAGTTCTGATCAGTTCTGTGCTCTGAGAATTAAATTCTCATTTATAAGAAACTTTGTCTCACGGATCCAAGTTCTTCTTTATGAGGAGATGCTATGATCTCTTTTGTTTTTCTTTATGAGAGACTTTGTCTTATGGAACTAAGAACTAAGTTCTTCTTTTACGAAGAGAGACTTTGTCTCATGGATCTAAGAACTAAGTTCTTCTTTTTATGAAGAGATGCTATGATCTCTTTTTTTTTTCTTTACCTTGAAGAGATGTAGCTCTCGCTTTGAACTCTGAAGTTTTTGGGGGAGTTCTTCTCTGTTTCTTCTTTTAATTTGAAACTTATGGGGAGGTTTCTCTGAACAAGACTTGAAGTCTTGGGTCCTTTATATAGGGGAGGCTGATTTGTTGAATCAGTTAAGGAAATCTCTTATTGAGAGATCTGATTGATTTGGGGATGTTTCCCACCATTGGATCTTTGATCCAAGGGCTTCTGTTTTACAGAAGATTTTCCTTTTATTATTAACAAAGGTTGGGAAAATATTTTCCCATACTTAGATTATTCTGTATCTTGGTGATTTTTAATCACCATTAGATTTTTGATCCAACGGTGCTCTGATTTACAGAGCACAATCTTTCTTATTTAGAAAGATTCGAGGAATATTTCCTCAGCAGAATTTGTTTCTGTAATTTGATGATTCATCATCTTCGTTTGATCTTTGATCCAATGGTGGAGAACTTTTAGTTCTAGCGCCAGCGCTCTCGTGCTTTGCACGTAAGGCACTGTCTTAGAGTCTTTGAGTCTTGGCGCTCTCGTGCTTTGCACGTGAGGCGCTGCCTCGGAATCTTTGACTCTTAGCGCTCTCGTGCTTTGCACGTGAGGCGCTGCCTCAGAGTCTTTGACTCATGGCGCTGGCGCTCTCGTGCCTTGCACGTGAGGCGCTGACGCTCTCGTGCCTTGCACGTGAGGCGCTGCCTCAGAGTCTTTGACTCTTAGCGCTGGCGCTCTTGGCGCTAGACTCTCGTTCTTTGCACGTGAGGCGTTGCCTTAATTCAAATTTCAAATTTTGAACAGAGCTTTGCTCTCTGATTGGGGGAAACATCCGCAACACCACGACAACTACCCCATCTTCCTTTACCACTTCACCCATCTAGCTAGTAAGTCCCTTCTAACCCTTCCCCTTCTCCTCTAAAATTTCTTTTTCATAAAATATATCGGAAGTGGAGTTAACACCGACATCTTCTTTTTAAACCACTAAAATTACACTCTTTCTTACTTTTTCTTCATGCATATTCTTACACAATATTTATAATTATATAACTAATGTTTATAACGACTTTCACCCTAAAATATCATGAAACATAACCTATTTCCCCAATCAGAGCAAAGCTCTGTTCAAATTCTAAGATTTGAAATGAAGCGACGCTTCTGCTTCCCCCAATCAGAGCAAAGCTCTGTTCAAATTCCAAGATTTGAAATGAAGCGACGCTTTTGTTTCCCCCAATCAGAGCAAAACTCTGTTTCAAAATTCAAAATTTAAATTGAAGCAACGCTTCAGATTCAGCGCTCTGCGCGCTAAGCGCCACGTGTCAAACACAGACGCGCTAGCGCCAGGTACGCTACGCCCTAGACAGCGCACCCCAAATCAGAGCAAAGCTCTGTTTTAAAATTCAAAATTTAAAAGTTGAAGCAACGCTTCAGATCCAACGCTCTGCGCTGCGTGCCACGTGTCAAACACATGTGCGCTAGTGCAGTTGCGCTGCGCTCTGCGCTGCGCGCCATGTGTTGAACGTAGGTGCGCTAGCGCAAGGTGCGCCAGCGCTGGAATTAAAAATCCCCTACCGTTAGATCAAAAGATCTATTAATAATAAATTATTAACTAATCAGAACTAAAATTCTGTTATGGAAAGATCTTTCCAATCTTATTAAAACAAGAAGATTATTTTCTGTAAAACAGAAACCTTAGGGTCAAATATCCAACGGTGGGAAATATTCCCAAATCAATCAGAGAAAGATCTCTTAAAACCGATTCAACAAATCAATTGGCTCTATATAAAGGCCCCAAGAGTTCAAGAGAGATATAGAAAAAACCCTCTAAAAACTTTGAGAAAACTCAAAGAGAAAGAAAGGCAATCCTTTAGAAAAAGAAGATCATTTCTTCATCTTCAAGGTAAAGAACTAGTTCTTGAACCACATAGATGAAATCATCTCGTAAAAAGAAGAATCATCTTCTAAAAAGATCATAGATCTACAAAAGACCAAGGTCTTTGATAAAAAGAAAAAAGATCAAAAGATCTAATTATAAAAAAACTAAAAGAAGTATTTTACTTTATTCACAGATCTTTGATCTATAAAGGCAAAGCCCTTTTATAAAACAAAAACTTTTGTTCTTGAATCTTGAGGCAAAGCCTCCTTTAAGAAGAACATAAATTTATTCTTTGATCTTGAAAGTGCCTTGCACTCATGAATTGCGCTCTTGCGCTCATTGGACCGGCGCTCAGCGCCAAAACCTGCCACGTGTCAACCAAAGACACAATCTGCGCTTTGCGCTTCTGAAACAGCGCACTGCGCTCATGGGCTGGCGCTCAGCGCCAAGCGCGCCACGTGTCACTCACTGGCGCGCCAACAGACTAGCGCAAAGCACTCATAAATTAAAAGCGCAATGCGCTAATGAACTAGCGCTTAGCGCTAAGCGTGACACGTGTCCTCTTCGTGTGCGCTACCTGATAGAAGCGTAATGCGCTCTTTAACTGGCGCAAAGCGCCAGGTGCGCCACGTGGCGCATTGTCAGAACACAGTTTGTTCTGATGAAGACAAAAGATGTCAGAACCCAATACTTAGCATTATTAAAAGGGCCGAGCCCAAATAAAGGCTTAATAGCCAGAACAAAAAATGTGTTAAACATTTTAATTGGACTTAGCCCAATTCTGGCCATAAGTCCTCAACTTATCTTGAACTGAGCACATCTGCTCTTTTAACCAACTCACCTTGGTATAAGGATACATCTCTGTTTACCCCAATCAGAGCAAAGCTCTGTTCAAATTCCAACGCGGGAGACGAAGCACCGCTTCTGTTTCCCCCAATCAGAGCAAAGCTCTGCTTTGAAAATTAAAGCGAAAATTAAAGTTAAAATAAAGGAAGCAACGCTTCAGTTGCGCAAGCGCAGTGGCGCTGCGCTGTGCGCTGTGCGACACGTGTCAGCGCAGTTGCGCAAGCACAGCTGCGCTGCGCTGCGCTACACGTGTCAAGCGCTGGGGCGTTTGCGCCAAACAGAATTAAAATTCTAATAAGATCTTTCTGTTCTTGTTAAAACAAGAAGATTGTCTTCTGTAAAATAGAAGCCCTTGGATCAAAGATCCAACGGTGGGGAAAATTCCCCAAATCACTCAGAGCATGATCTCTTTAACAAATTTAACAAATTAATGGGCACTATATAAAGGCCCCTAGACCCCAATTCAAAGAGGGGGATCAAGATCAAAAAACAACAACACAGAGAATAGTGAGAGCTCTGAAAAATTGTGAGTAGAACTCAAGAAAAGAAAAAAAGTAAAAACCTTTATAAAAAAGAAGAACTTCTTCTGAATAGATCATTGATCTAAGAACAAGATCAATGATCTTCAATAAAAAAATAAATAATAACAGTGCCTTGCACTTTTTTATGAACCATTGGTTCTGGAATCTTAAAGATTCTCAAGTTATTGAAACAGTGCCTTGCACTTGCAAAAACTGCACTGTTGCGCTCCTGGGTTGGCGCAAGCCATCAGAGAGCGCCACGTGTCAGCTCCAGAACCACTTGTGCTATGCGCTTTTAAAAATAGAGCATTGCTCTTTAAAGTTGGCGCAACTCACCAGAGCGCGCCACGTGTCAATAGTGCACTGGCGCAACGCACAGCGCTGTTGCGCTTGCGCTCACCAGAGTGTGACACGTGTCACCACGATAAGCGCTTGTGCTCAGTAATTGGCGCAAAGCGCCTGACAAGCCACTGTCAAGTAATTAATGCACTGCAGAAGGGCCAAGCCCGATTAAAAAAGGCCTAACAGGCCAAATAAAATGCAATGCATTATTTTAAAAAAGGGCTGAGCCCAAACCAAAACAGATGCTCTGCATCATTTACAAAGGGACTGAGCCCAAATCAAAAAGGCCTAGCAGGCCAGAATAAAATGCAGTGCATTATTAATCAAGGGCAAAGCCCTAGCATAGGCCTAATAGGCCAAAGATAAAAACGTTGAATATTCTTAACTGGACTTAGCCCAATCATGGTCGTAAGTCCTCAAATTAAATTGACTGAGCACGGCTGCTCCCTTAAATCAATTTATATCCAGTTCAAGGGTACATCTTCGAACTCCTCTGACACCTATCGTTGTAATCCTTCAACGACGTCAGAGAGGTGACGGGTCCCGACAACCACACACCCATACGGACTATGGGGTCCTTAAACCCATGGACTTATGCGTCCTTAAACTAATGGACTTATGCGTCCTTAAACCAAGATACGGACTGTGGGGTCCTTAAACCCACGGACTTATGCGTCCTTAAACTAACACCCGTCCCCAAAACGGGAACAATGGACCGCAATGTCCCTAAACTACCTATGGACCACTATGTCCCTAAAATGGAACAATAGAGCCCAAACGCTCTTTTGTCGGATCTAAACGATCCCGTTAAGTTGATCTTAGTCTCAAACTGGACTAACGTATCCTTAACAAACGTTTAAGTTGATCTTAGCCTCAAATACGGCTAACGTATTCTTAAACCAAAACCCCAAACTCAAATCTAAGAAAATACGGATTTGGACTAATCCACGGGCAACCACAAACAAAACAAACACCCACGACACGAAGTGAAATTCTGGAGAAGTAGAAAGTTGTTATCGCGATGCGGTAGCGTAATTAACTGCAGGGGCTTGCGCCTGCAGGGAAGAGCGTCCCCACAATCAAAAACCCCTCAAGCGAGGGGGAATCTGACGAAGTCTGCTACATCGGCCGCATCCGCCTAAACCTCCGATACATGGTGCCATAAATCAACTTGGCATCTTCGGAGAGGTGGACGGATAAAACCAAATAGCATCTTCCCCGAATCTCAGGCAAGACGTCCATGTCTTGGCCGCCATTCGGAGGGGAACAGATTCTGGCACGCCCGGTGGGACCTTTTCCTCTTTCCACTCCACACTTCGTGTGTCGTGTTTTTCCCGCGATCAAATAATCGCGGCGTGTATGTTTTTGGTTGCCCTTAGGGGAGTGGATATTGAAGCCGGCATTTCGTCTCTATGAAGAATGGCATTTGCTCCCACCCTAGCAACTCAGGCTTTGTCATACCCGGCAGAGTCAAGTATAGGTCACTTGCAGCCTCAAATCTCTGCAATCCGACTTTTCAAGAAATTAACGGGCTTCTTTTTGGGTCGATGCTCCCACCTCCCACCCTCGGTGCCTCAACGCCGATGGAGGAAGCCCAGAGGATGTCTGTCTGTCCACAGGCAGGCTCCCCAAGCAGCAGCCTTGCCGACGGAATCGGTCCTCAAACAGCTGGCACATGCCAAAGACCATGGTCGACGCAGGGGGCAGAATATTCAAGCTATTCAAGAAATCAATGGCTTCAAATTGCACTAACTGAGACAGCAACTCTCGCTCTGTCCCATCTAGAGGAGTAACCTACGGGCCCCAAGCGGCCTCCCTTTTCACTATGCCAGTGGAGTAGGTAACTCAAGCCACCACTGGGCTCTTCTTCGGGACCATGCTCCCGCCAACGAGCTTCAGCGCTCCTGTACCATCGCAAGAAGCTCCCAAGGAGTCGTTTTTCAGCGCTCCTATGCTTATTTACGCCTTACTTTGCATTATACTGTATATAAGCACACACAAAAAAATTGTGATAATAAAAGAGTAGAAAATGAAAAATTATATTTAAAAGATAGGAATAGTTTAAGAAAAACATGAAAGTTAGATGTTTTCTTAAATGAAACTAGTAATAAGTGGTTATAAGCTGTTGTCCCAAAGATTAGTAAGATGAAGGAAATTACTAATCTGAGGATAAAAATAAGCCTGAAAAATAGTTCCTATTCTGGAAGCCAAACATTTGAACGTTGAAACCCTACTATACGCACGTATACACATCTTGAAACTCGGGATAGTAGAGAATACCTTGAAATACTCTTGTCTAGAAGCCAAAGTATGAAGAAAATAAAAGTGGAGAATAAAAGATAAAATGGTGAAAAGAAAAATGAACACTGGTTTTGTTATCACCGAGGCAGCAATAAAAAAATATAGCGAGGGTGCTTTATCACCTAGTGCCTTAGACTAACTGGTTTGGGAGCCACTGCTAAGCCTTAGGTGTTGCAAAACGAGGAAAAACACCTAATTAGCAAGCACATGAGTAATCGATCGGTTAATACCTCAAGAAGTATTAACGGTCGCATGAAGAATGTGTGAGCAAATTCCATCTAAATATCTATTAAAAAGTACTGAGGTAGATGGACAAGAGTATGATTGCTTGAATTGAATTCTCTGAGTGTAGGGATGTCCAGTTCACACACGCAGGGGTATATGATCAATGTTTGGAAGAAAGATAGGAATGAAAACTAAATGCGATGTTTTATTGAGGGATGATGTGATGTCTAACATCTTTTCATGACTATTAAGATAGGGCTCATAGCAACTGAAAAGCCGGTAGAGTTGAAAACTCTTATTTTCAAGTTCTTTATGTTATAGTTCTTATCTTTATATAACTTTCACCATCTCTCTTTTATTATACGATTTTGTGGGTGTAATCCGCTGAAAACCCTCAGGAGACAACACCCCTCCTACTAGGGATATACCACTGGCGCCGAGTAAGGAAGACCGGGGGCAACTCCCCCTCAGGGCTAACTCCACCTGCTCCAACGGCGGAAATTGATGCTGTTGTTCCAACTGGAAATAGCTTTGAACCACTTAGGAAGGTCCACAAGAACTCTCCGACCGCTGTGCTGAAAAGATCTCCTCCACCTATGGAGAGCGCTACAAAGGTGAAGCCGGAAAAGCCCCCTCAACGGCTGTCCTCTAAAATCTACAAGGTCTGGCGTCAAGTCCAAGACTCGGTAATTGATCAAGATTATCCCCGCCGACAGAAAAAGGTGAAAGTTCAGCGGGAAAAGGACCATCCTATCAAGCCACAAAAGGCGATAGCTACTTGGGTGCCCACTGCAATGGCTCCCTCAACCTCGACCGCCCACGAAAGAGGAGAAGGCCGGAGAAAATCCCTGGGTCTGCGATGAACTGTAAGACCACTGAACCCAAACACCCCAAGTCTGGGGGCATGATGGTACATACCGTCTATATGGCATCCGGAAAAGAGGATAGCCATGTCTTCACAGGTCATAGACCGCTTACGCGATCAGTGACTAAGGCTCAGGGGCAACAACAACAAAAGCTCCAAAAAATGCTGACAGCCATGGCCGCACTTACGGGACCGAAAGCAAGCCCGGAGACATCCTCGGAGCAGCGCCCTGAGCAAGAAACTGATGCCGAGTTTTTTCAGAGAATCCTCGAAAAGAAGGACAAAGAGGTAGCGGAACAAGCTGCCAACATAAAACAAATTCAAGATGAGGAAAAGGTTTGCTAAAGCCGTATCAATGGGAATGAAGCTACCACCCTCTGAAGAAAACACTCTCGGTGGAGTAGAGATGCATCCTAATTACTGCCTATATCATCAGAAGATTGCACATCCCACTAAAGACTGCGACTCCTTTAAGTGTTGGTGGCAAGGGTATGTCGCTCACAGGCAACACTTCAACAGGACAACGTGTGAAGCTCGTAGACAACGAAAAATACGACAGATGAGCATAAAAGAGTTGCCGGCAATTGTCATAGGGATGACCCCGGGGGATCACGAGTTATCACCTTCGGAAGCGACTCTGACGAAGAAGCTGCCCTCAACCCTCTCCTCAAGGAATCCATTTCAAAAATGAAAGAATTGAGGAGTTGCGAGAACGTTCAGCCATGCAATCGCACGCTACTCGGAAAAAATCTCGGCCTAGCGAACAAAGGATCGAGCAAAAAGGATAAAGAGAAGGGGAAAACAGCCCTCGTAGCCAATACTCAACAGCAATCGAGTGGCCCTAGACCGGTTGTTTGCCGAAACAACAAGCGACAACCCCTCCAGGAAAAGTTGAAACGTCCTTACTCGTTTCCTCAAGATAAAACAAGGAGACTGTTCGAACTGGCAGTGCGCGATAGACTCATCAATCTGCCGAGTCCAAAACGTCCGTTGCGGCCAGGCGATGTCAACGATCTCGATTATTTCCCTTACCACCAAACGGTAGGTCACCTGATCGAGGATTGCTAAGTTTCAAAAACTGGGTTGAAGATCAATACCAATAAGGCAAGTTCGTCATATGCGAAAACTGGAAGGTGAGCCCGCCACAACCGCACGCGACGGGAAAGATGGAGACGCCGGGGGCATCATGCTCATTCATAGAGAAAGCCCCATAGACCGAAAATTCGGTAAACTAGAGATTCGCCTCGAATACGGCGACAACGGACCGCAACGTCCTTAAACTAACGGCGGACCGAAATGTCCTTAAACTAATGACGGACCACTACGTCCTAAAACTAGCTGTTGACCGAGATGTCAATAAACTACGGTAGATTGAAACATCATAAAGCCGATATAAAAAAAAGATAAAAAAAATAAACGGTATGTCCATAAGCAAAATGGGCATGGATGAAAACCCGAAAGGGCTCCGTGAGTAAAAACAGCAGGGCTACCGGCGAGTGTTCGTGAAAACCCGAAAGGGCGTGACCTCGTAAAAAAAAGAGAATAAAAAGAATAAAAAAACGGTACGTCCATAAGCAAAATGGGCACGGATGAAAACCCGAAAGGGCTCCGTGAGTAAAAACAGCAGGACTACCGGCGAGTGTTTGTGAAAACCCGAAAGGGCGCAACCTCGTTAAAGGACACTTACAGGGTCCTCTCGACCTTGTAAGGAGAAACCACCCGCGTGAGATCCTTACGACTCACAAGGGAGCAACACACTTAGGGATCCTCACGATTCCAAAGGAGAAAATACACTTACGAGATCCTCACGACTCGTAAGGAGAACTCCCTTATGGGACCCGCACGGCTCATAAGATTTGAAAGTCTTAAGTTACAGAGA
The DNA here is from genome assembly GCA_030015575.1 of Agapanthus africanus. Taxonomy (NCBI): domain Eukaryota; kingdom Viridiplantae; phylum Streptophyta; class Magnoliopsida; order Asparagales; family Amaryllidaceae; genus Agapanthus; species Agapanthus africanus. The sequence continues at coordinate 129,453,019 of CM057341.1, forward strand.
CCCAAACCTGTGCTTAAGCAACCCCCACAACTTTCGATACTGCTCTACAAATGGTTCAATTCTGACCCTTGTATACAATCCACGGGCGCGAATAAACATTTCCCTAACCAAGTCTCATCCGTGACTGGGGATATGTTCGCATGGTGAACAACCCTTGTAAGTCCTCTCGACTTACAAAGAGAAAACCCTCTTGTAGGATCCTTACGACTTATAAAGGAATATACACTTAGGAATCCTCACGATTCCTAAGGAGAAAATACACCTACAAGAACCTCACGACTTGTAGGGAGAAATACCTTTGTGGGACCCTTACGGCTCATGAAGTCAAAAGCCTTAGTCGACAGGACCTTAACCCAGTTCGCTAAGCCACCTTTGTTTGACATCGACAGAGGCAAATGATGGTTTGCTCCTGGCAATATCCCAGTTGTAGCGGTGCTGATGCCGAAATCGGTGTCTAATTTCAGGTTTACAGCGAAAAGCCAATAGGCCGCACATGCATACGAAATAGCCGAAATGATGGGGCAACTTGCAATAAAAAGAAGCAAGTAAAATCATATGCACACAAAATAGCCGAAATGATTGAGCAACTCGCAATAAAAAGCAGCGAGTAAATATAAAATAAACAGCCGAAATGATTGGGCACCGCGAAAAATAGCCGAAATGATTGGGCAATCGCGACCTTCGCGATATAAAAGCTGAAATGATAGAGCATCGCGGAAATAAAACAATAACAAAAAAAATAATATGATGAAACTCATGCCCTACAGGTGAGATCATGTCGATCCCTGTATACAATCCAGGGGCACAAACAAAAAGGGAACCATACCTTCCCGACAGGCTCCGCCAGAAAGCGAAGCCAAATCTCGACGGTTCAACAACAACCTAGAGACAATCGTGACATTCGTCTCGATACAGCAGACGCAATGTCAACAATAACGTCCTTCCTCCAACAGGATTCGGACATAACAAAGCAAACGAAGCGAAGGTTAAATTCCTAGCTTCGAGGTCTTAACGGAAAGTCATATAAAGCCTGAAAGACAACCGGAGATCGTCTCACACCAGTGCGGAATGGTCACCAGCTCGATGTTCGTCTCGATACAGCAGACGCAACACCATCAAACAAGCGGAGTAACGGCAAAATCCCAGCTCCACCGCGACGTTCATCTCGATACAGTAGACGCAACACCATCAAACAAGCGGAGTAACGGCAAAATCCCAGCTCCACCGTGACGTTCGTCTCGATACAGCAGACGAGATGTCCCACCAGGGTTCTTCCTCCAGCAGGGTTCAGACGCGACAATCAAACAAATGGAGCCACGGCAAAACCCCTAGCTCCAAACCTCGACGGTTCACCAGCAACCTAGAGACAACCGCGACGTTCGTCTCGATACAGCAGACGAGATGTCACCCCAACATTCTCCCTCCAACAGGACTCGGATGTGACAAAGCAAACGAAGCGAAGGCCAAATTCCTAGCTTCAAGGTCTTAACGGCAAGTCATATAAAGCCTGAAAGACAATCGGAGATCATCTTACACCAGTGCGGAGTGGTCACCACCTCGACGTTCGTCTCGATACAGCAGAAGAGATGTCACCCATGCGTTCTTCCTCCAACAGGACTCGGACGTGACAAAGAAAACGAAGCGAAGTCCAAATTCCTAGCTTCAAGGTCTTAATGGCGAGTCATATAAAGCCTGAAAGACAACCGGAGATCGTCTCACACCAGTGCGGAATGGTCACCACCTCGATGTTCGTCTCGATACAGCAGACGCAACACCATCAAACAAGAGGAGTAACGGCAAAATCCCAGCTCCACCGCGACGTTCGTCTCGATACAGTAGACGCAACACCATCAAACAAGCGGAGTAACGGCAAAATCCCAGCTCCACCGTGACGTTCGTCTCGATACAGCAGACGAGATGTCACCCCAGCATTCTTCCTCCAGCAGGGTTCAGATGTGACAATCAAACAAATGGAGCCACGGCAAAATCCCTAGTTCCAAACCTCGACGGTTCACCAGCAACCTAGAGACAACCGCGACGTTCGTCTCGATACAGCAGACGCGATGCCAGCATACGAAGAAAAGGCCAAATTCCTAGCTTCAGGGTCTTGACGGCAACTCATATAAAACCCGAAAGACTATTGGAGATCATCCCACACCAGCGCGGAGTGGTTATGACTCATCGGGGCTCTCCAAAATGAGCCTAACCTCAAGTAAAAAGCGGCATGGCAAAATTCCTAACGCTTGCTCTTCCGACGGTCAAACTGCCAAGGAGGATTGCTTGAAGACGTCTTGTCCAGCCCCCGAAGGGATCAGAGACACGGCAGTCGCAGGGCTACTCGAACAACACGATTGCCTATCGAGGAATATATCAGCTAATGCGACGGTACGACGGCCAAAACCCTAAGTACCACAGACCCTAACGGACTTCTGTCGTAAAGAGCAGAGGTTAACTGTGATGTTAGGATATTCTTGCGAGAAATGCTCGATTCGTCTTGACTTCTAAGGAAATTGATGTCTTTGCGAGAACTTCTCGATGCGGCTCGACTCGTAAGATAAAGCCTTAGGCAGCAGGGATTAAAAAACTTATTTCCTAAGAACTGGGACCCTGCAAGTCGGCCTAAAACGACCTCTTGTATACTATTCACGGGTCTCACTCTCCAAAGTCGAATCTCGACAAAGAGAGAAACAACAGCTTACGAGTCCTCTCGACTCGTAAGAGGGAAAAATCTCTTTTAAGATCCTTACGACTTATAAGAGAAAACGCACTTAGGAATGCTCACGATTCCTAAGGAGAAAATACACCTATGAGATCCTCTCGATCCGTAGGGAGAAAAGTATTTATGAGACCCTCACGGCTCATAAAGTTGAAAAGTCTTAGGCAGCAGATTTGAACCAGCGGCCTAAGCCATCGCTGCCTTTTGAAAAATCCAATACAGGATGCTCGTTCTATCACCTATCAACCATGTTTACTAAAGCAGTATACTGATAATAAAAGAAAGAGGGAAGCGACAGAAAGGACATTCGATTTGCATTTGATCAAGCATTTGAGACACATCCATTTATGCGTATGCAAAAGACTCAGAATGAGGAATAAGACAAGCTGAAATAAAAATTTTCCATTCATATTTCAAAGGGCTTTTACAATCATAAAGAAATAAATAATAACATTACTGAAATGTTTATAACGGTATAACCTCGGACCCAGGACATGGATTAAGGAACTCGAAGGTAACCTTATCTAAGATTTTCCAAGCCTGGCGAACCATCCTAGTGTGCTTTCTTTCGCGAGCACAAGCGTCGGGGTCCCCACGGATGTCCTCCTCCCTCCAATAAGCAGCGAGTATGGCGGACTGTTGGAAAGCCTGGTGCAGGAGATCAACAAGATTGTCTCGCCGTCTCTTCGAGATTAAGTTCATCAGGTACACCGAGTGCACCTTATCCTCGGCGGCATCCAACGCCCTAAGCGGCACACCGGAACAGAAAAGGGGAAGCGCTCCCCAGATGGCTTCCACGATAAGCTTCAGGAGGGAGGAACGTCGGGGAAGTAGTTGACCGTTATATGCGTCCAAGCGGCTCATGATTTCAGCACACTCCGCGTTTGTGAACTCTCGATTTTGAGAACGGGCAAGTTGGCGGATGTCCTCGTAAGAGATGATCTCGTCAAGATCGTACATGTGGGCGTCCATTGTTTCTGTGAAAGAGAATCAACAAAATTATCAAAAAGACTGATTAAGCAAAGCGATATAATGCACCGAGGAATAAAATGCTATCTTTAAACTCCAAGATCAATGAAAAACTCCTAAGAGTTATTTTGTATGATTTGGAAGGAGCAAAGCTCCATTAATGAAATGAGAAAATACAAGGAAAATCTTTTAGAGAGCAGAGCTCTATTAATGGAACCCTAATAGGGTTCTCCTTAGTTCTCTTTAGACCCCTTTAAAGCAAAGCTCTGCTAAGTGAAACCCTAAATGGGTCTTCTTTAGATCAGGGATCTATTGAGAGCAAGGCTCTTAAAATTGATTTAATTTAATCCAAATTAATTTTTACCTAAAGTTCGAACTTTTAAAGTGCTTAAACAAAAGAGCAGGGCTCTGAACAAAATTCCTATGAAGAGATGAAAATCATCTAAGAGACCAAAGGTCCTATTTATAGGCATTGAAGAGCCGTTTCAACTTCCAAGGGATGGCGCGACGGTTGGGATTCTGCCACCGCTGCGCTCACGTTTGGGGCCACGTAAGCGCAACGGTGGGGGGCATTTTGTTTACCCCAATCAGAGCAAAGCTCTGTTCAAATTCCAACGCGGGAGACGAAGCAACGCTTCTGTTTCCCCCAATCAGAGCAAAGCTCTGCTTTGAAAATTAAAGTTAAAATAAAGGAAGCAACGCTTCAGTTGCGCAAGCGCTGCGCTGCGCGATACGTGTCAGCGCAGTTATGCTGTGCGCTGTGCGACACGTGTCTGCGCAGTTGCGCAAACGTAGTTGCGCTGCGTTGTGCGCTGTGCTACACGTGTCAGCGCAGTTGCGCAAGTACAGCTGCGCTGCGCTGTGCGCTGCGTGATACGTGTCAAGCGCTGGGGCGTTTGCGCCAAACAGAATTAAAATTCTAATAAGATATTTCTGTTCTTGTTAAAACAAGAAGATTGTCTTCTGTAAAACAGAAGCCCTTGGATCAAAGATCCAACGGTGGGGAAAATTCCCCAAATCACTCAGAGCATGATCTCTTTAACAAATTTAACAAATTAATGGGCACTATATAAAGGCCCCTAGACCCCAATTCAAAGAGGGGGATCAAGATCAAAAAACAACTACACAGAGAATAGAGAGAGCTCTGAAAAATTGTGAGAAGAACTCAAGAAAAGAAAAAAAGTAAAATCCTTTATAAAAAAGAACTTCTTCTGAATAGATTATTGATCTAAGAACAAGATCAATGATCTTCAATAAAAAATAAATAATAACAGTGCCTTGCACTTTTTTATGAACCATTGGTTCTGGAATCTTAAAGATTCTCAAGTTATTGAAACAGTGCCTTGCACTTGCAAAAACTGCACTGTTGCGCTCCTGGGTTGGCGCAAGCCACCAGAGAGCGCCACGTGTCAGCTCCAGAACCACTTGCGCTAGAGCATTGCTCTTTAAAGTTGGCGCAACTCACTAGAGCGCGCCACGTGTCAGTAGTGCAACAGCGCAGCGCACTGGCGCAGCGCACTGTGCTGTTGCGCTTGCGCTCACCAGAGTGTGACACGTGTCACCACGACAAGCGCTTGCGCTCAGTAATTGGCGCAAAGCGCCTGACAAGCCATTGTCAAGTAATTAATGCACTGCAGAAGGGTCAAGCCCAATTAAAAAAGGCCTAACAGGCCAAATAAAATGCAATGCATTATTTTAAAAAAAACAGATGCTCTGCATCATTTACAAAGGGACTGAGCCCAAATCAAAAAGGCCTAGCAGGCCAGAATAAAATGCAGTGCATTATTAAACAAGGGCAAAGCCCTAGCATAGGCCTAATAGGCCAAAGATAAAAACGTTGAATATTCTTAACTGGACTTAGCCCAATCATGGTCGTAAGTCCTCAAATTAAATTGACTGAGCACGGCTGCTCCCTTAAATCAATTTACATCCGGTTCAAGGGTACATCTTCGAACTCCTCTGACACGTACGTTGTAATCCTTCAACGACGTCAGAGAGGTGACGGGTCCTGACAACCACACACCCATATGGACTATGGGGTCCTTAAACGCATGGACTTATGCGTCCCTAAACTAATGGACTTATGCGTCCTTAAACCAAGATACGGACTGTGGGGTCCTTAAACCCACAGACTTATGCGTTCTTAAACTAACACCCGTCCCCAAAACGGGAATAATGGACCGCAATGTCCCTAAACTACCTATGGACCACTATGTCCCTAAACTGGAACAATAGAGCCCAAACGCTCTTTTGTCGGATCTAAACGATCCCGTTAAGTTGATCTTAGTCTCAAACTGGACTAACGTATCCTTAACAAACGTTTAAGTTGATCTTAGCCTCAAATACAGCTAACGTATCCTTAAACCAAAATCCCAAACCCAAATCTAAGAAAATACGGATTTGGACTAATCCACGGGCAACCACAAACAAAACAAACACCCCCGACACAAAGTGAAATTCTGGAGAAGGAGAAAGTTGTTACCGCGATGCGGTAGCGTAATTAACTGCAAGGGCTTGCGCCTGCAGGGAAGAGCGTCCCCACAATCAAAAACCCCTCAAGCGAGGGGGAATCTGACGAAGTCTGCTACATCGGCCGCATCCGCCTAAACCTCCGATACATGGTGCCATAAATCAACTTGGCATCTTCGGAGAGGTGGACGGATAAAACCAAATAGCATCTGCCCCGAATCTCAGGCAAGACGTCCATGTCTTGGCCGCCATTCGGAGGGGAACAATCTCTTCACTCCTTTGATATTTGTCGTTGTAATTCCTCAACGTCTTCAAAGAGGTGACGGGTCCCGACAACCACATATTTCATAGACTATGACGTCTCTAAACACCGGACTGTGGGGTCCTTAAACCCATGGACTATGATGTCCTTAACCTCGACCGTGATGTCTTTAAACTAATATTGGACCGTGGGGTCCTTAAACCAATGGACTATGATGTCCTTAACCTCGACCGCGATATTTTTAAACTAACAATGGACCGAGATGTCTTTAAACTAACATTGGACCGTAATGTCCTTAAACTAATCGGCCGCAATATCCCTAAACTAAACAATAGAGCCCAATTGCTCTCTTTTTGGATCTAAACGATCCCGTTAAGTTGATCTTAGTCTAAAAAGAGACTAACGTATCCTTAACAAACGTTTAAGTCGATCTTAGTCTCAAATGAGGCTAACGTATCCTTAAACCCAACCCCCAAACCTAAATCTAAGAAAGATACGGATTTGGACTAGTCCACGCCCTACAGACGACAACATAAATTAGTCTCCGTATACAATCCATGGGCAACCAAACACAAAACAAATACCCACGACACGAAGTGACCATCTGGAGAAGGAGAAAGTTGTTACCGCGAGGCGGCGGCGTAATTAACTGCAGGGGCTTGCGCCTGCAGGGAAGAGCGTCCCCACAATCAAAAACCCCTCAAACGAGGGGGAATCTGACGAAGTCTGCTACATCGGTCGCATCCATTTAAACCTTCGAAACATGGTGCCATAAATCAACTTGGCATCTTCGGAGAGGTGGACGGATAGCACCAATTAGTATCTGCCCCCAGATTCAGGCAAGACGTTCGTCTTCCCGGTTTCCGGCGGTAAACAGATTCTGGCATGCCCGGTGGGACCTTTTCCTCTTTCCACTCCACACTTCATGTGTTGTGTTCGCGAACGAACCGCGGTTTGATATGGTTGCCCTTGGGTTCGAGATACTAAGATTTGATTTTGCTCTTGCACAGAAAAAGAAATGGCCTCTAACTGCTCCAACTGCAACTGCAACTCCCGTTCCGCCTCATCTGGAGGTGTAACCTATGGGCCCCAAGCGGCCTCACTGTTCAAGATGCCGGTGGAGAAAATCACTCGGGCTACCACTAGGTTGTTCTTTGGGACCATGATCCCGCCGATGAGCTTCAGTCCCCCGCTGCTGTCACAAGAATCCCCAAAGAAGTCGGTCTTTGATCGACTTACCACTGCTGCGGCCCCTCTCAACAGGGCGCCCAACTCCATTGCCTCAGTTTTCAACAGACTGGGCCAGAACGCCAAGAAGCCCGCGATATCCGAAAGGGTTATCCCTAAAAGAATAGCTATTCCTGGTGCTGAAGTCGTCAAAGCGGCTTCTCCTGCCAAAGGGTCGGTCTTCACTAGACTGACTGTTCCGGATCCCACTCCAGGTGAAGTCCTCAAAGCTGCTTCCCCTGCCCAGAGGTCTGTCTTTGACAGATTGGACACTGCTTCTCAACGAACGTCGGTTTGAAGAGGCTGGCGCCAGCAACAACCCTTCGCCAACACATGGGGCATGAGGAAGTCACCCCTATAACTGAACCAACTCCATCTGCAAGGCACGCTCGACGTCGCCACTGGCGCCGAGTAAGGAAGGCTGGGGGAAACTCCCCCTCTAGGCTAACTTCGCCAGCCACAACGGTGGAAGTCAATGCTGCTGTTCCAACCGGGAACAATTTTGAACTGCTGAACAAGGTGCGCAGGAACTCGCCTACCACCGTACTGAAAAGATCTCCGCCACCGGTGGAGACTGTCACGGAAATAAAGCCGGAGCAGTCCCCTCAATGGCTTCTTCCAAAGTTTACAAAATCTGGCGACAAGTCCGAGAGTCGGTGGTTGATCAAGACTATCCCCGCCGGCAGAAGAAGCTGAAGGTCCGACAGGAAGAAAACCGTCCTATTAAGCCACAGAAGGCGACGGCTACTTGGGTGCCCACTGCAACGGCCCCCTCAACTTCGACCGCCCATAAGAGAAGAAGGCCGGAGAAAATCCCCATGTCTGCGACAAATGTCAAAGGCACTGAGCCTAAACGCCCCAAGTCAGGGGGCATGGTGGTGCATACCGTCTATATGGCATCTGGAAAAGAGGATAGCCGTATCTCCACAGGTCATCCACCGCTTACACGATCAGTGACTAAGGCTCAGGAGTAACAACAACAAAAGCTCCAAGAGATTTTGACGACTATGGCCGCACTCACAGGACCGAAAGCAAGCCCAGAGGAATCCTCGGAGCAACGCCGTGAGCAGGAAACTGATGCTGAATTCTTTCGGAGAATGCTTGAGAAGAAGGACAAAGAGGCCGCAGAATAAGCGGCCAATATAAAGCAAATGACCCTTCTATTCCAAGATATGGTGGGCATGATGATCCTGCCGGATCCCCCAGCCGAAGATCCTCCAGTAATAATTGAAGATGATAGAGGGGAAACATCAAACCCTCTGCCGGCTCTTTCAGCAGCTAAGGAAGAAACTATTTTCAAGGTCGTCCTGGATGACTATATTGCTCAGCAAATACGAGCTCACCAGGCAAATGAAGCAGCCGACCAAGTTGTCAAAACTGGGCGACCGTATCCAGGCTGGTATGATCAGATAAAGTACCCGCCGGGCTACACGATCCCCAAATTTCATGTGTACAAGGGGACAGGCAATCCCCATCAACATGTTGCTCAGTTCAGGGCTCTTTGTGGCAACACCGGTGGCGATGATAAGCTTTTGCTCCGCCAATTCGTCGGCAGCTTATCAGAAACGGCGTTTGAGTGGTACTCCGAACTTCCAAACGACTCCGTCAAAACTTTTGCAGAAACGGAGTTGTTGTTCACCCAGCGATTCGTAAGTGCTAGTGAACGCACCCCAATAACGGCATTGATCAATGTCAGGGTGAAGCCGGGCGAGACGTGGGTTCAGTACGCGATCCGATGGCGGAATCTGTGGTCGAAATGCGAACAACGCATCGAAGAAACACCAGCGGTGGGCATGTTCGTGGGCACTCTAGACCCTCATGCAACTATTTCACAGTTCATGATGTTCTTCAAACCGACCACATTCCAGGCTTTAATCGACAAGCTAGCGCAGATGGATCAGATGGGTCATAGACCGTCTCCTCCGAAGCCGGAACCGCGGAACGAAAAGGGTAAAGGGAAGGCGACCTTCGTTGCGAATACCCAACAGCAGCCCAGTGCTCCAAGACTAACGGATCAATTGGAAGAGAGACGGCGCTATTATAATGAGAAAATGAAGCGCCCTTACTCATTCCCACGGGATAAAACGAAGAGGCTGTTCGAACTAGCGATGCGCAACAGGCTTATCAATTTGCCGAATCCAAAGCGACCATTGCAACCCGGCGAAGTGAATAATCCCCATTATTGCCCTTACCACCAAACGGTAAGCCATCCAATCGAAGATTGCTTCATCTTTAAGGGATGGATCGAGGATCAGTACTAACAAGGTAAGTTTGCGCTGTCTGAAAAGTGGAAAGTAAGCCCACAACAACCGCACACTCCTAAGAAGACGGACACACCGGGGGCATCGTGCTCTTTTGTTGAAGAAGCCCCATGGGAGGTCGTTCTTTCAGCCAAAACCAAAAGAATGCTGAATGATCTCCAGACATGCCCGGCGATCAGGTGGAAGAATCCGCTGGAACCCCAGATCATCGAAGGAATGCTGAAGCCGCGCCCAACTCCAAAGATTGGTGGTGATAGCCAAAGTGTTCATACCCAGCCGTCGAAATCTTCGAAAAAGAAGAAGAAATCCAAGAAGCCCGTGAAGCCTGGCGACAAGCGCACGGACCTGAAGAAACAGATCGACGCGCTGGAAGAGTATAACCAGAAGGCGCGGACTCCAATCACGCTCCAAGAGTTCCTTGGCCACGTCTTTGAAGACGGAGATGATGGAGAAGACTCGTCGGACGAATCTAGGGATTACGCAGCAAGTTGCCATGTGATCTCTCACTCATCGATGAACGATGAAGAAGCTCCTTACACAGAGAAACTGAGGGCAAATCCTGAACCGGAGCTTCCAAGGCCATCAGACGAAATGATCGATGCATTCCTAAACGAAAATCTTCTGAAAAGTAAAGCTGATCGGAAGCATGAGATGACCATATTTGAAAAGGCCAGAAGCCGGCGAATGGACGAAAGAGTTGAAACACCTCCGCCAGATCAAAGCACATCCGCCGCGAATAAAAACAGGTTCAAGACGAGGAAAAGGTTCGCCAAAGCCATATCAATGGGAATGAAGCTGCCATCCTCCTAAGTGAATGCCCCTGGTGAAGAAGAAACACATCCTAGTTACTGCTCTTATCATCGAAAGATTTCGCACCCCACCGAAGAGTGCGACGCTTTTAAAAGATGGTGGCATGGATATGTTGCTCATAGACAACATTTTAAGCGGATGAAACGTAAAACTCATTGGGAGCAAAGAAATACAACCGAGGAGCATAAAAGAACCACCAGCAATTGTCGCGTGATTAACGCCGGGGGATCGCGAGTTCTCACCTTCGGGAGCGACTCTGATGAGGAAATGGCTCTTGGCCCTCTCTTTAAAGAGTCCACCTTGGGAAAAGTGGAGGAACCGAAGACCAGTGAAAATATTCAGCTACGCAATCGTACGCTGCCCGAAAAGAATCTTGGACCCTCGAACAGTGAGTCAAATAGAAAAGATAAGGGGAAAGAAAAGGTCCCTGAGGATATCATCCTTGATGACCAAGCCGTCGAGAAGCTGACAACCAAGGACCCGCCGAGGAAGAGTAAGGTGGACTACAATGTTCTGGCACACTTGAGGAAGCTACCCTCGCAGCTCAGCATTCTCGACGCCCTTCTGCTATCCAAAGAGGCGAGGGATTCTTTAATCAAGGCATTACAAGAACCCGAGCAATTCCAAGCTTTCCTCGCCGAAGAAAAGATGAAGGACGAGCTGGAAGAAGTACACACAACCGATATCACCTTCGGCGATGAAGATCTCCTCCTTGGGACATGCGAGCACAACCGTCCCCTATATGTCTCTGGATACTGTCATGACATCAAGATAGGTAAAATCCTGGTCGACAATGGGTCTTCCGTCAACCTCCTCAACATGAGAGTATTGAAGGAAATCTGCATGAGCGTTCAACACCTTGCTCGTGATAAAATCTCCGTCTCCGATTTAGACTCCCAGTCATCACGGACTCTCGGGTCTGTGATACTGACGTTACGTTTCGGGCTACTTGTCACGGATATTAAATTTCATGTCATTGACGCCAAGACATGCTACAACGCTTTGCTCGGCCGGCCTTGGTTACACGAGTACAACATCATCCCTTCTACACAACATCAGTGTATGAAATATTTCAAAGATAGTCTCGTGTATACTGTCACAGGAGAGTTAAACCCATTCTCCGTGAACGAAGTCCGTAAGTACGAAGATGCAAAATACTTCTTGCCAGACTTTGAAGACATAGAGAGATGTCATAAACCGGAGAATAAAGCTATCACCACCATTCCGGTCTTCGGGAGTGATACCGAGGAAGAGGAAGAGATAGTATATTCAGGGCCACCCCAGTACAACAAGCCGGGACCCTCCGCTCCTATGCTTATCTTCGGTAGCGACTCAGAAGATGAGGTCCATACTGTATTCTCTGCTCGGCCTTCAATACAAACCTTCGCTAATGAAGAGCAAAGTTTGCAAGTTGCCATGGTCCCGCCCAAGCATCATAAAGAACTAGACGCGCTTGATACCTACAATATAGAAGAGCTGCAGACGTTCTATGTCCCTCCCAGGCGAGAAGGTGAAAAGGCGATCCTATTCTACCGATCCTTGGAAACTAAAGTGGAGAAAGAAATCTGGCACGGCGCGGATTCTACACTCGACAGGCTCCAGCCCATCCGTTTGCCCGGATATTATACGAACGGACTAAAAAGGTTGTTAAAGCGCCAAGGCGTACCTCTCAAACAGACTGCTCGACAAGCACGGTTCTATAACAGGATCTGGAACGTCCCCGGAACTCAACGAAAATTGCCCAACGGGAGAATGGAAACGACCGGACTTGGATATATTCAATCCAAGAAACGGGAGCTACTCCACGATTGCTACGTCATACATGACTTTGATGAAGAAGGAGATGCTCTGTAGGAAGATGCTAACCCTGAACCAGAACGAGCTCCCGCCGTGAAAATGCCCAGTCCGTCGTTCAAAGAACAAATGAACAAGCTTATAAGGGAAGCGGGTCAGAAGGTTCGAGACGACCATAATCGCGAAATGGCCATCTACGAGAAAGCCAGGACGTAACGCCTCCTTCAGCAGACTACGAAAAATGAAAATGCTCCTCCTTGTGAACCCGCTGTACAAAAGACTCGACGCAGAGGCAGGAACAAGCCAAAGAACGGGAAAGGCGTTCGACAGTGGCAGAGCGGGACCAAGAAGCCACGCAATCAAGAACAGAGCAACCAAGATTCATCTCTTATAAAGAAGATGGGTCGAGCATACTCTTTTGCCCAAGACAAGACAAAGAAAATACTTGATCTTACCATAAAACATCAACTGATTACACTCCCGGAAGCACCCCGAGCAAGCAGGCGAAGTCTCTCATCCGGACTATTGCTCCTATCATAGGGCAAGAGGACATCCTATTGAAAACTGCTTCACCTTCAAGAATTGGGTCGAAGATCAATATCAACAAGGCAGGTTCACTCTATCCAGCAGCTGGAGGGTAACCACGCCGCAGAAGCATGAACCCAAATCTACGAGGGTAGAACCAGATCCACATCGGTCTTGGAAGCGAGCTCGTACCTGTCACGTGATAATGTTATCAAAAGAAGAACCTGAGGATATGGACAAACTCCCCTGGTGCTTCGAAAATGATGATGACGAGGTAATCTCAGAATTTCCACCGGCGCCAAAGGAGCTGGAGGATGGAATACATACTACTGCAGATAACCTCAAGAAAATTGATTTGGGGACGGCGAGTGACCCGCGACCGACATTCGTCAGCGAGCTGCTGTCTGAAGAAAGGGTGGCTACGCTTAAGGACGTGCTCATCCAACATAAGGATTGCTTCGCATGGAATTATTCTGAAATGCCAGGGTTAGATCCAGAGATTGCTGTGCACAAACTAGCGATATCTCCAGACGTCAAGCCGATCAAACAAGCGCCGAGAAGAATGCAGCTCGAGCTTGAGATGAGCATCAACGCCGAGGTCAAGAAGCTAATCGACTACGGCTTTATCCAAGAGGTTCAATATCCTGACTGGATCGCCAACATCGTCCCAGTGATGAAGAAAAATGGGACAGTGTGTATATGCGTGGACTTTCGGGATCTTAACAAAGCTTGCCCAAAAGACGACTTTCCAGTACCAGTCACTGAGCTGATGATAGATAATACGTCCACTCACGAAGTTTTCTCCTTCATGGACGGCTCATCAGGATATAATCAGATAAAGATGCATCCCGAAGACCAGAAACATACCGCTTTCCGGACCCCTTTGGGTATATTCTGCTACAAGGTGATGCCCTTCAGTCTAAAGAACGCCGGTGCCACCTATCAGAGGGCCATGATGAAGATCTTCGATGACCTCATACATGAAGTTGTGGAATACTATATCGACGACCTCGTGGTTAAGAGAAAATCATACGAGGAACATTTAGAGCGTCTGAAGACCGTATTTCAACGCCTTCGGAAATACAACTTGAAGATGAACCCTCTTAAATGCGCGTTCGGAGTTTCCTCGGGCAAATTCCTGGGGTTCATCGTCCGACACCGAGGCATCGAGATAGATCCGTCGAAGATCAAAGCAATCATGGAAATGCCTCCGCCAAAGACTCTCAAGCAATTGCGGTCTCTCCAAGGAAAGCTCGCGTATATTCGGCGATTTATATCCAATCTCTCCGGCAAGTACCGCCCCTACAGCCACCTAATGAAGAAGGGAACCCCGTTCGTCTGGGATCACAAATGCCAAAGCGCACTGGACGAAATCAAGCAATACCTGCAGAATCCGCCGGTGCTAACTGCTCCGGTCAAAGGAAAACCTCTCGTCCTGTATACAACTGCCCTTGAAGGTTCCTTAGGCGCATTATGGGCACAAGAGAACGACCAAGGTAAGGAAAGAGCTCTCTACTATCTGAGTCGAGTTCTACTGGGGGAAGAAAGCAGCTATTCCCCCATCGAAAAACACTGCATGGCGTTGATCTTCGCAATAACGAAGCTCAGACACTACGCGTTGGCACATGAGGTCCATCTCATATCAAAAGTGGACCCTCTCAAATACTTGATGTCGAAGGCATATTAACAGAGCGACTCGCTAAATGGGCCCTGCTCTTGATGGAATTCCCGATAACTTATCGGCCTCTTAAAGCAGTGAAAGGCCAGGCCATCGCCGACTTTCTCGCTGAGCATCCGATACCTGCCGATTCTCCTTTGAATTGCGAACTGCCAGACGAACATACATTTGACACAATCGATGGTAGTAATACCCGGTGGGAACTTTATTTCGATGGAGCGTCTTCCATGAAGAAGCGCAAACAAAACACCCCTATAATCAAATCAGGGGTAGGCCTCATCTTCGTGACTCCACAGGGAGGAATAATGCGATTTGCCTTTTCCTTAACAGAGCCGAGGACGAACAACGAAGCCGAGTATGAAGCTTTGATAGCGGGTCTCGAGATCGCCATCGACATGGGAATTGAAAACCTCCTTATATACGGAGATTCCCAACTGATCGTTAGTCAAGTAAATGGCGACTATCAGACGTGCAAGCCTGAGTTGGTAAAATACGGCGAGAGAGTACAATGACCGCTGACTCAAATTTCTTCCTACACATTGGAAAGCATACCGCGTGCGGAAAATAGCAAGGCGGATGCATTAGCCAAGCTTGCTAAAGAACTGGCCGATGAGAACCTCAATGACGTAAGAATCGTGGTACAAAGCCGTCGGGTTCTTGCACCGGCAATAATATCTCCGGAGTCATCCAAGGAAAAGAGAGCGACCAAGCAAATGGCTCTACAAGTAAAAGACCAAGAAAAGGTTGAGGATTGGAGGGAAGTCTTTATAGACTACTTCAAATCCCGTCGAACACCTGAAGATGCGTCCTCGAGACATCAGCTTATGAAGCGAGCCCTATCTTTCACCTTCATCAACGATACTCTGTACAAGAGGTCATTTGATTCTCTGTGGTTAAGATGCCTGGGACCTGAAGAAGCAAAAAGAGTCGTCCAAGAAACTCATGACGGACTCTGCGGTTCTCACCAAGCCGGGCCGAAGATGAAGCTAAAGATCAAACAGATGGGTTATTATTGGCCCACGATGATCCAGGACTGCCTCGAGTATGCGAAGCAATGCCACTCGTGCCAGATCCACGGGGATTTTATCCATCAACACCCAAATCCACTACACCCGACAGTGGCTAGCTGGCCGTTTGAAATGTGGGGGACTGACATAATCGGCCCCATCGAACCAGCATCGTCTAGAGGACATCGATTCATTTTGGCGACAACTGATTACTTCTCCAAATGGGCAGAAGCAATACCGCTGAGGGAAGTGAAGACGGAGAATATCCTCCATTTCTTCAAGACACACGTCATTTATCGGTTTGGAACTCCGAGACGGATCATCTCCGATAACGGGCCAGCCTACAGAAGCCACAAGATCAGCCGCTTTGCACAACAACATAACATAGACTGGAGATACTCTTCGGTCTATAATCCCCGAGCTAACGGTCTAGCTGAGGCTTTCAACAAAACCTTGACAAAGATCGTGAAAAAGACGGTGTCTCGAAATAAGAGGGACCGGCACGAGAGACTGCATGAAGCTCTCTGGGCGTATCGAACTACGTTCAAAACGGCTACGAACACAACGACGTACGAATTGGTGTTCGGTACAGAGGCAGTACTCCCCCTCGAGATAGAGCTACCCTCTCTACGAGTGGCAGTTCATTACGAGCTAACGGACGAAGAGAATGCTCACCTTCGGCTTGAGGAGCTCGATGCCCTTGATGAAACCAGGCTCATAGCGCAACAAAACCTGGAGGCTTATAAAGGAAAGATGACGCGCTCATATGAAAGATTGACTAGGCCGAGAACATTCCGCCAAGGCGAACTCGTGCTAGTGGTCAAAAGACTTATGATCCCCAATCGCGCTAAGCGGGGAAAATTCGAGCCAAACTATGAAGGCCCGTATATCATAGACAAAGTCTACCAGGGTGGAGCTTACCTACTCATGGACATGCATGGTGAAAGACCTTTCAGGCCAATAAACGGTCGCTTACTTAAGAAATACTACCCCTGACGAGTCATGGCCTAGGTCAATGATAGATGACGACGCCTATGTCCGCTCGCTATCTTTCTAAGCCAAAACTCTATAAGTAGTAGCCGGCTTTCGGACCGAAATGTCCTAAAACTAACAACGGACCGAAATGTCCTAAAACTAGCAACGGACCGAAATGTCCTAAAACTAACAACGGACCGAAATATCTTTAAACTAACAACGGACCGAAACGTCCTTAAAACTAGCAACGGACTGAAACGTCCTTAAACTAACAACGGACCACTCTGTCCCTAAACTAACCGTTGACCGAGACGTCGATAAACTACTGTGGATTGCAGCATCCTAAGGCTAATATAAAAAAAGAGAAAAAATTAAAAAAGAAAAAGAAAAACGGTATGTTCATGAGCAAAATGGGCACGGATGAAAACCCGAAAGGGCTCCGTGAGTAAAAACAGCAGGGCTACCGGCGAGTTTTGTGAAAACCCGAAAGGGCGCAATCTCGTTGAAAGACACTTTCAAGGTCCTCTCGACTTTGTAAGGAGAAACCACCTGCGTGAGATCCTTACGACTCACAAGGGAGAAACACACTTAGGGATCCCCACGATCCCTAAGGAGAAATTACACTTGCGAGATCCTTACGACTCATAACGAGAACCCTCTTATGAGACCCTCACGGCTCATAAGATTCAAAAGTCTTAAGCTACAGGGATCTGAACCTGTTCTTAAGCAGCCCCCACAACCTCCAATACTACCCTACAAGTGGTTCAATATTGACCCTCGTATACAATCCACGGGCGCAAATAAACATTTCCTTACGAAGTCTCATCCGTGACTAGGGATATGTCTACATGGTGAACAGCCCTTGTAAGTCCTCTCGACTTAGAAGGAGAAAATACTCTTGTAAGATCCTTACGACTTACGAGAGGCCATACACTTAGGAGTCTCACGATTCCTAAAGAGAAAACGCACCTACGAGATCCTCACGACTCGCAGGGAGAAATACCTTTATGAGACCCTTACGGCTCATAAAGTCAAAAGCCTTAGTCGACAGGATCTTAACCCTGTTTACTAAGCCATCTTTGTTCGACATCGACAGAGGCAAATGATGATTCGCTCTTGGCAATATCCCAGTTGTAGCGGTGCTGATGCCGAAATCGATGTCCAAATCCAAGCTTGCAACAAAAAGCGGGCAAGCCACACATGCATACGAAATAGCCGAAATGAAGGGGCAACTTGCAATAAAATCAGCAAGTAAAAATGTATGCATGCGAAATAACCGAAATGATTGGGCAACTCGCAATAAAAAGCAGCGAGTAAAAATAAAAAAAATATAGCCGAAATGATTGGGCACTGCGAAAAAATAGCCGAAATGATTGGGCAATCGTGATCTTCGCGATATAAAAGCTGAAATGATGGAGCATTGCGGAAAGAAATAAAAAAAAATTAATGAAATTTATGCCCTACAGGTGATATCACATCAATCCCTGTATACAATCCAGGGGCGCAAACAAAGAAGGAATCACACCTTTCCTCTCCAAGCTTCATCAGAAGAAGAAACCAAATCTCAACGGTTCGCAGATAACCTAGAGATCATCTCAACATTCGTCTCATTACAACAGACATAACATCAGGAAAAGCGGAACATCGGCAACTCCCAGTTCCATGACTCGGCGGTGTACAGATGACCGAGAGTCAAACTCCGACTCCGTGAAATGCGGATAAAGTCAACCCTTCCTGGCTACGTGGAACGCGGCTTATGTCAATCTTGACCCCGTGGGAAATGTCCAGAGCGGATCCTGGTCCTCACAGAGCACGGCAATGACCCCGCGTGAAGCATCCAGAGCGGAGCCTGGTCCTCTCCAAACACGACAGTTAACCCGTGGGAAGCATCCAGAGCAAAATTCCTGGCTACGTGAAACGCGGCTTATGTCAATCCTGACCCGTGGGAAACGTCCAGAGCGGATCCTGGTCCTCGCAGAGCACGGCAATGACCCCGTGTGAAGCATCTAGAGCGGAGCCTGGTCCTCGCCGAGTACGGCAGTGAACCCGTGGGAAGCATCCAGAGCAAAATTCTTGGCTATATGGAACACGGCTTATGTCAATCCTGACCCCGTGGGAAACGTCCAGAGCGGATCTTGGTCCTTGCAAAGCACGACAGTGACCCCATGTGAAGCATCCAGAGCGGAACCTGGTCCTCGCCGAACACGGCAGTGAACCCGTAGGAAGCATCCAGAGCAAAATTCCTGGCTACGTGGAACGCGGCTTATGTCAATCCTGACCCCGTGGGAAACGTCCAGAGCGGATCCTGGTCCTCGCAAAGCACGGCAGTGACCCCGTGTAAAGCATCCAGAGCGGAGCTTGGTCCTTGCCGAACACGGCAGTGAACCCGTGGGAAGCATCCAGAGCAAAATTCCTGGCTACGTGGAACGCGGCTTATGTCAATCCTGACCCCGTAGGAAACGTCCAGAGCGGATCCTGGTCCTCACAGAGCACGGCAATGGCCCCGTGTGAAGTATCCAGAGTGGAGCCTGGTCCTCGCCAAACATGGCAGTGAACCCGTGGGAAGCATCCATAGCAAAATTCCTGGCTACGTTGAACGCGACTTATGTCAATCCTGACCCCGTGGGAAACGTCCAGAGCGGATCCTGGTCCTCACAGAGCACGGCAATGGCCTCGTGTGAAGCATCCATAGCGGAGCCTGGTCCTCGCCGAACACGGCAGTGAACCCGTGGGAAGCATCCAGAGCAAAATTCCTGGCTACGTGGAACGCGGCTTATATCAATCCTGACCCCGTGGAAAACGTCCTGAGCGGATCCTGGTCCTCGCAAAGCACGGCAGTGACCCCGTGTGAAGCATCCAGAGCGGAGCCTGGTCCTCGCCGAACACGGCAGTGAACCCGTGGGAAGCATCTAGAGCAAAATTCCTGGCTACGTGGAACACGGCTTATGTCAATCCCGACCCCGTGGGAAACGTCCAGAGCAGATCCTGGTCCTCGCAAAGCACGGCAGTGACCCCGTGTGAAGCATCCAGAGCGGAGCCTGGTCCTCGCCGAACAAGGCAGTGAACCGTGGGAAGCATCCAGAGCAAAATTCCTGGCTATGTGGAACGCGGCTTATGTCAATCCTGACCCCGTGGGAAACGTCCAGAGCGGATCCTGGTCCTCGCAAAGCACGGCAGTGACCCCGTGTGAAGCATCCAGAGCGGAGCATGGTCCTCGCCGAACACGGCAGTGAACCCGTGGGAAGCATCCAGAGCAAAATTCCTGGCTACGTGGAACACGACTTATGTCAATCATGACCCCGTGGGAAACGTCCAGAGCGGATCCTAGTCCTCGCAGAGCAGGACAATGACCCCGTGTGAAGCATCCAGAGCGGAGCCTGGTCTTCGCCGAACACGGCAGTGAACCCGTGGGAAGCATCCAGAGCAAAATTCCTGGCTACGTGAAACGCGGCTTATGTCAATCCTGACCCCGTGGGAAACGTCCAGAGCGGATCCTGGTCCTCGCAGAGCACGGCAATGACCCCGTGTGAAGCATCCAGAGTGGAGCCTGGTCCTCGCCGAACACGGCAGTGAACCCATGGGAAGCATCCAGAGTAAAATTCTTGGCTACGTAGAACGCGGCTTATGTCAATCCTGGCCCTGTGGGAAACCTCCAGAGCGGATCCTGGTCCTCGCAAGGCACGGCAATGATCCCGTGTGAAGCATCCAGAGCGGAGCTTGGTCCTCGCCAAACACGGCAGTGAACCCGTGGGAAGCATCCAGAGCAAAAATTTTGGCTACGTGGAACGCGGCTTATGTCAATCCTGACCCCATGGGAAACGTCCAGAGCGGATCCTGGTCCTCGCAGAGCACGGCAATGGCCCCGTGTGAAGCATACAGAGCGGAGCCTGGTCCTCGCCGAACACGGTAGTGAACCCATGGGAAGCATCCAGAGCAAAATTCCTGGCTACGTGGAACGCGGCTTATGTCAATCCTAACCCCGTGGGAAACGTCCAGAGCGGATCCTGGTCCTCGCAGAGCACGGCAATGGCCCCGTGTGAAGCATCCAGAGCGGAGCCTGGTCCTCGCCAAACACTGCAGTGAACCCGTGGGAAGCATCCAGAGCAAAATTCCTGGCTACGTGGAACGCGACTTATTTCAATCCTGACCCCGTGGGAAACGTCCAGAGCGGATTCTTGTTCTCGCAGAGCACGGCAATGGCCCCGTGTGAAGCATCCAGAGCGGAGCCTGGTCCTCGCCGAACACGGCAGTGAACCTGTCGGAAGCATCCAGAGCAAAATTCCTGGCTACGTGGAACGCGGCTTATGTCAATCCTGACCCCGTGGGAAACGTCCAGAACCCCGTGTGAAGCATCCAGAGCGGAGCCTGGTCCTCGCCGAACATGGCAATGAACCCGTGGGAAGCATCCAGAGCAAAATTCCTGGCTATGTGGAACGCGGCTTATGTCAATCCTGACCCGGTGGGAAACGTCCAGAGCGAATCCTGGTCCTCGCAAAGCACGGCAGTGACCCCGTGTGAAGCATCCAGAGCGGAGCCTGGTCCTCGCCGAACACGGCAGTGAACCCGTAGGAAGCATCCAGAGCAAAATTCCTGGCTACGTGAAACGCGGCTTATGTCAATCCTGACCCCGTGGGAAACATCCAGAGCGGAGCTGGTCCTAGCCAAACACGGCAGTGAACCCGTGGGAAGCATCCAGAGTAAAATTCCTGGCTACGTGAAACGCGGCTTATGTCAATCCTGACCCCGTGGGGAACGTCCAGAGCGGATCCTGGTCCTCGCATAGCACGGCAATGACCTCGTGTGAAGCATCCAGAGCGGAGCCTGGTCCTCGCCGAATACGGCAGTGAACCCATGGGAAGCATACAGAGAAATATTCCTAGTTATGTGGAACGCGGATAATGTCAACCCTGACCCCGTGGGAAACATCCAAGAGCGGAGCCTGGTCCTCGCAGAACACGGCAGTGAACCCGTGGGAAGCATCCAGAGCAACTCTTGACTCCGTGAAATGCGGATAAGGACAACTTCACCCATCACTTACGGGTCCTCTCGATTTGTAAGTAATAAAACTCTCTTATAAGATCCTTACGACTTATAAGAGAAAACACACTTAGGAATCCTCACGATTCCTAAGGAGAAAATACACCTACGAGATCCTCTCGACTCGTAGGGAGAAAAGCTTTATGAGACCCTCACGGCTCATAAAGTTGAAAGTCTTAGATAGCAGATCTGAACCTGCTTCCTAAGCCATCACTACCTCTTGAAAAGTTCAAGATGAAACGTTCTTTATTATCTACAGGCCACACTTGCTAAAATCACATGGCAACAACACAGCAAGGAGCAGAAAGCGACAAGGAGAACATTTGATTCGCATTTAATTAAGCGTTCGAGGCATACCCATTCATGCATGTGCAAAAGATTTAATACGTAAAATAAAACAAGCTGAAATGAGAAACTTGCTATTCATACTTCAAAAAGCTCTTACAATTAGGAAAGCAGTAAACAAAAACATTATCAAAATAATTACAATGGCAAAACCTCATATCCAGGGCATGGATTGAGAAACTCAAAAGTGACTTTGTCCAGAATCTTCCAGGCCTTTCAAACCATCCTAGTATGCTTTCTTTCACGATCACAAGCGTCGGAATCCTCACGGATGTCCTCCACCCTCCGATAGGCAGCAAGTATGGCCGACTGTTGAAAAGCCTGATGCAGGAGATTGACAAGATTGTCTCGCCTTTTCTTTGAGATTAGGCCCATCAGATACACCGAGTGCACCTTATCCTTGGCGGCATCCAATGCCCTAAGCGGCACGCCGGTACAGAATAAAGGAAGCGCTTCCCAGATCGCTCCTACAATAAACTTCAGGAGAGAGGAACGTCGAGGAAGCAGTCGACCATTATACGCGTCAAAGCGACTCATGATTTCGGCACACTGGGCGTTTGTGAATTCTTGATTTTGAGAACGGCCGAGTGAGCGGATGTTTCCGTAAGAGATAATCTCATCAAGGTCATACATATGGGCATCCATAACTCCTGAGAAAGAAAACCAACAAAAATTAGCGGACAGACTGATTAAGCAAATTCTTATTAAAAACAGGCACAGGGATTTAAACGGCTCTTGATATCACCATGGAGAAAACGAATTCTAATTATGACACCTAATAAATTCGAATTTGTGAGAAATTCTAAAAAGGGAATCTCATTTAATAAGCAACCCTTCGGATCAAGAAGTTAAATTCCTTGAGAGCCTGGCTCTGTAATGATGATGGAAAAACTCATTAAGGATTAATTAAAATTAATTTTGATTAAGAAATCTACACATGATTCAAAAGAGCAAGGCTCTGTTTATGGACTGAGAAACCCCAAAAGATCTCTTTAGATCTATGGGTTCATGAGAGCAAAGCTCCACTAATGAAACCCTAAATGGGTTTTCTTTAGATCAAAGATCTATGAAGAGCAAGGCTCTGTTAATGGGTAAAACCCTAACTTATTAAAATTTTACCTGAGTTTGGAGAGAGTATTTACTCTTGGGAAGTTCTTAAACAAAAGAGTTGCGCTCTGAACAAAAATTCTCAAAAGAAGAAGATGGAAATCATCTGAGTGACCAAAGGTCCTATTTATAGGCATTGGGAGCCATTTCAACTTCCAAGAGTTGATTCAACGGCTAAGATGCTACCCCCGCCGCACTCACGTATGGGCCACGTAAGCGCAACGGTGGGGGGGCATTTGTTTCCCCAATAAGAGCAAAGCTCTAGTCAAATTCCAAGATTTGAAATGAACCGACGCTTCTGCTTCCCCCAATCAGAGCAAAGCTCTGTTCAAATTTCAAGATTTGAAATGAAGCGACGCTTTTGTTTCCCCCAATCAGAGCAAAACTCTGTTTCAAAATTCAAAATTTAAATTGAAGCAATGCTTCAGATTCAGCGCTCTGCGTGCTGAGCGCCACGTGTCAAACACAGACGCGCTAGCGCCAGGTGCGCTACGCCCTAGGCAGCGCACCCCCAATCAGAGCAAAGCTCTGTTTTAAAATTCAAAATTTAAAAGTTGAAGCAACGCTTCAAATCCAGCGCTCTGCGCTGCGTGCCGCGTGTCAAACACGGGTGCGCTAGCGCAGTTGCGCTGCGCTCTGCGCTGCGCGCCACGGGTCGAACGTAGGTGCTCTAGCGCAAGGTGCGCCAGCGCTGGAATTAAAAATCCCCCACCGTTAGATCAAAAGCTCTATTAATAATAAATTATTAATTAATCAGAACTAAAATTCTGTTATGGAAAGATCTTTCCAATCTTATTAAAACAAGAAGATTATCTTCTGTAAAACAGAAGCCTTAGGATCAAAGATCCAACGGTGGGAAATATTCCCAAATCAATCAGAGAAAGATCTCTTAAAATTGATTCAACAAATCAATTGGCCCTATATAAAGGCCCCAAGAGTTCAAGAGAGATATAGAAAAAACCCTCTAAAAACTTTGAGAAAACTCAAAGAGAAAGAAAGGCAAGCCTTTAGAAAAAGAAGATCATTTCTTCATCTTCAAGGTAAAGAACTAGTTCTTGAATCACATAGATGAAATCATCTCGTAAAAAGAAGAATCATCTTCTAAAAAGATCATAGATCTACAAAAGGCCAAGGTCTTTGATAAAAAGATCAAAAGATCAAAAGATCTAATTATAAAAAAAACTAAAAGAAGTATTTTACTTCATTCACAGATCTTTGATCTATAAAGGCAGAGCCCTTTTATAAAACAAAAACTTTTGTTCTTGAATCTTGAGGCAAAGCCTCCTTTAAGAAGAACATAAATTTATTCTTTGATCTTAAAAGTGCCTTGCACTCATGAATTGCGCTCTTGCGCTCATTGGACCGGCCCTCAGCGCCA
Source organism: Agapanthus africanus (assembly GCA_030015575.1). Taxonomy (NCBI): domain Eukaryota; kingdom Viridiplantae; phylum Streptophyta; class Magnoliopsida; order Asparagales; family Amaryllidaceae; genus Agapanthus; species Agapanthus africanus. The sequence continues at coordinate 129,477,579 of CM057341.1, forward strand.
GAACCTGCCACGTGTCAACCAAAGACACAATCTGCGCTTTGCGCTTCTGAAACAGCGCACTGCGCTCATGGGCTGGCGCTCAGCGCCAAGCGCGCCACGTGTCACTCACTGGCACGCCAACAGACTAGCGCAAAGCGCTTATAAATTAAAAGCGCAATGCGCTAATGAACTAGCGCTAATCGCGACACATGTCCTTTTCGTGTGCGCTACCTGATAGAAGCGCAATGCGCTCTTTAACTGGCGCAAAGCGCCTGGTGCGCCACGTGGCGCATTGTCAAAACACAGTTTGTTCTGATGAAGACAAAAGATGTCAAAACCCAATACATAGCATTATTAAAAGGGCCGAGCCCAAATAAAGGCTTAATAGCCAGAACAAAAAATGTGTTAAACATTTTAATTGGACTTAGCCCAATTCTGGCCATAAGTCCTCAACTTATCTTGAACTGAGCACATCTGCTCTTTCAACCAACTCACCTTGGTTTAAGGGTACATCTCTTCACTCCTTTGATATTTGTCATTGTAATTCCTCAACGTCTTCAAAGAGGTGACAGGTCCCGTCAACCACACATTTCATAGACTATGACGTCTCTAAACACCGGACTGTGGGGTCCTTAAACTCATGGACTATGATGTCCTTAACCTCGACCGTGATGTCTTTAAACTAACATTGGACCGTGGGGTCCTTAAACCCATGGACTATGATGCCCTTAACCTCGACCGCGATGTCTTTAAACTAACAATGGACCGAGATGTCCTTAAACTAACATTGGACCATAATGTCCTTAAACTAATCGGCCGCAATGTCCCTAAACTAAACAATAGAGCCCAATTGCTCTCTCGTTGGATCTAAACGATCCCGTTAAGTTGATCTTAGTCTAAAAAGAGACTAACGTATCCTTAACAAACGTTTAAGTCGATCTTAGTCTCAAATGAGGCTAACGTATCCTTAAACCCAACCCCCCAAATCCAAATCTAAGAAAAATACGGATTTGGACTAGTCCACGCCCTACAGACGACAACATAAATTAGTCTCCGTATACAATCCACGGGCAACCAAACACAAAACAAACACCCACGATACGAAGTGACCATCTGGAGAAGGAGAAAGTTGTTACCGCGAGGCGGCGGCGTAATTAACTGCAGGGGCTTGCGCCTGCAGGGAAGAGCGTCCCCACAATCAAAAACCCCTCAAACGAGGGGGAATCTGACGAAGTCTGCTACATCGGTCGCATCCGTTTAAACTTTCGATACATGGTGCCATAAATCAACTTGGCATCTTCGGAGAGGTGGACGGATAGCACCAATTAGCATCTGCCCCCAGATTCAGGCAAGACGTTTGTCTTCCCGGTTTCCGGCGGTAAACATAACCTTAAATTAACTTTTACGCTAAAATACTATGGACTTCATATATTCATTCTTTTAGTTCTTTTGATAATTATACATTCAGAAAACTTCATGGGGTAATGACCTACCCCTCACATACACACATGTTTACATAGCATGATATTCTTTGAGCTTACTTTTAATACAATATTTCATCAAAATACCATGAACTATAAAACTCGGTTTTCTTTGAATTGTATTATCAAAAATCTTTGCGATTAGGCATCTACAACCCTTTTTAGGGGACCCACTATTAGATGGTGCGGATTATCGCACATTCTTGAGCCAGTAGAGTGAGATGCAGACCTCCTCAAGGAGCATTCGGTCTCGAAAGATTTTTAGTACGATTTTTAGATTTTTTATTTAATAATAAAATTATTTTTTATAGATATATAAATATTATTAAACCATATATTTTCAAGATATAACAAAATTCCACGTTTTCTAAAAAATAAAAGAATGACAAGTTTCATCAAAATACCTTCGAGTTATCCAAAAGTTAAGCTTTACAGTAAAATACCTTGAACTATTCAAGTTAAGGTAATTATTACTAAAATATCTCAATTCTTAAAATACACATTCATGAAAACCCTAAGAATATAAATAACTTCTCGAGCTTATTTTGAAACTATATATTAAAAATATTTTTCATAAAACCCCCTCGAACTATATAAAACATTGTTAAGGACTTTAGTAAATATAGGTTTAAGCGTGATCAATTCTCTTGAGCCTCACGGAGCCGGAGAAAGTGAGTGCTTGCCTATTTAAGGTAGAAAACTTATCGGTGTTTTTAATGGTAATTGTCTTGGAAAAAGGCACAAATCCTGCCGTCCATGTGCAGTAGTTACCGATAACTCCCAACCCTAATTCAGGATCCAAATCAGTTCTAAATGTCTGACTTAAGTTTGAGTCTAAATCAAGCTTGAATTCAATCCAAACCAGAATCCTATTCGAACATGAATCTAAACTTGAACATGTTTACTTGAACCTGAACACCAGAACCATATCAACATGTAAAAATAACTTGACTTGACCGAACCATGGTTATAACTTGACTTGATTACATGACTACTTGTTTATATCCTGAACCTGATTACATGAACAACGTGTTTCCATGGTCTCGGAAAGTCTGCTATTTATAATCTATATAAATTGCATTACGGGGTAAAAGTGGTAGATTGGTACGGAATGTGTTAAAAGTGACATGATGATGGACACTAAAAGACACCTACATGAACTCTCGTGTCGTTGTCCCGGAGGTTTTGACGGGGCCTTGTAATTACATGTTATCATAGTCTACGTGGTAGTTGGACTCCTCTCGTATACACTGATACATTATGTACCAAGCTACAAACAACTACGTTAGTATAACAAACATGTACCTGTATAGTTACCAGTTCTTTCTCTTTACTTGTTCTATTCCATTCTTGCTTCTGGGAGTTACCGAGCGTTGGTTCGCTGACGACATTCCCGTTTCTTTCTTTCTTTGGAATGTTTGTCAGGAGGACCGGACTCTCAGGAGATCGAGCCCAGTCAGGATGACTTTGACCAGTTCACAAAGCAGCCGGACTTCTAGCTTTTTGTCACGCCCCGCTTTCCAGAATACAGGTAAGTTGACGTGACTGGCCCGCTACGTATTTACTCAGTAATGAACACGCTAAGCGTAAGTAAGCAATATAATGTAAATATACACAGGAAGACATGGAATGTAAATGAACAACAACCTTTTTTATTTATAAAATATTTCTTTACAATACAACTGAAAATGTAAATATAAGAATGGAAAGTAATTCCTAAACTATGGCATGGACATGAAAGTAAAGTATACATAAGAGTCTAGAGTTTGGGGTCCTCGCTGAACTGATCCAAATCCTCTGAACTGGGCTCTATCTCCAGTGAGTCGGATCCACCTGACAACATTCCAAATAAAGAAGATAGAAGAAATATCGTCAGCGAGCAATCACTCGATAAGTCCCAAAGAAAAGTAGGAATAGAATAGACAGATAAGAGAATATAACTGGTATAATGTTTTATTGTTATGATAACGCAGTTGTTTGTAACTTGGTACAGAATATGCCAGTGTATACGAGAGGAGTCCAACTATTCCGTGGACTAAGGTATACGGAGCACAAGGAACCGTTAAACCACGGAACAACAGCAATGGATATTCAGGTTAGGTATATTAAAGTGACCATCTCGTGCCGCTTCTAACACATTCTGTACCAGTCCACCTCTTTAAAACTCCGTAATGTATTTTGTATTGATTTGTATTGTTTTGTTTAATAGATGTAAGACTTGCTGAAACCATGATATCAGTAGTTCATGTAAATGGAAATGATATAAACGGATAGTCATGTAAACCGGTCAAATGTATATCCATGGTTCTGTCAAATCATGTTCATGTTGATATAAATTGAATTCTGGTATGGATTCATATTGAATTGGAGTTATACTTGAATCATATTCAATGATAGATTGATTGATTTCAGATTAGACCGAGACTTTACTTGAGTCAGACTTTTAAACAGAATTGAAGTCCTGAATTAGTTTTGGAGTTATTGGTAACCGCTGCACATGGACGACAGGATTTGTGTCTTTTCCAAGACAATTACCGTATTGATAACACCGTTTTTAGTTTGTCTACCTTAGATAAGCAAGCACCTATATTCTCCGGCTCCCTGAGGCCCAAGAGAACTGCTCTCACTTAAACCTATATTTACTATGGTCCTTATTGTAAATTAATATAACGTGAGGGGGGTTTATGAAAAATAGTTTTGATATATTTTCAAAATAGACCTCAAGTATTTATTTATCGTCTTTAGGGTTTTCATAGTTGTATTTTTAATAAAATGAAATATTCTAATGGATATAAACCTAATTTTGAATAGTATATGGTATTTTCTTGTAATTTGACTTGTATTGATTCTTGATGGTTTTTTCATGAACTCTGCGATTCTTTTCTTTTGATTTAGAAAACATGGAATATATTATATATTCAAAATAGATATTTTGATAATATTTATATATTTATATATAATTATTAAAAATAAATTTTATTTATTAAGTAGAAATCACATTTTTCGTAAAATTTGTATAAAAATTCCATCGAGATCGGATGCTCCGTGAGGAGGTCTGTATCTTGCTCTACTAGGCCCGAGAATGTGCGATAATCCGCACCATCCCGATCGGGGTCCCCAAAAGTGGGTTGTAGAGGCGCCTTTGCAAGGAATTAAATAATACACTTAAAAAAAACGGTTTTTGATAATTTATGGTATTTAAATGTAAATTCGTATTTTGTCCCAAAATAATGTTTTACAAGCCATCGTGCTATATCAAGAATGAGTGTTGTGATGGGGTAGGTCATTACCTCGCGAGTTTTCTAAAGGTAATATGAGCAAAACGATAAAGTAATGTCGTTTGTAAACTTGATGGTATTTTACTGTAAAAATAAAATAGAAGTTGCAATACATATTATTTTGAATTGAAACTTGTTGTTTTATGTTTGTTAAATAGTATAAGAAGAGATGGTTAATTTTTTGTTTAAGAAACGTTGAATTTTAAAGAAAAAAGAATCGGAAGTCGAAATAACTCCGCTTCTGACGAGTTTTGAAAAAAGAGTGTTTTAGATTAAAATGAGAGGAGGGGAGAGGGGACTTACTGATTTGGAGAAGAGAGGGGAGGTAGAGGGAACTTTTGAAGGCGTCGTGGAGTCGCGTCGTCTCCGGATTTGTCCTGAATCGTCGCCGGAACTTTGACTTTGGCTAACTCCACTTGTACAACTTTTGGACTTGAAAAATTTAGAGAGTTTTGGAAATGGATTTCAGAATGAGGAGGGCCAAAGTGTAGGGGATATTTATAGGATAGAATTAGGGTTTTGTGAGTGAAGAGAGAATTAAAAATGCATTAAAATTAGAATTAAAAAATGAAATTACACTCTCTGAATAATTGCAGAGTAATCAAACATAATGGGAGTTAAGAAGGGAGGCCAAGAGACTAGGGCACAAAAATTCGGGGCAGTACCTATGGGGGGGCGCCGACCCCATGAAGAATCTCGCCGGTCCAATCTGAGGGTGGGGTGCTTGGATTTTGGCCACGTGTTTGTGTCTGTTCAAATATCATTTTCCACCTGTTTGATTTTTGTGTGACTTTTCATTTTACGTGCAGTACACGCGTAAACTTTTGGGTTTCTAAAAGTTTAAAAGAAAAATCAATAAAAATAATATGTGGCTGAGGGGATTTGAACACATGGCTACATCACAGCAGTGCAAGGCTTTACCAATGAGCTACAAGTTGTTTCTTGCTGTTCAAAAGCAATTTAAATACGTATAGCATGTACAGGATTGCAAATACTCCATTTGTACATTAACTTTGAAACAAATTTTCTGTACATTAAAACGGAGTCGTTACATTTTTCCTTGTACTTACTTTTCTTTTCATATGCCACTGTTTAGGCATTGCTTTATATCCTTATACTTTCCTTTTCAAAGCAATGTATTGTAAAGATGAATGTTAATAAAATCTGTTGTTTATTTTACATCTCTTGTTATTCTTTTGCATTTTATTTATATTGCTTATTTATGCTTAACGTATTTATTTCTGAGTAAATACGTCGCGACCTGGCCACGTGTCCTTCCTCGTACGCCGGGAAGCGGGGCGTGACACTTTCCGTCGAAGAGGGCCACTTTAGGCGGTTTGTTCTTGGACGAGACACGCTCAACTAGTAGTTGTTCTGTAATGGGCTTCGTGAGTGAATCAGCGGAGTATTTCGTCCCTTCGCCGGCCGTGCGGTCATCATGTCGTATGTCTTCGATTTTCTTTTCGAGGGCTTCGATTCGTTGTTTGTATCCCGAGGGTTCTTCATAGTCAGAGCGTCTGCTATCTCTGCTCCAGGCTTGCACAATGGAGCGGTTTCAGCTTCGCTCTATCACATTCCTTAAATCTTCGGGGCGGACCCTTCGTGGATAGTCCCGACGTTCGCCGTATGCGTGGCCTCGACGGAAGTAGCGGCATGGGTCTTGCCTGGAACCAGGTGATCTGATCGACACCTCTTTAGGGGGCAAGAAAACGCGGCGGGCATCAAAGTGATAGCCTGGTCTCCCATGAGATCGGGGTGTCGAGCTGTCCGGCGCCCAATAGGTCATAAAATCATTTCCCGCATGCGGGTCATGACTGCCGAAATCGGCACGCCGGTGTTTGGTAATATCAAGATGAGCGCGAGTGAGGTCGAGGGCTTGAGCGTGCACTTCTGTCTTCCTGCGTACGTCGTCATCCTGGGGAGGGGAAACTGCGGTTTGGCGGGTACGGCCGGCCACTTGGACGCGGGCGAGCGCATCCACCATCGCCATGAGCCTATCGATCCGAGCGGATAAGGCGTTGATGATGTTAGGAAGGGGAGTTGGACCGCTCCCGCTTCCGTTATGGAGGACGGGGCGGCTCGTGCTGGGGTCGTCGCGATTGTCGCTTACCATTGAATCGAAAGCGAAAGATTAACTATTTGGGTGGATGAGCTTCTTGCTTCCCACAGACGACGCCAACTGATGGAGGTCAAAATCTTTCTCAGTTGTTGTCCTCCGTCGATCTTTCTGCAAGCGGTTCTGAACGGTTGAGATTTGGTGTGAGGATTGAATGTGTGGATCTCAATGGGTTATCGTTGACATCGAGCGACCTGCAAGGGAAGTCCCAAGATGGGTAACCACCGTAGGACCCTCTGACGATCAAGTAAGTACCGATGAATAATGACAGGGTAGCGGCATATTGGAATGAGTTCCCGTTACCTGAATTTTGTGGAAGAGGGGTTTATATAGCGGTCGCATGGAGAGAGTATAGGATTGCTAGGCACGCGCACAAGGATCTACGAGGCATCAACCATGCCCGATTAAAATTTTAGCCGTGCCGAACAACCCGAAGCCGGATCTTTAAACTAGGGTTTAGGCGAAAACTAGCATGTTAAACACTTTAACACTAAGTGAGAGGGATTACAACCTTTGTAGATCCGGTCTTTCACTTCTTAAGCTCCGTGTTGAGGTCCCTTCGCTGCGATCATCGTGTTCTGGACTCTCGAGAGGTTCCACGAAGAGAAAGATACAGTCTTGCTTCCGATCTTCGATACAATGATGATCAACCTTGAAGTTTCGTTAACACAAGCTTACACTCATAATATGAAGTGAACACCCTCATCTAAACGGCAAGGATAGATGAGAATGATGAAGTAGGATTTTTGCTCTCATTTATAATCTTTTTCTCACTCACTTTCATCACAAAAGAAAGCTTTTTCATGAAGGAACTCAAGGAAGAAGAAGCATATTGAAGATGATAACTTATTTCCTTTTGTGATGAACAATGAATTAATGTAGTGGTTACAAATCTAACCAAGGGTTAAGCATGAGAGAGTTAACCCTTGTAGAGAGTTAACTAGAGTTAATGGTTTGGATTGGGTTAACATAATATCTCACAAAAATATCAAGCAACCACAAAGTCAATGCTTCATGAAGCTTCATGGAAGCTTCATGCAAAAGCTAACCCTAATCCAAACCCTAACCAAGTTTAAACCCTAAACCATTGTTAAATTTGTAACCCTAACATGTTACAATATTATATATCACATATACAATATATTTTGTAACAATAGAAAATAATACATTTAACATATATCGCATATATATCAATGTATTATCCCGTGAGAAAATGAATCTTTTAGTGAGCTAATATTAGTTAATGTAATTTAATATATCATATATATTATTATACATTAAATTATCGAACCAACACTTGATCCGATAATCCGGCTATTTCACAAATAACCGACTAATACGATGACCCGACTATATCACATATACCCGGCCGATATCTCATATCGCGAGAATCCAATACGGTATCATATACCGCATTATCCTCGGTCCCGAACATATCACATATGTGCTCCTACTCCGTTTTGCCTGAGCTAAGAAACCTCTGTGTAGGACTCTAAAGAATCGTCAATACGCCGGCAGTAGGTGATGATCATATTAAACACCCACAAGCTGCAAGCGGTCAGCTAAACGTAACAGCCACCCAGGTATTGAGCGCTCAGAATATCAACAAGCAAGCCTGTACATTCTCTTGTGAATCCAATCAGTAACACTCCCGTACAGTCCGGTCTCGTCGTCTGATATGTCGCATATCTCGCCTAGGGGTGGTAAACGTCAGACCCCAGTAGCTCGATAAGTCGTGTCGGTATGAGGTCTATAACAGTTCGAGAAACTACTGATAACACTTACCAGTAAATCTCAGCAACCCTGGCCAGGGATTTCCGGTTATAGCCAATCGAACACAGCGCAACATCAACTCCCTATACCGGGAGAGACGAATCCCCTCCTATCGCTCATTGCCTCCATGTGATTCGAGACTGTACCCAAAAGCCACCTTTTTTGTAAATCCCCGTTTCCATTTTAATAAAAGTTTCCTATTTTTCTGAATCCCAGTGATTTCCTTTCTTTTTCCCCTCGCATTTTAATTGGTTGTTTAAGCTTAATATTTAAACTTTATTTTCCAATTCTTTTTGAAATCATAGTCCAAACCCTAAAAGCCTAAACCCAAGATTTAAATCAAAGCCCAAGGTAAACAAAAACCAAAAATTTAACAATAAAATTCTATCCCAAAACATTTAAAACCCTCAGCCCAAATTTTCTTCTAACCAATAAATTAACCCCCAGCCCGTCACCATCCCTCAGCCCACTCATAAATTTTTTAAAATAAATTCTTTACTAAAATCCCTTGGCCCACTCTCACTCCTTCAGCCCACAAATTTTTGTAAGGGAATTATTTTTTTAACACCCCGGCCCACTCCCTTCGGCTCGTGACCCGCTTCTCAACTCGACCCGACCCGCTCCACTCCCTCTTCCCCAACGGCTCTCCCCCATTCCCGCTCGCGATCCGCGCTTCTCGCCTCCGATCGCGCCCACGCCTCCGTTGACGCGACGTTACACCACGACTCCAATCCTCATTCTCTTCCTCACACCCCCACCTCTCTTCTCTGTCATTTCAAATTTTTCCCCACTCCTCTCCGCTCACGAAAACTCACCGAGCACCATTTTTTTCCCTCACTTCGCCGCCGGCGACGACCCTCGACAGCCCTGAGCGACCCCTCGCTAGCTCCTCCTCCACCAACAGAACTCCTCACCACCACACTCCATAAACCCTCCACCACTTCACTTCATCGGCCAAACCCTTGCACACCGAGTTCGGCCACCCTGCACCCCACGCCGGCGAGATTTCCACTGCACTCTAACCCCTCGTTGACACCTCCACTGGAACCCCGCATCATTATCACTATAGCCAAGCCCCAGTATCTCTCTCTCCCCCTCTCTAGAAACCATACCAAAATCACCCAAACCCAAACAACCCGACACTCACTGCATCCCATAGCCGGAGCGATGCCGTCGACCGTCGTCGACCCCAGTGCACTCGCAGAGGACCATCAAGCACCCTTCAACCTCCAGTGACCGTGCAACGACTCCGGACAACTCCGACTCAAATTCCGCATCTCGAGCCAAGCTCGCGAGAATCCGTTTCACGGCGTACGTCACGCGTTCATGACGCCACTGCTGCCGTGCGACCCCGAGACGTTTCCAGGCAATTGTTTACTTGCTACATGCTAATATAATTGTGGTACAAACCTAAATCATATAGTTTACGAATTTACCGATTCTCGATATATTATGCGACCTATGTGTTCGATGTTAGACCCCAATGAAAATAATTGTTTATTTTGACGGAAACCGATGTTTTCTGTTGGCCCATATGATGATGAATAGTGTGTATGAATCTCACTGGAAAATACGATTGTTAGTGACTAAAATTGATACCCCCAAATATGCCGATAAAACTAGAATTTTTCCTTATCTGAAAACGATTAAAATCGCTGTAAATTATGTGCATACTGGAATGATACGTTCGAGGGCTTAAATCGAATCCGACTCGACGAACTTTAACCCTATGTAAACTTCTAATGATTTCTGTTCTGTAACTGCGATGATATTTAGATCGGAGTGCGACTCTGGACTGCAGTCCAGAGCGACTCTGCTTATTGTGTACTGTCCCAAAATGTGTGTCACTGTGTTTCCTGAAGTCGTATGTTACGGAACTCTGCAGTAGATTAAATATAATTCTGTTATCTAAACAAAACAAGTGGTTCCATTCCGTTTCATTGACGTTTGCTATTTTAAACTGTAAATAAAAGGGCAGAACGTATAACTGTCCAGAACAGATTTAGAAATGACACACTGAGGTTAAACTGTGTATAACTTTCGACGTACAGACGCGATTGGGAATACGTCTGTTGCGTTGGATACTCTATTGAAAACTCTAGATTTCATTCAACTGTAACATCGCTAAAATCTGAACCCACCTGGGTGCAATTCGTGTCGCGAAACGGACGTTCAGTTCTGAAACTGAATTTCCAGCCGCGAGCACTTAAAATGAAACAGTTGTATCTTGAAAACCGGAATCCCGATTGAACTAAAACAAATTTTGATGAATTTTTGACTAAGTGTTCTATTTATCTTACTTGCATCATTTTGTTGAATTGTTAACATATGAATTTATACAATTTTTGTAAGATAATGACATGCATATTGATTCATAATACTCATAGCTTAATGATGGCATACATACATATATCATACCCCATTTGCCATATACTTAGTGTTAGTGCGTGTTAGAGTCAGTGGACATTGCATTATCGTGCGTGGTTGATGTTGGTTTAGAAGTGACGAGTATACCAATGGGAAGTGAATATTCGTGACAGTGATTGATACAGTGAGCAGTGATAAAACCGTGCCATTGGTATACTGGTACACGACTGAATCAGGATCACAAATAGTGAAAACCTGGGGATAAAGGGGAAATCGAAGTGAAAAGAGAATCGTATTTAGCGGGACCGTGTTTTAAAGGATGATCATTCGAGCAGTGATATATATATTAAGTAGGATCTAGCGATCCGGCTGACATGGTTATGTCCCGAGCATGTGGGCCGTTGTCTCGGGTATGTACGAGACTCCTGTTAAACATGATCCTCCTTCCACTATGCGATTTCAAACATGACCTAGAGACCGATAGGGACACAGAACATATTCTGCATCATATAGTGACATAGTGATTACTCGCATTGTTCTTACACTAATATTACCTCATTTACCTGTTCCATCTTATTATAATAATATTGTTATTGTGTCGCTCTGACGACCTGAGTATGCATGCTCAGATTCCGTGGAAGGACCAGCGCAGGAGACAGATCTACCTTTCGAGTTCACGGAGATATAGTCTGGTGTGCTTCCTATCTTTACTGCTTTCTATAAAAGTGATCGTGAGATTGAACTTGGTTAGTATTTGTTCTTGTTATCTGTAATCTGTGAACAATGGAATTTTAATGTAATAAATTAGTGATGTGATTCCTTTACTACTGTGCTTTATTTACTGATTACCATGTAATACTAGAAGCCGAAGTGTGACTACGGCGGGATGATTCCTTGACCGTAGGAGCATGGCTGGCCTAGTCATCCCTCGTTTTCCGTATTTTGGGAAGCGAGGCGTGACATTTTTGCATGCCGTCTTGGACGTGGTATGATGGAAATCAAAGCACAATGAGAATCACATAAGACTCTATGACGATCTCGGGTCAACAGACTACTCTGTACCAGTGTCACCAGAGAACTGCCATCTGACGTAAGGTATAATACCATCCGGGAGTTCTCGGCGAGTCCGTCCAGTGTACCCAGTCTCCACTGAGCCCCCGTACACCATCCTTGATGTCAAACACCGATGGATATGGGATCATCCATCGCCCATCATATGGGTTAAGATGCGTATACGCTGGTCTACTCTGGTGCATCGATGCCCTGTCTCGATACACCCTCGACTAGGAACAGTTATAGGATGTACTCTTCGACTACCGTGGCCCCACTAGTATGATCTCATCATAGTCCCAGTAGTCGAGTACATATCCTAAGGGCTTTATCAACATGTAATATAGAGACAATCAGAGTACATGTTAAGATAAAGTACAACCAGATAGCATACTATCATGTCGAGTAAGAAAGTCCTCCCTATATATGTCCAAGCATCCATTACAATATACATCGTATGTACAGTAATGGCCTCTAGGGCATACATATAACTAACAGCGAGCTGATGTGATATTCTCGCCGTCCGTTACGCACCCGCGTCACGTTCGCATAGATGGCGGGATGCACCCATTGATGGCGAGATACGCTAGCGTGGGATGCGAGGCGTGGGTCGGCGAAGATCTCGTCATGGCGAGATATACGGGGCCGTCACGGGGGCGTTCGGGCTTCGTGCTCCCGGCTAAACAGGTACGCTGAGGAATCTCTACTCTGTGATAGCTTGGAGACGAGCAAATGAGCTGAGGAATCTCAGCTCTGTAACAGCGCGGAGACGAACGAGGAGGCTGAGGAAGCTCAGCTGCAGGATAGTTTGGAGGCGAGCCGTTGGCTGGTTGCTAGGCGCATAGGAAAGATACTCCGGGGAGATCTCCCAAAGGTTGGGTGCAACCTCGGAGACGAGCTCCGAGGAAAGTCCACCATGTGTCATATTGATTCCAACTCCGTGGCCTCCGGAAATCTAGTGGGCTTATATGGCCGGCACGTCATCTGCTACGTGTCGTAACCTGTGGAATTCTCGTTTATGAGCCTTATCAACCAGATTTAAAAAGCGAAATCAAAATGAATTTATGACATATAATTTTATTTTATATGAATCAAAATTATATCATCATAGATGGGTTTGAAAAATTCCCATAACCTTTCTCTCAACATAGATTTCAAAACACCACATTGTAGATCGTTCCACAGCTCTTTAAGATAGGATTATGATTTTTCCCCCAAATAAAACAGACAGTGTTATGATTCAAAAATCGAACCATCAGAAAAATCCAAGCCTTCAGGAATTTGGAAAAAGGAATCTAGTTTTTTTTAAGGAGAGCCTCATCATCAATCTAATCGAGATCGAAGGAGATGGTGATGGGAGGAAAATCATGGTGATAGGCATATGAGCATGGATGCTTCATTGGAGGTTGAGAGAGAGAGGGAGAAAAGCAAGGGTAATTTGGGAATTCTAAAAAATGATGTGAAAGGTTTAAAGAATATTCATCAAATCAAAGCCAAGTGGTTCAATCTAATCGGTTATAACATAACATGTGATCACTAATGATGTGACAACCTCCATGAAATTTTTCACGCTTCCGTGCTGTCCTAAAAAAAAGTTGATAAAATCCAAAGCAAAAAAAATCCGGGGTTTTGTATATTTTGTGGTTCTCGTATGCTGTAACAAGCAAAATAGTGAAAAACCGAAGATTATTTTAAAGATTTAAAAAAAATTCTCATGATTTTCTTATGCAAATAAAATATGGAAAAGCTGAAGAAAAATACCAAAATATTTACAAGTTAATCCATCATATATTCATAAATAAAAGATATTACTACTTATAATATACCGATACTCTTTTAAATTAATTTGATTATTTCTTGACTTTGGATTTCATACGTGCCCATTAGGCCAAGGTGACTGCTAGTCTCCTGGTATAACTTGTAAACACAGAATTAATTTCTCAATTATCCATTTCACGAGGGAAAAAAAAGAAAAGAAAACGAAACTACAGAACAGTCCGGTTCAATCGAACCGGTCGGTTCAAATTTCAGCTTGCCTTACATTTCCCCGCGCCCTAGCGGACCGCTCCATCCTAGAGATAGAGAGAGATAGAGAGAGAGAATGGAGGCAGAGAGAGCTCGACTTCTGAGCTTAGCGATCGATTTTGGATTTGACGAGGGATTCTCCAATCAATGCTTAGATCGCCTCATCGATCTCTACGGTACGAGCTCACCTGAAACCCTAATCTCTTTAATCCCCTTTCCAACTAAAAAAAAAGATTCGATCTTTATCGGTTCTCGTTAGACATTCGAAACGAAACCCTAAATTGTGCTTCTTTATAAACAAACGAAACCCTAAATCGGGCGAATTTCATAAGTAAAGGTGGATGTATCGACCGTAATGTGACTGGGGCCTAGGGTTTGAAACCAATTTTATTGAAACATTATATAATTTTATTCTGTCTTTTTGTTTATGCGGTATAGTTTCATCCATCACAGTTGCCTATTTGGTGGTAGTTGGATGCAAGCTAATGGCATGTGTAGACTTATCATCATATTGTATGGAACTGTTGCTTCGATATTTGTTTAGATGGGTACAGTTCAAATTCTGGTGGAACTCAGCCTGCAATTGATTTCTGTGGCTAATGGCTATTATTAGCATTTTAGTACTAGGGACAAGTCCGGTGGGAATTAAACTGGTGATACCTTATTAAGTGTCCCTACCACTGCACAATCTGCATCAAAACTCTTAAGTTATAATGAAGGTCGAGGGAATATAATTTAGGGATATTTACCAAAAACTATCATGTGGTTTAACACTTTTACAATAAACCAACATATAGTTTTTTCTCTAACGAAAACCATCTTGAAGTATGCACTATTAGCAAAAATCACAATGTCATTAAGTATATGATAAAATGACATTTCTATCCCTTATTTTTAACTATGCCAAATTGGAATATTCACCAAAAACCACCTGTAGTTTGATAGTTTTTGCGAAAAACCACCATATAGTTTGTGCGAAAAACCACCATATAGTTTGATAGTTTTAGCAAGAAATCACCCCGTAGGGTGGTTTTTCGTTAATATCGCATACTTCAAGATGGTTTTTCGTTAGAGAAAAAACCAAAGGGTGGGTACTCGTAAAAGGCTCAAACCTTAGGGTGTTTTTTGGTAAATATCCCTATAATTCATATTCTAACAATATTCATTTTGGTATGAGACTCGAAGGTTGTTTACTTAATATTCACTCCCTTGTGGAGATTACTTTGAATCTTTGATTTCCAAGCAATTACCAGCTGTTTGAGTTATTAATGGAAGACTTACATGATAGAATGCATTTTGTAATGATGCTTGGTTCGGTCCTTAACATGATCCGAGGTTCGGGCTGTGATTAATGTATTTGGAGAGTACTAGAGACATATATAGATTTTTAAAGCTTATTCTGATAACTTCACTCTTTCTGTAAGGATACTTTGGTAAAATTACATCACAGATGTCTATTTTAACTTCCTTGTCAAGTTGAAAGACGAAATACAATTTTGAATTGGCTTTCCGAATGATAGGTATCTTGTATAAGTGCAAATGACTATGTACAGCTTTTACCATGTAGAGGTTACTCCCTGGATTGAATTTTAGGATTAGCATTCTGTCATTCAGAAAAATCAAAACTACATTGTGGCAAAACTATTTAGATCAATTAATAGATTGGACCACAAAAATCCAAGAACATGTATTTAGCATTTTCTTTCTTACTTTTTAATATCACAGATAAATTGCCTGCAATTATTTCCTCTTTCTCTTGGTTTAGGAGAGGATGGTAAAGATTTTGTCACAGTGGAGCACTGTGGCGATGATTTTCTTGCTGCGCTTGCTGATGCAATGCAAGACACCGAGGACTGGGATGATTTGGAAGCTATCGAATCCGAAGCCTGTGGTGCACTAAGTAAAATAATTGAAACAAAGGCCACCAATGATCGTAGAGTGGAGACTGAGCCTTCATTTGGAAGTTCTGACACCAGCAAACGAGAGTCACGCAAGCATTCTAGATTAAGCTCTTCTATTGATGATGAAGATTCAGATTTGGAAGTCTTGAGCCAAAATAATAGCTACTCCTTCAACTCTAAAAGGAAGCAGGGCCAAACTTCCACTCAGACCGTGGGCAAACAACCCTTAATCTCAGCAGTAAGTGGCTATCTACCTTTTATTCATCATAATCATCATCATCATCATTATTTGTGTGAACATGTGTGATCCTCTTCTTACCTTTTTCATGTATAGTTCATTCCAGCTTTTATATGTTAGCAAGTGTTTAGTTCTGAAGATTTTGAATATGGAAGAACCAGAGGTAGCAGGATTTCAAAGGCATGTTATCATATGGGAACCATCCAATTTATATAGCTTATTTTAAAAAAAAATTGTGTAATATATGAGGTGGAAAGATAGCATCATCACATAGTTTGACCTGCCCAATCACAATCTATTTTGGTCCAAAAATTATTTTCTATTGAAAAGGTTTGATTTTCTTTCCAAGAATTTGTTTCTTGTTGTTGCTTCATATTAAATATAAATTTTTGCTTTAGTGCTGAGGGGAGGGAATTAATATATCCTATACGACGGAAATCTAGAATTGCCTTTGCAACTAGAGTTTTGAGTCTTTTTTATCCTGTCATGCTGAGGAGTGAAGTTGAGAAGCCCAGGACTAAGTACTTTTACATTGAGGTAGCAAAGTACTTTGTTAATTGGGGTAAAACGTTTTATATTGATTTATTGATTTACAGAGAATGCAACATACCTTTATATTCAAGTAAGAGCATGAAATACTTGACCTTAAGCCACCCTAAGCCTAATAAGAACAAAGAAGGGTGTGGATACTTGACCTCTAAGCTACCAAGGTTGATAATTGATGTGAATACTTGACCTCTAAGCTACCAAGGTTGATAATCTGCTAAATAGAAATCCTGAATACTGTGATCTCCTTGTCGAGCAGCCTGGAGAGTATGATGTAACTGATATTCTCGTGCAGCACCAGCCTGAATGAATTTACGGCTAAGAGAAAGCCATTGCTGACGAGAGGTGGCCATGCGTCCGATACTGAGACGACTGAGGAGCACCGAGACCGAGCGTATGATGTAGGCCATGATCTGCTGATCGGTCCATATCCACCGCTCTTTGGTAGTAGAGTAACAATCTCGGTGGAAGTACTGGAGTTATCAGTAAATAGTAATTGTAACGGAAATAGATGGGCAAGTGAATGTACCGTCAATATAAACCCCATAGAGCCAATGATCGTAGGTTACTCTGCATAGTGAGATCCCAACCAGTGTAACCTGCAGACTTGGCTAAAGGAGCGTCAATAGAAGGGAAATTATAAAGCCCACGTTTGTCCATGATGAGAAAATTTGATCGAATCTAAACTTTGTGTGTGTGTGTGTAAAAGCTAGAATTGAAAATAAAGATCCAAGGCCCAACTTGATTTTACTCAAGTCATGTTTAAATTATTGAAAATTACGGAGCCCACTTCTTGTAAAAGAAAAAGCTCTCTCAATCAAAGCCTTACTTGGCTCTATTCGGAGAGAAGGCAGTAGCCACTTCTCTCATTCTTTACCCTTTTTTCGTGGAGAAGAGGACAGCGGCGTCGACAACCGATGGCAGTGAGGGATCTTGACGGAGAAGAGAGCTTAGTGTGAGGATGCTCAGATCTCGAGCATCAAGAGCAGCGCTAAGATCAGCGAGCTCGAGTGAGAGAATGCCCAGATCTAGGGCATCAAGGAAATTGGCAGCAAATTTCGATCGAAGAGGAGGCGGTTGCGATGATGATGGTGGTGAAAGGGGAACTCGATCAAGGTGAACAGGCAGTGGACGGGGAGGTTGGATGGAGGATCCCATTCCCGACTCATTGGGTGACTTTGCTGTAGCATACTATAAGCAACACGATCGTCAGAAGCTATACCATTTTGCTATTCGTCTTCAGCCGCAGTTCGAGGGATTGCGCAGTTAAATACTTCATCGTGACCATCTTCCTAGTCTCGAGGATGCGGTAGTCGAGTTCTCATCCGAAGAGAGTCGCCTTCAGATATTAGTATCACCTGGCAGTTTTGATACGAGTTATTCAGCAACACCCTCAACTACAGTCTTAGTGGCCCAGATCGGATTACGTGCCTTACCCTGATACTGCTCGTCCTTCCTTCTGTTGCCATTGTAAGAAGACGGGACATGTCATAAACTTAAGCGGCGCCCAGCATCTGCTGTCTGCCCACCTACCGCAACCTACTGCAGCTGTTTCCATACCGTCTGCAAATTCTCAAACCTCATCATCACCCGCCACTCTTGTTGCAGTCTCCTCAGGAACCTTCTCCTTTGCACAAATAGCAGAGATTGTCAGCATTGTTGGACAGAACCTTGGCTTCAGTGGTGCTCCTTCTCTTTCCGACAGCACAGCTTCAGTCGTTACATAAAGTATTTTACTCTTTGGATATTTGACTCAGGTGTCTCACACCATATGACTATTGAAAAAACTTTTCTTACCGGCTGTTCTACTATTCCTATGTCATACATACTGCTAATGGCTTATCACTCATCGTTAACCAGTATGGTGTCATTACACCTCGCTCCTATTCTCCTGCCACTTTAACTTTAGCGTCTGTACTATATGTGCTTAAGTTAATCACGAATCTTCTTTCTGTTAGTCAAATTGCTGATTTTGGTTGTACTATCACATTCTCATCCACTTCATGTATTGTACATTATTCGAGCACCAGACGAAAGATTGGGTAGGCCGTAGGGTGAACGAGTTGTACCAGCTGAAGAGTCTCCATCCACCTATCTCAAATAAGATTGTAGCTGGAGTGGCTACATCTGATTTATGGTATCGTCGTGTAGGTCACATTTCAAGTTCTCGTATTAACTCGTTGAATGAGTCTGGAGTTTTAGGATTTCGTGTCTCCTTTAAATAATTGTGTTGGTTGCCGAATGGTTAAACAAACTGCTTTACCTTTTGTATCTCATAACAAAGTGTCTTCATAACCTTTTGATTTGATACATTCTAATATTTGGGGACCCGCTCCTGAGACATCAATGTCGGGTTATCGTTATTATGTTTGCTTTATCGATGATTACTCTCGCTATACTTGAGTTTATCTTATGCGCGCTAGATTTGAAATTATATCTATTTCACCGAGTTCACAAGCATGATTTACACTCAATTTCAAAAAAAAAAAAAAAAATTTTCAGATCTGATAACGCTAGTGAATATATTTCATCATCCATGCAAACAATTCTTAAGTCACATGGAACACTCCCACATCGGCCATGTTCTCACACTCATCATCAAAATGGTGTAGCTGACAGGAAACATCAACACATTCTAGAGATCACACGGACACTTCTTCCAGTTGCATCTGTTCCTCGTTCCTTCTGGGCAGAGGCTTTACCGGCTGCAATTCTTCTTATCAACATTTCTCCATCCTCGCTTTTTCCTGATACGACTCTATATGCTCGCCTCTTTAGGACACCTTTTAACTATTCCATTTTGTGCATTTTTGGCTATGTTTGCTTTGTTCTTCCTCCTTATGAATGAGACAAACTTTCTTCTCGATCAGTCAAGCGTCTCATGATGAGCTACAGTTCGTCTCATAAGGGGTATAAGTGTTGTGATTCAACACGCACGTTTGCATATCGCCTGCAATGTCAACTTTTTCGAGAATGTTCCCTACTTTGCACAATTGAATATAAACGTCTCGTTTTTTTGACTCCTCTTCATCTCATGCCCAATCTTCCTGTAATCAAATCGTCGTCCCTATCTATACTCCTGTTATGGATCCTATTGTTTGCAGCACATCTCCTACTTTACCTTTTGAGTTCACCAAGGTTCGCTCCAGTGATACTATTATTACGACCGAAGTTCACCTACACCAGCACCACCTTCCTAGGATGATGTTCCTCTTCTACCTCGTCCCAATCCCGTGCGAGATAGATGTCCACCTGCTCGTTTTAGCTTCTGCACCACTAACTCATATTCTTCTGAAATTGTCTCTCTTCTTTCTGCTATTCATTTCATACAGGAACCTCAAATCTTATATCGAGGATATGAAATATCCAGAATGGCAACAAGCTCTGCAGGAGGAATTACAAGCTTTCCGTGATACTCATACCAGGGATCTTATTCCTTTACCTTCAGGAGCTTGCAAGTAAATCTATAAGATCAAGACCAAGTCTGATGGGTCGATCGAGCGTTACAAAGCCCGTCTTGTGGCTCAAGGTTTTTCACAGGAATACAAGATTGGTTATGAGGAGATATTTGATCTTGTTACCAAGATCACTTCCATTCGCACCCTTATTGCCATTGTTGCCGCTCGAAGCTGGCCTATATTTCAAATGGACGTCAAGAATGTATTTCTTAATGGTGAGCTTTCAGAGACAATCTATATGCAACCTCCAGCTGGTGTTTTTGCTCCACTTGGTCTTGTTTGTCGTCTTCGACGAGCTCTTTATGGTCTAAACCAGGTACCTCAAGCCTGGTTTGAGTTCGGCAAACTCTTTTGACTGTCGGGTTCAGTGAAAGCCTAGCCGATTATGCACTATTCTACCGCTCTTCCTTCTGTGTTTATGCCCTTCTCTTGATATATGTCGATGACATGATCATAACTGGTGATGACTCTGAGATTATCACTTATCTAAAAGGACATGACAGTTCGAGATGAGGATCTTGGCCACTTGCGCTATTTCTTAGGGATAAAAGTTTCTTATTCTTCTCGTGGCTATCTACTTTCACAACAGGAGTATATTTCTGATATTCTTGACCGAGCCATGATTGATGATTATGCTTTTGCTAGAACTTCTCCGACAGCGACACCAATGGAGCTTCATCTTAAACTCCGTAAGGAGGATGGAGAACCTCTCTCAAACCCCACTCGGTATCCAAGAATGGAGGATCCCACAAGGCCGAAGCTCGAAGGAGATCGAGAGGAAGCTCAAGTCGAGAGAGGGAGCTCAAGTCGAGCTCGAATCGATAATGGAGCTTGAAGATCGATACCGTTGTGAATCAATCAAGGACGATGATCGGAAAACAACGCTATGATACCATATTAATTAAGGTAAAATGTTTCATATTGATTTATTGATTTACAAAGAAGGCAACATACATTTATATACAAGGAAGAGCATGAAATACTTGAGCTTAAGCTACCCTAAGCTTGACCTTAAGCCATCCTAAGCCTAATAAGAACAAATAAGGGTGTGAATACTTGACCCCGAAGCCACCAAGGTTGATAATTGGTGTGAATATTTGACCCCTAAGCTATCAAGGTTGATAATATGCTATCATACTTATTAACAAAAGACCTTACAAAAAATAGATATAGGCACTCAAAATTAATGATAGCTGCCCTTTGCTTTTAGGAAAATCAAATTTGGAGTCTGTGGTCAATAGAGAATGATGAAGCTAACTGCCCAAACAACATATCCTGTTTAGGATCCTAAAAACCCTTCGGAATGGTTTGGTTTGAGTGTTTTATTTTCTCAGGTGACACTCTCAGTGCATGTTCAGTTGGTGAATTTAATTCATTGGGGGCAAGGATTAAGTGTTTAAGTGCATTTTTCAGACATTCTTTTCCAAGTTGTTTACCGTGATTATGTATCGGAACTTACACTTGCTAGAATCTCTTTAATAATTTAATCTTCTAATGTTTAATTATAATATTTATACTCGCCTTTAGTTTTTCACAATTAATTTAAATTGTATTAGCTGCTTTTCTGCACTTATTGTATCTAAGCATTTCTTAGTCATGAATTGAAGGTGTATAAAAGCATCGACAAACATGGATCACTGCCATCACATCCTAATGGCAATGCATGCGATGATGCATTAGAAGATGGAAATGGGAGACTAGGATATAATGAATTGCGGGCTATGGATGATATTGAATTGGCCAATGTTGTAATATTTGGTAATAAAACATTTCGACCTCAGCAGTATCAAGCTTGTAAGGCGGCAACTGAGAACAGAGATTGCTTTGTTCTTATGCCCACTGGTGGGGGTAAAAGCTTATGCTACCAGGTTATGCTTTTTCTCTATTTGATTTTGCAATTTCATTAGACTTTATGCCGTAGACTAATTCAGATGATACTTAAAAGATTACTATTAATATATTAGTCAAGGAATACACCTTGTGCCACATGGGATGCAAATGAGTCGGTTGGACATCATGTTGTTATTATTCAATACATTCTCAGAAATCCTTTTAAATTTCACATTCTACTTCCGCATATTATGTGATATTATTTGCCTTTAAAGTGACTTATCTTGGATTTGGTTTTCCACGGTGTTCGGGTTTTGCTGCTCCGCTTTATCCTGCTTAAGTGGGTGATACTATATAACCTATTTTTATTGATGTATAGGCTTTGTGTCATAATGGGTATATAAGTATTGTAACGGGGTGAGAATAACACAAATACCATTTAATACAAAATCCCATCTTTTTTCTTCTTTTTATACGCCGTTTCTCTCAAACGCGCTCTAGTCGACAGGGGCTAGGGTTTTCCAGCTGCTCGACTTCAACAAACATCAAGATTTAGGTTTTGAAACTTTAAAAATTAAGGTTTCGGATCTGATTGACTTCAAGATATCAAGATCTAAATCAATTTCGAGCAATCCTAGGGTTCCCTATTTTGATTCCGAGTATTCGATCTTGAATTTCTAATTCGATTTCGACTGCACTAGTCTTGGATTGCAATCTTTTAGGTATTTTTTTGGTGATTTTATTGTTTTCTTTGTATTGATTTTGTTGGTTCTTCTAGTTACAATTGATATTTATTTTGAAAACGAATTCTAACAACAATATGATTTTTTTCACAGTCAATTCTGACAACAATATGATATTTTGAAAACTAATTTAGACTTCTGAAAGTGCAAAAAGAACATAAAATAGCTATTAGAATCATTATTTATTGACAAGGAATAAGAAAATTGACGAAAACACCACTTTTCTTATTTTTGAGCGGTTTGAGCGGCCGCTTAAGCGGCCGGGCTTCCCGACCGCTCTCCCGACCGCTCTGCCTTTTTATTCCGCCTTTAAAACATTGGTTTTCCATTCATTTTCTTAGAAAGCTCATTCAAGTTCCACAGGCTACTCACATAAGAAGTTAACTAGCGTGAACTTTTAATTGTTTCGAACTATCATTGTGTACCTTGAGATATATATCTAATGGACGGAGATATATATCTAATGAACGGTCAAATTAAGTTTATGGGGGTAATTTTATAAAACACCATCAACTTTTTAGGGATTTGAGATGGCACCAATGAACTTTAAAAATGCCATGAAAGCCCTCAAACTAGCATTGTAATCTGAAAATGTCCGATTTAAATATAATTTACGAAGAATTATAGTTATTTCTACGACAATACATATAACACATTGAGAATGACTGATTTGGAAAATAAAACACCAATTTTTTAAATCCAACCCAAAATCTTCTTAAATTAAACCCAAATCAAACATTTTCATACATTATTTGCAAATTTGTTTGGGGGGGGGGGGGTTGTGGCATTTAAAAAAAAGTTTATTGGTGTTATCTTGAAAACGCAAAACGCTGAAAAGTTGATGGTGTTGTATACTATTTACCCTAAGTTTAAGATCACAAGCTTAATGGAATTGCTTGCAATAGTAAACCCACAGCTTTTGCTTGAATTGTCTAATTTCTGATTAAATTCTGTCAGTATTCCAGCAAAGTGTGTAACTTGGTCTATATAGATGAGCAGTTTTTGGAAATTAACATGTCATTTCTGGTTTTTATAGCGATAACCATTTAAGCAGTTCTGCAGCTGGCATCATGTGAAATTTGTTTCCATTGTAAATTTTACTGATGCTGTCATTTCACTTCAGCTTCCTTCAATTCTCCATCCAGGTGTTACCATTGTAGTATGCCCCTTGCTTTCACTGATTCAAGATCAGATCATTACACTGAACATGAAATATGGGATACCAGCAACATTCCTAAACTCTCAGCAAACTTCTTCACAAGCATCGGCAGTCATGCGAGAGCTGCGGTAAGGAAGCTCTTTATGTTTCTGATAAAAAAAGTCACATGTTTTCTTCCCAATTAAACCACCATCTATGTATTCTTTGAAGTATGAAATATCATTACCCAATGATTAATTCTATCACAGTTCGGATTTAATTCGAGGAGTTAGCAGTGCTACTATTGTTCCTTACTAACATAGAATGTTTGGAATAAATAAATAAATAAAGACAATGGGTTTAACTCTATGTCGCAAGCCAAAGGACCCTCTCTAGACTTGTGCCTTTCCAAGTATCTCTCTAACTCGTGAGATTATTGTGCCAAGAACGTCTGATTTATGAATTTTTCTTCATTTAATTTGTTTGCCATCGTGCTGACAGAAAAGGTACACCGTCGTGCAAACTCCTATATGTCACTCCTGAAAGAATAGCTGGAAACTTTACGTTTCTGGAAACACTACGATGCCTTCACCAGAAGGTACCTGTTTAACTTTGTCTTTATTATGTGAGAACATTTATCTTCATTTATGATGTTATACTTCTCGTTCTAGATACTGTCAAAAATTAGGTTCTCATAGTAGTTGCTACCTTACAGGGTCTCATAGCAAGGTTTGTAATTGATGAAGCGCACTGTGTGAGGTAATGTCTCATGCTAGATGTTGGAACAGTCATGCCAAGATTTAGTTGAATATTTTATACGGATAATTGCATGAAATCCTCCTTGTAGTTTACCTCAAATTCAACTCAATTCAACTCAAATGGTTAACTAATTTGATTATGGAGCTCTTTTTTCCTTCCTTTTTTCTTTTTGAGTTGTTTAGAGTAGAATTTGAGTGTTAAAATGTTTTGGACGATGAACAGAGGGGGTGATTGTTCTAATAAATCACTGTGGGGGGGGGGGGGTTGGTGGTGGTGGTTATAAGTGCTATATGGAGTAAACGGCAGGGGCGTTTAGTGCCATTAACCCTATTTTAAAATATAGATCAAAGTTTCTAAAATAAGCTTTGCAATTTCGCAGCCAGTGGGGCCATGATTTTCGTCCAGACTATAGAGGACTTGGGTGTCTAAAGCAGAATTTTCCTGATGTTTCAGTTATGGCCTTAACTGCAACGGCAACCCATTCTGTTCGAAAGGTAGTCGACAATAATGCTTATTCATTTATTCAAAATAGAATGAAAGGTGAACTTCTTAGTTCTTACATTTGATTTACTATCCAGGATATCCTGAATACTTTGAGAATCCCACATTCGCTAGTTCTAGAGACGGGTTTCGATAGACCAAACCTGAAGTACGAAGTGGTCGGTAAAAGCAAAGATCCACTGAAGCAGCTCGGGCAGTTGTTGAAAGATAGTTTCAAGAACAGGTGTGGAATAATATATTGCCTTTCAAAGAGTGAATGCATGGATGTTTCCAAGTATTTAAATCAGAAGTGCAAGATAAAAACAGTATACTATCATGCTGGTTTACCTGCCAAACAGAGAGTTACTGTTCAAAAGAAATGGCATACTGGAGAAGTTCATGTTGTTTGTGCAACAATTGCATTTGGAATGGGGATTGACAAAGCAGATGTTGTGAGTATGGCTAAAACTTGCTCTTTAGTTCCTTTAAGGTTTTATGTGTGAAGAACCACTTTACCCAAAAGCTTAAGCTAGTAGTTTGTAGAATAACAATGCATATTAAGACAATTATTCTCAAACCCCCCGGCCGTTCAGTGAGCCTTTGGCCACCAAAAGGCTGTATAGGCAGAATAAGTGGGGAGTAAATAAATATATTTTTAGATAAACAATAATGAGATTTAAACTCAAGACCGTCTAAAACGTGGTTCTCTGATACCAATTCAAGAACCAATTTATGCAAAAGCTTAAGCTATTGGGCTATAGGGTAAGAATGTATATCAAGACAACATAATTCTTAACAGTATATGATTGTTTACATTCACTTTGCAGCGTTTTGTTATACACAATACCTTGTCGAAATCAATCGAAAGCTATTACCAGGAATCAGGAAGAGCAGGTCGAGATGGTTTGCCTGCAGCGTGCATTGCACTTTACCAGAAGAAAGATTTTAGTCGAGTTGTATGCATGTTAAGGAATGGAAAAGGTGTTAAAAGCGAGAGTTTTAAGACAGCCATGGCCCAAGCAAAGAAAATGCAAGAATATTGTGAATTGAAGGTAGCTTATATCTTCATACATTTGCTTAGTGCCACACTGACTTGCCTCATAATTGCTAGATATTCTCTTCATCTTCATTCCTTCACAAATAAAAAGAATCATTAGAGACTTGAGTAAAAATATTTACAACCGACCTCTATTCTGTCCATGTCAAAAAAGGTTTTCTTATAAAGATGTTTCATGAGAAAATGGTCATTCTATATTATGTTGTTTGAATCTGGAGTTTGCAGATTCAAACTTGGTATATTACTGGGAGTGTATAATTTAGAATTTGAATGAGAGCATATAGTTTGAATTATGAGTTGCCAACACCATATTCGGACTTGTGTACAAAACGGGAGCTTTTGACTTACTTTTAGCAATGGCCGCTTATACCTTTAACTACTAACTACTGAAGTGCTTGCTCCGGATTCCAATTTTGCATATGATTGCATATCTTGATTCAGGTGGTTCCCAAACCTGTAATTAAACTTTTCAGTGCCATAATATGATACAAACAAGACAAGTTTGATTCTTATTTTTATTCAACTGGGTCTAATTTTAATTTTTCCTTCCACATAGTTTTTCTTTATAAGGCAGCCCTAAATGCAACAAATCTTTTCATCAGACTGAGTGCAGGAGGCAAACACTTTTGGAGCATTTTGGTGAGTCATTCAACAGAGACGTCTGTAAATATGGCTGCAGTCCTTGTGATAACTGCCTAAAGACGCCGGGATGAGCTTATGTAAATCACAAAAAAGTTTTTGTTAACTATGTTGTCACATATCACATGTACCGTTCAGGTACGTAGAACGTATTCATGATTTGCCTTCTCCATTCCACTTCTTATATTCATTTGTAACCAATGGGTAAATATGTACCTTTGAAATGCAGCTGAGAGTGCAACGTTTAACTTTTGGCCTCTTCACTTGAGATTCCCAAATTGAAGATTTTATAACCGCGATTCACCTTGAAAACGTCACCAAGTTCTTGGTTTTCCTTTTTATTTTTCTTCTTTAAGAACTTCTCTTTTTGTAACTTTATTGGTTAAATGCGAAACTATTCATGTTTTGTGTGGCAAAAATCTATTGTGTCATCCAGTTCGTACTTCCAACTTTTTCTGAATTTTGATACACACTAATAGGCAACTTACCATACGTATAACTGTATAAGCATTATACTGGAACTGTAGCCAGATTGACTGCACACAAACTATGTGTCGTCCGTTAAAACTCAACAGAACATACAATGTGGAATCATATGTTTTGGACCAATACAAGCTTTATTAAGGAACAATTTAATGATGTAATCGTTTCTACCTTTTCTTACCAAAGGTAAACGCCACAAAAATATCAATCAAAATCTTAATATGGGAGCAATTCTGAAATTAATTTATATAATGCAGATAATTCATAATACTATCAATTTTTTTAATATAAAATCGAACCAATATGATGGAATTTCTGTTGAATTGTCTGCAGTATGAAACCGCTTAGATATTTATACCCCATATAAAATGGGCTTAAACTTTGTAATGTTTGTTTGGAAAACCTCAGAGTTTTTCTTAAGGGGCACTGGCCTGTAGGTCCTAACCTATGCACATATCACATACAAACACACCATGCACACAAGGCACGCACAAACTCAAGATTTTATTATGACACCTAATTGACAACTAAGAAGTCGAAAGAGGCTTTTGAAGTGCAATGCGTGTGTATGTGTGTGTCCCTTTTGCATATTAGCGTCCCCTGTCTTTTATGAAGTGCAATGCTATTCTTTTCATATAACACTAGACGCAATTTAAATGTTATAGAACGCAGAATTGCGTCAAGAGGAAAAGCCTCTGTTTCCCACAAATTTTTCATGTGAAACAACTTTGCGGTCTTTGCCTGCATGCTTACACACTCTATTCCCCTGCCAAAAAAGTTATACACATAAAATTACACTCGAGAGGATAATTTAAACATATATTCTCATTTATTCTTTAAATCAGTTCATCACCCGAACCCTTTTGACAAAATGCTCACCACATCAATGTTCAACACTCTCTTCAACACCTTCCTCTTCAATCACCTTAAGGGACTCCGACCTCTGCAGGCTCATCTGCTTATAAAACATTGCGATAAACTCGTCCGCCTTCATATCAATGGCATTCGGCTCTCCATCACCATTAACCTCTTCCTCGTTCTCCTCATTTTCATCGAGTATCTGGAGATCCTCTGCTGAAGCATATCGGCTCATGCCTGTGGACGAGCAAGGCGACGGCGGTGGCAAGTTGGAGTCGTAGTATGAGTAGTATGAGTCGAGCGGCGGTGGTGGAGGGGGGGCCGGGCGTTCATAATCGATCCTGTACTGCAGAGGGCGCACGCCGGCGACTATAGATTTAAGGACCGCGTCGGTGTCAACAATTGCAGCAGCAGCAGCAGCAGTGACAGTATTCTTTTTAGAGTCGCCGCGGATTGCCATCATGGCGGCACGGAAGAAGTTCATTCCTCCGCCTCGTTTCTTGGATTTTTGGACGGGTGGAAGGGTGGCAGGGGCGGTGGCGCCATTTTCTACTTTCTCCATACAAAGGAGAAAGAGATGGCTTTGTTGCGTGGGTGTTTTGAGCCTTTCGAGGCTTCTTTTTCGATTTTTATTATTATTTTTGTTTCTTCCACGAGGGGATGTGGAAATGGGGGGAAGATGTTATATAGGCAAAAGGGAGGCTTTGTATAGGATGCCTATTTGTGGTTAAAGGGTTGTTGAATTTGTGAGAAGGTGATGATGGCCAGCGTTTGTGTGGTTTGTGTAGGCATGCAGTTTAAGGCCATGCAAGATTCCAGGAACAAGGAGTTTGAATGGGTCTCATGATAGCTTAGTTCTCTTGAAATAAAATTTTCTTTTCCCCCAAATAAGGGAGTTCCAATAACCAGCAAAACCATATAGAGTGATTGCTTTATTATCGGATATAATAATTTAATTGAGATTGTTTGAACACGTGCAAATGCAAGGAGGTCGACTGTGAAGAGAAATTAATTCTATTCAATGCTCCAACAGAAACAGATGCATTTTGAACATGGATGGGCATTTAATTAAGAATGATATGATAGTTGTTTGTTCAATCATCAAGGAGATGACCATTAGCCTTTACATAGTTTGAATAAAAGAAAATGATCCGTGCAGACGATCAACAAGTTTGGAATAAAGGCTTGCTCGTGTTGTAGATTAATATGCATGTGCCATTTGATTGTTTTTTGTAGGTATTGCATCACCGCTCTCCTTTCTTTAAACATATTCTCTATTATACTTCTATATTACAAACCGTGAACACAGCAAAAGAATCCAAGGTTGCACATTCCTGTCAGAGCAGTTTCCTTTAGTAACTTGAGGTTTCTTTTAGAAATGCAAAGCATTAAAGTCTGTAAGCTTTTTACTTGGAGGTTCAGGTTTTTTTTCATATATATTTTGATGATACTCATAAGTGGGAATTCGTCAGATCATGACACGTGGCAGATGACCTGTCCCGGGGCTCACGGGACAGGAGCAAACTCGATATATTGAAGCCATTCTCCGGGCCTTCGCCCCGAGAATTAACTCGACCTTCGATGGCCTCTCAGAACACTTCCATGGTCGCCTTACGAATAACCATCGGCTCGCCTTCGAACCTCCTACACGCTGGGCTTCCTCAGCCTTCCCAGCTCGCCTCCGAGCTATCACAGAGTCGAGCTTCCTCGGCCTCCCGCTCGCCTCCGAGCCTCCCGCCGGGCTAAACCTCCTCGGTTCTACCAAGCAATCAAGGACGCAGAGCCCAAGCGCCTCCGCCACGGCTCCGCGTATCTCGCTAGAAGAGAGATATCTGCTACCCAACATCCCGCGTTCCACGCCGTCGTATCCCCCACTAACGAGCGTATCTCGTCATTAATGGGGGGATCCTGTCATTCATGCAGGCGTAACGTCAGGGGCGTAACCGACGGCGAAGATCTCGCGCCATCTCGCTCCAAGCGATCACTATAAAAACCCCCCTCTCAGACGACTCAGGTAAGACAATTTCAATCCAACAAGCCGCTACTTTGCTCAAATTTCTCGGCTAACTTGATCGTCGGAGGGTCCACAGTGGTACAACCAATCCGGGATTTCTTTGCAGGTAGCCCGGCTTCACCTCGAAATCAACCCATTAAGATCCACACGCTCAGGAGGACAACCATCAACTTCAATCTCAACCTTTCATCAACGCTCGCGACAGATCGATGGAGGACAACATTTGAAGGAGATCCAGGCCTCCATCAATTGGCGCCGTCTGTGGGAAAGCTCAATTTTCTCCACCCATCGAAAGTTGATCTTATTGGGATTCCTTAGCACCCTACTGGGTTTCCACATCAACTACCATGCCACTTTTAAAAATTCTAAGGTGCTAATGAACCCTAAGCTAGGATCAAGCTAGAGTGAAAAGACAATAAAACATGTAATCAACCATTACAAGTAGTGAGCAAGGAATACAACCTTTGTAGACCGGTCCTTCACTTCTAAAGCTCCGTGTTGACGTCCCTTCGCTGCGATCATGGATCTCCCGAACTCTAGTATGGGTTCCTTCGGAGAAATGAACAAGCTTGCTCATAGTCTTCGAGGCCGAAAATGATCTACGTCGAGAAGACTCAAACTCAAGCCAACCCTTCACTAGGTCATGAACTTTGTGAAGAGAACACCCTTTACTACCCAAACAAGTGTATAAGATGATGAAGTAGGAAGTGGGCTCAGTTTAGATTTTATTTTCTCACTCATTTTCATCATTTTCCATGGAGTTAGAGAGCAAGAGGAAGAAGATGAAGAAAACAACTCAAGAAAATAAACCAAGAGATGAATGAATGAGTTATGCAACCATGGGTGAGTTAGTATCATATACTAACCATTGTAGAGACATAACCATGGCTAAATAATAATGGTTAGGTTTAAAATATCTTAAGTAAAACAAATCAAGTGGACTTGGTCAATAGTTATCCAAAAGCTTCATGAAGCTTCATGCCATGACCAATTTCCACCTCATTTTGATTTACTAAGATAATTAAAACCCCTCATTATTGGTAGCATGGTGTAAGTCATACACACACCCAAGTTTGCATGTATCATCAAGCATGATACAAACATGTACACAAACATATATCACATATACACTATGTGCACATCAAGTGAGAAAAACAATCTTAAGTGAGCCAATACTAGTTAATGTAAAGTAATATATCAAATATATAATTATACATTAAATCATTAAATCAACAATTGATTTAATAATCCGGACATATCACATATAACCGACTAATATCATGTGTATCAATCTATCGAATCAACACTTGATTCGATAACCTGGCTATATCTCATATAACCGACCGATAACACAAATCACGAGAATAGAATACAGTATCTCATACTCGTATTATTCTCGGTCCCGCACATATCTCATATGTGCTCCTACCCCGTTTCGCCTGAGCTAGGAAACCTCTGTGTAGGACTCTAAAGACTCGTCAATACGCCGACAGTAGGTGATGATCATATCAAACACCCACAAGCCGCAGGACGCGTGCTAAACGTAATGACCACCTGGGTATTGAGCGATCAGAAGATCAACAAGCAAGCCTGCTCATACTCCTGCGAATCCAATCAGTAACACTTACCGTACAGTCCGGTCTCTTCGTCTGATATGCCGCATATCTCGTCTAGGGGTGGTAAACGTTAGACCCAAGTAACTCGATAAGTCGTGCCGATGTGAGGCTCATCACAGGTTGAGAAACTACTGATAACACTTACCAGTAAATCTCAGAAATAGCCCTGGCCAGGGACTTCATGTTATAGCCAATCGAGCACAGCGCAACATCAACTCCCAATACCGGGAAACACGAATCCCCTCCTATCACTCATTGCCTCCATGTGATTCGGGACTGTACCCAAAAACCACCGTTTTGCACGTTCTCTTGAACGTGGTAAGGCGGAAATTAAAGCACAGTGGGAATCACACAAGACTCTATGATGATCTCGGGTCAACAGATTAACCTGTACCAGTGTCACCAGAGAACTACCATCTGACGTGAGGTATAATACCATCTGGGAGTTCTCGGCGAGTCCGTCCAGTGTACCCAGTCTCCACTGAGCACCCGTATATCATATCTGATGTCAAACACCAATGGATATGGGATCATCCATCGCCCATCTACATGGGTCGAGAAGCTATACGCTAGTTTACTCAGGTATATCGATGCCCCGTCTCAATACACCCACGACTAGGGATTTTAAAGGATGTACTCATAGACTACCATTATCCTACTAGTATGATCCGCATCATAATCCAGGTAGTCAAGTACACATCCTAAGGGCTTTACCAACATGTAACAGAGAGACAATCAGTGTACATGTTAAGATAAAGAGTAACCAGATAGCATACTATCATGTCGAGCAAGAAAGTCCTCCATATATATGTCCAAGCATCCACTACAATATACATCTCATGTACAATAATGGCCTCTAGGGTATACATATAACTAACAATCTCCCACTTGCACTAGGGCCATCATACAGCAGTGGTTGTAGTATCTCATACTCAACCATCCCATAAAAGTCTCTCTCTGGGAAAAGGTCTTTGTGAGTGGACCCGCCGTGTTGTCCTCTGAGTCTACTCTTCTAACTTCGATCCCCTGGAGATCAACCATCTTCATGATCAGGTGATACTGCCTTAGAATATATCTGGATCACTGATGGGACGGGCGTTCCTAGGCATAAGCCACAACTCCATTGTCACACAATGGTAGGAACGAAGTTCATCTCATGAGCTAATATATACCCAGACTTTCTCTTTGGTAGCATCTTTGGTAGCGATGTATCCAGCCTTTATCGTCTGGTTTGCCACGGTATCTAGCTTGGAACTCTTCCAACATACTGTCCTTCCACTGAGGGTAAAGACAATGCCTGTGACTAACATTCAGTCGATCTTACCACCCTGGAAGCTATCCAGTGATTCTTCCCAGGATCGATTGATACCATCTCACTACACCTAGTGAGAATCCTAACATCCACTTAGATTTATCTCATAGATCCAAAACCCAGGATTTAGGAGGTATCACCTTGATCCTATATGGAGAATCCTTGTGATAAGAGGAGATTGACCGAGCGTAGTATAGGAAACTCCTTTCCTATCAAGAGTATGTCATCCACGTACAATACGAGGAAGACCACCTTACTCTCTACTACCTTTTTGTATATACAAAGTTCATTTACCATTTTGATGAAGTTAAACGATTTGACTACCATATCAAAACGGATGTTCCAATTCCGCGATGCCTGCTTTAACTCGTAAAGCAACTTGCATACGTTTCCGCTGCTCCCATTGTCTACGAAGCCCTCTGGCTGTGTACTTATAGACGCTCTGATCTAAATCACTATTTAGAAAAGCAATCATGACACCCAACCTCTAGATATCGTAGTCATGGTATGTAGCAATGTCAAGTAGGATCCGGATAGACTTAAGCATACGTACTGGAGAAAAGGTTTCATCATAATCCACACCTGGTCGATGACAAGAATCTTTTACAACAAGTCTAGCTTTGAATGTCTCAACTTTTCCATGTACACCAAGTAATCTTCTCAAGATATACTTGCTCCTGATGGGGATTTAACCCTTCAGATATAGCAATCAAAGTCCATACTTTGTTGGTGTATATGGATTCCATCTCAGATCGCTTAGCATCCAGCCATTCTTACAGAGTCCCCACTCTTGATGGCCTACTCGAAATTAGTTGGGTCATCATCACATGATGCAATCCTCGCTCCCACTGTCATTAAGAAAACCGAAGTATCTCTCAGGCGGATGAGGAACCCTACCAGATCGGCGGAGAGGCTGAGCTTCGTCGGGAGCTATTGAATCCTCTGGTTCTAACAAATCGTCAGCTATAGTTTGTATAGTTAGAACTCCTTCCAGTTCTACCTCATGACCACTAAATTTCTTTCCAAAATAAATTCCTTTTCTAAAATGGCGGTCATGTCGAGAAATAAAACACCTTTTGTTCCTCGGTGCGGTAGAAGATATTCCCTTGCGAATGCTTAGGATATCCAACAAACTTCCACAGATCCAACCTTTTCTCGAGCTTGTCCGAATTTTGCTTTTATACATAGGCCGGACAACCCCAAATCTTAACTTACTTAAGAGATGGGCTCTTCCCATACCATATCACATATGGAGTGGTAGGCACCTGATTTGGCTGGAACCCTATTCAATAGGTATGCAACTTCTCAAGTGCATAACTCTCTAAAAGGAAATAGGCTACTCAGTAGTACCAATCATAGAGCGCACCATATCTCATAGGGTGCGATTGATCCGCCCCGATACACCTATGTGCTGTGGTGTATACGGAGGAGTAATGCTGATAGAGAATCTCATTCTCCTTTAGAATAGTCCAGGATCTCCGTGCTCAAGTATTCTCCTCCCTGATCTCATCATAGGACATAATACTTATACCCATTTTGGTCTCTACTTCTAACTTATATTCTTTGAATTTCTCAAAAGTTTTAGACTTGTGTTTCAACAGGAACATATGTCCAAATCTTGAGAGATCATCAGTGAATGTAATGAAGTACAAAGAACCGGTCCTGGCATGTGTAGACAGGGGACTTACATACACCAATATGTATCAATCCCAAGTGTTCACTAACTCTTTCTTTGTTTCTAATAAACGGAGCTATGGTCATTTTATCTTTGTGACATGACTGGCAAGTTTCACAAGATGTAGATTCAAACTGATTTAAATATGCATTTTTATGTAACTTAGCTAGTCGGGTCGCATTGATATGACCTAGTCTACAATGCCTCAAGAAGGATTCATTTATTTCTGAACTATTCCTCTTGTGTGTGTTCTGTACGTTGAGAGCTGTGGTTTGATTTAGAGTGTATATGCTTTTAGATAACGTGCCTGAACCGATCAACTCTTGATATAAGATATGTTCAAAATATTATCCAACAATACAAAATTATATACTTCTTTACTAAATAAAGAGACTGATATGATGTTGTATATCAAGTTCGGTATCTAATAACATTCGTTCAGAATCAATGTACTTGGTAATACAGGGTGATAACTGCCAACTTCTTGGCTGCAACAATTGCACCGTTTCTAACTCTTGAAACTTTATCACCCATTCTCAGTTCTCTACCTATCTGTAGCCCATGTAACATATTACATATATGGGATCCTGATCCGGTATCTCATACTGAGGACGTAGAGAATACTGAGAAACAGTTCTTTGTAACGAGCACACCCGAAGAAGATGCATCATCATGTACTTTCTTTGTTTGGGCGGCACGGGAATCCTGGTATTCCCCTATTTCCTGCTCGGTCTTATAACAATTATAAGTTGGAGCGGGACTAACGTTCCCCAGCTCAGTATAACAAGCGGGTTCGGTCAATACATCCGCATTATTATCTTGATTAAGGCGTGACATGGTCGCTACCTGGAGAGAGAGAGAAGAAAACACTCAGCGTATGCTCTTGCAAGATTAGATTCGTTATTATTTTATCTAATCAGGATGGCTGCCACTGTTTTTATCAAATTTTCCTCCAAACCCTAAAAGGAAAGTCTAACCGGGATTAATTACACCCTACAATTTCGCCAATCTTTCAGCCAGGCCAGTGCCGGTACTTTGAGGGAGGTTCCCCGTGCTTTCGCACGGACCTAATTAAAGTAAACCTCATTTTTCCAGGGGCGTAACTCCGTTGACACCTTTCTAGACACCTACTTGATCGGCTAATTGTAATGGGTAAAACTCTCCCAGGAGAAACTATTACTCGCAGTGGGTATCGGGATCCAACTATCTCATAAAAGGTATGCAATCTCATTGCAAATTTCAACACTTGAAATTCTCGATAATATTTTGCCCCTAGTATCCTATGACCTTGACGAAATCCAACAAACCATAGGCTGCTAGTCAAGTTCAACCCGTACATTACTTGATTGAATTAAACCCACCCGCACGACCCTTGACGAAAGCCAACAAAGTCGCACGACTACCCTAACTCAATCGCATTCTGCATAAATAGTTACCGCACACCACGCCTTGACGAAAGCCAAAAAACGTAGCACGAATACTATGAAGTACTTATCTGAAATGACGGAGGGCTACGACAGGTTTTTAAGAAAACCTTTTGCGTAATGAACTTGATATCGTTGTAGAATCGAGTGATTTTGAAAAGGAGTGTTTTTGAGGCCTTTACTAGTTTTGCTAAAGAGGCCACTCCCGGTGAAGGGATCTCGGCTCTTTCCTTATCGAATAAGGTGCAGGATATTTCACAAATACCACTATACAAAGCAAAAACTATAAAAGCAATCAAAAGACAAACCGAGTTTGTAGCATCTGCTAGTTTCGCTAAAGAGGTTACTCCCGGTGAAGGGATCTCGGCTCTTTCCTTATCGAATAAGGTGCTGGATATTCTACAAGGAATACCGCTATGCAAAGCAAGAACTAAAGCTACCAGTTTTTAAAACAAGTTTCTACAACATCTTTAGGTTTATTTTCTTTCATTAATCTCATTAATGAAGTCCCATCATTTTAAGTTACCTGAATATCACAGATAAATACAACGTACGCTTATGCCATCCGCATTCGTCTCGATGTCCCGTCATGCACCGTTAGGTTAGGTAACTAACGGCAGAGCGGGGCAGGGCTAGCGCGGGTGTAAAACATAAGCAACGTCTATATAATATATCACATATACTATATACAGTATCTATCTTAACATATCAAATCATCACATCACAGATATCGCAGCAGAAAACAACTTATGAAATATTAGATATACTAGGATTTCCAGGTTTTATATTAAGCCTGTATAAAACACGGATTCCACGGTCGTGATGAATAGCCAAACCCACATCCCTAGACCCCTACGAGAGCGGCAAGCAACCCTACCAATTTTAGAGTTAGGAGACCCGGACTCGACGCCTCGAGATGGTCTCCCACTGGACTCTAGAACCCGGTTACTTGTGCTCCCTTCCTTGGGTCTATTCTAATGCGGAAAAGTAAATAATATACATCAACGGTGACATCTTCCTCAATCCGGAAATGCCCCAATAAAAGAATATTACATACAAGTTTTTACATGAATGAAAATGAACTCTCATCTCACATAAAACCCCCGGCTATTCAAACACGACGATCCAATATAACATATCCCAGCAACACATAACATCACATGTCATCAACGTAAGTAAATATGCGTATCCCAATTGTCGTTGACATATAGCAATGAAACCGGCGATACACCACATATTACACTTACGGTCGCAGAAAAGAAAGCGAAAAACTACAACAATTGGAATCCGCACTGCCCTTAGACATCATAAACCCGGAATATCACATATTCTGGATTTCATGCCTAACAATGCAAATTTTACATTTAGGTCTCAATCATGAAAACACTTTTCAAAGGAAGTCGGGTAATTCAACAAGACTCCCGATTCCGTCCGAGGCCGAAATGTTAAACTTGCATGCAACTAGATAGAT
This sequence comes from Agapanthus africanus, assembly GCA_030015575.1. Lineage (NCBI taxonomy): Eukaryota > Viridiplantae > Streptophyta > Magnoliopsida > Asparagales > Amaryllidaceae > Agapanthus > Agapanthus africanus. The sequence goes on from CM057341.1 coordinate 129,515,290, forward strand.
TCCAATTATTGTATCCCATCACATGATATCCGGACGATGTTAAACTTTTCGATCGATTCATCAAAGTCCCACAATTTCCCGACAGCTCAACACTTGAGCATAGTTTTAATAATACCCGGAACATACCACAGTACCTATGGACCAACCGTAGAAGGGCAAACCCAAGCCTCACTCATGCCGCCACGGAACTGCGGCAAACCCTAAGGTATGACCGCGGTTCCACGATCCAAAAAAGTCGAGTTAGGGTTTCTTTCTTCTAGAGGGTCCACAGAATTACTTGCATGTTTTTCCGAATACGTTAAACTTGGAAAAATGGGTTTTTGACATTCGATCGAACTTTTTAACTTCGCCTAGAAAACTTGTGAAAACTCAAATACAATGTTAAACTACGAATACGAAACACTCCGAATTGTTTATAGTGTAAGATTACATTTCATGAAAAATTAGCAAACACAAACAACACCTGAAACACTAAACCCCAGTTCCTGGAACACCACCAAAATTTTAGGCCAAAATCCCACGAGGGGGCCGAGCTCGCCGGAATATGTCTCAATGTCGCCGTCCATTTTCCAAGGTGTTGGGCTCAAATTTTGGTAGTGTTCATATTGTATCACATACAATATTCTGCTTTTGTTTAAATAATTTTTAGGGGTCATTTAAAATTTGACAGAAACTGGGTCTCGATGTTTCACGTTTCGGAGTTGTTTCAGTTTCGTAATCTAGCACACACCGTCTAATACTCTAGCCCGGCTCTGATACCACTGTTGGGATTCCTTAGCACCCTACTGGGTTTCCACAGCAACTACCATGCCACTTTTAAAAATTCTAAGGTGCTAATGAACCTTAAGCTAGGATCAAGCTAGAGTGAAAAGACAATAAAACATGTAATTAACCATTATAAGTAGTGAGCAAGGAATACAACCTTTGTAGACTGGTCCTTCACTTCTAAAGCTCCGTGTTGACGTCCCTTCGCTGCGATCATGGATCTCCCGAACTCTAGTATGGGTTCCCTCGGAGAAATGAACAAGCTTGCTCGTAGTCTTCGAGGTCGAAGATGATTTACGTCGAGGAGACTCAAACTCAAGCTAACCCTTCACTAGGTCATGAACTTTGTGAAGAGAACACCCTTTACCATCCAAGCAAGTGTATAGGATGATGAAGTAGGAAGTGGGCTCACTTTAGATTTTATTTTCTCACTCATTTTCATCATTTTCCATGGAGCTAGAGAGCAAGAGGAAGAAGATGAAGAAAACAACTCAAGAAAATAAACCAAGAGATGAATGAATGAGTTATGCAACCATGGGTGAGTTAGTATCATATACTAACCATTGTAGAGATATAACCATGGCTAAATAATAATGGTTAGGTTTAAAATATCTTAAGTAAAACAAATCAAGTGGACTTGGTCAATGGTTATCCAAAAGCTTCATGCCATGACCAATTTCCACCTCATTTTGATTTACTAAGATAATTAAAACCCCTCATTATTGGTAGCATGGTGTAAGTCATACACACACCCAAGTTTGCATGTATCATCAAGCATGATACAAACATGTACACAAACATATATCACATATACACTATGTGCACATCAAGTGAGAAAAACAATCTTAAGTGAGCCAATACTAGTTAATGTAAAGTAATATATCAAATATATAATTATACATTAAATCATTAAATCAACACTTGATTTAATGATCCGGTCATATCACATATAACCGACTAATATCATGTGTATCAATCTATCGAATCAATACTTGATTCGATAACCTGGCTATATCTCACATAACCGACCGATAACACAAATCACGAGAATAGAATACGGTATCTCATACTCGTATTATTCTCGGTCCCGTACATATCTCATATGTGCTCCTACCCCGTTTCGCCTGAGCTAGGAAACCTCTGTGTAGGACTCTAAAGACTCGTCAATACGCCGGCAGTAGGTGATGATCATATCAAACACCCACAAGCCGCAAGACACGTGCTAAACGTAACGGCCATCCGGGCATTGAGCGATCGGAAGATCAACAAGCAAGCCTACTCATACTCCTGCGAATCCAATTAGTAACACTTACAGTACAGTCCGGTCTCTTCGTCTGATATATCGCATATCTCGTTTAGGGGTGGTAAACGTCAGACCCCAGTAACTCGATAAGTCATGCCGATGTGAGGCTCATAACAGGTCGAGAAACTACTGATAACACTTACCAGTAAATCTCAGAAACAGCCCTGGCCAGGGACTTCATGTTATAGCCAATCGAGCACAGCGCAACATCAACACCCAATACCGGGAGAGACGAATCCCCTCCTATCGCTCATTGCCTCCATGTGATTCGGGACTGTACCCAAAAACCACCGTTTTGCACGTTCTCTTGAACGTGGTAAGGTGGAAATCAAAACACAGTGGGAATCACATAAGACTCTATGACGATCTCGGGTGGACAGACTAACCTGTACCAGTGTCACCAGAGAACTACCATCTGACGTGAGATATAATACCATCTGGGAGTTCTCGGCGAGTCCGTCCAGTGTACCCAGTCTCTACTGAGCACCCGTATATCATCTTTGATGTCAAACACCAATGGATATAGGATCATCCATCGCCCATCTACATGGGTCGAGAAGCTATACGCTAGTCTACTCTTGTATATCGATGCCCCGTCTCGATACACCCACGACTAGGGACTTTAAAGGATGTACTCATAGACTACCATTGTCCCACTAGTATGATCCGCATCATAATCCAGGTAGTCAAGTACACATCCTAAGGGCTTTACCAACATGTAACAGAGAGATAATCAGTGTACATGTTAAGATATAGAGTAACCAGATAGCATACTATCATGTCGAGCAAGAAAGTCCTCCCTATATATGTCCAAGCATCCATTACAATATACATCTCATGTACAGTAATGGCCTCTAGGGCATACAGATAACTAATAGATCTTCCACTCTCGACTTCATGGCAAGCGAAGACCGTGACAATCCCAGCACAAACCACCGCCCTCCCTACAACGAAGGCACGGACGGATCTACTCCCCCTCCGAACACCATCCACGCCCTCTCGGCAAGGATCGATAGGCTCGCGTCCATAGTCGACGCCTTTGTCCGTGTCTAAACGGCGGGCCCAGCCCCCTAGGTCACCGTTCTCCCTCCCAGGGATCACGACCTCCACAGGGGGGCGGATGACGCCGTGCTCACTTCGTCACCACCGAACAACGCCGTGCTCACTTCGTCGACCGCGGTTCCCCTGCGGCGACCGATTCTATGACCCGCTGGGCGCCACATGGCCCCACGCCGCGGTCTCGCGAAAGAGCACATCGCCCTGAGGCCCGTCGCGTTCCCGTCCCTCCCGAGGAGGTATCGGTCAGCTCGCCTACATTCAGGCATGACCGACACCCCCTCCCTCGACGGGATCGCACGAACGACACTCGCTGCGAAGTCTCAAGAAAGACCTCTCCAGGGGACCTAAGGAATTTAATAGAACGGAATCGGAGTTACAGCCTGGTGCAGACCACAAGCGGGAAGGGCCACCACTCTGGCTGCGCCGAATCCTCGAGGTATCACGACCGCCTCGACGCCCTCGAAAAGAGAATTGAGGGTATACATCGAGAGGGTCATTCGTCCGGTAAAGGGGCCAGGTACGCCGCCGACTCACTTACGAAGCGCTTCACCGAGGAGTTGCTTGCCGTACACGTCTCGTCTGGGAACAAGCCGTCCAAGGTGGCCTTCTTCGACGGGAAGTCCGACCCGAAGGACCACCTGGACGCGTTCACGGCAAGCATGAGCTTCCAGGATAACTCGGACGCAGCCCAGTGTCGAGCTTTCCCGACCACCCTCATTCGTGCAGGCCGGGACCGGTTCCGGGGATTGGCGCCACACTCTATCTCGACATTTGACGAGTTGGCCACCCAATTCCTCGAACACTTCGTTGGCAACAGACGATAGAAGAGAACAGTCGACCACCTGTTCACCATAAAGAGCGGGGATAAAGAATCCATCAAGGGATATGTCACCCGCTTCTACAACGCTCTTCTCGAAGTCCCCGATCACCGAGATGAAACTATCATCACCGCTCTAAGGTCGGGGCTTAGGCACAAAGAGTGGCTCCGCTCTTTTGCATTAGAGCAACCTAAGACCATGGCCGAGGTAAAAGCTTGGACCGAGCGAGAGATTCAACTCGAGTCTGAGGTGAACGCCAACCTGCCCCGGGGCGATCAAGCCAACCAGAAGAAGAGGGGAAGAGAAAAGAAGAAGAAGGTCGACCGACCAAAACTATACTCTCCAAAGTTCCAGGAGTATACTCCTCTCAACATCTCCCAGACCCAGCTTTTAGAGGAGGCGAAGGGCGAGCGGTTCTTCAAGCTCCTGCCGTCATCTATAGAGCGGCTAAACGTATCCGGGGCCCGTATTGCGCCTTCCATAGGCCGCAGGTCCACCCGACCGAGAACTATAAACAACTCCACGATTACATCGAGGAGTTGATCCGCTCTGGCCACCTGGCGAAGTACCTGCGGGAAAAACGACATGCAGACAGGGAGCACGAGAACCAGCCCCCTCCCGGCAAATTAACGATCGGCCAAATCATGGTCGTTTCCTCGGGGTCTGCCCGTGGAGTCGGCGAGACTCACCGCCTCCTACCTATCGAGGGAACAAGTGGCCCGCCCCAGAAGAAGTGCAGGACCGCCAAGCCCATCATCTTCACCGATGAAGACCTCCACGGTATATCCGTGCCTCACAACGACCCTCTCGTGATTATGGCACGAGTCCACCGTTACGAAGTCTAGAGGATACTGGTCGATTTCGGAAGCTCGACAGATATCCTTTTCTATGACTGCTTCCAGCGTATGGTGTCACGCCCCGCTTCTAAGAGTGCGCTAAGATCGGCATGTGACAGAGCCAACCATGCTACTTGTGGTTAGGAAACATCCCTCCACAGTCATATTACGGCTATCTATAAGATATCAAGAACAGTAAAATAAAATAAACTATCTAGTACATGTCCATATGCTAAAATAAATGAGTCAAGAAATAATATGCGGAAGCAATAAATCCAATAAACAATAACATATGGAAAGTACGTCCCAAATACGGGCTCACATCAGGAAATAAAAGTACGGAAAGAAACTAAACTAAACTGGATACTAATAGGATCCTCACTGCTCGGCCTATTGGCTGAAAAACTCCTAGTCGGCCTGCGAAAGAGATAAAGGATCTGGGCCATGCAAAACCCAGACGTCAGTGCGTCATAATATCAACAATAATAAGCAACCAGGATGTAATGAGATATGCAGGCATGAATTATAAATAGTAACATGAATGTAATCAGGCAATCACGGATATAGAACAGTGAAGTGTATTAGTATATGTGACGTGCAATGATCAATCTAAACCGTGCTACTGGGTTAACTATTCTAAAGTTTGTTTGAAATCAATTAGTGTACTCCTCCATGTAACTCAAAAGAATATGTCCCGTTATCCCCCGGGACCACGGATCAGGTAGTGGGAGTCACGAATGACTCTGTCCCGTTATCCCCCGGGACCACGGATCAAGTAAGTATCATGAATGATTCTGTCCCGTTATCCCCCGGGACCACGGATCAAGTAATACCCTTTTAAGCTACACTTCAGTTACACTTTTGATTTCCCCATGCCCCCAAGGTTATGTGTTCAAGTCAGGTATTGATAATCTGGAGCTAATGCCAACACAGGATCAAGCAGGTACAGGTTTGTCTATGTAGACAACAGGATACGTCCGTCAGGAAAACATGCCAGGATTGTTGGCATTAGAAACATGATCAGGTAATAAGTCAAGTAGTGGTGTATCAGGTCATGACAGGTAGTGCACAGATATCAAACGGATGCTTATAATAAAACTGTAGCAAGTATGGATGCACGATAAAACACGGATGCACAAATATCTATCAGGGATTACATCTACAACTCCATGACTACGCATGATCCACATTATCAAGCATGGGGTGTTAATATAACAGTTACATGAAATAATGTGATCTGGCATGCAACTAGATATATAATAAATGATACGGATGCGAACGGATATTGAAAAACGGTAAAACTGTAACATGGATGCACAATACCATAAACATGCAATATTCTTATTAATATAGATGCGAGTATAATAATATAGCATGTATCAAGCTAACTTGCATGCAACCAGATATGTAATTAATGATATGGATGCGTACGGATATCCAAAAACAGTAAAACAGTAATATGGATGTACAATGCAGTAAACATGTGATATCTTTATTCATATGGATGCAAAATATATATTATAGCATGTAGCAAGATAAACTTTCCTGAGTGGATCTCAATACGGGGTGCGTACGGCGCGTCCGACGTCGGTAAACGTCGCAATACACACGCGCGTACAGAACTGAACTAGGCGATGCAAGAAAGTGACCACGCTGGCTGGGGATGTCCACTCGGTCGCCCGGATCATTAGCGACGGCACGACTCCGGCGATGACCGGAAACAAGAAACCAAGAAAAGAGAAAAGTAGAAAAAGAAGAAGAAGAAGAACAGAGAAGAGAGGGGATTGGTTTGGTGCTACAGAGATGAAGGCGAGGGGCGACGTCGACGATGGGACGTCGACGGTGAGGAGGCAGGCGAGGGTTTTCCGGCAACGAGGCAGTGGGTGTTAGGTTCCGGGTGCAGGGAAAAAAGGAGATCTGGGTGTGGGGTTCTGGTCTGGAGTTGGCTCAGGGTCGGAGTAGGTGACAAAGGGCGATGACGGTGATGGGTCGAAGCTCCGGCGAGGTGTGCAGGTGAGGGTTCGGTGCAGGGTTCAGTAGGTTGGTCGGGCTTGCAACGAGGAAAGGAGAGTGGAGAGGAGGTGGTGGTGTCAGGTGGTGATGAAGGAGACGAAGAGGATGGTGACGAGGGTTGAGGCCGACGGGATCGGAGCTCCGGTGACGGTGCAGCGACGAGGGCAGGGGCTTGGCATTGGGTTCGTGTTGTTGCAGCGAGGTCGGGGTTCATCGTAGGGTGAAGGGAAGTGGAGGAGGGAGAGGAGGCGAGGTCGAGGAATAGTTGACGACGGTGAGGCAAGGTCGGCGACGAGGTCGGGTTCGGGTTTGATGGGCTGTGGCGGTCACGACGGGGACGCGGGTTCTCGTTGGGGTTGGCGAGAGCGGGAGATGAGGAAGAGGAGATGAGAGGAGGAGATGGGCGAGGGGAGGCCGACGAGGTGGAGGCGAAGAGGCGAAGGGCGCGTGCGTGAGGCTCGGAGGCGGGAACGAAAAAGAAGATGATGGAGGAAAGAGGGAGAGAGAGGACGCGGGCTGTTAAATATGGGTGTGGGTATTAAATTTTTTTATAAAGAATAAATTTATATAGTAAAGATAGAAGAGAGAGAGAGAGAGAAAGTGAGTTGAGATTTTGATTTAAAATATATAAGAATATATATTCGTTTGGATAAAAGTAATGGAATATATATTTACAGTATAATATTATATGAATATAATATTAGTTAAATTTGAGTTTTCTGGCTAATACAAAATACTCCAAAATACATCCAAGTTGGGTCTAAAATTACGGTTTGAAAATACGAGTAATATACGTAGTGACTAAAACCAAAATAGGATATCCGGATAACAAAAATGCATACCCCCAAGAACGGATACATGCAGTGTGCACGTAGTTATCCAAACGAGTCCGTTTCACTGAACGGAACGAGAACAAGATGTACGGATGCTACGATAGGGTTAGGGGTATGATGCAGGGTATGCTAGATATTTTTAAAATATTTTATTTAATTATATTTCTATTATTAAAAATATGCAGATGCCAGATATAATGCAGATATGCAAGATATAAAACATGACAGTGCACGGATCCTCATAACTAGCCGGGATAAATCATAAACAGGAATCAAGACAGGTTTCCAGCAAGCGGATCGGGTCAGAGGCATATACAATTGCCAATTATACTATTCACACCCAAACAACAATAAATCAAGAAATAGCCATAAATAAAGAAATACCCAAAAAATAGAACTGGTATAAATGAACTAGGGTGTTACATTATACCCAACTACAAAAAAAATTTCGTTCTCGAAATTCCCGGAACAAGAAAAGATAAACAAACATGAATCTGAAAGAAGAGGTGTGGAAACTTCTGTCGAATATCGTCTTCTCGTTCCCAAGTCGATTCTCCGTGCGAGCGATTCCCCCATGAAACAAGTACGAGAGGATAACCTTGTTCTTGAGAACCTTTTCTCTTCAATCAACAATCGACATCGGTCGCTCCTCATAGGTCAAATCCTCCCTTACAGTCAGCTCCGAATGATCCAGCACGTGTGTTTCATGTCGAACATACTTACGGAGTTGAGATACATGAAACACGTCATGAACACTCGCCAAAGATAGTGGTAAAGCCAATCGATAAGCCACTTCTCCAACACGCTCTATAATCTCGAAAGGCCCCACGAATCGAGAACTAAGCTTGCCTCGATTTCTAAAACGAATCACTCCTCTAGTCGGTGATATCTTCAAGAATACAAGATCACCAACAGCGAACTCTAGAGGTCTTCTCGATGTATCGGCCTAACTCTTCTGCCGATCCTGTGCTGCCTTCATGTGATTCCGGATAGTATTAACTTTCTCCATGGTTTGCACGATCAAATCTGGTCCCAACAATCTTCGTTCTCCAATATCGTCCCAACAAACGGGTGAGCAATACTTGCGACCATACAATGCTTTGAATGGAACCATCTGAATAGTCGCCTAGAAGCTGTTATTGTACGAGAACTCCACCAAGTGTAGATGATCCTCCTATGAACCCTTGAAGTCTAACATGCAAGCTCTCAACATGTCTTCAAGAGTTTGGATTGTTCTCTCTGACTGACCATCTGTCTGAGGATGATAAGCGGTACTAAACTTCAACCGCGTCCCCAAACTTTCCTGTAAACTCCTTCAGAAGTGTGATAAGAATCGGGTATCACGATCGGAAACGATACTTACAGGTACTCATGCAATCTCACAATCTCCTGCATATACCGTTCTGCTAACGCTTTCGTTGACTGACCAACACGAAACGGTATGAAATAAGCTGCCTTGGTCAATCGATCAACAATCACCCAAATTGCATTGTTTCCCTTTGGACTCCGCGGTAAAGCTGTCACGAAATCCATGGTTATATGTTCCCACTTCCACTGAGAAATCGGAAGTGGTTGCAATAAACTAGCTACCCTTTGATGTTCAGCCTTAACTTGCTGACACACCAAGCACTTCACTACAAAACGAGCAATCTCCCTTTTCATGCTTGTTCCCCTCCGAATAGGCGGCGCGATGGACGTCTTGCCTGAAATTCGGGGCAGATGCTAATTGGTGCTATCCGTCCACCTCTCCGAAGATGCCAAGTTGATTTATGGCACCATGTATCGAAGGTTTGAACGGATGCGTCCGATATAGCAGACTTCGTTAGATTCCCCCTCGCTTGAGGGGTTTTTGATTGTGGGGACGCTCTTCCCTGCAGGCACAAGCCCCTGCAGTTAATTACTCTACCGCATTGCGGTAACAACTTTCTCCTTCTCCAGATGATCACTTCGTGTCGTGTGTGTTTGTTTTGTATTTGGTTTCCCGTGGATTGTATACGGAGACTGAGTTATGTCGTCGCTCGTAGGGCGTGGACTAGTCCAAATCCGTATTATCTTAGATTTGGGTTTGGGGGTTGTGTTTAAGGATACGTTAGCCTCATTTGAGACTAAGATCGACTTAAACGTTTGTTAAGGATACGTTAGTCTAGTTTTAGACTAAGATCAACTTAACGAAATCGTTTAGATCCGACAAGAGAGCAATTAAGGGAGCCCTGTTGTTTAGTTTAGACATTGCGGTCAATAGGTAGTTTAAGGACATTGCGGTCCAATGTTAGTTTTAAGACGTTGCGGTCAAGGTTAAGGACATCATAGTCCGTTGTTAGTTTTAAGACATCCCGGTCAAGGTTAAGGGCATCATAGTCCGAGGATTTAAGGACTCTACAATCCGGCGTTAGTTTTAAGACATCCCGGTCAAGGTTAAGGACATCATAGTCCATGAGTTTAAGGACCCCACAGTCCGTATCAATATGTGGTCATCGGGACCCATCACCTCTTTGAAGACGTTGAGGAATTACAACGCCAAGTATCAAAGGAGTGAAGAGATGTACCCTTGAACCGAGGTAGATTAAATAATCTTTGGCCCAATTTGGAACTAAGACCAATTAATTATATTATGAGCCCATTAGCCCAGTTAAGTTTGAATTGAGGACTTACGGCCAGCTTGGGCTAAGTCCAATCATGTTTAGAATTTTGGCCCTCTGTTGGTTCATTGAAGGAGAGGCTTTGCCTCTAGAAACTTAGCCAATGAGCTAAAGCTAGTGTTAAACACTAAAGACCAACAGTGTTGAACACTGGGAATAAGATTAGCAAGTTAGTGTTAAACACTAAAAGATAATCAGTGTTAAACACTAGCAACAGGTCTTTCAAATTAGTGTTAAACGCTAAAGCAAATCAGTGTTAAATACTGGCAATCAGAGATTTCAAATTAGTGTTCAACACTAAAGAAAATCAGTGTTAAACACTGGGAACAAAGTTTTCAAATTAGTGTAAAACACTAAGAAAATCAATGTTAAACACTGGGGACAAAGTCTCCAGATTAGTGTTAAACACTAAGGAGAGAGGGGTCACGCGTGGACACGTGAGAGCACCCTGATTCCCCTTATTTTATTCTGCAGATCAGTGTTTAACACTTTTAATTCTGACGGCCATCACGTGTGAGCACGTGATGGAGGCCCACGCTCTGGTCTGTTAGAATGCTCATTAGGGGTCACGTGGTGACACGTGAGGGCGCCCTAGAGCTCTTTTCTGTTTCTTTTGCCTTTTTCTCTGTGTGCTTCAGGGGTCACGTGGGGCACGTGAGGCGTTGCCTCAAAGCTCTTTTCTGTGGATCTTTACAGGGGTCACGTGGTAGCACGTGACTCTGGTTCTTTGCATATTTTAAAGATCTGTTCATCTTTTAAGAATTAAATTCTTCACAGGGTTAAACCCTAGCAATAAACTTTAGAGGAATTAAATTCCTGTTTTCTTCTGAAGAATTATATTCTTAGATAGGGTTAAACCCTAATTTCTTTTCTGTAAAGAATTAAATTCTGGTATAGGGTGAACCCTAATTCCTTTTTTAAGGGAATTAAATTCCTGTGAGTTTGAGAGAATTAAGTCCTCAATTAGGGTTAAACCCTGGTTCTGTCCATTTTTTAAGGAATTAAATTCCTATAATATAGGGTTAAACCCTAACTTTACCTCAAAGGAATTAAATTCCTATAATTCTGTGAGAATTAAATTCTCAAAACTCAGTTCCTTCTCTGTGTTTTAGATCTGCATGGATCTCAACCCAATGAGAATTAAATTCTCAATTCATGGGGAGATGTGCACTTTGCAGATCCTCAACCAGAGAAAGAACTAAGTTCTTTTCTTTATATAAGAGTTAAACTCTTTTGAGAATTAAATTCTCTTTTGAAGCCTCTCTTCTCTTTTCTTACCTAGGGTTTTTCTTTTGCAGAGAATCAAATTCTTCCTTCTGAATTTTCAAGATTTCAAGGCTCTATATCTCTCTCTCTGTATGTGTGTATATCTATAACTCTCTCCTTTGGCTCTTATTTATAGGAGAAGGAAAATAATCAATCTGTTTTAGTGAATCTATCATTGAAAGATTTGATTTGTTTATTAAGAGACTTGATTTATCTTCATTATTAATCTGGGCCTTTAGATTATTAGGTGAATTTTATTCACCATTGGATTTTAAATCCTAACATATCTCTTTGTTATTTCGGTTAGATTTAGGGGGAAATCTTTCCATGTCCAAGATTTTTCCATAAATTGGTGATATTTAATTACCTTCAGATTCTTGATCCAACGGTTTGAGATAATTCTTCTTCATTTTGGAAAGATTTGAAAGATCTTTCCTCAAAATTTAATTCTGTTAAAGAATAAAGCTTTTAAAGCCGGTCACGTGTGGCCACGTGACCGTTGGTCACGTGTGAGCATGTGACCCCTGGTCACGTGTGAGCACGTGACCCCTGGAATGGGCTTCTCTTCTTCTGCGCTTTGATCTCTGGCCGCTGCTTAACCATCACGTGCCAACACGTGACCACTGGTCACGTGTGAGCACGTGATGCCTCTTTTAAAGCTTTTTCCTGATTTTTAATCAGGGAACAAATGCCCCCACAGCGTTGTTCTCACGTGTCTGCACGTGAGTGCAATGCTGTCACTTTTATGACCGTCGGATCTGCCTTGGGAGTAGGGTAGATGAAACGTTTTCCATCCCATCCTATAAATGCCCATGTCCTTTCAGAAGAGCCTCCATTTTGCTTCATCTTCCTCCTTGCAAACTTTTTTCTGAGAATTTAATTCTCCTTTTCCAGAGCTTAGTTCTTTGCTCCACAATCTTTAGAGTTTAACTCTGTTTAGGGAAAACTCGTCTCTTCAAGTAGTGATCTTTGAACGATCGAGGAACCCTTATATATATTTTTCAAAAACTCTCTGGATTTTAAATCCACACCAAGGGTTTCACCTCTTTTAACATGGACCCATTTTTTTCTTCAAGTTCATCAACAAAAATAGAAAACCATTTAATCTTCGAACAGTAGATCTCTTAGGGTTCATATGATCTTTAGGGAGATGATGGTGGCGGTTCAAATCCATGGAATTTAATTCCATCCCAAAAAATATTTCTGGAAATTTAATTCCCCTTTTCAAAAGGAATTTAATTCCTACGAAGAACTAAGTTCTTCCCATAGGGGCTTCTTAGGTTTTCTTGCCCTGAGCTCTCTCTCACATCCGAGAAGAAGAAGTTTGTAATGAATTTTCATGATCTTTATTTCAGGTATCATGGATGCCCACTTGTATGATCTTGACGAAATCATTTCTTACGGAAATATCCGCGCACTGGGCCGCAGCCAGAACCAGGAGTTCACCAACGCTCAGTGTGCTGAGATCATGAGTCGCTTCGATGAGTACAATGGTCGGATACTCCCTCGCCGCTCTTCTCTTCTGAGACTCATTGTGCTGGCGATCTGGGAGGCGCTCCCTCTCTTTTGCACCGGCGTACCGCTCAGGGCATTGGACGCCGCCGAGGATAAGGTACATTCGGTGTACCTGATGAGCCTAATCTCGAAGAGGAGGCAAGACAACCTCATTGATCTCTTCCACCAGGCTTTCCAGTAGTCGGCCATACTTGCTGCCTATCGGAGGGTGGAGGACATTCGTGAGGACCCTGACGCTTGTGACCGCGAGAGAAAACATACTAGGATGGTTCGAAGTGCCTGGAAGATCTTGGATAAAGTTACGTTCGAGTTTCTCAATCCATGCCCCGCGTCTGAGGTCTTGCCGTTGTAATCGTTTCTTTTTATTTTGTATGAACTTTTAAAGTCTGAGTGATAAGTTTTATCGTGCCTTTCTGTGTTTGCATGCCCTTTTGTGGGATTTTGTCATTTTTGCTATTGTTACTGCTGATGTGTTTAGCGTGTAGGGCACTATTTCACTTTTCAATACATACCAAGCATGGTGCTTATGTGCTCCACACGTGGGGCCCTTTTATGGGGCTATTTAATTTTTCATGCCATATCTTCTGTGTATGGCATTAGATGCAGAAAATGAGCCTTGGAAATAGTTCCCTTTCCTTGATTTCCAATGCCTTCCCTTTTTTGGGCCTTGGAAATAGTTCCATCACGCAATGTTCTCCGCGCGTAGCATTTAATGCTCCTCTTTATAGTCCTAAGGCCATAGCCTATTTTTTCTTCACAGAGAAACCTATTCTTACTTTGGTGTGATTCATCTTGAGAAACAACTGAGTGCCATGGCCTGCAACCGCCCGCATGCTCGTCGACAGCCATAGGAAGTGCCTATCGAGGAGATGATTCCTCGCTTTGCCGCACGATTGGTGGATCCCCTCCTTACCGATGATGAATGCGACTCAGTGGCATATGAACTCTCGATCCGTAGGGGGTCCTCTCTTCTAATGGGCTCCTTCTGGCTCCAGATGATTCTTGCTGCCGTGCTTGCCGACGTCCCTCCTCACCCGGCGGAGATGACCCTGGCGATGCTTGACGCGGCTGAAGAAAAGCTCGAGGGTTTTCACGAGGCGTGTTTGATTACTCAGGCTTTGAAAGATCGCTTAGTTCACCTGTTGAGCCAAATAAGAGCTCGGCGGGCTGTTATGTCTGCTTTTGCGGACGAACATGGGGCCAATCAGTGGGGAGCGACTCCTCGCGAGAACCGTCGCGTTGATGTGTTGGAGAAAGCAGAGAGAGAGATGGAGAATTTTGTTCTTTGTTTTGTTAACCCTTGTCCAACCGATCCTTTGTTTGGTGACCTTTTCCTGCTAGCGTAGTATATTCAAATAAGTTTTCGCAAGCTTTATATTGAATTTTCATGTGTGCTGGGTACTCGTATGTATGTCTTGCTTGCATAAATGAGCTTTGTATTCTTCCCATGAGAACTTTCTTTAATTGCGAACACTATCATCATGTTGCATGCACATCAGAGCTTCGGGTATTATTTCTTTTCGGATATTCCTATAGTTGTGAATGCATGCTTGATAGGATATACATCGGAAATTTTTCTTGTTGCTTCCCATACCAGATGATGTGCGCGTGTTTTAGATCGACTATTGCTATCGACCGGGGGCTTGTTTATACAGTCTTGAGCGTATATATCCCGTTTCAGAGGCTGCGGTCATAAAAGTGGGCTTGCGTGGTCTGATAGAGCGATGTGTGGCGAACATGGTGTCGTGCGAGAAGAGGCTCGGCTGCAAATTCTCGGAAAGGGAGTTGGCCTCTAAGGCATTGAGCGAGCTTCAAACCAGCCTTACAGCCAAAGCTAATAAAGCGTATGAACTCTGGCGGGTACTTCAAGAGTCTATCAAAGAGGTGGTGGCTCTTGATAAAGCTGCCGTGTTTACTCGCGAAAGGGTCGAGGCTCATAAGGCTACCGACAAAGAGCTCGAAGGCCGGCTCGCCTCGTATCAGGCCCAGCAGGCTCATGCGGAGGCCCGTCTTCTGGCGATCCTGAATCATGAAGCTGTGGTGTAATACCCAGCCCCTTTTATACCAAAATCTGTATTTTGTTACTTTATAATTTTATTTATTTTAGTTATAATTTTACTTATCTTATTTATAATTTCACTTATCCTAAACCTAAAAAAAGAATTTCTCTTAACCCAAACTTAGCCCTTTCTCTAGCCCAACAACCCATTCTATTATTAGTAAACTTATTCCTTTTTCCCTTCAGCCCAACCCGTTTCCTTTTTGTTTTCTATTTAAATTTATTTTTCTTCCTTGTACCGGCACGGCACAATCTTCCTTCACCCGCTTCAGCCCTCACCCGACCCGCACCAACAGTGCCTCCTTCCTCCAACGGCTACTTTCTTTCCCTCGCACGCCACCCGTTCCTTCGCCGTAACCCACGCCGCCTCCTCCGCCATCGCTCGCGCGCCATTACTCCCCACGACGAGCGACCCCGTCTCCATATCTCTCCTCTCGTACACACCCACTCACCCTTTTCCTCACCTCGCTATCTCTATCTCCCTCGTTCTCCTTCTTCCTCCTCTCTTGACCCGCACCCGCGACCGCCACCATCGCCGGCATCACCCCCTCTTCTCGCTTCTCCCTCGCTCCCCCCTTCGTCTCCTCACTTCCCTCCCACACTCACTTCCTCTCTTCCCCTGCTTCTCTCTCCTCCTGCTCACCATCCCTCAGGCCACCGCACCCGAGCTCGGCCACCGTTCCTCTCGCCGGCGAGCCTCCCCTACACCCTCCTCCTCATCACCATCATCGTCGTGATCTCTCTCTGTCTCTCTCTCTGTGATCTCTCTCTCTCTCGCTGTCTCTCTCTCTCTGTGATCTCTCTCTCTCTCTCTCTGTGATCCCTCACTCTCTGTCCCTCTCTGTTTTCTCTCTCACTCACTCAAATCTCTTAATCTCTCACTCTCTCTACAACCCTCACACTCTGTCTCTCTCTCACTGCACACTTCTTTTCTCTCCCTCACTCCCATCACTCTCTCTCCCCTCTCTCTTCCACTCCCTCTCTCGAACTCACATCCCGAGCACCTCACCTGAACCCCGCCAGCAACCACCCTCGCCCCCACAAGCCGAGTCGAGATCACCGCAAAACATTCAAGCTTTGGCATTTCATCGAGCACTTTTCATACGTCGTCGATCCCTGCTGTCTCGGTCGTCGCCGCTGCTGCCGTACAACCCCGAGACGTTCCCAGGCAAGTATTTTACTTGCTTACATACTATTTACTTAAGTTACAATCGTTAAGTACATAGATTATAAAGTTACAAGTTTAAACCAATTATGTGCCATACCTGTTCGACGCGTGTTCTCAAAGAAAATATTTTTCTAAATTGACGGGACTGAATTACTTTTATTGGCCCTTGCTATGATGAATACCTTGTGCAAGTTTCGCTGGAAAATATGACCGTTAACGACTAAAACAACTACCCCAAGTTTAACCGTAAAACTGGAATTTTCTTGTACCTGAAAACTATTAAAATCACCATAAATTATATACATACTGGAATGATGCGCTCGAGGGCTCAAATCGAATCCGACTCGACGAACTTTAACCCTATACATGTTTCCAGATATTCCTGTACTTAAACTATGACGATATTTGGATCGGAGTACGACTCTGGACTGCAGTCCAGAACGACTCCAATTGTTGCTTGCTGTTCCATAATGGGTACCACAAGATTTCCTTAACTCGTAGATTGCGGAACCCCGCTGTTTATTATAGGTGAATCTGTTATCTAGATAATACAGTGGTTTCACCCTATTTCGTCATCATTTACTATTTTATCTGTAATTTAAAAGATCGGGACGCATAACAGTCCCAACAGAATCAGAATTGACATATTAATATTAAACAGTGTATATCTCCTGACGTACAGACACGATCGAAGATCCGTCTATTGCGTTGAAAACTTTACCGAGAACCCTAGATTTCATTCAACTGTAGCATTGCTAAATTCTGATCCCAATTGGGATTAAAATGCGTTGCGAAACAGACTTCCGATTCTGAAACAGGATTTCCAGCCGCGAGCGCTTAAAATGAAATGGCTATAATTAATGATCCTGGAAACCGATTGGCATGAAACTAAATTTCGATGGATAGATAACTGAGCATACCAATTGTTACCTATTCAACGTCTCACTAAATTGTAACCGTATGATTTATGATAAATTATGCAAGTGGTAGATTGTTGATTCATGACATCCTAAACATGCCTTATATACTGTTTACGCATCATATCTTACACCTGTCATTGCATTGATAACCTAGTGATAACGTGCATTTACCCAGTGTTAAATTTTAGTGATGATTGTGGCAAGTACGTCAGTGTTCGTGTATAAGTGATTAAGTGAAAGTGATACGTACTTGTACACAATCAGTGACCCTTATTATTATATTGCATTGTCGACGTCTGTGGGACGTGTGTACGTGTGACTATAAGTGGTATGGGACACTTATGGAAGCTCTTGCACGGGTGTCACAGATAAGGCACCAAACACTGCCATTTATCTTGAGTATTAGTCGGGACGTGCTTGATGGAGATCCTGTCTCCAGTTCTCGTGCAGACTTGTCATAGACCGACTGGTATTTGAGGTTATGGTTAGCGTTTGATGTAGACCACGGGGTGTGGGGTAGTTTGAGTGTGAGTTAAACAGAATCTCGGGAGTCTCATGCCGGCTTATATATTTAGGGAGATATATGGAGATTTACAGGGTATGTGATTATCACCGTGATATACATGTTGGGCCCGTGGTCCCTTGCCCTTGGGTGGAGGAGACTCGCGAGTGGTTGACTCTCACACTTGGACTGACGATAGGATTAGTGACCTGTACAGTGAGACTTAGAGACTGATAGGGATACTGGCATTGATATATCTTACTTACTGTGTTGACATAGTGGCATATCGTTCTACTGCTTTTACTGTTCCGCTGCATTGATTACTGCATATGCATATCCATGTTGTCATTGATTTACTGTTATACATATCTATTACTACCGTTAGAATTGTCACATGATTATATATATATTATATTGCTATTGTGTCGCTCTGACGACCTGAGTATGCATGCTCAGTGTGAGGAGAAGATTTAGCCTGGACCAGAACTAGACGTGTATCACAGACATCTTGACTTGCTATTCAGAGTTACATTCGTTTGTTTCCCATCAGGTCAGTTTATATTACTGTTTTGTTCCAGTTACTGCATTTCTCATTACCTGCGCATCATTTACTGTTTACCATGAAAAACTAGAAGCCGAAGTGTGACTACGACAGGACATTTCCTCGACCGTAGGAGCATGGCTGGCCTTGTCTACCCCTCGTATTCCATATTTTGGGAAGTGGGGCGTAACATGGTTTAGTTGGTATCAGAGACAGGTTTTACTTCGATTGGGATTGCATTCTTCCGTGTATATCTTGGCAATCTAAGACACTCCTTGGTCTAGGTTGTAAACTTGTCATTCTTGATCCATATTCACATCGTGTGTTCAGCTATCCATTCGCTAGGGTTTCGGGTGACTAGGCAAGGTTACGTGGTTGCAATTGCACTACCGTACTCTGTT
Organism: Agapanthus africanus; assembly: GCA_030015575.1. Taxonomy (NCBI): domain Eukaryota; kingdom Viridiplantae; phylum Streptophyta; class Magnoliopsida; order Asparagales; family Amaryllidaceae; genus Agapanthus; species Agapanthus africanus. The sequence continues at coordinate 129,533,928 of CM057341.1, forward strand.
TAAGTGACTCAGATTCATACAGTTGATTTTTCCATTTGCAATAAATTTCATCACATCTGATATTCTTGAACCTTTGTCCAATCCATATTATATCTTGATTCTATTAGCTTGTGCCTTATATCATCTTCAAAATTATTGTTTCAGGGTCATGTCTTCCAACGACTTTTTATCTATATCCGCTCCCCAGAATCAGACCATTGAAATTCCGAGTGTACCGCAAGGTCTAAAGGAAGCCCAGGAGCGAACAAACGACTTGTTGGCTGAAGGACTGAGAAGACAGGTGAATCAGGCACCAGCGGCTGCCTCCAATCATAAAGAGATCCCCGTTAGACGAGGAAGAGAGAAGAAGATGAAACGCCAATTTGTTTCCTCGCGACAGAAGCATCAGAAGACCCCATGTTGTGGGTATTGTAAAAGGCCAGGACATCTTCAGAGGGATTGTCGCCGCGCCCAAGGGAAATGTCTGATATGCGGGTCCAACAAACATCTCATCAACGGTTGCCCAGAAAGGAAGGAGCTACAAGGAGGAGACTCGTCCACTCTCCACACTTCTGATAAGTGATGGTTATCGCGTAGTTCGAACTTCGAAGATAAGGCAGACCTAACGCAGGATTCAACTCACGCGACGAGAATGCAACGTTATAGTAGTCAAGAAAGAAATTTTCTTGTTTTCTACTTTCAGTAATAATGTTGTCATCTTTTTAAGAATATTTCTTTCCGTTTGAAACCTTGTATCCGTTGAATTTTTAGTTGAATGCAATAAAACTTTGAATCGTAATATATGTATCATTCTTTTGCTTTCTCCTTATTTATACTATTCATCATCACAGCATTGTTATCCTGATATTTTTCAATTCCTGCCACCGCATATCTTTCTATACTTCGTACACTTAACTATTTTCTTGATGTGTTCTGTTGTCTAATCATGACACTTTCTTTTCAGGCCATGGCCCACCCTGGAGCAGCGCCGCATCTAGATGGGGATGCACAGTCATGCGTTTCCTTAGACCACACACTGATGAGTTCTGACGATGAGATCAACGGTCCCCAGGTCAATTTCGGAAACAACGATTCAGAGGACGAAGGAGTAGCCGCCCCAGAGTTTGACATGATAGGCGATTCCGACGAAGAGAAAGGAGACCCTGAAGAAAACCCAATAGAAGAAGATCCCGAGGAAGAACCGATAGAAGAAAATCCAGTGGAGGAAGACCCCATGGAAGAGAACCCAGAAGGAGAGGAACACATGGAATCAGACCTCGATGAAGAAGCTCCACCCGAGGAAGAAGGACCGGAAGATCAAGACCCTACTGTGGAAGAACTTCCAATGGCGATGCCCGCGAGGCGATATGGGAATGGACGCCTCTACCTGAGCGCGCGAGCCTACCGCAACCTGCTGAATCTCCACAACCGCGACTGACGGGATTTCTTTTAGATGTTGTTTTCCTTGGCCAAATAAAATCTGTGTATAGTTTAGGGCCACATTTCGTTTTTGATGATGCTTTGTTTAAAATCTTCTGGAATAAAATAAATTGCTGAGTTCGCAAATCTTTCGATCTCCTTAGTTCACTTGCTACTTGATTATTCCTTATGTACAATTATTTCCTCTACTGAGATCTGTCCACCTCTACTCCTTACTTTCCCTTAACCCTCACTCAGACTAACAAATACCACACCCGATCTTTTAGAGGTCCACCCTTCATCCTTCGTCTGTGCCCCGTTTGAGATCCTTCTGGGAGGAGGACCTTTCTTGTGAAATTTCTGAATTTGCTAAGTTTTCAAATTCTTGATTCATAGGATGTACCGACCGTTATCCTTCCCATATTTTTCCCTTGCAGTCCTTTGTTCCTGTGCTGACCCGATTCCAATCTCCTTAACATTCAGCTTAAAGCCGTCATACTCCAACCTCGTAATCCTTACCCTAACTAGCCCTATACATTTCTGGCTTCCTTTTACCCTATATATATATATATATATTTAAGGACTTTATTATTCGAAATTTGGTTTCCATTATCTTGTATTTGTCGAAGAGTGCGTGTTATTGATTAATTAGTATTATGTATTGTAATCACACTATTATTATCTTCAGTTTTCAATAGTGCAACCTTACACCGCGCATACTTTTGGTCCATGTTTCTTAATTTCACTATACAAGTTTTCTAAAATATTTTAAACATATTTTATCGATACATTACCGTAAAAAGTTTTAACCTACCGACTAATTTTCACTACTTTATTGTCGTTACTTTATTTTCGGGTTTTGTGCCTATGATTACTTTGATAAATGGTTGATATTTTCTGCTTGCTTTTGATAGGCTTAGATGTGCACATAATTGGGTTTCGACTTTTATCGAACACACTATGATTATTACTGTTCGTTATTGTTACATATATTCTCGTACACGTGTAGTTGCCCTTATAGTGTTTCTGCATTATACATATTAGGCCTATCTTTTGTATGTGGTTCTTACATATATATATATGTACCTTCAAAATTTTGTCTACCCGTTTTAAGTAAATCAACATGTATTAGTGTTCGATATGATACCTCTTCGCTTATTATTTTATAGCTTGTTGTTTCTTTTAAATTTCGAGGACGAAATTTTTATAAGGGTGGTAGGATGTAATACCCAGCCCCTTTTATACCAAAATCTGTATTTTGTTACTTTATAATTTTATTTATTTTAGTTATAATTTTACTTATCTTATTTATAATTTTACTTATCCTAAACCTAAAAAAAGAATTTCTCTTAACCCAAACTTAGCCCTTTCTCTAGCCCAGCAACCCATTCTATTATTAATAAACTTATTCCTTTTTCCCTTCAGCCCGGCCCGTTTCCTTTTTGTTTTCCATTTAAATTTATTTTTCTTCCTTGTACCGGCCCGGCCCAATCTTCCTTCACCCGCTTCAGCCCTCACCCGGCCCGCACCAACAGTGCCTCCTTCCTCCAACGGCTACTTTCTTTCCCTCGCACGCGACCCGTTCCTTCGCCGTAACCCATGTCGCCTCCTCCGCCATCGCTCGCGCGCCGTTACTCCCCACGACGCGCGACCCCGTCTCCATATCTCTCCTCTCGTACACACCCACTCACCCTTTTCCTCACCTCGCTATCTCTATCTCCCTCGTTCTCCTTCTTCCTCCTCTCTCGACCCGCACCCGCGACCGCCACCATCGCCGGCATCACCCCCTCTTCTCACTTCTCCCTCGCTCTCCCCTTCGTCTCCTCACTTCCCTCCCCCACTCACTTCCTCTCTTCCCCTGCTTCTCTCTCCTCCTGCTCACCATCCCTCAGGCCACCGCACCCGAGCTCGGCCACCGTTCCTCTCGCCGGCGAGCCTCCCCTACACCCTCCTCATCATCACCAACATCGTCGTGATCTCTCTCTCTCTCTCGCTGTCTCTCTCTCTCTCTCTGTGATCTCTCTCTCTCTCTCTCTGTGATCTCTCTCTGATCCCTCACTCTCTGTCCCTCTCTGTTTTCTCTCTCACTCACTCAAATCTCTCAATCTCTCACTCTCTCTACAACCCTCACACTCTGTCTCTCTCTCACTGCACACTTCTTTTCTCTCCCTCACTCCCATCACTCTCTCCCCCCTCTCTCTTCCACTCCCTCTCTCGAACTCACATCCCGAGCACCTCACCTGAACCCCGCCAGCAACCACCCTCGCCCCCACAAGCCGAGTCGAGATCACCGCAAAACATTCAAGCTTTGGCATTTCATCGAGCACTTTTCATACGTCGTCGATCCCTGCTGTCTCGGTCGTCGCCGCTGCTGCCGTACAACCCCGAGACGTTCCCAGGCAAGTATTTTACTTGCTTACATGCTATTTACTTAAGTTACAATCGTTAAGTACATAGATTATAAAGTTACAAGTTTAAACCAATTATGTGCCATACCTGTTCGACGCGTGTTCCCAAAGAAAATATTTTTCTAAATTGACGGGACTGAATTAATTTTATTGGCCCTTGCTATGATGAATACCTTGTGCAAGTTTCGCTGGAAAATATGACCGTTAACGACTAAAACAACTACCCCAAGTTTAACCGTAAAACTGGAATTTTCTTGTACCTGAAATCTATTAAAATCACCATAAATTATATACATACTGGAATGATGCGCTCGAGGGCTCAAATCGAAGCCGACTCGACGAACTTTAACCCTATACTTGTTTCCAGATATTCCTATACTTAAACTATGACGATATTTGGATCGGAGTGCGACTCTGGACTGCAGTCCAGAGCGACTCCAATTGTTGCTTGCTGTTCCGTAATGGGTACCACAAGATTTCCTTAACTCGTAGATTGCGGAACCCCACTGTTTATTATAGGTGAATCTGTTATCTAGATAATACAGGTGGTTTCACCCTGTTTCTTCATCATTTACTATTTTATCTGTAATTTAAAAGATCGGGACGCATAACAGTCCCAACAGAATCAGAATTGACATATTAATATTAAACAGTGTATATCTCCTGATGTACAGACACGATCGAAGATCCGTCTGTTGCGTTGAAAACTTTACCGAGAACCCTAGATTTCATTCAACTGTAGCGTCGCTAAATTCTGATCCCAATTGGGATTAAAATGCGTTGCGAAACAGACTTCCGATTCTGAAACCGGATTTCCAGCCGCGAGCGCTTAAAATGAAATGGCTATAATTAATGATCCTGGAAACCGATTGGCATGAAACTAAATTCGATGGATAGATAACTGAACATACCAATTGTTACCTGTTCAACGTCTCACTAAATTGTAACCGTATGATTTATGATAAATTATGCAAGTGGTAGATTGTTGATTCATGACATCCTAAACATGCCTTATATACTGTTTACGCATCATATCTTACACCTGTCATTGCATTGATAACCTAGTGATAACGTGCATTTACCCAGTGTTAGATTTTAGCGATGATTGTGGCAAGTACGTCAGTGTTCGTGTATAAGTGATTAAGTGAAAATGATACGTACTTGTACACAATCAGTGACCCTTATTATTATATTGCATTGTCGACGTCTGTGGGACGTGTGTACGTGTGACTATAAGTGGTATGTGACACTTATGGAAGCTCTTGCATGGGTGTCACAGATAAGGCACCAGATACTGCCATTTATCTTGAGTATTAGTCGGGTCGTGCTTGATGGAGATCCTGTCTCCAGTTCTCGTGCAGACTTGTCATAGACCGACTGGTATTTGAGGTTATGGTTAGTGTTTGATGTAGACCACGGGGTGTGGGGTAGTTTGAGTGTGAGTTCAACAGAATCTCGGGAGTCCCATGCCGGCTTATATATTTAGGGAGATATATGGATATTTACAGGGTATGTGATTATCACCGTGATATACATGTTGGGCCCGTGGTCCCTTGCCCTTGGGTGGAGGAGACTCGCGAGTGGTTGACTCTCATACTTGGACTGACGATAGGATTAGTGACCTGTACAGTGAGACTTAGAGACTGATAGGGATACTGGCATTGATATATCTTACTTACTGTGTTGACATAGTGGCATATCGTTCTACTGCTTTTACTGTTCCGCTGCATTGATTACTGCATATGCATATCCATGTTGTCATTGATTTACTGTTATACATATCTATTACTACCGTTAGAATTGTCACATGATTATATATATATTATATTGCTATTGTGTCGCTCTGACGACCTGAGTATGCATGCTCAGTGTGAGGAGAAGATTTAAACTGGACCAGAACTAGACGTGTATCACAGACATCTTGACTTGCTATTCAGAGTTACATTCGTTTGTTTCCCATCAGGTCAGTTTATATTACTGTTTTGTTCCAGTTACTGCATTTCTCATTACCTGCGCAGCATTTATTGTTTACCATGAAAAACTAGAAGCTGAAGTGTGACTACGACAGGACATTTCCTCGACCGTAGGAGCATGGCTGGCTTTGTCTACCTCTCGTATTCCGTATTTTGGGAAGCGGGGCATGACATGTGGTCCAGCAAAAGAAGGATGAGCTAGCAAAATTGCTAAATCACCCGCCGGCTTGAAAACTTGTATCTTTTTCCTTTTTTTTTGTACATACTCCTGAATGAGAGTATGTTCTTTTTGTTCTTTCATGAATTGTACTTTGTATCCATTTTGGTTTATGAATAAAGACATATTTTTTTTCTCAATGGTGTGTCTCCTTTTTATTGAATGTGTTCTGCGGACAATTTATCTTGGTCTCTTTGCAGGGCAGCGATGGCTTAGGATTCAGGGTTAAGATCTGCCTCCTAAGACTTTTGAGCTTTACGAACCGTGAGGGTCTCATAAAGAGTTTTTCTTCCTACAGGTCGAGAGGATCCCGTTGGTGTAAGTTCTTCTTAAGAATCGTGAGGATTCTTAAGCGGGTTTTCCCCTGAGAGTCGTAAGGATCTCACAAGAAAGTTTTCTTCCTTACCGGTCGTGAGGACCCACAAGTGCTGGGTGCGGTCGTCCTTATCCGTATTTCACGGGGTCAGGGGTTTCTTTGGGATGTTTTTTTCAAGATACCATAGTTTAAAGACATCACGGTCAAGTTTAAGGACCTCATAGTCCGTGGGTTTAAGGACTCCACCGTCCAAGGTTAGTTTTAAGACATCGCGGTCAAGGTTAAGGACATGATAGTCTGTGGATTTAAGGACTCCACAATCCAATGTTAGTTTTAAGACATTACGGTCAAGGTTAATGACATCATATTCCGTGGATTTAAGGACCCCACAGTCCGATGTTAGTTTTAAGACATCTCGGTCAAGGTTAAGGACATCATAGTCCATGGATTTAAGGACTCCACAGTTCGACGTGTGGTTACCGGGACCCGTCACCTCTTTGAAGACGTTGAGGAATTACAACGGCGAATATCAAAGGAGTGAAAAGATGTACCCTTGAACCAAGGTAAATTCAGTCTAGAATCATGGTGGTTGATCGTTAGTTTTAAGACATTACGGTCGAGGTTAAGGACATCATAGTCCGTGGATTTTAAGGACTCCACAGTCCGATGTTTGCTCTGGATGCTTCACACGGGTCACTGCCGTGTTCGGCGAGGACCAGGCTCCGCTCTGGGCGTTTTCCGCAGGGTCAAAGAGTGACGTTATCCGCGTTCCACGTGACCAGGAATTTTGCACTAGATGTTTCACATGGGTTCACTGCCGTGTTCGGCGAGGACTAGGCTCCGCTCTGGATGCTTCACACGGGTTCACTGCCGTGCTCTGTGAGGACTAGGATCCGCTCTGGACGTTTTCCATGGGGTCAAAGAGTGACGTTATCCGCGTTCCACGTGACCAGGAATTTTGCTCTGGATGCTTCCCACGGGTTCACTGTCGTGTTCTGCGAGGACCAGGCTCCGCTCTGGACGTTTTCCACGGGGTCAAAAAGTGACGTTATCTGCGTTCTATGTAACCAGGAATTTTGCACTAGATGCTTCACACGGGTTCACTGCCGTGTTCGGCGAGGACTAGGCTCCACTCTGGATGCTTCACACGGGTTCACTGCCGTGCTCTGCGAGGACCAGGATCCGCTTTGGACGTTTTCCACGGGGTCAAAGAGTGACGTTCCGCGTTCCACGTGACCAGGAATTTTGCTCTAGATGCTTCCCACGGGTTCACTTCCGTGTTCTGCGAGGACCAGGCTCCGCTCTGGATGTTTTCCACGGGGTCAAAGAGTGACGTTATCCGCGTTCCACTTAACCAGGAATTTTGCACTAGATACTTCACACGGGTTCACTGCCGTGCTTGGCGAGGACTAGGCTCCGCTCTGGACGTTTTCCACGGGGTCAAAGAGTGACGTTATCTGCGTTCCACGTGACCAGGAATTTTGCTCTGGATGCTTTCCACGGGTTCACTGCCGTGTTCTGCGAGGACCAGGCTCCGCTCTGGACGTTTTCCACGGGGTCAAAGAGTGACGTTATCCGCGTTCCACGTGACCAGGAATTTTGTTGATTGTATCCGCATTTCACGGAGTTGGGATTTGACTTTCGGTGATCTGTACACCGCCGAGTCATGGAACTGGGAATCACCGTTGTTCCGCTTTGCTCGAGGTCGTATTTGCCGCAACGAGACGAATATTGAGAAGATCTCTAGGCTACTTGTGGCCCTTCGAGACTTGGCCTCTTCTTTTGATGAAACCTGGTGAGGAGGAGTGTGATCCCTTCTTTGTTTGCGCCCCTGGATTGTATACAGGGATTGATGTAATATCACCTGTAGGGCATAAATTTCGTTTTTATTTTATTTCTTTTTCCGCGATGCTCTATAATTTCAGCTTTTATATCGCGAAGGTCGTGATTGCCCCATCATTTCGGCTATTTTTCGCGGTGCCCAATCATTTCGGCTATTTATTTTATTTTCTACTCGCTGCTTTTTATTGCGAGTTGCCCAATCATTTCGGCTATTTATTTTATTTTCTACTCGCTGCTTTTTATTGCGAGTTGCCCAATCATTTCGGCTATTTTTCATGCATACATTTTTACTTGCTGATTTTGTCGCAAGTTGCCCCATCATTTCGGCTGTTTCGTATGCATGTGTGGCTTGCTGGCTTTTCGCTGCAAGCTTGGATTTAGACACCGATTTCGGCATCAGCACCGCTATAACTGGGATGTTTCCAGGAGCGAATCATCATTTGTCTCTGTCGATGTTGAACAAAGGTGGCTTAGTAAACAGGGTTAAGGGTCCTGTCGACTAAGGCTTTTGACTTCATGAGCCGTAAGGGTCTCACAACGGTATTTCTCCCTACAAGTCGTGAGGATCTTGTAGGTGTGTTTTCTCGTTGGGAATCATGAGGATTCCTAAGTGCATGTTCTCTTGTAAGTCGTAAGGCTCTAACAAAAGGGTTTTCTCCTTATAAGTAGAGAGGACTTACAAGGGTTGTTCACCACATGAACATATCCCTAGTCACGGATGGGACTTGGTTAGGGAAATGTTTATTCGCGCCCATGGATCGCATACAAGGGTCAGTAATAGCCTCTTGTAGGGCAATATCGAAGGTTGTGGGGGGGTTTGCTTAAGAACAGGTTCAGGTTTTTGTAACTTAAGACTTTCAAATCTTATGAGCCATGAAGGTCCCATAAGAGAGTTCTCCTTACGAGTCGTGAGGATCTCGCAAGTGTAATTTCTCCTTAGGAATCGTGAGGACTCCTAAGTGTGTTGCTCCCTTGTGAGTCGTAAGGATCTCACGTGGGTGGTTTCTCCTTACAAGGTCGTGAGGACCCTGCAAGTGTCGTTTAACGAGATTGCGCCCTTTCGGGTTTTCACAAACACTCGCCGGTAGCTCTGCTGTTTTTACTCACGGAGCCCTTTCGGGTTTTCATCCGTGCCCATTTCGCTTATGGACATACCGTTTTTATTTTTATTATTTTTTTATTCTATTTTTTTATCGGCTTTGAGATGCTGCAATCCACCGTAGTTTATCGACATCTCGGTCAACAACCAGTTTTAGGACATAGTGGTCCATTGTTAGTTTAAGGACGTTGCGGTCCGTTGCTAGTTTAAGGACATTTCGGTCCGTTGTTGAAGAAGGCCGGTTACTACTTATAGCGTTCGGGCTTAGGAAGATAGGGAGCGGACATGGTCGTCGTCATCTATCATTGACCTAGCCTTAACCTGTCAAGCGTAGTATTTCTTCAGGAAGCGACCGTTTATTGGCCTGAAAGGTCTTTCACCGTGCATATCCATGAGCAGATACGCCCCACCCTGGTAGACCTTGTCTATGATGTACGGGCCTTCATAGTTCGGCTCGAATTTTCCCTGCTTGGCACGATTGGGGATCATAGGTCTTTTGACTACTAGCACGAGTTCGCCTTGGCGGAATGTCCTCGGCCCGGTCAATCTTTCATATGAGCGCGCCATCTTTGCTTTGTAGGCCTCCAGATTTTGTTGCGCTATGAGCCGGGTTTCATCAAGGGCATCAAGCTCCTCAAGCCAAAGGTGAGCATTTTCCTCGTCCGTTAGCTCGCAGTGGACTGCCACTCGTAGAGAGGGTAACTCTATCTCGAGGGGGAGTACTGCTTCGGTACCGAATACCAACGCGTATGGCGTTGTGTTCGTGGCCGTCTTGAACGTAGTTCGATACGCCCAAAGAGCTTCTTGCAGTCTCTCGTGCCAGTCCTTTTTGTTTCGGGACACCGTCTTCTTCACGATCTTTGTCAAGGTTTTGTTGAAAGCCTCGGCTAGACCGTTAGCTCAGGGATTATAAACTGAGGAATATCTCCAGTCTATGTTGTGTTGTTGTGCGAAGCGACTGATCTTGTGGCTTCTGTAGGCTGGACCGTTATCGGAGATGATCCGTCGTGGAGTTCCAAACTGATAAATGACGTGCGTATTGAAGAAATGGAGAATATTCTCCGTCTTCACTTCCCTTAATGGTACTGCTTCTGTCCACTTGGAGAAGTAATCGGTGGTCGCTAGGATGAAACGATGTCCCCTGGACGATGCCAGTTCGATGGGGCCGATTATGTCAGTCCCCCACATTTCGAACGACCAGCTAGCCACCGTTGGATGTAGAGGATTTGAGTGCTGATGGATAAAGTCTCCATGAATCTGGCACGAGTGGTATTGCTTCACATATTCGAGGCAGTCCTGAATCATCGTGGTCCAATAGTAGCCCATTCGTTTAATCTTCAACTTCATCTTCGGGCCTGCTTGGTGAGAACCGCAGAGTCCGTCGTGAACTTCCTGAACGACACTTTTCGCTTTGTCAGGTCCCAGGCATCTCAACCACAGAGAATCAAATGACCTCTTGTACAGAGTATTATTGACGAAGGCGAAGGACAGAGCTCGTTTCATAAGCTGATGTCTTGAGGACGCATCTTCAGGCGTTCGACGGGATTTGAAGTAGTCTATGAAGACTTCTCTCCAATCTTCAGCCTTCTCTTGGTCTTTTATTTGCATAGCCATTTGCTCGGTTGCTTCCTTTTCTTCAGATGATTCCGGAGATATTTCTGCCGGTGTGAGGACCCGACGGCTTTGTACCATGATTCTGACGTCATCGAGGTTCTCATCAGCCAGTTCTTTAGCGATCTTGGCTAACGCGTCTGCCTTGCTATTTTCCGCACGCGGTATGCTTTCCAGCATGTAGGAGGGGATTTGAGTCAGCAATCGCTGTACTCTCTCGCCATACTTCACCAGCTCTGGCTTGCATGTCTGGTAGTCGCCGTTTACTTGACTAACGACCAGTTTGGAATCTCCGTATATGAGGAGGTTTTCAATTCCCATGTCGATGGCGATCTCAAGGCCTGCTATCAAAGCTTCGTACTCGGCTTCATTGTTAGTCCTCGGCTCTGTTAAGGAGAAAGCAAAGCGCATTATTCCTCCTTGTGGAGTTACGAATATGAGGCCTACCTCTGATTTGATTATAGGGGTGCTTTGTTTGTGCTTCTTCATGGAAGACGCTCCGTCAAAATAGAGTTCCCACCGGGTACCACTTCCGTTGATCGTGTCAAACGCATGTTCGTCTGGCAGCTCTCAATTCAAAGGGGAATCGGCCGGTATCGGATGTTCAGCGAGGAAGTCGGTGATGGCTTAGCCTTTTACTGCCTTAAGAGGCAGATAGGTTATTGAAAACTCCATCAAGAGCAGGGCTGTTCCCGCCAAAAATTTCTGCGCAAAAGAGCCCAAGGTATCAAATGGCAGCGATACGCTTAAGGAAATGCGAACCAGTATCTTACGGCCTGTATTTTGATAAACTCCCGAAGGAGGAACAGATAAATTCTGATGATATTAGAAGCATCTCGAAAAACCCTTCGATTTGATATATTATGGGCTTCATAATTCATCCGGGATCAAAAGTTATGGGCAAATATGCTGTGCACTGTTCCCTGATTAAAAAAATCAGGAATTACCTCAATGAGGTATCACGTGCTCACACGGAACCAATGGTCACATGTTGACACGTGATAGTTAAAACAGAAATAAAAATAACGACTGAAGAAGAACCCAATTGGGGGTCATGTGCTCACACGTGACCAATGGTCACGTGTTGACACGTGACAATTAAAACAGAAGTAAAATAACAAATGTCTGAAGAAAATACCTCAATGAGGTATCACGTGCTCACACGTGACCAATGGTCACGTGTTGACACATGATGGTTAAAACTGAATCATAAATAAACGCTGAGAAAAGAACCAATTGGGGGTCACGTGCTCACACGTGACCAAGGGTCACGTGCCAGCACGTGACATACTTTGAAAGCCTTACAGCTTAATAGAATTAAAATTCTAAATTTCTCTAAATCTTTCAAAATAGAATTAAAATTCTAAATTTCTCTAAATCTTTCTAAATCTTTCCAAATGGAAAAGGATTATGGGGACCGTTGGATTAAAGATCCAAGGGTGATTAAAAATCACCAATTTATGGGAAGATTTGATACAAGGAAAGATTTCCCCTATCTCACCAGAAATAACAAACAGAATATCTTTTGGATTTAAAATCCAATGGTGAATAAAATTCACTGAATGATCTAAAAGATCATATTAATTATGAAATCAAATCAAATCTTTCAATGAGAGATTTGCTGAACAAATTGATTCTTTTCCTTCTCCTATAAATAGGAGCCAAGAAAAGAAGAGGGGGGATCTACCTTTAGGAGAGAAAAACAGAGAGAGGATAATTTAATTCTCAAGAGGGAAGAAAAGAAAGGAGAATTTAATTCTCAACAAAGAAAACCCTAGGTGAGAAAAGAAAGGGAATCAAAACTTCAAACAGAGAATTTAATTCTCAAAATCCAAGAGTTTAACTCTTATACAAAAAAGAACTTAGTTCTTCTTCTGGTTGAAGATCTGCACAGAGCACATCTCCCCATAAGTTGAGAATTTAATTCTCATCGGGTCGAGATCCTGCCATGCAGATCCTAAACTTAGAAGAGGAATTGAGTTTTGAGAATTTAATTCTCCTAAAACAAAACTAGGTTTTTACCCTAATCAAGAATTTAATTCTTTTACATATCTGAGAATTTAATTCCTTTAAAAAGAAATTAGGGTTTTACCCTAAATAAGAATTTAATTCTTTCACAATAGGAATTTAATTCCTCCAAAACAAAAATTAGGGTTTAACCCTATAGAGAATTTAATTCTTAAAAAAGAGACTTGAAAGATCTCCATGCATGCAAAAGACCAAGGTCACGTGTCCCCACGTGACCCTTGAAAAGATCCCTGAAGAAAATAAGCTTTGAGGCAATGCCTCACGTGCTCCCACGTGACTCCCAAAATGCAGAAAGAAAAAACAAAAGAAAAGAAGGTTTGGGCGCTCTCACGTGTTATCACGTGACCCCTCAGCAAATGCTTTAACAATTGGCGCACAGATCCCCATCACGTGCCAACACGTGATGCTCTAAAATAAAAATAAAAGTGTTTAACACTTATTCGCAGATTTGAGGATAAAACAAAAGGAGATCTGGCTCCACATTTAGGGCGCCCTCACGTGTCCCCACGTGACCCCTAAAAAATCCCTTTAATATCCAATGGATGGATGCCTATCACGTGCCCACACGTGATGGCCAGGAAATGAAAAGTGTTTAACACTTAATCGCGGAACGAAGAAAAGGGATCTGGTCCCCCCTTTGGGCGCTCTCAAGTGTCCACATGTGACCCCTCTGTCTTTAGTGTTTAACATTAATTTGGGGATTATATTTCCAGTGTTTAACACTGATTGTTTCTAGTGTTTAACACTAAATTAAAGATTATATTTCCAGTGTTTAACACTGATTGTCTTTTAGTGTTTAACACTAATTTGAGAGTTCTATCTCCAGTGTTTAACATTGTTGTTCTCTAGTGTTTAACACTACTTTTAGCCAAATTGACTAATTTTCCAGAGGCAAAAGTCCCTCCTCCAATTGAATCTCAAAATTGAGGAAATCAAAGACAAAATGTTGTCAGAGCCCCCAAACCTCTGTTTAGCACTGCTGAATGATGAGGGGCTGAACCCAGACAAATGTCTAATGGCCCAAAGGGCCAATATTTCATCTTCAACTGGACTTAGCCCAATTCTGGCCGTAAGTCCTCAAATTAAATTGACTGAGCATGACTGCTCCCTGAAATTAATTTACATCCGGTTCAAGGGTACATCTCTGAACTCCTCTGACATTTGTTGTTGTAATCTTTCAACGTCGTCAGAGAGGTGACGGGTTCCGACAACCACACATCGATATGGACTCAAGCGTCCTTAAACTCCTGGACTTAAGCGTCCTTAAACAGATGGACCACTATGTCCCTAAACTGGAGATGGACCACTATGTCCCTAAACTGGAACAATAGAGCCCCCAAATGTTCTTTTGTTGGATCTAAACGATCCCGTTTAAGTTGATCTTAGCCTCAAATATGGTTAACGTATCCTTAAACATTCAAACAGAATTTAGTCCCAAATTGGACTATAAGACCCCCAATCAACTTTGGTTCAAGGGTACATCTCTGAACTCCTCTGACACCTGTCGTTGTAATTCTTTAACGACGTCAGAGAGGTGACGGGTCCCGACGGCCATACATTAAACAAGGACCACTACGTCCCTAAACTGGAACAATAGAGTCCAAATGCTCTCTTGTTGGATCTAAACGATCCCGTTAAGTTGATCTTAGTCTCAAATTAGACTAACGTATCCTTAACTAACGTTTAAGTTGATCTTAGCCTCAAATATGGCTAACGTATCCTTAAACCGAAACCCCAAACCCAAATTTAAGAAAATACGGATTTGGACTAGTCCACGCCCTACGGGCGACGAATAACTCAGTCTCCGTATACAATCCACGGGCAACCAAACACAAAACAAACACACACGACACGAAGTGATCATCTGGAGAAGGAGAAAGTTGTTACCGCAATGCGGTAGCGTAATTAACTGCAGGGGCTTGTGCCTGCAGGGAAGAGCGTCCCCACAATCAAAAACCCCTCAAACGAGGGGGAATCTGACGAAGATCGCTACATCGGCCGCATCCGTTTAAACCTTCGATACATGGTGCCATAAATCAACTTGGCATCTTCGGAGAGGTGGACGGATAGCACCAATTAGCATCTGCCCCGAATCTCAGGCAAGACGTCTATGTCTTGGCCGCCATTCGGAGGGGAACAGATTCTGGCATGCCCGGTGGGACCTCTTCCTCTTTCCACTCCACACTTCGTGTGTCGTGTTCGCGAACGAATCGCGGTTTACTGTGGTTGCCTGTGGATTCGAGATACTAAGATTTGGTGTCTTGCTCCGTGCAGAAAACAGAAGATCAATGGCTTCAAACTGCACTGCCTGCAACTGCAACTCTCGCTCGGTCCTTCCTGGAGGAGTGACTTATGGGCCCCAAGCAGTCTCCCTTTTCAAGATGCCAGTGGAGCAGGTAACTCAAGCCACCGCTGGACTATTCTTCGGGACCCTGCTCCCACCAATGAGCTTCAATGCCCCGATGACGTTGCAAGAAGCCCCAAAGAAGTCGGTCTTTGATCGACTTACCACTGCCGCGGCCCCTCTCAATGGGTCGCCCAGCTCCAATACTTCAGTTTTCAACAGACTGGGCCAGAACGTCTACAAGCCCGTGATACCCGAAGCGGCCATCCCAAAGCGGATAGCCATCCCGGCTCAAACGGACGAAATCATTGGAAAGGCTCCTCCTTCCAAGAAGTCAGTTTTTACAAGGCTGGCCATTCCGGTTGCTGCTCCAGGCGAGGTCCTCAAAGCTGCTTCCCCTACCCAGAATAGGGGGCATGGAGAAGCTTATCCAACAACGGAGGTGACTCCATCTGCAAGACACGCTCGACGTCGCTACTGGCGCCGAGTGAGGAAGGCTGGGGGCAACTCCTCCTCTGGGATAACTCCGCCATCTCCAACGATGGGGATCGATGTTGCTGTTCCAACCGGAAACAACTTTGAACTACTCAACAAGGTGCGCAGAAACTCTCCGACTGCCGCATTGAAAAGATCTCCTCCACCCGCGGAGAATGCTACAGAAACAAGGCCAGAGCAGCCCCCTCAACGACTGTCCTCTAAAATTTACAAGGTCTGGCGATGAGTTCAGGACTCAGTAATCGTTCAAGATCATTCTCACCGGTAGAAGAGGGTGAAAGTTCAAGAAGAAAAGAACCGTCCTGTCAAACCGCAAAAGACGACAACCACTTGGGTGCCTACTACAACGGCCCCCTCCACGTCGACTATTCGCAAGAGCAGAAAGCAGGAGAAAGTCCCCACACCTGCAGCAAATGTCAAAGACAGTAAGCCTAAACGCACTAAGTCTGGGGGCATGGTGGTGCATACAGTCTACATGGCGTCCGGGAAAGAGGACAGCCGTACATCTACAGGTCATAGACCGCTTACACGATCGGTGACTAAAGCTCAGGAGCAGCAGCAGAAGCTCCAAGAAATGATGAATGCGATGGCCGCACTCACTGGGCCAAAAGAAAGCCCAGAATGTTAGTTATGTATATGCCTTAGAGGCCATTGTTGTACATATGATGTATATTATAATGGATGCTTGGATATATATAGAGAGGACTTTCTTGCTCGTTATGATAGTATGCTATTTGGTTTCTCTTTATCTTGACATGTCGACTAGCCCTTAGGATCTATACTCGACTACTGGGACTATGATGAGATCATACTAGTGGGGCCACGGTAGTCGATGAGTACATCCTATAACTGTTCCTAGTCGAGGGTATATCGAGACAGGGCATCGATACACCAGTGTAGACTAGCATATACGCATCTTGACCCATATGATGGGCGATGGATGATCCCATATCCATCGGTGTTTGACATCAGAGATGGTGTACGGGTGCTCAGTGGAGACTGGGTACACTGGACGGACTCGCCGAGAACTCTCAGATGGTGATATACCACACGTCAGATGGCAGTTCTCCGGTGACACTGGTACAGGGTAGTCTGTAGACCCGAGATCGTCATAGAGTCTTGTGTGATTCCCACTGTGCTTTGATTTCCACCTTACCACGTCCAAGAGGGCGTGCAAAACGGTGGCTTTTGGGTACAGTCCCGAATCACATGGAGGCAATGAGCGATAGGAGGGGATTCGTCTCTCCCGGTATAGGGAGTTGATGTTGTGCTATGTTCGATTGGCTATAACTGGAAGTCCCTGGCCAGGGCTGATATAGAGATTTACTGGTAAGTGTTACCAGTAGTTTCTCGACCCGTTATGAGCCACACATCGACACGACTTATCGGCTACTGGGGTCTGACGTATACCACCCCTAGACTTGATATGCGACATATCAGACGAAGAGACCGGACTGTACGGGAGTGTTACTGATTGGATTCACAGGAGAACGCACAGGTTAGCTTGTTGATCTTCTGATCGCTCAATACCTGGGTGGCTGTTACGTTTAGCTGACCGCTTGCAGCTTGTGGGTGTTTGATATAATCATCACCTGCTGCCGGCGTATTGACGATTCTTTAGAGTCCTACACAGAGGTTTCTTGGCTCAGGCAAAACGGAGTAAATGCACATATGGGATATGCGCAGGACCGAGAATAATGCGATATGAGATACCGTATTATATTCTCGCGATATTTAGATATGAACCGGCTCATCGGATCAAGTGTTGATTCGATGAATCGGTACATGATATATTAGTCGGTTATATTCGATATAGCTGGATTGTCGGATCAAGTGTTGATTCGATGATTTAATGTAAAATAATATATATGATATATTATATTATATTATCTAATATTGGCTCACTTTATTATTTCATTTTCTCACCGGATAATACATTGATATATATGCGATATATGTTAATTGTATTATTTTCTTTTGTTGCAAATATATAATATATATGTGATATATATTATTGTGACATGATATGATTAATAATGAAACATGTTTAGTGATGATTAAATGAGGTTAGGGTTTGATTAGGGTTAGATGCTTCATGCACCTTCTAGAAGTTGTTCTTTTGTCATGAAGAAGATATTATGATAGATATTTTCTTATGACTCATATCTTAACCCAACCAAACCCTAGCCTTAGTTAACTCTCTACAAGGGTTATCCTAGTCATCATTAACCATGATTGCATTATTATTGATATACTCTTTTCATTATTCATGACAAAAGGAATTATTCTCATTATTCATCTTCTTCCTCTCTCTTTAGCTTTGAGAGAGCTTACTAGAAATTCCTTTTGTGATGATTTCATGTGAGATTATGATATAAAAAGAAAGCAAAAATACTACTCCATCATCCTCATCTAATCTAGCCCATTAGATTAGGGTGTTCATCTCATTAGAGTGAGAGAGCTTGGGTTATAGCAACTTCGACGTAGATCATTGGAGAAACAGAACACTACAAGCTAGCATGGATCGTTCGAGTCGTGGAGCCTCTCTTGAGTTCGGGAGATCGTGGATCGCGGCGAAGGGACTTCTACTCGGAGCTTATGAAGCGAAGGAGCGGACTACAAAGGTTGTAATCCCTCACTTTTAGTTGTAAAGATGTTTACTTGCATGCTTAACCCTAATAATCTAGCAAAGATTCCGACTTTGGGTTGTTCGGCACGTCTAAATTTTTATCCGGGCATGTTTGATACCTTATGAACCTTCACAAGAGTGCCTAGGAACCCTACACAGAAGCGTCATCGGATCAACGCCAGGAACAAGAAACTGACGCTGAATTCCTTCGTAGGATACTTGAAAAGAAGGACAAAGAGGCTGCGGAACAAGCAGCCAATATAAAGCGAATGACCCTTCTGTTCCAGGACATGGTGGGTATGATGATCCAGCAGGATCCCCCGGCAGAAGATCCTCCGATTGTCCTCGAAGATGATAGAGGGGAAACGTCAAATCTACCTCCGGCTCTTTCAACAGCTAAAGAAGAAACGATCTCCAAAGCTGCCCTGGATGACTACATTGCTCAACAAATACGAGTTCACCAGGAGAATGAAGCAGCCAGTCAAATTGTTAGAACCGGACGACCCTATCCAAGCTGGTATGACCAAATCAGTTACCCGCCGGGATATACGATCCCTAAGTTCCACGTATATAAAGGGACAGGGAATCCACATCAGCATGTCGCTCAATTCAGGGCCTTATGCGGCAACACTGGAGGCGATGGCAAATTGTTGCTTCGCCAATTCGTCAGCAGCTTAGCAGAAACGGCCTTCGAGTGGTATTCAGAGCTACCTAACGACTCTGTCAAAACATTTGCGGAGATGGAGCTACTGTTCACACAAAGATTCACGAGTGCTAGTGGACGCACCCCGATAACAGCACTGATTAACGCCAGGATAAGGCCCGACGAAACGTGGGTTCAATACGCAACACGATGGCGGAATCTGTGGTCGAAATGCGAACAACGCATCGAAGAAGCACCTGCGGTAGGCATGTTCGTAGGCACTCTTGATCCGCAAGCGACCATCTCGCAATTCATGATGTTCTTTAGGCCGACCACCTTCCAAGCTTTGATTGACAAGTTGGCCCAAATGGACCAGATGAGCCATGGACCGTTTCCTCCGAAACCGGACTCTCGAAATGAGAAGGGGAAAGGAAAAGGGATCGTCGCCGCCAATGCTCAACAACAGCCAAGCAACTCAAAGCCGGTTGTTCGCCAAAACAACGTGCGTCCACGCCCATCCCTCAAGGAGAGACTGGGATGTCCTTACTCGTTTCCTCAAAATAAAACGAGAAGACTGTTTGAGATGGCAGTGCGCAACAGACTCGTCAATCTGCCGAGTCCAAAACGTCCGTTGCGGCCAGGCGATGTTAACGATCTCAATTATTGCCCTTACCACCAAACGGTAAGTCACCCGATCGAGGATTGCTTCGTCTTTAAGGGATGGATCGAGGATCAGTACCTACAAGGCAAGTTCGCGCTGTCTGAAAACTGGAAGGTGAGCCCGCCACAGCCGCACACTCCAAAGAAGACGGACACGCCGGGGGCAACTTGTTCTTTTGTTGAGGACGAAAACGACGGAGAAGACTCATCAGATGAATCCGAAGGCTACGTAGCGAGTTGTCATGTAATCTCTCACTCATTAATGGATGATGAAGAGGCTCCTTGCGCCGAGAAACCGAGGGCGGATCCTGAGCCTGAACTTCTAGGACCATCAGATGGAATGATTGATGCATTCCTGAACGAAGCCCGTCTTAAAAGCAAAGCTGATCGAGAGCGCGAGATGGCCATATTTGAGAAAGCCAAACGCCGACGACTATATGAAAGGGTCGAAACACTCCCACCGGATCAAAGTACATCCGCCGCAAATAAAAGCAGGTTCAAGATGAGGAAAAGATTCGCCAAAGCCATATCGATGGGAATGAAGCTCCCCTCTTTCAGAGGAAATTCTCCCACCGATATATATCTTGATGAAGCGGACATGCATCTTAACTTCTGCTTATATCATCAGAAGATTGCACACCCTACTGAAGAATGCAATGCCTTTAAAAACTGGTGGCAGGGATACATTGCTCACCGGCAACATGTTCAGCGATTGAAGCGCGAAGCTCGTCGGAAACAGAGAAGCACGACAAACGAGCATATGAAAACTGCTGGCAACGGTTACATGGTTGACGGTAGAAGATCGCAAGCCCTCACCTTCGGGAGCAATTCTGAAGAAGAAATGACTCTCAGCCCTCCCTTCAAAGAATCCACCTCAGGAAAAGAGGAAGAAAAGAAGAGCTGCGAGAACGTTCAGCTGCGCAATCGCACGCTACCCGAAAAGAATCTCGGGCCCGCAAACAAGGGATCGAACAAAAGGGATAAGGGTAATGGAAAAGCGACCTCCGTCGCCAATGCTCAACAACAGCCGAGTGACCCGAAACCGTTTGGTCGTCAAAACAACAAGCCGCGATACCTCAATGAGAAGTTGAAACGTCCTTACTCGTTTCCCAGAGATAAAACAAAGAGACTGTTTGAGCTAGCGGTGCGTAGCGGGCTCATCACTTTGCCGGATCCAAAACGTCCGTTGCAGCCAGGTGACGTTGACAATCCTAACTATTGTCCCTACCACAGAGTAATGGGTCACCCACTCGAAAATTGCTATGTCTTCAAAGGCTGGATTGAGGATGAATACCAACAGGGCAAATTCACGTTGTCTGACAACTGGAAGGTGAGCCCGCCGCAACCACATGCTCCGAAAAAGATGGACATGCCGGGGGCATCGTGCTCTTTCATAGAGAAAGCCCCATGGACCAAAAAGTCCATAAACTAGAAACTCGCCTCAAATATGGAAACGATAGACCGAAACGTCGTTAAACTAACGATGGACCACTATGTCCTAAAACTGGCTGAAGACCGAAACGTCGTTAAACTAACAATGGACCGCAATGTCCTAAAACATGCAAATGACCAAAACGTCGTTAAACTACTCCCAACCCGCGGCATCTTCAGGCTGACGTGGTAAAAAAAACAAAAAAACAAAAAAAAACGGTATGTTCACAAGCGAGATGGGCACGGATGAAAACCCGAAAGGGCACCGTGAGTAAAAACAGCAGGACTACCGGCGATGTTTGTGAAACCCGAAAGAGCGCAGACTCGTTAAAAAAAAACAAAAAAAAACGGTATGTCTGTAGGCAAAATGGGCATGGATGAAAACCCGAAAGGGCTCCATGAGTAAAAATAGCAGGGCTACCGGCGAGAAAACCCAAAAGGGCGCAACCTCGTTAAAGGACACTTGCAAGGTCCTCTCGACCTTGTGAGGAGAAACTACCTGCGTGAGATCCTTACGACTCACAAAGGAAGCAACACACTTAGGGATCCCCACGATTCCTAAGGAGAAATTACACTTGCGAGATCCTCACGACTCGTAAGGAGAACCCTCTTATGGGACCCTCACGGCTCATAAGATTTGAAAGTCTTAAGTTACAGAGACCTAAACCTGTTCTTAAGAAACCCCCACAACCTTCGATATTGCCCTACAAGCGGCTCATACTGACCCTTGTATACAATCCACGGGCGCGAATAAACATTTCCCTAACCAAGTCCCACCCGTGACTGGGGATATGTCCATACAGTGAACAACCCTTGTAAGTCCTCTCGACTTATAAGGAGAAAACCCTTTTATAAGATCCTTATGACTTACGGGGGAACATACACTTTGGAATCCTCGTGATCCCTAAGGAGAAAACACACCTACGAGATCCTCACGACTTGTAGGGAGAAATACCTTTGTGGGACCCTTACGGCTCATGAAGTCAAAAGCCTTAGTCGACAGGATCCTAACCCTGTTTACTAAGCCACCATTGTTCAACATCGACAGAGGCAAATGATGATTCACTCCTGGCAATATCCCGGTTGTAGCGATGTTGATGCCTAAATCGGTATCAAATTCCAAGTCCTTTCATGGCAAATGATGATTCGCTCCTGGCAATATTCCAGTTGTAGCGATACTGATGCTGAGATTGGCACTAGACTCCAAGTTCTACACTCGCGATAAAAATCAGCGAGCTAAAAGTGCATATGAGATAGCCGAAATGATGGGGCAACTTGCAATAAAAAGCAGCAAGTAAAAATGTATGCATGAAAAATAGCCGAAATGATGGGGCAACTTGCAATAAAAAGCAACAAGTAAAAATGTATGCATGAAAAATAGCCAAAATTATTGGGCAACTCGCAATAAAAAGCAGCAAGTGAAAATAAAATAAATAGCCGAAATGATTGGGCACCGCGAAAAATAGCCGAAATGATTGGGCAATCGCGATCTTCACGATATAAAAGCTGAAATGATAGAACATCGCGGAAATAAAATAATAATATGAAAATGAATGAAACTTTTGCCCTACAGGTGAGATCACATCGATCTCTGTATACAATCCAGGGGCACAAACAAAGAGGAAACCATACTTCCCCACCAGGCTCCATCAGAAAACGAAGCCTAATCTCGATGGTTCATAGACAACCTAGAGGCAACCTCGACATTTGTCACAATATCACAGACACAATGTCAACAAACGAATCAAAGGAAGATCCCTAGCTTCAGGATCTCAACGTCGATATCGACAACTTAGAGATCACCAACGGCGTTTCTCCTCACTCCAACCAAATGCAGACGTGACGTCAACAACCGACCTCAGAGTCGCAACGAAACGGAACCATGGCAAAGTCCCTAGTTCCAAATCTCAATGGCCACATCTGCAGCCTGGAGACCAACAACGGTGGGCCTCTTCATTCCAGCATGACACAGATGTTACACCATCAAACGGAGCCATGGCAAAATCCCAGCTCCACCTCAGCATTCGTCCCGATACAGCAGACGAGATGTCAACGACGGTGTTCCTCCGTAGTCCAGCAGGATGCAGATGCAACATCAACGAAAGACCTCACGATCGAAACTAAGCGGAGTGACGGCAAAATCCCAGCTCCACCTCAGCATTCGTCTCGTTACAGCAGACGCAATATCAACAACGGCGTTCCTTCGCAGTCCAACAGGATGCAGAAGCGACGTCAACAAAAGACCTCACGGTCGAAACAAAGCGGAGCGACGGCAAAATCCTAGCTCCACCTCAGCAGTCATCTTGATACAGCAGACGAGAGATCACCAACGGCGTTCCTCAGCAGTCCCTCAGGATATGGACGCAACGTCAACAAAAGACCTCACGATCGAAACAAAGCGGAGTGATGGAAAAATCCTACCACGACCTCGACGCTCATCTCGATACAACAGACGAGATGTCACCACAGCGTCCTTCATCCAACAGGATCCGGACACGCCAAAGAAAATGAAGCGAAGGCCAAATTCCTAGCTTCAAGGTCTTAACGGCAAGTCATGTAAAGCCTGAAAGACAATCGGAGATCATCTTGCACCAGCGCGGAGTGATCACAACCGCGACATTCGTCCCGATACAGCAGACACAATGCCAGCAAACGAAGCAAAGGCCAAATTCCTAGTTTCAGGGTCTTGACGGCAACTCATATAAAGCCTGAAAGACAATCGGAGATCATCTCGAACCAGCACGGAGTGGTCACCACCTCGACGTTCGTCTCGATACAGCATACGAGATGTCACCACAGCGTTCTTCCTCCAGCAGGATTCAGACGCAACAATCAAACAACGGAGCCACGGCAAAATCCCTAGTTCCAAACCTCGATGGTTCATCAACAACCTAGAGACAACCGTGACATTCGTCTCGATACAGAGGACCCGATGCCAGCAAACGAAGCGAATGCCAAATTCCTAGCTTCAGGGTCTTAAAGGCAAGTCATATAAAGCCTGAAAGACAATTGGAGATCATTTCGAACCAGTGCGGAGTGGTCACCACCTCGACGTTCGTCTCGATACAGCAGACACAACATCATCAAAAGGAGCCACGGCAAAATCCCTAGTTCCAAACCTCGACGGTTCGCATGCAACCCAGAGACAACCGCGATATTCGTTTCGACACAGCAGACGCAATGCCAGCAAACGAAGCGAAGGCCAAATTCCTAGCTTCAGGGTCTTAAAGGCAAGTCATATAAAGCCTGAAAGACAATCGGAGATCATCTCGAACCAGTGCGGAGTGGTCACCACCTCGACGTTCGTCTCGATACAGCAGACGCAACATCACCAAAAGGAGCCACGGAAAAATCCCTAATTCCAAACCTCGACGGTTCACCAGCAACCTAAAGACAACCATGACATTCGTCTCGATACAGATGACGCAATGCCAGCAAACGAAGCAAAGGCCAAATTCCTAGCTTCAGGGTCTTAACGGCAAGTCATATAAAGCCTGAAAGACTATCGGAGATCATCCCACACCATCACGGAGTGGTTATGACTCATCGAGGCTCTCCAAAATGAGCCTAACCTCAAGTAAAAAGCGGCATGGCAAAATTCCTAACGCTTGCTCTTCCGACGGTCAAACTGCCTAGGAGGATTGCTTGAAGACGTCTTGTCCAGTCCCCGAAGGGATCAGAGCCACGACATGTCGCAAGGCTACTCGAACAGCAAAACTGCCTATCGAGGAATACATTAGCCAACGTGACGGTATGACGGCCAAAATCCTAGCACCACAGACCCTAACGGACCTTTGTCGTAAAGAGCAGAGGTTAACTGTGACGTTAGGATATTCTTGCGAGATCTGCTCGATCCGTTTCGACTCATGAGGAAATTGATGTCTTTGCGAGAACTTCTCGATTCGTCTCGACTCGTGAGGAAAAGCCTTAGGCAACGGGGATTGAAAAAACCTGTTTCCTAAGCACTGGGGCCCTGCAAGGCGATCCAAAACGGTCTCTTGCATACTATCCACGGGTCACACTCTCCAAAGTCGAATCTCGACAAGGAGGGAAACAACCGCTTACGGGTCCTCTCGACTCGTAAGAGGGAAAATTCTCTTATAAGATCCTTACGACTTATGAGAGAAAACACACTTAGGAGTCCTCACGACCCCTAATGAGAAAATACACCTACGAGATCCTCTCGATCCGTAGGGAGAAAAGTCTTTGTGAGACCCTCATGGCTCATAAAGTTGAAAAGTCTTAGGCTACAAGGACCCTAAACTTGTCTCCTAAGCCCTCAATTCGGTGACCATGCATAACTTTGCACTACTTCACCCACGTACATACTTACGTGGGCAAAGTAGTGGGGGGCAAGGGCCCATTTAGCGAGTCTCCCTATCAATATGGCCTTTGACATCAGATATTTGAGGGGGTCCACCTTTGATATAAGACGGACTTCATGAGCCAACACATAGTGCCGGAGTTTCGTTATCGCGAAGATCAACGCCAGGCAGTGCTTTTCGATGGGGGAATAATTGCTTTCTGCCCCCAGTAGGACTCGACTTAAATAGTAGAGTGCTCTCTCCTTCCCTTGGTCGTTCTCTTGTGCCCATAATGTGCTTAAGGAACCTTCGAGGGCTGTGGTATAAAGAATAAGAGGTTTTCCCATGACTGGAGCAGCTAACACCGGCGGGTTCTGCAGATACTGCTTGATCTCGTCCAGTGCGCCTTGGAATTTATGATCCCAGATGAACGGGGTTCTCTTCTTCATCAGGTGACTGTAAGGGCAGCACTTTCCTGAAAGATTGGCTATAAATCGTCGGATGTACGCGAGCTTCCCCTGGAGAGACCGCAATTGTTTGAGAGTCCTTGGCGGTGGCATTTCCATGATTGCCTTGATCTTCGACGGATCTATCTCGATACCCCGGTGCCGGACAATAAACCCTAGGAATTTACCTGAGGACACCCCGAACGCGCATTTGAGTGGGTTCATCTTCAAGTTATATTGCCGAAGGCGTTGAAATACGATCTTCAGATGCTCGAGATGTTCCTCGTATCATTTGCTTTTCACTACGAGGTCGTCGATATAGCATTCGACGATTTCATGTATGAGGTCATCGAAGATCTTCGTCATGGCCCTCTGATAGGTGGCACCGGCGTTCTTTAAACCGAAGGGCATAACTTTGTAGCAGAATATACCCAGAGGAGTCCGGAAAGCGGTGTGCTTCTGGTCTTCGGGATGCATCTTTATCTGATTGTATCCTGATGAGCCGTCCATGAAGGAGAAAACTTCGTGAGTGGATGTATTATCTATCATCAGCTCGGTGGCCGGCACTGGGAAATCGTCCTTCGGGCAAGCTTTATTGAGATCCCGGAAGTCCACGCATATGCGCACTGTCCCATTTTTCTTCATTACCGGGACGATGTTGGCGATCCAGTCAGGATATTGAACTTCTTGGATAAACCCAGAATCGATCAGCTTCTTAACTTCGGTGTTGATGCTCATCTCAAGATCGAGCCACATTCTTCTCGGCGCCTGTTTGACTGGCTTAACGTCCGGGGATATCGCCAATTTATGCACATCAATTTCTGGATCTAGTCCTGGCATTTCGGAATAGTTCCATGCGAAGCAATCCCTATGCTGCATAAGCACGTCTTTTAATGCAGCCACCCTTTCTTCAGATAGCAGCTCGCTGACGAATGTCGGTCGTGGGTCGTTTGCTGTCCCCAACTCAATCTTCTTGAGGTTATCTGCAGTAGTATGTTAGCCATCTTCCAGCTCTTTCGGCGCTGGTGGAAATTCTGAGATTACCTCGTCATCGCTGTTTTCGAAGCACCAGGGAAGGTCATCCATATTCTCGGGCTCTCTTTTTGATATTGTTATCATATGACAAGTATGGGCTCGCTTCCAAGACCGATGTGGATCTGGTTTTGCTTTTGTGGCTTTGGGTTCGTGCTTTTGTGGCGGCGTCATCCTCCAGCTGCTGGACAGAGCAAACCTGCCTTGCTGGTACTGGTCTTCAACCCAGTTCTTGAAGGTGAAGCAGTCTTCGATAGGGTGTCCTATGGCTCGGTGATAAGAGCAATAACCCGGATGAGAGACCTCGTTAGCTTGCTCAGGGTACTTAGACTCCGGAAGTGTAATCATTCGATGCTTTAAAGCGAGATCGAGTATCTTCTTCGTCTTGTTTTGAGGGAAAGAATACGCTCGACTCACCTTCTTCATGAGGGAAAAATCCAGATCGCGCAATACCCGATCACATGACTCTTTGATCCTGCATTGTCGTTGTCGACCCCCTTTTCCGCTTTTTGACTTACTTTTGCCTCTGCGTCGGGCCTTTTGCACAGCGGGTTGACAGGGAGGAGCATCTTCGTCTTTTGCAGCCTGTTGAAGAAGACGTTGCATCCTGGCTTTCTCGTAAATGGCCATTTCGCGATTATGGTCGTCCCGAGCTTTTTGACCTGCTTTCCTGATAAGCTTGTCCATTCGTTCTTCAAATGACGGACTCGGCACTTCGATTGCGAGATCTAGTTTTGATGAGGGTTTGGCATTTCCCGACAGGGCGTCCTCTTCTTCATCGAAGTTATATATGGCGTAGCTACCGTGGACTCGTTCCCGTTTCCCGGATCTCACATATCCAAGCCCAAGCGTTTCCATTCTCCCGTTGGGCAATTTGCGCTGAGTCCCAGGGACATCCCAAATCCTGTTGTAGAATCGAGCTTGTCGAATAGTCTGTTTTAAGGGTACCCCTTGGCATTTCAATAGCCTTTTTAGTCTGTTTGTGTAATATCTGGGCAAACGGATGGGTTGAAGCCTGTCGAGTGTAGAATCCGCGCCATGCCAGATTTCTTTCGCCACTCTTGTTTCCGTGGATCGGTAAAATAAGATTACCTTTTCGCCTCTTCACCCGGGAGGGACGTAAAATGTCCGCAGGTCTTGCACATTGTAAGCTTCAAGTGCGTCGAGATCTTTATAGTGCTCCCGCGGAACCATGGTAATTTGCAAACTTTGATCGCCACCAGGGAATTCTTGTACTGACGGCCGACTGGAGAACACAACATTAACCTCATCTTTCGAGTCACTTCCGAAGATCAATATGGGGGTGGACGGTCCCGGGTTGTTGCGTCGAGACGGCCCAGCGTAAACTATCTCTTCTTCTTCTTCGGTATCACTCCCGAAAAAAGGAATGGTGGCGGCGGATTTGTTCTCCGGTTTGCGACACCTCTCTGTATCCTCGAAATCTGGCAAAAAGTACTTTGCATCTTCGTATTTGCGGACTTCGTTTACGGAGAACGGGTTCATCTCTCATGTTACGGTGTACTCGAGACCATCCTTGAAATACTTCATACACTGATGTTGCGTAGAAGGGATGATGTTGTACTCGTGTAACCAAGGACGACCGAGCAAGGCATTGTAGCAGGTCTTGGCGTCAATGACGTGAAAGTTAATGTCGGTGACGAGTAGTCCGAAGCGTAATGTTAATATTACAGATCCGAGAGTCCGTGATGACTGGGAGTCGAAATCGGAGATGGTAATTTTGTCCCGAGCAAGGTGCTGGACGCTCATGCAGATTTCCTTCAACACCCGAACATTAAGGAGATCAACGGAGGACCCATTATCCACCAGGATTTTGCCTATCTTGATATCGTGGCAGTATCCAGAGACATATAGGGGACGATTGTGGTCGCACGTCCCGAGGAGAAGGTCTTCGTCACCGAAAGTGATATCGGCCGTGTGTACTTCTTCCATTTCATCCTTCATCCTCTGTTCGGTGAGGAAGGCTTGGAATTGCTCGGGCTCTTGTAGCGCCTTGATTAATGAATCTCTCGCTTCTTTTGATAATAAGAGGGTATCGAGAATGCTGAGCTGCGAAGGTAGCTTCCTTAGGTGCGCTAGGATGTTGTAGTCCACCTTATTTTTCTTCGGCGGGTCCTTGGCAGCTAGCTTTTCCATGACTTGGTCATCTAGGGCGATACCCTCAGAGACCTTTTCTTTCCCTTTATCTTTCTTGTTTGAGGGTCCGAGATTCTTTTCGGGTAGCGTCTGATTACGCAGCCGGATATTTTCGCAGACCTTCGGCTCTTCTTCTTTTCCCGAGGCGGACTCTTTAAAGAGGGGGCTAAGAGCCAGCTCCTCGTCAGAATCGCTCCCGAATGTGAGCACTTGCGATCCCCCGGCGTTAACCATGCGACAATTGCCGGTAGTTCTTTTGTGCCTGTCGGTTGTACTTCTCTGCTCCCGTCGAGTTCTGCGTTTCATTCGCTTAAAATGTTGCCGGTGAGCAACATATCCCTGCCACCATATCTTAAAAGCATCGCACTCCTCAGTGGGGTGTGAAATCTTTCGATGATATGAGCAGTAATTAAGGTGCCTTTCCGCTCCATTGAGCGTGTTTTCTTCCGAGGGTGGTAGCTTCATTCCCATTGACATGAATTTGGCAAACCTTTTCCTCGTCTTGAATATGTTTTTATCCGCATCGGATATCTTTTGATCTAGCGGGAGCGCTCTGACTCTTTCGTTTAGTCGCCTACGTTTGGCTCCTTCTGATGCGGCCATCTCACGCTCCCGATCGGCTTTACTTTTCAAACGAATCTCGTCTAGAAAGGCGTCGATTATTTCGTCTGTCGGCCACACAAGTTCTGGTTCAGGCTGTGCCCCCAGTTTCTCAGTGCCAGGAGTTTTTTCATCGTTCGTAAACGAGTGGGAGATCACATGACAACTCACCACATATCCCTCGGATTCATCCGACGAGCTTTCTCCATTATCTTCCTCCTGAAAGACGTGGTTGAGGAACTCTTGGAGTATGATGGGAGTCCGCGCCTTTTGATTGTACTCCTCCAGCGCGTCAATCTATTTCTGCAAGTCCGTGCGCTTGTCTCCAGGCTTCACGGACTTCTTGGATTTCTTCTTCTTTTTCTTTAAAGATTTTGACGGCTGGTTGTGAGTGCTCGGGCCATCACCACCGATCTTTGGAGGTGGGCGCGGCTTCAGCATCCCTTCAATGATCTGGGGTTCCAGCGGGTTCTTCCACCTGATCGCCGGGCATGTCTGGAGCTCATTCAGCATTCTTTTGGGTTTTGCTGAAAGCACGATTTCCCATGGAGCTTCTTCAATGAAAGAGAAAGTTGCCCCCGGTGCGTCCGTCTTCTTAGGAGTGTGTGGTTGTGGCAGGTTCACCTTCCACTTCTCGGACAGCGCAAACTTGCCCTATAGGTATTGATCTTCAATCCATCCTTTGAAGACGAAGCAATCCTCAATCGGATGGCTTACCGTTTGATGGTAAGGACAATAATTGAGGTTATTCGCCTCACTGGGTTGCGACGGTCGCCTTGGGTTTGGCAAGTTGATAAGCCTGTTGCGTACCGCCAGCTCGAATAGCCTCTTCGTCTTATCCCGCGGGAATGAGTAGGGGCGCTTCATTTTCTCATTATAATACCGCCGTCTTTCTTCCAGTTGATCCGCCAGCTTTGGGGCACCGGGTTGCTGCTGAGCGTTCGCAACGAAGGTTTCCTTCCTTTTACCCTTGTCATTCCGCGGTTCCGGCTTCGGGGGAGGCGGTCTGTGACCCATCTGGTCCATCCACGAACATGCCCACCGCGGGCGCTTCCTCAATGCGTTGTTCGCATTTCGACCACAAGTTTCTCCAGCGTATAGCGTACTGAACCCACGTCTCGCATGGTTTCACCCTGGCATTAATCAATGCCGTTATCGGGGTGCGTTAGCTGGCGCTTGCGAATCGCTGGGTAAACTGCAGCTCTATCTCCGCAAATGTCTTGATAGAGTCGTTTGGGAGCTCGGAGTACCACTCGAATGCTGTTTCTGACAAGCTGCCGACAAACTGGCGAAGTAGCAGTTTGTCGTCGCCTCCAGTGTTGCCACAAAGCGCCCTGAACTGGGCAACATGCTGGTGGGGATTGCCCGTCCCCTTATAGACATGGAATTTCGGTATTGTATAGCCCGGCGGGTACTTGATCTAATCATACCAGCTCGGATACGGTCGTCCCGTTTTTATGACCTGACCGGCTGCTGTAAGTGCACGGCGGCGCCCCGGCCGTCAATCCGACGGCCAAATGCGGAAGCGGTGATAAACTTTAATTTTGCGAACTTAGCAAACCGGCACCACCGCGCACTAAACACCCGGATCGAACCATTAACTAGTCTAAGCTAACTACAAGAAGGGGAAGAGATATACCGAGTGATCCGAGTCCTCCGGTCTTCTCCTCGTCGTCCCGATCTTCTGCGGAAACTCCGGTCGTCGCCTCCTCGCCGGAAGGGCACCACATCGCCTGTATCTTTTACGGGCTCCCACCTCAATACCGAGGCAACTCGGGCGTGAAGTAGGCTAGCCGACGCGTCCAAGATTTGCTGTAGAATGTGTAGGGTTGAAGCTATGTCTCATTTGGGGTTTGTTGCCTTTGAAGATGATGGAGGAATCAAGATAAGAAAAATGGTGCTTGCATTTTTCTTAACATGAAAAGAGATCAAAATGCTACACTCTAAAAAATGAAGCTCTCATCTTCTTCTCTCAAATGTGTTCAACCATTTCCAAAAAAAGAATGGTGGAGGAAGGAAATACCAAATGCAAGAGGGAGGTGAGTGTAGTAAAAGGTAAGAGGTGATCATATCCTAAACATCATCATAACAATCTCACATCAACTCCAAATCACTTCTAATCTCAATTTAATGCAAAAGGTTGATGTAAAGAGAATCAAATGATGGTGGAAAAGAAAAGATGCCATCATAATCAATACATTTGCAAGAAAATCCTCCACAATGTGTTATTTGCAAATTTGCAAATAACCCCCTCCATCGGAAAAGTCCGGCCGGGAAAGAACAAAGGAAAACCGGCCGGAACGGAATGCAAACTGGCAACTCCAGAAAACTGGTCCCGTAATAAATTACAGGAAAACCCCGATACTGTGCATACACACCCGCATCTGTATTCCGTCCGGCATCTGTATTCCGTCCGGATACAAATGCAATGAGACAAAATCTACACTGTACTATACTAGGATCCGGCTTAAACCAAAGCCGGCTAGTAATATCCGTTCGAACCTGATCCGTGCAATACCGCACGTATCCGATCGAACCTTGCCATATATCTATACGGCCTCTAGTACTAACCGTCCGATCCTGATCCGTGCAATACCGCACGTATCTGATCGGACCCTGCCATATCTCCATACGGCCTCTACAGCGTTTCGCCCGAAAGCTTGAGTAACTGAAAGTGTGGTGGACTCTAAAGACTCGTCAATACTATGGCTGTGGATTTAACCACTATCACGTCAGAGGTATAAGCCAATACGTGACGGGCCACCAGCTATTGACTAAAAGAGACGTCGATGAGTGAACTCATCCTGACACCCTACTGAGCCTGTCAGTGACAATATCCGTACAGTCCGGTCCGTTCGTCTATGAGCATCGCATGGCGGGCCTAGGGGGTTGGTAAAAGTCAGACCCCCAAAAGCGGTACAAGTCGTGTCGGAGTGTAGCCCAGAACACCCTGAGATACTACTGGAATACCTACCAGTAAATCTCCTGCCTTGGCTAAGGACTTCGTGTAATGGCTCTCCTAGACACAGCGCGACCTCACCCCCAATACCTGGAGAGACGAACCCCTGAAGATCCGCTCACTGCCTCCATGTGGCTCGGGACTGTACCCAACTAAAACCTGTTTGCACGACTCCTTTGAGCCGTGGTAGGGTAGTAATCAAAGCACAGTGGGAACTCACACGAGACAAATGACGATCCTCAGGTCGATGAACTAACCTGTATACATGTCACCAGGGAACTGCTATCTGACGTCAGGTATAAGACCAACTAGCATGTTCCCGTCGAGTCCTGTCCGGTGTACTCATAACCCAATGAGCACCTGTATACATCTTAGGTGATCCAACTGACACCAGTGGCTTGTGAGACCGGCCACCGCCCCTCGTCGGGGTCTCGACTGTATACACTAGTCTACTCTGGAGAATCGATGCCCTGTCTCGAAACTCCCACGACTAGGGACCTTTTAAGGATGTGCTTATAGACTCCAGCTCTCACTTATATGATCGCCCTCATACTGCTGGCAGTCAAGCAAGAATCCTAGGGGCTCTATCAACGTGCAATAGCGACATGTCAGGTCACCTAAAGCAGTACACGATGATAAAGGTAAACCAGATAGCATACTATCATCTCGAGTAAGACTGTCCTACCGGGATATGTCCTCCCTCAATCATTGCAATCACGTGCCTGTGATCCAATAATTGACTCTGAGGGCACTATCTCCAACAGCTGCCTCAGTCGCCTGATGAACCCGTATCTGCTGAGCTATATATTCGTCCAAGTCAGCTTTGGAGATTGTCTCCTCCTTGGCTGTTGACAGAGCCGGTGGAGGATTTGACGTTTCTCCACTGTCGTCTTCAAGGACGATCGGAGGATCTTCAGCAGGAGGATCTTGTTGGATCATCATTCCCACCATGTCCTGGAACAGGAGGGCCATTCGCTTTATATTGGCTGCTTGTTCCGCAGCCTCTTTATCCTTCTTCTCTAGTATCCTGCGAAGGAATTCAGCGTCAGTTTCTTGCTCCTGGCGTTGATAAGAGGACGCTTCGGGGCTTTCTTTTGGCCCAGTGAGTGCGACCATCGCGTTCATCATTACTTGGAGCTTATGTTGTTGCTCCTGAGCTTTGGTCACCGATCGCGTAAGCGGTCTATGACCTGTAGATGTACGGCTGTCCTCTTTCCCGGACGCCATGTAGAATGTATGCACCACCATGCCCCCAGACTTAGGGCGTTTAGGCTTACTGTCTTTGACATTTGCTGCAGGCGTGGGGACTTTCTCCGGCCTTCTTCTTTTTTGAGTAGTCGACGTGGAGGGAGCCGTTGCAGCGGGCACCCAAGTGGTTGTCGTCCTTTGTGGTTTGACAGGACTGTTCTTTTCTTACTGAACTTTTGCCCTTTTCTGTTGGCGAGAGTGATCTTAGTCGATTACCGAGTCTTGAACCCTCCGCCATACTTTATAAATTTTGGAGGACAGCCGTTGAGGGGGCTGTTCCAGCTTCGTTTCTGTAACCCTCTCCGCAGGTGGAGGAGATCTTTTTAGCGTGGCAGTCGGAGAGTTCTTGCATA
Organism: Agapanthus africanus; assembly: GCA_030015575.1. Classification (NCBI taxonomy): domain Eukaryota; kingdom Viridiplantae; phylum Streptophyta; class Magnoliopsida; order Asparagales; family Amaryllidaceae; genus Agapanthus; species Agapanthus africanus. Next base: position 129,568,118 of record CM057341.1, read on the forward strand.
CCCTCCTTAGCGGTTCAAAGCTGTTCCCAGTTGGAACAACAGCTTTAAATTCCACCACTGGAACCGGTGGAGTTAGCCCTGAGGGGGAGTTGCCCCCGGCCTTCCTTACTCGGCGCCAGTGGCGACGTCGAGCATGTCGAGCTGTTGGGACTGACTCGGCGATAGGGATCATTTCGTTTTGCCCCCTGTCCGAATGAGGCGCCGCTGGTGCCAGCCTCTTAAAGACTGACGTTGTCCTTTGAGTGGCGATATTCAATCTGTCAAAGACAGACCCTCGAGTAGGAGCAGGAGCCGGAATAGTTAGCCTTGAAAAGACCGACTCCTTAACAGGAGAAGCCGCCTTGACGACTTCAGGAGCAGAGGTGGCTGTCTTCCTCGGGACGGCCATTTCAGGGTTCATGGGCTTCTTGGCGGGCCCATCAGAGTTTTGGTTTAGCCTGGTAAAGACAGAGGTTGCCGGCTTGATATTGGACGACCCGTTGAAAGGGGCCGTTGTAGTAGTGAGCCGATTGAAGACCGACTTCTTGTGCGCTTCTGGTGCAGGCACTGGAAGGGTGAAGCTTACAGGCGGGAGCATGGTCCTGAAGAACAGACCGGTGGTGGCCTGAGTCACCTGTTCCACCGGCATGGCAAGGATGGAGGCTGCTTGAGGCCCATAGGCTACACCTCCAGGTGAGGCGGAACGTTGGTTGCACTTGCATTTGGAGTAGCTCGAGCAGTTGGAGGCCATTGATGCTTGATTTCTGGGCCCGGCAAAAGACCAAATCTTAGTAACTTGAACTCCAAAGGCAACCATTAACAAACCGCGATTCGTTCGCGAAGACGACACACGAAGTGTGGAGTGGAAAGAGAAAAAGGTCCCACCGGGCATGCCAGAATCTGTTCCCCTACGAATATGCGGCGCGATGGACGTCTTGCCTGAAATTCGGGGCAGATGCTAATTGGTGCTATCCGTCCACCTCTTCGAAGATGCCAAGTTGATTTATGGCACCATGTATCGAAGGTTTGAACGGATGCGTCCGATGTAGCAGACTTCGTCAGATTCCCCTCGCTTGAGGGGTTTTTGATTGTGGGGACGCTCTTCCCTGCAGGCGCAAGCCCCTGCAGTTAATTACGCTATCGCATTGCGGTAACAACTTTCTCCTTCTCCAGATGATCACTTCGTGTCGTGTATGTTTGTTTTGTATTTGGTTGCCCGTGGATTGTATACGGAGACTGAGTTATGTCGTCGCCCGTAGGGCGTGGACTAGTCCAAATCCGTATTATCTTAGATTTGGGTTTGGGGGTTGTGTTTAAGGATACGTTAGCCTCATTTGAGACTAAGATCGACTTAAACGTTTGTTAAGGATACGTTAGTCTAGTTTTAGACTAAGATAAACTTAACGGGATCGTTTAGATCCGACAAGAGAGCAATTAAGGGAGCCCTGTTGTTTAGTTTAATGACATTGCGGTCAATAGGTAGTTTAAGGACATTGCGGTCCAATGTTAGTTTTAAGACGTTGCGGTCAAGGTTAAGGACATCATAGTCCGTGGATTTAAGGACTCCACAGTCCGGCGTTAGTTTTAAGACATAACGGTAGAGGTTAAGGACATCATAGTCCATTGTTAGTTTTAAGACATCCCGGTCAAGGTTATGGACATCATAGTCCGAGGATTTAAGGACTCCACAATCCGGCGTTAGTTTTAAGACATCCCGGTCAAGGTTAAGGACATCATAGTCCATAAGTTTAAGGACCCCACAGTCCGTATCAATGTGTGGTCATCGGGACCCGTCACCTCTTTGAAGACGTTGAGAAATTACAACACCAAGTATCAAAGGAGTGAAGAGATGTACCCTTGAACCGAAGTAGATTAAATAATCTTTGGACCAATTTGGAACTAAGACCAATTAATTATATTATGAGCCCATTAGCCCAGTTAAGTTTGAATTGAGGACTTACGGCCAGCTTGGGCTAAGTCCAATCATGTTTAGAATTTTGGCCCTCTGTTGGTTCATTAAAGGAGAGGCTTTGCCTCTAGAAACTTAGCCAATTGGGCTAAAGCTAGTGTAAAACACTAAATACCAACAATGTTGAACACTGGGAATAAGATTAGCAAGTTAGTGTTAAACACTAAAAGATAATCAGTGTTAAACACTAGCAACAGGTCTTTCAAATTAGTGTTAAACACTAAAGCAAATCAGTGTTAAACACTGGCAATCAGAGATTTCAAATTAGTGTTAAACACTAAAGCAAATCAGTGTTAAACACTGGGAACAGAGTTTTCAAATTAGTGTTAAACACTAAGAAAATCAGTGTTAAACGTTGGGGACAAAGTCTTCAGATTAGTGTTAAACACTAAGGAGAGAGGGGTCACGTGTGGACACGTGAGAGCGCCCTGATTCCCCTTTTTTTATTCTGCAGATCGGTGTTTAACACTTTTAATTCTGACGGCCATCACGTGATGGAGGCCCACGCTCTGGTCTGTTAGAATGCTCATTAGGGGTCACGTGGTGACACGTGAGGGCGCCCTAGAGCTCTTTTCTATTTCTTTTGCCTTTTTCTCTGTGTGCTTCAGGGGTCACGTGGGGTACGTGAGGCGTTGCCTCAAAGCTCTTTTCTGTGGATCTTTACAGGGGTCACGTGGTAGCACGTGACTCTGGTTCTTTACATATTTTAAAGATCTGTTTATCTTTTAAGAATTAAATTCTTCACAGGGTTAAACCCTAGAAATAAACTTTAGAGAAATTAAATTCCTGTTTTCTTCTGAAGAATTATATTCTTAGATAGGGTTAAACCCTAATTTCTTTTCTGTAAAGAATTAAATTCTGGTATAGGGTGAAACCCTAATTCCTTTTTTAAGGGAATTAAATTCCTGTGAGTTTGAGAGAATTAAGTCCTCAATTAGGGTTAAACCCTGGTTCTGTCCATTTTTTAAGGAATTAAATTCCTATAATATAGGGTTAAACCCTAACTTTACCTCAAAGGAATTAAATTCCTATAATTCTGTGAGAATTAAATTCTCAAAACTCAGTTCCTCCTCTGTGTTTTAGATCTGCATGGATCTCAACCCAATGAGAATTAAATTCTCAATTCATGGGGAGATGTGCACTTTGCAGATCCTCAACCAGAGAAAGAACTAAGTTCTTTTCTTTATATAAGAGTTAAACTCTTTTGAGAATTAAATTCTCTTTTGAAGCCTCTCTTCTCTTTTCTTACCTTGGGTTTTTCTTTTGCAGAGAATCAAATTCTTCCTTCTGAATTTTCAAGATTCCAAGGCTCTCTCTCTCTCTCTGTATGTGTGTATATCTATAACTCTCTCCTTTGGCTCCTATTTATAGGAGAAGGAAAAGAATCAATCTGTTTTAGTGAATCTTTCATTGAAAGATTTGATTTGTTTATTGAGAGACTTGATTTATCTTCATCATTAATCTGGGCCTTTAGATTATTAGGTGAATTTTATTCACCATTGGATTTTAAATCCAAAGATATATCTTTATTATTTTGGTTAGATTTAGGGGGAAATCTTTCCATGTCCAAGATTTTTCCATAAATTGGTGATATTTAATCACCTTCAGATTCTTGATCCAACGGTTTCAGATAATTCTTCTTCATTTTGGAAAGATTTGAAAGATCTTTCCTCAGAATTTAATTTTGTTAAAGAATAAAGCTTTTAAAGCCGGTCACGTGTGAGCACGTGACCCCTGGTCACGTGTGAGCACGTGACCCCTAGAATGGGCTTCTCTTCTTCTACGCTCTGTTCTCTGGCCGCTGCTTAACCATCACGTGCCAACACGTGACCACTGGTCACGTGTGAGCACGTGATGCCTCTTCTAAAGCTTTTTGCTGATTTTTAATCAGGGAACAATGCCTTCCTACCAGAATTGTTGTCGTAGATTACGGTACATCTTCGTCCCTCCTGGATGTACGGATTATGCGGAACCGTGCGCCTCTTTCATAACTTCTTCACGAATGTCTCCTTTCGGAATGCACAAACGGCTACCATATCGCAATGAACCATCTTCATGAATCAACAAGTCCGTTCGAAGTCCCGCTTCAACCTGTTCTCGAAACTTTTGCAATCTTGGGTCCTGTGACTACGCTGCTTTAATGATATCGATCAATGACGACTGTACTTGCAGCTGCATCAACTGTCCCGAAGAATGCGGTAGCACAACCTCCAACTCGAATCTCCGAAAATCATCGATAAGCTCCTTCCGTGCAGTCAACATCCGAATTGCTGGCAACTGACTAAGCGCATCCGGCACTACATTAACCATCCCCGGATGGTACTTGAGATCAAGATCATAGTCAGCCATCAGCTCTAACCATCTACGCTGCCTCATGTTGAGCTTTTTCTGCGTGAACACATACTTTAGGATTTTGTGATCGGTGAATACTTTGACTCTTTTGCCCAATAAGTAGTGTCTCCAAATCTTCAAAACGAAAATCACTGCTGCAAGCTCCAAATCATGAGTTGGGTAATTCTTCTCATGGGTCTTCAACTGTCTCGATACGTAGGCTATGACTTTCCCATGCTGCATTAAACACATCCCAAACCTTTCCCATACGCGTCGATGTGAATCACCAATCCTCCGGAACCGTCTGGTACGGTCAAAATAGGAGCGGTTGTCAAACTTTGCTTCAACACCTCAAAGCTGACGCACAACCATCCGTCCAAACGAACGGTACTTCCTTCCGCGTAAGCTTGGTCAAAGGCTCAGCCAATCGAGCAAAATTCTCCACGAATATTCTGTAATATCCTGCAAGTCCAAGAAAACTTCTGATCTCTGCTACATTCCTCGGAATCAGCCAATCTAGAACTGCTGCAATCTTCTCAGGATCAACAATGATTCCATCTCCGGATACGACGTGCCCCAAAAACTTTACTTCTTCGAGCCAAAACTTGCACTTGCTCATCTTTGCATATAATCTTTCTTGGCTCAACGTTTACAGTGCGATCTTCAACTGTTCTGCATGCTTTTTTAGGCTCCTCGAGTAGACCAGAATATCATTAATGAACACCACTATAAACTGGTCCAAGAACGGTGAAAATATTCGGTTCATCAAGTCCATAAATATCACCGGTGCGTTCGTGAATCCGAATGGCATCACTAAATACTCGTAATGTCCATATCGAGTTCGGAATGCAGTCTTGCAAATATCCTCTGATTTAACTCGAAATTGATGATATCCGGACCGCAAATCCAGCTTCGAGAATACCCTCGCGCTACTGAGTTGCTCGATTCGGGATCCCAAGGTGCATCATTACCGACCACGGGATGAATTTCGAAAATGAAAAAGCCAAAGAGTTCTGCAACGAATACCACATACTAATGAAGTTTGCCGCGGTCGCGCATCCTCAATGCAACGGACAAGCCGAGGTTCTTAACTGAGACGTCATCCGAGGTCTTCGATCTCGTTTGGAAGGAAGGCAGGGCAGCTGGGTTGAGGAACTACCGTGGGTATTGTGGGCCTTACGCACATCGAAGAAAACGCCCACGGGAGAGACCACCTTCAGCCTCTGCTACGGTACCGAGGCAATGGTCCCAGCGGAGATCGGACTGCCCAGTTACAGAGTCGAACACTTCGATGACGAAACCAACACCTCGGCGCTCCGGACCAATTTGGTCATCTTGCTAGAGAAGAGGGACCGAGCACATATCAAAGCGGCCGCTTACTAACAACAAACTGCTTGCTACTCCAACGCGCGAGTTAAGCATCGTGCTTTCAAGATGGGAGATTTGGTCTTAAGGCGGAACGAATTCTTAGATCAGGGCAAACTGCATAAGTTCTCTCCGAAGTGGGACGACCCTTTCCTCGTCTCCGAAGTATTGCCCAATGGAGCCTATCGCTTACAAGGCGCCGGGGGACGCAAGTTTCTTCGGCCCTACAATGCTGAAAAACTCAAACTATACAAATGAATGTATTTTCTTCTTTTCAAAGCTATGTAATTTCTCTTAAGTCTCCTGAATTAGAAGAGACTTCTTCGATATATTTTCTTCTTCCTCGGGTTCCACATCCTTAGATTCGTTTTGAGAAAATATGTAAAAAGTGCTAAGGGATAAAAGAAAACAAAACATATCGAAAAAGAAGAATTTTATTCATTAAAAGGTATTATAGGCTCCTCAGCCTTACAAAAAAAGAGATTATTACAGCAAAGAGGCCGGGGATGGAGAAAGCATTGTTGATGATACTCCGATGAAATCTCCGCCAGCTGAGCCCTAGCTTCCTTGGCTACCTCTGAAGCGCCACCCGCTGGACATAAATCAACGATCAACCTCTTGAAACACTCCAGAAGAAGGCCCGCTGATTGGTCCCGCCTGCTCTTCGAGATCAGGCCGAGGTGGTAAAGCGAGTGCAACTTCTCGATAGCCTCATCCCTCAACTGCGGAGACAAGGCGTTATGCAGACCCGGGGACCTCTTCCAGATTGCATAAACAAGCACTTAAAGGAGTGGAGATCACCGGGGAAGAAGGCGTCCAAAGTGGGCCACCACGCGGTCTATCACCGCCTCATACGTCTGTTCGGACCGGTCGAGGTTGTAGAGGTACATATCATCCCTGGAAATCATCTCGCTGATGATCATGCACGGACGCCCAACCATCTTCAGAAACACAAGGCTAAGATAAACTAACATGCTTTCGCTATTTATAGCCCTAACAGAATCCCTAAAGGCCGAAATTTGCGCACGCAGCAATGCGAATCACGAGATATTTTCAAAAAACCCAATACAACGCTGCCACGTGGCGACCATGCCAATCCGCACAAGCCCTTAAGCGGTCAAAGGAAGTTGGAACGACGCGAACCACGGAGCGTCGCTGTCACGCCCCGCTTCCTGGTGTACGGGCAGAGGACGTGACGAAACCGCTACATATTTACTTTGAAGTAAACACACTAAGCGTATCTAAGCAATATAAGTAAAATGCACAAGTGACAATAGATATAATTGAACAACAACTTTATTTATTAACATTCTTTTTTCAATATATCTAGAAAGGTAAATACATGGAATGAAAGCAATGCCTAAACAGTGTCATAACAGAAATGTAATGTACAAGTGAATCTAAAACTCCAGGTCTTCAGTAAACTGATCCAAGTCTTCGCTGCTGAGTTCGATCTCCAGTGAGTCCGATACACCTGACGATATTCCAAAGAAGAAGAAAGAGAATGTTGTTAGTGAACAAGTCGCTCGGTAAGTCCCGTAGATAGATAAGAATAGAATATAAAGAATAGAATATAGTTGTTTAATATTGTTATTTAGTGTTAACGCTGTTGTTTATAGCTTGGTATAGAAGAGGCCAGTGTATACGAGAGGTGTCTCACTATCCCGGAGACTAAGGTATGGGGAGTACAAGGAACCGTTCAGCCACGGTATAACGGCAATGGAGATTCAGGTTAGGTGTCTTATGGTTGCAGTCTCGTTCCACTTCTAACACCTTCCGTACCAATCTACCCCTTATAAACCCCGAAATGTCTTGATTGTGTTGATTGTATTGTATTGTCTTATAAATTGTATAGATGGATGACTTGCCGAAACCATGATATCAGTAATGGAACGGATATAATGGAAGAACATGTAAATGGAATATATCCATGGTTCGGTTCGGTCAATACAGATTGATATAGATTGAATAGATGGATTCATATTGAATCATGTTGTATTGTAGTTTGTACTTGAATCACATTCAAATCAGATTGATTAGGTCAAGACTCAGTCTGAGTCAAATACTTTTAAAAGAACTTGAAATCCTGATTGTTTTGGTATTATCGGTAACTGCTGCACATGGACAACATGATTTATATCTTTTTCCAAGACAATTACCATGTTGATAACACCGTTTGTTAAGTTGTCTACCTTAAATAGGCAATCACCCATATCTCTGGCTTCCTGAGGCTCAACCCGTTTAAACCTATGTTTACTAAAGTCCTTATTGTAAATTAGTATAACTTGATGGGGTTTTATGTAAAAATAGTTTTGGTATAATTTCAAAATACACCTCAAGCATTTAATTATCGTCTTTAGGGTTTTCATTGATGTATATTTTATAAATGTGACATTCTAGTGAATAAAACCTAATTTCATAATATATGATATTTATTTGTAATATGAATATTGTTTGAATTATCATGGTAGTTTCATGTAATATTGGAATTCCTTTCTTGAGTTTTGGAAACATGAAATAATATATATATTTAAAATAAGTATTTTGGTAATATTTATATATACATATTTAATGAAAATAAATTTATTTATTTTCTTGTAACAATCTCATTTTCTAAAGAAAAATGTATAAAAATTCCATCGAGATCGAATGCTCCTTGCGGAGGTCTGCATCTTACTCTACTAAGCTCAAGAATGTGCGATAATCCGCACCATCCCAAACGGAGTCCCTAAAATTGGTTGTAGAGGCTCAATTGCATGGAAATATTTTAATACATCTTTTAAAGAAAACGGTTTTATAAGTTAAAAAGATTTATTTGCAAGGTTGTATTTCCTGTATTCTATTGTCCCAAGATTCATCGTGCTATGATAGATATATGTGTTGTGATGAGGTAGGTCATTACCTCATGAGTTCTTCTAAGGTAATACAGTTAAAAGGTATAAACATGTCGAATTGAAACATAAAAGTATTTTAATGTAAAATTGAAATACAACTTGCTATGGTTATCATTTTAATGTCAAACTTGTTCTAATATCTTAGTTAATGATTACTAAACAAGATATCAAAAGTTGTAGGTTTGTTATTAAGAAAAAGTTGTATTTTTAAAAGAAAAGAGAATCGGAAGCCGGATAACTCCGCTTCCGACACGTTTTAAGAATGAAGAGTTTGGGAATAGAAAAAGAGAGAGAGAGAGAGAAGGGGGCTTACTGGCTTTGGTGAGAGGGAAGAGGTAGGAGGAGGTCTGAGATTCGTCGGTGTTTCGTTTCATTGCCGGAAACTCCTTGTATCGTCGCCGGAACTTCGTCGGAGTTTCGCCCTTTGTTAACTCCACTTGCACACTATGAGAACTTGGAAATTTCTTCAGAGTTTTGGTATAGAATTTTCAGTGTGAAGGGATGCAAAATGGAGTGGGTATTTATAGGACAATTTAGGGTTTAGGGTGATCAAAAAATGCATTTAAATTTGCATTAAAAATGAGGTTAAATGGGCATTTTATTGCTCTCTGGATTAATTCAGAGTAAACAAGCAATAAGGGAGTAGTGGGGTAGGCTTAACGTTGCAGGGGGTGAAATTTGAGGGCATTTGGGACGGGGGAGACTGACGTCGCCAGCCTCATATCAAATGTCGCCGGCCCAAATCCGACGGGTGTGGTTAGTGTTGGGGTATTGGGTCGGGGTCGTTTGGTATTCTACAGTTCACATGTTTGATTATTCTGTAACTTACCCTATTACATGTGTTGCACGTGTAAACTCTTGGGTTTCTAAAAGAAAATTAAATAAAAAGATTATGCGGCTGATGGGATTTGAACTCAGGTGCTATGGTTCAGCAGTGCAAGGCTTTATCAATGAGTTACAAGTGTTTTCTTGCTGTTCTAAATTTAATCAAATACTTACAGTACTCACAGGAATTGTAAATACCCCAAGTGTACATTAACTTTTAAATAATTTTATGTACACAAAATTTGGAGTTGTTACAGTCGCGCCTTGCCTGTACGTTTCTGCCACGTGTTGTCTACGACGGCCACTCTTCCAGATTTTACGGGTCAAGGGAGATTGAACGATGCCCCATGAAGGCGAAGAGAAGTTTAAAGAAGCCCTCACCAAAGAGGCCACCGAGCAGCTTCCCTGCTCGGTCAATCCTTATCAGGTAACTTCCTACCCACCTATGCTAAGGATCGAAGCCTTCACTAAAGAGGCCACAGAGCAGCTTCCCTGCTCGATCAATCCTTAGCGGGTAACTTCTTACCCACCTACGCTAAGGATCGAAGCCCTCACCAAAGAGGCCACTTAGCAGCTTCCCTACTCGGTCAATCCTTGGCGGGTAACTTCCTGCCCAACTGCGCTAAAGATAGAAGCCCTCACCAAAGAGGCCACCGAGCAGCTTCCCTGCTTGGTCAATCCTTAGCGGGTAACTTCCTGCCCAGCTGCGCTAAGGATCGAAGCCTTCACAAAGAGGCCACCGAGCAACTTCCCTGCTCGGTCAATCCTAAGCGGGTAACTTCCTGCTCAACCGCGCTAAGGATCGAAGCCCTCACAAAGAGGCTACTGAGCAGCTTCCCTGCTCAGTCAATCCTTAGCGGGTAACTTCCTGCCCAACTGCGCTAAGGATCGAAGCCCTCACCAAGAGGCCACCGAGCAGCTTCCCTACTCCGTCAATCCTTAGCGGGTAACTTCCTGCCCATCTACGCTAAGGATCGAAGCCCTCACCAAAGAGGCCACCGAGCAGCTTCCCTGCTCGGTCAATCCTTAGCGGGTAACTTCCTGCCCAACTGCGCTAAGGATCAAAGCCCTCACCAAAGAGGCCACCGAGCAGCTTCCCTGCTCGGTCAATCCTTAGCGGGTAACTTCCTGCCTAACTGCGCTAAGGATCGAAGCCTTCACCAAGAAGCCACCGAGCAGCTTCCCTGCTCGGTCAATCCTTAGCGGGTAACTTCCTACCCACCTACGTTAAGGATCGAAGCCCTCACCAAAGAGGCCACCGAGCAACTTCCTTGCTCGGTCAATCTTTAGCGGGTAACATCCTGCCCAACCGCGCTAAGGATCGAAGCCCTCACCAAGAAGCCACCGAGCAGCTTCCCTTGTTCCCCTCCGAATGGCGGCCGAGACATGGAATGCCTCGCCTGAGATTCGGGGCAGATGCTAATTGGTGCTATCCGTCCACCTCTCCGAAGATGCCAAGTTGATTTATGGCACCATGTATCGGAGGTTTAAACGGATGCGTCCGATGTAGCAGACTTCGTCAGATTCCCCCTCGTTGAGGGGTTTTTGATTTTGGGGACGCTCTTCCCTGCAGGCGCAAGCCCCTGCAGTTAATTACGCTACCGCATCGCGGTAACAACTTTCTCCTTCTCCAGCTGGTCACTTCGTGTCGTGGGTGTTTGTTTTGTTTGTGGTTGCCCGTGGATTGTATACGGAGACTAATTTATGTAGTCGCCCGTAGGACGTGGATTAATCCAAATCTGTGTTTACTTAGATTTGGGTTTGTGGTTTTGGTTTGAGGATACGTTAGCCATATTTGAGACTAAGATCGACTCAAACGTTTGTTAAGGATACGTTAGTCCGATTTGAGACTAAGATCAACTTAACAGGATCGTTTAGATCCGACAAAAGAGCGTTTGGGTTCTATTGTTCCAGTTTAGGGACATGGTGGTGTAGGGTGTTTTTCGTCACCCCATCGAGATGGGAATACGCGCGCGTTTGTCAGGCGTACTACAGATTCCCCCTGCCTAGGGTAGGCCGGGGTTTAATGATTGTGGGGATCCGAGTCTCCGGCAGCCGCGAACTAAGCTGCCGTTAATTACCCCCCGCCTTTGGGGCGAGGGAACCTCCGATTGACGGGTCAAACTGGTCATGCGAACTCAATGTGCAGTGTACGTGTGTTGTGTTTTGAAAGGGGGGGTTTGGATATATCGGGAGCCACACAGAGTTTTTACGGGGGTCCCGCTACCCGGATAGCGGGCTGGGGGTCAAGGGGGCTAGCAGCCCACTTGCGGGGTGCGGGGCACCGCCCCGTTAGAAATTTTTTCTAACAGGGACTGTGTCGCGGAGTATGTGTATGTGTACATTTGTATACAAATGTATATATATATATATATACATATATATATAAATAAAGGGGAAAAGGCATCCAAAGGATGCGTGGGGCAGCACCTTGGGCGCTGTGCGCTTAGGTGCTATGCGCTCAGGCGCAAGCGCGCCACGTGGGCGCTTTGCGCATGAGAGCTGCGCGCAGGAGCGCAAGCGCGCGCGCCACGTGTCGGCACGTGGGCGCTTTGCGCATGAGCGCTGCGCGCAAGCACGCGCGCCATGTGTCGGCACGTGGGCGCTTTGCGCATGAGCGCTGCACGCTGGTGCGCAAGCGCGCGCGCCACGTGTCGGCACATGGGCGCTTTGCGCATGAACGCTGCGCGCTGGAGCGCATGTGCACTGGAACGCAAGCGCGCGCGCCACGTGTCGGCACGTGGTCGCTTTGCGCATGAACGCTGTGCGCTGGAGCGCAAGCGCACTGGAGCGCAAGCGCCACGTGGGCGCTTTGCGCATGAGTGCTGCGCGCTGGAGCGCAAGCGCGCGCGCCACGTGTCGGCACGTGGGCGCTTTGCGCTCGGGCGCAGTGCGCTGGAGAGGAAAAGAGGGCTTTTAGCCCCAAAAACTCTCGAAAGAGAAATCAGAGAGGAGTTGGACTCCTGAGTGTGTTTTTGGGGTTAATGGAAGGGGTTCTTCTTCTTCCTTCCCTGTTAGCTGGATCTTGAAGATCAAGAGATGTGAGATCTCAAAATCTCTCCTTTTTGAGATCTGATGACAGATCCAAGTTCCCCTTTGTGGGTTTCGTGGTGAAAAGTATTTTGTTTTTGAAAAGGAAGAGTAAAACTCTTGATTTAATTCAAGAGAAAGGAGAAGGTTTTGGAACCTTGAGGAAGGAGAAAAGATCTCAGATCTAATTTTTTGTGGAGGGAATGAAAAGTGTTTTTTTTTTATTCATCATGTTGCCTTTTATAGGCTTACATATTTACATATAGCCCCTTGGGCTTTACAAAAATGGCATTTTAGCCATCCCATGGCTCATGTGCCATTTCATATTTGCACATAAGTCATGGGCTTACAAAATATTGGCTTTATGCCCATTTTGCATACATTCATGCACAAAAATTACATAAAAATTATTTGTTACATGATTTTGTTGTTGGCATGGGGAGGCTGGCCACGGGCACGACATGGGTATGGGCCTACTTGACCTGGGCTTGGGCCCACCTAGTTTGGGGGTTGACCTTGACTTTGACTCGGTCAACAGGGGTGTAAATTTTTACCCTAACAAATTGCCCCCATCAATAAATGCACACAGCATATGTGGGTCGTGTGCGTGAAATTGATGGATCTTCTTTCACGTGGAGGTGACTTGCTTTGGTCCCCACTTTTTGGGATGCACTGCCCTTTTTACGACATGGACGGTCGACGCTTAACGCGTCTCCGAGACGGAGTGTCCGTGGTAGACGTTTCCCTGGCCCGGAGCGATCTGGTTCCTGCTTTGTAGGAAGCCTGCACTGCCCTTTTTACGACATAGACGGTCGACGCTCTGTTACGAAGCGATTTGGGTTCCCAATTTGCGGGAGCCTGCACTGCCCTTTTTGCGACATAGACGGTCGACGCTCTGTTATGAAGCGATTTGGGTTCCCAATTTGCGGAAGCCTGCACTGCCCTTTTTGCGACATAGACGGTCGACGCTCTGTTACGAAGCGATTTGGGTTCCCAATTTGCGGGAGCCTGCACTGCCCTTTTTGCGACATAGACGGTCGACGGTCTGATCCGAAGCGATTTGGGTTCCCAATTTGCGGGAGCCTGCACTGCCTTTTTTGCGACATAGACGGTCGATGCTGCCCTTTTTGCGACGTGGACGGTCGGTGCTGCCCTTTTAGCGACTTGGACGGTCGGTTCTGCCATTTTAGCGACGTGGACGGTCGATGCTGCCCTTTTTGCGACTTGGACGGTCGGTGCTGCCATTTTAGCGACGTGGATGGTCGATGCTGCCCTTTTTGCGACGTGGACGGTCGGTGCTGCCCTTTTAGCGACTTGGACGGTCGGTTCTGCCATTTTAGCGACGTGGACGGTCGATTCTGCCATTTTTGCGACTTGGACGGTCGGTGCTGCCCTTTTAGCGACTTGGACGGTCGGTTCTGCCATTTTTACGACTTGGAAGGTCGGTGCTGCCATTTTAGCGACGTAGACGGTCGGTTCTGCCCTTTTTGCGACTTGGACGGTCGTTGCTGCCCTTTTAGCGACGTGGACGGTCGGTGCTGCCCTTTTTGCGACTTGGACGGTCGATGCTGCCATTTTAGCGCCGTGGACGGTCGGTTCTGCCATTTTAGCGACGTGGACGGTCGGTGCTTGATTTGACTTGCTCTGCTTCTTGCAGTGTCAGGGGTAGACTTGACTTGCTCCGCTTCTTGCGGTGTCGTGATTGGATTCTGACTCGCTCCGCTTTCTGCGGTGTCGGAGTGGAAGTTGACTTGTTGATTTTGATTTGTTTGACTTGAGTTGACATCAGCATCGCTATACTGGAATATGGTACCAGGAGCGAATCATCATTTGTCTGAGAGAATTTTGGGATTGGTATTTTGTCGGCATCTGCATTGCTGCACTGGAATAATGCCAGGAGCAACTTATCATTTGCCCCGGGAGGATTTGGATTTGGTTTTGTTTGGTATCTGCATTGCTGCACTGGAATAATGCCAGGAGCAACTCATCATGTGCCCCGAGAGGATTTTGATTTGGTTTGTTTGGCATCTGCATTGCTGCACTGGAATAATGCCAGGAGCAAATCATCATGTGCCCCGAGAGGATTTTGATTTGGTGGCTTAGGAGACAGGTTTAGATCCCCGTCACCTAAGGTTTTTCCATTTTGTGAGCCGTAAGGGTCTCACAAAAGCATTTTCTCCCTACGGGTCGTAAGGATCCCGTAGGTGTATTTTCTCCTTAGGAGTCGTGGGGACCCCTAAGTGTGTTGCTCCTTTGTGAGTCGTAAGGATCTCACGCGGGAATTTTCTCCTCACAAAGTCGAGAGGACTTTGCGAGTGCATTTCATTTCTTTTTTTTTTTACGAGTTTGAGCCCTTTCGGGTTTTCACAAACTCGCCGGCAGTCCTGCTGTTTTTACTCACGGAGCCCTTTCGGGTTTTCATCCGTGCCCATTTTGCTTGTGGACATACCGTTCTTTTTTCTTTTTTTTTTCTTTTTTTTCCTTTTTTTTTTGGAGAGATCGGGATTGTTTTACACCCGTGGATTGTATACGGTTTTGCAGGATGTATGATCCAGACCGTAGGGCCAAAAACATTTCGGGACTTTGTTGGCGTCTGCATCGCTGCACTGGAATATGGTAGCAGGAGCGACTCATCATTCGCCGTTGGGGTATGGGATTTGGAATTTGGTTGGCGTCTGCATCGCTGCACCGGAACATGGTACCAGGAGCGACTCATCATTCGCCACTTTGGGGTTGGGGAGCGATGGCTTAGGAGACAGGTTTAGATCCCCACCACCTAAGACTTTTCAATTTTATGGGCCGTGAGGGTCCCATAAAAGCAATTTCTCCCTACGAGTCGTGAGGATCTCACAGGTGTATTTTCTCCTTAGGAGTCGTGAGGACTCCTAAGTGTGTTTTTCCTTCGTGAGTCGTAAGGATCCCACAAAAGTTTGTTCTCCTCATGTATCGTGAGGACACATGAGTGGGTCTTCTCAATGGAGCATAATTCCAAAGGCGGAGACCAGCCGCGTAACTGGTGATTACGGTGGGGCATGAGGGTGATGAGAATTATTTGACCCCGTGGATTGTATACGACAGTCAATTTGGGGACTAGCCGTAGGGCCGGAAGAATTTTGGAGAATTGGATTTTGGTTGGCGTCTGCATCGCTGCACTGGAATATGGTACCAGGAGCGACTCATCATTCGCCGTTTTTTTTTGTTTTGTTTTTATTTTACCACGATTGCTCTATCATTTTAGCTTTTCTTATCGCGAAGGTCGCGATTGCCCTATCATTTCGGCTATTTATTCGCGGTTGCCCCATCATTTTGGCTTTATTTTCATTTTTATTTTTACTCGCTGATTTTTATTGCGAGTTGCCCTATCATTTCGGATTTTCTTTATTTTTCTTTTATTTACATACATTTTTTTTTACATTCCCAGTTTAACGACTTAGAGGTCGACTGTTCCCAGTTTAATGACATGGTGGTCGATTGTTTTCAGAGAAAGGCAGATGTCTGAGAGAATCGATTTCACGAAGAACTTCGGTCTCCATTTGTATGAAATTGGCGGTTGCAGTTTGACTGTTTGTTAACACGCCTTTGGACAGTTCTATCTCTCCTGCCTCGTATTGCTTTTCGACCCAATCTTTGAAGACGAAGCAGTCCTCAATAGCATGACCTATCACTCTGTGATAGGGGCAGTATTTGGGGTCGTCGGTCCTATTCGCTTCCTGCGGTCTTTTTGACTCTGGCAGTTGTAGACCGTTCTTCAGGGCGTCTTTGAATATTTTACGGATTTTGTCCCTTCTGAAGGAATAGACCTTATCCAGCTTCTCTTTCAGTGGAGATTCTCCTCCCTCTCCGAACATTGGCTTTCGAGGCTGGTTGGCGCTAGGTCCGCTCATCCCTTGCTTATTTCGGTTAGCCGAAGTGTTAAAAGATTCAGCATTGTCAGAACCTCCGCCTTTGCGATTTTCGTCCTTTCGGTTTCTCCAGGACCTATTGTTATTTTGGGAGTCAGAGGAGGACTCCTGCTTTGAGCGTTCCAGCATTTGGACTTTCCTGGTCAGCTCTTGGAATGTTTTGAGACCCGCGGTGCATAAAAACGGGGCCATCCAATTGTTGAGATTTCCGACGAGGAGACTGACAGATTGGTCCTGCTCTATCGGCGGTTCGCATTTGACGGAGAGATTGCGCCATCGGGTTATAAAATCCGTGCTGCTTTCGTTGTTCTTGGGCTTGGTCCTTACGAGCTCGGCAATGGTGATCTTATCGCTGACGCTCATGAACCTCTGCCGAAATAGAGACTCCATTTGGACAAAAGTTGTGACGGAGCCATCCGGTATGCTCGTGTACCAGTCGAAAGCAATATCGGTTAAGCTATTAACGAACTGGCGAAGGAGAAGCGCATCATTGCCCCTAGTATTCCCGCATGAGGCTTTGAAGTGGGCGATGTGTTGGTTCACATTTCCCGTCCCATCGAATCTTCCGAATTTGGGGATGACATAGCCGCTAGGAAATTCTACCAGATCATACTGAGCAGGATATGGTCTCCCACTACTGCTGATATCTTTTTGCGCTTCGGCTTCGGCTACCAAGGTTTTGACTTTGTTGGCAACCAAATCCATCATTTGATCTTGAGTTAGTGGGCTACTGTCATCGGTAGCCAAGACATTTCCCGAGATAGGATGCGACTGGTTTTCATGTAGTTCGCCCACTTTTGGATTTGAGGGAATAGGCGTCGGCTGCTTTGGGACACCATTTCCTGGTCCGCGAGCAGAGCCCTCCGCTTGATTGGGCGGCTGAGAGGCAAGTCGGGCCGTGAGCTGCATCACGACATTCGTCAAGTCATCGATTTTGGAGTAGAGTTTGTCCATCTCCTTGTCTTTGTTTCTGAGCTGCTTTCGAAGCTCTTGAAGCAGCTCTTGCTCCGCGGTCCTGGGACGGAAAGTCGGCTCTTCTTCGCTTTCCGAGCCTGACTCCTCATGGACCGAAGGGTCTTTCCGCCTATCATCCTCATCAAGAGGGTTTTCATCACCCAGCAGAGGTGGCTGTTCTTGGGAAGCGGCCACCACATTCAATCCAGATTGGGTTTGAGATGTGGTAGCCCCGTCCTTGCTCTTGCTGCGCGTGCCCACCGTGTAGACAGTGTGGACCACATACCCAGCCATTTCCTCATCTTCGGCGGGGTAACCCTGTTCTTCGAACCTCATGAGGTTCAGCCTGGCAGGAGCCCTAGCCCTTTTGTTGGCTCTATATCTGAGCCTTTTCTCCCTCAGCTTCTTGATTTTGAAGGCTTGGCGGGCATCCGCTACCCGGGAAGCCATTGTGAGTTGATCAGCGGGGAGCTTAGAGAAGACACCCGATCGAGCATTTGTCAGGGGCGCCGCTGGAGCTTGCTCGGGACGCGTTGTAGCTTTGTTGGTGTTGATGGCCTTGCCCCCAGCTGGGGCCAAGGAAAGTCGTTCAGATACCGACTTGCGTTTGGGTTGGGGCGCCTTCGAGACCACCACATTTGGCCTCTTGCCTTTCGAGGCCGGTTTGTCTGCCACCGGGGCTTGAGGAGCTGGGATGGCGCCAACTGGCATGAACATAATAGAGCCAAATGGTAGCAGCGGCTCCTCCCATTGTCGCCCGAGACTGGCCGGAAGGACCGTCCTAGAGTCTATCCTCATCGTGTAGGAGACGGGAGCTGAGTTCATCATCGAAAACATCGTCGGAAGATGATTGCTTGAAAATCTGCATGAAAAAGCATTATTTTTAGTATAAATACAGGTATGTATATTGATTGAGTTCGCATGAACGCTTAACCCGAAATATGGGAGGAGAGATTGGTCCCACCGGGCGTGCCAGAACCTGTAGGGTGTTTTTCGTCACCCCATCGAGATGGGAATACGCGCGCGCTTGTCAGGCGTACTACAGATTCCCCCTGCCTAAGGTAGGCCGGGGTTTAATGATTGTGGGGATCCGAGTCTCCGGCAGCCGCGAACTAAGTTAATTACTCCCCCGCCTTTGGGGCGAGGGAACCTCCGATTGACGGGTCAAACTGGTCATGCGAACTCAATGTGCAGTATACGTGTGTTGTGTTTGGAAAGGGGGGGTTTGGATATATCGGGAGCCACGCAGAGTTTTTACGGGGGTCCCGCTTGCGGGGTGCGGGGCACCGCCCCGTTAGAAATTTTTTCTAACAGGGACAGTGTCGCGGAGTATGTGTATGTGTACATTTGTATACAAATGTATATATATATATACATATATATATAAATAAAGGGGAAAAGGCATCCAAAGGATGCGTGGGGCAGCACCTTGGGCGCTGTGCGCTTAAGTGCTGTGCGCTCAGGCGCAAGCGCGCCACGTGTCGGCACGTGGGCGCTTTGCGCATGAGCGCTGCGCGCAGGAGCGCAAGCGCGCCACGTGTCGGCACGTGGGCGCTTTGCGCATGAGCGCTGCGCGCTAGTGCGCAACCGCGCGCCCCACGTGTCGGCACGTGGGCGCTTTGCGCATGAACGCTGCGCGCTGGAGCGCAAGCGCGCGCGCCACGTGTCGGCACATGGTCGCTTTGCGCATGAACGCTGCGCGCTGGAGCGCAAGCGCACTGGAGCGCAAGCGCGCGCGCTACGTGTCGGCACGTGGGCACTTTGCGCTCGGGCGCAGTGCGCTGGAGAGGAAAAGAGGGCTTTTAGCCCCAAAAACTCTCGAAAGAGAAATCAGAGAGGAGTTGGACTCCTGAGTGTGTTTTTGGGGTTAATGGAAGGGGTTCTTCTTCCTCCTCCTCTGTTAGCTGGATCTTGAAGATCAAGAGATGCGAGATCTCAAAATCTCTCCTTTTTGAGATCTGATGACAGATCCAAGTTCCCCTTTGTGGGTTTCGTGGTGAAAACTATTTTGTTTTTGAAAAGGAAGAGTAAAACTCTTGATTTAATTCAAGAGAAAGAAGAAGGTTTTGGAACCTTGAGGAAGGAGAAAAGATCTCAGATCTAATTGTTTGTGGAGGGAATGAAAAGTGTTTTTTTATTCATCATGTTGCCTTTTATAGGCTTACATATTTACATATAGCCCCTTGGGCTTTATAAAAATGGCATTTTAGCCATCCCATGGCTCATGTGCCATTTCATTTTTGCACATAAGCTATGGGCTTACAAAATATTGGCTTTATGCCCATTTTGCATACATTCATGCACAAAAATTACATAAAAATTATTTGTTACATGATTTTGTTGTTGGCATGGGGAGGCTGGCCACGGGCTCGACATGGGTATGGGCCTACTTGACATGGGCTTGGGCCCACCTAGTTTGGGGGTTGACCTTGACTTTGACTCGGTCAACAGGGGTGTAAATTTTTACCCCAACAGGTGGTCCATTGCATGTATGGTCGTCGGGATCCGTCACCTCTCTGACAACGTTGAAGGATTACAACGACAGGTGTCAGAGGAGTTCAGAGATGTACCCTTGAACCAAAGCTGATTTGGGGGATTCATAGTCCAATTTGGGACTAAAGTCTGTTTGAAGGTTTAAGAATACGTTAGCCATATTTGAGGCTAAGATCAACTTAAACGGTTGTTAAGGATACGTTAGTCCAGTTTGGGACTAAGATCAACTTAACGGGATCGTTTAGATCCGACAAGAGAGCATTTGGGGGCTCTATTGTTCCAGTTTAGGGACATAGTGGTCCATCTCCAGTTTAGGGACATAGTGGTCCATTGGTAGTTTAAGGACATTTCGGTCCATAGGTAGTTTAAGGACGCATAAGTCCATGGGTTTAAGGACCCCACAGTCCATATGGGTGTGTTTAAGGACGCATTAGTCCGTTAGTTTAAGGACGCATAAGTCCGCGGGTTTAAGGACCCCACAGTCCGTATCTTGGTTTAAGGACGCATAAGTCCATGAGTTTAAGGACCCCACAGTCCGTGTTGATGTGTGGTTGTCGGGACCCGTCACCTCTCTGAAGACGTTGAAGGATTACAACGACAAATATCAGAGGGGTTCAGAGATGTACCCTTGAACCAATGAGTTGGTTGAAAGAGCAGATGTGCTCAGTTCAAGATGATTTGAGGACTTATGGCCAGTTTGGGCTAAGTCCAATTATGTTTGAAATATTGGCCCTCTGTTGGTCCATTGAAGGAGAGGCTTTGCCTCTAGAAACTTAGCCAATTGGGCTAAAGCTAGTGTTAAACACTAAAGACCAACAATGTTGAACACTGGGAATAAGATTAGCAAGTTAGTGTTAAACACTAAAAGATAACCAGTGTTAAACACTAGCAACAGGGCTTTCAAATTAGTGTTAAACACTAAAGCAAATCAGTGTTAAACACTGGTAATCAGAGATTTCAAATTAGTGTTAAACACTAAAGCAAATCAGTGTTAAACACTGGGAATAAGATTAGCAAGTTAGTGTTAAACACTAAAAGATAATCAGTGTTAAACACTGGGAACAGAGTTTTCAAATTGGTGTTAAACACTAAGCAAATCAGTGTTAAACACTGCAAATAGAGTTTTCCAAATTAGTGTTAAACACTAAGAAAATCAGTGTTAAACACTGAGGACAAAGTCTTCAGATTAGTGTTAAACACTAAGGAGAGAGGGGTCACGTGTGGACACGTGAGAGCGCCCTGATTCCCCTTATTTTATTCTGCAGGTAAGTGTTTAACACTTTAGTTCTGATGGCCATCACGTGCGAGCACGTGATGAAAGCCCACGCTCTGGTCTGTTAGAATGCTCATTAGGGGTTACGTGGTGACACGTGAGGGCGCCCTAAATGTGAAGCCAGATCTCCTTTGTTTTATCCTCAAATCTGCGAATAAGTGTTAAACACTTTTGTTTTTATTTTAGAGCATCACGTGTTGGCACGTGATGGGGATTTATGCGCTGACTGTTAAAACGTTTGCTAAGGGGTCACGTGGTAAACACGTGAGAGCGCCCAAAGCCTTCATTTCCATTGATCTTTCTTTCTGCGTTTTGGGAGTCACGTGGGAGCACGTGATGGCATCAAAAAGTGGGGTCAGATCCCCTTTATTTTGTTCTGCAAACAAGTGTTAAACACTTTTAACTTTCATAGCCATCACGTGTGGGCACGTGATGTATAATCATGCCCTGATTTATTAGAACATTTATTAGGGGTCACGTGGTAACACGTGAGAGCGCCCAGAATTGTTTCTGCCTTTGCTTTTGTTCCATATATAATGAGGGTCACGTGGGAACACGTGAGGCATTGCCTCAAAGCTTTCCTCTTCTCATTTTTGGGGGATCTGTTCAGGGGTCACGTGGGGCACGTGACCTTTGTCTTTTCATGCACAGAGATCTTTTAAGTCTCCTTATCTTTAAGAATTAAATTCTTATTTAGGGTAAAACCATAATTTTTGTTTTGGAGGAATTAAATTCCTATTGTGAAAGAATTAAATTCTTATTTAGGGTAAAACCCTAATTTCTTTTTAAAGGAATTAAATTCCCAGATATGTAAAAGAATTAAATTCTTGATTAGGGTTAAACCCCAGTTTCATTTTAGGAGGAATTAAATTCCTGTGAGTTTGGGAGAATTAAATTCTCAAAACTTAATTCCCCTTCTAAGTTTAGGATCTGCATGGCAGGATCTCGACCCGATGAGAATTAAATTCTCATCCTATGGGGAGATGTGCTCTGTACAGATCTTCAACTAGAAGAAGAACTAAGTTCTTTTCTTTAAATAAGAGTTAAACTCTTTTGAGAATTAAATTCTCTTTTGAAGCCTCTCTTTTCTTACCTAGAGTTTTTCTTTTGCAGAGAATTAAATTCTCCTCTCTTTGCTTTTCTATTCTTTTGAGAATTAAATTCTCCTCCCTCTGTTTTTCTCTCAAAAAAGTCGATCCCCCCATTCTCTTCTTTTCTTGGCTCCTATTTATAGGAGAAGGAAGAGAATCAATTTGTTTAGCAAATCTCTCATTAAGAGATTTGATTTGTATGTTGAGAGATTTGATTTGCATTCATCATTAATCTGGGCCTTTAGATTGTTAAGTGAATTTTATTCACCATTGGATTTTAAATCCAAAGATATCCATTTGTTATCTCGGTCAGATTTAGGGGGGAAATCTTTCCAAGTCCAAGATCTTTCCATAAATTGGTGATATTTAATCACCCTTGGATCTTTAATCCAACGGTCCCCATAATCCTTTTCCATTTGGAAAGATTTAGAGACTTTTAGAATTTAATTCTATTAACTGTAGGGCTTTCGGAACCAGTCACGTGCTGACACGTGACCCTTGGTCACGTGTGAGCACGTGACCCCCAATTGAGTTCTTTAACGACCGCTTGTTTATGTTGTTGTTTTAACCATCACGTGTCAACACGTGACCATTGGTCACGTGTGAGCACGTGATACCTCGTTGAGGTACTTCCTGATTTTTAATCAGGAAACAGATTTTAGAATTTAATTCTATTCATTATTTTAGAGGCCTTAAGAGCCCATCACGTGTCTGCACGTGACCCATGTTCACGTGTGAGCACGTGATGCCCCATTGGGGTCTTTTCTGAGTTTTTCTTACATCTTTTAACTCCTCCAGCGGGTTCTTAAATGTCCATCACGTGTGGACACGTGATGCCTCATAACTTTTGATCCCGGATGAATTATGAGGCCCATAATATATCAAATCGAAGGGTTTTTCGAGATGCTTCCAATACCATCAGAATTTAATAGTTCCTCCTTCGGGAACTTGTCAAAATACAGGCCGGAAGATATTGGTTCGCATTTCCTTAAGCGTATCGCTTCCATTTGATACCTTAGACTCTTCTGCGCAGAAATTTTCGGCGGGAACAAATGGCCCCCACTACTTTGCCCACATAAGTATATACGTGGGTGAAGTAGTGCAAAGTAATGCATAGCATATGACCAGTTTCGGGTTGGTATATTACTTTCAGAATCTTGATCTGAGAAGATAACGAGCGGACCAAGCGTCGTCATTTATCATTGACTCAAATCTCGACTCTTAAGAGATATAGTTCCAAACCCTAACTCCATGAGCCGCACCCTTTTATCTCTTTATGTCTTACTCTGGCGTGGAGTAGTTTATACGCTTATGAGTAAGTTCTCCATTTCAGTGGCATGTAGCTTTGGCAAGTGTGGCTCATAGATGGTCCATCTTGACCTCTTTGCAGGGCAGTGATGGCTTAGGAGACAGGGTTAGGATGTGCCACCTAAGACTTTTCAACTTTATGAGCCGTGAGGGTCTCATAAAGACTTTTCTCCCTACGGATCGAGAGGATCTCGTAGGTGTATTTTCTCCTTAGGAGTCGTGAGGATTCCTAGGTGTGTTTCTCTTATAAGTCGTAAGGATCTTATAAGAGAATTTTTCCCTCTTACGAGTCGAGAGGACCCGTAAGCGGTTGTTCCCCTCCTTGTCGAAATTCGACTTCGGAGAGTGAGACCCGTGGATAGTATGCAAGAGACCATTTTGGGCCGACTTGCAGGATCCCAGTGCTTAGGAAACAGGTTTTTTAATCCCTACTGCCTAAGGCTTTATCTCACGAGTCGAGACGAATCGAGAAGTTCTCGCAAAGACATCAATTTCCTCACGAGTCGAAACGAATCGAGCAGATCTCGCAAGAATATCCTAACGTCACAGTTAACCTCTGCTCTTTACGACAGAAGTCCGTTAGGGTCTGTGGTACTTAGGGTTTTGGCCGTCGTACCGTCGCATGAGCTGATGTATTCCTCGATAGGCAATCGTGCTGTTCGAGTAGCCCTACGACTGCCGTGTCTCTGATCCCTTCGGGGGCTGGACAAGACGTCTTCAAGCAATCCTCCTTGGCAGTTTGACCGTCGGAAGAGCAAGCGTTAGGAATTTGCCATGCCGCTTTTTACTTGAGGTTAGGCTCATTTTGGAGAGCCCCGATGAGTCATAACCACTCCGCGCTGGTGTGGGATGATCTCCGATAGTCTTTCAGGCTTTATATGACTTGCCGTTAAGACCCTGAAGCTAGGAATTTGGCCTGTGCTTCATTTGTTGGCATTGCGTCCTCTGTATCGAGACGAATGTCGTGGTTGTCTCTAGGTTGCTGATGAACTGTCGAGGTTTGGAGCTATGGATTTTTCCGTGGCTCCTTTTGGTGATGTTGCGTCTGCTGTATCGAGACGAACGTCGAGGTGGTGACCACTCCATGTGGGATGATCTCCGGTGGTCTTTCATGTTTTATATGACTTGCCGTTAAGACTCTGAAGCTAGGAATTTGGCCTTCGCTTCGTTTGCTGGCATCGCGTCCTCTGTATCGAGACGAATGTCATGGTTGTCTCTAGGTTGCTGATGAACCGTCGAGGTTTGGAACTAGGGATTTTGCCGTGGCTCCTTTTGGTGATGTTGCGTCTGCTGTATCAAGACGAACGTCGAGGTGGTGACCACTCCATGTGGGATGATCTCCGGTGGTCTTTCAGGCTTTATATGACTTGCCGTTAAGACCCTGAAGCTAAGAATTTGGCCTTCGCTTCGTTTGCTGGCATCGTGTCCTCTGTATCAAGACGAATGTCATGGTTGTCTCTAGGTTGCTGGTGAACCGTCGAGGTTTGGAACTAGGGATTTTGCCGTGGCTCCTTTTGTTTGATTGTCGCGTCTGAACCTTGCTGGAGGAAGAACGCTGGGGTGACATCTCGTCTAATGTATCGAGACGAACGTCGAGGTGGTGACCACTCCATGTGGGATGATCTCCGGTGGTCTTTCAGGCTTTATATGACTTGCCGTTAAGACCCTGAAGCTAGGAATTTGACCTTCGCTTCGTTTGCTTTGGTGTGTCCGGATCCTGTTGGAGGAAGGACGCTGTGGTGACATCTCGTCTGCTGTATCGAGACGATCGTCGAGGTGGTGACCACTCCGCGCTGGTGTGAGATGATCTCTGATTGTCTTTCCGGTTTTATATGAGTTACCGTCAAGACGTTGAAGCTAGGAACTTGGCCTTCGCTTCATTTGCTTTAGTGTGTCCTAATCCTGTTGGAGGAAGAACGTTGTTGTTGACATCTCGTCTGCTGTATCGAGACGATCGTCGAGGTGGTGACCACTCCGCGCTGGTGCGAGATGATCTCCGATTGTCTTTCAGGCTTTATATGACTTGCCGTCAAGACCCTGAAGGTAGGAATTTGGCCTTCGCTTCGTTTGCATTGGCGCATCTGAATCCTGCTGGGGGAAGAACGCTGGGGTGACATTTCATCTGCTGTATCGAGATGAACGTCAAGGTGGAGCTGGGATTTTGCCGCCGCTCTGCTTTGTTTTGACCGTGAGGTCTTTTGTTGGCGTTGTATCCGTATCCTGCTGGACTGTAGAGGAACGCCGTTGTTGACATTGCGTCTGCTGTATCGAGACGAATGCTGAGGTGGAGCTGGGATTTTGCCATCATTCCGCTTTGTTTCGATCATGGGGTCTTCTGTTGACGTTGCATCTGCATCCTGATGAACCACGAAGGAACGCCATTATTGACATTACGTCTGCTGTATCGAGACGAATGCTGAGGTGGAGTTGGGATTTTGCCGTCACTCCGCTTTGTTTCGACCATGGGGTCTTTCATTGACGTTGCATATGCATCCTGCTGGACTGCGGAGGAACGTCGTCGTTGACATCTCGTCTTCTGTAACGAGACGAATGCTGAGATGGAGCTGGGATTTTTCCATTGCTCCGCTTGATGGTGTAACATCTGTGTCCTGTTGGAATGAGGAGGCCCACCGTTGTTGGTCTTCGGGCTGCAGATGTGGCTATTGAGATTTGGAACTAGGGACTTTGCCATGGTTCCGTTTCGTTGTGACTCTGAGGTCGATTGTTGACGTCATGTCTGTATCTGGTTGGAGTGAGGAGAAACGCCGTTGGTGATCTCTAAGTTGTCGATGTTGACGTCGAGACCCTGAAGCTCGGGATCTTCGTTTGCTTCATTTGTTGACATTGTGTCTGTAATATTGCGACAAATGTCGAGATTGTCTCTAGGTTGTCTATGAACCGTCGAGATTTGACTTCGCTTTCTGATGGAGCCTGTTGGGAAGGTATGGTTCTCTCTTTATCTGTGCCCCTGGATTGTATACAAGGATCGATGTGATTTCACCTGTAGGGCAAAAAGTTTCATTCTTTCATTTTTTTTATTCTTTCCGCGATGCTCTATCATTTCAGCTTTTTATATCGCGAAAATCGCGATTGCCCAATCATTTCGGCTATTTTTCGCGGTGTCCAATCATTTCGGCTATTTTTCTTTTACTCGCTGCTTTTTATTGCGAGTTGCCCAATCATTTCGGCTATTTTTCATGCATACATTTTTACTTGCCGATTTTGTTTGCAAGTTGCCCAATCATTTCGGCTATTTCGTATGCATTTTTTTTTGGCTCGCTGATTTTTTTCCGCGAGTAGGGGATTTGGGATCTGATACCAATCTTGGCATCAGCCTCGCTGCGACTGGAATATTGCCAGGAGCGAATTATCATTTGCTGTGAAAGGACTTGGAATTTGATACCGGTTTAGGCATCATCATCGCTGCAACTGGGATATTGCCAGGAGCGAATCATCATTTTCCTCTGTC
The DNA here is from genome assembly GCA_030015575.1 of Agapanthus africanus. Classification (NCBI taxonomy): domain Eukaryota; kingdom Viridiplantae; phylum Streptophyta; class Magnoliopsida; order Asparagales; family Amaryllidaceae; genus Agapanthus; species Agapanthus africanus. The sequence continues at coordinate 129,595,001 of CM057341.1, forward strand.
GATGTTGAACAAAGGTGGCTTAGTAAACAGGGTTAAGGGTCCTGTCGGCTAAGGCTTTTGACTTCATGAGCCGTAAGGTTCTCACAAAGGTATTTCTCCCTACAAGTCGTGAGGATCTCATAGGTGCGTTTTCTCCTTAGGAATCGTGAGGATTCCTAAGTGTGTGCTCTTCTGTAAGTCGTAAGGATCTTACAAAAGGATTTTCTCCTTATAAGTCGAGAGGACTTACAAGTGTTGTTTGCTGTACAAGCATATCCCTAGTCATGGATGGGACTTTGTTAGGGAAATATTTATTCGTGCCCGTGGATTGTATACAAGGGTCAATATGAGCCGCTTGTAGGGCAATATCTAAGGTTATGGGGGTTGCTTAAGAACATGTTAAGGTTTCTGTAACTTAAGACTTTCAAATCTTATGAGCCGTGAGGGTCCCATAAGAGAGTTCTCTTTACGAGTCGTGAGGATCTCGTAAGTGTAATTTCTCATTAGGAATTGTGAGGACTCCTAAGTGTGTTGCTCCCTTGTGAGTCGTAAGGATCTCACGCGGGTGGTTTCTCCTTACAAGGTCGAGAGGATCCTGTAAGTGTCCTTTAACGAGGTTGCGCCCTTTCGGGTTTTCACAAACACTCGCCGGTAGCCCTACTGTTTTTACTCACGGAGCCCTTTTGGGTTTTCATCCGTGCCCATTTTGCTTGTGGACATACCATTTTTTATTTTTATTTTTATTTTTATTTTTTTTACCACGCCAGCCTGAGGATGCCGCGGGTTGATAGTAGTTTACAGACGTTTCGGTCATTTGCAAGTTTTAGGACACTGCGGTCCGTCGTTAGTTCAGGGACGTTTCGGTCCGACGCCAGTTTTAGGACATAATGGTCCATCGTTAGTTTAACGACGTTTCGGTCTATCATTGCCATATTTGAGGCGAGTTTCTAGTTTATGGACTTTTTGGTCCATGGGGCTTTCTCTATGAAAGAGCACGATGCCCCCGACATGTCCATCTTTTTCGGAGCATGTGGTTGTGGCGGGCTCACCTTCCAGTTGTCAAACAACGCGACTTTGCCCTATTGGTATTCATCCTCAAACCAACCTTTGAAGACATAGCAATTTTCGAGTGGGTGACCCATTACTCTGTGGTAGGGACAATAGTTAGGATTGTCAATGTCACCTGGCTGCAACGGACGTTTTGGATCCGGCAGAGTGATGAGCCCGCTGCGCACCGCTAGCTCGAACAGTCTCTTTGTTTTATCTCTGGGAAACGAGTAAGGACGTTTCAACTTCTCATTGAGGTATCGCGGCTTGTTGTTTTGACGACCAAACGGTTTCGGGTCACTCGGCTGTTGTTGAGCATTGGCGACGGAGGTCGCTTTTCCATTACCCTTATCCCTTTTGTTCGATCCCTTGTTTGCGGGCCCGAGATTCTTTTCGGGTAGCGTGCGATTGCGCAGCTGAACGTTCTCGCAGCTCTTCTTTTCTTCCTCTTTTCCTGAGGTGGATTCTTTGAAGGGAGGGCTGAGAGTCATTTCTTCTTCAGAATTGCTCCCGAAGGTGAGGGCTTGCGATCTTCTACCGTCAACCATGTAACCGTTGCCGGCAGTTTTCATATGCTCGTTTGTCGTGTTCTGTTTCCGACGAGCTTCGCGCTTCAATCGTTGAACGTGCTGCCGGTGAGCAACGTATCCCTGCCACCAGTTTTTAAAGGCATTGCATTCTTCAGTAGGGTGTGCAATCTTCTGATGATATAAGCAGAAGTTAAGATGCATGTCCGCTTCATCAAGATATATATCGGTGGGAGAATTTCCTCTGAAAGAGGGGAGCTTCATTCCTATCGATATGGCTTTGGCGAACTTTTTCCTCATCTTGAACCTGCTTTTATATGCGGCGGATGTACTTTGATCCGGTGGGAGTGTTTCGACCCTTTCATCTAGTCGCCGACGTTTGGCTTTCTCGAATATGGCCATCTCGCGCTCTCGATCAGCTTTGCTTTTGAGACGGGCTTCGTTCAGGAATGCATCAATCATTTCGTCTGATGGTCCTAGAAGTTCTGGCTCAGGATCTGCCCCCAGCTTCTCTGTGTAAGGAGCTTCTTCGTCATTTATTGACGAGTGAGAGATCACATGGCAGCTTGCCACATAATCTTCAGATTCATCCGACGAGTCTTCTCTATTGTCATCATCTCCGTACTTAATGACGTGGCTGAGAAATTCTTGGTGTGTGATTGGAGTCCGCGCTTTTTGATTGTATTCTTCCAACGCGTCAATCTGCTTTTGCATGTCCGTGCACTTGTCACTAGGCTCCACGGGCTTTTTGGTCTTCTTCTTCGACGACTTTGACGGTTGAGTGTGAGCGCTTTGGCTATCACCACCCATTTTTGGAATTGGGCGCGGCTTCAGCATCCCCTCGATGATTTGAGGTTCGAGCGGGTTCTTCCATCTGACCGCCGGGAGCGTATGAAGATCACTCAGCATCCTTTTGGTTTTGGATGAAAGCACGACCTCCCATGGGGCTTCTTCAACAAAAGAACAAGTTGCCCCCGGTGTGTCTGTCTTCTTAGGAGTGTGCGGTTGTGGTGGGTTTACTTTCCACTTCTCAGACAGCGCAAACTTGCCTTGTAGGTACTGATTCTCGATCCATCCCTTAAAAACGAAGCAATCCTCGATCGGGTGGCTTACCGTTTGGTGGTAAGGGCAATAATTGGGATTGTTGACATCGCCTGGCTGCAACGGACGTTTTGGATCCGGCAGATTGATGAGTCTGTTGCGCACTGCCAGTTCGAACAGTTTCCTCGTTTTATCCTGGGGAAACGAGTAAGGACGTCCCAGTCTCTCCTCGAGGGATGGGCGTGGACGCATGTTGTTTTGGCTAACAATCGGCTTTAAGTTGCTCGGCCGCTGCTGAGTATTGGCAACGAAAGTTGCTTTCCCTTTGCCCTTTTCATTCCAAGGCTCTGTCTTTGAAGAGAAAGGCCTATGGCCCATCTGGTCTATTTGGGCCAGCTTGTCAATCAAGGCCTGGAAGGTGGTCGGCTTGAAAAACATCATGAACTGGGAGATGGCCGCTTGAGGGTCAAGAGTGCCCACGAACATGCCTACTGCAGGAGCCTCTTCTATGCATTGTTCGCATTTCGACCATAGGTTCCGCCATCGTGTTGCGTATTGGACCCACGTTTCGCCTGGCCTTATCCTGGCATTAATCAGTGCTGTTATCGGGGTGCGTCCACTAGCACTCGCGAATCTCTGTGTAAACAACAGCTCCATCTCCGTAAATGTCTTGATAGAGTCATTTGGGAGTTTAGAGTACCACTCAAATGCCGTTTCCGACAGGCTGCCAACAAACTGGCGGAGCAGCAGTTTGTCGTCGCCTCCTGTGTTGCCGCATAAGGTCCTGAATTGAGCGACATGCTGATGTGGATTCCCTGTCCCCTTATATACGTGGAACTTAGGGATCGTATATCCCGGCGGGTAACTGATTTGGTCATACCAACCCGGATAGGGTCGTCCGGTTCTAGCAATTTGCCCAGCCGCTTCATTTGCCTGGTGAGCTCGTATTTGCTGAGCTATATGGTCATCCAGTGCGGCCTTGTAAATGGTTTCTTCCTTGGCTGCTGAAAGAGCCGGAGGAGGATTCAATGTCTCTCCTTTGTCATCTTCAAGGACAATCGGAGGATCTTCAGCAGGAGGATCTTGCTAGATCATCATCCCTACCATATCTTGGAAGAGAAGCGCCATTTGTTTTATGTTAGCCGCTTGCTTTGCGGCTTCTTTGTCCTTCTTTTCGAGGACTCTGCGTAAGAAGTCAGCATCGGTTTCTTGTTCGTGATGCTGCTCTGATGATGCCTCTGGGCTTTCTTTTGGCTCGGTAAGTGCGGCCATTGTAGTCAGCATCTCTTGAAGCTTCTGCTGTTGCTGTTCTTGAGCTTTTGTCACGGATCGGGTAAGCGGTCGGTGACCCGTTGAAGCACGGCTTTCCTCCTTTCTGGAAGCCATATAAACGGTGTGCAGCACCATGCCCCCAGACTTGGGGCGTTTGCGCTCTGCGCTTTTACGGTTCGCCATGTTCACAGGGGCCTTTTGCGGCCTCCTTTTCTTTTGAGTGATTGACGTTGAGGGAGCCGTCGCAGTGGGTACCCGAGTAGCTGTTGCTTTTTCTGGTTTGACAGAGTAGTCTTTCTCCTGCCGAACTTTCATCTTTTTCTGTCGGCGGAGATAGTCTTGATCCATCGCGGAGTCTTGGACTTGACGCCAGACCTTGTAAATTTCAGAGGATAGCCGTTGAGAGGACTGTTCTGGCTTGGCTTCTGCAACATTTCCCACAGGAGGAGGGGATCTTTTTAGTACGGCGGTAGGAGAGTTTTTGTGCACCGTGTTCAGCAATTCAAAGCTGTTCCCGATTGGAACAGTAGCATCGATCTCCACCGTTGGAGCGGGTGGAGTAAGTCCAGACGGAGAGATGCCCCGGGCCTTTCTTACTCGGTGCCAGTGACGACGTCGAGCATGTCGTGCGGATGAGATCACCTCCTTTGTTGGATAAGCTTCTTCATGCCCCCGCTTTGAGGAGAGACTGTTATTGGTGCTAGCCTATCGAAGACTGACGCCCGTTGAGAAGCAATGTTTAATCTGTCAAAGACAGACCTCTGAGCAGGGGAAGCAGCTTTGAGGACCTCGCCTAGAGCAGCAACCGGAATGGCCAGCCTTGTAAAAACTGACTTCTTGGAAGGAGGAGCCTTTCCAATGATTTCGTCCGCTTGAGCCGGGATAGCTATCCGCTTTGGGATGGCAGCTTCGGGTATCGCGGGTTTGCAGACGTTCTGGCCCAGTCCGTTGAAAACTGAGGTATTGAAACTGGGCGACCCGTTGAGAGGGGTCGCGGCAGTGGTAAGCCGATCATAGACCGACTTCTTTGGGGCTTCTTGCAACGTCATTGTGGCATTGAAGCTCAACGGTGGGAGCATGGTCCTGAAGAATAATCCAGTGGTGGCCTGAGTTACCTGCTCCACTGGCATCTTGAAAAGGGAGGCCGCTTGGGGCCCAGAAGTCACTCCTCCAGCAAGGACCGAGCGAGAGTTGCAGTTGCAGGCAGTGCAGTTTGTAGCCATTGATCTTCTGTTTTACCAATGAGTTACAAGTGTTTTCTTGCTGTTCTAAATTTAATCAAATACTTACAGTACTCACAGGAATTGTAAATACCCCAAGTGTACATTAACTTTTAAACAATTTTATGTACACAAAATTTGGAGTTGTTACAGTCGCGCCTTGCCTGTGCGTTTCTGCCACGTGTTGTCTACGACGGCCACTCTTCCAGATTTTACGGGTCAAGGGAGATTGAACGATGCCCCATGAAGGCGAAGAGAAGTTTAAAGAAGCCCTCACCAAAGAGGCCACCGAGCAGCTTCCCTGCTCGGTCAATCCTTATCGGGTAACTTCCTACCCACCTATGCTAAGGATCGAAGCCTTCACTAAAGAGGCCATAGAGCAGCTTCCCTGCTCGATCAATCCTTAGCGGGTAACTTCTTACCCACCTACGCTAAGGATCGAAGCCCTCACCAAAGAGGCTACTTAGCAGCTTCCCTACTCGGTCAATCCTTGGCGGGTAACTTCCTGCCCAACTGCGCTAAGGATCGAAGCCCTCACTAAGAGGCCACCGAGCAGCTTCCCTGCTCGGTCAATCCTTAGCGGGTAACTTCCTGCCCAACCACGCTAAGGATCAAACCCTCACCAAGAGGCCACCGAGCAGCTTCCCTGCTCGGTCAATCCATAGCGGGTAACTTCCTACCCATCTACGCTAAGGATCGAAGCCCTCATCAAAGAGGCCACCGAGCAGCTTCCCTGCTCGGTCAATCCTTAGCGGGTAACTTCCTGCCCAACTGCGCTAAAGATAGAAGTCCTCACCAAAGAGGCCACCGAGCAGCTTCCCTGCTTGGTCAATCCTTAGCGGGTAACTTCCTGCCCAGCTGCGCTAAGGATCGAAGCCTTCACAAAGAGGCCACCGAGCAACTTCTCTGCTCGGTCAATCCTAAGCGGGTAACTTCCTGCTCAACCGTGCTAAGGATCGAAGCCCTCACAAAGAGGCTACTGAGCAGCTTCCCTGCTCGGTCAATCCTTAGCTGGTAACTTCCTGCCCAACTGCGCTAAGGATCGAAGCCCTCACCAAGAGGCCACCGAGCAGCTTCCCTACTCCGTCAATCCTTAGCGGGTAACTTCCCGCCCATCCACGCTAAGGATCGAAGCCCTCACCAAAGAGGCCACCGAGCAGCTTCCCTGCTCGGTCAATCCTTAGCGGGTAACTTCCTGCCCAACTGCGCTAAGGATCAAAGCCCTCACCAAAGAGGCCACCGAGCATCTTCCCTGCTCGGTCAATCCTTAGCGGGTAACTTCCTGCCTAACTGCGCTAAGGATCGAAGCCTTCACCAAGAAGCCACCGAGCAGCTTCCCTGCTCGGTCAATCCTTAGCGGGTAACTTCCTACCCACCTACGTTAAGGATCGAAGCCCTCACCAAAGAGGCCACCGAGCAGCTTCCCTGCTCCCCTAGAAGGCCATTACTGTATCATACTAGCTTGTATATTACTTAATGGAAGCTTGGGATATTCACATGTATATAACAGTCTTGCTAAACATGGTAGTATGCTACTTGGTTTCTCTATCTTAATATGTGAGTGTACGTATTGATAGAGCTCTTAGGATCTTGCTTGTCTACCAGCGTTGTGATGGCAGTCACACTAGTGGGGGCTGGGTAGTCTACAAGCACATCCTTATTCAGGTCCCTGGTCGTTGGATTATCGAGACAGAGCATCGATACTCCGGAGTAGACTGGTGTGTACGCTTCTCATCCCAGTTGGGGAGATGGTCTGTCCCACAGCCGTCAGTACGTCGTACTGGAGATAGTATACAGGTGCTCGTTAGGTTACGGGTACACCGGACAGGACTCACAGGGAACTGTTGGTTGGTTTGATACCAGTCGTCAGTAAACAGTTCCCAGGTGACATGAGTACAGCGTAGTCCGCAGACTTGACACTGCTACTTCGCCTCGAGTGTGTCCCACTGTTCTTAGATTGCTACCCTACCACGGCTCAAAGGAGTCGTGCAAACAGGTGGCAGTTGGGTGCAGTCCCGAGCACTTGGAGGCAGTGGCGGTTAGACAGGATTCGTCCCTCCCGGTATTAGGAGTAGATATCGTGCTGTGTCAGAGAGCCATTACGCAAAGTCCCTGGCCAGGGCAAGCGAGATTTGCTGGTAGGTTCCAGTAGTTTCTCAGGGTGTAATGGGCTTCCCTCCGACACGACTTATACCGCTATTAGGGGACTGACGCTTGCCGCCCCCTAGGCCTGATATGCGATAGTCTTGGACGAACGGACCTGACTGTATGGAGATTGTCACATCAGACTCAGTAGGAGTTCGGATGGGTTTTCTCATCGGCCTTCTTATCGACAACTACCTGGGGACCGTTACGTACAGCTAGTGTCGCTTGCGGTCTGTGGTTAAACCCACTGCCAGCGTAGTAGTCGAGTCTCTAGAGTCCCACACAGAGAGTTTCCTACTCCAGGCGAAACGATATAGAGGTTGCATGGTTTTGCGACAAAGGGTTCGGACACACATACGTGCGTTTACGCACGTATGACTTTCGGACAGTTTTTACCAGTCGGCTTTGGTTTAAGCCAGTTACTGGTATCCGGTTATTGGATTTTTACAGTCTAAAGTTTTTCCGTATTTTTGCGGATTGGAGGGGCGTTCTCGTAATTGTACGAGAAGCTTCTAGAAGATGTGACTAAGGAGGTTACTTTGGATGAGGTTGTGAGTCATGGTGGTGATTCATTCATTTCATTAATGCACATTTATTGCTTAATGACTCATGCTAATGAATCACCACTAGATATTTTATGAAGCATGCTTATTCATTTCTTTTATTCATTATTCTTAAATAAGAATGCTTCATAATATATTATGATACACTCTCTCTCTTCTCTTATTATCTTATCTCATATTCTCTCTCCTCAAGCTCTCATCTTCAAGATACTAATCCTTAATCCTCATGTGTTGAGATCAAAGGTTTAGTTAGACTTAAACATCCATTACCCTCACTCTATATCATCCTTTCTTCTTTGATTAGCAATCAAAGTAGATTAGTTACCTCAAGTTAGAGGTTTAGCTTGGTGTTTTGCTCTCGGGTGGATCGTCTACTACCTAGAGAAGGTCGAGGAGAACAAAGGAGAACACAAAGACGAAGGACCGGTTTCATTAGGTATAATCCCTAATCACAAGTGAAATGAAACTCTTTGAATACGGTTATTTATAGTTTAGCTTCGATTCAAGCAGTTAGTCGATGTTCGTTCTTTAAACTTGATTGTTTTTGAAAATTCCGCCTCCCCATAAGTACTGGGGTGTACTACATCGACTTACAGTGGTATCAAAGTCTCGCTAAACACTAAATAACTTAATCGCAAATTTGTACGAATTTCGAACGGAAAAACGAAACCGGAAAACCCTAAAAAATGCTAGTTTCTGTCGAATTTAAAACGATGTCAGAAAATTTTTCAGGTGTGTTCAGAAAGCTAGAAAGGAGTCCAGGAGAACACCCAAGAAATTCGAGCCCATGAATCGGCAACTCGGCCGCGGAAGCGCGGCGGATCGGTGGGATCCACCGCCCTTCCGCGGCGCTTTGGCCGAGTCATGGACTCATCTTTCTTGTGTGGGTCCCCTGTGATATTTGGGGTTTTCTGGAATGTTTAATTATTGCTCAGGTTACTGTTTAACAGAGCAGATTTTGGAGCAATATTGATGTTGTTTATTCGATCGAAATTGTACAGTATTTGCATATTGAATTATATCTGTGATTGTTTAATGTGTTCGTAAACCTCCCCCAACTGCTAGTATGTCGGTTGGCAGGGGGTTGCACATTTCTGAAATGGTTATATCTGTTTGTGCATATAAACTGTATTGGACTGTTGTGGTGTATAGCCGGGGTTAGCAATGGGTTATTGTTTAATTCATTTGTTGTAAATGTAATTTGTTGTAATATTATTTTCGCGGGGCACTTCCAGGTTGCGGTTGTAGCCACCGTTGTATTATTTCATTTTACTGTTTTTGCTCCTAGGACTGACCCAAGGTGGGGTACACAAACTGCCGGGCGGGTAGTTTGCCGTACCCGTAGGGGTCGAGAGTGGGGTAACGGCTATTCATCACAACTGTGTAATCTGTCTTTTCTTGCAGGCTCAAAAGAAATACAGATTGCTTGCAAATCCAATATTGTTTATCTGTGTTCTGGAATGAATATCATTGCGTCAGACGAATGTAAAATATCTATATTTATGATAGCTATTTAGACGCCACTTATGTTTTACACCCGCGCTAGCCCAGCCCCCGCTCTGTCGTTAGTTAAGTAACCTAACGGGTGATGACGGGACCCCGTGGCGAATGCGGATAGCATAAGAGGACGTTGTATTTTCGTTGTTTTCTGCAATGATAGGTTAAATGATGGGACGCATTATCTATAATGCAAAGTAAAACAAACCAAAGTTTAAATCGTTGGAACAATTTAAAAGAAACCACTCGGTTATTTTTAAAACAGATATTTTTAAATGCGGAGATTTAACCACTCTTTTTAAAAGCTATCAGGTTCCTTCGGTTATATCAAGTTCACTACGTTCACGGTTTCGCCAAAACCAGTCGTAGCCCTCCGTCATTTCATTTGGGTATTCAGTAGTATTCAAGCTATGCACTTTTGGCCAACGTCATGGCATAGTGTTTGGTAGCTGCTGGGTATTCATTTGTTGCATAGATAGATGAGTTGGTTTGGGACAGTCGTATTATCATTTGGCCAACGTCAGGGATATATACGGATGGGTTCAAATTAACAAGATAATGATGGGTAGAACTTGACATGTGACTTATGACATTTTGACCAACGCCAAGGTTATAAGAGCATGGGGTAAAAACTTATATCGGGAATTTCTAAAGAAACTGAAATTTGCAAAGAACCAAGTGCATACCATTTTGAGTTTGATGAATGTTGGTAGCATTCCTACAACATTATCAGACGATGATATTTGGATCCCGATCCTACTGTGAGTATATGATACTTATCAGGATATTCGTCACTTAACGATCAATGCTATAAACCTAGTAGGTGTCCAGAAAAGTGTCAGCGGGGTTACGCCCCCAGAGAAAAGAGGTTATTTAATTAAGGAACTTCGCGAAAGCGTTGGAAAACCTCCCTCGAAGTATCGACACCGGCCTGGCTGAACGGTTAAGCAAGTATTGTACGGTGAGAATAGTCTTGGCTAATTCTTCTTTTATGGTTTGAGGAAGGATTCGAGAAACAGTGGGAGCCATCCAGTTTAGATAAACTAAAAACCACTCTAAACTTGCAAGAGCATCATGCTAAAGAGTTTTCTTCTCTCTCTCCTAATTGCAGCGACCCTGAAAATGACTGGACTTAAGTTACTTTTAGAGAAAAATATACTGACGGGGCCAAACTATAAAGATTGGCTGCGGAATGTCAAAATGGCTTTGACCTATGACAAACTGGGGTACGTCCTCACCGCTACGGCACCTGCTGTCCCTGGTCCCAAATCCAGCAATGCGGATAAGGAAATCCGCAAAACCTGGGATTTAGATTGCGCGAGAGCCAAGTGCATCGTGCTTGCCTCGATGAACAATGAACATCAGAGGAGGCACGAGGATATGGACCTTGATGGCATATTTCTCCATACAAAGGAACTTTATGGAGAGCAATCTCGTATAGCAAGATACGAGACCTCAAAGAACTTGTTTCGAGCGAGGTTGGCTGCCGGGTCATCGGTAGGTGAACATGTCCTACAGATGATCAGCTATATTGAAGAGCTCGCAGACCTTGGGACGACTTTGGATAATGAGCTCTATACAGACCTTATTCTCCAGTCCCTTCCTCACACCTACGCCCAGTTTATCCTGAACTTCAACCTTCAAAGAAAAGAAGTTGAACTTCCGGAACTCCTGAACATGTTAAGGAGTGCAGAGGGCACCTTGAAGACATCAAGGGAAACACCCGCTATGTTTGTTGGCGGTGCATCTTCTTCCGGGTCCAAGGCTAGGGCCAAAGGAAGGAAGAAGAAGGCCGCACCCAGACCTAGAGGAGGTGTTAGTAAGGTGGGAGGGAAGGGAAAGAAAAAGAAAGCAGTACCGATAGTTGGCCAGGATGAGTGCTTCCATTGTCACAGGAAAGGGCACTGGAAGAAGGATTGCAAGGCGTGGAACGCCAAGAACCAGGAACCGAAGCAAGCTGTGGCTTCGACTTCAGGTGTGTTTGTAATTGAGAATTGTCTGTCAATCAACTCTACTTCCTGGGTATTGGATACCGGATCAGGATCTCATATTTGCAATTCATTGCAGGCACTGAGAAACCGTAGAGTGCTGAAGGAAGGTGATATGATCCTCAGGGTTGCTAACGGAGCTAGCGTGGGAGCTGCGTCCGTCGGGGATTATCACCTAGGATTGACGAGTGGACACATTTTGGTTTTACATAACTGTTATTTTGTACCCAACTTAACGTGTAATATCATATCAGTTTCCTTGTTATCAAATAAAGGTTATGATTTCACGTTTGTAAGAGATGTTGTCAACATCCACCTTAATCATGGTTTGATTGGGTCCGGTACTCTAAATAACGGCATATATGTTTTAAACCAACTCCAAATTTTCAACGTCCAGAACACACTAAAAAGAAAGTCTCCAGATTTGAATAAAGCTTTCTTATGGCATTGTAGACTGGGTCACATCAATGAGAGAAGGTTGACTAAGTTGCATAGAGAAGGATATTTGGACACGTTCGAATATCAAACTTATGACACTTGTCAATCTTGTCTCAAAGGAAAGATGACAAAGACTCCATTTACTGGACAAGGAGTAAGAGCGAGCGAGCTCTTAGGACTCATACACAGTGATGTATGTGGTCCAATGTCTACACATGCGAGAGGTGGTTATTCCTACTTCATTACTTTTACAGATGATTTCTCTAGGTATGGATATGTTTTCTTAATGAAGCATAAATCAGAGGCCTTTGAGAAATTCCTGGAATTCAAGAGTGAAGCGGAAAACCAAACAGGCAAAAGTATTAAGACACTGAGATCTGATCGAGGTGGAGAATACTTAAGTGCCGAGTTCCTGGGTTACCTAAAAGAGAAAGGAATTCTCTCTCAGCTTACTCCTCCATACACTCCACAGCACAACGGTGTATCGGAGAGACGGAATCGAACCCTATTAGATATGGTACGATCCATGATGAGTAATGCTGAGTTACCGCGATCTTTCTGGGGATATGCGCTAGAATCAGCGGCATATATTTTGAACAGAGTTCCTACCAAAACTGTGCCTACCACACCATATCAGATGTGGAGTGGGAAGAAACCCTATCTTCAGTATATAAGGATTTGGGGATGTCCAGCTTTTGTCAAAAAGCAGTTTGTGGACAAGCTCGAGGCACGATCAGTAAAATGTATGCTTGTAGGATATCCAAAGAACTCCAAGGGATATTGCTTCTATTACGCAGAGGAACAAAATGTTTTTGTTTCTCGTAATGCCCATTTTCTAGAACAACAAGTTTTAGAAAAGGATACAAATGGGAGCGAAATAGAACTGGAAGAAATTCCAGAACCACAAGCTGCTACTGAAAGTTTGGTAGAACCAGAGGTTCAAGAAGAACAGAACATTCCCGCACCCCTCCGCAGGAGTAGTAGGCCGTCTCATCCGTCTGAGAGATACTACGATTTTCTCATAGACGGGGATAGAGAGGATTGCATCATAGATGATGATGAACCTACTGACTTCCAGCAGGCCATCCAGAGCGGCGACTCGGTACGATGGCTAGATGCAATGCGGACCGAAATGGAGTCCATGTACACCAACAAAGTATGGACTTTGGACTTTGCTCCAGATGGGGTAAAACCCATAGGATGCAAATGGATCTTCAAGAAAAAGATTGGTGTAGATGGACAGGTGGAAACCTATAAGGCTAGACTTGTTGCAAAGGGTTTTCGTCAAAGACCTGGTTTGGACTATGACGAAACCTTTTCTCCAGTGGCTATGCTCAAATCCATTCGGGTCCTTCTTGCTATTGCTGCCTTCCATGATTATGAAATCTGGCAGATGGACGTAAAGACGGCTTTTCTGAATGGAAATTTAGAAGAGAGCGTCTATATGGATCAGCCAGAGGGTTTCAATCAGAGTGGGAGCAGCGGGAAAGTATGCAAGCTGCTTAAGTCTATTTATGGACTAAAGCAGGCATCGCGGAGTTGGAACATCTGTTTTGATGAGACAGTCAAAGAATATGACTTTATCAAAAATCCAGATGAACCGTGCATATATAGTAAAGTTGTGGCCAGAAGTGTCGTATTCCTCGTCTTGTACGTGGATGACATTCTATTGATAGGAAATGACATTCCTATGCTACAATCTGTCAAAGGATTCTTGTCACACAGGTTCTCCATGAAAGACCTGGGTGATGCCTCTTACATTCTGGGGATCCGGATCTATCGTGATAGATCCAAGAGGATGTTGGGACTTTCGCAGTCCAGGTATATCGACACTATACTGAAAAGATTCAGTATGGATGATTCTAAGCGCGGTAATCTACCGGCTTGTCACGGAATCACCCTCTCCAAAGAGATGTCTCCCAAGACTGATTTGGAAAGGGAACGCATGTCTATTATACCCTACGCTTCTGCGGTAGGCTCTATAATGTATGCGATGTTGTGTACCAGACCAGATGTAGCTTACGCACTGAGCGTGGTAAGCCGGTATCAGTCAGACCCAGGGGAGAAACACTGGATAGCAGTAAAGAACATTCTCAAGTACCTGAGGAGGACTAAGGAGATGTTCTTGGTTTACGGCGGAAAAGACCTCAGGTTGGAGGCCTTTGCTGATTCCGGCTTCCAGAGTGATAAGGACGATTCCAAGTCCATGTCGGGTTATGTCTTTACCCTCAATGGAGGGGCGGTGTGCTGGAAGAGCTCCAAGCAGGACACCGTTGCTGACTCGACGATGGAAGCGGAGTATATAGCTGCTTGCGATGCCGCAAAAGAAGCAGTCTGGATGAAGAAGTTCCTAACAGAACTTCAGGTGGTTCCTACCATAGTTGATCCAATACCTCTGTATTGCGACAACAACGGAGCTATAGCTTTAGCGAAGGAACCAAGGTCCCATCAGAAGTCCAGACACATCTTGAGGCGGTATCACCTGATCAGGGAGATCATTGATCGTCAGGAGATCGAGGTTCGGAGAGTTGCTTCAGAAGAGAACATTGCTGATCCATTCACGAAGGCCCTTCCTCAGATTCAGTTCGAGCGGCTACTCGAGATCATCGGTCTACGATATGCCAGTACATGGCCCTAGTGCAAGTGGGAGATTGTTAGTGTTTATGCCCTAGAAGGCCATTACTGTATCATACTAGCTTGTATATTACTTAATGGAAGCTTGGGATATTCACATGTATATAACAGTCTTGCTAAACATGGTAGTATGCTACTTGGTTTCTCTATCTTAATATGTGAGTGTACGTATTGATAGAGCTCTTAGGATCTTGCTTGTCTACCAGCGTTGTGATGGCAGTCACACTAGTGGGGGCTGGGTAGTCTACAAGCACATCCTTATTCAGGTCCCTGGTCGTTGGATTATCGAGACAGAGCATCGATACTCCGGAGTAGACTGGTGTGTACGCTTCTCATCCCAGTTGGGGAGATGGTCTGTCCCACAGCCGTCAGTACGTCGTACTGGAGATAGTATACAGGTGCTCGTTAGGTTACGGGTACACCGAACAGGACTCACAGGGAACTGTTGGTTGGTTTGATACCAGTCGTCAGTAAACAGTTCCCAGGTGACATGAGTACAGCGTAGTCCGCAGACTTGACACTGCTACTTCGCCTCGAGTGTGTCCCACTGTTCTTAGATTGCTACCCTACCACGACTCAAAGGAGTCGTGCAAACAGGTGGCAGTTGGGTGCAGTCCCGAGCACTTGGAGGCAGTGGCGGTTAGACAGGATTCGTCCCTCCCGGTATTGGGAGTAGATATCGTGCTGTGTCAGAGAGCCATTACGCAAAGTCCCTGGCCAGGGCAAGCGAGATTTGCTGGTAGGTTCCAGTAGTTTCTCAGGGTGTAATGGGCTTCCCTCCGACACGACTTATACCGCTATTAGGGGACTGACGCTTGCCGCCCCCCTAGGCCTGATATGCGATAGTCTTGGACGAACGGACCGGACTGTATGGAGATTGTCACATCAGACTCAGTAGGAGTTCGGATGGGTTTTCTCATCGGCCTTCTTATCGACAACTACCTGGGGACCGTTACGTACAGCTAGTGCCGCTTGCGGTCTGTGGTTAAACCCACTGCCAGCGTAGTAGTCGAGTCTCTAGAGTCCCACACAGAGAGTTTCCTACTCTAGGCGAAACGATATAGAGGTTGCATGGTTTTGCGACAAAGGGTTCGGACACACATACGTGCGTTTACGCACGTACGACTTTCGGACAGTTTTTACCAGTCGGCTTTGGTTTAAGCCAGTTACTGGTATCCGGTTATTGGATTTTTACAGTCTAAAGTTTTTCCGTATTTTTGCGGATTGGAGGGGCGTTCTCGTAATTGTACGAGAAGCTTCTAGAAGATGTGACTAAGGAGGTTACTTTGGATGAGGTTGTGAGTCATGGTGGTGATTCATTCATTTCATTAATGCACATTTATTGCTTAATGACTCATGCTAATGAATCACCACTAGATATTTTATGAAGCATGCTTATTCATTTCTTTTATTCATTATTCTTAAATAAGAATGCTTCATAATATATTATGATACACTCTCTCTCTTCTCTTATTATCTTATCTCATATTCTCTCTCCTCAAGCTCTCATCTTCAAGATACTAATCCTTAATCCTCATGTGTTGAGATCAAAGGTTTAGTTAGACTTAAACATCCATTACCCTCACTCTATATCATCCTTTCTTCTTTGATTAGCAATCAAAGTAGATTAGTTACCTCAAGTTAGAGGTTTAGCTTGGTGTTTTGCTCTCGGGTGGATCGTCTACTACCTAGAGAAGGTCGAGGAGAACAAAGGAGAACACAAAGACGAAGGACCGGTTTCATTAGGTATAATCCCTAATCACAAGTGAAATGAAACTCTTTGAATACGGTTATTTATAGTTTAGCTTCGATTCAAGCGGTTAGTCGATGTTCGTTCTTTAAACTTGATTGTTTTTGAAAATTCCGCCTCCCCATAAGTACTGGGGTGTACTACATCGACTTACACTCACCAAAGAGGCCACCGAGCATCTTCCCTGCTCGGTCAATCCTTAGCGGGTAACTTCCTGCCTAACTGCGCTAAGGATCGAAGCCTTCACCAAGAAGCCACCGAGCAGCTTCCCTGCTCGGTCAATCCTTAGCGGGTAACTTCCTACCCACCTACGTTAAGGATCGAAGCCCTCACCAAAGAGGCCACCGAGCAGCTTCCCTGCTCGGTCAATCTTTAGCGGGTAACATCCTGCCCAACCGCGCTAAGGATCGAAGCCCTCACCAAGAAGCCACCGAGCAGCTTCCCTTGTTCCCCTCCGAATGGCGGCCGAGACATGGAATGCCTCGCCTGAGATTCGGGGCAGATGCTAATTGGTGCTATCCGTCAACCTCTCCGAAGATACCAAGTTGATTTATGGCACCATGTATCGGAGGTTTAAACGGATGCGTCCGATGTAGCAGACTTCGTCAGATTCCCCCTCGTTGAGGGGTTTTTGATTGTGGGGACGCTCTTCCCTGCAGGCGCAAGCCCCTGCAGTTAATTACGCTACCGCATCGCGGTAATAACTTTCTCTTTCTCCAGCTGGTCACTTCGTGTCGTGGGTGTTTGTTTTGTTTGTGGTTGCCCGTGGATTGTATACGGAGACTAATTTATGTAGTCGCCCGTAGGACGTGGATTAATCCAAATCTGTGTTTACTTAGATTTGGGTTTGTGGTTTTGGTTTGAGGATACGTTAGCCATATTTGAGATTAAGATCGACTCAAACGTTTGTTAAGGATACGTTAGTCCGATTTGAGACTAAGATCAACTTAACAGGATCGTTTAGATCCAACAAAAGAGCGTTTGGGCTCTATTGTTCCAGTTTAGGGACATGGTGGTCCATTGCATGTATGGTCGTCGGGACCCGTCACCTCTCTGACGGCGTTGAAGGATTACAACGACAGGTGTCAGAGGAGTTCAGAGATGTACCCTTGAACCAAAGCTGATTTGGGGGATTCATAGTCCAATTTGGGACTAAAGTCTGTTTGAAGGTTTAAGAATACGTTAGCCATATTTGAGGCTAAGATCAACTTAAACGGTTGTTAATGATACGTTAGTCCAGTTTGGGACTAAGATCAACTTAACGGGATCGTTTAGATCCGACAAGAGAGCATTTGGGGGCTCTATTGTTCCAGTTTAGGGACATAGTGGTCCATCTCCAGTTTAGGGACATAGTGGTCCATTGGTAGTTTAAGGACATTGCGGTCCATAGGTAGTTTAAGGACGCATAAGTCCATGGGTTTAAGGACCCCACAGTCCATATGGGTGTGTTTAAGGACGCATTAGTCCGTTAGTTTAAGGACGCATAAGTCCGCGGGTTTAAGGACCCCACAGTCCGTATCTTGGTTTAAGGACGCATAAGTCCATGAGTTTAAGGACCCCACAGTCCGTGTTGATGTGTGGTTGTCGGGACCCGTCACCTCTCTGAAGACGTTGAAGGATTACAACGACAAATATCAGAGGGGTTCAGAGATGTACCCTTGAACCAATGAGTTGGTTGAAAGAGCAGATGTGCTCAGTTCAAGATGATTTGAGGACTTATGGCCAGTTTGGGCTAAGTCCAATTATGTTTGAAATATTGGCCCTCTGTTGGTCCATTGAAGGAGAGGCTTTGCCTCTAGAAACTTAGCCAATTGGGCTAATGCTATTGTTAAACACTAAAGGACAACAGTGTTGAACACTGGGAATAAGATTAGCAAGTTAGTGTTAAACACTAAAAGATAACCAGTGTTAAACACTAGCAACAGGGCTTTCAAATTAGTCTTAAACACTAAAGCAAATCAGTGTTAAACACTGGGAATCAGAGATTTCAAATTAGTGTTAAACACTAAAGCAAATCAGTGTTCAACACTGGGAATAAGATTAGCAAGTTAGTGTTAAACACTAAAAGATAATCAGTGTTAAACACTGGGAACAGAGTTTTCAAATTGGTGTTAAACACTAAGCAAATCAGTGTTAAACACTGCAAATAGAGTTTTCCAAATTAGTGTTAAACACTAAGAAAATCAGTGTTAAACACTGAGGACAAAGTCTTCAGATTAGTGTTAAACACTAAGGAGAGAGGGGTCACGTGTGGACACGTGAGAGCGCCCTGATTCCCCTTATTTTATTCTGCAGGTAAGTGTTTAACACTTTAGTTCTGATGGCCATCATGTGCGAGCACGTGATGAAAGCCCATGCTCTGGTCTGTTAGAATGCTCATTAGGGGTCACGTGGTGACACGTGAGGGCGCCCTAAATGTGAAGCCAGATCTCCTTTGTTTTATCCTCAAATCTGTGAATAAGTGTTTAACACTTTTGTTTTTATTTTAGAGCATCACGTGTTGGCACGTGATGGGGATTTATGCGCTGACTGTTAAAACGTTTGCTAAGGGGTCACGTGGTAAACACGTGAGAGCGCCCAAAGCCTTCATTTCCATTGATCTTTCTTTCTGCGTTTTGGGAGTCACGTGGGAGCACGTGATGGCATCAAAAAGTGGGGCCAGATCCCCTTTATTTTGTTCTGCAAACAAGTGTTAAACACTTTTAACTTTCATAGCCATCACGTGTGGGCACGTGATGTATAATCATGCCCTGATTTATTAGAACATTTATTAGGGGTCACGTGGTAACACGTGAGAGTGCCCAGAATTGTTTCTGCCTTTGCTTTTGTTCCATATATAATGAGGGTCACGTGGGAACACGTGAGGCATTGCCTCAAAGCTTTCCTCTTCTCATTTTTGGGGGATCTGTTCAGGGGTCACGTGGGGCATGTGACCTTTGTCTTTTAATGCACAGAGATCTTTTAAGTCTCCTTATCTTTAAGAATTAAATTCTTATTTAGGGTAAAACCCTAATTTTTGTTTTGGAGGAATTAAATTCCTATTGTGAAAGAATTAAATTCTTATTTAGGGTAAAACCCTAATTTCTTTTTAAAGGAATTAAATTCCCAGATATGTAAAAGAATTAAATTCTTGATTAGGGTTAAACCCCAGTTTCATTTTAGGAGGAATTAAATTCCTGTGAGTTTGGGAGAATTAAATTCTCAAAACTTAATTCCCCTTCTAAGTTTAGGATCTGCATGGCAGGATCTCGACCCGATGAGAATTAAATTCTCATCCTATGGGGAGATGTGCTCTGTACAGATCTTCAACTAGAAGAAGAACTAAGTTCTTTTCTTTAAATAAGAGTTAAACTCTTTTGAGAATTAAATTCTCTTTTGAAGCCTCTCTTTTCTTACCTAGAGTTTTTCTTTTGCAGAGAATTAAATTCTCCTCTCTTTGCTTTTCTTTTCTTTTGAGAATTAAATTCTCCTTCCTCTGTTTTTCTCTCAATAAAGTCGATCCCCCCTTTCTCTTCTTTTCTTGGCTCCTATTTATAGGAGAAGGAAGAGAATCAATTTGTTTAGCAAATCTCTCATTAAGAGATTTGATTTGTATGTTGAGAGATTTGATTTGCATTCATCATTAATCTGGGCCTTTAGATTGTTAAGTGAATTTTATTCACCATTGGATTTTAAATCCAAAGATATCCATTTGTTATCTCGGTCAGATTTATGGGGGAAATCTTTCCAAGTCCAAGATCTTTCCATAAATTGGTGATATTTAATCACCCTTGGATCTTTAATCCAACGGTCCCCATAATCCTTTTCCATTTGGAAAGATTTAGAGACTTTTAGAATTTAATTCTATTAACTGTAGGGCTTTCGGAACCAGTCACGTGCTGACACGTGACCCTTGGTCACGTGTGAGCACGTGACCCCCAATTGAGTTCTTTAACGACCGCTTGTTTATGTTGTTGTTTTAACCATCACGTGTCAACACGTGACCATTGGTCACGTGTGAGCACGTGATACCTCGTTGAGGTACTTCCTGATTTTTAATCAGGGAACAGATTTTAGAATTTAATTCTATTCATTATTTTAGAGGCCTTAAGAGCCCATCACGTGTCTGCACGTGACCCATGGTCACGTGTGAGCACGTGATGCCCCATTGGGGTCTTTTCTGAGTTTTTCTTACATCTTCTAACTCCTCCAGCGGGTTCTTAAAGGTCCATCACGTGTGGACACGTGATGCCTCATAACTTTTGATCCCGGATGAATTATGAGGCCCATAATATATCAAATCGAAGGATTTTTCGAGATGTTTCCAATACCTTCAGAATTTAATAGTTCCTCCTTCGGGAACTTATCAAAATACAGGCCGGAAGATATTGGTTCGCATTTCCTTAAGCGTATCGCTTCCATTTGATACCTTGGACTCTTCTGCGCAGAAATTTTCGGCGGGAACATCCTTGCTCGGTCAATCCTTAGCGAGTAACTTCCTGCCCAACTGCGTTAAGGATCAAAACCCTTACCAAGAGTCTACCGAGCAGCTTCCCTGCTCGGTCAATCCTTAGCGGGTAACTTCCTACCCACCTACGCTAAGGATCGAAGCTCTCACCAAAGAGGCCACCGAGTAGCTTCCCTGCTCGGTCAATCCTTGGCGGGTAATTTCCTACCCACCTATGCTAAGGATCGAAGCCCTCACCAAAGAGGCCACAGAGCAGCTTCTCTGCTCGGTCAATCCTTAGTGGGTAACTTCCTGCCCAACTGCGCTAAGGAACGAAGCCATAACCAAGAGGCCACCGAGCAGCTTCCCTGCTCGGTCATTCCTAAGAGGGTAACCCCTACCTACCGACGCTTAGGATCGAAGACGAGGGTCTAGGAACTACGTAAAGGGGGAATTAGTCAACACCAACCAATTCTAACTAGGCTATTATTCAACTCATGCTAAGAGATGCGGTCGTCGGTCCGACGCTAAGGAATGGGCAGCTACCAACCTTCCTACACTGAGGGACCTCCCGATGTATTCTAAGTGAACGATCACCACCTTGACTCCGGGGGAGGGAGAGCACCGACCTTCCTGCGCTTGGCGATTTACTGGCTTACACTCGACGCGCGATCGTCGTCTAAAAGGCCGGTCATTGATCTACGGCCTAACACTTGCATCGAGGAAAAGACCGACAAGCTCAAGTACTCACACAAGAAACACATTGTCATGCAGAAAAAAAACCCAATTTTATTCACGTTCAGAAAGTCTTTACAAGGTATTCTGGGTTCCTCAGCTTTATAAAATTTGAGGAAAATAAAGGGAAAAACAAAAGCTCAGGCTGCAGGCTCGGCCCGGATCTCGCCTTGCTCGGCACCGCCCTCAGGGTCCGGAGCTTCTACTTCCGTGACTGCCCCTCCCCCGGTGCCAGCCGCTTGCGGCGCGTCCATCGAAAGCGAGACCCGAGCGCGGAGCTCGCTGTCGGCAAACTCCGGCATTAACGCCTTGACGGCATCAAGAGCTTCGTGCCAAATGATGGCAGAGGCTTCGCCGATGTCAGCGTAGAACTGGTCCGACGCCTTGTACGAGTCCACCAACTTGCGAGCTCAGAGCTCGGCGATCTTCGCCACCTCAAGCCCAGCCTCAGTCTCTCTCTTGTTGGCATCCCTCGCCTTCTTCATTATGGCGTAGCGCTTGGCCAACTCCTCTAACTTGGCCTCGACGGCTCGGTGGGACTCGCTCAGAAGCCGGTGGGACTCCTAGCTCTTGGAGACCATGAGCTCCCGGCGGCCAACCGGGTTTCGAGAGCGGTTGTATTCTCCTTCTCCTGCCACAGCTGAAGGCGCAGATCTTCCGCCTCCGAAGACGATTTCCCAGCCTTCCTCATGGTCGAGGAAATCTCCTCGGATTCCATGTTGACGATCAGGGCGCAATGTTGGAGGACCTAAGGAAAGCAGTAGATGGACTTAGAGGTGTTACGACCAAGAAAGGGCACTTAAGATAATACTTAAACGGATACCAATATGAACTGCCTCCTGAGCAATGGCGGCTACTTGGGCCTTTAGGGTCTCCCGGGGAATCTTTCCCCTGACCGACTGCTCCATGTTTGCGAGCAAGCCGTCGGCAATGGAAAGCCCCGAAAGGACCACGAAGCAGATATCCCTTCCTGCACGGGGATCCCCTCAGGGATATCGGTCGACGGTGTGCGGGAGACCGCCCTTTTCCTCTTGAGGGGAACCTCGGTTCACCCCTCCTCCTCCATCGCCCGGGGTGTTCCCCGCCGAAAACACGGAGACGCGACCGCGCGGGTCCGTCTCGCCTGAATTTCGGGGCAGATGCTAATTGGTGCTATCCGTCCACCTCTCCGAAGATGCCAAATTGATTTATGACACCGTATATCGAAGGTTTAAACGGATGCGGCCAATGTAGCAGACTTCGTCAGATTCCCCCTCATTTGAGGGGTTTTTGATTGTGGGGACGCTCTTCCCTGCAAGCGCAAGCCCCTGCAGTTAATTACGCTACCGCATCGCGGTAACAACTTTCTCCTTCTCCAGATGGTCACTTCGTGTCATGGGTGTTTGTTTTGTTTTTGGTTGCCTGTGGATTGTATACGGAGACTAATGTATGTTGTCGCCCATAGGGCGTGGATTAGTCCAAATCCGTATCTTCTTAGATTTGGGTTTGGGGGTTGGGTTTAAAGATACGTTAGTTATATTTGAGACTAAGATCAACTTAAACGTTTGTTAAGGATACGTTAGTCCAATTTTAGACCAAGATCAACTTAACGGGATCATTTAGATCCAACAAAAGAGCAATTGGGCTCTATTGTTTAGTTTAGGGACATTGCGGTCGATTAGTTTAGGGACATTACGGTCCAAGGTTAAGGACATTATAGTCCGTGAGTTTAAAGACTTCACAGTCAAGGTTAAGGACATCATAGTCTGTGAGTTTAAAGACCTTACAGTCAAGGTTAAGGACATCATAGTCCGTGAGTTTAAAGACCTCACAGTCAAGGTTAAGGACATCATAGTCCGTGAGTTTATGGACCTCACAGTCCATGAAATATATGGTTGTCGGGACCCGTCACCTCTCTGAAGACGTTGAAGAATTACAACGAAAAATATCAGAGGAGTAAAGAGATGTACCCTCGAACCGATGTGAGTTGGTTGAAAGATCTGTAGTCCAATTTGGGACTAAGGCATGTTAAAATATTTATGAGCAGATGGGCTCAATTAATGTGAGTTGAGGACTTATGGCCAATCTTGGGCTAAGTCCAATAAATGTTTAACATTTTGTTTTGGGCTGTTGGAGCCTTTGTTTGGGGCTTGGCCCTTTTAACAATGTTTTTGTCTTTTATTGAATGCTGAGCATTCATCAGAGCTTTGGGCTTATTAAAGAACAATTTATGTTCTGTCGGCGCAACACGTGGCGCGCTAGGCACTTTGCGCCAATCAAAAAGCGCAGTGCCCTTCTGCCACATGGCGCACATGTAAGGGACACGTGTTGCACTCAGCGCTAAGCGCCAGATGATGAGCGCATGATGCCAGTTTATGAGCGCTGAGCGCTAATCCATGAGCGCATTGCGCTTTCATTTTAGTGGCGCACATGTGAGTGACACGTGGTGCGCTTGGCGCTGAGCGCCAGCCCATGAGCGCAGTGCGCTATTTCAAAAGCACAAAGCGCAAGTTGTCAATTGGCGCATACGTGATTGACACGTGGCGCATTTGGCGCTGAGCACCAGTCCAGAGAGCGCAGAAGCGCAGTTCAAGAGCACAAAGCGCAGTTCAAGAGCGCAAAACGCATTTGATCAATTTTATGATCTGGGAAACAAATTTATGTTCTTTTAAAAGAGACTTTGTCTCAAGATCTAAGAACAACAATTCTTATTTTTGCAGGAGATATTTCCAATCTCTTATGTTGATGAAAGGTTTTGCCTTTATAGATCCATGATCTGTGAGAAGAATTATGTTCTTCTTTATTTTATGATGAGATATTTTGATCTCTTTTGTGAAAGACTCTTTGTCTTGTAGATCTATGATCTTTTTAAAGAAATGAATTCTTCTTTCTTAATCATGAGATGATTTCATCTCTGTGTTCATCATCCTTCATTCTTACCTTGAAGAAATATCTTCTTGCAAGAGCTTGCTCTTTATCTTTGAGTTTTTTCAAAGTTTATGGGTTTTTTTTTCTATATAAGACTTGAAGTCTTGGGGCTTTTATATAGGGCAAGATGATTTGTTGAATCAGTTAAAGAGATCTTTCTCTGATTGATTTGGGGATGTTTCCCACCATTGGATCTTTGATTATAGGGCTTCTGTTTTACAGAAGGCAATCTTCTTGTTTTTAACAAAATTGGAAAATCTTTCCATAACAAAATTTAATTCTGATTAATTAATGATTTATCATTATTATTAGATCTTTTGATCTAACGGTGGGGAGTTTTTTCTTAATTCCAGCGCTAGCGCACCCATGCTTTGCACGTGGTGCGCTGCTTAGAGCGCAGCGCTCTTAGTGCTAGCGCTCTTAGCGCTAGCGCACCCGTGTCTTACACGTGGTGCGCTGCTCGGAGAGCAGCGCCCCCTGCGCTAGCGCACCCGTGTTTGACACGTGGCGCACTGCTCAGAGCGCAGCGCGCTGCTCAGAGCGCAGCGCGCCTAGTGCTAGCGCATACATGGTGCGCTGCCTAGGGCGCAACGCACTTGGCGCTGCATCTGAAGCATTGCTTCAATTTTGAAATTTGAATTTCAAACAGAGTTTTGCTCTGATTGGGGGAAACAAATGCCCCCCCACCGTTGCGCTCACGTGGCCCACATGTGAGTGCAGCGGTGGCAGCATCTGCGCCCTTGGATCAACTTAGAAGTTGAAACGGCACCCAGTGCCTATAAATAGGACCTTTGGTCCTTTAGATGATTCTGTTCATCTTCTTCTTGTTTTCTGAGAATTTTTATTCTCCCACAGAGCATAGCTCTATATCTTAAGAAATTTTAAGGGTCAAAACTCTGCCAAAACTTAAGTAAAGATTAAATATTTTTAAAGTTCTAGGGTTTTACCTATTAACAGAGCCTTGCTCTCCATACATCTTTGATCTAAAGAAAGCCCTTTTAGGGTTTCATTACCAGAGCTTTGCTCTCTTGAACCCATGAAGAACTCTTAAGAGTTTGTTCATGGATCTTGAAGATCTTAGAATTTTAATTCATGTATAAAAAATTGATTTCAATTTCTTTTTTTTTTGGATGGATTCTTTCATCATCATTTTTTCAGAGCAAGGCTCTTGAGAAATTTTTATTCCTTCATGATCAGAGTTTGATAAGTGTCACTCTGTCACAGAGCACTGCTCTCAAAGGGAGATTTACTCCTATGCCCGAGAGATATCTCATTTAATGAGAATTTTCTTGAGGATTTCCTCATTTAATGACAACCTCATCAAATGATGAGGCTGTTTTATTAATGATGAATTGTCATCTAGATTTTGTGGGCCCCCCT
Organism: Agapanthus africanus; assembly: GCA_030015575.1. Lineage (NCBI taxonomy): Eukaryota > Viridiplantae > Streptophyta > Magnoliopsida > Asparagales > Amaryllidaceae > Agapanthus > Agapanthus africanus. The sequence goes on from CM057341.1 coordinate 129,620,550, forward strand.
TTGGTCCCTTTCCACTGCACTGCAGTGTGGTACAAATTCTAAAGTACCAAGTGTCAAAATTTAAATTAAATTATAGCACCAACAGTTGACTTTTGTCCCTTTTCGCGCAGGCGACATGTCTTTCGACACTTCTTTTCCGTTCATCCGCTCAGAAGGCGGATTTCCTAAGGCGCCTGTAGACCGAGAGGTTCTTGCGCTGATCAGAGACCACGACCCGGAATACAAGAATCTTCACCTATTGGGTAAATGGTATGATCAAATTATCAGAGACCGCCGGAGCTTTTCTTATGCGACGCCTTCGGAGCCTATCTCTGCGATCCCTTATGCCGATGCACCTCTGATCAATTATACCATAGAGGAGGTAAATTGGACTGCAGATGGTCTCCTTCGGCCTTCTATTGCCGCAATACCCGTGCAGCCGCCGGTGGCTTTGGACACCTTAGAGCGGCGCATATGTCAGGGCGAGTCGTGCCCTTGGGGATAGCCCTACAGCATCGGGCTAACTCCCCGTCATCCGCCCGGATACTTGCAGTGGGCCCGATATATCTTATCGGCAAAGAAATCGCAGCTGCTGAAGCTTGGCTTATACCCTGCGGTCTACGCTTCCTTGTTCCAGTATTCTGCACCTCCTACATGGTGGATCAAGGCATTTTTAGAGCAGTGGAACATTCCGACCCATACCTTCCTCCTATTGGATAGAGAGGTCTCTATTTCCTTGGAAGAATTTGCCGATGTTTCTGGTTTACCAGTTAGGGGGGAGGACTACGAGGAGATGCTTCCTCCGGATGAATATGTTTTTGCCACCAAATCAGTGGTGATGGGTCTTACCCCAGAGAATGCCATTCAGCACCAGTTCCCAAGTCTGATAAAGGTGTTGAACATGTATGAGAGCCTCTTGCTTGAATCCGGAGACCAGGGGGTCAGCTTTGCGGACTTCATTGCTCGTTTTCTTCGCCCAGAAATTTTGTCGCGACAAGGCGAAAAGTTTACTAAACTTGATAATCCTTTCGGCTTTGGCTTGGACCGTCGGCCAATACTGGAAGCCGATCAAAAGGGTTTCTTTCTTCCCGACGTCTCAATCGTTCCCCTGTCAAGAATCGCCGCTCCGGGCATTGATGAGGAAGCGTTCTTTGTCGGATTTCTCAGTTTATGGTTAAGCTGGTTCGCGCTTCCTCTGCACCCTCGTTACATGAGGGTTTCTGTCTTCTACCCCATGCATCGCATGGTTGCCGGAATACAAGTGGCCATCTGGATCGCCGGGTTAGCCCACCTATATCACGGCCTCAGGTTAGCAGCGGATACCACTGAACCAGGGTTGCATCCTGCCAACTTCCCAATGCATTACTTCACTTCATGGATGGAGCTGCACGTGCTTGGGGTCTTTGGTATCCACAAAAGACCTTCTTTTTACGACAGATGCAGGTTCCCTTGGATAATGCGGCTGGTTGACGCCTCCATCGTGAGTCCATCACCGCGGAAAGCTAGGGGCTTGCTCCTTCGTCCGCGCACAGTTGGAAATGGTATGTCTTTCACCGACAAAGTCTTGACCATCGGCCAGGAAACTTCAAAAGTGGTGCTGCCATTGCAAGACATCTTTAAAGACGGGGCCTCTGTGTTGAAAGCCCGGGAGATTCTTCATTTGTACTCCATCAAGATGGGCTTTCTCGTATTCAGGCAAAATGATGCGGCATTATTCATGAGATACAACCCGCATCGTTTCGCCCAGCAGCTGAGTTACAATCAGGGCGTCCCACTTGAGGTCTTTTAGGCAGAACCTGCTGCTACCGAAGAGGGAATGCGGAGCGCGCTGCATCATTTTATGCGCCTGAACACAGGGTCTCACTTCTTTATCAGCGAACCGAGCTGTGTCCCGAAGGCCCTTAATGTACACGTGGCCTGGTACCAACATTCAATGGGCGCCGTTATCAGGGAAGAGAAGCGACTGCTGCTCGATCGCAAAGGTGCACCCCCTGCTGGTGATCGAAATGTCCCTCTGAAGCGACGGACCATTGTCCCGCTTCCCTTAAGAGAAGCTACGGTGATCGAAGTTCCGCATGACAGGCCCGAGCTACCAATACCCCGGGCTCCTGTAGAAAAGGTGACTGTAGCCTCCTCCGATTCTGGCGTGGGTTCAGATATTGGGACTCGTCGCCCCAAAGTGCCTAGCAAGCATAAGCTTGTGCTAGCTGCGACCGGAGCTTGCTCGCAGAAGAGGAAGAAAAAGTCGATCCTTTCTGTCGACGTTGTACTCGGCCAGGAGCCTCACGTTCCTTATGGCGAGGGTTTGAGCGAGTATGGGACAAACGATGGTCTATTCATGCCGCCAGATGATACTAATCTGGCAGCTGCCATTGCAGCTTCTGAGCAATTGGCAAGCTAGGAAGCGGGACTGGCCACTCTCGCGCAATCAGGTAACCATTAGCTGTATCTTTCGTCATTGCATCGTATTTTTGTCATCATGTTTTGACTGACACTTTTACCCCTTTTTCTTTAACAGGCATTTCCACCGAAGAAGCTCTCGCAGCTTCTCTCAAGACTTTTGAGGAAGAGGAAAGACTTCGAGCATCCTTAGGCATCGGTACATTTGAGTTCACCGTGTCTCCGTTCCCGTTTCTTATGGGTAATCTGACCCCTCCTTTTCGTCTTAATACAGGAACTACCTCTACTCCGGTTATTCCAGGCATGTCACCGACTTCACAGGGCGGTGTGTAGACGCTTCCCGGGTCGGCTATTTCAGTTCCGCCGGCATTGCCGAAAGAAGTTTCACTTAAGCAACCGCTGACGGATGCCATAATGGCTCCAGAGGTGACTATTGGTGCAAACGAGGATGTCCTGTTGAAGGAGGTCTTTAGAAGATCTGCCCTCACGGCCCGGGAGGAGAGGAAGCGTAGGATGCGCGCGGCAAGGGAGCGTACCGCCGCCTTGGATGCGGGTGCGGGTTCAAGCGTTGTTACCTCTGCCCCTACTCCTTCAGAGGATGCTCCGGCTGCCTTGTCCACCGCCCACAGACAGGCAGCACGTGCGGCTCGGGAAGCAATCGGAAAACCGATTCAAGGTAACGTGACATTGGGTTCTTTTGTCAAAGTTTTAACTTTCAGGTTCTCATATATCCTATCTTGCAGGACCGAGTCTTGCCGAAGAAGTGGCGGCAACCATCGAGCCTGAGGTAGCGGCAGGTGAGACAGCCACGATCGTCGAGCCCGAGGTAGCGGTGGGTGAGATGGCTACAGTCACCGAGCCCGAGGTAGCCACTCTTTCTCAAGAGTCGGGCACTGCTCCAATCGTCGCTCTTTCCCCTTGCGGCTCCTTGCCGTTGCCGGGCGCTGCGAGTGTCACGACGATTCTCGTGGAATCGGGGGATGAGGCTACGGGTGGCGAGACCATTCCGATGGAAGAGGGTGAAGCATTTGCTGCCTCCAGTGACGCCCTTGTCGCACTGTCGACCGGCGACTCACCAGGTAGATTTTGGGTCATTGCTTTCCCTTTTATTCTGCAATTCCCTTTAACTTCTTTTTGACAGCGTTTCTCTTATTTCTAATGCAGTTGTGATGAGCGTTGGGGTTGTTCCACCCGAGGAAACATCTCCAGTTGCTTCTTTAACGATGACCGCTCCTCTACCTTCTCTCGTACTATCTCAAATGCTGGAAGGTGCGGATTTGTGACCCATCAGTTTCATTGCAGGCTGTATACTTTATGTACCGACATTGCATTACTGTGTCCTTGCAGGAGTCCTTTTTTATCACCTGTATCAGGTGCTTGATTGATCGTTCTTTTGTGCGTATGTTTTGAAATCAAAAAATAGAATATACCGCAATCAAGACGGTGTCGCTTGGTAGCTAGCCGGTTGAGTACGGGTCGGTCCACAGGAAAAACGTGTTCTTTTCTAGTTGTTCTAACGAGTCAATTCCTATTTGTGGTAGGTTTTGATTTTTATAAAAACTGAAATTGAAATTGATTTGGATTAAAACCTTGCTAGAGTTAGGATTAAGTTAGTTTGGAAAGTTAATTCTACTCACTGCTTTCTTTGCCTTAATTAAGAACTTAGGTGCTAGGGTAATAATTAACAAATGCACCGACTCCCACCAACACGCACCGACACGTGTTCTGCACGGCCGCAGATCCGCGGCCATAAGCCTTGTTTGGCCGCGGTTCCGCGGCCGTTTGATGGGCTCTTGGGCTCAGTTTCTAAGGGCTGCTTCATGTTGCTTTTTCCTTCTATTTTCTTCACTTGGTTCTTTAGAATAGTTTCTAGTTTCTTCCAGATTTCCACAGTGCAGAATGTTGTGGACTTTTACCGTTTGCTTCGTGTTGAAGTCTTGAATCTTGTGCTGCCTTCGTACTTTGTGCAATCGAACTGTTTGTTGATCTTCGTTTGTTCCTCAAACTGGTAGGCGGCATCTTGCAGATTCATCTATTTGTTGGTCGTAGTCTCACATTTGTAGCATCTTTTCACCATTTTCATTATATTGTTCCGAGAACCTGTAACCTGCAACTATTTAGCAGACATGGATCAAAAGCACCTATTTATTTGCAATATGATTAAGAATGGGGAATATAATAATGCAAAAATATGATATGAACAGTGCTACACCCACACTTCTCTTTCCAGTCAGAGATTGCCTCATCTAGTGGCGCTGGTGAGTACAGCCTTCAGCTAATGTTTCTTCTTTTACGGGCAGCCAAATCATTTCTAATTCTTCTTTGTTTTGATTGCAGCACTACAGATCGAAGGAGGAGACGAAAGAACAGTTGCGCCACTGGTAATCCCGGCCTTGCCACCTGCTGCAGCCGGTATAGTAAACTCCATTGTTCATGAACCTCCTATATTTCTTGAACCGTCATTTAACTGTGATTTGTTTTGCAGCGGTGATATCAACTTCAGCTCCGTTCGAATCTCGAGTCGTAATGCCTGCAGGCCCCTTTTCTCGACGTTCATCTTCCAAAGGCGCTGTGAACAGTCTGCGCATGTTGAGCGACTACATCGAGGAGCTTGACGTGGAGGCTCCCACATTCGCTGCAGATTTTGCCGCGGAGGTTAATCCTATGCTGGCGACGCTCGTGAACTTTCATAGTGAGGGCGTCGTTGAGTCTTGGGTTAATCATTGCAGGGAAATTGAGGCCTGTCTACATGAGCTCGAATTCGGACGTCCTGCTCCTAAGGTCTTGGCTGTGAACTCTCAACGGGCTGCATGGGTTGAGCAGAGCACTCCCTACTTTCGTCATCTTGAACAGGAGGCGGCCTTAAACCGTAAGGAGTGTGAAGGAATTTCGAGCGATTCTGCTCGATTTCATGCTCAGGTTGATGCCAATGCTGTGTAGTTGAAGACTATCTTTGAGAGTCTTCTACGATGTATTTCTGACGGGCTAACGCTGAGGCAGTAGCTTAACCTCATCGAGCGAGATGCACAAAATCGTAGGGCAGCTCAGCGGGCCGTTGAAGAGCAACTTTCGTCCTACTTGCAGCAACGAGCCCAAGTCGAAGCAGAGTTGGCCGCGGCAGCTGACTAAGAAAAGGGGCCAAGGGAAGTGCGCGAGCGGCTGATTGGACTATTGAAAACACTTTCCTCTCAATGATCGTTTTTGTACCATTTGTAATTTTGAATAAAATGTATCCATTTTTTTATCCTTTTATATGATGTATTTTGTACCCAATTAAAATTATGAATAAAAGATACATTTCTTTCGCAATGTCTTGTGCCATCTCTTTGCATTCTTCTTTTCTTTGTTATCAGCATGTCACTTTAGTCAGCATAGCCTGCAGATGATAGAGTGAGCATTCCGTTTTGAATTCTTCGAGAGGTAGTGATGGCTTAGAAAGTAGGTTCAGATCTGCTGCCTAAGACTTTTTAACTTCATGAGCCGTGAGGGTCTCATAAAGACTTTTCTCCCTACGAGTCGAGAGGATCTCGTAGGTGTATTTTCTCCTTAGGAATCGTGAGGATTTCTTAGCGCGTTTTCTCTTATAAGTCATAAGGATCTTACAAGAGAGTTTTCTTCCTTACGGATCGAGATGGCCCATAAGTGATTGATGGTGTTGCCATTATCCGTATTTCACGGAGTCAGGAGTTGCTCTGGTCGTTTCCCACGAGGTCAGGATTGATTTTAACCGTGTTCCACGGGACCAGGAATTTGCTCTGGATGCTCCCTACGGGGTCATAACCGTGTTCTGCGAGGACCATACTTCGCTCCGGACGTTTCCCACGGGGTCAGGATTGACATAAGCCGCGTTCCACGTGACCAGGAATTTTGCTCTGGATGCTTCCCACGGGGTCATAGCCGTGTTCTGCGAGGACCAGGCTCCGCTCTGGATGCTTCCCATGGGGTCATAGCCGTGTTCTGCGAGGACCAGGCTCCGCTCTGGACGTTTCCCATGGGGTCAGGATTGACATAAGCCGCGTTCTACGTGACCAGGAATTTTGCTCTGGATGCTTCCCATGGGGTCATAGCCGTGTTCTGCGAGGACCAGGCTCCGCTCTGGACGTTTCCTACGGGATCGGGATTGACATAAGCCGCGTTCCACGTGACCAGGAATTTTGCTCTGGATGCTTCCCACGGGGTCATAGCCGTGTTCTGCGAGGACCAGGCTCCGCTCTGGACGTTTCCCACGGGGTCAGGAATGACATAAGCCGCGTTTCACGTGACCAGGAATTTGCTCTGCATGCTTCCCATGGGGTCATAGCCGTGTTCTGCGAGGACCAGGCTCCGCTCTGGATGTTTCCTGCGGGGTCAGGATTGACATAAGCCGCGTTCCACATAACCAGGAATTTGCTCTGGATGCTTCCCACGGGGTCATAGCCGTGTTCTGCGAGGACCAGGATCCGCTCTGCACGTTTCCCATAGGGTCAGGATTGACATAAGCCGCGTTCTACGTGACCAGGAATTTTGCTCTGGATGCTTCCCACGGGGTCATAGCCGTGTTCTGCGAGGACCAGGCTCCGCTTAGGATGTTTCCCACAGGGTCAGGATTGACATAAGCCATGTTCCACGTAACCAGGAATTTTGCTTTGGATGCTTCCCATGGGGCCATAGCCGTGTTCTGCGAGGACCAGACTCCGCTCTGGACGTTTCCCACGGGGTCAGGATTGACATAAGCCGCGTTCCACGTGACCAAGAATTTTGCTCTGGATGCTTTCCACGGGGTCATAGCCGTGTTCTGCGAGGACTAGGCTCTGCTCTGGACGTTTCCCACGGGATCATGATTGATATAAGCCGCGTTCCACGTGACCAGGAAGGGTCGACTTTATCCGTATTTCACGGAGTCGGGGTTTGACTCTCGGTCATCTGTGCACCACCGAGTCATGGAACTGGGAATTGCCGCGGTTCCGCTTTACTTGATGTTGTTAGTTATATGTATGCCCTAGAGGCCATTACTGTACATAGGATGTATATTGTAGTGGATGCTGAGACATATATAGGGAGGACTTTCTTGCTCGACATGATAGTATGCTATCTGGTTGCTCTTTATCTTAACGTGTACACTGATTGTCTCTCTGTTACATGTTGGTAAAGCCCTTAGGATGTGTACTTGACTACCTGGACTATGATGCGGATCATACTAGTGGGGACATGGTAGTCCATAAGTACATCCTTCAAGATCCCTAGTCGTGGGTGTATCGAGACAGGACATCGATGCACCAGAGTAGACTAGCATATACGCATCTTGACCCATATGATGGGCGATGGATGATCCCATATCCATCGGTGTTTGACATCAAGGATGGTGTACGGGTGCTCAGTGGAGACTGGGTACACTGGACGGACTCGCCGAGAACTCCCAGATGGTATTATACCTCACGTCAGATGGCAGTTCTCTGGTGACACTGGTACAGGTTAGTCTGTAGACCCGAGATCGTCATAGAGTCTTGTGTGATTCCTACTGTGCTTTGATTTCCACCTTACCACGTCCAAGAGGGCATGCAAAACGGTGGTTTTTGGGTACAGTCCCGAATCACATGGAGGCAATGAGCGATAGGAGGGGATTCGTCTCTCCCGGTATCGGGAGTTGATGTTGCGCTGTGTTCGATTGGCTATAACCGGAAATCCCTGGCCAGGGTTGCTGAGATTTACTGGTAAGTATTACCAGTAGTTTCTCGAACTGTTATAGACCTCATATCGACACGACTTATCGAGCTATTGGGGTCTGACGTTTACCACCCCTAGGCGAGATATGCGACATATCAGACGGCGAGACCGGACTGTACGGTAAGTGTTACTGGTTGGATTCACAGGAGTGTGAGCGGGCTTGCTCGTTGATCTTCTGATCGCTCAATACCCGGGTGGCCGTTACGTTTAGTAGACCGCTTGCGGCTTGTGGGTGTTTGATATGATCATCATCTACTGCCGGCGTATTGACGAGTCTTTAGAGTCCTACACAGAGGTTTCCTGGCTCAAGCGAAACGAAATAGGAGCGCATATGAGATATGTGCGGGACCGAGAATAATACCAGTATGTGATACTGTATTCTATTCTCGCGATTTGTAACATCGGACGGTTATATGTGATATAGCCGGGTTACCGAATCAAGTGTTGATTCGATATATTGATACACATGATATTAGTCGGTTATGACCAGATCGTTAAATCAAGTGTTGATTTAATGATTTAATGTATAATTATATATTATATATATTACTTTACATTAACTAGTATTGGTTCACTTAAGATTATTTTTTCTCACTAGTTTGTATCATGTTTGATGATACATGCAAACTTGGGTGTGTATGCTTTAAGCCATAGTTTAGGTTAATGGTTAAGGTTTTATTTATTTATTTAATTTGGCAAAAACCAAAATGGCGGCTTTATTTGTTTTCTTGCTTGAAGCTTCATGAAGTTTCTTTTAAGCATCTTTGAAAATTCTAACCATTTTGTTTTATGCCTTAACCTAACCATCAACCTAAACCCTAGTTTATTCTCTACACAAGTTAACTCACCCATGGTTGCTAAATGATAGACTTCACTTGAATTTCTTTTTGAAGATAATTGATTTATTCTTTTCTTCTTCTTCTTCTTCTTCATGAAGAAAAGAAGAAAGCTTTCTTGAAAAATTTCAAGTGTTGAAATCAAGTGAGAAATCCAAATCCAAAGTGAACCCACTTCCTATTTCTTCATCCTCTACCACTTGCCATGTTGTATAGGGTGTTTTCTTCACAAGGTTTATGACCAAGTGAAGATGGAGCTTGAGTTTGAGTCGCCTCGACGTAGATCATCTTCGGCATCGAAGTCAACGACCTAGCCCGATCATTTCTCCGATGAAACCATTGCTAGAGTCCGGGATTCCGATGATCGCAGCAGAGGGACGTCAACACGGAGCTAAAGAAGTGGAGGACCGGATCTACAAAGGCTGTAATCCCTTTCACTTTGTAGCAAAGTAGTTTGCTTGCTTGTTTTTCACCTTACCTCTAGTTAACGATCTAGAATTAGGGTTTCTCGGCACCGGAAAATTTGATTTTGGCTTGGTTAATCAGTTGTAGAACCTCATGGGTGTGCCTAGGAACCCTACAGTGGTATCAGAGCCTAGCTAGAGCCTTAGGCGAAGTGTAGACGATGTTAGAAATCCGATCAAGTCACGAAACCCTAACCAAGACCTCTCTTTGTACATTTTCTGTAACTGTGGATTTTTCCTAATTAAAAACTGTCAAAAAATTCAGCAGGGTTTTATAGGAGTTACTGTGCAGCACGTGACCATAACTCGACTAAAGCGCCGCGGAACCGCGGCCCCACCCTGGCTTGCGCGGCGGTTCCGCGGCCATATTAGTGAATTTTGACATGTGGTTTGCACAGTAATCTCTCTCTGTAAGTACTGTGTTTTCTGGGAATTTTTAACTTATATTCAACAGTTGAATTTTCTGGGTTGTTTTGGGGATTCGATGATTCGATCGGTTTATTTAACTTCGTCTATGTGTTTTTCCGGGTATTTTAGAACATGTTAAAAAGTTCGACCAGATATAAATACCCAATTTTTCCCCTGCCTGGAAATTTCCAAGTGTTGGATTTTTCCGTAGTTTGAAAACGTTCTAAGTAGTGCAAGTAACGTGATGGACCCTCTAGAAGACAACAAAGCTTAACTCGATTATGTGACCGTCTTGAACTGCCCTTTGAACCTTCGGGTTTGGGGCAGTACGGCGTGCCACATGTGAGGCGTTGGCCTATGGCACCTTATCTAGTAACGTAGCCTATGGCACCTTATCTACCGTTTTACTTCATTCAGACACTTGTATACGTTTAACCTGCTTAAATTGTGATTTCATCCGTGGAACCTGTATATACATATAACATTGCATCCATGAAGTCTTAAACTTGTTAACATGATTAAATGGCTATAATTGTCTTACTGCATTCTTATAATGTTGAATCCTGTCCGTGACACAACTAATAACTGTACTGCAAACTGAGTGCATATGCCTATTGCTTAATTCATTGCTTATATCATGTTGTTGATAACCATGCTTGCTTGTTTAACTGATTATGAGCACACCCATGATATTGTTTACATCTTGACCTGACTTGTTACATATATATTGATCTACCCGACATGGTACCGTATACTGCTTGACTTGACCTGATGTACCATGACCTGACCCGTTACCTGATCTTGTGTCTAATGCCAACAAACCTGACATGTAGTTCTCCTGGACCGTTCCTGTTGTCTATCCAGACAAACCTGTTTACCTGATCCTGTGTTGGCATTAGTTTCTTGATTTCGGGATACCTGACTTGACTCACACATATAACTTGGGGGTATGGGGAAATCAGTATTGTAACCGAACGTAACTCCAAGAGCCATCCTATTGTTTGTCGTTTTTCCGGGCGTTACGGAATACCCATTGTTTGCCGTTTTTCCGGGCGTTACGGAATACTTATTGTTTGCCGTTTTTCCGGGCGTTACGGAATACCCATTGTTTGCCGTTTTTCCGGGCGTTACGGAATACCTATTGTTTGCCGTCTTTCCGGGCGTTACGGAATAACTACCGACGAGTTATAATGAGGATTACATTATTTGGTTTCAAAGACTTTAGAGCCTGATAGAACAGTTTAGTTTACCCACTGCACACTACCCTGCATCGCTCTGATTTATATTACTGTTACCCCTGTTTTCCATTCATGTTTATATTTGCATTGCCTGCTACACTGTTCATATTATATTACTTGATGACTTGACGCGCTGACGTCTGGGTTTTGCATGGCCCAGATTCTGTACCGCTGTCGCAGTCCGAGCAGGAGTACTTCAGCCGACAGGCTGAGCTGTGAGCGTCAGCAGTAGTTAGTTTTCTTTCCTGCATTTTATTCCTGACGTGAGCCCGCATTATGGGACATACATTCCAGTTATTTTGTATTGGATCTTTCGCTTCCGCATTTTATTATTCTTGACTCATGTTATCTTGGATTATGGACATGTTTTAGATAGTTTTATTTTGTTCTTGATATCTCTACAGCCGTAATGTGACTGTGGATGGATACTTCCTATCCACAGGTAGCATGGTTGGCTATGTCACGTGCCCATTTCAGCGTACTCTGGGAAGCGGGGCGTGACATGGTTCTTTTGGTATCAGACCCATAGGATAGTCGGGTTGATTCTTTTGTAGTTGGGTATTATACCCAATACACGAATCAGAATACCCGTGTTTAGGAAACATGTCCTGCCACCTTGCCGTTTTACCATTCTTGAATCACATTCTTCCTGATTATATCTTTTACGATGTGCAAACTTCCTTTGCATATCGACTCGAAACCTGATTCCTTATTATCTCTAGGACTTAGGCGACTTGGGTGGAGTTATGTAATTGTGGCTATGATACCGCGGCATAGTTACAATGCGACACTCTATTTAAGTAACTTGGAGTTCTAGCCTTGATATATATTTCGAATCTATCATCATGCTAATGTTGGGTGTTTTAATTTCAGGAATATGGCTGGTAAGAATTTCAAGACGTACCAAAGGCGTGTGGACGAAGACGCCATGCTTGGAGTGATAAGAGGAATGCTGGAGAATCAAAAGAGACAGACCGAGCTGATTCAGCAGCAAGCGGAATCTTTCCAGGAAGGTTTGTGGACCGTTCAGCAGTCCACGAGCAGTGTTGTGGCCAGACCAGTGGATCGTGTGGGTACCGTGGCGGATTTCAGGAGACTGGGTCCGTCTGTCTTCACTGGCCTGGAGGAGCCTTTACCAGCGGAACAGTGGCTGGTTGACACAGAGAATTTACTTGTAGCGGCACAGATCCCAGAGGATAAGAAGGTGGATGTGGTATGCATCCAGTTGGTAGACTACGCCCGGGAATGGTGGCTTGTTGAAGAGACCCGCTTGCCCAAGCCGATCAATTGGGCGGATTTCTCGAAGAGTTTCTTGGAGAAGTTCTTCCCGCGAACTGCACGGGAGGAAATGGAGGAAAAATTTGTCAGCTTGAAGCAGAACGGCGCACCTGTAGATGTGCATGCAGCCGAGTGGACGCGGCTCAGTAGATTCGCTGGACCTTTGGTTGCCAACAATGCTGATAGGGCAAGAAGGTTCATGCGCAGTTTGGATGTGGACATCCAGAGGCAGATTGTCTCCCTGGGTTTGACCACTTTCTCACAAGTACTTACAGCAGCCCGAGAGCAGCAGAGGCTAACTATGAAGACCGGGGGTACATCGCAGCCAGCAGTTACAACACAGAAGCCAACATTTGCACCAAACCGAGCACATGGACGCAAGGGTATTCCGGTGGACAGGCGTGGCGTTGTACCAATGAAGAGGCCAGTTTTGCCCGAGCATAAGGGAAGAGTGGTGTGCGATTACTGCCAGCGACCGGGTCATTATCGCAAAGATTGTCGTAAGAGGCTTGGACTTTGTCTTATTTGCGGATCAGTGGATCACACCATTGATACTTGCCCGTCGAAGCTACGGTTAAAGGAAGATACTCAGAAGCCACCGCAGAGACAGTTTCAGGAGCAGAAGCTGATAACTCGAGGACCCAATCAAGCTCGAACCTTTACCCTGACGGCTGAAGAGGTTAAAGCTCCAGAGGAAGTCGTTTCAGGTACCCTACTGGATCTTTGTTTTCTCGCATTAGCGTTATTCAATTCTAGTGCATCCCATTGTTTAATGTCGTCCAAGTTTACTACTATACACTCGAAGGATTGCACGACCCTGTTTAGTTTTGGGACATACACACTGGGAAAGGGAAAATCTTAACTAATAGAAGATATAAGGATTGTTCTGTTGTTGTTGGCGGTCGGGAGTTAATTGCAGATTCCTTGGTGTTTGTTACTGGCAATTGTGAAATCGTCTTGGGAATGGATTTCTCGGCACTTTCCACGCTCACATTAAGCGTAGAGTAAAGAAAGAGAATTTCCAAATTCCCGGACATCCAGAGGTTTGTTTTGTGGAAGCAGTTTTGTCAGGCCAGTCGAGTTTGGGGCTAGGCCGACAACTAATGTTCTTCCATCGGCAAGGTTTGTTAAAGACGAAGCACCAGCAGTAGTTTGAGAGTTCATGGACGAGTTCGAGGACATATTGGGTTTACCGCCGAAGCGAGATGTGGAGTTCGCAATTGATCTTATTCCTGGTGCAGTGCCAGTATCCAAGGCGTATTATCCAATGGCACCAGTAGAGTTGGAAGAAGTCATGAGGTAGGTTGCTGAATTACTTGAAAAGGGTTGGATTCGCAGCAGTAACTCGCCTTGGGGAGCTCCAGTTCTTCTAGTAAAGAAGAAGGATGGCACAAGCAGGATGTGCATCGACTATCGAGAATTAAACCGGGTGACTATTAAGAACAAGTACCCTATCCCTCGCATTGGAGAACTTTTTGAGCAGCTTAGTGGCGCGAGGGTATTCTCGAAGCTGGATTTGCGATCCGGATATCATCAGGTTCGAGTGAAAACAGAAGAGATTTGCAAGACGGCATTCCGAACTTGGTATGGACATTATGAATGCTTAGTGATGCCCTTCGGAGGAACGAATGCGCCGGCATTATTCATTGACTTAATGAACCGATTCTTTTCATCGTTCTTGGATCAGTTTATTGTGGTAGTCATTGACGATATTCTGGTTTACTCAAAAAGTTTTGAAGAGCATGCTGAACATTTGAAGATCGCACTGCAGACGTTGAGACAGGAGAAATTATATGCGAAGATGAGTAAGTGCGAGTTTGGCTGTAGGAAGTAAAGTTTTAGGGCATGTTGTGTCTGGCGATGGAATTTCCGTCGATCCAGAAAAGATTGCAGCAGTATGAGTTTGGCCGATTCCAAAGAATGTTGCGGAGATAAGAAGTTTTCTTGGACTCGCCGGGTATTACAGAAGATTCATGGAGAACTTTGCTCGTCTGGCGGCGCCGTTAACCAAGCTTACGCGCAAGGAGATACCTTTTGTATGGACGGACAAATGTGCGTTAGCTTTTGAGACGTTGAAGCAGAAGTTGATAACCGCCCCTATTCTGACCGTGCCAAACAATTCCGGAGGATTGGTAATTCACAGCGACGCATCTGGGAAAGGATTGGGATGTGTTTTGATGTAGCATGGGAAGGTTGTAGCGTACACATCGAGACAGTTGAGACCCACGAGAAATTTTTTTTTACCCAACTCATGACTTGGAACTTGCGGCTGTGATTTTCGCTTTGAAGATTTGGAGACACTACCTTTAAGGCGAAAGGGTCGAAGTTTTTACTGATCGTAAGAGCTTGAAGTATGTGTTCACGCAGAAGGAGCTTAATTTGGGGCAACAATGCAGTACGGATGATTGTGGATCGTTTGACCAAGGCAGCTCACTTTATTCCTTTTCGGGTTGGTCAATCAACAGAGACCTTGGCAGAGCGGTACATGCAGGAGATTGTAAGATTGCATGGAGTACCGGTGAGCATCGTGTCCGATCGGGACACTCGATTCTTATCACACTTTTGGCGGAGCTTACAGGAAAGTTTGGGGACTCGATTGAAGTTTAGTACAGCTTATCATCCTCAAACTGATGGTCAGTCGGAGAGAACGATCCAAACTCTTGAGGATATGTTGAGAGCATGCATGTTGGATTTCAAGGGTTCTTGGGAGGATCATCTACATTTGGTGGAGTTTTCTTACAACAACAGTTTCAGGCAACTATCCAGATGGCTTCATTTGAAGCTTTGTATGGTCGTAAATGCCGTTCAACTGTGTGTTGGGACGATGTCGGTGAACGAAGATTGTTGGGACCAGATTTGGTTGTGCAGACAGTTGAGAAGATTAACACTATCAGAAATCATATGAAGGCAGCACAAGACCGACAGAAGAGTTGGGCAGACACGTCAAGAAGACCTCTAGAGTTCGCCGTAGGTGATTTGGTATTCCTGAAGATATCACCGACTAGAGGGGTGATTCGTTTTGGAAGTTGAGAAAGCCTAGTCCTCGATTTGTTGGACCCTTTGAGATCTTGGAGCGTGTTGGTGAGGTAGCGTATCGTTTGGCGTTACCGCAGTCCTTGGCGAATGTGCACGATGTATTTCACGTATCTCAACTACGAAGGTATGTTCGAGATGAAACGCACGTATTGGATCATTCGGAGTTAACTGTGCGAGAAGACTTGACTTTTGAGGAGCGACCGATTGAAATCGTGGATCGAAGGGAAAAGGTTCTTAAGAACAAGGTGATCCCTCTTGTGCTTGTTTCTTGGGGTAATCGCTCGCATGGAGAGTCCACTTGGGAACGAGAAGATGAAATCCGGCAGAAGTTTCCTCACATTTTCTTGTAGTTATCTATCTTTGTATTCTTGGAATTTCGAGGACGAAATTCTTTTTGTAGTTGGGTATAATGTAACACCCGAGCCCAATGCTACTAATTTTAGTTACCGTTCGAGCGTAGTGCGACACTTATTTCATTTATCTTATTTGATTGTTACTTACTGTAAAATTTTACCCGGCAAATTCATTTCTGCATATAACACTTTTTGGCATCTAAAACAAAATTAAAAATATTCATCTTGGCCTACTTGGTACCCCTAACCCTGCTGTAGCGTCCGTGCATCGTGTTCTCATCCCGTTCAGTGAAACGGGCGAGTTTGGACGGCTACGTGTACGTACGTGTGTCCGTTTTGGGGGTATACTTTTTGATCATAAAATACTTCATTTTCACTTTTGGATCCTGCTTAAAATTCTATTATTTCAATTTCAAATTTTTGGACCCGACCCGGGAGCGTTTTGGAAATGTTTTACTTTGCGCCAAAATCCCAATTTTAATATATTTAAACCGGCTTATATTTTCACTTAACCATATAATATTTTACTGTTCCGCTATATTATTCCAAATCTTTTAGCCTCAACCAATCATAACTCTTTAAACCGTGGGCCCCCTTACCTCTCTCTCTCTCTCTCCCCCCGATACCTCTCTATCTCTCTCCCTCTCCTCTCTCTCTCCCGTAACTCTTTCTCTCTCTCCCCATAAATCTCTCTCTCTCTCTCTCTCTGTCATATATATATTCATTTCTCCCTCCTCCTTTTCTCTTCAAACGCAGAACCCATCGCGCAACCCTACCGCCGCCGTCCCCCTCGCCGCTGCAGCACCAACGCCGACGCGAACGTCACCAGTATCCTCGCCTCCTCGCCCTCTTCGCAGCCACACCCACCTCCTTCCTCCATTCCCCACGTTCTCGAGCGCCTGCACACCCCGACGAGTCCACCAGTGCATTCCCTGGCGAGCCCACCCTCGCCGGTGACTCGCCGTCGTCGCCCTCGTCTCCTCCTCGCATCCCTCTCTACGTCCCGGCCTTCCAAACCGCTTCCACCTCCCTCTACAGACCCCACGGCCACGACTGCACACCATAACCCACTGCCTTCGCCGGAGTATCACCACGCCGGCAACCTTCATCGCCATCGCCCCGTGCCGACTCCCCTGAAATCTCAGAACACCCTACCAGTAAGACCTTCCCCTCCCCTTCTTCTTTGTTTCTTTCTTTTCTTGATTGCAATTCTTGATCGTCGCTGTTTTGCATCTCGCCGGAAACCGGCCGTGCCGACGACGTGTTCTGACGTTCCAGCGTGGTACCCCGACCCGTGTGGTTCCAGTGTTCATCGTTTGGGTTCATTCCGTGAACCGTGCGACCGTCGCGAGATTTCCCCGCCGACGTTTATCGTTCCGTATTCCCGGTTCGCGACCCGTCGAGGCAAGTACCCCTTGCTACATGCTAAATAATATTTACATATTCATTAATGACACCCTAAACCTGCTATTTAACTGTAGTATTATAATTCCCATTTTTATGTCAATGTTGTTATATATCATTTATCTTTCAAACTTGGAACCTACCTGTTGAAATTGCCGTAGTGAACCTAATAACCATATTTACAGATTTTAATTTCACCTTCACTAGTAACGTAGCCTATGGCACCTTATCTACCGTTTTACTTCATTCAGACACTTGTATACGTTTAACCTGCTTAAATTGTGATTTCATCCGTGGAACCTGTATATACATATAACATTGCGTCCATGAAGTCTTAAACTTGTTAACATGATTAAATGGCTATAATTGTCTTACCACATTCTTATAATGTTGAATCCTCTCCGTGACACAACTAATAACTGTACTGCAAACTGAGTGCATATGCCTATTGCTTAATTCATTGCTTATATCATGTTGTTGACAACCATGCTTGCTTGTATAACTGATTATGAGCACACCCATGATATTGTTTACATCTTGACCTGACTTGTTACATATATATTGATCTACCCGACATGGTACCGTATACTGCTTGACTTGACCTGATGTACCATGACCTGACCCGTTACCTGATCTTGTGTCTAATGCCAACAAACCTGACATGTAGTTCTCCTGGACCGTTCCTGTTGTCTATCCAGACAAACCTGTTTACCTGATCCTGTGTTGGCATTAGTTTCTTGATTTCGGGATACCTGACTTGACTCACACATATAACTTGGGGGTATGGGGAAATCGGTATTGTAACCGAACGTAACTCCAAGGGCCATCCTATTGTTTGCCGTTTTTCCGGGCGTTACGGAATACCCATTGTTTGCCGTTTTTCCGGGCGTTACGGAATACTTATTGTTTGCCGTTTTTCCGGGCGTTACGGAATACCCATTGTTTGCCGTTTTTCCGGGCGTTACGGAATACCTATTGTTTGCCGTCTTTCCGGGCGTTACGGAATAACTACCGACGAGTTATGATGAGGATTACATTATTTGGTTTCAAAGACTTTAGAGCCTGATAGAACAGTTTAGTTTACCCACTGCACACTACCCTGCATCGCTCTGATTTATATTACTGTTACCCCTGTTTTCCATTCATGTTTATATTTGCATTGCCTGCTACACTGTTCATATTATATTACTTGATGACTTGACGCGCTGACGTCTGGGTTTTGCATGGCCCAGATTCTGTACCGCTGTCGCGGTCCGAGCAGGAGTACTTCAGCCGACAGGCTGAGCTGTGAGCGTCAGTAGTAGTTAGTTTTCTTTCCTGCATTTTATTCCTGATGTGAGCCCGCATTATGGGACATACATTCCAGTTATTTTGTATTGGATCTTTTGCTTCCGCATTTTATTATTCTTGATTCATGTTATCTTGGATTATGGACATGTTTTAGATAGTTTTATTTTGTTCTTGATATCTCTACAGCCGTAATGTGACTGTGGATGGATACTTCCTATCCACAGGTAGCATGGTTGGCTATGTCACGTGCCCATTTCAGCGTACTCTGGGAAGCGGGGCGTGACAGGGCACTTCCAGGTTGCGGAAGATATCACCGTTAATGTATATTATTTACTTTTCTGTATTAGGATAGACCCAAGGAGGGGAGCACAAGTAACTGGGTTCTAGGGTCCAGTGGGAGACCATCTCGAGGAGTCGAGTCCGGGTCTCCTAACCCTAGAATTGGTAGGGTTACTTGCCGCTTTCGTAGGGGTCTAGGGGTGTGGGATTGGCTATTCATCACGACCGTGGAATCCGTGTTTTATACAGGCTCAAAATAAAACACGGACGTCCTAGTATATCCAATATTTCATATGATATTTTCTGCTGCGTTATCTGTGATGTGATCATGTGATATGTTCAGATATATATTATATATAGTATATAAGATATATTATATAAACGTTGCTTATGTTTTACACCCGCGCTCGCCCTGCCTCGCTCTGCCGTTAGTTAACTAACCTAACGGTGCAGACGGGACATCGAGGCGAATGCGGATGGCATAAGCGTACGTTATATTTATCTGTGATGTTTAGGTGGACTTAAATGATGGGACTTCATTAATGTGATTAATGAAAGAAAAGAAACCTAAGATGTTGTGGAATCGAATTTTCAAAAACAGGTA
The DNA here is from genome assembly GCA_030015575.1 of Agapanthus africanus. Classification (NCBI taxonomy): domain Eukaryota; kingdom Viridiplantae; phylum Streptophyta; class Magnoliopsida; order Asparagales; family Amaryllidaceae; genus Agapanthus; species Agapanthus africanus. Next base: position 129,639,822 of record CM057341.1, read on the forward strand.
GCTACAGTTCTTGCTTTGCATCGCGGTGTTCCTTGTAGAACATCCTGCACCTTATTCGATAAGGAAAGGGCCGAGATCCCTTCACCGGGAGTGACCCCTTTAGCAATAACTGGCAGATGCTACAACCCTCAGTTTGTCTTTTGATTGCTTCTATAGTTTTTTCTTTGCACAGCGGTATATATGATATATCCTGCACCTTATTCGATGAGGAAAGGGCCGACGATCCCTTCACCGGGAGTGACCCCTTTAGTAAAACTAGAAAAGCCTCAAAAACACTCCATTTCAAAATTCATTCGATCCTACAACGATATCAAGTTCATTACGCAATAGGTTTTCAGAAAAACCTGTCGTAGCCCTCCATCATTTCAGATAAGTCTTGCTTGGTATTCGTGCTGCGTTTGTTGACCTTGTCAAGGCGCAGTGTGCGGTAGCTAACCAGTATTTATCTGCTTATGCATATGATGCAGATTGGGTTAGGGTAGTCGTACGGCCTTGTTGACCTTGTCAAGGGTCGTGCGGGTGGGTTTGATTCAATCAAGAAATGACGGGTTGAACTTGACTTACGGTCTATGGTTTGTTGACCTTGTCAAGGTCATAGATCGTTTGGGGCAAAATATTATCGGGAATTTCAAGTGTTGAAATTTGCAATGAGATTGCATACCTTCTATGAGATAGTTGGATCCCGATACCCACTGCGAGTAATTGTTACTCCTGGGAGAGTTTTACACATTACAATTAGCCGATCAAGTAGGTGTCTAGAAAGGTGTCAACGGGGTTACGCTTCTGGGAAAACGAGGTTTACTGTAATTAGGTCCGTGCGAAAGCACGGGGAACCTCCCTCAAAGTATCGACACTGGCCTGGCTGAAAGATTGGCGAACTTGTAGCGTGTAATTAATCCCGGCTAGTCTTTCCTTTTAGGGTTTGAAGGAAAATTTGATAAAAACAGTGGGAGCCATCCTGATTAGATAAAATAATAACCAATCTGATCTTGCAAGAGCATACGCTGAGTGTGTTCTTCTTCTCTCTCTCCAGGTAGCTACAATATTACGCCTTAATCACGATAATAAAATGGATATATTGACCGAACCCGCTTGTTATACTGAGCTGGGGAACGTTGGTCCCGCTCTAACTTATAATTGTTATAAGACAGAGCAGGAAATTAGGGAATACCAGATTTCCCGTGCCGTCCAAACGAAGAAAGTGCATGTTGATGCATCATCTTCGGGTGTGTTCGTTACATAGAAATGTTTCTCAGTATCCTTTACGTCCTGAGTATGTGATACCGGATTAGGATCCCGCATATGTAATCTGTTACATGGGCTACATATAGGTAAAGAACTGAGAACGGGTGATAAGTTTCATGAGACAGAAACCGGTACAAGTGTTGCAGCCAAGTCTGTTGGTCACTGTCATCCTATATTACCAGTACATTGATTCTAAATGAATGTTATTAGATACTGAATCTGATATACAAAATCATATCAGTCTCTTTATTAGTAAAGAAATGATAAAATTTTGTATTGTTGGATAATGTTTTGAACATTTCCTATATCAAAAGTTGATCGGTTCAGGCACGTTATCTAAAAGCATTGATGTTCTAAATCAAACTACAGTTCTTAGTATACGGAACACACACAAGAGGAGTTCAGAAATGAACGGATCCTTCTTGAGGTATTGTAGACTAGGTCATATCAATGCGACCCGACTAGCTAAGTTGCACATAGATGCATATTTAAATCTGTTTGAATTTACATCTTGTGAAAACTTGCCGGTCATGTCACAAAGGTAAGATGACCATAGCTCTGTTTATTGGAAGCAAAGAAAAAGTTAGTGTACTCTTGGGATGATACATGTTGATGTATGAAGGTCCCCTGTCTACACATGCCAACACCGGTTCTTTGTACTTCATTACATTCTCTGATTATCTCTTTAGATTCAGACATATGTTCCTGTTGAAACACAAGTCCGAACCTTTTGAGATATTCATAGAATATAAGTTAGAAGTAGAGAACAAAAACGGGTATAAGTATTATGTCCTTTGATGTGATCAAGGAGGAGAATACTTGAGCACGGAATTCTTGGACTTTTCTAAAGGAGAATGAGATTCTCTCTCAGCATTACTCCTCCGTATACACCACAGCACGTCGGTGTATCGGGACGGAGCAATCACACCCTATATGATAAGGTGTGCTCTATGATGAGTACTACTGAGTTACCTATTTCCTTTTGGGAGTTATGCACTTGAGAAGCTGCATACCTATTGAATAGGGTTCAAATCAAATCAGTTGCCTACCACTTCATATGTGATATGGAAAGGGAAGAGCCCATATCTTAAGTTAGTTAAGATTTGGAGTTGTCCGGCCTATGTCTAAAAAGCAAGATCCGGAAAAGCTCGAGGCAAGGTCAGTTCTGTAGAACTGGAAAGGTTCCAGCTATACAAAACTGCAGCTGATGATTTGACAGAACTAAAGGATTCAATAGTCCCCGACGAACTTCAGCCACTCCGCCGATCTGGTAGGGTTCCTCATCCGCCTGAGAGATACTTTGGTTTCTCGATGATAGTGGGAGTGAGGATTGCATCATGAGATGATGACCCAACTAGTTTCGAGCTGGCCTTCAGGAGTGGGACTCTATAAGAATGGTTGGATGCTTAGCGATCTGAGATGGAATCCTTATACACCAACAAAGTATGGACTTTGGTTGCTTTATCTGTAGGGTTAAATCCCTATCAGGAGCAAGTATATCTTTAGAAGATTACTTGGTGTAAATGGAAATGTTGAGACTTTCATAGACTAGACTTGTTAAAGGTTTTTGTCATCGACAGGCATGGAAAATGATGAAACCTTTTCAAGTAGCTAAGCTTAAGTCCATCCAGATCCTACTTGCCACGGCTACATACCATGACTACGATATCTGGCGGTTGGGTGTCATGACTACTTTTCTAAATGATGATTTAGAAGAGAACGTCTATAAGTACACAGCCAGAGGGCTTCGTAAACAGTGGGAGCAGCGGAAACGTGTGCAAGTTGCTTTACAGATTAAAGCAGGCATCGCGGAGTTGGAACGTCTGTTTTGATGTGTTAGTCAAAGAGTTTGACATCATCAAAATGGTAGATGAACCTTGTATATACAAAAAGGTAGTAGGGAGTATGGTGGTAATCCTCGTAGAGTACGTGGATAACATACTCTTGATAGGGAAGTAGTTTCCTATACTACGCTCGGTCAATCTCCGCTTATCACAATGATTCTCCATATAGGATCAAAATGATACCTACTAAATCCTGGGTTTTGGATCTATGAGATAGATTTAATTGGATATTAGGATACTCACTAGTTGTAGTGAGATGGTATCAATTGATCCTGGGGAGAATCACTGGAAAGGTTCCAGGGTGATAAGGACGACTGAATGTCAGTCACATGCATTGTCTTTACCCTCTGTAAAGGGACGGTATGTTGGAAGAGTTCCAAGCTAGATACCGTGGCATACTAGACGATAAAGGCCGGTGACATCGCTATCAAAGATACTACCAAAGAGGCAGTTTGGGTGTATGTTGGTTCATGAGATGAACTAGGTTCCTGCCATTGTGTGACAATGGAAGTGTGGCTTTGGCCCAGGAACCCCGGTCCGATCAGTGACCCAGACGTATTCTGAGGCAGCATCACCTGATCATGGAGATAGTTGATCTCCAGGGTGATCGAGGTAAGGAGAGTAGACTTAAAGGACAACACGGCGGATCCACTCACAAAGGCTTTTTCCCAGAGAGTGGCTTTTATAGGATGGTTGAGTATGAGATACTGCAACCACTGCTACAGATGGCCCTAGTGCAAGTGGGAGATTGTTAGTTATATGTATGCCCTAGAGGCCATTACTGTACATAGGATGTATATTGTAGTGGATGCTGAGACATATATAGGGAGGACTTTCTTGCTCGACATGATAGTATGCTATCTGGTTGCTCTTTATCTTAACGTGTACACTGATTGTCTTTCTGTTACATGTTGGTAAAGCCCTTAGGATGTGTACTTGACTACCTGGACTATGATGCGGATCATACTAGTGGGGACATGGTAGTCCATAAGTACATCCTTCAAGGTCCCTAGTCGTGGGTGTATCGAGATAGGGCATCGATGCACCAGAGTAGACTAGCATATACGCATCTTGACCCATATGATGGGCGATGGATGATCCCATATCCATCGGTGTTTGACATCAAGGATGGTGTACGGGTGCTCAGTGGAGACTGGGTACACTGGACGGACTCGCCGAGAACTCCCAGATGGTATTATACCTCACGTCAGATGGCAGTTCTCTGGTGACACTGGTACAGGTTAGTCTATAGACCCGAGATCGTCATAGAGTCTTGTGTGATTCCCACTGTGCTTTGATTTCCACCTTACCACGTCCAAGAGGGCGTGCAAAATGGTGGTTTTTGGGTACAGTCCCGAATCACATGGAGGCAATGAGCGATAGGAGGGGATTCGTCTCTCCCGGTATAGGGAGTTGATGTTGCGCTGTGTTCGATTGGCTATAACCGGAAATCCCTGGCCAGGGTTGCTGAGATTTACTGGTAAGTGTTACCAGTAGTTTCTCGAACTGTTATAGACGTCATATCGACACGACTTATCGAGCTATTGGGGTCTGACGTTTACCACCCCTAGGCGAGATATGCGACATATCAGACGACGAGACCGGACTGTACGATAAGTGTTACTGGTTGGATTCACAGGAGTGTAAGCGGGCTTGCTCGTTGATCTTCTGATCGCTCAATACCCGGGTGGCCGTTACGTTTAGCAGATCGCTTGCGGCTTGTGGGTGTTTGATATGATCATCACCTACTGCCGGCGTATTGACGAGTCTTTAGAGTCCTTCACAGAGGTTTCCTGGCTCAAGCAAAACGAAATAGGAGCGCATATGAGATATGTGCGGGACCGAGAATAATACCAGTATGTGATACTGTATTCTATTCTCGCGATTTGTATCGGACGGTTATATGTGATATAGCCGGGTTACCGAATCAAGTGTTGATTCGATATATTGATACACATGATATTAGTCGGTTATGACCGGATCGTTAAATCAAGTGTTGATTTAATGATTTAATGTATAATTATATATTTGATATATTACTTTACATTAACTAGTATTGGTTCACTTAAGATTATTTTTTCTCACTAGTTTGTATCATGTTTGATGATACATGCAAACTTGGGTGTGTATGCTTTAAGCCATAGTTTAGGTTAATGGTTAAGGTTTTATTTATTTATTTATTTATTTAATTTGGCAAAAACCAAAATGGTGGCTTTATTTGTTTTCTTGCTTGAAGCTTCATGAAGTTTCTTTTAAGTATCTTTGAAAATTCTAACCATTTTGTTTTATACCTTAACCTAACCATCAACCTAAACCCTAGTTTATTCTCTACACAAGTTAACTCACCCATGGTTGCTAAATGATAGACTTCACTTGAATTTCTTTTTGAAGATAATTGATTTATTCTTTTCTTCTTCTTCTTCTTCTTCATGAAGAAAAGAAGAAAGCTTTCTTGAAAAATTTCAAGTGTTGAAATCTTTCAAGAAATCCAAATCCAAAGTGAATCCACTTCCTATTTCTTCATCCTCTACCACTTGCCATGTTGTATAGAGTGTTTTCTTCACAAGGTTTATGACCAAGTGAAGATGGAGCTTGAGTTTGAGTCGCCTCGACGTAGATCATCTTCGGTATCGAAGTCAACGACCTAGCCCGATCATTTCTTCGATGAAACCATCGCTAGAGTCCGGGATTCCGATGATCGCAGCGGATGGACGTCAACACGGAGCTAAAGAAGTGGAGGACCGGATCTACAAAGGTTGTAATCCCTTTCACTTTGTAGCAAAGTAGTTTGCTTGCTTGTTTTTCGCCTTACCACTAGTTAACGATCTAGCATTAGGGTTTCTCAGCACCGGAAAATTTGATTTTGGCATGGTTAATCAGTTGTAGAACCTCATGGGTGTGCCTAGGAACCCTACAGATGTTGCGTCTGTTGTAATGAGACGAATGTTGAGATGATCTCCAGGCTGTCTTTGAACCGTTGAGATTCGGTTTCTTCTTCTGATGGAGCCTGGGGAGGGAAGGTGCGATTCCTTCTTCGTTTGCGCCCCTGGATTGTATACAGGGATTGATATGATATCACCTGCAAGGCATAAATTTCATTTTCTTTTATTTCTTTCCGCGATGCTCTATCATTTCAGCTTTTATATCGTGAAGGTCGCGATTGCCCAATCATTTCGGCTATTTTTCGTGGTGCCCAATCATTTCGGCTATTTATTTTATTTTTTTTACTCGTTGCTTTTTATTGCGAGTTGCCCAATCATTTCGGCTATTTTGCATGGATATACTTTTACTTGCTGCTTTTTATTGCGAGTTGTCCAATCATTTTGGCTATTTTGCATGCATAAATTTTTACTTGCTGCTTTTTATTTGCAAGTTGCCCCATCATTTCGGCTATTTCGTATGCATGTGTGGCTCGCTGTCTTTTCGCTACAAGCTTGGAATTAGACACCGATTTCGGCATCAACACCGCTACAACTGGGATATTGCTAAGAGCGAATCATCATTTGCCTCTGTCGATGTCGAACAAAAGTGGCTTAGCGAACAGGGTTAGGATCCTGTCGACTAAGGCTTTTGACTTCATGAGCCGTAAGGGTCTCACAAAGGTATTTCTCCCTGCGAGTCATGAGGATCTCGTAGGTGCGTTTTCTCCTTAGGAATCGTGAGGACTCCTAAGTGTATGGCTTCTCGTAAGTCGTAAGGATCTTACAAGAGTATTTTCTCCTTCTAAGTCGAAAGGACTTACAAAGGCTGTTCACCGTGTAGACATATCCCTAGTCACGGATGGGACTTTGTTAGGGAAATGTTTATTCGCGCCCGTGGATTGTATACAAGGGTCAGCATTGAGCCGCTTGTAGGGCAAAATTGGAGGTTGTGGTGGCCGCTTAAGAACAGGTTCAGATCCCTGTAGCTTAAGACTTTTGAATCTTATGAGCCGTGAGGGTCCCATAAGAGGGTTCTCCTTACGAGTCGTGAGGATCCCGCAAGTGTAATTTCTCCTTAGGAATCATGAGGGTCCTTAAGTGTTGCTCCCTTGTGAGCCGTAAGGATCTCACGCAGGTGATTTCTCCTCACAAGGTCGAGAGGAGCTTGCAAGTGTCTTTTAACGAGATTGCGCCCTTTCGGGTTTTCACAAAACTCGTCGGTAGCCCTGCTGTTTTTACTCACGGAGCCCTTTCGGGTTTTCATCCGTGCTCATTTTGCTTATGGACATACCGTTTTCTTTTTCTTTCTTCTCTCTTTTTTTTATTCTTTTCCTTTTTTTGTGTCAGCCTTGGGATATTGCAGTCCACAGTAGTTTATCGATGTCTCGGTCAACAGCTAGTATTAGGACATAGTGGTCCATCGTTAGTTTAAAGACGTTTCGGTCCGACGCTAGTTTTAGGACATAGTGGTCCATTGTTAGTTTTAGGACATTTCGGTCCGTTGTTAGTTTAAGGACGTTTCTGTCCATTGTTAAGGAAGCCGGTAACTACTTACAGAGTTTGGGCTTAGGAAGACAGCGAGCGGACATAGGCGTCGTCATCTATCGTTGACCTAGGCCGTGACTCGTTAGGCATAGTATTTCTTTAGGAAGCGACCGTTTATTGGCCTGAAGGTCTTTCACCATGCATGTCCATGAGTAGGTAAGCTCCACCCTGGTATACTTTGTCTATGATATATGGGCTTTCATAGTTCGGCTCGAATTTCTCCCGCTTGGCGCGATTAGGGATTATAGGTCTTTTGACCACTAGCACGAGTTCGCCTTGGCAGAATGTTCTCGGCCTGGTCAATCTCTCATATGAGCGCATCATCTTTGCTTTATAAGCCTCCAGATTTTACTGCGCCATAAGCCTGGTTTCATCAAGGGCATCGAGCTCTTCAAGCCGAAGGTGAGAATTCTTTTCATCTGTTAGCTTTGTAGTGAACCTCCACTCGTAGAGAGGGTAACTCTATCTCAAGGGGGAGTACCGCTTTCGTACCGAATACCAATGCATACGACATTATGTTTGTGGCCGTTTTGAACGTAGTTCGATACATCCAGAGAGCTTCATGCAGTCTCTCATGACAGTCCTTATTTCGAGACACCGTCTTTTTCATGATCTTCGTCAAGGTCTTGTTGAAAGCCTCAGCTAGACCGTTAGCTCGGGGATTATAGACTGAAGAGTATCTCCAGTCTATGCTATGCTGTTGTGCGAAGCGGATGATCTTGTGGCTTCTGTAGGCCGGCCTGTTATCGGAGATGATCCGTCGCAGAGTGCCGAATCGATAAATGACGTGCGTCTTGAATAAATGGAGTATATTCTCCGTCTTCACTCCCCTCAGCGGTACTGCTTCTGCCCACTTGGAGAAGTAATCAGTTGTTAATAAATGAACCGACGTCCTCTGGACGATACTGGCTCGATGGGCCCGATTATGTCGGTTCCCCACATTTCGAACGGCCAGCTAGCCACCGTTGGATGTAGTGGATTTGGGTGCTGATGAATAAAATCCCTATGAATCTGGCACGAGTGGCACTGCTTCGCGTATTCGAGGCAGTCTTGGATCATCATGGGCCAATAATAACCCATCCGTTTGATCTTCAGCTTCATTTTCGGCCCGGCTTGGTGAGAACCGCAGAGTCTGTCATGAGTTTCTTTGAAGACTCTCTTTGCCTCTTCAGGTCCCAAGCATCTTAACCACAGAGAATCAAATGATCTCTTATACAGAGTATCATTGATGAAAGCAAAAGACAGATCTCGTTTCATAAGCTGATGTCTTGAGGACGCATTTTCAAATGTTCGACGGGATTTGAAGTAGTCTATAAAGACTTCTCTCCAATCCATAGCCTTTTCCTGGTCTTTTGTTTATAGGGCTGTTTGCTCGGTCACTCCATTTTCTTCAGACGACTCTGGAGATATTTCTGCCGGTGCAAGAACCCGATGACTTTGCACAACGATCCTCACGTCATCGAGGTTTCCTCGGCCAGCTCTTTAGCGAGCTTGGCTAATGCATCCGCCTTGCTATTTTCCGCACGCGGTATGCTTTCCAAGGTGCAGGAAGGAATTTGAGTCAGCAATTGCTTCACTTTCTCGCCGTATTTCACCAACTCAGGCTTGCACGTCTGATAGTCGCCATTTACTTGACTAACGACCAGTTGGGAGTCTCCGTATATGAGGAGGTTTTCAATTCACATGTCGATAGCGATCTCGAGGCCTGCTATCAAAACTTCATATTCGGCTTCATTGTTTGTCCTCGGCTCTGTTAAAGAGAAGGCAAAGGGCATTATCCCTCCTTGTGGAGTCACGAAGATGAGGCCTACCCCTGATTTGATTATAGGGGTGCTTTGTTTGCGCTTCTTCATGGAAGACGCTCCATCAAAATAAAGTTCCCATCGGGTATCATCCCCGTTGATCGTGTCAAACGCGTGTTCGTCTGGCAATTCGCAGTTCAAGGGAGATTCAGCAGGTATCGGATGCTGATTGATAGGGTACGTGCGTGTCAAGTTTAGTTTTAAATACCGCAATCAAGACGGTTTCGCTTGTAGCTAGCCGGTTGAGTACGGGTCGTCCGCAGGGAGATGGGAGTCTTTTTCAAAGTGTTTTAACGAGTTAAGTCATGTTCTCAGATTTTGTTGGATTATCTAAGTGTTGAGTTGATATTTAAAGAGAGCTTGTTAGGGTTAGGATTAGGTTAGTTTGAGTTAGGAGTCTCCACATCTTTCGTTGCCCCACTTAATATCGGTGTTACGGTAATCGGCAACAACGGGGATTAGCACGACTAGGAAGGAACTTGCGAGTATAAGCTAGGCTTTCCAACGCATAGTCCTTCCTTTTGGTGCTTGTCCGTCCGTTCTTGGCTCTTATCCATAACCTCCGGTTAATTCAACCACAACCGGTCTCACTACGGAATCACCGCTATCATGTAGGATAGGGTGCCGTAAGGAGCGGATTGTGGTTCAATTAACGGGAGTCGATTTAAGTTGTTGGGCAAGGAAAGAGTGAGAGAGATTTCCTTCTCTCAAACTTCCCTTATCCTACCCTAACAAGTATAAAACTACTCACACTTCATGATAAGGAAAAACAAAACAAAACAAAGAGGAAGATAGAAAGAAGGAGATGAGAAGAATACGACTAACTATTTACGACCTCACCTTGGCGAGGATCGAGCGTAAGTATCATTGTCGTATGAATGATAAAGAAAAAGAGAGAAGAAAGAAATAGCAAGAAAATAACAACAACTACTTAACAATTAAAATTACAACAAGTAAAGAAAGATAAGGAGACAAGCATGATAATAAAAATGGTCTTCTTTATTCATCACTCTTCACTCAAAAGCTCACTACAAGTTTAATGGAGAAGAGGTGAGAAGAGGAAGAAGATAAACACTAAAACTAGGCAAAATGAAAATACAAGAATGGACCCTTTCCTTCTCAAACTTCTGGGCTATTTATAGGCTGGAGAGTGGAATTCTAGGGCAACCACCAGAACCCCGATGAAAATACCAAACTACCCCCAAAATCCCTGCAGACATGGCGCCTAAACGGCCGCGGATCCGCGGCCTAGACCCCACTTTGGCCGCGGATCCGCGGCCTTCTGGTCGAATTGGGCCCCCCAATTTTCTGTGATTCCCTGCTTCGATGTGTACATTATTCTGGTACATATATTTTCTCAATTTGGCTCCACGATGTTTCCAGAATTTCTGTTGAGAGAAAGGTGGACTTTTTGTCAAGATTTTGTCATGATTGCCTCGAGCTCCGCGTAGATCTCTTGGATTTTGTGCTACCATTGAGCCTTGTGCATGAAGGTGACATTGATTTGACATTTTTGTCTTCCTAAACTGGTATCTGGCAGCATACGGATGAAGAGCGGAGACCGTGTTTTATTTGTGGTTGGCAGGAACCCGGATTTTGTCGTGTTTTCCATGAATTTCACCGTTTTAGAACCGAGAACCTGTATCCTGCAATTGACTAGAAAATACGGCTCAAGAGTATCTACGGATATGCAATGTGATAAAAATTGGGCGGTATGAAAATGCAAAAATCTGATATGAACAAATACCCCCAAACTTATCATTTGCTCGTCCCGAGCAAAGCCCCTTTATTCACAAAAAATTTCCTAACCTCACTTTCGCAGGGAACGCGATTGCACTGAGCATGTGCAACAAGCCGTTAAACCTCTAGGTGTCCCTAGTAGGAGGAGTGTTGTCTCCTGAGGGTTTTCAGCGGATACTACCCACAAAATCCGGTCAAGTTGGTTTTGTAAAATAACTAAGATTCAAACCCTAAAGTTTTGTTTTAGAAAATAACAATTCTATAATCCTAAGTCTAGACCATCGAACCTTTATTTTTCACACCTCGCATCTTATTTAACTACAGATTTTATATGTCTTTACGTGCAGTGCAAATAGTGTCGTTAAGTTCCAGAAGGATCGATTAAAGTCATCATGTCGCACAATAAAGCCCAGATAACAATTTTAAAAGGATCACATAAGTTTTATAAAGAGTTAAGCATTTTTCAAGTTTCGTTTTCCAGTAAGGTTTCAACTTCAGAATTTCTATCTTCCTTAACAGGAAACTAAGTCGTATTTTTCACTCCACCTTTTTCTTGTTTTCATTTTATACACACCTCTGTGAACGTGCAATAGTCTTTATCAAAGAGTAAAACCTTCATATCTCCGTTAAATTTTTTTTTTAAAAACCTGTCTTTTATCAAGATTATTCTCACACAAAGAACCGTTAGGAATTTTAACTCGGAGAGAACACTTGCTTGACTTTGTTTTAAACTGGACTTTCTAGGCTTCTTAGCGAGCTTTGGGCCAATGCACCCAAACCAGTTGGTTTTAGGGCATTAGGTGTAGAAACACCCCAGCGGACTTAATTACTCAAGTTACCTAGGTCCAAAAACAAAAGACAGTTTGTCGTGAAAATCAGATGATTTAATACGAACGGAGATATAACCGGCAGTTCAAATATTTTTTTGGATAAAAGACGTGTTTAGTGGGTTTGGTGTGTAATCATTCCAATCAAGTTTTAGATGGGTTATTTTTCAGACTTAGCTCCAATTACGGCATCAATAACATTCCTTCATATTCGCTTTACTTCATAAACTATCCTTGACATTACTTATTTCAGAACAAACCTATTTGATCCTCAGAAAATCATTTATCTGTTTAAAAGTTTAAACATGAAAGACTTGTCATCTAATTCCCAAAATCTTACGACACGTGTAGTGTGATGTAAAGACGTATATCAGCTATAGTTAACTTCAAAGGAGAGTTATCTTTCAGGTTTTCAAAATCCAAACATAAGATTTAGTTATTCCTATTTTTTTCAAACAAAAACCGTCGAAATGTTGAATCAAAGTTCTTCCACAAGCTAACTTGACAAAAAAGTTTTTATATTTTTTAGAAAATTTTCAGATTTTTATGGATTTTATGGATTTAAATATGCAGATGCAAAATATACATATGAATGCGAAGGTAAGAAATGCGTACCGAGCGTACCCCCAAACTTAAACTGGACAGTGTCCTCACTGTCGTTGCATGAAGAGAGCAGTTGGACGGTTCAAAATTGTCGGTTAGTGATACACAATTTTTATTTGTTTTTGTTTTTAAAGAAAAGAAAAAGAATATACACTATTATAAACAAAATGGTTTGTACATACCCCCAAACTTATTTGGAACAGTGTCCACTGTTCTTGGCTGGATAACCGAAGTTTGGAGGTAGGCAGAGGAAGATCATTCAGGGTAAACCGGCTCCTGTAAGAACAGGAGCTCCTCTGTTGGTTCGGCGCTAAGGTACGGTTTGCATCGGTGTCCGTTCACTTTGAAAATTGAACCGTCCTTTGGATTCTCCAAATCCACAGCGCCCTGCGGATACACATTCCGCACAAAATACAGCCCTTTCCAGCGAGATCGGAGCTTTCCTGGATGAAAATGAAGTCGGGTGTCGTAAAGAAGTACCTGCTGACCAGGTACGAAGATTTTGCGCAAAAGGTGTTTATCGTGAAACACCTTCGTTCGATTCTTAACGACAACCGCGTTGTCGTAAGCCTCATCCCTAAGCTCGCATAGTTCGTTCAGCTGCAGCTTCCGATGGCTGCCCGCGTCCTCGATAGACAGATTCAGCTCCTTTATCGCCCAAAATGCGCGATGCTCGATTTCGACAGGTAGGTGGCAGGCTTTTCCGTACACAAGCCGATAGGGAGACATGCCAAGGTCGGTCTTATAAGAAGTTCTAAATGCCCAAAGGGCATCAGTGAGTTTCAGCGACCAATCCTTACGGTTCTTGGAAACCGTCTTCTCCAGTATCTGCTTGATTTGCCGATTTGAAACTTCGGCATGCCCGCAGGTTTGGGGGTGGTAGGGCGTAGACAGCTTATGATTTATGGAGTATTTCCGCATCAAGGCTTCGAAAGTTTTATTGCAGAAATGACTTCCATTGTCGCTAATGATCGCTCGGGGGTGCCCAAACCGTGAGAAAATGTTTTCTTTAAGGAACCTAACGACAACCTTGTTGTCGTTAGTCCGGCTGGGCACAGCCTCGACCCATTTAGAGACGTAATCAACAGCTAGAAGGATGTACAAGTTTCCAAAAGAGCTGGGAAACGGCCCCATGAAGTCTATCCCCCAAACATCGAAAATCTCCACAACCAAGATCGGTTGGAGCGGCATCTCGTTCCTCCGGGATATCCGGCCCATGTGTTGGCACCGGGAGCAAGTCTTGCAATAGTCGTGAGCGTCTTTGAAAAGTTGTGGCCAGTAGAAACCACATTGCAAGATCTTCTCAGCTGTCTTCCTGGGCCCAAAATGCCCGCCACACGCTTGATCGTGGCAAAATGACAGCACACTCTTGAATTCTTCGTCAGGGACACACCGACGAATAATCTGGTCGGGACAGTACTTGAACAAGTAGGGTTCGTCCCAGTAAAAGTGTTTTACTTGGGATAAGAAGCGAAGTCTGTCCTGACTTGTCCATTCGGTCGGTAGTAATCCCGTGGCCAAATAGTTCACAATATCTGCGAACCAGGGTTCGCAAGATACTGTCAAGAGTTGTTCATCCGGGAAAACGTCGTTAATTGGAATTGGAAGCGAAGGCGAAGAAGAAAGTCGTGAGAGATGGTCGGCAACTACGTTTTCACATCCCCGTTTGTCCTTAATGACAAGGTCAAACTCTTGGAGCAAAAGGATCCAACGTATTAACCGAGATTTCGCATCTTTCTTCGCAAAAAGATGGCGCAGAGCTGAATGGTCCGTGTAGACAATGACTGGAGAGCTGATGAGGTAGGGCCTGAACTTTTCTAAAGCAAATACAACAGCTAAGAATTCCTTCTCAGTTGTTGTATAATTAAGTTGGGCGTCGTTCAGGGTCCGGCTCGCGTAATAGATTACGTGCGGCATCTTGTTGATGTGCTGTCCAAGGACAGCACCAATGGCAAAGTCGGATGCATCGCACATAATCTCGAATGGGTGCGTCCAGTCAGGGGAAGAAAGAACGGGAGCAGAAGTGAGTGAGCGTTTCAGTGACTCGAATGCAGTCATACAGCTCGAGTTGAAGTCGAAAGGCGTGTCCTTGGCCAGCAAAAGCGTCAAGGGCCTAGCAATCTTGCTAAAGTCCTTGATAAACCGTCTATAGAAACCGGCATGGCCAAGGAAGGCTCGGATATCTCTGACGCATCGGGGAGGAGGCAGATTGGAAATGACCTCAATCTTTGCTTTGTCAACCTCTATGCCATTTTGCGAGATGATATGTCCTAAGACAATACCTTCGCGCACCATGAAATGGCATTTCTCCCAGTTCAAAGTGAGATTCTTGTCCTTACATCGGGTAAGGACAGCGTCGAGATGCAGCAAACACTCGTCAAAGGAGTCGCCGAAGATGGAGAAGTCATCCATGAAAATCTCCAGAAATTTTTCCACCATGTCTAAGAAAATACCCATCATACACCGCTGGAAGGTAGCGGGCGCATTGCATAACCCAAAGGGCATGCGTCGATATGCAAACGTGCCGAAAGGACAAGTGAAAGTGGTCTTGTCCTGGTCTTTTTCGGCGATGGGAATTTAATTATAGCCGGAGTACCCATCAAGAAAGCAGTAGTACTCATGTCCGGCCAATCGTTCAAGCATCTGGTCAATGAAAGGTAGCGGAAAGTGGTCTTTCCGCGTTGCGGCGTTGAGTTTTCTGTAATCAATGCAAACTCGCCACCCTGTTTGGGTGTGAGTAGGGATTAACTCGTTCTCCTCGTTGGTTATGACCGTGATGCCCGACTTCTTGGGGACAACATGAATGGGGCTAACCCACTGGCTATCAGAGATAGGGTAAATGATACCACTATCTAGACATTTGACGATCTCCTTCTTCACAGCCTCCTTCATGACTGGATTAAGACGTCTTTGTGGATCCCGGGCTGGTTTGGCATCATCCATCAGATGAATGTGATGCTCAACGATGAGGGGACTAATCCCCTTGATGTCCGCCATGGACCAGCCAAAAGCTTGCCTGTTGCTGTGCAAGACCGCGAGAAGGGCTTTCTCTTGCTCGGGAGCTAGAGAAGCCGAAATGATGACAGGGAGGGTCTCGTTCTCACCTAAGTAAGCATACTTAAGGTGAGATGGCAACGGCTTGAGTTCGAGCGTTGGAGGTGAAATGATGGAAGGCAAGACTGGTGCAAAGGTCTCGAACTCAAAGGACTCCAGCAAAGGTTCAAAACGAGTGTAGGCAACCGAGTCGGATGGTTCAGGTAACTCATCCGGAAAGTCGAAGGATTCAAACTCGGGTTGTGCGCGGCTAAGATCGTTCGAGAACGTGAAACACTCGTATTCGTTATCGGGCGCAGAAACAGCAGCAGGTTCGAAGAGAAACGCACTAGTGGCGTCAAGATTATCGTGATCAAACAGAAACTCCTCGAATTCACACTCTTCTGGTGTGATCTCCTGGATCGAGCAGACGTCCAGTATATGAGCATTAGGTTCGGCGGGCTGATTCCCCAACCTAAAAATGTTGAGTTCAATCGTCATATTTCCAAAAGAGAGGTTCATCGAACAATTGCGACAATTGATCACAGCATTTGAGGTTGCGAGAAATGGGCGACCGAGTATCACCGGAATTTGATTCCGGGGGTTAGCTACAGGCTGTGTGTCTAATACAATGAAGTCGACGGGGAATATGAAGTCCCCGACTTTGATTAACACATCTTCTAGCTCACCCCTAGGATGGATGATCGATCGGTCGGCCATTTAGAGAGTGCAGTGTGTGGGTTCCAACTCTCCGACGCCTAATTGCTCGTATACTGAATACGGAAGCAGGTTAACACTGGCACCAAGATCTAATAGTGCGCGGTTGATGTTCTTATCCCCAATGGTAATTGAAATCGTAGGACAGCCAGGGTCCTTCCGTTTTTGTGGTAAAGATTGGGTAAGGGCATCACTCACAGCACTAGCCAAGAAAACTTTCTTGGGTACCTGAGACTTCCTCTTTTTCGTGCACATGTCCTTTAAGATTTTCGCGTAGGACGGGACTTGTTGGACAGCATCTAAAAGAGGAATGTTAATGTTAACCTGCTTGAATAACTCCAGAATCTTCTCCATTTGAGGATTTTGTTTGTTAGACCTCAACCAGTTTGGAAATGGAACATTTTGAAATTTGGTTGAGTCTAATGCTGGAGGAGGAGATTTTGGAGTTGGAACGGATCCCAGAATAGGTGTTTTCGTGGAGTGAGAAGTGGGTCCGTTCAGAGCAGAAGAAGAGGAAGGAGAGCCTGTTGAAGAACGGAGAATAGGCTCGGAAGACGAAGAAGAAGAAGAAGAAGAAGAAGAAGAAGAAGAAGCGGCCGGGGTGTCATCGTTGATTCGTGTGCCGATGTTGTTTTGCAGCGTCCTTCCCGATCTCAGTGTGGTCACGGCACTCACATTATGGTTTTGTTGTTCAAGACCAACATGTGCATTATGTGGGTGACCGGGATTTGGAAGTGGCTGGGACGGGAGCTTCCCCTTCTCTCGCTCGCTCAAGGCCGCGTTCAGCTGTGCAATCTGGGCCTCGATGGTCTTGATGCTTTGCCCGTGTGCGGCAGTGTGTTGCACTAAAGATTGAATTGAAGACTGGATGTTGGCGGTGGATTGAGTCGATTGTTTAACAAACGCCTCCAGACTTCGTTCGAGCGAGGAAACATTATCATTGTTTGACGGAACAAAGTTGTTTGGTGGAAAAGAGTTGTTGGGTGCAAAGTTGTTCGTCTGGTTTTGGTAAGGTTGGGGTTGGAAGGGCTGCTGATACTGAGTTTGTTGTTGCGCTTGTTGTTGCGGTGGAGGGCCCCTTTGGAAATTGTTGCCCTGGAACTGATTCTGATTCTGATTCCAGGCGAAATTGGGGTGGTTCCTCCAACCGGGATTGTAGGTGGAAGAGTATGGATCATTCCTCGGTCTTTACTGGAAGGCAGCATTAACCTGATCCTGTCCTTGCGAGGGTGGATTGTAAGGACACTCTTCGGTCAAGTGAGAAGGATCGGAACAACAAGCGCAGATGGTACGAAGGGGGAGAACAGGGGCAGGAGCAGGAGCAGAAAATTTGCTCTCTATTGCTTCAAGCTTTCGTGTTATTGCAGTCATTTCAGCTTTCATCGCAATAGAGACATCGAGTTGGTGGATTCCTACCCTAGACTGACCGGTAGAAGTGGAGGTAGAAGAAGAAGAAGTCGGTCTGGTGCTCTCCCATTGTAGCGTTTGCTCCGCAAGATCGTCAAAGAACTGCCACGCTTCCTCGTCAGATTTCGATAGGAAGTGGCCCTGACAGATGGTTTCCAGCAACTGCTTCGTTGCTGGGTTCAGTCCCTCGTATAAGGTTTGGCAGAGCTGCCATTTCTCTATACCGTGGTGAGGACACTGAACAAGAAGGTCTTTGTATCGGTCAAAGCACTTTCAGAAGGGTTCAGAAGGAAGCTGGGAGAATTGGTTGATTTCATTTCGAATTCTTGCGGTCTTATGATTTGGATAGAATTTTTTCAGAAACGCTTTAACAAACTCGTCCCAGCTGGTGATTGAGTGGGAAGCGGTGCTATACAACTATTTTTCAGCGAGATCGCATAAAGTGAACGGAATGACCCGTAGACGTATAGCATCGTCCGACAGCTGGGTGGTTTTCATCATGGCACAGACATTTTGAAATTTGTTGATGAAGATATAGGCATCTTCAGATTCAAGCCCATGAAAACGTGGAAGCATGTTGATGAAATGGGGCTTAATTTCAAAGTTGTCCCCATTGGCCGGAGGAAGAGAAAGGCAGGTGGGAAGTGCAGAACGGGTGGGGTAGAAACGATCCTGGAGCGCAATTCGCTGCGGCGCTACAACAGGCGGAGGTGGTGGAATATTGGTCTCCGTAGGAGGTGGAGCCAATCCAGCGGTGGTCAAAGAGATGTTTGGATTAAATCCCGACATCGCGGAAGAAGAGGTTGGTGAAGGTGAAGGTGAAGACGTATGAACAGAATTCCGGTCAACGTCGGAGTTGGCCGGCAAAGGAAGGGGTGAAAGAGGAGTGGACGGAGTATCGACTTCGAAGTCGATCGCGTAGTCGGTCGCGACTAACGTAACGCGGACTAGAAGGGCGCTAGTGTCCGGAGTCCAAGCGGACATACACTAAACGAGTTTAGTATAGTCAAAGCGGAGAAGGTGAGGGTAAGAAAACGTCAATGGAGAAAGGCGATGGGTGAAAATGGATTTGGCGACAAAAGGGGCAAGTTTTTATAAAAGTTTTTGATTTTTTTCTTTTTTTTTTTAGAAAGAGATTTACAGAAGTATGTACGGAAATACGGCTTAAGCAATCACAAACAAGATATGCACAATCACACCTAGATCTAGGGTAACCTAGGTCTACTAGACCTGCTCCTGAACTTGATTGTCGAAGTTAAACAATGTCGAGAAACGGGCTTAAAAATACACTGATCACGAGGCCAGGTAAGTGCAGAGATAAGGGGAGGTTATCCAACGCTTTCGCGAAGTTCCTTAATTAAATAACCCTTTCTCTTTCGGCGGTTGCGCCTTTAACACTTTCCTAGACACCCCGTAAACAATATACAGTTAAGCGAGGTTCTAAACACGGTTTATCTTCTCTTAATGAGCGCGAAGTCCTTAGGGCTGAAGTCTAGTATTTTTTAATTTACAATGGACAATGCATATGCTTTAGTGATTTTTGGGGTCCTGGGAAGGGTGATGAAATCCCCACCCAATCTGGATTGGTTTCAAGCCCCTTAAGTCCGTATTAAAGAATGCAAAACAGTAACAAATCAACTGCAAACAATTTTTATTTGCGGCGCAAAGAATCCTGCACAAGAACAGTTTATTGGAAGGGGGAGAAGAATTTGCGCAAAGAAACCTGCAGAAAACACAATTCAGTGGAGTCCAGAGGAGAGGGGAGAGGCAGAGAGAGTTACCCAGAAAAAATGGCAGCCCAAAGGCTCCAACTGGCCGCGGATCCGCGGCCTTAGCTCTCTATTGCCGCGGCTCCGCGGCAGGAACAGGTAGTTGGGGCTTCAGTTTTTGTGTGGGTGCTGGTGTGAGTCTCCTCTGCTTGTCTGGATCTTCTGAATTTTTACTTTCTCACTGTACCTGCTCCAGATCTTGACAGTAGACCGTATGCTTCGTTTTGTCCATCGCGGTGTAGCTGCGAAATGTGGGTCTATCTTCCCACGTCTTTGGCACTGTACTTGAACTCCGTATTATCCAACGTCTTTGGCGTCGATCTTGAACTTCGTATTTTCCTGCACACTTGCACAAAAGCTAATCAAAAACAACAAGATGGTTTTTTTTTACAATGTATATATTTTTTTCGTTTTTTTTTATACTTACAAATTAACCCGAAATTACACAAGGAAATAAACTACCGTCTCCCCGGCAACGGCGCCATTTGATTGATAGGGTACGTGCGTGTCAAGTTTAGTTTTAAATACCGCAATCAAGACGGTTTCGCTTGTAGCTAGCCGGTTGAGTACGGGTCGTCCGCAGGGAGATGGGAGTCTTTTTCAAAGTGTTTTAACGAGTTAAGTCATGTTCTCAGATTTTGTTGGATTATCTAAGTGTTGAGTTGATATTTAAAGAGAGCTTGTTAGGGTTAGGATTAGGTTAGTTTGAGTTAGGAGTCTCCACATCTTTCGTTGCCCCACTTAATATCGGTGTTACGGTAATCGGCAACAACGGGGATTAGCACAACTAGGAAGGAACTTGCGAGTATAAGCTAGGCTTTCCAACGCATAGTCCTTCCTTTTGGTGCTTGTCCGTCCGTTCTTGGCTCTTATCCATAACCTCCGGTTAATTCAACCACAACCGGTCTCACTACGGAATCACCGCTATCATGTAGGATAGGGTGCCGTAAGGAGCGGATTGTGGTTCAATTAACGGGAGTCGATTTAAGTTGTTGGGCAAGGAAAGAGTAAGAGAGATTTCCTTCTCTCAAACTTCCCTTATCCTACCCTAACAAGTATAAAACTACTCACACTTCATGATAAGGAAAAACAAAACAAAACAAAGAGGAAGATAGAAAGAAGGAGATGAGAAGAATACGACTAACTATTTGCGACCTCACCTTGGCGAGGATCGAGCGTAAGTATCATTGTCGTATGAATGATAAAGAAAAAGAGAGAAGAAAGAAATAGCAAGAAAATAACAACAACTACTTAACAATTAAAATTACAACAAGTAAAGAAAGATAAGGAGACAAGCATGATAATAAAAATGGTCTTCTTTATTCATCACTCTTCACTCAAAAGCTCACTACAAGTTTAATGGAGAAGAGGTGAGAAGAGGAAGAAGATAAACACTAAAACTAGGCAAAATGAAAATACAAGAATGGACCCTTTCCTTCTCAAACTTCTGGGCTATTTATAGGCTGGAGAGTGGAATTCTAGGGCAACCACCAGAACCCTGATGAAAATACCAAACTACCCCCAAAATCCCTGCAGACATGGCGCCTAAACGGCCGCGGATCCGCGGCCTAGACCCCACTTTGGCCGCGGATCCGCGGCCTTCTGGTCGAATTGGGCCCCCCAATTTTCTGTGGTTCCCTGCTTCGATGTGTACATTATTCTAGTACATATATTTTCTCAATTTGGCTCCACGATGTTTCCAGAATTTCTGTTGAGGGAAAGGTGGACTTTTTGTCAAGATTTTGTCATGATTGCCTCGAGCTCCGCGTAGATCTCTTGGATTTTGTGCTACCATTGAGCCTTGTGCATGAAGGTGACATTGATTTGATATTTTTGTCTTCCTAAACTGGTATCTGGCAGCATACGGATGAAGAGCGGAGACCGTGTTTTATCTGTGGTTGGCAGGAACCCGGATTTTGTCGTGTTTTCCATGAATTTCACCGTTTTAGAACCGAGAACCTGTATCCTGCAATTGACTAGCAAACACGGCTCAAGAGTATCTACGGATATGCAATGTGATAAAAATTGGGCGGTATGAAAATGCAAAAATCTGATATGAACAGATGCTCAGCGAGGAAGTCGGCGATGGCCTGGCCTTTCACTGCTTTAAGAGGCCGATAAGTTATCGAGAATTCCATCAAGAGCAGGGCCCATTTAGCGAGCCGCCCTGTTAATATGGCCTTCGACATCAAGTATTTGAGAGGATCTACCTTTGATACGAGATGGACCTCATGTGCCAATGCATAGTGTCTGAGCTTCGTTATCGCGAAGATCAATGCTAAGCAGTGTTTTTCGATGGGGGAGTAGTTGCTTTCTTCCCCCAGGAGAACTTGACTCAGATAATAAAGGGCTCTTTCTTTCCCTTGGTCATTTTCTTGTGCCCACAGCGCGCCTAAAGAACCTTCGAGGGCGGTCGTATACAAGATAAGAGGTTTTACTTTAATGGGAGCGGCCAGCACTGGTGTATTCTGCAGGTACTGCTTGATTTCGTCCAGTGCGCTTTGGCATTTGTGATCCCAGATGAACGGGGTTCCCTTTTTCATTAAGTGACTGTAGGGGCGGCATTTGCCGGAGAGATTGGCTATAAATCGCCGGATATATGCGAGCTTCCCTTGGAGAGACCGCAATTGCTTGAGAGTCCTTGGCGGGGGCATTTCGATGATCGCCTTGATCTTCGACGGGTCTATCTCGATACCTCGGTGGCGGATGATGAATCCTAGGAATTTGCCTGAGGAAACTCCAAAGCACATTTAAGAGGGTTCATCTTCAAGTTATATTTTCGGAGGCGCTGAAACACGATCCTCAGATGCTCTAAATGTTCCTCGTATGATTTGCTTTTCACCACAAGGTCGTCGATATAGCATTCGACGATTTCATGTATGAGGTCATCGAAGATCTTCATCATGGCCCTCTGATAGGTGGCACCGGCGTTCTTTAGACCGAAAGGCATCACCTTATAGCAGAATATGCCTAAAGGGGTCCGGAAAGCGGTGTGCTTCTGGTCTTCGGGATGCATTTTTATCTGATTGTACCGTGATGATCCGTCCATGAAGGAGAACTTCATGAGTGGACGTATTATCTATCATCAGCTCCGTGACCGGTACTGGAAAGTCGTCTTTTGGGAAAGCTTTGTTGAGATCCCGACAGTCCACACAGATGCGCACCGTCCCGTTTTTCTTCATCACTGGGACGATGTTGGCGATCCAGTCAGGATATTGAACTTGGATGAAACCGGAGTCAATTAGCTTCTTGACCTCAGCGTTAATGCTCACCTCAAGCTCGAGCCGCATTCTTCTCGGTGCTTGTTTGATCGGCTTGACGCCCGGGGATATTGCCAATTTGTGTACAGAAATCTCTGGATCTAGTCCTGGCATCTCGGAATAGTTCCATGCGAAGCAATCTCTATGCTGCATGAGCATATCTTTAAGCGTAGCTGCCCTTTCTTCAGACAACAGCTCACTGACGAAAGTCGGCCGCGGGTCACTTGCCGTCCCCAAATCAATTTTCTTGAGGTTATCTGCAGTAGTGTGTATTCCATCTTCCAGCTCTTTGGGCGCCGGTGGAAACTCGAAAATCACCTCGTCATCATCGTTTTCGAAGCACCAGGGGAGTTCATCCATATCCTTGGGTTCTTTTTCCGACAGCGTTATCACGTGATAGGTACGAGATCGCTTCCAAGACCGATGTTGATCCGGTTCTACTCTCATGACTTTGGGTTCATGCTTCTGCAGCGGGGTTACCCTCTAGCTGCTGAATAGAGCGAATCTGCCTTGCTGATACTTGTCTTCTACCCAGTCTTTAAATGTGAATCGGTCTTCGAGAGGATGTCCTATTGCCCGATGATAGGAGCAATAATCTGGGTGATTAACTTCACCTGCTTGCTCGGGTTGCTTGGATTCCGGGAGGGTAATCATTTGATGTTTTATGGCAAGATCAAGTATCTTCTGTGTCTTGTCCTGGCGAAAAGAGTATGCTCGACCCATCTTCTTTATAAGAGATGAATCTAGATTGCTCGATTCTCGATCGTGTGGCTTTTGGGTCCCGCTTTGTCACCGTCGAACGCCTTTCCCGTTCTTTGGTTTGTTTCTGCCTCTGCATCGGGCCTTTTGTACAACGGGTTGACAAGGAGGAGCATTTTCATTTTTCACAGCCTGTTGAAGGAGGCGTTGCGTCCTGGCTTTCTCGTAGATGGCCATTTCGCGATTATGGTCGTCTCGAACCTTTTGACCTGGTTCCCTTATAATCTTGTCCATTTGTTCTTCGAACGACGGGCTTAGCATTTTCACGACGGGCGCTCGTTTTGGTTCAGGGTTAGCATCTTCCCACAGAGCATCTCCTTCTTCATCAAAATCATGTATGACGTAGCAGCCGCGGAATCGCTCTCGTTTCTTGGATTGAACATATCCAAGCCCGATCATTTCCATTCTCCCGTTGGGCAGTTTTCGCTGAGTTATGGGGACATTCCAGATCCTGTTGTAGAACTGAGCTTGTCGAGCAGTCTGTTTGAAGGGTACGCCTTGGCGCCTCAACAGTCTTTTTAATCCGTCCGTGTAGTATCTGCGCAGACGGATGGGCTGGAGCCTGTCAAGTGTAGAATCCGCACCATGCTAAATTTCTTTCTCCACTTTGGTTTCCCCGGATCGGTATAATAGGATCGCCTTTTCACCTTTTCTCCTAGGGGGAACATAGAATGTCTGCAGTTCTTGCACACTATAAGTTTCAAGTGCATCGAGCTCTTTGTAATGCTCGTGCGGAACCATGGCAACTTGCAAACTTTGATCTTCATCAGCGAAGGCTTGTATTGATGGCCGAGCGGAGAATACGGCGTTGACTTCATCTTTCGAATCGCTGCCGAAGACCAGAATAGGGGTGGACGGTCCTGGCTTGTTGCATTGGGGCGGCCCTGAATAAACTATTTCTTCCTCCTCCTCAGTATCACTCCCGAAGACCGGAATTATGGTGATAGCTTTGTTCTTGTTCTCCGGTTTGCGATATCTTTCCGTGTCTTCGAAATCTGGCAGGAAGTACTTGGCATCCTCATATTTGCGAACTTCGTTCACGGAGAATAGGTTCAGTTCCCCCGTCACAGTGTATTCTAGACCATCCTTGAAGTACTTCATACACTAATGTTGTGTAGAAGGGATAATGTTGTACTCGTGTAACCAAGGCCGGCCGAGCAAAGCGTTATAGCAGGTCTTAGCGTCAATGACGTGAAACTTGATGTCAGTGACTAGCAGCCCAAAGCGTAACGTCAATATAATGGACCCAAGCGTCCGTGATGACTGGGAGTCAAATCCGGAGATAGTGATTTTATTACGAGCGAGATGCTGAACGCTCATGCAAATTTCCTTCAACACTCTTACGTTGAGGAGGTTGACGGAGGACCCATTGTCAACCAGGATTTTGCCTATCTTGATATCATGACAGTATCCGGAGACATAAAGGGGACGGTTATGCTCGCACGTTCCGAGGAGAAGGTCTTCATCGCCGTAGGTGATATCGGCCGCGTGCACTTCTTCCAGCTCGTCCTTCATCTTTTCTTCGGTGAGGAAAGCTTGGAATTGTTCGGGCTCTTGTAACGCCTTGATTAGAGAATCTCTTGCTTCTTTGGATAGCAGAAGGGTGTCGAGAATTCTTAACTGCGAAGGCAGCTTTCTTAAGTGTACCAGAACGTTGTAGTCCACCTTACTTTTCTTTGGCGGGTCCTTGGATATCATCTTTTCGACGTCTTGGTCATCAAGGATGATATCCTCAGGGACCTTTTCTTTCCCCCTATCTCTTCTATTTGACCCACCGTTCGAGGGCCCAAGATTCTTTTCGGGCAGCGTACGATTGCGCAGCTGAATATTTTCACAGGCCTTCGGTTCTTTCTCTTTTCCCGAGGTGGATTCTTTAAAGAGAGGGCTAAGAGTCATTTCTTCGTCAGAGTCGCTCCCGAAGATGAGAACTTGCGATCCCCCAGCATCGACCACGTGACAGTTGTCGGTAGTTCTTTTATGCTCCTTGGTTGTATTTCTTTTCTCCCGACGAGTTTTGCGTTTCATCCGCTTGAAGTACTGCCTATGAGCGACATATCCTTACCACCAATTTTTAAAAGTGTTGCACTCTTCAGTGGGGTGCGCAATTTTTCGATGATATAAGTAGTAGCTAGGATGTGTTTCCGCTTCACCAAGAGCATTCGCTTCGGAGGGTGGCAGCTTCATTCCCATCGATATGGCTTTGGCGAACCTCTTCCTCGTCTTGAACCTGCTTTTATTTGCTGCGGACGTACTTCGGTCTGGCGGGAGTGTTTCAATCCTTTCGTCCGGTCGCTGGCATTTGTTTTTTTCAAATATGGCCATCTCACGCTCTCGAGCAGCTTTTCTTTTAAGAAGAGCTTCGTTTAGGAATGCATCAATCATTTCGTCTGATGGCCCTAGAAGTTCCGGCTCAGGATTTGTCCCCAGTTTCTCTGTGTAAGGAGCTTCTTCATTGTCTATCAACGAGTGAGAGATCACATGGCAACTAGCCACATAATCTTCAGACTCATCCGACGAGTCTTTTCCATCGTCATCATCTCCGTCCTTAAGGACGTGGCTGAGAAATTCTTGGAGTATGACTGGAGTCCGCGCCTTCTGATTATATTCTTCCAGCGCGTCAATATGCTTTTGCAGGTCCGTGCGCTTGTCATCAGGCTTCACGGGCTTTTTGGTCTTCTTCTTCTTCGAAGACTTTGACGGCTGGGTGTGAGCGCTTTGACTATCACCACCAATTTTTAGAGTTGGGCGCGGTTTCAGCATTCCCTCGATGATCTCGGGTTCGAATGGATTTTTCCACCTGATCGCCGGGCATGTTTGGAGATCCTTCAGCATTCTTTTTGTTTTGGCTGAAAGAGCGACCTCCCATAGAGCTTTTCTACGAAAGAACACGATGCCCCCGGTGTATCCGTCTTCTTGGGAGCGTGTGGCTACGGCGGGTTCACCTTCCAATTCTCGGACAGGGCAAATTTGCCCTGTTGGTATTGATCTTCAATCCAGCCTTTAAAGACAAAGTAATCTTCAATTGGATGGCTTAACATTTGATGGTAAGGGCAATAATTGGGACTATTAGCCTCGCCAGGTTGCAACGGTCGTTTTGGATTCGGCAGATTGATGAGCCTGTTGCGCACCGCTAGCTCGAACTATCTTTTCGTCTTGTCCCGGGGAAATGAATAAGGGTGCTTCCTTTTCTCATTATAGAATAGCCGCCTCTCGTCTAGGCGATCAGTTAGTTTTGGACCACTGGGCTGCTGTTGAGTATTAGCAACGAATGTCGCCTTCCCTTTGCCCTTTTCGTTCCGTGGCTCCGGCTTTAAAGGAGACGGTCTATGACCTATCTGGTCCATTTGGGCCAGTTTGTCAATCAAGGCCTGGAACGTGGTCGGCTTGAAGAACATCATGAATTGGGAATAGTTGCCTGAGGATCCAGAGTGCCCACGAACATGCCTACTACCGGCGCTTCCTCGACGCGTTGCTCACATTTTGACCATAAATTTCGCCACCGTATTGCGTATTGTACCCAAGTTTCACCTGGCTTCACCCTGGCGTTAATTAATGTGGTGATCGGGGTACGCTCGCTAGCGCTCGCGAATCTCTGTGTAAACAGCAGTTCCATCTCCGCAAATGTCTTGACAGAGTCGTTTGGAAGTTCAGAATACCACTCGAATGCCGTCTCCGATAGGCTACCAACAAACTGGCGAAGCAGAAGTTTATCATCACCCCCGGTGTTGCCGCACAAAGCTCTGAATTGAGCGACGTGCTGATGCGGATTTCCCGTCCCTTTATATACGTGGAATTTAGGGATCATATATCCCGGAGGGTACCTTATTTGTCATACAGGCCTGGATAGGGTCGCCCAGTCTTAACGACCTGTCCAGCCGCTTCGTTCGCCTGGTGAGCTCGTATTTGCTGAGCGATGTAGTCTTCCAAGGCGGCCTTAGAGTATGTCTCTTCTTTGGCTGCTAAAAGAGCCGGAGGGGGGTTCGATGTCTCCCCTTTGTCGTCTTCAATGATGACCGGGGGGTCTTCAGCTGGAGGTTCCGGCTGTAACATCATCCCAGCCATGTCTTGGAACAAAAGAGCCATTCGTTTTATATTGGCTGCCTGCTCCGCAACCTCTTTTTCTTTCCTCTCGAGCATTCTTCGGAGGAACTCGGTATAAGTCTCTTGTTCCCGACGCTGCTCTGAGGTTTCTGGATTTTCTTTTGGCCCAGTGAGTGCGGCCATTGCAGTCAGCATCTCCTGAAGTTTCTGCTGCTGTTGTTCCTGAGCCTTCGTTATCGACCGGGTAAGCGGTCGATGACCCGTAGAAGCACGGCTTTTCTCTTTTCCGGAAGCCATATAAACAGTATGCACCATCATGCCCCCAGACTTGGGGCGTCTAGGTTCGGTGTCTCTGCGGTTCGCCGCGGTCACAGGGGCTTTCTCTGGCCTCCTTCTCTTGTGAGCAGTTGAAGTCGAGGGGGCCGCTGCAGCGGGCACCTAGGTAGCTGCCGCCTTTTGCGGCTTGACAGGATGGTCCTTTTCTTGCTGAACTTTTATCTTTTTCTGTCGGCGAGAGTAATTTTGATCAATTACTGAATCCTGAACCTGTCGCCAGACTTTATAAATTTTGGAGGACAACCGCTGAGGAGGCTGCTCTGGCTTCTTTTCTGTAGTAATCTCCATAGGTGGAGGAGATCTCTTTAGCACGGCAGTCGGAGAGTTCTTGCGAACCCTCCTAAGCGGTTCAAAGCTGTTCCCAGTTGGAACATCAGCATTGATTTCCACCATGGGAGCTGGCGGAGTTAATCCAAAAGGGGAGTTGCCCCCAGCCTTCCTTACTCGGCGCCAGTGACGACGGCGAGCATATCGTGCGGATGGAGTTGGCTCAGCTGTTGGGTAGTCTCGTCATGCTCCTCATGTTGGTGAAGGGTTGTCGCCGGTGTTAGACTCTTAAAGATCGATGTTCGCCGAGAAGTAATGTCCAACCTATCGAATACAGTTCTCTGGGCAGAGGTGACTTCGCCCGGTGCGGGAGCCGGAGTGGCCAGCCTTGTGAAGACCGACTTATTGTCAGGAGAAACTACTTTGGTGACCTCGAGAGTAGGAATGGCTATCCGTTTTGGGATGGCCGCTTCAGGTATCGTGGGCTTCTTGACGGGCCCATTGGAGTTCAGGCTCAGCCTATCAAAGACTGATACTGTTGGCTTGGCATTGGATGACCCGTTGAGAGGGGCCATGGTGGTAGTGAGCCGATCAAAGACCGACTTCTTCTGCGCTTCTTGCGGCAGCGGAATGTTAACGCTCACTGGTGGGAGCATGGTCCCGAAGAACAACCCGGTGGTAGCCTGCATGACCTGTTCCACCGGCATAGAGAAGATGGAGGCCACTTGGGGCCCGTAAGTCACTCCTCCGGACGGGACGGAGCGAGAGTTGCAGTTGAAGTTAGTGCAGGTTGGAGCCATTGATCTTCTGTTTTCTGCACGGAGCAAGACACCAAATCTTAGTACCTCGAACCCCAGGGCAACCATATCAAACCGCGATTCGTTCACGAACACGACACACGAAGTGTGGACTGAAAAGAAGAAAAGGTCCCACCGGGCGTGCCAGAATCTGTTCCCCGCCGAAACGAGAAAATGCCACCGCGCAGGTCCGTCTCGCCTGAATTTCAGGGCAGATGCTAATTGGTGCTATCCGTCCACCTCTCCGAAGATGCCAAGTTGATTTATGACACCGTATATCGAAGGTTTAAACGGATGCGGCCGATGTAGCAGACTTCGTCAGATTCCCCTTCATTTGAGGGGTTTTTGATTGTGGGGACGCTCTTCCCTGCAGGCGCAAGCCCCTGCAGTTAATTACGCTACCGCATCGCGGTAACAACTTTTTCCTTCTCCAGATGGTCACTTAGTGTCGTGGGTGTTTATTTTGTTTTTGGTTGCCCGTGGATTGTATACGGAGACTAATATTTATTGTCGCCCGTAGGGCGTGGATTAGTCCAAATCCGTATCTTCTTAGATTTGGGTTTGGGGGTTAGGTTTAAGGATACGTTAGTCTCATTTGAGACTAAGATCAACTTAAACGTTTGTTAAGATACGTTAGTCCAATTTTAGACTAAGATCAACTTAATAGGATCATTTAGATCCAACAAAAGAGCAATTGGGCTCTATTGTTTAGTTTAGGGACATTGCGGTCGATTAGTTTAGGGACATTACGGTCCAAGGTTAAGGACATCATAGTCCGTGAGTTTAAAGACATCACAGTCAAGGTTAAGGACATCATAGTCCGTGAGATTAAAGACCTCACAGTCAAGGTTAAGGACATCATAGTCCGTGAGTTTAAAGACATCACAGTCAAGGTTAAGGACATCATAGTCCGTGAGTTTAAAGACCCCACAGTCAAGGTTAAGGACATCATAGTCCGTGAGTTTAAAGACCTCACAGTCAAGGTTAAGGACATCATAGTCCGTGAGTTTAAGGACCTCACAGTCCATGAAACGTATGGTTGTCGGGACCAGTCACCTCTCTGAAGACGTTGAAGGATTACAACGACAATATCAGAGGAGTAAAGAGATGTACCCTCGAACCGATGTGAGTTGGTTGAAAGATCTGTAGTCCAATTTTGGACTAAGATCTGTTAAAATATTTATGAGCAGATGGGCTCAATTAATGTGAGTTGAGGACTTATGGCCAATCTTGGGCTAAGTCCAATAAATATTTAACATTTTGTTTTGGGCTGTTGGAGCCTTTGTTTAGGGCTTGGCCCTTTTAATAATGTTTTTGTCTTTTATTGAATGCTGAGCATTCATCAGAGCTTTGGGCTTATTAAAGAACAATTTATGTTCTGTCGGCGCAACACGTGGCGCGCTAGGCGCTTTGCGACAATCAAAAAGCGCAGTGCGCTTCTGCCACATGGTGCACATGTAAAGGACACATGTTGCACTCAGCGCTAGGCGCCAGAAGATGAGCGCATGATGCCAGTTTATGAGCGCTGAGCGCTAATCTATGAGCGCATTGCGCTTTCAGTTTAGTGGCGCACACGTGAGTGACACGTGGTGCGCTTGGCGCTGAGCGCCAGTCCATGAGCGTAGTGCGCTATTTCAGAAGCGCAAGTTGTCAATTGGCGCATACGTGATTGACACGCGGCGCATTTGGCGCTGAGCGCCAGTCCAGAGAGCGTAGAAGCGCAGTTCAAGAGCGCAAAGCGCAGTTCAAGTGCGCAAAGCGCATTTGATCAATTTTATGATCTGGGAAACAAATTTATGTTCTTTTAAAAGAGACTTTGTCTCAAGATCTAAGAACAACAGTTCTTATTTTTGCAGGAGATATTTCCAATCTCTTATGTTGATGAAAGGTTTTGCCTTTATAGATCCATGATTTGTGAGAAGAATTATTTTCTTCTTTATTTTATGATGAGATCTTTTTATCTCTTTTGTGAAAGACTCTTTGTCTTGTAGATCTATGATATTTTTAAAGAAATGAATTCTTCTTTCTTAGTCATGAGATGATTTTATCTCTGTGTTCATCATCTTTCATTCTTACCTTGAAGAAATATCTTCTTGCAAGAGCTTGCTCTTTATCTTTGAGTTTTTTCAAAGTTTATGGTTTTTTTTCTATATAAGACTTGAAGTCTTAGGGCCTTTATATAGGGTAAGCTGATTTGTTGAATCAGTTAAAGAGATCTTTCTCTGATTGATTTGGGGATGTTTCCCTCCATTGGATCTTTGATCCTAGGGCTTCTGTTTTACAGAAGGCAATCTTCTTGTTTTTAACAAGATTGGAAAATCTTTCCATAAATGAATTTAATTCTGATTAATTAATGATTTATCTTTACTATTAGATCTTTTGATCTAACGGTGGGGAGTTTTTTCTTAATTTCAGCGCTAGCGCACCCGTGCTTTACACGTGGTGCGCTGCTTAGAGCGCAGCGCTCTTAGCGCTAGCGCATCTGTGTCTTACACGTGGTGCGCTGCTCGGAGCGCAGCGCACCCGTGTTTGACACGTGGCGCACTGCTTAGAGCGCAGCGCGCCTAGCGCTAGCGCACACATGGTGCGCTGCCTAGGGCGCAGCGCACTTGGCGCTGCATCTGAAGCGTTGCTTCAATTTTGAAATTTGAATTTCAAACAGAGCTTTGCTATGATTGGGGGAAACACGGGGTTATGGGTCTCGCGCGTGCTTCTGGCTACCCCCACGGTGATCATCAGGGGCTCGGGGCGAAGTGGAAGGCCTCGCCGATGGTGACAGTCTTATGGCCGAGCTCGGGCCGGCTCGGGACAGGGTCACGCCTTCGGCCTTCTTCCAGGACGAAGCGACTATGGCAGCTAGAATCCTGGTGTAGGGTTGCTAGGCACTGCCACAAGGGTATACGAGGCATCAACCATGCCCGATTAAAAATTTAGCCGTGCCGAACAACCCAAAGCCGGATCTTTAAACTAGAGATTAGGCGAAAACTAACATGTTAAACACTTTAACACTAAGTGAGAGGGATTACAACCTTTGTAGATCCGGTCCTTCACTTTTAAAGCTCCGTGTTGAAGTCCCTTCACTGCGATCATCGTGGTCCGGACTCTCGAGAGGTTCCACGAAGAGAAAGATGCAGTCTTGCTTCCGATCTTCGATATAAAGATGATCTACCTTGAAGTTTCGTTAACACAAGCTAACACTCATAATATGAAGTGAACACCCTTATCAAAATGGCAAGGATAGATGAGGATGATGAAGTGGGATTTTTTCTCTCATTTGTTTTCATATTCTCACTCATTTTCATCACAAAGATCAAAGCTAGAAAGCTTTGCAAGCAAAGAAGAAGAAGGAAGAAGATGATGAAAAATCAATAATCCTTTTGTGATGAATAATGAAAGGGTGATAACGATTAATCTTACAACCATGGTCAAGGATGACTCATGTAGAGATTTAACTAGGGCTAGGGTTTGGGTTAGGTTAAGAATGAGTCACACATAAATATCAAGCATAATATCTCATTCAAGACAAAAGAAAAGCTTCTAGAATCTACTAGAAGTTTTAACCCTAATCCAAACCCTAATCATGTTTAAACTCCACAAAACATGTTGCATTAATAACCATATCATGTTACAATATTATATATCACATATACAATATTTATTGTAACAAAATAAAATAATACAATTAACATATATCGCATATATATCAATGTTTTACCCGAGTGAGAAAAAGAATCTTTTAGTGAGCTAATATTAGTTAATGTAATTTAATATATCATATATATTATTATACATTAAATTATTGAATCAACACTTGATCCGACAATCCGGCTATATCGCATATAACCGACTAATATTTATCCGTACCGATTCATCGAATCAACACTTGATCCGATGACCCGGCTGATATCAAATATCACGAGAATAGAATACGGTATCACATATCGCATTATCCTCGGTCCTGCACATATCACATATGTGCCCCTACTCCGTTTTGCCTGAGCCAAGAAACCTCTGTGTAGGACTCTAAAGAATCGTCAATACGCCGGCAGTAGGTGATGATCATATCAAACACCCACAAGCTGCAAGCGGTCAGCTAAACGTAACAGCCACCCAGGTATTGAGCGCTCAGAAGATCAACAAGCAAGCCTGTACATTCTCCTGTGAATCCAATCAGTAACACTCCCGTACAGTCCGGTCTCGTCGTCTGATATGTCGCATATCTCGCCTAGGGGTGGTAAACGTCAGACCCCAGTAGCTCGATAAGTCGTGTCGATATGAGGTCTGTAACAGTTCAAGAAACTACTGATAACACTTACCAGTAAATCTCAACAACCCTGGCCAGGGATTTCCGGTTATAGCCAATCGAACACAGCACAACATCCTCTCCTATCGCTCATTGCCTCCATGTGATTCGGGACTGTACCCAAAATCCACCT
Source organism: Agapanthus africanus (assembly GCA_030015575.1). Lineage (NCBI taxonomy): Eukaryota > Viridiplantae > Streptophyta > Magnoliopsida > Asparagales > Amaryllidaceae > Agapanthus > Agapanthus africanus. The sequence continues at coordinate 129,673,171 of CM057341.1, forward strand.
TTTTGCACGCCCTCTTGGACGTGGTATGATGGAAATCAAAGCACAGTGGGAATAACACAAGACTCTATGACGATCTCGGGTCAACAGACTACTCTGTACCAGTGTCACCGGAGAACTGCCATCTGACGTGAGGTATAATACCATCTGGGGGTTCTCGGCGAGTCCGTCCAGTGTACCCAGTCTCTACTGAGCACCCGTACACCATCCTTGATGTCAAACACCGATGGATATAGGATCATCCATCGCCCATCATATGGGTCAAGATGCGTATACGCTAGTCTACTCTGGTGTATCGATGCCCTGTCTCGATACACCCTCGACTAGGAACTGTTATAGGATGTACTCGTCGACTACCGTGGCCCCACTAGTATGATCTCATCATAGTCCTAGTAGTCGAGTACATATCCTAAGGGCTTTATCAACATGTAACATAGAGACAATCAGAGTACATGTTAAGATAAAGTACAACCAGATAGTATACTATCATGTCGAGCAAGAAAGTCCTCCCTATATATGTCCAAGCATCCATTACAATATACATCATATGTACAGTAATGGCCTCTAGGGCATACATATAACTAACAATCTACCACTTGCACTAGGGCTATCTGTTGTGGTATCTCATACCCAACAATTAGCTGTGGCTGAAGTATCTCATACCCAACCATCCTATAAATGTTTCTGCTGGGAAAAAGGCCTTTGTGAGTGGATCCGCGCTGTTTTCCTCTGTGTCTACTCTCCTAACCTCGATCTCCCTGGAGATTAACTATCTCCATGATCATGCGATACTGCCTAAGAATTATATCTGGATTTCAGATGGGACGGTAGTTCCTTGGCTAAAGCCACAACTCCATTGTCACACAATGGTAGGAACGAAGTTCATCTCATGAACTTATGTATATCCAGACTGGCTCTTTGGTAGCATCCTTGGTAATGATGTTTCTTGCCTTTAATCGTCTAGTAAGTCACGGTATCTAGCTTGGAACTCTTCCAACATACCGTCCCTCCACTGAGGGTAAAGACAATGCCTACGACTGACATTCAGTCGTCCTTATCACCCTAGAACCTTTCCAGTGATTCTCCCCAGGATCGATTGATACCATCTCACTACAATAGTGAGAATCCTAACATCCAATTAGATCTATCTCATAGATCCAAAAACCCAGGATTTAGGAGGTATCACTTTGATCCTATATGGAGAATCCTTGTGATAAGCGGAGATTGACCGAGCGTAGCATATGAAACTCCTTCCCTATCAAGAGTATGTCATCCACGTACTCTACGAGGATCACCACCATACTCTCTACTACCTTTTTGTATATACAAGGTTCATCTACCATTTTGATGAAGTCAAACTCTTTGACTACCACATCAAAACAGACGTTCCAACTCCGCGATGCCTGCTTTATCACACAAAATATCTTGCACACATTTCCGCTGCTCCCACTGTCTACGAAGCCCTCTGGTTGTGTACTTACAGATGCTCTCTTCAAAATCAACATTTAGAAAAGCAGTTATGACACCCAACCGCCAGATATCATAGTCATGGTATGTAGCCGTGGCAAGTAGGATCTGGATGGACTTAAGCATAGCTTTGAAAGTCTCAACTTTTCCATGTACACCCAGTAATCTTCTCAAGATATACTTGCTCCTGATGGGGATTTAACCCTTCAGATAGAGCAACCAAAGTCCATACTTTGTTGGTGTATAAGGATTCCATCTCAGATCGATAAGCATCCAGTCATTCTTACAGAGTCTCACTCCTGATGGCCAGCTCGAAACTAGTTGGGTCATTATCTCATGATGCAATCCTCGCTCCCACTGTCATAGAGAAACCGAAGTATCTCTCAGCTGGGTGAGGAACCCTACTAGATCGGTGGAGAGGCTAAGGTTCGTTGGAAACTATCGAATCCTTTGGTTCTACCAAATCATCAGCTGCAGTTTGTATAGCTGGAACTCTTTCCAGTTCTACCTCATGACCAATAATTTCTTCACAAGAAATTCCCTTTCACAAAGGCGACATGTTGAGAAATAAAACATCTTTTGTTTCTCGGTTTGGTAGAAGATATTCCCTTGCAAATGCTTGGGATATCCAATAAACTTCCACAGATACTGACTTTGCCTCGAGCTTGTCCGGATTTTGCTTTTAGACATAGGCCGGACAACCCGAAATTTTAACAAATTTAAGATATGAGCTCTTCCCTTTCCATATCACATATGAAGTGGTAGGCATCTGATTTGATTTGAACCCTATTCAATAGGTATGCAGCTTCTCAAGTGCATAACTCCCAAAAGGAAATAGGAAACTCAGTAGTACTTATCATAGAGCACACCATATCACATAGGGTGCTATTGCTCCGCCCCGATATACCGACGTGTTGTGGTGTATACGGAGGAGTAATGCTCAGAGAGAATCTCATTCTCCTTTAGAATAGTCCAGAAATTCCGTGCTCAAGTATTCTCCTCCTTGATCTCATCAAAGGACATAATACTTATACCCGTTTTTGGTTCTCTACTTCTAACTTATATTTTTTGAATATCTCAAAAGGTTCAGACTTGTGTTTCAACAGGAACATATTTCCGAATCTTGAGAGATCATCAGAGAATGTAATGAAGTACAAAGAACCGGTCTTGGCATGTGTAAACAGGGGACTTTCATACATCAGCATGTATCAATCCCAAGAGTTCACTAACTCTTTCTCTGTTTCCAATAAACAGAGTTATGATCATCTTATCTTTGTGACATGATCGGCAAGTTTCATAAGATGTAAATTCAAACTAATTTAAATATGTATCTAAATATAACTTGGCTAGTCGGGTCGGATTGATATGACCTAGTCTACAATACCTCAAGAAGGATTCGTTCATTTCTGAACTATTCCACTTGTGTGTGTTCTGTATACTAAGAGCTGTAGTTTGATTTAGAACGTCAATGCTTTTAGATAACGTGCCTGAACCGATCAACTCTTGATATAGGAAATGTTCAAAACATTATCCAACAATACAAAATTATATCCTTTCTTTACTAATAAAGAGACTGATATGATGTTGTACATCAGGTTCGGTATCTAATAACATTCGTTCAGAATCAATGTATTCTGGTAATACAGGGTGATAGTGACCAACAGACTTGGCTGCAACACTTGCACCGTTTTCTATCTCATGAAACTTATCACCCGTTCTCAGTTCTCTACCTATCTGTAGCCCATCTAACAGATTACATATGCGGGATCCTGATCCGGTATCTCATACCCAGGACGTAAAGGATACTGAGAAACAGTTCTCTGTAATGAACACACCCGAAGATGATGCATCAATATGCACTTTCTTCGTTTAGGCGGCACGGGAAATCTGGTATTCCCCAATTTCCTGCTCTGTCTTATAACAATTATAAGTTGGAGCGGGACCAACGTTCCCCAGCTCAGTATAACAAACGGGTTCAGTCAATACATCCGTATTATTATCTTGATTAAGACGTGATATGGTCGCTACTTGGAGAGAGAGAGAGAAAAAACACTCATCGTATGCTCTTGCAAGATTAGATTGGTTGTCTAATATATCTAATCGGGATTTCTCCCACTGTTTTAATCAAATCTTCCTTCAAACCCTAAAAGGAAAGACTAGCCGGGATTAATTACACGCTACAAGTTCGCCAATCTTTCAGCCAGGCCAGTGTCAGTACTTTGAGGGGGTTCCCCGTGCTTTCGCACGGACCTAATTAAAGTAAACCCCGTTTTCCCAGAGGCGTAACCCCGTTTTCCCAGAGGCGTAACCCCGTTAACACCTTTCTAGACACCTACTTGATCGGCTAATTGTAATGTGTAAAACTCTCACAGGAGTAACTCTTACTCGCAGCGGGTATCGGGATCCAACTATCTCATAGAAGGTATGCAATCTCATTGCAAATTTCAACACTTGAAATTCCCGATAATATTTTACCCCTAGTGACTTATGACCTTAACTATGGTCAACAAATCATAAGCACTAGTCAAGTTCTACCCGTCATTTCTTGATTAATTAGACCCACCAACATGACCCTTAACTAAGGTCAACAAAGTTATATGCCTGTCCTAACTAATCGCATCATATGCTATATAGGAAGACATCACTTAGCTACCGTACACTGTGCCTTAACTAAGGTCAACAAACATAGCACGAATACTAAGTACTCTACTTCCTAAAATGACGGAGGGTTACGACAGGTTTTTAAGAAAACCTATTGCGTAATGAACTTGATATCGTTGTAGAATCGAGTGATTTTAAATGGAGTGTTTTTTAGGCTAGTTTTGCTAAAGGGGTCACTCCAGGTGAAGGGATCGTCGGCCCTTTCCTCATCGAATAAGGTGCAGGATATATCATATATACCGCTGTGCAAAGCAAGAACTATAGAAGCAATCGAAAGATAAACCGAGTTTGTAGCATCTGCTAGTTTCACTAAAGAGGTCACTCCCGGTGAAGGGATCTCGGCTCTTTCCTTATCGAATAAGGTGTTGGATGTTCTACAAGGAACACCGCTATGCAAAGCAAGAACTAGAGCTACCAGTTTTTTAAACAAGTTTCTACAATATCTTTAGGTTTCTTTTAGTTTCATTAATCTCATTAATGAAGTCCCATTTTATTATGCTTCACAAGCATCACATTTGAAACGAAATCTGCAATATAACATATATCTCATATATATAATATAAACATTCATCTCAGGCAGTAATATGATCTCATCACAGAACATTGCAGCAGAAGAACATATATGAAATATTGGATATAGTAGGAGGTCCGTGTTTTTAATACGAGCCTGTATAAAATACGGATTCCACGGTCGCGATGAATAGCCAAACCCACATCCCTAGACCCCTACGAGAGCGGCAAGCAACACTGCCAATTCTAGGGTTAGGAGACCCGGTCTCGACTCCTCGAGATGGTCTCCCACTGGACCCTAGAACCCGGTTACTTGTGCTCCCCGCCTTGGGTCTACCTAATGCGGAAAAGTAAATATCATACAATGGTGACATCATCCTCAGCCCGGAAGTGCCCCAATAAAAGAATATTACATACAAATGAATTTTACATGAATGAAAAAGGAAAAACTCTCATCTCACATAAAACCCCCGGCCATTCAAAACGCAACGATCCAATATAACATATCACAGCAACATATAATATCTCATATCATCAACGTAAGCAAGTATGCGTATCCCGATTGTCGTTGATGTATAGCAACGAAGCCGGCGATACACTACATACTACCCTTACGGTCACAGAGAAGAAAGTGTAAAACTACAACAGTTAGAATCCGCAATCTCTTTAGACATCGCATGCCTAACCAAATGAATTCCTTAGACATCGCATGCCTAACGATTATAAACCCCGCATTTTAGTCTTATTATCGAAAACTCTTTTCAATATCAAGTCGGGCAATTCAACAAGATTCCCGACAACCTGATCGAATGCTCGTCGCAAACTTTAGTAGATGGCCGCACCCCCGGATGCCGTCGACGAAGTGCACTAAGGCGGAACACCGCTGCCGCGAGCACCCGAACGGATGCTTTTGGCGACGGGGTTCTCCTACAGTCACTTGGTCGGGGCTATGGGGCATGGCTGTCTATTAAGTTTACCCGGTGAGTATCCGCGTACGCTACGTGATTGCGACGGACTTTTGATCACATCAAAATTCCGTGGCAACCGATCATTTGAGACTGAACTGCTAGATTTATAACATTCAATTTAGTTATCTCATAACTACTTGTGGATTCCAAATATTGTATCACATTCCAGATAAATAGACAATGTTAAACTTTCCGATCGAATAATCAAACACCCAAGATTTCCCCAATATATCTCAACACTTGAAATCAGTTTAAAAACATCTATCACATGCCACAGTACCAATGGTCCAGCCGTAGAAGGGTCAAGCCAACGCCTCACATGTGGCACGCCGTACTGCCACAAACACTAAGATTTAGAGGCAGTTCAAGACGGTCACATAATCGAGTTAAGGTTTGTTGTCTTCTAGAGGGTCCACCGCATTACTTGCATGACTTTACGAAAGTTTCAAACACGAGAAAAAATCCAAGTTTTGAAAATTTTCCGACTGGGGAAAAAGTGAGTTATTGATATCCGTTCGAAGTTTTTAACACTTTCTAAAATTACCCGGACAAAAAGAACAAAATTAAATAATCCGATCGAATCATCGAATCCCCAATACAACCCAGAAAACTCAACACTTGAGTGAAAAATAAAAATTCCCAGAAGAATAAGCAAGTACCAACGGTTATAACTGTGCAAAAACTAACCATTAATCCCCAAGTACGGCCGCGGAACCGCCGCCAATATCACAGTTTGGCCGCGGTTCCGCGGCGCTTTGAGCGATTCAGAGTGTCGTTTTGCACACGTGTCCATAGAAATCCCTGCTGATTTTTTTTAGGATTTTTAATTCACAAAAATCACAGTTTTGAAAAAATTTCCAGAAAGGGGTAAATATTAGGGTTTCGGGGTTCGATCGGATTTCTAACTTCGTCTACACTTCGCCTAAAGCTCTAGCTCGGCTCTGATACCACTGTAGGGTTGCTAGGCACTGCCACAAGGGTCTACGAGGCATCAACCATACCCGATTAAAAATTTAGCCGTGCCGAACAACCCAAAGCCGGATCTTTAAACTAGAGATTAGGCGAAAACTAACATGTTAAACACTTTAACACTAAGTGAGAGGGATTACAACATTTGTAGATCCGGTCCTTCACTTCTAAAGCTCCGTGTTGAAGTCCCTTCGCTGCGATCATCGTGTTCCGGACTCTCGAGAGGTTCCACGAAGAGAAAGATGCAGTCTTGCTTCCGATCTTCGATACAAAGATGATCTACCTTGAAGTTTCGTTAATACAAGTTAACACTCATAATATGAAGTGAACACTCTCATCTAAATGGCAAGGATAGATGAGGATGATGAAGTAGGATTTTTGCTCTCATTTGTTTTCATATTCTCACTCATTTTCATCACAAAGTTCAAAGCTAGAAAGCTTTGCAAGCAAAGAAGAAGAAGGAAGAAAATGATGAAAAATCAATAATCCTTTTGTGATGAATAATGAAAGGGTGATAATGATTAATCTTGCAACTATGGTCAAGGATGACTCATGTAGAGATTTAACTAGGGCTAGGGTTTGGGTTAGGTTAAGAATGAGTCACACATAAATATCAAGCATAATATCTCATTCAAGACAAAAGAAAAGCTTCTAGAATCTACTAGAAGTCTTAACCCTAATCCAAACCCTAATCATGTTTAAACTCCACAAAACATGTTGCATTAATAACCATATCATGTTACAATATTATATATCACATATACAATATTTATTATAACAAAATAAAATAATACAATTAACATATATCGCATATATATCAATGTATTACCCGAGTGAGAAAAAGAATCTTTTAGTGAGCTAATATTAGTTAATGTAATTTAATATATCATATATATTATTATACATTAAATTATCGAATCAACACTTGATCCGACAATCCGGCTATATCGCATATAACCGACTAATATTTATCCGTACCGATTCATCGAATCAACACTTGATCCGATGACCCGGCTGATATCAAATATCGCGAGAATAGAATACGGTATCACATATCGCATTATCCTCGGTCCTGCACATATCACATATGTGCCCCTACTCCGTTTTGCCTGAGCCAAGAAACCTCTGTGTAGGACTCTAAAGAATCGTTAATACGCCGGCAGTAGGTGATGATCATATCAAATACCCACAAGCTGCAAGCGATCAGCTAAACGTAACAGCCACCCAGGTATTGAGCGCTCAGAAGATCAACAAGCAAGCCTGTACATTCTCCTGTGAATCCAATCAGTAACACTCCCGTACAGTCCGGTCTCGTCGTCTGATATGTCGCATATCTCGCCTAGGGGTGGTAAACGTCAGACCCCAGTAGCTCGATAAGTCGTGTCGATATGAGGTCTGTAACAGTTCAAGAAACTACTGATAACACTTACCAGTAAATCTCAACTACCCTGGCCAGGGATTTCCGGTTATAGCCAATCGAACACAGCACAACATCCCCTCCTATCGCTCATTGCCTCCATGTGATTCGGGACTGTACCCAAAATCCACCTTTTTGCACGCCCTCTTGGACATGGTATGATGGAAATCAAAGCACAGTGGGAATCACACAAGACTCTATGACGATCTAGGGTCAACAGACTACTCTGTACCAATGTCACCGGAGAACTGCCATCTGACGTGAGGTATAATACCATCTGGGAGTTCTCGGCGAGTCCGTCTAGTATACCCAGTCTCTACTGAGCACCCGTATACCATGCTTGATGTCAAACACCAATGGATATGGGATCATCCATCGCCCATCATATGGGTCAAGATGCGTATACGCTAGTCTACTCTGGTGTATCAATGCCCTGTCTCGATACACCCTCGACTAGGAACTGTTATAGGATGTACCCGTTGACTACCGTGGCCCCGCTAGTATGATCTCATCATAGTCCCAGTAGTCGAGTACATATCCTAAGGGCTTTATCAACATATAACATAGAGACAATCAGAGTACATGTTAAGATAAAGTACAACCAGATAGCATACTATCATGTCGAGCAAGAAAGTCCTCCCTATATATGTCCAAGCATCCATTACAATATACATCATATGTACAGTAATGGCCTCTAGGGTATACATATAACTAACACCTGGATCGGTCCATTTATCCTGCAAAGGAGAATACACAGAAAATTAGTAATGCAAGAAGGGCAAAAGGAAATTATTCGAGTCTAAGCAGATCGTCCAAGCTCTTAACTTACATATGAAGCACACGGGGCTGAGCCCGACCCAGCTAAGGACCTGCTCGGAAAGCAAGACGTCGGCCCGCTGGATCGGCTCTCACATAGACACCGTTGTCGCCTCGGGAGATGACGACTGCTTCGCCCTCGGGAAGTCGGCCATGTGCCACTGTATAGGCACATGCCAATCCTCTCTCTCGTGTGGCCCGACGAACACAAACTTCTCCTTCCATTCGTGGATGGAAAAAGGAACGACTACTATTCTCGACCCGGCAGCCCCTCCCCTGTGTTTCTGGAAACAAATATACACCCAGCTCGGCTCATCATTGTGGGTGCCAGGGTGATTTTTGTAACAGAGGAAAGAAGTAAGAAGGGTCAGGCTGAAAGGGATGTCGTCAAGTTTCAACCGGACCAGGAACCCTAAGAGAATTCTCCACGAGTTCGGCACTAGCTGGCCCGGGGCGAGTTGGAAGCAGCGAAGTAGCCCACATACTTCGGGTGGAAAGGGCAGACACATTCTGGCCCAGAATGCATTCAAGTACAGGGCAATCTTCTTATCCTGCACCTGACCCGCCCTTTCATCCACCCTGGCTAAACGAAGCGAATAGCTAGGGGGAATGTTGAAGCGAGCTCAAATCTCGGTAAGCTCATCCACGTTTCTCAAGAAGGTTGGCGCATCGCGAGCGTTCCCGATGTGCACCTTAGGGGCCCTTGCCGTCGCCTGGCGACGAGCGGCGCGGGGAGCCCTAACTCTATAGGGGAACCCGACGCAGATAGGGCAACCGAAGAGGCGGGAGAAGACACCCTCGACTCGACCCTAACAACTTCTACCGACTTCCCAGAAGAAGACATCTAACCTGATTAAGGGGAAGGTTTTTCCGAGGAAAGACGCTAGAGATCTGATGTGAAGAAAAGAAGGAGCGCCGAGCAATTTATCGCAACGAAGGAAAATAGTGGCGGAAGTGTAAACCCTAGGAGGGTTCCCCTCCTATTTATACAACTTGAGTGGAAGTATCCGACGGCCCCGATCATTTCCTGCCAAAACGAAGCGTCGTGTCTGCCAGTCGTCGAAGCCCCACGTGTCGAACGACCATTGGAGACGTCCCTTCGGCCGCAGGCGACAGTGAAAGCCTGTCGCATCCCCCAATCTGCGTTGGACACATGGCCTGCACCTCAACAGACGTGCGAGCGAATCGGCGCCCCCTCTTTAAAGCAGATCCTTTCCTGATCCGCTGATATTATCAAAGATGCGCGCGAAGATCCAAGCGCTCGGGATACTCCATGCGGGCTCGTAAATCCGAATGGTGCAGCTGCCCTTCACCGAGTCGCCCGGAAATCCGTGCCGATAGAATTTTGGCTATAGCCAGCGCCCAGAAAACCGATTAGACCACTCTCGACCCGTCCCATAAACAGGTCGGGACGAGAGTGAGGGGCTAATGATAATACTCATAAGTGAGAATTCCTCAGATCATGACACGTGGTAGATGACGTGTTCCGGGGCTCACGAGACAGGAGCAAACACGATACATTGAAGGCATTGTCCGGGCCTTCGCCCCGAGGATTAACCTGACCTTCGATAACCTCCCAGAACACTTCCATGGTCGCCTTAGAATAACCATCGGCCCGCCTCCGAGCCTTCTACACGCTGCGCTTCCTCAGCCTTTCCAGCTTGCCTTCGAGCTATCACAGAACCGAGCTTCTTCGGCCTCCCGCTCGCCTCCGATCCTCCCGCCGAGCTAAGCCTTCCTGGTTCTACCGAGCAACCAAGGACGTAGAGCCCAAGCGCCTCCGCCACAGCTCCCCGTATCTCGTCAGAAGCGAGATATCCGCCACCCAACATCCCGCGTTCCATGTCGTCGTATCCCCCCATTAATGAGCGTATCTCGTCATTAATGGGGGGATCCCGCCATTCACGCAGGTGTAACGTCAGTGGCGTAACCGACGGTAAAGATCTCACGCCATCCGCTCCAAGCGACCACTATAACAATCTCTCTCTCAGACGACTCAGGTAAGACAATTTCAATCCAACAAGCCGCTACTCTGCTCAAATTTCTCGTCTAACTTGATCGTCGGAGGATCCACGGTGGTACAACCATCCCGGAACTTCTTTGCAGGTAGCTCGGCTTCACCTCGAAATCAACCCCTTGAGATCCACACGCTCAGGAGGACAACCATCAACTTCAATTTCAACCCTTCATCAACGCTCGTAACAGACAGATCGACGGAGGACAACATCTGAAAGAGATCCGGGCTTCATCACATTTACTCGTTTTACTTGGTGCACACACATTTTGCTTCTAAGTGTCAGCTTGCTAGTGCTTCAGCGGCACAAAATGAGCTGGGAAAAGCTATATAACAGTAGGGATTTGGGAGGTCGGTTGGAATGATGACAATTCTATTAATTATTCTAGCACATGTACCCCTGCCGTGACCCTTTTGTTTAATATGAAGCCTGGAAGCATGACATCCTTGAAAAAAAAGGTTTTTTCTACTGTGCTTCCCACTTTCGGGGAAAGAGAGATTGTGCAGAGAGAAAGAGAGAGAGAGAGAGAGGAGCTAGAGAGAGGAACGAAGAGAGAGATTGGGACCTTACCCTATATTTTTCTAGAGTTTCTTACGGCCTGTTTGATTGCAGGATTATGGATTTGGATTTGGATTTTGCATTGTGGAATCCTGGGATTCCATAATTTTGTGTTTGGTTGATGGATTTGGATTTATAGGATTCCTTTGTTTTTTATGGGGGGCCCACCACAAAACAAGGATTCTTGAATCCTAAAAAATTTCAAGGATTTTCTAGGATTTGGCACCGTTCATTGTACTTTTAGATGGGACCCGTGTACTTTATTTATTTAATAATCCTCTCTCTATCTATCTCTCTCTAAAATTCTCAAATCCAAATCCCACTTTTTTCCTTCAACCAAACAAAGATTACAAGGATCTACAAATCCAATACAAGAAATCCAAAACCAACCAAACAACAAATTACCAAATCCAGAAATTTCAACCGCACTATTTTGGAATCCAAATTCCTGAATCCTGCAACCAAACAGGTCCTTAGCACCAAAGAAAAACCCTGTAAAAAAGGGCAACAACAAGCCTAACAAGGACTCAAGTTTTGGACACATCGTAAGGCATGCTTCCCTGCAAACAATACACAGCTTGCATTCATTCCCACCCCCACATTTACCGGGTAATTCTTTGGTGCTTTCCAATTTTCTCTCTCTCACACACACAGTCACTCCCTCTCTCCTCCCTATCTCTCTCTCTCACATACACACACTCACTCTCTCTCTCTCCTTCTTTGGGAAGCACCAAAGAATTTCCCACATTTACCTACTTTATTAAGAAGTCATATATATATATATATATATATATATATATATATATATAATGTTAAAAAGATGTCATGGGAGGGAATTTACTCCTATGGCGTCGAAAAAATACCCCTTTCCTCAATTTTTTCGACGATCGGCACCCACCATCTTCATCGTTATTATCTAAAATATGGGTACACCAAATTTCATGTGATTCTACAACTTTTTCACCGTTGATTTAGCAATGTAAAAAGTTCTATTGTCGGTAAACCGTTAATTTTGAACCCACTAAATCAACAGTGAAAAACTTGTAGAATCACATGAAATTTGGTGTACTCACATCTTAGATGATAACGATAAAGATGGTGGGTGCCGATCATCGGAAAAAACGATGGAGATTGTATTTTTTTCGACGCCATGGGAGGAAATTCCCTCCTATGGCATCAAAAAAACACACCCTCCATCATATTTTCCGACAATCGGAATGCATCATTTTCATCATTATCATCTAAGATATAGATACACAAAATTTCATGTGATTCTACAACCTTTCCACCATTGAATTAGCAATGTAAAAGTTACCGGTTTACCGACAATAGAACTTTTTACATTGCTAAATCAACGGTGAAAAGGTTGTACTTTATTTAGAAGAGTTCTACTTTGGTATTAGGTCGTCGGAAATTCCCTCCTATGGCATCTTTCCTCCATTATTCTCATATATATATATATATATATATATATATATATATGAGAATAATGGAGGAAAGATGCCATAGGAGGGAATTTCCTCTTATGTCGTCGAAAAATACATCCTCCTCTTTTTTTCCGCCAATCGGAATCCACCATCTTCATCGTTATCTTCTAAGATGTGAGTATACCAAATTTCATGTGATTCTACAACCATTTCACCGTTGATTTAGCAATGCAAAAAGTTCTATTGTCGGTAAACCGTTAATTTTGAACCCACTGAATCAATGGTGAAAAGGTTATAGAATCACATGAAATTTGGTATACACACATCTTAGATGATAACGATGAAGATGGTGGATTCCGATCGTCGGAAAAAATGAAAGAGGGTGTATTTTTTCGACGCCGCCGTAGGAGTAAATTCCCTCCTAGGCCTATTTTCTCCATTAAAACACAACACCCCCCTCTCTCTCTCTTTCACATTTCAAAAGTATCTTTTCACACATATTGATATCAGGTCTTTGGCTGTTTCCCTACCTTTTTCTACGGCATATGATATATTAGTTTCTGTAACGGCATCCAACCATGGTAAAAAAACTGCAGAGGTATGAAAAATTTGTACTTTATTTAGAGGAGTTCTACTTTTCATGCCCGCAGGATATAAATCCATAAGAACTATTAGACTTATCGGGGATCCATTGCCGCCGAGACATTTACAAAGTATCAACCCCTCGTTCTTTCTTCCCCCAAACCGCTTCACTTGCCTGCTTGTAGTGAAACCTATCCTCAAGCAAAAATAATTCTCTCGAGCAAGGGGTTATAGTGCCTATAGCCTTTGAGTTGGAGTTGGTATGTCAATGCTTTGCACACTCAAAGCGAAAAACATCATCGCTCAAGAAACGGAATTTGACCAGTGGGTCATAGGATTGTGGTTCCCATATTATAGAAATGACATAAAACTTGATAAGCATACTAAGTATGTGAAAGAAACTTGCCGTTCAGAAAATGGTGGAATAGTGTTCTAATTTTCTTCTTTTTCTTCCAAGTTTAATTATTAAGGGTTAGAAAGGGGGTTGGGTATAAGAATTGCGCCAATGAATATTTATGGATCCAACACTACAACTCGGAAAAGGTTATCTTGAAAATTGTTAGAGATTGAGTTTCTTGTTCCTTTGTTTTACCTCGTAACAATCTTCTAGCTTAATTATATACACAAACTTTAATGCAATACCTTTTATCTACATTGTGCAACTAATCTGCCAGTCATCTTGTCACAAAAGAGATAAGATGTATATCGAATATGAATTCGAACATCAAAGGTACTTACTAAAATTAACCTTATCCAATGGTAATTAATAAAACTACTTGTTTACTCTCAGGTCACATGCATGCAATTTTAACTTATGATTCATAAAAGGAAATTTTTTTTGATCACATGCATGAGCTGCATGAAAAGCAACAGCTTGGCTAGTTCCCAAACCGTGCGCCTTTTCCCCCAGAAACAACTAATAAATCACAACAAAGACACTCAACACAGAAACCGCGTGCACCGAAACATTATCATTCTTCAACCTTGTAAAATCAAACCATAATTAGTCTCATTCGTCAACATTCTCTTCTACATCTTCATTCACCAAATATATATATATCAAGTTCTTGAGCTAATTCATCCTTGCAATGGCAAAGCACAAGTGTTCGGCATTGCCGGCGCGTGCCTGGAGACTGCTTCGTCTCGCGGTTCTTTGTAAGCAGCGATTCGTTAAGTTGGTCCACCTCGGTCTCAGCCATTTGAAGTCTCCGTCTCTCTGCACTGATGTCCACCACCACAAAAGACACTCTTATAAGTTGCAGTACGGCGAGCACGAGCTATCCTTTGACGAGACCCCTGTGTTTTCTCATTTCAAGAGACATCGGAAATCGACCTTCGATGTAAGTTTCGATGATGAAAGCGTCGGTGGTGGCGATGATGAAGGAGAAGAAGCAGAAGAACAATGTGTAGCAGAGGAAGAAGTTGAAAGAGAGGAAAGTATTGATGTGAAGGCGGAGGAGTTTATATCGAGGTTTTATGAGGATATGAAGATTCAGAGATAGTTTTCTTGTTTGCGGTATAACGAGATGCTTCGTAGAGGCATGAGCTGATGATCAAGGAGCGAAAATTATCTACTATTATTTCTTGATTAAGTTTTGGGTTCGCTGTCGATATCGAGCTTTTGATAATTACTCTCTCCTTTGAATGTCTTCTGTTCACGAGTAAAATAATGTTTTTCTTGATTCATATATCATGTCAGAATTGTTAAAAACAGGTCATGAATCTATTTAGTTCCTCGAAATTAAGATACGTAGATGCAAAACTAGGTCACCACACCCATGTTTTAAGCATTCTCTAACCTTCTATACCCTCACAATTCTCATGTTCAATACATGCAATCCTCATATTCAATATATAAAATAAGACCTCCCCTCAAATAGTTATTGAGGATGCATTAAGCTGATGAGCTTAACCATAAACGGTAACATTTAGCAAAATTTTCTTGCCTGTTCATAGCAAATTTCACTCTTTTGTTATATAGTTGGATATATTTGGGGATGGGGATGGGAGGCTTTGGGGATTTCCATGACATTCCAGTCTAGATTATATGTTAAGCTAGAGAACAAATCAACTAAAACTCGGTTTGTTAATACGGCTTTGATTTACTACACAAGCTAACCGAATTTTTTGATACCTTCATTTCAAAACAATTTTCATATTTGCGAGTTACAAAAGAGGTAGAAAGTAAACTTAAACAGAAATCTAACAAAATTAGTTTCAGGTCAATCGGATTTCATATTTGCGAGTTACGATCATTTCATTTTAAGTGTTCTCTGCTGAAAGTTTAGCTCCTGAACTGAAAGTCCATTTCGTAACACATTTTACACCATGTTGGGATCATAATTAGGTGACGCTACAGTTGGATAAAATTTATATCTATTAATTATGTTTCCAACGCACTAGACGGATTGATAATATCCACTGTATGCTGGGAGATATGCATTATTTAAGGTTAGGGTATACTTTCTGTCCCTGCATGGAGCTGCAGTACCTATCGACGGTTTAAATTACAATTAAAATATCAAACGATATTAAAATCGAAGGAAACCGCCACTTATAGTTAGCTAACAGGATAACCTTCACAACAACATAGGGTTTCACACATTTTTATTTTTCATACAGCGTTATACAGTTAATTAGAAACATGTATCAATATGCTATACCGCTCTGGACTGTAGTCCAGAGCCGCATTTCCGAACGGTTTTCGTCGTTGTGTTATGGCAGTATCGAAAAGTGAAATGCAGAGGGTTCTATATTATCAAGTCAGCTTCAATAAGAGCCCTTGAACATAACATTTTAGTATGTATCCAATTTACTATGATTTTCACAAGCTACGTGCGCGGGAAATTTCAGATTGGACGGATTTAAATGGTGGTGTCATTGCAAGGTGGTAAAGCCCGTATTTTCAACCCAAATTTTTACGCATTATCCATTATCGTAAAAGAATCTAGTAGCCATAAATTCCGATATACTAGATTAGGTTTTCGCATAAGTTCCATATCGAATATCTAGACTAAGCAATCGATCATTGGTCAAAATGTCGATTATATTCACTCAATTCACACGAAATAGTCTACGAACTTTTATACGACGTTAACATGAGATATTTGACTCGATTAACACTCAGATCCAAATTAACTTAAATTAAAACTGTCTATTATTAATCGTGCGATATTATCGGATGATATATCAATATATATGTATTAAAGCATGTAATCAAGTATTTGAACTTGCCTTCGATGAATCGGCGATCACTATAGAGACGATGATGGTGGCACGAGTACGGGCACGGGCAGCACAATGACATGGGCACGGCTACGGTTTGGCCTCGGGTGAGTTTGGCTTAGCGATAGTGACGGGGCTTGGTGGCCCAGAGTTTGTCGGCGGCGGCCTGAAGAGGACGATGACGAGGGAGCAGGTCGGCTGGGAGGTGGGGGTGAGCCGTGGCCGGAGCTCGGTGGTTGATGGTGGCCGGCAATGGAGTTTGGGGTCAAAGGAGAGGGGCTTTGGAGAAGGTGGCCGTCGGTGAGCTCGTGGGTTGGAGAATCTTGGGGAGGAAGATGAGGAGAGAGTTTGAGAAGGGGTAACGCTGGCGAGGTGGGTTGTGGTGGCCGGAGAAGGAGGTTGAAGGCAGGGAGAAGCTCTGGTTGGAAGTAGTGGGGAGCTCGGGGGTCGGCTGGCGGTCACGGAGGGCTGCGGCTGGTGGCGGGGAGGTGGCAGTGGCGAGAGGGTGACGGTTGGTGAACGCCGGTGGTGGAGGCGGCGGCCGGTGCGCAGTGGGACAGTGGGTGTTTGGGGGGGGGCTGGGTGAGTGAGCGGGAGAGAGAGGGAGAGAGAGATAGAAAGAGAAAGAGAGCGTGAATGGGGTGAGAGAGAGAGAATTTAAAAAAAGAGAGAATTAGAAATAATTTAATAATAATTAATGGGATTAATTTGGGAATTCAAAGAGATTAACGAGGGTTTATTTGGTGTTAAATGGGATTAAAGTAGGGATTTTCAAAAAGAATAACCAGTTGAGGGAAGCAGAAAAGTTGAAGGTGGGTGGGTTTGGGTTTTGGGTTTTGGGTTTGGGCCTTGGGCCTGGGAATTTGTTAAAAGGGAAAATAGAATAGAAAAATAATAGAATTTGGGAAAAATATTATTAAAATACGGTTAATACGTACACAAGGAAACCGGTTCTTACATCATACCCTCCTCACAAAGATATCGTCCTCGAAATTAAAAGAACGAATACAATGAACGAAAACCTACATGAAAAGATGCGGGAAGTGCGAACGGATATCCTCCTCACGTTCCCAGGTTGATTGTAACACCCTAGCATTGTTATACTATATTTATTTAGGGTATTTCCAATTTTGCGACAAATTTCTTTATTATTATTAATTTTGGGTTGCGGATAGTGCAATTGATAGTTGTGGTTATTATCCGACCCACCCGCATGTTTGAAACCCATCACGGTTCATGATTACATCTAATATTTGTTAATACAGAGTATCCGTGCAAATCTAGATTCTATACACATATATAATATATTCCACATATATTTTAATAATACAAAGTAAAAATCAAATAACATATTTTAATATCTAGCCTTGCATGTCATGGTACCCCATATCATGTGGTTGCACCCATATATCGTATTCATACCCTAATTGTTAAACACACAGATTATTTGATCGCTACGTATATTTACGTAGATCCATATTTGGGGGTATATGTTTTTATTTACCGGATATCACATTATGATTTAGATTCTTACGTATATTCTCCATATTGAAAAACTAGATTTTTGAAAGGATACGAGTAATATTTGAAGAAATCCGGTATTATCTGAAGAATCTAACTATATATATATATCAGTTATATATATATAATATATTATATTAATTTAACTAATCATTCTCGTCTCTCTCTCTCTGTCTCTGTCTCTTTGGGAAAAAAACTACTATGCAAGGGCTTGCATGGTGCAAGCCCTTGCATGGCCCTTGGATGGGCTCCCCCCACTTGCAAGGGGAGCCCACCCAATGGCTCTAGAGGGGCTTGCTCCATGCAAGCCCTTCTAGAGTAGTTTTTTCCGTCTCTTTGTGTCTCTGTCTCTTTCTTTCTCCGTTCTCCTCTCTCTCTCTCTCTCTCTCTCTCTATATATATATATATATATATATATATATATATTATAATTATTATAAAACCTATTATAAAATTGAAACCTCATCCATACTCTCTCTCTTCACCGTTACTTCTCCTTTTTCTTCCCCACGAACGCAAACCTTAATCCACACCGCCGCCGACTTCACCTCGTCGCCACCATCTCCTCTGTCCTCGCCAAGTACAGAGAACCCCACAGCAACTCTTCTTCTCTCTTCTGTCTTCTTTCTATTCTTGATTTTCGGCCGTCTTGCCGGAGTTGCGTGCGTCACCGACGGTCCAGACGATCCAGTCACCGTCGTCTAACTCAGTCACTACGTCACGTCACTGCTCAGCCAGGTCCAGTCCTGTGCACGTAAGTTTTGCATCGCGACGTTATTTCGACGTCGGAACGTGACATCCAACGTGAGATCCGATCAGGCAGGTTATAAACTTGCAACATGCTATATTATTATATCGATATTTATTTAATAAATGATAGTGCATGTAGCAGAATTTACCGTTTTTTAGTATCCGTCTGTATCCGTACTGATAATAGTTTATCTAGTTGCATGCCGGAACATCACGATATTATCATACTACTATATTAGTTCAATATGTTATCTAGATTGCATCATATACGGTAATGGACGTATAATGGTTATTACAGATAGATATATATGCATCCTGGCATTAATTGTGTTTCGATATTGATTACGGTTTTACATTGGTATCTATTTTGGTTAATATTCAGCACATGACATATTCACGACACATTACCAGACTTGTTACTTGGATCTTATTGATGGATGTAACTTGTTGTCTACATAGACAAGACCTGTACCTGCTTGATCCTGTGTTGGCATTAGATTCATATCGTCAATGCCTGATTTAAACACAGAACTTTAGGGGAAAAGGAGAAATCAAGAATATAATCGAAACGTAACTCAAGAAGATATTATTATTGTTTGCCGTGATTCCGGGCGTTACGGAATAAATCATTATTTGCCGTGATTCTGGGCGTTACGGAATAAATCATTATACCGTGGTCTCATGGAGAATGAACGGGATATATTGTACCGTGGTCCCATGGGGAATGAACGGGATATGTACCGTTGAGTAATGATGATGATTAAATTAATTGATTTCAAAGAATTCTAGAATAGATAATCTAGAGGCACAGACTTTAGGACACATCACATACATACAACTCACTGTTTTATACCTATGTTTATTATTCGTACACATGTTTAATAATAGTATCATATCTTGGTTACTACTATTAATTTTGATATTATGACGCACTGACGTCTAGGTTTTGCATGGCCTAGTTCCTCTGACGTTATCGCAGGCAGATCAAGAGAAGTTTAACAATCAATCCGAACAATGAGAAGCTAGTTATTTAGTTTAGAGACTCTTAAGTTTATTATTTCAGCAGTTTTATTTCTATTGATGTGAGCCCATATTGGGACGTGATTCAGATACTATTGTTTATTGGATCTTAATTCGTTTCCGCTTTATGCATTTCTTGATTTTAGTTATTGTGGTAGATGGACATGTGTTAGCTAGATTTTATTTTACTGTTCTTGATATCTGATTGACAGCCGTAATGTGACTGTGGAGGGATGATTCCTAGACACAGGTAGCATGGTTGGCTCTGTCATGTGCCGTGTTTGCGTATTTTGTGAAGCGGGGAGTGACAGGGTTTGTTTGGTATTAGAGCCATAGGTTTTAGGTTAGTTAGGGATTGGTTCATTTTGTTGTTGGGTATAATATCCAATACATTGTCCTTAAGACCTAGAATTTTAGGAACATGTCCTGCACATTATTGTCTTGTCATTCAAATTCTTAAATCTTATCTTTGCCTTAACTCTTTTATCTTGACGATATGGAAATGATATTGCATCTCGGCTTGGAATCCTCCTGATTCCTTATTGTTTCTCCCTTCTTATTTCTTCGATTCTGATAATAGGATTTGGGCGACTTGAATGGAGTTATGTGATTGTAACTATGTACTGCGGCATGGTTACAACGCGGTACTCTATTTTAGTAATCTGGAGTCCTATTTTGATTCATTTTCTTGACTTATGGTCGTTGTATTATCTTGTTTCCTCTCGGCATCATTGCTTACGAGTTTATGCCTTATCGCGAACTTGAATCCAACAACCGCGTTATATCTTTCCCTTTTTCCCGTAGTGACTAATCCGTTTGTGTTTCAAAGAACAAGGAGAAACACAAGAAAACATATGATGATTGCAATAGTTAGAGATCAACCCCAGCGGGAGATGGTATAGACTTCTTCAAGGCCGATCAGATGTAAGATGTTTGATTGAAGAAGTTCTGATGAACCCGCTTCAGTTTATCAGAGTAATGCAATGGAAGTGTGGTTGGCTGTTAACCCACGAGCCGTAGAACAGACCTGTAAATTCAAGATGAAGGGAACTGTTTGTGTGTGTATCGAAAGGCGATGTTCGTGAACAAGTTGCAGATGAAGCACCGATAGTTGTTCGGGAATTCATGAAGATATTCAAGGAAATCTAGGGTGTATCGTCTGTAACGACTCTGAATTTACTGTATAAAATTTTTCAGTTTAAAGTACATAAAGGTGTTTACAAGCATGAGTACAAGTTATAAGTAAATTTTGTTTAGGAACAACAAGAAACAACTTGTAGCTCACTGATAAAACCTTGCACTGCTGTGACATAGCCCCTGTGTTCGAATCCCATCAGACACATTTATTTTTACTGATTTATTTCCAAACTTTTTGGACGTCCAAAAGTTTACACGTGTAATGCACATAAAAATAAAAAGTTTGAAGAAATCAAACATGTGCAAAATGGAGTTGACAGAGGGATGTACGCGTGGCATCAATCCACCGGCCCTATTCACCAAATCGACCGGCGAGATCCTCCCTAGGGCCGGCACCGACGGTCCCCCGAGCCCAATGAGGCCCGGGCTTTGCAAACAAACCCTTTCCCCTACCCTAACTCCCCTGCACTATTTGATCGCTCTGCAATCAAACATAGACCTTTCAATTCCCCATTTATCATCATTTTAATGCATTTTAATTCCAAAACCCTAATTCCATACCATAAATACTACCCCATACTCTAGCCCTTCATCATTCTGAAAATTATAGCCAAAACTCTTAAAATTTCTTAAGTACAAGTGGAGTAGAAGAGGAGTTAGCAAGCGATCAAGTTCGGGCGAGTATCGAAGCAAATTCCGGCAATTCCGCGATGCCGCGACGAAAACCCATTCTTCTTCTATCTTCTCTTAACCAAAATATCTAGTAAGTCCCTCCCAATCCCTGTTCTTCTTGTTTGAAAATCTCTTTTCAAAACATATGTCGTTACGTGGAGTTAATACCGACATTTTCTTCTAAACCCTAGAAGACCACTTTTTCTTAAACATTGCTCATCCATATTTTTACACCATATTTGTAATCATAAAACCAATATTTAGATCCAACTTTTAATCAAAACATCATGCAAAATAACTTTAAATTAACATTTGCATTAAAATACCATGAAGTTTGTATATTATCTTTATTTGTTTTGCCTACACATACCTTTAGGAAAATTCATGAGGTAACGACCCATCTTTCACAAACACACATGGTTCCATAGCACGATATATTCTTATATGAATTTTGTTACGAATACAATATTACTAGAAAATACCATTTACTATAAAAAACGGTTTTCTTTTAAATTGAATTTTAAATTCCTTTGTAAATATACCTCTACAACCCTCTTTAGGGGACCCGCTATTGGATGATGTAGATTATCACACATCTTTGGGCCAGTAGAGCGAGATGCAGACCTCCTCACGGAGTATTCGGTCTCGAAAAGTTTTTAATACGGTTTTTAAGAAAAAATCAATTTTCTACTTAAATAAAAAATTTAATTTTTAATAATTATATAAAAAATTACAAATCCATCTATTTTCAAAAATATAATAGACTTACATTTTTTTTATAAAAGAATTCCAAGTTTCACCAAATTACCATCAGGATATCCACAAAAGTCAAGTTTTACAATAAAATACCATGAACTTTTCAAGCTAAGCTATTATCACTAAAATACCTCAAATTCCTAAAATTCACATCCATGGAAACCCTAAATAATATAAATAACTTTTCGAGATTATTTTGAAATTATATTAAAAATATTTTTCATATAACCCCCTCGAGTTATATAAAACAACATTTAAGGACTTTAGTAAATATAGGTTTAAGCGGGATCAATTCTCTTGAGCCCTAGGGAGCTGGAAAAAGTGAGTGCTTGCCTATTTAAGGTAGAAAACTTAACGGAGTTATCAATGGTAATTGTCTTGGAAAAAGACACAAATCCTGCCATCCATGTGCAGCAGTTACCGATAACTCCTGAACCTAATTCAGGATCTAAATCAGTTACAAGTGTCTGACTCAAGTCTGAGTCTAATCTAAACCTGAATCCAAATCCAAATCAGAATCCAATTCAAACATGAATCCAAATCTAACATATATACTTGAACATGAACCTGAATACATGAATTCAAACTTCAATATCAAACCTGAATACATGACTTGACTTGACCGAACCATGGCTATAACTTAACATGACTACAAGATTACATCCTGAACCTGACTACTTGAATAACTTATATCCATGGTTTCGGCAAGACTTGTGAATATAATCTATACAATACATTACGGGGTTAACGGGGTAGATTGGTACGGAATGTATTAACGTGGCGCGGGATGGTCACTAAAAGACACCTACATGAACTCTCGTGTCGTTGTCCCGTGAGTTTTGACGATGCCTTGTACCACATATTACCATAGTCCACGGGGTAAGATGGACTCCTCTCATATACACAGATACCTTCTGTACCAAGCTACAAAAAACTACGTTAGTATAACAAACATATACCTATACATCTTACCAGTTCCATTTTATACTACTTGTAATATTCCATTCTTTCTTTTGGGACTTACCGAGCGCTAGTTCGCTGACAACATTCCTTTCTATTTTCTCTCTTTGGAATGTTCGTTAGGAGGACAGGACTCTCAGGAGATCGAGCCCAGCCAGGAGGATGTGGACCAGCTCACTACCCATCAGGACTACTAGCTTCCTTGTACTTACTGTTATTTTGTATGCTACTGTTTAGGCACTGCTTTACCCATTGTACTTTCCTTTTCAAAACAGTTGTATGTAAAAATGAATGTTAATAAAATTTGTTGTTCATGTTATATCTCTTGTCATTCTTGTGTATCTTTATATATTGCTTAATTACGCTTAACTTATTTCTTTCTTAGTAAATATGTTGCGGGTCTCGCCACGTCACCGTTTCCGTATGCTGGGAAGCGGGGCGTGACTGGTTTTGTTGGCGGCCCATGCAAGTCAGTTCTGCATGAAGTCCTAAGCAATATATATCACAAGAATTATAAGAATCAACAACTATACATTCTTTACATTTCAAATTCCTTAAATCTTTCATAAACTTTCCTTTTTCTATCAGGGTCATGGATTCTCCCAACAACACTAGCACGAACGTCAATGGCAACACCCCATCGCCTACTCTACCACCTACCATTGCAGCTCCCATCAACGAGTAAACAATACTGCTTGAGGTAATCAAGAGCCTCCTGGAGGGTCAGCAGCAACATACTGCTATCCTCATGTATCGCCCAGAAGTCGAGGCACCCGGAGTCAAACAATTCCGGGCACTGCACCCGAAATATTTTTCGGGGAAATAGAGCCCACTGGAGGCAGAAGAATGGGCTCAGTCTATCGAAGATGATCTAGCATCAGTACATGTGCCAGAAATTGCTTGGGTGAGAGTTGCGAAGCTGCAACTAACAGACAACGCCAGAGTCTGGTGGAAGGCTGAGGAAAGCCGTCTCGTCCAACCGATTGAATGGAAGACGTTTCACGATATGTTCGACACGAAGTACTTCCCTGAGACTGCTCGTTTCGACATAGAACATCACTTCATCCACTTACAACAAGGCTCGATGTGGAGCAAATCCGTAGATGAATATGATGCTAAGTTTACCATGCTTAGCAGGTAAGATATTGTCTCAAATTCAAATTCCTGATATCACATATTTCACTGCTAACACAAGACCATAACAGGTTCACGGCACACCTGATTCTTACTGCTGAGATCTGGGCATGACGATTTCAGCAAGGGTTGGACACAGAAATCCAAGCTACACTTGTTACAGCGGATTTCCCAACCCATGATCTCACTTTGAAGGCTGCCCGACGCTATGAGACAGTTGTGAAGAAGAAGGGTAGACCATAGACTACCGGTGTGAAATGTCCTGCCATCCAGATGGTAGGAGGAGCCTCTTCTAGGCCAACTTTTGCACCCAAGAGACCGGGAGGATCATTTAACCGGCCCAGTCCATACTTTTGTTTTTACTGCAAGAGGAATGGACACCTGGTGAAAAACTGCAGGCGTGCAAATGGCCTGTGTTTGGTTTGTGGCGCATCCACTCACGCCATAGGAGCATGTCGATATCGACTCAACCCAGCTCCAGCACCTAGATCCACAATCACAATTCCGCAGCGGCCATCTATTTAGGCTCATGTACCTTGCTTAGCCCTACCTGCACCGCCTCCACGTGGACCTCCTGCACAGACTCCTCGTCAATTCCATCAGGCATAGAGGAACATGCCTCAAGGGAAGAGAATCGTGTCCCAGGGACAGATGAATGTGCATCTAGTAAGGAGGAATGTACCCCGAAGTCAGGCTTTCACCATGACAGTTGAGAAAGCCGAAGCCACTGGCCAAGTTATCACTGGTAATTCTCACTCCATTCAATCCTTGGATATCACCCTATATTTCTCCCGTATCTAAAACCAATCTCACACAACTTAGGTACTATACTAGTAGCCACCCTTCCTGCATTCTCACTGTTCGACACTGAAGCGTCACATTGCTTCATGTCGCAACGATTTGTGAGAACGCATGCGATTCCCGTGAAGCCACTCATTTCAAGTTGGAATGTCAGTTCCGGGAATGGAGTATTGAAGGCAACCAAGGGATTTGATCAGTGTCCAGTTGTAGTTTGCGGATGAGAATTCTACGCGAATTTCAAAGTACTGGACATCCCAAACTTCGATGTTGTGTTGGAAATGGACTGGCTGGGAGTTTTCTATGCTATGATTGATTGCCGTCAAAGGAGGGTGGTATTTGAGATACCAGATCACCCAGTCTTCTAATTCAAGAGCGGAGATAGAACTTTGGAGTCAGGAATCTTCCGTGCTAAACCGAACGATGCAGAAGTGTTTTCCCTCCCGGCAGAAGAAGAAAAGCCAGAAGTAGTTCGGGAGTTCGAGGATGTGTTCCCTGAAGATATAACAGGTTTGCCTCCCGATCGAGCTCTTGAATTCAGCATTGATTTTGTACCTGGTGCGCAACCGGTAATCAAAGCTTCGTATTGGTTAAGTCCTGAGGGATTGAAGGAGATCCGCATTCAGTTGGACGAACTCCTGAAGAAAGGTTGGATTCGTCTCAGCACTTCAAGTTGAGGATCTCCAGTTTTGCTCGTGAAGAAGAAAGAAGGTTCATACAGAATGTGTGTAGATTATCGAGCTCTGAATGAAGTGACGATCAAGAACAAGTATCCACTACCGCACATCGATGATCTTTTCGATCAGCTAAGTGGGTCTTGTGTATTTTCGAAGCTAGATCTTCGTTCAGGTTATCATCAGGCGAAGGTCAAAGAGTCTGATATTCCGAAGACGGCGTTCAGGACTCGCTATGGTCATTACGAATATCTCATGATTCCATTTGGAGTGACCAATGCACCTGCTATCTTTATGAATCTGATGAACCAAGTTTTCCGAGAGTACTTAGACAGGTTTGTTGTCATCTTCATCGACGACATCCTGGTGTATTCAAAGAACCGGAAAGAACACGCCGCGCACTTACGGATTGTCCCGGAGACATTGCGACAACATCAGCTCTATTCTAAGTACAGTAAGTGTAAATTTTTGCTAGATCAAGTTGGATTTCTCGGACATATCGTTTCAGGTGAAGAAATCTCAGTAGATCCAGCTAAGGTGTCAGCTGTCAGCGAAAGGCCGACACCAAATATGGTGAAGGATATTCGAAGTTTTTTGGGATTAGCAGGATACTACCGATGATTCATTGAAGGCTTCTCAAAGATTGCAGCACCCCTGACCAAGCTCAAACGTAAGGATGAAGCTTTCATGTAGTCAGAAACATATGAAAATGTTTTTGTAGAACTCAAGTCAAGGTTAACTTCTGCTCCTATTCTCGTAATACTGGATCAATCTGAAGGTTTCGTTGTACATTGTGATGCTTCTGGTAAGGGATTAGGATGTATCATACACCAGCATGGAAAAGTTATAGCTTTTGCATCAAGACAGCTGAAAGTTCATGAGGGCAACTATCCAACACATGATCTGGAGTTGGCAGCCGTTATCTTCGCACTTAAGATTTGGCGCCATTATCTTTTGGGAGAACGAGTGGATACATACACTGACCACAAGAGTCTGAAGTATGTATTTACTAAGAAGGAATTAAATATGCGGCAGAGAAGATGGCTAGAACTCATGACGGACTTCAACAGCAACCTACAGTATAATCCTGGGAAGGTGAATGTAGTTCCTGATGCACTTAGCTGCCAGCCATTAGCAATGGAACTCACTGCTCAATGGAAGTTACAGAAAGAATTGCACTGGATGGAGATCAAAGTAGTTATGCCAGGTAACACTTCGTATGTGATGAACTTACAAGTCCAGTCTGCTCTTGTCAATCAGATCAAGGCAGCTCAAGCTAATGATGCCAAGCTACAAAAGATCCAAGAATAAGTAGAAAGTGGACTTCGAACTGACTTCATCATCCATGAAGATGGATCCTTGAGATATGGAAGTCGATTGTGTGTGCCACACGGTCCAGTTCGAGAAGAGTTGATGAAAGAAGTTCACAGCTCTCCTTATTCTGTACACCCCAGTGGTACAAAGATGTACAAGGATCTACGGCAACACTACTGATGGCATGGAATGAAGCGTGATGTAGCCAGAAGCATAGCCAAGTATTTGGTGTGTCAGCAAGTAAAGGCTGAGCATCACAGAACTGCTAGTCTACTTCAGCCGTTACCAATCCAAGAATGAAAATGGCAGCACATTACCATGGACTTCGTGACTGCTCTTCCTTGCAGCACGAAGGGTAACGACGTAGTATGGGTTATTGTGGATCGACTCACCAAGTCGGCTCACTTTATTCCATTTTGAGTTGGTCAATCTACCGAGACATTAACAAAGAAGTACATGGCGGTGAGCATGAATCTAAAGTAAGATTTAACTCTTCAAAATGCACTAAATTGATACCCATTAAATCATGCAGGAGATTGTGAGATTACATGGAGTACCAGTTTGCATCATCTCCGATCATGATACCAGATTCCGATCACAGTTTTGGCAAAGTCTGCAAGCTAGCCTGGGAACGAGTCTGAACTTCAGCACGGCTTACCATTCATAAACGGACGGACAGTCCGAGCGAACAATTCAGATTCTATAAAACATACTAAGAGCTTGTATGTTAGACTTAGAGGTTCGTGGAAAGATCAGCTACACCTTGTGGAGTTTTCATACAACAACAGCTATCAGGCGAGTATTGGAATGACACCATTCGGAACACTCTACGGAAGGAAGTGTCGATCACCACTAAGTTGAGACGACATCGGAGATCGTGAACTCCTTGGACCAGAGATGATCTTGGCAACTGTAGACGTAGTTCACACGATCAGGGAAAGAATGTGCATAGCCCAAGACAGACAAAAACATTGGGTAGATGCAAAGCAGCGACATCTGGAGTTCCAACCTGGAGATCATGTTTTCTTAAAGATCTCTCCAAACCAGGAAGTGATCCACTTTGGAAAGAGGGGTAAGCTCAGTCTAAGATACATAGGACCGTTCGACATACTCGAACGAGTCAGAGAAGTGGCATACCGTTTGGCACTACCACCCTCATTGGAAGGAGTGCACAACGTGTTCCATATATCCCAGTTTCGAAGATATGTGAGTGACCCCAGCCGCATCCTTGGTCACCCCGAGCTCACTGTACAGACAGACCTAACTTGCGAGCAACAACCCGTTGAAATCCTGGATAGAAAGGTAAAGACATTATGAAACAAGGAAGCAAACTTGGTCCGAGTAATGTGGAGAAAAGATTCGCCAGGAGAATCAACCTGGGAACGAGAAGAAGACTTGCATGAAAGATACCCTTACCTATTTGTAAATTAGTCCTTATATAATGTAAATTTCGAGGATAAAATTTTTATAAGGAGGGTAGAATGTAACACTCTGAATTTACTGTACAAAATTTTTCAGTTTAAAGTACAGAAAGGAATTTACAAGTCTGAGTACAACTTATAAGTAAATTTTGTTTAGAAACAGCAAGAAACAACTTGCAGCTTACTGGTAAAGCCTTGCACTGCTGTGACGTAGCCCCTGTGTTCGAATCTCATCAGACACATTTATTTTTTCTGATTTATTTCTAACCCTTTTGGAAGCCCAAAAGTTTACACGTGCAATGCAGATAAAAATGAAAAGTCTGAAGAAATCAAACATGTGCAAAATGGAGTTGACAGAGGGATGTACATGTGGCATCAATCCACCGGCCCCATTCACCAAATTGATTGACGAGATCCTCCCTAGGGTCGGCACCGACGGTCCCCCCGAGCCCAATGAGGCCCGGGCTTTGCACACAAACCCTTTCTCCTACCCCTAATTCCCCTGCACTGTTTGATTGATCTGCAATCAAACAGAGACCTTTCAATTCTCCATTTATCATCATTTTAATGTATTTTAATTCACCCTTTTAATTCCAAAACCCTAATTCCATACTATAAATACTACCCCATGCCCTAGCCCTTCATCATTCTGAAAATTATAGCCAAAACTCTCAAAATTTCTTAAGTACATGTAGAGTAGAAAAGGAGTTAGCAAGCGATCAAGTTCGGGCGAGGATCGAAGCAAATTCCGGCGATTCCGCGACGCCGCGACGACAACCCATTCTTCTTCTACCTTCTCTTAACCAAAATATCTAGTGAGTCCCTCCCAATCCCTCTTCTTCTTTTTTTGAAAATCCCTTTTCAAAACATATGTCGGTAAGTGGAGTTAATACCGACATATTTTTCTAAACCCTAGATATTCCACTTTTTCTTAAGCATTGCTCATCCATATTTTTACACCATATTTGTAATAATAAAACCAATACTTAGAACCAACTTTGAATTAAAAACATCATGCAAAATAACTTTAAATTAACATTTACATCAAAATACCATGAAGTTTGTATATCATCTTTATTTGTTTTGCTTACACATACCTTTAGGAAAATTCACGAGGTAAGCATTCGGTCTCGAAAGGTTTTTAATACGATTTTTAAGAAAAACACAATTTTCTACTTAAATAAAAATTTAATTTTTAATAAGTATATAAAAAAAATTACAAATCTATCTATTTTCAAAATAAAATAGTCTTACATTTTTTTATAAAAGAATTCCAAGTTTCACCAAAATACCATCAAGATATCCACAAAAGTCAAGTTTTACAATAAAATACCATGAACTTTCCAAGCTAAGCTATTATCACTAAAATATCTCAAATCTCTAAAATTCACATCCATGAAAACCTAAAAATATAAATAAATTCTCGAGATTATTTTGAAATTATATTAAAAATATTTTTCATAAACCCCCCCGAGTTATATAAAACAACATTTAAGGATTTTAGTAAATATAGGTTTAAGCGAGATCAATTCTCTTAAACCCCAGAGAGCCGGAGAAAGTGAGTGCTTGCCTATTTAAGGTAGAAAACTTAACGGAGTTATCAATGGTAATTATCTTGGAAAAAAAACACAAATCATGCCATCCATGTGCAACAGTTACCGATAATTCCCGAACCTAATTCATGATCTAAATCAATTATAAGTGTCTGACTCAAGTCTGAGTCTAATCTAAACCTGAATCCAAATCCAAATCAGAATCCAATTCAAACATGAATCCAAATCTAACATGTATACTTGAACATGAACTTAAATACCTGAATTCAAACTTCAATATCAAATCTGAATACATGACTTGACTTGACCGAACCATGTCTATAACTTGACATGACTACAAGATTACATCCTGAACCATACTACTTGAACAACTTGTATCCATGGTTTCGGCAAGACTTGTAAATATAATCTATACAATATTTTACGGGGTTAACGGGGTAGATTGGTACGGAATATATTAACGTGGCACGGGATGGTCACTAAAAGACATCTATATGAACTCTCATGCCGTTGTCCCGTTGGTTTTGACGGGGCCTTTTACTACATGTTACCATAGTCCTCGGGGTAAGATGGACTCCTTCTTCCCTGATAAAATATCAGGAAATTCCCCAATGGGGTATCACGTGCTGACACGTGACCAAAGGTCACGTGCTGACACGTGATGGGTTCCTGGAACTCTATTTTATAGAAATAAATTATAACAAAGCAGGCTATTAGTGGAGTCACGTGCCATCACGTGATGGGCCTTTGAAACCTACCAAAAGGGATTAAAAAATATAATAAGACACTAAGGAAATACCCCAATGGGGTGTCACGTGCTGACACGTGACCAAGGGTCACGTGCTGACACGTGATGGTTTCCTGGGATTCTGTCTTGATAGAATTAAATTCTAATCAAACAATCAATTAATGGAGTCACGTGCCCACACGAGATGGACCTTTAAACCCACTGAAAAGGATTGATAAAGTATAATAAAATAACAAGGAAAAATCCCAATGGGGCATCACGTGCTCATACGTGACCAAGGGTCACGTGCTGACACGTGATGATTCTTTAGTTCTTTAAAAACAACATTAAATGGTTAATTAGGGAGTCACGTGTGAACACGCGATGGGTTCATAAGCTCTTTAATTAATAGAATTAAATTCTATTTAAATTATCAAACATTGGGATCACGTGCCAACACGTGATAGGCTTTTAATCCTTCTGAACTAATAGAATTAAATTCTAATTAAGGGAAATCAAAGACCCCAACTAGGAAAATACTTCTTTAAATCTTTCCAAACAAAAAAGATGGTGCTCTGTAAAATGGAGCACCGTTGGATTAAAAATCCAATGGTGATTAAAATCACCAATTTATGGAAAGATTTTAACAAGGAAAGGAAAGATTTCCCTGAAATTCACCAAGAATAACAGACAGAATATCTTTTGGATTAAAAATCCAATGGTGAATAAAATTCACTGAGTGATCTAAAAGATCATGTTAGTTACAAAAACAACCAAAATCTTTCAATGAAAAATTCACTAAACAAATTGATTCTTTTCTTTCTCCTATAAATAGGAGCCAAGAAGAGGAGAGAAGAGGAGGATTTTCTGGATCTTGGAATTTTGATTTTCTGGAGAAAAAAAAGACAGCTGAGAGAAAAGAGAGGAGAATTTAATTCTCAAGAAAAAAACCCTAGGTGAGAAAGGAAAAAGAGATCTAAGCTCCATAAAACAAAAAGAGAATTTAATTCTCAATCTAAGAGTTTAACTCTTCTGAAAAAGAACTTAGTTCTTCCTCTGGTTGAAGATTTGCAGAAGCAAATCTCCCTACAGGTTGAAAATTTAATTCTCATCGGGGAGATTCTGCCATGCAGATCCAAAACTTAGAGAGAGAATTGAGTTTAGAGAATTTAATTCTCCCAAATTCACAGGAATTTAATTCCTCCCAAATAAAACTAGAGTTTAACCCTATATGAGAATTTAATTCTCCCAAATTCATAGGAATTTAATTCCTCCCAAATAAAATTAAGGTTTAACCCTATATGAGAATTTAATTCTCTCAAATTCATAGGAATTTAATTCCTCCAAAACAGAACTAGGGTTTAACCCTACAGAGAATTTAATTCTTAAAACAAGAGACTTAAAGCTCTCCATGCACGTAAAGAAATTGGTCACGTGGTGACACGTGACCCCCATTCTCAATAAGCAGAAAAGAGAAAACAAAACTAGGTCACGTGTTCCCACATGACCCTTAAAAAGACTCCCCAAAATGAGAAGGAAAAAAGCTTCGAGGCAATGCCTCACGTGCTCCCACGTGACTTCCAAAACAAAGGGAACAAAAGCAAAAGCAGTACTGGCTTTGGGCGTTCTCACGTGTCTTCACGTGACCCCTAATAAACACTCTTATAAATCAATGCATGAGTACCTATCACGTGCCTACACGTGATGGCCGTGAAAACTAAAAGCGTTTAACACTTACCTGAATATTCTGAGAACAAAATAAAGGAGGTCTGGCCCCACCTTTGGGTGCCTCACGTGATCCCACGTGACCCCTTCCTTTCTAGTGTTTAACACTATTTTGAGCATTTTGTCTTTAGTGTTTAACACTGTTTTAAATATATCACGTGTGGACACGTGACCGCCAGATGTCCTCTAGTGTTTAACACTATTTTCAAAGCCAGCTTAGCCCAAAATGGCTAAGTTTTCCAGAGGCAAATCTCCCCTTCAAATGAACTTTAAAATCCAGAGCTACAATGTTTAATGCTCAGCCAAAGACAAAAATGTTATCAGAGCCCTCAAACTCTTGTTTAGCAGTGCTAAATAATGAGGGGCTGAACCCAGACAAATGTTTAATGGTTTAACAAAGGGCCAACATTTCAAACTTAATTGGACTTAGCCCAAATTGGCCATAAGTCCTCAATTCATATTTAACTGAGCCAATGTGCTCACAATCTAATTAATTGATCTTAGTTCCAAATTGGACTATAGATCTCCCAATCAACTTTGGTTCAAGGGTACATCTCTGAACTCCTTTGATATTTGTCGTTGTAATCCTTCAACGTCTTCAGAGAGGTGACGGGTCCCGACAACCACACATTTCACAGACTATGACGTCTTTAAACTGGACTGTGGGGTCCTTAAACTCATGGACTATGATGTCCTTAACCTCGGACTGTGGGGTCCCTTTAAACCCACGGACTATGATGTCCTTAACCTCGGACCGAGATGTCCTTAAACTAACATTGGACCACCATGTCCTTAAAACTGGTAATCGACCACAATGTCTCTAAACTAAATAATAGAGCCCAAATGCTCTTTTGTTGGATCTAAACGATCCCGTTAAGTTGATCTTAGTCTAAAAATTAGACTAACGTATCCTTAACAAATGTTTAAGTTGATCTTAGTCTCAAATGAGACTAACGTATCCTTAAACCCAACCCCCAAACCCAAATCTAAGAAACATACGGATTTGGACTAATCCACGCCTTGCGGGCGACAACATAAATTAGTCTCCGTATACAATCCACGGGCAATCAAAAAAAAAACAAACACCCACGACACGAAGTGACCATCTGGAGAAGGAGAAAGTGGTTACCGCGATGCGGTAGCGTAATTAACTGCAAGGGCTTGCGCCTGCAGGGAAGAGCGTCCCCATAATCAAAACCCCCTCAAATGAGGGGGAATCTGACGAAGTCTGCTACATCGGCCGCATCTTTTTAAACCTTCGATACACGGTGTCATAAATCAACTTGGTATCTTCGGAGAGGTGGATGGATAGAACCAATTAGCATTTGCCCCGAAATTCAGGCAAGACGGACCTACGCGGTCGCGCCTCCGTGTTTCGGCGGGGAACAGATTCTGGCACGCCCGGTGGTACCTCTTCCTCATTCCACTCCACACTTCGTGTGTCATGTTCGCGAACGAATCACGGTTTGATATAGTTGCCCTTGGATTCGAGGTACTAAGATTTGGTGTCTTGCTTTGTGCAGAAGACGAAGGATTAATGGCTCCTACCTGCATAAAATGCTCTGGCTGCAACTGCAACTCTCGCTCCGTCCCGTCCGGAGGAGTGACTTACGAGCCCCATGTGGCCTCCCTGTTCACGATGCCGGTGGACCAAGTAACTCAGGCCACCACTGGGCTGTTCTTTGGGACTATGATCCCACCCATGAGCTTTAATACCCCGATGCTGCCGCAAGAAGCCCCAAGAAAGTCGGTCTTTGATCGACTTACCACTGCCGTGACCCCTCTCAACGGGTCGCCCAAGTCTAATGCCTCAGTTTTCAACAGACTGGGCCAGAATGCTAACAAGCCCGCAATACCTGAAACAGCCATTCCAAAACGGCTAGCCATCCCGACTCAAGCGGACGAAATCATCGCAGAGGCTTCTTCTGCCAAGAAGTCAGTCTTCACAAGGTTGGCCATTTCGGCTCCTGCTCCAGGCGAAGTCCCCAAAGCTGCTTCCCCTGCTCAGAGGTATGTCTTTGACAAATTGGACGTTGCTTTTCAACGGACATCGGTCTTTAAGAGGCTGACACCGGCGACGACCCTTCGCTAACACAGGGAGCATGACGAAGTCACCCCTACAGCTAAGACAATCCCATCCGTACGACATGCTCGACGTCGCCACTGGCGCCGAGTAAGGAAGGCTGGGGACATCTCCCCTTCTGGACTAACTCCGCCAGCCCCCATGGTGGAAATCAATGTTGTTCCAACTGGGAACAGTTTTGAACCGCTTAGGAGGGTTCGCAAGAACTCTCCGACTGCCGTGCTAAAGAGATCTCCTCCATCTATAGAGATTACCACAGAAAAGAAGCCGGAGCAGCCCCCTCAGCGGCTGTCCTCCAAAATTTATAAAGTCTGGCGACAGGTCCAGGAATCGGTAATGTAACCCTTCGAAAATCGTTTAGGCAGTTTTTCGGTAATCGGCTAATTTTTCGGCTTTTTCCATAAAAAGTCAAAATAGGTATTTTTCATTGTAGACCTAATTATACAAAATTTAGATAAGATATTACTATAATTTTGTCACTAAAATGTCACTTAAAATTTTCTAGTTAAATAAATTTTTTTTCGTAATTAATTATTTTTAATATTATTTTAAGCTTTTAAAAATACATTAAATTAGTGATAAATACAAATTTAATTAGGTAAATTTCATAATTAGGAGTCTTTATAAGCTAAAATAGGGTGTTAATAAATTGTATCATGACTTGATAAGATTTTAGTTTTATGGTTGGAAATTTATGAAAAAAATGATGTAAAAAGGGTTTTTTTTTGGAAAAAGTTGATGTGAAATGCATTAAATGAGATTTAAGGGGTATTTTTGACCTAGAAACTTTTACAAAAAACCCACAAATCCCCTCCCTTGCTGCTGGCCGAGCCTCACTTGCAGAAATTCCCCATTTCCTCACTTCTTTCTTGCTTCAATTTCATGCCAAAATCCATTAAAAATTCACAAATTCATTCTCCAATTCAAAGCAAAACCCTTATCCACTCTCTCCTCAAGCCAATTTAGCTTAAAACTTGAAGAAAGGAGACTTCTTTGGTGGCTTGAGCATGCTAGGGTTCAACTTGTGAGGTGAAATTTCTAAACTAGTTGTTAAATTGTAGATTGAATGTGCTAAAATTGAAATTTGAAGTGTTAATTTAGTAGTAATTGTTTGTTTAGGAAATTCAAGAAAGGGATTTGATTTTGAATTAGGGCTTGTAGCATGGTTGATGGAGTTAAGTTAGGGTTTGGTTATCTAATTGGTTAGAGTGGTTAATTGTGCGATGTTACGCTCGCTAGATCGATAAATTTGCGATATTTGCTTCGAATCAGTATGCTTTTTGCTTACTAGATTTTTATTAAAATTAGGATGTGATCTAATTGCGTTATATTAGCGATATAATTAGCTTCATATACGACTATTAGAGTGCGCGAATGCGGGGTTTTGTCTAGTCGGGTTTTAGTTTTGTCGATTTCCCCGAAATGACGATTCTAGTTAAAGATTTAGCGATTTTCGTGTGTTTTCCCGCGCACCGAGTGCACGTTATGTTTAATTCGAGAGCGTCGATATTTGTATATTGTGACTTGCATCGTTTTAGGATATGTAATCTTATGGTTGGTGTTGTGCAAATATAGGATCGGTCGGGGAAACATCGGACACTGCGCGTAAAGGCAAGGCAGTGGTCGGATCGGATTAGCGAGGCATTCAGGTGAGTAGATGTATTCATCTATGGGGGAATCGTCCGGATGGCGCGAGGCGCCCCCTAGTTGGGATTACCCTATTTCTTGCAAGACTTGTATTGCTAGTTAGCTTACCCATTTATTTACATTGCATACCCTCACAGCTAACCGTATACTAGATTGCATGGATATTCATATAACATTCATATACACATATGCGATATCACTTCGTAGGACACGAACACCATTACCATTGGCATCTGTTGCACGCGCACTATTCATGTGACACACACGCCTTTGGTAATTGCCATGCCACGTGCACCATAGAACCTGTTTAGTTTAGCATCGCCACTTGCATCATACATGATATATGAAATTGCATAGCATGTATATACCTCGCATCATCATCATACTTACATAGATTTTTAGCCACAATTCACATCGCATACCTTGTTATCATAGACATTTATCATATATAACATGTGGACATTATGATTTTCTTGAGGATTTCAGTATTGCTGCGATTTCTGGATTTTTGGGGAAACCGCAAGAATTTAACAAAATCTTATATTTATCATTTTTAAAACAAAGTTGCTATTTTCTCGTGATGTATGTGTCGTCCACCATGAGTTTTCATGTTTTCTGTTGGATTTCGAGACCCGATTCGAGGAGTGGATGAACCGTCTCGGGTACATGGTGGACCCGGTATGGTACCCCGGGGCAAGAAGATCGAGTTGTAGACGATGAGCCTGGCAGGGAAAGACTATCTACCGGTGATGTCTGGCGCGGCGGATATCCGGAGGATACCGACCGTTGTCGTGAGATTTGATGACATGGGCCGATCCGTACTGACGGAGCCCGATATTTGAGACATTGATACAGTGAGACATTGAGACAGATGTGATTTCATATTTGGTGTCGATGCTTGACACGGATTTCAGATGATTTCTTGATGGTATTTAGCTATTATACAGATATTCTTTTTCTAAAGATTAGAATGCAGAACTCTTAACATTTAAAACACTTAAAGATTTAGTAATGACATTGCATACATGTGCATGCATACTAGAGGTATTATATCACATCTGAACATACATGCTGTGACTCATTGCGTGCATTCTTACGGTTGCCTTATTAGATGTTATCTTCTACTCACGAGCTGACAACTCACCCCCGTTGTGCCACAGTGTCTTGCAGGTCGGACTCACCAGTCTTGTAGCGGCGGCTATCTTATCATCAGCTTCTTTTGCTCAGACTCGTGATATCGCCCGTAGGTGGGCTGTGAGCACACTTTATTTCTTTTTGCTCCATCATTGTATCTAGTATTCTCCATCTGCCACTTTCTATTTGTATATGCGACTTAGTGATGAGACTGAGAGATTTGTATATATGTGATTTCTTTTGGGTCGAGCTCACTTGAGCCGACGTTGTGTTTTCTGATATTTTGCTTTTCTTTTATGCTCTTTTTCTTGATATTACTTATATATTGCATGTGGTTGTGATCCGCCTTGGGCGAAGAGCTAGCTCCCGCTTAGGGATGCCATTTTATGATTACATGTTATATATATCTTGTTGTACCCATTTTGGGGGATAGAAAATACAGGGAAGACTCTGCCGAAATTTTCGGGAATTTTTGATGTTTTTAAAAAAAAAAGGGATTCTATGGAACTTAATGGATTTAAAAACCGTTTTCATTAAAGGTTTTCCTTCACTCTCTTTTGATTTTGGTTTAGATTTTCTGGGCTTTGGCTGACTTAGGTTACGGTACGCCTTTAGACGTCTCGTAATCTAAGTGCCAGTCACGTTCCGTACTTTCGGGTCGTGACAAAGTTGGTATCAAAGCGTAGGTTTTACCTTCCTGAGTGTAGGACGACCTTGGTAGATGGAGTAGGTGACTTAAGCAGAGTGGCGTAGCGTGGGTATGATCCGCGGCATACTTACGATACGGTACTCCGCCTAAGTGACCTTAGGACATAATTGCTTGTATTTCCTTTCTTGATTCCTTGCATTCCTTGATTCAATTGCAATGATCTTATCAGTCCTGTTTCTTATTCCAGCTTCGATGCCGCCAAAGACTACGAGAGCTCAGCGGGCTGCCGCTAGGGATGAGATTCGAGCGGGCTCGTCTGAGGCGAGGATCGAGCGGGAGGATACGCCTACCCCTCAGGGTCATATTGATCCGCCTTATCCAGACCGTATTGCCAGATTAGAGGCTGGCATGCAAGAGTTGCGACAGATGATGGGATCTTTAGTTGAGTCCAGCCGGGCACAGAGATCCGAGGACGTTCCTTCCACCGCACATACCACGATTGTACCTGCTGCACAGATGGTCACTCCTGCTGCTACTACGGAGACTATCCCTGTTTCACTACAGGAGTTCATGAGATTGAGACCTCCAGCTTTTACCGGTATGGATGCGATAGAGGACCCACAAGCATTTCTTGATAGGATGGCTCGGATTTGCCGTTCGTTGAGGTGTTCTGAGGATAGATTGGTGGAGTTTGCGAGTTTTCGTCTGGAGGGTCTTGCCCAGACATGGTACGATTCAGTAGAGAGAGGCCGAGCTGCAGGTCTGCCTTCTATGACCTGGGATGAGTTTACAGCTGCATTTCTTGCCCGTTTTCTTCCGGAGAGTGTCCGAGATGCTCGAGCCCGTAGTTTTGAGTCTTTGCGCAAGACTCCTGGGATGACAGTGTCGGAGTATGATATACAGTTTACCCAGTTGTCTCGATATGCTCCGTACCTAGTAGACACATAAGAGAAGAGAATAAAGAGGTTTGTGCGAGGGCTTGATACACAGCTATTCCTTGCCATCGGCACCCAGCACTTTGATACATACGCAGCCGCGATGAATGCAGCCTTACTTTTGGAGGGGCGTATTTCTGAGACTCCGGTCGTTTCTGGGCCGAAGAGGATCCGTACTGATACGCCAGCTCAGCGGCAGATGGGTAGACACCGCGATAGATTATTTCTGGGAGATGGTGGAGGCAGAGGATTGAGACGAGGTCAGTTCTTTGGTTCATATCCACAGACCCAGCAGTCGTCGCCAGGATGTTTTCGGTGCGGGAGTCAGTACCACCGTGTCAGAGACTGTACCATAGGACGTCAGGGCGCGGCGACAGTTCCGCATGTGACCTTACCACCCTCACCACCTCCTTAGAGAGCTCTACTTCCTACTCCTGATGATGCTCCACGCCAGTCAGATGCTTCTAGAGGTCGTGGGCGTGGCGGTCCGGTTCAGAGAGGACGAAGCGACAGAGGCAGAGGCAGGGGCCGAGGTAGAGGCAGAGGACAGCCAGCTATTAGTGGTGGACAGGACCGAGTGTTCGCGTTGACTCCTCAGGATGCACAGGCATCCAATGCCGTCGTGACAGGTACTCTGCCAGTATGTTCTTTTGATGCACGGGTATTATTTGATCCAGGCTCCACACATTCCTATGTATCCACATACTTTGCACCGAGGTTGGGCCGAGAGTCTTCTCCATTAGATCAGCCGCTTGTCGTTATTCCACCGATAGGCGAGCCTTTTGTTTCCCGTTTTGTGTACCGATCGTGTTCCGTTCGTATCGGGGAGAGAGATTCTTCAGTTGATTTGATTCTCCTCGATATGCTAGACTTTGACGTTCTTCTTGGTATGGATTGGCTAGCTACCTGTTATGCATCCGTGGACTGCCGTGAGAAAGCAGTCAGATTCAGTTTTCCTGGTGAGCCGGTTCTTGTGATTCAGGGAGATCGTAGCGCTACCCTTCCTAGCTTGATTTCTTCTCTTCGCGCTGGTCAGCTCTTAAGGAAAGGGTGTCAGGGATTCTTAGCTTATGTTTGTGATACTAGCTCCACAGAGGTTCCGTTGGACTAGGTCCCTATTGTGAGAGAGTTCCCTGATGTATTCCCTGACGAGCTTCCTGGTCTGCCACCAGAGCGCGAGATTGAGTTCTGTATTGACTTGATCACCGGCACGGGGCCTATCTCTATACCGCCTTATCGGATGGCCCTGGCGGAGCTGAGAGAGCTAAAGGATCAGTTACAGGACTTGCTAGACAAAGGGCTTATCCGACCGAGTGTGTCACCTTGGGGTGCTCCCGTCCTGTTTGTTTAGAAGAAGGACGGAAGTATGCGTTTATGCATTGATTATCGTCAGCTGAACTGGGTTACTATGCGGAACAGATATCCCCTACCCCGCATTGATGACTTATTTGATCAGCTCCAGGGTGCAGGGTTCTTCTCGAAGGTTGATTTACGGTCAGGTTATCACCAGTTGCGGGTTCGGAAGGGGGATATTCCGAAGACCGCTTTCCGTACTCGATATGGTCATTATGAGTTCTTGGTGATGTCGTTCGGGCTCACCAATGCCCCGGCAGAATTTATGGATTTGATGAACCGTGTATTCAGGCCGTATCTCGATCAGTTCATTATTGTGTTCATTGACGACATCTTGGTTTATTCTCGGAGCCGGGAGGAGCATGAGCAGCACTTACGTATCACATTGCAGACTTTGAGGGAGCATCAGCTGTTCGCCAAATTTTCCAAGTGCGCATTCTGGTTAGACAGTGTCGACTTCTTGGGTCATGTGGTGATGAGAGATGGTATTTGTGTGGACCCGAAGAAGATCGAGGCAGTTCAGCGTTGGCCTAGACCAGTATCAGTTACAGAGGTTCGCAGTTTTCTAAGTCTGGCCGGCTATTATCGACATTTTGTCCAGGATTTCTCCCGCATTGCTGCACCGTTGACCGGATTAACCCGGAAAGGGGTTCCTTTTGATTGGACCCAGGCATGTGAGGATATTTTCCAG
Source organism: Agapanthus africanus (assembly GCA_030015575.1). Taxonomy (NCBI): domain Eukaryota; kingdom Viridiplantae; phylum Streptophyta; class Magnoliopsida; order Asparagales; family Amaryllidaceae; genus Agapanthus; species Agapanthus africanus. Next base: position 129,714,437 of record CM057341.1, read on the forward strand.
CAGTTGAAGACTCGTTTGACTACTGCACCAGTGTTAGCATTGCCTTCAGGATCAGGCGGGTTCGTAGTATATTGTGATGCTTCTCGAGTGGGGCTGGGCTGTGTATTGATGCAGCACGACAGAGTTATCGCGTATGCTTCTCGGCAGCTGAGGAAACACGAGCAGAACTACCCCACCCATGATTTAGAGATGGCTGCTGTGGTATTTGCACTTAAGATCTGGAGACATTACCTATACGGTGAGTCGTACCAGATATTCACTGACCACAAGAGTTTGAAGTATATCTTCCAGCAGCGAGATCTGAACCTGAGACAGCGCCGTTGGATGGAGTTGGTGAAAGATTATGACTGCGAGATTCGATACCATCCGGGCAAGGCGAATGTGATGGTAGATGCTTTGAGTAGGAGGCCCGGAGGTAGCTTATCTTGTTTGAGCGCAGTACAGATGCAGTCGACGGCGGATTGGCAGGTTTTATGTGATAGCAGAGTGCAGTTTGAGTTTACTCCTACAGGGGGATAGCTGGCCCATTTCAAAGCACGCCCACAGTTACTTGACCGTATCCGCGAGGCACAGTCCGGCGATGCCCGTATTTTAGAGATTATTGAGCAGATTCGGCAGGGCAGAGTTTCTGAGTTCGTGATTGATGATCAGGGGATACTTCGATTTGGGACTCGACTGTGCGTGCCAGATTCAGAGGGACTGAGGCGTGATATTCTCGAGGAGGCACATAGATCAGTATACAGTGTTCACCCAGGTTCCACCAAGATGTACCATGATTTGAGAGAGGTTTACTGGTGGGACGGGATGAAGAAGGATGTTACAGACTTTGTGTCGAGATGCCTGACTTGTCAGCAAGTCAAGGCCGAGCACCAGAGGCCAGCCGGCGAGTTACAGCCTTTGCCCATCCCTGAGTGGAAGTGGGAGCAGGTCTCCATGGACTTCATTGTGGGTCTACCCAGGACCAGTCGAGGGTATGACTCTATTTGGGTGATTGTGGATCGACTGACGAAAGCGGCTCACTTTCTGCCAGTGAAGACCACTTTTGGATTTTCTCAGTACGCCCAGGTTTATATTGATGAGATAGTGCGACTGCATGGCGTTCCGACTTGCATCGTGTCTGACCGGGGCACCCAGTTTACCAGCCGATTGTGGCAGAAACTTCAGGAAGCATTGGGCACCCGATTGAGTTTTAGCACAGCCTTTCATCCGCAGACTGACGGTCAGTCAGAGCGTACTATTCAGACTCTTGAGGACATGCTCAGAGCTTGTGTTTTAGATTTCGGCGGTAGCTGGGATCGTCATTTGCCTTTGATCGAGTTTTCCTACAATAATAGCTTCCAGGAGACGATTCAGATGGCACCTTTCGAGGCTTTATATAGGAGGAGATGTCGATCGCCTGTGTATTGGACAGAGCTCAGGGAGAGCAGTATTTTGGGGCCGCAGATCGTACAGGAGACGACCGAGAAGATACAGCTGATTCGGGACAGGATGAGAGCGGCACAGAGCAGGCAGAAATCATATACTGACAGGCGCCGTCGCCGACTCGAGTTCGCTGTTGGCGATCATGTTTTCCTGAAGGTCTCTCCGATGAAAGGTGTGATGAGATTTGGGCGGAAAGGGAAGCTGAGTCCTAGATATGTTGGTCCTTTCGAGATCTTAGAGCGTGTTGGTCCAGTCGCTTATCGGTTAGCTCTTCCGCCCAGCTTCCCCGATGTTCACCCCGTGTTCCATGTCTCGATGCTCCGCAAGTACCTTCATGATCCTTCCCATGCGATTCAGCACCAGACGATCCAGCTAGAGCATGATCTTTCATTCACCGAGCAGCCGGTGGTCATTCTGGATCGGCAGGTGAAGAAATTGAGGTCGAAGGTTATACCGTCCGTCAAGGTCCTTTGGCGTGGCCCGAACAGCGAGGAGGTCATCCGGGAGACCGAGGTCGAGATGAGGAAGAGATATCCCCATCTTTTTGAAGGTACACATAGTTAAATTCTAAATTCGGGGACCGAATTTCTTTAGGGGGGGGGAGATTGTAACCCTTCGAAAATCGTTTAGGCAGTTTTTCGGTAATTGGCTAATTTTTCGGCTTTTTCCGTAAAAAGTCAAAATATGTATTTTTCATTGTAGACCTAATTATACAAAATTTAGATAAGATATTACTATAATTTTGTCACTAAAATGTCACTTAAAATTTTCTAGTTAAATAAATTTTTTTTCGTAATTAATTATTTTTAATATTATTTTAAGCTTTTAAAAATACATTAAATTAGTGATAAATACAAATTTAATTAGGTAAATTTCATAATTAGGAGTCTTTATAAGCTAAAATAGGGTGTTAATAAATTGTATCATGACTTGATAAGATTTTAGTTTTATGGTTGGAAATTTATGGAAAAAATGATGTAAAAAGGGGTTTTTTTTTGGAAAAAGTTGATGTGAAATACATTAAATGAGATTTAAGGGGTCTTTTTGACCTAGAAACTTCTACAAAAAACCCACAAATCCCCTCCCTTGCTGCTGGCCGAGCCTCACCTGCAGAAATTCCCCATTTCCTCACTTCTTTCTTGCTTCATTTTCATGCCAAAATCCATTAAAAATTCACAAATTCATTCTCCAATTCAAAGCAAAACCCTTATCCACTCTCTCCTCAAGCCAATTTAGCTTAAAACTTGAAGAAAGGAGACTTCTTTGGTGGCTTGAGCATGCTAGGGTTTAACTTGTGAGGTGAAATTTCTAAACTAGTTGTTAAATTGTAGATTGAATGTGCTAAAATTGAAATTTGAAGTGTTAATTTAGTAGTAATTGTTTGTTTAGGAAATTCAAGAAAGGGATTTGATTTTGAATTAGGGCTTGTAGCATGGTTGATGGAGTTAAGTTAGGGTTTGGTTATCTAATTGGTTAGAGTGGTTAATTGTGCGATGTTACGCTCGCTAGATCGATAAATTTGCGATATTTGCTTCGAATCGGTATGCTTTTTGCTTACTAGATTTTTATTAAAATTAGGATGTGATCTAATTGCGTTATATTAGCGATATAATTAGCTTCATATACGACTATTAGAGTGCGCGAATGCGGGGTTTTGTCTAGTCGAGTTTTAGTTTTGTCGATTTCCCCGAAATGACGATTCTAGTTTAGCGATTTTCGTGTGTTTTCCCGCGCACCGAGTGCACGTTATGTTTAATTCGAGAGCGTCGATATTTGTATATTGTGACTTGCATCATTTTAGGATATGTAATCTTATGCTTGGTGTTGTGCAAATATAGGATCGGTCGGGGAAACATCGGACACGGCGCGTAAAGGCAAGGCAGTGGTCGGATCGGATTAGCGAGGCATTCAGGTGAGTAGATGTATTCATCTATGGGGGAATCGTCTGGATGGCGCGAGGCGCCCCCTAGTTGGGATTACCCTATTTCTTGCAAGACTTGTATTGCTAGTTAGCTTACCCCTTTATTTACATTGCATACCCCCACAGCTAACCGTATACTAGATTGCATGGACATTCATATAACATTCATATACACATATGCGATATCACTTCGTAGGACACGAACACCATTACCATTGGCATCTGTTGCACGCGCACTATTCATGTGACACACATGCCTTTGGTAATTGCCATGCCACGTGGACCATAGAACCTTTTTAGTTTAGTATCGCCACTTGCATCATACATGATATATGAAATTGCATAGCATGTATATACCTCGCATCATCATCAAACTTACATAGATTTTTAGCCACAATTCACATCGCATACCTTGTTATCATAGACATTTATCATATATAACATGTGGACATTATGATTTTCTTGAGGATTTCAGTATTGCTGCGATTTCTGGATTTTTGGGGAAACCGCAAGAATTTAACAAAAGCTTATATTTATCATTTTTAAAACAAAGTTGCGGTTTTCTCGTGATGTATGTGTCGTCCACCATGAGTTTTCATGTTTTCTGTTGGATTTCGAGACCCGATTCGAGGAGTGGATGAACCGTCTCGGGTACATGGTGGACCCGGTATGGTACCCCGGGGCAAGAAGATCGAGTTGTAGACGATGAGCCTGGCAGGGGAAGACTACCTACCGGTGATGTCTGGCGCGGCGGATATCCGGAGGATACCGACCGTTGTCGTGAGATTTGATGACATGGGTCGATCCGGACTGACGGAGCCCGATATTTGAGACATTGATACAGTGAGACATTGAGATAGATGTGATTTCATATTTGGTGTCGATGCTTGACACGGATTTCAGATGATTTCTTGATGGTATTTAGCTATTATACAAATATTCTTTTTCTAAAGATTAGAATGCAGAACTCTTAACATTTAAAACACTTAAAGATTTAGTAATGACATTGCATACATGTGCATGCATACTAGAGGTATTATATCACATCTGAACATACATGCTGTAACTCATTGCGTGCATTCTTACGATTACCTTATTAGTTGTTATCTTCTATTCACGAGCTGGCAACTCACCCCCGTTGTGCCATAGTGTCTTGCAGGTCGGACTCACCAGTCTTGTAGCGGCGGCTATCTTATCATCAGCTTCTTTTGCTCAGACTCGCGACATCGCCCGTAGGTGGGTTGCGAGCACACTTTATTTCTTTTTGCTCCATCATTGTATCTAGTATTCTCCATCTACCACTTTCTATTTGTATATGCGACTTAGTGATGAGACTGAGAAATTTGTATATATGTGATTTCTTTTAGGTCGAGCTCACTTGAGCCGACGTTGTGTTTTCTGATATTTTGCTTTTCTTTTATGCTCTTTTTCTTGAAATTACTTATATATTGCATGTGGTTGTGATCCGCCTTGGGCGAAGAGCTAGCTCCCGTTTGGGGATGCCATTTTATGATTACAGGTTATATATATCTTGTTGTACCCATTTTGGGGGATAGAAAATACAGGGGAGACTCTGCCGAAATTTTCGGGAATTTTTGATGTTTTAAAAAAAAAGGGATTCTATGCAACTTAATGGATTTAAAAACCGTTTTCATTAAAGGTTTTCCTTCACTCTCTTTTGATTTTGATTTAGATTTTCTGGGCTTTGGCTGACTTAGGTTACGGTACGCCTTTAGACGTCTCGTAATCTAAGTGCCAGTCACGTTCCGTACTTTCGGGTCGTGACAGGTAATTGACCAGAACTACTCTCGCCGATCAAAGAAGCTTAAAGTCCGACAAGGAGAAAACCATCCTGTCAAGCCACAAAAGGCGACAGCCGTTTGGGTGCCCGCTGCAACGGCTCCCTCCACTTCAACTACTCACAAGAGAAGGAGGCCAGAGAAAGCCCCCATGAATGCGACAAACCGCAAAGACGCTGAATCTAAACGCCCCAAGTCTGGGGGCATGGTAATACACACCGTTTATATGGCTTCCGCAAAAGAAGAAAGCCGTGCTTCTACGGGTCATCGACCGCTTACTCGATCGATAACGAAGGCTCAGGAACAACAGCAGCAGAAACTTCAGGAGATGCTGACTGCAATGGCCGCACTCACTGGGCCAAAAGAAAATCCAGAGACCTCAGAGCAGCGTCAGGAACAAGAAACTGATACCGAGCTTCTCCGAAGAATGCTCGAGAGGAAAGAAAAAGAGGCTGCAGAGCAGGCCGCCAATATAAAACGAATGGCTCTTTTGTTCCAAGACATGGCTGGAATGATATTACAGCCGGAACCTCCAGCTGAAGACCCCCCGATCATCATTGAAGACGACAAAGGGGAGACATCGAACCCTCCTCCGGCTCTGTCAGCAGCCAAAGAGGAAACCATCTCCAAGGCCGCTTTGGATGACTACATCGCTCAGCAAATACGAGCTCACCAGGCGAATGAAGCGGTTGGCCAAATTGTTAAAATTGGACGACCATATCCAGGCTGGTATGACCAAATAAAGTACCCGCCGGGATATACGATCCCTAAATTTCATGTATATAAGGGGACGGGGAATCCACATCAGCATGCCGCTCAATTCAGAGCCCTGTGTGGAAACAACGGGGGTGACGATAAACTTCTGCTCCGCCAGTTTGTTGGTAGCTTGTCGGAGACGGCATTCGAGTGGTATTCTGAACTTCCAAACGACTCTGTCAAGACATTTGCGGAGATGGAACTGCTGTTTACGCAGAGATTCGCGAGCGCTAGCGAGCGTACCCCGATTACCGCATTAATTAACGCTAGGGTGAAGCCAGGCGAAACTTGGATACAATACGCAATACGGTGGCGAAATTTATGGTCAAAATGTGAGCAGCGCATCGAGGAAGCCCCGGCAGTAGGCATGTTCGTGGGCACTCTGGACCTTCAGGCAACTATTTCCCAATTCATGATGTTCTTCAAGTCGACCACGTTCCAGGCCTTGATCGACAAACTGGCCCAAATGGACCAGATGGGTCATAGACCATCTCCTCCAAAGCCGGAGCCGCGGAACGAAAAGAGTAAAGGGAAGGCGACATTCGTTGCGAATACTCAACAGCAGCCCAGTGGCCCAAAACTAACTGATCGCCTAGACGAGAGGCAGCAATTCTATAATGAGAAAATGAAGCGCCCTTATTCATTTCCCCGGGACAAGACAAAAAGATTTTTCGAGCTAGCGGTGCGCAACAGGCTCATCAATCTGCCGAATCCAAAATGACCGTTGCAACCCGGCGAGGCTAATAGTCCCAATTATTGCCCTTACCATCAAACGGTAAGCCATCCAATTGAGGATTACTTCGTCTTTAATGGCTGGATCGAAGACCAATACCAACAGGGCAAGTTTACGCTGTCCGAGAATTGGAAGGTGAACCCACCACAGCCACACACTCCCAAGAAGACGGACACAACGGGGGCATCATGCTCTTTCATAAAAGAAGCTCCATGGGAAGTCGCTCTTTCAGCCAAAACTAAAAGAATGCTGAATGATCTCCAAACATGCCCGGCGATCAGGTGGAAGAATCCACTGGAACCTGAGATCATCGAGGGAATGCTGAAACCGCGCCCAACTCCAAAAATTGGTGGTGATAGCCAAAGCGCTCACACCCAGCCGTCAAAGTCTTCGAAAAAGAAGAAGAAGACCAAAAAGCCCGTGAAGCCTGGTGACAAGCGCACGGAATTGCAAAAATAGATTGACGCGTTGGAAGAATACAATCAAAAAGCGCGGACTCCAGTCACACTCCAAGAATTCCTCAGCCGTGTCCTTGAGGACGAAGATGATGACAATGGAGAAGACTCGTCTGATGAATCTGAAGATTATGTGGCAAGTTGCCATGTGATCTCTCAATCGTCGATAGACGATGAAGAAGCTCCTTACACAGAGAAAGTGGAGGCAGATCCTAAGCTGGAACTTCTAGGGCCATCAGACGAAATGATTGATGCATTCCTAGACGAAGCTCTTCTTAAAAGCAAAGCTGCTCGAGAGTGTGAGATGGCCATATTTGAAAAAGCCAAACGTCGGAGACTGGACGAAAGGGTTGAAACACCCCCGCCAGATCAAAGTACATCCGCCGCAAATAAAAGTAAGTTCAAGACGAGGAAGAGGTTCGCCAAAACCATATCGATGGGAATGAAGCTGCCACCCTTCGAAGGAAACACTCTTGGTGAAGCGGAAATGCATCCTAGCTACTGCTTATATCATCGAAAGATTGCGCACCCCACCGAAGAGTGCAACGCTTTTAAAAGATGGTGGCAGGGATATGTTGCCCACCGGTAACATTTCAAGCGGATGAAACGCAAAACTCGTCGGGAGCAAAGAAATACGACCAAGGAGCGTAAAAGAACTACCGGCAACCGTCACATGGTCGACACTGGGGGATCGCAAGTCCTCACCTTCGGGAGCGACTCTGATGAAGAAATGACTTTTGGCCCTCTCTTTAAAGAATCCACCTCAGGAAAAGAAGAAGAACCGAAGACCTGTGAGAACATTCAGCTGCGCAATCGCACGTTACCTGAAAAGAATCTCGGGCCTGCAAATAAGGGATCCAATAAAAAGGATAAGGGGAAAGAAAAAGTCCTCGAGATATCATCCTTGATGACCAAGCCCTCAAAGAGCTGACAGCCAAAGACCCGCCAAAGAAAAGTAAGGTGGACTACAACGTTTTGGCACACCTGAGAAAGCTACATTCGCAGTTAAGCATTCTCGACGCCCTTCTGCTATCCAAAGAGGCGAGAGATACATTGATCAAAGCACTACAAGAGCCAGAGCAATTCCAAGCTTTCCTCGCCGAAGAAAAGATGAAAGACAAGCTGGAAGAAGTGCACACAGCCGATATCACCTTCGGCGATGAAGACCTCCTCCTCGGGACGTGTGAGCATAACCGTCCCCTATATGTCTCCGGATACTGTCATGACATCAAGATAGGCAAAATCCTAGTTGACAATGGGTCTTCCGTCAATCTCCTCAACGTGAGAGTGTTGAAGGAAATCTGCATGAGCGTTCAGCACCTCGCTCGTGATAAAATCACCATTTCTGGATTTGACTCCTAGTCATCACGGACACTTGGGTCTGTAATACTGACGCTGCGCTTTGGGCTGCTCATCACGGATATTAAGTTTCATGTCATTGACGCCAAGACATGCTACGATGCTTTGCTCGGCAGGCCTTGGTTACACGAGTACAACATTATCCCTTCTACACAACATCAGTGTATGAAGTATTTCAAGGATGGTCTCGAGTATACCGTAACAGGAGAGCTGAACCTATTCTCCGTGAACGAAGTCCGAAAATACGAAGATGCAAAATACTTCTTACCAGATTTTGAGGACACAGAAAGATGTCACAGACCGAAGAACAAAGCCATCACTACTATTCCGGTCTTCGGGAGTGATACCGAGGAGGAAGAAGAAATAGTTTATTCAGGTCTGTCCCAGTGCAACAAGCCGGGACTGTCCACTCCTATGTTGATCTTCGGCAGTGACTCGGAAGATGAGGTCAATGCCGTATTCTCTGCCCAGCCATCAATACAAGCCTTTGCTAATGAAGATCAAAGTTTGCAAGTTGCCATGGTTTCGTGGGAGCATTACAAAGATCTCGACGCACTTGAAACCTACAGTGTGCAGGAACTGCAAACATTCTACGTCCCTCCCAGGCGAAGAGATGAAAATGTGATCCTATTCTACCAATCCGGGGAAATCAAAGTGGAGAAAGAAATCTGGCATGACGCCGATCCTACGCTCGACAGGCTCCAGCCCATCCGTCTGCCTAGATATTACACGGAAGGCTTGAAAAGGCTATTGAAGCTCCAAGGGATACCCTTCAGACAGACTACTCGACAAGCTCGATTCTACAACAGGATTTGGGACGTCCCCGGAACTCAGCGAAAGTTGCCCAATGGGAAAATGGAAATGGTTGGGCTTGGATATGTCCAATCCAAGAAACGGGAACGAGTCCATAGTACCTACGTCATACATGACTTCGATGAAGAAGGAGACACCCTGTTAGAAGATGCTGACCCTGAACAAAAATGAGTTCTCGCCATCAAAATGCCGAGTCTGACGTTTGAAGAACGGATGGACAAGCTAATAAGGGAAGCGGGGGAAAAGGTCCGGGATGACCATACCCGTGAAATGACCATTTATGAGAAAGCCAGGACGCAACGCTTCCTTCAGCAAACCATGGAGAATAACAATGCTCCTTGTCGCCAGCCCGTCATACAGAAGACCCGGCGCAGAGGCAATAATAAACCAAAGGACGGAAAGAACGTTCGACAGCAGCCCAGCGGGTCTAAGAAGCCACACAAGCAAGGGTCGAGCAGCCGGGATCCGTCCCTTATAAAGAAGATGAGTCGAGAATATTCTTTTCCCCAAGATAAGACAAAGAAAATATTCAATCTCGTCGTAAAGCATCAGATGATGACACTACCGGAGTCCAAGCACCCCAAGCAAGCGAACGAGGTCTCTTACCAAGACTATTGCTCATATCACCGGGCAATAGGACATCCTCTCGAAGACTGCTTCACCTTCAAGAACTGGGTCGAAGACCAATATCAACAAGGCAGGTTCGATCTATCCAGCAGCTGGAAGGTATGCCCAACACAGAAGCATGAACCAAAAGCGACGTGTATAATGAGAGTAGAACCAGATCAACATCGATCTTGGAAACGATCTCGTACCTGCCACGTGATAACGCTGTCAGAAGAAGAGCCTGAGAATACGGATGATCTCCCCTGGTGCTTCGAAAACGACGATGACGAGGTAATCTTAGAGTTTCCACCAGCGCCAAAAGAGCTGGAAGATGGAATACATACTACCGCAGATAACCTCAAGAAAATTGATTTGGGGACGACAAGTGACCCACGGCCGATGTTCGTCAGTAAGCTGTTGTCTGAAGAAAGGGTGGCTACGCTAAAGGACGTGTTCATGAAGCATAGAAATTGCTTTGCATGGAACTATTCAGAGATGCCGGGACTCGATCCAGAGATTGCTGTCCACAGATTGGCGATTTCTCCAGACGTCAAACCGATCAAACAAGCGCCGAGAAGAATGCGGCTCGAGCTTGAAATGAGCATTAATGCCGAGGTCAAGAAGCTAATCGACTCCGGCTTCATCCAAGAGGTTCAATACCCTGACTGGATCGCCAACATCGCCCCGGTGATGAAGAAAAATGGGACGGTGAGCATATGTGTGGACTTTCGGGATCTCAATAAAACCTGCCCGAAGGACGACTTCCCAGTACCGGTCATCGAGCTGATGGTAGATAACACATCCACTCACGAAGTCTTCTCCTTCATGGACGGCTCATCAGGATACAATCAGATAAAGATGCATCCCGAAGACCAGAAGCATACCACTTTCCGGACCCCTTTGGGCATATTCTGTTATAAGGTGATGCCATTCGGTCTAAAGAACGCCGGTGCTACCTATCAGAGGGCAATGACGAAGATTTTTGATGAACTAATACATGAAATCGTCGAATGCTATATCGACGACCTCGTGGTTAAAAGAAAATCATACGAGGAACATTTAGAGTATCTGAAGATCGTGTTTCAGCGCCTTCGGAAATACAACTTGAAGATGAACCCTCTCAAATGCACGTTTGGAGTTTTCTCAGGCAAATTCCTAGGATTCATCGTCCGACACCGAGGCATCGAGATAAATCCGTCAAAGATCAAGGCGATTATGGAAATGAGCCCGCCAAGAACTCTCAAACAGCTGCGGTCTCTCCAAGGAAAGCTCGCGTATATTCGGCGATTTATAGCAAATCTCTCAGGCAAGTGCCATCCTTACAGTCACCTAATGAAGAAGGGAACCCCATTCATCTGGGATCGCAAATGCCAAAGCGCACTGGACGAAATCAAGCAATATTTGCAGAATCCGCCTGTATTGGATGCTTCCGTTAATGGAAAACCTTTCGTCTTGTATACAATCTCCCTCGAAGGTTCCTTAGGCACGCTGTGGGCATAAGAGAACGACCAAGGGAAAGAGAGAGCCCTTTATTATCTGAGTCGAGTTCTCCGGGGGCAGAAAGCAATTGCTCCCCCATTGAAAAACACTGCCTGGCGTTGATCTTCGCGATAACGAAGCTCAGACACTATACGTTGGCACATGAGGTCCATCTCATATCCAAGGTGGATCCTCTCAAATATTTAATGTCAAAGGCTATATTAACAGGACGACTCGCTAAATGGGCCCTGCTTTTGATGGAGTTCTCGATAGCTTATCGACCCCTCAAGGCAGTGAAAGGCCAGGCCATCGCCGACTTCTTCGCTGAGCATCCGACACCTGCCGAATCTCCTTTGAATTGCGAATTGCCAGACGAGCACGCGTTTAACACGATCGATGAAGAGAGAAGAGATAATGATACCCAGTGGGAACTTTACTTCGATGGAGCATCTTCCATGAAAAAGCGCAAACAAAGCACCCCCATAATCAAATCAGGGGTAGGCCTCATCTTCGTTACTCCACAGGGAGGGATATGCGCTTTGCCTTCTCCTTAACAGAGCCGAGGAGAAACAATGAAGCCGAATATGAAGTTTTGATAGCAGGTCTCGAGATCGCTATTGAGGAGAAACTCACGATGGACTCTGCGGTTCTCACCAAGCCGGCCCGAAGATGAAGCTGAAAATCAAAAGGATGGGCTACTATTGGCCCACGATGATCCAGGACTGCCTCGAATACGCGAAGCAATGCCACTCGTGCCAGATTCACGGGGACTTTATCCATCAACATCCAAATCCACTGCATCCAATGGTGGCTAGCTGGCCATTTGAGATGTGGGGAACTGACATAATCGGCCACATCGAACCAGCATCGTCTAGAGGACATCGATTCATTTTGGCGACAACTGATTACTTCTCCAAGTGGGCAGAAGCAGTACCGCTGAGGGAAGTGAAGACGGAGAATATCCTCCATTTTTTCAAGACACACGTCATTTATCGGTTTGGAACTCCACGACGGATCATCTCCGATAACGGGCCGACCTACAGAAGCCACAAGATCAGCCGCTTCGCACAACAGCATAACATAGACTGGAGATACTCTTCAGTCTGTAATCCCCGAGCTAATGGTCTAGCTGAGGCTTTCAACAAGACTTTGACAAAGATCGTGAAAAAGGCAGTGTCTCAAAATAAGAGAGACTGGCACGAGAGACTGCATGAAGCTCTCTGGGTGTATCGAACTACGTTCAAAACGGCCACAAACACAACGTCGTATGCTTTGGTATTCGGTACAGAAGCGGTACTCGCTCTCGAGATAGAGTTACCCTCTCTATGAGTGGCAGTTCACTACGAGCTAACAGACGAAGAAAATGCTCACCTTCGTCTTGAGGAGCTCTATGCCCTTGATGAAACCCGGCTCATAGCGCAACAAAATCTGGAGGCTTATAAAACAAGGATGACGCGCTCATATGAGAGATTGACTAGGCCGAGAACATTCCGCCAAGGCGAACTCGTGCTAGTGGTCAAAAGACCTATGATCCCTAATCGTGCCAAACGGAGGAAATTCGAGCCGAACTATGAAGGCACGTATATCATAGACAAAGTTTACCAGGGTGGAGCCTACCTACTCATGGACATGCATAGTGAAAGACCTTTCATGCCAATAAATGGTCGCTTCCTAAAAAAATACTACGCCTGAAGAGTCATGGCCTAGGTTAATGATAGATGACGACGCCTATGTCCGCTCTCTATCTTCCTAAGCCTAAACTCTATAAGTAGTAGCCGGTTTGCGGACCGAAACGTCCTTAAACTAACAATGGACTACTATGTCCTAAAACTGGCTGTTGATTGAGACGTCGATAAACTGCTGTGGACTGCAGCATCCCAAGGCTGACACAAAAAAATAATAAAATAAAAAAAATAAAAAAGAAAACGGTATGTCCATAAGAAAATGGGCACGGATGAAAACCCGAAAGGGCTCCGTGAGTAAAAACAGCAGGGCTACCGGCGAGTTTTTGTGAAAACCCGAAAGGGCGCAAACTCGTTAAAAGACACTTGCAAGGTCCTCTCGACCCTGTAAGGAGAAACCACCTGCGTGAGATCCTTACGACTCACAAGGGAGCAACACAATTAGGGATCCCCACGATTCCTAAGGAGAAATTACACTTGCGAGATCCTCACGATTCGTAAGGAGAACCCTCTTATGAGACCCTCACGGCTCATAAGATTCAAAAGTATTAAGCTACAGGGATCTGAACCTGTTCTTAAGAAGCCACCACAACCTCCAATGCTGCCCTACAAGCAGCTCAATGCTGACCCTTGTATACAATCTACGGGCGCGAATAAACATTTCCCTAACAAAGTCCCATCCGTGACTAGGGATATGTTTACACAGTGAACAACCCTTGTAAGTCCTCTCGACTTATAAGGAGAAAGCACTCTTGTAAGATCCTTACGACTTATAAGAGACCACACACTTAGGAATCCTCACGATTTCTAAGGAGAAAATTCACCTACGAGATCCTCACGACTTGTAGGGAGAAATACCTTTATGAGACCCTTACGGCTCATGAAGTCAAAAGCCTTACTCGACAGGATCTTAACCCTGTTTGCTAAGCCACCTTTGTTCGACATCGACAGAGGCAAATGATGATTCGCTCCTGGCAATATCCCAGTTGTAGCGGTGCTGATGCCGAAATCGGTGTCTAATTCCAATTTTGCAGCGAAAAGCCCGTGAATTACAAATGCATACGAAATAGCCGAAATGATGGGGCAACTTGCAAATCGGCAAGTAAAAATGTATGCATACGAAATAGCCGAAATGATTGGGTAACTCGCAATAAAAAGCAGCGAGTAAAAATAAAACAAATAGCCGAAATGATTGGGCGCCGCGAAAAATAGTCGAAATGATTGGGCAATCGCGATCTTCGCGATATAAAAAGCTGAAATGATAGAGCATCGCGGAAAGAAAAATATATAAAATGAAACCTTTTTTCCCTACAGGTGATATCACATCAATCCCTGTATACAATCCAGGGGCGCAAACAAAGAAGGAATCACACCTTCCCTTCCCAGGCTCCATCAGAAGAAGAAGCCGAATCTCAATGGTTCGCAGACAGCCTGGAAATCATCTCAATATCCGTCTCATTTCAACAGACATGACATCAACAAATTGGAGCTGCGGCAAAATTCCCAGTTCCATGACTCGACGATGCACAAACAACCGAGAGTCAACCTTTCCTGGTCACGTGGAACACGGCCTATGTCAATCCTGACCCCGTGGGAAATGTCCAGAGCGGATCCTGGTACTCGCAGAACACGGTTATGTCAATCCGACCCCGTGGGAAGCATCCAGAGCGGAGCCTGGTCCTCGCAGAACACGACTATGACCCCGTGGGAAGCATCCAGAGCAAATTCCTGGTCACATGGAACACGGTTATATCAATTCGACCCCGTGGAAAACGTCCAGAGCGGAGCCTGGTCCTCGCAGAACACGGCTATGTCAATCAGACCCCGTGGGAAGCATCCAGAGCAAATTCCTGGTCACGTGGAACACGGCCTATGTCAATCCTGATCCCGTGGAAAACGTCCAGAGCGGATCCTGGTTTCGTGGAACGCGGCCTATGTCAATCCTGACCCCGTGGGAAACATCCAGAGCGGAGCCTGGTCCTCGCAGAACACGACTATGTCAATCAAACCCCATGGGAAGCATCCAGAGCAAATTCCTGGTCACGTGAAATATGACCTATGTCAATCCTGACCCCGTGGGAAACGTCCAGAGCGGATCCTGGTCCTCGCAGAACATGGCTATGACCCCGTCGGAAGCATCCAGAGCAAACTTTCTGGTTACGTGGAACGCGGCCTATGTCAATCCTGACCCCGTGGGAAACGTCCAGAGCGGAGCCTGGTCCTCGCAGAACACGGCTATGTCAATCAGACCTCGTGGAAAGCATCCAGAGCAAATTCCTGGTCACGTAGAACACGGCCTATGTCATTCCTGACCCTGTGGGAAACGTCCAGAGCGGATCCTGGTCCTCGTAGAACACGGTTATGTCAATCCGACCCCGTAGGAAGCATCCAGAGCGGAGCCTGGTCCTCGCAGAACACGGCTATGACCCCGTGGGAAGCATCCAGAGCAAACTTCCTGGTTACGTGGAATGCGGCCTATGTCAATCCTGACCCTGTGGGAAACGTCCAGAGCGGAGCTTGGTCCTCGCAGAACACGGCTATGTCAATCTGACCCCGTGGGAAGCATCCAGAGCAACTTCTGACTCCGTGAAATGCGGATAATGGTAACCTCACCCATCACTTACGGGTCCTCATGACTCGTAAGGGAGCAAACTCTCTTGTGAGATCCTTACGACTCTCAAGAGAAAACACACGTAGGAATCCTCACGATTCTTAAGGAGAAATTACACCTGCGGGATCCTCTCGACCCGTAGGGAGAAAATTCTTTATGAGACCCTCACGGCTCATAAAGTTGAAAAGTCTTAGGAGGCAGATCTGAACCCTGAATCCTAAGCCATCGTTGTCCTACAAAGAAATCAAAATAGACTATCTACAGAATACACTTACTAAAAGGGACACACCATCATGAAGCAAAATATGTCTTTTATTCTTGAATCAAAATGAATACAAAGTACAATTTATGAAAGAGTAAAAGAAAATATACTCTCATTCAGGAGTATGTACTAAAGAAGAATAAAAAAATATATATACAATTCTTCAAGCCGGCGGGCGATTTAGTAGATTTGCCAGTTCATCCCTTTTCCGCTGGGCTTTGGCTTCATGATTCATTATCGTCAAAAGACGGGCCTCCGCTTGAGCCTGTTGGGCCTGGTATGAGGCAAGCCGGACTTCAAGCTTTTTTTCAGTAACCTTATGAGCTTCGACCATTTCACGAGTAAAAACGCCGGCTTTATCAATGGCTACCACCTCCTTGATAGCCTCTTGAAGCACCCGCCACAGTTCATATGCCCTAGTGGTCTTGGCCGTAAGATTGGCTTGAAGCTCCCTTAGCGCTTTGGAGGCCAGCTCCCTCTTCGAAAACTTGCGGCTGAGCCTCTTCTCGCAAGATATCATATTCGCAGCGCACCGCTCAATAAGCCCCTGTAGGCTCGCCTTCGCGGCCACAACCTCCGAATATGCAAGCAAGCCTCCTCCTGCCGACAAAACTCAACCCAGACTTGCACCAATGTTTCACTATGGTAGGTGACAAGAAAGGGAAGAGAGTGGCAAGAAAGGGAAGAGAGCCGTTGGCTTCAATAGCAAACGCTTCGGCCGTGATCAGACTGCCAGCACGAAGATCCTCAATTAGGGCTGACAGGGAGTGGAGGCTTAGCTTTGCCATCCGTTCCGAGGCACGTAGAGCATATGGGCCGGGTGGCATGACGATGCGAGACTCCAGCGTGGTAAGAACTGGAAAAGATGTTCAGATTTATAAACAGTCAGCGAGGCTCGTAAGCAAAGAACAAATGGAACAACGTTGAGACATTACTCACCCACAGTCATGCAAGAGGGATCTGAAGGCTCCCCAGGCCCGTCAAGAATCTCAATCTCGTCATCAGCTTCCAGAACTGTAGAAGACATCAATGTCATTATGTGAAATAATAATAACACCATGAGGAGAGGGCAAAATACACTGACCTTGCCCGGAAGAGAGGACGATGTGTTGAGGAGATATCGCCTGCGGAGCGGCCATCTCCAACAGGTGCTGAAAAGACTTCCTGGGAGACAGATCGGCAATAGACGCCGCCAAGCCACTCAATTCTAAAAAGACAGAAGGGTTCAGATAATGGAGAGATTATTAATGTAAAATATAGAAGGCTACCTTCGATACTTTTCCCATTCTGGGCTGGAG
Organism: Agapanthus africanus; assembly: GCA_030015575.1. Lineage (NCBI taxonomy): Eukaryota > Viridiplantae > Streptophyta > Magnoliopsida > Asparagales > Amaryllidaceae > Agapanthus > Agapanthus africanus. The sequence goes on from CM057341.1 coordinate 129,731,633, forward strand.
GGATAGCAGCTTCGGCGGCCTCCTTCGTGCCTCCAGGCACATCATCGGGGACGTGGGCCAGTGTAACGACTTCCGAGCGAGGAGCAGTGGCCGCTACTGCAGGCTCCAGCGGAAGGACGGTAGCCTCGACTATCTGTCCCCTAATCTCCGGGCCGCCCCCAGAAAGATCCATTGAATCGGCGACCAACAAAGATGCCTCTCCCGGGGGAGCAAGCACTTGGGGAGCGGGAATCGCCGAGGGAAGCTCCATCACAGGAGCAACGGTTGCATCGACCCCCTCCACACTGATTAGTGTTTCATTGGGGATATTATCGGAGTCTACAGTAAAAGTGCGACTCGAATTCAGATCCTCTGCCACCGCCGAAGTCCCTGCAAAGTTTGTACGAGGATAAGGATATGTGTGTGTGTGTGTGTACGAGCAATACAAAATATTACAAAGAGATACATGAACATACCGATGCGCAAGGGAGCCTCTAATATGGCTTGTTCAAGCCGACGCTCCTTCCTGAGGAGATATGCTCGCCGAGGTTTGAGAGTAGACTCGTGGCCACCGATCCACAATGAAAGTGTGTCTTCGGCGTCGGCTGAAATGGCCTGCTTAAGGGCCCTCTCACCCCATTCTTCCAAAGGGCCTATGAATAGCCGCCGTATCAATGGGGGGTCTTCGTAAAAAATGACGGCAGGATAAGGCCTCTTCAGGATCCTTACATTCTCGGATTCATCTTGTGAACGTCTTATAGCCTCAGCCAATTGTGCGGCTTCCTCGACAGATGAACCCGGGAAAAGTATACCACTATCCGATTCTTGCATGGCTAGTGGTTCATCTTGAAGAATAGGCTCGGACTCCACTAAAGAGTCGAGCAGATTGGTGACCGTCTTCCTCCGCCTCTTAGGCCTAGAAGTAACTGCCGAAGATGATCGTTTCCTTCCCCGTAGAGCTTTGGTACGGCGTTGACCCACTTCGCCTTCAATGTCCTCGCTCGGTGGTGCTACCGATGACGACACGGCCATTGCTGACGCCGCAGCCGATGACACTGCTACTGGCGACCTATTAGCCCTTGATTGAGCTGTAGTACGCAGTGGCATACCAGCTGTGGGAGTTAAATCCACTTCCACCGCCTCCGGAATAAGCACGACGCTGGTATCCCTCAAGGGAGGGCGAACCGTTGCATGCGGTTGCGGCGGAACTCCCGTAGCTTGGATCGGGGTGGGAGCCCTATATCCGAGGAGCACCCTCCTCTCCTCGGCAATAATTGGACTGACTCGGTGGAGGTACCGGCCCGTGAATGACCCCACACATCGAGGAATATGATCGGCTTCAGGAATCATGAAGCGGGAGCCAGTGTTCAGCCGCATGAAGTGATGAGCGGCGTCACGAACAACTTCTGGCGACGGGCTAGGCTGCACCATAAATGCCTCAAAAGGGACGCCCTGGTCATATCCAAGTTGCCGAGCAAAGTGGTGTTGGTTGTACCGCATAAAAAGGGCTGCACCGTTCTGACGAAATACCAGATAACCTGGTCTGATCGAATATAGGTGCATGGCTTCCCTGGGCTTTAGAGAAGGTACCTCCTCTTTCGACAAGTCGCAGAGCTGTTGAACCGGTCCTGAGGGAGCAAAGAAAACTCGGTCGTTGAATACCATCCCGCTTGTATTGGCATAGGGATTAACCAGCACACGAATAGCCCCAGACCGAGTCGGGTCAGCAGCAGAAGCGTCCACCAGCCGCATGAGTCGCGGAAAAGTGTAAGCGTCATAAAAGCTGGGTCTCTGGTGCGCAGCAAATGCCCCCAGCACGTGCATCTCAATCCAGGACGTAAAGTAATGAAGAGAGAAATTTACCACATCTACACCTGGAGTTGAGGTATTGGCCGCGGCGCTTAACCCATGATATAGATACGCTAGCCCTGTAATGCCCACAGCTAGTCGCGTTCCCTCAGCAATGCGATGAGTAGGGTAAATAACCGAGGCTCTCATGAAACGGCGATGCATGGGAATGGCGAACCAACTGAGCCAAACACTGATGAAGCCCACAAAGAAAGTCTCCTCATCCATATCAGGAGCTGCAATCGACTCGAAAGACACGGCCGACATGATGGGAATGTAGAACTGCGGCAAGTCCTCTTCTTTAGCAGGACGCTTATTTAAACCGAACCCAAAGGGGTCGTTGATATTCGCGAACTTCGGAGCCGTCTTTGACAGGACATCTTCGCGAAGGAAGCGGGCGATAAAGCTTTTAAAAGTGACTCCTTGCTCCTCTCACTCTGCAAATAGCTTCTTAAAAATATTCAGGGTCTTGATCAAACTTGAGCGCTTGTGGCGGACGACATTCTCGGTCGACAGGCCGTCAAGCATGGAAGGCTCAGTTTCGAAGACATACTCATCGGGAGGTAGTAATTCTTCATAAAGTGTCCCCCTGACCGGCAACCCTGAGATCTCGCGTAATTCTTCCGGAGAAATTGAAACTTCGTGGTCCCCTAGAAGGAAGGTGTTGATGGGAAGATTCCATTGGTTTAAGAAGGCCTTAACCCACCAGACATGAGGAGACTGATAGTGGAAAAGAGACGCATATATCGCCTGATAGAGTCCGACCCGCTGCAGTCGCGCACGACGGGCGGACAGGATATAACGGGCCCAGAGAAGGTAGCCCGTGGGATGTCGAGGGGTAAGCCCTATCTTGTAAATCTGTCCCCACGGCTGGGCTTCGCCCTGGCAAATGCGGCGCCCTAAAATGTCTATAGCCGGCACAGGATGGTTTGGAATACCAGTTGTTGATGGCTCAAGCCGTCCCATAGGGGTCCAATTCAGCATCTCCACAGTAAAGGCGGTCCGTGGATGATCCATCGGCAGGAATGGATAGGTAGGCTCTGTCGGTATCTCGCTAAGGAAACTGCGGCGACCGCGGATGATGTGACCGTGCCAGGTCCCCCATAAAAGTAGATTGGTGCAATTCGGGTCATGAGCCCTGATCATCGCCATCACCTCTTCGTCAGACGGTGACTGAGGAAAGGCAGCCTCCGAGCGGGTGAAAGGGGAGTATGGAACAGAAGTCATTGTGCCTGAAATAAAAGAAGGGAAAACTGTTAAGCGAAGTCAACACGTGTATATATATGTGTGTGTGTGTTTATAAATGTGTGTATATAAAAAGACAGCGGAAGAAAGCGACAGAGGACTTATTTTATGGGACCATTGGTTACAAAACGCATGGGTCCCACAAAATCAAGACGGCGGCTTACTAATGATGAAGCAAAGCAATCATTATGAGAACAAAAGGAAGATTCTCAATAAATGAACAGTGGATTTCAAATGACTCTACATATTCCCCCAAAGAGAAACCCATCTTGGACTCTGCGAAAATCAAGCAGAACAGGGGAATTAAATTCCCAGAAAACTTTACTGAAATTCTTTTTTGCAAAGAACAACTCAGGAAGAAAAATCTCAAGAGATCTTCTTTTAAAGAACTAAGTTCTTTAGAGGAATTAAATTCCTTTTGAACAGGGGAATTAAATTACTAAAAGACTTTTTCAGAGCCAAAGCTCTTTGGAATGGAATTAAATTCCAGAGAGAAGACAAGCATCACCATCGACCCCTGAAGATCAGAGAAGCCCTAAGAAGTTTATTATTTAAAGACTGAGTAGTTTTCTTTTTAAAGAACTTTAAAAAAATGGGTTCTTGTTAAAGGGAAAATCCTTGGTGTGGATTTAAAATCCAAATTTCTACAAGGAGTTCCTCCAGCCGTTCAAGATTCTCACCTAAAAAAAGGGAAATCTTTGTTGACAGATTTAAACTCTGGAAAATTTTTGAATCAGAGAACTAAGCTCTGGGAAAGAGAATTAAATTCTCAGAGGAAAAACAAGCAAGGAGGAAGATGAAAAAGTGGAGGCGCTTCTGAAGGTACTCCTGCATTTATAGGATGTGATGGGGAACGGTTCATTTCCTCTATTCTCTAGACAGATCCAACGGTCACAAAGGGGACAGTGTTGCACTCACGTGCAAACACGTGAGAACAACGCTGTGGGGGCATTTGTTCCCTGATAAAATATCAGGAAATTCCCTAATGGGGTATCACGTGCACACACGTGACCAAGGGTCACGTGCTGACACGTGATGGGTTCCTAGAACTCTGTTGTAATAGAATTAAATTATAACCAAGCAGGCAATTAGTGGAGTAATGTGCCATCACGTGATGGGCCTTTAAAACCCACCAAAAGGGATTAAAAAATATAATAAGACACTAAGGAAATACCCCAATGGGGTGTCACGTGCTCATACGTGACCAAGGGTCACGTGCTGACACGTGATGGTTTCCTGGGATTCTGTCTTGATAGAATTAAATTCTAATCAAACAATCAATTAATGGAGTCACGTGCCCACACGAGATGGACCTTTACACCCACTGAAAAGGATTGATAAAGTATAATAAAATAACAAGGAAAAATCCCAATGGGGCATCACGTGCTCACACGCGACCAAGGGTCACGTGCTGACACGTGATGATTCCTTAGTTCTTTAAAAACAACAGAATTAAATTCTGGTTAAATGCTTAATTGGGGAGTCACGTGTCAACACGTGATGGGTTCATAAGCTCTTTAATTAATAGAATTAAATTCTATTTAAATTATCAAACATTGGGATCACGTGCCAACACGTGATGGGCTTTTAATCCTTCTGAACTAATAGAATTAAATTCTAATTAAGGGAAATCAAAGACCCCAACTGGGAAAATAATTCTTTAAATCTTTCCAAACAAAAAAGATGGTGCTCTGTAAAATGGAGCACCGTTGGATTAAAAATCCAATGGTGATTAAAAATCACCAATTTATGGAAAGATTTTATATAAGGAAAGATTTCCCTGAAATTCACCAAAAATAACAGACGGAATATCTTTTGGATTAAAAATCCAATGGTGAATAAAATTCACTGAGTGATCTAAAAGATCATGTTAGTTATAAAAACAACCAAAATCTTTCAATGAAAGATTCACTAAACAAATTGATTCTTTTCCTTCTCCTATAAATAGGAGCCAAGAAGAGGAGAGAAGAGGAGGATTTTCTGGATCTTGGAATTTTGATTTTCTCGAGAAAAAAAGACAGCAGAGAGAAAAGAGAGGAGAATTTAATTCTCAAGGAAAAAAAACCTAGGTGAGAAAGGGGAAAAAGATCTAAGCTCCATAAAACAAAAAGAGAATTTAATTCTCAATATAAGAGTTTAACTCTTCTGAAAAAGAACTTAGTTCTTCCTCTGGTTGAAGATCTGCAGATGCAAATCTCCCCACAGGTTGAGAATTTAATTCTCATCGGGGAGATTCTGCCATGCAGATCCAAAACTTAGAGGGAGAATTGAGTTTAGAGAATTTAATTCTCCCAAATTCACAGGAATTTAATTCCTCCTAAATAAAACTAGGGTTTAACCCTATATGAGAATTTAATTCTCCCAAATTCATAGGAATTTAATTCCTCCCAAATAAAATTAGGGTTTAACCTTATATGAGAATTTAATTTTTCCAAATTCATAGGAATTTAATTCCTCCAAAACAGAACTAGGGTTTAACACTACAGAGAATTTAATTCTTAAAACAAGAGATTTAAAGCTCTCCATGCACGTAAAGAAATTGGTCACATAGTGAAACGTGACCCCCATTCTCAATAAGCAGAAAAGAGAGAACAAAACTAGGTCACGTGTTCCCACGTGACCCTTAAACAGACTCCCCAATATGAGAAGGAAAAAAGCTTGGAGGCAATGTCTCACGTGCTCCCACGTGACTTCCAAAACAAAGGGAACAAAAGCAAAGGCAGTACTGGCTTTGGACGCTCTCACGTGTCTTCACGTGACCCCTAATAAACACTCTTATAAATCAATGCATGAGTACCTATCACGTGCCTACACGTGATGACCGTGAAAACTAAAAGCGTTTAACACTTACCTGAATATTCTGAGAACAAAATAAAGGAGGTCTGGCCCCACCTTTGGGCGCCTCACGTAACCCCACGTGACCCCTTCCTTTCTAGTGTTTAACACTATTTTGAGCATTTTGTCTCCAGTGTTTAACACTATTTTAAATACATCACGTGAAGACACGTGACCGCCAGATGTCCTCTAGTGTGTAATACTATTTTCAAAGCCAACTTAGCCCAAATTGGCTAAGTTTTCCAGAGGCAAATCTCCCCTTCAAATGAACTTTAAAATCCAGAGCTACAATGTTTAATGCTCAGCCAAAGACAAAAATGTTATCAGAGACCTCAAACTCTTGTTTAGCATTGCTAAATAATGAGGGGCTGAACCCAGACAAATGTTTAATGGTTCAACAAAGGGCCAACATTTCAAACTTAATTGGACTTAGCTCAGATTGGCCATAAGTCCTCAATTCAGATTTAACTGAGCCAATGTGCTCACAATCTAATTAATTGATCTTAGTTCCAAATTGGACTATAGATCTCCCAATCAACTTTGGTTCAAGGGTACATCTCTGAACTCCTTTGATATTTGTCGTCGTAATCCTTCAACGTCTTCAGAGAGGTGACGGGTCCCGACAACCACACATTTTACAGACTATGACGTTTTTAAACTGAACTGTGGGGTCCTTAAACTCATGGACTATGATGTCCTTAACCTCGGACTGTGGGGTCCCTTTAAACCCACGGATTATGATGTCCTTAACCTCGGACCGAGATGTCCTTAAACTAACATTGGACCATCATGTCCTTAAAACTGGTAATCGACCGCAATGTCCCTAAACTAAACAATAGAGCCCAAATGCTCTTTTGTTGGATCTAAACGATCCCGTTAAGTTGATCTTAGTCTAAAAATTAAACTAACGTATCCTTAACAAACGTTTAAGTTGATCTTAGTCTCAAATGAGACTAACGTATCCTTAAACCCAACCCCCAAACCCAAATCTAAGAAACATACGGATTTGGACTAATCCACGCCCTACGGGCGACAACATAAATTACTCTCCGTATACAATCCACGGGCAATCAAAAACAAAACAAACACCCACGACACGAAGTGACCATCTGGAGAAGGAAAAAGTGGTTACCGCGATGCGGTAGCGTAATTAACTGCAGGGGCTTGCGCCTGCAGGGAAGAGCGTCCCCACAATCAAAAACCCCTCAAATGAGGGGGAATCTAACGAAGTCTGCTACATCGTCCGCATCTGTTTAAACCTTCGATACACGGTGTCATAAATCAACTTGGCATCTTCGGAGAGGTGGACGGATAGCACCAATTAGCATCTGCCCGGAAATTCAGGCAAGACGGACCTACGCGGTCGCGTCTCCGTGTTTCGGTGGGGAACGCTCCTTTCGTATACACAGATACCTTCTATACCAAGCTACAAACAACTACGTTAGTATAACAAACATATACCTGTACATCTTACCAGTTCCATTTAATACTACTTTTTATATTCCATTTTTCTTTTGGGACTTACCGAGCGCTAGTTCGCTGACGACATTCCTGTCTATTTTCTCTTTTTGGAATGTTCGTCAGGAGGACCAGACTCTTAGGAGATCGAGCCCGGCCAGGAGGACGTGGACCAGCTCATTGCCTATCAGGACTACTAGCTTCCTTGTACTTATTATTATTTTGTATGCCACTGTTTAGGCACTGCTTTACTCATTGTACTTGTCACGACCCGAAATTGGCACGTGACGGCCCTAATACTACGCAACGTCTACAGGCGTAACGCAGTAAAAGAAAGCTAAAACCCAGAAATCTAAACCATTAAAATACCAGAAAAGATAAGAAACATTGTTTAAAAGTCTTTGAAATCACAACCCAAATTCTTTAAAAGTCCAACTTTATTTCCTTTAAAATTTTGGCAGCACCTCCTTTGTAAAAGCTAGCCCCAAAAATGGGTACAACATAAATATAAAGTAAAGCATCCCAAACGGGAGCAAAAATCCATGCCCAACGGCGGAAAACAACCACCACAACAAATATACGACGCCGTAGCGAAGAAATAGAAAACGATAGAAAAGAAACTGTATAAAAGACAACAAATCCAACATAATATACAACATCGTCCTCACCAAGTCTCTAAGTCAATATGAAAATAGTAGATGGAGAGTACAGGGATACAACGAATATACAATACAACGAATAACCACAAAACCCACCTAAGCAAACTGCACACTGTGAGCTGATGCGGTATCCGTAGCAAAAGATGATAAATGAATAGACAGCCTCGACTATTCTGGGGAACACTCTGTAACACCTGTGGCACAACGGGGGTGAGTTGCCAACTCGTGAATAGTAAATAACATATGCAGGTAATCACAAGAATGTACGTACATCCTGAATCTAATATATGACAATTGCAGTAATAACAGGTCATGAGTACGAAATAATGGAAAGTACACTAACAAGTACCACCAATATATAAAGCAATAATGATATGACAACAGTATGCAATAATCATGCACTGGGGATATGAGAAAGTAAATGTGCAACACTCATGAAAGGTACACTCATAGGTACTCCTGATACATGGAACAGTGCACAAGTATATAAAGATGAGGTATGGAGTAAAATATGTCATTTCCACGGAATCCTGACATCATGGTAGGATCACAATCCAGCAAGACAAATCAAAATCCCAATTCCTCAAATCAACCCCCAAATTGGCTCTCATATCATCTAAGTGTCACATCGCCTCAACTGCACAATATCAAGTATATCTCGCATATGTATCGAATGTACAACATCAAGTAGATCTTACCTATCTAGTATGTACAATATCAGGTATATCTCACATATATCAAATGTACAACATCAAGTGGATCTCACATATCTCATATGTACAATATCAGCATATCTCACATATATCAAATGTACAACAGCAAGTGGATCTCACATCTCAACGAATCACCTAATATCCCAAGTCAAATCTCAAGTAAGAATCTAACATCCTAAAGGTATATATATACAGAAATAAATATGATGGGGGCAATACACATATATTAGCGTCCCATTCCACTAATATTGGTGTAAGGGTATATATAACAACGGCTAATCCCCTGTTATATATACAAAGGTGTTAAAGAAATATCATGAAAACCATGTGCCAAGCATCGACACATAAATCCTGATCACGTATCATACGTTATCCCGAAAGCACGAGTTCCTAGCTCCGACCCTCGCCTTTCGACGTATGCATACGTACATGACTCCCAACGGTGTCTCCGTGATCCCCCGCCAAGTCATGGGTACTGTCACCGGTAGGTACTCGCCCGCCTCCAGGCTCAATCGACAAAGTCCATCGATCTTCTTGCCGAGGGGAACCATACCGGGCCCCACCATGTACCCTCTACGGCCTCGACGCCTCCTCGTAGGGGTATATATAATCAGCACCGATAAAACCAATGGTGGATGCGCAAATATCATATCAAGGAAACCGGGTTTTTCAATGTATGCATAATTTCATGAACTCCCGCGGTTCCCAAATCCAGAAAACATCATGTAAAATCCAAATAATAATGCGCAATGCAGGAATAAATATATACGATATATCTGAAATGCGAGTGATTGATACGAAAGAGTGTTTGTTTGTAGTTAACCGCAATCAATAACGGTGTCGCGTGTAGCTAGACCGAGATGAGTACGGGTCGTCCTCTGGGAAACGTGGAACCTTTTACTTTTACTTTAGATGTGTTGAGAAAGAGAGGAGGGATAAAGAATTTTATAGAATGGTTTCTAGATCTACGTTAAACAAGAATGTAAAATATAGATCTAGATTATTTTAGAGACTTAGATAATATAATAAGAAGGCTTGTAGGGTTCGTTAGGATTTAGTAGTTATGGACGATTAATTAAAAGTTACCCTTTTTATCCATTAATAGATTTAGAACTAGAACGACGGTGATGCGTGTAGATTAGGGTTTCTGGAGGGAAAAGGAATCCCACTCTTAACCCTTATCTCGACACGGAACTCCGTTCATATCTAGCCTTTACCAAAACAATCATTAATCTAATCTCTAATCGCGGTCGGAACTAGCAAAGAATTGCTAGCGCGCCCGATTATGATGTTAATGATTCTTTTGATAAAGTTCCTAAACTTTATAGGACTTAAAAAGGGTTTAATTATTTTCATCGTCCATTAGCCTACCCTAATCCTACGAACCCTAACAAGCGGAGAATTACTCGCGCATGTTGGGAGAAGAAGATGAAAAGAAAGAGAGGGAAAACATAATGTAAAATGCAAAAGAATAAAATAAAATAACTACCTTTATTAATCAACTTGAACAATCTACACTTTGATTCCTTAGAAAATGATTACAAAGACTAGTTTGCTTCTCGATCTCTTCCAAGGAGGTAGATGAACAGTTGATGATCAGCCTGGATGCGTGAGCCGTCTTGGACTTCGTGATCTCTTCGGCTTGATAATTTTTCCAAGAGGCTCTCGGTGCCTTTTTATAGTGCAAAACTAGAATCTTTTGCTTCAAAAGTTGGTAAAATATCGTAGAGAATCATGCCCCAAAATATTTCCTTCCAACTCCATAATATTGCGGCGGATCCGCGGCCCAAGGGTGGGTTTGGCCGCGGATCCGCGCTCAAAGGTGGGGATCTCTCGATCAAATTTCTTGGGCTTCCTTCTCGTGACATGTGGCAATCCTAGGCACCTTCAGAATCTGAAAATCTTTTCTCTGTTGCTTCCAGACTTGGTCTCCAAGTTTTGCTTCTTAATTTGGCAAGATTTCTTCAACAACTTGATTTGTTTGATAAATTCTGCATAACAACTTGGAAAATTCTGCACAATAATCTCAAATAATATTTAGTAGGCTTATTTCTACTAGGATTTGTTCAATAGATTTATTTGCATACATTTTCCTACCAAATGATAATTAAAATATATTAACACATGGAAAATGGTGTTTTTACACGTAAACCCTCATATGTATAATATATTATAATAAAGTCCTTTTTTAATATGAAAATGGTAGGAAAAATGTAATACAAATGTGCAGTTTTATCAACTGAACAAATACCCCCAAACTTATCTTTGATCGTCCCGAGCAAACTAGTTTATTTAAGAGGAGAAAAAGAAAGGAGAAGACTAAGCACACTTTCGTAGGCAGACACGATTGCACTGAGCACGTGCAACAAGCCGTTAAACCTCTAGGTGTCCCTAGTAGGAGGAGTGTTGTCTCCTGAGGGTTTTCAGCGGATTACACCCACAAAATCCTATAACAAAAGAAAGATGGTGAAATTTACATATAAAGACAAGAACCATAAAAGAAATACTTTGAAAAGAAGAGTTTCCAACTATACTAGCTTTTCAGTTGTCATGAGGCCTATCTTAATAGTCATGAAAAAATGTTAGAAATCACATTACCCCTCAATAAAACATCGTCTTTATTCTTCATTCCTACCTTTCATCCAAACATTGATCATATAACCCCACGTGTGTGAAATGGACATCCCTACACTCGGAGAATTCAATTCAAGCTATTATACTCTTGTCCATCTACCTTAGTACTTTTTAATTTGATGAATATTAAGATTCGCTCACACATTTTCATGCGACCGTTAATACTTCTTGAGGTACTAACCAACCGATTACTCATGTGCTTGCTAATTAGGTGATAATATTTTCCTCGTCTTGCACCACCTAAGGCTTAGCAGTGACTCCCAGACCAGTTGGCCTTAGGGCACTAGGTGAAGAGTTACCCTCGCTATATTTTTTTATTGCTGCCTTGGCGATAACAAAACCAGTGTTCATTTTTCTCTTTTCACCATTTTTATATTTTCTTCATCATTTTTTCCCTTCATACTTTGGCTTTTAGACAAGAGCATTTCAAGGTATCCTCTACTATCCCGAGTTTCACGACGTGTGTAAGTGCAAATAGTAGGGTATCAACATTCAAATGTTTGGCTTCCAGAATAGAAACTATTTTTCAGACTTATTTTTATCCTCAGATTAGTGACTTCCTTCATTTTACTAACCCTTGGGACAACAGCTCATAACTACTTATTACTAGTTCGTGTAAGAAAACTTCTAATTTTCTTGGTTTTCTTAAACTATTCCTATCTTTTGGATGTAATTTTTCACTTTCTACTCTTTTGTTATAATTTTTTTTTAATTTTAAAACTTTTGAAAATTTGTGCTTATGCAAAATATGATGCAAATTGATGTGTAAATAAGCACAAACCTCTCCCAAACCTGTTTACAGCAGTGTCCTCACTGATGTCATCCGTTAAGCTCAAAAAACCTGTAGACTTGGGAGGAAATTATTAATGGGGGCAAGAATATATGAAAGTGAAAATCCTCCCCCAAACTTATTTTAGGCTCACAATTTTGTAAAAATCATTTTCTTTCAAGAGCCAAAATATACCACCCCTCCCCCAAACTTGAGTTGAACATTTTTAATCTTTTAAAATCGCATGAGGGGGTCAAGGTTATTGGTCAATGCCAAGCTTTGCAAAGACCGAAGGTCAACACCAACCATTCAAAAATTTTATCGATGAAGCACCAAGGTTGGTGGAAGAACATGTCACCTATTGACGTGAAGAAGTGGGGAGGTGACAAGAGGTGTATTGGAAAAGGATTGCGTCTCAATTTGGAGAGACGACACAGTGATAGTAATGATGGATTACTCGCATTGTCATGATTTTCCAAAAGAGGGGGTGGAGGTCCAATTTCTTCATCTTGGAGTTGATTCATCTCAACACCCGTGTCTTGTAAAAATGCGAGTTCATCAGCGAAAATTTCCTCAAAGCTTTCATCGATACCCCGAAAAATAATGTCATCAGAAAAAATGGGGTGATCGTCAGACTCAATATAAAGTTCCTCATTAGATGTTGACCTGGACAACTCGGTGGAAGAGTAAATAGTTGGGTCAAACAACAACATATGAAAAGAGTCTGTATCATGAGGTTGATCAAATTCGCTGCTGTCGACATCCATTAATTCGACAGAACACACATGAGCATAGGGTTCAGAGGGTTCACTTCCCAACTTGTAAATGTTAAGCTCAATTGACTTCTTCCCAAAGGATAGGGTCATAGAGCCGTTTCTACAATTGATTACCGCGTTGGAAGTGGCCAAAAAGGGTCGACCGAGTATCACCGGGATTTGATTGCGTGGATTTGCCACATGCTGTGTATCAATAACGATAAAGTCCACAGGAAATATGAATTCCCCGACTTTGATTAACATATCCTCTAGCTCACCCCTAGGTTGGGTGATAGATCGATCGGCCATCTGAAGAGTGCAATGTGCCGGCTTTAACTCTCCGATCCCTAATTGCTCATAGACAGAATACGGAAGCAAGTTAACACTAGCACCTAGATCGAGTAGAGCACGATTAATATTTTTACCCCCAATAAAAATTGAAATTGTAGGACTTCCGGGGTCCTTTCGTTTCTTGGGTAGTTGTTGTATAAAAGCAGTGCTCACATTACTCGCAAGGAAAACTTTTTTAGGTACTTGAACTTTTCGCTTCCTAGTGCACAAGTCCTTTAAGATTTTCGCATATGACGGAACTTGTTGAATAGCATCTAGGAGAGGAATGTTTATGTTAACTTGCTTAAAAATTTCCACAATCTTCTCCATTTGTGGACTTGGTCTGTTGCCCCTCAACCTGTTTGGATAAGGTGCTTGATCAATAAGTTTTGGGTCCAACGTTTGTGGAGAAGACTGTGGGGATGGATTCGATCCCAAAACTGGAGTGGGAATCGACTTAGATAGATTTGGTGAAATGGGCGAAGGGTTCAAGCCTTGGGGAAAACGGAGAATAGGCTCGGATGAAGGTGGGAGACTAGACGAATTATGGGAAGAAGAAGAAGCTGGGGTATCATTGGTGTCACTATCATCACACTGCTCACCCACTCGGTCATTCAGCACTTTTCCCGATCTCAACGTGGTAACAGCACTCACATTATAACTTTGTGAGTGGCCAGGATTAGGTATGGGTTGAGATGGGAGTTTCCCTTTCTCTCTCGCACTCATTGCGGCGTTTAACTGTGCGATTTGGTTTTCTATTGATTTAATACTCTCACCATGGGAGGAGGAGTTTTTCGTTAGGGTATCAATAGAAGACCTCATCTCAGCCGAATTTTGCATGGATTGTTTCATGAACATATCTAAAGTTTGTGCAAGAGAGTTGTCAGTACCGGCCACTTGTGGTGTAGAAATGTTGGCCGGATTTTGGAAATTTTGTGACTGAAAGGGGGGCTGATTCTGTGGTTGTGGTTGCTGTGGAGGAGGTCTTTGATAATTACTTTGTTGGTTTTGATTCCAAGCAAAGTTTGTATGATTCCTCCATCCTTAATTATATGTGGAAGAATAAGGATCATTTCTAGGTCGCTGCTGAAAAACAGCATTAGCTTGAAACGATGCATTCATAGGACATTCTTCCGTTAAGTGTGAAGGATCCGAACAGCAACCACAGACAGTCTTAGGAAGCGTGACCTGATTTAGGGAGAATGTTGAGAACTTGTTTTCAATAGCATCGAGTTTCTTCTGTATCGCTGCCATTTCGGCTTTCACTGCGATAGAAACATCGAGCTGGTGAATACCTCCCTTAGTTGAAGGTGGTCTTACGCTTTCCCACTGCAACGTGTGTTCAGCAAGGTCTTCCAGATATTTCCATGCTTCACCGTCATCTTTAGACATGAAATTGCATTGACACATTGTTTCAAGCATCTGCTTTGTCGCTGGATTAATGCCCTCATATATAATCCGACATAAATCCCATCTTTGTATTCCGTGATGGGGGCATTGGACAAGCAGATCTTTGAAACGTTCAAAGCACTTCCAAAATGGTTCATTGGGAAGCTGGGTGAACTGGTTGATCTCGCTCCTAACATGTGCAGTCTTATGATTTGGGTAAAACTTCTTAAGAAATGCTACGACGAATTCATCCTAATTAGCGATAGAGTGTGAGGCAGTATTGTAAAGCCATTTTTCTGCCAAGTCGCACAGTATGAATGGGAGAAGACGTAAGCGCATAGCATCTAAGGTCAATTGTGAAGTACCCATCATTGCGCATACGTTCTCGAATTTGGTGATGAAAACGTACGCGTCTTCCGATTCAAGCCCGTGAAATTTGGGCAGCAGATTGATGTAGTGGGGTTTAATCTCGAAATTATCCCCGTTAGGTGGTGGAAGAGATAGACAAGTAGGAAGAGGACCACGAATAGGATAGCATCTCTCTTGGAGAGAGATGCGAGGTGGATTCTGCTCACCTGCGGGCGGTGGCAGCGTGGTGTTATAATTAGATGGAGTGCCGTCCATCACGGTCGATGTGGTGTGTGGTGGGGGAAAAGAAGATGAAAAAGTACCGACTTCGGCGTCGATAGCAGGAACGCGGACAAGACGGGCACTAGGATCCCGTGTCCAGCCGAGCATGCACTAAGCGGGTTTAGTGCAAGTGGCAGCGTGTGTGTGATTTAAAATTGGCTTGTTTTGAAAAAGTGGGACTCAAGAAAAATCTCCCTAAGATGCACAAGCAACCCTAAAACTAAGGTTACCTAGGTCAGTCTCTAGACCGCTCCTAGACTTCCAAAGGACAAGCCGCAGGATCAATCCTCTACCGCCTCCGTACTACCCTTGTAGCCAGATAAGTGCCAGGTAAGTAGGAAGGAACCACGTCGTGGGCCTAATTAAAACCACTAGCCTTTGTCACACTTGCCTAGGCACTACAAAAGTAATGCGGATAAACGATAGATTACCCACGACCTTCCTCTGTCCTTATTGAGCGCGACAGTCCTTAGAGTCTGGTCTAGATATTTTTTAAATTAATGAAGGGTTGATGCAGATGCTCGGTTTGTGATTTGTGGGGCTTAGGAAGGGTGATGAAATCCCCACTTAATCTTGATTTGGTCTTTGCCCCTTAGAGTCCGTATTAAAATATGCAAAACAAAACCAATCACAAAACTTTTGCAAAAAGATTTTTTAGCGGCGCGATTTTGCAAAGAATCCTGCAGAAAATAGATTTTATTGGATTTGAGGAGAAAGAGAAGGAGTTGAGAAAGATACCAGAGAAGATTTATTCCCTAATTCCTCCAACTTGCCGCGGTTCAGCCGCAGAATGGGTGCTTTTGCCGCGGTTCCGCCGCGTGGCAGAAGGAACAGTTGATGAAATTTTTTTGTATGGCCTTTTATGCTCCTCTGGATCTCTAAAAATGTCTCTGTTTCCTGTTTTCTCAAGTTTGTGACTCCAGATTTCCTCGCAAAAATTCACGCACAAATCGTTAAATATGCAATTTGCAGTTTTGTTTTAATAATGATATGACTCGTCTAAGAATTCAACACAAATAGTAAGAATAAAAAATTACGCACGTATCCCCGGCAACGGCGCCATTTGATTGATACGAAAGAGTGTTTGTTTGTAGTTAACCGCAATCAATAACGGTGTCGCGTGTAGCTAGACCGAGATGAGTACGGGTCGTCCTCTGGGAAACGTGGAACCTTTTACTTTTACTTTAGATGTGTTCAGAAAGAGAGGAGGGATAAAGAATTTTATAGAATAGTTTCTAGATCTACGTTAAACAAGAATGTAAAATATAGATCTAGATTATTTTAGAGACTTAGATAATATAATAAGAAGGCTTGTAGGGTTCGTTAGGATTTAGTAGTTATGGACGATTAATTAAAAGTTACCCTTTTTATCCATTAATAGATTTAGAACTAGAACGACGGTGATGCGTGTAGATTAGGGTTTCTGGAGGGAAAAGGAATCCCACTCTTAACCCTTATCTCGACACGGAACTCCGTTCATATCTAGCCTTTACCAAAACAATCATTAATCTAATCTCTAATCGCGGTCGGAACTAGCAAAGAATTGCTAGCGCGCCCGATTATGATGTTAATGATTCTTTTGATAAAGTTCCTAAACTTTATAGGACTTAAAAAGGGTTTAATTATTTTCATCGTCCATTAGCCTACCCTAATCCTACGAACCCTAACAAGCGGAGAATTACTCGCGCATGTTGGGAGAAGAAGATGAAAAGAAAGAGAGGGAAAACATAATGTAAAATGCAAAAGAATAAAATAAAATAACTACATTTATTAATCAACTTGAACAATCTACACTTTGATTCCTTAGAAAATGATTACAAAGACTAGTTTGCTTCTCGATCTCTTTCAAGGAGGTAGATGAACAGTTGATGATCAGCCTGGATGCGTGAGCCGTCTTGGACTTCGTGATCTCTTCGGCTTGATAATTTTTCCAAGAGGCTCTCGGTGCCTTTTTATAGTGCAAAACTAGAATCTTTTGCTTCAAAAGTTGGTAAAATATCGTAGAGAATCATGCCCCAAAATATTTCCTTCCAACTCCATAATATTGCGGCGGATCCGCGGTCCAAAGGTGGGTTTGGCCGCTGATCCGCGCTCAAAGGTGGGGATCTCTCGATCAAATTTCTTGGGCTTCCTTCTCGTGACATGTGGCAATCCTAGGCACCTTCAGAATCTGAAAATCTTTTCTCTGTTGCTTCCAGACTTGGTCTCCAAGTTTTGCTTCTTAATTTGGCAAGATTTCTTCAACAACTTGATTTGTTTGATAAATTCTGCATAACAACTTGGAAAATTCTGCACAATAATCTCAAATAATATTTAGTAGGCTTATTTCTACTAGGATTTGTTCAATAGATTTATTTGCATACATTTTCCTACCAAATGATAATTAAAATATATTAACACATGGAAAATGGTGTTTTTACACGTAAACCCTCATATGTATAATATATTATAATAAAGTCCTTTTTTAATATGAAAATGGTAGGAAAAATGTAATACAAATGTGCAGTTTTATCAACTGAACAGCGAGCATATAATGAGAATATGTAGCTGAAACCAGATGTATGCGAAACCAATAAGGTACAGCTAAGTAACATCAGTAAAGGTAAATATGTAACTGCAACTGAATATGTGTGTAACATACAGGTGTAGCAATGTACAGGTATCTACCTATAAGAACTGATGTCGTATACCCCCTGGGTATAAGTAAAATATGTAGGATATCCCCCTGGTATAAGTAAAACATGTGCAAGTATACCTGTAGCTGTATCGCAAGGTGTAAATGTACCCATCACTAAAGGTATGATAGACTATAGGTATACCGATAAGCTAGATGTCAAGTGTGATAAGCAATGAACTATCTATAAGGAGTTGTCTGTGACATGGCAATCATTGACGGTGTGTGTGGTATACAATCCGTGCTCGTGCAACATGAACCGTCAATAATATGTGCAGTGTCCTACGGCTGCTAGTCACAGTACAACTATATCAAGGAAATAAGGTAAATGCGCAATTCTAATAATGACGTAGAATATGCGACAAGTATTAGAATCCTAGCCCAGACACATAACGCCATGCGGGCGATTCACCTGTAGATGTTAAATCTACTCACCTACGCTCCAAGCTAGGTGAAGCCTACCACCTGTTTTTCCCTTGTCGTAGCGTCCGAAGACCCCGCTTGCGAACCTAAAATTTCACAAACACATCACATAAGCATATATTCTATATCGACGAAAAGACATCGAAACGCAAGAATAACGCCCTGAAAAATACACTGCGCGCTTAGCGCATCTATCACTCACGACATCGGCCAAAAATCCTAACTAGGGTCGCCAAACTACGAAACACCTAGTCTAGATTCCGATCGTCCCGATCACGCATTCAGAACACAACAATAAACGCGGTCTCAATATAATTAACGTCGCAACGTCAAAAGAAACCCACGCCTAAAAGTTACCAAAATCTAGTAAGCAGTATTTATCATTTTAGCACAAAAGTACAAGTTTTACCAAAACTATAATTTACAAATATCTTCAAATAGCATGGTTAAACCATTTAAACCTTTATTAAAAAATTTAGTTTTCACTAATTAGGATTAGCAAAAAGTCTAGTTTGTAATTAAGCTTAATAGGCGATTAGGAAAAATAACAATTATCATTTTCACAAAATACTTCACTTTTCCAAATCTAATCTTTAAGATTAACCATTTTAACCATACAAAATCCTAACTTGCAATTTATACTAATTATCATAAATTAGCAAAACATGAAATTAAAGCTATATTAAAACACTTAAATAGCTAGCTTAAAGAATTAAGCAACAATAAAGGATTAGGGTTAGGATTTATACCTCACAAGCAGGCTATCAAATTAGCAACAAAACCCAAACTTTTAGCCTCCAAAATGATCACTTTCATGAAGATCTAAGCTTGTTTAGACTTAAGGAAAAATGGGTAATGATTTGTTTATGAGTTTGTGTGAATATTTGATGATTTTTGAGAATTTATTTGAACTTGGAGATGATGGAAATGGGCAAAGAAAATGAGGGGGCAGAACATGAAGGAGGCTCGGCCAAAAGGAAAAAAATTGGGGATCAAAATGTGCTCTGTGGAATGAGAAAGGTATAAGTGGAGAGAATGAATACATTAATTGATGCTACACATCAATTAATATATTATATTCATGTCAAATTAGGGGGGCCGGCCACTTCACTGTGAATGGGAGGGGGTGAGCCAAAGAGTTGTAGGAGGTGACCACATCCACAACCTTATCCACTAAAAAAAATCCTAAAGCAAACAAAACTTTGAATGACAACCATGCTTGCATTAATTTATACAAGTGCTCACTCATCAAACCAATCAATCCCACCTCCATCTAGAAAGATTACGTCCATTCTAGAAATGATGAAGGAAAAATTGGAATTTGGCCAAAAAGGATATGCACAAAAAATATTAAAATAATATTTTTTTTGGGAAAAATTTTATCTGAACCAAAACCTCCCAAATACCCCTAAAGTTCGCGCACAAGCTTTATTTTAGCTAAAATAGGTGCCGGTAAGCTTATACGGTCGTTTGATCGAAATCGGGTTAAAACAGGAAAAACCAACAGTTTTGCTTTAAAACGGGAAAATTCGCAAAACGATTTCAAAAACGTTACAGTACTTTCCTTTTCAAAACAGTTGTATGTAAAAATGAATGTTAATAAAAGTTACTGTTCATGTTATATCTCTTATCATTCTTGTGCATCTTTATATATTGCTTAATTACGCTTAACGTATTTATTTCTTAGTAAATACGTTGTGGGCCTCGCCACATCACCGTTTCCATATGCTGGGAAGCGGGGCGTGACATCGTCTAAACGAGATGTGGAGTTCACGATTGATCTTATCCCTGTAGCAGCATCAATTTCGAAGACTTATTATCCGATGGCACCGGTGGAACTGGAAGAGGTAAAGAGACAAGTTTTTGAATTACTAGAGAAGGGTTGGATTCACAGCAATGGTTCACCGTAGGAAGCTCTAGTTCTTCTAGTCAAGAAGAAGGAAGGCACGCGGAGGATGTGCATTGATTATCGAGAATTAAATCGGGTGACTATTAAGAACAAGTACCTAATCTCTCGTATCGGCGAATTATTCAATCAACTCAGTGGTGCGAGAGTATTCTCAAGGTTGGATTTGCGATCCGGATATCATCAAGTTCAGGTGAAATCAGAAGATATTTGTAAGACAACGTTCCAAACTCGATATGGGCATTACGAGTACTTAGTGATGCCATTTGGAGTTACAAACGTACCGGTAATATTTATGGACTTGATGAACCGAATCATTTCACCGTACTTGGACCAGTTCATAGTGGTGTTTATTGATGATATTTTGGTCTATTCGAGGAGCAAAGAAAAGCATGCAAAACACTTGAGGATCACATTGCAAACGTTAAGACGAGAAAAGTTATATGCTGATTAGTCAAAAATATTGCACATTTGTATGAACATTTTCTCTACTATTATTAATAAATAAAATGTGTTAATTGTAAATAAAGAACATATGTGGGTTTATTTGTAAAAAAATTATTATCATATGTTTCTTCATTTATAATTAATATAATTAGGAAAAATATATGCATATATTATTTAAATGAAATCTTAGTAATTAAAATATGCATATCATATCAAATATTCCTAATCAATATTCTTAAGATATTATATCATGTAAATGGTTGGAATAATATCTCAAAAATACCAAATAGTACTAACAATTTGATTTGAGATATTGTGCAGGTATTAGCTCAAATCTGAAATCTATGTAGGAGATCTAAGCCAAATCGGGATATCGAAACCGAATCTGCCAAATTTTAGAAGCAAATCGAGAAATCTAGCAACGGTAAAAGCTAAGGGCAATATTATCAGAATCTATATGTCAAGAGGATCTCCAAATATCAAGAGAAAAATTCAGAAAATATCCCAAGTTTCAAACCCACCAGAGGGCGGCGGATCCGCGGTCAATCATGGGTTTAGGCGGCGGTTCCGCGGTCTGATGATGGCCGTTGGATCTGATATTTTGGGAGCATGATTGTAATCTGTTACGCTCCACTTCCCAAAATACGTAAATACGGCATGGAACAGAGCCAACCATGCTACCTATGGCGAGGAAAGATCCTTTCATAGTCACATTACGGCTGTCAATCAAATATCAAGAACAGTAAACTACTAAATCTATTTATCACATGTCCAATAGCCACAAGAACAATAACTGTAAAATATAGCAGAAGCAATAAAGATCTAAGGAATAACTTAGTGATATATGCCATAGAAGCCATTATTGTATCATACTGGATTGTATATTATTTAATGGAAGTTTGGGATGTACACGGATATAGTAACAGTCTTGCTCAAAATGGTAGTATGCTACCTGGTTTGTTTCTACCCCAATATGTGCATGTGTTTCTTTTATCAAATCGCTTATACATATTAGTAGAGCCCTTGGATCTTTTCTTGATTACCAGCGTTGTGATGGCAGTCACACTAGTGGGGCTAGATAGTCTATAAGCACATCCTATATAGGTCACTAGTCGTAGGATTATCGAGACGGGGCATCGATACTCGACAGTAGACTAGTGTATACGCTTCTCATCCCAGCAGGGGAGATGGTCTATCCCACAGCCATTAGTACGTCGTATTGGAGATAGTATGCAGGTGCTCATTAAGTTATGAGTACACTGGACAGGACTCGTAGGGAAATGCTGGTGGGTATTATACCTATCGTCGGGTAGCAGTTCCCAGGTGACATGAGTACAACTTAGTCCATCGACTTGACACTGCTACTTCGTCTCGAGTGTGTTTCCACTATACTTTGATTACTATCCTACCACGGCTCAAAGGAGTCGTGCAAACAGGTAGTAGTTGGGTTCAGTCCCGAAGCACTTGGAGGCAGTGGCGGTTAGATAGGATTCGTCTCTCCCGGTATTGGGTGTTGATATCGCGCTGTGTTCGGAAGACCATTACACAAAGTACTTGGCCAAGGCAAGCGAGATTTACTGGTAGGTACTCCAGTAGTTTCTCAGGGTGTTTTGGGCTACTCTCCGACACGACTTATTGCGCTATTAGGGGTCTGACGATTACCGCCCCTAGGATCGATATGCGATAGTCTTAGACGAACAGACCGGACTGTACAGAGATTATCACATTCAGGCTCAGTAGGAGTTCGGATGGGTTTGCTCATCAGCCTTCTTATCGACAGATACCTGGGTAGCCGTTACGTGCAGCTAGTACCGCTTGCGGCTTGTAGTTAAACCCACTGCCAGCGTACGTCAAGTCATTAAAGTCCCACATATAGAGTTTCCCTGCACGGGCAAAAGGTGTAGAGGCCGTATGGTTTTACGGCAGGGCTATGATCACTTACGTGTACTTGTGCACGTATGATGATCAGGCGGATAATACTAGTGGGCTTTGGTTTAAGCCGGATCCTAGTATTATATTGATGGATTGTTTCGTCTCTTTGTATTCGTGTTCTTCGGAATACGGATGCGGGTATGTATATACGGATGAGGGGCATTCTCGTTATTGTGCGGGAAAGCTGCTAGAAGGGGGAGACCTATTAGGGTTTTTCTTTTTGGATTAAACTTTATTTGGGTGGAGAAATGAGGTGGATCTTTACATTGAACCTAGCATGGCTACTTGGTGACTCATGGTCATGAGTCACCACAAGATATTTGTGAGGGTTTGTTGATATTTTATTATGATATTTATCTCATAAAATATCTCATATTCTTCATATCATCTCAAGAGGACAGCCAAGCTCATCTCCAATGTTCACTCTCCTCTCTTATTTCTCAAGCCTCTTCTCTTCATCACAAACCCTAGACCTCTCATGAGTTAAGAAACCTAGGGTTTCAAGAGACAAAGCACTCCATATTCACACTCTATACCCTTTAAGATTTCTAGTTTAGCGAACTAGAAGCTGTAGTTACCTCGGATTTGAGGTGGGAGCTCGGACTATAGACTCTCGGGTGGATCGTCTTTGACTCGAGGAGGCCGTCGAGGTTGCTACGATCCATTACGATCTTTGGAGCCAACGACGAGTGGAGGACAACGATGAAGACCCGAAGGACTTGAATCATGAGGTATAACTTCGTATCAAAGTAGTTAAACCTCATGCAGTTTGCAAGCTATGGTTTATGATCGATCCTTGGTTCTAGTCGGTGTTGCATAGCCCGTAAAAATCATTTTTTGCAATTTCCGCCTCCCCGCGAACATGTGGGGTGCGCGACATCGACTTACAGTGGTATCATAGGCTCTCATAAACCTTAGATAGCTTGTAGCGACGTTAGAAATCTGCCGTTTTTGTCGCGCAAAACTGCCTATAAAAACAGTTTACAAAACTGATGTTTTGAGTTGTTTGCACACCTCGCGGGCTCACGGTTTGAACCGTGAAGCCGCGGGGTGAAGCATGCGCACCCCGGGGACCCCTCACGGGGGGACCGAACGGCTGGGCCCACTCCCCAAGACCACAAGGTGGTCTTGGCGGTGGGGACCCGAAACTGCCCCACCTTAGGCAATTTCGGGTCTGCCTCACCCCCTGGCCATCTTGTGGTGGCCTCGAGGGTGGGGTACCCCCTCTAGGCCCCCAAACTCGAAGTTAATTTTGTTCTCTAACTCTCCGTAAAGATTCGGACAAGTTTTGAGTTCGTTTCGACTCCCGGATTGGCTTAAAACGATCGTTTTTGGAATTTTAGCTCACTGGATTTTCAAGTTTTGGAAAATTGGTTAAGTTTGCTAATTGCGTTCGGAATTCTAATGTCGCGGTTACTTTACAAGCTTTGTGATGTGTATATGTGTTTGGAAACGTCGACTAATTGCTATACGTCGATTAGTCGGGGTTGCACATATCTGTGATGTTGTTATGTTGGTTTGTGTATATGAACTTGTTGGATCATCACGGATGAATAGCCGGGGATGTGAGAAGAGAGTTTTCATTCTTTCATTCGATGTAAATTTGTAAAGTGATGTAATATTATTTTTGCGGGGCACATCCGGGTTGAGCTTGTAGCCACCGTTGTATTATTTCTTTTACTGTTTTTGCTCCTAGGATAGACCCAAGGTGAGGTGCACAAACTACCAGGTACTTTGAAGTACCGAGTGACCTACTCACTTTGTTGAGAGAGGTTGCTTCACTTTGGGTATTTGGCGGGTAGTTTTCCGCACCCGTAGGGGTCTAGGGTGGGGTTTGGCTATTCATCACGACCGTGGAATCTGTCTTTCGTTACAGGCTCAAACGAAACGTAGAATTCCTAGTATATCCAATATGTTCATCTGTGTTCTGGAATGCCTATTATTGCGTGAGATGAATGTATATATCTATATATGATATCTAGTAGGCGTTGCTTATGTTTTGCACCCGCGCTAGTCCAGCTCCCGCTCTGTCGTTAGTTAAGTAACTTAACGGGTGATGACGGGGCCCAGTGACGAATGCAGATGGCATAAGTGGACGTGGTATTTTCGTATTTTTCTGTGATGATAGATGTAAATGATGGGACTGCATTACATTAATGCAAAGCAAACAAACCAAAACTGAATCGTTGGTGTTAGTTATATGTATGCCCTAGAGGCCATTACTGTACATTGGATGTATATTGTAGTGGATGCTGGGACATATATAGGTAGGACTTTCTTGCTCGACATGATAGTACGCTATCTGGTTGCTCTTTATCTTAACATGTATACTTTCTGTCTCTCTGTTACATGTTGATACAGCCCTTAGGATGTGTACTCGACTTCCAGGACTATGATGCAGATCATACTAGTGGGTCCTGGATAGTCCATGAGTACATCCTTCAATGTTCCTAGTCGTGGGAATATCGAGACGGGGCATCGATATTCCAGAGTAGACTAGCGTATATCTTCTCGACCCATGTGATGGGTGATGGATGATCCCATATCTATTGGTGTTTGACATCAGAGATGGTATGCGGGTGCTCAGTGGAGACTGGGTACACTGAACGGACTCGCCGAGAACTCCCAGATGGTATTATACCTCACGTCAGATGACAGTTCTCTGGTGACACTGGTGCAGCTTAGTCTGTAGACCCGAGATCGTCATAGAGTCTTGTGTGTCTCCCACTGTGCTTTGATTTCCACCCTACCATGGCTCTACTGAGTCGTGCAAACAGGTGGTTTTTGGGTACAGTTCCGATTCACATGGAGGCAATGAGCGATAGGAGGGGATTCGTCTCTCCCGGTATTGGGGGTTGATGTTGCACTATGCTCGACTGGCCATAACAGGAAATCCCTGGCCAGGGTTGCAGTGATATACCGGTAAGAGTTATCAGTAGTTTCACGAATGTTATAGAACTCACGTCGGCATGACTTATCAAGCTATTGGGGTCTGACGTTTACCATCCTTAGGCGAGATATGCGACATATCAGACGAACAGACCGGACTGTACGGTAAGTGTTACTGGTTGGATTCACAGGAGTGTGAGCGGGCTTGCTCATCGATATTCTGATCGCTCAATACCCGGGTGGCCGTTACGTTTAGCAGACCGCTTGCGGCTTGTGGGTGCTTGATATGATCATCATCTGCTGCCGGCGTATTGACGAGTCTTTAGAGTCCTACACAGAGGTTTCCTGGCTCAAGCGAAACGAAATAGGAGCGCATATGAGATATGTGCGGGACTAATGATTTAATGCATAATTATATATTTGATATATTAATTTGCATTAACTAATATTTGTTCACTTTAAATGGATTTTCTCACTTTAAGTACACAAGTTGTATATGTGATATACTTTTGTGCACTTGTTTGTATCATGTTTGATGATACATACTAACTTGAGTATGTGTGTATGATTAAACCATGGTTATATGAATGGTTAGGGTTTTGTTTACTTATTCATTTATTTTGTTTATTTATTTTGGAAAAGATAAATAGAAATGGTGGCTTTCTTTGTTTATTTCATGAAGCTTCATGAAGTGTTGAAAGCTTGACCATTTTGTTTGCTTCCCTTAACCTAACCATTCACCTAACCCTAGTTTAGTCTCTACACTTAACCATGGTTGGTATATGATAATTATTCATTTTATTTTCTATTTTGAATAATACATATCATATTCTTTCTTCATCTTCTTCTTCATCAACAAGAAGAAAAACTTGCCTCCATCAATGGCAACTTGAGAAAAAGAGTGAGAAATCCAATTCTAAAGTGAACCCACTTCCTATTTCTTCATACTCTACCACTTGCCAAGTAGTATAGGGTGTTTTCTTCACAAGTTTCATGACTTGGTGAAGTTGGAGTTTGATCTTGAGTTGCCTCGACGTAGATCATCTTCGGCATCGAAGTCGACGACCTAGCCCGATCTTTTCTCCGACGAAACCACCGCCAAAGTCCAGGATCCGATGGGTACAGCGGAGGGACTTCATCACGGAGCTATGAAGGTGGAGGACCGGATCTACAAAGGTTGTATTTCCTATCACTTAGCAGTTAAGTTGTTAACTAGTTCTTGCATCGCCTCATTATCTAGTTAACGATCCGTATTAGGGTTTGTAGGCACTTGGAAATATTTGAATTGGCCATGTTTGATCACTTGTGAAACCTCATTAGTGTGCCTAGGAACCCTACAGTTGGAACAAATTTTAAAACCGCTCGGTTATTTTAAAACATGTGACTTTTAAATGCGGAGCTTAAACCACTCCTTTTAAAAGCCATTGGGTTCTTTCGATTATATCAAGTTCACTAAGTTCACGGTTTCGCCAAAACCATTTGTAGCCCTCCGTCATTTCAGTTGAATATTCAGTAGTATTCAAGCTATGTATTTTGACTTTCGCCAAGGCATAGTGTTTGGTAGCTGCTGGATATTCATCTGTAGCATAAATAGATGCGTTGGTTTGGGACAATCATACTACTATTTTGGCCTTCGTCAAGGGTATGTACGGATGGGTTCAAATTAACCTGGACAATGACGGGTAGAACTTGACATGTGACTTATGATATGTTGGCCTTCGTCAAGGTTATAAGAGCATGGGGCAAAAATCCATATCGGGAGTTTCTAAAGAAACTGAAACTTGCTAGTGCTGCATACCATTTGGAGTGTGATAATGTTGGTAGGATTCCTTCAGGATTATCACACAATGATATTTGGATCCCGATCCTACTGTGAGTATCCGATACTCCTCGGGAGATTCTTTACTTAACGATCAATGCTATAAACCAAGTAGGTATCTAGAACAGTGTTAGCGGGGTTACGCCTCCAGGGAAAAGAGGTTTTTTAATTAAGGAACTTCGCGAAAGCGTCGTAAAACCTCCCTCGAAGTACCGACACTAGCCTGGCCGAACGGTTAAGCAAGTATTGTACGGTGAGATCAATCCTGACTAATTCTTCTTTGATGGTTTGAGGAAGGATTCGAGAAACAGTGGGAGTCATCCTGTTTAGATAAATTAAAAACCAATCTAAACTTGCAAGAGCATCATGCTGAGTGTTTTCTTCTCTCTCTCCTAATTGCAGCGACCAGGCGATCAGATTAGGTTACAGATAGATAATAAAATGACTGAGTTATACTATATTGACTGGCAAAGGTTTGTACAGATGTCCATTACCTATGACAAGCTGGACCTCCTCATTACCATTCAAGCCCCCGCTGTCCCAGATCCAGTTTCCACCATCGCGGATGTTGATATCCGTAAGACAAGGGAATAAGACTGTGCGAATGCCAAATGCCTCGTGTTGGCCTCAGTTGATGATGTATACCAGAGGCAGCATGAGAAGATAGACTTAGTTTCTATCTTCCTCCATAACAAAGTTTTATATGGAGAGCAATCTCGTATCGCAAGATATGAGACCTCGAAAGAATTGCTTCAAGCGAGGTTGGCTGTCGGATCATCTGTAGGGGACCACATCCCTACAATGATTAGCTATATTAAAAAGCTCACAGACCTGGAGACCACGCTGGATAACGAGTAATATGCTGACTTGATTCTACAGTCCCTACCTCCTACTTACGCCCAGGGGAAGAAAGTTATACTTCCAGTTGAGGGCACTCTGAAGGAAACCAGGGAGACACACGCTCTGCTTAATGGGGAATCTTTCTCTTCTGAATTTAAGGCGTATGCCAATGGTGAGTAGAAGAAGACCTCCATAAAGCCGATAGGCAGTGTTGTTGTGGTCAAAATTTGCACCCCAGTTGACCGGGTCAAAATCAAGGTCAACCCCAAGTAAGCGGGCCCAAGCCCAAGCAAGTGGGCCCATACCCGAGTCGAGCCCGAACATGAAGCGGCCGGCCTCCCCCATGCCAACATAAAAAAATCATGTAATAAATAATTTCAATGTAATTTTTTTATGCATGAATGGGCATAAAGCCAAATTTTTGTAAAGCCCATGGCTTATGTGCAAAAAGAAATAGTACATGAGACATGGGATAGGCAAAATGCCATTTTGTAAAGCCCAAGGGGTTATGTGTAAATGTGTAAGCCTATAAGAGGCAACATGATGAAACTATCTAATAAACTTTTTCATTCTCCCCAAAAACTAGGGTTTCTGTGCCTCCTTCTCCTTCCTCAAGGTTTTAAACCTTCTTCTTTCTTTTGAATTAAATTTTCTTTCTTTTGAATTAAATCAAGAGTTTTACTCTTCCTTTTCCAAAACTAAATAGTTTTTCACCACAAAACCCACAAAGGGGAACTCAGATCTCCCATCAGATCTAAAAAATAAGAGATTTTTAAAATCTCATACTTCTTGTTCTTCAAGATCCAGCCAACAGAAGAGGAGGAAGGAGACCCATCTCCAAAAATCCCACTTTAGGGAAAATCCAGGGCTCAAGGGAGAAGCCCCTTTATCAGCTCCAAAAATATCTTAGGAGTTCGACTCCATAAGTCAAATCGGAAGCACAGCTCCCAGTGCAGGGACCAAGTCCCGTTTGCTGCTGACACCTAGCGCCCACGTGCCAGGCACGTGGGGCGTTGGCGCTCTGGCGCACAGCGCCCAAGTGCCAGGCACGTGGTGCGCTGGCGCTCTGGCGCACAGCGCCCGCGTGCCTGGCACATGGGGTGCTGGCCCACGCATCCTTTGGATGCCCTTTCCTTTTTTTTTTATATATACTGTATACACACACACACACACACACACACACACATAATCCACGACATTGTCCCTGTTAGAAAAAAATTTCTAACGGGGCGTTGCCCCGCATCTCACAAGGGGGCTGCTAGCCCCTCCCCCAGCCCGCTATCCACGTAGCGGGACCCCCGTAAAAACTCTGCGGGGCCCCCGTTATATCCAAAACCCATTAAAACACAAACACTGCATATTGAGTTCGCATGACCAGTTTAACCCGTTAATCGGAGGTTCACTCGCTCCAAAGGCGATGGGTAATTAACGGAAGCTTACTCCGCGGCTGCCGGAGACTCGGATCCCCACAATCAATAAACCCCAGCCTATCCTAGGCAGGGGGAATCTGTAATATGCCTGACAAGCGCGTGCGTATTCCCATCTCAATGGGGTGACGAAAAACACCCTACAGATTTTGGAACGCCGGGTGGGACCAATCTCTCCTCCCATATTTCGGGTTAAACATTCATACGAACTCAATCAATATACATATCTATATTTATACTAAAATAATGCTCTTTCATGCAGTTTTCCAAGCAATCAATTTTCTACAATGTCTCCAAAGATGAACTCAGCTCCCATCTCCTACACGATGAAGATGGACTCCAAGATGGTCCTCCCGGTCAGTCTTGGGCGACAGTGGGAGGAGCCGCTGCTACAGTTGGACTCTATTCTGTTCGTGCCAGCTAACGCCATTCCTGCACCTCAAGCTCCGGTAACCGACAAACTGGTCTCCAAAGAAGGCCAAATGTGGTGGTCTCGAGGGCGTCCAACCCAAACGCAAATCCGTTTCCGAACGTCTCTCCGTCGCTCCAGCTGGGGGCAAGGCCATTAACGTCAATGAAGTAATGGGTCATCTCGAGCAAGCTCCAACGGTACCCTCGACAACTACTCGATCGGGTGTCTTCTCTAAGCTCCTCGCCAATGATAAAGAGGCAGCTGGATATGTGGTCCACATTGTCTACATGGTGGGCACGCGCAGCAAGAGCAAGGAAGGGCCACTACATCTCAAATTCAATCTGGTATGAATATGGCCGCCACATTCCAAGACCAGCCTCCTCTGGAAGGTAATGAAGACCCTTCCAGTGAAGCTGATAAGCAGGGATGGCCCTCAGTTCATGAGGAGTCAAGCTCGGAAAGCGAAGATGAACCAACTTTCCATCCTAAGACCGCAGAGCAGCAACTTCTCCAGGAGCTCCGAAAGCAACTCAGAAGTAGAGTCAAGGAGATGGCCAAGCTCTACTCAAAAATTGACGACTTGACAAATGTCATCTTACGGCTCACAGGTCAAGTTGCCTCTCAGCCGTCTAATCAAGCACATGGTTCTACTCATGAACCGGGAAACGGTGTCCCGAGACAGCCGACGCCTATTCCCTTAAATCCAAAAGTGGGCGGACCACACGAAAGTTAGTCGCATCCTATCTCGAGAAATGTCTTGGCTACCGATGACAGCAACCCGCTAACTCAAGATCAAATCATGGATTTGGTTTCCAACAAAGTCAAAACATTGGTAGCCGAAGACGGAGAGCAAAAAGATGTCAGTAGTAGCGGGAGACCATATCCTGCTTGGTACGATCTTATGGAGTTTCCCACTGGCTATGTCGTCCCCAAATTTGAAAGGTTCGATGGGACGGGAAATGCGAACCGGCACATTGACCAATTTAAAGCATCATGCGTGAATACTAGGGGCAATGATGCGCTCCTTCTTCGTCAATTTGTCAATAGCTTGACGGATGTTGCTTTCGATTGGTATGAAAGCATACCGGATGACTCGATCACGACGTTCGCTCAAATAGAATCCATGTTCAAGCAAAGGTTCATGAGTGTCAGCGATAAAATCACCATTGCCCACCTCGTAAGGACCGAGCCAAAGAACAACGAAGGCGACATGGATTTTATAATCCAATGGCGCAATCTCTCTATCAAATGTGAACCGCCGTTGGAGCAAGACCAATCCGTCAATCTTCTTATAGAAAATCTGAACGACTGGATGAAACCTTTCCTATGCACCGCAGGACTCAAAACATTCCAAGAGCTGACCAAGAAAGTTCAAATATTGGAACGTTCAAAGCCAAAGTCCACTCAGAACCTCCAATTCACAAACAGACTGAGACATCGGGGGGACGACAACAGGAAAAGCGAAAGTTCCAACAGCACCGATTCTCTGAATAAGCAGAGAGCGGTCGGAGCAAAGACTAACAAATCTCGAGAGCCAACTTTGGAGGAAAGAAGAAATAAGGTCTACTCTTTCCGAAGGGACAAGGTCCACAAAGTTTTCAAAGATGCTCTGAAGAATGGCCTGCGGCTACCAGAACCAAAAAGGCTAAGTGAAGCGAGCATGACCGATTGTTGGGGTAAAAATTTACACCCCGGTTGACCAAGTCAAAATTAATGTCAACCCCAAGCCAAGTGGGCCCAAGCCCAGATCCAGTGGGCCCATGCCCGGGTCGAGCCCGAACATGAAGCGGGCGGCCTCCCCCCACGCCAAGATAAAAATTTTGTAATAAACAATTTTGTTGTATTTCTTTTATTTTATTTTACGGATAAATGTAAGAAAAATAGGCATAAAGCCAAATTTTTGTAAAGCCCATGGCTTATGTGCAAAAAGAAATGGCACATGAGCCATGGGATGGGCAAAATGCCATTTTGTGAAGCCCAAGGGGCTATGTGTAAAGTGTACAGCCTATAAAGGCAAAGATAATGAAATATCTCAACAACTTTTTCTCTCTCTAAAAATTTTCCAGATCTGAGATCTTTTCTCCTTCTTCAAGGTCCCAAAACCTTCTTCTTTCTCTTGAATTAAATCAAGAGTTTTACTCTTCTTTTTATAAAACAAAATAGTTTTTCACCACCAAACCCACAAAGGGGAACTTGGATCTGTCACTAGATCTCAAAAAGAAGAGATTTTTAAAAATCCTATATCTCTTGATCTTCAAGATCCAGCTAACAGAGGAGGAAGAAGAAGACATCTTTTACTAAACCCCCAAAGAAAAAAAAACACACTTAGGAGTCCAACTCCTCTCTGATTTCTCTGCCGAGAAATTTTTTTTAGGCTAAAAGCCTCTTTTCCTCGCCGGCGCTCAAGCGCAGAGCGCCCGCGTACCGACACGTGGCGTGCTTGCACTCAAGCGCTCAGCGCTCAAGCGCAAGTCGCCCCCGTGTCGACACGTGGCGCTCTTTCGCTCAGCGCAAGCGCTCGAGCGCAAGTCGCCCCGGTGCCGACACGTGGCGCGCTTGCGCTCCAGCGCTTGCGCTCGAGCGCAAGCGCTCGAGAGCAAGTCGCCCCCGTGCCGACACGTGGCGCTCTTGCGCTCCAGCGCAAGCGCTCGAGCGCAAGTCGCCCACGTGCCGACACGTGGCGCGCTTGCTCCCAAGCGTTCAGCGTCCGAGCGCAAAGCGCCTACATGCCGACACGTGGCGCGTTGCGCTCGAGCGCAAAGCGCCCACGTGCCGACACGTGGCATACTTGCACTCAAGCGCCCAGCGTCTGAGCGTAAGGCGCCCACGTGCCGACACGTGGCGCGTTGCGCTCCAGCACTCTGCGCTCGAGCGCAAAGCGCCCACGTGCCGACACATGGCGCGCTTGCGCTCAAGCGCTGGCCCCACGCATCCTTTGGATGTCTTTTCCCCTTTATTTATATATACATGTATATATATACATATGTACACATACACATACTCCACGACACTGTCCCTGTTAGAAAAAATTTCTAACGGGGCGCTGCCCCGCACCCCGCAAGGGGGCTGCTAGCCCCCTTGACCCCCAGCCTGCTATCCGGGTAGCGGGACCCCCATAAAAACTCTGCGTGGCTCCCGATATATTTAACCCCCCACCTCCAAAACACAACACACGTACACTGCACATTGAGTTCGCATGGCCAGTTTAACCCGTCAATCGGAGGTTCCCTCGCCTCAAAGGCGGGGGGTAATTAACGGCAGCTTAGTCCGCGGCTGCCGGAGATTCGGATCCCGACAATCATTAAACCCCTGCCTACCCTAGGCAGGGGGAATCTGTAGTACGCCTGACAAGCGCGCGCATATTCCCATCTCAATGGGGTGACGAAAAACACCCTACACCGATCATCCCAATTTTTGCCCATACCACCGAGTTCTAGGGCACACTATTAAAGACTGTTGCATCTTCAAGGATTGGGTCGAGAAACAATACAAGGCGGGAGAAATATCATTGTCCCCTGGCGTGTTAACAAACAATCAAGCTGCGACCGCCAATTTCATACAAAAGGAGACTGAAGTCCTTCAGGGACCTGATTCTCTCAAACATCTGCCTTTCTATGAAAAGAGCGGACCAAGGCAATAAGCTAAGAGCTAAACGAGCAATATTGCCAATGAAGAAGCAATAGACAGGTACATAACCCATACGGTCTACATGATGGAGCTCAGAGGAACAAGTCCTCCTACGCCTTATAACCATGACAATGACGCGGTTGTTGCCATCCAACATCGGCTCGATCCAAACGATGAAGAGCTCGCGTATGCCATTAAGCCAAAGGAACCCGTGGTTCATGCTGAATCAAGTCAGGCGGTAAGGATGACCCCGTTGTCATACCCGGAACTATAGAACAAGCATTATTCCAATGGCTTCAAAGGCAACTTCAGGACATGGATGAGAAGATGGCCAAGGTCCATTCCAAAGTCGATGAGCTGGCAAATGTCATGGTGGACCCCGTGACCCAAGTCGCCCGATTGCAATTACAGCAAAATCAAATTTTGGTTCCTGAGCTAGGGACTGATATCCGGAAACAGCCAACCGATATTCCCTCCAGCCCAAGAGCGGAACACTTTTGCGAAAAACGGCCACGATCAGCCTCCAGTCCCCCTGATACGTACACTGAACGTGGTAAGCAGACAGTAGGCGAACCAAAGACCGATCGTCCTCAGGGTCCAGCATCAGTAAGGGCACCTACTCTAATGGAGAAAAAGAAGAAAGTATACTCCTTCAGGAGGGATGAAGTCCACAAGATATTCGAGGGCGCCTTGAACAGCGGTCTGTAACCGCCTATTCCAAAGAGGCCGCATGAAATGAACATGACCGGCAATCCCATATATTGCTCATATCATAGAATGGTGAGTCATACCATTGAAGACTGCTATATCTTTAAAGATTGGGTGGAGAACCGATACAAACTTGGGAAAGCCTCACAGTCGTCAGATGTACCGACAAGCCACAGAGCTACGGTCATGAACACAGCCCCGCCAAGATCGAAGTTCGAGGAGCTGGGATAAGCAAACCACAGACCACCAAGTATTTAAACAAGGAATAAATGACCTCTAAGTCGTTAAACTGGGAACAATCGACCTCTAAGTCGTTAAACTGGGAATGTAAATAAATAAGTAAATAAAAAAAGGCCGAAATGATGGGGCAACTCGCAATAAAAATCAGCGAGTAAAATAAATAAGAAAATAAAGCCGAAGTGATGGGGAAACCGCGAATAAAAGGCCGAAATGATAGGGCAATCGCAACCTTCGCGATAAGAAAAGCTGAAATGATAGAGCAATCACGGTAAAAAAAACGGTGAATGATGAGTCGCCCTTGGTACCATATTCCAGTGTAGCGATGCAGACGCCAACCAAATTCCAAATCCCAAAATGGCGAATGATGAGTCGCTCCTGGTACTATATTCCAGTATAGCGATGTAGACGCCAACCAAACTCTGAATGTCCCAACGGCGAATGATGAGTCGCTCCTGGTACCATATTCCAGTGTAGTGATACAGACGCCAACCAAATTCCAAATCCCAAAACGGCGAATGATGAGTCGCTCCTGGTAGTATATTCCAGTGCAGCGATGCAGACGCCAACCAAAATCCAATTTCCCAAAATTCACCCAGCCCTACGGTTGGTCCCCAAGTTGACTACCATATACAATCCACGGGCTCAAATAATTCTCATCATACACATTCCCCACCACAATCACCAATTACGCGGCTGGTCTCCTCCCTTAGAATTATGCTCCATTTGGGAACACCCACTCATGTGTCCTCACGATACATGAGGAGAACAAACTTACGGGATCCTCACGACTCGTAAGAAAACACCTTCATGGGATCCTTACGACTCACAAAGGAAAAACACACTTGGGGGTGATCGCACGCTTTTGGCGTGTCGGATGTTCAAAGTTCTAAAGTTATAACCGCGATCAGGACGGTGTCGCTTCGCAGCTAGCCGGTTGAGCACAGGTCGATCCACAGGGAGATGGTTGTATGTCCATTCGAGTTTTAGACGAGTCAATAAAGAATGTGTATGTTTGTTCAATTCTATCCTAAGTGATATATGCAAGTATAAAGTTGTTAAGAAAAAGATACGAAAGTGTAAGCTAAAGAAATCCGCACTCAAAACCTTTGAGCCGAGTCTTGACCAATTGAAGCTAGAGCAATTGGCAACAACGTGGATTAGGGGATTTAAGCACGGTATTCGTGGAATCCGGCTTATTTACCCTTGTCCTTCCGTTCTTGTCTCTTGCTTTCGCCTCCGGCCAAACCGAACGCAACCGGTCGCGGTTAGGAATCACCGTTACCTTGGTAGGGTAGGGTGCCTAACGGAGCGCTTGCGTAACGTTTGGGCGGAGTTCAATGGAAAATAACGGGAAAAGGAAATGAGCAAAGAAACATTAACTTACAATACCGTATTTGTTCTTAACAACGATAATTACAATCATTCACAAAAACGAACCAAAAAGAGAGAACAAAAAGAACAAAGAAAAGAAAAGATTACAAGTAAGTAAGTGCATGGAATTTAAAGTGCATGAAAGTAAAGCAAGGTAATAAAAAGCAAGAAATAAATAAGCAAGAAAAAGAACTAGAAACTAGAACTCAAGACAAGCATGGGATCAATAGCCAACCCTTAAACTTGCAAGCTCAATAAAGAGGTTGCAAGATCAAGAGAAGGGTAAAGAACTCATGTGAAATGAAGCACTAATTCCATAAGAAGATACAACCCTTGAGATCAATAACCAACCCTTAAACTTTCAAGCTCAATGAAGAGGTTGAAAGATCAAGAGAAAGCAAAAATCTCAAGGGGAAGCTAAACAAACAAGAATGATACAAAAACCCTCATCTTCATTTAACATCCACTCAATGCTCTCACTACATTTTCATGGAGAAAAGATGAAGAAGAAGAAGAAGAAGAAAACTAAAACTAGCAAAAAGAGGCTTAAGAATTTTTAACACTTTGGTTTGGCTCAGAACTGGGGTATTTATAGGCAGGGAACTGGAAACCTAGGGCAAGA
This sequence comes from Agapanthus africanus, assembly GCA_030015575.1. Lineage (NCBI taxonomy): Eukaryota > Viridiplantae > Streptophyta > Magnoliopsida > Asparagales > Amaryllidaceae > Agapanthus > Agapanthus africanus. Next base: position 129,768,214 of record CM057341.1, read on the forward strand.
ATCTGGCTCCACATAGAGTTACCAAAATAACCCCAGAAAACGACGTAGTGAGGAGCCTATATGGCCGCGGTTTCGCGGCCTAAGCGCGCTAATGCCGCGGAACCGCGGCGCTTTAGAGGAGTTAGGCAATAGGATTTTGTGGGGTTCCAAGGTTTGATGTCTTCTTCAGTGTGGTATAGTACTTTTCTCAGAATCTCTTCACAATATTTCCAGAATTCCAGCATAACAAAAAGGTAATGTGATGTGGATCTTTTGCCATGATTTCCTCGAACTCCGCGTAGATTTCTTGGATTTTGTGTTGCCATTGAGCTTTGTGCATGAAAATGACAATCGATTTGCCATTTTGTCCCTTAAACTGGTATGTGGCAACACACGGATAGAGAGCGGAGACCCGTGTTTTATCTGTTGTTGGCAGTAATCCGGAATTGTCGTACTTTTCCATGATATTCACTGTTTAGAGCTGAGACCAGTATCCTGCAATTATGTAGCAAACACTGATTTAAAGCACCTGCCTATAAACAAACGAGCTTAAGAATGGGCGGTATAACATGCAATATTCTGGTATGAACAGGGGGTCATCACGACTCCTAAGGAGAAAATGCACCTACGGGATCCTTACGACTCGTAGGGAGAAAATGCTTTTATGGGATCCTTACGGCCCATAAAATTGAAAAGCCTTAGGTGACAGGGATCTAAACTTGTCTCCTAAGCCATCGCTTCCCAAGGGAGAAAGGCAAATGATGATTCGCTCCTGGTACCATATTCCAGTGTAGCGGTGCTGATGCCAACCGAAAAACCAATTTCCAAATCCTCCCGGGGCAAATGATGAGTTGCTCCTGGCATTATTCCAGTGCAGCAATACTGATGCTAAACAAATTCCAAATCCCTCCCAAATTGAAAAGTCCCGCCGAACAAGGCAAAAAATCAAACAAATCAAACCAACCAATTCCAACAGCGACACTCCGTCTCGGGGACACGTCATGCAGACACTCCGTCTCGGGGACACGTCAACCAGCTGACACTCCGCCTCGGGAAAACGTCAAGCAGACACTCCGTGCCGGGGGCACGTCGACTACAGACACTCCGCCTCGCGGAAACGTCGACCAGCGACACTCCGTACCGGGGAAACTTCCAACAGCGACACTCCATAACGGGGAAACGTCAAGCAGACACTCCATGTCGGGGACACGTCAAACAGCAGACACTCCATCTCGGGGACACATCAAGCAGACACTCCATGCCGGGGACACGTCAACCAGCCGACACTCCGCCTTGGGGAAATGTCAAGCAGACACTCCCACGTCGATTACAGACACTCCGCCTCGGGGAAACGTCGACCAGCGACACTCCGTACCGGGGAAACGTCCAACAGCGACACTCCATAACGTGGAAATGTCAAGCAGACACTCCGTGTCGGGGACACGTCAACTAGCAGACACTCCGTCTCGGGGACACGTCAAGCATACACTCCATGTCGGGGACACGTTAACCAGCAGACACTCCGCCTTGGGGAAACGTCAAGCAGACACTCCGTGCCGGGGGCACGTCGACTACAGACACTCCGCCTCGGGGCAACGTCGACCAACGACACTTCGTACCGGGGAAGCATCCAACAGCGACACTCCGTAACGGGGAAACGTCAAGCAGACACTCTGTACTGGGGAAACGTCCAACAGCGACACTCTGTCTCGGGGACACATCAAGCAGACACTCCGTCTCAGGGACACGTCAACCAGCAGACACTCCGTCTCGGGGACACGTCAAGCAGACGCTCCGTGCTGGGGACACGTCAACCAGCCGACACTCCGCCTCGGGGAAACGTTAAGCAGACACTCCGTGCCGGGGGCACGTCGACTACAGACACTCCGCCTTGGGGAAACGTCGACCAGCGACACTCCGTACCGGGGAAACGTCCAACAGTGACACTCCATAATGGGGAAACGTCAAGCAGACACTCCGTGTCAGGGACACGTCAACCAGGAGACACTCCGTCTCGTGGACACGTCAAGCAGACACTCCATGCTGGGGACATGTCAACTAGCCGACACTCCGCCTCGCGGAAACGTCAAGCAGACACTCCGTGCCGGGGGCACGTCGACTACAGACACTCCGCCTCGGGGAAACGTCGACCAACGACACTCCGTACCGAGGAAACGTCCAACAGCGACACTCTGTAACGGGGAAACGTCAAGCAGACACTCCGTACTGGGGAAACGTCCAACAACGACACTCTGTCTCGGGGACACGTCAAGCAGACACTCCGTCTCGGGGACACGTCAAGCAGACACTCCGTCTCGGGACACGTCAACCAGCCGACACTCCGCCTCGGGGAAACGTCAAGCAGACACTCCGTGCCGGGGGCACGTCGACTACAGACACTCCGCCTCGGGGAAACGTCGACCAGCGACACTCCGTACCGGGGAAACGTCCAATAGCGACACTCCGTAACGGGGAAACGTCAAGCAGATACTCTGTGCCGGGGACACGTCAGCTAGCAGACACTCCGTCTCGGGGACATGTCAAGCAGACACTCCGTCTCGAGGACACGTCAACCAGCTGACACTCCGTAACAGGGAAACGTCAAGCAGACACTCCGTCTCGGGGACACGTCAACCAGCCGACACTCCGCCTCGGGGAAACATCAAGCAGACACTCCGTGCCGAAAACTCTGCCTCGGGGAAATGTCGACCAGCGACATTCTGTGCCGGGGGCACGTCTACCAAATCACTCCGGGCTAGGGAAACGTCTACCACAGACACTCCGTCTCGAAGACGCGTCAAGCGTCGACCGTCCATGTCGTTAAAAGGGCAGAGCATCCCAAAAAGTGGGAACCAAAGCAAGTCTCCTCCACGTGAAAGAAGATCCCTCAATTTCATGCACACGACCCACATATGTGGTGTGCATTTATTGACGGGGGCACTTTGCTGGGGTCAAAATTTCCACCGCAGTTGACCGGGTCAAAGTCAAGGTCAACCCCAAGTAAGCGGGCCCAAGCCCAAGCAAGTGGGCCCATGCCCGAGTCGAGCCCGAATATGAAGCGGTCGGCCTCCCCCATGCCAACATAAAAAATCATGTAATAAATAATTTTAATGTAATTTTTTTTATGTATGAATGGGCATAAAGCCAAATTTTTGTAAATCCCATGGCTTATGTGCAAAAAGAAATAGCACATGAGACATGGGATAAGCAAAATGCCATTTTGTGAAGCTCAAGGGGCTATGTGTAAATGTGTAAGCCTATAAGAGGCAACATGATGAAAATATCTAATAGACTTTTTCATTCTCCCCAAAAACTAGGGTTCCTGTGCCTCCTTCTCCTTCCTCAAGGTTCTAAACCTTCTTCTTTCTTTTGAATTAAATCAAGAGTTTTACTCTTCCTTTTCCAAAACTAAATAGTTTTTCACCACAAAACCCACAAAGGGGAACTCAGATCTCCCATCAGATCTCAAAAATAAGAGATTTTTAAAATCTCATACTTCTTGTTCTTCAAGATCCAGCCGACAGAAGAGGAGGAAGGAGACCCATCTCCAAAAACCCCACTTTGGGGAAGATCCAGGGCTCAAGGAAGAATCCCCTTTATCGGCTCCAAAAATATCTTAGGAGTTCGACTCCATAAGTCAAATCGGGAGCACAGCTCCCAGTGCAGAGACCAATTCCCTTTTGTTGCTGACGCCTAGCGCTCGTGTGCCAGGCATGTGGGGCGCTGGCGCTCTAGCGCACAGCGCCTGCGTGCCTGGCACATGGGGCGCTGGCCCACGCATCCTTTGAATGCCCTTTCCTTTTTTTTATATATACCGTATATATATATACACACACACACGCACGCAAGCACATACTCCACAAACACTGCACATTGAGTTCGCATGACCAATTTAACCCGTTAATCGGAGGTTCCCTCGCTCCAAAGGCGAGGGGTAATTTACGGCAGCTTAGTCCACAGCTGCCGGAGACTCGGATCCCCACAATCAATAAACCCCAGCCTACCCTACGTAGGGGGAATCTGTAATGCGCCTGACAAGCGCGTGCGTATTCCCATCTCAATGGGGTAACGAAAAACACCCTACAAGTGTCAATAAGGTAGAAGGAAAAGGCGGGGCAAAAGTTTCGGGGTTAACAGTAGGGAAGGAGAGATGTTCCTATTGTTACAGGAAAGGGCATTGGCAGAAGGGATGCAGGGCTTGGAAAGCCAGAATCCAGGATCCGAAGCACGTTGTGGCTTCGACTTCGGGTGTGTTTGTGATTGAAAACAGCCTGTCAATTAACTTTACTTCCTGGGTACAAGATACCGGATCTCATATCTGTAATTCATTACATGTTTTGAGAAACCGTGGAGTTATCTGGGCAGGTAATATGACTCTCAGGGTTGCTAACGGAATGAGCATGGATGCTGTATCCATAGGGTATATCACCTAGAATTGACAAGTGGGCAGATATTGATTCTACATAACTGTTTGTGTGTACCTAGTCTAGTTTATAAGCGATGTGGTTCACATCCACCTAAATCAAAGTTTGATTGGGTCAGGTACACTAGAGGACAGTATATACGTGTTTAATTAAGCTCAGGTTTTCAACGTCCAGAACACACTTAAAAGAACGTCTCCAGAATTAAATAAAACTTTCTTATGGCATTGTAGATAGGGTCACATCAATGAAATACGGTTGTCGAAGTTACATAGAGAAGGATATTTGGATCTGTTCGAATATCAGTCTTATGCAACCTGTCAATCTTGTCTCATAGGAAAGATGACAAAGACTCCGTTCATTGGACATGGACTAAGAGCAAGCAAGCTCTTGGGACTCATACACAGCGACGTGTGTTGTCCAATATCTACAGATGCACGAAGTGGTTATACCTATTTCATTATTTTTACGGATAATTTCTCTAGGTTAGGACATGTCTCCTTATGAAAGCATAAATCCGAACCCTTTGAAAAATTCCGGGAATATAAGAATGAAGTGGAAAAACAAACAGACAAAAATATCAAGACACTGAGATCTGATCGATGTGGTGAATACTTAATTGCCGAGTTCCTGGATTACTTAAAAGAGAATGAAATTCTCTCTTAACTTACTCCTCCATACACACTACAACACAACGGTATATAGGAAAGGAGGAACAGAACCCTATTGGATATTGTTCGTTCCATGATGAGTAACGTTGAGTTTCCGCGATCTTTCTGAAGTTATGCACTAGAATCAGCTGCATATCTTTTGACTAAGGTTCCTACCAAGACTGTGCCTACCACACCATATCAGATGTGGAGTGGGAAGAAACCCTATCTTCAGTATCTGAAGATATAGGGATGTCTAGCTTTTGTTGAAAACCAGAATGCGGACGAGTTCGAGTCACGCTCAGTACTGTTTAAGTTTGTAGGATACCCAAAGAACTCCTGGGGGTATCTTTCCTATTACGCAGAGGAACAAAAGGTTTTTGTTCCTCGTCATGCCCATTTTTTTAAAAAACAATTTCTTGTAAAAGGAAATAGTGGGAGCACAATAGAACTGGAAGAAATTCCAGAACCACAAACTATTACTGAAAGTATGATAGAACCAGAGGTTTCAAAAGAACCGGACATCCCTACGCCAATCCGCAGGACTAGTAGGCAGTCTCATCCGCCCGAGAGATACTACGATTTTCTCATAGACGGAGATAGAGAGGATTGAATCATTGACAATGATGAGCCAACTAGTTTCCAGTAAGCCATTCAAAGCGGCGACTCGGTAAAATGGCTGGATGCAATACGGACCGAAATGGAGTCTATGTACACCAACAAAGTATGCACTTTGAACATTTCTCCAAAAGGGGTAAAACCCTTAGGCTGCAAATGAATCTTCAAAAAGAAGATTGGTGTAGATGGATAGGTTGAAACCTATAAGTCTAGACTTGTTGCAAAAGGTTTTTTTATCAAACACCTGGTTTGGACTATGATGAAACCTTTTCTCCAGTGACTATGCTCAAATCCATTCGGATCCTTCTTGCCATTGCTGCCTTCCAAGATTTTGAGATCCGGCAGATGGACGTAGAGACGATTTTTCTAAATGGTTATTTGGAAAAATGTGTCTATATGGATCAGCCATAGGGTTTCAAGCAGAGTGGGAGCAGCGGGACAGTGTGTAAGTTGCTTAAGTCCATTTATGAACTAAAGCAGGCATCACGGATTTGAAACATCTGTTTTATTGAGACAGTCAAAGAATTCGACTTTATCAAAAATCCAGATGAACCATGCATTTATAGTAAGATTGTAGCAAGAAATGTGGAATTTCTTGTTGAATACATGGATAACATTCTCTTGATAGGAAATGACATTCCTATGCTACAATCAGTCAAAAGATTCTTGTCACAGAGCTTCTCCATCAAAGACCTGGGTGATGCCAACTACATTCTGAGGATCCAGATCTATCATAATAGATCAAAGAGGATAGTGGGACTTTCACAGTCAAGGTACATCAACACCATACTAAAAATATTTAGTATGGAAGATCAAAGCGCGGTAGTCTACCAACTTGTCAGTGAATCACCCTCTCCAAAGAGATGTCTTCCAAGACTGATTTAGAAAGGGCGCGCATCATATCTATACCCTACGCTTCTGCGGTAGGCTTTATAATGTATGCGATGTTGTGTACCAGACCAGATGTTGCTTACGCACTCATCGTGGTAAGCCGGTATCAGTTAAACCCAGGGGAGAAGCACTGGATAGCAGTAAAGAACATTCTCAAGTACCCGAGAAGGACTAAAGAGATGTTCTTGATGTATGGCGGAAAAGACCTCCAGATCGAGGCCTTTGCTGACTCCAACTTCCAGAGTGATAAGGATGACTCTAAGTCCATGTCGGGTTATGTCTTTACCCTCAGTGGAGGGGCGGTCTGTTGGAAGAGCTCCAAGCAGGACACCGTTGCAAACTCGATGATGGAAACGGAGTAGTTCGTTGCATGAGACGCCGCAAAAGAGGTTGTTTGGATGAGGAAGTTCTTAATAGAACTTCAGGCGGTTCCTTCCATTTGTTGGTCCAATACTTTAGTATTGTGACAACATATGGTTCTACAGCTTTAGGGAAGGAACCCAGGTCCCATCAGAGATCTAGACATATCTTGAGGCGGTACCACCTGATCAAGGCGATCGTTGATCCCCGGGAAATCGAGGTGAGGAGAGTAGATACGGAGAACAACACTGCAGATCCACTCACAGAGGTCATCCCTCAGACAGTGTTCGAGAGGCTATTCGAGATCTTCGGTCTGCGATATGCCAGTATATGGACTTAGTGCAAGTGGGAGATTGTTAGTGATATCCCTAGAGGCCATTATTGTATCATACTGGATTGTATATTACTTAATGGAAGCTTGGGATATACACGGATATAGTAACAGTCTTGCTCAAAATGGTAGTATGCTACCTGGTTTGTTTCTACCCCAATATGTGCATGTGTTTCTTTTAGCATATCGCTTATACATATTGGTAGAGCCCTTAGGATCTTTGTTTGATTACCAGCGTTGTGATGACAGTCACACTAGTAGGGGCTGGATAGTCTATAAGCACATACTATACAGGTCCCTAGTCGTAGGATTATCGAGACGGGGCATCGATACTCCACAGTAGACTAGTGTATACACTTCTCATCCCAGCAGAGGGGATGGTCTGTCCCATAGCCATTAGTACGTCATACTGGAGATAGTATGCAGGTGCTCATTAGGTTATGAGTACACTGGACATGACTCGTCGGGAACTGCTGGCGGGTATTATACCTATCGTCGGGTAGCAGTCCCCAGGTGACATGAGTACAGCTTGGTCCGTCGACTTGACACTGCTACTTCGCCTCGAGTGTGTTCCCACTGTACTTTGATTACTACCCTACCACGGCTCAAAGGAGTCGTGCAAACAGGTAGTAGTTGGGTTCAGTCCCGAAGCACTAGGAGGCAGTGGCGGTTAGATAAGATTAGTCTCTCCCGGTATTGGGGGTTGATATCGCGCTGTGTTCGAAGGCCATTACAAAAGTCCTTGGCCAAGGCAAGCGAGATTTACTGATAGGTACTCCAGTAGTTTCTCAGGGTGTTTTGGGCTACTCTCCGACATGACTTATTGCGCTACTAGGGGTCTGACGATTACCGCCCCCTAGGCCCGATATGCGATAGTCTTAGACAAACATACCGTACTGTACAGAGATTGTCACATTCAGGCTCAGTAGGAGTTCGGATGGGTTTGCTCATCAGCCTTCTTATCGACAGATACCTGGGTAGCCGTTACATGCAGCTAGTACCGCTTGTGGTTAAACCCACTGCCAGCGTACGTCAAGTCATTAAAGTCCCACATAGAGAGTTTCCCTGCACCGGGCAAAAGGTGTAGAGGCCGTATGGTTTTACGGCGGGGCAATCACTTGCGTGTACTTGTGCACGTATGATGATCAGGAGGATAATACTAGTGGGCTTTGGTTTAAGCCGGATCCTAATATTATATTGATGGATTGTTTCGTCTCTTTGTATTCGTGTTCTTCGGAATACGGATGCGGGTATGTATATACGGATGAGGGGCGTTCTCGTAATTGTGCGGGAAAGCTGCTAGAAGGGGGACACCTATAAGGGTTTTTCTTTTTGGATTAAACTTTATTTAGGTGGAGAAATGAGGTGGATCTTTACATTGAACCTAGCATGGCTACTTGGTGACTCATGGTCATGAGTCACCACAAGATATTTGTGAGGGTTTGTTGATATTTTATTATGATATTTATCTCATAAAATATCTCATATTCTTCATATCATCTCAAGAGGACAGCCAAGCTCATCTCCAATGTTCACTCTCCTCTCTCATTTCTCAAGCCTCTTCTCTTCATCACAAACCCTAGACCTCTCATGAGTTGAGAAACCTAAGGTTCCAAGAGACAAAGCACTCCATCTTCACACTCTACACCCTCTAGGACTTCTAGTTTAGCGAACTAGAAGCCGTAGTTACCTCGGATTTGAGGTAGGAGCTCGGACTATTGTCTCTCAGATGGATCGTCTTTGACTCGAGGAGGCCGTTGAGATTGCTACGATCCGTTACGATCCTTGGAGCCGACGACGAGTGGAGGACATCAATGAAGACCTGAAGGAATTGAATCGTGAGGTATAACTTCGTATCATAGTAGTTAAACCTCATGTAGTTTGCTAGTTATGGTTTATGATCGATCCTTGGTTCTAGTCGGTGTTGTGAAGCCCGTAAAAATCATTTTTTGCAATTTCCGCCTCCCTGCGAACACGTGGGGTGCGCGACATCGACTTACATAACTAACCCGCATAAGAGCTATATCAATAAGGTGGTCATCACTGATCGGCGATCCTGTCGAATACTCATATGCTATGTCAAGTATCTGGGCCATGCAAAACCCAGACGTCCGTGCGTCATCAATATAAAAATAATATTAATAATCAGGATAGTATATTATGATTAAACATGAGTGTAAATAAATGACACAGGTGTAAAACAGTGAGATATAGGTATGTGATGTGTATCCTAAAGTTTGTACCTCTAAGTTATCTATTCTAGAAGTCTTTGAGATCAATTTAATAGAATCGTCGATGTAACTCAATAGTATCCCGTGTGTTCCCGGTACCACGTTCAAGACTCTTGGGCTGAATCCGAGACGTGCCGCTAGGCAGTAAACAGGTAACATGTACAGACGAATGATGTCAGCAGTATCATCCCGGGGCTGGCCTAACCCATAAAGACTGATCAATATAAGTATCGAATTGTTGAGTTACAAGTCAGGTTTCATTATTTATTTCCCCTTACCCCCAGGTTATGTGCTAGTTATGGTTTATGATCGATCCTTGGTTCTAGTCGGTGTTGTGAAGCCCGTAAAAATCATTTTTTGCAATTTCCGCCTCCCTGCGAACACGTGGGGTGCGCGACATCGACTTACATAACTAACCCGCATAAGAGCTATATCAATAAGGTGGTCATCACTGATCGGCGATCCTGTCGAATACTCATATGCTATGTCAAGTATCTGGGCCATGCAAAACCCAGACGTCCGTGCGTCATCAATATAAAAATAATATTAATAATCAGGATAGTATATTATGATTAAACATGAGTGTAAATAAATGACACAGGTGTAAAACAGTGAGATATAGGTATGTGATGTGTATCCTAAAGTTTGTACCTCTAAGTTATCTATTCTAGAAGTCTTTGAGATCAATTTAATAGAATCGTCGATGTAACTCAATAGTATCCCGTGTGTTCCCGGTACCACGTTCAAGACTCTTGGGCTGAATCCGAGACGTGCCGCTAGGCAGTAAACAGGTAACATGTACAGACGAATGATGTCAGCAGTATCATCCCGGGGCTGGCCTAACCCATAAAGACTGATCAATATAAGTATCGAATTGTTGAGTTACAAGTCAGGTTTCATTATTTATTTCCCCTTACCCCCAGGTTATGTGTTCAAGTCAGGTATTTATGATATGAATCTAATGCCAACACAGGATCAAGCAGGTACATATTTTGTCTATGCAGACAACAAGTTACGTCTGTCTGGATAACAAGTCAGGATTGTCGGCATTAGTAACCAGATCAAAGTAACAAGTCAAGTAGTGTGTCGGGAACATGTCATATGATGTATATTAACAAAATAGATGCCAAATGTGAAACTATAATCGATACCGGAATACGGTAAACACAATCGATATCAGGATACATATGTATCTATTTGTAATAACCATTATATATCCATTACCAAGTATGATGCAAACAAGATAGCATGTGGTACTAATATAGTAGTATAATAACGTTGTGACATTCCGGCATGCAACTAGATAAGTTATTATCAGTACGGATACAAACAGATACTATAAAACTGTAAATCAGTAATATTTGCTGAATATTAAAACACATGCACTATTATTTATTAAATAGATATTAATATAATAACATTAACAGGGATAACATATTCAATACGATTAATAACTATAAAAGTGGTATTGATTAACCATGCACAAGAAAGTTCCGTTCAGAAATTCAACGTCACCCTGATTTGTAAAATAGCTTAAAATTAATAAAAGTCCTCCAAAAGGGACGTGCCATATAGAAAAACAAAGCTAATTCAATAATATTTTCATTTTATAAGTTAAAATATCTCAGGTTTTTCCCACAAAAAGTTATGAACGTTCAAAATTGAAAGTTTGCTGCTGGAATTTTCTTGAACAGCAGTTCAGAGGTACTTTCATTTACAGTTTATGTTATTTAAGCAATTTATTTTTCAAGTAAATATTTTACAGGATTATAGTATTCTGAGTTAGCTTCGTAACGAACTAAAGAACACATGCTAATGATTTTTCTATAATTTATAATGAATTTTATAAGGTACGGTGTACAGTAAACTTCAGATTTGTCGTATCCGCTTTGCGACGACGTTTCATGTGTAAACTATAATATTTTCAAACTATATTTTGTATAACGTTATAAAATGCAGAATATAAACTAATTAATGATAATAATAAGAAATATTACAACGATATATATATTTATAGATATAATTATAGCATGTTGTAAGTTATAAATTTGCATACATTGTATATTATAAAACCGATTAACGTTAAATAACTACAGTGTATAAATTATATAGATATATCTGTATGATAATGATAATAATAATAACGACAACATATAAGTAAATTACATAAAGTATAGCATGTAGTAAGTTGTAAACTTGTCTCGAAACAAACGCGATGAACGGAAGCAACACGACGCTATACAAATCAACACCAAGTTTTGATGGTTCGATTAAGATTCTAGGATGCGGCTGGAGCTGCATCGGCGAGAATAGGTATGGGTTTGAAAAACGAAAAAGGAGAATATATAAATTGATGTGGGAGAGATATGTTATATGGAGAGAGAGAGAGGTTTGTGTTTAATATAAATATATATAATATAATTTAAATTAAGTTATAAATATATATTTGTTTAAATGTATAAAGATAATATCAAACTACAACCAGTCTCCACCAAAATCTCATCAAAAATATATTTTGGAAAATAATTCACATATGTAAACTTCTCAACCATAATACAATAATATATTTTAAATAACTCATACCTCTAATTTAACATTTAAAAGGATTATAAAAATTTATCTAGATTTAGTAAATATTTAATATTAGATATTTTAAGATTTAAATGTAAAAGATAAAAGCAAAATAAGATATGGGATGGCAACCATATGATGATAGTTAACAAAATATAACTTATTCTTAACTTGTGGTTATTAAAAAATATATGATGATCTAAATATATGATATATAAAGATCTAAAAATATAATGTAGATATTATACTAGATTCACATAGATACACTTTATTGGTAAATCTCAAATACAATCTTGCACTATATTGGGTTCTAAACTTGCGGGGCGGGTCGGATAACGACTACCAGTATTCGAATCATTCGCGACCCAATAGATAAAATAGAAGAAATATAAGGCAAGTGTTAAAATACCAATTAATTTCGTATAACCGCACTAGGATGTTACATAATCACACCTAATCCAATATGGAATGTAGGGTTTGTACTTTCAGGGGCTATATAAAGGACCGAGAGCCGTGCATTCCAAAATCATCCAATTATCGAATTATCCAATAATCTAATCATCTATTCATCTACCTCTATAAAGAGAGAGATCTACGAGCTAAACTAGGGTTCTTGTAATCTACTTTTAAAGGAGAAAAGTTGTAATGCAATAGTTGATTAATAAAAATAGTTTTTGTTTTAATTTACTTTTCCGTATTACTTTTCTGCACTTTTAATTATGGTTTCACTCATCTTCAACCTTTCTTCTAAATCGTTTCTAACCATGAGCGAGTATTTTTTACTTGCTAGGGTTTATAGGATATGATAGAATAATGGATGAAATATCTTTTAACTTCTTTTAACATTTTAATGTTTATAAATTTTAGGAAAATAAATATTAACCCTCTTATTGGGCGCGTTATCGATTTATTGATAGTTACGACCACGATTTGAGATTAGTTAAGCACTTATTTTGTTAAAAGCTTGAGATTAATAGAGATCAATGGAAGGACAAGGGGTAGTAGTGGGAAACTCTAGTTCCTTCCAAGAACCCCTAATCCACATTCATCGCTATCTCTCTATATCTTAAACTATTAAAAGATCAAAAGAGACATTTCTAAATATTCATACATTAACTACTAAGTCCTATAAATCCTACAAGCACTTTTATTATAAATTTTATATCCATATTAAAATAAAAGGACAACAATCCCTCCACTCTTTTATTAATTCGTCTAAAGCAAGAAAAGAAGTTCACGTTTCCCTGCGGACGTCTCGTACTCATCGCGGCTAGCTATTTGCGACACCGTCTTTATTGCGGTTATTTACAGCATAAACATACAAACACATTTTGCACGACCAATCAAATGGCGTCGTTGCCGGGAAAACGGTCGTAATTACTTTTCTTGTTATTCGGGTTGATTTCTTATAAAAACCAGTGAACATAAAAAATAAACGAGGACCAAAAACCGCATCTTGTGTTTTTAACGATTATTGTGCGAGTTTTGCAAGTACATTTAGAGTAATTGGAGCAAGCCAATAAAGATCCAGAGACTTTAAATTTAGACCAGAGGAGAATAGGGGTGCTCTAAAGAAATTTTAGCAGAAGAACACATCATACGGCGGCGGAACCGTGGCCTTATTGAAGAGTAGGGCTCGCAAACTTCTCTGATATTATTCTATCTTTTTCCTCTCTCTTTTAAACCTCCAATAATTTTATTTTACCTGTAGGATTCTTTGCAAATATCGCCGCTTAAAATCTTTTTGTGTATTTTAGATTTTGGTCTATTTTGCATATCCAAAACAGACTTTAAGGGGCAACAAACCAAAATTCAGTTTAGGTAGGGATTTCATCACCCTTCCTAGGCCCCACAAATCACAAACGAGCATACTATTACTCTACATTAATAAAAAATATCTAGACCAAGCCTCTAAGGACTGTCGCGCTCAATTAGGACAGAGGAAGGTCATGGATAATCTATTGCTTATTCGCATTTCTCTTGAGGTGTCTAAGACAAGTGTGAATAAGGAAAGTGGTTACTTAATTAGGCCCGCTGTTTCGGTGATTCATATAACGGATACCTCCCACATACCTGGCACTTACCTGCCTGCATGATTGATAAGGAGGTGGTAGAGAATTGATCCTACGTTTTGTCTTTTGGAAGTCTAGGAGCGGTCTAGTGACTTGACCTAGGTGACCCTAGCTCTAGAGATTGATTGTGCATTTTGTGATTGGTTGAGTCAATCCTCAAGTCCGACCTTTTTTCAAAACAAGCCTTCTTAAAAACGTTCTCACACATATCACACGCTGCCACGTACACTAAACCCGCTTAATGCATGATCGGCTGGACACAGGATTCTAGTGCCCGTCTAGTCCGCATTTTTGCTGTCGACTCTGAAGTCGATACTTCTTCATCTTCTATTTCTCCTCCACCTACTATATCTCCTGAGATAGACGGATCTCCAACGGATTTTAACAATGCCACCTTGCCACCACCCGTAGGTGCGCAAGCGCAAAATCTACCACGCATCACTCTGCAAGACAAATTGCTACCCCATACGCGGATCCCTTCCTACGTGTCTGTCTCTTCCACCAGCCAATATGGATTATTTCGAAATTAAACTCCACTTCATCAACTTGTTGCCCAAATTTCACGGGCTTGAATATAAAGATGCATACGTTTTTATAAGCAAATTCGAAAACGTATGTGCAATGATAAGCACCACCCAACTGTTCATACCAGAATACTGCATTTTATACCGCCCATTCTTACGCTCGTGTGTTTATAGGTAGGTGCTTTTGATCAGTGTTTGCTATATATTTGCAGAATACAGGTTCTCGGCTCTGAACAGTGAAATCCATGGAAAAGTACGACAAAATCCGGGTTCCTGCCAACCACTGAGAAAACACGGTCTCCGCTCATCATCCGTATGTTGCCAGATACCAGTTTAGGAAGACAAAATGTCAAATCAATGTCACCTTCATGCACAAGGCTCAATGGCAACAACAAGTTCCAAGAAATCTACGCGGAGCTCGAGGCAATCATGCCAAATCTTGACAAAAAGTCCACCTTTCCCTCAACAAAAATTCTGGAAAAATCGTGGAGCCAAATTGAGAAAATACATGTACCAGAATTATGTACACTGAAGAACAGGGAAGCACAAAAAAGATGAGGGCCCAACTCCTCTAAAGGGCCGCGGATGTT
The DNA here is from genome assembly GCA_030015575.1 of Agapanthus africanus. Classification (NCBI taxonomy): domain Eukaryota; kingdom Viridiplantae; phylum Streptophyta; class Magnoliopsida; order Asparagales; family Amaryllidaceae; genus Agapanthus; species Agapanthus africanus. Next base: position 129,783,452 of record CM057341.1, read on the forward strand.
CAAAGAATTAAAGTATAACCGCGATCAGGACGGTGTCGCTATGCAGCTAGCCGGTTGAGCACGGGTCGATCCACAGGGAGATGGTTGTATTTCCGTTCTTGTCTTAGACGAGTCAATAAAGAATGAGTATATATTTGTTCGATTCTAACCTATGTGTATTATTTGCAAGTATAAAGTTGTTAAGAAAAGATACGAGATTGTAAGCTAAGAAATCCGTACTCAAAACCTTTGAGCCGAGTCTTGACCAATTGAAGCTAGAGCAATCGGCAACAACGTGGATTAGGGGATTTAAGCGCGGTATTCGTGGAATCCGGCTTATTTACCCTTGTCCTTCCGTTCTTGTCTCTTGCTTTCGCCTCCGGCCAAACCGAACGCAACCGGTCGCGGTTAGGAATCACCGTTACCTTGTCAGGGTACGGTGCCTAACGGAGCGCTTGCGTAACGTTTGGGCGGAGTTCAAATGGAAAATAACGGGAAAAGGAAATGAGGAAAGAAGTGTTAACTTACAATACCGTATTAATTCTTAACAACGACGGTAATTACAACATTCACAAAATGAACAACAAAGAGCAAAAGAAAAGAACAAAGAAAAGAAAAGATTACAAGTAAGTAAGTGCATGAAATAAATTGCAAGTAATTAAAGACAAGGTAATAAAAAGCAAGTAATAAATAAGCAATAAAAAGAACAAGAAATAGAACTCAAGACAAGCATGTGATCAATAGCCAACCCTTAAACTTGCAAGCTCAATCAAGAGGTTGCAAGATCAAGGGAAGGGTAGAGAACGCATGTGAAATGAAGCGCTAATTCCATAAGAAAATACGACCCTTGAGATCAATAACTAACCCTTAACCATTCAAGCTCAATGAAGAGGTTGAATGATCAAGAGAAAGCAAGAATCTCAAGGGGAAGAAGAAACACAAGAGAATGATACAAAAAGCCCTCATCTTCATTGATCTCCCACTCAAAAAGCTCTCACTACAATTTTCATGGAAAAAGAATGAAGAAGAAGAAGAAAAAGACTAAATCCTAAAAAGAAAGAAGAACAAAAAAAAGACCCTTGAGCTTTGGCAAGTTCTGGGGTATTTATAGGAGGTGAACTGAAAACCTAGGGCAACAATCTGCCATAAAATGAATGTACCAAAATGCCCCTAAAAAACGACAGATCGACGACCCCACATGGCCGCGGATCCGCGGCCAATACCCCCTATTGGCCGCGGATCCACGGCCCTTTAGAGGAGTTGGGCCCTCATCTTTTTTGTGCTTCCCTGTTCTTCAGTGTACATAATTCTGGTACATGTATTTTCTCAATTTGGCTCCACGATTTTTCCAGAATTTCTGTTGAGGGAAAGGTGGACTTTTTGTCAAGATTTGGCATGATTGCCTCGAGCTCCGCGTAGATTTCTTGGAACTTGTTGTTGCCATTGAGCCTTGTGCATGAAGGTGATATTGATTTGACATTTTGTCTTCCTAAACTGGTATCTGGCAACATACGGATGATGAGCGGAGACCGTGTTTTCTCAGTGGTTGGCAGGAACCCGGATTTTGTCGTACTTTTCCATGGATTTCACTGTTCAGAGCCGAGAACCTGTATTCTGCAAATATATAGCAAACACTGATCAAAAGCACCTACCTATAAACACACGAGCGTAAGAATGGGCGGTATAAAATGCAGTATTCTGGTATGAACAAATACCCCCAAACTTAACTTTTGCTCGTCCTGAGCAAAAACCAATTATTCACAAAAATAAAATTCTAACTGCACTTTCGCAGGGAACGCGATTGCACTGAGCATGTGCAACAAGCCGTTAAACCTCTAGGTGTCCCTAGTAGGAGGAGTGTTGTCTCCTGAGGGTTTTCAGCGGATACTACCCACAAAATCCTGTCAAGCTAGTGTCATAAGTTAACATTGATTCTACTCCTACAGTTTAGTATTTATGTTAGAAATTCTATCATCCTAAGTTAGAAATATCCAACCCTTATTTTTCACACCTCCTATCTATTTAACCTTAGGTCCTATACGTTCCAAAAAAGTTTAGAAAGATGTTGGTTCTCCTGAGTTTTCCTTCTAAAGTGCGGCCTCAAATCAGGGATTTTTATCAACTTTACAGAAAACACAAGTCTTATTCTTTATTTCTATCTTTTATTCAAACATCGATTGTATACCCCTACGTGTGTGTATATTTGCACCCCTACACTCAAGAATTCAATTCAAGCTATAATACCCTTGCCCTAATACCTAATACTACTTCTTTTCATTAAGGATGGACGGATTTGCTCACACACCTTTCATGCGACTATTAATGCTTCTTGAGACACTAACGGCCGATTACTGAATGTGTGAACATTAAAGCGTAAATAGCAGTTTCCAGGTCTTGACTTTATTCTATTTTTCTTTTTCTTTTTCTTTTTTTTTCTTTTTCAAGACCGGATATATTTTTCAATATGCTCTTTTGGTGTTTAGCTTTAAATACCGTTTTTTCTTTCATACTAGGCTTTCAGGCAAGAGTATTTCTAGGTATCCTCTACTATCCCAAGTTTCAAGGTGCGTGTATGTGCAGTTTGTAGGGTATATACTTTCTAAATTTGAACTCAAGAAAAGAAACTATTTTTCAGACTTATCCTCCGGTAAAGCTTCAATACTTTCCCTTTATCTTGACTTAACTCAAGAACTGAACTCAAGATTACCTAGTTCTCAAAAAAACTGTAAGGACGTATACTTACCAAGTTTAAACAGAATGAGGGTTATTTTTAGGGTTTTCAATTCCTAAGCCTAGAATTTAGTTATTTCTATCATATCAACTAATCTTTCGGAATAAAGATCTAAGTTACCCTATTAGCTAACTTGACGACAAAGTTTTTATATTTTTTTGGAAAAATTTTCGATTTTTATGGGTTTTTAAATAAGGCATGCAAATGCAAAATATACAAATGAATGCGAAGGAAGAAAGCTTACCGAGCACACCCCCAAACTTAAACTTGACAGTGCCCTCACTGTCAGGCTACACCAAGAGGGTCAAAATTGTCGGCGCTCCCTAGAAACAAATTATATACAAAACAAAAAGAAAAACAAAAAATATATACAAAAAAGGAGTCCCCCCCAAACTTAAGTAAAACAGTGTTTCCACTGTTAAGCGTTGAAATTCAGGATTAGGGGGGAAAGAAAACAGTATCAAGCTATACAAGGCCTTACACAGGCCAAAAGTTAACACCAACCATTCAAAAATTCTATCTCTGTAATATGCGGGTTGGTGAAAGAAGGCGGAGAGGTAAGAAATGGAGACTACGCGAGACCGTATGGAGGAAGAAGCGGGATACGGTCTCTGTATATGAGAAGAAGAATGGCGGAAGGGAGAAAGAAGTGGAATACGAACTTGAAGGAGGAAATGGAGTGAATAGATTAGCACAATTTGTGATGAACGATGTGTAAAAAGCGATTGTGCTAATCTATTAACCCGTCGAGAGATTGGGTCAAATCCCTCAAGATTCGTAAGAAACCATGGGTAAGCCGAACTCGGAAAACCAGACACAGGAAGTGAAAATGATACGGGTTCTTGCAATGCTGGAACGATGGAGAGGAGTGATCGAGGAGGGGTATCAGGTAAAGGTTCAGGAGGGTGTACACAACCAATGAAAGGAACAAGATGAATTGGAAAATCCGACTAATCAATTATAACGGGTTCATCCTCAAAACTATCCTCAGAATTCTCCTCAAAGTTAAGCTCATCCATGCATATTTCATCAAAGTCCAGACGCATATGGGGTTCGGGAAAAACATTTAATGACTCGGGATGATGAATTGGAGAGAAAAACAAAGTCAAATCTACGGGTTCATCATCCAAAATATTCCCAGCGTCGATATCCTCAATCAAGTGAAAATCAATATTCTCAGACACCTCAACAAAAGCATGGATTTCAATCGATTCAGGTTCTAGAGTGGAGGTGTAGAGGTCAAAAGGTTTGGGATTGGTTTCACTTGGAAGGGACCCTTCACAATCGGGCAAATCAAACACTACGAAGTCGCACAACTCATTCATCATTCTATCTTCAATTGATAAATCATGTGGGATACTCGATAGACTTTCAAAACAGGAGTTGTGGGATTCAATTTGGGACTGGTAGGTTTGATTTGGAAGGGGGTACATCTCACTCTCTCCACTCAAATTCACAGCCTGTCCTGCCGCCTCATCATACATTGAAAAAGTTGGAGCTAGTTGAAAACTAGCTACCGGGTCACTAGGTTGCATGAGGGCGGCCATGGACGCATTCAAATCCATCATCTGTTGGCTTGACGCTACCCTAAAGTCTTCCAAGGACTGTTCTAGACTAGACATTGGTTGTGAAGGGGTTTCAGTAAAAGATTCAAAGTTGTTTGGATACTGAAAACTCCCAAATGGCGGTTCGGATGCAATGTCTAGGGAAGGTGCAAAAGTAGGGTAGGATTGGTAGGAATTGAATGGCTGGACGGGAGCAGGATCAACATTTGGATAAGAAGGTGAATGGAATTGTTGATCCCAAGAATTTGAAGTGGTGAAAGGAGTGAAAGATCGGCTACGGGATTGTTCACTAAGTTCAGCAATAGACATCGGTCTTGTGGCTACAACTGGACTTTCAAAAGGGGTATCAACGCAAGAAGGGGTGAATGTTTGAAACGGTTGATACGAAGTGGATTGCAGGGTCCAGTTGTTCGTCCTAGACGCGTCTATCCGATCTTTCAGTGAAACTTTGGGCATGGAGGGGTCGTTCGATGTTCGGCCAAAGCAAGAACCGTAAGAAGTAATATCTGGTTGTGGGTACCAAAGTTCGGCAAGAGTTTTGCGAGGTGGAGTACCCATGATATGAAGAGAGAGAAAGAAAGGTAGAGAAAAGGAGGGGGAAAAGAATGTGATTTTTTTTTAAATATTTTTTATAGTTATTAAAAGAATGAAATATACACACAAAAAAATATGGACAAAAATAATCACGACACAAAAAATACCACACACCTGATCGTTCTAGGGTTAACCTAGGTCAACTAGACCTGCTCCAGAACTTGATTGTCGAAGTAAAACTGTGTCGAGAAACAGGCTCAAGATACACTGATCACGAGACCAGGTAAGTGCAGAGATAAGGGAAGGTTTTCCAACGCTTTCGCGAAGTTCCTTAATTAAATAACCCTTTCTCTTTTGGCGGTTTCGCCGTTAACACTTTCCTAGACACCCCGTAAACAATATACCGTTAAGCAAGGTTCTAAACACAGTTAACTTCTCCTAGTGAGCGCGAAGTCCTTAAGGCTTAAAGTCTAGTTTCTTTTAAATTTTGTGCGGGTAAACGTTATGCTCAAGTTCGTGATTTGTGGGCCACGGAAAAGGTGATGAAATCCTTTACCGTATGTTGTGGGGTTCGCTTGCCCTTAAGTCCGTATTAATTGATGCAATGCACAATTCAATAAAAATTCTATAAAGAATCAAAAAATTGTTTTTTTTTTAGTTTAAGCGCGGCACTGCAACAAATACGGGTTAGTCAATTTTTAGCGTTTGCTAGCGAACTTGCAAAGAATCCTGCAAAGAATAGTATATTGGATGCGTCGGATTTGAGAAGAAGGTGTTAGTAAAGTACGTACCGTTTAAGTTTTGGGTTAGGAAACCCCCGTTGAATCAAATCCGGTAAGCTTGAAAGGTTCGCTTGCGCGGGTCAAACTACCCGGATCTTTGGCACTGTACTTCGTAATCACCTTTGCCTTGAATGCACACTTTGCTCCCCACAATCGCAGTTTGCAAATACGCAAAAATCTGCACACTTGCCCACAAAAATTATCAAAAAAAACAAAAAGATTTTTATTTTTATTTTTTATATATTTTTTTTTAAATATATACAAAAATAATATTAACCCGAATAACAAGAAAAGAAATACGTTACCGTCTCCCCGGCAACGGCGCCATTTGATCGCACGCCAAAAGCGAGTCGGATGTTCAAAGAATTAAAGTATAACCGCGATCAGGACGGTGTCGCTATGCAGCTAGCCGGTTGAGCACGGGTCGATCCACAGGGAGATGGTTGTATTTCCGTTCTTGTCTTAGACGAGTCAATAAAGAATGAGTATATATTTGTTCGATTCTAACCTATGTGTATTATTTGCAAGTATAAAGTTGTTAAGAAAAGATACGAGATTGTAAGCTAAGAAATCCGTACTCAAAACCTTTGAGCCGAGTCTTGACCAATTGAAGCCAGAGCAATCGGCAACAAAGTGGATTAGGGGATTTAAGCGCGGTATTTGTGGAATCCGGCTTATTTACCCTTGTCCTTCCGTTCTTGCCTCTTGCTTTCGCCTCCGGCCAAACCGAACGCAACCGGTCGCGGTTAGGAATCACCGTTACCTTGTCAGGGTACGGTGCCTAACGGAGCGCTTGCTTAACGTTTGGGCGGAGTTCAAATGGAAAATAACGGGAAAAGGAAATGAGGAAAGAAGTGTTAACTTACAATACCGTATTAATTCTTAACAACGACGGTAATTAAAACATTCACAAAATGAACATAAAGAGCAAAAGAAAAGAACAAAGAAAAGAAAAGATTACAAGTAAGTAAGTGCATGAAATAAATTGCAAGTAATTAAAGACAAGGTAATAAAAAGCAAGCAATAAATAAGCAATAAAAAGAACAAGAAATAGAACTCAAGACAAGCATGTGATCAATAGCCAACCCTTAAACTTGCAAGCTCAATCAAGAGGTTGCAAGATCAAGGGAAGGGTAGAGAACGCATGTGAAATAAAGCGCTAATTCCATAAGAAAATACGACCCTTGAGATCAATAACTAACCCTTAACCATTCAAGCTCAATGAAGAGGTTGAATGATCAAGAGAAAGCAAGAATCTCAAGGGGAAGAAGAAACACAAGAGAATGATACAAAAAGCCCTCATCTTCATTGATCTCCCACTCAAAAAGCTCTCACTACAATTTTCATGGAAAAAGAATGAAGAAGAAGAAGAAAAAGACTAAATCCTAAAAAGAAAGAAGAACAAAGAAAAGACCTTTGAGCTTTGGCAAGTTCTGGGGTATTTATAGAAGGTGAACTGAAAACCTAGGGCAACAATCTGCCATAAAATGAATGTACCAAAATGCCCCTAAAAAACGACAGATCGACGACCCCACATGGCCGCGGATCCGCGGCCAATACCCCCTATTGGCCGCGGATCCGCGGCCCTTTAGAGGAGTTGGGCCCTCATCTTTTTTGTGCTTCCCTGTTCTTCAGTGTACATAATTCTGGTACATGTATTTTCTCAATTTGGCTCCACGATTTTTTCAGAATTTCTGTTGAGGGAAAGGTGGACTTTTTGTCAAGATTTGGCATGATTGCCTCGAGCTCCGCGTAGATTTCTTGGAACTTGTTGTTGCCATTGAGCCTTGTGCATGAAGGTGACATTGATTTGACATTTTGTCTTCCTAAACTGGTATCTGGCAACATACGGATGATGAGCGGAGACCGTGTTTTCTCAGTGGTTGGCAGTAACCCGGATTTTGTCGTACTTTTCCATGGATTTCACTGTTCAGAGCCGAGAACCTGTATTCTGCAAATATGTAGCAAACACTGATCAAAAACACCTACCTATAAACACACGAGCGTAAGAATGGGCGATATAAAATGCAGTATTCTGGTATGAACACCAACTTTCAGGGGATACTCTGCGATTACGTCTTCTTCCTTTTACCTTGTGCAATCTCGTAGAAAAATGGCTTTATTGCACCGCCGCACATTCTATCGCTAAATGGGATGAATTCGTTAAAGCATTCCTTAAGAAATTTTATCCTCATTACAAAACCGCCCGTATTCGGAGTGAGATTAACCGGTTTGCCCAACTTCCCAACGAACCCTTTTTGGAAATGCTTTAAACGATTTAAAGGCCTCCTTATCTAATGCCCTCATCACGGAATCGACAGATGGAAACTATGCCAAACCATGTGTTTACCCAATAAGAGCAAAGCTCTGTTCAAATTCCAAGGCGGGAAATGAAGCAATGCTTCTGTTTTCCCCAATCAGAGCAAAGCTCTGTTTGAATTTCAAAAATTGAAAAATTGAAAAATTGAAGCAACGCTTCAGATTCCTTGCGCTGCGCGCAGCGCGCTACGTGTCAAAAGCTGACATGCCAGCGCTGCGCCCAAGACAGCGTACCCAATCAGAGCAAGGCTCTATTTAAAATAAAAATGAAGGAAGCAACGCTTCAGATGATTTGTGCTCTGCGCTGCGCGACACGTGTCAGCGCAGTTGCGCAGAGCGCAGCGCAACACGTGTCAGCGCAGTTGCGCTGCGTTCTGCGTTGCACGACACGTATCAAGCGCAGGTGCGCTTGCGCCAACTGTGCCAGCACTAAAACAGAATTAAAATTCCAGAGAGATCTTTCTAATCTTGTTAAAACAAGAAAATTATCTTCTGTAAAACATAAGCCCTTGGATCAAAGATCCAACGGTGGGGAAAAATTCCTAAATCACTCAGAGAAAGATCTCTTTAACTGATTTTAACAAATCAATTGGCACTATATAAAGGCCCCTAGACTCCAAGTCTAAAAGATATTGACATACAGAGAGAGAGAAACATAGAAATCCTCTGAAAACTTTGAGAAAGAACTCAAAAAAGAAAAAAGGTAAACCTTTGGAAAAGAAGAAGATCATCTTCTTCATTTAAAGAATTTAATTCTTAGAATAAAAAAAAAGGGAGAAGAATTTCTTCTAAAAAGATCAAAGATCTAAGAACAAGATCAAGATCTTCAACATAAAAATAGAGAGGACCAGAAATGACTAGATCTTTTGATCTATATAAAGGCATTGCCTTTTGATGAACCAATGGTTCTTGAAATATTGAGGTAGAACCTCTATGGAACAAGAAAAACTTGTTTTCTTTGATCTAAATTTGATCAAGATATTAAACAGTGCCTTGCACTTTTGAAATTTGCACTGTTGCGCTCCTTGGATTGGCGCAAACCACCAGAGAGGGCTACGTGTCGGCCCCAGAACAAACCGCGCCTTGCGCTTCTAAAACAGAGAACTGCTCTCTTAAATTGGCGCAAGTCATCGGAGCGCGCCACGTGTCGGCAGCGCGCTAGCGCAGCGCACTGGCTCAGCGCACTGCGCTAACAGACTTGCGCTCACCAGAGCGTGACACGTGTCACCCCCACATGAGTTTGCGCCTTGCGCTCCTCAATTGGCGTGAAGCGCCGGATAAGCCACGTGGGGCACTGTCAGAACATTAAATGCAATGCATTATTAAAAGGGCAAAGCCCAATAAAAAGGTCTATCAGACCAAAATAAAAAAATGCTATGCATTATTAAAGGGCAGAGCCCAATTAAAGGTCTAATAGGCCCAAACAAAAAAATGCAATGCATTAATAAAAGGGTAGAGCCCAAACAAAGGCCTAACAGGCCAAATGTGAACAAAATGTTAGACATTTTCTAACTGGACTTAGCCCAATTCTGGCCGTAAATCCTCAAATTAAATTGAACTGAGCACACCTGCTCTCTCAAATCAATTTACACCCGGTTCAAGGGTACATCTCTGAACTCCTCTGATATTTGTCGTTGTAATCCTTCAACGTCATCAGAGAGGTGACGGGTCCCGACAACCACACATTAATACGGACTGTGTGGTCCTTAAACTCATGGACTAATGCGTCCTTAAACCAATATTCGTCCCCAAAATAGGAATGATGGACCACCATGTCCCTAAACTGGCAATGGACCACTATGTCCCTAAACTAGAACAATAGAGCCCAAATGCTCTTTTGTCGGATCTAAATGATCCTGTTAAGTTGATCTTAGTTTCAAATTAGACTAACGTATCCTTAACAAACGTTTGAGTCGATCTTAGCCTCAAAAATGGCTAACGTATCCTTCAAACAGACTTTAGTCCCAAATTGGACTATAAATCTCCCAACCAACTTTGGTTCAAGGGTACATCTCCGAACTCCTCTGATATCTGTCGTTGTAATCCTTCAACGTCGTCAGAGAGGTGACGGGTCCCGACGGCCATACATTCCATAGACCACCATGTCCATAAACTGGCAATACGGACTGTGGGGTCCTTAAACTCATGGACTAATGCGTTCTTAAACCAATATTCATCCCCAAAATGGGAATGATGGACCACCATGTCCCTAAACTGGTAATACGGACTGTGGGGTCCTTAAACTCATGGACTTATGCGTCCTTAAACCAATATCTGTCCCCAAAATGGGAATGTTGGACCACTATGTCCTTAAACTGGTATTGGACCACCATGTCCCTAAACTGGCAATGGACCACTATGTCCCTAAACTAGAACAATAGAGCCCAAATGCTCTTTTGTCGGATCTAAACGATCCCGTTAAGTTGATCTTAGTTTCAAATTAAACTAACGTATCCTTAACAAACGTTTGAGTTGATCTTAGCCTCAAATATGGCTAACGTATCCTCAAACCAAAAACCCAAACCCAAATCTAAGAAAATACGGATTTGGACTAATCCACGTCCTACGGGCGACAACATAAATTAGTCTCCGTATACAATCCACGGGCAACCACAAACAAAACAAACACCCACGACACGAAGTGAACATCTGGAGAAGGAGAAAGTTGTTACCGTGATGCGGTAGCGTAATTAACTGCAGGGGCTTGAGCCTGCAGGGAAGAGCGTCCCCATAATCAAAAACCCCTCAAGCGAGAGGGAATCTGACGAAGTCTGCTACATCGGCCGCATCCGTCTAAACCTTCGATACACGGTGCCATAAATCAACTTGGCATCTTCGGAGAGGTGGACGGATAAAACCAAATAGCATCTGCCCCGAATTTCAGGCGAGACGCCTGCCGCGTCTCCGCCGCGTCATTCAGAGGGGAACAGATTCTGGCACGCCCGGTGGGACCTCTTCCTCTTTCCACTCCACACTTCGTGTGTCGTGTTCGCGAACGAATCGCGGTTTGCTGTGGTTGCCTGTGGATTTAAGGTATTTAGATTTGGTGTCTTTCTCCGTGCAGAAAACAGAAGATTAATGGCTTCAAACTGCACTACTTGCAACTGCAACTCTCGCTCCGTCCTTGCTGGAGGAGTGACTTATGGGCCCCAAGCAGCCTCTCTTTTCAAGATGCCAGTGGAGCAGGTAACTTAAGCCACCACTGGACTATTCTTCGGGACCATGCTCCCACCGATGAGCTTCAATACCCCAATGACGTCGCAAGAAGCTCCAAAGAAGTCGGTCTTTGATCGGCTTACAACTACCGCGGCCTCTCTCAACGGGTCGCCCAACTCCACTGCCTCGGTTTTTAACAAACTAGGCCAGAGCTCCAACGGGCCCATGAAGAAGCCTGCAATACCAGAAGGCGTTGTCCCGAAGCGGATAACCAACCCTGCTCCCGTTCCAGGCGAAATCACCAAGGTTGCTTCCCCTACTCGGAAGTCTGCTTTTGATAGGTTGACAGTCCCCATTCAACGGACGTCGGTCTTTAAAAGGCTGATACCAGCAAATTCTGACCAACACAGGGGGCATGAGAAGGTCACCCCTGCGGCTGAACCAACACCATCCACGTGACATGCTCGCCGTCATCACTGGCGCCGAGTACGGAAGGCTGGAGGTAGCTCTCCCTCTGGATTTACTCCACCAGCTCCAACGGCGGAGATCGATGCTGCTGTTCCAACCGGGAACAGCTTCGAATTGCTGAACAAGGTGCGCAGGAACTCTCCTACCGCCATATTGAAAAGATCTCCTCCACCGATGGAGAATATTACAGAAGCAAAACTGGAACAGCCCCCTCAGCGGCTGTCCTCCAAAGTTTACAAAGTCTGGCGACGGGTCCGAGAGTCAGTGGTGGATCAGGACTATCTCCGCCGACAGAAGAAGCTGAAGGCTCAGAAGGAAGAGCACTGTCCTGTCAAAACACAACGGACGACAACCACTTGGGTTCCTACCGCGACGGCCCCCTCAACTTCGACCGCTCATAAGAGAAGGAAGCTAGAGAAAGCCCTTATGAATACGGCAGAGCGTAAAGACGCCGAGACCAAACACCCCAAGTCTGGGGGCATAACGGTCCATACTGTTTATATGGCTTCCGGAAAGGAGGAAAGCCGTGCTTCGACGGGTCACCGACCGCTCACTCGATCCGTGACCAAAGCCCAGGAGCAACAACAGAAGCTTCAGGAAACGATGACTGCAATGGCCGCACTTACCGGGCCAAAAGAAAGCTCGGAGGCATCATCAGAACAGCGTCACGAACAAGAAACTAACGCTGACTTCCTACGCAGAGTCCTCGAAAAGAAGGACAGAGAAGCAGCAGAACAAGCTGCCAACATAAAACAAATGGCCCTTCTGTTCCAGGACATGGTGGGTATGATGATCCGGCAGGATCCTTCTGCTGAAGATCCTCCGATTGTCCTTGAAGATGACAGAGGAGAAACGTCAAATCCACCGCCGGCTCTTTCAACAGCCAAGGAGGAAACCATTTCCAAAGCTGCACTAGACGAATATATAGCTCAGCAGATACGAGTTTACCAGGCAACTGAGGCAGCCGGTCAAGTTGTCAAAACGGGGCGACCATATCCGAGCTGGTATGATCAGATCAAATACCCGCCGGGCTACACGATCCCGAAGTTCCATGTCTGCAAGGGGACAGGCAATCCCCATCAACATGTCACTCAATTCAGGGCCTTATGCGGCAACACTGGAGGCGACGACAAGCTGCTGCTTCACCAATTCGTCGGCAGCTTAGCAGAAACGGCCTTTGAATGGTATTCGGAGCTACCTAACGACTCTGTCAAAACATTTGCGGAGATGGAGCTATTTTTTACACAAAGATTCACGAGTGCCAGCGAGCGCACCCCGATAACAGCACTGATTAATGCCAGGGTGAAGCCAGGCGAGACGTGGGTCCAATACGCAATACGGTGGAGAAACTTATGGTCGAAGTGCGAACAGCGCATCGAAGAAGCGCCAGCGGTGGGCATGTTCGTGGGCACCCTAGACCCTCATGCAACTATTTCACAGTTCATGATGTTCTTTAAACCGACCACGTTCCAGGCTTTAATTGATAAGTTATCCCAGATGGATCAAATGGGTCACAGACCGTCTCCTCCGAAGCCGGAACCCCGAAACGAAAAGGGTAAAGGGAAGGCGGCCTTCGTTGCGAACACCCAACAGCAGCCCAGTGCCCCAAAGCTAGCAGATCAACTGGAAGAGAGACGGCTGTATTATAATGAGAAAATGAAGCGCCCTTAGTCATTCCCACGGGATAAAATGAAGAGGCTGTTCGAGCTGGCGATGCGCAATAGGCTTATCAATCTCCCGAATCCAAGGAGACTACCACAACCCAGCGAGGTGAATAATCCCAATTATTGCCCTTACCACCAAACGGTATGTCACCCGATCAAGGATTGCTTCGTCTTTAAGGGATGGATCGAGGATCAGTACCTACAAGACAAGTTTGCGCTATCTGAAAAGTGGAAAGTAAGCCCACCACAGCTGCACACTCCAAAGAAGACGGGCGCGCCGGGGGCAACTTGTTCTTTTGTTGAAGAAGCTCCATGGGAGGTTGTGCTTTCTGCCAAAACCAAAAAGATGCTGAATGATCTCCAGACATGCCCGGCAATTAGATGGAAGAACCCGTTGGAACCTGAGATCATCAAGGGGATGCTGAGGCCGCGCCCAACCCCAAAGATGGGTGATAGCCAAAATGCTCACACTCGGCCATCAAAATCTTCGAAAAATAAAAAGAAGTCCAAAAAGGCCGTGAAGCCTGGTGACAAGCGCACGAGCCTGCAAAAACATATCGACGCGTTGGAAGAATATAATCAGAAGGCGCGGACCCCAGTCACACTCCAAGAATTTCTCAGCCATGTCCTTGAGGACGGAGATGATAACAATGGAGAAGACTCGTCGGAAGAATCTGAAGATTATGTGGAAAGCTGCCATGTGATCTCTCACTCGTCAATAAATGACAAAGAAGCTCCTTCCACAGAGAAGCTGGGGGCAGATCCTGAGCCAGAACTTCTAGGACCATCAGACGAAATGATTGATGCATTCCTGAATGAAGCCCGTCTTAAAAGCAAAGCTGATCAAGAGCGCGAGATGGCCATATTCGATAAAGCCAAACGCCGACGACTAGATGAAAGGGTCGAAACACTCCCACCGGATCAAAGTACATCCGATGCAAATGAAAGCAGGATCAAGACAAGGAAATGATTCACCAAAGCCATATCGATGGGGATGAAGCTGCCCTCTTTCAGAGAAAATTCTCCTGGCAGTATACATCTTGATGAAGCGGACGTACATCCTAACTTCTGCTTATATCATCAGAAGATCGCACATTCTACTGAAGACTGCAACTCCTTTAAGTGTTGGTGGCAAGGGTATGTCGCTCACAGGCAACACTTCAACAGGACAAAGCGTGAAGCTCGTAGACAGCGGATAAATGCGACGGATGAGCGTAAAAGAATTGCCGGCAATTGTCATAGGGTTGATCCCGGGGGTTCGCGAGTTCTCACCTTTGGGAGCGACTCCGACGAAAAAGTAGCCCACGGTCCTCTCTTTAAGGAATCCATCTCTGAAACGAAAGAATTGAGGAGTTGCGAGAACATTCAGCCGTGCAATCGCACGCTACCCGGAAAGAATCTCGGACCCGCAAACAAGGTATCGAATAGAAAGGATAAAGGGAAGGGAAGAATGGCCTTCGTCGCCGACGCTCAACAATAATCGAGTGGCCCTAAACCGGTTGTTCGCCAAAGCAACAAGCGGCAACCCCTTTATGAGAAGTTGAAACGTCCTTACTCATTTCCCCGGGATGAAACAAGGAGGTTGTTCAAACTAGCAGTGCGCAACAGGCTTATCACTCTACCGGAGCCGAAACACCAGCTACAGCTGAATGATATCAACAATCCTAATTACTGCTCTTACCACCAAGTATTGGACCATCCGATCGAAAACTGCTACGTCTTCAAAAACTGGGTTGAAGACCAATACCAACAGGGCAAGTTCGCGCTGTCCGAAAACTGCAAGGTGAGCCCGCCACAACCACATGCCCCTAAAAAGATGGACATGCCGGGGGCATCGTGCTCATTCATAAGGAAAACCCCGTCGACCGAAAAGTCAGTAAACTAGAGATTCGCCTCAAATACGGCGACATTGGACCACTATGTCCTAAAACTGGCGAAAGACCGAAACGTCGTTAAACTAACGATGGACCACTATGTCCTAAAACTGGCTGATGACCGAAACGTCGTTAAACTACTACCAACCCGCGACATCTTCAGACTGACGTGGCAGTAAAAAAACGGTACGTCCATAAGCAAAATGGGCACGAATGAAAACCCGAAAGGGCGCCGTGAGTAAAAACAGCAGGACTAACGGCGATATTTGTGAAAACCCGAAATGGCGCAGACTCGTAAAAAAACGGTATGTCCATAAGCAAAATGGGCACGGATGAAAACTCGAAAGGGCTCCGTGAGTAAAAAAACAGCAGGGCTCCGTTAGTAAAAAAACAGCAGGGCTACCGGCGAGTGTTTGTGAAAACCCGAAAGGGCGCAACCTCGTTAAAAGACACTTACAGGGTCTTCTCGACCTTGTAAGGAGAAACCACCCGCGTGAGTTCCTTACGACTCACAAGGGAGCAACACACTTAGAGATCCTCACGATCCCTAAGGAGAAATTACACTTGTGAGATCCTCACGACTCGTAAGGAGAACTCTCTTATGGGACCCTCACGGCTCATAAGATTTGAAAGTCTTAAGTTACAGAGACCTGAACATGTTCTTAAGCAACCCCCACAACCTCCAATACTGCCCTACAAGTGGCTCAATACTGACCCTTGTATACAATCCACGGGCGCGAATAAACATTTCCCTAACAAAGTCCCATCCGTGACTAGAGATATGTCTACACGGTGAACAACCCTTGTAAGTCCTCTCAACTTATAAGGAGAAAACACTCTTGTAAGATCCTTACGACTTATAGGAGAACATACACTTAAGAATCCTCATGATTTTTAAGGAGAAAATACACCTACGAGATCCTCACGACTTGTAGGGAGAAATACCTTTGTGAGACCCTTACGGCTCATGAAGTCAAAGCCTTAGTCGACAGGACCCTAACCCTGTTTACTAAGCCACCTTTGTTCGACATCGACAGAGGCAAATGATGATTCGCTCCTGGTAATATCCCAGTTGTAGCGATGCTGATGCCAAAATCGGTGTCTATTTCCTAGCTTACAGCGAAAAGCCAACGAGCCACACATGCATACGAAATAGCCGAAATGATGGGGCAACTTGCAACGAAATCAGCAAGTAAAAATATGTGCATACAAAAACAGCCGAAATGATTGGGCAACTCGCAATAAAAAGCAGCGAGTAAAATTAAAATAAATAGCCGAAATGATTGGGCAACTTGTAATAAAAAGCAGCGAGTAAAAATAAAATAAAGAGCCGAAATGATTGGGCAACTCGCAATAAAAAGCAGCGAGTAAAGATAAAATAAAGAGCCGAAATGATGGGGTACCGCGAAAAATAGCCGAAATGATTGGGCAATCGCGATCTTCGCGATATAAAAAGCTGAAGTGATAGAACATCGCGGAAAGAAATAAAGAAAAATGAAATTTTCGCCCTGCAGGTGAGATCACATCGATCCCTGTATACAATCCAGGGGCACAAACAAAGAGGGGACCATACCTTCCCAACAGGCTCCACCAGAAAGCGAAGGAATTCCCCTAGTTCCAAATCTTGACGGTTTACAGACAGCCTAGAGATCATCAACGGCGTTTCTCCTTACTCCAGCTGGATGCAGATGCGACGTCAACAAACGACCCTAGAGTCAAAACAACGGAACCATGGCAAAGTTCCTAGTTCCAAATCTCGACGGTTCACAGACAACTTAGAGATCATCAACGACGTTTCTCCTCACTCCGGCAGGATGCAGATGCAACGTCAACGAAAGACCTCACGGTCAAAACAAGGCGAAGCGACGGCAAAATCCCAGCTTCACCTCAACATTCGTCTCGATACAGCAGACGAGATGTCAACAATGGAGTTCCTTCGCAGTCCAGCAGGATGTAAAGGCAACGTCAACAAAAGACCCCATGGTCAGTAAAGCGGAGCCACGGCAAAGTCCCTAGTTCCAGGTCCTAACGGTTCATAGGCAACCTAGGAACCATCTCGACGTTCGTCTCGATACAGCAGACGAGATGTTACCCCAGCGTTCCTTCCTCCAACAGGATTCGGACACGACAAAGCAAACGAAGCAAAGGCTAAATTCCTAGCTTCAGGGTCTTAACGGCAAGTCATATAAAGCCTGAAAGACAATCGGAGATCATCTCGCACCAGTGCGGAGTGGTCACCACCTCGACGTTCGTCTCGACACAGCAGACGCAATGCCAGCAAATGAAGCGAAGGCCAAATCCCTAGCTTTAGGGTCTTAACGGCAAGTCATATAAAGCCCGAAAGACAATCGGAGATCATCTCGCACCAGTGCGGAATGGTCACCACCTCGACGTTCGTCTCGACACAGCAGACGCAACATCACCAAAAGGAGCCACGGCAAAATCCCTAGTTCCGAACCTCGACGGTTCACCAGCAACCTAGACACAACCGCGACATTCGTCTCGATATAGAGGACGCAATGCCAGCAAACGAAGCAAAGGCCAAATTTCTAGCTTCAGGGTCTTGACGGCAAGTCATATAAAGCCTGAAAGACTATCGAAGATCATCCCACACCAGCGCGGAGTGGTTATGACTCATCGGGGCTTTCCAAAATGAGCCTAACCTCAAGTAAAAAGTGACATGGAATATCCCTACGCTTGCTCTTTCGACGGTAATATTACTTGGAAGATTACTTGAAGACGTCTTGTCCAGCCACCGAAGGGATCAGAGACACGACAATCGCAAGGCTACTTGAACAGCAAGATTGCCTTTCGAGAAATACATCAGCCAACGCGACGGTACGACGGACAAAACCCTAAGTACCACAGACCCTAATGGACCTCTGTCGTAAAGAGCAGAGGTTAACTGTGACGTTAGGATATTCTTGCGAGAAATGCTCGATTCGTCTCGACTCGTGAGGAAAAGCCTTAGGCAGCGGGGATTAAAAAACCTGTTTCCTAAGCACTGGGACTCTGCAAGTCGGTCCAAAATGGACTCTTGCATACTATTCACGGATCACACTCTCCGAAGTCAAATCTTGATAAGGAGGGAAACAACCGCTTACATGTCCTCTCGACTCGTAAGAGGGAAAAATTCTCTTATAAGATCCTTACGACTTATAAGAGAAAACGCACTTAGGAATCCTCACGATTCCTAAGGAGAAAATACACCTATGAGATCCTCTCGACTCGTAGGGAGAAAAGTCTTTGTGAGACCCTCACGGCTCATAAAGTTGAAAAGTCTTAGGCAGCAGATCTGAACCTGCGGCTTAAGCCATCACTATCTCTTGAAGAAGCCAAGACAGGATGCTCGCTCTATCATCTGTCGACCATGCTTACTTAAGGAATATGCCAACAACAAAGCAGAAAATAAAAGGAAAGGGGCAAAAGATTTGTCATTCATACTCGGAAAATTTTTACATCAATAAAGACAATAAACAAAAGCAGCATTATCGAGATGATTACAATGGCAAAACCTCAAATCCAGGACATGGATTGAGGAACTCAAAAGTGACCTTGTCCAGAACTTTCCAAGCCTGGCGAACCATCCTGGTGTGCTTTCTCTCGCGAGCACGAGCGTCTGGATCCCTACTGATGTCCTCCACCCTCCGATAGGCAGCAAGAATGGCGGACTGTTGTCTGAACCATTGCCGCAAACCGCGAATGTTAAGACACCTTCGTCGTTCTTTCAAACAGCGGATACGGCTAAAAGAGCTAAAACAGCAGTCACCATCCCAGACCGGGAATTCATTCTAACAACGGATATTGCAACAACAGCGCGGAAGATAACGAAAGGGAGACAAAGTCCTAACTAAATCATAACACAAGCTACCCATTCCATCTATCATATCAGTCGAGTCGAATTTCCTAATCTTCTCTTCTAGAAAGATCTTTCCTTCTTCTGGAAGGATGCGATCTTTATTTGCTAGAGTCAGAGCCCCCTCTCCAGTTCGTTCTAGCTCGATTGGAGAGGGCTATGCTGCTGAAACCAAACTACTAGCGCGCTTCCTACTTTGCCTTCACAACCGGCACAGACAAGACGCCTTGTCATCCATAATGCAAAAGGAATGAAGGTGGGGTAGGGGCACTGCCCTCGCCCTGCTAAGGAACTCAAGTCCCCAGACCACAAATCACCGAGTTGCACCGCCATAGAGTTGGCTCGGCCTGACCAGCCAGCCATCCGGATCGACAGGCATGCCCCTCGCAAGTCCCGCCAGTAAGTGGAGTCTTCTATAATCCTTCCGTCCCGTGAAGCGAGGCACCCGAGTGGAACGATAGAATTCCCATAACGGGAATTCCAACTACCGATTAATGAAGGCAAGTGAACGCAGTGAACGATCCACTTGCCTCGCCGTTCCGCTTCGCTTCACTGACTTGGCGAGGTGCGCCCTCAATCGCCGGGGGAAGATGTTGAAGGGGGCTGGTTGCTCCATTATATGCATGCTAATGGGGCAAGTATGTTTCTCATTGTGGTTCACCTTCATATTTTTTGTGGTCTATATCATGCGAGTTATAGCAGTCCTAGGGAATTTGTTTGGTGAATCAGGGACTTGCCATGGATACGAGTGAACAGAGTGAACGGCATCGATTGACGCACGAGAGTTCCTCAGTTGAGAAAGAGTGGCTCGTCCTTGAGCCTCAGAGCGGAAAGTCTGATCAACACTGTGTTGGCGATCTGTTTTACCAGCTCTGTTTTGTTAGTTTCTTTTTGAAAGAAGATGCGACAATTGCGCTCTCGGAGTTGCCAGGCGCCAGCCTGTACTTACCCGGCGAACCGAACGAGTGTCCTTTCAGGAAACTCGGGAGGCCCGTCCTAGTCCGCTTCCCCTCGTTCTCTCCCTATCGGCTATCATAGCCTCGACCGGGTTCGTGCCAAAGGCACTCTGCGTGGCCGAAAGGAAACCTTTCGGAAATAGCCAGCCTAAGCCCAATAGTCAGTGCGTAGGGTGCGGTTATTTATTTACTTTCCTTCTTTCAAGCTGTTCATAAAGGCAGGTGGTGTGGTTGAAGATGAAGAGAGGGCTGCTTCCCCATAACTAGAATCGGGCTACTTTCAGTCTTTAAAAAGACCTCAGAGCCCTGTTTTATGATTTAAAAAAGGCTTTAAATTCTTTTCACTGGGAATAAAGAAAGAAGAGCTACTATTGATACTGAGAATTCATAAACTGCTCCCATTGATACTCACACAGGCTCCTTCATTACTGCCTCATCTGCGTCAACAAAAGCTTCTTGACACCGATCCGTCCATTTCCACGTTCGCTCCTTCCGGTCCGGCTTCCTAAACCCACCGGGTCCCTGGCCATGCGAATCTAGGATTCAACCTTCGCATCTCACTCGACTTTCTTTCTGGGAGAGCCCATAGAGAACTCAACGGTATCGACTTTTGACTCCCAGGTTGGGATGGGTAGGCCCACCACTTCACTTTCACTTAGGCCCGGGCCAAGTCAGTGAGGGGACCCTGTCGGGCTCCTTCCCTCCCCCCCAAAAAAACAAACTGTACGTGGGAGTTTCCCTTCATACGGCTCGAATCATTCTCAGATTCCGGCATTGGCTACTGGGTCTGAACTCCTAAATCGATCCTTCTTGGCTTGCCCACTCTATTGAAGGGTAAGTTTGTATAGATCTGTCCGAGAATACATGGATCGCAGCGACTGATCTGCAGCGACTAGAACCAGACTTGTACAAGCAGTACATCGCAGCCAATTCGTCGTAGTTTGAACTTGAGCAAGAAAACGGATGTGCTACCGCACCATTCAACCAAAAAAGCAATGTCTGATATGAGACCTATTCTTTGGCCTGCTTCCCATGCGCGTTAGAAAGCAATTCTCATATCATAAAAGAGCTACTAGCCAGAGAGTAGGCCTACTAAGAGCAGATCATTTGGCCCGCTTGCGCGCTTGATCCGATTGATAATACCCACGCTGACTCTCGAATCACTCGTCAACTCGTTCACTGACTTGAGTAACAATCTTCTTCTGTGTTGAAGCGGAATAGGAAGAACATGGCATTGATTGATCGTTTGTTTTCACTTTCGAAGATAGCTGGGCGTTCCGCACTTATGTGATCGAGTCATTCAACTTCGTTCACTTGCCTTCGTTCAACTCACTAACTCGAACAACTGAAAACCCTATCGTTCTGCTCCGTCAGTTCCTTCCTTCGCTTCACTTGCCCTGGTCTCCGTTCCACTCGTTCGACTGAAAACCCTATCGTTTTTTTCTTTACCGAAGCTCCCATTTCTGATCTGGGCAAGGGTTCGAGGGCAGCTGTTGGAGATGATGGCGTCGCCATGGGCTCACTGGACCTTTCGAGTAGCTAGAAGTCCCGTTATGGGACTTCCCGGGCTCGGAAGGCTCCGACCTGGTGCAAGAGATCGACAAGATTGTCTCGCCGTCTCTTCGAGATTAGGTTCATCAAGTACACCGAGTGCACCTTATCCTCGGCGACGTCCAATGCCCCAAGTGGCACACCAGTACAGAACAAGGGAAGTGCTTCCCAGATTGCTCCCACGATAAGCTTCAAGAGAGGGGAACGCCGGGAAAGCAGTTGGCCATTATATGCGTCAAAACGACTCATAATCTCGGCATACTCGGCGTTGGTAAATTCTCGGTCCTGAGAACGGCCGAATCGGCGAATGTCTCCGTAAGAGATGATCTCATCAAGGTCGTACATGTGGGCATCCATTACTCCTGCAAAAGAAAATCAACAAAATTATTAGAAAGACTGATTAAGCAAAACGATATAATTCATCGAAGAATAAAATGCCATCTTTAAACTCCAAGATCCATGAAAAACTCCTAAGAGTTCTTCTGTATGATTTGGAAGGAGCAAAGCTCCATTGATGAATTAAGAAAATACAAGGAAAATCTTTTAAAGAGCACAGCTTTATAATGGAACCCTAATAGGGTTCTCTTTAGATCTCTTTAGATCCCTTTAGACCTATAGAGCAAAGCTCTACTAAGTGAAACCCTAAATGGGTTTTCTTTAGATCAGGGATCTATTGAGAGCAAAGCTCTTAAAATTAATTTAATCTAATTTAATTTTTACCTAAAAAATTCTCTGGAGTTTGAACTCTTAAAAGTGCTTAAACAAAAGAGCAAGGCTCTGAATGAAAATTCTTATGAAGAGATGCAAAATCATCTAAGGGACCAAAGGTCCTATTTATAGGCATTAAGAGAGCCATTTCAACTTCCAAAAGTTGGAGCAACGGTTAGAATTCTGCCACCGCTGCGCTCACGTTTGGGGCCACATAAGCGCAACGGTGGGGGGGCATTTGTTTATCCAATAAGAGCAAAACTCTGTTCAAATTCCAAGGCGGGAAATGAAGCAACGCTTCTGTTTTCCCCAATCAGAGCAAAGCTCTGTTTGAATTTCAAAAATTGAAAAATTGAAGCAACGCTTCAGATTCCTTGCGGTGCGCGCCACGTGTCAAAAGCTGACACGCCAGCGCTGCGTCCAAGACAGCGCACACAATCAGATCAAGGCTCTATTTAAAATAAAAATGAAGGAAGCAACGCTTCAGATGATTTACGCTCTGCACTGCGCGACACGTGTCAGCGCAGTTGCGCTGCGCTCTGCACTGCGCGACACGTGTCAAGCGCAGGTGCGCTTGCGCCAACTGTGCCAGCACTAAAACAGAATTAAAATTCCAGAAAGATCTTTCTAATCTTGTTAAAACAAGAAGATTATCTTCTGTAAAACAAAAGCCCTTGGATCAATGATCCAACGGTGGGGAAAAATCCCTAAATCACTCAGAGAAAAATCTCTTTAACTGATTTAACAAATCAATTGGCACTATATAAAGGCCCCTAGACTCCAGGTCTAAAAGATATTGATATACACAGAGAGAGAGAGAAACACAGAAATCCTCTGAAAACTTTGACAAAGAACTCAAAAAAGAAAAAAGGTAAACCTTTGGAAAAGAAGAAGATCATCTTCTTCATTTAAAGAATTTAATTCTTAGAATAAAAAAAGGGAGAAGAATTTCTTCTAAAAAGATCAAAGATCTAAGAATAAGATCAAGATCTTCAACATAAAAAAAGAGAGGACCAGAAATGACTAGATCTTTTGATCTATATAAAGGCATTGCCTTTTGATGAACCAATGTTCTTGAAATATTGAGGTAGAACCTCTATGGAACAAGAAAAACTTGTTTTCTTTGATCTAAATTTGATCAAGATATTAAACAGTGCCTTGCACTTTCGAAATTTGCGCTGTTGCGCTCCTTGGATTGGCGCAAACCACCAGAGAGCGCCACGTGTCGGCCCCAGAACAAACCGCGCCTTGCGCTTCTAAAACAGAGCACTGCTCTCTTAAATTGGCGCAAGTCATCGGAGCGCGCCACGTATCAGCAGCGCGCTAGCGCGGTGCACTGGCGCAGCGCACTGCGCTAACAGACTTGCGCTCACCAGAGCGTGACACGTGTCACCCCCACATGAGTTTGCGCCTTGCGCTCCTCAATTGGTGTGTAACAACCCTAAATTTCCTATACAAAATTTTTCAAATATTTTTTTTTCAAAAATCCACAAAGGGGTATTTTAGCATGAGCACAAGATATAGGTAATTATTTTGTTTTTAATTACAAGCTACAAGAATGTAATAAATCCATTTTTAGTGTACAAGAAATTACTTTAAATTTAATGTATACTTGGAGTATTTACTCTTGCTGCTATCATTTTAAGTAACTAAATAACTCAATAATTACAAGAAGGAGCTTGTAGCTCATTGGTAATACCTTGCATTGCTCAACCAAACCACCAGAGTTCAAATCCCATACCCCACATTATTTTTAATATGGATTTTTTAAAAAAAAAACTTTAGAATACCAAGAGTTTACACGTGCATATCTCACAAAAACCCCACTACACCCAAAGATGTAACACTTGCAGAGGGTAGATGAACCGTCGGGGGAGATCCAGGTCACCGGAATCGGTCGGGAATCGGCCAACTCGGCCTTGACTCGGCCGACTCAGTGATCCGACCGAGTCACGGCCGAGTCACCCCCGATTCGGCCGATTCCGACGAGGGTCACAACATGAAAGTTATGTCTTTTGGTATTCCCTACGCACCTGCAAAGTTTCAGCCTCATACCACTTCCAGAGCTCTTTAAAACCCCCAATTACTCCACTTTTAATACATTTTTATTACATTTTATCATATTTTTATTTTTAACTTTTCATCTACCCTAACCCTAGCCTAACCCTATAAATACCAACCCTACACACTACCCTCTCACCCCCCAAAATCTTGAGCCACTCTCTCAAAAGTTTCCACAAGAAGTGTGCTTCGAAATCGAGTTCCCGGCGAAGCTCTGACGGAATTCCGACGACGCGTTTTGGAGCAACCGGCGACGTAATCACCCCTCGGCCTTCCTCCCTAGTTCTCTTACTCTTTAGAAGAGTTTAAACCTGTAAGTCCCACCTCTTCTACCTTCTTTTTCTTTAATGTAAAAATACGAATTTCTGGAACCCGACGGAAATCGGACAAACCGATTTCCGATTCGATTTTTCTTTAAAATTCCACTTGTCACCTAATACATATTATCTACCCATATGCATGTTGACTATTAATCACCCTTAAACCAATTTAATCACACTTTTCCACATGAAATGATAAGTTCTTTACAAAACCGTATTTCTTTCATTAAAATACCATGAAGTTCATTTTTCTTAATGTAATCAAGTACCTCACTCCTAAACATGTTTATTGTGATAACTAAACTTGTTTCAATCAATTTGAATGAAATTTCACACATGAAATGATAACGTTTACGAATACCGTATTCTTGCACTTTAATACCTTTAGGTTTAACATAGCTTATTTCACCTTTAAACTTCACCAAAACCTAATATAAGTCACGGGGTAATGACCTACCCTTACACACACTCAATATAACCCTAAATGATAAATATCAAAAAATACAGAATACGAAATTACAGGACTTTTCACTAAAATACCATAACCTTTATAACCTTTAGTTAAATCTTTAAATTGTAAACTTTTCTAAATAAAATCTTATATAAAATGAAAGCACGATTGGTCATGGATATCGATCGTTTATCTAAACTGTCTTGTGGGTCTAGGCAAGTGTGTCTAAGGCTAGTGGTTTTTAATTAGGCCCACGACTGTGGTTCCTTCCCACTTACCTGGCACTTACCTGGCCGCAATTGACGGTGAAGAGGCGATTTGAGGCTTCTAATGACTCATCGTTTAGACCCTAGAAATAGGCTAGTTGGCTTAGGAAACCCTAATAACTAAAATACGGAAACTATACTCTTTTGCAAATAAACACCCTATATTTATAAAACCGTTTTCCTAAATGAAAAGTATTTATAAAACCTAAGCAAAGTGCCGCTACAACCCACCTTTGGGGAACCCGTTAGGGATAGTACGGTTCATCGTGCACCCGCGGGCTAGTAGTGCGAGATTCAGACCTCCGCAAGGAGCATTCGGTCTCGAAAGGTTTAAAATACGACATTAAAGGAAAATGAGATTTTGGAAAATAAAATATTTATTTAAAATTATTCTTGTAATAAAATATATTTAATTATAATTTAGACACCTATTTTATTATAATATAAAGTTTCCACTTTTTCTAAAATTACAAGTTTAAAAGTTACATTAAAATACCCTGAAATTCAAATAAATCAATTAATACTTTTATTATGATATATTCACTAGAAAAAAATAAATAAAATTCACACTTATTATAACTATAAAGACGAATAATAAATACTTGAGGTATTTTGAAAAATATACAATAATACTTTTTACATAAAACCCCCTCAAGTTTTATAATTTACAATAAGGACCCTAACCAATTATAGAACTTCAAATTCTCTTTCTTTTAGTCTGACTCGGGTTAGCGTCTGACTATTTCTGACTTGAATATGATTCAAGTCAATCCATATTCTTTATATTTCAACTCAAGATGGATACATGAATCCCAGAATCCAGTTAACAATCTACTTGACTGAACCGAACCATGGATATTCCTTTTACATGTTTCCCAGTATTCCATTTACATGACTCTACGGTTATAACCGTTTCCTGATATCATGGTTTCGGTCAGTCAATCAAGTCAATCATGCAATCATTACAAATTTTACAAGATAACAATACAAACAAGACATTGCGGGGTTTAAGGGGTAGATTGGTACGGAAGGTGTTAAAGGTGGCACGAGATGGTAAGATTAAGACACCTAACCTAAATCCAATTGCCGTTGTTCCGGGTTGTATAACGGAGCCTTGTACTTCCATTTGTCCTGATCTCTAGCATATAGAGATCCCTCTCGTATACACTGGCATCTTTCTGTACCAAGCTACAACAACAGCGTTAGCACCATACTACTATAATATGACAATACAATACAACATTAAAAGCTACTCTCTCTCTCTCTTTTACTCTCTGTCTATTTCTCCATTATCTTTGGGACTTACCGAGCGACCTGTTCGCTGACGACATTCTATTTCCTTCTTCTTTGAATGTCGTCAGGTGCGTCGGACCAAGCTGAGATCGAGCCCACCAGTGAAGACTTGTAGCGGTTCCACGAAGACCTCGAGCTCTATATATTGTATCTTGTTCTTTCCAGTATTTTTCATTTTCATGTTATGCCACTGTTTAGGCATCGCTTTTCATTTCAGTTGTATTTTCCTTTTCATGCATTGTACAAAGAATGTTATTAATAAAAGTTGATGTTCTTTTATACTCTTGTCTCTTGTGTATTTATATTGCTTAGTTACGCTTAGCGTATGTACTTCTGAGTATATACGTAGCGGGCCTCGTCGCGTCTCCTTCGCCGTATACTGGGAAGCGGGGCGTGACAGGTTTTGTTGGTGGCCCATGCAGGTCAGAGCTGTATGAATCCCTGTCATGTAGTTCTGGTCTGCGTGAACAACCTAAGCAATATAAAACAAGACGCAGCAACTAAAACATTCTTTACAATTCATGTTCTTTGAATCTTGCAAATCTTTATTCCTTGAATCTTATCATTTCATGTACTTGAATCTGTCCTAACCCAAATTTTTCTTCAGGGTTATGGATTCTCCAAACAACACCAGCACCAACGTCAACAACACACCCTCAACACTACCTCTCACACCGGCTGTTCCTGCACCACCCACTGAGCAAACGATGCTATTTGAGGCGATCCACAGTCTTCTCGAGGGACAGCAACAACTTTTGAGCCGTCCTGAGGCCGATGCACCGGGAGTAAAGCAATTCAGGGCTTTGCACCCAAAGAAGTTCTCTGGTAAAGGAAGCCCTCTTGAAGCGGAATAATGGGCACAAAGCATCGAAGACGATCTGGCAGCAGCTCAAGTGCCAGATAACGCTTGGGTCCGTGTAGCAAAGCTACAGCTCACGGATAATGCTCGCAATTGGTGGAAGGCGGAAGAAACCCGTCTGGTACAGCTGATTGAATGGAAGACATTTCGCGAGAAGTTCGACGCGAAATATTTCCCTGTGACTGCCAGGTTCGCTATGGAACAGCAGTTTATTCATCTACAGCAAGGATCAATGTGGGATAAATCGGTAGATGAATACGATGCTGAGTTCACCATGTTGAGCCGATTCGCGGCACACCTGATACCGACGGACGAGATCAGAGCCCGTCGCTTTCAGCTAGGTTTGGACACAGAGATTCAGGCTGCCCTAGCCACGGGAAAATTTCTGACTCATGAAGATGCTCTGGAAGCTGCCCGCAGCTATGAGGCAGTGATAAAGGAGAGGGGCAGACCTCAGTCTGCAGGAGTCAAGCGCCCTGCCAACCAGATGGCAGGTGGAGCCTCTTCCAGGCCATCATTTGAACCCAGGAGGACTGAAGAAATTTGCCATTACTGTCATAGAAAGGGACATTTGTGGAAGGACTGTAGGCGCGCAAAAGGCCTGTGTCTAATTTGTGGCGCATCCAACCACGGAATTGGTAACTGTCCTTACAATAACAACTCATCTCACACACACATCAACCACCCGCAGCGGCCGACCATCCAGGCTCCTGCAACTCGTCCTGCACTACCTGCTCCACCACCTGCACAGCCTACTCGCCAATTCCAACAGGCAATGAGGGACATGCCTAGAGGGCAGAGAAACAGGCCCCAAAGGCAGAATGTGCCTCCAGCTAGAAGGAATGTACCACGGCGACAGACCTTCACATTAGAAGCCGTAGAAGCCGAGACTGTAGGTCAAGGTAACACCGGTAAGCTTTTTTTTCACCCTTGTATCTCTTTGTTATTTTTATACACTATCTATACTACAACCACCAAACTTCTTTGCACTGTCACACTTTCCTTTTACAAATTTCGAGGACGAAATTTTTATAAGGAGGGTAGAATGTAACAACCCTAAATTTCCTATACAAAATTTTTCAAATATTTTTTTTTCAAAAATCCACAAAGGGGTATTTTAGCATGAGCACAAGATATAGGTAATTATTTTGTTTTTAATTACAAGCTACAAGAATGTAATAAATCCATTTTTAGTGTACAAGAAATTACTTTAAATTTAATGTATACTTGGAGTATTTACTCTTGCTGCTATCATTTTAAGAAACTAAATAACTCAATAATTACAAGAAGGAGCTTGTAGCTCATTGGTAATACCTTGCATTGCTCAACCAAACCACCAGAGTTCAAATCCCATACCCCACATTATTTTTAATATGGATTTTTTTTAAAAAAAACTTTAGAATACCAAGAGTTTACACGTGCATATCTCACAAAAACCCCACTACACCCAAAGATGTAACACTTGCAGAGGGTAGATGAACCGTCGGGGGAGATCCAGGTCACCGGAATCGGTCGGGAATCGGCCAACTCGGCCTTGACTCGGCCGACTCAGTGATCCGACCGAGTCACGGCCGAGTCACCCCCGATTCGGCCGATTCCGACGAGGGTCACAACATGAAAGTTGTGTCTTTTGGTATTCCCTACGCACCTGCAAAGTTTCAGCCTCATACCACTTCCAGAGCTCTTTAAAACCCCCAATTACTCCACTTTTAATACATTTTTATTACATTTTATCATATTTTTATTTTTAACTTTTCATCTACCCTAACCCTAGCCTAACCCTATAAATACCAACCCTACACACTACCCTCTCACCCCCCAAAATCTTGAGCCACTCTCTCAAAAGTTTCCACAAGAAGTGTGCTTCGAAATCGAGTTCCCGGCGAAGCTCTGACGGAATTCCGACGACGCGTTTTGGAGCAACCGGCGACGTAATCACCCCTCGGCCTTCCTCCCTAGTTCTCTTACTCTTTAGAAGAGTTTAAACCTGTAAGTCCCACCTCTTCTACCTTCTTTTTCTTTAATGTAAAAATACGAATTTCTGGAACCCGACGGAAATCGGACAAACCGATTTCCGATTCGATTTTTCTTTAAAATTCCACTTGTCACCTAATACATATTATCTACCCATATGCATGTTGACTATTAATCACCCTTAAACCAATTTAATCACACTTTTCCACATGAAATGATAAGTTCTTTACAAAACCGTATTTCTTTCATTAAAATACCATGAAGTTCATTTTTCTTAATGTAATCAAGTACCTCACTCCTAAACATGTTTATTGTGATAACTAAACTTGTTTCAATCAATTTGAATGAAATTTCACACATGAAATGATAACGTTTACGAATACCGTATTCTTGCACTTTAATACCTTTAGGTTTAACATAGCTTATTTCACCTTTAAACTTCACCAAAACCTAATATAAGTCACGGGGTAATGACCTACCCTTACACACACTCAATATAACCCTAAATGATAAATATCAAAAAATACAGAATACGAAATTACAGGACTTTTCACTAAAATACCATAACCTTTATAACCTTTAGTTAAATCTTTAAATTGTAAACTTTTCTAAATAAAATCTTATATAAAATGAAAGCACGATTGGTCATGGATATCGATCGTTTATCTAAACTGTCTTGTGGGTCTAGGCAAGTGTGTCTAAGGCTAGTGGTTTTTAATTAGGCCCACGACTGTGGTTCCTTCCCACTTACCTGGCACTTACCTGGCCGCAATTGACGGTGAAGAGGCGATTTGAGGCTTCTAATGACTCATCGTTTAGACCCTAGAAATAGGCTAGTTGGCTTAGGAAACCCTAATAACTAAAATACGGAAACTATGCTCTTTTGCAAATAAACACCCTATATTTATAAAACCGTTTTCCTAAATGAAAAGTATTTATAAAACCTACGCAAAGTGCCGCTACAACCCACCTTTGGGGAACCCGTTAGGGATAGTACGGTTCATCGTGCACCCGCGGGCTAGTAGTGCGAGATTCAGACCTCCGCAAGGAGCATTCGGTCTCGAAAGGTTTAAAATACGACATTTAAGGAAAATGAGATTTTGGAAAATAAAATATTTATTTAAAATTATTCTTGTATTAAAATATATTTAATTATAATTTAGACACCTATTTTATTATAATATAAAGTTTCCACTTTTTCTAAAATTACAAGTTTAAAAATTACATTAAAATACCCTGAAATTCAAATAAATCAATTAATACTTTTATTAGGATATATTCACTAAAAAAAAAAAAAAAAATTCACACTTATTATAACTATAAAGACGAATAATAAATACTTGAGGTATTTTGAAAAATATACAATAATACTTTTTACATAAAACCCCCTCAAGTTTTATAATTTACAATAAGGACCCTAACCAATTATAGAACTTCAAATTCTCTTTCTTTTAGTCTGACTCGGGTTAGCGTTTGACTATTTCTGACTTGAATATGATTCAAGTCAATCCATATTCTTTATATTTCAACTCAAGATGGATACATGAATCCCAGAATCCAGTTAACAATCTACTTGACTGAACCGAACCATGGATATTCCTTTTACATGTTTCCCAG
Source organism: Agapanthus africanus (assembly GCA_030015575.1). NCBI lineage: Eukaryota > Viridiplantae > Streptophyta > Magnoliopsida > Asparagales > Amaryllidaceae > Agapanthus > Agapanthus africanus. The sequence goes on from CM057341.1 coordinate 129,814,436, forward strand.
TATTCCATTTACATGACTCTACGGTTATAACCGTTTCCTGATATCATGGTTTCGGTCAGTCAATCAAGTCAATCATGCAATCATTACAAATTTTACAAGATAACAATACAAACAAGACATTGCGGGGTTTAAGGGGTAGATTGGTACGGAAGGTGTTAAAGGTGGCACGAGATGGTAAGATTAAGACACCTAACCTGAATCCAATTGCCGTTGTTCCGGGTTGTATAACGGAGCCTTGTACTTCCATTTGCCCTGATCTCTAGCATATAGAGATCCCTCTCGTATACACTGGCATCTTTCTGTACCAAGCTACAACAACAGCTTTAGCACCATACTACTATAATATGACAATACAATACAATATTAAAAGCTACTCTCTCTCTCTCTTTTACTCTCTGTCTATTTCTCCATTATCTTTGGGACTTACCGAGCGACCTGTTCGCTGACGACATTCTATTTCCTTCTTCTTTGAATGTCGTCAGGTGCGTCGGACCAAGCTGAGATCGAGCCCACCAGTGAAGACTTGTAGCTGTTCCATGAAGACCTCGAGCTCTAGATATTGTATCTTGTTCTTTCCAGTATTTTTCATTTTCATGTTATGCCACTGTTTAGGCATCGCTTTTCATTTCAGTTGTATTTTCCTTTTCATGCATTGTACAAAGAATGTTATTAATAAAAGTTGTTGTTCTTTTATACTCTTGTCTCTTGTGTATTTATATTGCTTAGTTACGCTTAGCGTATGTACTTCTGAGTATATACGTAGCGGGCCTCGTCGCGTCTCCTTCGCCGTATACTGGGAAGCGGGGCGTGACAGGTTTTGTTGGTGGCCCATGCAGGTCAGAGCTGTATGAATCCCTGTCATGCAGTTCTGGTCTGCGTGAACAACCTAAGCAATATAACACAAGACGCAGCAACTAAAACATTCTTTACAATTCATGTTCTTTGAATCTTGCAAATCTCTATTCCTTGAATCTTATCATTTCATGTACTTGAATCTGTCCTAACCCAAATTTTTCTTCAGGGTTATGGATTCCCCAAACAACACCAGCACCAACGTCAACAACACACCCTCAGCACTACCTCTCACACCGGCTGTTCCTGCACCACCCACTGAGCAAACGATGCTATTTGAGGCGATCCGCAGTCTTCTCGAGGGACAGCAACAACTTTTGAGCCGTCCTGAGGCCGATGCACCGGGAGTAAAGCAATTCAGGGCTTTGCACCCAAAGCAGTTCTCTGGTAAAGGAAGCCCTCTTGAAGCGGAAGAATGGGCACAAAGCATCGAAGACGATCTGGCAGCAGCTCAAGTGCCCGACAACGCTTGGGTCCGTGTAGCAAAACTACAGCTCACGGAGAATGCTTGCAATTGGTGGAAGGCGGAAGAAACCCGTCTGGTACAGCCGATTGAATGGAAGACATTTCGCGAGAAGTTCGACGCGAAATATTTCCCTGTGACAGCCAGGTTTGCTATGGAGCAGTAGTTTATTCATCTACAGTAAGGATCAATGTGGGACAAATCGGTAGATGAATACGATGCTGAGTTCACCATGTTGAGCCGATTCGCGGCACACCTGATACCGACGGACGAGATCAGAGCCCGTCGCTTTCAGCAAGGTTTGGACACAGAGATTCAGGCTGCCCTAGCCACGGGAAAATTTCTGACTCATGAAGATGCTCTGGAAGCTGCCCGCAGCTATGAGGCAGTGATAAAGGAGAGGGGCAGACCTCAGTCTGCAGGAGTCAAGCGCCCTGCCAACCAGATGGCAGGTGGAGCCTCTTCCAGGCCATCATTTGAACCCAGGAGGACTGAAGAAATTTGCCATTACTGTCATAGAAAGGGACATTTGTGGAAGGACTGTAGGCGCGCAAAAGGCCTGTGTCTAATTCGTGGCGCATCCAACCACGGAATTGGTAATTGTCCTTACAATAACAACTCATCTCACACACACATCAACCACCCGCAGCGGCCGACCATCCAGGCTCCTGCAACTCGTCCTGCACTACCTGCTCCACCACCTGCACAGCCTACTCGCCAATTCCAACAGGCAATGAGGGACATGCCTAGAGGGCAGAGAAACAGGCCCCAAAGGCAGAATGTGCCTCCGGCTAGAAGGAATGTACCACGGCGACAGACCTTCACATTAGAAGCCGTAGAAGCCGAGACTGTAGGTCAAGGTAACACCGGTAAGCTTTTTTTTCACCCTTGTATCTCTTTGTTATTTTTATACACTATCTATACTACAACCACCTAACTTCTTTGCACTGTCATATTTTCCTTTTACAAATTTCGAGGACGAAATTTTTATAAGGAGGGTAGAATGTAACGACCCTAAATTTCCTATACAAAATTTTTCAAATATTTTTTTTTCAAAAATTCACAAAGGGGTATTTTAGCATGAGCACAAGATATAGGTAATTATTTTGTTTTTAATTACAAGCTACAAGAATGTAATAAATCCATTTTTAGTGTACAAGAAATTACTTTAAATTTAATGTATACTTGGAGTATTTACTCTTGCTGCTATCATTTTAAGTAACTAAATAACTCAATAATTACAAGAAGGAGCTTGTAGCTCATTGGTAATACCTTGCATTGCTCAACCAAACCACCAGAGTTCAAATCCCATACCCCACATTATTTTTAATATGGATTTTTTAAAAAAAAAACTTTAGAATACCAAGAGTTTACACGTGCATATCTCACAAAAACCCCCACTACACCCAAAGATGTAACACTTGCAGAGAGTAGATGAACCGTCGGGGGAGATCCAGGTCACCGGAATCGGTCGGGAATCGGCCAACTCGGCCTTGACTCGGCCGACTCAGTGATCCGACCGAGTCACGGCCGTGCGAAGCGCCTGACAAGCCACGTGGGGCACTGTCAGAACATTAAATGCAATGCATTATTAAAAGGGCAGAGCCCAATAAAAAGGTCTATCAGACCAAAATAAAAAAATGCTATGCATTATTAAAGGGCAGAGCCCAATTAAAGGTCTAATAGGCCCAAACAAAAAAATGCAATGCATTAATAAAAGGGTAGAGCCCAAACAAAGGCCTAACATGCCAAATGTGAACAAAATGTTAGACATTTTCTAACTGGACTTAGCCCAATTCTGGCCGTAAATCCTCAAATTAAATTTAACTGAGCACAACTGCTCTCTCAAATCAATTTACACCCGGTTCAAGGGTGCATCTCTGAACTCTTCTGATATTTGTCGTTGTAATCCTTCAACGTCGTCAGAGAGGTGACGGGTCCCGACAACCACACATTAATACGGACTGTGGGGTCCTTAAACTAATGGACTAATGCGTCCTTAAACCAATATTCGTCCCCAAAATGAGAATGATGGACCACCATGTCCCTAAACTGGCAATGGACCACTATGTCCCTAAACTAGAACAATAGAGCCCAAATGCTCTTTTGTTGGATCTAAATGATCCTGTTAAGTTGATCTTAGTTTCAAATTAGACTAACGTATCCTTAACAAACGTTTGAGTCGATCTTAGCCTCAAAAATGGTTAACGTATCCTTCAAACAGACTTTAGTCCCAAATTGGACTATAAATCTCCCAACCAACTTTGGTTCAAGGGTACATCTCCGAACTCCTCTGATATCTGTCGTTGTAATCCTTCAACGTCGTCAGAGAGGTGACGGGTCACGACGGCCATACATTCCATGGACCACCATGTCCCTAAACTGGCAATACGGACTGTGGGGTCCTTAAACTCATGGAATAATGCGTCCTTAAACCAATATTCGTCCCCAAAATGGGAAAGATGGACCACCATGTCCCTAAACTGGTAATACGGACTGTGGGGTCCTTAAACTCATGGACTTATGCGTCCTTAAACCAGTATCCGTCCCCAAAATGGGAATGTTGGACCACTATGTCCTTAAACTGGTATTGGACCACCATGTCCCTAAACTGGCAATGGACCACTATGTCCCTAAACTAGAACAATAGAGCCCAAATGCTCTTTTGTCGGATCTAAACGATCTCGTTAAGTTGATCTTAGTCTCAAATTAGACTAACGTATCCTTAACAAACGTTTGAGTTGATCTTAGCCTCAAATATGGCTAACGTATCCTCAAACCAAAACCCTAAACCCAAATCTAAGAAAATACGGATTTGGACTAATCCACGTCCTACGGGCGACAACATAAATTAGTCTCTGTATACAATCCACGGGCAACCATAAAAAAAAAACACCCACGACACGAAGTGAACATCTGGAGAAGGAGAAAGTTGTTACCGCGATGCGGTAGCGTAATTAACTGCAAGGGCTTGCGCCTGCAGGGAAGAGCGTCCCCACAATCAAAAAACCCTCAAGCGAGGGGGAATCTGACGAAGTCTGCTACATCGGCCGCATCCGTTTAAACCTTCGATACACGGTGCCATAAATTAACTTAGCATCTTCGGAGAGGTGGACAGATAAAACCAAATAGCATCTGCCCCGAATTTCAGGCGAGACGCCCGCCGCGTCTCCGTCGCGTCATTCGGAGGGGAACACCATGTATGAGGGTATTAATCCAGCTACAAAACAAATGCTAGAAAACACTGTCTCCGACAAGATGCCAACAAACTGGCGAAGCAGCAGTTTGTCGTCACCTCCGGTGTTGCCGCACAGAGCTCTGAGCCACGTGTTGGTGTGGATTCCCCGTCCCCTTATATACATGGAATTTAAGGATCGTATATCCTGGCAGGTATTTGATTTGATCATACCAGCCTGGATAGGGTCGTCCAGTCTTAACAATTTGGTCGGCCGCTTCGTTCGCCTGATGAGCTCGTATCTATTGAGCGATATAGTCATCCAGGGCGGCTTTGGAAATGGTCTCTTCCTTGGTTGCTGAATAAGCTGGAAGAGGGTTCGATGTCTTTCCCCTATCGTCTTTAAAGATAATCGGGGGGTCTTCAACTGGAGGATCCGGCTGTAACATCATCCCGATCATATCTTGAAATAAAAGCGCCATTTGTTTTATGTTGGCAGCTTGTTCCGCTGCCTCTTTGTCCTTCTTCTCGAGGATTCTGCGGAGGAACTCAGCATCGGTTTCTTGTTCATGACGCTGCTCTGACGATGTCTCCGGGTTTTTTTTGGCCTAGTGAGTGCGGCCATCTGCGTTAACATTTCCTGAAGCTTCTGTTGTTGCTCCTGGGCTTTTGTTACGGATCTGGTGAGTGGTCGATGGCCCGTAAAGATACGACTATCCTCTTTCCTGGATGCCATATAAATAGTGTGCACCACTATGCCCCCAGATTTGGGGCGTTTAGATTCAGTGCCCTTGATATTCGTCGCGAACACGGGGACTTTCTCCGGCCTCCTTCTTTTATGGGCGGTCGAAGTTGAGGGAACCGTTGCAGCAGGCACCCAAATAGATGGCATCTCCTGTGGCATGACAGGGTGGTCCTTCTCTTGCCGAACTTTCATCTTCTTCGATCGGCGGGAGTAGTCTTGGTCGATCACCGAGTTTTGGACCTGCTGCCAACCCTTGTGAATTTTAGAGGACAGCCGCTGAGGGGCTGCTCCAGCTTTGTCTTTATAGCATTCTCCATAGGTGGAGGAGATCTTTTTAGCACGGCAGTCGGAGAGTTCTTGCAGACCCTCCTGAGTGGTTCAAAGTTGTTCCCAGTTAGAACAGCAGTATCGACTTCCACCGTTGGAGCTGGCGGAGTCAGTCCAGTGACGAAGGCGAGCGTGTCGTGTTGAAGGGACCGGCTCATTTATGGGCGTGACTTCGTCATGCCCCCTATTCTGGCGGAGGGTTGCTGCCGGCGTTAGCCTCTTGAAAACTGACGTCCATTGAGTGGGGATAGCCAATCTATCGAAAGCAGACTTTCGTGCAGGGGGAGCAGTTTTGATGACTTCACCTGGAGCGGGAGCTGAAATGGCCAATCTTGTGAAGACCGACCCCTTAGCAGGAGAAGTCTCTTTGACAACTTTAGGAGCAGGAATGGCTAACCGCTTTGGGATAACCCCTTCAGGTATAGTGGGCTTCTTCACGGGCCCATTGGAGCTTTGGCCCAGTCTGTTAAAGACTGAGGCGTTGGATTTGGACAACCCGTTGAGAGGGGCCGCGGTAGTTGTAAGCCAATCAAAAACCGACTTCTTTGGAACTTCGTGCGACGACATTGGAGCGCTGAAGCTTGCTGGTGGGATCATGGTACCGAAGAATAGCCCAATGGTGGCTTGCATCACCTGTTCCACCGGCATCGTAAAAAGGGAGGCCGCTTTAGGCCCTTAGGTCACTCCTCCGGCGAGGACGGAGTGGGAGTTGTTGCAGCTGTTGCAGTTGAAAGCCATTGATCTTCTTTTTCTGTACGGAGCAAGACACCAAATCTTAGTACTTCACATCCAAAGGCAACCATGTCAAACCGTGATTCGTTCGCGAAACACGACACACGAAGTGTGGAGTGGAAAGAGGAAAAGGTCCCATCGGGCGTGCCAGAATCTGTTCGACATCGAAAACCGGGAAGACAAACATCTTGCCTGAATTTGAGGGCAGATACTATTTGGTTTTATCCGTCCACCTCTCCGAAGATGCCAAATTGATTTATGGCACCATGTATCGAAGGTTTAGACGGATGCGGCCAATGTAGCAGACTTCGTCAGATTCCTCCTCATGGTGAGGGGTTTTTGATTGTGGGGACGCTCTTCCCTGTAGGCGCAGACCCCTGCAGTTAATCACGCTACCGCATCGCGGTAACCACTTTCTCCTTTTCCTGATGGTCACTTCATGTCGTGTGTGTTTGTTTTGTTTTTGATTGCCCGTGGATTGTATACGGAGACTAATTTATGTTGTCGCCCGTAGGGCGTGGATTAGTCCAAATCCGTATTTTCTTAGATTTGGGTTTTGGGTTGGGTTTAAGGATCGTTAATCTCATTTGAGACTAAGATTAATTTAAACATTTGTTAAGGATATGTTAGTCTAATTTTAGACTAAGATCTACTTAACAGGATCATTTAGATCCAACAAAAGAGCATTTGGGCTCTATTGTTTTAGTTTAGGGACTTTGCGGTCCATAAGTTTAAGGACATCCTAGTCCATGGAGTTTAAGGACATCATAGTCCATAGTTTAAAGATGTTATAGTCTGTAAAGTTTAAAGACATCATAGTCTATGAGTTTAAGGACCTCACAGTCCATGGTAATTTAGAGACATCATAGTCTGTAAAGTTTAAGTACATCATAGTCCATGAGTTTAAGGACCACACAGTCCGTAAAGTTTAAGGACGGCATGGTCCATGAGCTTAAGGACCCCACAGTCCGTGGAATGTCTGGTTATCGGGACCCGTCACCTCTCTGAAGACGTTGAAGGATTACTACGACAAATATCAGAGGAGTGAAGAGATGTACCCTTGAACCAATATTGGTTGGGGGATCTATAGTTGAATTGATTTAAGGATCATTAGTCTCGTTTGAGATTAAGATCAACTTAAATGTTTGTTAAGGATACGCTAGTCTAATTTTAGACTAAGATCTACTTAACAGGATCATTTAGATCCAACAAAAGAGCATTTGTACTCTTTTGTTTAGTTTAGGGACATTGCGGTCCAAAGTTTAGATGCAAACATGGGTTTTGGAAATGCACCAGATAGTTATTGGTCATCGGGACCCACCACCTCTCTGAAGACGTTGAGGAATTACAACGACAAGTATCAGAAGTGTGAAGAGATGTACCCTTGAACCAAATGTCAGATTGAGAAGCAATGGGATGAACATTACTTTGAATGCCATCTGAGATCAATTTTGAAAGACCTGAACATAATCAGGGCTCGGTTAAAAAACAAGGTTTTGGCTTTGGGAGACTTAGCTAACTTGGGCTAAGATCGGCTTGTCATAATGTTGAACACTAGCCTATGTTCGGCGCTCACGTGCTCCCACGTGAGGTCTTAAAGTATTGTCTAAGCACTGAATATTTGAAGCGCTTATGTGAGGTCACGTAAGGCGTTTTGAAGTAGTGTTAAACACTGAAGATATGAAGCGCTCACGTGGGGTCACGTGAGGTGTTTGAAATAGTGTTAAACACTGAAGATTTGAAGCGCTTACGTGGGGTCATGTGAGGTGTTTGAAGTAGTGTTAAACACTGAAGATATGAAGCGTTCACGCGGGGTCACGTGAGACGTTTGAAATAGTGTTAAATACTGAAGATATGAAGCGCTCACGTGGGGTCACGTGAGGTGTTTGAAGTAGTGTTAAACACTGAAGATATGAATTGCTCACATGGGGTCACGTGAGGTGTTCGAAATAGTATTAAACACTGAATATTTGAAGCGCTCACGTGGGGTCACGTGAGGTGTTTGGAATAGTGTTAAACACTGAAAGTATGAAGCGCTCACGTGGGGTCACGTGAGGTGTTTGAAATAGTGTTAAACACTGAAGATTTGAAGCGCTCACGTGGGGTCACGTGAGGTGTTTGAAGTAGTGTTAAACACTGAAAGTTTGAAGCGCTCACGTGGGGTCCCGTGAGACGTTTGAAATAGTGTTAAACACTGAAAGTTTGAAGCGCTCACGTGGGGTTACGTGAGGTGTTTGAAATAGTGTTAAACACTGAAAGTATGAAGCGTTCACGTGGGGTCACGTGAGATGCTTAGAGTTGGGCGCTGCCTCTTTGATTCTCTTTTGAAAAGTTTTAAGCACTATTAAAGGGTCACGTGAGATGCCCTTAAAATATAAACCGCCTTGGATTTATTCTCCCTTTTTCTTCTGAAGGGCTTGTTCAGGGGTCACGTAGGAGCACGTGACCTGATCTCAGTTGTTTTCTCTCGTTAAACACGGATGCTCACGTGGGAACACGTGATCTTGTTTGGGCGCTGATCTCTTTTACGTGCATGGAGAGTTAAATCCACAGCTTAAGAATTAAATTCTTTTATAGGGTTAAACCCCAGTTTTATTTAGAGGAATTAAATTCCTCTGTGTTTGAAAGAATTAAATTCTTTAAATCCAATTCTCCCTCTAAGTTTTGGATCTGCATGGCAGAATCTCCCCGATAAGAATTAAATTCTCAACTTATGGGGAGATCTGCTTCTGCAGATCTTCAACCAGAGGAAGAACTGAGTTCTTATATTAGGGGTTAAACCCTATTCTTGTTGGAGGAATTAAATTCCTATATGTTTTTGTGAGAGAATAGAATTCTTTGAACTTAGGTCTTCCCTTAGGTTTTAGATCTGCATGGCAGAATCTCTCCGATGAGAATTAAATTCTCAACTTATAGGGAGATCAATTTCTGCAGATCTTCAACCAAAGGAAGAACTAAGTTCTTATTTAGAAGAGTTAAACTCTTGGTTTTTGAGAATTAAATTCTCTTTTGTTTTATGGGATGATCTCCTTCATTCTCTTACCTAGAGTTTCTTTCTTCTCTGAAGAGATCTTCTTCTCTCGGGAGAATTAAATTCTCTTTTTCTTTTGTTTTCAGGGAGAGGTTTTTTTCTCTCTTTTTCTCTCTCTTTTCTTCTTGGTTCCTATTTATAGGAGAAAGAAAAGAATCAGTTTGTTCAGCCAATCTCTCATTGAGAGATTTTGATTGATTTTATAACCAACATGATCTTTTAGATCACTCGATGCATTTTATTCACCATTGGATTTTTAATCCAAAAGATATTTTATTTGGGGTTCCTGGCAAATTTAGGAAAATATTTCCTTGTATAGAATCTTTCTAGAAATTGGTGATTTTTAATTACCATTGGATTTTTAATCCAACGGTGCTCCCTTTTACAGAGGGCAATCTTTTCTGTTAGGAAAGATCTAGGGAAATATTTTTCCAATTAGGATTTTTGATTCCTTTTAATTAGAATTTAATTCTATTAGTTTATAGGGTTCAAGAGTCTATCACATGTTGGCACGTGACCCCACCGATTAAGCATTTAATTGTTTATTTCAGCGCCTATAGGCTTTGCCCATAAAAGGTCACGTGTACTCACGTGAGGCCCGGTCACGTGTGGGCACGTGATGCCCCTTTTGGGGGTTTTCCTCGCTGCTTTATTTGTATTTTATCCAGTTCCCATAAGGGAACAAATGCTTTTAATTCTTTTAATTAGAATTTAATTTTATTAATTCAGTGGGTTCAAGAGCCCATCACGTGTGGGCACGTGACCTTACCAATTAGGCATTCAGGCATAGATAGAATCTGCCCATAAAAGGTCGCATGTTTGCATATGAGGCCCGGTCACGTGTGAGCACGTGATGCCCTATTTGGGAGTTTTCCTTCCTGCTTTATTTGTGTTTTATTCAGTTCCCATAAGGGAACAAACGTTTAACCCGAAATATAGGAGGAGAGATAGGTCCCACCGGGCATGCCAGAATCTATAGTGTTTTTCGTCACCCCGTTGAGATGGGAATACGCGCGTGCTTGTCAGGCGCATTATAGATTCCTCCTGCTTAGGGTAGGCTGGGGTTTATTGATTGTGGGGATCCGAATCTCCGGCAGCCGCGGACTAAGCTGCCGTTAATTACCCCTCGCATTTGGAGCGAGAGAACCTCTGATTGACGGGTTAAACTGGTCATACGAACTCAATATGCAGTGTTGTGTTTTAAAGGGGCTTTGGATATATCGAGGGCCTCGTAGAGTTTTCACGGGGGTCCCGGGGGCTAGCAGCCCCCTTGCGGGGGGTGGGGCAGCGCCCCGTTAGAAATTTTTTTCTAACAGGGACGATGTCGTGGAGTATGTGTGTATCTATATATATACATATATACATATATATATATAAAGGGGAAAAAGCGTCCAAAGGACGCGTGGGGGGCCAGCGCCTCACGCGCATGACACGCAGGCGCTGGGCGCTGGCGCCTCACGTGCTTGGCATGTGGGCGCTGGGCGCCCCACGCGGTTGGCACGTGAGTGCCAGCGCTCTGAGCGCTGGGCGCCAGCGCCCCCCGTGCTTGGCACGCGGGCGTCGGGCGTCAATCACAAAAGGGGACTTTGTCCCTGCACTGGGAGCTGTGCTCCCGATTTAACTCTTGGAGTTAAACTCCTAAAAAAAATTTAGAAATGATCAAAGGGGGCTACTTGGTTTCTCCTTTTTGGCCATGGATCTTCCCAAGGTGAGATTTCTGAAGATGGGTCTCCTTCTTCTTCCTGTCGGTTGGCCGGATCTTGGAGAAAAGGGTGAGATTTAAAAATCTCCCCCTTTTGAGATCTAATGGAAGATCTGAGCTTCCCTTTGTGGGTTTTGTGGTGAAAACTATTTAGGTTTGGAAAAGGAAGAGTAAAACTCTTGATTTAATTCAAGAAGAAGAAGAAGATTTAGAACATTGAGGAAGGAGAAGAAGGCACAAAAAACCCTAGAGTTTTTAGAGAATGAAAAGTATATCTTATTCATCATCATGTTGCCTTATATAGGCTTACATATTTATATATAGCCCCTTGGGCTTTACAAAATGGTATTTTGCCCATCCGATGGCTCATATGCCATTTCTTTTTGCACATAAGCCATGTGCTTTACAAAAATTTGGCTTGATACCCATTTTGCTTACATTCATGTATAAAAAATTACATCAAAATTATTTATTACATGATTTTTATTTTGGCATGGAGGAGGACCGGCCGCTTCATGTTCGGACTCGACCTGGGCATGGGCCCACTTGATCTGGGATTGGGCCCACTTGGCTTGGGGTTGACCTTGACTTTGACTTGGTCAACCGGGGTGCAATTTTCGACCCCAACAACGAGGAGCTCGCCACAAAGGCCAACCAAATCCAGCTTAGAAGCGGCATGGCTCTACCGCCAAATCAGGGAAACGCCTCAAAAGGAAAGGAAAAACATGTGGCTAATGAGGAAGATGGCAGAGAACCGGCTAACGAAAACTCAAGTCCTTCTTCAGTGGACTACAATGTATTGGCTCATCTCCGAAAGCTCCCGTCTCTCCTGAGCATCTATGATGCCTTGGTCCTATCTAAAGAGCTTAGAGATGTTCTCATTCACGCTCTACAGAACCCCGAGCGGTATCAGGCTCGCTTTGCAGAAATTAATATGAAAGAATCCCAGTACGCTCTGTATGCCGCCGCAGTCACGTTTAAGGACGGAGACTTGCTACTGGGAACGGCTGAGCATAATCGGCCACTTTACGTGACAGGGTACAGCAACGGAGAACGGATTAATCGCATATTGATTGATCCAGGGTCCTCAGTGAACATCATGAACTTGCGGACTCTGAAGAGTTTGTCAATGGACGTCCGACACCTGTCAAGGGAAAGGATTGTCATTCAAGGTTTCAATCAAAACTGCCAGCAAGTTCTGGGGTCTATAGCTTTGCCAATCAAATTTGGGGATCTGTAAGCTGAAGCTAAGATATACGTGATCGACGCTGACACGTCTTATAAAATTCTCTTGGGACGGCCGTGGCTCCACGATTACGGCATCGTTCCGTCAACTCTCCATCAATGCATGAAGTATACTAAAAATAGCAAAGAAAGACGCATTGACGGAGAAATCCAACCGTTCGGTGTGCATGAAGTCCGATATGAAGATTCTCGGTACTTTGTGAACCTCCAAAGTGCTGAGCCACGGCTGACTAGAGACAGAACAGCCCTGAAACTCAAAAGCAAGTCTGAGCCGGCTGTCACTTTCAAAAGCAAAAACACCCAAGTGCGCCCGCATTTCGGTAGTGACACTGATGAGTCTGACGCTGGAAGTCCGTCCTTCCGTAAAACTCGCCCTCGTTTCGGTAGCGATACGGACAAATCTGATACTGAAGGCCCATCTAGCAGCAAAGTCCGCCCTCATCTTGGCAGCGACATTGAAGAGTCGGAGGAAGAGGACCTACCTTGCAACAACTGTGTAGATTGGACCCCCATGCAACAAGCGAAACTACGAGAGACCTTCGAAATTGCAGAAGGGTCCATAGCCGTCACAAGGGTGCCGGAGCAGATATGCAAAGAGCTCGATGCATTATCAGTCTCCACCGTGGACCAGATGAAAACTTTCTACGTTCCCGGAAGGAAAAGTGGACAGAAAGGCATCCTGTTTTATCAGTCAAATCCTGTTGTGCACCCGGACGATTTGTCTGTCGCGTGCCTTCCATACGAGAGAGGCATAAGGACCGTCCTCAATCCCAGATATTATGCGCCTGAGATGCAGGAATACTTCAAAAGATGCGGATGCCGGTTATATTAAACGGAGTCCGAAGCAAAGTTTTATTAAGGGCTATGGCATCCTCCTCAGGTACGAGCACTCATCGATGGACGAATTCCAGATAGACGGGGCATATGCTTCATTCAACCTGATTCCAAAGCGTACTACATGATCCATGTTGGTGAAGCTAGCAAAAGGTCAAATGATGATGACGAGCTAGCCGAGCCAGAAGAAGCTCCTCAAGAGCTCGAAGATGGCGGACAAGCAACCTTTGACGAGCTAACCGAGATTGACTTGGGAACGCCTGATAATCCAAGACCGACCTACATCACCTCACTCTTGTCAGAGGAAATGAAAGAGCAGATAATCGCTCTGCTTCATGAGTCCATCGACTGCTTCGCATGAACGTACAAAGAGATGCCTGGCATTTCACCTGAAGTGGTCGTGCATAAGCTTGCTATATCTCCTGATGCTAAGCCAGTCAAACAAGCTCCTCGAAGAATGAGAAGGGAACTGGAAGAAAAGGTCATCGAGGAGACCAAGAAACTCATCGATGCCGGCTTCATCAGGGAAGAGAAATATGCGGACTAGATCGTATGCATAGTCCCAGTGAAGAAGAAAAATGGGCAGATCCGAGTTTGTGTTGATTTCAAGGACCTCAACAAGGCATGTCCTAAAGACAACTTCCCGCTACCGGTCATGGAAATGATGGTCGATGACACCTCAAATTACGAGCTGTTCACCTTTATGGATGGCTCGTCTGGATATAATCAGATCAAGATGTCGCCTGAGGTTGAGAAACACACAGCATTTCGAACCCCGATCGGAATATACTGCTACAAGGTGATGCCGTTCGGACTGAAGAACGCAGGTGCTACATACCAAAGGGCAATGACCAATATCTTTGATGACCTAATCCATAAAGTCGTCGAATGCTATGTTGATGATCTGGTCGTCAAGACTAAAGTCAAGGCCGACCACATCCAAGATCTTAGGACCGTTCTCACAAGACTGAGGGAATAAGATCTGAAGATGAATCCTCTAAAGTGCACTTTTGGCGTGTCATCGAGAAAATTCCTGGGCTTCATAGTCCGGCATCGAGGGATCGAAGTTGACCCATCAAAGATAAAGGCCATCATGGAGATGCCCCCTCCAAAAAGTCTGACGCAGCTAAGATCTTTTCAAGGCAAGCTTGCTTATATACGAAGGTTTATCTCAAATTTATCGGGGAGATGTAGGCCCTTCTCAAAGCTCATGAAGAAAGGAGCTCCTTTTGTCTGGGATGCCGAATGTCAAGAAGCGTTCGAAAGCACCAAACAGTACTTGTTGCACCCTCCAGTGCTGGCCACTCCCATTCCAAATAAACCGCTGATTCTCTACACTACCGCGCTAGATGAGTCACTCGGTGCGCTCCTTGCCCAGAACAACGAGGAGGGAAAAGAGAATGCCCTCTACTAGCTCAGTCGAACTTTAGTCAGGGCGGAACACAACTATTCCCCGATCGAAAAGCAATGCCTGGCTCTGATGTTCGTTGTGAAGAAGCTGAGGCACTATCTGCTTGCTCATCGGGTTATGTTGATCTCCAAGGTTGACCCGCTCAAACACTTAATGACCAAAGTAAGCATCGCCGGCAGAATGGCAAGATGGGCTGTCATGCTGCTTGAGTTTGACATAGTTTATACTCCTCATAAAGCAGTAAAAAGGCAAGCCCTCGCCGATTTCCTCGCTGCTCATCCTAAACTGGAAGGGTCGCCGATAAATTGTGAATTACCCGATGAACAAATATTGCACCTGGAGGATAGCGAGCCATGTTGGGAGCTCTAGTTCGATGGAGCCTCATCAATAAGGACCTCCAGTAAATCAAGCGTCCCGGAGATAAAAGCAGGGATAGGATTGGTGTTCATCACGCCATCAATGGGAACCCTACGGCGTTCTTTTGCTCTCACCGAGCCTCGCACAAAAAACGAGGCTGAATATAAAGCTCTGATAGCTGGTCTGGAGCTCGCCATAGAAATGGAAATCCTTCGGCTACGGGTTTACGGTGACTCCCAGCTTGTCATCAACCAAGTAAGCGGCGACTATAAGATATACAAACCCGAGTTAGCTCGATATAGAAGCCGAGTGGTGGAACTCGTGAAACGGTTCACTCACATTGAACTAATGAGAGTCCCTAGAGCGTTGATCGGAAAAGCCGACATACTCGCTCGCTTAGCTAAAAAGCTAGCTGATCCTGATATGGACGAAATTCTAATCACAGTCAGAAGCCGGCAAATTTTGCCTCCAGCCTCTTTGCGTGAAGAAGAAAGCATAGAACAAGAGAACAATCCTGCCGAAGAAGCTTCGATCATCCAAGACGA
This sequence comes from Agapanthus africanus, assembly GCA_030015575.1. Lineage (NCBI taxonomy): Eukaryota > Viridiplantae > Streptophyta > Magnoliopsida > Asparagales > Amaryllidaceae > Agapanthus > Agapanthus africanus. The sequence continues at coordinate 129,829,855 of CM057341.1, forward strand.
GCCCGATTGGAGAGAACCCTTCATAGAGTACTTCCGATACGACAAGCTGCCCGAAGGAAAATCTGTGAGGATTCAGCTGAAGAAGAGAGCACTCCGATACGTGTTTATAAATGACACGTTATACCGCAGGTCATATTACCAACTCTGGCTCAGGTGTCTGTCATTGGCCGAAGCCCAAAAGGTCATGAAAGAAGTTCACTCGGGCATTTGCGGTGCTCACCAGTCTGGCCTCAAGATGCGCCTTCAGATCAAACGGCTTGGATATTACTGGCCCACCATGATACAAGATTGCGGAGAGCATGCAAAGAAATGTCATATCTGCCAAATTCACGGTGATTTCATTCACAAGCATCCCAATCCATTGCATCCTACGGTGGCGTCGTGGCCCTTCGAAGTCTGGGGAACCGACATAGTTGGCCCAATTGATCCTCCGTTATCCAGAGGCCACCGGTTCATATTGGCCGCAACTGACTATTTCTCCAGATGGGCTGAAGCTGTCCCGCTCAAAGAAGTCAAGACAGAAAATATTCTGACGTTCTTCCAGCATAATATTCTATACCGCTTCGATACACCAAAAAGAATCATTTCTGACAACGGGCCTTCTTTCAAGAGCTTCAAAGTCTCAAGATTCGCTACTCAGCACAAGATAGACTGGAGATATTTCTCCATCTATAACCCAAGAGCCAACAGGCTAGCCGAAACCTTCAATAAGACTTTATGCAAGCTCCTGAGGAAAAATACTTCAGCCAACAAGAGGGACTGGAATCTCAAGCTTCACGAGGCGTTGTGGGCATATCGTACCACGCACCGTACTCCAACTCAGTCCACTCCATACTCATTGCTCTTCGGAGTGGAGGCGGTCCTCCCCCTCGAAGTCGAAGTTCCAAGCTTAAGAATGGTCGTTCAGCATGAATTGACGGAGGAGGAAAACGTGCTCCTTCGTCTAGAAGAGCTTGACGCGCTCGAAGAAAAGAGGCTCGCGGTGCAACAAAATCTGGAGCTATACCAAGCCCAAATGTCACGGGCCTATAACAAGATGACCCGTTTCTGCGCTTTCAAGAAAGGTGAATTGGTGTTGGTCCTCAAAAGACCGATCATCCCCAATCGACATGCCAAGGGAAAATTTGAGCCAAACTGGGAAGGACCATACGTCATCGAGAAAGTGTTCGATGGAGGATCCTACCAACTAATAAGTGCCGAGGGAGAAAGACCCATGCCACCCATCAATGGCCGATATCTCAAGAAATACTACGCGTGAATGCTCCAAGTCACAGGCGAATTGAGCACACTAGCCCTATGGTCTGGATCATACATCCTGCAAAACCGTATACAATCCACGGGCGTAAACGACCCCTATCACTCCCAAGTCCTGCCGGTGAGACTACTTTTATAGTCCCACCAGCGACAAAAAAAATACGGTATGTCCACAAGAAAAACGGGCACGGATGAAAACCCGAAAGGGCTCCGTGAGTAAAAACAGCAGGACTGCCGGCGAGTTTGTGAAAACCCGAAAGGGCGCAAACTCATGAAAAGAGATAAAACACACTCGCAAAGTCCTCTCAACCTTGTGAGGAGAAAATCCCTGCGTGAGATCCTTACGACTCATAAAGGAGCAACACACTTAGGGATCCCTACGATTCCTAAGGAGAACATACACCTGCGAGATCATCTCGACTCGTAGGGAGAAAATGCTTTTATGAGACCCTTACGGCTCATAAAATTGAAAAGTCTTAGGTGATAGGGATCTAAACCTGTCTCCTGAGCCATCTCTCCCCAACAGGCAACGGCAAATGATGAGTCGCTCCTGGCATTTCGCTTCAGCGTTAGCGGTGCTGATGCCGACCAAAAACCCAAATCCCAAGTTTTACCAACGGCAAATGATGAGTCGCTCCTGGCATTGCTTCAGTGTTAGCGATGCTGATGCCGACCCAAAAACCAAATCCCAAGTCCTCCCGGGGCAAATGATGAGTTGCTCCTGGCATTGTTCCAGTGCAGAAATGCTGATGCCAAACAAGATCCAAATTCTAAGTCCCCAAACAGCGAATGATGAGTCGCTCCTGGTGCCATATTCCAGTGCAGCAATGCAGACGCCAACTAAAATCCAATCTCCCAAAATTCTCCCGGCCCTACGGTTGGTCCCCAAGTTGACTACCGTACACAATCCACGGGCTCAAATAATTCTCAGCATACCCATGCCCCACCGCAATCACCAGTTACGCGGCTGGTCTCCGCCCTTGGAATTATGCTCCATTTGAGAAGACCCACTCATACGTCCTCACGATGCATGAGGAGAACAAACCTTACGGGATCCCCACGACTCGTAAGAAAACACCTTCATAGGATCCTTATGACTCACAAAGGAAAAACACACTTAGGAGTCCTCATGACTTCTAAGGAGAAAGTACACCTACGAGATCCTTTCGATTCGTAGGGAGAAAATGCTTTTATGAGACCCTTACGGCTCATAAAATTGAAAAGCCTTAGGTGATAGGGACCTAAACCTGTCTCTTAAGCCATCGCTCCCCAACAGGAAAAGACAAATGATGAATTGCTTCTGGCACATGTGCTTCAGAGTTAGCAACGCTGATGCCTACCATAACCCTAAAATTCCAAACTCCAATCCAAATGACCCCTAAGTCTTTAAACTGGGAATAGATGACATCTAAGTCATTAAACTGGGAACGAGTGAAATTCTCTCACGGCAAATGATGATTCGCTCCTGGTACTATATTCCAGTGTAACGGTGCTGATGCCAAACCAAAACAAAAATCCCCAAATCCTGTCATGACAGATGATGATTCGCTCCTGGTACCATATTCCGGTGTAGCGGTGCTGATGTCAATCCAAATCACATCAAATCAGCAAAACAACCAATGACCTCCCTGGCAGAATCAAATTCCACCTCGGAAACAAATCAACTTCATCCCTGACACCGCAAGAAGCGGAGCAAGTCGAATCCAGAACCGACCGTCCAAGTCGCAAAAAGGGCAGAACCGACCGTCCAAGTCGCAAAAAGGGCAGAACCGACCGTCCAAGTCGTGAAAAGGGCAGAACCGACCGTCCACGTCGTAAAAAAGGCATCACCAACCGTCCACGTCGCAAAAAGGGCAGCACCGACCGTCCACGTCGCAAAAAGGGCAGCACCGACCGTCCACGTCGCAAAATGGGCAGCACCGACCGTCCACGTCACGAAAAGGGAAGCACCGACCGTCCACGTCGCGAAAGGGCAGCGCCGACCGTCCATGTCGCCAAAAAAGCAGCACCGACCGTCCACGTCGCGAAAAGGGCAGCACCGACCGTCCAAGACGCGAAAAGGGCAACACCGACCGTCTAAGTCACGAAAAGGGCAGAACTGACCGTCCACGTCGTAAAAAGGGCAGCATCGACCGTCTACGTCGCAAAAAGGGCAGCACCGACCGTCCAAGTCGCAAAAAGGGCAGAACCGACCGTCCAAGTCGCAAAAAGGGCAGCGCCGACCGTCCAAGTCGTAAAAAGGGCAGAATCGACCGTCCACGTCGCTAAAATGGTAGAAACGCCATCCATGTCATCAAAACGGAGTCGACCTCCACATGAAAGAAGATCTATCAATTTCAGGCACACAACCCACATATGTGGTGTGCATGTATTGATGGGAGCAATTTGTTGGGGTCAAAATTTACACCCCGGTTGACAAAGTCAAAATCAAAGTCAACCCCAAACCAAGTGGGCCCAAGCCCAGGTCAACTGGGCCAATGCCCGGGTCGAGCCCGAACATGAAGCAGTCGGCCTCCCCCATGCCAAAATGAAAATTTTGTAATAAATAATTTTGGTGTATTTCTTTTATTTTATTTTATGAATAAATGTAAGAAAAATGGGCATAAAGTCAAATTTTTGTAAAGCCCATGGCTTATGTGCAAAAAGAAATAGCACATGAGGCATGAGATGGGCAAAATGTCATTTTTATAAAGCCCAAGGGGCTATATGTAAAGTGTATAGCCTATAAAGGCAAAGATAATGAAAATAGCTCAACAACTTTTTCTCTCTCCCAAAAAGAATCAAGATCTGTGATCTTCTCTTTCCTCAAGCTTCTAAAACCTTCTTCTTTCTTTTGAATTAAATCAAGAGTTTTACTCTTCCTTTTCCAAAACTAAATAGTTTTTCACCACAAAACCCACAAAGGGGAGCTTGGATCTTCCATCAGATCTTAAAAAGGAGAGATTTTTAAAATCTCACCCCTCTTGTTATCCAAGAGCCGGCCAACAAAGGAGGAAGAAGGAGACCCATCTCCAAAGACCCCACTTTGGGGAAGATCTAGGGCTCAAGGGGAGAAGCCCTTCATCAGCTTTAAAATACCCTAGGAGTTTAACTCCTCATATATATATATATACACACACACAAAAAAAAAACAAGTATTCCTTTCTTGGAGTACAACTCCCATTGCAGGGATCAAGTCCCTTTTGCCGCCCAAGCGCTCGAGCGTCCTAACGCCCAAGATGATAGCGCCAGCGTCCGTGCGCTCAAGCGCCCGCGTGCCGCGCACGTGAGGCGCTGGCGCTTTTTCACCCCCGAGCGCCCACGTGCTTGGAACGTGAGGCCCGAGCGCCCAAAGCGCCGGCGCCCGAGCGCCCAAAGCGCCGGCGCCCGAGTACCCACGTGTCTAGCACGTGAGGCGCTAGCGTCCAAAGCGCTAGCGCCCGAGCGCCCAAAGCGCTGGCGCCCGAGCGCCCACGTGCCTAGTACGTGAGGCGCTAGCGCCCAAAGCGATAGCGCCCAAAGCGATAGCGCCAGCACCCGAGCGCCCAAGCGCCCGCGTGCCGCGCACGTGAGGCGCTGACGCTTCTTTTCCACACATCCTTTGGATGCCCTTTCCCTCTTTTATACATACACACACACACACATACTTTAAAACACTATCCCCCGTTAGAAAAAATTTCTAACGGGGCGCTGACCCGCACCCCACAAGGGGGCTGTTAGCTCCCTTGACCCCCATCCCGCTATCCGGGTAGCGGGACCCCCGTAAAAACTCTGCGGGGCCCCCGATATATCCAAAACCTCTTTCAAAACACAACACACGTACACTGCACATCGATTTCGCATGACCTGTTTGACCCGTTAATCGGAGGTTCTCTCGCTCCAAAGACAAGGGGTAATTAACGACAGCTTAATCCGCGGCTACCGGAGATTCGGATCCCCACAATCAATAAACCCCAGTCTACCATAAGCAGGGGGAATCTGTAATGCGCCTGACAAGCGCGCACGGATTCCCATCTCAATGAGGTGACGAAAAACACCCTGCATCTTTTTACCCTTATAATTCACTTGACCCGTTGATCTAAATTTGACCAACCAATTAAAATAAAATCCCCAAATTAAAAACATCTCTCTCATCCATCTCTATTCCCTCCAAACTTTTACACATAATTCATTACTTATCCTTGAATATACACAAATCAAAGAACACAAAGATGAACAAAGAAGACAATATCATCACTTGCTTCCAAAAGAATTTTACATCATTCATGCATATTTTAAAGGAAAATTTGGGTGGGGGGGGGGGGCCAACAAAATCTATGGCAATAGAAAAACAAACCCAAGCAATGTTCCACCGTTTCTCCTCGTTTTTTGTCAAATTTGCTGTGATAGCTTTCATTTTCTTCTTCTTCACCGTCAACTCCTCTATCAAATTCATTTTCTCATTCAAAAATCCATAATTGTTGTACTTCTATGTAGTCTTGCAATTTTCAATCCGAGCTTTCTTAGGATTGCAAATAGCCGTAGTTAGATTACCTTAGCTAGTATCTTCTCCCGGTGTCCTTTAATTTCCATGATCATTTTTTGCTTACAATCGTAGTATTCTTAATTCTCGAAGTTGTTGTGGAGGAAGCTTTGAAAGAAATTTAAGAAGAAAGGGTCATAGAAGAACTTTGAGAGGAAGAAAAAGATAGAGAACTAATGTTTTCTAATTAGGTTGAAGATGGAGAAGAATAACAATATTTATTTTTTATTTTTGACTCCTACGGGCCAATTGTCCTGAAATTGATCACATGAGTTGCACATGGGAATCCAGAAGGAATATTCTAACCCTAGGTAACGGCATGTATCAAAGTCCTAACGAGGGAAAACAATGGGTATTTATTCCCCACATTTTGAAACTTATGTATTTATCTGCCAAATAGCTCAAACAATAGATATTTAATAGACATTTATCTGTCATTTAGCCATTAAATTAATAGGGATTTTTTTACTAAAAAACGCTTCCATACTTTGCTAATTACTAAAACATCCCTCACACTTCGTATTTACTTAAACGACGCCTTATAATTTAAATTGCACTAAAAGACCCCCTTATTAGTTTTCCATCCCAAATTAGTGTCTTGTTAGAGAGGTGGAGCTGGAACTTGAGCTTGAATCCCTCTCTTATCGTTTAGATATTTAGATAGGTTTTTCTCCCAAAAACAGAACCTCAAATCCTCGCTTAATTAAATCTTGGAATTCAACGCAACTAAAGAATCATTTTCCTTTCGAATAAGCTTTCCCACTAATTAGAAGTTTGGAATTGAAGGGGTAACGATATTCGGTAGGCTCGTTGCTAGAGAAGATCAGGAAAAACGGGCCAATTTTAATATTTTGATCGAAATCTAACCCTAAAATTCCAATTTGGAGGAAAAGTTGGGAATTTTGAGAGTAGAAGGGTTGGAGTGTTTTAAATCCTTAACTCGATACTCACCGTTAACCTCCCAACGAAGTAATGAAGACACTAAAATGATTCTCTTTTACGGTATGTTAGGATTTTTAATAGTACAATTTAAATGTATGGTGGGTATTTTAAATAAACATGAAGTATGATGGGGCTTTTAAGTAATTAATGAAGCACGGAGGGGATTTTTTGGTAAAAAACCTCAATTAATAAATATATTAAAAGGTTACCTATAAAAGAACCATAAAGGTTTCCCCGTTTGATAAGAAAATCCCAAAAGGTTTCTAAGCAGTAAAAAACTACGATGGCTAATGGTCTACGTTGGTCAACACTAACGGTGTTATTAATGACCATTTACCCTTCCGCTAATTATAGCCAACTAAATTGTATAATTATTAATTATTTTTATTATAATCTTTAACAGCTGTTAATTATATATTAATAATTATATGCGGCAGGGAAAGGAGGCGGTGCCGGTTGCAAATGGAAGGCTAGATCGGATGAGGGTGAAAAGAGGAGCGAGGTTAAGGGCTAGGGGAAGGAGGAGCGGGGATCTTTCACGCCCAGAGTCGGATTCAAATATCTCAATACGGGGATTGGGGGAGGAAGGGCTGGGGTCAAGGTGGGAGGGGAAGAGGGGAAGAGAGGAGGGCGTTCGGGGTCTAGATTGGCGAGAGAGAGAAAAGGATCTGATCGGGTGCTGGGGGAGGAGGGAGCCAGAGGAGGGGAAGGCCGATCGAAGGGTTAGGGAGCCAGGCCGAGATGGAGGGGGGGGGCTTGCGGGGAGGATAGTGGCCTAAAATAGGAATGGCGTCTGCGGTGTCGGTGGGGAAAGGAAGAAAAAGGGTTACGGTTAGAGTTAGTAAAGAAGAAGGCATAAAAAGAAGAAAAATGGTAGTTTTGGAATTTCAATGATGATATATCAACTTAAATGACGTGGTATTGATATGACACTGTTAGCCATGATATAACCTAATTACAGGATGTCGTTTCTTGTAGCGGCGTGCTGCGTGAGAAATGATAAGTTGACAAAGCACGATACAATGATCTATATAACTACATCCTTTTTTGAGATGATCTAAAGGATTCTAATATTTGCAAAATAAAGGCCCATGTGGATTAAAGAAAGACATGATATCATATGCCGGGCCAAGCGTATGAAAGTCATAGATACTCATTTTTTTTTATAGAACTAGATCCTTCATAATTGTATGTTAGATATACATACGTATAACAAGAATGAGTATGAAAAAATTTGCTCGGTGATAAAGGACGCAATTAGATATACGCTTTTATTTTACCATTATTTTTTAAGTCTAAATTTCGCTATAATGCTTATCTATTTACTATTTTTTTATTACTTTTAATGCTTGTGAGAGAGAAAGGAAGAGAGGGAAGAGGGAGCATGCTAATCTTGTAACTTAGGGCCCCACACCCAAAAGATGATTTTTCATTATATGTTCCAACCTTCCCTACAGTATCGTAACTGTAGTAGAGTTTAACCATCAAGTTCGGAATGGATTGGTGTGGCTCCTCTACGCCCACCATGAGTTGTTTCTTTATTACTGTAACTCAAACTCACGAGCACACGAACAAAAAAAGTTTCTCATTTTTCAAGAAATAATACAAAAAACAAATCCATGACAAGATTCTAGACTATCTATGGGCATGCCATCACATCCGTGCACATGTTTTTATCTTGATACCCATTAACAATACACAATACAAAAAGTTATCTTTTTTGAAATGGTCTATCTTAGTAAAAAGAATCTTATGAATCGATTGCCAACTAGCTGGGCTGACAATCTGTTGAGCCAGTTTCTAAATGTATGTCATAATGATGTATCTGGATTTTTAACATTTGAAGAATAAATAAAGTTATTATCTCATGGTGTCAACAAGAACGAACCATCAATAAAGCATGCAAATATCAATGGATATGTGTATGATTTTTTTTCACTTACCCGTGCATAAAACATGCATTACTTTCTACTAAAAGCCCACGAGCTTCTCTCTTGAAGAAAAAACATCAAACTATTTAACTTATTTCAAAGATCAACAAATTTTATACAATGAATAGAATTTACGATTCAGTGGGTTTGCTTAAGTGATTATTTTGACCACCACGACATATGCATATCTTTAACCCAAAGAATAAAAACAAATTTTAATAAAATTCTTAAGAAAATAATGTATGTAAGGCCGACCAAGTGCCTACTAAGCTCACTTCAGAGAACATTTTTTCAAATCGTCAGAAAATTCACAATCTCAAAATAAAATGCAAGAACATACAGGCTGCATGCTCTTATTAAATTTCACGACTCGCAAACCTTATAGACATTTTATGGAGAATTAATTGTTCTCTATATATGATAAAATTAAACAAAATTAACAACCCATAGTTTTTATTTATGTAAAACCCAATATCTTTGGTTCTTAAAAATAAAAAATAAAAATAAACAACACTAATTCATTGGCCATTTTGGCACACTTCGATCCTTAATCCTTGGAAGAAAATGCTCATAGATTTGCCAAATATCATCCATTTAGGGGCTGTTTGGTTGCATGATTGTAAAATTTGGATTCCCAAATAGTACAAATGAAAATTTTTGGATTGTTAATTTTGTGTTTGGTTGGTATTGGATTTCCAGTATTGGATTTCTAGATCTTATAATCCTTGTTTGGTTAATAAAAAGAAAGTAGAATTTGAATTTGAGGATTTTAGAAAGAGATGATTATTAAATAAATAAAAGTACAATTAAAATACCATAAATAATGCAAATCTTTGTAAATCCTAAGTTTTTTAGACGACTCATGGATCCTTATTTTTGGTGGGTCCTTCATAAAAGACAATCAAATCCAAACTTCCTAATTATTGTCGAACCAAATACAAAATCATGGAAATTTTAAATTTACGGATCCAAATAGTGCCAAATACAACACAATCTTGTGAGACGTTATATATTTTTCACATGAAAATTAGGAAAACAAAATAAAAAAATGGGACCCACTACTTATCAACCGAACACGTCGCCGAAATAAAGGAGAAAACTTCTTTCTTTTTAATTTTTTTCCGCACTGAAGGAGAGGGAGAGAGATGAGCTGCGACGAGCCGGCGCCGATCACGTGCTCACCCGCGGAGTTCACGTGGTCACCGCCGAAACCGAAGAGGAGGAGGGAGAGCAAGGATGAGCTTCATCTCGACAATTTCCATTCCCATAAAAGATATCTCAGCGAGGTATTCATTATAAAAAAACCTCTTTTTTTCCCTTTGCCCTTTTCATTTAAAAAAAACGATCCCTTTATTTATTTAATTTTTGCAAGATAATAAGTATAAACTTCCCTAGAATCATGGGTTCTCATCAAAATTTGATTTTTCTTTTTTTATCCCACTCTTTTTTGGATTAATCAAATGGAAACTGAAATTAATTAATTTATTGTTAAGTTATGTAAGAGTTGTTGTGATTGTAGATAATGGGTTCAAGTTTGAATGGATTAAAGGTTAGGGATTCCTTGGTGGAGAATTTTGTGGAGCCTCCTACCACTGCTCCATATTGTACACATTAGAGACTGTTTAAAACGGTCTCTAAAGATAAGTGTACGGTCGCTAATAATATTTATTAGCAATCGCTCTCTAATAAAACGGTCGCTAATACACCGTCGCTAACAAGATGGTCGCTAAAAGGGGTATTAACGACCGTTTTCAAACGGTCACTAAAGAATAAGGTCGCTAACCGTATCACACGGTCCCCAATGTATGGACACATGGCATTGCAATGAAATTTAATTGTAAAATACGGTCGCTAATGGGGATATTAGCGACCGTTGCTTATACGGTCAATACCCCTTTACTTTGAATTTTTTTTTACAGAAATCCTAAATTGCATACAATAATACATTCAATTACAATATAACATGATAAAAATAGCGTTCGATTACAAACCAAATAAATAAACGATACAAGCTCTAATATTCAACAGTTTCACTATCTCAACAACACACATATGAACTACAATCAAAATAAATAATACAATACGTCCAACAATATGAAAAACATTCCAAATTAATACAAAAACAACATTGTTTTGAATATAAACAATACAATATGTACGCTATATGATAAATTCTCCAAGTCACGCGCAATCATATTTCAATCAACCCCACGCACCTTGCAAATCCAAAGATATAAATAAACTCAAATCATAATTTTCGAAATTAAACGCGTTAGCTACACTAATTAATACATGTATATATGCTTACCTCGCTAATTCCTATCATTGTTATTGCTACCCAAACCTTGCTTTGCAAAAAATCGATTCGTTTGGTCGATGTATTCTTGCGAAAAAATGTCCACAGCCCTTCCTGTGGTGGATGCTGAGGGTAAATGGGTTCCTATGGCGGAGATGGACGCTGAGGGTAGTAGTAACCTTCCTGTTGCGGAGGCGGAGGATAGGGCACCTATTGCGGAGGCGGAGACTGGTGTAGTATCCCTGTTGCTGAGGCGGAGGATAGTACGACGGCGATGGTCCCTGTGATGAAGGTGGGAAATACCCACGCTGGGTCGAAGGAGGGTAATGTGTTGGCTGCGCCGGCCATAGACCCTGTCTGACCACGGTTGCGAAGACAGACTGTGTTGCGAGAATTGATTCCTCCAGGCATTCATTTCAGCTTTCCATTTCATGTTTCCTTCATGCTCCCTCCTAAGATCCTCTCATTGCGCCATCACCTCCGGTGTCTCGGTAGGAGGTGAGTTGGAGCGGGCCAGACGTACTTGAAGTTCCTCTGACTGAACTTGACCGCACAAGACCAACGGGGCCATCTAAAACGGGATAACGGCCGTGCTCCCTTGAGCGATGGAAAATCTAATCTAATATAGATAGTTCAGTATCCCTAGAAAGAGGATTGTCGGCCGGAAAATCAGGATTTGATTTCCGATAGCTCATCTCCGCCTTCTCAAGCCTCGACTACGATAAATAAAACAATTAATTACTTTTCATTGCGAAGTTAACAATTGAGTGAAATTACTTAAAATAATTTATAAATGAATCTCACTATATGTTGAGAGACCATTTCCAATTCTTCTTCTGTCATGCCTTCCCTAGTGTGCAGCGCCTTCTAAGTCTTAGTAAGGCTCGACTTTCTCCCGGCCCTCTCCTGTACCGGATATATAATTTATTTGTGTTTATATGCAACGATAAATTAAAAAAATCGAACATATATGCTATTAAAGTTGAACTCACCAAAGTAGACCTATACCGATCCATAGGAACCGATCCACCATAATATTCTTCCGTGTATTTCTCTCGGTTCTTCCTATTTCTTTCTGATTCTGCCTGCATATTTAGAAGACAACATATCATAATATAAAGTAAACTAATCTAAATTCACGGTGTTAAAAATCAATTAGGTATATTTTTAGTTACTTTCGCATCGGGTGTCCCAATAAATTAGGAGAAAAGTAAACTGCTCCCTAAGGATGACTGAGGGAAGAGTGGCAAACCGTTCCCAATCCGCTGTAAATCTCTCGGACTCATAGAAACCTTTTTTTCAATTTTTGATGCCATCTCTTGAAAATTCCACCCATCTCATGCCGGACATACTTCCAATGTCTATCCATGTCGTCTTCCAAGAAGAAATATTTCTGTAATACAAATTAATAAGTATATTGATTACTATATTAATACCATATAACAAGTATGGATGTAATGCTGACATATATATGTTTAATTCAGTTATGCATTACCAAGAATGAGTGCCAAGTCCATACGTATGCTTTCCAGGAGTTATCCGCAAACGTGAACCCCACGATCCACCAGTCCGTATTTTGGACAATAATACCAATATAACAATTAAAATGTGTAGCCCACTTATCCGGACCTACGGGCTTCCCACATTCCCATATCAAAATTGCCCCTTTACCTTCATATCGAATTTGGTATTCTCGTTGGAAACACCTCTTCCGTGGTGTTTAAAACGGGCCAAATTACCCCCCGCAACCTTCGTCTGATCGATACTTGCTAATGTTGTCTCTATCATCGTATCCATTTGAGGACGAGCAACATCCCATCTCGCTCGTGCCCTCGCATTGTCTCTATCTCTAGAAGTTCTTATATTTTGCAAATTTTTGGGAAGAGGCAATGAATGAGTAAACTTATCAGTGACGGGATCTGTGAACATTCCCTCCTCGCTATCCCGGTCCGTGCACTGTTCATCTATGTGTGCATACGACTCATCATGCACGCACTGATGTACATGGAGTCTCCTGATCAGATGTATCTGCACATTTTAATCTATTATAATCAATCAATAGTTATATGAATAAATATGTTGGACACGTTTATTTAAAAATCATAATATATATCTTCTATGATATCAGGATCAGGCTGTGTCGAGAAGGAAGCAAATCAGTCTCTTTTCTTTCCTAATATGATTCTTGCAAATTTGCTGAATATACATTTTCACGGTGTCTGTTTCATGCAAATTAGGACGATACAAAATATATAATATGTATAAATCATTAAACTAACATATCAATAGATTATACGTGATTAGAACTCCAAAGTTTTTCATATATCAATTGTTTATAGGTGTTTGCAACTGCAGAGTTTATATATATATATATATAAATATATATATATATATATATAAATGATTACAACCGTAAATTTTTTCATAAGTCAATCGGATCTACGTTTTCAATGTCACCATCGTTGATAGAACTATGGAATAAGGATTTAGGCGGTGCCTATAGTGCAATCCAAGTATCTTCACGATTATGATCTTTGACATAGAAGTATTGTTCAACTTGTGAAGCCAACATAAACTTATCGTCTCGGTAAACTTCTTTTTTGAGATTAACAAGCTGAAAACCATACACATCTTTCTGGATGCAAGCGCACCAACGAATTTTGAATATAACAAATCGTTCTTGCTCGTTACTCCCGTAGATTATCTCTAATATGTCCTCCGTCTGACCTTAGAATTCTTTTTTCCATCCCGCGGTCTTTGATCATGAGAACTTGAGAAGCACGTTTGTTCAAACGGACAACAAATACCGTTATATTGGATAGTCAACCTCTCGGCTGTAAAGAATTTTATGTTATTAATGCAATATGAATCATATCAATTCACTTTTGCATTAGGACTTTTAGATAATCGCATGATTACATCCAGGAATTGCATCCCTTTTACTATGCCGGCTTCAATCTACAACGAATTTACCCGTAAAATATATAAGCTATATGTGATATATGCGTGTGATACTTGAAATCTATAAGGGATACGGACGTGTTTACGGAACCACCGTGAAAAGTCTTTCTTATGTTCTTGATTAATCTTCCAATTAGCGTCCTTTCCGGTAATCACGGTCGTAAGTTCTTGAATATATCGGCTAAAAGAATAACAATATTATCTATTTAGGCATATATATATACACAAACACAGAATATTGACGCGATTAAAAGTTTTAATTTAAATATCTTATGTGATCAGCAGTAATTTGAAGGTTATGAAAGACATACGTATGCACTTGGTCGAGCCAATCCCTCCGGTAGGATCGATCCTTTCCTTAAGGATGAGACAGCCGGTCCTCATAAATTCGAGAGGGATGATTTAATCTTGTTTCAACTCCTCGTAAGTAACGAGAAGTGAAGTTGAGGTATTCGTCGGTACAATAACTCTCGGCTATTGACCCTTTCAGTCAAGCTCGATTGCGCACTTGCCGTTTCAAGAATTCTAAATATTTGAAACGTTAACGAATATTTAAGACGAATGTGGATATTATAATGATTTAAATATCAAAATTAACTTAAAATTAATTAGCTTTCTACTGGATACATTCATCGATATGAGACTGATCCAGCAATCATTACCTTTGTGGCTAGATGCGCCGAAAGATGAACCATGACTGTAAAGAAAGATGGTGGAAATATCATTTCCAAATTGTAGAATGTTTCAACAACACTCCTATGCAACTCCTTGAATTCGGCTACATCTATCCCTTTAGAACAAAGTTTGTTGAAAAATTCACAATACCGCCTTGGTGACATCGGACGACAAATTATGTCGAAGAGCCACTGAAAACAATTGATGCAGAAGAATATGACAATCATGGGTTTTAAGGTTTAAGAGTTTCGGTGGATCGACCTGCACATTCTTTTATATGTTAGAGAAGTAATCATCTGAGGTTTTGACGCTCTTTAGCACCTAGCAAAATATTTGCATTGCCAATTTCGATATTGTGTGGTTCGAAACTGGTAATTCATAAACATCGTCATCATGAAATACCAGATGCAATTTCTGTCGGATTCTAAGCTTCTCCAAACACTCACGAGCACTCATCTTATCTTTGGATTTAGAATCGTTCTGCAACAATGTGCCAGCAATATTATCAGACACATTCTTCTCTACATACTTGACATCAATGCTGTGTTGAATCAACAAATGTTTCTATTAAGGAAGATTTCATAATATACTTTTCTTCTTCCACACATTCAACAATTCATTATTTTCGGATTGCATCCATTTTTTTTATTCAAGAAACCATTTGAGTTAAAACGATTAGATCCTTGCTAGAATTGACACGCTGATACCTACTTAAAAATCTCTATCTCTAACAACTGTTTTGATGCTTCACCCACCTCCACTGTTCCATTAAACTTATTTGCCATTTTTATGTACGAATGATTCGCCGACAACCATCTACGATGAAACCGGTAGCAAAACTTACCACGTGTCTTAAACTGTTTGGCACTGCAATCAAGACCACACGATAGACATACATGTTTCACGTAGGTAGACCATTCAGACAACATGCATGTAGGTAGACCATTCAGACAACATGTCGTATGCTGGAAAATCGTTGATTGTCTAAATAATGGCCGCTCGCATTCTAAACTTCTCCGCATACGCATCATATGTCTCTATTCCATTTTCCCAGAGTTCTATCAGCTCTTTAATTAAAGATTCTATATAGACGTCGATGTTCTAGCCATGCAAATATTTTCGAGGGATTAATAAGGAAAGAATCATATACGGTTGCTTCATACATATCCAGGAAGGCAGATTGCAAGACATAAGCAAGACCGGCCACGTAGAACAACTATAGCTCATGAGTCTGTAAGGTATGAACCTGCCGGTTGCCAAACCTAGACGTACATTCTTCGGCTCATCCCTAAAACGATCAACTTCCATGCTTCTGCATCAGCCGGGTGCCTTAACTTTTTTTCTTTGATCCGACGATCAGAATGCCATCATATGCTCTTTCTCATGTCTTTTGAAATATATAAATTTTGCAAGCTCTTAGCCAGGGGAAAATAACGAAGGACTTTAGCTGAGATTTTCTTGTTCTTTTTTTGACGTCGGACGTTTCTACGATTGAATTCCGCTTAACATTTTTCCATCTAGATAAGTTGCGGGTGTGACACTCATCGAGAAACGTATAATCCTTACGATATAGCACACATTCGTTGGGACATGTATCGATTTTCTCATACGAGAAACCAAGTATCTTGATAATCCTTTTTGCCTGGTAATGATTCTCTGGAATGTTTTCATTTCCTTCAGGAATTATCTTCCGTAGGAGATCAAGCAGCACGTTGAGGTGCTAGTTAGCCATCCCGCTAATCATCTTCAAATGGAGGAGCTTTATTACAAAGGACAGTTTAATAAATTCCATACAGCTTTCGTACAAATTTTGTTTGTTTTTCTCTAGAAGTTTCCTTAATTTCTCTACCCAGCGGTGTCTTCAGACGGTTCTACATCATTCATTTCCTTGCCGACAAATAAATCTTCTAATATCTCATGCGTGTCATTTATCTCACTCGTCGGCAACTCAGATTGCGAAGCTGCGGTTTTATTATACGTCCTCACTTCCTCGTCTAGTATTCCCTCGCCATGATAATTCCATTGTATTTAGTTTGGTTCAAACCCGTTTTAATACACATGTTCTTCTATCTCTTCATGTCGAAAACGTTTTCTATTATTACAGTTTTTATAAGGACAAAACAAGAGTCCGTCTATGCTATACTTTGGGTTCTTCTCCATGTAGTCTAAAAAGGTTTTAAGTCCATCCTTAAATCGGGTGTCTCTCATACTATATTTATCTTTTCTCCCCATGATCATAAACGATTTATCCGGAAGAATTCTCATTTATTATCAGACATATAATAATATGAGTATAGCATATCTTAGAAGTTTATTACAAAATCATTATTAAATAAATTTTCAAGTCTTAAATTAGATTTTAACGGTATGGACATATTGAACCATCTGATATCATTTAAGGTTGGCATAAGTCGGGACAGATAATTAGTTTCAGTCTGTAAGGGCTAAAGGTCCTAATTCCCATTACGAATGCAATACTCACATCTCACTTCCTTATGTTTTTCGTCCATTTCGAGAAAATTCGGCAGCACTTTTCCCTTGTTTTACATGTTCGTACATAAATCTTACACGGGAAACAAATGGAAAGCACCGTCGAAACTTCTCGAAATGGACGAAAATACAGAAGGATGCGAGATGCGAGTCTTGTTGCATTCGTAACATGTCCAAACTGGACAAATCCAACAATTACTGTATGTCAAATCCTCTCGTCGAATACTACACATACGTTTGAAAAAATTGAATAAGAAGCTCAACTCTTACAAATATATAATGTGATCTTATCAATTCGACAGTTAAAAGATTTGGCACACAAGTTGTTAGACGGGAAATTATAGGTCGATCCTAAACAAGTTTAAGACCTTTTGATCCTAAACTTACTAATTAAATGAAAAATAAAACTCTAGTTAATTTTCTAATCATAATTTTAGAGTATTTCTTGAGTTTCTATTTAATCGTTTTTAATTAGGGTCTCGGTTCACTAGTATATAGTTTTTATTAAGGTTTCTTAATTAGTGTAATTAATGTTATAGATTAATTAGTGTTATTTTTTCTTAATGGGTTTGATTTTATTTTTGATTTATGCATCTAATATAATTTAATTGGTATTAAAGGATTTGATTTTTATTTTTATTTGGTTTATAAATTATGCTACAAATAAAAAATCTAAGCAATAAATCATAGACAATCAAATCATTAAATTTACAAAATACAGGATATCGAATCATTAAATTTACAAAATACAAGATAGAAATTAGGATGAATATATATTTGAAATATTTCATATGCGGGCGCGCACACACACATGCACTCTCACACTTACACATACACTCGCGCACTCAGACATACACTCGCTCATACACTCACATACACTCGCTCACATACGTACGCGCGGACACATACATATGCACAAACACACATGCACGCGCGCACACATTCACTCACGGACCCTCAATTACCTATAATTCATTTTACCCTAAATTTATCTAATATAATCCTATAATCCATCTTACCCTAAATTAATCTAACAAGTAAATTTATCGATTAGCTATAATTCATATATCTTTATCTCTAGCCTTAAATTACCAAATTTATATTTCAATTTTTCAACTATTTTCAATTCTAAAACAATTTTCTTCAATTATATTTCAATGCTAAAATCCATCAACCCTAAAATCATAATAAATTTTAAACCCTAATTTCAAACCCATCATTCTACAACCGATTCAATTCCTCATTATCCATATTTAATATATCAAAACCAACACAAATCAATGATTATAATCACCTAATTTCAAAATTAAATAATCTAATTGAAAAAAATTAGGGATGGGAGGAGAAAACACTAATCTTGGACCGGATTTGAAAAAGAAAAAAGCAATTGCAATCTCCTACACCACCAACTGCAACAATAAAACCTACAAAAGAAAAATTGGTTAAATTTGAAAAAATTTCCGGAAATTTTGATGTAAAGGGGATGGAGAATTTACCTCTCGGGATGAACTTGGGGGAATGAGGAGGAAGAAGGGCCTTCGCGGCTCTTATCTGATCAACGTATTAGCGACCGTTTAAAACAGTCACTGATACTATGTGAACGGTCGCCAATACATTGGCGACCGTTCATTAGCGATCGTATATATTATACGGTCGCTAATAATTTATTAGGGACCGTAAATATTTACACGGTCCCTAATAAACGGACTCTAATGTGTACAGTTTCTACTAGTGTACTAAATTAGAAAGCATTGTTCATTCAAGGTATTTTTAATATGCAATATATATTTATGTTATTCATTGAGCAATTTACATTTTATGTTCAAACTGAAAATTATCTTGGAAATTGTTTTCTGAGATTGGCGGATTTTGTCAAGTTCCGATTATTGGAGAGGGAGGAATGATGCACAATATTTTTAAAAATTTGTAATGTTTTCCAATCTATGCAACTTGTAATTCCAGCTTCTAATGTCAAAGCCAACTATGAATACTATGCTCTAAGTTGTAGACCAATTCAGAGGGCAATGCGCAAACCCTTGGCATATAAATGTAACATGTAAGTAAGAAATCGAGGCATGTGAGGTGTCATAGGTCAACAACATATACAGTATAAGGAACTCGAGCTATTATAAGGTGACTTGATGGTGTACATTCAATTGAGAAAATGTATTCCAAACAATTCTCACACGTCACAAGTATGGTTTGCAATTGGTATAATATGGGCAATAAAGAGAAGGTTAGGTGAGGATCATAACATTACAAGAGTTGATACCCAATTTTGAGAATCTCTATTTTGCTAAAGAAGGGATCATCGCACAAAACTCGCATGTAGTTTGCTCTTCATAGCACTTATACCCCTCAAATAATTTAGGCCCTATTTGGGAATGGAGTTAAGTTTAGATAACCGGAGTCTCATAAAATTATCTGAACTCAACTCTAAAATCCTAACCATGCCATGTTCGGCATAGATTTTAGAGTTTAGAAAACTCCACTTATCTAAATTTTAAAGTTGAGATATCTCGAAAACTCCAATCCAATCAAAGTTTTCTAAACTCCAAAGTTTGTGACACCCATGTTGAAGTTTAGATAACTTCAAAATAATATTTTGGAGTTCAGATAACCACAAAACCAAACACCCTATCAAAGTTAAACTTTAAACTGAAGGTAGGGCCTTACAAACTAGAGTTTGCATCGTCTATACCTCCCCTTAAAAATAAACTCTAGTTATAGCGACTCCGTACCCAAACAGGGCCTTATTAGAAAAAAAATGCCCCCTCCGCTCTTCAACCAAAACCTCAAACAACTCAAATGATTGTCTAATTTAACTTTAGAGCTTGTTCGTGTTGTTTAGAGTAGATAACGTGGTTTTTTTTAGGGTTTTGATCTATGAATGGACGGGTGTTTGTGTTAACGAATTACTTATATAAATGCTAAACATGATAAGGTCGTGCATGGAGTGAAATGAAGTGTTAATTCTAATGAAGGAGCCATCCATACGCCATTTTCAGACAAAGTAAAGAGATAAACTGCTAGGAACAAATGAATTCCATTAGATATATTATTTACTAAAGAAGATGAACGAGACTTCCTGAAGAGCTTAATAAAGGGAATTGAAGGCCAGAGGTTAAGCTGTCCCATGAGCTTACTTAATAGTAGACTTGGGACCCCCATGGTAGCGTTCTTGAAAATTACCTCAATGCTTCACTGCCTTTATAACGCTAAATGGAGATTTTTTTGAGCATGTAATATATTAATGTTTATTCCGACTCTGTTTTTCGCTTCCTTTTCTATCGAATGTACATCTGTATATTCTTTGTAACTAGCTTGCCACCAAATGGAGAAAGGAAAGGGATAAGATCCCCACTCCACCCCCAGCACGCACCCACCCACCCACCAAATTATAATGAATAAATGAACAAATAGCATATTAATTGGGTTTGGGTAATTTCTTTTTTCATTTAGAGGGTAATTAAGGACATGTATGATGGAGTAGTGGACTTGTGCCGTCTAACGAGTGATTTTTCGATCACAATTGGCTTACATCAATGATCCGCGTTAAGTCTATTCTTGTTTGCTATAGTGACGGATGAGCTTATTAGAACCATCCAGGATGAGATGTCTTGGTGTATGTTATTCGTTGATGATATTATTCTGATAAATGAGACGTAAACAGGGGTTAATGTCAAATTAGAGTAATGGAGACAAACGTTGGAATCTCGGGAGTTTAGATTGAGTAGGTCCAAGACAGTATATATGTAATGCAAATTTAGTAAACAGAGAAGTCGAAATCACAGTGTATAACACTAGATGGGCAAGAGATATTACGAGCGATCAATTTAGATTTCTAGGTTCTATCATCCAAAAGGATAGGTAGACCGATAGCGATTTCAACCATAGAATTCAAGTTTGTTAGTTGAAATGGAGGAATGCAACGGGAATTTTGTGCAATCCTAATTTTCCGTTAATATTGAAAGGGAAGTTTTATCGAAACACTATTTGGCATGTCTTATTATATGGTAAAGAATGCTGGGCTCCAAAGAAACATAATACATTGAATATGCATGTTGCGGAGATGTGCGTGATTCATTAGATGTGTGGTAACACTAAAAAAGATAAGGTCCGAAATGAGGATGTTCATGCAAAGGGTGGTGCGACACCTGTGTGGAGGAAAAGATGCGAGAATATCGTCTAAAGATGGTTTGGTCATGTGCAATGCAAACTTACGGAAGTATCGGTTCGACGAATGGAAATTATCGATTTAGGCCAAGTCAAAAGAGCGAAAGGGAGACCAAAGAAAACATGGATGGAGGTGATACGAAAAGATATGGATGCCAAAGGCCTTAATGAAAGTATATTGTTCAATAGGAGTGGGTTGAGGCGGAGGATTCATGTGCTCGACCCGGTGTGATTCTCATGTTGGTTCATATAGCCTACCCCATATGCTTGGGATAAAAGGCTCAGTTGTTGTTGTTGTTGTTGTATTTAGAGGGTTATGTGAAAAATGAGCTGGGATATAGGCTTATCAAGCTTATGTTGCTTTTTTCCATCTAATGCTAAAGATGGGATGTGCAAATGTATAAAATGAATTTATTCTAGGCGACAAAACTAGAAGATAAAGGGAGAGCAAAGAGAAGAAGAAGATGAAGCAGCTTGAAGTAGGTATAAATTGAAGGATGTCTTGAAACTTCAAGCATCAGAAACCAAATCGAGTACCTTGAACTTTAGGTTCTTGGTCTCCTGAAAACACCATTTTGGTTGCAAAGTCCTAAGTTTTCTTTCGTTTCTTTTTCTTTTTCTCTTTGCCCTTTTGAGTATACTAGAGAGGCACTACGAAGACGTTCCACTGAAATTATGAAACAAGAGCTTTACAAAACAGAAAATAGAAGTTAGAGATGTACAAGAAGCACCTCTTCAAAAGACAAAAACTCAACAATGAAAATGATCCATAAAATAGTTACGACACATCTGTTTCATTAAGTTTCTGTTATCATTTTGAGCAACGGCATAATTGTGACATCATACTAAAGAAACATCTATCTTGTTCATTGTAGTATTCAGACGATCCTAGGCGGCATCACATTATACCATGTGTCATGTTCTAATCTGTAGAATGCTCAGCAAAAGGCTTTTCTTTTTTATCAGTTTTGATGGCTCCAGAATTCTTAATGCACTTCGACCCTACATAGAAAACATATAGTTATTTCTCTCCTTCATTGCATATGCTCCAGTTCCATGTTCTAGTTGGTTAAAGTTTATAGACCTCAAACAGAACACATTTAACTCGCAAGTTCACTCTTTAACCAATATTTTTGAGAGAATTTATGCGCTATGTCTTCTTAGAGTCGATGGCAGTTTTCAAGTAAAACACCAATAAACTTAAAAAAAACTACACTTACCCCCATTGTTCCGTGTGCAAACACTAGTCAAGGTAACGTGTTCCTATCATGTGACTATGAAACCCTAAAATACCCTAGTGGGCAAGTTAGAAGGAAGATCAAGGAGGAGCAATTTGGTAATCTGCCCCACCCCACCCCACCCACCCCGTTAACGCCGTATTGGTATTACGTGTATAATGAAAGATCGGTAACTTCTTTAAGTTGGATGGTGTTTTAATGAGAACTGAAAACTTCGATAGTGTTTTATGTAATTTACCCTGTTTCTTACTATTAGTAAATTATGGCTGGATAGTTTACTCATTAGTGCAAAATCACTAGTTTGTATCCATGGTGTCCTTCAAGAACTTGAACCCAAATCTTGTGATTCACTACACTTTTTGGGATTGTGTTTATCCCAGAGTATTCACCAATGTTGGAAAACTTTCAATATCACGACGCCCCTTTCAACAACGAAACCACCAGCTGCCTGACCTTCCTGCCGGTCTGTCACCAGCACCAGCTATCGCCTTCCCGAGCCTCTACCTCCAAAGCACAATTTTCCCGTGCAAGTCGACGCTGGCCCAACTGTGATCCCATCTGGTCCCCACCATCCCCCAGTGATGATGTCAGCATCTTTAGGGACCTCCGTCACATTGCACTGCTGAGGTCCGTGCAGATGCGGGCCCACCCGTGTTGCCAGCTGGCACGCCGGCTTTCATTTGGCAGAGGACCAGAGGGGAAAGACTAAAGGAAAATAGAGTTGGAGGCTGATTCCTAGATTTTGCCAACACATTCTTTCAGGGCTAAATTACATTTAACTACCCTTAGTATTGTCGTTTTTCACTAAACTACCTTAAGTTTCATTTTACAGTTAGCTTCCTTAAACCTTGTTTTCAGAGGAGCTTATTTTTCACTAAAGTACCCTCAATGGAGCACTTTAGGGAAGCTTATTGCAATTTTAAAAAACTTTTAAGGTAGACCGAAAAACAGTTAAGGGTTGCTGGTGTGAATTCTTCTTCTTTGTAGACCTCTAAATTTTTTGTTAGAGAGACGCATGAGGTGAGGTCGGGATTTCTCAAATTTGTTTACGTAAATGATTGAAATTTCGCAGTCATCCTTTTATTTTGTTCTTCATGAGAATAATCCAAGGGAAGCTTTATATTTAAGTCCATGAGTTAATGCTTTTAGTCAATTTAATTGCAATTTTCCCTAATTCTTTTTGTAAATATAATTGCAAATAGGGTGATGGATGATGTCATGTTCTCTTCATTCTCATTATTAGAATTTATGCACGTGCGATGTATGTGAAAGATAAAAAAAAAACAATAATAAAAATGAATATATATAAATTAATTAATATTGAGGGGATATATGTAGTTTTTTTCTTCTCAAATTTCAAGATTGCATGGATGCTTTTTTGGGAGGAGGGCGAGTGTGTGTTGGGGGGGAGAGATAATGACGTGGAAAATCTAGAATTTAGAAATAAGGGTAGAAATTTTAAGAAATTTTTTGAGTAGAAATGACAAAATGCCACGTGTCTTCGTTTGGGTTCTAGTTATACTTGTCCTTGTCCTGTTGTATATGAATATGATTGAAATTTGCTACTATCATTTTCTTTTTGGGTTCTTTCATGAGAATAATCCAAAGAGGAAATGTCAAAAAGCCCCGGTCCCATTCGGTAGTAGTCTAAAAACCCTTGATATTTTAAAAATTGTTGGGAAGGATCTACTTTTCAAAATCTTTGTAAAAAGACTCTAAGATGGCGTTTCATTTAGGCATTTATTCCCTCCAATTGCTTAAATATTACATGAAACTTTTTAGGTATTACAGACAACAAGTATAAAAGGGGTTTTAATTGGGTCGAGGTTTTTATTTAACAAGAGCAAAAGGCACATGTGTTTTGACACAAGTTTGAAGCAGGCCGGGGGCTTTTTGACAATTTACCCTACTCCAAAACGAAGGTTTCTGTTTAGACCATTTATCATTGTCTATAGTTTGACTTGGTTACAGTTTCTGATTATATATCTGAATTTTCTTTTGCAAGCTAAACAAATATTATGCCTTCCTTTTTGACATATTATTTATGTAAAATATACGAGTTGTGTATTGGTCCTTTGATAGTATTTTGCCATTAATTTAGAATCACGGCAAGGATCTAAGAAGCTCCTAGAACTCTTGGAGAAAAAGTACAAATTTTGTTAGATATATCAAATGAGTCTCAAAACTAATTGTTTTTTTATGCTTCATATAGCATCTGCTACATGTTTTTATTTTAAAAATTAGACTAATTATTTTGCTGAGGTGAGAAAAATTCTACATTATGCCTGACATGTATGGTTGATAACGAGAGATAAAGAGATAAGAACACGGATCCATCAAGTTATTCAAAAGATGTCCTAAAATTCTCATCTTCTTCTATCTCATATCCAAATGTATTATACCCGGCATACCGAATAATTTCAATTGAGAGAGGGAGAGAGAGAGCATTTGAAGATTAAGAATGAAGTATATGAAAAATAATTTTTATGGGTTTTTTCTTGAAAAAGTAGGGTAATTGCTAAATAATACCTCATTGTTTGATCTACTTTACATCTATGTACCTTATTGATTTTTTCGCTGCATTTAGATGCCCTAAAGTACAAACCATATGGATTTTGTTTAATAATAGTGATGTATTTGATGCTCAATTAAAGAGAGCAAAATATTAACGGTTTGTAATTTAGTGTATATAAATGCATGGAAAATTTCAATAAGAGATGCAAGTGCAAATTAGTGAAACACCAGGGTATATTATTTTGCAGTTAACCCAAAAAAAGGTAGGTGACAACCAACCCAGTCCATATATGGCTCAACATCTGGTTCAAGAGTTTTACATATCTCAAGAAGTTCATTAAGTAGGTAGCTGCATTAAAATATATACGATCTTTCTTGCCAAAAAGTTGAAAAACAACCACCAATATTTTACTTAACATAGAAACCAATAGCCACCATTAATTTCTAAGTTGGGTTAGCTTCTTAAACAACCAATTCTTGACTAATAAACTATTCTAAAGAGCTCAAGGATGCAAACAAACTTCACCTTTGTAAATAGCCATCATCAACTAACAAGCATCTCAAATCCTAGAGAGAGAGAGAGAGAGTCTTCACATGGGTGTCCCATGCGTTTCCCCTCACCTCTCGCAAGCTCACATTGCCGCCTCCATGTGCTAGCTCCTAAATAAGTTTTACTTCTATCTCTCTAGATCTCAAAAAACACTTGTTGCATTTTTCATATACTCGTTTCCTTTACTTCAATCTCGTCATCATCTTTTGTATCCAAATGAGCATGCATTAACAAAACCAATGGGAAAACCTAAAGAGAGAAGAGAAGGCTCTTTTCCTTCTCCTTCGTCTTCATCGTCCTCCGATTTCGAGTTCAGCATCTCCCTATCCCCCTCGTCGGGAAGATCATCCACAAACCTATGCCCCGCGGACGAGCTTTTCTACAAAGGACTGCTTCTGCCCCTCCATCTCTCTCCTCGGATCTCGATGGTTCGGACTTTATTACTCGCTTCGTCGTCCATCTCTTCCTCGTCTACAGATACCACCACGACCGAGTCCCGTGCTGGCAGTTCGTCGTCGTCCTCGTCTTCGCCTGCTGAGTTAATGCTGCTCCTTCCGGAATGTGACTCCTCCAGACCTAGCTCGGTCATGGAGGAGGACGCACGTAGGACGGTCAGCGGGAAACGGAACAAGTACTTTTCGTCTCTCGCCAACCGATTATCTTTGGTCTTTCTTAGCCGCGGCGGCGGCAAGAAAGACCTTGATTTTCAGATGACGGCTCCTTCGGCCTCCGCCGCCGCTCCATCCGTTTCTGGTAAAAGGATGAACCCGTCCGCGAAGCAAGTGATAAAAAAGTACGTGAAAAAGGTGAAGCCTCTCTACGAGAAGCTCCACCCTTCACAGAACAAGTGCCAGAGCCAGAATAACAAGAAGAAGACCTTCTTGTTCTCAATAAGGAGGCGGAGGGACATGACCCTGATCGGAAACTGCAGCGTCACGGAGTCGATGAAGAAGGTGGAAGAGGACGAAGGTCGCGAGTTCTATCCTCACTCGCACTCATTCTCCGGGAACTTGAGATTTCCCCGTAGGAAAAAGTGCGCCGGGAGCTGCCCTTCTTCGATGAGATCTTCGCCTACGCATTCCGGGTCGCCATCTTTCGGAGGCGGCATGGCCGGTTGTTCGATGGATCATTTTCCATCTCTAGTCTCGCAGTCGTCTTCGTCGATGGAAGAGTTGCAAAGCGCGATACAAGCAGCGATCGCGCATTGCAAGAGTAGCATGATTCAATCCAAAGAGACGAAGAAGGCTACTACTACTACCTCACTTAGTAGCCAGAATGTAACTTGTGTTAATTGAGTTTTCAAATTTTCTTAGAGTTTATTTATAACTATTCACTTCTCTTTTTAACTCCTGGTGTGTTTCAGAATTCTTGCATGGAATCAAAAAAAAGAAGAAAGTTTCCCCTATGATTTAGGGTAAAATTTTCAGCAAAAACATGTAAATTTTAATTTGTCCATGCAGAATATTGATGCAGATCAGTAGTTCAAATTTTTTTTTTATGAAACTAATTGATAAGTGTGTGGTTTTAGTTCCTCTGTATTGTTTCTGTTACTGCATGTTATGTTCAGAAAAAAGACGAACTTTGTTGTGTTAGTTGGATCTTGGACACATTGTATGAGCTTCTTCATGCACTAATGTACTCATGCAGTCAGTGTCTTCACTTTAGCATTGATTTCATAATAACGGGTCTCCCAATTTGATAGGGTATACAATATTGTTTTACAAAATTTTCTTATTACTATTTTTTCCTGTCCGGAATATATCTGTCTTTCGATTTAGAAAACCTGTTTTACCTAATGAATCTTATAGCGTCTTTTCTTGATTCTACGAGACTATTTGAAGAGTGACATGAGAATAGGCTCTTGCAAACCTACATTAATCACGAGTAAAAGAAAAATTAATGTTGAAGTGTCAAGGTTTCTCGACATTTGAAGTATAAATTACAACGAATGTACAAGAAATGAGGCTGCAGACAGAGTGAGTCAACCGATTGTTGTCTCATCCTTCACATTATGGAAGATACGAGCACTTGGGGCAATTGTAAGCATTATGCTCTCTCATATAAAATCTTTGATATTTTTCCCATACAACATGTTGACTGCTTTGTTTATTTAGCTAAAGAGAGGAATAGATTAGAATCTAGAAAGTTGTACTTAGCCTACAATGCGTCATCAAATATTTGATCTTATATACTAACCATAGGCAAACTAAGTAAGCTGGGGTCAACCGCAACCACATTAAACCTTACTAAAAATTTCTGATTCTCCTGTTGAAGTTGTGCATGTGATATATGGCCGTTGTTTCTGTTTTAAGCTGAGGGGGATTCTGAGTCACAAGTACTGAACCCATGTGCACTAGGATTCAAACGAGGCCCAGCTTTTGATGAAATACCGATATTTAAATACCGCATGTCTATTACTTACAAAGTAGAAGCTGGATCTAATATATATATATATCTATATATCTATATATATATATATACTGTCGATGGTTCATAAATTAAAAGCATACAACTCACTAGCTATGAATATTCCATCACGGGATGAGACAAATAATTGGGACTTTCAAAAGTTGTGTTTTACTATTAGCTGACTTGGGTAATTTTTGCAGAGTTCGGTAGTAATTTGTTCGGTATTGTGAACAAAGATCCAAGAGAGTACTGACATATAGAGGGTCAGCTTTTCATTAGTTGAGTTGTTTGTGATGTCCTTTTCTTTATACTTTTTGGAGATGTTATAAAGGGCAATGAACGAGGGCTATATGTAAATATAAACATTAATATGAATTCATATCAATTAAAACTTTCATAGAAATAATATCAATTAAACTTACAATATAACATGGACCACTTGAATGATTTACATACGAATGTTAAAGATACGAAGGATTACTATCAACACAGATATTACAATCTCAATATTTGTGCCATTCAAAATTTGAAAAGTTCTTTTTTAGATCTAATGATTTCTTTATTGACAGGTTTGATTTCGGATAAATCTTTGATTCACTATGTCAATATATATATTATATAAGAGAATAATGGAGGAAAGATGTCATAGGAGGGAATTTCCTTGGCGTCGAAAAAGTACGTCCTCCGTCGTATTTTCAGACGATCGGAACCATTCTATGACCTCTTTCCTTCATTATTCTCATTATGTAAAGAGCTTATGTTGAAAATTGATGCAAATTAAAGTCTATGGTTAGGTGCCACCTTTTGACATCTATGACATTGTTAGGTGATGACAATGATAGGTGGTGACTTTGGTAGGTGCTACTTTTGACATCCATGACATTGTTAGGTGATGACAATGATAGGTGGTGACTTTGTTAGGTGCTACTTTTGACATCCATGACATTGTTAGGTGATGACAATGATAGGTGGTGACTTTGTTAGGTGCTACTTTTGACATCCATGACATTGTTAGGTGATGACAATGAAAGATGGTGACTTTGTTAGATAGTGACATTGTCCTGGGTGCTATAAAAGCACATCTTATGAAAGGCATTTTGTATCCATCACTTGTATCCATCACTTGTATCCATCACAAGTATTATCACAAGAGGCAAAGGCCAAGAGAGATTTGTATAGAGAGATTTGAGAGAAATCTCCTAAGGTTGTTCTTACTTGTAAACTTGATTCAAGTATAGTAGACGTTTGCAGATTCCGCTCTGCCGGGGACTAGCCATACGGTGGGTGAACCTCGTTAACAAATCTATCTTGTTTGTGATTGATTGCTTTCTTATTCCTGCACTTTAATTTATATTGTCTTTCGTCGTTTAATTGCGTGATTGTATTTTTGCGTGATTTGGGTTTTGTCGCGAGCACTGTTCCGTGGATCGACTCCCCCTCCCAACAACTGGTATCAGAGCGAGGTTAAGAGAACCTAGGGTTCTTCGATTCTATAATCTAGGTAACGGTGGGTAACGACACTTGTGTCCTCTTCCCCACTTTCTTAGATTGTAGTTTTGAAGGCGTTGGTTCAGATCTAGGAGGAAGTCGAGTTTGCTGCGATACAGACGAAAGATGGCAGAGGATAAGATAAGAATCGAGAAATTCAATGGTCACAATTTCGGTTGGTGGCGCATGCAGTTAGAAGACTGTCTATACCAAAAGGATCTATATCTTCCGTTGCTAGGAGAAAAGCCCGAGAAGATGACCGATGAGGAGTGGAACCTTTTGGATAGGAAAGCCTTAGCGACGATCAGATGATCGTTGACTCCGCAGGTGGCCTTTAATATCTCAAAGGAGAAAACAACTAAGACGCTAATGACGACGTTAGCGAAGTTGTATGAGAAGCCTTCGACATCAAATAAAATATTTTTGATGAAGAAGCTTTTCAACATGAAGATGGTGGAGAATGGTTCGGTGATAGAGCACCTGAACGAATTCAACAGCGTGATAAGCCAACTTGAATCCGTTTCAATCATCTTTGAAGACGAGATTCGAGCCCTACTGTTCCTATGTTCGTTGCCAGAGAGTTGGGAGAACCTAGTAATGACGGTTAGCAACTCTATCTCGGGGATTCTCACGTTTAATGATGCGGTAAGCTGCATATTAAACGATGAGATGCGAAGAAAGTCCGTGAGTGGGAGTTCTGGAACTTCTGCACTTTCGGTGGAAAATCGTGGCAGAACAATAGAAAGGGGAAGTGGAAAAAGGGCAAGTCTAAAAGCCGAGGTAAATCTCAAGGAAAAATCCAAGGCGCCTGTTGGAATTGCGGAAAGAATGGCCACAGAAGAAGTGAATGCAGGCTTCCGAAGAAAGGCTCAGATGAGAAGACGGATGAAAAGGAAGCGAATGTGGTATCTACACAAGAACAAGGGGAACAAGGTCTTTGTCTATCGGCGAACGATAATACAAAGGCGGATACTTGGTTCCTAGATTCAGGGGCTTCTTTTCATTGCACTTCGGGCAGACACCACTTTAGCGAGTATGTTCAGGGCGATCTTGGACATGTGACGGTGGGAAACGGTGAATCGTGTAAGATCGTTGGAAAAGGGACGATCATCTTGCAACCGTCGGGAGGTGGTCAAATCAAATTGAAGAATGCTCGTCATATTCCTGATTTGAAGAAAAGCTTGATTTCCACAAGTCAGCTAGACAACGAAGGGTTTATTACAACGTTTGGGAATTCTCAATGGAAGATTTCCAAAGGATCGTTGGTGGTCGCAAGGGACAAGCTGAGCTGTTCGTTGTACTCTTTCAATGGGAGCAGCGGAGGCTCGGCTGCATTGACGGCCAGTTCGGAGAAAGATTCGGAGACTTCGTTGTGGCATAAAAGATTGGGGCACCTCAGCGAGAAGAACATGAAAATTCTTCAAGCCAAGGGTGTTCTTTCGAGGCTGAAAAAGGTGGAGTTGGGGTTTTGCGAGAGCTGCGTTTGTGGAAAGCAAAACGCGCTTAGTTTTCAAATTGGAGGCGTAGCGAAAAAGACCAAGAAACTAGAGATGGTGCATACGGACGTGTGGGGTCCGGCCTCGGTGGAGTCTTATGGCGGAAATCGGTACTTTGTGACGTTCATCGATGATACAAGTCGGAAGACATGGGTGTACGCGATGAAGAAAAAGTCCGATGTGTTTGGCATCTTCAAACACTGGATTGCGCAGGTGGAGAACCAAACGCGGATGAAGGTTAAACGCTTAAAGTCCGATAATGGCGGAGAATACTGCACCAAAGAGTTTGAGGAGTTTTGCTCGCAAAAGGGTATTCGTTGGTTGAAGACGGTACCTGGGACGCCACAACAAAATGGTATCGCTGAAAGGATGAACAGAACGATCCTAGAGCGAGTGCGAAGCATGACCTTGGATGCGAATCTGCCAAAATTCTTATGGGCAGCAGCGGTCGATGTTGCTGTATATCTGATCAACAGAAGCCCGGCGAGTGCGCTTGATGGAAGCATTCCAGAAGAAATTTGGTCGGGTAAACCGGTCAATTATTCGCACCTTAAAGTATTTGGCTGTATCGCGTATTCTTTGATTGATAAGGCAGAAAGGAGTAAGCTTGACTCCAAATCTAAGAAGTGTGCTTTCATCGGGTATGGTGGAGACGAGTTCGGATATCGGCTGTGGGATTACACAAGTAAGAAAGTAATACGAAGCCGGAACGTTGTCTTTGATGAGCAGCACTTATATAGAGAAGAAAAGCAAGCCAAAGATGGTGTTGTATCTGAGTTCGTGGAGTTAGACGGAACTCAAAAGAACAATCAGGTATCTTCAAGTGGAGATCAAAACATGGAGGAAGCTGCAGTGCAGGATCAGGTTCAAGAACATGATGACCACCATGTTCAGCAACCAGATGTACCAGTTTTGAGGAGATCTACGAGAGAAAGGAGACTACCTGAAAGACTTGTGACCGACTTCATTTTGTACACGGATTCGGGGGAGCCTGAATCCCTTGAAGAGGCAACGCAAGACGGTGCTAGTAAGCAGTGGGAGCGAGCTATGGACGAAGAGATGGATTCTTTGAAGAAGAACCGCACGTGGGACCTAGTGAAGCTACCCAAGGGTTGAAAAGTGTTGCTGAATAGATGGGTGTACCGGATAAAAGATGAGGCCGATGGTGTGAAGCGGTACAAGGCTCGCTTGGTAGTCAAGGGATATGCACAAAAGCAAGGAATTGACTATCAAGAGATATTTTCCCCTGTAGTGAAAATGACATCAATTCGAGTGATCCTTAGTATTGTGGCGGTGGAGGATCTGCACTTAGAGCAGGTTGATGTAAAGACTGCGTTCCTTCATGGAGATTTGGTGGAGGAGATCTATATGATGCAGCCACCGGGATACGAGGTGAAGGGAAAAGAATCTATGGTGTGCAAACTGCGAAAGAGCTTGTACGGCCTTAAGCAAGC
The DNA here is from genome assembly GCA_030015575.1 of Agapanthus africanus. Classification (NCBI taxonomy): domain Eukaryota; kingdom Viridiplantae; phylum Streptophyta; class Magnoliopsida; order Asparagales; family Amaryllidaceae; genus Agapanthus; species Agapanthus africanus. The sequence continues at coordinate 129,862,230 of CM057341.1, forward strand.
TCCAAGGCAGTGGTATCTCAAATTCGATCAGTTCATGCTAGAGACGGGATTTGTGCGTGGTGAGTCAGATCACTGTGTCTATATTCAGACTTTTGAGGATGGAGACTATATCATTTTATCACTCTATGTAGATGATATATTGGTAGCGGGTCCAAATTTCGAGAAAATTCAAAGTCTGAAGAAGATGATGGCTGAAAAGTTTTCCATGAAAGATTTGGGAGCGGCCAAACAAATTTTGGGCATGAAGATCGTTCGAGATAGGAAGCAGCGGAAGCTGTGGTTATCGCAAAGCGACTATATCGAGAAGGTTTTGAAGCGGTTCAACATGGACAAGTCAAAACCAGTGAGTATGCCTTTAGCAAAACATTTCAAACTCATGAAGGAGTTTTGTCCTACAACTCAAGAGCAGAAAGACGAGATGGCAAGAGTGCCTTATGCTTCTGCGGTGGGGAGTTTAATGTATGCAATGGTGAGTACGAGACCAGATATTGCACATGCAGTGGGAGTTGTGAGCCGGTATATGCAAAACCCGGGGAAGGAGCATTGGAACGCGGTGAAGTGGATTTTGAGGTATCTTAAGGGTACGTCTAGTCACTGCTTATGTTTCGGGGGCGACTCTCTAAAGGTGCAAGGTTACGTTGATGCGGACTACTCGGGTGATCGAGATAGTGGGAAGAGCACAACGGGATACGTATTTACAGTTGGGGGAACAGCGGTAAGTTGGATATCTCAACTGCAAAAAGTGGTAGCATTGTCAACTACGGAGGCTGAGTACGTGGCAATCACGGAAGCCAGCAAAGAGATGATATGGCTACAAGGGTTACTCGAAGAGTTGAGTAAGAAGCAAGACTTCAATACCTTGTGGAGCGACAGCCAAAGTGCAATACATTTGGCAAAGAATGCAGCATATCATTCTCGGACGAAGCATATCAAGGTGCGGTACCACTTCATACGCATGGCGTTAGAAGATAGTGAGTTGACACTGCAGAAGATCGCGGGAGAAAAGAATCCGGCGGATATGTTCACCAAAATAGTAGACAGAGATAAGCTGAATCTCTGTTGCAGATTGGTGAATCTCTCCATGAAAATTTAATGAGGAGAGAGCAGCAGCGGAATCGTGTGAAGTTTACTAGTGCTGAGAATCAAGCCAAAAATTACTCCAAGTGGGACAATGTCGAGATTGTGATGAATTTGCATCAAGGTGGAGTTTGTTGAAAATTGATGCAAATTAAAGTCTATGGTTAGGTGCCACCTTTTGACATCTATGACATTGTTAGGTGATGACAATGATAGGTGGTGACTTTGGTAGGTGCTACTTTTGACATCCATGACATTGTTAGGTGATGACAATGATAGGTGGTGACTTTGTTAGGTGCTACTTTTGACATCCATGACATTGTTAGGTGATGACAATGATAGGTGGTGACTTTGTTAGGTGCTACTTTTGACATCCATGACATTGTTAGGTGATGACAATGAAAGATGGTGACTTTGTTAGATAGTGACATTGTCCTGGGTGCTATAAAAGCACATCTTATGAGAGGCATTTTGTATCCATCATTTGTATCCATCACAAGTATTATCACAAGAGGCAAAGGCCAAGAGAGATTTGTATAGAGAGATTTGAGAGAAATCTCCTAGGGTTGTTCTTACTTGTAAACTTGATTCAAGTATAGTAGACGTTTGCAGATTCCGCTCTGCCGGGGACTAGCCATACGGTGGGTGAACCTCGTTAACAAATCTATCTTGTTTGTGATTGATTGCTTTCTTATTCCTGCACTTTAATTTATATTGTCTTTCGTCGTTTAATTGCGTGATTGTATTTTTGCGTGATTTGGGTTTTGTCGCAAGCATTGTTCCGTGGATCGACTCCCCCTCCCAACTGCTTAGGGGTCTAAGCAATTTCCTAAACAAAAGAGACAAAGGGTAGGAACCATTCAGGAATGTGGGCTTCTCACTCTTTTTAGTCACGTTGTGCAGGAAGTTGCTTAGAGAGAGTTGCTTAGGAGTTCTTTCTCTCATGTAAAACACTAATATTGTTATTAGACTTTAGAGTATCCAACTTAGTACTTGTTTAATAAGATTGCTTAGGTTAACAAACAAAACACACAAGTCTAGGTTGGATAACAAGTTATCATCTAATCACACACATGAAGTCTTCCATTATAACAAATTACTATTACAAATTTTGATACCCATTATGAGAATTGTATTTTACTTACTTTATTTGAATTATGGTTGATAGGTTTTGAAGGATTCTTTTCTCTTCATTGTACCTTGAAGATCAGCTTGTAAATTCTCTTTGAGATCTAAATTAAGTGATGGCTTACAGAGGAGACTGCTTATTATCATTAGTAAATTTGCTCATTTTCAGAAATCTCAACAGCTTGGAGACTCTGTGACTATGACTTGTTATCTGAGTTGTTTACATGACTTCTATCCGTAATTGGTAATAAATGGGGCTAGGATCCACCGCATCTCTATAGTTACGGTTGCATGATTTAGCCCTAAGAGTTGGATCACTTCCCAACTTAACCCAAAGTTCCATCCCTTATTTACCCCTTTTGCCCTCACAGCTGCAGTATTGTAATGACCGCACCCTAATATAACTCCGATAATTAAATAGCTTAGAAAAATATGCCCATGTACATAATTAAAGCTTGAGAATTTTTTTATTGGAAGTGCTTTATTTGTTTCTTATTCATGATCTTAAATTTTTTTAATCTAATTTTGTGCTGATCAATTTAATTTCTAATAACCAAAGATACGACTCGGATCCATTTCATTCTTCCGAACAAGTTCGGTAATGAAACCCAATTGCTCTAATAAAACCATCATCTATATTCGCTTTCATCAAACAAACAACTTAGATTACTTCTGTAGAGTGTTTTTCGTCACTCTATTGAGATAAGAATGCACGCACTGATCAGGTATGTACAGATTCCCCTGTCTAGGATAGACTGGAGTTTATTGATTGTGGACATCCGAATCTCCGGCAGCCGCGGACTAAGCTACCGTTAATTACCCTTCGCCTTTGGAGCGAGAGAATCTCTGATTGACAGGTCAAACTGGTCACGTGAATTCAATGTGCACTGTGCGCGTGTTGCGTTTGAAAGTATTTTGGACATATCAGGGGTCTCGCGGAGTTTACGAGGGTCCCGTTATCCGGATAGCGGGCTGGGCATCAAGGGGCTAGCAGCCCTTTTGCGGGATGCAGGACAACCCCCGTTAGAAAAAATTTTCAAAAGGAGAAATGTTTTGAGTGTGAAACGTGTGGGAAAAAGAAGGATGAGAAGCGTCCTAAGCGTAACGACCGTGTACTCTAAATACGTAATAAAAACGTTTTATAATATTTCTCGAGATCAGAACAATTATTTTACTGCTTCTATTGGTAGAAAACACTTTAACAATATTTTTCCATGATTAAAATGAATTAATATGATTTTTAGGAATTTTTAAGAATTTAAATGGAATTTTTATCGAAGGAAAAAAAATTTAAAACCGACAAGGGGAGCTATTTTAGACCAAATTTGGTTGCAAAGAATAGAAAACATCAAAATACATTTTCTTTAATTTTCCTAGATTTTTATAATATTTTAAAATACTTTTTAGAAGCCAAAAACAATTTTTAAAACATTTTTAAATATTAAAAACAAATTTTATTTAATTTTACGAGCGGGAATGAATCTGGACCGTCAGATCTGAAAACCAACGGTCTAGATTCTGCCGAAAGTTTCAAATAAAAGAAAAATAAAAATAAAAATATATATTAGCACATTTGATCTGGATCGTTGGATTAAAAGATCTAACGGCCTAGATCAGCAGCGCAAGTGCCAAGCGGGGGCCGCATCTGCTCACCAGCGACGTGATGGAAGTCGTTGGATCTGGTCGAGCGACGGACCGGATCTGGTCGGCTCGTGGGGACGGCTCCTTAGCCGGGGGGAGGGGGGGAGGAAAATATGGATTTTTTTTTATCCTAAAAATCCCTATAAATAGCCATTGGCTTCTAAAATGCCGTAAAAAATATCCGTTCAACACAAAATTCTCAAAATATTTTCAGAACTTTTTTTTGAGTCTTCTACACTCTGGATCAAGTCCCAGAGGCAAAAAATTTCTCGGCTTCAAGATATACTTATTCTCATACAACCCGACGCTCACCGACTTTCTTTTTCCTAACTCGTTTCAGGTAGGATCTCTCAACACTTGACCCCCTGTTATCTTCATTATGAAAATATTTATTTGTGAAAAAAAATTCAGGACCTAATAATAATTTTTTAACTAGATTATCTATTATACAGGTTTTGACAATTAAAAACGATATTAAAAACTAATAAAATAACGAACTTTTAGCGGTTATCCATCACGATAAAATCACGGGGTAACGGAAAACCCCAAATTCATGCTTGGACATATGAAACTAAGTCGTGAAGTGCCTATCATGACCGGGACAACTTTTACAGGAATAAATGTACTTATTCGACGACATTAAATAAAAGTTATCGATAGTTAGTTCCCTAATTATTAAAACATGAAAAAATTATAGTAAATTTTTATATATTGATCATTTTAAAATAAAATTGATGGTAAACATGTGAAACCATATTTTCATTAAAATGAGTATTTCACAAAAATACCGTCAACTCCTAAGAATTTATATTTTAATTATAATACCACGAACTTCGAAAAAATAGCATTTTCTTTAAAGTACCCTAAACCTTTCCAAATGATATTTTTATTAAAATACCATGAACTTTTCTGAATCATAATTTTTATAAAAATACCATAAACTTGGTAGACTAATTATTTTTATTAAAATACTCTGAACTTTTAAAAGCTAAGGTTTTCCTTTAAAGATCAATAATAATCCAAAAAACTTGATTTTTTACTAAATACCTTTAAGAAGTTAAATCTTATCAAAAATACCCCTGGCTTCAAAAGTGAAGTTTTTAAATTAGAATTTCACTAAAATACCATTACCTTTTATAAATGAGATTATTTTATTAAAATACCATAATCATTATAATAAAAGATTTTTCGTTAATATACCATATAAATATCACACTTTTTTATAAAGAGATATCTTTATAAAAATGTCACAATTTTTATTAAAAGATAATTACCCTAAAAATACCATGGCACTTCATAAAACAATATTTTCCCCTAAATTACCATGGTTTTTATATAAATAATAATTACGATAAAATTCCATAATCCTTTATAAACTAAGATTTCTGTAAAATACTGTGTTTACTTTACAAACTATAATGGAACGAGATATAACCAAAGGCCGTGGAAGTCTACATCAACTGAGATATTATCTACTTAAATCCAACTTTTGATACATCACACGACATGACCTACGATACGGTTAGGATTATAATACGCGAACTTAGGTATGGAATACTATTACAAATGAAAATCTCTGCAGGCAAGATGAACAGTCCAAATATAGATGACTATTACGCATGAATTGAACAGTTCCAATATGGAAAAATAACATTCCATGCCTAGATGATATGCGCACTAACTCTAATTCGCAAAACCCTCACATTGAATAAAACGGGGTTGGGTAGTTTGATTTGAGAAGGTAGTATACTGTAACGACCGTGTAATCTAGATACGTAATAAAAACGTTTTATGATCTTTCTCAAGATTAAAACAATTATTTTACTGGTTCTATTGGTAGAAAATACTTTTAAAATATTTTTCCATAATTAAAATGAATTAATATGATTTTTAGGAATTTAAATGGATTTTTTTTATCGAAGGAATTTTTTTTTTAAACAGACAAGGGGAGCTATTTTGGACCAAATTTGGTAATAGAAAACATCAAAATATATTTTCATTAATTACCCAGATTTTTATAATATTTTTAACTATTTTAAAATAATTTTTAAAATCCAAAAACAATTTTTAAATATTAAAAATAAATTTTATTTAATTTTATGAGCGGGAATAAATCTGGACCGTCGAATCTGAAAACCAATGGTCCAGATTCTGCCGACGGTTTTAAATAAAAGAAAAGGAAAATAAAAAAATATATTAGCGCTTTTGTTCTGGACCGTTGGATCAAAAATCCAACGGCTCAGATCAGCAGCGCCAGCGCCAAGCGGAGGCCGCGCCAGCTCACCAGCAACGTAATGGGAGTCGTTGGATCTGGTCGAGCGACGATCCGGATCCGGTCAGCTCGAGGGGACGGCTCCTTAGCCAGGGTGGAAAAATAGGGATTTTATCCTAAAAATCCCTATAAATAACCCTTGGCTTCTAAAATCCCCCAAAAAATATCCGTTCGACACAAAAATCTCAAAATATTTCCAGAGCTTCCACTTTGAGTTTTATACTCTATGGACCAAGTCCCAGTGGCAAAAAAATTCTAAGCTTCAAGATATATCTGTTCTCATACAATCTGACGCTCACCGACTTTCTTTTTCCTAACTCGTTTCAGGTAGGATCTCTCAACACTTGACCCTCTGTTATCTTCATTATAAAAATATCTATTTGTGAGACCTAATTATAATGTTTTAACTAAATTATCTATTATACATGTTTTGACGATTAAAATAGATATTAAAAGCTAATAAAATAGCGAACTTTTAGCAGTTATTTTTCACGATAAAATCACGGGGTAACGGACAGTCCCAAATTCATGCTTGGACATATGAAACTAAGTCATGAAGCGATTATCATGATCGGGACAACTTTTACAGGAATACATGTACTTATTCGACGGCATTAAATAAAGGTTATCAATAATTAGCTCCCCAATTCTTAAAACATCGAAAAATTATAGTTAATTTTTATATAGTGGTTATTTTAAAATAAAATTGATGGTAAACATGTAAAACCATATTTTAATTAAAATGGGCATTTCACAAAAATACCATCAATTTCTAAGAATTTATATTTTCATTATGATACCACGAACTTTGGAAAAATAGTATTTTCCTTAAAATACCCTAAACCTTTCCAGGTGATATTTTTATTAAAATACCACAAACTTTTTTGAATCATAATTTTTATTAAAATACCATGATCTTGGTAGACTAATTATTTTTATTAAAATACCCTAAACTTTTAAAAGCTAAGGTTTTTCTTTAAAGATCAATAATAATCCAAAAAACTAGATTTTTTACTAAATACCTTTAAGAAGTTAAATCTTACCAAAAATACCCCCGACTTCGAAAGTGAAGTTTTTAAATTAGAATTTCACTAAAATACCATTACCTTTTATAAAAGAGATTCTTTTATTAAAATACCATAATCTATATAATAAAAGATTTTTCGTTAATATACCATATAAATATCACTCTTTTATAAAGAGATATCTTTATAAAAATGCCACAATATTTATTAAAAGATAATTACCCTAAAAATACCATGACACTTCATAAAACAATATTTTCCCCTAAATTACCATGGTTTTTATATAATCAATAATTACGATAAAATACCATAGTCCTTTAAAAACTAAGGTTTCTGTAAAATACCGTGTTTACTTTACAAACTATAATGGAACGAGATATAACCAAAAGCCGTGGAAGTCCACATCGACTGAGATATCGTCTACTTAAATCCAAATTTTGATATATCACACGACATGACCTACGATACAGTTAGAATTATAATGCGCGAACCCAGGTATGGAATACTATTACAAATGAAGATCTCTGCAGGCAGGATGAACAGTCCCAACTATTAGTGTATATGCCCTAGAGACCATTATTGTATCATACTGGTTTGTATCTTACTTAATGGAAGCTTGGGATATTCACAGTTGTATTGACAGTCTTGCTCAAAATGATAGTATGCTACTTGGTTTGTTTCTATTTCAATATGTGCATGTGTTTCTTTTAGCATATCGCTTATACATATTAGTAGAGCCCTTAGGATCTTTTCTCGATTACCAGCGTTGTGATGGCAGTCACACTAGTGGGGGCTGGGTAATCTACAAGCACATCCTTATACAGGTCCCTAGTCGTAGGATTATCGAGACGAGGCATCGATACTCCGGAGTAGACTAGTGTATACGCTTCTCATCCCAGCAGGGGAGATGGTCTATCCCACAGCCATTAGTATGTCGTACTGGAGATAGTATGCAGGTGCTCGTTAGGTTACGAGTACACCGGACAGAACTCGTAGGGAACTGTTGGTTGGTATTATACTTATCGTCGGGTAGTAGTTCCCAGGTGACATGAGTACAGCTTAGTCCGTCAACTTGACACTGCTACTTCGCATCGAGTATGTTCCCACTGTACTTTGATTACTACCCTACCACGGCTCAAAAGAGTCGTGCAAATAGATAGTAGTTGGGTGCAGTCCCGAAGCACTTGGAGGCAGTGGCGGTCAGATAGGATTCGTCTCTCCCAGTATTGGGGGTTGATATCGTGCTGTGTTCGGAGAGCCATTACACAAAGTCCCTGGCCAGGGCAAGCGAGATTTACTGGTAGGTATTCCAGTAGTTTCTCAGGGTGTTTTGGGCTACATTCCGGCACGACTTATTGCGCTATTAGGGGTCTGACGATTACCGCTCCCTAGTCCCGATATGCGATACTCTAAGACAAACAGACCGGACTGTACGGAAATTGTCACCGTAAGGCTCAGTAAGAGTCCGAGTGAGTTTGCTCATCGGTCTTCTTGTCGACAGATACCTGGGTAGCCGTTACGTGCAGCTAGTACCGTTGACGGCTTGTGGTTAAACCCATTACCAACGTACTGTCGAGTCTTTAGAGTCCCACACAGAGGGTTTCCCTACTTCAGGCAATTAATGTAGACGTCGTATGGTATTACGACCTGGGCTTCGATCACGTACGTGTACTTGTACACTGATGATGATCAGGCAGACAGTACTAATGGGCTTTGGTTTAAGCCGGATCCTAGTATTGTATTATTGGATTGTCATCGTCTCAGGGTATCCGTGTTTTTCGGAATGCGGATACGGATATGTATATACGGTATGAGGGGTATTCTTTTAATTTGTCAAGGTATGCTTCTAGAAGGTGCTACATCATTATTGGATTTATCCATTTTGTTAAATGGATTAATGATGTGGAAATGGAGGAGACATGCTTGGCATGGTGGGGGAATGGCTCATGGATTAAAATATGTGTTTGGATTCACTATTGAGGCATGGCACATATATTTTATAGTTTCTAGCCATAGCTCAATAAGTGAGATGTGGGATTATATATGTGATCCATTCTCTACACTCGGTTTCTTGATGCTTCATTTTCTTCACCTGAGATTTCTTGAGTTTCTCTCCTCTCTTGAGCTCTCTAGGTCTCCTCCATCATCTTCTTCCTCAATTCTAAACCCTAACATTCACATGTGTTGTGAGCCAAGGGTTTAGTGAGACAAACAATCCATTAACACATTCTACATCTCCTACGCTAGTTGGCTTAGCAAACCTTCTACCCTAGTTACCTCACTTGGAGGTTGAAGCTTGGAGCACAAACCTTCGCAGTGGATCATCTTTGACAAGAGAAGACCGATGGAGAAAGCTCGATCCGATCTCCGAGGAGCCTAGGAGAGGACCACAAGAAGACCCGAAGGACTTGATCTACTAGGTATAAGAATCTACCATAGTAGATAAATCCTCAAGTTAGTATAGCTAGTTAAGGCTTTAGTAAGATCATGGTGTAATAGCCGGTGTTGCGTAGTCAAAAGATTACCGTTTTTGAAATTTCCGCCTCCCCGCGAACCGCGGAGTGCGCGACACTGGCTTACGGTGGTATCAGAGCAAGTAAAACCTTAACTAGCCAGTTAGCAAAGTGTTAGAAATTTGATCACCGGAAAAATCGCAAAAATGCGTCAAGAAATGCACAGTTTCTGTCGATTTTCAAAACTGGTCCAAAAATGTTTTCAGGGACATTAAAAATACGTACAGGCTTTTTGTAAGGCACCCAAGAAAAATGAGGTCGTAACTCAGTTAGACCGCCGCGGAAGCGCGGTGAAACCATGCGTTTCACCGTGGATCCGCTGCCGAGTCGACTCCGAGTCAACTCATTTTTCCTGCAGTGTGTCTATCTTGGTGTTTTATGATTTTTCTGATACTTTGTTTCTACCCAGAATCTTTTGTGTACTGTGTCTATCTTTCTGATACTCCGAGTCAACACATATATCCGTGATGTTGTTATGATGGTTTGTGTATATGAACTTGTTGGATCGTCGTGGATGAATAGCCGGGGATGTGAGATGAGGGTTTTCATTCTTTCATTCGATGTAAATTTGTGAAGTGATGTAATATTATTTTTGCGGGGCACATCCGGGTTGAGGTTGTAGCCACCATTGTATTATTTCTTTTACTGTTTTTGCTCCTATGATAGACCCAAGGTGGGGTGCACAAACTACCAGGTACTTTGAAGTGCCGAGTGGCCTACTCACTTTGTTGAGAGAGGTTGCTTCACTTCGGGTATTTGGCGGATAGTTTGTCGCACCCGTAGGGGTCTAGGGTGGGGTTTGGCTATTCATCACGACCGTGGAATCCGTCTTTCGTTACAGGCTCAAACGAAATACGGAATTCCTAGTATATCCAATATGTTCATCTGTGATCTGGAATGCCTATCATTGCGTCTGACGAATGGATATTATTATATATGTATTATATAATAGACGTTGCTTATGTTTTGTATCCGCGCTAGTCCAGCCCCCGCTCTGTCGTTAGTTAAGTAACCTAACGGGTGATGACGGGGCCCCGTGGCAAATACGAATGGCATAAGCGTACGTTGTATTTTCTTTGTTTTCTGCAATGGTAGGTTAATTGATGGGACTGCATTAAATTAATGCAAAGCAAACAAACCAAAGATGAATCGTTGGAACATTTTTAAACCACTCGGTTATTTTAAAACAACAGACTTTTAAATGCGGATCTTAAACCACTCCTTTTAAAAGCTATCAGGTTCTTTCGATTATATCAAGTTCACTACGTTCACGGTTTCACCAAAACCATTTGTAGCCCTCCGTCATTTCATATGAATAGTCAGTAGTATTCAAACTATGTTTGTTAGCCTTCGTCAAGGCATAGTGATTGGTACCTGTCGGGTGTTCATATGTAGCATAGATAAATGTGTTGGTTTGGGATAGTCGTATACCTTGTTGGCCTTCGTCAAGGGTATATACGGGTGGGTTCAAATTAACCTGGACAATGATGGGTAGAACTTGACATGTGACTTATGATTTGTTGGCCTTCGTCAAGGTCATAAGAGCATGGGGCAAAAATCCACATTGGGAGTTTCTAAAGAAACTGAAACTTGCTAGTGCTGCATACCATTTAGAGTGTGATAATGTTGGTAGGATTCCTTCAGGGTTATCACACAATGATATTTGGATCCCGATCCTACTGTGAGTATCCGCTACTCCTCAGGACATTCTTCACTTAACGATCAATACTATAAACCAAGTAGGTGTCTAGAACAGTGTTAGCGGGGCTACGCCTCCAGGGAAAAGAGGTTATTTAATTAATGAACATAGCGAAAGCATCGTAAAACCTTCCTCGAAGTACCGACACTAGCCTGGCTGAACGGTTAAGCAAGTATTGTACGGTGAGATTAATCCTGACTAATTCTTCTTTTATGGTTTGAGGAAGAATTCGAGAAACAGTGGGAGCCATCCTGTTTAGATAAATTAAAAACCAATCTAAACTTGCAAGAGTATCATGCTAAGTGTTTTCTTCTCTCTCTCCTGCAGCGACCCCGTGACCAGACATAGGTTACATCTAGATAATAAAATGACTGAATCTAACTACAATGACAGGCAAAAGTCTGTCCATATGTCCATTGCCTATGACAAGCTGGGACACCTCATTACTACTCAAGCCCCTGCCGTCCCAGGTCCAGTTTCCACCATCACGGATATTGATATCCGTAAGACATCGGAAAAAGACTGTGCGAATGCCAAGTGCCTCGTGTTGGCCTCAGTGGATGGTGTAAACCAAAGGCAGCATGAGAAGATGGACTTAGCTTCCATCTTCCTCCATATCAAAGATTTATATAGAGAGCAATCTCGTATCGCAAGATATGAGATCTTGAAGGAATTTCTTCAAGCGAGGTTGGCTATCGGGTCATCCGTAGGGGACAACATCCTTACGATGACTAGCTATATTGATAAGCTCATGGACCTAGAGACCACGTTGGAGAACGAGTCACATACTGACTTGATTCTACAGTCCCTACCTCCTACTCACACTCAGGGGAAGAAAGTTATACTTCCAGTTGAGGGCACCCTGAAGGAAACCAGGGTGACACCCACTCAGCTTATTGGGGAACCTTCCTCTTCTGCATCCAAGGCGAAAGCAAAAGGTAAGAAGAAGAAGACCTCCACAAAGTTGATATGCGGTGTCAGTAAGGTAGAAGGACAGAGAAGGGCAAAAGTTTCTGGGCTAATAGTAGGGAAGGAGGGATATTCCTATTGTCACGGGAAAGGGCATTGGCAGAGGGATTACAGGGCTTTGAAAGCCAGAATCCAGGATCCGAAACATGTTGTGGCTGCGACTTCGGGTGTGTTTGTAATAGAAAACTGTATGTCAATTAACTTTACTTCTTGGGTATTAGATACCGGATCAGGATCTCATATCTGTAATTCATTACAGGCTTTGAGAAACCATAGAGTTATCAGGTTAGGTGATATGACTCTCAGGGTTGCTAACGGAATGAGCGTGGACGCTGAATCCGTAGGGGAATAACACCTTGGATTGACAAGTGGGCAGATATTGATTCTACGTAACTGTTTGTATGTACCTAGTCTATCTTGTAACATCATATGTGTATCCTTACTTTCTAAGGAAGAATATGATTTTACATTTGTAAGCGATGTGGTCCACATCCACCTAAATCAAACTTTGATTGGGTTAGGTACATTAGATAACGGAATATACGTATTAAATCAAGCTCAGGTTTTCAGTGTCCAGAACACACATAAAAGAAAGTCTCCGGAACTAAATCAGGCTTTCTTATAGTATTGTAGACTGGGTCACATCAATGAAACATGATTGACGAAGCTACATAGAGAGAGATATTTGGATCCGTTCGAATATCAGTATTATGCAACTTGTCAATCTTGTCTTATGGGAAAGATAACAAAGACTCCGTTTACTGGACACGGAGTAAGAGCAAGCGAGCTCTTAGGACTCATACACAGTGATGTGTGTAGTCCAATGCCTACACATGCGTGAAGTGGTTATTCATACTTCATTACTTTTACGGATGATTTCTCTAGGTATGGACATATCTTCTTGATGAAACATAAATTCGAGGCCTTTGAGAAATTTCGGGAATACAAGAATGAAGTGGAAAAACAAACATGCAAAAGTATCAAGACACTGAGATCTGATCGAGGTGGTGAATACTTGAGTGCCGAGTTCCTGGATTATCTAAAAGAGAATGGTATTCTCTCTCAACTTACTCCTCCATACACACCACAACACAACGGTGTATCGGAAAGGCGGAATCGAACCCTATTGGATATGGTTCATTCCATGATGAGTAACGCTGAGTTGTCGCGATCCTTCTGGGGTTATGAACTAGAATCAGCTGCATATCTTCTGAATAAGGTTCCTACCAAGACTGTACCTACCACACCATATCAGATATGGAGTAGGAAGAAACCCTATCTTAAGTACCTTAAGACATGGGGATGTCCAGCTTTTGTTAAAAAGCAGCATGCGGACAAACTCGAGACACGCTCAGTACTGTGTAAATTTGTGGGATACCCAAAGAACTCCAGAGGGTATTATTTCTATTGCGCAGAGGAAAAAAAAGTCTTTGTTTCTCGTCATGCCCACTTCTTGGAATCTGAATTTTTAGAAAATCAGAAAAGTGGGAGCGCAATAGAACTGGAAGAAATTCCTGAACCACAAGCTATTACTGAAAGCTTGGTAGAACCAGAGGTTTCAGAAGAACCGGACATTCCAGCGCCACTCCGTAGAAGTACTAGGCAGTCTCATCCGCCAGAGAGATACTACGGTTTTCTCATAGACGGGGATCGAGAGGATTGCATCATTAACAATGATGAGCCTACTAGCTTCCAGCAAGCCATTCATAGCGGTGACTCGGCAAAATAGCTGGATGCAATGCGGACCGAAATGGAGTCCATGTACACCAACAAAGTATGGACTTTGGACATTGCTCCAGAAGGGGTAAAACTCGTAGGCTGCAAATGGATTTTCAGAAAGAAGATTGGTGTAGATAGACAGGTTGAAACCTATATGGCTAGACTTGTTTCAAAAGGTTTTCGTCAAAGACCTGGTTTGGATTATGATGAAACCTTTTCTCCAGTGGCTATGCTCAAATCCATTCGGATCCTTCTTGCCATTGCTGCCTTCCACGATTATGAGATCTGGCAGATGGACGTAAAGACGGCTTTTCTAAATGGAAATTTGGAAGAGTGCGTCTATATGGATCAGCCAGAGGGTTTCATTTAGAGTGGAAGCAGCGGGAAAGTGTGCAAATTGCTTAAGTCCATTTATGGGCTAAAGCAGGCATCGCGGAGTTGGAACATCTGTTTTGATGTGTTTCCCCTAATCAGAGCAAAGCTCTGTTCAAATTTTGAAATTTGAAATGAAGCAGTGCTTCATAAAAGCGTTGGCGCCAAGAGCGCCAGCGCTAAGAGTCAAAGACTCTGAGGCAGCGCTCACGTGCAAAGCAAGAGAGCGATCGCGCCAGCGCTGAGAGTCAAAGACTCTGAGGCAATGCTCACGTGCAGAGCACGAGAGCGCTGGCGCCAAGTGCGTCAGTGCTAAGAGTCAAAGACTATGAAGCAGCGCTCACGTGCAAGGCACGAGAGCGCCAAGCGCTAGAACTAAATGTTCCCCACCGTTGGATCAAATATCCAACGAAGATGATAAATTATCAAATTACCAGAATAAAATTCTGTTAAGGAAATACTCCTCAGAATCTTTCTAAACAAGAAAGATTGTGCTCTGTAAATCAGTGCACCGTTGGATCAAAGATCCAATGGTGATTGAAAATCACCAAGATACAAAGTAATCTCTGTATGGGAAAATAATTTTCCAATCTTGTTAATAACAAGAAAGATGTCTTCTGTAAAACAGAAGCCCTAGGATCAAAGATCCAATGGTGGGGAAATGTCCCCAAATTAATCAGAAGAAGATTGCCTTAACTGATCAACATCCACTATATAAAGACCCCAAGACTTCAAGTCTTGCACAGAGGAACCCCCCTCCCCCCAAACTTTGAGAAATTTCAAAGAGAAGAGCAATCTCTCGGAAGAAGAATTTCTTCAAGGTAAATAAAACAGAGAGAACAAAGCATCTCATCAAAAAAAGAACCTAGTTCTTTTTCTAGATCATAGATCTGCAAAGACAGAAGTCTTTTATAAAAATAGAAGAGATTGAGACATCTCATCATAAAAAGGGAGGGAGAAGAACTTAGTTCTCTTTAAATCACAGATCTATAAGACAAAGACAAAGTTTTTTACAAAAACAGAAGAGATTGTAACATCTCCTATTAAAATAAGAACTTAGTTCTTAGATCTATGAGACAAAGTCTCCTATGAACGAGAATTTAATTCTCAGAGTACAGAACTGACCAAAACGGCCAAAGGAGCGATTTAGCGCTCCAAGTCTAGCGCCCTGCATTCATAGGCCGGCGTTCAGCGCCAAGCGTGCCACGTGCTCCTCACGTGGGCGCTACTTAATAAAGAGCGCTCTGCACTCATTGACTGGCGCTCAGCACCAAGCGCGCCACGTGCTCCTCACGTGTGCGCTATTTCACAAGAAGCGCTCTGCAGTCATTGACTGGCGCTCAGCGCTAAGCGCACCACGTGCTCCTCACATGTGCGCTATCTCACAGGAAGCGTCTTAGCGCTCTAAGTCTGGCGCTCAGTGCCAAGCGCGCCACGTGCTCCTCACGTGGGCGCTGAGGGAACATAAAATGTTCTTTAAATAAAGCCCAAGAGCCATAATGAGGGCTCAACACTCAATAAAAGACAAAAAGGGTGTCGGAACCCAAACCAATGCTCAGCATTGTTAAATAAAAAAGGACTGAGCCAAATTAAATGTTCAACATTTTAACTGAGTGGGCCGAGTCCAAGTTGGCCATATGTCCCTTATTCAGATTAATTGAGCCCATATGCTCATAAATCTTTTTAACCGATCTTAGTCCCAAACTTGACTACAGATCTCCCAACCAACATTGGTGCAAGGGTACATCTCTTCATTCCTCTGATATGTGTCGTTGTAATTCTTCAACGTCTTCAGAAAGGTGGCGGGTCCCGACAACCAGACATTCCATGGACTATGGTGTCCTTAAACTTTACGGACTGTGGGGTCCTTAAATTCATGGACTATGATGTCCTTAAACTTTATGGACTGTGAGGTCCTTAAACTCATAGACTATGATGTATTTAAACTTTACAGACTATGATGTCTTTAAACTGTCACGGACTATGATGTCCTTAAACCCAATGGACCGATATGTCCCTAAACTAAAACAATAGAGCCCAAATGCTCTTTTGTTGGATCTAAACGATCCTGTTAAGTAGATCTTAGTCTAAAATTGGACTAACGTATCCTTAACAAACGTTTAAGTTGATCTTAATCTCAAACAAGATTAACGATCCTTGAACCCAACCCAAACCCAAATCTAAGAAAATACGGATTTGGACTAATCCACGCCCTACGGGCGACAACATAAATTAGTCTTCGTATACAATCCACGGGCATCCAAAAATAAAACAAACAAACACGACACAAAGTGATCATCTGGAGAAGCAGAAAGTGGTTACCGCGACGCGGTAGTGTAATTAACTGCAGGGGCATACGCCTGCAGGGAAGAGCGTCCCCATAATCAAAAACCCCTCACAATGAGGGGGAATCTGACGAAGTCTGCTACAACGGCCGCATATGTCTAAACCTCCGATACATGGTGCCATAAATCAACTTGGCATCTTCGGAGAGGTGGTCGGATAACACCAAATAGCATCTGCCCACAAATTTAGGCAAGACGACCTACGCGGTTTCGTCTCTGTTTTCGGCGGTGAACAGATTCTGGCACGCCCGGTGGGACCTTTTCCTCTTTCCACTCCACACTTCGCGTGTCGTGTTCGCGAACGAATCGCGGGTTTGCTATGGTTTCCCCTGAATTCGAGGTACTAAGATTTGGTGTCTTGCTCCGTGCAGAAAGCAGAAGATCAATGGTTTTCAACTGCAACAACTCCCACTCCGTCCTTACCGGAGGAGTGACCTACGGGCCTCAAGCGGCCTCCGTTTTCATGATGCCAGTAGAACAGGTGACGCAAGCCACCACTGGGCTGTTCTTTAGGACCATGATCCCACCGATGAACTTCAACGCCCCGCTGCCATCGCAAGAAGTTCCGAAGAAGTCGGTCTTTGATCGGCTTGCAACTACCGCAGCCCCTCTCAACGGGTCGCCCAAATCCAGCGCCTCGGTCTTTAACAGACTGGGCCAAAACTCCAATGGGCCCGTGAAGAAGCCCGCGATACCTGAGGGGGTTATCCCGAAACGGATAGACATCCTGATCGCACGCTTTTGGCGTGTCGGATGTTCAAAGAATTAAAGTATAACCGCGATCAGGACGGTGTCGCTTTGCAGCTAGCCGGTTGAGCACGGGTCGGTCCACAGGGAGATGGTGGTATCTTACCTTCTTGTCTTAGACGAGTCAATAAAGAATCTGTATGTTGTTTGATCTAACCTATGTGTATTATTTGCAAGTATAAAGTTGTTAAGAAAAGATACGAGATTATAAGCTAAAGAAATCCGTACTCAAAACCTTTGAGCCGAGTCTTGACCAATTGAAGCTAAGCAATTGGCAACAACGTGGATTAGGGGATTTAAGCGCGGTATTCGTGGAATCCGGCTTATTTACCCTTGTCCTTCCGTTCTTGTCTCTTGCTTTCGCCTTCGGCCAAACCGAACGCAACCGGTCGCGGTTAGGAATCACCGTTACCTTGTCAGGGTAGGGTGCCTAACGGAGCGCTTACGTATGGTTTGGGCGAAGTTCAAATGGAAAATAACGGGAAAAGGAATTGGAAAAGAAATGTTAACTTATAATACCGTATTTCTTCTTAACAATAATAATTACATTCATTCACAAGAAAGAACCAAAAAGAGAGAACAAAAAGAAAAGAACAAAGAAAAGAAAAGATACAAGTAATTAAAGTACATGGAATAAAATTGCAAGTAAGTAAAGCAAGAATGAAGAATGCAAGTAATAAATAAGCAAATAAAAAGAACACGGAAGTAGAACTCAAGCCAAGCATGTGATCAATAGCCAACCCTTAAACTTGCAAGCTCAATGAAGAGGTTGCAAGATCAAGGGAAGGGTAGAGAACGCATGTGAAGTGAAGAACTAGTCCCGTGAGAAAATACGACCCTTGAGATCAATAACTAACCCTTAACCATTCAAGCTCAATGAAGAGGTTGAATGATCAAGAGAAAGCAAAAATCTCAAGGGGGAGCGAAACTAACAAGAAAGATAAAAATCCCTCATCTTCATTAATCTTCCACTCAAAAAGCTCTCACTACAATTTTAATGGAGAAAGAATGAAGAAGAAGAAGAAGAACAAAACTACACAAAAAAGAGGCTAAAAAAAAGCTCTCTTGGTTTGGCTCAGATCTGCTGTATTTATAGGCAGAGGGTTGAAGATCTAGGGCAACCACCAGAACACAGATAAAAAGACCCAAATAACCCTGAAAAATGATGCTCTGTGGAGGCCGTACGGCCGCGTTTCCGCGGCCAATACCCCCTATTGGCCGCGGAAACGCGGCAGTCTAGTGGAGTTGGGCAGTGGGTTTTCTGGTGGTTTCCTGGTTTTGTATTTCCTCGTGTTTGCAAACTTCAAAATGCACAAAAGTCTTCCAGAATATCTGCAGTTTTCTTAGTCCAAGATTGCATTCTTTTCTTTACTTTTGACTTTATCTCCCTCGAGCTCCGCGCACCCATTGATTCTTGTGCAGCCCCCCTCGTGCTCTGTGCTTGTCCCAGACACGAATGACCACTGTCACATGTCTTGAATCTGGAACCGGTACTCGGCACTGGACGGATATGAATGACCGGAACCCGGTTTTTATCTGTTGACAACAGATGTTCTGTATTTGGCGTAATTGTGGAGATTTTATCTTGATTTATAATATTTGGACTGGAAACCTGCAATCTGTAAACATGTAACAAACACGGATAAAAACCACCTACCTATAAACACACGAGTGTAAGAATGGGCGGTATAAAATGCAATATTCTGGTATGAACAAATACCCCCAAACTTAACTTTTGCTCGTCCCGAGCAAAACCAATTATTTACAAAAATAAAAACCTAACCGCACTTTCGCAGGGAACGCGATTGCACTGAGCGTGTGCAACAAGCCGTTAAACCTCTAGGTGTCCCTAGTAGGAGGAGTGTTGTCTCCTGAGGGTTTTCAGCGGATTACACCCACAAAATCCCGTCAAGCTAGTGTCATAAAATAACAAAGATTCAAACCCTAAAGTTTTGTTTCAGAAAATAACAATTCTATAATCCTAAGTCTAGACTATCGAACCTTTATTTTTCACACCTCGCTTCTTATTTAACTACAGATTTTATATGTCTTTACGTGTAGTGCAAATAGTGTCGTTAAGTTCCAGAAGGATCGATTAAAGTCATCATGTCGCACAATAAAGCCCAGATAACAATTTTAAAAGGATCACATAAGTTTTATAAAGAGTTAAGCATTTTTCAAGTTTCGTTTTCCAGTAAGGTTTCAACTTCAGAATTTCTATCTTCCCTAACAGGAAACTAGGTCTTATTCTTCACTCTACCTTTTTCTTGTTTTCATTTCATACACACCTCTGTGAACGTGCAATAGTCTTTATCATAGAATAAAACCTTCATATCTCCGTTAAATTTTTTTATAAAAGCCTGTCTTTTATCAAGATTATTCTCACACAAAGAACCGTTAGGAATTTTAACTCGGAGAGAACACTTGCTTGACTTTGTTTTTATCTGGACTTGCTAGGCTTCTTAGCGAGCTTTGGGCCAATGCACCCAAACCAGTTGGTTTTAGGGCATTAGGTGTAGAAACACCCCGGCGGACTTAATTACTCAAGTTACCCAGGTCCAAAAACAAAAGACAGTTTTGTCGTGAAAATCAGATGATTTAATACGAACTGAGGTATAACCGGCAGTTCAAATATTTTTTTTTTGGATAAAAGACGTGTTTAGTGGGTTTGGTGTGTAATCATTCCAATCAAGTTTCCGATGGGTTATTTTTCAGACTTAGTTCCAATTACGGTATCAATAACATTCCTTCATATTCGCTTTACTTCATAAACTATTCTTGACATTACTTATTTCAGAACAAACCTATTTGATCCTCAGAAAATCATTTATCTGTTTAAAAGTTTTTAAACATAAAAGACTTGTCATCTAATTTCAAAAACTCACGACACGTGTAGTGTGATGTAAAGACGTATATCAGCTATAGTTAACTTCAAAGGAGAGTTATCTTTCAGGTTTACAAAATCTAAACATAAGATTTAGTTATTCCTATTTTTTCAAACAAAAACCGTCGAATGTTGAATCAGAGTTCTTCCACAATCTAACTTGACAAAAAGTTTTTATAATTTTTGGAAATTTTTCGATTTTTGTGGGTTTTTAATAAGGTATGCAAATGCAAAATATACAAATGAATGCGAAGGAAGAAAGCTTACCGAGCACACCCCCAAACTTAAACTTGACAGTACCCTCACTGTCAGGCTATACCAAGAGGGTCAAAATTGCCGGCGCTCCCTAAAAACAAATTATACACAACAAAGAAAACAAAAAATATATACAAAAAAGGTGTCCCCCCCAAACTTAAGTAAAACAGTGTTTCCACTGTTAAGCGTTGAAATTCGGGATTAGGGGGGAAAGAGAACAGTATCCATCTATACAAGGCCTTACACAGGCCAAAAGTTAACACCAACCATTCAAAGATTTTATCTCTATAATGTACAGGTTGGTGGAAGAAGGCGTAGAGAAAAGAGATGGAGAATACGCGAGACCGTATGCGAAGAGAAGCGGGATACGGTCTTGGTATATAAGAGGAAGAAGAATGGTGGAAGGGAAAAAGAAGTGGAATACGAACTTGAGGGTGCAAATGGAGTAAATAGATTAGCACAATTTGTGATGAGCGATGTGTAAAAAGTGATTGTGCTAATATATTTACTCGTCGAGAAATTGGGTCGAATCCCTCAAGATTCATAAGAAACCATGGGTACGCCGAACTTGGTAAACCAGACATAGGAAGTGAAAATGATACGGGTTCTTGCAAGGTCGGAACGATGGAAATGATGGAGGAAAGTGGTTGAGGAAGGGTATCGGTTAAGGGTTCTGGAGGGTGTACACAGTCAGTGAAAGGAACAGGATGAATTGGAAAATCCGACTCATCATCTAGAACTGTTTCATCCTCAAAAATATCCTCAAAATTCTCCTCAAAGTTAAGCTCATCCATGCATATTTCATCAAAGTCCAGACGCATATGGAGTTCGGGAAAAACATTTAATGACTCGGGATGATGATTTGAAGAGACAAACTCAGCCAAATCTACGGGTTCATCATCCAAAATATTCCCAGCGTCAATATCCTTAATCAAGTGAAAATCAAAATTCTCTGACACCTCAACCAAAGCATGGATATTAATCAATTCAGGTTCTAAGATGGAGGTGTAGAGGTCAAAAGGATTGGGTGTGGTTTCACTTGGCAAGGTCCTTTCATAATCGGGCAAATCAAACACTACAAAGTCGCACAACTCATTAAACATTCTATCTTCAACTGATAATTCATTTGGGACACTAGATAGACTTTCAACACAGGAGTTGTGGGATTCAATTTGAGACGGGTAGGTTTGATTTGGAAGGGGGTATATCTCACTCTCTCCACTCAAATTCACAGCCTGTCCTGCCGCCTCATCATACATTGAAAAAGTTGGAGCTAGTTGGAAACTAGCTATCGGGTCAGTAGGTTGTATGAGAGCGGCCATGGACGCATTCAAATCCATCATCTGCTGTGAAGCTACCCGAAATTCTTCCAAAGTTCGCTCAAGACTAGACATAGGTTGTGAAGGGGTTTCAGTAAAAGATTCAAAGTTGTTTGGATACTGAAAACTCCTAAAAGGCTGTGTAGAAGCAATGTCTAGGGAAGGTGTAAAAGTTGGGTAGGACTGGTAGGAATTGAATGGCTGGACAGGAGTGGGATCAACATTGGGATAAGAAGGTGAATGGAATTGTTGATCCCAAGAATTTGTAGTGGTGAAAGGAGTGAAAGATCGGCTACGAGATTATTCAATACGTTCAGCAATAGACATAGGTCTTGGGGTTACAACTGGATTTTCAAAAGGGGTATCAACGCAAGAAGGTGTGAATGTTTGAAACGGTTGATACGAAGTGGATTGCGGGGTCCAGTTGTTCGTCCTAGACGCGTCTATCCGATCTTTCAAAGAAATTTTTGGCATGGATGGATCGTTCGAAGTTCGACCAAAACAAGAACCGTAGGAAGTAATGTCTGGTTGTGGGTACCAAAGTTCGGCAAGAGTTTTACAAGGTGGAGTACCCATGATATGAAGAGAGAGAGAAAAAGGTAGAGAAAAGGAGGGAAAAAAGAATGTGATATTTTTTTTTTAATTTTTTTTTTAAAATATTAACAAAAGAATGAAGTATACACAAAAAGAATAAAAACAATCACGACACAAAAATACCACACACCTAATCGTTCTAGGGTTCACCTAGGTCAACTAGACCTGCTCCAGAACTTAATTGTCGAAGTAAAACTGTGTCGAGAAACAGGCTCAAGATACACTGATCACGAGGCCAGGTAAGTGCAGAGATAAGGGGAGGTTTTCCAACGCTTTCACGAAGTTCCTTAATTAAATAACCCTTTCTCTTTTGGCGATTTCGCCGTTAACACTTTCCTAGACACCCCGTAAACAATATACCGTTAAGCAAGGTTCTAAACACAGTTAACTTCTCCTAGTGAGCGCGAAGTCCTTAAGGCTTAAAGTCTAGTTTCTTTTAAAATTTGTGCGGGTAAACGTTATGCTCAAGTTCGTGATTTGTGGGCCACGGAAAAGGTGATGAAATCCTTTACCGTATGTTGTGGGGTTCGCTTGCCCTTAAGTCCGTATTAATTGATGCAATGCGCAATTCAAAAAATTCTTATAAAGAATCAAACAATCGTTTTTTAGTTTAAGCGCGGCGCTGCAACAAATACGGGTTAGTCAATTTTTAGCGTTTGCTAGCGAACTTGCAAAGAATCCTGCAAAGAATAGTATATTGGATGCGTCGGATTTGAGAAGAAGGTGTTAGTAAAGTACGTACCGTTAAGTTTTGGGTTAGGAAACCCCCGTTGAATCAAATCCGGTAAGCTTGAAAGGTTCGCTTGCGCGGGTCAAACTACCGGGATCTTTGGCACTGTTCTTCGTAAGCACCTTAACTTTGAATGTGCACTTTGCTCCCCACAATTGCAGTTTGCAAATACGCAAAAATCTGCACACTTGCCCACAAAAATTATCAAAAAAAACAAAAAGATTTTTTTTTTTTAAATATATACAAAAAGAATATTAACCCGAATAACAAGAAAGAAAATACGCTACCGTCTCCCCGGCAACGGCGCCATTTGATCGCACGCTTTTGGCGTGTCGGATGTTCAAAGAATTAAAGTATAACCGCGATCAGGACGGTGTCGCTTTGCAGCTAGCCGGTTGAGCACGGGTCGGTCCACAGGGAGATGGTGGTATCTTACCTTCTTGTCTTAGACGAGTCAATAAAGAATCTGTATGTTGTTTGATCTAACCTATGTGTATTATTTGCAAGTATAAAGTTGTTAAGAAAAGATACGAGATTATAAGCTAAAGAAATCCGTACTCAAAACCTTTGAGCCGAGTCTTGACCAATTGAAGCTAAGCAATTGGCAACAACGTGGATTAGGGGATTTAAGCGCGGTATTCGTGGAATCCGGCTTATTTACCCTTGTCCTTCCGTTCTTGTCTCTTGCTTTCGCCTCCGGCCAAACCGAACGCAACCGGTCGCGGTTAGGAATCACCGTTACCTTGTCAGGGTAGGGTGCCTAACGGAGCGCTTGCGTATGGTTTGGGCGAATTTCAAATGGAAAATAACGGGAAAAGGAATTGGCAAAGAAATGTTAACTTATAATACCGTATTTCTTCTTAACAATAATAATTACATTCATTCACAAGAAAGAACCAAAAAGAGAGAACAAAAAGAAAAGAACAAAGAAAAGAAAAGATACAAGTAATTAAAGTACATGGAATAAAATTGCAAGTAAGTAAAGCAAGAATGAAGAATGCAAGTAATAAATAAGCAAATAAAAAGAACACGGAAGTAGAACTCAAGCCAAGCATGTGATCAATAGCCAACCCTTAAACTTGCAAGCTCAATGAAGAGGTTGCAAGATCGAGGGAAGGGTAGAGAACGCATGTGAAGTGAAGAACTAGTCCCGTGAGAAAATACGACCCTTGAGATCAATAACTAACCCTTAACCATTCAAGCTCAATGAAGAGGTTGAATGATCAAGAGAAAGCAAAAATCTCAAGGGGGAGCGAAACTAACAAGAAAGATAAAAATCCCTCATCTTCATTAATCTTCCACTCAAAAAGCTCTCACTACAATTTTAATGGAGAAAGAATGAAGAAGAAGAAGAAGAAGAACAAAACTACACAAAAAAGAGGCTAAAGAAAAGCTCTCTTGGTTTGGCTCAGATCTGCTGTATTTATAGGCAGAGGGTTGAAGATCTAGGGCAACCACCAGAACACAGATAAAAAGACCCAAATAACCCTGAAAAATGATGCTCTGTGGAGGCCGTACGGCCGCGTTTCCGCGGCCAATACCCCCTATTGGCCGCGGAAACGCGGCAGTCTAGTGGAGTTGGGCAGCGGGTTTTCTGGTGGTTTCCTGGTTTTGTATTTCCTCGTGTTTGCAAACTTCAAAATGCACAAAAGTCTTCCAGAATATCTGCAGTTTTCTTTGTCCAAGATTGCATTCTTTTCTTTACTTTTGACTTTATCTCCCTCGAGCTCCGCGCACCCATTGATTCTTATGCAGCCCCCCTCGTGCTCTGTGCTTGTCCCAGACACGAATGACCACTGTCACATGTCTTGAATCTGGAACCGGTACTCGGCACTGGACGGATATGGATGACCGGAACCCGGCTTTTATCTGTTGACAACAGATGTTCTGTATTTGGCGTAACTGTGGAGATTTTATCTTGATTTACAATATTTGGACTGGAAACCTGCAATCTGTAAACATGTAACAAACACGGATAAAAAGCACCTACCTATAAACACACGAGCGTAAGAATGGGCGGTATAAAATGCAATATTCTGGTATGAACACATCCGTGTTCCAACAAACGAAATCATCAAAGAGGCTTCTCCTGCTAAAGGATCGGTCTTCGCTAGACTGTCCACTCCAACTCCCGTTTCGGGCGAGATCACCAAAGTTGCTTCCTCTGCCCAAGGGTCAATCTTCGACAGGTTGGGCGCTTCTTCTCGGCGGACGTCAGTTTTCAAGAGGCTGGCACCGGCGCAACCCTTCACCAGAGCAGGGGGCATGATGAAGCCACTCCCCATGGCTGAGCCAATACCGTCTGCAAGGCATGCTTGACGTCGCCACTGGCATCGAGTGAGGAAGGCTGGGGGCATTTCCCCCTCTGGATTAACTCCACCAGCTCCGATGGTGGAAATTGATGCTGCTGTTCCAACTGGGAACAGCTTTGAACCACTTAACAGGGTACGCAAGAATTCGCCGACTGCCGTGCTGAAAAAGTCCCTTCCGCCTGCTAAAAAGATCACAAAGACAAAACCGGAACAGCCCCCTCAGCGGCTGTTCTCTAAAATCCATAGGGTCTGGCGAAGGGTCCAAGACTCTGTGATTAACCAGGACTACTCCAGCCAACCAAAGAAAATGAAAGTTCGGCAAGAGAAGGACCGCCCTGTCATGCCACAGAAGGTGTCGTCTACTTGGGTGCCCGCTACAACAGCCCCCTCAACTTCGACCGCCCATAAAAGGAGAAGGCCGGAGAAGATCCCCGTGTCTGCGACAAATCTCAAGGGCACTGAACCTAAACGCCCTAAGTCTGGGGGCATGGTAGTGCATACTGTTTATATGGCTTCCGGGAAAGAGGATAGCTGTATCTCCATGGGTCATCGACCACTCACACGGTCGGTAACTAAGGCTCAGGAGCAACAACAGCAAAAGCTCCAGAAGATGCTGACAACTATGGCCGCACTCACTAGGCCAAAAGCAAACCCGGAAGCATTGTCAGAGCAGCGTCAGGAGCAGGAAATCGATGCCGAATTCCTCCGAAGAATGCTTGAGAAGAAGGACAAAGAGGCCGCGGAACAAGCAGCCAATATAAAACAAATGGGGCTTTTATTCCAGGATATGGTCGGGATGATGATCCAGCCGGACCCTCCAGCCGAGGATCCTCCAGTAATAATTGAAGACGACATAGGAGAGTCATCGAACCCTCCTCTGGCCTTTTCAGCGGCCAAGGAAGAAACAATCTCGAAAGCTGCACTCGATGATTATCTAGCATAACAGATACGAGCTCATCAGGCAAATGAAGCAACTGGCCAAGTCGTCAGAACTGGATGACCATATCCAGGATGGTACGATCAGATAAAGTACCCGCCGGGATATACGATCCCTAAATTCCACGTGTACAAGGGGACAGGCAATCCCCATCAACATGTCGCTCAGTTCAGGGTTCTGTGTGGCAACACTGGAGGTGACGATAAGCTACCGCTTTGCCAATTCGTCGGCAGCTTGTCGGAGACAGCGTTCGAATGGTATTCAGAGCTTCCCAACGACTCCGTCAAAACTTTTACGAAGATGGAACTGCTATTCACCCAGCGTTTCGCCAGCGCTAGCGAACGTACCCTAATCACGGCATTGATCAATACCAGGGTGAAGCCAGGCGAAACCTGGGTTCAATACGCCATTCGATGGCGAAATCTATGGTCAAAATATGAACAACGCATAGAGGAAGCTCCTGGAGTGGGCATGTTTGTGGGAACCCTCGATCCGCAGGTGACCATATCTCAATTCATGACGTTCTTCAAGCCGACTACTTTCCAGGCTTTGATTGACAAGCTGGCCCAAATGGACCGGATGGGCCGCGGGCCTTCCTCTTCGAAGTTGGAGCCGCGGAGTGAAAAGGAGAAAGGGAAAGCGACCTTTGTCGCCAATGCTCAGCAAAAACCGACTGGTGCAAAACCAGCTGATCGCCAAAGCGATAGACAACGATTCCTCAACGAAAAGTTAAGACGTCCTTACTCGTTTCCGCGGGAGAAAACAAAGAGACTGTTCGAACTGGCGATATGCAACAGGCTCATCAATCTGCCGGATCCGAGACATCCATTGCAGCCCGGTGATGTCAACAATCCCAATTATTGACCTTATCACCGAGTAGTAGGCCATCCAATCCAAGATTGCTTCGTCTTCAAAGGCTGGATTGAGGACCAATACCAACAGGGCAAATTCGCGTTGTCCGAGAATTGGAAAGTAAGCCCGCCCCAGCCGCACGTTCTTAAAAAAGTGGACACGCCGGGGGCATCGTGCTCTTTTATAGAAGAAACTCCATGGGAGGTCGCTCTTTCAGCCAAAACAAAAAGAATGCTATAGGATCTCCAAACATGCCCGGCGATCAGGTGGAAAAGCCCGCCGGAGCCCTAGATTATTGAGGGGAGGCTGAAGCCGCGCCCAACGCTGAAAGTTGGTGATGGTGGACAAAACATGCAGGCCAAGCCTCCAAGGTCTTTAAAGAAAAAGAAGAAGGCCAAGAAGCTCGTCCAACCCGACGATAGCCGTACAGGTTTGCAGAAATACATCGATGCACTGAAAGAATATAACCAGAGGGCACGAACCCCAATCACATTGGACGAATTCTTTAAGCATGTTCTTGAGAATGAAGCTGATGACGCTGATGAAGGAGACAATTCTTCAGAAGAACCCGAGGATTATGTGGCGAGCTGCCACATGATCTCTCACTCGTCAATAGATGGTGAAGAGGCTCCTGATGCAGAGAAACTGGGGGCAGATCCCGAACCGGAACTCCTAGAACCGTCAGACGAGATGATTGACATGTTGCTGAACGAGACCTGTCAAAAGAGCAAAGCTGATCGAGAGCGCGAAACGGCCATATTTGAAAAAGCCAAACGCCGGCGGCTGGACAAAAAGGTTGAAGTACCCAACCGGATGGAAGCACTTCTGCCGCCAGCAAAAGCAGGTTTAAGACAAGGAAGCAATTCGCTAAAGCCCTGTCAATGGGAATGAAGTTGCCACCTTTCAAAGAAGACACTTCAGAAAATACGTTCCCCGACGAACTAGATGCACATCCAAGTTACTGCTTATACCATCGGAGGATCACACACCCTACCGAGGAATGCATAGCCTTTAAAAATTGGTGGCAGAGATACGTTGCTCATCGGCAGCATTTCAAGCAGATGAAGCGCAAAACTCGTCGAGAGCAGAGGAGCACGACAGATGAACGCAAAAGACCTGCCGACAACTGTCACATGGTTGATTCCGGAGGATCGCAAGTTCTCACCTTCGGGAGCGATTCTGATGAAGAAATATCCCTCGACCCTCTCTTCAAGGAATCCATCTCTGAAGCGAAAGAGATGAAAACCTGCGAGAACATTCAGCTACGTAATCGTACGTTACCTGAAAAGAATCTCGGACCCACAAACAAGGGGGCGAACAAAAAAGATAAGGGGAAAGAAAAAATCCCTGAAGATATCGCCTTCAATGACCGAGTCGTCGAAGAGCTGGCAGCCAAGGACCCGCCAAAGAAAAACAAGATGTATTACAACGTTCTGGCACACCTGAGGAAGATACCCTCGCAACTAAGCATTCTCGATACCCTTCTGCTATCTGAAGAGGCGAGAGATTATCTGATCAAGGTACTACATGAGCCCAAACAGTTTCAAGCTTTCCTTGCCGAAGAAAAGATGAAAGATGAGCTGGAAGAAGTGCACACTGCTGACGTCACTTTCGGCGATGAAGACCTCCTCCTCGAAACGTGCGAGCACAACCGTCCCCTGTATGTCACCGGATACTGCCATGACATCAAGATAGGGAAGATTCTAGTTGACAATGGGTCTTCTGTCAATCTCCTAAATGTGAGGGTACTAAAAGAAATCTGCATAAGCATCCAGCACCTCGCTCGGGATAAAATCACCATCTCCGGGTTCGACTCCCAGTCATCACGGACGCTCGGGTCTATGATACTGACATTATGCTTCGGGTCGCTCTTCACTGACATTAAATTTCATGTCATTGACGCCAAGACCTGTTACGGAGCTTTACTCGGAAGACCTTGGTTACACGAATACAACATCATCCCTTCTACACAACATCAGTGTATGAAGTACTTCAAAAATGGTCTCGAGTATACCGTGACAGGGGAACTGAACCCATTTTCCGTAAATGAAGTCCGCAAATATGAAGACGCCAAGTACTTCTTGCCAGACTTCGAAGACACGGAAAGATACCATAAACCGAAGAACAAAGCTATCACCACTATTCCGGTCTTTAGGAGCGATACCGAGGAGGAGGAATAGATAGTCTATTCAGGGCCACTCGAATACAACAATCCCGGACCGTCTACCCCTATGTTGGTCTTCGGCAGCGACTCTGAAGATGAGGTCAATGCAGTATTTTCTGTTCGGCCATCAATACAAGCCCCCACTGGCGATGAACGGAGTTTGCAAATCGCCATGGTCCCGCAAAAGCATTACAAAGAGCTCGACGCACTTGATACCTATAGTGTGTAAGAACTGCAGACGTTCTACGTCCCTCCCAGGCGAAGAGATGAGAAGGCGACCCTCTTTTATCGATCCACGGAAACCAAAGTGGAGAAAGAAATTTGGCATGGTACCGATTCTACACCTGACAGGCTCCAGCCCATCCGTCTGCCCAGATACTATACGGAAGGATTAAAAACGATGTTAAGGCGCCAAGGCGTACCCTTCAAACAAACTGCTCGACAAGCTCAGTTCTACAATAGGATCTGGAACATCCCTGGAACTCAGCGAAAATTGCCCAACGAGAGAATGGAAACGATCGGGCTTGGATATGTTCAATCCAAGATACGGGAACGATTCTATGGCTGCTACGTTATACATGACTTCGATGAAGAAGGAGATGCTCTGTTAGAAAATGCTGCAGTTGAACCAAAACGAGATCCCGCCGTAAAAATTCCAAGTCCGTCATTTGAAGAACAGATGGAAAAACTAATAAGGGAAGCGGGTCAAAAGGTCCGGGATGACCACAGCCGCGAAATGGCCATGTACGAGAAAGCCAGGACGCAGTGCCTCCTTCAGCAGGCTGCGGAGAATGACGATGCCCTTCGTCTCCAGCCCGTCATACAGAAGACCTGACGCAGAGGTAAAAACAATCTAAAGAACGGAAAAAACGTTCGACAGCGGCAAAATGGGTCTAAGAAGCCACGCGATCGAGAATTGAACAGCTGGGATTCGTCTCTTATAAAAAAGATGGGTCGAGCATATTCTTTTCCCCAAGACAAGACAAGGAAGATATTTGGTCTTGTCATGAAATATCAAATGATTACGCTCCCGGAATCCAAACACCCCGAGCAAGCAGACGTGGTCTCTCACCCGGATTATTGCTCCTGTTACCAAGCGATAGGACATCCTCTCGAAAACTACTTCACATTCAAAGACTAGGTAGAAGACCAGTATCAGCAAGTCAGGTTCTCTTTATCCAGCAGTTGGAGGGTAACCCCGCCACAGAAGCATGAACCGAAAGCCACGTATGCAGCGAGAGTAGAGCCGAATCAACATCGGTCTTGGAAGCGATCTCGTACCTGTCACGTGATAACGCTGTCAGAAGAAGGAGTACGCGAGGATATGGCTGACCTCCCCTGGTGCTTCAAAAACGATGATGACGAGGTGATCTCAGAGTTTCCACCAGTGCCAAAAGAGCTGGAAGATGGAATACATACTACTGCAGATAACCTGAGAAAAATCGACTTGGGGACGGCAAACGGCCGACGTTCGTCAATGAGCTGTTGTCTGAAGAAAAGGTGGCTACGCTCAAAGACGTGTTCATGCAGTATAAACACTGTTTCTCATGGAACTACTCCGAAATGCCGGGACTAGATCCAGAAGTAGCTGTGCACAAATTGGCAATATCTTCGGAAGTCAAGCCGATCAAACAAGTACCGAGAAGAATGCGACTCGAACTTGAAATGAGCATCAATGCCGAGGTCAAGAAGCTAATCGACTCCGGCTTCGTCCAAGAAGTTCAATACCCCGATTGGATCGCCAACATTGTCCCGGTGATGAAGAAAAATAGGACGGTGCGCATCTGCGTGGACTTTCGGGACCTCAATAAAGCTTGCCCGAAGGATGATTTTCCCGTACCAGTTACTGAGTTGATGATAGATAATACGTCCACTCACGAAGTGTAAATCCCCGTTCTCCATCTATAAAATTTTCCTGTATTTTCCAAATCCCGTTTGTCTCCTGATTTTCCTCGTATTTTCGTTGGTAATTGGTTACTCGAGATTCAAGATTTAACTTAATCAAAACCCTAGATTTATTTTCCAATTAAAACCCCAGCCCAATTGGAAATCCCCATTTAAAATTTAGAACTTAAATTCATTTTTCCTCAGCCCGTTTCCTTTACCAAGCCCACACACTTTTTAAATAAAATTCCTAAATCATTATTACCCCGGCCCGTTCCTTTCTCGGCCCACTCTATTTTTTAAAAGGGAATTAATTTTTAAATATCCCGGCCCACTCTCTTCGGCCCGTGACCAAATCCCCCACTAACCCGACCCGACCCCACTCCTGTTCATCTTCTCTTTCTTTCCCTCTAACGGTAACCTCCCCCATTTCACGCGCGCGATCCCATATCCCCGCCGCGCCTCGCGCCCACGCTCACGCCCCGCTCCTGCCGTTACAACCGCGACGCGCATGCCCCCTCGTCTCCATTAGCTCCTTCACACTCGCTTCTCCCCTCATTTTTCCCAAAATCCCTCATATCTCTTCCTCTCGAAACTCACCGAGCACCCAACGCCGCCGTGTTCCCCACTCCACCGCCGGCGAACACCCATCACTCCGCTCGACCCCACGACGACGACAGCTCCTCCTCCACCAACCTTCTCCCTCTACGACTCCACACCCCCATCAACTCGAGATCCCCTGCACACCCACTTCCCTGTACACAACCTCACTACCGAACTCGGCCACCTTGCACCCTCGACGCCGGCGAACTTCCCACCACATCGCCGACCACCCTACGACCTCCTGGTCATCAGCAACACCCACACACCCCTACACCTACACAACCGGGTCTCTTTCTCTCTCCCTCCAAAACTGCAAAGTTTAAATCGATACTGCGAACTCACTGCAGCCAACGCCGGAGCGACGTCGTCGACCGTCGTCGACCCCAGTGCACTCGCAGAGGACCATCAAGCACCCCTCAACCTTCGGCGACTGTGCAACGACTCCGGACAACTCCGACGCAAATTACGTGTCTCGAGCAAAGCTCGCGTGAATCCGTTTCACGGCGTACTTCACGCGTTCGTGGCGCCGCTGCTGCCGTACGACCCCGAGACGTTTCTAGGCAAGTGTTTACTTGCTTCATGCTAATATAGTTGTGTTACAAACCTAAATCATATAGTTTATAAACTTACCGAATAACGATATATATTGTGACATATGTGTTCGATGCAAGTCTCCAATGGAAATAATTGTTTATTTTGACGGAAACCAATATTTTCTGTTGGCCCTCATGATGATAAATATCGTGTATGAATCTCGCTGGAAAATACGATTGTTAGAGACTAAAATTGATACCCCCAAATACGCCGATAAACTAGAAATTTTCTCGTATCTGAAAATGAATAAAATCACCGTAAATTATATACATATTGTAATGATACGTTCGAGGGCTTAAATCGAACCCGACTCGATGAAATTTAACCCTATGTAAAATTCTGATGATTTCTGTTCTGTAACTGCGATGAAAATTAGATTGGAGTGCGACTCTGGATTGCAGTCCAGAGCGACTCTGTTTATCGTGTGCTGTACCAAAATGTGTGTCACTGTGTTTCCTGAAGTCGTATGTTACGGAACTCTGCAGTATATTCAAGATAATTCTGTTAGCTAAACAAAACAAGTGGTTCCATTCCGTTTCATTGTCGTTTGCTATTTTAAACTGTATTTAAAAGGGCAGAACGTATAACTGTCCAGAACAGATTCAGAAGTGATATACTGACATTAAACCATGTATAACTTTCAACGTATAGACGCGATTGAGGATCCGTATATTGCGTTGAATACTCTATTTAAAACCCTAGATTTCATTCAACTATAACATCGCTAAAATCTGAACCCAACTGGGTGCAAATCTTGTCGCGAAACGGACGTTCAGTTCTGAAACTGAATTTCCAGCCGCGAGCGCTTAAAATGAAACAGCTATATCTTGAAAACCGGAATCCCGATTGAACTGAAACAAATTTTGATGAATTGCTGACTGAGTGTTCTATTTATCTTACTGGTATCATTTTGCTGAATTCTTAACATATTAATTTATGCAATTTTTGTAAGATAATGACATGCATATTGATTCATAATACTCATAGCTTAATGATGACATACATACATATATCATACCCCATTTGCCATGTACGTAGTGTTAGTGAGTGTTAGAGTCAGTGGACATTGCATTATCGTGCGTGGTTGATGTTGGTTTAGAAGTGACGAGTATACTAATGGGAAGTGAATATTCGTGACAGTGATTGATACAGTGAGCAGTGATAAAACCGTGCCATTAGTATACTTGTACACGACTGAACCAAGATCACAAATAGTGTAAACCTGTGGATAAAGGGGAAATCAAAGTGGAAAGAGAATCGTATTTAGCGGGACCGTGTTTTAGAGGATGATCATTCGAGCAGTGATATATATATTAGGTAGGATCTAGCGATCCGGCTGACAGGGTTATGTCCCGAGCATGTAGGCCGTTGTCTCGGGTATGTACGAGACTCCTGTTAAGCATGATCCTCCTTCCACTATGCGATTTCAAACACGACTTAGAGACAGATAGGGACACAGAACATATTCTGCATCATATAGTGACATAATGATTACTTGCATTGTTTTTACACTAGTATTACCTCATATACCTGTTTCATCTTATTATAATAATATTGTTATTGTGTCGCTCTGACGACCTGAGTATGCATGCTCAGATCCCGCGGGAGGACCAGCACAGGAGACGGATCTACCCTTCGAGTTCACAGAGATATAGTTTGGTGTACCTTCTTCATTTACTTCTTTCCATAAAAGTGATCGTGAGATTGAACTTGGTTAGTAATTGTTCTTGTTATCTGTAATTTGTGAACAACGGAATTTTAATGTAATAAATTAGTGATGTGATTCATTTAATACTGTGCTTTATTTACTGATTACCATGTAATGCTAGAAGCCGAAGTGTGACTACGGCGGGATGATTCCTTGACCGTAGGAGCATGGCTGGCCTAGTGATCCCTCGTTTCCCGTATTTTGGGAAGCGGGGCGTGACACGAAGTCTTCTCCTTCATGGACGGATCATCGGGGTACAATCAGATAAAGATGCATCCCGAAGACCGGAAGCATACCGCTTTCCGGACTCCTCTGGGCATATTCTGCTACAAAGTAATGCCTTTCGGTCTGAAGAACGCCGGCGCTACCTATAAGAAGGCCATGACGAGGATTTTCGACGACCTCATACATAAAATCGTCGAATACTATATCGACGACTCGTGGTGAAAAGCAAATCATATGAGGAGCACTGGGAGCATCTGGAGATAGTGTTCCAACGTCTTCGGAAATACAACCTGAAGATGAACCCTCTCAAATGCGCGTTCGGAGTTTCATCGGGCAAATTCCTAGGATTCATCATCCGACATCGAGGCATCGAGATAGACCCGTCAAAGATCAAGGCGATCATGGAAATGCCTCCGCCAGGAACTTTCAAGCAATTGCGGTCTCTCCAAGGGAAGCTCGCATATATCCGGCGATTCATAGCCAATCTCTCTGGCAAATGCCGCCCCTACAGCCATTTAATGAAGAAGGGGACCCCTTTCATCTGGGATTGCAAATGCCAAAACGCACTGGACGAAATCAAGCAATACTTGCAGAATCCGCCAGTACTGACCGCTCCGGTCAAGAGAAAGCCTCTCATCCTGTACACAACAGCCCTTGAAGGTTCCTTAGGCGCGCTATGGGCACAGGAAAACGACCAAGGGAAGGAGAGAGCCCTCTATTATTTGAGTTGAGTTCTCCTAGGGGAAGAAAACAACTACTCCCCCATTGAAAAACACTGCCTGGTGTTCCCCTCCGAAAGACACGACGAAGACGCGGCGAACGTCTAGCCTGAATTTCGGGGCAGATGCTAATTAGGGCTATCCGTCCACCTCTCCGAAGATGCCAAGTTGATTTACGGCACCATGTATCGAAGGTTTAAACGGATGCGGCCGATGTAGCAGACTTCGTCAGATTCCCCCTCGTTCGAGGGGTTTTTGATTGTGGGGACGCTCTTCCTTGCAGGCGCAAGCCCCTGCAGTTAATTACGCTACCGCATCGCGGTAACAACTTTCTCCTTCTCCAGATGGTCACTTCGTGTCGTGGGTGTTTGTTTTGTGTTTGGTTTCCTGTGGATTGTATACGGAGACTAATTTATGTTGTCGCCCATATGGCGTGGATTAGTCCAAATCCGTACTTTCTTAGATTCGGGTTTAGGGATTAGGTTTAAGGATACGTTAGTCTCATTCGAGACTAAGATCAACTTAAACGTTTGTTAAGGATACGTTAGTCTCATTTCAGACTAAGATCAACTTAACGGGATCGTTTAGATCGAACAAGAGAGCATTTGGACTCAATTGTTTAGTTTAGGGACATTGCGGTCGATTACCAGTTTAAGGACATAGTGGTCCAATACCAGTTAAGGACATGGTGGTCCATGAGTTTAAAGACCTCACAGTCAAGGTTAAGGACGTCATAGTCCGTGAGTTTAAAGACCTCACAGTCAAGGCTAAGGACATCATAGTCCATGGGCTTAAGGACCCTACAGTCCGATGTTAGTTTTAAGACATCACGGTCGAGGTTAAGGATATCATAGTCCACGGGTTTAGGGACCCCACAGTCCATTGTTAGTTTTAAGACATCACGGTCGAGGTTAAGGACATCATAGTCCGTGAGTTTAAGGACCCCACAGTCCAGTTTAAAAACGCCATAGTCTGTGAAATGTGTGGTTGTCGGGACCCGTCACCTCTTTGAAGACGTTGAGGAATTACAACGACAAATATCAAAGGAGTGAAGAGATGTACCCTTGAACCAGGATGAGTTGGTTGAAAGAGCAGATGTGCTCAGTTCAAGATAATTTGAGAACTTATGGCCAGAATTGGGCTAAGTCCAATTAAAATGTTTAACATTTTTTTGTTCTGGCTATTAAGCCTTTATTTGGGCTCAGCCCTTTTAATAATGCTAGGCATTGGGCTCTGACATTTTTGTCTTGTATTGAATGTATAGCATTTATCAGAAACAAAGTTTGTTCTGACGGTGCACCACGTGGCGCGCCAGGCGCGTTGCGCCAGTCAAAGAGCGTATTGCGCTTCTGTTGGGTAGCGCATACGAAGAGAACACGTGTTGCGCTTAGCGCTAAGCGCTAGTTTGTTAGCGCATTGCGCTTTTAATTTATGAGCGCGTTGAGCTAGTTTAATGGCGCACTAGTGAATGACACGTGGCGCGCTTGGCGCTGAGTGCCAGCCCATGAGCGCAGTGCGCTGTTTCAGAAGCGCAAAGCGCAAGTTGTATCTGTGATTGACACGTGGCACGTTTTGGCGCTGAGCGCCGGTCCAAGGAGCGCAAAAGCGCAGTTCATGAGTGCAAGGCACTTTTCAATAGCGTAAAGCGCACTTGATCAAATTTATGATCAGAGAACAAGTTTACGTTCTTCAAAGGAGGCTTTTTCCTCAAGATCCAAGAACAAAAGTTCTTGTTTTTATAAAAGGCTCTGCCTTTATAGATCAAAAGATCTGTGAATGAAGTAAAATACTTCTTTTAGTCTTTTTATGATTAGATCTTTTTGATCTTTTCTTTTTTATTAAAGACCTTGGTCTTTTTCTTAGATCTCTGATCTTCTTAGAAGATGGTTCTTCTTTCTACGAGATGGTTTCATCTCTATTATTCAAGACAATAGTTCTTTTTACCTTAAAGATGAAGAAAAATCTTCTTTTTTCTAAGAGTTTTCTCTTCTTCTGCAGAGGGTTTTTCTCTCTCTTTTTCTGTATGTGTTCTGTATCTCCTCTCCCCCCTTAGACTTGAAGTCTAGAGTCCTTTATATAGGGCCAAATGATTTGTTAAATCGGTTTTAAGAGATCTTTCTCTGATTGATTTGGGAATATTTTCCACCGTTAGATCTTTGATCCTAATGCTTCTGTTTTACAGAAGATAATCTTCTTATTTTAATAAGATTGAAAAATCTTTCCATAACAGAACTTTAGTTCTAATTAATTAATAATTTATTATTAGTAGATCTTTTGATCTGACGGTGGGGGAATTTTTAATTCCAGCACTGGCGCACATTGCGCCAGCGCGCCTACGTTCGACACGTGGAGCGCAGCACAGAGCGCAGCGTAACTGCACTAGCGCACCCATGTTTGACACATGGCGTGCAGCACAGAGCGCAGCGCAACTGTGCTAGGGCACCCGTGTTTGACACGTGGCGCGCAGCGCAGCGCAACTGCGCTAGCGCACCCGTGTTTGACACGTGGCGCTCAGCGCGCAGAACGCTGAATCTGAAGCGTTGCTTCAATTTAAATTTTGAATTTTGAAACAGAGCTTTGCTCTGATTGGGGGAAACAAATGCCCCCCCACCGTTGCGCTCACGTGGCCTACATGTGAGTGCAACGGTGGCGACATCTGCGCCCTTGGATCAACTCAGAAATTGAAGAGGCGTTTCAATGCCTATAAATAGGACCTTTGGTCTCTTAGATGATTTTCATCTTCTTCTTAAAAATTTTCACTTCTGATAATTTCATTCTCCCACAGAGCATAGCTCTCCTGTTTAAAACTTTTTCAAGAGTAAAACTCTGTCAAAACTTAGGTAAAGTAAAGAACTTTTAATAAATTAGGGTTTTACCCATTAACAGAGCCTTGCTCTTTATAGATCTTTGATCTAAAGAAAACCCATTTAGGGTTTCATTAACAGAGCTTTGCTCTCCTGAACATGTAGATTTTTTAATCTCTTATGAAGAACTCTTAAGAGTTTGTTCATGGATCTTAAAAATAAAATTTTATTTTTGATGGATCATCTTCTCAGAGCAAGGCTCTTCTTGAGGAATTTTATTCCTTCATCATTAGACTTTGACAGATGTCTGTCTAGTAAAGAGCGCTGCTCTCAATGGGAGTTTTACTCCTCTGCCCGAGGGATTTCTCATTTAATGAGAATCTCTTGAGGATTTCCTCTTTTAATGACAGCATCATCCAATGATGAGGCTGTTTTATTAATGATGAACTGCCATCTAGATTTTGTGGGTCTCCTTCTGTCCCTTTTAACTGCATTGCAGTGTGGCACGGACTTATAGTACTTTGTAATAGAATTTAATTTATAGCATGGGCAGCTGAAAATTCACTCTTTTTTGTGCAGGCATTATGTCTTCCGACGCCTCCTTCCCGTTCATTCGCTCAGAAGGCGGGTTCCCTGAAGCACCCGTTGACCGTGAGGTTTTTGCGTTGATAAAAGACCATGACCCGGAGCACAAAAGCCTTCATTTATGGGGTAAATGGTATGACCAAATTATCATAGGCCGACGGAGCTTTTCCTGTGCAACACCCTCGGAGCCTATTTTAGCGATTGCTTATGCAGATGCACCTCCGATAAATTACACTTTGGAGAAGGTCAACTGGACATCGGAAGGTCTCCTTCGGCCTTCTATCGCCGCAATACCAGTGCAGCCGCCGGTAGCTTTGGACATCCTAGGGAGACGCATATGTCAAGGCGAGTCGCGTCCTTGGGGACGGCCGTACAATGTAGGACTAACTCCCCGTCACCCGACCGGGTATTTGCAGTGGGCCCGGTATATCTTATCGGTGAGGAAATCACAGTTGATGAAGCTCAGATTGTATTCCGCCGTTTATGCTTCTTTGTTTCAATATTCCACACCCCCTACATGGTGGATCAGGGCATTTCTGGAACAGTGGAACATTCCAACCCACACCTTCCTCCTGTCAGATCGAGAAGTTTCCATTTCTTTGGAGGAGTTTGCAGAGGTCTCAGGTTTACCCGTTAGGAGGGAACATTATGAGGAATTGCTTCCCCCGGATGAGTATGTTTTCGCCACCAAATCCATGGTAACGGGTCTTACTCCCGAGAATGCTATTCAATATCAATTTCCGAGCTTGATAAAGGTATTGAATATGTATGAAAACCTCTCTCTCGCATCCGAAGGTCGTGGAGTTAATTTTACGGCTTTTATTGCTTATTTTCTTCGCCCAGAAATATTGAAGGAAGAAGTCGATAAATTTGCCAGTCTTGACGACCCCTTCGGCTTGGGTTTAGGCAATCTGCCGGCGACGGAGGTAGATCAGAAAAGCTTCTTTCTACCTGATACCCCGGTCATCCCTTTTACAGAGCTGGAGGCTCCTGGGATTGATGAAGAAATGTTCTTTCTAGGGTTCCTTGGATTGTGGCTGAGTTGGTTCGCGCTTCCTATGCACCCTCGCCGCATGAGGCTGTCCGTCTTCTATCCTGCGCATCAAATGGTTGCCGGGATACCGGTAGCTGTGGGGATTGCTGGGTTAGCCCATATGTATCACGGTCTCATCTTGGCAGCTGATACCACTGAGCCAGGGGTGCAGTAGGTAAATTTCCCGATGCATTATTTCACGTCATGGCTCGAGTTACACGTGCTAAGCGTCTTTGGCATCCACAAGAGGCCGAGTTTTTATGACAGGTGCAGGTTCCCTCGGATCATGCAACTGGTTGGCGCTTCTATCGTGACTCCGACGCAACGGGAAGCTAGAGGCTTGCTTCTTCGCCCGCGCACGGTCGGGGCGGGTATGTCTTTTACTGATAAAGTTTTGACTGTCGGCCAGGAGTCGGGGAAGACGGTGCTGT
The DNA here is from genome assembly GCA_030015575.1 of Agapanthus africanus. Classification (NCBI taxonomy): domain Eukaryota; kingdom Viridiplantae; phylum Streptophyta; class Magnoliopsida; order Asparagales; family Amaryllidaceae; genus Agapanthus; species Agapanthus africanus. The sequence continues at coordinate 129,902,370 of CM057341.1, forward strand.
CCTTGCAGGACATATTTAAAGATGGGGTCTCCATCTTGAAGGCTCCGGAGATTCTTCATCTGTACTCTATCCGGCCGGACTTTCTTAAATTCAAGATGAATGACTCGGCTTTATTCATGAGGTATAATCTGCATCGCTTCACCCAGCAATTAGGTTACAATCAGGGCGTCCCACTTGAGGCTTTTTTGGTCGAACCTGCTGCTACTGAAGAGGGAATGCGGAGCGCACTGCATCATTTCATGCGCTTGAACACAGGGTTCAACTTCTTTATCAGCAAACCAAGCTGCGTCCCAAAGGCCCTTAATGCATACGTGGCATGGTATCAGCATTCAATGGGCGCCGTCATCAGGGAGGAGAAACGATTGTTGCTTGACCGCAAGGGTGCAGTGCCGGCTGGTGATCGAAATGATCCTCGGAAGCAACGGAACAATGTTCATCTTCCCCTGAGAGAGGTCACTGTAGTTGAGCCTCCACACGTGCTAAGCCCTATGTGCGGGTTGTCCCCATCCAGCACGCCTGAAAAAGAGGTGGCTGCCGCGTCCCCGGACTCGGTCGTAGGAAAAGAAATTGGGACTCGTCATCCAAAGACGTCTACCAAACGCAAACTCATGTCATCGGCTCCCGGTGCCCGTCTTCAGAAGAAGAAGAAGCAAGTACTTTCTTTGGACACCATATTAGGCTCGACGCCCCCTGCTCCGTTTAGCGAAGGCTTGAGCGAATATGGGACCAACGAGGGTTTATTCGGGATGCTTGTTGATACCGATTTGGAGGTCGCCATTGAAGCTTCCAAACAATCGGTCGCCCTCGAAAAGGAATTGGCCGCCCTTGCGCAGTCAGGTATACTCTATCCTTATCTCTCAGCTGTTTATTTCACTTTTTTATCATACTTTGACTGACGCTTCCTGTTTTAACAGGTGCCTCTACAGAAGAAACCATTGCTGCTTCGCTTAAATTTTTTGAAGAGGAGGAAAGGCTTCGCGCCTCATTGCCAACAGAGGCTTCGCTTGAACGACCGATGATAGATACCGTAATGGTTCCGGAGGTAAAACCTAGCCCTAGTGATAATATCTCCTTGGCGAAGGTCTTGAAGAAGCCTCCTCTCCCTGTCAAAACCGAGAAGCAGCCCAAAAAACATACGGCCAGGGGAAAGAAGCGATCTTCTGCAATCATTAGCTCTAGATCAAGGCGGGGTAAGAAGACCGCTACTAATCCACCGGATGACGGTCTTCTTTTTCCTGGTTCATCTGCCGAGGAAGCCGCATAATTGGCTAAGGCTATAAGACGCTCACAGGACGAATCCGAAAATGTAAGGATCCCAAAAAGACCTTACCCTGCCGTCATCTTTTACGAAGACCCTCCGTGGATACGGTGACTCTTCATAGGCCCTCTGGAAGAATGGGGGAAAGGGCTCTTAAGCAGGCCGTCTCAGCCGACGCCGAGGATGCACTTTCATTGTGGACCGGTGGCCATAAGTTTACCTTTGAACCTCGGCGAGCGTACCTCCTCAGGAAGGAGCGTCGGCTTGAACAAGCCATATTAGAAGCTCCCTTGCGCATCGGTATGTTCATGTATCTCTTTGTAATATTTTGTATTGCACACACACACACACACACACACACACACACACACACACACATATATATATATCCTTATCCTCGTACAAACTTTTCAGGGACTTCGGCGATGGCAGAGAAGCTGAGTCCAAGTCGCGTCCTGACTATAGACTTCGTAGATAACCCCGATGAAGCACTAATCAGTGTGGAGGGGGTTGACGCCATTGATGTTCCTGCGACGGAGCTTCCCTTGGTGATTCCTGCTCTCCAGGTGATTGCTCCTCCGGAAGAGGCATCTTCATTGGCTACGGATCCAATGGATCTTTCTGGGGACGGCCCGGTGACTGTGGGACAGGTGGTCGAAACCACTGTCGTTTCATTGGAGCATGTAGCGATGGCCACTGCTTCTCCACCGGACGTTATTATACCAGCCGACATCCCTGATGATGTGCTCGGGAACACGGAGAGGGGTGAGGCAGTCACTGCATCCAGTGATGCCCTTGTCATGTTCCGACCGGTGACTTACCAGGTAAATTTCAGGTTATTGCTTTCTATTCTATTCTGCAATCCCTTTTCTACCTTTTCTGAAAGTACTTTTGTTTTGAATGCAGCTGCGGTGGGCGTTGAGGTTGTGCCCCCCGAGGAAGCGCCACCAGTTACCGCTTTGACGGCGACCGCCCCTCCATCTTCTCTTATATCTTCTCAAATGCCGGAAGGTATGGGTTTGTGATAAATTTAAATCAGGGACAGCATCTTTCGTGTACTGACCACGTAACATCGTGATCTCGCAGGAGTTCTTCTTGATCACTTGTATCAGGTACTGAACCCGCACTTCTCTTTCCCGTCGGAGATTGCTTCATATAGTGGCGTTGGTGAGTACAGCCTTCAGTTAATGTTCCTTCTTTTACCGACAGTCAAATCATTTCTGGTTCTTCTTTGTTTTGATTGCAGTACTACAGATTGAAGGAGGAGATGAGAGAACTGTTACGCCACTGGTACTCCCGGCCTCGCTACCTGTTGCAGCCGGTATAGTAGACTCTATTTTTCGTGTATTTTCTTTATTTCTTGAGCCGTCATCTGGTCGTGATTTGTTTTGCAGCGATCACTTCGACTCCGACCTCTTTCGAGTCTCGCATTATGATGCCGGCAGGGCCCTTTTCCAGACGTCCATCCTCAAAAGGTGTTGTGACCAGTCTGCGTATGCTGAGCGAATACGTCGAGGAGCTTGACGCGGAGGCTCCTACATCTGCCGCAGATTTCGCTGCCGAGGTCAATCCAATGCTGGCGACGCTTGTGAATTTCCATAATGAAGGCGTCGTCGAGTCTTGGGTTAATCATTGCAGGAAGATTGAGGCCTGTCTGCATGAGCTTGAGCTTATGCGTCCTGCCCCTGAGATTCAGGCTTTGAACTCCTAGCGGGCCGCATGGGTTGAGCAGAGTGTGTCCTTCCTCCGCCATTTTGAACAAGAAGCGACCTTGAGACGGAAGGAACGCACGGAGGCTTCCACTGAGTCTGTTCAATTGCGTGCCCAGGCTGAAGCGAACGCCGCGCAACTGAGAGCCGTCTTCGACACCTTGCAGCAGTGTATTTCGGACGGGCTTGTATTGAGATAGAAGCTCGACTCCATCGAGCGGATTATGCAGAGTTACGAAGCTGCTCAACGGGAAATCGATGAGAATATTTTATCATGCTTGCAGCAAAGGACTCGAATCGAAGCGGAGCTGGCCACGGCGGCTGATCAAGAGAAGGCGCTAAAAGAAGTGCGAGAGAAGCTGGCGGACTTGTTAAAAACGCTTCCTTCTCGGTAGCAATTTTTTTATACCATTTGTAATTTTGGATAAAATGTATTCATTCTTTTATTCTTTCGTATGATGTATTTTGCACCCGATTGAATTCATGAATAAAAGATACATTTCTTTCGTAATGTCTTGTGTCATCTTTCTGCTTTCTTCTTTCTTTTGTTATCAGCATGTCACCTTAGCAAGCATAGCCGGCAGATGATGGGGCGAGCACCTTGTTTTGGCTTCTTCGAGGGGTGGTGATGGCTTATGAAGCAGGTTCAGATTTGCTACCTAAGACTTTCAACTTCATGAGCCGTGAGGGTCTCATAAAGACTTTTCTCCCTACGAGTCGAAAGGATCCCGTAGGTGTATTTTCTCCTTAGGAATCGTGAGGATTCCTAAGTGCGTTTTCCCTTATAAGTCGTAAGGATCTTATAAGAGAATTTTCCCTCCTATGAGTCGAGAGGACTTGTAGGCGGTTGTTTCCCTCCTTGTCGAGATTCGACTTTGGAGAGTGTGGCCCGTGAATAGTATGCAAGAGTCCATTTTGGACCGACTTGCAGGGCCCCAGTGCTTAGGAAACAGGTTTTTTAATCCCCACTGCCTAAGGCTTTTCCCTACGAGTCGAGACGAATCGAGCATTTCTCGCAAGGATATCCTAACGTCACAGTTAACCTCTACTCTTTACGACAAAGGTCCGTTAGGGTCTGTGGTACTAGGGTTTTGTCTGTCGTACCGTCGCGTTGGCTGATGTATTCCTCGATAGGCAATCTTGCTGTTCGAGTAGCCTTGCGACTGTCATGTCTCTGATCTCTTCGGAGGCTGGACAAGACGTCTTCAAGCAATCCTCCTAGGCAGTTTGACCGTCGGAAGAGCAAGCGTTAGGAATTTTGCCATGCCGCTTTTTACTTGAGGTTAGGCTCATTTTGGAGAGCCCCGATGAGTCATAACCACTCCGCTCTGGAGTGGGATGATCTCCGATAGTCTTTCAGGTTTTATTTGAGTTACCGTCAAGACCCTGAAGCTAGGAATTTGGCCTTTCCTTCGTTTGCTGGCATTGCGTCTGCTGTATCGAGACGAATGTCGCGGTTTTCTCTAGGTTGCTGGTGAACCGTCGAGGTTTGGAACTAGGGATTTTGTCGTGGCTCCATTGTTTGATTGTCGCGTCTGAATCCTGCTGGAGGAAGAACGCTGTGGTGACATCTCGTCTGCTGTATCGAGACGAACATCGAGGTGGTGACTACTCCGCGCTGGTGTAAGATGATCTCCGATAGTCTTTCAGGTTTTATATGAGTTGCCGTCAAGACCCTGAAGCTAGGAATTTGGCCTTTGGTTCGTTTGTTGGCATTGCGTCTGCTGTATCGAGACGAATGCCGCGGTTGTCTCTAGGTTGCTGGTGAACCGTCGAGGTTTGGAACTAGGGATTTTGCCATGGCTCCGTTGTTTGATTCTCGCGTCTGAATCCTGCTGGAGGAAGAACGCTGTGTGACATCTCGTCTGCTGTGTCGAGACGGATGTCGAGGTGGTGACTACTCCGCGCTGGTGTGGGATGATCCCCGATGGTCTTTCAGGTTTTATATGAGTTGCCGTCAAGACCCTGAAGCTAGGAATTTGGCCTTTGCTTCGTTTGCTGTCATTGCGTCTGCTGTATCGAGACGAATGTCGCGGTTGTCTCTAGGTTGCTGGTGAACCGTCGAGATTTGGAACTAGGGATTTTGTCGTGGCTCCGTTGTTTGATTGTCGCGTCTGAATCCTGCTGGAGGAAGAACGTTGTGGTGACATCCCGTCTGCTGTACCGAGACGAACGTCGGGGTGGTGACCAGTCCGTGCTAGTGCGGGATGATCTCCGATTGTCTTTCAGGCTTTATATGAGTTGTCGTCAAGACCCTGAAGCTAGGAATTTGTCCTTTGCTTCGTTTGTTTTGTCGTGTCCGAATCCTGTTGGAGGAAGGACGCTGTAGTGACATTTCTTCTGCTGTATCGAGACGAATGTCAAGGTGGTAACCACTCCGCGCTGGTGTGGGATGATCTCTGATTGTCTTTCAGGCTTTATATGAGTTGTCGTCAAGACCCAGAAGCTAGGAATTTGGCCTTTGCTTCGTTTGCTGGCATTACGTCTGCTGTATCGGGACGAATGTCGCGGTTGTCTCTAGGTTGCTAGTGAACCGTCGAGGTTTGGAACTAGGGATTTTGCCGTCACTCCGTTTTGTTTCGACCACGAGGTCTTTCGTTGACGTCGCATCTGCATCCTGCTGGACTGTGAAGGAACGTCATTATTGGCATTGCGTCTGGTGTAATGAGACGAATGTTGGGGAGGTCTCTAGGTTGTTTGTGAACCGTCGAGATTTGGAACTAAGGACTATGCCGTGGCTCCGCTTGGTGATGTGGCGTCTGAGTCCTGCTGGAATGAGGAGGAACGCTGTTGTGGGTCTCCAGGCTGTAGATGTGGCCGTCGGGACTTGGAACTAGGTTCTTTCGCCATGGCTTCGTTGTTTTGATCGTGAGGTCTTTTGTTGACGTTGTACTTGCATCATGCGGGACTGAGAAGGAACTTCGTTGTTGACATTGCGTCTGTTGTAACGAGACGAATGTTGAGATGGTCTCTAGGTTGTCTGTGAACCGTCGAGACTTGGCTCTCTTTCTGGTGGAGCCTGAGGAGGGAAGGCGTGATTCCTTCTTTGTTTGCACCCCTGGATTGTATACAGGGATTGATGTGATAGCACCTGTAGGGCAAAAAGTTTTACTTTTTTCATTTTCTTTTTATTTCTTTCCACGATGCTCCATCATTTCAGCTTTTATATCGCGAAAGTCGCGATTGCCCAATCATTTCGGCTATTTTTCGCGGTGCCCAATCATTTCGGCTATTTATTTTATTTTTACTCGCTGCTTTTTATTGCGAGTTGCCCAATCATTTCGGCTATTTTGCATGCATACATTTTTACTTGCTGATTTTGTTGCAAGTTGCCCCATCATTTCGGCTATTTCATATGCATGTGTGGCTCGCTGGCTTTTTGCTGCAAGCTTAGAATTAGACACCGATTTCGGCATCAGCACCGCTACAACTGGAATATTGCCAGGAGCGAATCATCATTTGCCTCTGTCGATGTCGAACAAAGGTGACTTAGTGAACAGGGTTAGGGTCCTATCGACTAAGGCTTTTGACTTCATGAGTCGTGTAATACCCAGCCCCTTTTTATACCTGAATCTGTATTTGGTTATTTTATAATTTTATTTATTTTATTTTATAATGTTATCTATTTTATTTTACATACCTTAAACCTAACTGAAATTTCCTTTCCTAATATTTTTATTATTCAGCTCAGCCGTTTTCCTGTTATTGAATTTAGAACCCAAAACTAAATCTTTTTCATTTGATTTTTTCCCTCAGCCCATTTACCCTAGTGAGCCCTTTCCCTATTTATTAAACTTAGTTTTCCTGTTATTTTTAAAACACCAGCCTATTCCACTTTCATGCTAAAATCTTAATTCTGGCACAAGCCCAAAACTATATTACATATATCCCTAAGCCCAACTCAAATTAAATTAATTTAACCTTCAGAATTCTCAGCCTAACATATTTAAACCGACCTTTCCTTTCAATTCTCGGCCTCTTCCATTTTTCCTCTCTATATTTCTCGGCCACAAAACTTTCAACATCCCAATCCATTATATTCTTCATATAATCTTATTTTTCTCTGGCCCGAGCCCAGCCCCATATCCCTCAGCCACTTCATTAATTAATTTCTCTTCTCTAACCCCAACCCAGCCCAGCCCGACTCCTTCTCATAATTTTTTCCTTTTTGGTTGGCCCGTCCCTTCTCCCAAAACCCCGGCCCATCTCTTTCCCTCCTCTATTTTTCCCTTATTTCTCCCTCAGCCCGATCCTTGGCCCGGCCCACTCTACTCCCTCACCCCACCCCCGTTTCCTTACCCGACCCGCCACTGTTCTTCTTCCAATTTAAAATCCCAACGGTAACTTCCCTAACTCCCGCTCACGACCACGTCTCCCGCCGCGCCCCTCGCCCTCGCCCTCGCTCGGGCGAGCGTTGCCCACGACGCGCACGTTTTCCTTGCGACCCTCTCTCCTCTACCCACCACTCTCTCTCGATCCCTCGTTCTCCTCCCTCGTTCTCCCCCTCGTTCACCCAGAAAACCCCTGCCTCGAACCCAAGCTTCGCTCGCGCTCCACTTCACCACCGACCACCAACTCACCCTTCTCCCGACACCGCGACCTCCTTCACCCTCCACGAGACCTCTGCACGTACCCTGAGCTGACCCCGGCCGATCTCCCTGCACCCAGCACCTTCGACCCCCTCGTCGGCAGCAACACCTCCTCAGTCGACTCCCTCACCATCGTCATCATCATCGTCGCCGTTCTCATCATCTCACCCTCTCTCTCCCTCTCATTTCTCTAACTCTCTCTCTCTCTAACTCACAGTTCTCACTCTCTCCCTCCTCCTGCCTTTTTCTCTCATTGATTTCTCTCTCTCTCACCTTGTCTCTCTCTCTGTCCCCCTCTCTCGCTCTCACTCTCTCGTTTCCCTCTCTCTCTAACTCCCTCTGTGTTATCTCTCTCACTCTCTTTTTCTCTCTAAATCCCTAGCTCTCACTCACCCTCTCTTTAGTTTTCTCTCTCTCCTCTCAATCTCCCTGTCAATCTCTCTCAGTCCCTCTCTAAATTTCTCAAATCTCTATCTCTCTCTTCCTCTGCAGTACGAGCACATCTGCCTCGTCTCACCCATCGCCTGAGCTCGCAACAACCCGTCACCAAGCTCGAGCCAGGATCGAGGTTTTGTCACTCGGAGCCGTAGCCGTCGCGGTGCTTGCCCGTCGCGCATTCGTGCCTTTACCGCTGCCGTGCATCGTCTAGACACCTCCAGGCAAGTTTTTACTTGCTTACATGCTATTTACCTATATTGTGATCGTTAATTTCATACATTATAAGTTGCAAGTTTAGAATTATTTTTGTGCCATACCTGTTCGACGCGTGTTCCCAATGAAATTACTCGTCTGTTTTGACGGAACCAGATTGTTCTTGTTGGCCCTTGATGTGATGAGTATCTTGTGCAAATTTCGTTTGATAATATGACTGCTAACGACTAAAACAACTACCCCCAAGTTTGATCGTAAAACTGTAATTCTGTTGCACCTGAAAATAGTTAAATTTATCATAAATCATATACATATTAGAATGGTGCGTTCGAGAGCTTAAATCGAAGCTAACTCGACGAACTTTAACTCTATGCTAGTTTCCAGACATTCCTATACCTAAATCGTGATGATAATTGTATCGGAGTGCGACTCTGGACTGCAGTCCAGAGTGACTCCAGTATTTGCTTGCTGTTTCGTATTGGATACCATAGAATTTCCTTAACTCATAAGTTGCGGGACTCCGCTGTTTATTATAGATAAATCTGTTAGCTAGACAACACAATTGATTTCATCCTGTTTCGTTACCATTTGATATTTAATCTGTAATTTGATAGATCGGGACACATAACAGTCCCAGCAGAACCAGAACTGACATGTTAATATTAAACTGATCATAACTCCTAACATACAGACGCGATTGAAGATCCGTTTGTTGCGTTGAAAACTTTACTGAAGACCCTAGAATTCATCCAACTTTAGCGTCGCTAAATTATGATCCCAACGGGGGTTAAAATGCGTTGCGAAACGGACTTCTGATTCTGAAATTGGATTTCCAGCCGCGTGAGCTTAAAATGAAATGGTTATAACTATTGATCCTGGAACCCGATTGGCTCGAAACCAAATTAGATGGATAGATAACTGAACATATTAATTACTACCTGTTTGTCATTTCGTTAAATTATATACACATGTTTCATGATAAATCATGCAAGTGATAGACTGCTGTTTTTTTTATGATACCTTAGCTGTGCTTCTTATACTGTTCATGCATCATATCATACCTATATCATTGTAGTGATAACCTAGTGACATCGTGCATTTACCCAGTGTTAGATTTTAGTGTTGATTGTGGCAAGTACGTCAGTGTTCGTGTATTCGTGATTAAGTGAAAGTGATACGTACTTGTGCACAATCAGTGTCCCTTTTATTCTATTGCATTGTCGACGTCTGTGGGATGCGTGTACGTGTGACTATAAGTGGTATGGGACACTTATGGAAGCGCTTGCACGGATGTCACAGATAAGGCATCCGACACTGCCATTTATCTTAGGTATTAGTCGGGACGTGCTTGATGGAGGTCCTGCCTCCAGTTCTCGCGCAGACTTGTCACGGATCGATTAGTATTTAGGGTTATGGTTAGCGTTTGATGTAGACCACGGGGTGTGGGGTAGTTCAAGTGTGAATTCAACAGAATCTCGGGAGTCCCATGCCGGCTTATATATTTAGGGAGTTATATGGAGATTTACAGGGTATGTGCTATATACACCGTGATACATTCGTTACATGTTGGGCCCGTGGTCCCTTGCCCTTGGGTTCTACCCTTGGGTGGAGGACACTCGCGAGTGGTTGACTCTCATACTTGGACTGACGATAGGCTTATTGACCTGTGCAGTGAGACTTAGAGACTGATAGGGTTACTGTCGTTTACATTCCTTATATACTGTGTTGACATACATGACATATCGTTATACTGCTTTACTGCTCCGCTGCATTTATCTCTGCTCATTTATATTCATGTTGTTATTGATTTACTGTTATTCATATCCTTCATCGCTGGTAGAACTGTTACTTGATTATATACATTATATTGCTATTGTGTCGCTCTGACGACCTGAGTATGCATGCTCAGTGTGAGGAGAAGATTTAGCCTGGATCAGAACTAGATGTGCTTCACAGACTTCTTGACTCGCCTTCCCGAGTTACTTTCATTTGTTCCACTTCAGGTCAGTCTTTACATTGTTCCTTTCAGTTACTGCATTTTCTCATTACCTGCGCATCGTTTACTGTTTACCATGATAAACTAGAAGCCGAAGTGTGACTACGGCAGGACTTTTCCTTGACCGTAGGAGCATGGCTGGCCTTGTCTACCCCTCGTATTCCGTATTTTGGGAAGCGGGGCGTGACAAGTCGTAAGGGTCTCATAAAGGTATCTCTCCCTACATGTCGTGAGGATCTCGTAGGTGTGTTTTCTCCTTAGGGATCGTGGGGATCCCTAAGTGTATGGTCTCTTATAAGTCATAAGGATCTTACAAGAGTGCTTTCTCCTCATAAGTCGAGAGGACTTGCAAGGGTTGTTCATCGTGTAGACATATCCCTAGTCACGGATGGGACTTTGTTAGGGAAATGTTTATTCGCGCCCGTGGATTGTATACAAGGGTCAGCATTGAGCCGCTTGTAGGGCGGTATCGGAAGTTGTGGTGGCTGCTTAAGAACAGGTTCAGATCCCTGTAACTTAAGACTTTTGAATCTTATGAGCCGTGAGGGTCCCATAAGAGAGTTCTCCTTACAAGTCGTGAGGATCTCGCAAGTGTAATTTCTCCTCAGGAATCGTGAGGATCCCTAAGTGTGTTGCTCCCTTGTGAGTCGTAAGGATCTCACGCAGGTGGTTTCTCCTCACAAGGTCGAGAGGACCTTGTAAGTGTCTTTTAACGAGATTGCGCCCTTTCGGGTTTTCACAAAACTCGCCGGTAGCCCTGCTGTTTTTACTCACGGAGCCCTTTCGGGTTTTCATCCGTGCCCATTTTGCTTATGGACATACCGTTTTTTTTTGCCACGTCAGCCTGAGGATGCCGCGGGTTGGTAGCAGTTTAACGACGTTTCGGTCATTATCCTGCATGCGATTACGCAGCTAGATTTTGCCGCAAATCTTCGCATGTTTTGTGTCGGAGATGGATTCCTTGAAGAGAGGGCTGAAGGCGATTTCTTCATCAGAGTCACTTCCAAAGGTGATAACTTACGATCCCTTGGTGTCGGCTATGTGACAGTTGCCAGCAGCTCTTTCACGCTCATCTGTCGTGCTTTTCTGTTCCCGACGAGCCTTGCGCTTCACTCATTGAACGTGTCGTCGATGGGCAACATATCCCTGCCACCAGTTTTTAAAGTCTATGCACTCCTCGGTAGGGTGTGCAATCCTCTGATGGTATAGGCAGAAGTTAGGATGTATGTCCGCTTCATCAAGACGTATATTGCCAGGGGAATTTCCTTTGAAAGAGGCTAACTTCATTCCTATTGCCAGGGCCCTAGCGAATCGTTTCCTTACTTTAAGCTTGCTTTTGCTGGCGGTAGGGATGCTTTGCTCCAGTCGGGGTGTCTCGACCTTTTCCTCCAGTCGTCGGCGTTTGGCACTTTCAAATATAGCCAGTTCACGCTCTCGATTGGCTTTGCTTTCCTGACGGGCTTCGTTTAGGAATGCATCAATCATTTCTTCTGATGGTCCTAGAAGTTCAGGCTCAGGATTTTCCCCTGGTTTTTCTACATCCAAAGCTTCTTCACCGTTTATTAACGAGTGAGAGATCACATGACAGCTTGCCACATAATCCTTAGACTCATCCGACGAGTCTTCTCCATTGTCATCATCTTTGTCCACAAGGACGTGGGTGAGAAGTTCTTGGAGTGTGACTGGGGTCTGCACCTTCTGATTATATTCTTCCAACGCGTCAATCTGTTTTTGCAGGTCCGTGCGCTTGTCACCAGGCTTTCACGGGCTTTTTGGTCTTCTTCTTCTTCTTCGAAGACTTTGACGGCTGGGTGTGAGCGCTCTGACCATCACCACCAGTTTTTGGAGTTGGGCGCGGTTTCAGCATTCCCTCGATGATCTCGGGTTCCGGTGGATTTTTCCACCTGATCGCCGGGCATGTTTGGAGATCCTTCAGCATTCTTTTCGTCTTGGCTGAAAGAACGTCTTCCCATGGGGCTTCCCTTATAAATGAGCATGATGCCCCCGGCATGTCCACCTTTTTAGGGGCGTGAGGTTGTGGTGGGTTCACCTTCCAATTTTCGGATAATGCGAACTTGCCTTGTTGGTATTGGTCCTCCATCCAGCCTTTGAATACGAAACAATCTTCGATTGGATGGCTTACTGCTTGGTGGTAAGGGCAGTAATTAGGATTGTTGACATCGCCTGGCTGCAACGGACGTTTTGGATCCGGCAGATTGATGAATTTGTTGCGCACTGCCAGCTCGAACAGTTTCCTCGTTTTATCCTAGGGAAACGAGTAAGGATGTCCTAGTCTCTCCTCAAGGGATGGGCGTGGACGCACGTTGTTTTGGCGAACAACCGGCTTTAAGTTGCTCGGCCGTTGTTGAGTATTGGCAATGAAGGTTGCTTTCCCTTTGCCCTTTTCATTCCAAGGCTCTGTCTTTGAAGAGGAAGGCCTATGGCTCATCTGGTCCATTTGGGCCAGCTTGTCAATCAAGGCATGGAAGGTGGTCGGATTGAAGAACATCATGAATTGGGAGATGGTCGCTTGAGGGTCGAGAGAACCAACGAACATGCCTACGGCAGGAGCTTCTTCTATGCGTTGTTCTCATCTCGACCATAGGTTCCGCCACCGGATTGCATATTGCACCCACGTCTCTCCCGGCTTCACTCTGGCGTTGATCAATGCAGTGATCGGGGTGCGCTCGCTGGCGCTTGCAAATCTTTGTGTAAACAGCAGCTCCATCTCCGCAAATGTTTTGACAGAGTCGTTAGGCAGCTCCGAATATCATTCGAAGGCCGTTTCCGTTAAGCTGCCGACGAATTGGCGAAGCAACAGTTTGTCGTCGCCTCCAGTGTTGCCGCATAAGGCCCTGAATTGAGCGACATGCTGATGTGGATTCCCTGTCCCCTTGTACACATGGAATTTAGGGATCGTATATCCTGGCGGGTAACTTATTTGGTCATACCAGCCCGGATAAGGTCGTCCAGTCTTAACAACTTGGCCAGACGCTTCATTCGGCTGGTGAGCTCGTATTTGCTGAGCTATATAATCATCGAGCGCGGCTTTTGAGATGGTCTCCTCTTTGGCTGCTGAAAGAGCCGGAGGAGGGTTCGATGTCTCCCCTCTGTCATCTTCAATGATGATAGGAGGGTCTTCAGCTGGAGGTTTTAGTTGTAACATCATCCCGACCATGTCTTGGAAGAGAAGCGTCACTCGTTTTATATTGGCTGCCTGTTCTGCAGCCTCTTTTTCTTTCCTCTCGAGCATTCTTCGGAGGAACTCGGTGTCAGTTTCTTGTTCGTGACGCTGCTCTGATGACGCCTCCGGGCTTTCTTTTGGCCCGGTGAGTGCGGCCATTTGCGTCAGCATTTCCTGAAGCTTCTGTTGCTGCTCCTGGGCTTTTGTCACGGATCGGGTGAGCGGTTGGTGACCCGTCAAAGCGCGGCTTTCCTCTTTTCCGGAGGCCATGTAAACAGTATGGACCGTTATGCCCCCAGACTTGGGGCGTTTGGGCTCAGCGTCTTTGCGGTTTGCTGTAGTCACAGGGGCTTTCCATGGCCTCCTTTTCTTTTGAGCAGTTGACGTTGAGGGGGGCGTTGCAGCGGGCACCCAGGTGGTTGTCGTCCTTTGTGGCATACCGGGACGGTTCTCTTCCTGCTGAACCTTCAGCTTCTTCTGTCGACGGGGATAGTCTTGATCAATCACCGAATCCTGGACCCGTCGCCAGACTTTGTAAACTTTGGAGGACAACCGCTGAGGGGGCTGCTCCGGCTTTGTTTCTGTAACGTTCTCCACTGGTGGAGGAGATCTTTTCAACACGGCGGTAGGAGAGTTCCTGCGCACTTTGTTCATCAATTCAAACCTGTTCCCAGTTGGAACAGCAGCATTGACTTCCACCGTTGGGGCTGGTGGAGTCAGCCCAGAGGGGGAGTTGCCCCCAGCCTTCTTTACTCGGCGCCAGTGGCGACATCGAGCGCGTCGAGCTGTTGGGATGGTTTCAGCTTGAGGGGTGACTCCTTCTTGCCCCCTGTTTTGAGGAGAGGCCGTTATTGGCGCTAGCTGGTCGAAGACTGACGTCCGTTGAGAAGGGATAGTTAGTCTCGCGGAGGCCGACTTTCGAACAGGGGAAGCAGCCTTCGTGACTTTAGGAGTAGGAATGGACAGTCTTGTGAAGACCGACCCTTTAGCAGGGGAAGCTGCCTTGATGACTTCAGGAGCAGGAATGGCTATCCGCTTCGAGATGGCTGCTTCAGGTATCGCGGGCTTCTTCATGGGCCCACTTGAGCTTTGGCCCAGCTTGCTGAAAACTGAGGCATTGGACTTGGGCGACCCGTTGAGAAGGGCCACGGTAGTTGTAAGCCGATCAAAGACCGACTTCTTCGGAGCTTCTTGCGACGACATTGGGGCATTGAAGCTCATCGGTGGGAGCATAGTCCCAAAGAATAGCCCAGTGGTGGCCTGAGTCACCTGTTCCACCGGCATAGCGAAAATGGAGGCCGCTTGGGGCCCGTAAGTCACTCCTCCGGACGGGATGGAGCGAGAGTTGCAGTTGCAGTTAGTGCAGTTTGAAGCCATTGATCTTCTGTCTTCTGCACGGAGCAAGACACCAAATCTAAGTACCTCGAATCCATAGGCAACCATAGCAAATAGCTATTCGTTCGCGAACACGACACACAAAGTGTGGAGTGGAAAGAGGAAAAGGTCCCACCGGGCGTGCCAGATTCTGTTCCCCTCCAAAATACGCGAGGAAGACGCGGCGAACGTCTAGCCTGAATTTCGGGATAGATGCTAATTGGGGCTATCTGTCCACCTCTCCGAAGATGCCAAGTTGATTTATGGCACCATGTATCAAAGGTTTAAACGGATGCGGCCGATGTAGCAGACTTCGTCAGATTCCCCCTCGTTCGAGAGTTTTTGATTGTGGGGATGCTATTCCTTGTAGGCGCAAGCCCCTGCGGTTAATTACGCTACCGCATCGCGGTAACAACTTACTCCTTCTCCAGATGGTCACTTCGTGTCGTGGGTATTTGTTTTGTGTTTGGTTTCCCATGGATTGTATACGGAGACTAATTTATGTTGTCGTCCGTAGGGCGTAGATTAGTCCAAATCCGTACTTTCTTAGATTCGGGTTTGGGGGTTGGGTTTAAGGATAGGTTAGTCTCATTCGAGACTAAGATCAACTTAAACGTTTGTTAAGGATACGTTAGTCTCATTTCAGACTAAGATCAACTTAACGGGATCGTTTAGATCGAACAAGAGAGCATTTGGACTCAATTGTTTAGTTTAGGGACAGTGCGGTCGATTACCAGTTTAAGTACATAGTGGTCCAATACCAGTTAAGGACATGGCATTCCATGAGTTTAAAGACCTCACAGTCAAGGTTAAGGACATCATAGTCTGTGAGTTTAAAGACCTCACAGTCAAGGTTAAGGACATCATAGTCCGTGAGTTTAAAGACCTCACAGTCAAGGTTAAGGACATCATAGTCCATGGGCTTAAGGACCCCACAGTCTGATGTTAGTTTTAAGACATCACGGTCGAGGTTAAGGACATCATAGTCTATGGGTTTAGGGACCCCACAGTCCATTGTTAGTTTTAAGACATCACGGTCAAGGTTAAGGACATCATAGTCCGTGAGTTTAAGGACCCCACAGTCCAGTTTAAAAATGTCATAGTCTGTGAAATGTGTGGTTGTGGGACCCGTCACCTCTCTGAAGACGTTGAGGAATTACAACGACAAATATCAAAGGAGTGAAGAGATGTACCCTTGAACCAGGATGAGTTAGTTGAAAGAGCAGATGTGCTCAGTTCAAGATAATTTGAGGACTTATGGCCAGAATTGGGCTAAGTCCAATTAAAATGTTTAACATTTTTTTGTTATTAAGCCTTTATTTGGGCTCGGCCCTTTTAATAATGCTAGGCATTGGGCTCTGACATTTTTATCTTGTATTGAATGCATAGCATTTATCAGAAACAAAGTTTGTTCTGACAGTGCGCCACGTGGCGCGCCAGGAGCGTTGCGCCAGTCAAGAGCGCATTGCGCTTCTGTCGGGTAGCGCACACGAAGAGGACACGTGTTGCGCTTAGCGCTAAGTGCTAGTTTGTTAGCGCATTGCGCTTTTAAATTATGAACGTGTTGCGCTAGTTTAATGGCGCACCAGTGAGTGACACATGGCGCGCTTGGCGCTGAGCGCCAGCCCATGAGCGCAGTGCGCTGTTTCAGAAGCGCAAAACGCAAGTTGTATCTGTGATTGACACGTGGCACGTTTTGGCGCTGAGCGCCGGTCCAAGGAGCGCAAAAGCGCAGTTCATGAGTGCAAGGCATTTTTCAACAGCGCAAAGCGCACTTGATCAAATTTATGATCAGAGAACAAGTTTATGTTCTTCAAAGGAGGCTTTTTCCTCAAGATCCAAGAACAAAAGTTCTTGTTTTTATAAAAGGCTCTGCCTTTATAGATCAAAAGATCTGTGAATGAAGTAAAATACTTCTTTTAGTCTTTTTATGATTAGATCTTTTTTATCTTTTCTTTTTTATTAAAGACCTTGGTCTTTTTCTTAGATCTCTGATCTTCTTAGAATATGGTTCTTTCTACGAGATGGTTTCAACTCTATTATTCAAGAACATAGTTCTTTTTACCTTGAAAATGAAGAAAAATCTTCTTTTTTCTAAGAGTTTTCTCTTCTTTTGCAGAGGGTTTTTCTCTCTCTTTTTCTGTATGTGTTCTGTATCTCCTCTCCCCCCTTAGACTTGAAGTCTAGGGTCCTTTATATAGGGCCAAATGATTTGTTAAATCAATTTTAAGAGATCTTTCTCTGATTGATTTGGGAATATTTCCCACCGTTAGATCTTTGATCCTAATGCTTCTGTTTTACAGAAGATATTCTTATTGTTTTAATAAAATTGAAAAATCTTTCCATAACAGAACTTTAGTTCTAATTAATTAATAATTTATTATTAGTAGATCTTTTGATCTGACGATGGGGGAATTTTTAATTCCAGCGCTGGCGCACCTTGCGCTAGCGCACCTACGTTCGACACGTGGCGCGCAGCGCAGAGCGCAGCGCAACTGCACTAGCGCACCCGTGTTTGACACGTGGCGTGCAGCGCAGAGCACAGCGCAACTGTGCTAGGGCATCCGTGTTTGACACGTGGCGCGCAGTGCAGAGCGCAGCGCAACTGCGCTAGCGCACCCGTGTTTGACACGTGGCGCTCAACGCGCAGAACGCTGAATCTGAAGCGTTGCTTCAATTTAAATTTTGAATTTTGAAACAGAGCTTTGCTATGATTGGGGGAAACACCTGGCATTAATCTTCGCGATAACGAAGCTCCAGCATTATGCTTTAGCACATGATGTCCATCTCATATCAAAAGAGGATCCTCTCAAATACTTGATGTTAAGAGCCATACTAACAGGACGACTCGCTAAATGGGCTCTACTCTTAATGGAATTCTCGATAACTTATCGACCCCTCAAGGCAGTGAAAGACCAGGCCATCGCCGACTTCCTCGCTGAGCACCCGATACCCGCCGATTCACCCCTAAATTGTGAGTTGCCGGATGAGCACGTTGTTCCCTGATTAAAAATCATGAGTTACATCAATGAGGTATCATGTGTTCACACGTGACCAAAGATCACGTGTTGACACTTGACGTTTTTACAGAATTAAAATCTGTCAAGAAAAAGCACAAACAAGTGGCTGAAAGAGGACCCAATTGGGGGTCACGTGCTCACACGTGACCAATGGTCGCGTGTTGACACGTGATAGTTAAAACAGAAATAAAAAAACAAACGGCTGAAGGAGGACCCAATTGGGGGTCACGTGCTCACACGTGACCAATGGTCACGTGTTGACACGTGATAGTTAAAACAGAAATAAAATCAAACGGCTGAATGAGGACCCAATTGGGGGTTACGTGCTTACACGTGACCAATGGTCACGTGTTGACACATGACAGAAATAAAAACAAACGGCTGAAGGAGAACCCAATTGGGGGTCACATGCTCACACGTGACCAATGGTCACGTGTTGACACGTGGCAGAAATAAAAACAAACGGCTGAAGGAGGAACCAAGGGTCACGTGCTCACACGTGACCAAGGGTCACGTGCTCACACGTGACCAAGGGTCACGTGCCATCACGTGACAGGCTTTGAAAGCCTTACAGTTTAATAGAATTAAAATTCTAAATTTCTCTAAAATCTTTCCAAATGAAAAGGGATTATGGGGAACCGTTGGATTAAAAATCCAGGGGTGATTAAATACCACCAATTGATGGAAAAATCTTAGACAAGGAAAGATTTTCCTAAATCTCATCGAAAGTAACAAACAGAATATCTTCGGATTGAAAATCCAACGGTGAATAAAATTCACCGAATGATCTAAAGGATCATATTAATTATGAAAACAAACAAAATCTTTCAATGAAAGATTTTTTAAACAAATTGATTCTTTTCCTTATCCTATAAATAGGAGCCAAGAGGAGGAAAAGGAAGAGTTTTTTTTTCTTGGAGATATAGAATTTGGATATCTTGAAAACTCAGAGAGAAAAGAAAGGAGAATTTAATTCTCAGCAAAGAAAACCCTAGGTGAGAAAAGAAAGGGGATCAAAACTTCAAAAAGAGAACTTAATTCTCAAGATCTAAGAGTTTAACTCTTCTGCAAAAAGAACTTAGTTCTTCCTCTGGTTGAAGATCTGCAGAATCAAATCTCCGCATAGGTTGAGAATTTAATTCTCATCGGGTTGAGATTTTGCCATGCAGATCCAAGACTTAGAGGGAGGATTGAGTTCGGAGAATTTAAATCTCCCAAATTTATAGGAATTTAATTCCTCCAAGATGAAATTAGGGTTTAACCCTATATGAGAATTTAATTCTCCTACAATTATAGGAATTTAATTCCTTCAAGATAGACAAAAACCAGGGTTTAACCCTAATTGAGAATTTAATTCTCCCAGATTTATAGGAATTTAATTCCTCCAGAATAGAACTAGGGTTTCACCCTATACAAGAATTTAATTCTTTAACATATATGGAATTTAGTTCCTCTAAAATGAAACTAGGGTTTATCCCTGCATAAGAATTTAATTCTTTCAAAATAGGAATTTAATTCCTCCAAAATCATGATTAGGGTTTAACCCTACAGAGAATTTAATTCTCAAAATAAAATAAAGAGACTTAAAAGATCTCCATGCATGCAAAGAACCAAGGTCACGTGTCCCCACGTGACCCTTGAAAAGATCCCTGAAGAAAAGAAGCTTTGAGGCAATGCCTCATGTGCTCCCACATGACTCCCAAGACGCAGAAAGAAAAAGCAAAGGAAATAAAGGCTTTGGGCGCTCTCACGTGTTACCACGTGACCCCTTGGCAAACGCTTTAACAGTCAGCGCATAAATCACCATCACGTGTCAACACGTGATGCTCAAAATAAAAATATAAAAAGTGTTTAACACTTAATTGCAGAACGAAGAAAAAGGATCTGGCCCCACCTTTGGGTGCCCTCACGTGTCCCCACGTGACCCCTTTTACTTTAGTGTTTAACACTAATTCAAGAGCTTTATTTCCAGTGTTTAACACTGATTGTCTTCTAGTGTTCAACACTAATTTGAGAATCTTATTTCTAGTGTTTAACACTACTTTGAGAATCGTATTTCTAGTGTTTAACACTAATTTGAGAGCTTTATTTCCAGTGTTTAACACTGTTGTTCTCTAGTGTTTAACACTAGTTTTAACCAAATTGGCTAATTTTCCAGAGGCAAAAGCCTCCCCTTCAACTGAATCTCAAAATTGAGTAAAATTCAGAGCTATAATGTTTGATGCCCAGTCAAAGATAAAAATGTTATCAGAGCCCTCAAACTCTTGTTTATCATTGCTAAGTGGTGAGGGGCTGAACCCAGACAAATGTCTAATGGTCCAGCAAAGGGCCAATATTTCAAACTTAATTGGACTTAGCCCAAGTTGGCCATAAGTCCTCAATTCAGACTTAACTGAGCCAATGTGCTCATAATATAATTAATTGATCTTAGTTCCAATTTGGACTACAGATCACTTAATCCACTTTGGTTTGAGGGTACATCTCTTCACTCCTCTGATATTTGTCGTTGTAATCCTTCAACATCTTCAGAGAGGTGACGGGTCCTGACAACCACATATTTCATAGACTATGATGTCTTTAAACTAACATCGGATTGTGGGGTCCTTACACCCATGGACTGTGATGTCCTTAACCTCGACCGTGATATCTTTAAACTAACATTAGACTGTGGGGTCCTTAAACCCATGGACTATGATGTCCTTAACCTCGACCGTGATGTCTTTAAACTAACATCGGACTGTGGGGTCCTTAAACCCATGGACTATGATGCCCTTAACCTCGACCGTGATGTCTTTAAACTAACATCGGACTGTCGGGTCCCTGAACCCATGGACTATGATGTCCTTAACCTCGACCGTGATGTCTTTAAACTAACATTGGACTGTAGGGTCCTTAAACTCACGGACTATGATGTCCTTAACCTTGACCGTGATGTCTTTAAACTAACATTGGACCGAGATGTCCTTAAACTAACAATGGACCACCATGTCCTTAAACTAGTAATCGACCGCAATGTCCATAAACTAAACAATAGAGCCCAATTGCTCTCTTGTTGGATCTAAACGATCCCGTTAAGTTGATCTTAGTCTAAAATGAGGTTAACGTATCCTTAACAAACGTTTAAGTTGATCTTAGTCTCAATTGAGGCTAACGTATCCTTAAACCCAACCCCCCAAACCCAAATCTAAGAAAGATACGGATTTGGACTAGTCCACGCCCTATGGGCGATAACATAAATTAGTCTCCGTATACAATCCATGGGCAACCAAACACAAAACAAACACCCACGACGCAAAGTGACCATCTGGAGAAGGAGAAAGTTGTTACCGCGATGCGGTAGCGTAATTAACTGCAGGGGCTTGCGCCTGCAGGGAAGAGCGTTCCCACAATCAAAAACCCCTCGAACAAGGGGGAATCTGACGAAGTCTGCTACATCGGCCGCATCCATTTAAACCTTCGATACATGGTGTCATAAATCAACTTGGCATCTTCGGAGAGGTGGACGGATAGCACCAATTAGCATCTGTCCCGAAATTCAGGCAAGACGTCCGCCGCGTCTGTCGCGTCTTTCGGAGGGGAACACACGCGTTTGACACGATTGACGGGGAGAGAAGAGAAAGTGACACCCGATGGAAACTCTATTTCGACGGAGCATCTTCCATGAAGAGGCGACAACACAACACCCCTATAATCAAATCGTGGGTAGGCCTTATCTTCGTGACTCCGCAAGGAGGGATAATGCGCTTTGCCTTTTCTTTAACAGAGCCGAGGACGAACAATGAAGCCGAATATGAAGCTTTGATAGCAGGGCTTGAGATCTCTGTCGACATGGGAATCAAAAACTGTAAGTCTACGGTAGCGCCCCGGCCAATAATCTGAGGCCAAACTCGGAACAAAAACTTTTACAACTGGCACTATCGCATACTATAACCCGGATCAAGCCATTAACGCTAAACTAGCTAACTACAAAGATGATAGAAAGGCTATACCGATCGATCCGTGTCCTTCGATCTTTAGCCACCATCACCATCTCCTTGCGGCTGCTCCGAACTCGCTTGATCTCCGATCTCCTCGTCGAGGTGGCACCACGTCAACGAGTCTTTATACGGGCTCCCGCCTCTATTTCAAGGCAACTCGGACATGAAGTATACTAACCGACTTGTCCAAGATGAAGTAGAGAATGAGTGGAATACTTTATCTCAAATACCCTATGGTTCTCATCACATGAGAGGGTTAGGGTGGAGATTGAAGAAGATGCAAGAGGGATGAAGAGTGTGAGCTCAAGATAAATCAAGTGAGCAAAAAACACAACCCCAAAACTTAAGTTGGCTGCCTACTTCTCTTGTGTGTGATATATATGAGGTTTTTGTGTTGGAGAAACAAAGAAAATATCTTACCAAAATATCTCCAACTCAACCCTAAAATATCTCACCCAAAACAAACATCAGACTCACTATATGACTCATTACATGAGTCATTAGTGAATATTCTAGAATCAATGAGTCATAACAATGAGTCACACTTTCCAAATCCATTAATCATTTAAACCAAAATGATTAATCCAAAAAGAAACGCATCTTCTAAAGTAATCTCGTAACGGATTACGAGAATACCCCTCATATGTAAATACATACCTGTATCCGTATTCCGACCGAATACGAATACGATGAGACTAAAATATTCCGACTCAATATAATACTTAGATCCGGCTTAAACCAAAGCCTACCAGTATTATCTGTCCGAACCATGACACGTGCACAGGTGCACGTGCATGTTTGAACCCTGCCATAAAACCATACGGTCTCTACAACGTTTCGCCCGAACTTGGAAAACTATCTGTGGGGGACTCTAAAGACTCGTCAATACCCTGGCAGTGGGTTTAACCACAAGCACGTCAGCGGCACTAGCTGTGCGTAACGGCTGCCCATGTATTGACCGAAAGGGAAGCCGATGAGCGAACTCATCCTGGAACCCTACTAAGCCTAGCAGTGACAATATCCATACAGTCTGGTACGTTCGTCTATGAGCATCGCATATCGGGCCTAGGGGGCTGGTAACGTCAGACCCCCAAAAGCGGTATAAGTCGTGTCGGAGGGTAGCCCTGAACACCCTGAGATACTACTGGAGTACCTACCAGTAAATCTCCTGCCTCGGCCGAGAGCTTTGTGTAATGGCTCTCCTAGACACAGCGTGATCTCACCCCCAATATCGGGAGAGACGAATCCCCTGCCGATCCGCTCACTGCCTCCATGTGGCTCGGGACTGTACCCAACTAAAACCTGTTTACACGACTCCTTTGAGCCGTGGTAGGGTAATAATCAAAGCACAGTGGGAACTCACACGCGACAAATAACGATCTCAGGTCGATGAACTAACCTGTACACATGTCACCAGGGAACTGCTATCTGACGCTAGGTATAATACCAACTAGCAGGTTCCCGGCGAGTCCTGTCCGGTGCACTCATAACCCAATGAGCACCTATATACATCTTAGGTGAACCAACTGACACCAGTAGCTTGTGAGACCGGCCACCGCCCCTCGTCGGGGTCTCGACTGTATACACTAGCCTACTCCGGAGTATCGATGCCATGTCTCGAAACTCCCACGACTAGGGACCACTTTTAAGGATGTGCTTATAGACTACCCAACTCTCACATATATGATCGCCATCATACTGTTGGTAGTCAAGCAGGATCCTAAGGGCTCTATCAACGTGTAATAGTGATCATGTCACCTAAAACTGTACACGATGATAAAGTTTAAACCAGATAGCATACTATCATCTCGAGTAAGACTGTCCTACCGGTATAGGTCCTCCTCAATCATTGCAATCACGTGCTTGCGATCCAATAATTGACTTTGAGGGAACTACATTCAATAAAAACCTCCTCATATACGGAGACTCCCAACTGGTTGTTAGGCAAGTAAACGACGACTGTCAAACGTGCAAGCCAGAGTTGGTAAAGTACGGCGAGAGAGTGCAGCAACTGCTGACTCAAATTCCCTCCTACATTCTGGAAAGCATTTCGCGTACGGAGAATAGCAAAGCGGATGCGTTAGCCAAGCTCGCTAAAGAACTGGCTGATGAAAATCTCAACGACGTAAGGATCATTGTACAAAGCCGTCAAGTTCTTGCACCAGCCGAAATATCTCCGGAGTCGCCTGAAGAAAAAGAAGCGACCAAACCAACGGCCCTACAAATAAAAGACCAAGAAAAAGCTAGGGATTGGAGAGAAGTCTTTATAGACTACTTCAAATCCCATCAAACACCTGAAGATGCATCCTCAAAACATCAGCTCATGAAACGAGCTCTGTCTTTTGCCTTCGTCAATGATACTCTATATAAGAGATCATTCGACTCTCTGTGGCTAAGATGCCTGGGACCGGAAGAGGCAAAGAGAGTCGTCCAAGAAACTCACGACGGACTCTGCGGTTCTCATCAAGACGGACCAAAGATGAAGCTGAAGATCAAAAGGATGGGCTACTATTGGCCCACGATGATCCAAGACTGTCTCGAATACGCGAAGCAGTGCCACTCGTGCCAAATTCATGGGGACTTCATCCACCAGCATCCGAATCCGCTACACCCAACGGTGGCTAGCTGGCCGTTCGAAATGTGGGGAGCTGACATAATCAGGCTTATCGAACCAGCATCGTCCAGAGGACATCGGTTCATATTGGCGACAACCGATTACTTCTCTAAGTGGGCAGAAGCCATACCGCTAAGAGAAGTGAAGACGCAGAATATTCTCCATTTCTTCAAGACACACGTCATCTATCGGTTCGGCACTCCGCGACGGATTATCTCTGATAACGGGCCAGCCTACAGAAGCCACAAGATCAGCCGCTTCGCACAGCAGCATAACGTAGACTGGAGATACTCTTCGGTCTATAATCCCCGAGCTAACGGTTTGGCTGAGGCTTTCAACAAGACATTGACGAAGATCATAAAGAAGACGGTTAGAAGAGATTGGCACGAGAGATTGCATGAAGCTCTCTGGGCGTATCGGACTACGTTCAAAACGGCCACAAACACAACGCCGTATGCATTGGTATTCGACGCTGAAGTAGTACTTCCCTTGGAGATAGAGCTACCCTCTCTGCGAGTGGCGGTTCATTACGAGATAACAGACGAAGAGAATACTCATCTTCGACTTGAAGAGCTCGACGCTCTTGATGAAACTCGTCTCATGGCGCAACAAAACCTGGAGGCTTACAAAGCAAAGATGATGCGCTCGTACGAAAGATTGACCAGGCCAAGGACATTCTGCCAAGGCGAACTTGTGCTAGTGGTCAAGAGACCTATGATCCTCAATCGCGCCAAACGGGGGAAATTCGAGCCAAACTATGAGGGCCCGTACATCATAGACAAAGTCTGCCAAGGTGGGGATTACTTGCTCATGAATATGCATGGCGAAAGACCCTTCAGGCCAATAAATGGTCGGTTCTTGAAAAAATACTACGCCTGACCGAAACGTCTTTAACTACTACAAACCGCAGCATCTCAGGGCTGACGCAAAAAAAAACGGTACGTCCATAAGCGAAATGGGCACGGATAAAAACCCGAAAGGGCTCCGTGAGTAAAAACAGCAGGGCTACTGGCGAGTTTGTGAAAACCCGAAAGGGCGCAATCTCGTTAAAAGACACTTGCAAGGTCCTCTCGACCTTGTAAGGAGGAAATACCTGCATGAGATCCTTACGGCTCACAAGGGAGCAACACACTTAGGGATCCCCACGATTCCTAAGGAGAAGTTACACTTACGAGATTCTCACGACTCGTAAAAAGAATTCCCCTATAAGACCCTCACGACTCATAGGATTCAAAAGCCTTAAGTTATAGGGATCTGAACCTGTTCTTAAGCCATAACAATCCACAGACTGCCCTACAAGTGGTCCAATGTTGACCCTTGTATACAATCCACGAGCACAAATAAACGTCTCCCCCACCAAGCTCCACCAATAGCGTGAAATTCCTCTATTTGGTGAACAAACACTTATAAGTCCTCTTGACTTATAAGGAGAAAACACTCTTATAAGATCCTTACGACTTATGAGAGACCATGCACTTAAGAATCCTCACGATTCTTAAGAATAAAACACACTTACGAGATCCTCATGACTCGTAAGGAGAAACGTCTTTATGAGACCCTTACTGCTCATGAAGTCAAAAGCCTTAGTTGACAGGATCTTAACCCTGTTTGCTAAGCCACCTTTGTTCGACATCGACAAAGGCAGATGATGATTCGCTCTTGGCAATATCCCAGTTGTAGCGATGCTAATGCCTAAATCGGTATCAGATCCCAAGTCCCATACTCGCGGCAAGAAATCGGCGAGCCATAAATGCATATGAAATAGCCGAAATGATAGGGCAACTTGCAACAAAATCAGCAAGCAAAATATATGCATACAAAAACAGCCGAAATGATTGGGCAACTCCCAATAAAAATCAGCGAGTAAAAAGAAAAATAGCCGAAATTATTGGGCACCGCGAAAAAAATAGCCGAAATGATTGGGCAATCGCGACTTTCGCGATATAAAAAGCTGAAATGATCGAGCATCGCGGAAAGAAATAAAAAAATGAAAGAATGAAACTTTTTCCCTGCAGGTTACTCCATACTGACCCCTGTATACAATCCATGTGCATAAACAAAAAGGGACCCACGTTTTCCCCACCAAACTCTATTAAAGGGAGAGCCAGATCTCGACGGCAACATTTACATCCCAAAATATCACCACGGCATTACTTCTCAACTCCAACAATCGACCTCAGGGTTGCAACGAAGCGGAGCTATGACAAAGCCCCTAGTTCTAAATCTCAACGGCCACATCTACAGCCTAGAGACCAACAACGGTGTTCCTCCTCATTCCAGCAAAATACGGATGCGACGCCACCAATCGGAGTCACGGCAAAATCCCCAACTCCAAGACTCTACGGTTCGCAGACAACCTAGAGTCATCCAATGACCCCGTCTCGAAAACACGTCAGCCAATGACCCATCGCGGAAACACATCAACCAATGACCCCGTCGCGGAAACACGTCAGCAAATGGCCCCGTCTCGGAAATACGTCAGCCAATGCCCCGTCGCGGAAACACGTCAGCAAATGACCCCGTCGCGGAAACACGTAGGCAAATGGCCCCGTCTCGAAAATACGTCAGCCAATGACCCCGTCGCGGAAACACGTCAGCAAATGACCCCGTCACGGAAATACGTCAGCAAATGACCCCGTCACGGAAACACGTCAGCAAATGACCCCGTCACGGAAACACGTCAGCAAATGACCCCGTCTCGGAAACACGTCAGCAAATGACTCCGTCTCGGAAATACGTCATCCAATGACCCCGTCGCGGAAATACGTCAGCAAATGACCTCGTCTCAGAAATACGTCATCAAATGACCCCGTCTCGGAAATACGTCATCAAATGACCCCGTCGCGGAAATACGTCAGCAAATGACCCCGTCGCGGAAATACGTCATCCAATGACCCCGTCGCGGAAATACGTCAGCCAATGACCCCGTCGCGGAAATACGTCAGCAAATGACCCCGTCACGGAAATACGTCATTTAATGACCCCGTCGCGGAAATACGTCAGCCAATGACCCTGTCGCAGAAATACGTCAGCAAATGACCCCGTCGCGGAAATACGTCAGCCAATGACCCCGTCGCGGAAATACGTCAGCAAATGACCCCGTCTCGGAAATACGTCATCCAATGACCCCGTCGTGGAAATACGTCAGCCAATGACCCCGTCTCGGAAATACGTCATCCAATGACCCCGTCGCGGAAATACGTCAGCCAATGACCCCGTCGAGGGAATACGTCAGCCAATGACCCCGTCGCGGGAATACGTCAACCAATGACCTCCTCGTCGGAGCGATGCTTCGAATTGGGAACAAGTCAACTCACCGGTCACTTACGAGTCCTCTCGACTTGTAAGAGAGAAAACTCGCTTGTGAGATCCTTATGACTCTCAAGAGGAAACACACTTAGGAATCCTCACGACTCCTAAGGAGAAATGCACCTACGAGATCCTCAAGACTCGTAGGGAGAAAATTCTTTATGAGACCCTCACGGCTCAGAAAGTTGGAAAGTCTTAGGTAACAGATACTAACTCTGTCTCCTAAGCCATCGCTACCCAACAAAAAAGTTCAAGATGAACTGCTACTTATTATCTACAAGCCACACTTGCCAAAATTACATGCCATCGAAACCGAGGTGCTACTCAAGAGTACGTAAACTGCTTTGCGCCAAGTCAAAACAAAAAGGCATAACCCACGGACGTCAATCACCTATTATGCAAGGCAATAAGGAGAACATTTGATTTACATCCAATTGAGCGTCCGAAGCATACCCACTCATGTATGTGCGAAAAGGATAAAATAAACGCATGGAAAGGAAAAATTTGTTATTCATACCTCAGAAAAGTTCTTACATTGATGAAAATAGTAAACAAAGGCATCATTAAAATGTTTACAATGGCAAAACATTGAATCCGGGACACAGATTAAGAAATTCGAAAGTGAGGCCGTCTAAAATGTTTCTGGCCTCTCTGACCATTCTCATATGCATCCTCTCACGATCGCAAGCGTCAGGATCTTCGCCGATGTCCTCCACCCTTTGATAAGCAGCGTTTATCGTCGTCTGTTGGAATATTTGATGCAAAATATCAATAAGATTATCTCACCGCTTCTTCGAGATCAGGCCGGTCAGATACACTGAGTGCACCTTATCTTCAGCGTTATTCATGGGATTAAGCGGCATGGCTTCATAAAATCCAGGAATTGCTCCCACTATTATCTTCAAGAGAGCGGAGCGACGACAAAGTAGTCGACCGTTGTGTGCATTGAAACGATTCATAATTTCAGCGCATTGGGCGTTTGTGAGCTCCTGGTTTTGACAACGACCTTATGCGCGAATGTCCTCATAAGAAATGATTTCGTCAAGACAGTACAGATGAGCGGCCATAGCACCTGAAAATGAAAATCAGTGAGAGTTTAGTGACAGACTAATCAAGACACGGGGATTTAAACAACTCTTGATATCCGCATGAAGAAAACAAGTACTGATTAAGACACCCAACAAATTCAAATTTGTGCAATTAAGGAGGGAATCCTAAAAGGATTCTCAATTAATGAGAGACTCATCGGGCCAAGAAGTTAATCTCCCTTGAGAGCAGCACTCTACAACAGATATGACATCTGTCATAATTAATGATGAAAGGAATAAAATTCCCTTCAAAAAAAATCTAAAGAGCAATACTCTGCGAAAAAGATGGAATAATCCATCAAAAACCCTAAAAGCAAAGCTTTTACTAAGTTAAAAATTCCAAGATCTTCAAGATCTACGAAAAAACTCTAAAGGGTTCTTCATGGAAGATGAACAGATCCATGATCTGAGAAGAGCAAGGCTCTATTAATGGGTAAAACCCTAAAATATTTTTAAGATCTGTGATCTGAGAAAAGCAAAGCTCTGTTAATAAGTTCAATTCTTACCAAAGTTGGGCAGAGTTTTGACTCTTAAGAAATTTCTTAAGGAAAAGAGCGTGGCTCTGAAAGAGAATTAATTCTCAGAAAAATAAGAAAGAAGATGAACAAACAGTCATCTCAAGGGCCAAAGGCCCTATTTATAGGCACTAAGATCCGTTTCAACTTCTAAGTTGATCTAACGGTGGAAATGCTACCACCGCTGCACTCACGTGTGAGCCACGTGAGCGCAACGGTGGGGGGGCATTTGTTTCCCCCAATCAGAGCAAAGCTCTGTTCAAATTTTGAAATTTGAAATGAAGCAGCGCTTCATAAAAGCGCTGGCGCCAAGAGCGCCAGCGCTGAGAGTCAAAGACTCCGAGGTAGCACTCACAAGCAAAGCACGAGAGCGCTCACGCCAAGAGCGCCAGCGCTGAGAGTTAAAGACTCTGAGGCAGCGCTCACGTGCAGAGCACGAGAGCGCTGGCGCCAAGTGCACCAGTACTAAGAGTCAAAGACTCTGAAGCAGCACTCACGTGCAAGACATGAGAGCGCCAAGCGCTAGAACTAAATATTCCCCACCGTTGGATCAAAGAACCAACGAAGATGATAAATCATCAAATTACCAGAATAAAATTCTGTTACGGAAATACTCCTCAGAATCTTTCCAAACAAGAAAGATTGTGCTCTGTAAATCAGAGCACCGTTGGATCAAAGATCCAATGGTGATTGAAAATCACCAAGATACAGAGTAATCTCTGTATGGGAAAATAATTTCCCAATCTTGTTAATAATAAGAAAGATGTCTTCTGTAAAACAGAAGCCCCAGGATAAAAGATCCAATGGTGGGGAAACATCCCCAAATCAATCAGAAAAAGATTGCCTTAACTGATCAGCATCCACTATATAAAAGCCCCAAGACTTCAAGTCTTGCACAGAGGAACCCCCTCCCCCCCCCCCCCCACACACACACTTTGAGAAATTTCAAAGAGAAGAGTAAGCTCTCGGAAGAAGAATTTCTTCAAGGTAAATAAAACAGAGAGATCAAAGCATCTCATCAAAAGAAGAAGAACCTAGTTCTTTTTCTAGATCATAGATCTACAAAGACATAAGTCTTTCATAAAAATAGAAGAGATTGAAGTATCTCATCATAAAAAGGGAGTGAGAAGAACTTAGTTCTCTTTAGATCACAGATCTATAAGACAAAGACAAAGTCTTTCACAAAAACAGAAGAGATTGTAACATCTCCTATTAAAATAAGAACTTAGTTCTTAGATCTATGAGACAAAGTCCCCTATGAACGAGAATTTAATTCTCAGAGCACAGAACTGACCAAAACGGCCAAAGGAGCGCTTCAGCGCTCCAAGTCTAGCGCTCTGCATTCATGGGCCGGCGTTCAGCGCCAAGCGCGCCACGTGCTCCTCACGTGGATGCTACTTAATAAAGAGCGCTCTGCACTCATTGACTGGCGCTCAGCGCCAAGCACGCCACGTGCTCCTCACGTGTGCGCTATTTCACAAGAAGCGCTCTGCACTCATTGACTGGCGCTAAGCGCACCACGTGCTCCTCACGTGTGCGCTATCTCACAGGAAGCGTCTTAGCGCTCTAAGTCTGGCGCTCAGTGCCAAGCGCGCCACGTGCTCCTCACGTGGGCGCTGAGGGAACATAAACTGTTCTTTAAATAAAGCCTCAGAGCCATAATGAGGGCTCAACACTCAATAAAAGACAAAAAGGGTGTCGGAACCCAAACCAATGCTCAGCGTTGTTAAATAAAAAAGGACTGAGCCTAATTAAATGTTCAATATTTTAACTGAGTAGGCCGAGCCCAAGTTGGCCATATGTCCCTTATTCAGATTAATTGAGCCCATATGCTCATAAATCTTTTTAACCGATCTTAGTCCCAAACTTGACTACAGATCTCCCAACCAACATTGGTGCAAGGGTACATCTCTTCATTCCTCTGATATGTGTCGTTGTAATTCTTTAACGTTTTCAGAGAGGTGGCGGGTCCCGACAACCAGACATTCCATGGACTATGGTGTCCTTAAACTTTACGGACTGTGGGGTCCTTAAACTCATGGACTATGATGTCCTTAAACTTTATGGACTGTGAGGTCCTTAAACTCATAGACTATGATGTATTTAAACTTTATAGACTATGATGTCTTTAAACTGTCACGGACTATGATGTCCTTAAACCCAATGGACCGCTATGTCCCTAAACTAAAACAATAGAGCCTAAATGCTCTTTTGTTGGATCTAAACGATCCTGTTAAGTAGATCTTAGTCTAAAATTAGACTAACGTATCCTTAACAAACGTTTAAGTTGATCTTAATCTCAAACGAGATTAACGTTCCTTGAACCCAATCCAAACCCAAATCTAAGAAAATACGGATTTGGACTAATCCACGTCCTACGGGAGACAACATAAATTAGTCTCCGTATACAATCCACGGGAAACCAAAAATAAAATAAACACAACCGACACGAAGTGATCATCTGGAGAAAGAGAAAGTGGTTACCGCGATGCGGTAGCGTAATTAACTGCAGGGGCTTGCGCCTGCAGGGAAGAGCATCCCCACAATCAAAAACCCCTCACAATAAGGGGGAATCTAACGAAGTCTACAACAACGGCCGCATCTGTCCAAACCTCCGATATATGGTGCCATAAATCAACTTGGCATCTTCGGAGAGGTGGACGGATAACACCAAATAGCATCTGCCTCCAAATTCAAGCAAGACGACCTATGCGGTTTCGTCTCTGTTTTCGGCGGTGAACATGATGATACAGTCAAAGAATTCGACTTTATCAAAAATCCAGATAAACCATGCATTTATAGTAAGATTGTATGGAGAACTGTGGTATTCCTCGTCTTGTACGTGGATGACATTCTCTTGATAAGAAATGACATTCCTATACTACAATCAGTCAAAAGATTCTTGTCACAGAAGTTCTCCATGAAAGACCTGGGTGATGCCAACTACATTCTGGGGATCCAGATCTATCGTGATAGATCTAAGAGAATGTTGGGACTTTCGCAGTCAAGATATATCGACACCATACTGAAAAGATTCAGTATGGAAAATTCAAAGCGCGATAATTTACCGGTTTGTCACGGAATCACCCTCTCCAAAGAGATGTCGCCAAAGACTAATTTGGAAAGGGCTCGCATGTCAACTATACCCTACGCATCTGTGGTGGGCTCTATAATGTATGCGATGTTGTGTACCAGACCAGATGTAGCATACGCATTGAGCGTTGTAAGCCAGTATCAGTCAAACCCAGGGGAGAAGTACTGGATAGCAGTAAAGAACATTCTCAAATACCTGAGAAGGACTAAGGAGATGTTCTTGGTGTATGGCAGAAAAGACATCCAGATCGAGGCCTTTGCTGACTCCAGCTTCCAGAGTGACAAGGATGACTCCAAGTCCATGTCGGGTTATGTCTTTACCCTCAATGGAGGGGATGTCTGTTGGAAGAGCTCCAAGCAAGACACCGTTGCAGACTCGACGATGGAAGCGGAGTACATAGCTGCTTGCGATGCTGCAAAAGAAGCTGTCTGGATGAAAAAGTTCCTCACAGAACTTCAGGTGGTTCCAACCATTGTTGATCCAATACCTCTGTATTGCGACAACAACGGCGCTATAGTTTTAGCGAAGGAACCCAGGTCCCATCAGAAGTCCAGACACATTTTGAGGCGGTGCCACCTGATCAGGAAGATCGTAGATCGCCGAGAGATCGAGGTGAGGAGAGTAGATACAGAGAATAACACTGCAGATCCACTCACGAAGGCCATCCCTCAGACACAATTCGAGCAGCTGATCGAGATGATAGGTCTGCGATACGCCAGTGCATGGCCCTAGTGCAAGTGGAAGATTGTTAGTGTATATGCCCTAGAGGCCATTATTGTATCATACTGGTTTGTATATTACTTAATGGAAGCTTGGGATATTCACAGTTGTATTGACAGTCTTGCTCAAAATGGTAGTATGCTACTTGGTTT
Organism: Agapanthus africanus; assembly: GCA_030015575.1. Classification (NCBI taxonomy): domain Eukaryota; kingdom Viridiplantae; phylum Streptophyta; class Magnoliopsida; order Asparagales; family Amaryllidaceae; genus Agapanthus; species Agapanthus africanus. Next base: position 129,935,620 of record CM057341.1, read on the forward strand.
GTTTCTACTTCAATATGTGCATGTGTTTCTTTTAGCATATCGCTTATACATATTAGTAGAGCCCTTAAGATCTTTGCTTGATTACCAGCGTTGTGATGGCAGTCACACTAGTGAGGGCAGGGTAATCTACAAGCACATCCTTATACAGGTCCCTAGTCGTAGATTATCGAGACGGGGCATCGATACTCCGGAGTAGACTAGTGTATACACTTTTCATCCCAACAGGGGAAATGGTCTGTCCCACAGCCATTAGTACGTCGTACTGGAGATAGTATGAAGGTGCTCGTTAGTGTTGGGGTCAAAATTTGTACCCCGGTTGACCGAGTCAAAGTCAAGGTCAACCCCAAGCCAGGTGGGCCCAAGCCCAGGTCAAGCGGGCCCATGCCCAAGTCGAGCCCGCGGCCAGCCTCCTCCATGCCAAAATATAGATCATGTAATAAATAATTTTTATGTAATTTTTTATGCATGAATGTATGCAAAATGGGCATAAAGCCAAATTTTTTGTAAAGCCCATGGCTTATATGCAAAAAGAAATGGCACATGAGCCATGGGATGGGCAAAATGCCATTTTGTAAAGCCCAAAGGGCTATATGTAAATATGTAAGCCTATATAAGGCAACATGATGAAAATATCTATAATACTTTTCATTCCCCTCAAAAATCTAGGGTTTGTGCCTCTTTCACCTTTCTGAAGGTTCTAAACCTTCTTCTTTCTTTTGAATTAAATCAAGAGTTTTACTCTTCTTTTTCCAAAACTAAATAGTTTTTCGCCATAAAACCCACAAAGGGGAGCTCAGATCTCAAAAGGAAGAGATTTTTAAAATCTCACATCTCTTGATCTTCAAGATCCGGTCAACAGAGGAGGAAGAAGGAGGCCCAACTCTTAAAACCCCATTTTTTGGGAAGATCCAGGGCTCCAAAGAAGAACCCCTTTCATCAACTCCAAAACATCTTAGGAGTTTAACTCCACTGTACATCCTATTTTGGAATTTTAAATCCTATTTCTGGGACTAAAAACCCTTTTTTCTCGCCGGCGCCCGAGCGCTCAAGTGCCCACGTGCCGAGCACGTGGTGCGCTAGCGCTCGAGCGCTCAAGCACCCAGCTCCCACGTGCCGGGCACGTGGTGTGCTGGCGCTCGAGCGCCTTGCGCTCAAAGCGCCCAGCGCACATGTGCCGGATACGTGGTGCGCTAGCGCTCGAGCACCTTGCGCTTAAGCGCCCAGCGCCCACATGCCGAGCACGTGGGGCGCTAGCGCTCGAGCACCTTGCGCTCAAGCGCCCCGCGCCTACGTGTTGGGCATGTGGTGCGCCTGCGCCTAAGTGCCCAGCGCTCGCGTGTTAGACACGCGGGGCGCTGGCCCCCACGCATCCTTTGGATGCCCTTTCCCTTTATACACACACACACACACACACACACACATACATATACCCCAGTAAAAACTCTGCGGGGCCCCCGATATATCCAAAACCCCTCCAAAACACAACACTGCACATTGAGTTCGCATGACCAGTTTAACCCGTTAATCGGAGGTTCTCTCGCCCCAAAGGCGAGGGGTAATTAACGGCAGCTTAGTTCGCGGCTGCCGGAGATTCGGATCCCCACAATCAATAAACCCCAGCCTACCCTAAGCAGGAGGAATCTGTAATGCCCCTGACAAGCGCGCGCGTATTCCCATCTCAATGGGGTGACGAAAAACTCCCTACAGTTAGGTTACGAATACACCGGACAGGACTCGTAGGGAACTGTTGGTTAGTATTATACCTATCGTTGGGTAGCAGTTCCCAGGTGACATGAGTACAGCTTAGTCCGTCGACTTGACACTGCTACTTCGCCTCGAGTGTGTTCCCACTGTACTTTGATTACTACCCTACCACGGCTCAAAGGAGTCGTGCAAACAGATAGTAGTTGGGTGCAGTCCCGAAGCGCTTGGAGGCAGTGGCGGTCAGATAGGATTCGTCTCTCCTGGTATTGGGGGTTGATATCACGCTGTGTTCGGAGAGTCATTACACAAAGTCCCTGGCCAGGGCAAGCGAGATTTACTGGTAGGTATTCCAGTAGTTTCTCAGGGTGTTTTGGGCTACACTCCGGCACGACTTATTGCGCTATTAGGGGTCTGACGATTACCGCCCCTTAGGCCCGATATGCGATACTCTTAGACGAACAGACCGGACTGTACGGAGATTGTCACCGTAAGGCTCAGTAAGAGTCCGAGTGAGTTTGCTCATCGGTCTTCTTGTCGACAGATACCTGTGTCACGACCCGCAGGGTACGGACGTGACTGGCACTTAAGTTTACGAAGCGTCTCAAGGCGTCCGTAAAATAAGTAAGCCAAAGCCCAGAACCAAAACCAAATAAGCAGAAGAGTGAAGAAAACCCAATCAATTGAAAGCGAGTTTATCAAATAAGTCATATAAAACCCTTTTTAAAAACAATATCAATTTTTCCGAAAATTTCGGCAGAGTCTCCTTTGTAAATACTGGCCCCCAAAATGGGTACAACAAGAATATATATGAATCCAACAAATAAGGCATCCCCAAGCGGGAGCTAGCTCTTCGCCACAAGGCGGTCACAAATCCCACGCAATATAAAGCAACAACATGCGAAATAATCATAATGAAGCAAAGGAAAAACAGCATGTCGACTCAAGTGAGCTCGACCCCAAAATACAGCATAAAAGTCCACAAACCTCACAGTCTCATCTCTAGGTCAATATACAATAATACTGGTAGATACAGTAGATGGAGTACACTAGATACAAAGAATATATAAGGTGGTACAAAAATAGTAATATAACCCACCTAAGAGCAAAACCTCGAGTCCAGGCAAAAGAGGCAAAAGAAGCAAGTGCGCCCGCCGCTACTGTACTGACGGAGCGGACCTGCAAAAGGCTGTGGCACAACGGGGGTGAGTTGCCAACTCGTGAGTAATAAATAACATCTACACAGGCTATCGAAAGCATGCACACAAGTATCCTAGCATCTAAAATACAGGTAAGGCTGGATTCATTAGCAGGTGTGTATACAACATCAGTGTACTAGCAGGTGTATGTATGCAACATGAATATCTGAGGTCTCAATAGGTATATATAAGAAACATTTTATCTCCTTTTTGTTTTTGAAACTCTTTTAAAATGCCAGCATAATACTCATAGAATCGACAACAATCTGTGTCCAGCAACGACACCTAAAAACTGTCTCAAATCTCATAAATCCATGTCATAGTGTCTCTGGCCTCAGCCGTCCGGCTGACCCATCTCAATATCAATATCTCATCCTCTCGCGGCCCCGGTCGGTATCCTCTGGATATCCGCCGTGCCCAATGAAGTCACCGGTAGGTAATCCGTCCCCTGCCAGGCTCAACGTCAACACCACATTCATCTTGCCCCGAGGTACCATACCGGGCTCACCATGTACCCGTGACGGTTCCTTCACTCCTCGACACGGATCTCGAAAACCACAGCAAACTCATGGTGGACGACACTTTACATTTCTAGAACACCGCAATTACATATTTTAAAAACATAATAAGTTTAGAAATTTTGCGGCTTTCCCCCGAAATCCAGAAATATCATAAAATCTCAAGAAACCCTCATAAGTGCATATATCAATGGTGATGAATGCATATGGTATCAATAATTAAGCTACGATGTATGATTAATAGACTAGGCATGAACAAATAATATGATGAGGTACATGCACATGAATAGCAATCCTACGATGTCATTTTAAGGAATTAAAGGCAATAGCACAGGTTTAAGCATCAATTAGTAAAATGTTTCAAATTATAGGTTATCTAGTGTGGTGGCATGGGAATTACCAGGGCGTGTGTGTAAGCATGAATAGTGCTCGTGCTGCATATAAAACCCTGGCAATGGTGCAGGTGTCCTATAAAATGGGTTCGCATATGTATGTCAATATAAGGCATGGATGCAGCAATTAATCATATAAGTATTACACCCCTAATTACTAACATCACTAAGAACCCTTTTAGTTACTAAAACTATCGGGCGGCTTGCGTCATCCAACGATAGTCCCCCGTAGATGTTACATCTACTCACCGGAATCCCTAACTAGCCACGTCCAATCACCGCTTTTCCCTTTCGTACCACGTCTGACGTCTCCGCGACCGAATCTGGAATTTACATCAATACCAAACATAAGGTTACATATCAAGAACGACGCAAAACCCGAACGAAAATACTAACGTTCACAAGCTAGGTACAACGTGCACAAGGTGCGCGGAACACACGCGAAAATCGCAAAAACTGCAAAAATCGTCGATTTGGTCGCCCGGCAAAACTAAAACGCGATTACTCAAAAATCCGCACTCACACATCCTAAAAGTCATAGGATATGCCAACAATAAAATCTAGATATCGCAATTAATTCATCACAATATTTTAGTAAAAACTAGTAAGTACTAATTTGCAAATTGGCACAAACATCGAAAATTAGCGACAAAGTTAACACAATCCAACACAACAATCCAAACTGACCCACTAGCTAGCCATTACACTAATTTTAAACCATTAACTATGCATCAAACCATAATTCCAACACAAACCCTTCTCTTGATTTTTGGCAATTAGCAACAACAAATGACAAATTCACACAAGTTAACTTAGATTAGCATAACATCAAGCCACTTAAGCAAAGTAACCATTTAGGTTGGTTAAGTAAACAACTAGATTAATTAAAAATATTTAATTAACTAAAACATGGTTTCAAGAAACCCTAGTTTAATTCAACCATTAACTTTTAAAAAACTAGATTAGGATTAACACTAAAATTAACACTAAACAACTAGATTAAAGAATTCTAACCATATCAACTTACAAGAGTAGAAATTATACCTCAAATTTTTATAGATCTAGCAAGAAGAATTTGACTCAATGATGGCTTCATAGCACCAAGACCCAAGTTATAAAACCCAAGGTGAAAGGAATAAGGAATGGGAATTAAGTTGTGAGATTAAATTTTTGATTTTTGGAGCAATATTTTGATGAAATTTGAGAGAGAAAGAGAAGAGGAAATGGGGGGGAATTTCCTGCAGATTTTCGGCCAGGGGAGAGGTGAGGGATGGGGGTGGGTGTTGTGAGAAAATTCCTAAGTCAACCCTCTCAAATAATGTACACCAACTTTCAATTTAACCCCTTTTTAAAACCTTTTTAAAACACACCATTTCCTCACATGCCTTAAAATCAAAAGAGGCAAGGAAATTTTCTGGACCTGATCATGGTGGGGCCGGCCTAGGGCTGAGGGAAGGGAGAGAGGGGTTTACAAAAGAAATTTTATGCAAAAAGACCCCCTACAAGTCCAAAATTGCAAGTTTTAGCTTAAAATTCAATAAATTTTGTTTTCTATAATAAAAATTAGTTAAAAATCAAAATAAAATACTAAAAATTTATGTTACAACTAGATTTTAATTAACATAATTTTAAAGATTAAAATTAGCCCAGAAAAATTTGTATTTATTGCTAATTTAATGTATTTTCTTACCGGCTTAAAATAATATTAAAAATTGAAAAATTAGGGGAAAATTTTAAACGACCGGAATTTCATAATTAACTCATTTGCTACTAAAAACTAGCAATTACCTATCCAAATTAGGTATAATTAGTCCTAAACTGCAAAATAACAAAAAGGACGGTTTTCGGAAAAATACCGAATTTTCACCGATTTCCAGGAAAACACCAAAACGACTCTTCAAGGCGTTACAACTTGGGTAGCCGTTACGTGCAGCTAGTACCGCTTACGGCTTGTGGTTAAACCCACTGCCAGCGTACTATCGAGTCTTTAGAGTCCTACACAGAGGGTTTCCCTACTTCAGGCAATTGATGTAGACGTCGTATGGTATTACGACCTGGGCTTCGATTACGTACATGTACTTGTACACTGATGATGATCAGGCAGACAGTACTAGTGGGCTTTGGTTTACGCCGGATCCTAGTGTTGTATTATTGGATTGTTATCGTCTCAGGGTATCCGTGTTTTTCGGAATGCGGATACAGGTATGTATATACGGTATGAGGGGTATTCTTGTAATTTGTCAAGGTATGCTTCTAGAAGGTGCCACATCATTATTGGATTTATCCATTTTGTTAAATGGATTAATGATGTGGAAATGGAGGAGACATGCTTGGCATGGTGGGGGAATGGCTCATGGATTAAAATATGTGTTTGGATTCACTATTGAGGCATGGCACATATATTTTATAGCTTTTCTAGCCATGTCTCAATAAGTGAGATGTGGGATTATAAATGTGATCCATTTTCTACACTTGGTTTCTTGATGCTTCATTTTCTTCACCTGAGATTTCTTGAGTTGCTCTCCTCTCTTGAGCTCTCTATGTCTCCTCCATCATCTTCTTCCTCAATACTAAACCCTAACATTCACATGTGTTGTGAGCCAAGGGTTTAGTGAGACAAACAATCCATTAACACATTCTACATCTCCTACGCTAGTTGGCTTAGCAAACCTTCTACCCTAGTTACCTCACTTGGAGGTTGAAGCTTGGAGTACAAACCTTCGCGGTAGATCATCTTTGACAAGAGAAGGCCGACAGAGCAAGCTCGATCCGATCACCGAGGAGCCTAGGAGAGGACCACAAGAAGACCTGAAAGACTTGATCTAATAGGTATAAGAATCTACCATAGTAGATAAATCCTCAAGTTAGTATAGCTAGTTAAGGCTTTAGTAAGATCATGGTGTAATAGCCGGTGTTGCGTAGTCAAAAGATTACCGTTTTTGAAATTTCCGCCTCCCCGCGAACCGCGGGGTGCGCGACACTGGCTTACACTAACATGGATAACTATTACGAATGAATTGAACAGTTCCAACATGGACAAATGACATTTCATGTCTAGACGATATACGCACTAATCCTAATTCGCAAAACTTTCACACTGAATAAAACGGGGCTAGATAGTTTAATTTGAGAAGGTAGTATATTGTAACGACCGTGTACTCTAGATACGTAATAAAAACGTTTTATAATCTTTCTCGAGGTCAAAACAATTATTTTACTGCTTCTATTGATAGAAAACACTTTAAAAATATTTTTCCATTATTAAAATGAACTAATATGATTTTTAGGAATTTTTAAGAATTTAAATGGATTTTTTTTATCGAAGGAAAAAGTTTTTAAAACCGAAAAGGGGAACTATTTTGGATCAAATTTAGTTTCAAAGGATAGAAAACATCAAAATACATTTTCTTTAATTTTCCGGATTTTATAATATTTTTAACTATTTTAAAATAATTTTTAGAACCCAAAAACAGTTTTAAAAACATTTTTAAGTATTAAAAACAAATTTTATTTAATTTTAAGAGCGAGAATGAATCTGGACCGTCGGATCTGAAAAGCAACGGTCCAGATTCTGCCGATAGTTTTAAATAACAGAAAAATAAAAATAAAAAAAATATATTAGCGCTTTTGATCTGGACCGTTGGATCAAAAATCCAAAGGCCCAGATCAGCAGCGCCAGCACCAAGCGGAGCCGCACCAGTTCACCAACGACGTGATGGGAGTCGTTGGATCCATTTGAGCGACGGTTCGGATCTGGTGGGCTCATGGGGGCAGCTCCTGTAGCCGGGGGTGGAAAATATGGATTTTTTAATCCTAAAAATCCATATAAATAGCCCTTGGCTTCTAAAATACCCAAAAAATATCTGTTCGACAAAAAAATCTCAAATTATTTCCAGAGCTTTCTCTTTGAATCTTCTACACTCTGGACCAAGTCCTAGAGGAGGAAAAAAATTTCGGCTTCAAGATATACTTGTTCTCGTACAACCCGACGCTCGCCGACTTTCTTTTTCCTAACTCGTTTTAGATAGGATCTCTCAACACTTGACCCTACTTTATCTTCATAATGAAAATATCTATCTATGAAAAACATTCCAGGACTTAATTATGAAGTTTTAACTAGATTATCTATTATACGGGTTTTGACAATTAAAAACGATATTAAACTCTAATAAAATAACGAACTTTAGCAATTATCATTCACGATAAAATCACGGGGTAACGGGAAACCCCAATTCATGCTTGGACATATGAAACTAAGTTGTGAAGGATGGAACCAAGAGGATGTGTATGGATTATCGAGAGCTAAATAAAGTCACTATCAAGAACAAGTATCCTCTGCCGAGGATAGACGATATGTTCGATCAATTGGAAGGATCTCGAGTGTTCTCGAAGCTAGATCTGCGGACGGGTTATCATCAACTCAAACTCAAGACGACTGACATTCCTAAGACGTCTTTCCGAACTAAGTATGGGCACTACGAATTTATAGTGATGCCTTTTGGAGTGACCAATGCCCCGGCGGTATTCATGAATCTGATGAACTAAGTGTTTTATGAATACTTGGATAAGTTTGTTATCATCTTCATCGACGATATCCTTATGTATTCAAAGGATAGAGAGGAACACGCGGAGCATCTGTGCATTATGCTTGAAACTTTGCGTCAATATCAACTGTACGCAAAGATCAGCAAATGCGAGTTTTGGTTTCAGCGAATATCTTTCCTGGGACACATTGTGTCGGGAGATGGAATTTCGGTAGATTCGGCCAAAATTACCGCTATACAAAAATGGAAGACACCAGGAACAGTTACGGTGATCATGAGCTTCTTAGGTCTTACTGGATATTATTGTCGGTTTATTAAAAACTTCTCCAGGATTGCGGAACCGATGACTTGTTTGACTCGGAAGGATGTGCTGTATGTATGGACTGGGGCTTGTGAGAAAGCGTTCTCGAAGTTGAAGACTCGTACATCGCCCATTCTTACTATTCCCGACAGAACTGGAGGTTTCGACGGTCATTGCGACGCCTCGAGAAAGGGATTGGGATGTGTGTTACACCAACACGGCAAGGTGGTAGCATATGCATCGAGACACCTGAAGATTCACGAATGCAACTACCCAACCCATGATTTAGAGCTCGCTACGGTTATCTTCGCACTCAAAATCTGGAGGCATTATTTATTGGGGGAGAAGGTGAAGATTTATACCGATCACAAGAGTTTGAAGTATATCTTCACTCGGAAGGAGCTCAATATGAGGCAAAGGAGGTAGCTAGAACTAATGGCAGATTTTGATATAAATCTGCAATATCATCCAGGGAAGGTAAATGTGGTCCCTGATGCTCTGAGTTGTCAGCCGATGGCGATGAGTCTTGCTCCACACTAGAGGAATCTACAGGACCTCAACGAGTTAGAGACGGAGGTAATCATGCCCAGGGTATTCTCGTCACTTATGAATATGCAAATTCAGTCCACATTGGTGGATCGGATCAAAGAAGCTCAAGCTGGAAATACAAGATTACAAAAGATTCGAGAGCAGGTAGAAACAAACTTGTGAACTGACTTTTCATCATTCATGAAGACGGGTCACTAAGATATGGAAGCAGGATTTGTGTGCCTACAGGGAAATCGGAGAGGAATTGATGAAAGAGGTGCACAGTTCTCCATACTCTATTCATCCTGGAGGGACGAAGATGTACAAGAACCTCCGTCAAAACTATTGGTGGCATGATATGAAGCGGGAGGTAGCAAAGAGTGTATCCAAGTGCCTGAGTTGTCAATAGGTGAAGGCTGAACACCACCGAATTGTCGGTCTATTATAACCCTTACCGATACCCGAATGGAAATAGCAGAACGTCACCATGGATTTCATGACTGCACTCCCTAGCAGTACCAAGGGCAACGATGCAGTATGGGTAATCGTGGTCCGGCTTACCAAGTCTGCGTATTTCATTCCTTTTCACGTCGGCCACTCAACCGAAAGCCTAGCGAAGAAGTGTGTGGAGGAGATCGTTCGATTGAACGGAGTACCTGTATACATCGTTTCTGATCGAGACACACATTTGCAATCTCATTTCTGGCAAAGTCTACAGAGAGTCTTGGCACGAACCTGAGTTTCAGTACAGCCTATCACCCCCAAACCGATGGCCAATCAGAGAGAGTTATTCAGATTCTCGAAGATATGCTCCGAGCCTGTATGTTGGATTTTAAGGGATCTTGGGAGGACCACTTGCACTTGGTAGAGTTCGCGTATAACAATAGCTACCAGGCAAGTATCGGTATGGCGCATTTCGCGACATTATATGGGAGGAAGTGCAGGTCTCAATTGAGCTGGGATGACGTTGGAGATCGAGAACTTCTAGGACCAGAGATGATTTTCGAGATCGTGGGAGTGATGAGAACCATCAGGGAACAGTTACGTATAGCTCAGGATCGACAGAAATAATGGGTAGATGCAAAAAAGAGGCACCTAGAATTTCAACCAAGTGAACATGTGTTCCTGAAGATCTCATCGAATCGTGGAGTGATACGTTTCGGGAAGCGGGGAAAACTCAGCCCGCGATTCATCGGCCCTTTCGACATTCTTGAACGAGTTGGGGAGGTTTCATATCGCCTAGCCTTACCATCTTCTTTTGAGGGCGTGCACGGCATTTTTCATATCTCACGGTTAAGGAGGTATGTCAGTGACCTCAGTCACGTTTTGGATCATTCCGAAATCACAGTAGGGGCTGACCTAACCTACGAACAACAACCAGTCGAGATATTAAATTGGAAGGAGAAGATATTGAGAGACAAGACAGTCCAGCGGGTTAGAATTATGTGGAGGAAAGACTCTCCGGGTGAATCCATATGGGAGAGAAAAGATGAGATGAGGGAACGTTATCCCCATCTATTTGTAACTTCTTCTATGTAACTACCTATTGTTTTACCTTCAGAATTTCGAGAACAAAATTATTCCAAGGAGGGGCGTAACGACCATGTACTCTAGATACGTAATAAAAACGTTCTATAATCTTTCTCGAGATCAAAACAATTATTTTACTGCTTCTATTAATAGAAAACACTTTAAAAATATTTTTCCATGATTAAAATGAATTAATATGACTTTTAGGAATTTTTAAGAATTTAATGGATTTTTTTATCGAAGGGAAAAGTTTTTAAAACCGACAAGGGGAGCTATTTTGGACCATATTTGGTTGAAAAGGATAGAAAACATCAAAATACATTTTCTTTAATTTTCCCAGATTTTTATAATATTTTTAACTGTTTTAAAATAATTTTTAGAAGCCAAAAACAATTTTTAAAACATTTTTAAATATTAAAAACAAATTTTATTTAATTTTACGAGCATGAATGAATCTGGACCGTCGGATCTGAAAACCAACGGTCCAGATTCTGCCGACAGTTTTAAATAAAAGAAAAATAAAAAATATATATATATTAGCGCCTTTGATCTGGACCGTTGGATCAAAGATCCAACAGCCCAGACCAGCAGCGCCAGCGCCAGCGCCAGCGCCAAGCAGGGGCCACGCCAGCTCATCAGCGACGTGATAGGAGTCGTTGGATCTGGTCGAGCGACAGTCCGGATCTGTTCGTCTCGTGGAGACAGCTCCTGTAGTCTGGGTGGAAAAATAGGGATTTTTTTTTTAAAATCCCTGTAAATAGCCCTTGGTTTCTAAAATCCCCCAAAAAATATCTGTTCGGTACAAAAATCTCAAAATATTTCAAGAGATTTCTCTTTGAGTCTTCTACACTCTGGACCAAGTCCCAGTGGCAAAAAATTTCTCTGCATCAAGATAAACCTGTTCTAGCACAACCCGGCGCTCACCGACTTTCTTTTTCCTAACTAGTTTCAGGTAGGATCTCTCAACACTTGACCCTCTGTTATCTTCATTATGAAAATATATATCTGTATAACAAAAATTCATGACCTAATTATGATATTTTAACTAGATTATCTATTATACGGGTTTTGACGATTAAAAACGATATTAAACCCTAATAAAATAACGAAATTTTAGCAGTTATCCTTCACGATAAAATCACGGGGTAACGGACAACCCCAAATTCATGCTTGGACATATGAAACTAAGTCGTGAAGCGACTATCATGACCGGGACAACTTTTACAGGAATAAATGTACTTATTAGACGGTATTAAATAATGGTTATCGATAATTAGTTCCATAATTATTAAAACATGGAAAAATTATAGTAAATTTTTATATATTGGTTATTTTAAAATAAAATAGATGGTAAACATGTAAAACCATATTTTCATTAAAATGGGTATTTCACAAAAATACCATCAACGCCTAAGAAATTATATTTTCATTATAATACTACGAACTTTGGAAAAATGGTATTTTCCTTAAAATATCCTAAACCTTTCCAGGTGATATTTTTATTAAAATACCACGAACTTTTCTGAATCATAAATTTTATAAAAATACCATGAATGTGGTAGACTAATTATTTTTATAAAAATATCCTGAACATTTAAAAGCTAGGGTTTTTCTTTAAAAATCAATAATAATCCAAAAAACTAGATTTTTACTAAATACCTTCAAGAAGTTAAATCTTACCAAAAATACCCCGATTTCGAAAGCGGAGTTTTTAAATTAGAATTTCACTAAAATACCATTACCTTTTATAAAAGAGATTCTTTTATTAAAATACCATAATCATTATAATAAAAGATAATTTTCGTTAATAAACCATATAAATATCACACCCATTTAAAAAGAGATAGCTTTATTAAAATGTCACAATCTTTATTAAAAGATAATTACCCTAAAAATACCTTGGCACTTCATAAAACAATTTTTCCCTAAATTACCATGGTTTTTATATAAACAATAACTATGATAAAATATCATAGTCCTTTATGAACTAAGATTTCTGTAAAATACCTTGTTTACTTTACAAATTATAATGGAACGAGATATAATCAAAGGCCGTGGAAGTCCATATCGACTGAGATATCGTCTACTTAAATCCAACTTTTGATACGTCACACGAAATGACCTGCGATACGGTTAGGGTTAGAATGCACGAACCGAGGTATGAAATACTATTATAAATGAAGATCCCTGCAGGTAGGGTGAACAGTCCCAATATGGACGACTACTAACAATAAATTGAACAGTCCCAACATGGACTAATGACATTCCATGCCTAGATGATATACGCACCAACTCTAATTCGCAAAACCTTCACACTGAATAAAACGGGACTGAGTAGTTTGATTTGATAAGATAGTATACGGACTCGGATTCCCCTATTACTCAATCATATCCGGAAAAGTGGAACGATACATTTCACCTTCCCCAACCGTGTTCCATGGTTAGAACGGAATAATCTTGAGAACCCGTTACCCTTGTCTAACAAACTAAATGAATATATTACCTATAGTTGCCTTACTTAGTATACCATAATTTACCAAATACCTACAACACATACATCATATCTCTACACGCATATGATATCATACATTACGCACACTTATTCTCTTTATCATTACTTCTGTTGATGTAAATCCCCGGTTCCGAATATAATTTTTCCGTATTTTTCCAAATTTTCCTTGAAATTTTTCTATTTTCTATATTTTTATTTTAATTATTACCTAAACTAAATCCTAACTCTACCCATACACCCGACCCGACCCATGCGCGACCCGACCCGACCCGCCTCACCATCTTCCTCCCTTGCTCGTCTCTCTTCCCGCCCTTTTCCCAACGTCGCTCCCCGGTTCTCGCGCGCATGCCCGCTCCTCGCGCCCACGCCCGCTCCTCGCGCCATCATCCCCACGACCCGCGCTCATCCGAGACCCGCTCCCCCAACGGGCACTTCCTCCAACGGCTCTTCCCCTCGACTCCGCCCTTCTCGCGCCGCCTTCACGAGACGCGACCACGTCTCTCCCTCTCCCCTCCAAAACCCCGACTCCACCATCGACCAACTCCTTCACTAACAACCCCGCCCTCGTCTCCTTCCACTTCTTCTCCCCTCTTCCTTACACACCGACCGCAGCCATCGACTTCCTCCTCTTGCTCACCTCCACCAACTCAACCCCTCAACGGCGCTTCCCTGCCCCGACCATCATCAACGCCGTCACCGCACCTTCCGCAACCACTCACCGCCACCAGCTTTCCCCTCGCCTCCACAACCTCCCAACAACTCCACCTCACAGCCGCTGCCTTCGCCTCCTTTTCTGCACCTTGCATCGCTGGCCTGAGCCCAACGCCGATGAGCTCGGGACCGCCGCTACCATCATCGAGCACCCAGCATCCAACGCTCCCATCCTCCGAGTGAGCTTCTACCCAAACCAAAACACCCACCACTGCAACCCACTGCAGTTGCCGCAACGAGCACCCCCAGCCGCCCACCTCAGCCGACCTCGGCGTCGACCTCCCTAGAGCCAAAGCCCACACCCTCCTTTCTAGAATCTATGGTCGAGCCCAGTTGGTCGTTGTCGCTGTCGCGGTCGTGAAGTGTCGTGCTTATGGTCGTGCCTCCGCCGTGTTCGTGTCCGTGCGATCGTCGTCGTTGTGCCGTCGTAATAGGCAAGTGAAACTCCTCACTTGCTACTCATGCTATCATATTATATTACAACGAGTAATCTAAAGTATGAACATTTTTATATACTTTTGTCGTATAACCGTTATATTTCAATTACACTCGTAATTATGATGGTTAGAACGTGATTGAGTGGACAACGCGTATTGTTATTGTGTAGAGCGCAGAAGAATTACTTACCGTTGTTTGATTGAAAGAAAACGAAGTATCGATCGTGACATAATTGTATTAGACAAGTGTTCGATACACTACCCTAATGAAAACCTGGTTTCAAAATGGCGGAATTTATGGCGCATAAAACCCTTTACTGATAATAAATGACGTATAAGAATTTGCGATGAAAATATTGACGTCATCACTACGAAATGATACCTCCGTCTAGCTACGTCAAATCTGAAATTTTACCGTGCATGTTGCTTATTAAAATCATTGTAAATTAAATACAGATTGGAATGTGGGGTTCTACGGCTCATATCGAATCCGACTCGATAATCTAGAACCATATATAGTTTATTTTTTGATATCGATAGATTAAGGCAACGAGAGTTGACCGGGAATGCAACTCTGGACTGCAGTCCGGGGCAGCATTCTACAGGGAAAACTTGAATTTAAGCACCTGTACATACCTGCATAAAACTGAAAATGCGCGAAGCCCCATAGGGTCGCGTAGATAACTTAATTAGCTAACACATGAATCTGGTCACGTGCATTTCTACCGTCGTTTGATATTTAAATTGTATTTTTAGAGTGTCGCTGTGTTCTGCAGTTTCTGCAGTAATATTCCTTACACCGTCACATTAAACTGAACATAACTTCTAATATAGAGGTGCTATTGATAATACGTTTGATGAGTTGGAAACTTAACTGATAGAACTATATTTCATTCAACTAGATCAACATCGTAATCTGAACACAATCACTGATAAAACGTGCGCGAAGTTGGGATTCCAGTTCTGAAACTGGAATTTCAGCAATCGATCGCTACCTTCAAATGATGATAATTCCATAACCTGAATTCCGATTGACATGAAATAAATTTTAATGTTTAGATAATCAAGTTTACTTCGTACTCCTTTCATATTATTTTAGTCGATTCTATACATGTGATTTATCGTAAATCTTACAAGTTATAGGGTATTGGGCGTCATTGAAATAGTGAATACCTGTTCAGTGCATTTCTGCATATTTTCGTGTTTGCTTTATACTTGTTGCTTAGTGATCATTCATATTGAAACCTAGCGACTGAATTGCATTGTCGATATAGTAGTGTTAGTGATTGCGTTGTGCCAAATACGACAGTGATATTGATAAGTGGAAAAGTGACTGAAAGTGTCAGCGATACATATTTGTTCACAACCTATTTGATACTTGAATGCATACTATAACCTGGGGAATGGGGAAATCAAGGTGGAATTGAACTCGTATTTAGCGAGGTATAGTGATTTAGAGGATGATCATTCGCTATTAGTGACATACACACATACACACACATTAGGTCGTGGGCCTAGCGGCACGGCTGACAGGGTTATGTCCCGGGCACAGTAGACCGTAGTCTCGGGCATGCACGAGACCCTTGTTAAATACGAGCATCCTTTCCACAATTGATTTCATTGACTTAGTGACCGATGAGTAGTGACATGCATATGGCCTAGTTTATTGACATGATACCTACATGGCACCATTCATATTCAGTCAATGTTTATTTTACTCATGTTTTGCAATTCATTGCACTCCTCATGTTTAATAATATTGCATATATATATATATATATTGCTATATGTGTCTCCTGACGACTTGAGTGTGCATGCTCAGAGGACGAAGTGGATCCAGCCCAGAAGCAGGACCTATCCATCGAGATCGCGGAGATCTAGACTGCTTCATCAGCGCCTTCTCTTTTGCTTTCTGCACTTGTTTGTTGGTAGTTTATTTTTATTCTGTAAAATAAATGTACCTCGAACTCTTTTATTTGCAATTTAATAAAGTTATGAGCTGTGATTTTCCTTTACTCAAGTACTGTTTACTGACTACCATGTAATGCTAGAAGCCGAAGTGTGCCTACGGCGGGATCATTCCCTGACCGTAGGAGCATGGCTGGCCTAGTCACCCCTCGTATCCCGTATTTTGGGAAGCGGGGCGTGACATGATTTTGTTGGTATCAAAGCCAGGTTTTGGATAAAATTACAGTTTCGTCGAGAGGCCTCTAGATTGAGTTACACCCTTAGCGTATGCCTTATTACATTTCTTCCTCACTTTCTAATCATCGTTGAATCATTGTTTAGCCTTACTTGAATCTGATTTCTTTTAATCTTTTCAGGAAAATGGACTCCTCAGGCAACTCTTCAGGTGCCGGTCCCCACGATCGTACCGAGAAGATCCTTAGCATACTGACGACCCTGGCCCAAGCTCAAGAGAGGAAGACCGATCTTCTGGCCGAGAGATTGAAGGTGGTACAAGAGACCGCAATTACCGCCCTAGAGATATCTACGGCTGTTTTCGCCGCCTCCGAGGGCGCGCTCGTACCGACTACACATGCTAGGGTTGGTACCGTTTCAGATTTCAAGCGGCTTCATCCAGTAGTGTTCACGGGATCAGCAAGTCCACTTGAGGCCGAACAATGGCTCATCAATATAGAGAACCTCCTGACTGCCGCTCGAATTACTGACGACGACAGTGAACGTGGTGAAGATTCAGCTAGAAGACGAGGCCCGCACATGGTGGTCCGTAGAGGAGAGCCGGCTAGATAAACCTATTGGATGGGACACGTTCTCCGCAAGCTTCCTGGATCACTACTTTCCGGCTACTGCCAAGGCCGAGATGGAGGAGAAATTCATTATGTTGAAGCAGAATAGGCGCTCGGTGGATGTTTACGCCGCGGAGTTCAATCGGCTGAGTCGCTTCGCACCGTACATAGTAACCACCGAAGCCGCCAGGGCAAGACGGTTCCAGCAAGGGCTCGATATTGAACTACAACTCATCGTGTCTCTCGACCTACCAACCTTCGCCCAAGTTTTGAACGTTGCCCGAGTACAGGAAAGATTGGCAGAGAAGGCCAAGGGCCAACGATCGATGGACAGGAGACCCCACGTGGTTCCAGCACGGCCTACCATCTTCCCCCGTAGAGCGATCCCAATTCACAGGCCGGGTGTCACACAGATGAAGCGCACCTTCTCACCTCAGCAGCCGCAGCGAAGGGCCCTGTTATGCGATTATTGCCAAAGGCCAGGACACATGCAGAGAGATTGCCGCAGAGCTAAAAGACAGTGCCTGATTTGCGGATCCAGCAAGCACAGGATCAACGGGTGTCCTAAGAGATCTGAGCTACAGGGAGGGTTCGAGCAACAACAACCGTCGTATGGCACTTCAGCTCATAGGGGTCCACCTCGGGTGCCCTACAGCGGTCCTTCGATCAAAGGCAGACTGGTACAGGTCGAAATCAGGGACGGGCTTTCACCTTATCCGCCGAGCAGGCAGAGGCTTCTAGAGATGTGGTTACAGGTACCATCCTTGTTTATTCTGTACCAGCTAGAGTTCTTTTCGATTCGGGTGCTTCTCATTGTTTTATTTCCACGCGGTTTGTTGACACACATTGTATACCTCACGAGCCGTTGACCAAGAGTTGGGAGATACATACGGGTAACGGTATTATTGTGTCCAACCAAGAGTGTAGATTATGTCCGGTGGTAGTATGCGGCAGGGAATTCTATGCGAATTTCCTTTTAATCGGGACAGGCAGCTATGACGCGATTCTCGGGATGGATTGGATGAGCACCTTCCATGCGATCATCGATTGACGAGCCAGAAAAGTGACCTTCCGCATCCCCAATCACACTGAGTTTGTTTTCGAAGGCAGGAGCGAGTCTTTGGAGCCAGCCAAGTTTAGAGCCAAGCCAAAAGCGTTGACAGCTATGGAGATTGATGAGAGTCCAGCCCCAGAGATCGTTTGGGATTTTCTTGATGTGTTCCCTGAAAATTTACCAGGTCTACCACCTTCCGCGTCTTGGGATTCTCTATTGACTTGATTCCAGGAACGGCGTCAGTTTTCAAAGCTCCTTATAGGATGGCGCCAGTTGAGTTGGCAAAATTGAATAAACAAATTGAAGAACTCGTTGAGAAAGGATTTATTCGCCCAAGCGCTTCGCCTTGGGGTGCACCAGTCTTCTTGGTGAAGAAAAAGGACGGATCGCTACGGATGTGCATAGACTACCGGGAGCTGAACAGGGTTACGATAAAGAAAAAATACCCTATTCCACATATCGACGACTTGTTTGATCAGTTGGGTGGGGCCAAGGTATTTTCGAAGCTGGATCTTCGTTCAGGCAATCACCAGATCAGAGTAGCGGCCGAAGATATATGTAAGACGGTTTTCAGAACCCGATACGGACATTATGAGTTTCTTGTGACGTCGTTCGGTGTTACCAATGCTCCAGCTATATTTATGGATCTGATGAATAGAGTATTTGCGAAATACTTGGACACATTTGTCATTGCATTCATCGACGACATACTAGTCTACTTTAAGACCCAGGAGGAGCATGCCGAACACTTGCGGACAGTATTACAAATTCTTCGGGAAGAGAAGCGATACGCAAAATTGAGCAAGTGTGAGTTCTGGCTCGACAAAGTGCAGTTCTTGGGACACGTTGTTTCGGGCGAAGGCATCTCAGTGGACCCAGCGAAGATAGAATTGGTTAGAGATTGGCCGACACCGAAGTCAGTGGCCGAGATCAGAAGCTTCCTGGGATTGGCAGGATATTATCGGTGGTTCGTTCAAGACTTTGCACGAGTCGTTGAACCTTTGACGAAGCTGACGCGGAAGGAAGTACCGTACGTATGGACGGAGGAGTGTACTCGGGCTTTTGAGGTACTGAAGAGGAAATTGACAACGACACCTATTCTTACAGTGCCAGATAATTCAGGTGGTTTGGTGCACAGCGATGCTTCGGGGAAAGGCTTAGGCTGCGTCCTGATGCAGCACGGTCGGGTAGTTGCTTATACCTCACAGCAGCTAAAGAATCACGAGAGGAACTACCCAACACACGACTTAGAGTTAGCCGCAGTGGTTTTCGCATTGAAGATCTGGAGACATTACTTGTTAGGCGAAAAGGTAGAAGTGTACACGTATCACAAGAGTCTGAAGTGCGTGTTCACTCAGAGAGAACTGAATATGAGGCAACGCCGATGGCTAGAATTAATGGCGGACTACGACTTGGACTTACAGTATCATCCGAGGAAGGTAAATGTCATACCAGACGCTCTCAGTCGCAAGCCAGCAGTCATGATGTTGACCAGTCAGAAGAACATCATTGAGGATTTTCAGAAGCTCGAACTAGAGGTTGTTACACCAAGTGCAATCAGGCAGTTCTGGCAGTTACAGGTGCAATCTTCTCTTGTAGATCGCATTAAAGCTGCGCAGGCTGATGATCCTCGATTGCAAAAGTTCAGAGGGCAGGTGGAATTCGGGCTGAGGACGGACTTACTCATACATCGAGACGTTTCTCTGAGATTCGGTAGCAGACTCTGCGTTCCCAAGAGGGATGTTCGAGAAGAGGTATTAGCTGAGGCTCATAGTTCGGCTTATTCTGTGCATCCGGGAGGCACGAAAATGTATCGAGATCTAAGACAACACTTTTGGTGGAACGGGATGAAGTGAGAGGTTGCACGGTTTGTATCCAAGTGTTTAGTATGCCAGCAGGTAAAGGAAAAACACCAGAGAATAGCTGGACTGTTGCAACCACTTCCGATACCCGAGTGGAAGTGGGAACACATCACCATGGATTTTGTGACTGTCTTACCATGGAGCCCAAGGGGCAAAAACGTCGTCTGGGTTATCGTCGACCGCCTTACGAAAGCTGCACACTTTATACCCTTCCGTGTGGGACAGTCAACAGAGTCGCTTGCGGAGAAATACATGCAAGAGGTAGTGCGACTTCACGGAGTTCCGGTCAGTATAGTATCAGATCGAGACACCAGATTTATTTCACACTTTTGGAAGAGCTTACAGGAGAGTCTGGGTACATGTCTCAAGTTTAGCATGGCTTACCATCCACAGACGGACGGATAGTCCGAGCGTACCATTCAGATGCTCGAGGACATGTTGAGGGCTTGCATGTTAGACTTCCACGGTTCTTGGGAGGATCATCTTCATTTGGTGGAGTTTTCTTATAACAACAGTTTCCAAGCTAACATCCAGATGGCTCCATTCGAAGCACTTTACGGGCGGAAATGTCGATCCCCTGTTTGTTGGGATGACGTAGGAGAACGGAGATTACTGGGCCCCGAACTTATTGTTCAGACGGTAGACAAGGTCCAGATGATCAAGCAGCGCATTAAGACGGCTCAGGACCGACAAAAGAGTTGGGCGGATGCCAGCAGGAGAGCTCTAGAATTCGAGGTCGGAGATCATGTGTTTCTGAAGATTTCTCCTACCCACAGTGTTATCAGGTTTGGAGGTCGCGGGAAACTCGGTCCCCGATTCATCGGACCTTTTGAGGTGCTAGAGCGAGTGGGAGAAGTGGCCTATCGACTTGCCTTACCTCCATCACTAGCTGGTGTGCACAACACTTTTCACGTATCGCAGTTGAGGCGCTATGTTTGGGACGACAGCCATATTCTGGACCATTCGGAGTTAACTTTGGGCACCGATCTGTCTTACGAGGAGCAGCCCACCACCATTCTCGATCGTCGGGAAAAAGTGCTGAAGAACAAAGTCATTCCCTTGGTTCGAGTTTCTTGGGGTGGTCGTTCTCCAGGGGAGTCTACTTGGGAACGCGAAGAGGACATCCGTGCACGTTTTCCGCATCTGTTTGTATAGTGTGTTGTTCCGTTGTTTTCGTTTTTAATTTTGATGGCGAAATTTTTGTAAGGAGAGTATGATGTAAATCCCCAGTTCCGTATATAATTTTTCCGTATTTTTTCAAATTTTCCTTGAAATTTTTCTATTTTATATATTTTTATTTTAATTATTACCTAAACTAAATCCTAACTCTACCCATACACCCGACCCGGCCCATGCCTGACCCGACCTGA
Organism: Agapanthus africanus; assembly: GCA_030015575.1. Taxonomy (NCBI): domain Eukaryota; kingdom Viridiplantae; phylum Streptophyta; class Magnoliopsida; order Asparagales; family Amaryllidaceae; genus Agapanthus; species Agapanthus africanus. The sequence continues at coordinate 129,957,029 of CM057341.1, forward strand.
CCTGCCTCACCATCTTCATCCCTCGCTCGTCTCTCTTCCCGCCCTTTTCCCAACATCGCTCCCCGCTTCTCGCGCACACGCCCGCTCCTCCCGCCATCATCCCCACGACCCGCGCTCATCCGAGACCCGTTCCCCCAATGGGCACTTCCTCCAACGGCTCTTCCCCTCGACTCCGCCCTTCTCGCGCCGCCTTCACGAGACGCGACCATGTCTCTGCCTCTCCCCTCCAAAACCCCGACTCCACCATCGACCAACTCTTTCACTAACAACCCTGCCTTCGTCTCCTTCCACTTCTTCTCCCCTCTTCTTTACACACCGACCGCGGCCATCGACTTCCTCCCCCTGCTCACCTCCTCCAACTCAACCCCTCAACGGCGCTTCCCAGCCCCGACCATCATCAACGCCGTCACCGCACCTCCGCAACCACTCGCCGCCACCAGCTTTCCCCTCGCCTCTACAACCTCCCAACAACTCCACCTCACAGCCGCTGCCTTCGCCTCCTTTTCTACACCTTGCATCGCTGGCCTGAGCCCAACGCCGACGAGCTCGAGACCGCTGCCACCATCATCGAGCACCCAGCTTCCAACGCTCCCATCCTCCGAGTGAGCTTCTACCCAAACCAAAACACCCACCACTGCAACCCACTGCACTCGCCGCAACGAGCACCCCCAGCCACCTACCTCAGCCGACCTCGCCGTCGACCTCCCTAGAGCCAAAGCCCACACCCTCCTTTCTAGAATCCATGGTCGAGCCCAGTTGGTCGCTGTCGCTGTCGCAGTCGTGAAGTGTCGTGCTTGTGGTCGTGCCTCAGCCGTGTTCGTGTCCGTGCGATCGTCGACGTTGTGCCGTCGTAATAGGCAAGTGAAACTCCTCACTTGCTACTCATGCTATCATATTATATTACAACGAGTAATCTAAAGTATGAACATTTTTATATACTTTTGTCGTATAACCGTTACATTTCAATTACACTCGTAATTATGATGGTTAGAACGTGATTGAGTGGACAACGCGTATTGTTATTGTGTAGAGCGCAGAAGAATTACTTACCGTTGTTTGATTGAAAGAAAACGAAGTATCGATCGTGACATAATTGTATTAGACAAGTGTTCGATACACTACCCTAATGAAAACCTGGTTTCAAAATGGCGGAATTTATGGCGCATAAAACCCTTTACTGATAATAAATGACGTATAAGAATTTGAGATGAAAATATTGACGTCATCACTACGAAATGATACCTCCGTCTAGCTACGTCAAATCTGAAATTTTACCGTGCATGTTGCTTATTAAAATCATTGTAAATTAAATACAGATTGGAATGTGGGGTTCTACGGCTCATATCGAATCCGACTCGATAATCTAGAACCATATATAGTTTATTTTTTGATATCGATAGATTAAGGCAACGAGAGTTGACCGGGAATGCAACTCTGGACTGCAGTCCGGGGCAGCATTCTACAGGGAAAACTTGAATTTAAGCACCTGTACATACCTGCATAAAACTGAAAATGCGCGAAGCCCCATAGGGTCGCGTAGATAACTTAATTAGCTAACACATGAATCTGGTCACGTGCATTTCTACCGTCGTTTGATATTTAAATTGTATTTTTAGAGTGTCGCTGTGTTCTGCAGTTTCTGCAGTAATATTCCTTACACCGTCACATTAAACTGAACATAACTTCTAATATAGAGGTGCTATTGATAATACGTTTGATGAGTTGGAAACTTAACTGATAGAACTATATTTCATTCAACTAGATCAACATCGTAATCTGAACACAATCACTGATAAAACGTGCGCGAAGTTGGGATTCCAGTTCTGAAACTGGAATTTCAGCAATCGATCGCTACCTTCAAATGATGATAATTCCATAACCTGAATTCCGATTGACATGAAATAAATTTTAATGTTTAGATAATCAAGTTTACTTCGTACTCCTTTCATATTATTTTAGTCGATTCTATACATGTGATTTATCGTAAATCTTACAAGTTATAGGGTATTGGGCGTCATTGAAATAGTGAATACCTGTTCAGTGCATTTCTGCATATTTTCGTGTTTGCTTTATACTTGTTGCTTAGTGATCATTCATATTGAAACCTAGCGACTGAATTGCATTGTCGATATAGTAGTGTTAGTGATTGCGTTGTGCCAAATACGACAGTGATATTGATAAGTGGAAAAGTGACTGAAAGTGTCAGCGATACGTATTTGTTCACAACCTATCTGATACCTGAATGCATACTATAACCTGGGGAATGGGGAAATCAAGGTGGAATTGAACTCGTATTTAGCGAGGTACAGTGATTTAGAGGATGATCATTCGCTATTAGTGACACACACACACACACACACACACACACATACACACACACACACACATTAGGTCGTGGGCCTAGCGGCACGGCTGACAGGGTTATGTCCCGGACACAGTAGACCGTAGTCTCGGGCATGCACGAGACCCTTATTAAATACGAGCATCCTTTCCACAATTGATTTTATTGACTTAGTGACCGATGAGTAGTGACATGCATATGGCCTAGTTTATTGACATGACCTGCATGGCACCATTCATATTCAGTCAATGTTTATTTTACTCATGTTTAGCAATTCATTGTACTCCTCATGTTTAATAATATTGCATGCCCATCATATATATATGTGTGTGTGTGTGTGTCGTCCTGACGACCTGAGTGTGCATGCTCAGAGGACGAAGTGGATCCAGCCCAGGAGCAGGATCTATCCTTCGAGATCGCGGAGATCTAGACTGCTTCATCAGTGCCTTCTCTTTTGCTTTCTGCACTTGTTTGTTGGTTAGTTTATTTTTATTCTGTAAAATAAATGTATCTCGAACTCTTTTATTTGCAATATAATAAAGTTATGAACTGTGATTTTCCTTTACTCAAGTACTGTTTACTGACTACCATGTAATGCTAGAAGCCGAAGTGTGACTACGGCGGGATCATTCCCTGACCGTAGAAGCATGGCTGGCCTAGTCACCCCTCGTATCCCGTATTTTGGGAAGCGGGGCGTTACAGTTGAGAAAATCCTACCCGAGTGTAACTCGCTGACGGACTTTCTTTTTCCATCTCTATCCTTGGAACGTCCGTTAGATGAGAACGAGGTTGCTGAAGAAGGAGACTATGGAGTAGTACCCACTAATGAAGACTTCACGGAGTTGACGCAAGAGTGTTAGGATTAGCTCTTCTATTGCCCATCTGTTTAAGGCTTGGTTTCTTTTAATCAATATAATCAAACTATTTAGTTTGTTTTCAATACTTTGGGATGTAATAATTTTAGTTAAAGGAAATAAATGCTTCTGCTTTTATTATCAGTTTTGGTACATTATCTGCATGATTTATTTATACGCTTAACATAACTGTATCAAGAAAAGACCACCCTCGACACAGTTAGGTTGCGGACCTTGGCACATCACTGTTTCCTTACTTTTGGAAAGTGGGGCGTGACACTAAGGACGTTTGAGACGGTACGTGGCCGTTGGGGCGCCAGCAGGTCGCGTGCACTGCACGCGGCTGCTGGACGTAGCTGACCACGTGGGCAGTGCGTACCCGCTGGAAACACCGACAGAAAAAGAGGCTTAGCTCCTAAACTGGGAGTTGAACTCCCGAGAAATTTTGGAGTTGAACTTCTAGAATCTTAATGATTTTTATTTTTTTTTTTCCTGAATTCGAAGGAGTTAAACTCCTAAATAAAAGATGTTTATTTAGAGTTAAACTCTCCAAAGATTTTCGGAGATGATGAAAGGAGACCCCTTTCTTCTCCCTTGAGCCATGGATCCTCCCAAAATGGAATTTCTATAGATGGGTCTATTTCTTCCTTCTCTCTTTTTGTTGTATCTTGGAGAAAAATGATGATGGGATTTAAAAATCTTCATTTTTAGAGATTTAATGGGAGATTTGAACTTCCCTTCAAGGTTTTATGGTAAAAAACTATTTCTTTTTGGGAAAAGAAGAGTTAAACTCTTGATTTAATTCAAAAAAGAGAAAAAAGTTTAAAACCGTGAGGAAGGAGAAGACGGCACAGAACCATAGAAAGATGGAGAGAATGAAAGTTGTTATTGATTTCTTATCATGTTTGCTTTTTATAGGCTACATACTTTTACATATAGCCACTTAGGCTTTACAAAATGGCATTTTGCCCATCTCATGCCCATGTGTTTATTTTTTTTGCACATGAGCCATGTGTTTTACATAAATTTAGCTTTATGTCCATTTTCTTTACATTTATTCATAAAAATTACATTAAAATTGTTTATTACATAATTTTCTTCTTAACATGAAGAAGACCAGCCCCTTCATGTTTGGTTTCGACTTGGTCATGAACCCATTTGGTCTGGACTTGGGAACACCTGACTTTGTTTCGGGTTTGGACCCACTTGTTCGGAATTTGACTTTTGATCAATAGGATGTAAATTTTGATCCCAACAACTTCTTCTAACCCTTCACTTACCATATCCAAATTTATGTACTATCTCCATCCACAAGTATATTCACATATATATTCACATAGAGTGATGGCTACCATTTTCGTAACTACGGTTACTCTAGGAGCATAGCTATTGTTTCTCTGTTAACGGCTACTATAGAAGCATAACTATCGTTTCTCTGTTAACTGCAATCATAACTGATGCAATTTTTCAGCTTAAGTTGCACATGTTCAAACCATTTATCAATTTATTCCATGTTGGTCAACATTTATCATGAAAGTACAAAAGTCTCCTGTGTCCAAAACCCGTGGACTTCTGTATTTGCCAATACGTCTCCGTTACCAAATAGATCTCTAATATCTTATAAGATTGCTTTGCATCTCTTTCAATTGAGCTACCGACACAAGAAAGAAATTTAAAAAAGATAATTTTTTAGGCTTCAGTTGTCGGTTAGTGAGAAAGAAAGACAAATAGTGTACTGTTCATGGACCACAAACCACGTGAATATATTTTTTTCCTCCTACAGTACAATGTAAACATATTCATGCATTGGATAAGATTTCAGACACACACACACCAACAATTTAATCAATATTAGGGAAATTCTTAGGTGCTTCCGAATTGCTCTTCCTAAATCGTGTAAATATGTTAAACTTAATAAATTCCGGTTCCACCACTAATAGCATGACACGTGTAGCTTACCTTTACATAATTTTTTTCCTTATTCTGCCAATTTTCTATGATAAAGGACAAGTAATTTTTAATATATTACGGTTAAAATTAGCACTGCTTTGAGTCCTGCCAGCTTCGTTTATTAAAACCACCCCTATTTTCCTTTTCTTCTTCTTCTTCTTCTTCTTCTACTCTTTCACAAACCCAACTTGCTTCATGATCACCAAGGAAATCAAGATCTTCAAAATATCCAATTAATTTCTGAAATAATAAATTTTAGATGGCAAAATTTTGCACAGCCGCAAGCCCACTAAAAAAAATAGAAAAAGAAGGAATAAGAGCCAGCATTATTGATGAATTGAACTCGTGAAAAAGAATTTATTAATAAGTGTTTCCATTGTTTGCAAGGCTCAATTACAAAGCACAAAAATATTGGATCCCAATTTTGAGAGATGCATGTAAGGTTTCTCTTTATTCTCTTTTTTGCCTTTCGAAATTAAGAATGTTTCTCTTTATTTTTTTTATTTTTTTTTGGTGAATGAACGATTAATTTACAAGAAAATTTTGAAAACAGTAAATATAAAGTAAATATAAACATAGAACCTATGTAGAGAAATGTTATTTATAATTAATCCTCACTCCTCCAAACCCCAAATAAGCATGTCCTGCTCCCCCAGCAGCTCAGCAGCTCGGGTTCTCCCTCACCGATCGACCTCATCAAAATCCCTTCGCACTCCACGAGCTCCGCTCCTCCGACCCCCTCATGGTCTCCATCGCCCTCAACAAGCTCTCCATCCACTTCCTCCCTCATTCTCCGCCATCTCCCTCCTTTCCCCTCTCTCCACCACAAGCGTCTCGCCTAGCGCCTCTTCTCCTTCCTCCACCAACATCTCTCTCCACCAACCAGTTACACAAGGACCTCCTCTCCCCTTCCCCTTCCCCTTCCCCTTCCCTCCCCCTCAAACTAAGAATTTAGATAGTGATTGATGATGGATTTGGCCAAATTTGTGAGAAATTTGCACCTTTTGTTGGGGGAGGGGGGTTTTAAAAAATTAATAATAAAAAAGTATGTCATTTGTCAGTTAAGGAAATTTAGATTAAGAATCGACAAGTGTCACAATCTAATTGATGTAACCGGAATCAAACAGATTTTTACCTGTTTGTATGTTTAACGGCAAAAAAGTGAAGCACCGGAGAATTCCCCCAAATATTATGTGTAGGCTTCAACTCAATGATGGGTCATGATCACACGAATCAATGTCTGATTCTAAATTAATGGCATAATTATTGCCAGTACAACAATTTGTTCTAAAGATGAAAAATTACCTTTAAGATGCCTTTTTGCTTTATGGTTTGTTATCAGTACTAAATGATTTGATACCAGCAACTACTGAAGACAACAATAAAACTTCAAACAATGTTTCAGAGATCAGATGCAAATGTTTGCAGCATCACCGATAATGAACCAAAGAAACAAAAAAACAGAGACAGCTCATAGGCAATATGGAAATAATAACATTCCTCTTGATAGGAAATTCAGAAGGTTTCTGTTTTAAGAGAAGGGGCTTGCAATATTATACACTGCCAAGAGACCAAAGAACTCACTAGTCCAAATTCATTAAGGTTTGATAAGCACAAATTACATGAATAAGTTCTTGTGCGTACCATCGGCAAGTTGGCACAGAGCATTGTATGCGACAGTATCTGCAGTAGAGAAAGAAGGAATTTAGGAATGGCTTGATAATGTTGTTTACCTCATAAATTATGCATAAAGACTTCATCCCCAAAAATAAAAGCAAGTCAGAACAACAGGATAACTGGCTTCTTAACATGCCAAGCTCAAAGAATATACACTCTAGGGAATAAATAAAGATTTTGTCTCCGTACAAGTAGAGTTTTCCCGTTTTCCTTTTTCCGGGTTGTTATGGATATATGTTCAGTTGTTACATTTAGCCAATCGGTTTGATTAGTTATTATATGTTTGTTATGAGAGGTGATCTAAAACTCTCTCTATATAAAGAGTTAAATGAATTATTATTTTTCTTAAGTCGATAAAAGTATTTTCTTCTTAATCCTTTTCATGGTATCAGAGCAGAAATTTATTAAAAAGAATTAAGAAAAAAAGCCATCGAAGACACCTTCCCTTTCTCCCAGCCACATTCGATCCACCACCCTCTCTCCCCGACTGTTCAGAAAATATAAAATAATATTTTTGGAATTTAAATAATAAAATAATAAATTCCATGAAAATTATGAAAGTATGGAAATAAGGTTTAGTAAATGGTATAATTATATACCTATATTTTGGAAAATATTTGGAAATTAGTATGAATTATTATTTATGAAAGCATTTATTGGATTTGGGCTTTTATAAATTATTATACGATTATTTACATACAAATTTATGTTAAACTTGATTAGTATATTGCTAATTATGCATTAAACCAAATCCATTTTTGTTAACCATGTTTAATGTGCCATGACACATTGCATTGTGTTTCATGCATGGTTTCATTTTAGTTGTTTTGTTTTTAAAAAAGGAAAAAGGAAAAGAGGTGGAAAAGAAGAGAGGAGACATGATGTGACCTTGAATAATGAGAGAGAGTGAGAAAAGAAGAGAGGAGACATGATGTGACCATGAATAATGAGAGAGAGTACTTGAATAATGAGAGAGAGTGAGAAAAGAAGAGAGGAGACATGATGTGACCTTGAATAATGAGGGAGAGTGAGAAAAGAGAGAGAGGGAAGGAGTATGGCTTGCACCCTCCTTCATTTCCTTCATTATTCTCCATCTCCTTCATCCTTCTCTTTCACCTCCACCACTCCTCACTACCACCATGCACCACCCCCAAAACTTCATCTAAACCTCGCATTACCTTCACAAAATTTGTTCACAAGATCACCCTACACCCCATAATGGGATCAAGTTGGAGTTTTAAACACTTTGGATCATCTAGGAATTTTTTTTGATGTGCTCCCTTAAGGTAAAACACTCACTTTTGTTTAAGTATTTAGTTTCCTGGCCTCAACCATTAGTTTAGAGTTAAAAAGTTTAAGTTTTGTGACCTTGGAAAATTCTAGGATGAGAGTTAGTGGATAGAACTTGTGGTAGTGCTTAGTAGAGAGTTTAGGAAGTGTATACTAGACCATTAGTGATAAGTGTAGGTGATATAGTGGAGAAATTCTCGAATTCGACGAACTTAGAATTTTTCGATATCGGTTTTTAACGAAATGTGGTGATCAATTAGAATCTGAGATGAATTGGAGACTCTGAAAATTTTATTGCAGATACTGTGGGATGTGCAGACAAATAGGAAGTCACCGCAGAAGCCCGAGCCCCTACTTCCCTTTCTTGGCCACCGATTTAATCATTTTGGTCGCAAATTGCGGCTTGATCTTGGAGTTAAGATTTGGGTTTTGTTCTGTAGCACACACATGTGATAACTAGACCTACCCTATATGCAAAATGTTCTAATTTCATCTTAGATAGAATCTGAGAGTGTTTTGCTAAGTTTCTAATCACGTTTTGCGACCTTTGAAAACTTGGATTTTGATATTTGAGTTTTGACTCGGTCGCTTGACGTCCGTATGTCAACGTCGGGGGTTGTTTTGTTGTTCTTGTATGTGTGGACCATAAATTCTAACCTATGTACGCTTCTCTTGCCGTATCGGTTTTCAAGAGTTGATTTTGATTTCGATACGATGTGCTTTAATTTGTAGGTACATTTGCGTGAACTTTCGGGACGACGAAGGCTTCGATTGGAGCGAGAATAGTAGGTGAGTAGATATTTATCTACGGGGGAAGTAGAGTGGATGGCGTATAGCACTCCCGCAACCATAGTACTAGGATACTAGAGATGTAGTGTGTATGTGTGTGTATAAACATAAGGATATTTACGAGATAATGCTATATGATGTGGATATGATTGAATATAATAAAACGAGTCGATATGATTTAATATGAGGATACGAGACGATATATATATGATATCACATGGCATGACACGATACGACATGATATATGATTATATGGGATGATATGTACGTGACTATAAATCCGTAACATTGATGGATGATATCGTACGATGGATTATACCGTACGTGATATGATGAGTATGAATCGCCGACATATATATATATATATATATATATATATATATATATCGACTCGAGATATATTGATTTAAAATCATTAGGTAGATATTAGGGTATACTTATTGCCATACCTATTTTCAAAACTAACGAATCGTTATGCACTTTTAAATGATAACACCAACGCTACGGATCTTCAAATGGTATCTTTTTCAAAAATATCGTAGCCCTTAATTTCAAAAACAACAATTCGTACTTTCTTAACTTTAGTTGTATGGCTTATTACATGGTTACGTATTTTATACTGTTAACGCTACGTTATCTTATTCCCCCAGACCCTCGTGCTATTTTTCCTTTGCGACATATATATCTTACGCTCCGTGTACTTATCTTATTATGACTGTCTCCTAGGACACATACATCATTACCGATGATGCGCATGTTGCACGTACACCTACTTGCCGACTCACACACACATCATCGGTAATTGCCATGCCACGTACACATTAGAAACTGCTATATCGCTGTATTGTTCCCTAATTTGTAGAATTATAGTAAATGTTTAGTACTCAATACCGCACATGCTAGTTTAGATATTGCACTTCCTTACCTAGTTACACGACATGCTTATATGAAAACACCTGTTATACCTTGCAGTACTGTTCTGTGCATGTACTTACTGTTCCATTATGGTTCATGATTATGAGATTATGTTTTCATGAGATTGTTCGATTTGAGAACCGCGGATATATTTTTAAAGTCTTATGATTGTTTTAAAAACGTGATTTCTCTTAATATGATATTTCGACGTCCACCATGAGTTTTCTCGGTGCTGAGCTATGATGATTACCCGATTCGAGAAGTGAGGAGTCACCGTCTGCGGGTACATGGTAGACCCAGTATGATACCCCGGGGCAAAAAGATCGTATAGAAAGGTGTTGAGCCCGGTAGGAGAACACTACATACCGGTGACAGTATTAGACTCGGTGGATATCCAAAGGATACCGACCGAAATGATATGAGACAGATGAATATGAGGACCGATCTGATGAGACGGTGCCTGAGATATGAGGATTTACATGTCGATATTAGACACGGGTTTTGTGATGATTTCGAGTGTCGGTGCTGGGCACTTAAGTTTTATAACGATTTGATGTGTCGTTGATGGACACGTTGGATGATACATGTATATACATACGTATGATACAGATGGCTTGGTACTATATATTGATACAGGCACGACATTATTATTACACTTATGTATACACGATCACCCAGATACCACACGGTATGATATTATTATATTACAGTACGACCTAGGATATCGTTATACATTCGATTTCTACCTGCTGATATCTTCTACTCACGAGTTGGCAACTCACTCTCATTGTGTGATAGTTTTCTTGAAGAATCGACCGCTCAGATCAATAGCGGCTTGCTGGCATACAGCTTTCTTCTGGGTGATTTGTATTGGTAGGTGGGGTACACTTGGATCGTGACCACCATTTGTATATATTTATTCAGTTATAATCTAGATAAAATCTCCATCAACCAGACTATGTATATTTGGTAGACTTAGACACCAGACTTGTATATTCTTTGAGACTTGGAGCGAGATGTGTGTATTATTCTTTTATTGAGCTTGATGATATCTTGGTCTTCTTTATTTTCTTTCTGTGATTGATTTTCGCCTTGAGCATCATATATTTTATGTTGCGTGGTTATGATTCCGCCAATTGACGAAGAGCTAGCTCCCGCTTGGGGATGCATATATTATACTTGTTATGTACTGGTTTGGATTGAAATTTACAAAGGAAGTGCTGCCCAAATTTCAAATGACGAAGACGTTTTCAAATTATAGTATATAATTCACTTGCATTTCAAACGAACTTTACATATACTTTAAAAAGAGAACTTGATTTCAATTAACCCTTTTTCAAAACTCCATCTCCGCTATTTACTAAAAAGGTTTAGATTTCTGGGCTTTCGGCTTACTTAGACTACGGTGGGGTCCTATAAACTTCACGTGATCCAAGTGCCGGTCACGTGCCATTTTCGGGTCATGACACCGACCCTCGCACCGCCTCCAGAAACACTCGCCAACCCTCACTTGCCTCCAGAAACCCTCACCAACCACCCCTTGACGCCCTCGTCTCCACCAACAGGCCTTCACCGTCACTTGACGGATGACCCCCTTGACTCCAAAGATCCCATCTATGATAACTGGTTTGAGAATGATAACATGATAATTATTTGGTTGACTGATTCTATAAATTCTCGTTGTTATACATCTATTATGTCTCTGAAAACAGCAATAAAAGTTTGGACACATCTTTGTTCTCTATACTCGTCTGAGGATAACTTGCAGAAGCTTAATGATATCTTCCACGCCTTTACTACGGTCAATCTAAGAGAAGATATTCAAGATTTTGGTGCTATTCAGTGGACTTCATGATCAGTGGAACGTTTATCAACCTATCTCCACTGACTCTGCTGTCACTTGCAAACAACGCGGATGTCTTGTCGGCGCATTACTCTTGGCTCGACTACCATCCAGCTTTGAGGGCGTCCGCTCTCTCATTCTTTCTTAGAGTGGTTCTCCATCATTAAGGAGCATCCTGTCAAGCATCTATCGTGTGCCCGCAATCTCTTTCCCGTCTACTGAGTATGTCTCGACCACATTTGTTACTCGAGACCGTGAACGTAGGACCTACACTCTGTCTGGCCTTGGTCCTCTGATTCTCTCTCTGGTGGCCGTGGGGCATCGCGAGGTCGTCCCATTTTAACTGCTCGTGGTCGTAGTTCCCGTAGAAGTGGTTGTGGCCGCGCCGGCCTTTCTTGTTCTCATTACAGCGGCACTAATCATCGAGACGACTGGTGTTGGGAGAAGTATGGCTATCTTGATGTTACACCTCCCGCTTGCTAGACATCCACAATGGCGGCTACTGAACAACCTTCCTCCTCTGCCAGACAAGTATCTTTATCGAGTGATGAGTGGGGCCATTTACACAATCTCCTCTCTTTTGTAGCTCCAGCCAACATTTCTGCTCCGTTAGGTATATCTTTACTTTCTTATTCTGATTCATGGGTAGCTGATTCTGGCGCCTCACAACACATGCCTCGTGATGGACCATCTGATCTTTCTTCTAGCCCTCACTAGCTTATTTTTATGGCTGATGGTAATACTACACATGTTTCTGGTTTCGCTGATTTATCGCTTACTTCATTACACCTTAAAAATGCTTTAATTGTATCATATTTAAAACAAAACATGATTTCCATTCGTCGGCTTACAAATGATTCCAACTGCTCAGTAACTTTTAATTCATCTTACTTTGTGATACATAATCTTCTGACGAAGCAACGGATTAGTGAGGGGTACGAGAAGAATGGATTGTATTATGTTGATCACCTTCCCAGTACATCTGCAGATGTTTCTACTATCCAGTGACACCGAAGACTTGGTCACCCTCCCCTTTCGTCTTTACATACTATGTTACCTACTATTAGTTTATCAGAATTTAGTTATGAGTCTTGTATTCTTGGAAAGCACCATCGCTTCTCTTTTTCTCCAGTTAATAAGAGGTATGACTTGCCTTTTGCATTAGTTCATTCTGATATTTGAGGACCATTTAAATTTCCTAGTGTGTTTATAAATATTTTGTTACATTTATTGATGATCATTCACGCATGATTTGGCTGTATCTTCTGCATAATAAGTGAGTTTTTATCTACTTTTAAAATCTTTGTTGTTGAAATTTCAAATCAATTTAGTGTTTCCGTTAAGGTTCTTCGTTCAGATAATGCATAGGAGTATATCAGCACGGACTTTACTACATTTTGTAAGACAAGGAAAATATTGCACCAAACTTCATGTTTTTATACTCAGCAAAATGGGATTGCTGAACGAAAAAACCGACATTTACTTGAGGTGACTCGTTCCCTTCTCTTATATATGCATGTTCCTAAATGTTTGTGAAATTTTGTAGTTTTAGCTGCCTGCTTTTATACCAATCGCATGCCTTCTTCAGTCCTGAGCAACAAGTCTCCTTTTTCTATTTTGTTTCCATAGGGCAAACCTTTTCCTATTCCTCCAAAGGTGTTTGGTTGCCTCTGCTACTCCCATGTTCTTGGTTCTCATATTGACAAACTTGATCCTAGAGCTACACGTATGGTGTTTGTAGGTTACTCTTGATCCCAAAAAGGGTATGTTTGCTTTGATCCTGCCATATCCAAAGTTTGTAGTTCATCTGATGTGACCTTTTTAGAAAATCAAGCCTATTTTTCACCACCTGTTAAGGAACTCACTAATCATATTCCGGTTCCACACATACCTTCCCCAGAACTTGATTCAACTGTTCAACTGTGCTCTCTAGTGATCAGACTGTAGTCCTTTATCCACAGGTGTACCATCGTCATAAGAAAGTTGTCCGGTCATCTCCCCCAATGATTCTTCAAACAATGCCTTTAATGTTTGTTGTAAAGCCTTGGAATTCTTTCTTATGCAGATACTATAATACAGTCTATTGTTCCTGACCCTCCACCACCCATGCCTTCCGACGAAGATCCCTCTCTTCCTATTGCCTTACGCAAGGGTAAGCGTTCATGTACTACTACACATCCGAATTCTAATTTTGTTTCCTATCATAGACCGACCCCATCTGCTAGTCAGTTTGTTTCTTACTTATCTGCCATCACTCTTCATTCCTCTATTCAGGAAGCACTTGATTACCCAGGTTGGCATGCAGCTATGTTAGAAGCCGCATTGCGCTCTAATCAGACCTGGAAATTGGTACCTCCGTCTTTAGATAAGAAGGTTGTTAGTTGTCGATGGATCTTTACTGTCAAGCAAAATTCAAATGGGACGACTGACCGTCTCAAAACTCGATTGGTAGCCAAAGAATTTACTCAGCAATATGATTTGGATTATGTTGAGACTTTCTCCCCAATTACCAAATTACCATCGGTTCGTATTCTTATATCCTTGACTGTTTCTAAGGCATGACCTCCTCATCAGCTTAATGTGAAGAATGACTTTCTTAATGACGATCTATCAAGACTATTTATATGCAACAGTCTCCTGGTATTGAGCAACCGGAGGATTCTATGGTTTGTCTTCTACACAAATCGGTATATAGGCTGAAGCAGTCACCATGTGTCTGGTTTGAAAATTTTAGCATGATTTTACGACAGATTGGCTTCAAACGTAATCACGCCGACACATCTCTTTTTACCCACTATCATCCTCAGGGCAGGGTAATTGTGTTGGTGTATGTTGATGATATTATCATTACTGGAGATGATTCTGCTGGCATCTCCAAGGTGAAAAAACGTTTGGCTTCACACTTTCATACCAAAGACCTTGGGCCACTTAGATATTTTCTTGGAATTGAAGTATCATGGAATTCTGGTAAATTGCAGCTCTCAACGCAAGTATGCACTTGATCTTCTATCTGAGACAAGATTTCTGGGATGTAAACCAGCAAACACTCTTATGGATTTCTCAATCAAAATATCTCGATTAAGCTCTCTCAGATTCTTCACTGCCTAATCCAGGACGATATAGACGACTAGTTGGGAAGCTTATTTACCTCACTATCACTCGGCCAGACATTACCTTTGCCGTCAGCACAGCGAGTCAATATATGCATAATTCTTTGACCTCACCTTAAGGCAGTTGAATATATTCTCAAAGGTTCTCCAGAACATGGTCTTCTTTACAAACCATCATCTATATTGTCACTCACAACCTTTGCGGACGCTGACTTTGCTGGATCTGTTGATAATCGCCGTTCCACAAGTGGCAATTGTGTTTTCTTAAGAAGAAACCTAGTTATATGGAAAAGTAAGAAGCAAAATATGGTTGCTTATTTTTCTACAGAGACTGAGTATAGATCTATGGCGCATACAGTTGCTGCTTTTAACAGATCTTGGAGTTCCTTCTTCTCTTCCGACTACACTCGTATGTGATAATAAGGCCGCAATTAACATTGCTGAGAAACTAATTTTTCATGAGCGGACCAAACATATCGAGATAGATTATCACTTCATTCATGACAAAGTTGCAGATAAGGTGGTTGCACTCCGGCATATTTCTTCAGCAACTCAGCTAGCAGATATTCTTACCAAAGCTTTTCCTCGACCAGTTTTCGCTCGTCTCATGTCCAAGTTGGCATGATTGGCATCTACACTCCACCTTGCGGGAGAATGTTATGAATATTGTTATGGATATATATATATTTAGTTGTTATATTTAGTTAATCAGTTTGATTAGTTATTATATGTTTGTTGGGAGAGGTGATCTAAAACTCTTTATACATAGAGTTGTATAGACTATATTATTTTTCTTAAGCCAATAATAGTAATTTCTTCTTAGTCCTTTTCACGGGTTAAACAAAGAACTTACAATAGCAAAAAAGATCAAACTGCATTCGAAGCTATAGAATTATTTGAGATATTAACATTTTGCCGATTTTAGTTGATATATAAACTAAAAGTCAATATCAGACTTTTAGCAGCAATCACACCAGACGCGATTCAGGCCATATAGCAACCTAATGGTATAGCTTTCTTTTTTATGCTAATTTCGTTTAAGGAAGAAGATTTTTTCTGTACACATTCGTGTTCCCCAAACCCCCAGTAATAAAAAAACCTAAAATAATTATTTTCACAAAAAGCTATGTTAGCTCAAACTTGATAATTCAAAAATAACAATACTAAATATTAAATCCAATCCAGAAGACAACAGCTACATCAGTATACCAGTCAACGATATCTAAAAGCACCATTTAAATCTTTAGGCCTGTTTAGGTATGGAGTTCGGTAACCGTAATTTATTTTCAAGTGAAGGTAGAAGGTGCGCAAAGTATAGTTTGCAAGGTACTACCTCTACTTAAAACTTTAACTTTGATGTTTGGCTTTGGAGTAATCTAAATTCCAAAATAAGTGTTTTCTTCTCGTTACTTTAGAGTTTAGAAAATTTTGGAGTTTAGAAAAAACTTATTATCTTAACTTTAGAGTTTAGATAACTGTAGTTTTTCAAACTCCAAATGAAAGCAAAACACGGAATAGTTAGGATTTCGGAGTTCGGTTTAGATTACTTTATGAAACTCAAATTATCTAAACTAAGCTCCATTTCCAAAAAGGGACTTCCAGTTCGGATGGAAGACATTCAGAAAAACTTTATGCTGGCATCGAGAATGTGTTGCATAGATATTCAAGCGGTCAAGGTCAATGCTGCCAGCTTGTTTTCAAAAAAGTCCAAAAATGGTTAAGTAGTGGCTAAGAATCGATCCTTAGATAATCCACAATACGTCTTCATCATCAATTATTGTCGTCAAATCTCAGTCAATGAAAGGTATAAGCCAAGAATGACAACTCACAAGCTCAACCCATTCAGCTGATATTGAAACAGATAAGTTACGGCCTACAATATTCTCTTACACTGAAACAAAAGCTCAATAAGGCTTGTGCAACCAAGTACTAATTCTACAAATTTATACCAGAGAAAAGCACAAGATGATAAAAGATGACAGATTTATCATGCGGATCGATCCAAATGAAAGAGGAGGTTCTAACTGCGGCTTTCTAAAGAGGAGGGGGGGCGGATATATGATAATAGATAGAACTAATGGAGTTGTAGTGAAATTTACCTTAATTGATAACAAAAAGCAAGGTAACAACACATATTTACTGACAATGGAACGATTCTTTAGTCTGTTACATTATCTTTGGTTAGCTGTCCGGATATCCTTAAAAGGACATCTAAAGGCACACCAACATGGGCAACGGCAATACAAAGTCTAAAATAATACATTAAAACATATGAAAGGAGGGCATGACATGAAGTGTTGTGTCTGATGTGTATGAGATGGGCATGATTTTTGTTAAAGTTATTTTTAAAGTAGAATAAAGTTTAAAATTAGAGAAGAGTTGGAGTGA
Organism: Agapanthus africanus; assembly: GCA_030015575.1. NCBI lineage: Eukaryota > Viridiplantae > Streptophyta > Magnoliopsida > Asparagales > Amaryllidaceae > Agapanthus > Agapanthus africanus. Next base: position 129,974,186 of record CM057341.1, read on the forward strand.
TGGGCTTTTAATGAAAAATGGATACTAACAATAATACTCGAGCCTTGCTGAGGTTTAACTCATCTTATATCTTTAAAGTCTCGTTATTTGATTTTTACTTTCAACACTCCTCCTTATGTGCAAAGTACGAGAAGAGTAACGTGCAACCATCACTTTTTCTTAGTATGGTTGTTACGTGGAAAGTACGGGTAGAATTACGTGCAACCATCACTTTTTCTTGGTGTAGTTGTCATGTGGAGGATCTAGCCATCGACTCCGATACCATGAACAGAATTGAAAAGAGAGAATAATCTTATTGGCTTAAAGAATAATCAAGAGTCCATACACATATAGTGAGAGTTACAGATCACATCTCAATCTAATAACAAACTCTATCATAACTAATATCAACTAACAAATATATTCATAATTAATATATAATAACAACTTATATTCATAACATTCTTCCGTAAGCTGAAGCGTAGATATCAATCATGCCAAGCTTGGACAAAAGACGAGAAAAAAACAGTCGAGGAAGAGCTTTGGTAAGAATGTCTGCTATTTGAGTCGATGAGGAAATATGTTGAAGTGCAACCACCTTATCTATTACTTTGTCACGAATGAAATGGCAATCTATTTCGATATGCTTGGTCCGCTTATGAAAAACTGGATTCTCGGCAATATGAATTGCGGCCTTATTATCACAGAAGAGTGTAGTCATAAGAGAAGAAGGAACCCCCAAGATCTTTCAGAAGGGAAATAAGCCATACCAACTCAGCAATTGTATGCGTCATAGATCTATACTCAGCCTTTGCAGAAGAACGAGCTACTGCATTTTGTTTTTTACTCTTCTACGTAATTAAGCTTCCTCCCAAGAAGACACAATAGCCACTCGTGGAACGGCGATCATCAATGGATCCAGCAAAGTCAGCATCCGCAAAGGTTGTACGTGACAACATAGATGATGGTTTGTAAAGAAGTCTCTGTCCTGGAGAACCTTTGATATATCTGAGAATATGCTCAACTGCCTTAAGATGTGGGGTAAAAAGATTCTGCATATACTGACTCACTTTGCCAACGACAAAGACAATGTTAGGCCGAGTGACTGTGAGGTAAATAAGCTTCCCAACAAGACGTCGATATCATCCTGGATCGGTTAGTGGAGGATCCGAGGGAGAGCTTAATCGAGATAGCTTGACTGAGAAATCCATAAGGGTGTTTGCTCGTTTACATCCCAGAAATCCTGTCTCAAATAGGAGATTAAGTGCATACTTGCACTGAGAGAGTTGTAATCTATCATAATTCCGTGATACTTCAATTCCAAGAAAATATCTAAGTGGCCCAAGGTCCTTGGTATGGAAATTTGAAGCCAAATGTTCTTTCATCTTGAAGATACCAGCAGAATCATCTCCAGTGATAATATCATCAACATACACCAACACAATTACCCTGCCCTGAGAACGATTGTGTAAAGAGAGATGTGTCGGCACGACTGCGTTTGGAGCCAATCTGTCTTAAAATCATACTAAACTTTTCAAAACAGGCACGCAGTGAGTATTTCAGTCCATATAATAAATTTTGTAAAAGACAAACCTTAGACTCCCCTGATCGCTCAAAGTCAGGAGGTTGCTGCATATAAATGGTCTCCGTTAGATCGCCATTAAGAAAGGCATTCTTCACATCAAACTGATGAAGGGGACATGCTTTAGAAACCACCAAGGATATAAGAACACAAACCGATGTTAATTTGGCAACTAGCGAGAAAGTCTCAACATAATCCAAACCATACCGCTGAGTAAATCCTTTGGCCACCAATCGAGCTTTGAGACGGTCAGTCGTCCCATCTGGATTTTACTTGACAATAAAGACCCATCGACAGCCAACAACCCTCTTATCTGAAGACGGAGATACCAATTTTCAAGTCTAATTGGAGCGCGGAGCGGCAATCTGCTCTAACATAGCTGCATGCCAATTTGGGTGATGAAGTACTTCATGAACAGAGGATTGGTGGGGTTAATGAGCAGAATGGACTGTATTATGTTGATCACCTTCTCAGCATGTCTGCAGGTACTTAATAAAGTCAATTGTTCCTGCTTCACCACCAATGCCTTCCGAAGAAGATCTTTCTCTTCCTATTGCCTTACGCAAGGGTAAGCGTTCCTGTAGTACTGCTCTAATACCATATTAAAGTTATTTTTAAAGTAGAGTAGAGTTTAAAGTTAAAAAGAGCCGAAGTGATGGGTTTTTACATATGGGCTTTTAATGATAAATGGGTTCCAACAATAAGACTCAAGGCTTGTTGGGGTTTGACTCATCTTATATCTTATCTTCTCTATATATAATGCAAATACTCTTGGTTAGAGATCCACCCCTCATTTTTTCTAGAAAAACAGAAGAAAAAAAATGAGAAAAATCCTTACCTTCCAAGCACTCCATATCATCTCTCACCTCTCAAGCCCTCCACCTCATCTCTCACCTTTTTTTAAAAATAAATAAATAAGACTCTAGAACCCTCTACATTTCTCTTCCCTTCTCAATTTTTTATACAACTCACCCCTCCCCTTTTTTTAAAATAAATAAATAATACTCTACAACACTCCACATTTCTCTCTTCCCTTCTCAAATTTTTTAAACGCGTGCAACGCACGTGCATAAATTCTAGTATCTTTAAAGTCCCATCATTTGGTTTTTACTTTGAACAGTTTTCACACTTGAAGTGTTCATGCTGTGTTGTTGAGTTAAAGGACAAAAACAGATGTCAAACGGTTATATATGAATATATAAATCCACAAGATTCTTATCCAAACTATAAATAATTATGTCTATATACGTTATCCAGAAAAATGATAAATCCTGACCAAATTTGATATGGGAATCTAATACTTTGCAGCGCACAAATAAGCAAATAATTTAATGCTTTCGGGCCAAATTCGTGGGTCTCCTGCGTGCGTGTGTGCTGTGTGTATGGGTTAGGCTTACGGGCCGGTCCAAAAAAAAAAAAAGAAAGGACAAAACTCAGTTTACACAAGTTGAGGCCTTTTCAAATACCTATAAAAAACAAAAACTTAAAAAACTCGGTTTTACACTTATATACATAATATTAGTAGACCATCAAAAGGATGTGGGCACCCATGCATATATTATTTACGAATCTTGGGTAGAACAAAGGGGAAAACAGCTACTATAAAAGAACTTCAAGAGAAGAAAGGTCTAATGCACTATCGCAGCAGGTAAAAACTATGGCCTTCCAATAAAACCTCCACTTCAGTGCTTCTAATTTTAAGATTAACCCTTGCCTAATAAATAAAGGGTTCCAAGCCAAGGCTCTTGCCTATAAAGAAAATCTGAAAAGTCTTCTTCACGTAGATAATAGAATAGCCTCATGGTTTCTGTTTTAAATAATTGAGAGATGAATCAAGTGGTCAGCGTACACCTCGACTTATTTTCGTATTCAGTACAAACAACAACAACTGAGCCTTAATCTATAACATTATCGTATTCAGTAACTCATTGAAATTTATCATGCCTTTATCAAGATTGAATCTATAACATTTCTAGGAAAAGTGGCATTTCAAACTTTAAGCGCCTTTATCAGGACTGAATCTATAATATTTCTAGGAATAGTGGCATTTCAAACTTTCAGCTACAATGTTGATTCAGATGTCAATCGATGTCCAAAACAAAAAGAAAGTTGAACAAGCATGTGAAATGACTTAATAGCAACTCCATTTTCAAGGTGTTCACCAATTAAGATGCTAGATGACTACTACAATACGACAAAACAATAATATACAACAACGAGCATTTGTTCGAACTTTTCGGGGATGGTACATGAATCCTTTTGTTCCATTAAACTTTGTTAAAGGCATGTCCTCGATTAAATTAACCCATAATTTCAGTTGCATCCTCGCTATTTTATTGATTATATTGTACAATCCTAACTGCACGCCTACATTTCTTGTTGCACATGCCCTACCATTGCACACAGCAAAATAATAATATAAAAGAAAAGGTAATAGTTAAACAGGAAATGATCCACAAGGAGTTACCAAATTTGTTGCCAAAGTCGGTGCATATTTCAGCACGGATCGATTGATTTCCATCAGCAATGCCTTGAACCTCCACATAATGTGACAAAGGGAACCCTTGTGAGCCCTTTACAGATAATTGGTTACCATCAGTTGATTGTCCTATGGTGACCCCTCCTTCATTTCGCGTTACTTGAACCACAGCTCGAACTCTCCGCCCCAAATACATCTTCAATAGTTCGGCATTAACAAAAACTGCAGGGCTTGACGTATCCATTATCTGCAGAAAGATCATATAAAGAACAAATATTATAATTTCTCGCAAATAATATCTGAAACGACTATTATAAGTAATTGACAATTCCTTCTTCCTCATTACTTGGCGGAAGTATGGTACAAGTATCCTAGGGTAAATTGTGGGTAAGAAGTTATTTGCAGAGACAGATTGTCAGAAAAGTCTCTAATTCACCAGAGATCCATGAGGAAGAGGAGTGAAAACCTTAGAATAAAAGAGGGCAAGTTCTCATAAAACCAGGAAGGTTTCAGAGGCTTTAGACACTAGCGTAGTGCATAACAATATGCACCCACATATGCAAACACATAACAGTGTGCGCCTGATGTTTTTTTTTATTGTGTTTTGTTGAAAGTAAAAAAACCAAATGATGGGACTTTACAAATAAGAAAAAAAGAAAAATGGTTTTTTTACTTTCAACAAGTTTAAATGTGAAAGGTGTTCAAACCCTCCTGTCGCTTGCTTGAGGAGAGGCGCTAAAAAGGCGAGCACCAATGCAAAGGTAACAAAAGTATAAAAATAATCATATTTAACAAGAATATTTGTATAATGCATTTTATGAAATATGAACAAATGATGCCCGTCTTAGGGTAAAATTAAGCGTGAACATATCATTCAATCACAAACGATAGATGATAAATCACATCACAATAAATCTTAAGCACGAATATAGCATTTAAATCACAATTTCAACTAGTCTTAAGTCCTAAAACAAATATAAACATGTTGCATGTCACATGTTTACAAAATAGTCAGAAACTACTACAATAATTTGAGAAACCATAGAATAACCAACAAAATATCACATGTTCAAACTCCTAAAGTCGCAATACTAACAAGTCATAACTTAAACTTCAGTAATCACTTCCCGACTCATCTTCCTCTTCCAACACATCTTAGAGTCTGGTCAAGTTCATCATCCACATAATTAATAAATAGTAATTATGCAAATTATTCATTTTACTAACTTTTTGTGTAGATGGTTATGGAGAACGATTCAGATTTGAAAAGGAGTAAAGGAGAGAAAAGGAGAAATATTACCTCAAGATTGATCTTTGAAAAGAAGAACGAACTAAAGGAGATTGCGTCCGCAGCTGGGGGAGGCGGCGGCCACCACGTAGGGTTGCTGGGTTAAATTAGGATCAAGAAGAATATGAGGGATAATGGAGGTTTTGTAAACAATAAAAAAAAAAGTTGTTTAGTGGGGCCCTATTTTAGTTATTCTATACACTTAAATACATTTATACTAGGGTGATAATGTATACACATAGTAGAAATAGGAGTGAGAATATGATATAAGGGTTTTTAGGAAGAGATTTTTCCTTATTTATATACCGCCCCAAAACTTCCATATTTTTAAATTTCACCCCTCAGAGTTCTCCGTAAACCAAAATACCCTATGTACCTATATTCCATCGATATTTATCTTGGGTTAATTCGTTTTAACTAGGAATTTAAGTTAGAGGTGTTTTCCATCCTCCCCCCCCCCTTCTTTTTCTTCTCTCACCATTTTCAATTTCGCATAGGTTTTCATCTCTTCAATAGATATTTGAAATACTAGATCGCTTTTTTGCTTGAAGTTGTCAAAATTGGTACTAGAAAGAGGACAATCTCCTCAAAATCAACACATAAGATATGGGTGAAGAGAAAAGGCCCTATTTTTTATCTAAAAAAAGTCTCTAATTTTGGAATTGAGGGGACCCTAACCCTAAATTAAGAGAGAAGAGGACGATTGTTGAAGATGATTCGTTCTTACAACATACCGTTAACGGATGTAAACTCGACTAACAAAATATTGCCATGGGATGTTGCGTAGAACTCACTCGTGGGGGTTGTTGAACTTAAAAATTTTATGAGTGAAATTTGGAAATATGAGCTTTTAGGGATGAAATTTGAAAATATGAAAGTTTTAGGATGAGATATAAAAAAACTTAGGCAAAATATTCTCGCAGGCGTTCTCTTAGGCGCCTTACGCGCTTACTTAGATGCTTGAGGCGGTGGACATCTCCAAAAACGTTGAGGTAAGATCCTCTCACTTGGGCACTTAAGACTCGAATGCATGATTCCTTTAAAACACTATTAATGATAATTTTGTTTTCTCCCCGCATCTTCGGATCCTTATCTAACGATCCAAGTTATAATCATGGACGTGACAAATAATAAAATGAGTTTTTTTCTTTTTTTATGTATTCCATACATTTACTTCAGGATTTGAATCGATCGTCAAGCCGTGTAACGGAATAGAAAGAGCACTGTCTGGGAAGGAATTGACTATGAATCAATTGATTCTTAAAATTTATTACCATTTTATTTTATTCAGACATGGAGTCGAAGGTATCTCAACCATCAGAAGACAAGATATTGCAAGGACTGGATTTCAAGAGAGGTACTTACCATCCCTTCCATCACAGCTCTCGCAACTGCAAGCGTTCTCCGGTCCTTTCTCTCAGCATCATCACGTCAAAGAGTGTGTTAGTCAGTTATGGGATTCTTTTATTATGATAAGGAATTAGTAGATCCGTTCCACCCAAAATGGGGAATAGGTTCAAAAATAAGTCCAAGGGATGATCTTCCATTCGATAAACAAGATTTGTCCAAGTCACTTCTCTTTTTGATGGGTTCTCAACGGGCAAATAGATGGGTATGCCGGTCTTTTCCTTATCCCTTTCGTTCGTCAAGCATAATCGAGCATCCCACTTAGCAGAATTTGGCATATCTTAACCAAACCCTTTGCATGGGCTAGCCGTGCATTTGATGAAAAGAATCAACGGCTTGAAATTTGAAAAAATTTCGAAAGTCTAAAGTGATCAGATGGAGCGGAGAGGGATTCAGTCCCTCAGTGCAAATAACTCATACAACGAATTATCAATCCGCCAGTTTAGTTCACTCAGTCCCGACTCTAAAATGAAATTCTTTAAAAATATAGTTGCTACATATAATTTGTTTAGTATTATTCCTCAAATGCAAACCCATGCAAGGAAGAAATTGAAGCTAGCTTCCAAAAAAGAACCCTTACTTGTATATAATGCCCTATCCACATAAACTTTGAAACTAAGAGAGGCCTTTATAGCTTTTAAGCATGGCAGCTGAAACATCGTATGATTTCTTAAATTTTATAGAGCTTGGACCCAGTCAATGAATTTGTAGAGTGGATCACTTATGGCAAAGGCTTCGCCGTCAGATCCGCGACCTGCAATGGAAAGGACTTCAGAGGTTTGCTCTGGGATCCTACTCAGATGATAAAGTCAATTTCTTTATGGGGAAGATTATGGTTTTTTGTTATGGAGAAGACGTTACTTGTGGTCCTCAAGTGAGAGACTTATATAGATGTCTTATATGGTTGTGATGTAATTAGAGGAGAATCAGTTAGTTATCTAGGGTTTCACATCCCTGTGGGCCACATTCTTCGCTTGGAGATATGTTATTAGGCCTTTGGGCGAAGTGGCGTGGGCCTGGGGCCTTAGCCAATATTTCATGCAGTATCAATACCTCCCTACTCCGAGCTATCGATCTCGAGTGCTCAGGTTATAACCTCATCGCATCAGTTAGAATATGGCGGTCGTGGTCCCAGGTCCTCATTACATGGCATCGCCCATCCGTTGCCTATGGTCTTGTCCCATCACACGGTCACTAATCAATCCCACCTCTTCATATAAAAAGAGGAAACTCAGAGAAGCGTCGCCTTCTTCAATCGTCTAGGTTTGCTAAACTCATCCGCTGTTGTCGATCTCATCATCTCCAAGGGTCTTTCTCCCTCCTTCGGTATCACTACTGTAAGTCTTCACCTTCTTTCTTGTTGATTTCTTATTATCATGTCCTCCGGTGACTTGAGTGCAAGGATCTTGAGAAAATGAGGTTTTACGTCTTCTCTGTCGATTCCGTATGTTTCCAATTGCTGTGGGTTTTCTCCCTCTCCTTCTATTGACTTTAGAACCGACTCTAAGGTTTCCATCTTGGACCCCCCTGAGGGGTATGTCAGTTTATGCTGAGTCGATTAATGATGACCTTCGTTTCCCATTCTGCCCATTATTCTGCGGATTCTTGTGGATATAAACCTTGCCTCTTTTCAGATTGCCGCCAATAGTTGGCATATGATCACTGCTTTTGTCCTAGCCCTTTCCATGGTTAGGAGGCTTATTCATCTGAGCTCCTCCGCGTCTTTGTGAGAGAGTTTTCCAAAAAAGGATCAACACCTTTAGGCTCATCTTCAGGATAAAACCGAAATGATTGAAGGGCTTAAGTCCAAACTTGTTAACTGGAAAGAGCGGATTCTTTTTTATTGTAATTCTGACTTTCATGATTACTTACTGACGTTCTGGAGGGGAGAAAACAAGAGCCTTATCTTCAAGATGACTGTTGAGGGCCTCCCCCGAGCATATTCAGTGCTTTAAAGCAGGAAGGTTGAAAGTGGATGAGTTTTTTTAGCGAGGCTAACCTCATCTTGTATGGTCTTGCTTATTCTGATCCCAAGGTTGATCTCTCCGAGGGCACAAGAACCTCCAATATAACTTGGAACGAATGAAGAGAGGCGAGAGTGTTGAACCTCGTGTGGAAGGAGGGGATGTCTCTTGAGTTACAACGCCCCCACTCCCTTCTCTGTCAGACCTATCGAGGTTGCCCCTTGACTGTGTTAGTTCCTTCTGATCCCTTCTAAGGCCTCCAGTGTGGAGTCGACCTCCCGTCCTTGGCCTTCCTCTGCTAAGACTTTGGCAATTCCCAGCTCAACTTCTTATGGGAATATACCAAGAAGTTGGCAAGCAAACCAACAAAACCTTCTTCCACCTCCCAAGCTGGTAAAGCTCGGATGAAGAAAACTCCTACCTCCTCCAAGATCGTTGAGGAGGTCGCCCTAGACCTATCCTCCGATGGGGAGCCAGAGCCGATCCTTCTGACCTTGTAATGGGCACAAAAGGTATCTTTCAGTTTTGTCTCTCAGTTGAGCACTTCATCGTGAACTCATAGCCTGATCTAACCTTTGTTTTTCCCTTTCTATTTCAAATCAAGCGGACATGAACACTATTTAGGAAAGATCAAGCGAAGACTCACTCCGGAGGTTCCCAAGTCCCCGGGCGATCCGTCCTAGGGTATCAAGCGTCGTTCGAGCGACCCTGCCTCTGAGCAAACCAAAAAGGCTCGCCTTTCTCCTCTTGTTAAGGATGGCCAGACGCGGGCTGTGGAGGTGTTGCCCCTGCTGTTGAGTGCTCTGCCTCGTCCCCTACCCAAAGCCCTTTCTTCCGTGGGGGCTTCGAAGGAAGCGGTCGCTCTTCTTGTTAAGGTAAGAGATCCACTCTTAATTTTGTTGCATGCTATTCTAGGGTTTATTGATCTTGGTAGGACATTTATAAGCGACCCTTTTGGTGTCTCACATGGGACGCAACGCTAACCTTCAGAGCGAGGCGCTAGCTCAAGAGAATTCAAAGAAGAAGATGAACGCGCTATCCGACGTCAACCAAATACTCGAGCAGGAGGCAGAGGCTTTTAAGACCGATCTCGAGGCCGCCAATAGCCGGAAAAACGTCGTACTGACCAACGACAAGCTTGCTGAGGCCAAACGCGAGCTGGAGCAGGTCTCGACAGCGTCGAAAGACCCCGCAGAATGGCAACAAGAGTATAAATCTTCCGAGGCACATTTTACAGAGTTTAAGGTCTTCTTCGGTGGGGTGACAACTGCTCTTCATTTGGTGTCCAAGTTAGCTCCCAAATGTCTTCCTAAACTGGCGGGTATGACCCGTGAGGTCGTCTTCGATGAAGAGATGGAGATTAGGAATCCTGCTCCGGTCGACACTTCACCAATCATTACCATTCCCGAAGCCCCGATCCTAGAGCGGTCTCCGGTTGGTGTTGACGTTTCCTCCTCCGTCCCTCGGAATCAAGACAAGGGGAAAGGCATTGCACCCCCAAGGTCGGCTTGGAGACCAAGTCCATGTCTCAGGACTCTCAAGTTGCAAGCTAGCCCTTCTTTTTTCCCTGTTCAGCTCATCTGTTTTTTAACTGTTTAGGATATTTTCTGCCTATTTTTGTCATTTATCTTGTGCATTGATGGCTTATATGATTGTCTGTGACGAGCATCTTTTTGGTCGCATCCCCTTATTTTTTGTGTATTCGTATTTGCTTATGCCATATGGAACCAACCTTCTCGTAAACTGCCTCGCAGGTTAGCAACGAGTGTGCCACAAGCAAGGCTCGCGACGATGAGCTTGAACTTTCTTATGAGTTAAAGCTAAAGTATGAAGAGCTTCTAAAAGAGTACGAAGAGCTCGGAGCGATACGACAAGCGCACGCAAATCAAGCCCGTCCCTGACAAGGTATTGGACTACCTTCGTGATGAGGCACGGAATCTAAGACAGTTGTTAATTAGTAGCGACCGTGATTGTGAGCACTTTCGGCGCCATGCCTATTCTTACGAGCTAGGCTACAGTGCTTCCCGGAGGCTTGCGCAAGCTTTCATAGCAAATTCGGTTACCACTCGCCGAGCTATCTTTGAATATCACTTCACTAGGAGCATAGCGATTCCCCTAGGCATCACCAGGTTGTTTAAGTATCCTCCTTTTCCCGAGTCTATAGCGGAGTGGCGTTCTGACTTCATGCAAGAGTTCCAAACACGGTCTTTCGAGGTGTGCCGAGGGAAGACTCCCGATGAGATACAGCAGGACTTCAAAAAAGGCCTGACCAACCCATCCTTCTAACTAGTCTCTTTTGTGTTATCTTGTTCTTTTTGTTTTTATGTATAGCGCTATCCTTCTTGAGATTCTAAAAGGTTTGTATACTCTTTAGCCTTTAATGTCACATCTTTTCATACTTGGCTATTTAATGACATTGATGGCTTCGCCAGCCTTGCTTAGGAAGACGCTTGGCTTCACGTGTTTTCTGGTGCATGCCAGCTGTTTTCAGGCACCGGAACGTCGCTTGGGCTTTGCGCGCGACGTGGGGTGAGATAATTGGTTTCGTGGGCCGCATGGAGTCAAGTCATAGCTTCCCTTTGGATATAAATAGCATGGTCCTTGGGTGCCCTCTCATTTTTTCTCCCCCTTCTTTTTCATCCTCCTTAAGCCACTTAAGATGGAACCTTTATCTTTTACCATTAAGGTTCTCCTTATTCTCTTTCTCCTCTACTTACTCCCTCCAAGGAAGAAAAAGATGAGAGCTTCCTAACACGGTGATATACCGAACCCTTGTGTAGTAAGGGTTCGATATATCACCTTGTCCTAAGACCGCTCTTACTCCTGACCGGTCGGGACGAGAGGGTTTGGTGATGGCTGGCCTTTACTGTTACGGTGTTCGCGCCTCTGCAGCTTCTCAGATCCATAAGACGTGGCACCCGAAAGAGGATGGCGTCCTTTCCCCTTGCCCTGCTCAAGGTTAGGTTGCGACGGTCATCGGTGTCCGGCGGGAAGGCAGTGGAAAGAGCGTGCCACTCCTGACGCTGTCATTTTCTGCCTGCGGAGGTGCCTTGCCTCAGCCTCTTGGGGTTCGAGAATGCTTCTCTGTTGACGAATAAGCGGTTGGCTATCGCTCCTTCCACCTTCGGGGTTCTTGTCGAGTTCATAAGGATGTTGCACCTCTATCTTCGGGTTCGGTTGTAGCCCCCTTAGCCCCCTGGCTATTATGTGCTCGCTCCTTGCCCCTCCTCGGACCCAAGTTTACCGACGATCGATCCGACATGCTTGTGGTTGCCTTTTCTTGGGCTTCGGATCATTCGGCATCTCATTTTTAGCAACTTTTTCCTTGCTTGCCTTAGGTTAAGCTAGCAAGTCTTTGGGTCTTCACCGGGGTTTGTCCCCGACCTGAGTATGGCTTGGACTTAGTAAACCTTTCCCATGCTACCTCGGATGGGCTCGCAGGGCTAAGGCCTTCACCGGGGCCTGTCCCTGGGCCGAGTATAGCTCGAACTTGTTGCCTTTTCTCTTGAAGCTATGTCGACCGTACTTAGGCTTACCATTTTTCCCCTTACTATCTAGGATAGGCTCGCAAGTCTTGAAGCTTTGCCGAGAATGGTTCGAGCTTACTGCTTTTTCTCTTGCTACCTAGGATAGGCTGGCAAGTCTTGAAGTTATGCCAAGCGTGGCTCGGGCTTACCGCTTTTTTCTCTTGCTACCTGGGATAGGCTCGCAAGTCTTGAAGCTATGCCGAGCGTGGCTCGGGCTTTCAGCTTTTTCCCCTTGCTACCTAAGATAGGCTCGCAGGAGTTCCTCCCTCTTGCGGAAATCGTCACGGTCGCCGCATTTTTTTATCTCCCTCGTGCATGACTCCCATGACTTCTTCACTTATATACTTTTCTGTGCGCTACTTTAGTTCGGCTAACGTGGTAACCGGCTTTTTTGCCAACAATGAGAGCAGGGAGTTTTTCATCAAGGCCATTTGGAAAGCCATGAGCACTATAGAGATGTTTTGATCGAGATCCTCTATATCATTGATCTTTCTGAAGAAGCATAGGACAGGTTTTTAGCAGTTCTTTTACCCCATGTCGGATGGTCAGGATGTGTTGGGCTTTCTTTTTGCGGGACGCTCGTTCCCTGAGAACCGACTCCGGAAGGTCGTGGCAAGCTCGTGGAAACTCGAGATCAAACGGCAAAGACGCTTTTGGAGCCACAAAGCGGCCCCTTATGTATAGTGGAGAAGACTTTGCAAAGGGTCGGGTCGGAGAATCGGACAAGGGCCATCGCTACTTTGAAGGTTTGAAGATGGTCGGTCGGGTCTTCGGTCCCATCATACTTGTCGAGCGCGGGTACCTTGAGCTTTAGGGGGTCGGTTCGTCGATTATGTGATGAGCAAACGGCTCTCCTCCTGCCTCCTGGTCATCGTAATCATTGTCCTTCTCTAAGGCCTGGATATTTCGGAACAGGTCGTCCAGAAGAACGTCGTTTCCAAAGGTTTAGAAGGCGGAATGATCTTTACGCTCTCGGACCGAGCGACTCTGGCTGGGGCGATAATCGTTGTCGGATTTGTCGCCGCTTGAAAAGTTGACCTCCTTTTGCCCACTTCACGTTGTTGTCCTCGTTTGAGGATTCGGCTTCCTTCGATCTCTTTTTGCCCTAATCATGTAGTTGTCGAGGCTCGCCTTCGGGCAGAGCCCCTTGGGAAGATGGAGGCAAGTCGTTTTTGTGCATCGTTGCTCCTCAAGTGGACGCTGAGCCTCCCGGTTCGAGCGTGGTCTGATGAGGTGATTCAGGGTTGGTTTGCTCTGCCTCCTGAGCTGGGGCGGAATTTTCCTGAGGGGTGGAGGAAGGTCCAGCAGTTGTCTGGCTCGTGATACCCTTATTGAGGTATCGGCTCAACTCAACAACTGAGCTATAGCAGACTCCGGCAGTGGGGGCCGTCCTTCCCTCCTCGGCAAAGGGAGCGGATGTTGAATTTCTTTGGACGCCTCGATGGTGAAAGCCCCAGGATTATTATCCGGCGGCGCTTTGAGCAATGAGGAAGGTGTCTTCAGATCCGCCATAAAGGCAACGAATTTTTTCATCGGGGTTATAGATCTTAATGACGTCGTTGCGAAGCCAGTTTCCCACATATGGCGCCAATTGATAAGTCCAAATCTTATGAGGCTTGGACCCAGTCAATGAATTTGTAGAGTGAATCACTTATGGCAAAGACTACGCCGTCAGATCCACAACCTGCAATGGAAAAGACTGCATAGGTTTGCTTCAGGATCCTCCTCCGATGATAAAGTCAGTTTCTTTATGGGGGAAATTATGGTTTTTTGTTATGGAGAAGGTGTTACTTAGTCCTCAAGTGAGAGGGACTTATATAGATACCTTGTACGGATATGATGTAATCAGAGGAGAATCGGTTAGTTCTCTAGGGTTTCGCACCGCTGTGGGCCACATTCTTCACTTGGAGATCTATTATTGGGCCTTTGGACGGAGCGGCGTGGGCCTTAGCCAATATTTGATGCAGTATCAGCTTCCAAGAAACAACCCTTGTATATAATGCCTTATCCACATAAACTTTGAAACCAAGAGAGGCTTTATAGCTTTTAAGTATGGCAACTGCAACTTCATTGTATGGTATCTTAAACATAAAAGGTTAAAAAAAATCTTATTCGTCGAAAAACATCAAAAGCTCATCTACAAGGACACATACCTACACTCAGCTTCTCGTATATATAATCTCAGTATAGCATACTGTTTCCATGAGGAAACGGTAGACAACATTATGCAATTAAACCGATGCATCAATAAGCCCATAGCATGACTTTTAGTGATATCTTCCAGCTGAATTCCTTTCTTGGAAACAATGACGGACAACATTCTAGCCCTCTCTCATGCAGAGTTTAGCCCTATAGAGACCACTTATATTGTACCACCCAGAAGGAAACATGATGATGTCAAACCGTATTTTGCTTGATTTAATTAAAAAAAATCACTTAAACTGCCCAATACCCTAAAATTAATTAGCTACATTCAAATCATCTTCATATTTTGAAGTATCAGTAAATCACAAAACTATTAATATCATATTAATAAAAAATCTCCAGAGCTCAGGAAAAGGCATCAGAATAATATCAAATAGGCTAACTGAGTATTAAAACTTATGGATCCATTTTATTATGATTTGGGGATAAAGTATTCTGGTCTTTCAACTTCAAATGTTAGCTATTCACACATTAATCCAAATCTAACAATTAGGGCAAATTATGCACCAACACAAAATTTCAACTAATTGTAACAAGAACGAGATATTCCCCTTTGAATCGAACAGAAACACTGATCTAGGGTTTTAACGCATCGCGAAAACAGGAATCAGGTATCGAAAGATGAATTAGCCGCAGATTATAAGATCGTATGAAGAAAATAAACCGTAATAATTAAAGAAAAAGGAAGGGCTCTTACGATTCGATTCGATTCGTTTCGTCGGCGAGGAGGGAGAGAGAGATTTGGGGATAAAAAATTGATATAG
Source organism: Agapanthus africanus (assembly GCA_030015575.1). Lineage (NCBI taxonomy): Eukaryota > Viridiplantae > Streptophyta > Magnoliopsida > Asparagales > Amaryllidaceae > Agapanthus > Agapanthus africanus. The sequence goes on from CM057341.1 coordinate 129,989,381, forward strand.
GGTTTCAGCTGATGATATCATACCCATCGAATTGGCGGGCAAATGAACGGGGCCAACTGGGAGCATGTGGGATGCTGCATTTACACTTTGCTTTTAGATTTGTTCCACTTTTGTTATGCCGTCAATTTTCATATATTACATAAACATCCTCGGCCGGAAAAAATTGCTCTAATTTCATATATTATATAAACATCTTTGTCGGGAAAATTTTGTTCTGATGAAACCTTAATTACATATTTATATATTTTGTTAATAGGTTGTCAATGGGAAAATTTTGTTCTGATGAAACCTTAATTACATATTTATATATTTTGTTAATAGGTTGTCAATGTTTTGTCTTTATTATCTCTATTATTAATGCCAAAAGAAGGATGAGCGGAGCCATGCAAAAAAAAATCTGATTTTCTGTCTTGTCAGCAATAATGATGTGTCAAAAATTGATAATTTTGATTTATATTAAATTTGAAATAAAAAAATAAAATATGAAGATTTCGTAGTTATTATTGCTATTCACCCATAACAAACTCTCCACAGCTGAAAGATTTTAGGTTTTATCATCTCTGTAACTCTCATCATTTCCACATTCTCATCTCTCCGACTAATTCTTTAAAATCTTTTCAATTTTTATGATGTCAAAATATATTAACTTGCTGGCGCAAACTTACTTGTCTGATTTCATTGCTTATGCTCTGGCTTGTCCTGCTTTAGGATGATTAACCAGCAGAGTAAAATTCATTTACTGTAGCCTTTTCTTTTAGCAGGGGTTGTTTGCTGTTTATCCTCCCAATTTATAGCTGACTGCTCCGTACCCCGAATTTTTCCTATTTACTTTACGCACCCAAAGTTGTCAGATCCTGTTACATTTCATGTTTGGTTATTTAATTTATCGAATCGTGTTTCGTATAGTAAGAAACCAAATTTTCCATTACAGCAACGAAAGCAAATTGTGTATGGAATCAATTATAACTTTAAAAACTATTAAATTAGCAGCATATAGCCACATACAAGCTAAAATGAATTTTAGAATTGCAACTTCGCAAATATATACATATAAATCAGACAAACTCATGTATTTGATAATCAAATAATACCAAAACGATTCAAAATATTCGTCCATATGTCATAATTCATATGCATAAGCATGATAGTTTTATAATTCATAACAAAAATATCACAACCAAGTTGTCAAAACATCACTACCAAACAAAGCCGACGCTAAAAAAATCAATCTTCTCCAATTGATTTATCGCTATCAATTATAATAACAAGAGATGATTTCATTCTTCTCATCTTCACTGTTTTCACTCTCAACGAACTCCTCTTCCTCATCAATATGCATTTTAGTAGTTAAACAGACTTCTAGGTTAATAATTTGATATAACCAAGCGAGTTTTAAACTTGAATATTCGACCCATTATGCATTTTAATGGTTTAAATAGTGTATCGTGTGTTTCATGTTTCGTATTGTTTTGTACGATACGAAAATGTGTACTGATGGAGGGTGGAATCTCCTTCAGATGTTGCTTCCCGTTGATCTGCTGATGGTGGCGATGAGTGGCTGAGATTTGATCTGGAGGCAGACTCCTGAAGCGTGTCGATCTCAATGGGTTTGAAGTTGTTGAGCCAAGCTATCTGCAAGGAAGTCCCGGGGTGGTTGGACCACCGAGGACCCTCCGGCGATCGAGTTAGTGGGGTAATCCGAGCGGGGTAACGACTTAGTGGATTAGAATTGGCTTACTTGATCCCTCTGGGAGAGGGGTTTATATAGCGGCGGCGGCATGCAGGGGCAGGCGCGAGAATCACGCCGGCCATTACGCTCCCGACGCCACGCCCGCGTGATAAGCGGATCTTCCCATTAATGGAAAGACAGGCTCGTTAATGGGGATCGTGATGGCGTGTGTAACATTTTAGAAATCGTTATGCGAATTTTTCCGTTTTAGGGTAAAATAGTCGGTGTTTTCCGTTTTAACCCGATTGCGATCAAACTTCTATATAGACTTCACGGCACCTAGTTTAGCTAGAATGAAACTAGTGTGCGGGTTTTGAGGGTCAATTGGAAGTTTTGGTTCACATAAAATTTTTCCCTGATTAATTATTATTTTAATAATTTATTTGTGCACCTTATTAGTGGTAATTACTTCTTGGCTTGGCTTAAATACTACTAATGAGAATCTATGCTTAGTTAATCACTAGATTAAGTTTTTAATCTTCTTTCCCAAAATATCTAGATATTTATGGTTTTATTGAAAATTTAAAGAAAAAGAAAAGGTGACATTTGCTTTATTTAGCATTTAATGTTGTTTTTAGCTAGTTTTTTCCACACTCATCCACAAAATATCCCCCCTCCTTGCAATGGCCGAGCCCCCTCCCCTTGCTGCCCCTTCTCTCCTCTCAACTCATTTCAACAATTTCCAGTCCAAATAAATCATCAAAAATCCTAAATAATTCATACAAACTCAAATACAAATCATTTCCCTTTACTCTTCTTCACAAAACATGCTTGGATCTTCTTTAAAGTTAGCATTTTGGAGGCAAAATTGGATTTCTAGTTGCTTGATTTTGATCTTTTGTGGAGGTATAAATCCAAACCCTAAACTCTAATTATTGCTTAATACTTTATGCTGGCTTAATTAGATGTTAATTTAAGCTTTAATATGCATGTTTTGAAATTCAAGAAATGGTTTTTGGATATTCAAGTTAGGTTTTGATTAGTGAAATGGTTAATTGTTAATTTTAGGTAAAAGAAAACTTAACCTAATTGCAAGATTTGTTAAATGATATTTTCCTAATTATTTAATTAGCTTAATTACAAACTAGACTTTTACTAAATCCTAATTAAGTGAGATTAAAATTTTAGTAAAGGTATGAATGGTTTAATCTTGCTATATTGTGATATTTGTAAATTCTATTTTTGGTAAAAACTTGTAGTTTTGAGGTAAAATGATATATGTTGCTTACTAGATTTCGGTAAGTTTTGGCGTGGCTTTCTTTTGACGTTGCGACGTTATTTATATTAAATTCCACGTTTATATCTTGTGTTGTGAATACGCGATCGGTACGATCAGGGTCTAGGCTTGATAGTTGTGTCGCTTTGCGTTCCTAGCTAGGGTCGTGCCGATATAGTTCGTGTCTTTGTGTAGTTTTTGCTCTTGAGTTGGTTTCGTAGTGTCGCTACGCGCGTTAGCCACTGGACGAACACTTGAGAGTATATTTGGAGTTGGTGCATCGGTCAAGCGTAAGTTGGTACGTGTTATTGGTCGATTGCTAATATATACTTGTTATATTGTTATATGCAGGATCGCAGGCGGGGACTTCGGGCGCTGCGAAGAAGGGAAAGCGAGTTGTTGGCTTTACTTAGCCATGATAGTTGGTGAGTAGATTTAACATCTACAGGGGAATCGCCCGCATGGCGTTATACCTCTGGGCTAGATTAAATAATATGACTATTAGTTAAATGTATATGGATATTGATTGTGCATGTGTACCTTGGTTGCATATCTCATTTCCTATTGTGTATGGACTTAGTATTAATGAGGCACAACACCATTATTGACGGTTCATTTTTCACGAGCACTAATTGTATGCTACACACACACCGTCGATAATTGTCATGGCACGCACAACACCTATGCATAAGTGATATTGTATTGTTTAGGGACATTGAGACATGATCCTCATTTTCATTGTGCATATGACATATAGCATACATATATACCTACATGCTTACACATATGCCTTGACATCTTACTTACATACTTATACATATACCTGGGGGGTATTACATCATTATTAATAGGTAAATACACATATCTTGCTATGCCAACATGGCTACGCATACCTGGCTATAGCTACGCGTTCACCTTTATTTGATGTTGTATAGACTTGGAGAAATTAGGAACCGCATGATATATATATATATATATATATATATATATATATATATATATATATATATTAACTTGTTGTAGTTAAATAGCGGTTTTTCCTTTATATGCTCATATTACTGTTTCATATTGCATATATTACATTCATAGATTTCATATGATGTTCTCTGATATTTTAACTCCTAAGTATATATAACAGTGGAATGGGACGCTGTTATATATATATATATATATATATATATATATATATATATATATATATATATATATATATATATATATATATCAGTGAAATGAGACGCTAATATATATGTATTGATTCATGCAGTTATACTTATTCATTATTTGATGTTTTCTGGATTTGAGGACCGTGGTTGTTTCATGAAATTATGCATTATTTGAAAAACCCGGTTTCTCTTGATATGATATTTCTGCAGCCACCATGAGTTTTATCGGTTCTGATATATATATACCCCATGCGAGGAGGCGTCGTGGGCCGTGTGCGGGTACATGGTGGGGCCCAGAGGTACCCCGGGGCAAGAAAGGTATTTCGATGGACCACGCCGATTAGCCTGACAGGGGAACCATACCTACCGGTGACAGTATTTCTGACACAGCGGTTATCGTGGGGATACCGACCGGTGTCATATACGTATGGATACGTCGAATTTCGAGTGTCAGAGCTAGGCACTCGAGTTTTCGGGATAGTGTATAATACGTACCTATCAGGAGGGCCAGTCATGGTGACAGCGCCTGATAGATCAGTATTTATGTGTCGATACTAGACACTTGTTTCATGATATTTTTGGGTGTCGATGTTGGACACTCGCTTTATATGAAACTTATTCGATACTGGATATTGGATATATGAGATTTACTTGATATTGTACATTCAGGATATATGAGATTTACTTGACACTGTACATATAGAATATATGAGGTTTACTTGATATTGTACATTCAAGATATATGAGGTTTACTTGATATTGTACATTAAGGATATATGAGATTTACTTGATATTGTACATTCAGAATATATGAGATTTACATGATATGAGGGCCAATTTGGGGGCTGATTTATGGAAAGTTGGGATTTAGATTGTCTTGATGGACTTTGGTCCTATCACGAGGTCAGGATTCCGTGAGGATGACATGTTTTATCCCATACTCCGCATTACTTTATATGCATTGCTTCATATATTAGTAGTACCTGATAGAGTACCTTACATGACTGTTGCATACATATTGCCATTTATTGTTCATGTATTAGTAGTACCTGATAGAGTACCTTACATGACCGTTGCATACATATTGTCATTTATTGTTCATGTATTGGTAGTACCTGATAAAGTATCTTACATGACTGTTGTATACATATTGTCATTTATTGTTCATGTATTAGTAGTACGTGATAAAGTACCTTACATGACTGCTGCACACATATTGCCATTTATTGCTATCAGCTTGCATGCATTAGATTCGCGCTGTACGTGCATACTTGCGATTACCTGCATATGTTATTTACTATTCACGAGTTGGCAACTCACCCCCATTGTGCCACAGTGTTTTGTAGGTATTCCCTCAGGGTAGTCGCGGCAGGCTTTTCATCTTTCATATCATCTTTTGCAGCGGACGCCGCTTCGGCTGACTGCATGCAGTTTTGTTATAGGTGGGTTTTGCGGTTATCCAATGATGCTCTTTGTATATCTTTGTACCTTGTACTCTCCATCTACCACTTTCATGTATGACTTAGAGACTTGATGTGAGGACGATATTGTATGTTATTTTGTGACTTTGAGGTCTTTTATACAGTTTTACTTATATCGTCTTTTATTTCTTCGCTACGGCGTCATATATCTTTTGTGGTGGTTGTTTTCCACCTTTGGGAGTGGATTTGCTCCCGATTAGGGATGCTTTACTTATATTTATGTTGTACCCATTTTTGGGGTTAGTTTTTACAAAGAAGGTGCTGCCAAAATTATTAAGAAAGTAAAGTTGGACTTTAATGAATTTGTACTTGAGATTTTCAAAAGTTTTAACAATATTCTTATCACTTACTACTTTTGATGGTTTAGATTGCTGGGTTTTCGGCTTACATAAATTGCGTTACGCCTGGAGACGTTGCGTAGTTTAAGGGCCGTCACGTGCCAATTTCGGGTCGTGACAAAATTGGTATCAGAGCGTTAGGTTTTACCTTTCGAAGTGTAGGATGACCTTGGTATGATGGAGTAGGTAGCTTAAGCAGAGTAACGTAGTGTGTGTATGTCCGCGGCATACTCACGATCATGGTACTCCGCCTAAAGTGACCTAAGTACTAATTGCTTGAAATTCCTTCCTTGATGATACATATCCTTGTAATTCGATTTCCGTGTTCATATCGAATCCTATTTCCATTTATAGCCTTTGCCGCCGATGACCATGAGGACCCAGAGTGATGCAGCGAGAGCCGAGGTCAGAGCTGACTCGTGTGGGACGAGGACTGACCAGGATGGCACGCTCGTTGCACAGGAGCAGATGGATCCGCCTTCGATAGATCGTATCGCTAGGCTTGAGGCTGAGATGCAGGACTTGCGCCAGACGATGAGGTCTTTGGTTAAGGTCAGTAGAGCGCGGCGACAGGAGGTTGTCACCCATGTTACCCAGTTGTTCCTTGCGATCGGCACTCAGCATCGTATTACTCACACAACACCAGTGGACGCCACCCGTTTTAACGAGGAGTGTCTTTCCGAGACTTTGGGAGTTCGAAGACAGAGGAGGGCTCGTGTAGGTGTACCAGCCCAGAGACAGGGGTTCGGTCGCCGTGACAGGTTTCGTGCACGTCACGGGAGTAGCAAACGCTTGGGACGAGAGACGTGTTAGCTAGATCAGCCGTTGTTGTTGTGTTAACTTCTGTCAGCGATTCTTTTGTTGCGCGACACGTATTTCAGTCGTGTGCCAATCGGATATGAGATAGAGATTCGTCCGTCATTTTGATCCTTCTTGAGATGTTGGATTTGATGTTCTCCTAGGCACGGACTGGTTAGCTACGTGCTATGCGTCTGTGAACTGCTGTGCGGAAACAATCATGATTTGTTTCCCGGCGAGTCAGTTCTTGTTGTGCAAGTGGACAATGGTGCTACCCATCACAGCTTGAATTCAGCCTTTTCCGCTAGTCGGCTTTTGAGGAGAGGATATAGAGGATTCTTGGCTTTCATTCGTGATACCGGAGCCACAGTGGGTTTGTTGGACCGGCTTTCCATCGTGCGATAGTTTTCCGACGTTGTTCCAGATGAGCCGGCGGAGCTTAGGGAGCTTAAGGATCAGCTGCAGAGTTTTTTGTTGGGGGAATTGTACGTCCAAGTGTTTCGCTTTGGGGAGCTCCTATTCTGTTCGTCAGGGAGAAAGACGGCGGTTTGAGGTTGTGTGTTGATTGATCGTCAATTGAACCGGGTTACGGTGTGGATAGATATCCTTTACCTCGCATTGACGATTTGTTCGACTTGCTCCAGGGTGCGAGACATTTTCTAAGTTTGTTTAGGATCAGGTCATCATTGGTTGCGGGTTCGGAGTGATGACATTTCGAAAACTGCTTTTGTGTGTGCTACGGGCAGTATTTGTTTTGGTGGTGTCGTTGGACTCACCAATGCCCTAGCAGCATTCGTGGATGTGATGAACCAAATTTCTTCAGGCCGTTCGTCGACCAGTTTATTGTTGTGTTAGTAATGACATTCTGGTCTTTTCCAATGTATTGTGAGGAACTTGAGCAGCACTTGAGGATTTGCTTTGCAAACGTTGGGAGAGTACCAGCTATTTGCTAAATTCTCGGAGTGTTCCTTCAGGCTTGATTGTGTTGACTCCTAGGCCATGTGGTTACGGGAGACGGTCTTCGTATGGACCCGAGGAAGATCGACGCCGTACAACTTTGGCCCATATTTATATCCGGGACCGAGGTCCGCAGATTTTGGGCTTAGCCGGTTTTTACCGCCGTTTCGTGCAGGATTTATTGTGTATCGCTGCACCGTTGACTGGACTGACCGGGAAGGAGGTTCCTTTTTCTTGGACTGAGGCATGTGAGTTGAGTTTTCAGCAGTTGAAGACTCGGTGGACGACTGCACCAGTTCTATCTTTGCTTTCTGGATCGGACGACTTTGTTGTTTAACTGTTATGTTTCACGAGTGGGGCTCGATTTTGCGTTGATGAGGCATTTTAGAGTTATCGCTTTTACTTCCCGACAGTGGGAGGAAGTACGAACAGGATATCCCACTCATGATTTGGAGATGGCTGCGGTGGTTGTGTGTTGAAGATTTGGGACACTACTTGTGTGGAGAGTCGTGTCAGATTTCCACGGACCACCAGAGCTTAATGTACATCTTCCTGCATCGGGTTTTGATTGTTGAGACAATACCGTTGGATGGAGCTTGTAAAGGATTGTGATTGTGAGATCCTTTATTACTCGTGGCAAGACGATTGTGGTAGCTGATTGTAATACCCGGTTCCTTTATATACACCAATAGCCGTATTTTATGCAATAGGGGTTACTTACAAAATTTACATATTTGTATTTATAATTATTTTAAGTATTTAAACATCCTAACCCTTTTATTCTGATTCCCCTTCTTAAATCCATTTTTCCATAAAACAAATTCTAGACTAACCGGAACCCTATCCAAATTCTTTTGCTTTAAAACCCAACCCAAAACAAATTTATGTATGTATATTTTCCTTGTAAAATCAGCCCTGAACCCAAACCCTACCTCTCTAATACCTTAGCCGGCCTCTTTCTCAAATTTTTCTTATTAATAAAAAAACCAGTAGTCCTGGCCCATACCCCAGCCTTTCTCAGCCGAGCCCACCCACTCTTTCTCCTCAAATTTCCTTAATCTTTTACTCCTTGGCCCAATCCCGGCCCAACACCATCTTCAGCCCCCAGAAAATTAAGAAATGGAAATTCATTTTAATTTAAATCTCGGCCTGGCCCACTCTCCCATAACCCGCGCCCGCTTCAACTCGAACCCGACCCGCTTCTACACCCCCATCTCCTCCAGCGGCTACTTTCTTTATCCCCCGCTCGCGACCCGTTCCTTCGCCGTAACCCACGCCGCTTCCTCCGCCCACGCCCACGCTCTTGTCGGCCACGCTCGAGCGCCGTTACTCCCCACGACGCATGACCCCCGTCTCCCCTATCTCTCCTCTCGTACACACCCACACCCTCTCTTCCTCATCTCGCTCTCTCTCTCCCTCGTTCTCCTTCCTCCTTCTCTCTCGCTCCCACTCCCGACCCACGTCACATCACACCGACGTCGCGCTCTCCTCGTCACCATCGCCGGCGTCGCTCTTCTCTCCTCTCCCCTAAAACCTCGAGCTTCTCTCCTCCTCTCCGCTCCCCATCCCACCTGCAAACCGTCAAACCCATCATCGTCGACGAGCTCCTCACTGCCCCGAGCCGTCTCGTCGACTCCGCCGCACCCTCCTCGTCGTCAGCTGAACCACCATCGCCTCCCCTGATCAAACACAGCTCTTGTCTCCACCCTCCTTCAGCCTCCATAGAACCCCACACTGCACACCCGAGCTTGGCCACCGTACCTTTCGCCGGCGAGCCTTCCCTGCACCCTCCTCGTCAACATCATCATCATCGTCGTCGTAATCCTTATCTCTCTCTCTCTTGATCCCCTCACTCCCGATCTCCCACTTTCTTTCTCGATCTCTTTTCCCTCTCTATCACTCTCTCTCTCTCTCTTTCTCACTCCCTCTCTCTGTTCTCACTCTCTCTCTTTCTGATCTCTCTCTCTCTGATCTCTCTCACTCTCTCTGAAATCTCTACTCTCTCTCTCTCTCAAAATCCCTCTCTCTTCCTCTACAGCCCTTCTCCGTCGCACACGCAAACAACCACTGCACCGAGCCGTCAAGCTAAGCTCGAGCCGAGGCCAATCTTTGTCGTATTTGCGTCGGGATCGCATCATGCCATTGCAATAGACCGCGTCGCTGCCGTGCATCCCCGAGACGTTTCCAGGCAAGTTCCCTACTTGCTACATGCTACTTTATGTTAATTACAAATCACAATCGTATATATTCCATGTTTTACTTTTCTGTTAGATTATACGACGCAACTGTTCGATGCATGTTCTCTATGGAAGTTCTCATTTAATTTGGTGGAACTCTATAGTATAGTCTGGCCCGTATGGCTGTGAATCTAGTGTGTGAATTTCATTGGAAGATATGACCGTTAACGACTAAAACGACTACCCCCAAGTTTACTCGTAAAACTGAAATTTTCTTGTACCTGAAGACCGTTAAAATTACCATAAATTATGTACATACTGGAATGATGAGTTCGAGGGCTCAAATCGAAGCCGACTCGACGAACTTTAACCCTATGCAAGTTTCTAATCGTTTCTGTACTTAAACTGTGACAATAATTAGATCGGAGTGCGACTCTGGACTGCAGTCCAGAGCGACTCTAGTTGTTGTCTACTGTCCCGTAATGGGTACCACCCTGTTTCCTTAACTCGTAGGCTGCGGAACTCCGCAGTTTATTAAAGGTGAATCTGTTATCTAGATAACACAAGTGGTTTCATTCTGTTTTGTTATCGTTTGTTATTTAATCTGTAATTTAATAGATGGGGACGTATAACAGTCCCAACAGAATCAGAATTGACATACTAGTATTGAACAATGTGTATCTCCTAACGTACAGACACGATTGAAGATCCGTATGTTGCATTGAAAACCTTACTGAAAACCATAGATTTCATTCAGCTTCCGTGTCGCTAAATTCTGATCCCAACTGGGATTAAAATGCGTTGCGAAACGGACTTCTGATTCTGAAACCGGATTTCCAGCTGTGAACGCTTAAAATGAAATGGTCATAACTAATGATCCTGAAACCCGATTGCCGTGAAACCAAATTCGCTGGTTAGATAATCAATCATACTATTTATTCCCCATTTATCGTTTCTCTAAACTGTACACGTTTGATTTATGATAAATATCGCAAGTAGTAGATTACTGATTCATGACATCCTAATCATACTTTACATACTGTTTACGGATCATAGCATACCTATGTCACTGCATTGATAACCTAGTGATCATGTGCATTACCCAGTGTTAGGTATTAGTGATGATTGTGACAAGTACGTTAGTGTTCGTGCATAAGTGAATAAGTGAAAGTGATACGTACTTGTACACAATCAGTGAACCTTATTATTCTATTGCATTGTCGACGTCTGTGAGACGCGTGTACGAGTGACTATAAGTGGTATGGGACACTTATGGAAGCTCTTGCATGGGTGTCACAGATAAGGCACCAGACACTGCCATTTATCTTAGATATTAGTCGGGACGTGCTTGATGGAGGTCCTGCCTCCAGTTCTCGCGCAGACTTGTCACAGACCGATTGGTATTTGAGGTTATGGTTAGCGTTTGATATAGACCACGGGGTGTGGGGTAGTTTGAGTGTGGGTTCAACAAAATCTCGGGAGTCCCTTGCCGGCTTATATATATGGAGATATATGGAGATTTACAGGGTACATGATTATTACCGTGAGTTACATGTTGGGCCCGTGGTTCCTTGCCCTTGGGTTCTACCCTTGGGTGGAGGACACTCGCGAGTGGTTGATTCTCACACTTGGACTGACGATAGGCTTAGTGACCTGTACAGTGAGACTTAGAGACTGATAGGGATGATAGCATTGATATACATACTTACTGTGTTGACATACTTGGCATATCATTTTACTGCTTTTACTGTTCCACTGCATTGATTACTGCATGTTCATACCTATACCGTCATTGATTTACTGTTATATATATTTATTATCACTGTTAGAGTTGTCACTTGGGTTTATATATTATATTGCTATTGTGTCGCTCTGACGACCTGAGTATGCATGCTCAGTGTGAGGAGGGGATTTAGCCTGGACCAGGACTAGACGTGCATTACGGACATCTTGATTTGCTATCCAGAGTTATACCCTTTTGTTCCCATCAGGTCAGTTCTTTGTATTTGATTTGTTTCAATTACTGCATTTCTCATTACCTACGCATTAATTACTGTTTACCACATAAAGCTAGAAGCCGAAGTGTGACTACGGCAGGATATTTCCCTGACCGTAGGAGCATGGCTGGCCTTGTCAACCTCTCGTATTCCGTATTTTGGGAAGCGGGGCGTGACACTGATGCTTGAGTCGTAGGCCGGGGTTTAGCTTGTCCCAGATGTGCGCAGTTCTGAGACAGTCTTCTGCAGATTTACAATTCTTGTGTGATTGTGGAGTATAGCTAGGTTCGCCTCTTCTAAAGGAGGAAATAGCTTGCTCGTGTCCGCGCCCGTCCACTTTTACTTAATCGTTTTCGTGAGGCACAGCCCACCGATGCTCATTGTCTGTGATACTTGAGCATGTTCGGCGGGGTAAAGATTCGGAGTCTTTGACTTGTGACTAGGGTGTGCTACGTTTAGGGACGCGTTTGTGTGTACCTGATACTGATGGGTAGAGACGCGAAATCCTAGAGCAGGCACATCGGTCAGCTTTTTGTGTTCATTCAAGTTCACCAATATGTAACGTGACATGTGAGATAGTTACGGGTGGGCAGGGATGAAGAGTGAAGTTTCGGATTTCGTTTCGAGGTGTCTGTCTTGTTGCGAGCTAGGGTTGAGCATTTAAGACCGGCTGGAGAGTTGCAACTTTTAACCGTTCCAGAGTGGGAATGGGAGCAGATCTCCATGAATATCGTTGTGGTATCTACCCAGGTTTAGTCTGGGTGTGACTCCATTTAGGTGTTTGTTGTCCGGTTTTGCTCAGTTTGCTCTGTTGTTCTTCGGTAAGTTTGTACGTTTGCACGGAGTTCCTTCATGCGTTGTATCCAATAGAGACACCTCGTTCGCTAGCCGTTGTTGGCAGAAGCTTCAGGAAGCCTTATGTACTGGTTGAGTTTTAGCTCCGCTTTTCCATCTGTGAGACGATGGTCAGTTAGAGTGGACTATACAGACTCTGGAGGATATGCTTGTGCGTACGTACTAAGTGTTTGTTGGCAGTTGGGATCGTCACTTGCCATTATTAGGGTTCTCCTTCGATAGCTGTTATCAGGGGATGTTCCAATTGGCATCCTTTAGGTTTTGTTTAATAGGTCGTGTCGATCGCCGGTCTATTTTTCTGACTCTACGAGAGTAGGTCTTGTGGACCCCAGCTAGTCATGAGACTACGGAGAAGATCCGGTTGATTCAGGTCAGGATGAAAGCAGCCAATGCAGACAGAAATCTTATGCCGATCGTGGTGGTCGCAGACTTGAGTTCGCAGTGGGAGATCATGTATTCCTACGGATTTTCCGATGAAATGGCGTGTTGAGTATTGGGAAGCTTAGTCCCAAAATTGTAGGTCCTTTTGAGATCCTCGAGCGAGTTAGTTCCGTTGCCTATAATTTGGCACTTCCGCCCAGATTTTTGAGTGTTCACTCTGTATTCCTTGTATCGATACTTCGCAAATACGTTCATGACCTTTCTCACATGATTCAGCACCAGACCCTTCTTTTAGACGCGATCTTTCGTTCACCAGCAGCCGATAGTTATTGTGGATCGGTAGGTGGAGATACTTCGGTCAAGGGTCTTGCTATATGTGAAGGTTCTTTGGTGTAGCCGTATAGTGAGGTGATCACTTGGGAGGCTGCAAGCGAGATTTGGGAGTTTTGTACTCATATCTTTGAAGGTACGCTTAGTGAGAATTTTAAATTCGGGGACCGAATTTCTTTAGGGGGGGAAGATTGTAACGTTTTAGAAATCGTTATGCGAATTTTTCCGTTTTAGGGTAAAATAGTCGGTATTTTCCGTTTTAACCCGATTGTGATCAAATTTCTGTATAGAATTCACGGCACCTAGTTTAGCTAGAATGAAGCTAGTGCGCAAGCTTTGGGGGTCAATTGGAAGTTTTGGTTTACATAAAAAATTTCCCTAATTAAATATTATTTTAATGCTTTATTTGTGTACTTTATTAGTGGTAATTACTTCTTGGTTTGGGTTAATTACTACTAATGAGAATCTATGCTTAGTTAATCACTAGATTAAGTTTTTAACCTTCTTTCCCAAAATATCTAGATATTTATGGTTTTATTGAAAATTTAAAGAAAAAGAAAAGAAAAGAAAAGAAAAGGCGGCATTTGCTTTAATTAGCATTTAATGTTGTTTTTAGTTAGTTTTTTCCACACTCACCCACAAAATATCCCCCCTCCTTGCAATGGCCGAGCCCCCTCCCCTTGCCGCCCCTTCTTTCCTCTCACCCCATTTCAACAATTTCCGGTCCAAATAAATCATCAAAAATCCTAAATAATTCATACAAACTCAAATACAAATCATTTCCCTTCATTCTTCTTCACAAAACATACCTGGATCTTCTTTAAAGTTAGCATTTTAGAGGCAAAATTGGATTTCTAGTTGCTTGATTTTGATCTTTTGTGGAGGTATAAATCCAAACCCTAAACTCTAATTGTTGCTTAATACTTCTTGCTAGCTTAATTAGATGTTAATTTAAGGTTTAATATGCATGTTTTGAAATTCAAGAAATGGTTTTTTGATATTCAAGTTAGGTTTTGATTAGTGAAAAGGTTAATTGTTAATTTTAGGCAAAAGAAAACTTAACCTAATTGTAAGATTTGTTAAATAATATTTTCCTAATTATCTAATTAACTTAATTACAAACTAGACTTTTACTAAATCCTAATTAAGTGAGATTAAAATTTTAGTAAAGGTATGAATGGTTTAATCTTGCTATATTGTGATGTTTGTAAATTCTATTTTTGGTAAAAACTTATAGTTTTGAGCTAAAATGATATATGTTGCTTACTAGATTTCGGTAAGTTTTGGCGTGGATTTTTTTTGACGTTGCGACGTTATTTATATTAGATTCCACGTTTATATCTTGTATTGTGAATGCGCGATCGGTACGATCAGGGTCTAGGCTTGGTAGTTGTGTTGCTTTGCGTTCCTAGCTAGGGTCGTGCCGATATCGTTCGTATCTTTGTGTAGCTTTTGCTCTTGAGTTGGTTTCGTATTGTCGCTACGCGCGTTAGCCACTGGACGAACACTTGAGAGTAAGTTTAGAGTTGGTGCATCGGTCAAGCGTAAGTTGATACGTGTTATTGGTCGATTGCTAATATATACTTGTTATATTGTTATATGCAGGATCGCAGGCGGGGACTTCGGGCGCTGCGAAGAAGGGAAAGCGAGTTGCTGGCTTTACTTAGCCAGGATGGTTGGTGAGTAGATTTAACATCTACAGGGGAATCGCCCGCATGGCGTTATGCGTCTGGGCTAGATTAAATGATATGACTATTAGTTAGATGTATACGGATATTGATTGTGCATGTGTACCTTTGTTACATATCTCATTTCCTATTGTGTATGGACTTAGTATTAATGAGGCACAACACTATTATTGACGGTTCATTTTTCACGAGCACTAATTGTATGCTACACACACACCGTCGATAATTGCCATGACACGCACAACACCTATGCATATGTGATATTGTATTGTTTAGGGACATTGAGACATGATCCTCATTTTCATTGTGCATATGACATATAGCATACCTGTTGTTTCCTGATTTAAAATCAGAAAAGCTTATGGGAAAAGCTTCAGAAAGAGGGGTCACGTGCTCACACGTGACCAGCAGTCACGTGTTGACACGTGACATATAAAAGCAGTGGAAAAGGGCTCATTGATTCGCTGATCAAGTCAGAGAAAAGGTTCCTTAATCAAGTCAAGAAAAAGGGCTTCAGATGAGGTCACGTGTTGGCACGTGACACTCAAAGGAGAGGACTCGTGCTACAGTTGAGTCAAGGAAAGGGGATCCTAACAGGGGGTCACGTGTTCACACGTGACCAATGGTCACGTGTTAACACGTGATGGCTAAAACAGCAACCAGAAGACAGCGCAGAAAGAAAGAAGACTCTTCATTCCAAAGAGGGTCACGTGTCCACACGTGACCATGGGTCACGTGGTCACACGTGACCATGGGTCACATGGTCACACGTGACCGGCTTTCAAAGCCCATTTTGACGACAGAATTAAATTCTGAGGCAGATTTGAATCTTTCCAAAGGAAAGTGAGTATCTGAGACCAATCGAATTAAAGATTCGGAAGTGATTTAAATATCATCTATCAATGGAAAATCTCGGGTTTGGAAAGATTTCCCCCTTAAATCTAACCAAAATAACAAGGGAGAATCTCTGGATTTAAAATCCAATGGTGAATAAAATTCACCTAATAATCCAAAGGTCCAGAACGAATGAAGGATGCAAATCAAATCTCTCAATGAAGATTCGTCACAAAACTAATTTATTCGGCTGCTTCCCCTATAAATAGGAGCCAAGAGATACAAAAAAAGGGATATACATGCGCAGAGAAGAAAAGAAAGAAAAAAGGAGGAGAGCTTTGATACTTTGAAAAGACTCGGATCTTCTGCAAAAACCCTAGGTAAGAAAGGGAAGGCCTTTTGAAAGAAAGAGAATTTAATTCTCAACAGAGTTTAACTCTGATACATAAAACAGAAGAGCACATTTCTTCTCTCTTTGATAGAGGATCTGCAAAGTGCACATCTCCCCTTAAGGTTGAGAATTTAATTCTCAATGGGTCGAGATCCTGCCATGCAGATCCAAAACATAGAGAAGGAATGCAAGCATGAGAATTTAACTCTCACAGAACTATAGGAATTTAATTCCTTTAAAATAAAATTAGGGCTCGACCCTGTATCATGGGAATTTAATTCCTTCAAAACAAAAGAAACAGGGTTGAACCCTAATTAAGAACATAGTTCTGTTGAAACAGCGGGAATTTAATTCCTTTAATCATAATTCCCTGAAATGGGAGTTTAATTCCTTAAAAGCTTTTGTTAGGGTTTAACCCTATTTGGATCTTCACATATATGAGGAATTTAATTCCTACAGAAAATTCAGAGTTAAACTCTATTCCAGAATACAAGTCTTCGAAAGGAAGTAGGAATTTAATTCCTCGGAAATTTGCAGCTCGAGGAATGTAATTCCTGAAAAAGATTAACAGATCCTCTAAAAACATACATAGAGGCAGGGTCACGTGTTACCATGTGACCCCCCAAAGAGATCTACAGAAAGTCCCTTTGAGGCAGCACCCCACGTGATCCACGTGACCCTTGATAAAAGTTCTAATACATAGGCATTTGAATGCCCATCACGTGATGGCACGTGATGCTCTGAAAGACGCGATAATTTCAGCAGAACAAACGAAGGGAGGGCGCTCTCACGTGCTGCCACGTGACCCCTCTTGCCTTAGTGTTTAACACTAAATTAAAACTCTCAAACCCATTGTTAAAACACTGTTGGGCCTTAGCATTCAACACTGATTAAAAAGCCTTATTTGCAGTGTTCAACACTGAGCTGTTTTAGTGTTTAACACTAATTTGAAAAGCCTTGTTGCTGGTGTTTAACACCAATTATCTCTTAGTGTTAAACACTAACTTGTCAATCTTATTCCCAGTGTTCAACACTGACTGCTCTGTAGTCTTTAACACTAGGCTTTGACCCAATTGACTTAAATGGATAGAGGCAAAGCCTCTCCTGATTGGACTTAGCCCAAGATGGCTATAAGTCCTCAATTTGTGATTAATTGGGCCAAGGACTATTTAAGCCACTCCGGTTCTAGGGTACATCTCTTCACTCCTTTGATACTTGGCATTGTAATCCCTCAATGTCTTCAAAGAGGTGACGGGTCCCGACGACCACACATTGATATGGACTGTGGGGTCCTTAAACCCATGTCTAATGCAAAATTCCTGGTTACGTGGAACGCGGATAACGTCACTCTTTGACCCCGTGGAAAACGTCCAGAGCGGAGCCTAGTCCTCGCCGAGCACGGCAGTGAACCCGTGTGAAGCATCTAGTGCAAAATTCCTGGTCACGTGGAACGTGGATAACGTCACTCTTTGACCCCACGGAAAACGCCCAGAGCGGAGCCTGGTCCTCGCTAAGCACGGCAGTGAACCCGTGTGAAGCATCCAGAGCACATACCGGACTGTGGAGTCCTTAAACCCATGGACTATGACGTCCTTAACCTGGACCGCAATGTCCTTAAACTACCAATGGACCGCAATGTCCTTAAACTACCCATGGACCGCAACGTCCTTAAACTACCCATGGACCGCAATGTCCTTAAACTACCCATGGACTGCAATGTCCTTAAACTACCCATGGACCGCAATGTCCTTAAACTAGAACAATAGAGCCCCATATGCTCTTTTGTCGTATCTAAACGGTCCCGTTTAAGTTGATCTTAGCCTCAAAGATGGCTAACGAATCCTTAAACCTTCAAGCAGACTGGACTACGAATCCCCCCAATTAACTCTGGCTCGAGGGTACATCTCTGAATCCCTCTGACACCCGTCGTTGTAAACCTTCAACGTCGTCAGAGAGGTAACGGGTCCCGACGGCCATACACATACAATGGACCACTATGTCCCTAAAACTGGAACAATGGAGCCCAAACGCTCTTTTGTCGGATCCAAACGATCCTGTTAAGTTGATCTTAGTCTCAAATCGGACTAACGTATCCTTAACAAACGTTTGAGTTGATCTTAGCCTCAAGCATGGCTAACGTATCCTCAAACCAAACCCCCAAACCCAAATCTAAGATAACTCGGATTTGGACTAGTCCACGCCCTACGGGCGACGACATAACTCAGTCTCCGTAAACAATCCACGGGCAACAAAACATAAAACAAACACACACGACACGAAGTGACCATCTGGAGAAGGAGAAAGTTGTTACCGCAATGCGGTAGCGTAATTAACTGCAGGGGCTTGCGCCTGTAGGGAAGAGCGTCCCCACAATCAAAAACCCCTCAACGAGGGGGAATCTGACGAAGTCTGCTACATCGGTCGCATCCGCTTAAACCTTCGATACATGGTGCCATAAACCAACTTGGCATCTTCGGAGAGGTGAACGGATAGCACCAATTAGCATCTGCCCCGAATCTCAGTGCCAAGACATCGCAGCCTTGTGCGCCGTCTTTCGGAGGGGAACAGATTCTGGCACGCCCGGTGGGACCTTTTCCTCTTTCCACTCCACACTTCGTGTGTCGTGATTCGCGAACCAATCGCGGTTCGCTAATGGTTGCCCTTGGGTTTCAAGATACTAAGAATTGGCGTCTTGCCTATTGCAGAAAACAAAGGATCGATGGCTGCTACTTCCGCGAAGTCCTTCAACTGCTCAAACTGCAATTGCGACCAACGCTCTACCTCGCCAGGAGGTATAGCCTATGGACCCCAAGCTGCTTCGTTGTTCACAATGCCGGTGGACCAAGTGACTCAAGCCACTACCGGATTGTTCTTTGGGACTATACTCCCCCCATCAAGCTTCGTGGCGCCGGTGCCGACAAAGGAAGCTCTCATGAAATCGGTCTTTGATCGTCTTACCCCTGCCGTGGCTCCTCTCAACGAGTCGCCCAACATCAACGCCTCGGTCTTCTCTAGATTGGGCCAGAAATCTTGCGAACTTATCATGGAGCCTACAATCTCAGAGGAGGCTACTTCTAAGAAAGTGGCCGCTCCTACCCCCGAAATTGCCAAGGTGGCTTCTCCGGCCAAAAAGTCGGTCTTTACAAGATTGACGGCTTCGGCTCCCGCTCCTACTGCCCAGAAGACATCGGTCTTTGACAGGCTAACACCAACGACAACCCCCCACCCACACAGGGGGCAAGACAAGACCATTCTTACCGCTGAACCAGCGCCGTCCGCTCGACGCGCTCGACGTCGTCATTGGCGCCGAATAAGGAAGGCTGGGGGCAATTCCCCCTCCGGATTGACTCCACCAGCCCCGGTGGCAGAAGTTAATGCTGCTGTTCCAACTGGGAACAGCTTCGAAATGCTAAACAAGGTGCGAAGAAATTCTCCTACTGCAGTGCTGAAGAGGTCTCCTCCCCCATTAAAGAAGGTTGCGGAAATAAAACCAGAACAACCCCAATCTCCTCAACGGCTGTCTTCCAAAATCTATAAGGTTTGGCGACAGGCCCGAGACTCGACCATCGATCCAAACTTCTCCCGCCAGCACAAGAAGCTGAAAATCCAACCGGAAGCTGGCCACCAGGCTGAACCCCGAAAGGTTGTCGGGACGCCCACCTCAACGGCCCCCTCAACCTCCATGGCTCATAAAAGGAGGGAGCCAGAGAAGACCCCTCAGTGTGCAACGACGGCTAAAAACACTGAGCCCAGACGCCCTAAGTCTGGGGGCATGATGGTCCACACAGTATACATGGCCTCTGGAAAGGAGGAGAGCCGCACTTCTACAGGCCATCGACCACTTACCCGATCCGTGACGAAAGCCCAGGAGCAGCAACAAAAGCTCCAAGAAATGATGAATGCTATGGCCGCACTTACCGGGCCAAAAGAAAGCCCAGAAACATCCTCAGACGCGCGCCAAGAAGAAGAAACCGACGCTGAATTCCTTCGCCGGATACTGGAGAAAAAGGACAAAGAGGCTGCTGAACAAGCAGCCAACATACAACGTATGGGCCTTCTCTTCCAAGATATGATAGGAATGATGATCCAGCAGGACTTGCCCGCCGAAGATCCCCCAATCGTTCTTGAAGACGACCGAGGAGAAACATCGAATCCACTGCCGGCCCTCTCAACGGCCAAGGAGGAGGCAATCTCTAAGGCAGACTTGGCTGACTACATAGCCCAGCAAATCCGGGTCCATCATGCGACTGAGGCAGCTGGTCAAGTCGTGAAGACGGGACGGCCGTATCCAAGCTGGTACGACTAAATCAAATACCCGCAAGGCTATACGATACCAAAATTCCACGTATACAAGGGGACCGGCAATCCCCATCAATATGTCGCCCAGTTCCGGGCCCTCTGCGGTAACACCGGCGGTGATGATAAACTGTTGCTTCGCCAATTCGTGGGCAGCTTATCAGAAACAGCGTTCGAATGATATTCGGAACTCCCGAACGATTCTATCAAAACGTTCGCTAAAATGGAGTTGTTATTCACTCAGTGATTCGCAAGTGCCAGCGAACGCACTCCAATAACAGCACTGATTAACGCCAGAGTAAAACCAGGCAAAACCTGGGTCCAGTATGCTATACGCTGGCGGAATTTGTGGTCGAGATACGAACAACGCATTGAGGAGGCACCCGCAGTGGGCATGTTCGTGGGAACCCTAGACCCCCACGCAACTATCTCCCAGTTTATGATGTTCTTTAAGCCAACCACATTCCAGGCTTTAATCGACAAGTTGGCTCAGATGGACCAGATGGGTCATAGACCACCTCCCCCGAAGTCGGAACCTCGGAATGACAAGGGTAAAGGGAGGGAGACCTTCGTCGCAAATGCCCAACAGCAACCTAACGCCCCGAAATCGGCAGATCAATTGGAAGA
This sequence comes from Agapanthus africanus, assembly GCA_030015575.1. Lineage (NCBI taxonomy): Eukaryota > Viridiplantae > Streptophyta > Magnoliopsida > Asparagales > Amaryllidaceae > Agapanthus > Agapanthus africanus. The sequence continues at coordinate 130,010,642 of CM057341.1, forward strand.
AAGACGCCGATATTATAATGAGAAGATGAAACGTCCCTACTCGTTCCCACGAGACAAGACGAAACGGCTATTTGAGCTGGCGATACGCAACGGACTTATAAACCTGCCGAATCCAAGGCGACCGCCACAACCCACCGAGGTGAATAACCCTAGCTATTGCCCTTACCATCAAGCGGTAAGTCACCCGATTGAAGTTTGCTTCGTCTTCAAAGGATGGATTGAAGATCAATACCTCCAGGGGAAGTTTGTACTGTCTGAGAAGTGGAAGGTGAGCCCACCACAACCGCATACTCCTAAGAAAACAGATACATTGGAGGCAACCTGCTCCTTTATTGAAGAAGCTCCATGGGAGGTCGTGTTATCAACGAAAACAAAAAGAATGCTGAGAGACCTCCACGCGTGCCCTGCGATCGAATGGAAAGACCCTCTTGAACCTCAAATTATCGAGGGGATGTTGAGACCCCGCACAACTACGAAGACTCGTGATAAGGGCCCGAATACTCACGCCCAGCCGTCAAAAGCTTCGAAGAAAAAGAAGAAGAAATCCAAGAAGCCCGCGAAGCTTGGAGACGAGCGCACGAAATTGCAAAAGCAAATCGACGCACTGGAAGAATACAATCAAAAGGCGCGAACCCCTGTCATACTGCAAGAGTTCCTCAACCACATCTTTCAAGAGGGAGATGATAAAGAGAGCTCATCGGATGAATCCGAAGAGTATGTGGCGAGTTGTAACGTAATCTCCCATTCGTTTACCGATGATGAGAAAACTCCTGACACTAAGAAGCTGGAGGCAGAACCTGAACCAGAGCGTGCGTCGCTGACAAATGAAATGATCAATGCCTTTCTAGACGAGATTCGTCTAAAAAGTAAAGCGGATCAAGAGCGTGAGATGGCAACGTCAGAAGGAACCAAATGCAGGCGACTGAATGAAAGAGTTGAACTACCCCCGCCAGATCAAAAGGCATCCGAAGTAGACAAGAAGATATTCAAGACGAGGAAAAGGTTCGCCAAAGCCATGTCAATGGGAATGAAGCTACCACCCTCAGAAGGAAATACACACGATGGGGCGGAGAGGCACCCTAATTATTGCGCATATCATCGGAGAATCTCACACCCCACGGAGGAGTGCGACGCCTTTAAAATATGGTGGCAAGGATATGTTACTCATCAGCAACATTTTAAGCGCATGAAACGCAAGAGCCGTCGGGAGCGAAGAAGTACTGTCGAAGGGCACAACAAGACTACTGGCAACTGTTACATGGTTAACGCTGGGGGGTCACAAGTTCTCACCTTTGGGAGCGACTCTGATGAAGAAATGGCTCTGGGCCCTCTCTTTAAAGAATCCGTTTTAGGGAAAGAGGAGGAATCGGAGGCCTGTGAGAATATCCAGCTGCGCAATCGCACACTCCCAGAAAAGAATCTCGGGCCCGTGAGCAGAAAAGATAAGGGAAAGGAAAAGGTCATTGAAGATATCACTTTAGATGACCAGGTCACGAAAGAACTAACTACCAGAGACCCTCCTAAGAAGGGTAAGGTGGACTATAACATCCTCGCGCACTTAAGGAAGCTACCTTCTCAGCTTAGCATCCTTGATGCCCTCCTATTGTCAAAAGAATCGCGAGACTCGCTAATTAAGGCGTTGCAAGAACCTGAACAATTCCAAGCCTTCCTCGCCACTGAAAAGATGAAGGATGAACTGGAGGAAGTGCATACAGCCGATATCACTTTCGGTGATGAAGACCTCCTTCTCGGGACGTGCGACCATAACCGTCCCCTATATGTCTCCGGATACTGCCATGACATCAAGATAGGCAAGATCCTGGTGGATAATGGATCCTCCGTCAATCTCCTTAATGTTCGGGTGTTGAAGGAAATCTGCATGAGTGTGCAACACCTCGCTCGTGACAAAATTACTATCTCCGGTTTCGATTCACAATCGTCACGGACTCTCGGATCTGTGATACTAACATTACGCTTTGGACTTCTCGTCACAGACATCAAATTTCATGTCATTGACACCAAAACCTGCTACAACGCCTTGCTCGGTCGTCCTTGGCTACATGAATACAACATCGTCCCTTCTACACAACACCAGTGTATGAAGTACTTTAAGGATGGTTTCAAGTATACCGTAACAGGAGAGTTGAATCCATTCTCCGTGAACGAAGTCCGCAAATACGAAGATGCGAAGTACTTTTTGCCAGATTTCGAGGATACAGAAAGGTGTCGCAACTCGGAGAACAAAGCCGCCGCCACCATCCCTGTTTTCGGAAGCGATACCGAAGAAGAGGAAGAGATAGTTTATACAGGGCCATCTCAGCGTAACAACCTGGGGACGCCCGCCCCCGTGTTGGTCTTCGGAAGTGATTCAGAAGATGAAGTTAATGCCGTATTCTCCAATCGGCTGTCAATGCAAGCACCCCTTGGCGATGACCAAAGTTTGCAAATCACCATGGTACTGCGAGAACACTACAAGGATCTCGACACGCTTCAAGCTCATAATGTGCAGGACCTGCAAACATTTTACATCCCTCCCAGGCAAAGGGGTGAGAAGGTGATCCTATTCTACCGATCCTCAGAGTCGAAAATAGAGAAAGAGATCTGGCATGGCGCAGATGCTACACCCGACAGGCTCCAACCCATCCGTCTGCCCAGATACTATACAAATGGATTAAAGAAGCTATTGAAGCGCCAAGGAGTACCCTTAAAACAAACCGTTCGACAGGCTCGGTTCTACAACAGGATTTGGGATGTCCCTGGAACCCAACGCAAATTGCCCAACGGGAAAATGGAAACACTTGGGCTTGGATACGCGAGAACCGGAAAACGGGAGCGGGCCCACAGCAGCTACGCTATATATACCTTTGATGAAGAAGAGGACGCCCTGTCAGGAGATGCCGACCCCTCATCAAAACTAGACCCCGCGATTGAAGCGCCAAGTCCGTCGTCTAAAGAACGAATGGGCAAGCCTATCAGGAAAGTGAGTCAGAAAGCTCGGGAAGACCACAGCCGCGAAATGGCCATCTACGAGAAGGCCAGGACGCAACGTCTATTTCAACAGACTGCAAAAGACAAAGATGTTCATTCTTGTCAACCCGTTGTGCGAAAGGCCCGATGCGGAAACGGAAATAAATTAAGAAGCGGGAAGAGGAGCCGACAACAACGACGCAGGATTAAAGGGTTACGGGTACTGCGCGGCTCGGATTCGTCCCTCATGGAAAAGATGAGTCGAGCGTACTCCTTCCCCCGAGACAAGACGGAGAAGTTACTCAAGCTCGCTTTAAAACATCAAATGATCGCGCTTCCAGAGTCTAGACACCCTGAGCAAGCCAACAAGGCTTCTCGTTCGAGCTATTGCTCTTATCACCAAGCCATAGGACATCCTACCGAAGACTGCTTCACCTTCAAGAACTGGGTCGAGGACCAGTACCGACATGGCAGATTCGCTTTATCCAACAGCTGGGGGGTAACGCCGCCGCAAAAGCATGAACCCAAGGCCGCAAGAGCAGAACCGGATCCACCTCAGTCCCGGGAGCGGATTCGCACCTGTTATACGATTACGATATTAAAAGAAGAGCCCGAGAACGTGGATGACCTTCCCCAATGCTTTGAGAACGGCGATGATGAGGTGATCTCAGAATTTCCGCCAGCTCCGAAAGAACTGGAAGACGGTATACATACTACGGCAGATAACCTCAGGAAGATTGAGTTGGGATCGGCGGATGACCCGCGACCGACATTTGTCAGCGAGCTACTCTCTGAAGAAAAGGTGGCCGCGTTAAAGAACGTGCTTCTACGGCATAAAGACTGCTTCGCGTGGAACTACTCTGAGATGCCAGGATTAGATCCGGAGGTGGCCGTACATAAATTAGCAATATCCCCAGATATCAAGCCAGTCAAGCAGGCGCCAAGAAGGATGCGACTCGAGTTAGAGATGAGCATCAACGCCGAAGTCAAAAAGCTGATCGATTCTGGATTTATTCAAGAAGTTCAATATCCCGATTGGATCGCCAATATCGTCCCGGTAATGAAGAAGAATGGGACGGTACGCATATGCGTGGATTTTAGGGATCTCAATAAAGCCTGTCCAAAGGATGATTTCCCAGTACCGGTAACCGAGCTGATGATAGATAACACGTCCACTCACGAGGTTTTCTCCTTTATGGACGGTTCGTCAGGATACAATCAGATAAAGATGCATCCCGAAGACCAGAAGCACACCGCTTTCCGGACCCCTTTGGGTATATTCTGCTACAGGGTTATGCCCTTCGGTCTAAAAAACGCTGGCGCTACCTATCAAAGGGCCATGACAAAGATCTTCGATGACCTCATACATGACATCGTTGAGTGCTATATCGATGACCTCGTAGTAAAGTGCATGTCATACGAAGAGCATTTAAAGCATCTGGAGACTGTGTTTCAACGCCTTCGGCAATATAATTTGAAAATGAATCCCTTCAAATGCGCGTTTGGAGTCTCCTCGGGCAAATTCCTGGGATTCATCGTTCAACACCGAGGTATTGAAATAGATCCGTCGAAGATTAAAGCGATCATGGAAATGCCTCCGCCAAGAACCCTCAAACAGTTGCGGTCTCTCCAAGGGAAGCTCGCATACATCCGGCGGTTTATCGCCAATCTTTCAGGCAAATGCCGTCCTTACAGCCACCTGATGAAAAAGGGGACTCCGTTCGTTTGGGATCACAAATGCCAAAGTGCACTAGACGAGATCAAGCAGTATCTACAGAACCCTCCGGTGTTGGCTGCGCCGGTCAAGGGAAAACCCCTCATTCTTTATACAACCGCCCTCGAAGGTTTCTTGGGCGCATTATGGGCGCAAGAGAACGATCAGGGAAAAGAGAGAGCACTCTACTACTTAAGTCGAGTTCTGCTGGGGGCAGAAAGCAACTACTCTCCCATTGAAAAACATTGCTTGGCATTAATCTTCGCGATAACAAAGCTCAGACACTATGCGTTGGCGCATGAAGTCCGTCTTATTTCAAAAGTGGACCCCCTTAAATACTTGATGTCGAAAGCCATATTGACGGGACGACTCGCTAAATGGGTCCTACTCTTGATGGAGTTCTCGGTAACGTACCAACCTCTCAAGGCGGTGAAAGGCCAGGCCATTGCCGATTTCCTCGCCGAGCACCCGATACCGGCCAATTCTCCTCTGAACTGTGCTTTGCCGGACGAGCATGCATTTGATGCGATTAGCGGCGGAAGCACCCGATGGGAACTCTATTTCGATGGAGCGTCCTCTGTAAAGAAACAGAAACAAGGTATCCCAATGATCAAATCGGGGATAGGCCTCATCTTTGCAACTCCACAAGGAGGGATAAAGCGCTTCGCCTTCTCCTTAACAGAGCCAAGGACAAACAATGAGGCTGAATATGAAGCTCTGATAGCAGGCCTCGAAATCGCCATCGACATGGGAATTGAAGACCTCCTTATATACGGGGATTCTCAGCTAGTCGTTAGTCAAGTAAATGGTGACTACCAAACGTGCAAGCCGGAATTGGTAAAATACGGCGAAAAGGTGCAACAACTGTTGGCCCAAATTCCCTCCTATATTTTAGAGAACATACCGCTCGTGGAAAACAGTAAAGCAGACGCGTTAGCCAAACTTGCTAAAGAACTGGCAGACGAAAACCTCGATGATGTAAGAATCGTGGTACAAAGCCGTCGAGTGCTTGCCCTGGCAGAAATACCTCCGGAATTATATAAAGAGAAGGGAGCGACTGAGCAGACGACCCTACAAATAAAAGACCATGAGAAGGCCGAGGACTGGAGGGAAGTCTTCATAGACTACTTTAAGTCCCACCTAATGCCCAAAGATACATCCTCAAGGCATCAACTCATGAAACGAGCTCTATCTTTCGCCTTCGTCAACGATGCTCTATACAAGAGGTCATTCGATTCTCTGTGGCTGAGATGCCTAGGACCTGACGAAGCGAGAAGGGTCGTACAAGAAGTTCACGACGGACTCTGCGGTTCCCACCAAGCAGGCCCTAAGATGAAGTTGAAGATAAAACGGATGGGTTACTACTGGCCCACGATGATCCAGGACTGCCTTGAGTATGCGAAGCAATGCCACTCGTGCCAGATTCATGGAGACTTTATCCACCAACATCCAAATCCATTACACCCAACGGTGGCCAGCCGACCCTTCGAGATGTGGGGGACTGACATAGTCGGCCCCATTGAGCCAGCATCATCTCGGGGACATCGTTTTATCCTGGCGACAACTGATTACTTCTCCAAATGGGCAGAAGCAATACCACTGAGGGAAGTGAAGACGGAGAATATCCTCCATTTCTTCAAGATGCACGTCATCTATCGGTTCAGGAACCCCACGGCGGATTATCTCCGATAACGGGCCAGCCTACAGAAGCCATAAGATTAGCCGCTTCGCGCAGCAGCACAATATAGACTGGAGATATTCTTCAGTTTACAACCCACGAGCTAACGGTCTGGCCGAGGCCTTCAATAAGACCTTGACGAAGATCATAAAAAAGACCGTTTCCCGGAATAAGAGAGACTGACACGAGAGGCTGCAAGAGGCCCTTTGGGCTTATCAAACTATATTCAAGACGGCCACGAACACAACGCCGTACACATTGGTATTTGGGACGGAAGCAGTGCTCCCCCTCGAAATAGAGTTACCCTCACTACGAGTAGCAGTCCACCACGAGCTGACGGACGAAGAAAATGCTCACCTTCGGCTTGAGGAGCTTGATGCCCTCGACGAAACCCGACTCATAGCGCAACAACATCTGGAAGCCTACAAAGCAAAGATGACGCGCTCGTACGAGAGATTGACCAGGCCGAGGACATTCCGCCAAGGCGAACTCGTGCTAGTGGTCAAGAGACCTATGATCCCCAATCATGCCAAACGGGGAAAATTTGAGCCAAACTACGAAGGCCCTTACATCATAGACAAGGTCTACCAGGGTGGAGCCTATCTACTCATGGACATGCACGGTGAAAGACCTTTCAGGCCAATAAACGGCCGCTTCTTAAAGAAATACTATGCTTAATGAGCCATAGCCTGGGTCAATGATAGATGACGACGACTATGTCCGCTCGCTATCTTCCTAAGCTCAGACTTTACAAGCAGCAGCCGGCCTTCCCATAACGACGGACCGAAACGTCCTTAAACTAACAACGGACCGAAACGTCCTTAAACTAACGATGGACCGAAACGTCCTTAAAACTAACGACGGACCGAAACGTCCTTAAACTAACGACGGACCGAAACGTCCTTAAACTAACGATGGACCGAAACGTCCTTAAAACTAACGACGGACCGAAACGTCCTTAAACTAACGATGGACCGAAACGTCCTTAAAACTAACGACGGACCGAAACGTCCTTAAACTAACGATGGACCGAAACGTCCTTAAAACTAACGACGGACCGAAACGTCCTTAAACTAACGACGGACCGAAACGTCCTTAAAACTAACGACGGACCGAAACGTCCTTAAACTAACGACGGACCGAAACGTCCCTAAAACTACTACCGCAGCATCCTTAGGCTGGCGAGACAAAAAAAATATATGAAAAAGAATAAAAAAAACGGTATGTCCATAAGCAAAATGGGCACGGATGAAAACCCGACAGGGCTCCGTGAGTAAAAACAGCAGGACTACCGGCGAGTGTTTGTGAAAACCCGAAAGGGCGCAACCTCGTTAAAAGACACTTATAGGGTCCCCTCGACCTTGTAAGGAGAAACCACCCGCGTGAGATCCTTACGACTCACAAAGGAGCAACACACTTAGGGATCCTCACGATTCCTAAGGAGAAAATACACTTACGAGATCCTCACGACTCGTAAGGAGAACTCTCTTGTGGGACCCTCACGGCTCATAAGACTTGAAAATCTTAAGTTACAGAAACCTAAACCTGTTCTTAAGCAGATCCCCCACAACCCTCGATATTGCCCTACAAGCGGCTCATACTGACCCTTGTATACAATCCACGGGCGCGAATAAACATTTCCCCAACAAAGTCCAACCCTTGTAGGTCCTCTCGATCCATAAGGAGAAAGCCCTCTTGTAGGATCCTTACGACTTACAGAGGAACACACACTTAGGAATCCTCACGATCCCTAAGGAGAAAATACACCTGCAAGATCCTCACAACTTGTAGGGAGAAATACCTTCGTGAGACCCTTACGGCTCATAAAGTCAAAAGCCTTGGTCAACAGGACCCTTAACCCTGTTTGCTGAGCCACCTTTGTTCATCATCGATAAAGGCAAATGATGATTCGCTCCTGGCAACATTCCAGTTGTAGCGGTGCTGATACCGAAATCGGTGCCATGGGGAGATACATATCACCAAGGCTCGGCGATACATATCACCAAGAGTCGAACCTCCATCCCGTGAAATGCGGATACAATCAACAAAATTCCTGGTCACGTGGAACGCGGATAATGTCACTCTTTGACCCCGTGGAAAACGTCCAGAGCGGAGCCTAGTCCTCGCCGAGCATGGTAATGAACCCGTGTGAAGCATCTAGTGCAAAATTCCTGGTCACGTGGAACGCGGATAATGTCACTCTTTGACCCCGTGGAAAACGTCCAGAGTGGAGCCTAGTCCTCGCCGAGCATGGTAATGAACCCGTGTGAAGCATCTAGCGCAAAATTCCTGGTTATGTGGAACGCGGATAATATCACTCTTTGACCCCGTGGAAAACGTCCAGAGCGGATCCTGGTCCTCGCAGAGCACGGCAGTGAACCAGTGTGAAGCATCCAGAGCGGAGCCTAGTCCTCGCCTAACGCGGCAGTGAACCCGTGTGAAGCATCTAGCGCAAAATTCCTGGTTACGTGGAACGCGGATAATGTCACTTTTTGACCCCGTGGAAAACGTCCAGAGCGGAGCCTAGTCCTCGCCGAGCATGGTAATGAACCCGTGTGAAGCATCTAGTGCAAAATTCCTGGTCACGTGGAACGCGGATAATGTCACTCTTTGACCCCGTGGAAAACGTCCAGAGCGGAGCCTAATCCTCGCCGAGCATGGTAATGAACCCGTGTGAAGCATCTAGCGCAAAATTCCTGGTCACGTGGAACGCGGATAATGTCACTCTTTGACCCCGTGGAAAACGTCCAGAGCGGAGCCTAGTCCTCGCCGAGCATGGTAATGAACCCGTGTGAAGCATCTAGCGCAAAATTCCTGGTTACGTGGAACGCGGATAATGTCACTCTTTGACCCCGTGGAAAACGTCCAGAGCGGATCCTGGTCCTCGCAGAGCACGGCAGTGAACCCGTGTGAAGCATCCAGAGCGGAGCCTAGTCCTCGCCTAACGCTGCAGTGAACCCGTGTGAAGCATCTAGCGCAAAATTCCTGGTTACGTGAACGCGGATAATGTCACTCTTTGACCCCGTGGAAAACATCCAGAGCGGAGCCTGGTCCTCGCCAAGCACGGCAGTGAACCCGTGTGAAGCATCCAGAGCAAATACCGGACTGTGGAGTCCTTAAAATCCACGGACTATGATGTCCTTAACCTCGACCGCGATGTCTTAAAACTAACGATCAACTACCCCTATTCCTTACAGATTTTTGCCTCGGTTTAAGGGTACATCTCTTCACTCCTTTGATGCCTGGCGTTGTAATTCCTCAACGTCTTCAAAGAGGTGACGGGTCCCTGCAACCAAACATCGGACTGTGGAGTCCCTAAATCCACGGACTATGAGGTCCTTAACCTTGACCGTGATGTCTTAAAACTAACAGCGGACTGCGGAGTCCTTAAATCCACGGACTATGAGGTCCTTAACCTTGACCGTGATGTCTTAAAACTAACAGCGGACTGTGGAGTCCTTAAATCCGCGGACTATGAGGTCCTTAACCTTGACCGCGACGTCTTTAAACTACGATACCCGGAGAAACCCCTGACTCCGTAAAACACGGACAAGGGTGACCACATCCAGCACTTACAAGTCCTCACGACCCGTAAGGAAGAAAAAACTCTCTTGTGAGATCCTTACGACTCTCAAGGGAAACCCGCTTAAGAATCTTCACGACTCTTAAGGAGAACTTACACCTATGGGATCCTCTCGACCTGTAGGGAGAAAAACTCTATATGAGACCCTCGTGGCTCGTAAAATGCAGAAGTCTTAGGAAGCAGATCTCAACCCCGAATCCTGAGCCATCGCTGTCCTGCAAGAAGATCAAGATAGAATATCCGCAGAATGCATTCAATAAAAAGGGGACACACCATTGAGAAGAAAAATGTATCTTTTATTCATAGACCAAAATGGATACAAAATACAATTCATGAAAGAAACAAAAAGGAAGATACTCTTATCCATGAGTATGTACAAAAAAAAGGAAGAAAAGATACAAGTCCTTAAGCCGGCGGGCGGTGCAATAATTTTACCAGCTCATCGTTCTGTTGCTGAGCCACGGCTTCATGACGCAAGATCTCCAGAAGACGAGCCTCCGCCTGAGCTTGCTGAGCCTGATACGAAGCAAGCCGAGCTTCGAGCTCTTTCTCGGTGGCTTTATGAGCCTCGACCCTCTCACGAGTGAACGTGGCGGCTTTATCGAGAGCCACCACCTCTTTGATGGACTCCTGTAGCACCCGCCACAGTTCATACGCTTTATTGGCCCTGGCTGTAAGATTGGCTTGAAGCTCGCCCAGCGCCTTAGAGGCTAGCTCCCTCTCCGAGAATTTGCGGCCAAGCCTCTTCTCACATGACGTCATGTTTGCCGCACATCGTGCTATCAGACCTCGCAACTCCGTTTTTGCAGCCACGGCTTCTGAGGAAAGGCGAGAACATTCAAGAGCATACAAACAAGCCTCCACCTTCCTACAGAACTCCACCCAGACCCGCACCACCTCCTCGCTATGATAGGTGGCGAGAAAAGGAAGAGAGCCGTTAGCTTCAGCGGCAAACGCTTCGGATGTAGTCGCACTACCAGCACGGAGCTCCTCGATGAAAGAAGATAGGGAGAGAAGGCTTAATTGGGCCAAGCGTTCTGAAGCCCGCAAAGCGTAGGGGTCGGGCGGCATCACAATACGCGATTCCAAAGCCATGGAGACTGGCAGGGCTGTTCAAATTTGGCAAATGTTGGTAAAACTCTTAAACGCAGAACGAACGGGAGTATAATAAAATGTCACTCACCGACAGTCATGCAAGTAGGAGCTGAAGGTTCCCCTGGCCCTTCAACGACCTCGACCTCATCGTCGGCTTCCAAAACTAGAAGAGACATCAACGTCATTTTGCAAAATAGTAACAAGGCTATGGTAAAAAAAAAATGGCGAATGACACTAACCTTGTCCAGAGGAAAGGACAATACGCTGAGGAGGGATCGCCTGCGGAGCCGCCATCTCCAATAAACGCTGAAATGATTGACGAGGCGACAGATCCGCGATCGTGGCTGCCAAACCGCGCAATTCTGGGAAAGATAAAAGATTTCAGACTATGAAGGGGTTACTAAATTAAAACGCAGAGGGATACCTTCAACACTCCTCCCATTCTGAGCCGGGGGGATAGCAGCCTCAACGGTCTCCGCCGTGACCTCAGGCTCCAACAAAGGGAGAGTAGTCCCGACTACCTCGCTTCCAGCCTTTGGGCCACCCTCAGCAAGAATCATCGGGGTGGCGGCCTCCAGGAGAGCATCCCCCAAAGGGGCAGGCACTCCCTGATCAAGAACCGCCGCTGGAGGTTCTATCATGAGAGGAGCAGCCTCGTCAACCCTCTCCACATCCGGCAAAGTTTCATTAAGAACTTCGGCGGGCTTCAGCTTTAATGGGCCAGTAGGGAGCTCCCCCAACGTCGAAGATTCTGCACGATTCAAACGAAAATAATGATACATACCCACGTGTATAAATAATCGACAAGATTACAGGATAAGCACAACATACCTATACGCAAAGAAGCCCTCAATATGGCTTCTCCAAACCGCTTCTCCTTCTCAAGGAGATAAGCTCGCCGAGGTTCAAGAGTAGACTCATGACCGCCGGTCCATAAAGAAAGTGCATCAGCTGCGTCCTCTGAAGCGGCCTGCTTCAAAGCCCTTTCCCCCCATTCCTCCAAAGGGCCGATAAATCGCCGCCGAATCCACGAAGGGTCTTCGTAAAAAATTACAGCGGGATAAGACTTCTTCGGAACCTTGGCGTTATGGGATGCATCTTTTGAACGCCGTATGGCCTCAGCCAACTATGCAGCCTCCTCATCAGCCGAACTCGGGAAGAGAAGTCCAGCGCTTGACTCTTGCAAGGCCAATGGTTCGTCTTCGAGGATAGGCTCAGACTCCACCACGGAATCAAGCGGGGCGGTAGCCGCTTTCCTCCGCCGTTTAGACCCAGAACCGGTCGCTGAGGATGACCGCTTCCTCCCTCGCGAAGCCTTAGGGCGACGCTGGCCCACATCGCCTTCAACACCCTCGTCCCTGTTACCCTCACTCGGTGCCACAACCGAGGACGACATCGCCAGTGTCGACGCCACGGGGGACGGTACCGCCGCCGGCAGAGGTGCTACTACTGGAGCCCGTCTACCCCGCGATCGGGAACCCAAGGGCATACCAGCTGTTGGAGTAAGGTCTACCCCTGACTCCCCTGGAATGAGGGCAGTGCCAATCTCCCTCAAAGGGAAGCGGACTGGAACCCTCGGTCGCAGCTTAGCTCCCGAAACCTGAGGAGGGGAGTCGTGACCAAGAAGAACCCTTCTTTCTTCAGGAATAATTGGGGTGATTCGATGAAGATACCAGCCCGTAAATGCACCTACGCATCGGGGCATGTACTCGGCTTCAGGGACCATGAAATGAGAGCCGGTGTTCAACCGCATGAAATGATGAGCGGCATCGCGAACAGCGTCAAGCGAAGGGATCGGGGCGACCATAAAAGCCTCAAAAGGAACACCCTGGTCATATCCAAGCTGCCGGGCAAATCGATGCGGATTGTACCGCATAAAAAGAGCTGCACTGTCCTGGCGAAACACCAAGTAGCCCGGTCTAATTGAATACAAATGCGTGGCCTCTCGGGGCTTCAGAGAAGGCGCGTTGTCCTTTGACTGGTCCCAAAGTTGCTGAACGGGACCTGAAGGAGTAGACAGAACCCGATCGTTAAAAACCAACCCGCCAGCAGTGGCGTGAGGAGAGATCAGCACCCGAATAGCCCCAAATTGAGTTGGGTCAGCAGCAGAAGCACCCACCAATCGCATGAGTCGCGGGAAGGGATAGGCGTCGTAAAAGGCGGGCCTCTGATGCATAGCAAAAGACCCCAGCACATGCATTTCGATCCACGACGTGAAATAATGAAGTGAAAAGTTCACTACATCCACACCAGGCGTAGAAGTATTAGCTGCGGTGCCCAATCCGTTATAGAGGTGCGCCAAGGCCGGGATGCCGATAGCCAACCTCATCCCCTCAGCAATACGATGAGCCGGGTAGACGACCGAGGCTCTCATGAAGCGGCGATGCATGGGGATAACAAACCAACTGAGCCAGATGCTAACGAACCCCACAAAGAACGTCTCCTCGTCCATGCCTGGAGCAGCAATGGATTCAAAAGAGATCGGCGATATAATAGGGATGTAATACTGAGGTAGATCTGATTCGTCGGTCGGCAACCTCTCCGGGCCAAACCCAAAAGGGTCCCCAATGTTGGCAAACTTCGGGGCTGTCTTCGATAAGGCGTCCTCACGAAGGAAACGAGCAATGAAGCTCTTGAAAGTGACACCCTGCTCCTCGGACTCGGTGAATAATTGGTCGAAGATGCCCAGGGCCTTAATTAAACTGGGGCGCTTGTGGCGAACAGCGTTCTCAGCAGACAGACCGTCAACTGGGGCGAGCTCAGGCTCAAAAACATACTCGTCGGGAGGTAACAACTCCTCATACAGATTACCCCTTATCGGCAACCCCGAGATTTCATAAAATTCTGCAAGAGAGATCGAGACCTCACGATCTCCTAAGATGAAAGTGTTGGTAGGGAGATTCCATTGGTTTAAAAACGCCTTAACCCACCAGGCATGCGGGGACTTATAATGGAATAGCGACGCGTATATGGCCTGATAAAGCTCGACTTTCTGCAACCGCGCACGATGGGCAGAAAGGATGTAGCGAGCCCAGAGAAGGTAGCCCGTAGGATGCCGGGGAGTGAGCCCTATCTTATAAATTTGCCTCCACGGGTGGGCCTCACCCTGGCAGATGAGCCGCCCCAAGATGTCTATGGCCGGGATTGGATGGTTCGGGATACCAGTCGTCGAAGGCTCGAGTCTCCCCGTTGGAGTCCAGTTGGGCATTTCCACAGCAAAAACTGTCCTTGGACGATCCATCGGTAAGAATGGGAAAGTGGGCTCCGTTGGCACCGCGCAAAGAAAACTCTGGCGACCCTGAATAATTTGACTGTACCAAGGTCCCCATTGAAGAAGGTTGGCGCAGTTCGGGTCATGGGCCCTAATCATCGCCATCGCTTCCTCATCAGATGGTGACTGAGGAAAAGCCGCCTCCGAGCGAGAAAAAGGAAAGCGTGGAACAGAAGCCATCGCACCTGAAATCCAATAAAGGGAGACCGTTAAAAGAAAAGTTAGCGATATATGTTCATGCATGAACATGAAGACTAGTTGGAGAAAGCAACAGCAAAGTTTCCTGGGACCATTGGCTACAAAACACATGGGCCCCACAGAATCCGGGTGACGACTCATTAATAATGAGACCAAATAGTTACAATAAAACAAAGGGAATATCCCCATAAAGGATGATGACCATGCACATCCCCCCAACAGGATCTGTCTCGGACTCTACAGTGAACCCAACAAAATCAAAGGAATTAAATTCCCACGAAAAGACATCATTACAAAACCACCATTTCATTAATTGCCGGAAGGACAACCTAGGGCCAAGAGACCTCAGGAAGCCTCTGTGTGAAGGAAGCGAGTACTTCATAGGAATTAAATTCCTTATTAAGAAAAGGGAATTAAATTCCCAGAAATATTTTTGATGGAATTAAATTCCACGGGTTGAAACGCCATCATCGTCTCCACAAAGATCACCTAAACCCTAAGAGATCTACAGTTCGAAAGTTAAGTGGTTTCCTGTTCTTATGGAAAAACTTGAAGAAAAATGGGTTCTTTGTGAAACCCTTAATACGGATTTAAAATCCAAAGAATTCTTTTAAAGACGAAGGCGCTCTGGCCGTTCAACATTATTACCTGAGGGAAAGGGATCCGTCAACAGAGTTAAACTCTGGAAAATGTCAAGACAGAGAACTAAGCTCTGAAAGCGAGAATTAAATTCTCAAAGAAAAAGTTCTCAAAGGAAGAAGATGAGCAAAGTGAAGGCTCCTATGAAGAGACAGCGGTATTTATAGAAAACAATGGAAACGTTTCATCTCCCAAATCCCTAAATGAATCCAACGGTCGCAGAGATGACAGCGTTGCACTCACGTGCAGACACGTGAGAACAACGCTGTGGGGGCATTTGTTTCCTGATTTAAAATCAGAAAAGCTTATGGGAAAAGCTTCAGAAAGAGGGGTCACGTGCTCACACGTGACCAGCAGTCACGTGTTGACACGTGACATATAAAAGCAGTGGAAAAGGGCTCATTGATTCGCCGATCAAGTCAGAGAAAAGGTTCCTTAATCAAGTCAAGAAAAAGGGCTTCAGATGAGGTCACGTGTTGGCACGTGACACTCAAAGGAGAGGACTCGTGCTACAGTTGAGTCAAGGAAAGGGGCTCCTAACAGGGGGTCACGTGTTCACACGTGACCAATGGTCACGTGTAAACACGTGATGGCTAAAACAGCAACCAGAAGACAGCGCAGAAAGAAAGAAGACTCTTCATTTCAAAGAGGGTCACGTGGTCACACGTGACCATGGGTCACGTGGTCACACGTGACCGGCTTTCAAAGCCCATTTTGACGACAGAATTAAATTCTGAGGCAGATTTGAATCTTTCCAAAGGAAAGTGAGTATCTGAGACCAATCGAATTAAAGATTCGGAAGTGATTTAAATATCATCTATCAATGGAAAATCTCGGGTTTGGAAAGATTTCCCCCTTAAATCTAACCAAAATAACAAGGGAGAATCTCTGGATTTAAAATCCAATGGTGAATAAAATTCACCTAATAATCCAAAGGTCCAGAACGAATGAAGGATGCAAATCAAATCTCTCAATGAAGATTCGTCACAAAACTAATTTATTCGGCTGCTTCCCCTATAAATAGGAGCCAAGAGATACAAAAAAAGGGATATACATGCGCAGAGAAGAAAAGAAAGAAAAAAGGAGGAGAGCTTTGATACTTTGAAAAGACTCGGATCTTCTGCAAAAACCCTAGGTAAGAAAGGGAAGGCCTTTTGAAAGAAAGAGAATTTAATTCTCAACAGAGTTTAACTCTGATACATAAAACAGAAGAGCACATTTCTTCTCTCTTTGATAGAGGATCTGCAAAGTGCACATCTCCCCTTAAGGTTGAGAATTTAATTCTCAATGGGTCGAGATCCTGCCATGCAGATCCAAAACATAGAGAAGGAATGCAAGCATGAGAATTTAACTCTCACAGAACTATAGGAATTTAATTCCTTTAAAATAAAATTAGGGCTCGACCCTGTATCATGGGAATTTAATTCCTTCAAAACAAAAGAAACAGGGTTGAACCCTAATTAAGAACATAGTTCTGTTGAAACAGCGGGAATTTAATTCCTTTAATCATAATTCCCTGAAATGGGAGTTTAATTCCTTAAAAGCTTTTGTTAGGGTTTAACCCTATTTGGATCTTCACATATATGAGGAATTTAATTCCCACAGAAAATTCAGAGTTAAACTCTATTCCAGAATACAAGTCTTCGAAAGAAAGTAGGAATTTAATTCCTCGGAAATTTGCAGCTCGAGGAATGTAATTCCTGAAAAAGATTAACAGATCCTCTAAAAACATACATAGAGGCAGGGTCACGTGTTACCATGTGACCCCCCAAAGAGATCTACAGAAAGTCCCTTTGAGGCAGCACCCCACGTGATCCACGTGACCCTTGATAAAAGTTCTAATACATAGGCATTTGAATGCCCATCACGTGATGGCACGTGATGCTCTGAAAGACGCGATAATTTCAGCAGAACAAACGAAGGGAGGGCGCTCTCACGTGCTGCCACGTGACCCCTCTTGCCTTAGTGTTTAACACTAAATTAAAACTCTCAAACCCAGTGTTAAAACACTGTTGGGCCTTAGCATTCAACACTGATTAAAAAGCCTTATTTGCAGTGTTCAACACTGAGCTGTTTTAGTGTTTAACACTAATTTGAAAAGCCTTGTTGGTGGTGTTTAACACCAATTATCTCTTAGTGTTAAACACTAACTTGTCAATCTTATTCCCAGTGTTCAACACTGACTGCTCTGTAGTCTTTAACACTAGGCTTTGACCCAATTGACTTAAATGGATAGAGGCAAAGCCTCTCCTGATTGGACTTAGCCCAAGATGGCCATAAGTCCTCAATTTGTGATTAATTGGGCCAAGGACTATTTAAGCCACTCCGGTTCTAGGGTACATCTCTTCACTCCTTTGATACTTGGCATTGTAATCCCTCAATGTCTTCAAAGAGGTGACGGGTCCCGACGACCACACATTGATATGGACTGTGGGGTCCTTAAACCCATGTCTAATGCAAAATTCCTGGTTACGTGGAACGCGGATAACGTCACTCTTTGACCCCGTGGAAAACGTCCAGAGCGGAGCCTAGTCCTCGCCGAGCACGGCAGTGAACCCGTGTGAAGCATCTAGTGCAAAATTCCTGGTCACGTGGAACGTGGATAACGCCACTCTTTGACCCCACGGAAAACGCCCAGAGCGGAGCCTGGTCCTCGCTAAGCACGGCAGTGAACCCGTGTGAAGCATCCAGAGCACATACCGGACTGTGGAGTCCTTAAACCCATGGACTATGACGTCCTTAACCTGGACCGCAATGTCCTTAAACCACCCATGGACCGCAATGTCCTTAAACTACCCATGGACCGCAACGTCCTTAAACTACCCATGGACCGCAATGTCCTTAAACTACCCATGGACCGCAATGTCCTTAAACTAGAACAATAGAGCCCCATATGCTCTTTTGTCGGATCTAAACGGTCCTGTTTAAGTTGATCTTAGCCTCAAAGATGGCTAACGAATCCTTAAACCTTCAAGCAGACTGGACTACGAATCCCCCCAATTAACTCTGGCTCGAGGGTACATCTCTGAATCCCTCTGACACCCGTCGTTGTAATCCTTCAACGTCGTCAGAGAGGTAACGGGTCCCGACGGCCACACACATACGATGGACCACTATGTCCCTAAAACTGGAACAATGGAGCCCAAACGCTCTTTTGTCGGATCCAAACGATCCTGTTAAGTTGATCTTAGTCTCAAATCGGACTAACGTATCCTTAACAAACGTTTGAGTTGATCTTAGCCTCAAGCATGGCTAACGTATCCTCAAACCAAACCCCCAAACCCAAATCTAAGATAACTCGGATTTGGACTAGTCCACGCCCTACGGGCGACGACATAACTCAGTCTCCGTAAACAATCCACGGGCAACAAAACATAAAACAAACACACACGACACGAAGTGACCATCTGGAGAAGGAGAAAGTTGTTACCGCAATGCGGTAGCGTAATTAACTGCAGGGGCTTGCGCCTGCAAGGAAAAGCGTCCCCACAATCAAAAACCCCTCAACGAGGGGGAATCTGACGAAATCTGCTACATCGGTCGCATCCGCTTAAACCTTCGATACATGGTGCCATAAACCAACTTGGCATCTTCGGAGAGGTGAACGGATAGCACCAATTAGCATCTGCCCCGAATCTCAGTGCCAAGACATCGCAGCCTTGCGCGCCGTCTTTCGGAGGGGAACACCTGTATACCTACATGCTTACACATATGCCTTGACATCTTGCTTACATACTTATACATATACCTGGGGGATATTACATCATTATTGATAGGTAGATACGCATATCTTGCTATGCCAACATGGTTACGCATACCTGGCTATAGCTACATGTTCATATTTATTTGATGTTAAATGGACTTGGAGAAATCAGGAACCGCATGATATATATATTAACTTGTTGCAGTTAAATAGCGGTTTTTCCTTTATATGCTCATATTACTGTTTCATATTGTATATATTACATTCATGGATTTCATATAATGTTCTCTAATATTTTAACTCCTAAGTATATATAACAGCGGAATGGGACGCTGTTATATATATGTGTGTGTGTGTGTGGAATGGGACGCTAATATATATGTATTGATTCATGCAGTTATACTTATTCTTTACTTGATGTTTTCTGTATTTGAGGACCGTGGTTGTTTCATGAAATTATGCATTATTTGAAAAAACCAGTTTCTCTTGATATGATATTTCTGCAGCCACCATGAGTTTTATCGGTTCTGATATATATATATACCCCATGCGAGGAGGCGTCGTGGGCCGTGTGCGGGTACATGGTGGGGCCCGGAGGTACCCCGGGGCAAGAAAGGTATTTCGATGGACCACGCCGATGAGCCTGACCGGGGAACCATACCTACCGGTGACAGTATTTCTGACACAGCGGTTATCATGGGGATACCGACCGGTGTCATGTACGTATGGATACGTCGAATTTCGAGTGTCAGAGCTAGACACTCGAGTTTTCGGGATAGCGTATGATACGTACCTATCAGGAGGGCCAGTCGTGATGACAGCGCCTGATAGATCAGTATTTATGTGTCGATGCTAGACACTTGTTTCATGATGTTTTTGGGTGTCGATGTTGGACACTCACTTTATATGAAACTTAATCGATACTGGATACTGGATATATGAGATTTACTTGATATTGTACATTCAGGATATATGAGATTTACTTGACACTGTACATATAGGATATATGAGGTTTACTTGATATTGTGCATTCATGATATATGAGGTTTACTTGATATTGTGCATTCAGGATATATGAGATTTACTTGATATTGTACATTCAGGATATATGAGACTTACAGGACATGAGGGCCAATTTGGGGGCTGATTTGTGGAAAGTTGGGATTTAGATTGTCTTGATAGACTTTGGTCCTATCACGAGGTCAGGATTCCGTGAGGATAACATGTTTTATCCCATACTCTGCATTTAGTTTATATGCATTGCTTCATTATTAGTAGTACCCGATAGAGTACCTTACATGACCGTTGCATACATATTGCCATTTATTGTTCATGTATTGGTAGTACCTGATAGAGTAACTTACATGACTGTTGCATACATATTGCCATTTATTGTTCATGTATTGGTAGTACCTGATAGAGTACCTTACATGCCTGCTGCATACATATTGCCATTTATTGCTATCAGCTTGCATGCATTAGATTCGCACTGTACGTGCATACTTGCGATTACCTGCATATGTTATTTACTATTCACGAGTTGGCAACCCACCCCCGTTGTGCCACAGTGTTTTGCAGGTAGTCCCTCAAGGTAGTCGCGGCAGGCTTTTCATCTTTCATATCATCTTTTGCAGCGGACACCGCTTCGGCTGACTGGGTGCAGTTTTGCTATAGGTGGGTTTTGCGGTTATCCGATGATGCTCTTTGTATATCTTTGTATCTTATACTCTCCATCTACCACTTTCATGTATGACTTAGAGACTTGATGTGAGGACGATATTGTATGCTATTTTGTGACTTAGAGGTCTTTTATGCAGTTTTACTTATATCGCCATTTATTTCTTCGCTACGGCGTCGTATATCTGTTGTGGTGGTTGTTTTCCGCCTTTGGGCGTGGATTTGCTCCCGGTTGGAGATACTTTACTTATATTTATGTTGTACCCATTTTTGGGGTTAGTTTTTACAAAGGAGGTGCTGCCAAATTTTGTAAGAAAGTAAAGTTGGACTTTAAAGAATTTGTACTTGAGATTTTCAAAAGTTTTAACAATATTCTTATCACTTACTACTTTTGATGGTTTAGATTGCTGGGTTTTTGGCTTACTTAAATTGCATTACGCCTGGAGACGTTGCGTAGTTTAAGGGCTGTCACGTGCCAATTTCGGGTCATGACAGCGTAGAACGTGGGATGTGGCCGGCGGAGATCTCGCGCATGGCGAGATTCGCGGAGCGGCGGTTATCCCTGCGAGTGGTGCCGTTGGTCAGTCGATAAGACCGAGGAAAATGGCCTCGGCGGGAGAGCTCAGGGGCGAGTGGGAGTGCCGAGGCATCTTGGTCTTGTGATAGTTCGGAGGCGAGCTGGGAGGCCGAGGAGGCTAACTTGTGCACGGGGGCTCTGAGGAGAGCCAGCTTGTGCTTGCGGGTCGGGCACAGGGGTGGCATGGTCGGCCCCTGCAGGCCCTTTCTTCTGAGCTCTGGGGCACGTCATCTGCCACGTGTCACGATCTGGGAGATCGCCGATATCGAGGATCATCATTAGCCCCCCACTCTCGTCCCGACCAGCTGACGGGTCGGGTTGAGAGTGGACTGCCGGACCACCCGGGGTGAGCTCCCTTCGAAGATATCGTCGGGACGTATCCCCGGGCAATCTGTTGTCTTTTCTGCCAGTGAATCATGGGTGAGATCTCTGCATTTGAGGAAGGTGCGCCGGTTCATGCGTTCCATCACTAAAACGACGGTCCACGTATCGAGCGTCGGTTGGGCGATGCGACGTGTTGCAGACCTGCGGCGTCTGATGGGATGCGGCCCAATGCTGGAGCGACAGGTGGAGCAATCGGGGTCGTCGGATGCGAGGAATCGTTTTGGTGGGAGGTGAATGGCACCGTTGGATGAGGGTGATGGCAGCAATAGATAGGGACGGGGTCCACTCCAGGTCCCTTATCTCTTCATATTTTTCTCGCTTTAAATTCTGATAGCTCGGCGCTCTTCTCCTTTCTTCTGCTTTGCCTCCAGAGGATCCCTCTTCTCCAGGTTAGATGTCTTCCTTTGTAGAGTCTGCAAACGTAGTGGGAGTAGGCTCTAGGGACCCTCCAGTCGAGCCCGAGTCTTTTTGGGGAGCAGGGGTCAAATCCTCTTCCCGGGATCGTGCGACCGGGGCAGCCCCCAGGGAGGAGGCGGCGGACGCCACTCCTGGCGTGCTGTGTTTGATGAGGTACGAGGTTGAGCTCGCCAACGCTCGGGCTCTCTTCCATATCCTTTCTGGTTATATGTTTCGCTTGGACAAGGAAGGAGAGAGAGCATACCAAGTACGGGGTAGGGAGATCGCCCTGTACCTGGAAGCCTTTTGGGGCGGAATGCACCTGCCCTTCCCTCCGGTGGTCGTCGAAGCGCTGATCTTCTTCGGGTTAGCTTCGGGCCAGTTAGTGCCGAACTCATGGAGGATCCTCCTTGGGTTCCTGGTCCGCCTGAAGCTACAGGCGGTCCCCTTCAGTCTCTCCATCCTTGATTCCTCTCTCCTCTTCAAAAATCATCCTGGAGGTCGAGCGGGCGACCCGAGGTGGGTCTACCTCTCCTTTAGGAAGCAATAGGGAGGTGCCGCCGGGTCAGGAGTTGTAATCCTTCCTTCTTGTATCCATGACTGGAAGAAGAAGTTATTCTTTGCTGCGCCACCCGAGGGTGAAGACTGGCCCGTGCCGACCCAACGGTCAAGGGAAAAGTGCTTTCCGGGAAATCAGTCCAATGACCCCGCCGCGGTGAGAGTGGCATCGTGGGAGCCCATTCCCCGACCTGACGTGCTACTATCTGAGCGGGCCTTGAGTTGGGCCGGGCTTAGCCCCGTCGAGTTCGTCGGTGAGTTAGGCTTGCGTTTTGCTTTATTTTTGTATGCGGCGCTGACTCCATTGCATCTTGTTTTGTGCAGAACCCATGGATATGAACGAACTCCGAGCCCCCATGCGGCAGCCGAAGAAGGGTCCGAAGGTTGGAGGCGTCAGCTCTTCCCGCTCAAAGCCTGTCCCGGTTCCTTCGACCGCCGTCCCAGTGCCTCCGGTGGCCGTACCTCCTCAGTGTTCGGGGACGGGTTCCGCCCCGGAGTCTTGCAAAGCGCCGAGCCGGAATCAAGTGCGTGAACGGGAGGACCCGACCTCGGAGGAGGAGACCAGGTCTCCATCAGCCCCCCTCAAGAGGGTCCACCGAAGGGTTCCTCGGGCCCCGGCCTCCCCAATCATGATGGAGGAGGAGGGTCTATGCTTTGCGGTTCCTTCGGGGCTCACCGTTGCCGACAGTTTGCTGTTCGACATCAAGAAGTCGGCGGGGGGTAGGGTCCCCGGGGGAACCCTCAGAGGCCAGATGGCGTCCATTGCCCAGGAGGCCGTGCACGTAAGCGCTCGGCCCTTCGTGAGATTTGGTGCCTCCTTTGTCCTTCTGACCTCTCTTTGATTATCTCGGGTCCTCCAACATGTCGCCCTCGCCATCCGCATGGAGGAAGAGGTGATAACCCCGACGATGAAGGTCGGCTTACCTCGCTGGAGAAGAGCTCCAAGCTGGAGCTGGAGGCAGTGATGGCGAGGGTCGCCGCCCTGGAGGGCGAGGTGGCGGCTGGGAAGCAGAAGGTGGGCGCTGCGGCGCGGGCGGCGGTGGCCTCGAAGCAGGAGGCTGCCCGACATCATGAGGCCACCCTGGCCACCAAGGCCAAGCTCCAGGACTCCAGGGTGCTCATTGGCACCATGAAGGAGACGGTGGAGTCCCTTCGGAAGGAGTTGGGGGTGGCGGCCGAGGAGGTGAAGCGGGCCAATCTCGAGGCGGCTAAGGCGGTGGAGGACTATAAGAAGTAGAAGGACTACTACTCCGACCTAGTCATGGCCACTACTAACATCTAGCACGGGGCCCTCAATGCCGTCAAGGTCCGGATGCCGGAGTTCGCTGATGAAGGGCTCTGGGCCGAATACCCCCTCGTGGATGCCGACAAGCAGGGGGACGACCTCGGAGAAGGAGAGGTCCCTGATGAGGAAGTGGCCGAGGACCCTGCCCGAGCCGTGGTAGATATTGAGGCTCCCAGGGTCGCGCCTGGCCCCGAGGCCTGAAGTCCCTGGTGTTCCTGCTTCTTTTATTTTGCTTCATCGAGAATTCTGTAAGGCTGGGGAGCCCCCGATACCCTTGTAAAGAATTTTGTTTATGCGAATAAAACTTTTGCTGTTTCGTTGCTTGCATACTATCCTTTGTTTGTGAAGAATACTCATAGAATATTCGGACTTGCACTGTTTAGCTTCCATGTCAGGTTAGTTCTTCGTCTGGCGATCGCGCGTCGAGTTGATTTCGATCACTTGCCAAGCGTGCAAAAAGGCTGTTGGAAAGAAGGTATCTCCATGGCCCCGAAGTCGAGGGGGGATCGCTCAGACTTATATAGACCTGGTGTCTCTTGGATTGTTCTTTAGATCCTCGGTATCTGATGGGCAGTAGGCTGCCCGTTGCAGATGTGCCGAACCGAAGAAAGCTCGGTGTCCTCACTCTGGGGGCTTCAGATCCTCAGCGTCTGATGGGAAGGAGGATGCCCGCTGGGGATGCGCCGAGCAGGAAGGAACTCAGCGGCCTCACGATGAGGGCTTCAGATCCTCAACGTCTGATGGGCAGGAGGATGCCCGCTGGGGATGCGCCGAGCAGAAGGAACTCGGCGGCCTCGCGGTGAGGGCTTGAAATCTTCAGCGTCTGATAGGCAGGAGGATGCCCGCTGGGATGCGCCGAGCAGGAGGAACTCGGCGGCCTCCCGGTGAGGGCTTGAAATCCTCAACGTCTGATAGGCAGGAGGATGCTCGCTGGGGATGCGCCGAGCAGGAGGGAACCTGACGGCCTCACGATGAGGGCTTGAGATCCTCAGCGTCTGATGGGCAGGAGGATGCCCGCTGGGGATGCACCGAGAAAGGAGGATCTCAGCGGCCTCGCGGTGAGGGCTTCGATCCTCAGCGTGAGAGGGGCCGTAAGAGGCCTGCTGAGGATGGCCGAGCAGGATAGCTGCACGGTGCTTCTTGGCGAGGGCTTTGATCCTCAGCGTGAGAGGGGCCATTAGAGGCCTGCTGGGGATGGCCGAGCAGGGTAGCTGCTCGGTGCCTCTAGGCGAGGGCTTGGATCCCTGGTGTCGTGGGTAGGGAGCTACCGGCCGGGGGTGACCGAGCAGGGTAGCCGCTCGGTGCCTCTAGGCGAGGGCTTGGATCCCTGGCGTCGTGGGTAGGGAGCTACCAGCCGGGGGTGACCGAGCAGGGTAGCTGCTCGGTGCCTCTTGGCGAGGGCTTTGATCCCTGGCGTCGTGGGTAGGGACCTGCCAGCCGGGGATGACTGAGCAAGGGTCGGGCTCGGCTGCCTTTTGGCGAGGGCTTGGATCCCTGGCGTCGTGGGTAGGGACCTACCAGCCGGGGATGACCGAGCAGGGTAGTTGCTCGGTGCCTCTTAGCAAGGGCTTTGATCCCTGGCGTCGTGGGTAGGGACCTACTAGCCGGGGATGACCGAGCAGGGTAGCTGCTTGGTGCCTCTTGGCGAGGGCTTTGATCTCTGGCGTCGTGGGTAGGGACCTACCAGCCGGGGATGACCGAGCAGAGTAGTTGCTTGGTACCTCTCAGCGAGGGCTTTGATCCTTCAGGACGGGGGTCGAGCAGGGTTACTGCCCAGTGCCTCTTGGCGAGGACTTTGATCCCTGTCGGTTGTGGTAGGAAGCTACCAGCCGGGGATAACCGAGCAAGGGTCGGGCTCGACCGCCTCTGGGGAGGACTTTGATCCTTAGCGTGGGAAGGGCTGTAAGAAGCCTACTAAGGATCGGGGGCCGGGTAGGGTTACTGCCCGGTGCCTCTTGGCGAGGGCTTTTGTCCTGAAGGATGGGGCCGAGCAGAGTTACTGCCCGGTGCCTCTTGGAGAGGGCTTTGATCCCTGGCGTTGTGTGTAGGGAAGCTACTGGCCAGGGATAGCCGGGCAGGGTAGCTGCGCGGCTGCCTCTAGACGAGGGCTTTGATCCTTAGCGCTGGAGGGGCCGTGGGAGGCCTACTAAGGATAACCGGGCAGTGAAGCTGTGCGGTTGCCTCTTGGCGAGGGCTTTGATCCCTAGCATTGCGAGGTAGGGGAGCTACCGGCCAGGGATAGCCGAGCAGGGTAGCTGCAGGGCTGCCTCTTAGTGAGAGCTTTGATCCCTGGCGTTGTGGGTAGGGAAGCTACCGGCCAAGGATAGCCGAGCAGGGTAGCTGCAAGGCTGCCTCTTGTTGAAGGCTTTGATCCCTGCCGTTGTGGGTAGGGAAGCTACCAGCCAGGGATAGCCGAGCAGGTTAGCTGCAGGGCTGCCTCTTGTTGAGGGCTTTGATCCCTAGCACTGTGGGTAGGGAAGCTACCAGCCAAGGATAGCCGAGCAGGGTAGCCGCTCCACTGCCTTTTGTTGAGGGCTTTGATCCCTGGCGCTGTGGGTAGGGAAGCTACCAGCCAGGGATAGCCGAGCAGGGTAGCCGCTCGGCTGCCTCTTGTTGAGGGCTTAGACCACAAAGAGAGAGCACTTCTTTTTTGCAATGTCCTAAGGTTCCCTGGTGGGGTTGTTTTCGAGCTGCCGTGGTGAGTCTCGCGTGCGCGACCCCATCGAGGGAGAGGGTGCCGGTCATGCCTGCGAACCGGCGAGCTGACCGCCACCGCCTCGTAAGGGACATGGGTGCGACGAGACTCGGGACGAGACTCCCTAGCATAAGACCTCGGAGCCAAATTTAGCGGTGCCCACCGGGTTTTCGGGTATGTCGGCCCGAGAAAGCCACAGTTGTCGGAAATGATGAGGCGGCGGTCGGCGGTGCCGATGTGGGCGGAGTCTTCCCCTCCCCCGTAATGGTCCTAGCCCCGAGACGGGGGAGCGACGACTCGGTGGTCTCGTCCCACCGTTAGGACGCGGATCAACGCCTCCACGAAGGATGCGAGTCGGTCTACCCGGCCGGCGAGGGCGTTGATGGCATTCGGCGGAGGAGGCTCGTCTGTGCCTCCGTTAAGAGGGAGGCGGCGTTTGGCGTTTGGATTGTCTTGATGATCGCTCGCCATTGGAGTGAGATCGGGAGGCGAACTTTGGTTTTTGTGGAATCAAAGTTTTCCCACAGACGGTGCCAGCTGATGGAGGGTGGAATCTCCTTCAGATGTTGCTTCCCGTTGATCTGCTGATGGCGGCGATGAGTGGCTGAGATTTGATCTGGAGGCAGACTCCTGAAGCGTGTGGATCTCAATGGGTTTGAAGTTGTTGAGCCGAGCTACCTGCAAGGAAGTCCCGGGGTGGTTTGACCACCGAGGACCCTCCGACGATCAAGTTAGTGGGGTAATCCGAGCAGAGTAACGGCTTAGTGGATTAGAATTGGCTTACTTGATCCCTCTAGGAGAGGGGTTTATATAGCGGCGGCGGCATGCAGGGACAGGCGTGAGGATCACGTCGGCCGTTACGCTCCCGACGTCACGCTCACGTGATAAGCGGATCTTCCCATTAATGGCGAGACATGCTCGTTAATGGGGATCATGATGGCGTGGAACATGAGATGTGGCCGGCGGAGATCTCGCGCATGGCGAGATTCGCGGAGCGGCGGTTACCCCTGCGAGTGGTGTCGTTGGTCGGTCGATGAGACCGAGGAAAATGGCCTCGGCGGGAGAGCCGAGGCATCTTGGTCCTGTGATAGTTCAGAGGCGAGCTGAGAGGCCGAGGAGGCCAACTTGTGCACGGGGGCTCTGAGGAGAGCCAGCTTGTGCTTGCGGGTCGGGCACAGGGGTGACCTGGTCGGCCCCTGCAGGCCCTTTCTTCTGAGCTCTGGGACACGCTATCTGCCACGTGTCACGGTCTGGGAGATCGCCGATATCGAGCATCATCATGTACCGACCGATAAATTAGTAATCCGATACAGACTTACAATTCGTATCGAATTGTTCCTGTTTCATATTGTTTTGTACGATATGTTCGCTGTTTCGTACGAAACCAACAACACTGTACACACACCCAATTCCTTTAAGTTCCATCAACAACCTTCTAGCTCTCTCTAAATAAGGGATATTCCTCGACTCCTTAGAGGGTCATCGGGACTATGGGCCTAGGGTATTAAAGGCCCCTCCAAATTGACCCCGAAACAGAAAACAAAAAACCAGGGTTTGTTCTCAAGCTTGAAGTATCTTAAAGTGCCAATGGGTCGAGTTCTTCTACGTCAACTTACTAAAACGACGAAGTTGTAGAATGCGTTTGTGGTATAATTTGCAAGCCTTGGCTCGTTACAGCACTGGATGATGGATGCTCTACGCCGCATCCAATCCTTAGATCATCAGATTGAAATTGACGCCTAAAGAGAGATGCCTGAGAGAGGGGAAAGCACAAGGAAGAGGAAGCCATCAAAGGGAGGTGTGGAGATCGTGGATTAATCAGGGGTTTATGAAAATATAGATAAGGATGATGGTACTTTTGGATGGCAGACTGGTTAGGAGAGTAAAAAGCAACAACTTGAAAGAATTGGGGGAGATGAAGTAAATTGCAAAAAAAGAGTAATTAGCTATAAATTAAGAGTAAATAACCCTTCTTTTAATTATTAGGATTATTTCTTTTGTACGCCAAATACATGGTTATAATCAGCTCATGCATTTCTAACATACTAGCATACTCAGCTCAACAACCGAAGGATGGTTCTAGGGCAAAATTTACCCATCCAAAATGAGACGCCATCAATTTACTTTTAGCAAGGGAAATATACTATATTCAGCTCGACATAATAACAGACCATAAGGATACATTTTGATTGCAAAGCAACAAGATAAACAAATTTTGAAATAAGTTCACAGATGATAAACCAGATTTAACAATTTGTGATTTCCGTGGAATCGTAAGAATTTTTTGATGTTCAAAGCAACAATCCTTATCTGTATCAAGAGCGAAGCATCATAAAATAAAATTAAGGAACAGAAAAATAAGAATGGTGGGATAGCGAGCCAAGGTTCCTGAATAATGGAGTATTAAGTTAAGCAAGTGTTACAAAAAAAACAGAGAAAAATGCAATATATCGTCATCGGTAACACTAAGTTGGCTTCAAAATGTCCTCTCAAAAAATCTCAGAAGCAGGCCGTTGATGCTCTAGGCAGCAAATGTGGATAGGATGTTCTTCTTGATGGTGAACTCATCTGCCTTTGACGGGCTAATTGACTGCGACCCAAAAAAGAAAATCGCATTAGAATCACATCTTAGATGAAATTTCTCACAAAAGAAATATATTTCCACATAAATTGATGGTTTTTAAATAAGATCGTACTTTTTCCAGCATGCGTTGAAGACGTTCGGTTTCTTTCTTAGCATAGCCTGAACCTTTCTCGATGCAACTCTTTGCAGCCTTCAAGTAGACCTTGCCATATCTGGAAAATAATCGCATGTGCACATTAGACGATGTCACCTAAAATATCACTTTAAGGTCAAAAAGGTTTAATGTCCTTGCTATAAACATTCATATGAGATTTTGGATGCTACAAGTCAACAATATATAGAGAGCAAAGCAAACAGTCATAAAAGCAGTAATTGCTTCATAGAACTCTTCAAGATACATTGGTATAGAATCACAACATTTCTTTCCCTCAGAACTATCGAGGCGTTGTTAACACTTTTAAATGTTACTTAAACTTTATTCAGGGTGTGTGGTAGCTAGTAGTCGGAAAAGCAATGCATTACAAACAACACCACGCAAATCCACTTGCTACAATTGTGATCCATTTTTTTGTTTGGTATAAATGCAGTTTTAACTCTCATTTTGTAACCTAAATATTTGGCCGTGTTTATAGTTTGAAGACAATAACTACTTGTGCTACTTATTTTGAGTTCCAACTAATATAATTGAAAAGGCCTTTGATTGATCTGAACATTATTCCAACTAAATTTTTTCTAACTCAAATTGTTTTTCCAACTACAAGTTGCACTTAAAACCAAGCATCGATTTTTAGATTTCATTTTGTTGGAACTTCACAAGGCTCCAACTACAAGTTGCACTTAAAACCAACCTTCTATGTTATCCCCAATTCTCAATTCATGGATTACCTATGCTCTATCGTACCTAGATTCTTTTATGTAATTTTTTTCCACTTTCAACATTCTTCTCTGATTTGGTTTAGTTTTTGGACAATCATACATTTATATGAAAGTAGAGCAAACCTAAGGCAGTCTCCATGTGAAATATAAAGCTACTTAGATACAGATCAACAAAAGAAAGCTGATGCATAAAGCTAAACAATTACCTTGCTGAAGAACCCTTGAGTTTCCCAACCTCCTCTTCAATTCGAGTAAAGACAGCTTTCCTCTCCCCATCAGCGGCGCTAATGAATTCTTTCACCAATTCTTCTAAACTGGGTACTATACCAGCCTACAATAAAATCAAGAAGCCGATTATTGAGACAAAATCCAGCAGAGATATTAAAGATATATGCAGGTTTAAACTGTGTCTGCTACTAACTTTGGAAGCAAGCTGGCCTTTTGTATCACGGCTGGTGCCACACTTTTCATTAATGAAAGTCACAAAGTCATTTATATCTCGGCCACCATCATAGTCCTCACCGGCTTTATTGTCCTTTGGGAAAAACTTCAATGTAGGATAGCCACTAACTCCATATCTGAAAATTCATGCATAGGGGTTGAATTTAACTTTGGTTCCAAATTATCTGACATCATGGCAATTTAGTAGTTATATGACAGAAGAACAATTTAAAAGTCTGTATTGTGATGGTTTCTGAAATATAAAGTTTAAGTAACATACATAATACCATGACAACAGTAACATGCAAGTGGTCTATAGCTTTTTTATACTCGCTTCGTTGCTAATGTTTGTCTTCAAATTAACTGTACCTAACTTAACTAGTTTTTCCATCAAATAGGCCATATGCCAGTAACATACAATGCCAAATCATGTCAGACTTTGGTTTTAAGGCGACTGATATAAGGTGGATAGATTTGTCTCATTCTTCTCCAGATAATGCATTTGTGTTTAACCGTTTTTTTCCTAAATAACATTAAAGGGTTACATGCAGTACAGAGCTTCTGCTATGGAATGTCAAGTTGAGCACAAAAGGATGAATGGCAATTATGGCATTGATACATTTGATACTACTGTTGTAAAGCTTTGCTAAAACCCTGCTTCCGCAGAAAGTGATGATGAAGCTCTTTGCTTTTTGCACTTCCGCATAAAGAAAGTGGTCATGGAGCTCTATGCATAAAGAAAGCGGTCATGGACCTCTTTGCTTTATGCGCTTTCGCATAAAGTGTTAGTATAAAGCCTTTGTGCTGCTTTAGTGGCATGAAACCCCGCTTTGGCCTGCTTTTATACACCTGAAGCTCCGCTTAAACCCGCTTTTCAGCGGGTTACATTTGGATAATGCCCTGAATCTATTAAAATTTATAAACTAGTGTATTAAATGATAGAACAATTGAAATTCATTCTTGTTTCTAATTTATAACATTATCTTTTAGACTAATATTATGAAATATATATTAATGTTGTCTTAATTATTCAATACTGATAATTTGCACATGTGATGCTCATATATGTCAAATTTCAATGACTTTATTTGTGTTTTTTATTCTTCATTAAAACCTATGATATAAGTCGTTTTAAGTGATAGGGTTAGTTTTTTTGATATTGAGTGATGGGGTTAGTTGGGGTTATGAACCGTGGTTGGATTTTTAATGTTTTTTTTATTGATTTTTCTTGATGAAAGGGTAAGCCACGTCAGCAATCAATTTAAAAATTAAAAGACCCTCTTCCTTTCGCACTATAATAGTAGAATTGTAGATATTTCTACTATTGCATATAAACTTATAGAAAACAAAAAAGATAAACATCTCCTTTATCTTTTTTTTACCAAAATATTTCATGTATCTAACTTTTCCATCATATTAATTTATTTACTACTTAAAACGTCTCGACGCTTTTTACCGCTAAAGCCTGACAAAGCCCACTAAAGTCTAAGCCTTATTCTCCCGCCTAGCTATGTTCCACGCTTTCCACAACATTGTTACATTTAGGATGGTGAAGTAACTTGAAAGTTGATATATGTATCAGCAAAGAGATTCAGCAGTGCAGCATACATAGGTGAAAGCTATCTCAAGAAAACTTTAATTCGTATAGCAATAATATATAGCAGCATTCACGGTTCATTTGGTTGACAATGGCAGGTTTGGCTTGAATGAGGAAGCATCAGAAGGAATATAAAGAGTAGCGCAAGGATTAAGCTAGTTGCTTGCCAGAAGTAAAATAGAAATTGTACAAAACATTTGAAATAAGGGAGCTACACAACTTACTTCTCAGCGAAATCCTTGTAGTTATCAGCATCGAGGTTAGCAATAACAACATCTTCTTCCAATCTAAAAGCATTGGCTACCTTCTCATAGATCTTTAATGGAAAAGACAATCATTTAGCATTAGTTAGATCTACACATTTGTGGAAAATAGTAGTTTTCATTTTAAAAATTAATCAGACTACTTACTGGAGCAAGGTTTTTGCAATGACCACACCTGTAGAAATAAGATGACACGCCTCAGAAAAGAACTCAAACAATGAAAAAGAAAATGCAGAAATAAACAATAAACTTGACGAGATCAACTAACCATGGTGCATAGAACTCTACAAGAACGTCTTTAGTTTCATCCAGAACGACTTGATCAAAGGTCTCCGATGTCAGTACCACTACACTGGATGGGACTGTAGCCAACTTTACATTGGTTCCTGCATCCACAAACACATAATTCAGTTAGGAAGTGGTGTGATAAAGATGGTGAATACCAATATCTTAATGCCACTGGAACTTCTCTGACATTACATAAGAAAAAATGTAGAAATGCACCAGAAAAAGAGATCAAGATAAGTTGCTCTAATCAATTCTTATTGGCTCTGCAAGCGACAAGCAACAGTTACTGAACAAAAGCACAGTATAATGCATATCAGTATCGGCGTTACAGACATCAACACAAACAATGGAAAGAGTGAACTCCCCTTCTACCCATAACTCCCTTGTTATGTTTTTACTTTGTCTTTCTGTCCTCCATGATGCGAAATAAAATAAGTCATTTCAGAACTCTGATCCATACAGTAAAGACAAATTATGAAAATCAAATCAATACATTTATAGCTTTGCCTTCTAAAACACACACTTACTAGCAGGAATGCATCATAACACACTTGTATGTAAAAATTTAGTGCCTCACTTACAAATTAGTGCATTAGGCCTTCTAAGACACACTTATCCAGTAAGAAAGCATCATAACACACTCGTATCTACAAAAATAAGAACAAAAATAGTGTGCACTTGCGGAACAGAAATATGTGAATTGGTAAAATAATTATTTCTGGTTCAATCAGTTTGTATGCATTCGCTTGAAACACAAACAGTGGAAAGGTGGTTAAGAAAAACAGTTCACCCTTGATGCAAGTCGACCATGTTGCTATATATCCTTGTTCTATAAGTGGAATAATGAATGGCAGAGAAGTGGTCTTCGATGCATCTTACTAGAAAGGCAAAAATAAAAGGAAAAGCAAGCTAACTGACTGCTGATGTTGAGTAATCTGTAACCGAAACATCAGATAGAGTTCAAATATTACATAAGATTTCATTACAATTGCATAAAGATAGTATACACATGTATAACTCAGAGATTACCAGTTACTGACCACATAAGCAATGTCAATATTGAACTTCAGGGATTCTAAACGAAGTTCAATCTCGAATATCTAGCCTAGAGTTATTTGTTTTTAATTGAAGTATAAAAACCACAAAGTATACATAAAACAAATTTGATAAAAGCTACATGTATTCAACATAGATGACTATATGTAACATCTATGAAGCACGGATACTTGTAAATGCCTCATGAATCGTCGCCGATCGTGTATCGGAGTTTGAAACTCTCGGAAACTCTCGGATTCATTCGGATTCACTTGGGGCTTGTAAATGTCTCACCAACCTCTCTAGAATTGACCCTCTTCTCTTTCGCCCGATAATTAAGCCTCAAAAATTTGAAAATGCGTTGAATATCTAGCATGATGTCATAATTTGTTTATATTATTATATATTTATACGAGTATAGCAATATAAATTCATATTTATTTAGTTAAAAATCAATATAAAAACATATCCAGTGTCCTAAATTTTCGGACAATTGCAGATCAGCGAATCCGTATCGTATCCAGTATCCATATCCGAACCCGTTCTACATAGAGTAACATCATTATATAAATCATCCTCGTTAGCAATAGCAACCGATCACTAAATATGAGATATATATACATATGATTTTACTTTTAGTACCATCCTATTAAATGATCTATAGTTATTTTAATGCTTCTTCAAATAGGAGCTTAACACTTCCAGTTTTCAAATATAAACTCAATAATAAAGAAATTACAAATACCAAATAATACCACATGGGCATAGAATAATTTTTAGCTGGATTCCATATGGTTGATATAGATAACATCGTTATTTTTTTTAATTCACCAGGGTCATCCATATGTCCATATTAGATAGAGCGATTGATAACCAAATAGGAGGTGTATATGTTCCACTAGCCATTGCTACCATCAGTGCAATATCTTAAATTGAACCAAGATGGCAAGAAAAGGCATGCTCAATGTTATGGAATGCGATATATGATTTCATGAGCTTAAATATAGTATACTGCATAAGTAAATTATGTGTTGGATATGTGATTTGCATTATTTAAATTAATAAAATGCGCGCGCGCAAAATTTAGTGCCCATAATTTATAATAATGCAATGTTAAGAAAAAGAACACACATATCTTAACTATGTGTAAATCCATGCAATTTTATCATAGATTCATAGCAAAACACTAACTTGATTTCTAAGATTGAAAAATCAAAATGAGAATAATTTTGGGATCATAAGTTAATCAATCATCACAAGTAGTAAATAGTTCAAAAGAGACAATTCTTAAGTTATTGGATTTGGGTACGGTTATAATAAAAATCTCAAGCCTCCTTCATAAACCAACTCAATTCTTAAGTTGATGTGTTTTATGCGGCCGCATAACATTTTTTAAGCACCAAAGCACGCTTTTTTCCGCACATATCACAAAATACACTCATTTTTATGTGCCAAATGGCCGCATATGCATATGTGGATGCATATGTGGCAGCATAAAATGCATTTTATAACACTACGCATACTATTTATCTATATGGATGATAGCTAAGACTAAGACTTTGAAAGTCATGAGCAGAAATTTCACTTTGATGTGTGAAATATGAGGCAACAAGATGCAAGAATAACCCATTACCTCCTTCAGAATTTATATATTCAGCAAGGGCTTCTGCACTGCGTGGGCCTTCATACCTACAGAACCAATATACTTAGTATTTCATGCACATCTCTATATATAAATTGTCAAAAATAAAAGAAAGACATTTTGAACATATTGAACCTGAAAAGGCATAATTCTATTTACAATATTTAAAGAAAATTCTTGGAAAGTATGGAAACTCACTTCTTTGGCTCCAAGGAACCTTTTGGAAACCATTGGATTGTTGGGTATCCTGTAACGCCATATTTGCTGCACACGCTCTTATGCTCATCGCAGTCAACCTTTATTAATCAGAAAGTATGACAATGAGAATAACATTTTGATGATAATCATATGCTTGGCTGACATGAAACTGCTGCATTTGCCATTTACACAGTTCAAAATCGACTAATTGATTTTACAGCTTAATCTATCTACAAAATAATATTTTCTGTGCATGGAAAATTCAAACATAAATAACGTAACCTTGTCTTTGGCAGAAGAAGAAAGCAGTAAAGAACTACCAAATAAAAGATAAAGAATACTATCTTACCTTTCCAATCAATACAGACTTTGCCTTCTTGAAACTTGCTCCTAAACTCTCATACTCAGGGGCAAGCTTCTTACAATGTCCACACCTGCCAACAATGGACACAAACATCCAAATTCAAATTGCATACACTAGAATCTATAGAAATTTATATTAATGAACCTAATTAACAACCAAAACAAAAGAAAAGGTCACAAAACCGTCCCAAATCAGATCAAATTATAACAACAGAAAGAGCCAAAAGCTCAAAAATCACAACTTTCTTCTCGAAAAGAATCTGAACTACAGATTTCAACGAAACCTCATAACAGATCGCACCAAAACCTCCAGATCCAATAACTAATACCCCAATTCTGGCAACTTTAACCAAATCCAATCATGCTACTGACTTTTAACATAAATTGACATCGGATCAAAGAGATCGAGGTTACCAAGGCGCGTAGAACTCGACGAGGGCGCCGCGATCTTGGCCGACCTCGTTCTCGAAGTTGGATTCGGTGAGCACGACGACATCGTCGCCGTCGGCCAGCGAAGACGAGAAGAGGAGAGCTAGGGTTAGGGCTTGCAGAGAGAAGAACAGCAGCAAGATCTTAGATCTCTCCATGATTTTTTAACTAATAGATTTTATTTTTTTTCTAACAAAAAGATCTCTTTTTTTTTTAAGTTCGAGAGCAGCGAGAGAGAAGTAGAGAGATGCAGGTAAACGATCTATAGCGCGTGACCGATGACTAGAGTCCCGTCACCGCCTGTGACGTTAGTGTCTGCGTATTTTTGAGTGGACTGGACTCGGCCCAATGGGCGTAAATGCTTTGAAGAGGTTGTTGGATTGCATTCGGCTTTCCACATAACTCAACAAACAAGATTCGGGTAAATTGTCAAAAATCCCCCGGCCCTCTTCAAACTTGTGTAAAAAAGCCTGAGCATTTTTCGCCTGTTAAAAAATGCCTGGGCCCAATCAAAACCCCTACGTACGGGTTGCCTGTAATATCTAAACGGCTGCAGTTGCTTGTAATATTTAAGGGCATGTTTGGTTGGGCTGTTGCGAAAAGAGCTTTTAGCAAAAGTGATGATGAAGAAAACTCTTTAAGCAAAAGTGTTATTGTAAAATACGTTTTTTGATTTGAAAAGCTGTTTGGTTTAAAACACTGTTAGGAGTTGTAGAAATGTTGTTGACTGTTTAAATAACCATAAAAGCTATCGTTTTTCTTAATATTTGAGAAAAATCGGTGAAAAAACATCATTTTTTAATCTACGATTTACTTTCAAAAAGAGTCACAAAGATCAAAATATCCGCAGAAAAATATTTGAGATCCATCCTCTCGATTTATGAATTCTTTGTCGAGGTCGAAAGGTTTCGATCGCCTGATGCACGGAGCTTAAAACTTGAATCTTGTTGATCAACCTCTTGATGATCGTGTCGAGCTCAGAGGCTTCGATCGTCCAGGGTTCTTCGTCATCATCATCTTTTAGAGTTTCGATCTAAGGACCTCAATCGCTATGGCGGCTTTGATCATCTCGATCGTCTAGAGATTCGAACTTAAAAGATGCTGATGAGATAAATCTAGTGTAAAGGTCGGGTTGTGGTGATGAGAAAGAGGAGGTGATAAGAATAAGAAAAAAATTTAGGAAGAGTTTTTTTCTCAAAATCTTTATATTTTAGCTTCTGAAAAAAGAAGTTTTTTTTCTTCTTTAGCTCCAAAAATGCTTTTGGACATAGGACTTGTTTTGTATTTTTTTTTTCAAAAATGGTTTTTTAACTCCAAACGAGCTCTTGGAAGCTTAAAACGCTCAACCAAACGGGTCTTTAGTAGTTGCATATAATATTCAAACAGTTGAGAAAATGCAAAGCCTAAATGAAATAAATCCTAGGATTTTTTCATAAAGATTTCGAACAGTGGGCCCTTCCAAACAATTTTAAAAATTACAAGGGTTTTTAGACAACTCCCGAATAGGCTGAGAGTTTTTTGACAATTTATCCTTCTCAATTTTATGTGTCTTGCTCCTGGCATATAAAGATTGTCCTAGAAAACCATGTACCCATAAACCGAATCTTTTCGCAAATGTTATAAAAAGCAGTTGACAAATATATATTTGACATTCGGTGTTTATTAAATTTTATTTGATTTCTACAAATCAATTAAATAACAAGTTATTCGTTCCGAAAAGAATTGTTTTTTACTGCAAAATGATACTCGTATTTCTTAAAGATTTATTAAATTTATTGCTACAAATTTTTGGTTTATATATACAAAAAAAAATCAGTTTTTATTAAAATTTTAACAATGAACAAAAAGATCTACTTATTTTGAAAATATTTGAATTTGTTTTATAAGAAAATATCGGCATAACATAATTTGATTCTTTACGGGGAAAAAGCTCAGATTTGCTTTATAGAGTTCTATAGATTGCATGGTTTGAAAGGGTACAATAAAAATTTAAAGCCACTTGAAAGAAGTAAATGCACAAAAATTTATAAAACTCCCATAAACTTGGAAAAAAATAGAATAGGATTGTTTGGCATAGATGATATATTAATAGCTTTCACGAAATATAGTAATGACGGAAGCATGCCTTATATAACTTGCGGATTTTGGAAGGTCTTGAAGGAAAAACAAAGCTTATTTGACTATAACTATTCTATATGTTTTTGATCATGCACACATGCTTCTTACCGCAAAACATTAGTAGAAGATCTTGTAAAGAAACATAGACACACAAGCTATTCTGTATAAACATCATTGAAAATCAATTTGAAGTAAAAAAGCAAAGCAAGATCCTCGAAGATATTCTTTAACCGTCTCGAGATAAAATTTTCATGACTAACACAACTCAAAATAGTTTTTTAACAAAACAAAGATTGACCAAGGATCTAAATCAATTAGAACACAAGAAGCATGTTTACAATAATCCAACCCCCTTAAACAATTGATCAAAAGTACAATGAAAACAAGATATTTCTTGTTATGATCTAAACTACTTCAAAATGTGGGGAAGTAAGAAGATAAATCATACAGTATTATATGTCTTGCAAATGATGACCCGGCTTCATTTTTGTCTGTTGTAATGTAGATAGATAGATTAGATAGACAGACCGAGCTCGATGGAAAACCTTTTATTTGACATTGTGTTTCGAGATCCCGAGCTTGTTAAGGAAGGAAGTCTTCGAGCGCCGTTTGCCTTGAGTGCGGTCTTTCGTTTCATCTCTAAACATTCCTTCCGGATCAAGGGAAACCTTCCTTCGCTGAATCCCCTTTTGGGAAGAGCCAAGTCTCCGGCAGAGTATAGTAGTTTACTTGCTTACTCGTGCCGGGTAAGCAAGCAAAACCGGCTTTCTTAGGGGGAAATCGAGTCCTAATTACTGGCAGGAGAAGGAGAGCTTCTCTTTTTCCCAGCTGACAAGGGGATATACCTTAGACCAACGGAATGGAGTGAAATTCCTTCCGTTGTACTGCTAAGGAAACTATTGGGGAAGCATGTGTTGGGCTTGCATTATCAAAAGAGAAATCAAAAGCTACAAAGTAATTTAGCCACATATATTATCAAAAAAGAAAACTTTATTCATAATAAAATTAACTTACAATTGTTGTTGATCCATCTCCAAAAGTAAACCCTAATTTCCATGACCGAGAGAGATGATGAAACCCTAACCTATACATGACTTTATATAGTACTTCGGGAGAATTAAAACAAACTATAAAGAATAACTAAAAAATACAAATCGTCGCACAAAATCTGGACTCGATCTGCCTCTGAATTTCAGCCGAATCTCCCATATGGGACAAATCGGCCGAACTTTTCGGACCCGGGCATTTCTTGTTTCTTCCATAAAATTTTGCCAAGTCTCTAGATTTCCAGAGTTTGTTTCAAATCTGCTAATTTGTTCTCAAATTTTTGATTTAGTTCCGATTGATTTCCATCGTACGTACGTATTCTACTTTTTTAGAACAATTTCCAGTCGTTTTGCGTTTAAGTCCTGTAACCTGCAATTAATGACAAGAACATCCAAAATAGCATAAAATATGAAATAGAAATGATAAATGTTATTAAAAATGTGCAATAAATTACACAATCAATTAGAATTACTCAGTGCCAAAAAAAGTTTTCGTATTAATTGTTAATTTAACCATTTTCTAAAAAACAAAAGAGAAGACAAAAACATTGTAAGTATAACAAAAAAAAAGACGGCCCTTGATAGAGCAGAAGACATGGATTCATATAGCGAATTCCAAAATTTTGAAATACAGGCTTCTTGTTGTAAAAGTGATAAATAAGTTGAATATCTCATGTGGTTTTGTCTTCGTATAGTTTACCCTTGATAGTATGCTTTTGTGGTCAATGTGGTGAGAGAGTAAAAACGACTTTAGGCTTCCGTGGATGTTAAGTCACTCAAATGCCTAATGATTCATGTGCCTACTTTTAATTTTGGTTATTTATCTGCTGTGCTAAAAAAACAAATTGTGTATTTTAATGTCATTTAGACTATAAATTACAATAAAATGCTGCATTTTATATGACAAGCAAGCGACTCTAAAATGGCCTCAAAATATTCTCCTTTTATGATATATGTACGCAAAATTTCCATGTCCTGTCTTTGTAGAATGGACGTCGATATGTTAAATGTTTATATTTTGCTTTTACCTTTCCTTTTCCTATTTTTTTTGTGGGAATTTTCCAGGACAATCAAAATGAGCTAATTATGCTATATCAATGGTAGAAAAAAGTGCAACAACGGGAGAAACATTTACAATGCCCAAATTTCCTTAAGCAGTATGGACAATACTAAGCGAGTTTTCCCTCTTGCTAATATTCTCTAGGCATTGAACTAATTCTAACCGGGAAATAATACATAATCGAGGAAAAATATGAAAAGAATAAATTTGATTGGGCCACGACATAACGAGGAACATTGCACACGAATGCAGCCGATCAATGAAACCAGAAACACCAATCGATGATCAAATTTCCGAGATCCGACAAGTAAAGCTCGTCCAACCAAATGAAATGTGCATATATATATCCGCAAAATACATTATACACACATTCTATTCTGAGAGAGATCTGTGAGGCAAGTATCAAGAAACCCATTTTATAATTTGCACCCACTCTCCCACATCATCGGCCAAATATCATCTATGTCATCCCATATCTTTGCCTCCGATCCCTCCGAATCCCAATCAAACCAATCATC
The DNA here is from genome assembly GCA_030015575.1 of Agapanthus africanus. Classification (NCBI taxonomy): domain Eukaryota; kingdom Viridiplantae; phylum Streptophyta; class Magnoliopsida; order Asparagales; family Amaryllidaceae; genus Agapanthus; species Agapanthus africanus. The sequence goes on from CM057341.1 coordinate 130,051,520, forward strand.
AACTTCCCCTTCCTCATATGATGATGGCCCCTCTTCACCCTCTTCACCCACATTCACACCCATGGGCCCCTCATCACCCTCCTCGTTCATTAACAAGTGGGGCCCACTCTCACAAGAGGGCCCACCCCGTCCCTTCTCATTAGAAGAGTCTATGACCATGCCCTCCCCTTGCTCACTTCGAGCGCTCTTCTCATGCTCGTCTCTTGTTGTGCTTTCATTGGTGGCCTGTTGTTGTTGTTGTTGTTGTTTTTTCTTCTTCTTGGTTGGCCTCCCTCCTTTTTGCTTGCTCGAAACTTTGATGAGATCGATGAAGACGGGTTTGAAACCGCTGATACCGTGCCGAAAGCTATACATTTTTCGACTGAGATGTGAGTTCCAGTAGTTTTTGATCTCGTTGTCGGTTCTGCCAGGAAGGTGAGCAGCTATCACAGACCACCTATACAATGCATATCACTGATACATTAATTATGTGTAAATAATTATGTGCAATGGAAACCATAACTAAGTAATGAAAGTTTAATCATAGACATGATCAAGCCAAGTACAACATAGTTCCCAGAACCTTGATCTTGATCTTGGTTGTTCTCAAAAAAAAAAAAAATTTAATCCTGTGAAACAAAATTGATGGAACATTAATTATTAAGCTGCTATTGCTTGTTTAATTGACGCACATGGCAAGGGTTGAAAGTCGGTCCGGGTTTGCTCGAACCCGGCCGGACCCAACTCGATATTTCCAGGCTTTTTTGGCATGCTATACGCGTTCGAACCCAAATGGACATGTTTAAAATTAGCTATAATATTTTCGGGCCATGTATGGGTTTAGTACAAAACCCGTCCGTCCGAACCCTGAACCTGGCCCGAACCCGTTTCCTAAATTGAACCCGACTAGATCCAATACATAAATCATAGATAAAACATTAGCAGTCATTCAAGTTATAATCCATTGCATATGATTTAAAATTATTTCTTTCAATGTGTGTGTGTATATATATATATATATATATATATTTATTTACTTAAATTTTACCTCTTCCATTATTTTAATAATTTACAACGGACCAAACTTAAAAAGCTGTAAGATCCGACCCGTTCACTTAAATCCGAAAACCCGTCCAAACCGGTCTGAAACCGAAGTTTTGAGTTTGGGTATAATGCATTGCAAACCCGACGGGATCGGATGGTTTTCGGGTTTAGGTTTTTAATATCAGTCCGGGACAAAAATTGTCAAAAACCAGCCGGACCCGGCCAGTTTTCACCCCTGCACATGGCACGTGTTCATCAAGTTGGATTTTTTTTTACAAGCTGCAAAGGATTTGGTGGTTGTCTTCACTTCAGAATTTTTTTTATGCCACGACATGCCTTCATACCTTTCAAAGTTTCATGTGACGACTTCATTTGGTGGCACGTCCATTCTTTGAGTCATGGTATTTTCATGGGACCAAACAATAAAATAATTGGTTACTTCAACTGTATTCATCGAAAAAACAATTATTCTTTTTCTCTCGTGGCCTCATGATATATACTTTTTTAATATTATATATAAATAATTTAATAAGGTTTGCTTTTTAAGGAAAAGAATTAAAGTGTTTCGAAAATGACTTCTTAGGCTACAACTTTAAGAATTAGCTTAAAATTGCATGCAGTATTAGAAACTAAAATGAAAGATCCACTATGATTATGATCTATACATCCTCTAATTAAAATAGTCATGTTAAAAGTTTCTCTATTGAAATAGCTATTTAGTGGGAGGTCGCTCTTCAACTGTATCTCAAAATCAAATTGTATTGAAAATATAGGGCCAGTTCGGATGAGTGGTGTGAAACCATCGTTTTGAAACCATGGTTTTGTAACTAAACCATATTTTAAGGTGTGTTCGGAAGAGCGGTGTGAAATCATGGTTTTGTAACCAAACCATATTTTAAGGTGTGTTCGGAAGAGCGGTGTGAAACCATGGTTTTGTAGCTATGGGATATTTGGATTACCTAAACTAAGGTTTTGTAACCATGAATTTGGGAGAAAAATTCATGAAAGAATAAAAATTCTACTTAAAACCCCTCAATTTAACAGAAAAGGCCCCCCTCTTTCTTCCCGACCGTTCAAATTAAGCGGTGGTAACAGTCAGCGGCGAAAAAATCTACTCTAGAAGGGCTTGCACTATGCAAGCTAGTGCAAGCCCCTCTAGAGTCCTTGGATGAGCTCCTCTTGCATGTGGGGGGCCCATCCAAAGGTTATGCAGGGGCTTGCACCATGCAAGCCCTTGAATAATAGATTTTTCCATTAGTGCTCAGCATATGATTTAGCTTGAAATGGAACGTGGGTCCCACACCCTTGCAAAGGTACTGTGAACCATGTGATAAAAGTTGATGCTCGAGGCTAAAGTCTAAAACCCAAATGCAGAGCAACAGGTGCTCAGCACAGCAAAAGTTGTGGAAAGTGCCTAATCTCCGTTGGGTTTTGTCTTGACACTTACTGTTGCCCACAATATTGACAAGAAAAGTTTTTAAATATAAACACTCCAAATTATGCTAAAAATTTATAAAAACTCAGTTAACTTTTCTTGCATATAAAAAAAACACAATCATTGCTTGTAGCTATAAAAGGTTATAAAACACGCATTAGGTTTTAACGGGGTGAGTGCTACAGTAGTTAAATGTGTCGTTCATGTAATATTAGTGGAATGTTAATAAAGTTTCGTAGTTGCACTTAATAATTTATTTTGTAGGTATTCTTATTTATTTATAATTATTATAATATCTTTAGAAATTATATTGTTGGATCATGCACCGTGAAATGTCACTTGAATAAAGATACAGTCTAATTTAGTAATTTTTTAAATTGAGTACTTAACTTACAACTAGCATATATGATAGGCAGAGTTGTGAAAAGTTATCATGCATAACACTAACATGTAAGATATGGTGGGGTGTCTCAATTACCGAGAATAGAGATTCTTCAGGTGTATGTCATGAGCGCATATAATGATATGCGTAGTACATGACCATATTTGATTTCTTAAAGATATGTCATCTATACAGAATGGAGAATTCAAACTGTTACATAATCTCTTTGACTAAGTTTTGATATGATGGTAGATCTTGTCGTTTAGTGAAGAACAACAGACCTGAAATACTGGAGTGCTTGAATGTGGTTAGGAAAACTATGATTGTCTAGATCGGATCCAACATTCTCATATTGATGAGAATTAGTTTACGGTTCAATCCCATAAAAGCGTTAAATCCTGTACATGTATTTTGGAAATTATTTTTTTCAAAATTATATTATTATTATTATATTTATTTTCGAAATGAATTTATTGTGTTCATGGGTAATTGAAGATTTGGATTTTAAGCAATTAGGTGATTTTACCCCGCTCAATTATATATTCATCATTCTTAATTTGCTTGGAAAATTTGATTTTTCCGGATTATTTAATCTGAACTTTTGCGGAGCATTCTACATTTTTAATCCGGTTAAAATTCAAGGTTCGGTACAGATGAATCTGAATGATCCTGATACAATCTTACATACGAATAATTAAAAAAACATTAATTATCATATCACAAGGCCAAAAAATCTTTGGGAAGTGGCATTGGCTTTAAAATGCAAGACTAAAATTATATGATCCAAAAACTCCATGAAAATGTAGGGTTTAATTACCTATTTCCAATGGAAGTATGAAGTTTGACGATGGTCTCTTCCTCCTCCTTTGTAATGTTGCCTCTCTTGAGGTCATCTCTCAAGTAGTTGACCCACCTCAGTCTACAGCTCTTTCCACACCTTGATAGCCCTTCATATAATCAATGCAAAACAAAAAAATATATAAATATAATATTAACGTACCTGCAGTAACTTTGTGTCATGTAAGAACAATTAATGTACCTGCATTTTTGGGCAATGATCTCCAAGATCCTTCACCATGGTCTAGGATGTACTTCTTGAGTATCTCATCCTCTTCACTTGTCCATCTCCCCTTCTTCATTCCCACTTTCTCACAACATGGAGCTCTCCCCATCTCTCCCTCTCCCTCTCTCTCTCTCTCTCCTCTTTCCTTCTCTTCTCTTATTAAGAGCACTTTTTGTCCTTTTTTAAATCAATCAATGCTTTGTCTTCCTGTGATTTATGAATTGCGTTTTCTTTTTCTATTTTCTTTTTCTAAAGCCAAAGGGCTTGTGGACTTGCAGTTTTTCAGCGCTTGAAAATCTTTTTATACAAGTAATTTTGGATGTATAAATCTGTAACTATCTGGTTTTAATTTTTTTGATTTTAAATCTTTAAAAAAAAGTTAACCTTTTATTTTACTTTCAAACAAAACAATCTTTCCAAGTGTCTGGAATTTTCTTTTACTTTTGCACGAGAGGAAAATTTAAATTTCGTGTCGCACATTTTTTGTGTGTGAGGGAGGGGATTGGAACCGGATGGCTGAAATTAAAAGAGCCAAGTTAAATTTTACATTTGAAAACAATGTTTTTGTGCGCATGTGTGTGTGAGAGAGTTTATTCCGAGGTTTTCCTCATTTTTTATATTTATTTTTTTTTATATAAGCCGGGCTGTCGATACAGCTTTAAAGTTTGCATATTATATATATGAGGTTAATGGAGGAAAGGTGCCATAGGAGGGGATTTCCTCCTATGGCGTCGGAAAAATGCATCCTCCGTGAATTTTTTCGACGATCGGCATATATCATCTTCATCTTTATCATCTAAGATGTTGATACACCAAATTTCATGTGATTATACACTTTTTTCACCATTGATTTAGTTGGTGCAAAATTAATGGTTTACCGACAATAGAACTTTTTACATTGCTGATTCAACGGTGAAAAAGTAGTGGAATCATATGAAATTTGGTGTATGCACATCTTATATGATAACGGATCCTGATCGTCGGAAAAAATGGTAGGGTTTGTATTTTTTCGACGCCATAGGAGAAAATCCCGTCCTATGCCTCTTTTTCCATTATTCTCTCATTCTCTCTCTCAATATATATACATGTATATGTATATATATAACTTTATTTTATTAAAAATAATATATTGGACTGCATCATTCACCATCTAGATTTCTTGTGAAACTAAGATGAATCCATGAACCCGATTCCTCTTTAAAAGAATTATACTTTTTTATCAGTTATGAATGAACCACTAATCCTGTAGGTCTAAAATTATAAATGTAGACTCTATGTCTACTTAAATAGAATAAAAAACTGTAATGATCGAGCAGTCAAACTCGAAATATCGGCCTTTTTGCTAACAAACAGATATGATTGAAGGAGTTTGTAGAGCGTTTTTCGTTACCTTATTGAGATAGAAATACGCGTTATTTGTCAGGCGTATTACAGATTTCTCCTGCCAAACACGAATTTATTGATTGTGGGGATCCAAATCTCCGGCAGCCGCGGACTAAACTGCCGTTAATTACCCGTCGCATTTGGAGCGAGAGAACCTCCAATCAACACATTAAATAGATCATGCGAACTTGATATGCAGTATGCGTCTGTGTGTGTCTTGAGAGTGTTTTGGATATATCGGGAGCATCGCAAAGTTTACGGGGGTCCCGCTACTCGAATAGCAGGTTGGGGGTTAAGGGGGCCAGCAGCGTCCTTACGAAATACGGGACAACACCTCGTTAAAAATTTTTTTAAGGGGAGAAGGCTTTTGAGTGGGGGGAGGGCGTGTCTATTTTATTTATTTATTTATTTTGTAAAATATTTACAAGAAAAACAGAAGTGAGGAATGCGCGTGTGCCACGTGCGTACTTAGCAAAGTGCGCACGTGACGAGGTGCTCACCCAACGAAGTGCGAGAGAGTGATGGGAGCCAAAGGGTCCCAAATGGACCAAAGGTCCAGTGAGGAACGTACCTAGCGAGGTGTGCACCTGCGCTGGTACGTACCTGACATGATGCGCACCCAATAGGATGTGCATCTAGCCAAATGGGCACTTAGCGAGATGCACACCTAGCACGATGCAAGTAAAGGTCGAAACTCAATGGAGCTACAACTCAAATACTATCACGCTCCGCTTCTCGGTGTACGAGAAAGGAGACGTGGTCAGGCCACGACATATTTACTTAGAAATAAATACGTTAAGCACAAATAAACAATATAAATAAATGCATAAGAATGACAAGAGATATAAAATAAATGTCAACTTTTATTAACATTCATCTTTACAATACATAGCTTTGAAAAGGAAAGTACAAGGATATAAAGCAATGCCTAAACAGTAGCATGTGAAATGAAAAGTAAATACAAGAAAAAGCTAGAAGTCTGGCTGCTATGTGAACTGGTCCAAGTCGTCCTGGCTGGGCTCGATCTCCTGAAAGTCCGGTCCTCCTGACGAACATTCCAAAGAAAGAAAGAAATATGAATGTCGTCAGCGAACTAACGCTCGGTAAGTCCCAGAAGTAAGAATAGAATATGGCAAGTAGAGAAAATAGAACTGATAATATGTACAAGAATAGGTTTGTTATACTAACATAGTTGTTTGTAACTTGGTACAGAATGTATCAGTGTATACGAGAGGAGTTCAACTATCCCGTGGACTATGGTAATATGTAAGCACAAGCCCCCGTCAAAACCCACGGGACAACGGCACGATAGTTCATGTAGGTGTCTTTTAGTGTCCATCATCGTGCCACTTTTAATACATTTCGTACCAATCTACCACTTTAATCCCGTAATGTGTTGTATAGATTATAATTATCGGACTTATCAAGACTATAGATACAGGTTGTTCATATAATCTGGTTCAGCATGTAAACAAGTAGTCATGTAATCAAGTCAAGTTATAAGCATGGTTCAGTCAAGTCAAACATGTTTGCATGTTGATATGGTTCGGTATTCAGGTTCAGATTCAAGTATACATATTAGAGTTTGGATTCATGTTTGAATTGGATTCTAGTTTGGATTGAATTCAAGTTGATTTAGACTCAGACTTGAGTCAGACACTTAGAACTGATTTGGATCCTAAATTAGATTCGGAAGTTATCGGTAACTGCTGCATATGGACGGTAGGATTTGTGTCTTTTTTCAAGACAATTATCATTGATAACACCGTTAAGTTTTTCTACCTTAAATAGACAAGCACTCACTTTCTCCGGCTCTCTGAGGCTCAAGAGAATTAATCCCGCTTAAATCTATATTTACTAAAGTCCTTTACAGTGTTTTATATAGCTCGAGAGGGTTTTATGAAAAATATTTTTAATATAGTTTCAAAATAATCTCGAGAAATTATTTATATTCTTTAGGATTTCCATGGATGTGTATTTTAAGAATCGAGATATTTTAATGATAAATATCTTAACTCGAATAGTTCATGTTATTTTGCTGTAAACTTATCTTGTATTGATATCTTGATATATTTTGATGAAACTTGTAATTCTATTATTTGAAAGAATTATTAGTTATTATATTATGAAAATATATAAATCTGTAATATTTATATAATTATAAAATTTTTAATTTTATTATTAAATATAAAATTTCGTTTTTCTTAAAAATCGTATTAAAAATCTTTCGAGACCGACTGCTCTGTGAGGAGGTCTGCATCTCGCTCTACTAGTCATGTGCGATAATCCGTACCATCCAATAGCGGGTTCTCCAAATGGATTGTAGAGGTATAATTGCAAAGAGTTTTGATAATACAATTATAAAGAAAACTGGTTTTAATAGTAGATGGTATTTAAATGTAATATGGTAATTGTAACCAAGAATATGCTAAAAGAGTATCGTGCTATGGAAACCATGTGTGTTTGTGATGGGTAGGTTATTACCCCGTGAAGTTTTCTAAAAATATAATTAAGCAAAACAATTAAATATGGTAGATACAAAATTAATGGTATTTTAATATAAAAGTTGATTTAAGATTATATTTCATGTTATTTTTGAGTGAAAATTGGTCCTAAACATTTTTAATAGTGTTACAAATATTGTGTAAAAATTGGATGAACAATATGTAAGTAAAAAGTGAGATTTTAGAGTTTAGAAGATTTACATCGGTATTAACTCCACTTACCGATATTTGTTTTGAAAAGAGATTTTGAAGAAGGGGGGGGGGATTAGGAGGGGGGATTAGAAGGAACTTACAAATTGGAAGGGTGAAGAGGAGGTAGAAGAAGATAGGGTAGTTGCCGAGGTGTTGCGGGGTCGCCGGAACTTACTTGATTTCTCGCCGGAAGTTGGTCGTTGGCTAACTCCACTTGTACTCTTCTTGTACTTAAGGAAATTTAAGGGTTTTGCTTAGAATTTTCAGAATGAGGAAGGGCTAGGGTATGTGGTTGTATTTATAGTATGGAATTAGGATTTTGGAATTGAAAGAATGAATTAAAATGCATTTAAATTTGATTTTAAGGTAAAATTGAAGTCTCTGTTTGATTGCTTTCTATGTGCAGTGTACGTGCAAACTTTTGTGCTTCTAAAAAATTTAAAAGAAAATTCAGAAAAATAATGTGTCTGAGAGGATTCAAACACAGGGGCTAAGTTACAACAGTGCAATACTTTACCAGTGAGCTACAAGTTATTTTTACTGTTCTTAAACAAAAATAACTTATAAGTTGTACGCAGGCTTGTAAACTCCTTTCTGTATATTGAACTGAAAAATTTTGTACAGTAAATTCAGAGTCGTTACAAATACAAAAATAAATTTCGACTTGAGAAGATCAAATGGGGCTTTTTTCCCCTTTCTATGAAGCCTCGGGACGTGAGCACATGAGTTTCTTCTTCTTTCTCTCTTCTGTTGGATCGTGAGCAGAGAGATAAAAAAATTTGTTTCTTTGTTGATTCTAGCGGGAGATCTGTACCCTTCTTAATGGATTAATGGCTAAAAACGATTTTATTTTTAAAAGAGAGAAGAATTTGCCTTGGATTTACTTAAAAAAAAGCATGGAGGAAGAAGAAGAAGAAGACCTTAAGAGAGAGCGACATAAAACCCTAAGTTTATTTTGAGGAATTAAAAGTTGTTCATTTATCGTCATGTTTACCTTTTATTGGCTACACACTTTACATTTTGGTCCTTGGGCTATACAAAATGACACTTATGCCTCCCCATATTTTATGTGTTTATTGTCTTTTGCACATAACCCAATTGCATTACAAAATTTGGCTTTTTGCCTCTTTAATTTACATTCATTTTCTAAGAATTACATTTTCATTTATTCACTACATAATTTTTGTTTCTTCATGGCATGGGTCGACCGCTCTCTTGCTCGGGCTTGATCTTGGTTTGGGCCCACTTGGTTTGGTTGTCGATTATGACTTTGACTTGGTCAACATGGTGTAACTTTTGACCCCAACGGAGTTCATTTATATTAAAGGTTTTCTTTTTCGCTTCTTCAAGTGATCCCCCATGTTAAATGGTCAAATTTGAACGGACGTTAATTCCAGCTTGGGTGCTTGTTCCATGTATGCCACCAAATTTCTTTCATGATTCTATGCTTAGATCGGTGGTAAAACCATTAGGGTGACTTCTAAAAATAGATTTGAATACTCCGCATTGCACCCGGAACAGATCAGGCTCTTGTTTGTGTGGAGATCGACATAAAAAATTAACCCTCCCTGAAAGACTTTGGATTGGTGTTTCAGAAAAAAAGAAAATTTTCTTCAACCTTATTAATTAGAGAAAGAGACGAAATATATTGTAATACTTGTGGCAAGCATGGCCATGTTGAAGGACAATGCAAATGAAGACAAAATATCGCCATTGTATCCTCAAATACGCACAAAGAGATGCACAAAGCTCTGATGGTTGATAAAAACGCAAAGGACAAATCATTTATTGGAAATAATCCATGGATGATTGATACTGATGCAAGTGGGTCAAAACAAACACAAAGAGTTCTCAATCGTGGATGTCTCAACTGGGAAACATGCTGATATGTCTTTGGATTAATTAATCCTATATCATCTCATGACGCTAGTGTAGAGAAACAATTATCCTGCGCTATTTTGCCAATTGATAATGTTATTCATCACGATCTCGAAATTGATGTGCTGCCGCCCTTGATACTCAAAAAGAGTTATGATGGAGGTCTTGATCTCCTTCAGATGTTGTCCTCCGTCGATCTGTCGCGAGCGTTGATGAGTGTTGAGATTGGTGTTGAAGGTTGTCTCCTTGGACGTGTGGATCTCAATGGGTTGATTTTGAGGTGAAACCGAGCTACTTGCAAAGAAGTCCCGGGGTGATTGTACCACCGTAGGACCCTCCGACGATCAAGTTAGCCGAGAAAAATGAGCAGAGTAGCGGCTTTGTTGGATTAAAATTGCTTTACCTGAGTCGTCTGGAAGAGAGGATTTTATAGTGGTCGCATGGAGCTAGCTGGCGCGAGATCTTCGCCGTCAGTTACACCCCTGGCGTTACGTCTACGTAAATGACGGGATCCCTCCATTAATGATGAGATACGCTCGTTAATGGAGGGATACGACGGCGTGGAACGCGGGATGTTGGGTGGCGGATATCTTGCTTCTGGCGAGATACGCGGAGCCGTGGCGGAGGCGCTTGGGCTCCGCGTTCTTGGTTGCTCGGTAAAACCGGGAAGGCTTAGTTCGGCGGGAGACTCGGAGGCGAGCGGGAGGCAGAGGAAGCTCGGTTCTGTGATAGCTCGGAGGCAAGCTGGGAGGGCTGAGGAAGCTCAGCGTGTAGGAGGGCTCAGAGGCGGGCTGATGGTTATTTGTAAGGCGAGCATAGGAGTGTTCTGGGAGGCCATCGAAGGCCAGGTCAATCCTCGGGACGAAGGCCCGGGAAATGCCTTCAATGTATCGTGCTTGCTCATGTCTCGTAAGTCCCAGGACATGTCACCTATCACGTGTCATGATCTGGGAAATTCCCACTTATGAGTATCATTATTAGCCCCCTACCCTCGTCTCGACCTATTTATGGGCCGGGTTGAGAGTGGTCTGATCGGTTTTCTAGGCCCAGCCTGTTGCCAAAAATCTATCGGCTCGGATTTCCCGGACGACTTGGTGTAGGGCAGTTGCGTCGTTCAGATTTATGAGCTCACGTGACGTATTCTGGACGCTTGGATCTTCGCGTGCATCTTTGATGACATCAGCGGATCAGGGAAAGGATCGTGCATTAAAGAGGGAGCGCCGATTCGTTCGCACATCTGTTGAGGTGCAGGCCACGTGTCCAACGCGGATTGGTGGATGCGACAGGCTGTCGCTGTCGCCTGCGTCCGAAGGGACGTCTCCAATGGTCGTTCGACACGTGGGGTTTTGACGGCTGGCAGACGCGACGCTTTGTTTTGGCGGGGGCGAAGTCTCGGCCATCATTTGGCACGAAGCTCTTGATGCCGTCAAGGCGTTAATGCCGGAGTTTGTTGACGGTGAGCTCCGTGCTTGGGTCCCGCTTTCGGTGGACACGCCGTAAGCCGCTGGCACCGGGGGAGGGACGGTTACGGAAGTAGAAGCTCCGGCCCCTGAGGGCGGTGCCGAGCAAGGCGAGATCCGGGCAGAGCCTGCAGCCTGAGCTTTTTTGTTTTTCCCTTTAATTTTTCTCAATTTTTGTAAGCCTCCGGGCACTTTTTGTAAGGTTGAGGAGCCAAGAATACCTTGTAAAGACTTTCGAAATATGAATAAAACTGGGTTTATTTTCCTCTGCATGACAATGTGTTTCTTGCGTGAGTACTTGAGCCTGCCGGTCTTTTCCTCGATTCAAGTGTTAGGCCGTAGGTCGATGACCGGACTTTTAGATGACGATCGCGCGTCGAGTGTAAGTCAATTAATCGCCAAGTGCAGGAAGGTCGGTGCCCTCCCGCCTCCGGAGTCGAGGTGGCAATCGTTCACTTAGAATACATCGGAAGATCCCTCAGTGTAGGAAGGTCGGTATCTGCCCATTTCTTAGAGTCAGACCGACGACCACGTCTCTCAGCGTAAGTTGAATAATAGCCAAGTTACAATTGGTCGGCATTGACTGATTCCCCCTTGATGTAGTTCCTAGACCCTCGTCTCGGGATGGTAGGAATTTATCACTTGGAGGTTAGCCGAGCAGGGATTTGTGCGGTTGCCCCTTGGTGGGGCTTCGATCTTAAGTGTCGGTGGGTAGGAAGTTACCCGCTAAGGATTGATCAAGCAGGGAAGCTGCTTGGTGGCCTCTTGATGAGGGCTTCGATCCTTAGCGTAGGTGGGTAGGAAGTTACCCGCTAAGGATTGACCGAGCAGGAAAGCTGCTCGGTGGCCTCTTGATGAGGGCTTTAGATCCTTGGCGTCGGTGGATAGGGAACTACCCACCAGGGATAGACCGGGCAGGGAAGCTGCTCGGTGGATTCTTGGTGATGGCTTTGATTCTTAGCATAGGTGGGTAGGAAGTTACCTGCTAAGGATTGACCGGGCAGGGAAGCTGCTCGGTGGCCTCTTGGTGAGGGCTTCGATCCTTAGCGTAGGTAGATAGGAAGTTACCCGCTAAGGATTTACCCGCTAAGGATTGACCGAGCTGGGAAGCTACTAGGTGGCCTCTTGATGAGGGCTTTAGATCCTTGGCGTCGGTGGGTAGGATGTTACCCACCAGGGATTGACCGAGCAGGGAAGCTGCTCGGTGGCCTCTTGATGAGGGCTTTGATCCTTAGCGTAGGTGGATAGGAAGTTACCCGCTAAGGATTGACCGAGCAGAGAAGCTGCTCGGTGGTCTCTTGATGAGGGCTTTAGATCCTTGGTGTCGGTGGGTAAGAAACTACCTGCTAGGGATTGACCGAGCAGGGAAGCTGCTCGGCGGCCTCTTGATAAGGGCTTTAAATCCTTGGCGTCGGTGAGTAGGAAACTACCCGCCATAGATAGACCGGGCAGGGAAGCTGCTCGGTGGCTTCTTGGCGAGGCTTCGATCCTTAGCGTAGGTGGGTAAAAAGTTACCCGCTAAGGATTGACCAGGTAGGGAAGCCGCTCGGTGGCCTCGTGAGGAGGGCTTTGATCATTGGCGTAGATGAGTAGGAAACTACTCTCCAGGGATAGACCGGACAGGGAAGCTGCTCTGTGACCTCTTGGTGAGGGCTTCGATCCTTAGCGTAGGTGGGTAGGAAGTTACCCGCTAAGGATTGACCGAGCAGGGAAGTGCTCGGTGGCCTCATGGTGAGGGCTTCGATCCTTGGCGTAGATGGGTAGGAAACTACCCGCCAGGGATAGACCGGGCAGGGAAGCTGCTCGGTGGCCTCTTGGTGAGGGCTTCGATTCTTAGCGTAGGTGGGTAGGAAGTTACCTTCTAAGGATTGACCGAGTAGGGAAGCTGCTCGGTGGCCTAGTGATGAGGGCTTCGATCCTTGGCGTAGATGGGTAGAAAACTACCCGCCAGGGATAGACCGGGCAGGGCAGCTGCTCGGTGACCTCTTGGCGAGGGCTTCGATCCTTAGCGTAGGTGGGTAGGAAGTTACTCGCTAAGGATTGACCGAGCATGGAAGCGGCTCAGTGACCTCATGATGAGGGCTTCGATCCTTAGCGTTGATTAGTAGGAAGTTACCCGCTAAGGATTGACCGAGCAGAGAAGCTGCTCGGTGGCCTCGTGATGAGGGCTTCGATCCTTTGCGTAGATGGGTAGGTAACTACCCGCTAGGGATAGACCGGGAAGGGAAGCTGCTCGGTGGCCTCTTGGTGAGGGCTTTGATCCTTAGCGTAGGTGGGTAGGATGTTACCCGCTAAGGATTGACCGAGCAGGGAAGCTGCTCGGTGGCTTTATGATGAGGGCTTCGATCTTTAGTGTTGATGGGTAGGAAGTTACCCGCTAAGGATTGATCGAGCAAGGAGGCTGCTAGGTGGTCTCTTGATGAGGGCTTTAGATCCTTGGCATCGGTGGGTAAGGAACCACCCGCCAGGGATTGACCGAGCAGTAAAGCTGCTCGGTGGCCTCTTGGTGAAGACGAGGATAGCGTGTGCTTGGAAGTAGTGCTGTAGCTTCTTTGAGGCAACGATAAGTGCCAAGACCATCTTTTCTATGGCCGGGTACCTTGATTCCGTGTCTTTGAAGACATGGCTCATGTAGTAGACCGGCTTCTGTACTCCTTCGACTTCTCGGACGAGCACCAAGCTAGCAACTTGATCGGAGACCGCAAGGTACAACAATAGCTTGTCTCCTTCGATTGGTCGGGTGAGTAGTGGGGGAGTTTCCAGGTGCGTTTTGAGCTGCTCGAAAGCGTTTTGACATTCTTCCGACCATTCGAACTTTGGGATCTTTTTCAGGGCTTTGGAGAATGGGAGGCACTTTTCTCCAGATCTTGACATGAAGCGATTCAGAGCGGCCACTCTCCCCGTGAGTCGCATGATCTCAACGTTGCTCTTTGGTGTGTCCATGTTGAGAATGACGCTGATCTTTTCCGGGCTAGCTTCGATTCCTCGGTGGGTAACCATGAACCCGAGGAATTTCCCGCTAGTGACTCCGAACATGCACTTGGCTGGATTCAGCTTCATTTTGTACTTACGGAGGATGTCGAATGTCTCGCCAGGATCTTTGGCGTGTTCGTTCGATGAGCTTGATTTCACGAGCATGCCGTCGACGTAAACCTCCATGTTCTTCCCGATCTACGGTTTGAACATTTTGTTAACTAGGCGCTGATATGTAGCCCCAGCATTTTTGAGGCTGAAGGGCATCGCTTTGCACTTGGCCGGATTTCTTTCTGTTCGTCGCGAGTGTCTAAGGACCCCTGGAAATCATTTGCGTCTTCGAGGTCGTCGCTCTGCTCTCCGGTAGTGGATGTCGCAGTGAAGCAAATCCTGGCGATTCGCTGGTTCCCGTAGGCCCGGCCTATCCCCCTTTGATCTAATGGAAATTTGATCGCAAGATGGTAGGTCGAGATTTGAGCCCGGAGGGCGTTTAATGTCGTGCGTCCCAGGAGGATGTTGTAGGATGAGAGGATCCTAGCGACGGTGAATTCCACCAATACGGTCCTCATATGGGCCGCTTCCCCTATGTTGAGGAGGAGGGTGATCGCTCCCTCGGCCGGGATGGAGTGGTCGGTAAACACTGATAGGACGTAGGAGGTTGGCTGTATGTCGGACGACCTTAGTCCTATGCGCTGGAAGCAATCATAGAAGAGGATGTCTGCCGAGCTTCCGGAATCGACCAGTATCCTTTTTACCTCATAACGGTGGACCCATGCCGTTATTATGAGTGGGTCGTTGTGAGGCAAGGATATGCCGTGGATTTCTTCATCGGTGAAGATGATCGACTTGGCGGTTTTACTCTTCTTTTGGGGCGGATTTCTTGTACCCCCGACGGGTAGGAGGCAGTGGTTCTCGGATGATCCCCTAGCTTCCAAGGTAACAACTATGATTTGACCGATCGTTAATTCCCCGGGAGGGGGCTGGTTCCCCTGCTCCTGGTAAATCTGCCACTTGTCCGGCAGGTACTTCACCAGGTGGCCAGAGCGGATTAACTCCTCGATGTAGCAACGTAGTTGTTTGCAATTTTCGATAGGATGACCCTGCGACCTATGGAAGGCGTAATACGGGCCCCGGATACGCTTAGCCTCTCTATAGGAGACTGGTGGGAGCTTGAAGAATCTCTCATCCTTGGCCTTCTCTAACAGCTCGGTCTGGGAGATGTTGAGAGGATTGTACTCCTGAAAGTTCGGGAAGTACGGTTTTAGTCGGTCGACCCTCTTCTTCTCTTATCTGCCCCTCTTCTTTTGGTTGGCTTGGTCTCCCCGGGACAGGTTAGCGTTCACCTCCGAATCGAGTTGGATCTCTCGTTCGGTCCAAGCTTTTACCTTAAGCATGGTCTTAAGTTGCGCTAATGCAAAAGAGTGGACCCACTCTTTGTGCCTAAGACCCGACCTTAGGGTGGTGATGACAGTTTCATCCCGGTGTCTGGGAACCTCGAGAAGAGCGTTGTAGAAGCGAGTGACGTATCCCTTAAAGGATTCCTTGTCTCCGCTCTTTATGGTGAAGAGGTAATCGACAGTCCGTTTCTGTCGTCTGTTTCCGACGAAGTGACCAAGGAACTGGGCGGCTAGCTCATTAAAGGTAGAGATGGAGCGTGGCGTGAGCCTTCGGAACCAGTCCCGACCTGCACGAATGAGGTTGGTCGGGAAAGCTCGGCACTGGGCTGCGTTCGAGTTATACTGGAAGCTCATGTTCACCGTGAACGCGTCCATATGGTCCTTCGGGTCGGACTTCCCGTCGAAGAGGGCCACCTTGGACGGCTTGTTCCTGGACGAGACGTGTACGACGAGCAACTCCTTGGTGAAGGGCTTCGTAAGTGAGTCGGCAGCGTACCTGGCCCTTTCACCCGATGGATGACCCTCCCGGTGTATACCCTCGATTTTCTTTTCGAGGGTGTCAAGGCGGTCGTGATACCTTGAGAATTCGGCGCAGTAAAAGTGATGGCCCTTCCCTCTTATGGTCTGTGCCAGGCTGCGACTCCGATTCCGTTCTATCAAATTCCTTAGGTCCCCTGGCGAGGTCCTTCTTGGGTCTCCGCGGCGAGTACCGTTCGTGCGATCCCGTCGAGGGAGAGGGTGTCGGTCATGCCTGGGAGTAGGCGAGCTGACCGATACCTCCTCGGGAGGGACAGGAACGCGACGGGCCTTAGGGCGATGGGCTCTTTCTCGAGACCGCGGTGTGGAGCCATGTAGCGCCGAGCGGGCCATTGAATCGGTCGCCGCGGGGGAGCCGTGGTCGTCAGAGTGAGCATGGCATTGTTCGGTGGTGCTAGCATGGGCGGTGTCATCCGCCCCTCTGCGAAGGTCGTGATCCCTGGGAGGGGGAACGGCGACCTGGGGGCTGCGCCCGCCATTTGGATACGAACAAGGGCGTCTACTATGGACGCGAGCCTGTTAATCCTTGCCGAGAGGGCATGGATGGTGTTCGGAGGGAGAGTAGATCCGTCTGCGCCACCGCTGTAGGGAAAGCGGCAGCTTGTACTGGGATCGTCACAGTTTTCGCTCGCCATGAAGTCGAAAGCGGAAGATTAACTTTCGATGGGTGGAAAAGATTCGATTCCCACAGACAGTGCCAACTGATGGAGGTCTTGATCTCCTTCAGATGTTGTCCTCCATCGATCTGTCGCGAGCGTTGATGAAGGGTTGAGATTGGTGTTGAAGGTTGTCTCTTTGGACGTGTGGATCTCAATGGGTTGATTTTGAGTTGAAGACGAGCTACCTGCAAAGAAGTCCCGGGGTGATTGTATCACCGTAGGACACTTCGAAGATCAAGTTAGCCGAGGAAAATGAGTAGAGTAGCAGCTTGTTGGATTAAAATTGCCTTATCTGAGTCGTCTGGGAGAGGTTTTTTTTTATAGTGGTCGAATTGAGCGAGATGGCCCGAGATCTTTGCCGTCAGTTCGCCCCTGACGTTACGCCTACGTGAATGACGGGATCCCCCCATTAATGTCGAGATACGCTCGTTAATGTGGGGATATGACAGTGTGGAACGCGGGATGTTGGATGGCGGATATCTCGCTTCTGGCGAGATACGCGGAGCCGTGGCGGAGGTACTTGGGCTCTGCGTTCTTGGTTGCTTGGTAGAACTGGGGAGAATTAGCTCGGCGGGAGGCTCGGAGGCGAGCGGGAGGCCGAGGAATCTCAGTTCTGTAATAGCTCGGAGGCAAGCTGGGAGGGCTGAGGAAGCCCAGCGTGTAAGAGGGCTCGGAGGCGAGCCGATAGTTATTTGTAAGGCGAGCATAGGAGTGTTCTGGGAGGCCATCGAAGGTCGGGTCAATCTTCGGGGCGAAGGCCCGGGGAATGCCTTCAATGTATCATTCTTGCTCCTGTCCCGTAAGCCTCACGACACGTCACCTAACACTTGTCATGATCTGGGGAATTCCCACTTATGAGTATCATCAAGTTATCTAATAATCTTCAGGATAAATCCATTGGCCTTTATTTGAGTCATATTTCTGAAGTTTCTGCCATTCCGGCATTTTCCTCAATTCGACAGGAAGAGATAATACAAAAAGATATATCTGTCGGTGTGTTTGAATATGAGCATGCATGCTAACAAATCCCACCCAGCTATTCCGGCAAATACTTTGGAAAGTTTTGTAAATTCGGCGTCTGAGTCCGTTACCTCAGATAACTTTGTTGTACAAAGTTCTAATTCGACTAAATTGGAGTCAGAACGTAATCTTATGATCCCTCTAGCTTGGATTCAAACCACCTCGTCCAAGAAGATGACCCCTAAGAAAAAATTGATTATCGCTACTGCTTTTGGTAAAAATCTTTCTCTATCATGTGGATCCACCTCCTTCAAGAATTCTAAGTAGAAATCGGGTAACAAATAGAGCTCCACTGAAACTCATATTAAATCTCTTGATAATTATGATGATAATAGTATTATGAGTATTGCTAGTTCTTGCGGCGTTATTATCAAGGATTAAAATACTATTAATAGTATTTTTCTATTGGTTAAGAATAGAAATAAGGAAAGTTCTTGATCGTTGGTACTTTGGTGAACATTTTTCTCGGGCATTGGTTGGAGCAAGCAGAGACGGATACATAAGTCTTCAAAAGACTGAATCTGCAGTGCATTCAATCTAGCAGCCATTGGTGTTTCAAATAAACAGAAGCAGCATATGCATTTTCATCAATATTTATATATGACGCACTGAGGATTTTTTGTTAGGTGTATGTTTACCCTCTTTAGAAGTTCTAACGATTGAACGTCGAAACAAAAAGTAAAGTTTAAACAAAACGAAATTTGAGTTTTAAAATTTGACCAGAAAGTCCTGGGTTCGAGACTTTCTATAAGCGCAATCACCTATGGTTAATTACATCTTAATTTCTAAAGAATCACCTATACAGGATATCTTATTAGATTGCTCAAATTACACCACAGAGATCACATTAAAGAATTATAAAATACTTACAAAAAGAAAATAATATAAAGTTAAATAACTTTCATTGTATTTCATTTATTTTTGTATACAATTTGAATGTAAATTACATCGATATTGCAAAATGTACAAAGTTATGAAAAAACCCTAATTTAAGAGTTTCAGTTCTAGACTTGGGGGTATTTTAGTGTTAGGTTTTAACATATATAGATGGATACCACCCTATGTGGGGGCCACCTCATACCAAAGTGGAGTCACTCAAGAAACAAAGATGTTTCATTTAGAAGAGACCCATTTGGGGGTTTCCCGACATTAGGGGAGGGGGTCCTAACAGTAGGAGGCCTCATTTTGAGGCCTCCCGAGAGAATTTGGGGAAGCTTCTTCTTAGAGCTTCCTGCCATCGGGAAGTCCGCTTTTTGGACTTCATGCTTTAATAAAGCATAAGTATTATATTTATACTCATGTATTTAGATATTTTGTTTAAAGTATCATCATTAATCTTTTGATTATTTAAGTTCGTTTGAATAATGGGAGAAGCTCATTTATTTTAGCTTTCAGCACAAGAGTGAAAATGATTGGTGTTCGCACCTGTTTAAGTGCACATCAAATGTCAAGTGCACACTTGATGGAAAATGATTTGATTGACTCGCGCATCTATATACGTGCACACTTGATGGAAAATGACTCAATTGACTTGCGCACCTATATACGTACGCACATGAAGGAAAATGCACGACACGTGCACATATGCTAACGGCGGACTTCTACAATAAAAGTAAAGCCATTTCAGCATAAAAAGAAAAAGGAGTGTGAATGTAAAGTAAGAGGCACTTCTCATTGACGTTAAAAAGATGGACTACAGACTACCAACTAGAGACAAGCAAAAGATAAACAAAAGCTGTTATATCGTTCAAAGTTCACAGCGGTAAAAGACCAGCATTAGTTCATGGATTCTGAAAATAATAAAGAATGTCATGCAGGACATTGTTGGATATGTATGCCCTAGAGGCCTTCATTGTATAGGATGCTAGGGATATGTATGTACATGACAATTTTGCTCAATATGATAGTATGCTATTTGGTTTGCCTTTATCTTAACATGTGATATATTTTACTTGTTATTTCATATCGATTATACATGTTGATAAAACCCTTAGGATGTTTTCTTGACTACCACCGTTATGATGGCAATCATACTTGTGGGAGCTGGGTAGTCGATAAGCACATTCTTAAATGTCCCTAGTCGTGAGAGTATCGAGACTGGGCATCGATACTCCAGAGTAGACCGGTGTATACATTTTTAGACCCTGACGAGGGGCGATGGTTAGTCCCGCAGCCATTGGTGTGATGCACTTAAGATTGTATACATGTGCTTACTGGGGGTGAGTGCAATGGACGGACTCGCTGAGAACTAGCGAGATGGTATTATACCTATCATCATATAGCAGTTCTCTGATGACATGAATACAGATAGTCTGTCGACCTGAGGTCGTCATTTGTCTCGTGTGAGTTTCCATTATGCTTTGATTACTACCCTACCACGTCTTTACTGAGTCGTGCAAACAGGTTTTAGTTGGGTACAGCCCCGAGCCACATGGAGGCAGTGAGCGATTGTTGGAGACTCGTCTCTCCTGGTATAGGGAGTCGATGTCGTGTTGTATTTGGTTCGCCAACACCATAAGTCCTTGGCCAGGACGAATTGAGAATTACTGATAGTTAGATTAGTAGATTCTCAGATGGTCTTGAGCTATATCGGCATGACTTGTCAGGTTATTAGGGGTCTGACGTTTTCTACCCCTAGACCCGGCATGCGATACTCTCAGATGAAAGACCGGATTGTACGGAGATTGTCATGGACAGGCTCAGTAGGAGTTCAGACGAGTTTGATCGTCGGCCTATTTTTCGACTGGTACCTGGGTAACCATTACGTACAGCTAATGCCACCGACGTGCTTGTGGTTAAACCCACTGCCAGCTCACTGTTGAATCTTTAGAGTCCTACATAGAGGGTTTTCCCGATTTAGGCGAAATGATGTAGAGGCCGTATGATTTTACGTGCTGGGTTTCGATCATATACGTGTACTAGCTACACGTATTTTTGATAGGACGGATAATACTAGCGGTTTTAGGGTTAAGCCGCATTCTAGTATTATAATATTGGATTATTTCCATCTCTTGGTATTCGTAGTACGAATACGTGTGTGTATATACGGTGAAGGGTATTCTTGAATTTTCACAAGAGTGCTTCTAGAAGAAGACACATCATTTGTGATAGATCCATTTTGTTTAAATGGATAATGAGGTGGAGGAATGAGGTGTTTTTTAACCATGGTTGAAGCATGCCTACTTTGGATGACTCATTCACTTTGTATGACTATTGAAGTATGGTATTATTGTTATTATTATTATTGAAAAAGGTATGCTCCATAGTTATCAACACTTAGCCATTCTTCATCTCATTCTTCACTCGACATTCTCTCTCCTCCTTTACTCTCTTCTTCCTCCTCAAATCCTAACCCTTTCATGAGTTTAGAAACCTAGGGTTAATGAGATAAATTAATCTAATAAAAATTTTCTACATCTTCTAAGTTGTTTAGATTAGCAAACTAGGTACTTTAGTTACCTCATTTTTGAGGTTAAAGCTTGAACCATGATCTTTTTCGACAAGAGGAGGCCGACGGTCAAGCTCGATCCATATCAACGAGGAGCTTAAGAAGAGGATAAGAAAACCTGAAGGAGTTGAACACAAAGGTATAAATCACTTTATAGTAGATTAGAACTTTTGTAAGTTTTGCTAGTTAGGGTTTATGGTAGATCTTGGAAGTTTAGTCCATGTTGCTTGCTATAAAATTATTTTATGTTAATTTAGTCGATGTTGTTTGCTATAAAATTATTTTTTGTTAATTCCGCTTCTTTAAAAACCATGTGGAGTGTGCGAAATTGAATTACATGGTATCAGAGCCATTCCATAAGCCTTAGATAGCTCGTAGTGACATTTGAAATCCACCGTTTTGTCGCGCACGAACTGTCGATAAAAACGACCTCTAAAAATGAAATTTTGAGATGTTTTCACATCTCGCGGGCTCATGGTTTGAATTAAGAAGCCGCGGGATAAAGCATGGGCACCCCCGGGTGGACCGATGGCCGGGCCCACCCTCTAAGACTACCACAAGGCGCCCTGGTGGGTGGTGACCCGAGAGCACCCAATAGGGTGTTCTCGGGTCTGCCTCTCTATGGGGGCCACCTTGTGGTGGCCCCCGGGGGTGGGTACCCTCCAAGGCCCTCGGATCGATAGTTAATTTTTGCCCCTTCGCCTCTGCGAAGATTCGGACGGGTTTCGAGTTCGTTTTGACTCCCGGATTGGCTTAAAACGATTTTTTTGGTGATTTTAGTGGACAGTTTTCAAGTCTTGAAAAATTAGTTTCGTTCGCTAACTGCGAGCGAAATTCTAATGTCGTGGTTTTCTTTACTTACTTTATTGATATGTATATGTGTTCTTAAATGGTTTCTAATCGTTATACGTCGACTAGAAGGGGTTGCACATATCTTGTGAAGTTTGGATGTGAATGGTTTCATGGATCGTCGTGTGAATGGCCCAGTGTGAATCTAGATGTGAGATGCGAGTGGATTCTTTGTAATCAATGTAATAATTCATGTATATTCTTTTATTAGGGCGCATCTGGGTTGAGGATGTAGTCACCGGCTATATATTCTTTTTCATTTCCGTATCTAGGTTTGACTCACGAAGGAGTGCACAAGTGATTAGTCTAAAGTATTGCACATTTGTATGAGCATTTTCCCTACTATTGTTAACTACGAAAAGGTGCTAATTGTAAATAAAGAACGTATGTGGGTTTATTTGTAAAAATTTATTATCATATGTTTCTTCATTTTAATTAATATAATTAGGGAAAATATATGCATATAATATTTAAATGAAATATTAGCAATTAAAATATGCATATCATATCAAATATTCCTAATAAATTTTCTTAAGATATTATATCATATAAATGGTTAGAATAATATCTTAAAAATACCAAATGCTACTCACACTTTGATTAAAGATATTGTGCAGGTTTTAGCTCAGGTCTGCAATCCAAGTAAGAGATCCGAGTCAAATCGGGATATCGGAACCGAATTTGTCAAATTTTAGAAGCAAATCGAGGAATCAAGCAACAACAGAGACTCAGAGCAATATTTTCAGAATATATACATCAAAAGGATCTCCAAATATCGACACAAAAAGCCAGAAGAAATCTCAAAACCTATTTCCACTAGGATGCGACTGAACCGCGACAAAATATAGCATAACGCGGCAGTTCCGCGGCTCTTTGGTAGTCGTTGGATGTGGGATTTTGTGGATCTGATGTTAACAGCATCTACTCTCATATAGAATCTAGGGTTTCTGGTTTCCGAGATTATATAAAGGACCGAGAGCTGTGCATTCAATCTATCGAAGAGATTACATAATCATCTATTCATCTACCTCCATAAAAAGAAAGATCTAGAGCAAACTAGGGTTCTTGTAATCTCCTTTTTAAGGAGAAAAATGTAAATGCAATAGTTAATTAATAAAGGTAGTTTTTTTATAATTATTTTTGCATTTACTTTTACGCATTATTTTTCTGCATTTTTATTATACTTTCATTCTTCTTCAACCTTTCTTCTAAACCCCTAACCATGAGCGAGTAATTCCTTACTTGCTAGGATTTGTAGGATATTGGATGAAAAATCTTTTAACTTCTTTTAACATTTTAATATTTATAAACCTTAGCAAAATAAATGTTAATTTTCTTATCGGGCGCGCTATCAATTTATTGATAGTTACTACTACGATTTGAGATTGGTTAAACACTTATTTTGTTAAGGGTTTGACATGAATAGAGATCAATGAAAAGACAAGGGTTGAGAGCGGGAAACCCTAATTCTCTCCAAGAACCCTAATATACATTCATCACTATCGCTCAAGTTTTAAACTATTAAAAGATAAAAAGAGTCATTTTTAAATATTCATCCATTAACTACTAAGTCCTATGAACCCTATTGTAAGCCCTTTTATTATAAATTTTATATCCGTTTTAAAATAGAACGACAATCAAACCATCCTACCTTTTATCAACTCGTCTAAAATAAGAAAAGAGTTCACGTTTCTCTGCGGACGATTCGTACTCATCGCAGCTAGCTACTAGCGACACCGTCTTGATTGTGGTTATTTACAAAACACTTCTTCGCAAACGATCAATCAAATGGCGCCGTTGCCGGGGAAACGGTCGTAATTTTTTTTCTTATTATTCGGGTTGTTTTCTTATAAAAAACCAGCGAGCATAAAATAACGAGAACCAAAACCGCATCTTGTGTTTAACAATTATTGTGCGAGTTTTGCAAGGGAATCTGGAGTAATTGGACCAGGCAAATAGAGATTCAGAGACTTTCAGCTTGGACTAGAGGAGCATTGGAGGGATCAGAAGAATATTGAAGGGGAGATTCCAACAAACGACGGCGGAACCGCGACACTTTGGTGCATTTGGCGGCGGAAGCGCGGTCCATTAGGGGAGTTGGGTCTCCAAACTTCTCCGGTATTTTCCTATTATCTTTCTCTTTCCTCTAAAACTCCAATAATCGGATTTGACCTGCAGGATTCTTTGCAAACAGCGCCGCTAAAAAATCTTTTTGCGTGTTTTGATTTCGGTTTGTTTTGCATACTTAAACAGGACATTAAGGGGCAATAAACCCAAATTCAGATTAGGTGGCGATTTCATCACTCTTCCTAAGCTCCATAAATCACAAACGAGCATACTATCATCCTACATTAATAAAAAAATATCTAGACCTAGCCCCTAAGGACATTCGTGCTCAATTAGGACAGAGGAAGGTCGTGGGTAATCTATTTCTTATCCGCATTTTTCTTGTGGTGTCTAAGGCAAGTGTGACTAAGAAAAGTGGTTACTTAATTTGGCCCGCTATTTCGGTGATTCATTTAGCTGATACCTCCCATTTACCTGGCCGCAAGATTGATAAGGAGGTAGTAGAGTATTGATCCTGCAACTTGTCCTTTGGAAGTCTAGGAGCGGTCTAGTGACTTAACCTAGATGACCTTAGCTCTAGGGGTTGATTGTGAATTTTGTAATTTGTTGAGTCAAGCCTCATGTCCGACATTTTTTTCAAAACAAGTATTCTTAAAATCGTTCTCATACATATCACACGCTGCCACGTGCACTAAACCCGCTTAGTGTATGATCGGCTGGACACGGGATTCTAGTGCCCGTCTAGTCCGTGTTTTTGCTATCGATTCCGAAGTCAGTACATCTTCATCTTCTATTTCTCCTCCACCCACCACATCTCCCGAGATGGACGGATCTCCATCGGGTTTTAACGACACCACCCTGCCACCACCCATAGGTGCGCAAAATCCACCACGCGTCTCTCTTCAAGAAAGATATTACCCCGTACGCGGATCCCTTCCTACGTGTCTGTCTCATCTACCAGCCAATGGGGATAATTTCGAAATTAAACCCCACTTCATCAACTTGTTGCCCAAATTTCACGGGCTTGAATCTGAAGATGCATACGTTTTTATAACCAAATTCAAAAACGTATGTGCTATGCTGAGTACCACCCAACTTTCAGGGGATGCTATGCGATTACGTCTTCTCCCTTTTACCTTGTACGATCTCGCAGAAAAGTGGATTTATAGCACCGCCGCACATTCTATCGCTAAACGGGATGAATTCGTTATAGCATTCCTTAAGAAATTCTATCCCCGTCACAAGACAGTCCGTATTCGGAGCGAGATTAACCAGTTTGCCAAACTTCCCAACGGACCCTTTTGGAAATGCTTTGAACGGTTTAAAGATCTTCTTGTCCAATGCCCTCATCACGGAATCGATAGATGACAACTTTACCGCATTGTATACGAGGGTGTTAATCCGGCCACAAAATAAATGCTTGAAACCATTTGTCAATGTCATTTCATGTCAAAAGACGATGGAGAAGTATAGAAATTTCTGGAAGATCTTGCCGAACAAACATTACAGTAGGAGAGCACTAGACCAACATCGTCTTCATCTAGGGCAGGTATCCGTCAGCTCGACGTTTCCATCGCAGTGAAAGCCGAAATGGTCGCGAAGCAAAAGAAACTCGAAGCTATGGAAAGCAAATTCTCTTCAGCCTATCTAAACCAAGTTACGCTCCCCAAAACCGTGTGTGGTTGCTGTTTCGACCCATCACATTTAACAGAAGAATGTCCTTTGAATACGCCGTCTCAAGGTCAAGAACAAACTAATGCTGCTTTTCAGCAAAGACCTAGAAACGGTCCTTATTCCTCCACATATAATCAGGGATGGAAGAATCATCCTAATTTTGCTTAGAACCAAAACTAAACTCAAACTCAAAACCAGTTTCCAGCCAAAATAACTTTCATAGGCTTCCCCTACGGCAACAACAGCTAACACAACAAATTCAACAACCCTTTCAACCGCAATCTTTCTAAAATTCGGCCAACTATTTTGTCCCTTATAATAATCCTTTCCAACCACAGACGAATACTCCAACGGCCGGTATCGAAAAAACCTCTGCACTCGAAAGAAACTAAGAAATGTTTATTAAAAAATGCATACAAACGACGGATAATTTAATGTCTTCTATCCAAACGTTAGTGCAAAATACTATTTCCCACGGTGAAAGTATAAAATTGATCGAAACACAAATTGCATATATAAATGTCGTGATGAGTGAAAGAGAGAAAGGGAGACTTCCATCTCGACCTCTACCAATTCCCGGCCACTCACAAAACGCAAACATTGCCTTTAACCAACAAAATCATAACGTGAGTTCCGTAACTACGTTGAGACCAGAAAAGGTGCTAAACAATAATGTTGGCAAACAAGTTGATGATGATCAGTCAGATGAAACCCCGGCTACTACTTCTACTCGTATTTCGTCTAGTCCACCATCTTCTTCTGAGCCTATTCTCCATCCTTCACTAGGTTCAAACCCTCAGCCCACTTCCTTGAATGAACTACCATCTGTCATGTCCCGCTTCCCGGTGTACGGGCAGAGGGTGCGACGAGGTCCGCGACGTATTTAATCAGAAGTAAACACGCTAAGCGTATCTAAGCAATATAAAGTAAAGTGCACAAGAGAAAAGATGTAAATGAACAACAACTTTGTTTATTCAACATTCTTTTTACAATACTGCTGAAATGTAAATACATGGAATGAAAGCAATGCCTAAACAATGGCATAACAGAAATGAAAATATGTACAAGTAATCTAGAGTTCTGGGTCGAAGGCTATCTGATCCAAGTCCTCGCTGCTGGGCTCTGTTCCAGAAGGTCCGATCCACCTGACAACATTCCAAAGAAAGAAGAAAGGAATGTCGTCAGCGAACAATCGCTCGGTAAGTCCCAAATATGAGTAGAGATAGAATAGACAGAAGGAGAATGTAACTTTTAAAGTTGTATTATATTGTTAACGCTGTTGTTTGTAGCTTGGTACAGAAAATCCCAGTGTATACGAGAGGAGTCCCGCTATTCCGGAGACTAATGTATATGGAGCACAAGGAATCGTTTAGCCACGGTATAACGGCAATGGATATTCAGGTTAGGTGTATTATGGTTACAGTCTCGTGCCACTTTTAACACCTTTCGTACCAATCTACCCCTTATAAAACCCCGCGATGTCTTGATTGTATTGTTTGTATTGTATTGTCTTGTATTGTAAATTGTATATGAATGACTTCCCGGAACCATTATATCAGTAATGGAACGGATATAATGGATGTACATGTAGATGGAGAATATCCATGGTTCGGTTCAGTCAATATAGATTGATATAGATTGAATAGATAGATTCATGTTGAATTGTAGTTTATACTTGAATCACATTCAAGTCAGATTGATTAGATCGAGACTCAGTCTGAGTCAGACACTTTAAAAAGAACTTGAAATCCTGAATTAGTTTTGATGTTATCGGAAACTGCTGTACATGGACGGCAGGATTTGAGTCTTTTTCCAAGACAATTACCGTGTTGATAACACCGTTTGTTAGATTGTCTACCTTAAATAGGCAAGCACCCATATCTCCGTCTCACTGAGGCTCAAGCGACTGGTCCCGCTTAAACCTATGTTTACTAGGGTCCTTATTGTAATTTAGTATAACTTGATGGAGTTTTATGTAAAAATAGTTTGATATAATTTTCAAAATATACCTCAAGTATTTAATTATCGTCTTTAGGGTTTTCATAGATGTATATTTTATAATTGTTAAATTTCTAGTGAGTAGAACCTAATTTTCATAGTATATGGTATTTTATTGAAATATTGGAATTGTGTTGTATTTTCATGTAATAGTGATTCCTTTGATTTAGAAAACTTGTAATATAATTAAAGTTGATATTTTGCTAATATATATATATATATATATTTAATGAAAATAATTTTATTTATTTTCTTGTAGAAATCTCATTTTCTAACGAAAAAATGTATAAAAATTCCATCGAGATCGAATGCTCTTTGCGGAGGTCTGCATCTCTTTATACTAGGTCCGAGGATGTGCGATAATCCGCACCATCCCGAACGGGGTCCCCAAAATTGGGTTGTAGAGGCGCAGTTGCATGGAAATGTTAAATACATCTTTTTAAAGAAAATGTTTTTATAAGTTGAAGGTATTTCTTTGTAAAGTCGTTTTATCCCATACTATGTTCCCAAAATATCTATCGTGTTATATTAGAGATGCGTGTTGTGATGAGGTAGGTCATTATCTCGTGAACTATCTAAAGGTAATATGTTGTTTATGTCGGAAACTAAAGCATGTGATATTTTACTGAAAAACTGCGATAAAAATTGCAATATAAATTATTTTGATTTGGAACTTGTTTAATATGTTTGTTAATGTTTATTGAACATGATATGAAAGTTTGGTATTTTCTTATTTAATAAAAATAAGATTTTTAAAGAAAAATCGAATCGGAAGTCGGATTAACTCCGTTTCCGTCGGGTTTTAGAAATGAAAGTTTTTAAAGAAGATAAATAGAGAGGGAGAGGGGACTTACTGGCTTTAGGATAAGATAAGGGAGAGGGGGAGTTAAAGAAGGCTTCGGGGCGTCATTTCGTCGCCGGAATCTCCTCGTAATTTCGTCGGGGTTTTGCCCTTCGCTAACTCCACTTGTACACCAAAGAGGACTTGAAAGTTTTTGAGAGTTTGGCAGGGATTTGTGAGTGAGGATGTGTGAATTTGGGTGTGGTATTTATAGGAAAAATTAGGGTTTAGAGGGTGAAAGAAATGCATTATAATTTGCATTAAAATTGGATTAAAGGGGCATTTTATTGCACTCGGGAAAATTCAGAGTAAACAAGCAATATGGGGTTAGCGGGGTAGGCCAAAGGTTGCAGGGCGCAAAGTTTGGGGGCTTTACCTACGGTCTAGATCAGTGGTACCGGGTTTTTGGGGCATTTCGTCGGCCCAATACCTGCGGATGGGGTTGGGGTTTAGGCCACGTGTTTGTGTCGCTTAGTTTACTCTCGTGTACATGTTTGATTAATCAGTGTCTTTTCAGTTTACGTGTAGTGCACGTGTAGACCCTTGGGATTCTAAAAAATTAAATGAAATTTTAATTAAAAGATAATGTGGCTGATGTGATTTAAACTCAGGTGCTTTACCTCAGCAGTGCAAGGCTTTACCAGTGAGCTACAAGCTCTTTCTTGCTGTTCAAAAGCAAAACAAACTTATAACTCGTGCTCAGGCTTAGGTGTTCAAAAGCAAAACAAACTTATACCTACGTCAGGCCTGAATTTCGAGGGCATATGCTATTTGGTGCTATCCGTCCACCTCTCTGAAGATGCCAAGTTGATTTATGACACCATGTATCGAAGGTTTAAACGGATGCCGCCGATGTAGCAGACTTCGTCAGATTCCCCCTCGTTGAGGAGTTTTTGATTGTGGGGACGCTCTTCTTTGCAGGCGCAAGCCCATGTAGTTAATTACGCTACCGAATCGCGGTAACCACTTTCTCCTTCTCCAGATGGTCACTTCGTGTCGTGTGTGTTTGTTTTGTTTTTGGTTGCTCGTGAATTGTATACGGAGACTAATCTATGTTGTCGTCCGCAGGGCATGGATTAGTCCAAATCCGTATTTTCTTAGATTTGGGTTTGGGTTGGGTTTAAGGATCGTTAATCTCATTTGAGACTAAGATCAACTTAAACGTTTGTTAAGGATACGTTAGTCTAATTTTAGACTAAGATCTACTTAACAGGATTATTTAGATCCCACAAAAGAGCATTTGGGCTCTATTGTTTTAGTTTAGGGATTTTGCGGTCCAAAAGTTTAAGGACATCATAGTCCGTGGGTTTAAGGACCCTACAGTCCGTAGTTTAAAGACGTCATAGTCTGTAAAGTTTAAGGACATCATAGTCCATGAGTTTAAGGACCCCACAGTCCGTAAAGTTTAAGGACATCATAGTCCATGAGTTTAAGGACCCCACAGTCCATGGAATGTCTAGTTTTCGGGACCCGTCACCTCTCTGAAGACGTTGAAGGATTACAACGACAAATATCAGAGGAGTGAAGAGATGTACCCTTGAACCAATATTGGTTGGGACACCTGTAGTCCAATTTAGGACTGAGATCAAAGATTTATGAGCATATGGGCTCAATTAATCTGAGGTAGGGTTCTGTGGCCACTTTGGGCTCGGTCCATTTGGTTAAAATGTTAAACATTTAACAATGTTGAGCATTTGGTTTGGGCTCTGACAATATTTTTGTATTTTATTGAATGCCGAGCATTCATTATGGCTCTGGGCTTTGTTTATAGAACAGTTTATGTTCTTTTAGTGCACACGTGAGGAGCACGTAGCTCGCTTGGCGCTTTACGCCAATCAATGAGCGCAGTGCGTTTATTGTGAAGTAGCGCACACGTGAGGAGCACGTGGCGCGCTTGGCGCCGAGCGCCAGTCCAAAGAGTGCAAAGCGCTTCTGTTTAAGTAGCGCACACGTGGGGAGCACGTGACGCGCTTGGCGTTGAGCGCCAGTTCAAAGAGCGCAGTAGCGCACACGTAAGGAGCTCGTGGCGCGCTTGGCGTTGAGCGCTAGTTCAAATAGCGCAGAGCGCTTCTGTTTAAGTTTGGAGCGCTAAGGCTCTGCAGCGCAGTGCGCTAGATTTGGAGTGCTGAGGCGCTTGTTCCATAATTGGAGTGCTAAGGCACTTTTTAGGCAGTTTTGCGTCCTGAGAATTAAATTCGCTCTATAAGAGACTTTGTCTCATGGATCTAAGAAAAAAGTTCTTATTTTTATAGGAGATGTTTCAATCTCTTATGTTTTTGGTGAAATGCTCTGCTTTTATGGATCTATGATCCTAAGAGAATTGAATTATTCTCCCCCTTTTTATATTGAGATATTATGATCTCTAAAAGACAATTTGTCTTATAGATCTATGATCTAAAGAAGATTAAGTTCTTCCTCTTATTTTTTATGATGAGATACTTTGATATCTTTTTGTGAAAGACCTTGGTCTTATAGATCTATGATTTTAGAAAAAGAAGTAAATTCTTTTTTTTATATGAGATGATTTCATCTCTCTGTTCTTTTTTTTTACCTTGAATAAAGTTTTCTTATTCTGAGAGCTTGCTCTTTGTCTTTGAATTTTTCAAAGTTTCGGGAGGGGGGGGGGGTCCTCTATTTTTCTCTGTATATTAGACTTGATGTCTTGGGGCCTTTATATAGTGAAGGCTGATTTATTGAATCGGTTGAAGAGATCTTTTCTCTAATTGATTTGGGAATGTTTCCCCCGTTGGATCTTTGATCCAAGGTCTTCTGATTTACAGAAGGCAATCTTCTTTTTTTTAACAAGATTGGGAAATCTTTTCCCATACAGAATTTATTCTGTATTTTGGTGATTTTTAATCACCGTTGGATCATTGATCCAACGGTGCTCTGATTTTCAAAGCACAATCTTTCCTGTTTGGAAAGATTCTGAGGAATGTTTCCTCAACAGAATTTTATTCTGGTCAATTGATGATTTTTAATCATGTTCGTTGGATCTTTGATCCAAGGGCCGAGAACATTTTGTTCTACCGCTAGCGCTCACGTGCTTTGCACATGGTGCGCTGCTTAGAGTGCAGCGCACTTAGCGCTAGCGCCCATGTGCTTTGCATGTGGTGCGCTGCTTAGAATGCAGCGCTCTTAGCGCTAGCGCCTACGTGCTTTGTACGTGGTGCACTGCTTAGAGTGCAGCGCTCTTAGAGCTAGCGCTTACGTGCTTTGCACGTGGTGCGCTGCTTAGAGTGCAGCGCTTTTAGCACTAGCGCCCACGTGCTTTGCACACGGTGCGCTGTTTAGAGTGCAGCGCTGCTTAGAATGCAGCGCTCATGAGCGCTGCAGCAGAGTCTTTGACTCTTAGCGCTGACGCTATTATGAAGCGCCGCTTCATTTCAAATTTCAAAATTTGAACAGAGCTTTGTTCTGATTGGGGGAAACAAATGCCCCCCCACCGTTGCGCTCATGTGGCTCACACGTGAGTGCAGCGGTGGCAGCATCTCCACCATTAGATCAACTTAGAAGTTGAAACGGCTCTTAGTGCCTATAAATAGGACCCTTGGCCCTTGAGATGACCTCTGTTCATCTCCTTCCTTGTTTTTTTCTGAGAATTAATTCTCTTTTAGAGCATAGCTCTCTGTCTTAAGAATTCTTAAGAGTCAAAACCCTGCTCAATTTTTGGTAAGATTTGAACTTATTAATAATGCTTTGCTCTTCTCAGATCATAGATAAAAAAATATTAGGGTTTTACCCATTAACAGAGCCATGCTCATCTTTAGATCATAGATCTTAAAATACTTTTAGGGTTTTACCCCTTAATAGAGCCATGCTCATCTTTAGATCATAGATCTTAAAATTATAATCTTTTTTAGGGCAATTTTAAAGCATGAACTGGAATACTGTTCATCTTCCATGAAGAACTCTTAGAGTTTGTTAATAGATCTTGAAGATCTCGGAATTTTTAATATATTAAAAGCTTTGCTTTTAGGGTTTCTGATGGGTTTTTCCATCTTTCTCGCAGAGCACGGCTCTTAGAATTCTTGGGGAATTTTTTATTCCACTCATAATTGCTTTTGACATGTGTCATTCTTGTCTGCTGAGCGTTGCTCTCGAGGAGTTTAACTCCTTAATCCGAGGAGTCTCTCATTAAATAAGAATATTTTTTTAGGATTTCTCCTTTATTTGCACAATTTTGAATTTGTTGTGTTTCTTAATCAGAACTTATTTTCTCCGTGAGGATATCAAGAGTTGTTTAAATCCCCGTGTCTGTTTTAATAAGCTTTTTCTTAATCAGTCCGCCCACTAAACTCTCACTGATTTTCCTTTTCAGACGTTATGACCGCTCATTTGTATGATCTCGATGAGATTATTTCTTACGGAGACATTCGCGCATTGGGCCGCAGCCAGAACCAGGAGTTTACAAACGCTCAGTGCACCGAAATCATGCGTCGCTTTGATGAATACAATGGTCGACTGCTTCCTCGTCGTTCCGCTCTTTTGAAACTCATTGTGAGAGTGATCTGGGAAGCACTTCCTTTATTCTACGACGGCATGCTGCTTAAAGCATTGGATGACGCCGAAGATAAGGTACACTCAGTGTATCTGATGGGCCTAATCTTAAAGAAAAGACGAGACAATCTTGTCGATATTCTGCATCAAACTTTCCAACAGGCGATGATAATTGCTGCCTATCGAAGTGCGGAGGACATCAGTGAAGACCCTGACGCTTGTGATCGTGAGAGGAAGCATACGAGAATGGTTCGAGAGGCCCGAAACATTTTAGATGGCCTAACTTTTGAATTTCTCAACCCCTGTCCTGGATTTGATGTCTTACCATTGTAAACATTTTCATGATGTTTTTTTACTGTTTTCATCAATGTAAGAACTTTTCTGCGGTATGAATAACAAATTTTCCTTTCCATGCGTTTATTTTATCCTTCTTTCACATACACCAGTGGGTACGCTTCGGACGCTCAATTGGATGTAAGTCAAATGTTCTCCTTCGTACCTTGCATAATAGGTGATTGACGTCCGTGGGGTGTACCTTTTTGTTTTGACTTGGCACAAAGCAGT
Organism: Agapanthus africanus; assembly: GCA_030015575.1. Lineage (NCBI taxonomy): Eukaryota > Viridiplantae > Streptophyta > Magnoliopsida > Asparagales > Amaryllidaceae > Agapanthus > Agapanthus africanus. Next base: position 130,085,367 of record CM057341.1, read on the forward strand.
TTACGTACTCTTGAGTAGCACCTCGGTTTCGATGGCATGTAATTTTGGCAAGTGTGGCCTGTGCATAGTAGGTAGCTGTCCATCTTGGACTCTTTGCAGGGTAGCGATGGCTTAGGAGACAGGTTCAGGATCTGCTGCCTGAGACTTTTCAATTTTATGAGCTGTGAGGGTCTCATAAAGATTTTTCTCCCTACGAGTCGAGAGGATCTCGTAGGTGTATTTTCTCTTTAGGAATCGTGAGAATTCCTAAGTGTGTTTTTCTCTTAAGAGTCGTAAGGATCTCACAAAAGAATTTTCTTCCTTACAAGTTGAGAGGACTCATAAGTGATTGTTTTCCTCCTTGTCGATGTTCGACTTCGGAGAGTGTGGCCCATAGACAGTCTATCTTGACCTCTTTGCAGAGTAGTGATGGCTTAGGAGATAGGGTTAGGATCTGTCACCTAAGACTTTTCAACTTTATGAGCCGTGAGGCTCTCATAAGGATTTTTCTCCCTACGAGTCGAGAGGATCTCGTAGGTGTATTTTCTCTTTAGGAATCGTGAGGATTCCTGAGTGTGTTTTCTCTTGAGAGTCGTAAGGATCTCACAAGAGAATTTTCTCCTTACAAGTCGAGAGGGGTCGTATGTGATTGATGAGTTGACCTGTTCCTGAGTCAAAGCATTGCTTTGACGGGGAGGTCTAGGGTTGACTTTGGCCGTTTTCCATGGGGTCAGGATTGATTTTAGCCGTGTTCCACGGGGTCAGGGGCTGACTTTAGCCATATGGGGTCAGGATTGATTTTAGCCATACGGGGTCAGGATTGACTTTAGCCATACGGGGTCAGGGGTTGACTTTAGCCATATGGGGCCAGGATTGACTTTAGCCATACGGGATCAGGGGTTGACTTTTGCCATATGGGGTCAGGATTGACTTTAGCCATACAGGGTCAGGATTGACTTTAGCTATACGAGGTCAGGGGTTGACTTTCGGTTGTCTGTGCACCGCCGAGTCATGGAACTGGGAACTTCACCGCGGCTCCGCTTTGCTGACGTTGCGTATGCTGTAATGAGACGAATGTCGAGGTGGTCTCTAGGTTGTCTGTGAACCATCGAGATTTGGAACTAGGGACTTTGCCATGGCTCCGAGGTTGATTGTCGTGTCTGAATCCTGCTGGAATGAGGAGGAACGCTGTTGTGGGTCTCCAGGCTGTAGATGTGGCCGTCGAGACTTGGAACTAGGACTCTGCCGTGGCTCCGTGATTGATTGTCGCGTCCAAACCCTACTGGAATGAGGAGGAATGCTGTTGTGGGTCTCCAGGCTGTAGACGTGGCCGTCGAGACTTGGAACTAAGGACTCTGCCATGGCTCCTTGATTGATTGTCGCGTCCGAACCCTGCTGGAATGTGGAGGAACGCTGTTGTGGGTCTCCAGGCTGTAGATGTGGCCGTCGAGACTTGGCTCTCTTTCTAATGGAGCCTGATGGGATGATATGGCTCTCTCTTTGTTTGCGCCCCTGATTGTATACATGGATCGATGTGATCTCACCTGTAGGGCAAAAGTTTCATTTCATATGTATATTTTTTGTTTTCTTTCCGCGATGCTCTATCATTTCAGCTTTTCGTATCGCGAAAGTCGTGATTGCCCAATCATTTCGGCTATTTTTTCGCGGCGCCCAATCATTTCGGCTATTTTTTTGTTTTTACTCGTTGCTTTTTATTGCGAGTTGCCTAATCATTTCGGCTATTTTTGTATGCATATATTTTTACTTGCCAATTTTGTTGTAAGTTGCCCCATCATTTCGGCTATTTCATATGCATTTTTGGCTCGCTGATTTTTTCTCGCCAGTATGGGATTTGGGATCTGATACCGATTTAGGCATCAACATCGCTACAACTAGGATATTGCCAGGAGCGAATTATCATTTTCCTTTGTCGGTTCGAACAAAGGTGGCTCAGCAAACATGGTTAAGATCCTGTCAACTAAGGCTTTTGACTTCATGAGCCGTAAGGGTCTCATAAAGGTATTTCTCCCTACTGGTCATGAGGATCTCGTAAGTGCATTTTCTCCTTAAAAATCGCGAGGATTCTTAAGTTTACGTTCTCTTATAAATCGTAAGGATCTTACAAGAGTGTTTTCTCCTTATAAGTCGAGAGGACTTACAAGGGTCGTTCACCGTGTGAGCATATCCCTAGTCGCGGGTGGGACTTTGTTTGGGAGATGTTTATTCGTGCCCGTGGATTGTATACAAGGGTCAGTATTGAACCGCTTGTAGGGCAATCTGGGTATTGTGATGGCTTAAGAACATGTTCAGATCCCTATAGCTTAAGGCTTTTGAATCTTATGAGCCGTGAGGGTCTCATAAGTGGGTTCTCCTTACGAGTCGTGAGGATCTTGTGAGTGTATTTTCTTCTTAGGGATCGTGAGGATTCCTAAGTGTGTTTCTTCTTTGTGAGTCGTAAGGATCTTACGCAGGTATTTTCTCCTTGCAAGGTTGTGAGGACCTTGTAAGTGTCTTTTAACAAGATTTTCGGGTTTTCACAAAACTCGCCGGTAGCCCTACTATTTTTACTCACGTAGCCCTTTCGGGTTTTCAGCCATGCCCATCTTGCTTATGGACGTACCGTTTTTTTGTCAGCCTTAGGATGCTGCTGTCCGTAGTAGTTTATAGACGTCTCGGTCAGGCGTTAGTTTAGAGACGTTTCGGTCCGTTGTTGCAACGGTTTCGTTGGCTACTACTTCTAGAGTTTGGGCCTGGGAAGATAGCGAGCGGACATAGGCGTCGTCATCTATCATTTCCCTAGGCCGTGACTCGTCAGGCGTAGTACTTTTTTAGGAACCGACCGTTTATTGTCTTGAAGGGTCTTTCGCCATGCATATCCATGAGCAAGTAAGCCCCACCCTGGTAGACTTTTTCTATGATGTACAGGCCCTTGTAATTTGGCTCGAACTTCCCCCGTTTGGCACGATTGGGGATCATAGGTCTTTTGACCACTAGCACGAGTTCGCCTTGGCTGAACATTCTCGGCCTAATCAATCTCTCGTATGAGCGCGTCATTTTTGCTTTGTAAGCTTCCAAGTTTTGCTGCGCCATGAGCCGGGTTTCGTCAAGGGTGTCGAGATCCTCAAGCTGAAGATGAGCATTATCTTCGGCCGTTAGTTCGTAATGAACCACCATTCGTAAGGAGGGTAGCTCTATCTCCAAGGGGAGTACCGCTTCAGTGCCGAATACCAATACATACGGCGTTGTGTTTGTGGCCGTTTTGAACGTAGTTCGATACGCTCAAAGAGCTTCATCCAGTCATTCGTGCTAGTCCTTCTTATTTTTGGACACTGTCTTTTTCACGATCTTTGTCAAGGTCTTGTTGAAAGCCTCAGCTAGACCGTTAGCTCGGGGGTTAAAGACCGAAGAGTATCTCCAGTCTATATTATGTTGCTGCGCGAAGTGGCTGATTTTGTGACTTCTGTAGGCCGGTCCGTTATCGGAGATAATCCGTCGCGGAGTGTCGAACCGATATATGACATGTGTCTTGAAGAAATGGAGGATATTCTTCGTTTTCACTTCTCTTAGTGGTACTGCTTCTGCCCACTTAGAGAAGTAATCAGTTATCGCCAGTATGAACTAATGTCCTCTGGATGATGCTGGTTCAATGGGCCTGATTATGTCAGTTCCCCACATTTCGAACGTCCAGCTAGCCACCGTCGGGTGTATCGGATTTGGATGCTGATGGATAAAGTCCCCGTGAATCTGACACGAGTGGCACTGCTTCGCGTATTCGAGGCATTCTTGGATCATTATGGGCCAATAGTAGCCCATCCTTTTGATCTTCAGCTTCATCTTCGGCCCGGCTTGATGAGAACCGCAGAGCCCGTCGTGAGTTTCTTGGACGACTCTCCTTGCCTCTTCAGGTCCCCGGCATCTTAACCATAGAGAATCAAATGATCTCTTATATAGAGTGTTATTGACGAAGGCGAAGGATATAGCTTGTTTCATGTACTGATATCTTGAGGACACATCTTCAGGTGTTCGACGGGATTTGATGTAGTCTATAAAGACTTCTATCCAATCTTTAGCCTTTTCCCGTTCTTTTATTCGTAGGGCCGTTTGCTTGGTCGCTTCCTTTTCTTGGGACGGCTCCGGAGACATTTCTGCCGGTGCAAGAACCCGACGGCTTTGCACAACGATCCTCACGTCATCGAGGTACTCATCGGCCAGTTCTTTAGCGAGCTTGGCTAATGCATCCGTCTTGCTATTTTCCGCATGCGGTATGCTTTCCAAGGCGTAGGCAGGGATTTGAGTCAGCAATTGTTGTACTCTCTCGCCGTGCTTTACCAACTCCGGTTTGCACGTCTGATAGTCGCAGTTTACTTGGCTAATGACCAGTTGGGAGTCTCCGTATATGAGGAGGTTTTCGATTCCCATGTCGACAGCGATCTCAAGACCTGCTATCAAAGCTTCATATTCAGTTTCATTGTTTGTCCTTGGCTCTGTTAGGGAAAAGGCAAAGTGCATTATCCCTCTTTATGGAGTCACGAAGATGAGGCCCACCCCCGATTTAATTATGGGGGAGTTGTGCTTTCGCTTCTTCATAGAAGATGCTCCGTCGATGTAGAGTTCCTATCGGGTATCACTCCCTCCTTTCTCCCCATCGATCGTGTCAAACGCGTGATCGTCTGGAAATTCGCAATTTAGGGGTGAATCGGCAGGTATCGGATGCTCAGCGAGGAAATCGGCGATGACCTGGCCTTTCACTGCCTTGAGAGATCGGTATGTCACCGAGAATTCCATTAAGAGTAGGGCCCATTTAGCGAGTCGTCCCGTTAATATGGATCTTGACATCAAATATTTGAGAGGATCCACTTTTGATATGAGGTGGACCTAATGCGCCAACGCATAATGCCGAAGCATCGTTATCGCAAAGATTAATGTCAGGCAGTGTTTTTCGATAGGGGAGTAGTTGTTTTCTGCCCTCAGGAGAACTCGGCTCAAATAGTAGAGGGCTCTCTCTTTCCCTTGGTCATTTTCTTGTGCCCATAGCGCGCCTAAGGAACCTTCAAGGGCTGTCGTGTACAGGATGATGGGCTTTCCCTTGACCGGAGCGGTCAGCACCGGCGGATTCTGCAGGTATTGCTTGATTTCGTCCAGTGCGCTTTGGTATTTGCGATCCCAGACGAACGGAGTTCCCTTCTTCATTAGATGACCATAGGGGCGGCATTTGCCAGAGAGATTGGCTATGAATCGCCGGATATTTGCAAGCTTCCCTTGGAGAGACCGCAGTTGCTTGAGAGTTTTTGGTGGAGGCATTTCCATGATCACCTTGATCTTTGACGAGTCTATTTCGATGTCTCGATGTTGTACGATGAATCCTAGAAATTTGCCCGAGGAAACTCTGAACGCGCATTTCAGAGGGTTCATCTTCAAGTTGTATTTCCGAAGACGTTGGAACACTATTTTTAGATGCTCCTAATGTTCCTCGTGCGATTTGCTTTTCACCACAAGGTCGTCGATATAGCATTCGACGATTTCATGTATGAGGTCATCGAAAATCTTCGTCATGGCCCTCTAATAGGTGGCGCCGACGTTTTTCAGACCGAAAGGCATCACTTTGTAGCAGAATATGCCCAGAGGAGTCCGGAAACCGGTATGCTTCTGGTCTTCGGGATGCATATTTATTTGATTGTACCCCGATGAGCTGTCCATGAAGGAGAAGACTTCATGAGTGGACGTGTTGCCTATCATCAACTCGGTGACAGGTACTGGGAAGTCATCCTTTGGGCAAGCTTTGTTGAGATCTCGAAAGTCTACGCAGATGCACACCGTCCCATTTTTCTTCATTACTGGGACAATGTTGGAAATCCAGTCGGGGTATTGAACTTCTTGGACGAAGCCGGAGTCGATTAGCGTCTTGACCTCGGCGTTGATGCTCATCTCAAGTTCGAGCCGCATTCTTCTCGGTGCTTGTTTGATTGGCTTGACGTCCGGGGATATCGCCAATCTGTGCACGGCTATTTCCGGATCTAGTCCCGGCATCTCGGAGTAGTTCCATGCGAAACAGTCTTTATACTGCATGAGCATGTCTTTGAGCGTAGCCACCTTCTCTTCAGGCAATAGCTCACTAATGAACGTAGGCCTCGGGTCGTTTGCCGTCCCCAAGTCAATTTTTATGAGGTTATCTACAGTAGTATGTATCCTATCTTCCAGCTCTTTTGGTACTGGTGGAAACTCTGAGATCACTTCGTCATCATCATTTTCGAAGCACCAGGAGAAGTCAGCCATATCCTCGCGTACTCCCTCTTCTGACATCGTTATCACGTGACAGGTGCGAGATCGCTTCCAAGACCGATGTTGATCCGGCTCTACTCTCGCTGCATACGTGGCTTTCGGTTCATGCTTTTGTGGCGGGTTACCCTCCAACTGCTGGATAGAGCAAACCTGCCTTGCTGATACTGGTCTTCTACCCAGTCTTTGAATGTGAAGCAGTTTTCGAGAGAATGTCCTATCGCTCGGTGATAGGAGCAATAATCCGGGTGATGAACTTCGTTTTCTTGATCAGGGTGTTTGGATTCTGGGAGTGTCATCATCTGATGTTTTTTGACAAGATCAAATATCTTCCTTGTCTTGTCTTGGGGAAAAGAATATGCTCGACCCATCTTCTTTATAAGAGATGGATCTCGGCTGCTCAATTCTAGATCACGTGGCTTCTTGGGCCTGCTTGGCTGCTGTCGGACATTTTTTCCATTCTTTAATTTGTTTTTGCCTCCGCGTCGGGTCTTTTGTATGACGGGCTGGCGACGAAGAGCATCGTCATTCTCCGCAGCCTGCTGAAGGAGGTGCTGCGTCCTGGCTTTCTCGTAGACGACCATTTCGCGGCTATGATCATCCTGGACCTTTTGACCCGCTTCTCTTATTAGCTTGTCTTTCTGTTCTTCAAACGACGGACTTGGCATTTTCATGGCGGGACCTCGTTTTGGTTCAGGGTTAGCGTCTTCTAACAGAGCATCTCCTTCTTCATCAAAGTCATGTATAACGTGGCAGCCATGGAATCGCTCCCATTTCTTGGATTGAACATATCCAAGCCCAATCATTTCCATTCTCCCGCTGGGCAATTTTTGCTGAGTTCCGGGAACGTTCCAGATCCTGTTGTAGAACTGAGCTTGTCGAGCAATTTGTTTGAAGGGTACGCCTTGGCACCTTAACAGCCTTTTTAATCCTTCCATGTAGTATTTGGGCAGACGGATGGGCTGGAGCCTGTCAAGTGTAGAATCGGCACCATGCCAGATTTCTTTCTCCACTTTGATTTCCGCAGATCGATAAAAGAGGATTGCCTTTTCATCTTTTCGCCTGGGAGGGACGTAGAATGTCTGCATTTCTTGCACACTATAAGTATGAAGTGCGTCGAGCTCTTTGTAATGCTCTTGCGGAGCCATGGCGATTTGCAAACTTTGATCATCTCCAATGAAGGCTTGCACTGGTGGACGATCCGACAATACGGCGTTGACGTCGTCTTCAGAGTCACTACCAAAGACCAGAATAGAGGTTGACGGTCCCGGTTTGTTGTATTGGGACGGTACCGAATAGACTATCTCTTCTTCCTCCTCGGTATCACTCCCGAAGACCGGAATAGTGGTGACAGCTTTTTGCTTGTCCTCCGGTTTATGGCATCTTTCCGTGTCTTCAAAGTCTGGCAAAAAATATTTTGCGTCCTCATACTTTTGGACTTCGTTTATGGAGAATGGGTTTAGCTCCCCTGTCACGGTATACTCAAGACTATCCTTGAAATACTTCATACACTGATATTGTGTAGAAGGGATGATGTTGTACTCATGTAACCAAGGCCTGCCGAGCAAAGTATTGTAACATGTCTTGGCATCAATGACATGAAATTTGATGTCCATGACGAGCAGCCCAAAGCGTAATGTCAGTATCACAGACCTAAGCGTCCGTGATGACTGGGAGTCAAACCCGGAGATGGTGATTTTATGACGAGCGGAGTGCTGAACGCTCATGCAGATTTCCTTCAACACTCTTACATTGAGGAGGTTGACAGAGGACCCATTGTCAACCGGGATTTTGCCTATCTTGATATCATGACAGTATCCGGAGACATAAAGGAGACGGTTATGCTCGCACATCCCGAGGAGGAGATCTTCATCGCCAAAGGTGATATCGGCCGTGTGCACTTCTTCCAGTTCGTCCTTCATCTTTTCTTCGGTGAGGAAAGATTAAAACTGGTCAGGCTCTTGTAATGCCTTGATCAAAGAATCTCTTGCCTCTTTGGATAGCAGAAGGGCGTCGAGAATGCTTAGTTGCGATGTTATCTTCCTCAGGTGTGCCAGAACGTTGTAATCCACCTTTTTTTCTTAGGCGGGTCCTTGGCTGCAAGCTCTTCGACGACTCGATCATCGAGGGCGATATCCTCAGGGACCTTTTCTTTCCCCTTATCCTTTTTGTTCGATCTCTTGTTTGCGGGTCCGAGATTCTTTTCAGGTAGCGTGGGATTGCGCAGCTGAATGTTCTCGCAGCTCTTCGTTTCTTCCTCTTTTCCTGAGGTGGATTCTTTGAAGAGAGGGCCGAGAGCCATTTCTTCTTCCGAATCGCTCCCGAAGGTGAGAACTTGCGATCCCCTGCCATCAACCATGTGACAGTTGCCGCCAGCTCTTCCACGTTCGTCTGTCGCATTTTTTCGCTGTCGACGAGCTTCACGCTTCATCCTCTTGAAGCGTTGCCTGTGAGTGACATACCCTTGCCACCAATTTTTAAAAGCGTTGCATTCTTCAGTAGGGTGTGCAATCCTCTGATAATATAAGCAGAAGTTAGGATGTATGTCCTCTTCGTTAAGGTATATCCTATCTGAAGTGTTTCCTTCAGAGGGTGGCAGCTTCATTCCCATCGATATGGCTTTGGCGAACCTTTTCCTTGTCTTGAACCTGCTTTTATTTGCGGCAGATGTGCTTTGATCTGGTGGGAGTATTTTAACCCTTTCATCCAGCCGCTGACGTTTGGCTTTTTCAAATATGTCCATTTCGCGCTCTCGATCAGCTTTGCTTTTCAGAAGAGCTTCGTTCAGGAATACGTCAATCATCTCGTCTGATGGTCCTAGGCATTCTGGTTCGGGATCTGTCCCCAATTTCTCCGCATCAAGAGCTTTTTCACTATCTATTGACGAGTGAGAGATCGTGTGACAACTCGCCACATAATCCTCAGGTTCATCTGACGAGTCTTCTCCTTCATCATTTCCGTCCTTAAGGATGTGGTTGAGAAACTCTTGAAGTGTGACCGGGATTCGCACCTTCTGGTTATATTCTTCCAGCGCGTCAATATGTTTCTGCAGGTTCGTGTGCTTATCATCAAGCTTCACGGGCTTTCTGGTCTTCTTCTTCTTCTTTGAAGACTTTGACGGCTGGGTATGAGCGTTTTGATTATCGCTACCCATTCTTGGAGTTAGGTGCGGTTTCAGCATTCCTTCGATGACCTCGGGTTCTAGCGAATTTTTCCACTTGATCGCCGGGCATATTTGGAGATCCTTCAGCATTCTTTTCGTCTTGGCTGAAAGAGCAACCTCCCATGGAGCTCTTTCTCCAAAAGAGCATGATGCCCCCGGCGTATCCCCCCTTTTAAGAGCATGCGGCTGAGGTGGGCTTACTTTCCAGTTCTCGGACAGTGCGAATTTGCCCTGTTGGTATTGGTTTTCAATCCAGCCTTTGAAGACGAAGCAATCCTCAATTGGATGGCCTACCACTTGGTGATAGGGGCAATAGTTGGGATTATTGGCTTCACCGGGTGGCAATGGGCGTTTTTGATCCGGCAAGGTGATGAGCCTGTTGCGCACCGCCAGCTCGAATAGTCTCCTCGTTTTATCCCGGGGAAACGAATAAGGGCACTTCAGTTTCTCATTGAAGAATCGCCGTCTTTCATCTTGGCGATCAGTTGGCTTTGGACCACTGGACTGCTGCTGAGCATTGGCGATGAAGTTCGCTTTCCCTTTCCCCTTTTCATTTCGAGATTCCAGCTTCGAAGAAGATGGTTTATGATCCATCTGATCCATTTGGGCCAGCTTGTCAATCGAGGCCTGGAAAGTGGTTGGCTTGAAGAACATTATGAACTGGGATATGGTCGCATGCGGATCAAGAGTACCCACGAACATGCCTACCGCAGGCGCTTCTTCGATGCGTTGCTCGCACTTCGACCATAGATTCCACCACCGTATCGCGTATTGCACCCATGTTTCGCCTGGCTTTACTCTGGCATTAATTAATGCAGTGATTGGGGTGCGTTCGCTAGCGCTTGTGAAGCGCCGGTGAACAGCAATTCCATCTTCATAAAAGTTTTGACGGAGTCATTGGGAAGCACTGAGTACCATTCGAACGCCGTCTCTGCCAAGCTACCAATGAATTGGCAAAGCAATAGCTTATCATCCCCTCCCGTGTTGCCGCAGAGAGCCCTGAACTGAGCGATATGTTGATGGGGATTGCCTGTCCCCTTGTACGCATGGAATTTAGGAATCGTGTATCCTGACGGGTACTTTATTTGATCGTACCAACCCGGATAGGGCCGTCCAGTTCTGAAGACTTAGCCAGCCGCTTCATTCGCTTGATGAGCTCGTATTTGTTGAGCTATATAATCATCGAGCGTGGCTTTGGAGATGGACTCCTCCTTGGCTGCTGACAGAGCCGGCAAAGGATTTGATGTCTCTCCTCTATCATCTTCAATTATTATTGGAGGATCTTCGGCTGGAGGGTCCGGCTGGATCATCATGCCCACCATATCTTGGAATAGAAGGGCAATCTGTTTTATGTTGGCCGCTTGTTCCGCGGTCTCTTTGTCCTTTTTCTTAAGTATTCTCCGAAGGAATTCGGCATTAGTTTCCTGCTCATGACGCTGTTATGAGGACGTCTTTCGGCTTGCTTTCGGTCCTGTGAGTGCGGCCATGGCTGTTAGCATCTTTTGGAGCGTTTTTTGTTGTTGCTCCTGAGCCTTAGTCACTGATCGCGTAAGCGGTCGATGACCTGTGGAGATACGGCTATCCTCTTTCCCGGATGCTATATAGACGGTATGCACCACCATGACCCCAGACTTGGGGCGTTTAGGCCCAGTGCCCTTGACATTTGTCGCAGACACGGGGATTTTCTTCGGTCTCCTCTTTTTGTGGGCTGGTGAAGTTAAGGGGACCGTTGCAGTGGGCACCCAGGTAGACGACACCTTCTGTAGTACGACGGAGTGGCCTTTCTCTTGCCGAACCTTCATCTTCTTCGGTCGGCGGGAGTAATCTTGATCAATTACCAAGTCTTGGACTTGACGCTAGACCTTGTAAATTTTAGAGGACAGCCGCTGAGGGGGCTGTTCAAGCTTCGCCTTTGTTGCATTCTCCATAGGTGGAGGAGATCTCTTCAGCACGGCCATTGGAGAGTTCTTGTGCACCCTCCTGAGTGGTTCAAAGTTGTTCCCAGTTGGAATAGCAGCATCAATCTCCACCGTTGGAGCTGGCGGGGTAAGTCCTGATAGGGAATTGCCCTCAGCTTTCCTCACTCGGCGCCAGGAGACGTCGAGCATGTCGTGCGGCCAGGATCACCTCCGCTGTTGGATGAGCTTCCTCATTCCCCCTGCTTTGATGAGGGACTGTTGTCGTCGTTAGCCCGTCGAAGACCGACGCCCGTTGAGAGGGGATGGCCAATCTTGAAAAGGCCGACTTTCGTGCAGGGGAAGCGGCCTTGGTTACTTCACCTGGAGTGTTAGTTGGAATGGCTAGCCTTGTGAAGACCGACCCCTTAGCAGGAGAAGCCGCTTTGACGACTTCAGGAGCAGGAATGGCTATCCGCTTAGGGATAACACCTTCTGGTATTGTGGGATTCTTCATGGGCCCGTTGGAGCTTTGGCCCAGTCTATTGAAAACCGAGGCACTGGATTTGGGCGACCCGTTGAGAGGGGCCGAAATAGTTGCAAGCCGATCAAAGATAGACTTCTTTGGAGCTTCTTGCGATGGTACAGAAGAGCTGAAACTCGTTGGCGGGAGCATGGTCCCGAAGAAAAACCCAGTGGTGGCCTGTGTGACCTGTTCCACCGGCATTGCGAAGATGAAGGACACTTGGGGCCCGTAAGTCACTCCTCCGGATAGGACGGAATAAGAGTTGCAGTTTCAGTTAGTGCAGTTTGAAGCCATTGATCTTCTATTTTTTTTGCACGGAGAAAGGTACCAAATCTTAGTACTTCACATCCAAGGGCAACCATGTGAAACCGCGATTTGTTCGCGAAACACGACATACGAAGTGTGGAGTGGAAAGAGGAAAAGGTCCCACCGGGTGTGCCAGAATCTGTTCTCCGCCGAAAGACGCGACCGGGGACGTTGGGATGTCAGGCCTGAATTTCGAGGGCAGATGCTATTTAGTGCTATCTTTCCACCTCTCCGAAGATGCCAAGTTGATTTATGACACCATGTATCGAAGGTTTAAACGGATGCGGCCGATGTAGCAGACTTCGTCAGATTCCCCCTCGTTGAGGGGTTTTTGATTGTGGGGACGCTCTTCCTTACAGGCGCAAGCCCCTGCAGTTAATTACGCTACCGCATCGCGGTAACAACTTTCTCCTTCTCCAGATGGTCACTTCGTGTCGTGTGTGATTGTTTTGTTTTTGGTTGCCCATGGATTGTATACAGAGACTAATTTATGTTGTCGCCCGCAAGGCGTGGATTAGTCCAAATCCGTACTTTCTTAGATTTGAGTTTGGGTTGGGTTTAAGGATGGTTAATCTCATTTGGGACTAAGATCAACTTAAACGTTTGTTAAGGATACGTTAGTCTAATTTTAGACTAAGATCTACTTAACAGGATAATTTAGATCTCACAAAAGAGCATTTGGGCTCTATTGTTTTAGTTTAGAGACTTTGCAGTCCAGAAGTTTAAGGACATCATAGTCCGTGAGTTTAAGGACCCCACAGTCCGTAGTTTAAAGATGTCATAGTCTGTAAAGTTTAAGGACATCATAGTCCATGAGTTTAAGGACCCCACAGTCCATAAAGTTTAAAGACATCACAGTCCATGAGTTTAAGGACCCCACAGTCCATGGAATGTCTGGTTTTCGGGACCCGTCACCTCTCTGAAGACGTTGAAGGATTACAACGATAAATATCAAAGGAGTGAAGAGATGTACCCTTGAACCGATATTGGTTGGGAGACCTGTAGTCCAATTTGGGACTAAGATCAAAAATTTATGAGCATATGGGCTCAATTAATCTGAGGTAGGGTTCTGTGGCCACTTTGGGCTCGGCCCATTTGGTCAAAATGTTAAACATTTAACAATGCTGGGCATTGGTTTGGGCTCTGACAATCTTTTTGTCTTTTATTGAATGTTGAGCATTCATTATGGCTCTGGGCTTTATTTATAGAACCGTTTATGTTCTTTTAGCACACACGTGAGGAGCACGTGGCGCACTTGGCGCTTTGTGCCAGTCAATGAGCGCAGTGCATTTATTGTGAAGTAGCGCACACGTGAGGAGCACGTGGCGCGCTTGGCGCTGAGCGCTAGTCCAAAGAGCGCAAAGCACTTCTGTTTAAGTAGCGCACACGTGGGGAGCACGTGGCGCGCTTGGCGGTGAGCGCCAGTTCAAAGAGCGCAATAGCGCACACGTGAGGAGCACGTGGCGCGCTTGGTGTTGAGCGCCAGTTCAAAGAGCGCAGTAGCGCGCACGTGAGGAGCACGTGGCGCGCTTGGCGTTGAGCGCCAGTTCAAAGAGCGCAGAGCGCTTCTGTTTAAGTTTGGAGCGCTAAGGCTCTGCAGCGCTGTGCGCTAGATTTGGAGCGCTGAGGCGCTCTTCTTTAATTGGAGCGCTAAGGCACTTTTTAGGCAGTTTTGCGTCCTGAGAATTAAATTCTCTCTATAAGAGACTTTGTCTCATGGATCTAAGAACAAAGTTCTTATTTTTATAGGAGATGTTTCAATTTCTTATGTTTTTGGTGAAAAGTTCCGCCTTTATGAATCTATGATTCTTAGAGAATTGAATTATTCTCCCCCATTTTTATAATGAGATATTATGATCTCTGAAAGACAATTTGTCTTATAGATCTATGATCTGAAGAAGATTAAGTTCTTCCTCTTATTTTTTTATGATGAGATACTTTGATATCTTTTTGTGAAAGACCTTGGTCTTATAGATCTATGATCTTAGAAAAAGAAGTAAATTCTTCTTTTTATATGAGATGATTTCATCTCTCTGTTCTTTTTTTTTACCTTAAAGAAAGTTTTCTTCTTTTGAGAGCTTCCTCTTTGTCTTTGAAATTTTCAAAGTTTATGAGGGGGGTTCCTTTATTTTTCTCTGTATATCAGACTTGAAGTCTTGGGGCCTTTATATAGTGAAGGCTGATTTATTGAATCGGTTGAAGAGATTTTTTCTCTAATTGATTTGGGAATATTTCCCCCGTTGGATCTTTGATCCAAGGGCTTCTGATTTACAGAAGACAATCTTCTTGTTTTTAACAAGATTGGGAAATCTTTTCCCATACAGAATTTATTCTGTATTTTGGTGATTTTTAATCACCATTGGATCATTGATCCAACGGTGCTCTGATTTTCAGAGCACAATCTTTCCTGTTTGGAAAGATTCTGAGGAATGTTTCCTCAACAGAATTTTATTCTGGTCAATTGATGATTTTTAATCATGTTCGTTGGATCTTTGATCTAAGGGTCGAGAACATTTTGTTTTATCGCTAGCGCTCACGTGCTTTGCACGTGGTGCGCTGCTTAGAGTGCAGCGCTCTTAGCGCTAGCACCCACGTGTTTTGCACATGGTGCGCTGCTTAGAGTGCAGCGCTCTTAGTGCTAGCGCTCACGTGCTTTGCACGTGGTGCGCTGCTTAGAGTGCAGCGCTGCTAGCACAGCGCTGCTTAGAATGCAACGCTCATGAGCGCTGCAGCAGAGTCTTTAACTCTTAGCGCTGGCGCTATTATGAAGCGCCGCTTCATTTCAAATTTCAAAATTTGAACAGAGATTTGCTCTGGTTGGGGGTAACAAATGCCCCCCACCGTTGCGCTCACGTGGCTCACACGTGAGTGCAGCGGTGGCACCATCTCCACCATTAGATAAACTTAGAAGTTGAAACGGCTCTTAGCGCCTATAAATAGGACCCTTGGCCCTTGAGATGACCTCTGTTCATCCCTCCTTGTTTTTTTTCTGAGAATTAATTCTCCTTTAGAGCATAGCTCTCTGTCTTAAGAATTCTTAAGAGTCAAAACCCTGTTCAATTTTTGGTAAGATTTGAACTTATTAATAGAGTTTTGCTCTTCTCAGATCATAGATCTAAAAATATTAGGGTTTTACCCATTAACAAAGCCATGCTCATCTTTAGATCATAGATCTTAAAATACTTTTAGGGTTTTACCCCTTAATAGAGCCATGCTCATCTTTAGATCATAGATCTTAAAAGTATAATTGTAACACCCTAGTTCATTTATACCAATTCTAGTATTCTTTATTTATGGTATTTTCTTGATTTATTGTGTTTTGGGTGCGAATAGTGTATTTGACATTTGTATTTGCATCCGACCCGACCCGCATGCTTGAAACCAGTCTTGATTCATGTTTATGATTTATCCTGACCTGTTACATGGATTCGTGCACTTTCATTTATTTGTACATTGCATACTCTCATTTTATCTAGCATCTGCATTTTAATATAATATTTTAAGTCACATAAAATATTTTAAAAATATATTGCATGGCCTGCATGATACCCATAACCCTGTGGTAGCATCCGCGCATCTTGTTCTCGTCCCGTTCAGTGAAACAGACTTGTTTGGATGACTACGTGCACGTGCGTGCATCCGTTCTTGGGGGTATGCATTTTTTCGTTACCCGGATATCCAACTTTAATTTTGGTCGATATGTATATTTTTCGTATTTTAAAACTGAATTTTCGACCCGACCCGGGCATGTTTTGGACTATGTTTGTATTTACCAGAATATCAAGTTTTATTTATATAATATTAATTTTATAAACTGATACAAATTAAAATTTAGTTAACTAATAAAATATTTTTTTTAAAAATTTAAATCTAAACTAATTTCCTAACAAACTAACAACCCCTTTCTTTCTCTCTCTCCTCTGCATATATATTCATATATATTTTATTTATTTATTTATTTTCTTCCTTATTTAATATACAACCTCTTCTTTTTACTTCTTCTTCTTCTTTCTTTTTCTTGATCTTGTTTCTTGATTCCGGTAATCACCGCCGGAGCCGTGCTCGTTGCTGACGATCTGAGTGATCCAGTGAACGTACCTTCCCTGTGTGATCACCCTCTTGCCTTGCCTGGACCCGTCCCGTGTGCCGCGTGTGCGTTGCGACGATTTACCGACGTCGGACGTGCCGTGCGTATCCGTCGCGTGATTCGATCAAGACAAGTTTATCTTGCTACATGCTATGATATATACTACATCCATATTAATTATAATATTTCATGTTTAGTGTATTGTACATCCCCTGTTATCATTTTACTGTTTTACGACGTCTGTTTGCATCCGTATAATTTATTTCGTATCTAGTGCATGCAAATTTATCTTGTTACATGCTAGACTACAATATATTGCACCCATTTGAATAATAACATCACATAATGTTTAGTTATGCATCCATATGAATAAAAATATCACATGTTGATTGCACTGTACATCCATATTAAAGTTTTACCGTTTTTGGATACCCGTTTGTATCCATATCATTTAAAATATATATCGTCGTAATATTTCTTATTATTATCTTTAATTAATTTATAATCTGCATTTTATAATGTTATATAAAATATAGTTTGAAAATATTATAGTTTACACATGAAACGTCGTTGCAAAGCGGATATGACAAATCCGAAATTTACTGTACACCCTACCTTATAAAATTCATTATAAATTATAGAAAAATAATTAGCATACGTTCTTTAGTTCGTTACGAAGCTAACTAAGAATAATATAACTCTATGAAATATTTACTTGCAAAATAAAATGTTTAAATAACGTACAATGCAAATGAAAATATTTCTAAACCGCTGTCCAGGGAAATTCCAGCAGCAAACTTTCAATTTCGAATGTTCATAGATTTTTGTAGGAACAACCTGAGATACTTCAACTTATAAAAATGAAAATCTTATTGAATTATCTTTGTTTTGGTATAAGACACGTCCCTTTTGGAGAACGTTTGTTATTTTTAAGCTATTTTACAAATCAGGGTGACGCTGAATTTCTGAACGGAACTTTCTTGTGCATGGTTAATCAATACCACTTTTGTAGTTATTAATCGGTTTGAATATGCTATCCATGTTAATATTATTATATCAATATCTATTTAATAAATAATAGTGCTTGTGTTTTAATATTCAGCAAATTTTACCGATTTACAGTTTTATAGTATCCGTCTGTATCCGTACGGTTTATTACATATCTAGTTGCACGCCGAGACCATATTATTTCATGTTACTGTTGTATTAGTGCACCATGCTAGATAATTGTGCATCCTACTTAGTCATGATGTGACTCCTGATCGATATTTGTGCATCCATGCTTTTATTGTACATCTGTACTTTCACCTTGATTCAATACTTTCTACAGTTTGATTATGAGCACCCGTTTGACACCTGTGCACTACTTGACATGACCTGATACACCACTAATTGACATGACTTGAAATATGTACACTACCTGACGTGACCTGATATATCACTACTTGACATGTTACCTGATCCTGTTTCTAATCCCGACAATCCTGACATGTTGTCCCGATGGACATATCCCGTTGTCTGTATAGACAAACCTGTTCCTGCTTGATCCTGTGTTGGCATTAGCTTCAGATTTATCAATACCTGACTTGAACACATAACTTGGGGGTATGGGGAAATCAATGATGAAATCTGACTTGTAACTCGATAGTTCGATGCTTATACTGATCAGTTTTACGGGCTAGGCCAGCCCCGGGATGCTGCTGCTGAAATCATTCGTCTGTACATGTTACCTGTTTACTGCCTAGCGGCATGTCTCGGATTCAGCCCGAGAGTCTTGACCGTGGTCCCGGGCATGCATGGGATACCATTGAGTTACATCGATGATTCATTAAATTGATTTCAAAGACTTGAGAGTAGTTAACCCAGTAGTTTAGTTCAGATTACTCACCGCACGTCACATGTGCTTATACCCTTCACTGTTTCTTATTCATGTTACTGTTATACTTTTATTACTATTCATACTCATGCCTGCATGTCTTGCTACCCTCTGATTATGTTATTGTTGATATTATGACGCACTGACGTCTGGGTTTTGCATGGTCCAGATCCTCTATCCTTGTCGCAGGCTGATCAGGAGTACTTCCGCCGTTAGGCCGAGCAGTGATGATCCAGTTAGTATCCAGTTTAGTTATGTTTTACTTTCCAGATGTTTTTGCTCTTTGGATTTATTGCTTCCGCATATTATTTCTTGACTCGTTTATTCTGGCTCATGGACATGTACTAGATATTTTATTTTATTTTCTTGTTCTTGATATCTCTAGACAGCCGTAATGTGACAGTGGAGGGATGTTTCCTATCCATAAGTAGCATGGTTGGCTCTGTCACGTGCCTATCTTAGCGCACTCTGGGAAGCGGGGCGTGACAATAATCTTTTTAGGGTGGTTTTAAACCATGAACCGGAATACTGTTCATCTTCCATGAAGAACTCCTAGAGTTTGTTAATAGATCTTGAAGATCTCGGAATTTTTAATTTATTAAAAACTTTGCTTTTAGGGTTTCTGATGGGTTTTTCCATCTTCCTCGCAGAGCACGGCTCTTAGAATTCTCGGGGAATTTTTTATTTCATTCATAATTGATTTTGACAGGTGTCATTCCTGTCTGCTGAGCGTTGCTCTTGAGGAGTTTAACTCCTTAACCCGAGGAGTCTCTCATTAAATGAGAATATTTTTTTAGGATTTCCCCTTTATTTGCACAATTTTGAATTTTCTGTGTTTCTTAATCAGAACTTATTTTCTCCGTGAGGATATCAAGAGTTGTTTAAATCCCCGTGTCTGTTTTAATAAGATTTTTCTTAATCAGTCTGCCCACTAAACTCTCACTGATTTTCCTTTTCAGACGTTATGGCCGCTCATCTGTATGATCTCGACGAGATTATTTCTTACGGAGACATTCGCGCACTGGGCCGCAGCCAGAACCAGGAGTTTACAAACGCTCAGTGCGCCGAAATCATGCGACGCTTTGATGAATACAATGGTCGACTGCTTAGAATGCAGCGCTCTTAGCGCTAGCGCCCACGTACTTTGCACGTGGTGCGCTGCTTAGAGTGCAGCGCTCTTAGCGCTAGCGCCCACGTGCAGCGCTAGCGCCCACGTGCTTTGCACGTGGTGCGCTGCATAGAGTGCAACGCTCTTAGTGCTAGCGCTCATATGCTTTGCACGTAGTGCGCGACTTAGAGTGCAGCGCTGCTTAGAATGCAGCGCTCATGAGCGCTGCAGCAAAGTCTTTGACTCTTAGCGCTGCGTCATTTCAAATTTCAAAATTTGAACAGAGATTTGCTCTGATTGGGGGAAACACATTCCATCCCCACAAACTTCTCATCAAATGTTGGACCCAACCCTTATTGATAAAGCTCCTTTTTCAAACAGGTTGACGGCCAACAAACCAAATGCACAAATAGAGAAGATTGTGGAAATGTTTAAGCAAGTTAACATAAATATTCCTCTCTTAGATGCTATCCAACAAGTTCCGTCCTATGCGAAAATTTTCAAGGAGTTGTACACTAGGAAGGGGAAAACTCAAGTACCTAAAAAGGTTTTCTTAGGGAGCAGTATAAGCACTACTTTTACTCAACAATTTCCCAAGAAACATAAGGACCCGGTTGTCCTACAATATCTGTAACTATTGGTGGTAAAAATATCAATCGCGCTCTGCTCAATTTAGGTGCTAGTGTTAACTAACTCCTGTATTCTGTTTTTGAGCAATTAGGCATAGGAGAGTTGAGGCCTGCGCACTGCACTCTCTAGATGGCCGATCCATCTATCACCCACCTTAGGGGTGAGATAGAGGACGTGTTAATCAAAGTCTGGGAATTTATATTCCCGGTGGAATTTATATTTTTAGATACACAGCCTGTGGCGAACCCACGGAACAAAATCCCGGTGATTCTTGGTCGCCATTTTCTAGCAACTTCCAATGCTGTAATCAATTATCGTAACGGCTCTATGAACCTATCCTTCGGGAAGATGATAATTAAGCTTAATATTTTTTGGATAGGAAGTCAACCCTCCGAACTTTCTTCTCATCTAATTGATATATGTTCTGTCAACGAGATAGCTTCCGATAGTTGCGAAGTTGAGGAACTTTGCGATAATGACCTCGATGCCACTAGAACATTATTGTTTGAACCAGCTATTTATATGAGCGAGGACCCTTCTGTCGACAAGTCCATTCCCGAGTCTGAATCCTTTGACTTGTCGCAAAAGTTAGTCGAGCTTTCCGAGTCAATCTCTTATGCTGGTTATGAACCTCTTAAAGAGTTCAAATATCATTCTCCTACCCTACCTTCTATCTTTTCTCCGCCGACACTAGATCTCAAGCCATTACCATCTCATCTTAAATATACATATTTAGGTGAGAATGAGTCTTTGCCCGTTATCATACCAGCTTCTCTAGTTTTAGAGCAATAGAAAGCTCTTTTGTCAGTCTTGAGATCATATCGACAAGATTTTGGTTAGAAAATGGAGGACATCAAAGGGATTAGTCCTTTGATTGTTGAACATCATATAAATTTGATGGATGAAGCCAAACCAGCCAGAGACCCACAAAGACGGTTAAATCCCGTCATGAAGAAGGCAGTAAGGAAAGATGGCGGACATCAAAGGGATTAGTCTTGAGAAAGCTCTTATCCCGTTATCATATCAGCTTCTCTAGTTTTAGAGCAAGAGAAAGCTCTTTTGTCAGTCTTGAGATCAAATCGGCAAGATTTTGGTTGGAAAATGGCGGACATCAAAGGGATTAGTCCTTTGATTGTTGAACATCATATAAATTTGATGGATGAAGCCAAACCAGCCAGAGACCCACAAAGACGGTTAAATCCCGTCATGAAGGAGGCGGTAAAGAATGAAATTGTCAAATGCTTAGATAATGGTATGATTTACCTAATATCTGATTGCCAATGGGTAAGTTCTGTTCATGTGGTCCCTAAAAAGTCCGGCATCATGGTCATAAATAATGAGGCTAATAATGATTTGATCCAAATACACACCCAAATTGGATGGCGGGTATGCATTGATTATAGAAAACTCAATGCCGCAATAAGGAAAGATCACTTCCCTCTACCTTTCATTGACCAGATGTTAGAGCGATTAGCCATGCATGAGTATTACTGTTTCTTGGACGGATACTCCGGTTATAACCAGATTTCCATCGCTGAAAAGGATCAAGATAAGACAACTTTTACTTGTCCTTTCGGTACCTTTACTTATAGACGCATGCCCTTCGGGTTATGCAATACCCCCGCTACATTTCAGCGGTGTATGATAAGGATATTCTCGGACATGGTCGAGAATTTTCTGGAGATATTTATGGACAATTCTCCATATTTAGGGACTCCTTTGAGGAATGCCTACATCATCTTGACGCTGTCCTTACCCGCTGTAAGGATAAGAATTTAACATTGAATTGGGAAAAATGCCATTTCACGGTTCAAGAAGGTATTGTCTTAGGACATATTATATCATGAAAAGGTATTGAGGTTGACAAAGCTAAAATAGATGTCATTTCCAACCTTCCTCCTCTCAAATGCATCAAAGATATACGATCTTTTCTTGTTCATGCAGGATTTTATAGACGATTTATTAAGGACTTTAGCAAAATTTCTAGACCCTTGACTCTTCTCTTGGCCACGGATATGACATTTCACTTCGACTCGGATTGCGTGGCTGCTTTTGAATCACTTAAACGTTTTCTCACTACAGCCTCCGTTCCGTCATCTCCGGACTGGAATCACCCTTTTGAGCTTATGTGTGATGCATCCGATTTTGCTATTGGTGCAGTCTTAGGACACTTCATTGATAAGATAGCACATGTCATTTACTATGCAAGTAGGAATTTGAACGATACCCAAATGAATTATACAACTACCAAAAAAGAACAACTCTTGGCAGTTGTATTTGCATTAGAAAAATTCAGGCCCTACTTAATTGGCTCTCCAGTTATAATTTACATCGATCGTTCCGCCCTAAGATATCTTTTATTGAAGAAAGAGGCTAAGTCTAGGCTAATACGTTGAATCCTTCTGTTACAAGAATTTGATCTTATAATACGAGTCATGAGTGGATATGAAAATGTCGTAACCGACCATCTGTCACGACTTTCTTCTTCGCCAATGTTGACCTTGCCAATAAACGATTCCTTTCCGGACGAACATCTCTTGACCATATCCTGCGAACCTTGGTTAGCGAATTTGGTGAATTATTTAGTAACAGGATTTCTACCAAGCGAATGGTCAAAACAAGACAATCACCGATTTTTATTCCAAGTAAAACACTTTTGCCGGGATGAACCTTATTTGTTTAAGTATTGTCCTAATCAAATAATTCGCTGATGTGCCTCTAAAAATGAATTCAGGAGTGTATTGTATTTCTGGCTTGATCAGAAATGTGGCGGTCACTTTGGTCCAAGGAAAACGGCGGAGAAAGTTTTGCAAAGTGGCTTTTATTGGCTAATGTTATTCAAAGATGCATACGATTATTGCAAAACTTGTTCTCGGTGTCAACACATGGGTCGGATTTCACAGAGAAATGAGATGCCGCTCCAACCTATCTTGATTGTGGAGATATTTGATGTTTGGGGAATTGATTTTATGGTCCTTTTCCAAACTCTTTTGGGAATTTATACATTTTATTAGCGGTTGATTATGTCTCTAAATGGGTGGAAGCAATATCGTGTCGTACTAATTACAACAAAGTTGGTGTTAAGTTCCTTTAGGAAAATATCATTTCGCGATTCGGACACCATCGCGCTATAATTAGCGACAATGGGACGCATTTCTATAATCAGTCTTTTGAGGTTTTGATGCGGAAATATTCAATCAACCACAAGCTTTCTACGCCCTATCATCCCCAAACGAGCGGGCAAGATGAGATCTCCAATAGACAGATTAAACAAATTTTGGAGAAAACAGTTTCTAAGAACCGTAAAGATTGGTCCACCAAATTAACGGATGCTCTTTGGGCATTTCGTACCGCTTATAAGACCGATCTTGGTATGTCTCCATACCGACTAGTGTTTGGGAAGGCTTGCCACCTTCTAGTCGAGATCGAACACAAAGCAATGTGGGCTATTAAAGTGCTTAACTGTGATTTTGATCAAGCCAGCAACTATCGGAAGTTGTAATTAAATGAGCTTAGCGAACTTCGCGATGAAGCTTACGATAACTCGGTTATAGTGAAGAACTGGACAATAGCGTTCCACGACAAAAACCTTTTGAGAAAAACTTTCATACCGAAACAACAAGTCCTTCTTTACGATTCCCGTCTTCATCTTCTTCCGGGTAAGCTAAGATCTCGTTGGAAAGGACCTTTTGTGGGGTGGTATGTGTACCCGTACGATGCAGTGGATATAGAAAATGTTTAAAAAGGTTCTATTTTTAAAGTAAACGGGTATAGATTAAAATCGTACTTTTCCGCTGACCTATCGGAGGAGCTCCTGTTCCTACAGGAGCCGCTTTATCACAACTAACTTTTCTATGCCTCACCCCATGTTTCGGTAACACTGTTCCATCTAAGAGTGGAGGTGAGTATAAAAAAAATATATATAACTGAATATCTGTGCGTGCCAAAGAACAAGTTTGAGGGTAGTTTTTCATTTAACTATTATTTTGCTCCTATTATTTTCCTCCCAAGTCTACAGGTTTATGCGCTTTAAGAACACTATCAGTGAGGACACTGCTGCAAGCAAGTTTGTATGGGAGGGGGAAGTTTGTATTTACTAAAATATTATTTGGCACTAAGCTCTATATATGAACATTAAATATGAGAAGAAAAAAAATGAATGAATGAAAATTTTCTTGGAAATAAAAGTTAGAAAGTGAAAATACATATAAAAGATAGAAAGAGATTTAAAACATGCAAGAAAATTAGATGTATTAAAACAAAGCTAGTGATAGATAGTCATGAGCTGTTGTCCCAAGAGTTAGTAAAATGAAAGAAATCACTAATCTGCAGATAGAAATAAGTCTGAGAAATAGTCTCTATTCTTAAGTCCAAACTTCTGAACGTTGATACCCTACTATACGCACTTGGACACATCTTGAAACTTGGTATAGTAGAGGATACCTTGAAATGCTCTTGTCTAAAAGCCTTAGTATGAAAAAAAATATAAATCAACAAAATATAAACGACACATAAAATATAAATGGTGAAGAAAAATGAACATTGGTTTTGTAATTACTTAAGGCAACATAAAAAAAATCTAGCGAGGGTGTCTTATCACCTGATGCATTAGACTAATTGGTTTGGGAGTCACTGCTAAGCCTTAGGTGTTGCAAGACTAGGATAATGCTAATTACGCCTAAAAGAATGAGCACATTTGGTAATCGGTTGGCTAGTACATCAAGAAGTATTAATAGTCACATGAAGAATGTGTGGGCAATTCCATCTATAAAACATTCACCGACTAAAAAGTACTAAGGAAGATAGACAAGAGTATGATAACTTGAATTGAATTCTCTAACTTTAGGGATGTATTTTACACACACGTAGGGGTATATGATCAATGTTTGGAATAAAGGTATGGAGAAAGACTAAAGGCGATATTTTATTGAGGGATGATGTGATTTCAGCCATTTTTCATGACTATTAAGAGAGGGCTCATGGCAAATAAAAAGCTAGTATAGTTTGAAACACTTATTTTCAAGTTTTTCTTTTGTAAGTTCCTTATCTTTGTATGTAACTTTCATCTTCTTTCTTTTATTATGGAATTTTATGGGTGTAATCTGCTGAAAACCCTTAGAAGACAACACTCCTCCTACTAGGGACACCTAGAGGTTTAAAAGCTTGTTGCACGTGCTATGTGCAATCGCGTTACCTAGAAAAGTGTGCTAGGTTTTTCTTTTTCTTTTTTTCTTTAATAAATAGTTTGCTAGGGACAATCAAAAATAAGTTTGGGGGTATTTGACTAGTCTAAAATATTGCTCATTTGTATGAATATTTTCCTAACTATTGTTAACTATGAAAAGGTGTTAATTGTAAATAGAGAACATATGTGGATTTATTTGTAAAATTTTATTATCATATGTTTCTTCATTTTAATGAATATAATTAGGGAAAATATATGCATATAATATTTAAATGAAATATTAGCAATTAAAATATGCATATTATATCAAATATTCCTAATCAATATTCTTAAGATATTATATCATATAAATGGTTAGAATAATATCTCAAAATTACCAAATACTACTCACAATTTGATTTGAGATATTGTGCAGGTTTTAGCTCAGGTCTGGAATCTAAGTTAGTGATCCGAGTCAAATCGGGATATCGGAACCGAATCTGCCAAATTTTAGAAGAAAATCGAGGAATCAAGCAACGGTAGAGACTCAGAGCAATATTTTCTGAATCTATACATCAAAAGGATCTCCAAACATTGTCACAAAAAGCCAGAAGAAATCTCAAAACCTAATTCCACTAGGATGCGGCTGAACCGCGGCCAAAAGCGGCATAACGCGGCGGTTCCACGGCTCTTTGGTAGCCGTTGGATGTGGGATTTTGTGGATCTGATCTTAACAACATCTACTCTCATATGGAATCTAGGTTTTCTGGTTTCTGAGACTATATAAAGGACTGGGAGCTGTGCATTCAACCTATCAAAGAGATCATATAATCATCTATTCATCTATTTCCATAAAGAGAGCGATCTAGAGCAAACTAGGGTTCTTGTAATTTACTTTCTAAGGAGAAAAGTGTAAATGCAATATTTGTTTAATAAAGATAGTTTTTTTAAAATTATTTTTGCATTTACTTTTACGTATTTACTTTACGCATTACTTTTTTGCATCTTCATTATGCTTTCATTCTTCTTCAACCTTTCTTCTAAACCACTAACCATGAGCGGGTAATTCCTTACTTGCTAGGGTTTGTAGGATAGGGTAGGATAATGGATGAAAAATATTTTAATTTCTTTTAACATTTTAATGTTTATAAACCTTAGCAAAATAAATGTTAACCTTCTTATCGGGCGTGCTATCGATTTATTCATAGTCACTACCACGATTTGAGATTGGTTAAACACTTGTTTTGTTAAGGGTTTGATATGAATATAGATCAATGAAAGGACAAGGGTTAACAGTGGGAAATCCTAATTCCTTCCAAGAGCCCTAATTTACATTCATCACTATCGCTCAAGTTTTAAACTATTAAAAGATAAAAAGAGTTATTTTTAAATATTCATCCATTAACTACTAAGTCCTATGAACCCTACAAGCCTTTTTATTATAAATTTTATATCCGTTTTAAAATAGAACGACAATCAAACCATCCTACCTTTTATCAACTCGTCTAAAGCAAGAAAAGAGTTCACGTTTCTCTGTGGATGACTCGTACTCATCGTGGCTAGCTACTAGCGACACCGTCTTGATTGCCATTATTTACAAACGATCAATCAACAAGCTACTGGGTTCTAGGATTCAGTGGATGTCCATCTCGAGGAGTCGAGTCCCGGGTCACCTAATTCTAGGATTGGCGGGTAGCTTGCCGCACTCGTAGGGGTCTAGAATTATTCACACTCGGCTATTCACATGACCGTGGAGGACTATGTTTCATAAGTGGCTCATTGAAATGAAAATGTTCCTATTTGATCCATTTTGCCATTCTCTGTGATGCTTATATCTGTCTGTGTTGCTTATCATACCTGTGATATATATATATATATATATATATATATATATATATATATATATAAATGTTGTATATATTTTATATCTGCGCTAGTCTAGCCCCCGCCCTGCCATTAGTTAAGTAACCTAACGGTGAATGACGGGGCCTTGTGGCGAATGCGGGTGGCATATACGTACATTCTATTTACGTTCTTTTTTGTGGTGTGATAAGGTTAATTGATGGAACCACATTAATCTCACTTAATGCAAAGTAATAAATCTAAAATCTGATGTCGTTGAAACAATTGCAAAACCACTCAGTTTTCTTCAAAACAACTTTTAAAGTGGAGCTTAAACTACTCCTTTTCAAAAGCTATTCGGTTCCTTCGACTATATCAAGTTCATTACGTTAACGGTTTTCAACAAAACCAGCCGTAGCCCTCCGCCATTTTATAGATAGGTATCTACTAGTATTCATGCTATGTGTTTTGACCTTCGCCAAGGCATAGTGTTTGGTAACAAGTGGGTGCTTATCTGTAGTATAGATAGATGCATTAATTTAGGACATGTGTACAGATGTTTTGACCTTCGTCAAGGGATTGTACGAATGGGTCCAGATTAATCTGGATAATGACGAGTTGAACTTGACTTGCGACTTATAATGTTTTGACTTTCGTCAAGTTTATAAGCGCTCGGGGCAAAAGCCACATCGGGAGTTTCAAACATACAGGAAATTTGCTAGTGTTGCATACCTTTTGTAGTGTGGTAGTTTTGGTAGGTTTCCTTCAAAATTATCACACAATGATAGTCGGGTCCCAATCCTACTGTGAGTGTAATCACTCTGAAATCCCTATTCAAAATTAATTGTTTATTGTATAGAAAGGGTATTTCAGCCTGTTGTAGAGTTATAAGTTAAATTTGTTTAATAATAGTAAGAAGCAACTTGTAGCTCACTGGTAAAGCATCTACACTGCTGTGATATAGTTTGTGTGTTCGAATCCTCTCAGTCCTAATTATTTTTAAGATTTTTCTTTTTAATTTTTCGGAAGCCCAAGATTGAACGTGCAATACACGGAGAATCGAAAAGTTTCTGAAAAATCAAACGGGATAAATCATAAGTAAACACAGAGTAAAACACGTGGCACGATTCTCGAGACAACCCATCAAGATCCGACCGTCCGTTTCATCACTTGGCCCACCGCCGACGATCGAAATGACCCCAATCACCTCTGTGCTTTGCACACACACACACACACCCCTTCATCTCCCTTCAATTCCTCTGCGCTGTTTGATTTTTCTGCAATCAAACAGAGACTCTTCAAATCCTTAATTAACACTATTAAATCTATTTTAATTCATTTTACTTCACATCCTCTCTCATTTTTATCCTGTAAATACCACCCCATGCCCTAGCTCTCCCCCATTCTTAAATTTCTATCAAATTTCTCCTAAAATTTTCTATCAAATTTCTCCTAAAATTTTCTATGCAGGTGGAGTCAAGTGGAGTTAGAAACCAAGTTTTCTTTCGTTGAAGATCGGAATTGTTCTCGGAGCTACCGCGATACCACGAAGCCCTCCTCTCTTCCTTACTCTTTTCTTGACGTTATAAAACCGTAAGTCCCTTCCTCCTCTCCTTCTTTTCAACTAAAATCGCATTCTTAAAACATATCGATAACGTGGAGTTAGATCTGATATTACATTCTTTTTAAACCTTTTCATCCACTTGATAAACAAAATAAATCACAACAACACTATAAAACCACTCTTAATCTTATTCACATCATTTAGTTTTTTAGCATAATGAAAATTTCCCTTTGATATACTCATATAACAAACTTTTTCATTAAAATACCACTAATTTTAGTATAACATTTTTTTCAATAACTAGAGTATATACCTTTAGATCATTCATGGGGTAATGACCTACCCCTCACGCACACTATGACTTTATTGCACGATATTCTAAATATATGGTTGGTTCAAAGAATAGATTTTACATTAAAATACCATAGTTTTACAAAAAAAGATTTCTTTTAATCGATATTTTTGAATTCTTGGCAATTACGCCTCCACAATCTTCGTTAGGGGATTCGCTAATAGATGGTGTGGATTATCGTACATCCTTGTAATAGTAGAGCGAGATACAAAGCTCCTTACGGAAAATTCGATCTCGAAAGGAAAGAAAAAAGATTTTTATGAAATATGAATTTTTTTAAACAAAACTAAATTTTCGAAAATTATATATAATTATGAAACCGTATTTTCAGAAAAAAAAATTGTGAAAATCATATTTTCAAATGAAAGGTTAAAGTTAAATGAAAAATACCATCAAGTTTCCAAAAGAGCTAGTTTTCATAAAAATACCATAAACTTTTAAAAACTAGGTTTTATCACTAAAACACCATCTAAATTAAAATACATGTTCATGAAAACACTAAATATTATAAATCACCCTCGAGATTTTTTTCTAAACAACATTAAATTATTTTTTACAAAACCCCTCAAGAAATGCAAATAATATAAATACAATGTAAACAACAATAATAAATATTTAAGGATCCTAAATTAATATAGGTTTAAGTGATATCATTTATCTTGAACCCAGGGAGCCGGAGAAAGTGAGTGCTTGCCTATTCAGGTTAGACAACTTAATGGAGTTATCAATGACAATTGTCTTGGAAAAAGATACAAATCCTGCCGTTCATGTGCAGCAGTTGCCGATTACTCCCAAACTTAAGAAATTAAAGAACTAAATCCTTTCATAATATTATGACTCTAACCTGAATCCAAACTCAAACCAGAATCCAAAATCAAACACGAACTTGAATACTTGATCATTAACCTGAACACTCGAATTTAAATATCAAACTCAAACTTGAATACTTGATTCGACTTGATCGAACCATGGTTATAACTCGACATGAACTTGAGAATATATGATTACATCTTGAACATGAACCTGCACATTTTATATCCATGGATTCAGCCAAGTCCTATAATCTTAATCTATAAAATACAATATGCGGGGATAAAGGGGTAAATTGGTACGGAACGTATATCGTGGCATGACATGCCATTTTAAAAGACACACACATGAATTCATGTGCCATTGTCCTGTGGGTTATGACGGGGCCTTGTACTATATATTACCATAGTCTACGGGGTAAGATGGACTCCTCTTGTATACATGAATATCTTCTTTATCAAATTACAAATAACCATGTTAGGATAACTATCTTACTTGTGAATGATCATATACCACTTTACCATCCACTGTCATTTGGTTTCTATTCACATTATATACTATCTTCTCTTACTTCTTTTGAGACTTACCGAGCACTAGTTCGCTGACGAAATTCCTCTCTGCTTTTTTCCATTGGTATGTTCGTCAGGAGGACCGGAATATAAGGACATAGAGTCGAGCCTGGAGAATTTGGACCAGTTTGCTACTCAGCCAGACTACTAGCTTCTTACTACCTGTACTTACTTTCATTATGCTATTGTTTAGGTATTTGCATTATTATTGTATCTTTTATTTCCAGACAGTTGTGTGTAAAGTTAAATGTAAATAAAGTTGCTGTTTCATTTTATTACTCTTGTCATTCTCGTTCATTTTTATATTGCTTAATTACTCTTAACGTATTTTCATAGTAATACATTGCGGGCTTGCCACGTCACTGTTTCCATCTACCAGGTATTTTCATAGTAATACATTGTGGGCTTACCATGTCACCGTTTCATCTATTGAGAAGCGGGGCGTGACAATGAGTATCCACTACTCTTCGGGAGAATTTTTCACTTTGCAATTAGTTAATCAATTAGGTGTCTAGAAGGGTGTTAACGGGGTTACGCCTCTAGGAAAACGAGGTTATTTAATTGGGTCCGTGAGAAAACACGGGGGGTCTCCCTCCGAAGTACTAACACTGGTCTGGCCGAAAGATAAGCGAACTTATAGGGTGCAATTAATCCTGACTAATTCTTCTTTTAGGGTTTGAAGGAGAATTCGAGGAAACACTGGGAACCATCCTGTTTAGATAAATTAATAACCAATCTAAGCTTGCAAGAGTATATACTGAGTTTTTCTTCTCTCTCTCTTCTAATTGCAGCGACCATGACGGGACTTAAGTTTATACTAGATAAAAAAAACTGACTGAGCCAAACTATAAAGACTGCCTAAGGAACGTCCAAATGGCCTTTACTTATGATAAGATTGCATACGTCCTCATAGCTAAAGCCCCCTGTTCTAGGTCCGACATCCTCGGTTGCGGACATTGAGGTCCGTAAGACTTGGGATTTAGATTGTGCGAAAGCCAAGTGGCTCGTGCTGGCCTCCATGGATAATGAATATCAAAGGCAGCACGAGAAGATGGACCTTGCTTCCATCTTCCTCCATACCAAAGATTTATATGGAGAGCAATCTCGTATCGCAAGATACGGGATCTCGAAGAAATTGTTTCAAGCGAGGTTGGCTGTTGGATCATCTATTGGGGACCACGTCTTAAAGATGATTACTCTCATCGAGGAGCTAGCGGACTTAGGAACTACGTTAGAGATTGAGTTGTATTCCGACTTAATTCTACAATCCCTTTCCTCCACCTATGCCTAATTTGTATTGAACATCAATATGCAGAAGTTGGAAGTTACACTTCCCGAGTTGCTCAACGTATTGAGGGTGGCAGAGGGGACCTTAAGAAATCTAAGGAAACACCTGCTCTGTTTTTTAGGGAATCTTCTTCCGCTAAATCCAAGGTTAAGGCCAAAGGGAAGAAAAAGAAGGCCCCCACCAAACCGAGAGGAGGTGTGCAGAAGGTGCAGGGCAAGGGAAATGAAAAGATCGGGGGATTAGACACAAAAGAAGAGTGCTTCTACTGTCACAAGAAAGAATATATGAAAGGTTGCCGGGCCTTAAAAGCCAAAAATCAGGATACGAAGCAAGTTATGGTTTCTGCTTCAGGTGTGTTCGTGTTTAAAAACTGTTTCTATATTAACTCTACTTCCTGGGACCAATGATACCAAATCAGAATCTCACATTTGTAATTCTTTGCAGACGTCGAGAAGCTGTATAGTTTTGAGGAAATGTGAAATGACCCTTAGGGTCGGCAATGAAACCAGCGTGGATACTGTTACAGTAGAAGAATATCATCTTGGATTGATGAGTGGACATATTTTGTTGTTACATTACCGATTTTGTGTACCCAGTATGATGTGTAATATTATATCTGTATATTTGTTATCTAATAAAAGATATAATTTTGCACTTGAAAGCAATATCATAAACATTCACCTAAATCATGAAATGATTTGGTCGGATACACTGAATAACAGAATATACGTTCTCAATCATCATTAAGTTTTCAACGTCGAAACCATGCTAAAAAGAAAGACACCAGAATCAAATCAAGTTTTCTTATGGTATTGTAGACTTGGTCATATCAATGAAACACGATTAACTAAGTTACATAAAGATAGATATTTAGATCCATTTGAATATAAATCATATGCAACTTGTCAATCATGCATCAGAGGAAAAATGATAAAAACTCCGTTCAGTAGACACAGAGAAATAGCTGCCGAGCTCCTAGGACTCATACATAGCGACGTGTGTGGGACAATGTCTACGCATATAAGAAGTGGCTATTCCTACTTCATTACTTTTACTGATAATTTCTCAAGGTATGGACATGTATTATTGATGAAGCATAAATTTGAGATCTTTGAGAAATTCCAGGAGTATAAGAATGAAGTGGAAAAACAAACCGGCAAAAGTATCAAGTCGCTCCGATCTGATCGGGGTGGTGAATATTTAAGTTCCGAGTTTCTGGAATATCTAAAAGAGAATGGAATTCTCTCTCAGCTTACTTCTCCATACATACCACAACACAACGGTGTATCAGAAATACGGAATCGCACCTTACTTGATATGGTGCATTCCATCATGAGTAATGCTGAGTTGCCGCCATCTTTCTGGGTTATGCACTAGAATCTGCTGCATACCTATTGAATAATGTTCCAACTAAGGCTGTGTCTACCACTCCATTTGAAATATGGAGTGGGAAGAAACCCTGTCTTAAGTATCTTAAGATATGGGGTTGTCCTGCTTTTGTCAAAAAGGTTCATCCGGACAAGCTCGAGGCACGCTCAATATTGTGTAAGTTTGTGGGATACTCTAAGAATTATAGAGGGTATTATTTCTATTACGCTGAGAAATAAAAGGTCTTTATTTCTCATCATGCCCCTTTTATGGAAACTCAATTTCTTGAAAAAGAAATTGGTGGGAGCGCTATAGAGCTGGAAGAAATTCCAAAATCACAAACTATTACTGAAGACTTAGTAGAACCTGAAGTTCAATAGAACCGGACGTACCTACGCCACTCCACAGATCTAGTGGGCATTCTTATCCGCCCGAGAGAATACGGTTTTCTCATAGACGGGGATTGAGAAGATTGCATCATCGATAATGATGAGCCGACTAGTTTTCAGCAAGCCATCATGAGTAGAGACTCGGTGAAGTGGCCGGATGCTATGCGATCCGAGATGGAATTCATGTACACAAATAATGTTTGGACTTTGGACGTTGCTCCTCCTAGGGTAAAACCCGTTGGATGCAAATGGATCTTCAAAAAGAAGATTGGTGTAGATAGACAGGTAGAAACTTACAAAGCTAGATTTGTTGCTAAAGGTTTTCATCAAAGACCAGGATTGGACTATGACGAAACTTTTTCACCAGTGGATCTGCTTAAATCCATTCGGATCTTACTTGCCATTGCTTCTTTCCATGACTATGACATCTGGCAGATGGATGTTAAAACCGTTTTTTTAAATAAAAATTTAGAAGAGTGTGTTTACATAGATCAACCAGAGGGTTTCATAGATAGTGGGAGCAGCGGAAAGGTGTGCAAGTTGCTTAAATCCATTTATGGATTAAAGCAGGCATCGCGGAGTTGGAGCATCTGCTTTGATGAGACGGTCAAGGAATTTGATTTTATCAAAAATGCAGATGAACCTTATATCTATAAGAAAATTGTAGGGAGAACTGCTGTATTCATCGTTTTATACGTAGATGATATTCTCCTGATAGAAAATGATAGTCCTATGCTACAATCGGCCAAGATGTTCTTTTCATAGAAATTCTCTATGAAAGACCTGGGTGATGTCTCGTACATTCTGAGGATTAAGATCTATCATGACAGATCTAAAAGAATGTTGGGACTTTCACAGTCGAGCTATATAGACACCGTACTGAAGATGTTTTGTATGGAAGATTCCAAGCGTGGTAATTTACCCGCTTGTCATGAAATCACCCTCTCCAAAGAGATGTCTCCCAAGACTGATAAGGAGAGTGCTCGCATGAGCGTTGCTCTCGAGGAGTTTAACTTCTTAACCCGAGGAGTCTCTCATTAAATGAGAATATTTTTTAGTATTTCTCCTTTATTTGCACAATTTTGAATTTGTTGTCTTTATTAATCAGAACTTATTTTCTCCGTGAGGATAGCAAGAGTTGTTTAAATCCCCGTGTCTATTTCAATAAGATTTTTCTTAATCATTCTGCCCATTAAACTCTCACTGATTTTCCTTTTCAGACGTTATGGCCGCTCATCTGTATGATCTCGATGAGATTATTTCTTATGGAGACATTCGCGCACTGGGCCGCAGCCAGAACCAGGAGTTTACAAACGCTCAGTGCGCCGAAATCATGCATCGCTTTGATGAATACAATGGTCGACTGCTTAGAATGCAGCGCTCTTAGTGCTAGCGCCCACGTACTTTTCACGTGGTGCGCTGCTTAGAGTGCAGCACTCTTAGTGCTAGCGCTCACGTGCTTTGCACGTGGTGCGCTGCTTAGAGTGCAGCGCTGCTTAGAATGCAGCGCTCATGAGCGCTGCAGCAGAGTCTTTGACTTTAGCGCTAGCGCTATTATGAAGCGCTGCTTCATTTCAAATTTCAAAATTTGAACAGAGCTTTTCTCTGATTGGGGGAAACACATTCCATCCCCATAAACTTCCCATCAAATGTTGGACCCAACCCTTATTGATAAAGCTCCTTTTCCAAATAGGTTGAGGGCCAACAAACCAAATGCACAAATGGAGAAGATTGTGGAAATGTTTAAGCAAGTTAACATAAATATTCCTCTCTTAGATGCTATCCAACAAGTTACGTCCTATGCGAAAATTCTCAAGGAGTTGTGCACTAGGAAGAGGAAAACTCAAGTACCTAAAAAGATTTTTTTAGCGAGCAATATAAGAATTACTTTTACTCAACAATTGCCTAAGAAACATAAGGACCCCGGTTGTCCTACAATATCTGTAACTATTGGGGATAAAAATATCAATCGCACTCTGCTCAATTTAGGTGCTAGTGTTAACTTGCCCCTGTATTCTGTTTATGAGCAATTAGGCATAGGAGAGTTGAGGCCTGCGTACTGCACTCTCTAGATGGCCGATCCATCTATCACCCACCTTAGGGGTGAGCTAGAGGACGTGTTAATCAAAGTCGGGGAATTTATATTCCCGGTAGACTTTATATTTTTAGATACACAGCCTGTGGCGAAGCCACGGAACCAAAATCTCGGTGATTCTTGGTCGCCCTTTTCTAGCAACTTCCAATGCTGTAATCAATTGTCGTAATGGCTCTATGAACCTATCCTTCGGGAAGATGATAATTAAGCTTAACATTTTTTGGATAGGAAGTCAACCCTCCGAACTTTCTGCTCATCTAATTGATATATGTTCTGTCAACGAGATAGCTTCCGATAGTTGCGAAGTTGTGGAACTTTGCGATAATGACCTCGATGCCACTAGAACATTATTGTTTGAACCAGCTATTTATATGAGCGAGGACCCTTCTGTCGACAAGTCCATTCCCGAGTCTGAATCCTTTGACTTGTCGCAAAAGTTAGTCGAGCTTTCCGAGTCAATCTCTTATGCTGGTTATGAACCTCTTAAAGAGTTCAAATATCATTCTCCTACCCTACCTTCTATCTTTTCTCCGCCGACACTAGATCTCAAGCCATTACCATCTCATCTTAAATATACATATTTAGGTGAGAATGAGTCTTTGCCCGTTATCATACCAGCTTCTCTAGTTTTAGAGCAATAGAAAGCTCTTTTGTCAGTCTTGAGATCATATCGACAAGATTTTGGTTAGAAAATGGAGGACATCAAAGGGATTAGTCCTTTGATTGTTGAACATCATATAAATTTGATGGATGAAGCCAAACCAGCCAGAGACCCACAAAGACGGTTAAATCCCGTCATGAAGAAGGCAGTAAGGAAAGAAATTGTCAAATGCTTAGATAATGGTATAATTTACTAATATATGATTGCCAATGGGTAAGTTCTGTTCATGTGGTCCCTAAAAAGTCTGGCATCATGGTCATAAATAATGAGGCTAATGAGTTGATCCAAATACGCATCCAAATTGGGTAGCGGGTATGCATTGATTATAGTAAACTCAATGCCGCAACAAGGAAAGATCACTTCCCTCTATATTTCATTGACCAGATGTTAGAATGATTAGCCAGGCATGAGTATTACTGTTTCTTGGACGGATACTCCGGCTATAACCGGATTTCCATCGCCGAAAAGGATCAAGATAAGACAACTTTTACTTGTCCTTTCGGTACCTTTACTTATAGACCCATGCCCTTCGGGTTATGCAATACTCCCGCTACATTTCAGCGGTGTATGATGGGGATATTCTCGGACATGGTCGAGAATTTTCTGGAGATATTTATGGACGATTTCTCCATATTTGGGGACTCTTTTGAGGAATGCTTACATCATCTTGACGCTGTCCTTACCCGCTGTAAGGATAAGAATTTAATTTTGAATTGGGAAAAATGCCATTTCACGGTTCAAGAAGCTATTGTCTTAGGACATATTATATCATGAAAATGTATTGAGGTTGACAAAGCTAAAATAGATGTCATTTCCAACCTTCCTCCTCCCAAATGCGTCAAAGATATACGATCTTTTCTTGTTCATGCGGGATTTTATAGACGATTTATTAAGGACTTTAGCAAATTTGCTAGACCCTTAACTCTTCTCTTGGCCACGGATATGACATTTCACTTCGACTCGGATTGCGTGGATGCTTTTGAATCAGTTAAACGTTTTCTCACTACAGCCTCCGTTCCGTCATCTCCGGACTGGAATCACCCTTTTGAGCTTATGTGTGTTGCATCCGATTTTGCTATTGGTGCAGTCTTAGGACACTACATTGATAAGATGGCACATGTCATTTACTATGCAAGTAGGACTTTGAACGATACCCAAATGAATTATACAACTACCGAGAACGAACAACTCTTGGCAGTTGTATTTGCATTAGAAAAATTCAGGCCCTATTTAATTGTCTCTCCAGTTGTAGTTTACACCGATCATTCCGCCCTAAGATATCTTTTATCGAAGAAAGAGGCTAAGTCTAGGCTAATACGTTGGATCCTTCTGTTATAAGAATTTGATCTTATAATACGAGACATGAGTGGATGTGAAAACGTCGTAGCCGACCATCTGTCACGACTTTCTTCTTCGCCAACGTTGACCTTGCCAATAAACGATTCCTTTCCGGACGAACAGCTCTTGACAATATCCTGCGAACCTTGGTTAGCGAATATGGTGAATTATTTAGTAACATGATTTCTACCCAGCGAATGGTCAAAACAAGACAATCACCGATTTTTATCCCAATTAAAACACTTTTACCGGGATGAACCTTATTTGTTTAAGTATTTTCCCAATCAAATCATTCGCTGATGTATCCCTAATAATGAATTCAGGAGTGTATTGTCTTTCTGGCTTGATCTGGAATGTGGCGGTCACTTTGGTCCAAGGAAAACGGCGGAGAAAGTTTTGCAAAGTGGCTTTTATTGGCCAATGTTATTCAAAGATGCATATGATTATTGCAAAACTTGTTCTCGGTGTCAACACATGGGTCGGATTTCACAGAGAAATGAGATGCCGCTTCAACCTCTCTTGATTGTGGAGATATTTGATGTTTGGGGAATTGATTTTATGGGTCCTTTTCCAAACTCTTTTGGGAATTTATACATATTATTAGCGGTTGATTATGTCTCTAAATGGATGGAAGCAATACCGTGTCGTACTAATTACAACAAAGTTGTTGTTAAGTTCCTTTAGGAAAATATCTTTTCGCGATTCAGACACCATCGCGCAATAATTAGCGACAATGGGATGCATTTCTATAATCAGTATTTTATGGTTTTGATGCGGAAATATTCAATCAACCACAAGCTTTCTACGCCCTATCATCCCCAAACGAGCGGGCAAGCTGAGATCTCCAATAAACAGATTAAACAAATTTTGGAGAAAACGGTTTCTAAGAACCGTAAAGATTGGTCCACCAAATTAACAGATGCTCTTTGGGCCTTTCATACCGCTTATAAGACTGATCCTGGTATATCTCCATACCGACTAGTGTTTGGGAAGGCTTTCCACCTTCCGGTCGAGATCGAACACAAAGCAATATGGGCTATTAAAGTGCTTAACTGTGATTTTGATCAAGCCAACAACTATCGGAAATTGCAATTAAATGAGCTTAGCGAACTTCGCGAAGAAGCTTATGATAACGCTGTTATAGTGAAGAACCAGACAATAGCGTTCCACGAAAAAAACCTTTTGAGAAAAACTTTCACACCGAAACAATAAGTCCTTCTTTACGATTCCCGTCTTCATCTTCTTCCGGGTAAGCTAAGATCTCGTTGGAAAGGACCTTTTGTGGGGTGGTATGTGTACCCGTACGATGCAGTGGATATAGAAAATGTTAAAAACGGTTCTATTTTTAAAGTAAACGGGTATAGACTAAAATCGTACTTTTCCGCTGACCTATCGGAGGAGCTCCC
Source organism: Agapanthus africanus (assembly GCA_030015575.1). NCBI lineage: Eukaryota > Viridiplantae > Streptophyta > Magnoliopsida > Asparagales > Amaryllidaceae > Agapanthus > Agapanthus africanus. The sequence continues at coordinate 130,124,059 of CM057341.1, forward strand.
GTTCCTACAGGAGCCACTTTATCACAACTAACTTTTCTATGCCTCACCCCATGTTTCGGTAACACTGTTCCATCTAAGAGTGGAGGTGAGTATAAAAAAAATATATATAACTGAATATCTGAGCGTGCCAAAGAACATATTTGGGGGTAGTTTTTCATTTAACTATTATTTTGCTCCTATTATTTTCCTTCCAAGTCTACAGGTTTATACGCTCTAAGAACACTATCAGTGAGGACACTGCTGCAAGCAAGTTTGGGGGGTGGGTGGAAGTTTGTATTTACTAAAATATCATTTGGCACTAAGCACTATATATGAACATTAAATATGAGAAGAAAAAAATTGAATGAATGAAAATTTTCTTGGAAATAAAAGTTAGAAAGTGAAAATACATATAAAAGATAGGAAGAGATTTAAAACATGCAAGAAAATTAGATGTTTTAAAACAAAGCTAGTGACGGATAGTCATGAGCTGTTGTCACAAGAGTTAGTAAAATGAAAGAAATAACTAATCTGCGGATAGAAATAAGTCTGAAAAATAGTCTCTATTCTTGAGTCCAAACTTCTGAACGTTGATACCCTACTATACACACTTGGACACATCTTGAAACTTGGGATAGTAGAGGATACCTTGAAATGCTCTTGTCTAAAAGCCTTAGTATGAAGAAAAAATATAAATCAACAAAATATAAACGACACATAAAATATAAATGGTGAAGAAAAATAAACACTGGTTTTGTAATTAGTTAAGGAAGCATAAAAAATTTATAGCGAGTGTGCCTTATCACCTAATTCCTTAGACCAACTGGTTTGGGAGTCACTGCTAAGCCTTAGGTGTTGCAAGACTGGGATATTGCTAATTATGCCTAAAAGAATGAGCACATTTGGTAATCGGTTGGCTAGTACATCAAGAAGTATTAATAGTCGCATGATGAATGTGTGAGCAATTCCATCTATAAAACATTCACCGACTAAAAAGTACTAAGGAAGATAGACAAGAGTATGATAGTTTGAATTGAATTCTCTAACTGTAGGGATGTCTTTTACACACACGTAGGGGTATATGATCAATGTTTGGAATAAAGGTAGGGAGGAAGACTAAAGACGATATTTTATTGAGAGATGATGTGATTTCAGACATTTTTCATGACTATTAAGAGATGGCTCATGGCAAATAAAAAGCTAGTATAGTTTGAAACACTTATTTTCAAGTTTTTCTTTTGTAAGTTCCTTATTTTTGTATGTAACTTTCATCTTCTTTCTTTTATGATGGAATTTTATGGGTGTAATCTGCTGAAAACCCTTAGGAGACAACACTCCTCCTACTAGGGACATCTAGAGGTTTAAAAGCTTGTTGCACGTGCTAAGTGCAATCATGTTACCTACAAAAGTGTGCTAGGTTTTTCTTTTTCTTTTTTTCTTTAATAAACAGTTTGCTTGGGACGATCAAAAATAAGTTTGGGGGTATTGACTAGTCTAAAATATTGCATATTTGTATGAACATTTTCCCTACTATTGTTAACTACAAAAATGTGTTAATTGTAAATAGAGAACATATGTGGGTTTATTTGTAAAAGTTTATTATCATATGTTTCTTCATTTTAATTAATATAATTAGGGAAAATATATGCATATAATATTTAAATGAAATATTAGTAAATAAAATATGCATATCATATCAAATATTCCTAATCAACATTCTTAAGATATTATATCATATAAATGGTTAGAATAATATCTCAAAAATGCCAAATGCTACTCACACTTTGATTTGAGATATTGTGCAGGTTTTAGCTCAGGTATGGAATCTATGTAAGTGATCCGAGTCAAATCGGGATATCGGAACCGAATCTGCCAAATTTTAGAAGAAAATCGAGGAATCAAGCAACGGTAGAGACTCAGAGCAATATTTTCAGAATCTATACATCAAAAGGATCTCCAAACATCGTCACAAAAATCCAGAAGAAATCTTAAAACCTAATTCCACCAGGATGCAGCTGAACCGCGGCCAAAAGCGGCATAACGCGGCGGTTCCACGGCTCTTTGGTAGCCATTGGATGTGGGATTTTGTGGATCTGATCTTAACAGCATCTACTCTCATATGGAATCTAGGGTTTCTGGTTTCTGAGACTATATAAAGGACCGAGAGCTATGCATTCAACCTATCAAAGAGATCATATAATCATCTATTCATCTACCTCCATAAAGAGAGCGCTCTAGAGCAAACTAGGGTTCTTGTAATTTACTTTCTAAGGAGAAAAGTGTAAATGCAATATTTGATTAATAAAGATAGTTTTTTAAAAATTATTTTTGCATTTACTTTTACGTATTTACTTTACGCATTACTTTTCTGCATCTTCATTATGCTTTCATTCTTCTTCAACCTTTCTTCTAAACCACTAACCAGAGCGGGTAATTCCTTACTTGTTAGGGTTTGTAGGATAGGGTAAGATAATGGATGAAAAATCTTTTAACTTCGTTTAACATTTTAATGTTTATAAACCTTAGCAAAATAAATGTTAACCTTCTTATCGGGCGTGTTATCGATTTATTGATAGTTACGACCACGATTTGAGATTGGTTAAACACTTGTTTTTTTAAGGGCTTGACATGAATAGAGATCAATGAAAGGACAAGGGTTAAGAGTATGAAAGGACATGGGTTAAGAGTGGGAAATCCTAATTCCCTCCAAGAACCCTAATCTACATTCATCACCATCACTCAAGTTTTAAACTATTAAAAGATAAAAAGAGCCATTTTTAAATATTCATCCATTAACTACTAAGTCTTATGAAACCTACAAGCCTTTTTATTATAAATTTTATATCCGTTTTAAAATAGAACGACAATCAAACCATCCTACCTTTTATCAACTCGTCTAAAGCAAGAAAAGAGTTCACGTTTCTCTGTGGATGACTCATACTCATCGCGGCTAGCTACTAGCGACACCGTCTTGATTGCCGTTATTTACAAAACACTTCTTCGCAAACGATCAATCAACAAGCTACTGGGTTCTAGGATTCAGTGGATAGCCATCTCGAGGAGTCGAGACCCGGGTCACATAATTCTAGGATTGGCGGGTAGCTTGCCGCACTCGTAGGGGTCTAGAATTATTCACACTCGGCTATTCACATGACCGTGGAGGACTATGTTTCATAAGTGGCTCATTGAAATGAAAATGATCATATTTGATCCATTTTGCCATTCTCTGTGATGCTTATATCTGTCTGTGTTGCTTATCATACCTGTGATATATATATATATATATATTTTACATCCGCGCTAGTCTAGCCCCCGCTCTGCCATTAGTTAAGTAACCTAACGGTGTATGACGGGGCCTTGTGGCGAATACGGGTGACATATACGTACATTCTATTTTCGTTTTTTTTTGTGGTGTGATAAGGTTAATTGATGGAACCACATTAATCTCACTTAATGCAAAGTAATAAATCTAAAATCTGATGTCGTTGGAACAATTGCAAAACCACTCAGTTTTCTTCAAAACAACTTTTAAAAGTGGAGCTTAAACTACTCCTTTTCAAAAGCTATTCGGTTCCTTCGACTATATCAAGTTCATTACGTTAACGGTTTTCAACAAAACCAGCCGTAGCCCTCCGCCATTTTATAGATAGGTATCTACTAGTATTCATGCTATGTGTTTTGACCTTCGCCAAGGCATAATGTTTGGTAACTAGTGGGTGCTTATCTGTAGTATAGATAGATACATTAATTTAGGACATGTGTACATATGTTTTGACCTTCGTCAAGGGATTGTACGAATGGGTCCAGATTAATCTGGATATGACGGGTTGAACTTGACTTGCGACTTATGATTTTTTGACCTTCGTCAAGTTTATAAGCGCTCGGAGCAAAAACCACATCGGGAGTTTCAAATATACAAAAAATTTGCTAGTGTTGCATACCTTCTGTAGTGTGGTAGTTTTGGTAGGTTTCCTTCAAAATTATCACACAATGATAGTTGGGTCCCGACTCTACTGTGAGTGTAACCACTCTGAAACCCCTATTCAAAATTAATTGTTTATTGTATAGGAAGGGTATTTCAGCCTGTTGTAGAGTTATAAGTTAAATTTGTTTAATAAAAGTAAGAAGCAACTTGTAGCTCACTAGTAAAGTATCTACACTGCTGTGATATAGTTTGTGTGTTCGAATCCTCTCAGTCCTAATTATTTTTAAGATTTTTCTTTTTAATTTTTCGGAAGTCCAAGATTGCACGTGCAATACACGGAGAATCGAAAAGTTTTTGAAAAATCAAACGGGATAAATCATGAGTAAACATAGAGTTAAACACGTGGCACGAATCTCGAGACAACCCATCAAGATCCGACCATCTGTTTCCTCACTTGGCCCACCGCCGACGATCGAAATGACCCCAATCACCTCTGTGCTTTGCACACACACACCTTCAGCTCCCTTCAATTCCTTTGCGCTGTTTGATTTTTCTGCAATCAAACAGAGACTCTTCAAATCCTTAATTAACACTATTAAATCTATTTTAATACAGTTTACTTCACACGCTCTCTCATTTTTATCCTATAAATACCACCCCATGCCCCAGCTCTCCCCTATTCTGAAATTTCTCCTAAAATTTTCTATCAAATTTCTCCTAAAATTTTCTATGCAGGTGGAGTCAAGTGGAGTTAGCAACCAAGTTTTCTTTCGTTGAAGATCAGAATTGTTCTCGGAGCTACCGCGATACCACGAACCCCCCTCTCTTCTTTACTCTTTTCTTGATGTTATAAAACCGTAAGTCCCTTCCCCCTCTCCTTCTTTTCAACTAAAATCGCATTCTTAAAACATATCGATAACGTGGAGTTAGATATGATATTACTTTCCTTTTAAACCTTTTCATCCACTTGATAAGCAAAATAAATCACAACAACACTATAAAACCACTCTTAATCTTATTCACATCATTTAGTTTTTTAGCGTAATGAACATTTCTCTATGATATACTCATATAAAAGACTTTTTTATTAAAATTCCACTAATTTTAGTATAACATTTTTTTCAATAACTAGAGTATATACCTTTAGATCATTCATGGGGTAATGACCTACCTCTCACGCACACTATGACTTTATTGCACGATATTCTAAATATATGGTAGGTTCAAAGAATAGATTTTACACTAAAATACCATAGTTTTACAAAAAAGGTTTCTTTTAATCGATATTTTTGAATTCTTGGCAATTACGCCTCCACAATCTTCGTTAGGGGATTCGCTAATAGATGGTGTGTATTATCATATATCCTTGGAATAGTAGAGCGAGATACAAAGCTCCTCATGGAGAATTCGTTCTCGAAAGAAAATAAAAATAAGATTTTTAAGAAATACGAATTTTTCTAAACAAAACTAAATTTTTGAAAATTATATATAATTATGAAACCGTATTTTCAGTAAAAAAAATTGTGAAAATCATATTTTCAAATGAAAGTTTAAAGTTAAATGAAAAATACCATCAAGTTTCCAAAAGAGCTAGTTTTCATAAAAATACCATAAACTTTTAAAAACTAGGTTTTATCACTAAAACACCATCTAAATTAAAATACATATTCACGAAAACTCTAAATATTATAAATCACCCTCGAGATTTTTTTCTAAACAACATTAAATTATTTTTTACAAAACCCCTCAAGAAATGCAAATAATATAAATACAATGTAAACAACAATAATAAATATTTAAGGATCCTAAATTAATATAGGTTTAAGTGGTATCATTTATCTTGAGCCCAGGGAGCCGGAGAAAGTGAGTGCTTGCCTATTCAGGTTAGACAACTTAATGGAGTTATCAATGACAATTGTCTTGGAAAAAGATACAAATCCTGCCGTTCATGTGCAGCAGTTGCCGATTACTCCCAAACTTAAGAAATTCAAGAACTAAATCTTTTCATAATATTATGACTCTAACCTGAATCTAAACTCAAACCAGAATCCAAAATCAAACACGAACTTGAATACTTGATCATTAACCTGAACACTTGAATTTAAATATCAAACTCAAACTTGAATACTTGATTCGACTTGATCGAACCATGGTTATAACTCGACTTGAACTTGAGAATATATGATTACATCTTGAACATGAACCTGCACATTTTATATCCATGGATTCAGCCAAGTCCTATAATCTTAATCTATAAAATACAATATGCGGGGATAAAGGGGTAGATTGGTACGGAACGTATATCGTGGCGTGACAGGCCACTTTAAAAGACACATACATGAATTCACGTACCATTGTCCTGTGGGTTATGATGGGGTCTTGTACTATATGTTACCATAGTCTACGGGGTAAGATGGACTCCTCTCGTATACATAAATATCTTCTTTATCAAATTACAAATAACCAAGTTAGGATAACTATCTTACCTGTGAATGATCATATACCACTTTACCATCCACTGTCATTTGGTTTCTATTCACATTATATACAATCTTCTCTTACTTCTTTTAAGACTTACCGAGCGCTAGTTCGCTGACGAAATTCCTCTCTGCTTTTTTCCGTTGGAATGTTCGTCAGGAGGACCGGAATATGAGGACACAGAGTCGAGCCTGGAGAATTTGGACCAGTTTTCTACTCAGCCAGACTACTAGCTTCTTACTACCTGTACTTATTTTCATCATGCCATTGTTTAGGCATTTGCATTATTATTGTATCTTTTATTTCCAGACAGTTGTGTGTAAAGTTAAATGTAAATAAAGTTGCTGTTTCATTTTATTACTCTTGTCATTCTTGCTCATTGTTATATTGCTTAATTACTCCTAACGTATTTTCATAGTAATACATTGCGGGCTTGCCACGTCACCGTTTCCATCTACTGAGAAGCGGGGCGTGACAATGAGTATCCACTACTCTTTGGAAGAATTTTTCAATTTGCAATTAGTTAATCAATTAGGTGTCTAGAAGGATTTTAACCGGGTTACGCCTCTAGGAAAACGAGGTTATTTAATTGTGTCCGTAAGAAAACACGGGGGATCTCCCACCGAAGTACTAACACTGGCCTGGCCGAAAGATAAGCGAACTTATAGGGTGCGATTAATCCTGACTAATTCTTCTTTTACGGTTTGAAGGAGAATTCGAGGAAACACTGGGAACCATCCTGTTTAGATAAATTAATAACCAATCTAAGCTTGCAAGAGTATATACTGAGTTTTTCTTCTTTCTCTCTCTTCTAATTGCAGCGACCATGAAGGGACTTAAGTTTATACTAGATAAAAACAAACTGTCTGAGCCAAACTAAAAAGACTGCTTAAGGAACGTCCAAATGGCCTTTATTTATGATAAAATTGCATACGTCCTCATAGCTAAAGCCCCCTGTTCTAGGTCCGACATCTTCGGTTGCGGACATTGAGGTCCGTAAGACTTGGGATCTGGATTGTGCGAAAGCCAAGTGGCTCGTGCTGGCCTCCATGGATAATGAATATCAAAGGCAGCACGAGAAGATGGACCTTGCTTCCATCTTCCTCCATACCAAAGATTTATATGGAGAGCAATCTCGTATCACAAGATACGAGATCTCAAAGAAATTGTTTCAAGCGAGGTTGGCTGTTGGATCATCTATTTGGGATCATGTCTTAAAGATGATTACTCTCATCAAGGAGCTAGTGGACTTGGGAACTACATTAGAGAATGAGTTTTATTCCGACTTAATTCTACAATCCCTTTCCTCCACCTATGCCCAATTTGTATTGAACATCAATATCCAGAAGCTGGAAGTTACACTTCCTGAGCTGCTCAACATATTGAGGGTGGCAGAGGGGACCTTAAGAAATCCAAGGAAACACCCGCTCTGTTTTTCGGGGAATCTTCTTCCGCTAAATCCAAGGCTAAGGCCAAGGGGAAGAAAAAGAAGGCCTCCACCAAACTGAGAGGAGGTGTGCAGAAGGTGCAGGGCAAGGGAAATAAAAAGATCGGGGGATTAGCCACAAAAGAAGAGTGCTTTTACTGTCACAAGAAAGGATATTGGATGAAAGGTTGCCGGGCCTTAAAAGCCAAAAATCAGGATACGAAGTAAGTTGTGGTTTCTGCTTCAGGTGTGTTCGTGATTAAAAATTGTTTCTATATTAACTCTACTTCCTGGGACCAACGATACCGAATTAGAATCTCACATTTGTAATTCTTTGCAGACGCTGAGAAACTGTATAGTTTTGAGGAAAGGTGAAATGACCCTTAGGGTCGGCAACGAAACCAGTGTGGATACTGTTACAGTAGAAGAATATCATCTTGGATTGATGAGTGGACATATTTTGTTGTTACATTACCGCTTTTGTGTACCCAGTATGTTGTGTAATTTTATATCTGTATCTTATCTAATAAAAGATATAATTTTGCACTTGAAAGCAATATCATAAACATTTACCTAAATCATGAAATGATTTGGTCGGATACACTGAATAACAGAATATACATTCTCAATCATAATTAAGTTTTCAACGTCGAAAACACGCTAAAAAGAAAGACACCAGAATCAAATCAAGTTTTCTTATGGTATTGTAGACTTGGTCATATCAATGAAATACGATTAACTAAGTTACATAAAGATGGATATTTAGATCCATTTGAATATCAATCATATTCAACTTGTCAATCATGTATCATAGGAAGAATGATAAAAACTCCGTTCAGTGGACACAGAGAAATAGCTGCCGAGCTTCTAGGACTCATACACAGCGATGTGTGTGGGACAATGTCTATGCATATAAGAAGTGGATATTCCTATTTCATTACTTTTACTGATAATTTCTCAAGGTATGGACATGTATTATTGATGAAGCATAAATTTGAGACCTTTGAGAAATTCCAGGAGTATAAGAATGAAGTGGAAAAACAAACCGGCAAAAGTATCAAGTCGCTCCGATCTGATCGGGGTGGTGAATATTTAAGTGCCGAGTTTCTGGAATATCTAAAAGAGAATGGAATTCTCTCTCAGCTTACTTCTCCATACACACCAAAACACAACGGTGTATCAGGAATACGGAATCCCATTTTGCTTGATATGGTGCGTTCCATGATGAGTAATGCTGAGTTGCCGCCATCTTTCTGGGTTATGCACTAGAATCTGCTGCATACTTATTGAATAAAGTTCCAAATAAGGCTGTGCCTACCATTCCATTTGAAATATGGAGTGGGAAGAAACCCTGTCTTAAGTATCTTAAGATATGGGGTTGTCCTGCTTTTGTCAAAAAGGTTCATCCGGACAAGCTCGAGGCTCGCTCAATATTGTGTAAGTTTGTGGGATACTCTAAGAGTTATAGAGGGTATTATTTCTATTACGCTGAGGAACAAAAGGTCTTTATTTCTCATCATGCCCGTTTTATGGAAACTCAATTTCTTGAAAAAGAAATTGGTGGGAGCGCTATAGAGCTGGAAGAAATTCCAAAATCACAAACTATTACTGAAGACTTAGTAGAACCTGAAGTTCAATAGAACCGGACGTACCTACGCCACTCCACAGATCTAGTGGGCATTCTTATCCGCCCGAGAGAATACGGTTTTCTCATAGACGGGGATTGAGAAGATTGCATCATCGATAATGATGATCCGACTTGTTTTCAGCAAGCTATCATGAGTAGAGACTCGGTGAAGTGGCTAGAAGCTATGCGATCCGAGATGGAATCCATGTACACAAATAATGTTTGGACTTTGGACGTTGCTCCTCATAGGGTAAAACCCGTTGGATGCAAATGGATCTTCAAAAAGAAGATTGGTGTAGATAGACAGGTAGAAACTTACAAAGCTAGATTTGTTGCTAAAGGTTTTCGTCAAAGACCAGGATTGGACTATGACGAAACTTTTTCACCAGTGGCTCTGCTTAAATCCATTCGGATCTTACTTGCCATCGCTTCTTTCCATGACTATGACATCTGGTAGATGGATGTTAAAACCGTTTTTTTAAAATAGAAATTTAGAAGAGTGTGTTTACATAGATCAACCAGAGGGTTTCATAGACAGTGGGAGCAGCGGAAAGGTGTGCAAGTTGCTTAAATCCATTTATGGATTAAAGCAGGCATCACGAAGTTGGAACATCTGCTTTGATGAGACGGTCAAGGAGTTTGACTTTATCAAAAATGCAGATGAACCTTATATCTATAAGAAAATTGTAGGGAGAACTGCTGTATTCATCGTTTTATACGTATATGATATTCTCCTGATAGAAAATGATAGTCCTATGCTATAATCGGCCAAGCTGTTCTTTTCATAAAAATTCTCTATGAAAGACCTGGGTGATGCCTCGTACATTCTGGGGATTAAGATCTATTGTGACAGATCTAAAAGAATGTTGGGACTTTCACAGTCGAGCTACATAGACACCGTTCTGAAGATGTTTAGTATGGAAGATTCCAAGCACGGTAATTTACCCGCTTGTCATGAAATCACCCTCTCCAAAGAGATGTCTCCCAAGACTGATAAGGAGAGGGCTCGCATGGGCATTGTACCCTATGCTTCGGCAGTAGGATCAATAATGTATGCGGTATTTTATACCAAACCAGATATAGCTTACACACTTAGCGTCGTAAGCAGGTATTAGTCCAACCCAGGTGAGAAGCATTGGATAGCGGTATAGAACATTTTTGAGTACCTGAGAAGGACTATGAAGATGTTCTTGGTGTACGGTAATGGGGATCTCCAGATCGAGGCTTTTACCGACTCTAACTTCTGAAGTGACAAGGATGAAATCCATCTCGGGTTATGTGTTTACCCTCAACGGAGCGGCGGTCTGTTGGAAGAGCTCTAAACAGGACACCGTAGCAAAATTGGCAATGGACGCTGAGTATATCGCTACTAATGATGCCACAAAAGAGGCAGTCTGGATGAGAAAATTCAATTTTGAACTTCAGGCGGTTTCATCCATTATCGATCCAATACCTTTGTATTGCGACAACAATGGAGCCAAGGTTTTGGCAAAGGAACCACGGTCCCATCAGAAATCTGGACATATTTTAAGGCGGTATCACCTGATCAGAGAGATCGTGGATCGCCGAGAGATCGAGGTGCGGAGAGTGTTGGATATTGGTGCCCTCAAGGCAATTTTCATAGTTGCGGGAATGCAATTACTGAATTCGAGGAGGGTCTATACCAAGAACAGTCTTACTCGAGTTGATAGTGCGCTATCTGGTTTGTCTTTGTCTGTTATGTGCATGCGTATTACTAGTTATCGCGTATTACAATTACATGTGATAAAGCCCATAGGATTTTTACTTGACTACCAGGATTATGATAAGGATCATACTAGTGGGGCCTAGTAGTTTATAAGCACATCCTTAAATGTCCCTAGTCGATACTCAAGTTTAGACTAGTGTATACATTTCATGGGCCTGTACGGGTTAATGGATGATCCCATAGCCATTGGTGTTTGACACTGATGATTGTATACAGGTGCTCATTGGATGAGTTACACTGGACAGACTCGCCGTGAACTCCTAGTTGGCATTATACCAATGTCTGATAGCAGTTATCTGGTGACATAAGTACAGGGTAGTCCCTAGACTTGAAATCGCCACAGTGTCTCGTGTGTGTTCCCACTGTACTTTGATTACTACCCTACCACGGCTCTACTGAGTCGTGCAAACAAGTTTTAGTTGGATACAGTCCCCAAGCACATGGAGGCAGTGAGCTGTCGAGGGAATTCATCACTCCCGGTATTGGGAGTCGATATCGCACTGTGCATGATACGACTATAGCCAGAAGTTCGTGGCCATGGCAGTAGAGATAAACTGGTAAGTGTTAACAGTTGTATCTCTTTGGTTATGAGTCCTCTGTCAGCACGACTTATTGGGTTATTGGGGTCTGACAGATTCCACCTTCAGACCCGGTATGCGATACTCCTTGACGAAGAGACCGGACTGTACGGTGACTGTCACTTATAGACTTTGTTGGGTCCGGATGAGTTCGCTCGTTGATCTTCCTTTATCTTGCTCATACCTGGATAGCCGTTACGTACAACTAGTACCGCTGACGAGCTTGTGGGTTAACCCGAAAGAGGTTGAATTTGAAAGTGTTTCAGATTCAATTGGATACGATCCTGTATAACCTACTGCCAGCGTATTGACAGGTCTTTAGAGTCCCGCAATGAAAGTGCCTGCTCGGGCCAAACACGATGTGATGTACGTATAGGGATACGTACATGAGTTCGATAAAACATGTATATTGGATATACGTGTTCAATCAGACGACTGTTATACTAGCCGGTTTCAAAATCGGAATACCAAGTCAAGTGTTGACTTGATAATTATATTTATGATGCGGTTTCTAGTATAGTGTATATGATACACACACTCTCTACCGTATATGATACCGGGAAGATGTTGATGGCATTTCGTGTATGTGATACATGATGTGTACATGTATAGAATACATGTACCAATACTTATTTAATATATATATATATATATATATATTAATTCCTACCATTATAAATTAAGTATAAATAAATATACAAATAAATATATATATATGTAAATGTATATATATCTTTATATATATATTAATGTATATATATTATTATTATTTATTTAATATATTTAATTAGGTGGTGGGGCCCACCCTCTCTCTTATGTGTTGATACTCACATGAGAAAGAGTGGGGAGTGAGGGTATGTGTCATGTTATACATGACATGGTTTGAAAAAGAATAAGAGATAATTATTTTTCACAAAAATAAGCCATCACAAAAGAAATCTTTTTCTTTTTCCTCACAACAAGAGCTTGAGCTCACTAGAAAAATGGCAAGTGTTGCCATAGTGAGGGTTTGCAAAATGTGGAGAGTACTCATTGTTCGCATCGCCTTCTTCCACGTCTAGCAAGCCTCTGGAGGAAGTCTCTTCGACCGGCGACAGAGTTGGAGCTCAGGCAGCCCGCTTTCAACGCGGATCATCTACGGCGAGGCAGTCAGCGTGCAGATGCATTCGGGAGCTCACGGAGTTTAGACGGGTTCTTCCGGGATCAGCCGAACACACTACAAAGGTTGTAGTACATATGAACTTTTTCTTTATGCTTTTTAGTTTAGCTAGAAACTAGAGTTTGGATGATTTAGGCGTAAGGTCGATTGCGCTCCTACGGAATTTTTGTTTTCCATCCGTTCCTGCTTCCGCTGCATGCATGTGCGGGGCATGCCCGTTCTTATAGAGAGTAGATACAAAAGACAACACGACAGATTCATTCACCAAGGCCATCCTTCAAGTCCAGTTCGAGAGACTGTTTGAGATGTTGGATATGCGGTACGCCAGCAACTGGCTCTAGTGCAGACATTAGGTACTTAATACGCTAATAACAGGCCTTAGTGCAAGTGGGAGATTGTTGGATATGTATGCCCTAGAGGCCTTCATTGTATAGAATGCTAGGGATATGTATGTACATGACAATCTTACTCAATATGATAGTATGCTATTTGATTTACCTTTATCTTAACATGTGATATGTTTTACTTGTTATTTCATATCGATTATATATGTTGGTAAAGCCCTTATGATTTTTTCTCGAATACTAGCGTTATGATGGCAATCATACTTGTGGGAGCGGGTAGTCGATAAGCACATTCTTAAATGTCCCTAGTCGTGGAAGTATCGAGACCGGGCATCGATACTCCAGAGTAGACCAATGTATACATTTCTAGATCCTGACGAGGGACGATGGTTGGTCCCATAGCCATTGGTGTGATGTACCTAATCTTGTATACATGTACTCATTGTGGGTGAGTAGACTGGACGGACTCGTCGAGAACTAGCTAGATGGTATTATACCTATCGTCAGATAGCAGTTCTCTGGTGACATGAGTATAAATAATCTGTTGACCTGAGGTCATCATTTGTCTCATGTGAGTTCCTACCGTGCTTTGATTACTACCCTACCACGGCTCTACTGAGTCGTGTAAACAGTTTTTAGTTAGGTACAGTCTCGAACCACATGGAGACATTGAGTGATTGTTGGGGATTCGTCTCTTCCGGTATAGGGAGTCGATGTCGCGCTGTGTTCGGTTGGCCAACACCATAAGTCCCTGGGCATGGCGGATTGAGAATTACTGATTGTTAGATCAGTAGATTCTCGGATGGTCTTGAGCCACATTGGCACGACTTGTTAGGTTATTAGGGGTCTGACATTTTCCACCCCTAGGTCCTGCATGCGATACTCTCAGACGAATAGAACAGACTGTATGAAGATTGTCACGAATAGGCTTAGTAGGAGTTGGGACAGGTTTGCTCATCGGCCTTCTTTTCGACCAGTACCTGGGTAGCCGTTACGTACAGCTAGTGCTATTGACGTGCTTGTGGTTAAATCTACTGCCAGCGTACTGTCGAGTCTTTAGAGTCCCACACAGAGGGGTTCCCTGGTTCAGGCGAAACGATGTAGATGCCGTATGATTTTACGTGCAGAATTTCCATCATATACATGTATTGGCTACACGTATTTTTGATCGGACGGATAATACCAGCGGGCTTAGGATTAAGCCACATTTTAGTATTATAATATTGGATTATTTTCATCTCTTGGTATTCGTAATATGAATACGGGTGTGTATATGCGGTGAGTGGTATTCTTCATAAGAGTGCTTCTAGAAGAAGACACCTCATTTGTGATAAATCCATTTTGTTTAAATGGATAATGAGGTGGAAGAATGAGGTGTTTTTAAGCATGGTTGAAGCATGGCTAATTTGGATAACTCATTCACTTTGGATGACTATTGAAGCGTGGTTGTATTATTGTTATTATTATTATTGAAAAAGGTATGCTCAACACTTAGCCATTCTTCATCTCATTCTTCACATGACATTCTCTCTCCTCCTTTGCTCTCTTCTTCTTTCTCAAACCCTAACCCTCTCATGAGTTGAGAAACTTAAGGTTAATGAGATAAATTAATCCAATAAATATTCTCTACATCTTCTAAACTACCTAGATTAGCAAAACAGGTACTTTAGTTACTTCATTTTTGAGGTTAAAGCTTGAACCGTAGACTCTCGGGTGGATCTTCTTCGACACGAGGAGGTCGACGATCAAGCTCGATCCGTACCAACAAGGAGATTATGAAGAGGATAAGAAGACCCGAAGGACTTGAACACAAAAGTATAAATCACTTCATAGTAGATTAGAACCTTTGTATGTTTTGCTAGTTATGGCTTATGATAGATATTGGAAGTTTAGTCGATATTACTTGCTATAAAATTATTTTTTGTTAATTCCGCCTCTCTATAAACTATGTGGAGTGTGCGACATCGATGTTAGTTATATGTATACTCTAGAGGCCATTATTGTACATATAATGTATATTATAGTGGATGCTTGGACATATATAGATAGGACTTTCTTGCTCGATATGATAGTATGCTATCTGGTTGCTCTTTATCTTAACATGTATACTTGTCTCTTGATTCTGTTTTATGGTTACATGTTGGTAAAGCCCTTAGGATGTGTACTTGAATACCAGGATTATGATGTAGATCATACTAGTGGGGCCTTGGTAGTCTATAAGTTCATCCTTTAATGTTCCTAGTCGTGGGTGTATCGAGACAGGGCATCGATATACCAGAGTAGACTAGCGTATATGCTTCTCGACCCATGAGATGGGCGATGGATGATCCCATATCCATTGGTGTTTGACATCAGAGATGGTATACGGATGCTCAGTGGAGACTGGGTACACTGGACGGACTCGCCGAGAACTCCCAGATGGTATTATACCTCACGTCAGATGGCAATTCTCTGGTGACACTTGTACATGTTAGTCTGTAGACCTGAGATCGTCATAGAGTCTTGTGTGATTCGCACTGTGCTTTGATTTCCACCTTACCACGTTCAAGAGGACGTGCAAAACGGTGGTTTTTGGGTACAGTCCCGAGTCACATGGAGGTAATGAGCGATAGGAGGGGATTTCGTCTCTTCTGGTATTGGGGGTAGATGTCGTGCTATGCTCGATTGGCCATGACAGGGAAGTCCCTGGCCAGGGTTGATTTAGAGATTTACTGGTAAGTGTTACCAGTACTTTCTCGACCCATTATGAGCCTTGTATCGGCATTACTTATCGAGTTATTGGGGTCTGACGTTTACCACCCCTAGACCTGATATGCGACATCTTAGACGTAGAGACCGGACTGTACGGTAGTGTTACTGACAGGCTTTTGCAGGAGTTGGAGCGTGCTTGCTTGCTGATCTTCTGATTGTTCAATACCCGGGTAGCCGTTACGTCCAGCTAGTACCGCTGACGGCTTGTGGGTGCTTGATGTGATCATCACCTACTGCCGGCGTATTGACGAGTCTTTAGAGTCCTACACAGAGCTTTTACTGGCTCAGGCAAAATGAAGTAGGAGCACATATGTGATATGTGCGGTACCGAGAATAATACGAGTATGTGATACCGTATTCTATTCTCGCGATATTTGTATCGGTCGGTTATATGTGATATAGCCAGGTTATCGAATCAAGTGTTGATTCGATAAGTTGGTACATATAATATTAGTCGGTTATATGAGATATAGCCGGATTATTAAATCAGGTGTTGATTTGATAATTTAGTGTATAAATGTATATTTGATATACTAGTTTACATTAACTAATATTATCCCACTTAAGCATTTATTTTTTCTCACATGTGCACACTTATTATATATGTGATATTTATTAATTGTGTTCTATTTTGTGTCATGGTTGATGACACACACTACATGGGTGTAAGAGACTTACACCATACTAATTATAATGTAGGGTTTTAATATTTAAAGTAAATCCAAATTAGTGGATAATTGCTCACATGCATGAAGCTTGTAGAAGCTTGTGGATGCATTGACTTAGATCACTCATTTTGTTTTACTTAAGATATTTATTAACCTAACCATTATAATTTAGCCATGGTTATGTCTCTACATGAGTTAGCTATATGATACAAACTCACCAATGGTTCACTCTCTCACCTCATTATTTTTTTCTCATCTCTTGATCATCTTCTTCATCTTTTGGAAAAAAATCTTTTTAGGTTTTTCCAAAGTGAGAAAATATTGTGAGAAAAATAAAACTAAAGTGAGCCCACTTCCTACTTCATCATCCTCTACTAGATTAGCACTTTAGTATAGGGTGTTAGCTTCACTAATCTCTCATTAGTGAAGTAGTAGCTTGAGTTAGTGTCTCCTCGACGTAGATCATCTTCGGCCTCGTAGACTTCAAGCAAGATCGTTCCTTTCACCTTGAGAAGCCATGCAAGAGTCCGGGAGTTCCATGATCGCAGTGAAGGGACCACTACAAGGAGCCATTAAAGTGAAGGGCCGGTCTACAAAGGTTGTATTCCGTTATCACTTAGAAGTAAAGTAGTTTACTTTCTTGTTTAGCTCCTAAAACTCTAGTTAGATCCTAGGTTAGGTTGTTTGGCACACTAGAAATTTTTGAAATTGGCATGTTTGATGCCTTGTGAAACCTTGTGGTTGTGCCAAAGAACCCTACAATCGACTTACGCATCCCACGCAGCATGTTCCATTTGCTGATACTTCCGCTCACGAATTTAAGTATTAGGGTCGCCGCTAATATCTTCTGCCCTCGCATATGAGGATATTATCGCCTTTTGCTGATATATCCGGCGCAAAATTTCTATTGCACGGTCCCTTCAGTTCTTGGAAATCAAGCACATTAGATAGAACAAATGCCTTTTATTTTCGGCCTGATCTATTGCATGAAGCGGTATTTCCCGGACAAGCTCAGGAGTAGTGCTCCACACTGCGAGGAAAATCATCTATAAAAGGGAGGACTGGAGAGGGAGCAACCGTCCATAATGATCCTCGAGGCGATGAGTATAACCTCGCATTGGGTATCAATTTAGGTAGGTTCATAAAAACGGATGTTGGCATGGAAACAATTTTCCTAATAGAATACAGACGGCTAGCCATGGTATCTAAAAGAAAAGAAACCGGAAAGGCGTCAGTCCGCTAAAAGGGTGGAATATGAATATCAAACTTCGAAGTTAAAGGATAGAATTGGTTGATTAATATCACGCCCCGCTTCCCAGTAGACGGAACAGTGACGTGGCAAGCCCGCGACATATTTATCAAGAGAAGACCATTCCCTAAATAAATATACTAAGCGTATTGAAATAATAATACACAATACAAGAATAAATGGTGACTGTAAAATTTTTCAACAAACATCTTTATTTATATTTAACTTCCAATATTTACAAATACATGAGTTTATGCTGGAAAGTAAATACAATATGGAAAATGCCTAAACAAGTGGTATACATAAACTGAAGAAAAAGTGAAGCTGAGCAATCCCTGTATAAAGATCTGGTTGTAGTCCTCCTCTATGGCTTCAACTTTTTGTCTCGACCGTATCTGACGAACATTCCAAGAGAAGAAAAGTGGGTGGAATGCCCGTCAGCTAACTAGCGCTCGGTAAGTCCCAAAGATAGGTAAGAGTAAAGAAAATGACAAATGTAGAATATATATGACGAGTAAGAGTATATGATCATGGGTAAATATATTCTATAGGTCTCTATATGGTCATTATGTTAACGTTAAGTTCCAAGTGTGAATGTCAACGCGGCCGTAGAAGTATTCACGAGTTCAAGAGTGGGGCCTCAGGAGTAAGAAACACGGGCCCATTTCATGTGTTAGCATCGGGGCTCTAGGCTGTGGGTGAGTCAACCCGACCGATATTCGAGTAAAATAAAAAAGGTTAATATGGGAATCCTGAAGCTCCGTTGGATTCACACAAGAAACTATCCCAAGCATCCCGAGTATAATATATTATAACTGGTTAATATACTTAATTGGTTTGATTGATTGATTAACATGCCTTGATCGAAACCATAGATTGCAAAAGGTGTAGAATGTAGTCGAGTGAGTCGAGTAATATGCGAGTCATGACAATTGCAATCTTGGTTCGAGTCAAGTTGGTTCAAGTAATTTGGGTTCGAGTTCACATTCGAGTTTAGATTCGAGTAAGGTTAGAGTTCGAGTTTGTGTTCGAGTTCGAGTTCATGTCTTTTTCATAGGAATTAATTTAAACTGTTAAAAATTTTATGTTCGGGAGAAATCGGCACCTGCTGCACTTGGACGGCAGGATTTATGTTTTTTTCCAAGACAATTGCCATTGATAACTCCGTAAAGTTGTCTAACCTGAATACGCAAGCACTCACTTTCTCTGGCTCCTTAGGTATAACGACTCTGAAATCTCTGTACGAAAATTCTTTTGTTAATATACAGAAAAAAGTTAGGCAGCCTATGTATGAGTTATAAGTTACTTTTATTAAATAAAAGCAAGAAGCAACTTGTAGCTCACGGTAAAGCCCTTGCACTACTGTGACGTAGCCCCTATCTTCGATTCCCATCAGTCACAATTATTTTTCTGATTTTTCTTTTTAACTTTTTGGAAGCCCAAAAGATTGCACGTGCAATACACGGGGAAATGAAAAGTTCAGAAAAATCAAACATGTGAAAAAGGGTGTAAACACAGAATAATCCACGTGGCACAAATCTCAAGACCCATCACCCAAAAACGACCGGCGGATCTCCAATTTGGACCGGCGGGGATGGTCGGGATTGCTCCAAAATGCCCCGTGCTTTGCACACTTGACTCTTCAACTTCTATTATCTCCTCTGCACTGTTTGATTTCCCAGCAATCAAACAGTGACTTTTCATTTCACAATTTAACACCATTTTAATGCTTTTTAATCCATATTTTTAGTTCCCAAACCCTAATTTTCCACTATAAATACCATCTCATACCCTAGCTCTTCACCATTCTGAAAATTCTAGCCAAAACTCTCTCAAAAGTTCCTAAGTGCAGGTGGAGTAAGGTGGAGTTAGCGAGCAAGTTGGTTCCGGCGAAAATCGAAACCAATTCCGGAGCTCCCACGACGTCTCGAAGCATCCCTCCTCTTTCTTAACCCCTTCTTGACATATCCAAATGGTAAGTCCCTCCCAAACTCCCTTTCTCTTCATTGAATTTCATTTTTAATCAATATCGGTAAAAGTGGAGTTATTACCGATATCATCTTTTCTAAAACCTATAACTCTATTTTCCTTTATCATTTGGACCATCTAATTTTACCACTTCACTTGTAAATTAATACCAATATTTAGAATCAATTTTAACCAAGAATCTCATGTGTAACATCCATAATTGAACCTTTTCACTAAAATACCTTGAATTTTAACATCACTCTTTTCGTTTACATTAAAACAATACTTTTAGGAAAACTTCACAGGGTAACGGCCTACCCCACACGCACACTTGGTTTCATAGCACGACACCTAATTGTATGTGTTTTTGGTTCGAAGAATAGTATTTACAATAAAATACCACATAATTATAAAACCGTATTTCTTTTAAAGCGGTATTTCATTTCCTTTGCGATTATACATCTACAACCCTCTTTAGGGGACCTGCTAATGGATGGTGCAGATTATTGCACATCCTGGGGATAGTAGAGCGAGATGCAGACCTCCTCACGGAGCATTCGATCTCGAAATGATTTAAATACGGGTTTTAGGAAATACAAACTTTCTAGATAAAAATTTATTTTTAAAATTATATAAAATTATAAAACCATATTTTCAAAATATAATAAACTTATATTTTTCTAAAAATGAATGATTAACAAATGCCAATAAAATACCATCAAGATACCAAAAGGATAAGTTTTTCAATAAAATACCATGAACTTTCAAATGCAAAGTATTTATCATTAAAATACCTTAATACTTAAAATCCATGCTCATGAAAACCTTAAGTAATATTAATCACCCTCGAGGTTGTATTTTTAATCTATATTAATATATTTTTCATAAAACCCCTCGAGATATATATAAACAATATTTTAAGGATTATAGTAAATATGGGTTTAAGCGGGATCAATTCTCTTGAGCCCCAGGGAGCCGGAGAAAGTGAATGCTTGCTTATTTAAGGTAGACAACTTAACTGTGTTATCAATGGTAATTGTCTTGGAAAAAGAAACAAATCCTGTCGTCCATGTGCAACAGTTGCCGATGACTCCTGAAACTAAGAATTCAAGAGTTAAATCAGTACAAGCTGTAGGGTTACTAGGCACACTAAGGAGGTTCTACAAGGCATCAACCATGCCAAACAAAAATTTTCCGGTGCCGAGAAACCCTAAACTAGATCGTTAACTAGAAATTAAGGCGAAAAGCAAGCAAGCAAACGACTTTGCTACTAAGTGAAAGGGATTACAACCTTTGTAGATCCGGTCCACCACTTCTTTAGCTCCATGTTGACGTCCCTCCACTGCGATCATCGGATCCCGGACTCTAGAAATGGTTTCGTCGGAGAAATGATCGGGCTAGGTCATTGACTTCGAGGCCGAAGATGATCTACGTCGGGAAGACTCAAACTCAAGCTATTCCTTCACTCGGTCGAAAACTTTGTGAAGAGAACACCCTATACTACATGGCAAGTAGTAGAGGATGAAGAAATAGGAAGTGGGTTCACTTTAGAATTGGATTTCTCACTCTTTTTCTCATGATGCCATTGGAGCTAGCAAGCTTTTTCAAGCTTGATGAAGATGAAGAAGAAGAAAGAATCATATGAATTATGAAAACTTATCCAAATGAATGATGGCACCATGGTTGAGTTAAGCCCTCATGCTTAACTCATGTAGAGAATTAACCATAGCATAATGTTAAGGGTTGGGTTAGCTAATATCTTGAACAAATGACAAAAGAGTTGACTTTGTCAATGTTCATCAAGCTTCATGAAG
The DNA here is from genome assembly GCA_030015575.1 of Agapanthus africanus. NCBI lineage: Eukaryota > Viridiplantae > Streptophyta > Magnoliopsida > Asparagales > Amaryllidaceae > Agapanthus > Agapanthus africanus. The sequence goes on from CM057341.1 coordinate 130,145,772, forward strand.
CTTGATAACTTTGACCAAAGTCACTATCTTTTGTTATTTGTTTAGGAAAATAGTAAACCCTAATCCAACCTTGATATGGTTCAAGTCTCATACACACAATTTGTTTGTATCATCAAGCATGATACAAACATGTACACTTGCATATATCACATATAAACAATGTACATTTTCTAGTGAGAAAATAAATCTTAAATGAACCAATACTAGTTAATGTAAAGTAATATATCAAATATATAATTATACATTAAATCATTAAATCAACACTTGATTTAACGATCCGGTCATATCGCATATAACCGACTAATATCAATTGTAACAACTTATCGAATCAACACTTGATCCGATAACCCGGCTATATCGCATATAACCGATCAATGTCACAAATCGCGAGAATAGAATACAGTATCACATACTGGTATTATTCTCGGTCCCGCACATATCTCATATGCGCTCCTATTTCGTTTCGCTTGAGCCAGGAAACCCCTGTGTAGGACTCTAAAGACTCGTCAATACGCCGGCATCAGGTGATGATCATATCAAACACCCACAAGCCGCAAGCGGTCTGCTAAACGTAACGGCTACCCGGGTATTGAGCGATTAGAAGATCAACGAGCAAGCCCGCTCACACTCCTGTGAATCCAACCAGTAACACTACCGTACAGTCCGGTCTGTTCGTCTGATATGTCGCATATCTTGTCTAGGGGCGGTAAACGTCAGACCCCAATAACTCGATAAGTCGTGTCGATATGAGGCTTATAACGGGTCGAGAAACTACTGGTAACATTTACCAGTAAATCCCTAAAATAGCCTTGGCCAAGGACTTCCTGCTATAGCCAATCGAGCACTGCGCAACATCAACTCCCTATACCGGGAGAGACGAAACCCCTCCTATTGCTCATTGCCTCCATGTGATTCGGGACTGTACCCAAAATCCACCTTTTTGCATGCCCTCTTGGACGTGGTATGATGAAAATCAAAGCACAGTGGGAATCACACAAGACTCTATGACGATCTCGGGTCTACAGACTAACCTGCACCAGTGTCACCAGAGAACTGCCATCTGACGTAAGGTATAATACCATCTGGGAGTTCTCGGCGAGTCCGTCCAGTGTACCCAGTCTCTACTGAGCACCCGTATATCATCTCTGATGTCAAACACTAATGGGTATGGGATCATCCATCGCCCATCTGTATGGGTCGAGAAGGTATACGCTAGTCTACTCTGGTATATCGATGCCCCGTCTCGATACACCCACGATTAGGGACCTTGAAGGATGTACTTATGGACTACCATGTCCCCACTAGTATGATCCGCATCATAGTCCAGGTAGTCAAGTACACATCCTAAGGGCTTTACCAACATGTAACAGAGAGACAATCAGTGTACACGTTAAGGTAAAGAGTAACCAGATAGCATACTATCATATCGAGCAAGAAAGTCATCCTTATATATATCCAAGCATCCATTACAATATACATCCGATGTATAGTAATGGCCTCTAGGGCATACATATAACTAACACAAGCGTCAGACTCGGTCTGAGTCCAAACTCAAACCTGAATCCAAGATCAAACACGAATACCTAATCATGAACTTGAACACTTGAAATCAATATCAAACTCAGACATGTATACTTGACTTGACTTGACCAAACCCTGGTCATAATTTGACATGAACTTAACATGAATACCAGAACACAATGGTTGCTATTGAAACTGACTTGACTCGAACCATGAATACAATTTGACATGAATACATGAACACTTGACATGAACACTTGATATTGACATGAACTCAATCTTGCCACTTGATGTATTCATGGATTCGAGCAAGGCTGGTAATTATAACCGTAATGTAGAATACATAGGGTGTTGGGGTAGTTCATGTGTGAATCCAACGAAATCTCAAGAGTCCCCCTAGATCATGAATCCATATCTACTAACACAAGCAAGCTATCATGAGGGCCCGTGTTTTCTTGCTCCTAGATTATAGCCCGTTGAGTTTGGAATACTTCAACACTAGGTTGAAGTCCCGTTATTAACACTTAATTCGGGCCCGTGGTTCCTTACCCCTGGATTACAGCCTGTTGTGTTCAAGAACACTCTTGAGATTGGTTGACATTCACCCTTAAACTTACGTTACATTAGTTGACCCATGTAAATACCTTTTAGGGAACTTACATTCGCTTCATGTCCACTATACCTACACTACACGGCCATGCTATACCATGCTCATGTTATTTTGCCATAATATATATAGAGAACTGCATGATAAATAGAAATGCCATGATTACAGTAAATGACATGTTTAGATAACATATCTCCCAGTCCATTATTTCATGGTATACATTTTTATCATTATACTTTATACTTCACACTTATTTCTTGGGGACTTACTGAGCGAAAGTTCGCTGACGGGCATTCCACCCATCATTTTTTCTTGGAATATTCATTAGATACTGAGGAGGTGAACATCACCGAGGAGGAGCAAAACCAGATCATGACTCAGGACTAGACTAGTTATTTTTTTCTCAGTTTATGTATACCATCTGTTTAGGCATTTCTCTTCTTGTATTGTATTTCCTTTCACTTGAACACCTGTATTGTAAATGTTTCAAATTGAATGTAAATAATGTTGTTGAAGTTTAAACCTCAAGTTTATTTCTTGTCATTTTATATTGCTTCATTACGCTTAGCGTATTTATTCCGGGAAATGACCTTCTCGAAATAAATACGTCGCGGGTTTACCTTGTCACCGTTTCCGTCTATTAGGAAGCGGGGCGTGACAGGTTTTGTTGGCGACCCATGAAGGTTCGTTCTGCATGAAGTCTTAAGCAATATATCATAAGAAATTGGAAATTCAACAGCTCTACATTCCTTGCAATTCTATTTCCGTTGAATCTATCCTAATTTTTCTTCTCTATCTAAGGTGATGGATTCTCCCAACAATTCTAGCACCAACATCAATGGAAGTACACTACCACCTCCACCTACCGTAGCCGCTCCATTCACAGAACAGACAATACTTTTGGAGGCTATCAAATGCCTACTTGAGGGTCAGCTGGCTCAAAGCACGATTTTGCAGGAGCAAACTGCTTTCCTTCAACAGAGTTTTATCTGCTCTGAAGCAGAAGCACCGGGAGTGAAGCAATTTCGAGTATTACACCCAAAGAACTTCTCAGGGAAAGAGAAACCGCTTGAAGCCGCAGAATGTGATCAGAGCATAGAAGATGACCTAGCTGCAGCCCAAGTTCCAGGGATGGCTTGGGTCAGAATAGTAAAACTCCTTCTTACTGACAATGCTAGAGTCTGGTGGAAGGTCGAGGAGAGCTGTCTTGAGCATCCGATCAAGTGGAAGACTTTCCGTGATCTCTTTGACACCAAGTATTTTCCGGAAACCGCGCACTTTGAGATGGAACATAAGTTCATTCACCTGCAACAAGGATCCATGTAGTATAAGTCGGTGGATGAGTATGATGCAGAATTCACCATGCTCGGCAGATTCACCGCCCATCTAATTCTTACTGCAGAAATCAGAGCCAGGCGGTTCCAGCAAGGATTAAACCCTGAGATCCATGCCACCCTAGCAACGGGAGAATACCTAACACATGAAGCAGCTTTGAAGTCAGCCCGTCACTATGAAGCGGTCATTAAGAAGAAGGGAAGGCCACAGTCGATCGGTATGGAAAGTCCACCCAACTAGATTACTGGAGGAGCCTCTTCTAGGCCAACTCTCTTAGCGCTAGCTATGAGGCCAGGAGGATCATTTTTCGAGACTGAACCAAACTTCTGTAACTATTGTAAGAGGGCCTGACACCAAGTCAAGGATTGTCGTCGAGCGAATGGTCTTTATCTGATATGTGGATCACCCTCACAAGCTATAGGAACTTGCCCACACAATCGAACTGGCTCAGCCCCCGTAGCTAGACCAGCTATTCAAGCTCCACCTACCCGGTTAGCCCTTCCTGCACCACCTCCACGCGGACCACCATTACCTCGTCAGCCATCGATGTACCAGCATGCACAGAGAAATGTGTAGAGACGTCAGGCATGATAGCATACTATCATGTCGAGCCCACACACATATCACATATGTGTCCTACTTCGTTTTGCCTGAACCATGGAACTTCTGTGTGGGAATCTAAAGACTCGTCAATACGCCAGCAACAGGTGATGATCACATCAGTCACCTAAAAGCCGTCAGCGGTAATAGCTGGACGTAACGGCTACCCGGGTATTGAGCGATATGAAGATCAACAAGCAAGCATGTCCCTAGGTTATATGTGATATAACAAGATTATCGAATCAAGTGTTGATTTGATAATGTGATACACAAATAAATGATATTAGTCGGTCATATATGATATAACCAGATTATTAAATCAAGTGTTGATTTAATAATGTGATATATATATATTATATTTGATATAATTATATCTTAATTAATATCATTAGCTCACTAAATATTTTATTATATGTATTAATATCTATATATATATATATATATATATATATATGTAGCGTGGCATAAATTTCTATTTTATGAAAATAGAAATGAGGTGGAAAATGGGAAGACTTTGGGAGCATGGTTGCAAGCATGGGCTTTATTCATAGTTTATTCATCTTGACTCACTATTCAAGCATGGTTGCAATTTTATATTGCAATAATTCCATGCTTGAATGAGTGAGGGGTCAAGAGTTTCCATTCATTCACTTGCTCCAACACTTAGCCATTTTTTATTGAGTTGCTCCCATGGTTACTCTCTAGCTTCTTCATCTTCCTCAATGTCATGGTTCAAGCTTTAACCCTCACATGTGATATGAACCATGAAGCTTGAACACAAACTTGCGAGTTTTAACATCCCCTACTTCACTATCCTACATTTGACCAGCGATCGAGTGTAGCGTATTTCCTACGCCAAAGAGTTTAGTGTAGAGGTGGCTTGAGTTGGAGGGACTTCGCGTGGATCGTCTTCGGCACGAACGTCATTGGAGGAAGTTCGTCCAAACCCTCAAGTGGAGCCTAGTGGAGTCGCGGGACTACTACACGGAGCATGTGAAGTGAAGGACTCGATCTACGAGGGTATAGGCATCTTTCACTTCTTCTATTTTAGTAGATATCAAACTAAAACCCTAATCAACTAGCTAAAGATCTTGTTTAGTCTAGCTTAGCACCTATAAAAATTAGAATTTGGCATGCTTGATGACACTTGGACATCATGGTGGTGCTAGGGTAGACTTTCAAGGTATCAGAGCCTAAGCTAGAAGATTAGACGATGTAATTAGAATCACGAAACAAAAAAAACTCCGAAACACCGAAACCCAAGATCACTGTTTCTGCCGATTTTAAAACTTCCTCTGAAATTTTTTTAAGCAACTGCAGAATGTTGTATATGATGCAACTTGAACACAGGAAAAATTTTAGGCCAAATCACCACTTTTGACCCGGCGAAAAACCATTAAAAACCGGTATGGCCGGTTTTCTTCAGTTCTCTGGCCTTGAAATTTTTGTAGTGTTCCAGTGACTTGATTTTAGGGTTTCCGGTATTGTTTGATTAGCCCAGTTTGCATGTGAAGTTAACAGTTCTATTGGGGATAATACGGAGTGTTCCGTAGTCGTAATTGTTACGTCGTTTCGGGTTTAGTTTGATATGGATGCAGTAGTGAGGATCCACATTTAATTGGTTTTGTGAAAATAAGTTAATGATTATAAATCTATCTCCGGGGGTTACCTTTATCTTAACATGTAGACTGGTATTTATACTGTCTGTCTCTTACATGTTGATAAAGCCCTTAGGATATGTACTTGACTACCAGGATTATGATGAGATCATACTAGTGGGTCTGGGGTGGTCCAATAGTACATCCTTTAATCAGTTCCTAGTCGAGGGAATATCGAGACTAGGGCATCGATATTCCAGAGTAGACTAGTGTGTACGTTTCTTGTCCCTTAGAGGGCGATGGTTGATCCCACAACCATTGGTGTGTGACATCAAAGATTGTACACAGGTACTCATTGGAGAATGGATACACCGAACGGACTCGCCGAGGACTCCTAGTTGGTAGTATACATATCGTCAAATAGTAGTCCTCTGGTGACACCGGTACATCTTAGTCTGTAGACCCGAGACCGTCATAGAGTCTTGTGCGGCTCCCACTATGCTTTGATTTCCTCCCTACCACACTGAAAGAAGACGTGCAAACAAGTGGATTTTGGATACATTCCTGAGTCGCATGGAGGCAATGAGCGATAGGAGGGGTTTTGTCTCTCCCGGTATTGGGGGGTTGATATTGCGCTATGCTCGATTGGCTATAACTGGAAGTCCCTGGCCAGGGCTGCTTATGAGATTTACTGATAAGTGTTATCAGTAGTTTCTCAAACTGTTATAGGCCGGACATCGGCATGACTTATCACGTTACTGGGGTCTAACGTTTACCACCCCTAGACATGATATGCGACATATCAGACGAAGAGACCGGACTGTACGGTAGTGTTATTGATAGGCTTCATGGAGAGTATGGACATGCTTACTTGTTGATCTTCATATCGCTCAATACCTGGGTAGCCGTTATATCCAGCTAGTACCATTGAGGGCTTATGGATGACTGATGTGATCATCACCTACTGCTGGCGTATTGACGAGTCTTTAGAGTCCCACACAGAAGTTCCTTGGTTCAGGAGAAACGAAGTAGAACATATATGTGATATGTGTGTGGGCCAGATTAAATACGTGTATGTGATACCGTATTGTAATCTGGCAGTTATCTGTTATCGAGTTAGGTTATATGTGATATAACCAGATTATTGAATCAAGTGTTGATTTGATAATGTGATATACAGATAAATGATATTAGTCGGTCATATGTGATATAACCGGATTATTAAATCAAGTGTTGATTTAATAATGTGATATATATTATATTTGATATAATTATATCTTAACTAATATCATTAGCTCACTAAATATTTTATTATATGTATTAATATATATATATATATATATATATATACATATATATATATGATATATATATAAATATATATATATATGTAGCATGACATAAATTTCTATTTTATGAAAATACAAATGAGGTGGAAAATGGGAAGACTTTGGGAGCATGGTTGCAAGTATGGGCTTTATTCATAGTTTATTCATCTTGACTCACTATTTAAGCATGGTTGCAATTTTATATTGCAATAATTTCATGCTTGAATGAGTGAGGGGTCAAGAGTTGCCATTCATTCACTTGCTCATTCAACACTTAGCCATTTTCTTGAGTTGCTCCCATTTTGCTCTCTAGCTTCTTCATCTTCCTTAATGTCATGGTTCAAACTTCAACCCTCTCATGTGATGTGAACCATGAATCTTGAACACAAACTTGTGAGTTTTAACATCCCATACTTCACCATCATACACTTGACTAGCGATCGAGTGTAGCGTGTTTCCTACGCTAAAGAGTTTAGTGTAGAGGTAGCTTGAGTTGGAGTGACTTCGCGTGGATCATCTTCGGCACGAACGTCATCGGAGGAAGCTCGTCCAAACCCTCAAGTGGAGCCTAGTGGAGTCACCGGACTACTACACGGAGCATGTGAAGTGAAGGACTCGATCTACGAGGGTATAGCCATCTTTCACTTCTTCTATTTTAGTTGATATCAAACTAAAACCTTAATCAACTAGCTAAAGATCTTGTTTAGTCTATCTTAGCACCTATAAAAATTAGAATTTGGCATGCTCGATACCACTTGGACCTCATGGTGGTGCTAGGGTAGACTTTCATGGTATCAGAGTCTAAGCTAGAAGATTAGATGATGTAATTAGAATCACGAAACCAAAAAACTCCGAAACACCGAAACCTAAGATCACAGTTTCTGTCAATTTTAAAATGATCTGTAAAAAATATTTAAGCAACTATAGAATGTTGTATGTGATACAACTGGAACACTGGAGAAATTCGAGGCCAAAATACCAAAGCTGACCCGGTGAGAACCCTCTAAAAACCGGCCTCACCGGTTTTTTGTTCTCCGTTTTTTCTCGAAATTTTTTGGTGTTCTAAGGACTTGATTTTAGGGTTTCAGGTATTGTTTGATTAGCCCATTTTTCATGTGATGTTAACAGTTCTATTGGGGATAATACTAAGTGTTTCGTAGTCATAATTTTTACGTCGTTTCGGTTTTAGATTGATATGGATGCAGTAGTAAGGATCCACATTTAATTGGTTTTGTGAAAACTAGTTAATGTTTATAAATCTAGCGTTTTAGTCTCGGTAAATCGATTGCCACGAAGTTTCGATTCGGATCGAAACTCCGTCGCAATCGCGTATCGTACGGGAATACTCGCCGAATAACTTTACTAGATAGTCTCGTCCCATTACCCCAACCAAGTGACTGTAGGAGAACCCCATTGCTAATAGCACCCACTCGGGTGCTCGCGGCCATGGTGTTCCGCTTAAGTGCACTTGGTCGACGACATCGGGAGTGCGGCCATCTACTATAGTTTCCGACGCGTATTCGATCGGTTAGTTAGGAATCTTGTTTGATTACCCGACTAAATTATTGAAAAGTGTTTTTGATATGAGATTAAAATGCGGGGTTTATAGAGTTAGGTATGAAATTCGGAATATGAGATATTCCGGGTTTATGATGTCTAAGGATATGCGGATTCTAATTATTGCAGTTTTTCATTTCTTTTCTGCGACCGTAAGTGTAATATGTAGGGTATCCCAAATCTCCTTGCTATACGTCAACAGAATTTAAGATACGCATATTTGCTTACGTTGATGGTATATGATATCATGTGTTGCTGGTGATATGTTTTATTAGATCGTCATGATTGAATAGCCGGGGCTTTATGTGAGATAAGAGTTTTTCAATTTTCATTCATGTAAAATTTGTATGTAATATTCTTTTATTAGGGCACATCCGGCTTGAGGATGATGTCACCACCATTGTATATTATTTACTTTTCCGCATTAAGTTAGACCCGAGGTGGGAAGCACAAGTAACCGGGTTCTAGAGTCCAGTGGGAGACCATCTCAAGGAGTTGAGACCGGGTCTCCTAACTCTAGAATTGGCAGGGTTATTTGCCGCTCTCGTAGGGGTCTATGGGATGTGAGTTTGGCTATTCATCACGATCGTGGAATCCGTGTTTTACATTACCGGCTAAATTTAAAACACGGAAATCCTAGTATATCCAATATTTCATATGTTGCTTAGTTCTGTGATGTGATCATATAATTATGTGAGATGAATGTTGATTATATATATGATATATAATAAACGTTGCTTATATTTTGCATCCGCGCTAGTCCAGCCCCCGCTCCGCCGGCAGTTAAGTACCTAACGGTGCATAACAGGGCCCAGTGGCGAATGCGGATGGCATAAGCGTACGTTATATTTTCATTTCACTTTTCTTTAATGTTTAGGAAACATTAATTGATGGGACTTCATTAATGAGATTAATGAAAAGAAAGAAACCTAAAGATGTTGTAGAATCAAATTTTCAAAAAGGGTAGCTCTAGTTTTTGCTTTGCATAGTGGTATTCCTTGATGAACATCCAGCACCTCATTCGATGAGGAAAGAGCCGAGATCCCTTCACCGGGAGTGACCTCTTTAGAGAAACTGGAAAATGCTACAACTAACTCGGTTTTGTTTTTGATAACTTCTCTAGTTCTTGCTTTGCATAGTGGTATTCCTGAATATCCAGCACCTCATTCGATGAGGAAAGAGCCGAGATCCCTTCACCGGGAGTGACCTCTTTAGTGAAACTAGCAAAAGCCTGAAAAACACTCATTTTCAAAATCACTAGATTCTACAACGATTTCAAGTTCATTACGCTCACGGTTTTCTTAAAAAACCTGCGTAGCCCTCCGTCATTTCAGATAAGTGCTATTTTAGTATTCGTGCTACGGTTGTTTGGCCTCCGTCAAGGCGTTGTGTACGGTAGCTGATTAGTACTTATCTGTAGCATGCGGTGCAATTGGATTAGGGTAGTCGTACGATATTGTTTGGCCTCCATCAAGGGTCGTGCGGGTGGGTCTAATTCAATCAAGAAATGAACGGGTTGAACTTGACTAGCGGCCTATGGGTAGTTTGGCCTCCGTCAAGGTCATAGGAAGCTAGGGGTAAAAATATTATCGGGAATTTCAAGTGTTGAAATTTGCAATGAGATTGCATACCTTCTATATGATAGTTGGATCCTGATACTCACTGCGAGTAAGAGTTAATCCTAGGAGAGTTTTGCACTTTACAATTAGCTAATCAAGTAGGTGTCTATAAAGGTGTCAACGGGGTTATGCCTAAAGGGAAACAAGGTTTATTTTAATTAGGTCCGTGCGAAAGCACGGGGAACCTCTCTCGGAGTACCGATACCTTCCTGGCCGAACGATTGGCAAACCTGTAGGGTGTAATTAATCCCGGCTAATCTTACCTTTTAGAGCTTGAAGAAAGATTTGATAAAAATAGTGGGAGCCATCATGATTAGATAAAATAACCAATCTAATCTTGTAAAGAGCGCACGCAAAATGATTATTCTTCTCTCTCTCCTGGTAGCGACCAATGAAATGCCTTAATCAAGATAATAATATGGATGTATTGACCGAACCTGCTTATTATACTGGGCTAGGTTCCTCTCTATCTTATGATTGTCATAAGTCTGAGCAAGGAATAAGGGAATATTCGGATTCCCACGCTACCCAAACGAAGAAAAAGCATGTTGATGCATTGTCTTCGGGTGTGTTCGTTACCAAGAACCGTTTCTCAGCTAGCTCTACGTCCTGGGTATTGGATACCGGATTAGGATCCCATATGTGTAATTTGTTACATGGGGTAACAGAAAGGTGGAGAACTGGGAAAGGGTGACATGTCTATAGTAGTATAGATGGTGTAATTGTTGCAGCCAAAGCAGTTGGCAAATATCACATAGTGTTACCAACTAGAAATACAATGATTCTGAGCGACTGTTATTTCGTAGCAAAAATATTGTGAATATTTTCCTGAATTAAGTGTTGATTGGGTAAGGTACGTATAACAGTGTACACGTTCTGAATCAAACTACAGTTCTAAACGTACAGAACACACAAGAGGAGCAGTTCAGAAATGAATGAAGTCTTCTTGTAGTATTGTAGACGGGGTCATATCGATGAAATAAGACTAGCTAAAGTTCCATAAGGCTGCACATTTGAATCCGTTCGAATTTACATCTTATGAAACTTTCCAGTCATGTCTCAAAGACCAAGGTGACCAAATCTCCGTTTACTGGAAACGGAGAAAGAGCTACTGAACTCTTAGACAGATACATAGTGATGTATGCGGTCCTATGTCTACACATGCCAGGGATGGTTCCACGTACTTTATTACATTCACCGATGTTTTCTCAAGATATGGACACGTGTTCTTGTTGAAACACAAATCTGAATCTTTTGAGAATTTCAAGGAATATAAGTACGAAGTTGAGAACAAGATGGGTAAAAGTATTCAAATCCTTCGATATGATCGGGGAAGAGAATACTTGAGCACGAAATTCCGGGATTATTTAAAAGAGAATGAGATTCTTTCTCAGTTTACTCCTCCTTATACACCACAGCACGGCGGTATATCGGGATGGAGGAATCGCACCCTATGAGATATGGTGCGTTCTATGATGAGTACTGCTGAGTTACCTATTTTCTTTTGGGGATATGCACTTGAGATAGCTGCATACCTATTGAATAGAGTTCCGACCAAATCTGTTGCCTACCACTCCATATGAGATATGGAATGGGAAGAGACCATCTCTTAAACGAGTTAAGATATGGGGTTCTTCGGCCCATGTTGAAAAGAAAAATCCGGACAAACTTGAGGCAAGGTCAGTTCTGTGCAAGTTTGTAGGATATCCCAAACATTCACGAGGGTATATCTTCTACCACACTGCGGAAAAAAGGTGTTTTGTTTCTCAACATGCCACCTTTTTAGAAAAAGGTATTTCTTGTGAAAGAAATTAGTAGCAAAGAGGTAGAACTGGAAGAAGTTCCAGCAGTACAAACTATAACTAACGATTTGGTGGAACCGGAGGATTCAATAGCCCCCAAAGAACCGCAGCCACTCCGCAGATCTGGTAGGGTTACTCATCTACCATAGAGATGCTACGGTTTTCTCATAGACGGTGGGAGTGGGGATTGCATCATGGAGACGATGACCCAACTAGTTTCGAGCAGGCCATCACAAGTGGAGACTATGTGTAATGGCTGGATGCTATGCGATCTGAGATGGAATCCATGTACACCAACAAAGTATTGACTTTGAATGTTGCTCCTGAAGGGGTAAAATCCATCAGGAGCAAGAGGATCTTTGAGAAAGATAATCTGGTGTAGATGGAAAAGTTGATATTTTCAAAGCTAGACTTGTAGCAAAAGGTTTTCTTCAACGACCTGGTGTCGACTATGATGAAACCTTTTCTCCTGTCGTTATGCTTATGTCCATCAGGATCCTATTTGCCATTGCTGCATACCATGACTACGAAATCTGGTAGACTGCACGTCAAAACCGCTTTTCTAAATGGCGATTTAGAAGAGAGCATGTATATGACACCGCCAGAGGGTTTCGTAGACAGTGGGAGCAGCGGAAGCATGTGCAAGCTTCTTAAATTCATCTACGGGTTAAAGCAGGCATCGTGGAGATGGAACATCTATTTTGATAAAGCTGTCAAAGAGTTTGACTTCATCAAAAAGGTAGATGACCATGTATAAATAAGAAGGTTGTAGAGAGTATGGTTGTCTTTCTTATATTGTACGCGGATAACATACTCTTGATAGGAAACAATGTTCCTATGCTACACTTGGTCAAGCTCCTCTTATCATAAGTTCTCCATGAAAGATCTAACTGATGCCTTCTACATCCTGGGGATATAGATCTATAGAGATAGATCTAAATATATTTGAAATTGTCTCAATCCAGGTACATAGACACCATACTAAAGAGGTTTAGTAGGGAATATTCTAAGCGTAGTAATGTACCCACTTGTTTAGGAATCACTCTCTTCAAAGAGATGTCTCCCAAGACTGATTTGGAGAGGGCTCGCATACAAGGGATACCCTATGTTTTGTCAGTCGGGTCAATCATGTATGCGATGTTATGTACCAGATCAGATGTAGCTTACTCACTAGGTGTAGTGAGTAATTATCGAAAAGATTTAGGGGAAAACCATTGAACAGTTGTGAAGAACATTTTTAAGTGCTTGAGAAGGACTAAAGAGATGTTCTTGGTGTATGGTAACGGTGAACTCCATATGGAGTCCTTTACCGATTCGAGCTTCCAGAGTGATAAGGTTGACTAAAAGTCAGTCTCGGGTTTTGTCTTCACCCTCAGTGGAGGGACGGTATGTTGGAAGGGTTCCAAGCTATATACCGTAGCAGACTCGTTGATAGAGGCTAATTACATCGCTACCAACGGTACTGCCAAAGAGGTTGTCTAGATGAAAAAGTTCATATGATGAACTTGGTTCCTACCATTGGGCATCCTGTACCTGTGTATTGTGATGACAATGGAGCTGTGGTTTTGGCCTAGGAACCCAGGTCCCGTCAGTGATCCAGACATATTCTTAAACAGTATCACTTGATCAGGGAGATAGTTAATCTCCGGGAGATCGAGGTCAGGAGAGTTGACACAGAGGATAACACAGCGGATCCACTCACCGAAGCCATTCCCCAGATGCTATTCGAGAGACTTTTGGGACGCTGTGTATGAGATATTACAACAACTAGCCTTAGTGCAAGTGGGATATTGTTAGGAATCTGTATGCCCTAGAGGACATTATTGTTGATATAGTGGATGCTTGGACATATATAGAGAGCACTTTCTTGCTCGACATGATAGTATGCTATCAGGTTACCTTTATCTTAGCATGTAGACTGGTATTTATACTGTCTATCTCTTACATGTTGGTAAAGCCCTTAGGATATGCACTATGATGAGATCATACTAGTGGGCTGGGGTGGTCCAAAAGAACATCCTTTAATCAGTTCTTAGTCGAGGGAATATCGAGACTAGGGCATCGATATTCCAGAGTAGACTAGTGTGTACGTTTCTTGTCCCTTAGAGGGTGATGGTTGACCCCACAACCATTGGTGTGTGACATCAAAGATTGTACACAGGTACTCATTAGAGAATGGGTACACCGAACGGAGTCGCCGATGACTCCTAGTTGGTAGTATACCTATCGTCAGATAGCAGTCCTCTGGTGACACTGGTACAGGTTGGTCTGTAGACCCGAGACCATCATAGAGTCTTGTGCGACTCCCACTGTGCTTTGATTTCTTCCCTACCACGCTCAAAGGAGACGTGCAAACAGGTGGATTTTGGGTACAGTCCCGAATCACATGGAGGCAATGAGCAATAGGAGGGGTTTCGTCTTTCCTGGTATTGGGTTTGATGTTGCGCTATGCTCGATTGGCTATAACTGAAAGTCCCTGGCCAGGGCTGCTTATGAGATTTACTGATAAGTGTTATCAGTAGTTTCTCAAACTGTTATAGGCCAGACATCGGCATGACTTATCACGTTACTGGGGTTTGACGTTTACTACCCCTAGACATGATATGCGACATATCAAACGAAGAGACCGGACTGTACGGTAGTGTTGCTGATAGACTTCTTGGAGAGTATGGACAGGCTTGCTTGTTGATCTTCATATCGCTCAATACCCGGGTAGCCGTTACGTCCATCTAGTAGCGCTGACGGCTTGTGGGTGACTGATGTGATCATCACCTACTGCTGGCGTATTGACGAGTCTTTAGAGTCCTACACAGAAGTTCCCTGGTTCAGGAGAAACGAAGTAGGACACATATGTGATATGTGTGTGGGCCTGATTAAATACGTGTATGTGATACCGTATTGTAATCTGGCAGTTACCTGTTATCGAGTTAGGTTATATGTGATATAACCAGATTATCGAATCAAGTGTTGATTTGATAATGTGATACACAGATAAATGATATTAGTCAGTCATATGTGATATAAACGGATTATTAAATCAAGTGTTGATTTAATAATGTGATATATATTATATTTGATATAATTATATCTTAACTAATATCATTAGCTCAATAAATATTTTATTATATGTATTAATATATATATATATATATATGTATATATATATATATATATATGTAGCATGGCATAAATTTCTATTTTATGAAAATAGAAATGAGGTGGAAAATGGGAAGACTTTGGGAGCATGGTTGCAAGTATGGGCTTTATTCATAGTTTATTCATCTTGACTTTCTATTCAAGCATGGTTGCAATTTTATATTGCATTAATTCCTTGCTTGAATGAGTGAGGGGTCAAGTGTTGCCATTCATTCACTTGCTCATTCCAACACTTAGCCATTTTTTCTTGAGTTGCTCCCATGGTTTCTCTTTAGCTTCTTCATCTTCCTCAATGTCATAGTTCAAGCTTCAACCCTCACCTGTGATGTGAACCATGAAGCTTGAACACAAACTTATGAGTTTTAACATCCCCTACTTCACTATCCTACACTTGACCAGCGATCGAGTGTAGCGTATTTCCTATGCCAAAGAGTTTAGTGTAGAGGTGGCTTGAGTTGGAGGGACTTCGCGTGGATCGTCTTCGGCACGAACGTCATTGGAGGAAGTTCGTCCAAACCCTCAAGTGGAGCCTAGTGGAGTCGCGGGACTACTACACGGAGCATGTGAAGTGAAGGACTCGATCTACGAGGGTATAGCCATCTTTCACTTCTTCTATTTTAGTTGATATCAAACTAAAACCCTAATCAACTAGCTAAAGATCTTGTTTAGTCTAGCTTAGCACCTATAAAAATTAGATTTTGGCATGCTTGATGCCACTTGGACCTCATGGTGGGTTAGGGTAGACTTTCAAGGCATTCACTTTTGCGGCTGTAGATGCCGAAGCTATAGATCAAGATAACACCGGTAAATTTTCTCCTATCTTTTTTAGCCTTTTTAAATTCTTGCATTCTTTCTTTCTTTCATCTACCCAAACATTTTCCTGCACTTTCGGTACAATATCAGTAGTTCCTTCACCACTGCTGTATTCAAATTTTCTTGAATCTGTTACAATCTCTTTGTATAAATTTTGAGGATGGAATTTTTATAAGAAGGGTAGAATGTAACGACTCTGAAATCTTTGTATAGAAATTCTTCTGTTAATATACAGAATAGAGTTAGGCAGCATATGTATGAGTTATAAGTTAATTTTATTAAATAAAAGCGAGAAGCAACTTGTAGCTCACTAGTAAAGCCCTTGCACTGCTGTGACGTAGCCCCTGTGTTCGATTCCCATCAGATAGAATTATTTTTCTGATTTTTTCTTTTTAACTTTTTGGAAGCCCAAAAGATTCCACGTGCAATACACGGGGAAATGAAAAGTTTAGAAAAATCAAACATGTGAAAAAGGGTGTAAACACAGAATAATCCACGTGGCACAAATCTCGAGACCCATCACCAAAAAACGACCGACGGATCTCCAATTTGGGCCGGCGGGGATGGTCGGGATTGCTCCAAAATGCCCCGTGCTTTGTACACTTGACTCTTCAACTCCTATTAACTCCTCTGCACTGTTTGATTTCCCTGTAGAGACTTCTCATTTCATAATTTAACACCATTTTAATACTTTTTAATCCATAATTTTAATTCCCAAACTCTAATTCTCCATTATAAATACCACCCCATGCGTTAGCTCTTCACCATTCTGAAAATTCTAGCCTAAACTCTCTCAAAAATTTCCTAAGTGCAAGTGCAGTAAAGTGGAGTTAGCGAGCAAGTTGGTTCCGCCGAAGATCAAAGCCAATTCCGGAGCTCCTGCGCCGCCCAGAAGTATCACTCCTCTTCCTTAACCCCTTCTTGATATATCTAAACGGTAAGTCCCTCCCAAACTCCCTTTCTCTTCATTGAATTTCATTTTTAATCAATATCGGTAAAAGTGGAGTTATTTCCGATATCATCTTTTCTAAAACCTATTACTCCATTTTCCTTTATCATTTGGACAATCTAATTTTACCATTTCACTTGTAATCTTAATACCAATGTTTAGAATCAATTTTAACCAAGAATCTCATGTGTAACATCCATAATTGAACTTTTTCACTAAAATACCTTGAATTTTAATATCACTCTTTTCGTTTACATTAAAACAATACTTTTAGGAAAACTTCATGGGGTAATGACCCACCCAACACGCACACTTGGTTTCATAGCACGATACCTAGTTGTATGTGTTTTTGGTTCGAAAAATAGTATTTACAATAAAATACCACATAATTATAAAACCAGATTTCTTTTAAAGCGGTATTTCATTTTCTTTGTGATTATACATCTACAACTCTCTTTAGGGGACCCGCTAACGAATGGTGCGGATTATCACACATCCTGGGGATAGTAGAGCGAGATGCAGACCTCCTCATGGAGCATTCGATCTCGAAAGGATTTAAATATGGGTTTTTAAAGAAATACGAACTTTCTAAATAAAAATTTATTTTTAAAATTATATAAAATTATAAATCCATATTTTCAAAATATAATAAACTTATATTTTTCTAAAAATGAAAGATTAACAAATGCCAATAAAATACCATCAAGATACCAAAATGACAAGTTTTTTAATAAAATACCATGAACTTTCAAATGTTAAGTATTTATCATTAAAATAACTCTACTCATAAAAACCCTGAGTAATATTAATCACCCTCAAGGTTGTATTTTTAATCTATATTAATATATTTTTCATAAAACCCCCTCGATATATATATAAACAATATTCTAAGGATTCTTGTAAATATGGATTTAAACGGGATCAATTCTCTTGAGCCCCAGGAAGCCGGAGAAAGTGAGTGCTTGCCTTTTTAAGGTAGACAACTTAACAGTGTTATCAATGACAATTGTCTTGGAAAAAGACACAAATCCTGACGTCCATATGTAGCAGTTGCCGATGACTCCCAAACCTAAAAATTCAAGAGTTAAATCAGTACAACCATCTGACTCAGTCTGAGTCCAAACTCAAACCTGAATCCAAGATCAAGCACAAATACTTAATCATGAACTTGAATACTCAAGATCAATATCAAACTCAAACATGTATACTTGACTTGACTTGACTAAACCCTGGTCATAATTTGACATGAACTTAACATGAATACCAGAACACAATGATTGCTATTGAAATTGACTTGACTCGAACCATGAATACAACTTGATATGAATACATGAACACTTGACATGATACTTGATATTGACATGAACTCAATCTTGCCACTTGATGTATTCATGGATTCGAGTAAGGCTGGTAATTTTAACCGTAACGTAGAATATACGGGGTGTTGGGGTAGTTCATGTATGAATCCAACGAAATCTCAAGAGTCCCCTAGATTATGAATCCATGTTTACTAACACAAGCAAGCAATCATGAGGGCACATGTTTCCTTACTCCTGAATTATAATCTGTTGAGTTTGGAATACTTCAACACTAGGTTGAAGTTCCGTTACTAACACTTGATCCGGGCCCGTGGTTCCTTACCCCGGGATTACAGCTCGTTGGGTTCGAGAACACTTTTGAGATTGTTTGATATTCACCCTTAAACTTACGTTACATTAGTTGACCCCTGTAAAGACCTTTTAGGGCACTTATATTCACTTCATGTCCACTATACCTACACTACACGGCCATGTTATACTATGCTCATGTTATTTTTCCATGATATATATAGAGGACTGCATGTTAAATACAAATGCCATTCTTACAGTAAATGACATGTTTAAATAACATATCTCCCAGTCCATTATTTTATGGTATACATTTTTATCATTATATTTTATACTTCACACCTATTTCTTGGGGACTTACCGAACAAAAGTTCGCTAACTGGTATTCTACCCATATTTGTTTCTTGAAATGTTCGTTAGATACTGAGGAGGTAGACATCACCGAGGAGGAGCAAAACCAGATCATGACTCAGGACCAGACTGGCTATTTTTTTCTCAGTTTATGTATGCCACTTGTTTAGGCATTTCTCTTCTTGTATTGTATTTCCTTTCAGTTGAACTCATGTATTGTAAATGCTTCAAGTTGAATGTAAATAAAGTTGTTGAAGTTTAAATCTCATGTTTATTTATTTTCATTTTATATTGCTTCATTACGCTTAGCGTATTTATTCCGGAAAATGACCTTCTCGAAATAAATATATCGCGGGCTTGCCACGTCACCGTTTCCGTCTATTGGGAAGCGGGACGTGACACTGGGGTTCAAGAAAAATGATACCGCTTAAACCTATATTAATTTTAGAGTCCTTAAAATATCGTTTTCATATCTCGACGGGGTTTTATGAAAAATACTTTAATATAATTTAAAAATAAATCTCGAGCGTGATTTGTAATATTTAGGGTTTTATGAACATGTATTTTAATTGTTGCGGTGTTTTGGTGATAAAACTTAGCTTTTTGAAAATTTATGCTACTTTTGTGAAAACTACTATTTTTGGAAACTTGGTGATATTTTATTAAAAATTCTAGCTTTTCATTTAAAAAAAAAATATAGTTTCATAATATGTTTCTATTGAAAATATAGATTCAAAATTTTTATATATTTTTTTCAAATTGTTTAGAAATGTTGCATTTCTTAAAAACCGTATTTTTATTTCCTTTCGAGACCGAATACTCCGTGAGGAGTTCTGCATCTCGCTCTACTATCCTAAGGTTGTGCGATAATCCAGACCATCCATTAGCGGGTTCCCTAACGAGGGTTGTGGAGACGTAATTGCCAAGAATTTCAACATACTGATTAAAAGAAACCCGTTTTGAAAAGGTGTGGTATTTTAATATAAAACCTATTCTTTAAATTATCTATATGTTTAGAGTACCATGCTATGAAACCATAGTGTGTGTGTGTGTGTGGGATAGGACATTACCCCATGAAGTTTTCCTTAAGGTATTCTTAACAATTATCGAAATGAGGGTTAGTTCAAGGTATTTTAATAAAAAAGTTCGTTATATGTTTGTTTCACATGGATTTTTGTTAAACTAAAAACTAAATGATGGGAAATAAAATTAAGATTAGTAAATGATGTTAGTTTGATCTAATTTGCTTATCAAGTGGAATACAAAAATTAAAAAGAAGATTATATCGGAGATAACTCCACTTTTGTCGATTTGTTTTAAAAAATTGTTTTGAGGTGGAAAAAGATAGAGATGAAAGATCTTACAAGATTAGATGGTTAAAAAGAGAGAGAGAATAAGCCCTCAGGGATCGTGGTTTCATCGGAGATGCTCCGGTCGTCGAGTTTGGCTTGCTACTCCACTCAAGGTGCTTAACTCCACTTGGTGCTTAGGGAGTTTGAGAGAATTTTTGCTCGAAATTTCAGAATGGGGATGTTCACCGCCGAAAATCGGGAAGACAAATATCTTGCCTGAATTTGGGGGTAGATGCTATTTGGGTTTATCTGTCCACCTCTCTGAAGATGCCAAGTTTATTTATGGCACCGTGCATCGAAGGTTTGGGCGGATGCGGCCGTTGTAGCAGAGTTCGTCAGATTTCCCCTCGTTTGCGAGGGTTTTTTTGATTGTGGGGACGCTCTTCCCTACAGGCGCAATCCCCTGCAGTTAATTATGCTACCGCATCGCGGTAACCACTTTCTCTTGCTCCAGAAGGTTACTCCGGGTCGTGTGTGTTTGTTTTAGTTTTAGTTGCCCGTGGATTGTATACGAAGACTAATTTATGTTGTCTCCCATAGGGCGTGGATTAGTCCAAATCCGTATATTCTTAGATTTGGGTTTGCTTTGATTTAAGGATCGTTAATCTTGTTTGAGATTAAGATCAACTTAAATGTTTGTTAAGGATACGTTAGTCCAATTTTAGACTAAGATCTACTTAACAAGATTTTAGGATCATTCAGATCCAACAAAAGAGCGTTTGGGCTCTATTGTTTTAGTTTAAGGACGTCACGGTCCATAGCTTGTTTAAGGATGTTTCGGTCCATTGTTAGTTTAAAGGCGTTTTGGTCCATTGTTAGTTTAAAGACGTTTTGGTCCATAGATCACCATTTTTGAGGTGATGGTTTAGTTTAAGGACGTTGCGGTCTGTTTCTAGTTTAAGGATGCTGCGGTCCATAGATCACTATTTTTGGGGTGAGGGTTTAGTTTAAGGACGTTACGGTCCACAGCTAGTTTGAGGACATTGCGGTCCATTGGGTATGCTCATGGGTTTGGGAGTGCACCCAAGAGCTGTTGACTGTCGGAACCCTCCACCTCTCTTAAGACGTTGAAGAATTACAACGACATGTATCAGAGGTATGGAGAGATGTACCATGGAACCAAACTCCGGATTGAAGGGAGAGATCATGGTGGAATGAACACCATTTTAGATACCATCTGTTAGGGGATCATTAGTCATCTTTGGAACTGAGATCGATTCGGGGAGGCCTGAGCATAGGAAGGCTCGATTAATTGGTGATCAAAGAGTTTTGGCCTCGGGAGACTTGTCTAGTTTAGGCTAAGGTTGGCCTATCATAGTGTTAAACACTAAAATTTGCTCGGCGCTCACGTGCTCCCACGTGAGGCTCTAGAGCAGTGTTAAACACTGAAATTTGGAGCGCTCACGTGTGGCATGTGAGGCGCCTGAGAATTGGGTACTGCTTCTTTGGGTTTATTCCCTCTCTCTTTTATAAGTGCTAAGCATTATTGGGGGTTACGTGGGATCACGTGAGGCACCCCAAAAATGGGAACTGTCTTTAATTTATTTCCTTTTTTTTCTTTCATAAGTGCTAAGAACCATTAGGGGGGTTACGTGGGATTACATGAGGAGCCCCGAAATGGGAACTGTCTTTTATTTATTCTCCCTTTTCTTTCATAAGTGCTAAGCACCATTAAGGGGGTCACGTGAGTCGCCCCAAAATGGGAACTGCCTTTGATTTATTCCCCTTTTTTTTTCATAAGTGCTAAGCACCATTTGGGGGGTCACGTGGGATCACGTGACTCGATGTCAGTTGTTCCTTTTGTTCCTCAGAGGTGCTAGAGGTGCTCACGTGGGAACACGTGATCTGTTGCTATAGCGTTGTACGCTAATCGTTTCTTTTATGTGCATTGGGATCTTGATCTTAGTTTTGAGAATTTCATATCCTTTGTTTTATAAGAATTAAATTCTTATACAGGGTTAAACCCTAGTTTTATCAGAGAAATTAAATTCCTATATCTTTGGGAAGAATTAAAATTTTCAAACTTAGTTCTTTCCTCTAAGTTTTGAGTCTGCATGACAGAATCTCCCCGATGAGAATTAAATTATCAACTTGTGGGAAGATCTGCTTCTGCAGACCTCAACCAGAGGAAGAACTAAGTTCTTTTTTTAAAAGAGTTAAACTCTTGGAGCGGTGAAGAAGAGATAAAATGATCTCCAGGTCTTTCTTCTTACCTAGGGTTTCTTTTCTTAAAAGAGAACTCATCTTTTTTTTTTCTTGTTTTCTCAAATCTTATGGCGGTGGGGGGGGGGGTTCCTTCTGTACAAGACTTGAAGTCTTGGGTCCTTAATATAATAGATGCAAGTTTGTTGATTTAGTTAAAGAAATCTCTTATTGAGAGATCTTAATTGATTTGGGAATTTTATCCACCGTTGGATCTTTGATCGAAGGATTTCTGTTTTACAGAAGATATTTTTCTTGTTTTTAACAAGATTGGGGAAATATTTTCCCATGCAGAGCTTATTCTGTAGCTTGGTGATTTTTAATCACCATTGGATTTTTAATCCAACGGTGCTCTATTTTACAGAGAGCAATCTTTCTTGTTTAGAAAGATTCAACGAAATATTTTCCAAATAGGGTTTTGATCCCTTTACTTAGAATTTAATTCTATCAGCTCAGAAGGCATTTGAGACCACTCACGTGCCGCACATGACCCCACAGCGTTAAACTCATTTTCTTATGTGCAACAGCCCAAAAAAGGCATCACGTGCTGACACGTGATCTTCTCTGGCCTGTTATTTGTTTTAAAAAAGTGACTACATACTTTGTATATAGATGCTCACGTGCTTGCACGTGAGGCGCGATTTGAGCCTTAATTGTTAAGCGCAATGTCTATGAATTTTGTTTATAGGCGCATTACGTGTGGGCACGTGATGCTCCATCAGGGGAATTTTTTCATTGCGTTTTTTTTCTTTCTCTATTTTTTTATAAGGGAACAAATTCCCCTACAGCGTTGTTCTCACATGGCCTGCACGCGAGTGCAACGCTGTCACCATTGTAGCCATTGGATTTGCCTAGGGGAACGGGGAGATGAACCACCCTCGTCACGTCTTATAAATGTAAGGGTCTTATCTTTGGGAAGCCTCTGTTCCTTCATCTTCTTCCTTTTATGTCTTCTTTGAGAATTTAATTCTCTTCTTCAGAGCTTAGTTCTCTGCCCATTGAAATTTCAGAGTTAAACTCTGTCAGAAAAAAAGAAACTTTTTTTAGGTAAAGATCTTGAACAACAAAGAAACCCTTTTCTTAAATTTTTTTCTAGATTTTAAATCCACCATAAGAGCTTTGCTCTCTTCTCAAACCCATCTCTTAGATATCCAAAGACGTGATCTTTGAGTAGTAAACCTCAATGTGTTGGGCATTCCTCTTCTGATCTTTAAGGATTCATGGCATTGTAATTTTATTTTTCGTTTCCTCATCATGGGGGTTGATCGAATTGTTTTCTTGGATGTAAAAGTATCAAATAGTAAAGAAATCACAACCAAAAATATTTGACCGCAATCAAACAACGGTGTCAGTTGAAGTTAATGAATGAGTGCGGATCGTCCTCAGGGATCTCGAGATTCGTTTTTATTTTATTTGTTCGAAATGAAATGTTAAGCAACAATAAGAGAAAACTCGATTCAAGATTGAATTGTATTCGTGTGTCACTAATCTTTACTAAAGAATCAAGAACTATAAACAACAAGAATCGGGTTTCAATGGTATTTTCCAAACGACAATCAAGAATGATAAAGAAGCTCGTAGGAATCGATAGGATCTTTAGATGTGTTGTAGTCTACAATATTTCGTATTCTTGTCCTTCGAAGAGTTTATACTAGATCAATGGTTATCGACGCGAGTTAGGGTTTTCTTGATGAAATTAGGGTTTCATCTCTTAACCCTTGCTCTTTCGAGGATACCATTTATATTCTAGCCTCTAGCAATTTCAAGAAGCGATCGGATCACCCCAATCTCGAGCGATGTTGATCAAGAAAGCATCGCATCAAATTGGGTTGTCGATTCTTGAACTTTGCTAGGGTTTACACACTCGTGGGATTCAAGAATTGATTATAAATTTGCTACATCATCATACTAAAGATCGTTTCGACTCCTTAACGAGCGGAGTTTTACTCACGCATCACCACATAGACAATATTCAAGAACAGTAAAGATAACATGATGCGGAATTTAAAAGAAACAAGATAGAAGAAAATATCACCTTTTATTTCATCAACAATTTCAATACAATCTTTCAAGATCTACAAGAAGAAAGAAAATCGATCGTTGACTCGGCTTCGCTCGACTCCGTGGATCGTGGATCTACTTGGGATCTCTTGCCCGATGGAAGATCGGCTCGGCTCATAAAAGGGTTGAAGGAATCTTGCTTGGCTTGCACTCAAGATCTTGAATTGTGGTTGGATCTAGGGTTAGGGTTTCCTACAAGATTTCTCACTAATCTTGAGGAAGAAGAAGATGGAGAAAGAGAATGGCTAAACTAAAAATGGGTTGAATCTATCACTCTCCAAGATTGAATCAAGATTTTCCCAAGATTTCCAAGATGAGAAATGAGAGAGCCTAGAGTCTTATTTATAGACCTAGGTTTAGGTTTGAATTAGACTTTCCCTCCCAAAGTTTGTTGGCCAAGTTTGTTGGGGTTTAGCTTAGGGTTTAAGCAAGGGTTTGGGAAAGTTCTAGAAGTTTTAGGCTAGTTTAGGAGCTTGATGATCTGGTGGAAGTGTCTGGACTCTTCTGGACTTTTGTATGCATTTTTGAGCTGCAGGTACTAACACAGGAGTTGTGGTGAAATTCGAGGAGCTGACTCACTGGATCCACCGCGCAACCGCCGCGTGAGGTGGGCTTTGGCCGCCCTTCCGCCGCACATTGGTGGCCTTGGGATCTGTGCTTTCTTCAGTAGCTTGGTACTGCTGTATGAGTTATCCTTTGATGTTTAGAATTGCAGTTGCCCTTCTGTGTTGATACCAGATTTGCTTTCAATGAGTTTACGAGCAATTGTAATGGTCGAGCAATGTATTGATCGAGCAAGTATCTCTTTTCCTGCATAGACTTCAAAATAGGGGTTGCAAGATATAGAAAATATGCTATGTAATGCAATGCAGTTAATTTCCCTAGAATTTCCGGTTTAAAGGTCGAATACATGTAATTTGATATTTTGCGACCGATTAGCTAATATGTGAATTATGAATACCGTACTCTCCTATATGTATGCAGATGTTAAGGAAATTGCCTGCTAAAATATACAGTATTTTCGACTGATCAAATACCCCCAAACTTAATTTCGATCGTCTCGAGAGAATGTTTTATTAAAAAGAGAAGGAGAAAACAAAGAAAGAGAAAAAACTAACTAGCACACTTTCGTAGGCAACACGACTGCACTGAGCACGTGCAACAAGCCTTTAAACCTCTAGGTGTCCCTAGTAGGAGGAGTGTTGTCTCCTGAGGGTTTTCAGCGGATTGCACCCACAAAATCCAAAAATAAAAGCAAGATCATGAATATTACATTTAAAGAAAAGAATAGTAAAAGAAAGACTTTGAAAATTAGGGTTTCCAACTAAGCTAGCTTTTCGGTTGTCATGAGCCCTATCTTAATGGTCATGAAAAAATGTTAGAAATCACGTCCTCCCTCAATAAAACATCGTCCTATTCTTCATTCCTATCTTTATTCCAAACATCGATCATATAACCCTGCGTGTGTGTAAAGACATCCCTACACCCGGAGAATTCAATTCAAGCTATCATACTCTTGCCCTTCTACCTCAGTACTTCTTGGCAAACGAGATTGCTTACACACTTTCATGCGATCGTTAATACTTCTTGAGGTACTAACCGACCGATTACTGATGTGCTTGCTAACTTGGTGTATTTTCCTAGTCTTGCACCACCTTAGGCATAGCAGTGACTCCCAGACCAGTTGACCTTGGGGCACTAGGTGAAGAAGCACCCTTTTGCTATATATTTTTCTTGCCCTTGGTGATAACAAAACCAGTATCCATTTTTTTTCACCGCTTTAAAACATATTTTTCTTTTCATACTTTTGGCTTTAAGACAAGAGCATTTCAAGGTATCCTCTACTATCCCAGGCTTTAAGATGTGTGTAAGTGCGAATAGCAGGGTAGCAACGTTCAAAATGTTTGGCTTCCAGAATAGAAACTATTTTTCAGACTTATTTTTATCCTCAGATTAGTGACGTCCTTCATCTTACTAACCCTTGGGACAACGGCTCATAACTACTTATTACTAGTTCGTATAAGAAAACTTCTAATTTTCTTAGTTTTCTAAAATTTTTCCAATCTCATGGATGTAATTGTTCACTGTCTAAACTTTCATTATCTTATTTATATACAAAAAAGTGTAAATATTAAAATTATTTTTATATTTGAAAATTTTTAAATTTTTATGGGTTTTGAAATTTTTCAATTTTTATAGATTTTTAAAAGAAATGTTTTGTGCTTATGCAGATGATATGCAAATGATGCAAAAATAAGCACAAACCTCCCCCAAACTTGTTTTCAACAGTGTCCTCACTGTTGCCGACAGTTATATCTACAAAAACCTGTAAATCTGGGAGGAATTATTAGTGGGGGCAAAATATATAAGTGAAGAACTTCCCCCAAACTTGTTTTATTTACTCACCTTCATTCAAAATATGATACAATGATATACTGGACATGAAAGTGAGACGGAGGAATTTTAATCAAAATAAACTGGCTCTTGTAAGAACAAGAGCTCCTCCGTGGGGTCAGTGGAAAAATACGGCTTTAATCTATGTCCATTTACTTTGAAAACAGTGCCGTTTTTATCATTTTCAATATCTACTGCCCCGTGCGGGTATACAGACCGCACAACAAAAGGTCCCTTCCAACGAGATCGGAGCTTACCCGCATGAAGGTGTAATCGTGAATCATAAAGAAGGACTTGTTGACCTGGTAAAAATGTTTTCCTCAAAATGTTTTTATCGTGAAAAACCTTAGTCCTATTCTTTGTGATTACAGCATTATCATAAGCTTCATCGCGGAGTTCGCTTAGCTCGTTTAGTTGCAGCTTCCGAAAGTTGCAAGCAAGGTTTAGATCAAAATTAATTTCCTTTATAGCCCACAATGCTTTATGTTCTATCTCAACAGGTAGATGACATGCTTTACCAAAAATTATCCTATATGGAGACATTCCTAGGTCGGTTTTATATGCAGTCCTGAATTCCCAAAGAGCATCCGTCAATTTGGTCGACCAATCTTTTCTATTTTTGGCAACAGTTTTCTCCAGGATAAGTTTGATTTGTCTGTTTGAGATCTCAGCCTGCCCGCTTGTTTGGGGGTGATAGGGTGTAGAAAGACGGTGGTTGATTGAATATTTCCGCATCAGAGTCTCGAAAGATCTGTTGCAGAAGTGTGTCCCATTGTCGCTAATAATAGCGCGTGGATGTCCAAATCGCGAGAAGATATTCTCTTTCAAGAACTTAATGACAACTTTCTTGTCATTAGTGCGACTTGGAATGGCTTCTACCCACTTGGAGACATAATCAACCGCCAGCAATATATACAGATTCCCAAAGGAGTTGGGAAAAGGACCCATGAAATCTATGCCCCAAACATCAAACATTTCAACAACCAGAATGGGTTGCTGAGGCATTTCATTCCTTTGGGATATTCTACCCGTATACTGACATTGTGTACAGGTTTTGCAATGTTCAAATGCGTCCTTGAATAAGGTCGGCCAATAAAATCCAGATTGCAAAACCTTTTCCGCTGTTTTTCTTGGACCAAAGTGACCCCCACAGGCCTGATCATGACAAAATGAAAGAATACTCTTGAACTCTTCATTTGGGACGCACCGGCGAATGATCTGATCAGGACAATATTTAAACAAATAAGGCTCATCCCAGTAATAGTGTTTTACTTGGGAAAGAAAGCGGTATTTGTCCTGTTTAGACCAATCGCCCGGTATCAATCCCGTGGCATGATAGTTCACAATATCCCTGAACCATGGTTCAGAGGATATGCTCAAGAGTTGTTCATCAGGGAATGAGTCATTGATCGGCAGGGTCACAGGGGAAGAAACGATGCGTGAAAGGTGGTCAGCTACTACGTTTTCACATCCTTTCTTATCTTTGATAACAAGATCGAATTCTTGTAAAAGAAGGATCCAACGTATTAGTCGACCTTTGGCATCTTTCTTCGCCAACAAATGTTTTAAAGCGGAATGGTCAGTATATACAACAATAGGTGAGCCGATTAAGTAAGGCCTGAATTTCTCCAATGCGAATACAACCGCTAATAGTTCTTTCTCTGTGGTTGTATAATTGATTTGCGCATCATTCAGAGTCTTACTAGCATAGTAAATCACATGTGGCATCTTTTCAATGTGTTGTCCAAGGACAGCACCTACTGCAAAATCAGATGCGTCACACATCAGCTCAAAAGGGTAGTCCCAGTTTGGTGATGATAAAACGGGGGCTGAAGTGAGTGAGTGTTTAAGTGAGTCGAAAGCTGTCTCGCAATCCGAGTCAAAGTGGAAGGTTGTATCCTT
Source organism: Agapanthus africanus (assembly GCA_030015575.1). NCBI lineage: Eukaryota > Viridiplantae > Streptophyta > Magnoliopsida > Asparagales > Amaryllidaceae > Agapanthus > Agapanthus africanus. The sequence goes on from CM057341.1 coordinate 130,174,526, forward strand.
GGCCAGGAGTAGTGTTAAAGGTCTAGCAATTTTGCTAAAGTCCTTTATGAATCTCCTATAAAATCCAGCATGGCCAAGGAAAGAGCGAATATCTTTGACGCTTCTGGGATGAGGGAGGTTTTGAATGACATCTACTTTAGCTCTGTCAACCTCAATGCCCTTCTGTGAAATGACATGTCCAAGGACTATTCCTTCTTGGACCATAAAGTGGCATTTTTCCCAGTTCAAAGTCAAGTTCTTCTCTTTGCATCGAGTAAGAACAGCGTCCAGATTCGCTAGGCATTCAGAGAAAGAGTCTCCAAAAATCGAAAAGTCGTCCATAAAGATCTCCAGGAAATTCTCTACCATATCAGAGAATATCCCCATCATACACCGCTGAAAGGTAGCGGGAGCATTGCATAGCCCGAAGGGCATGCGACTGTAAGCAAAGGTACCAAAAGGACAAGTAAAAGTGGTTTTATCTTGATCCTTTTTGGCGATGGGGACCTGATTGTAGCCTGAGTAACCGTCCATGAAACAATAGAATTGTCGTCCCGCTAAGCGTTCCAGCATTTGATCAATAAATGGTAGAGGAAAATGATCTTTCCTCGTAGCAGCGTTGAGTTTTCTATAATCGATGCATACACGCCACCCAGTTTGGGTGCGTGTCTGAATCAACTCATTCGCTTCATTTGTGATAACTGTGATGCCGGATTTCTTAGGAACAACGTGTATAGGACTTACCCACTGGCTATCGGAGATCGGGTATATAATACCACTATCTAAGCATTTGACGATCTCTTTCATGACAGCTTCCTTCATGACGGGATTTAACCGTCTCTGTGGTTCTCGGGTCGGTCTGGCATCATCCATCACGTGTATATGATGTTCTACTATCAAGGGACTAATCCCTTTGATGTCCGCCATACTCCAACCAAACGCCTCTTTATTAGATCTTAATACCGATAAAAGTGCGTTCTCTTGCTCTGATGCAAGAGAAGTGGAAATTATAACCGGTAAAGTCTCGTTCTCACCAAGATATGCATATTTTAGGTGAGAAGGTAAGACCTTGAGATCTAATTCAGGCGGAGAAATGATCGAAGGAAGGATCATAGAATGATTTTTGGATTTACAAAGAAGCTCAGAGCCTGTGAAAGATACAGACTCGGGTGGAGAAAAGTCAGAAGTGCAGGACTCAAGTGTAAGTGTAGTGTCCTCACTAAGTGTAAGATCAAGCAGAGATGTGCTAATGTCATCGAGATCAGTAAAGCAAAGTTCCTCGGCTCCACAACTATCGAGAGCGATCTCATGGACAGAACACACATCTAAAATATGAGCACTAGGTTCTGATGGCTGACTCCCAACTCTGTAGATATTTAGTTCAATGGTCATATTTCCAAATGATAAATTCATTGAACCATTTCTACAGTTTATAACAGCGTTGGAAGTGGCAAGGAAAGGACGACCTAAAATCACCGGAATTTGGCCCCGGGGGTTTGCTACAGGATGTGTGTCAAGCACAATGAAGTCTACAGGGAAAACAAATTCCCCGACCTTTATTAACACATCCTCTAATTCACCCCTTGGTTTGGTGATAGATCGGTCCGCCATCTGGAGAGTACAATGAGCAGGTTTCAGCTCTCCAATTCCTAGTTGCTCATAGACAGAATAAGGTAACAGGTTAACACTCGCGCCAAGGTCTAAAAGAGCACGATTTATGTTTTTACCCCCAATCGAAATCGATATTGTAGGACATCCTGGGTCCTTTCGTTTCTTTGGCAGCTGGGGAATAAAAGCAGTGCTGATATTATTAGCCATAAAGACCTTCTTTGGCACCTGAGTCTTCCTCTTCCTAGTGCACAAGTCCTTTAGAATCTTCGCATAAGCGGGGACTTGTTGAATTGCATTTAGGAGAGGGATATTGATGTTAACCTGTTTGAACATTTCTAAAATTTTCTCCATATGAGGACTCGTTCTGTTAGCCCTTAACCGGTTCGGGTAAGGTGCTTTCGCAATAAGCGCGGGGTCCATCATAGGAGAAGGAAAAGGGGGTAGACGAGATCCCAAAAGAGGTGTGGGGACCGTCTGTGGAGAACTATAAGGGTTGGGTGAAGGTGTTGAGCCTAAAGGGAACTGGAGAATAGGCTCGTGCGAAGGTGGTTTGGTAGAAGAAGAAGGATCAGAAGGAGAAGTGTGTGTATGTGGAAAGGTCTCAGCCGGGGTTTTGACATGATTTTCAGTATTATCAATATCTTCCCCGACATTATTATTCAGCACTCTTCCCGATCTCAACGTGGTAATGGCATTTACATTGTAATGCCCAGGATTCTGTAGGGGTTGAGAGGGAAGTTTCCCTTTTTCTCTCGCACTCATTTCAGCTTTGAGGCGTGCGATTTCAGCTTCCATCGATCTGATACTCTCAGCTTGTGAAGCTGAGTTTTTCTTTATCTCATTGACGGAAGATCTAACCTCAGTCGAAACCTCCATGAAATTGGATAAGAGTGATTTCATGGTTTGAGTAAATTGAGAGAAATCGTCAGAACAGGACTGCATAGGATTAGACTGTGCATGAGTGTTGCCCTGGTTTTGGAAATTTTGTGACTGGTAGGGGTGCTGAGTGAGTTGAAGGGGTTGCTGTTGTGGTGGAGGAAGAGCCCTTTGAAAGTTATTTGTGTTTGGAACCGTGTTTTGAGATTGATTTTGGTTCCAAGCAAAATTCGGGTGGTTCCTCCAACCCTGATTGTACGTGGAAGAATATGGATCGTTTCGAGGTCGTTGAAATGCGGCATTAGAATGCACTTGACCTTGAAACGCCGAGTTTAAAGGACATTCTTCCGTTAAGTGTGACGGATCAGAACAGCACCCACAAATAGTTTTGGGGAGTGATACCGGGTTTAGGGAGGCTGCTGCAAATTTGTGTTCCATAGCGTCGAGCTTCTTTTGCATTGCTGCCATTTCTGCTCTAACACCTATGGACACATCTACTTGGTGTACGCCACCCCTATTCAATGGTTGGGTTCCACTCTCCCAAATTAGTGATTTTTCAGCGAACTCTTCTAAGTATCGCCAGGCTTCCCCATCGTCTTTAGTCATAAATGTACCCTGACACATATTTTCAAGGCTTTGTTTCGTGCTAGGGTTACTGCCCTCATAGATGATTCGGCAAAGCTCCCATCTCGGGATGCCGTGATGAGGACATTGAACCATTAGATACTTGAAACGTTCAAAGTACTTTGAAAATGGTTCGGTAGGGAGCTGGGCAAATTGGTTCAATTCGCTCCGAATTCGAGCCGTTCTTTGGACTGGGTAAAATTTCTTTAGGAATGCAGCGACGAATTCTTCCCAATTTGTGATGGAGTGTGCGGTGGTGTTATATAGCCACTTCTCGGCTATATCGCACAAGGTAAAAGGAAGAAGTCGTAAACGCATTGCATCCACCGAAAGTTGAGACGTACCCATCATAGCACATACGTTTTTAAATTTGGTAATGAAAACGTAAGCGTCCTCGGTCTCGAGTCCGTGATACTTAGGTAGAAGGTTGATATACTGGGGCTTTATTTCAAAGTTATCCCCGTTTGCTGGTGGTGTGGATAAGCAGGTCGAAAGAGGACCTCTAAGTGGATAGCATCTTTCCTGAAGAGAAATGTGTGGAGGATTCTGCGCACCAACGGACGGTGGCAGATTGGGGTTAAAGAAGTTTGATGGATTCGGATCCATCGGTGTGGGTGTGGTAGTAGGTAAAGAAAAGGTAAATGGAGAATTATCGACTTCGGAGTCGATAAAAGGTACGCGGACTAAACGGGCACTAGAATCCCGTGTCCAGCCTATCTTGTACTAAAAAGGGTTAGCACAAGTGGCAGCGTTGGCTTATAATTAGGGGTAAAAAATGAATGCGGTGTTTGCTTTTGAAAAGGGGCGGATTTTGAAAAAAATGATGCGACAACCAAATGCAGCACACAAACCCTAGAATCTAATGGTCACCTAGGTCCGGCTCTAGACCGCTCCTAACTGCCAAAAGACAAGTCGCGGGATCAATCCTCCACTGCCTCTTTGTCCCCCTGTGGCCGGATAAGTGCCAGGTAAGTGGGAAGGAACCACCACTACAGTGGCCCTAATTAATAACCACTAGCCTTAGACACACTCGCCTTAGGCACCACAGGAAAACGCGGATAAGCAATGAATTACCCACGGCCCTCTCTTGTCCTAAATGAGCGCGACAGTCCTTAGAGTCATCTCTAGATTTCTTTTAGTTAATGGGGGTAAATGCGGATGCAAGTTTGGTGGTTTTCGGGGCCTAGGAAGGGTAATGAAATCCCCACCTAATTTGGATTTGGCCGTGCCCCTTAAATTCCGTATTTAATATGCAAAACAACCAAGAAAAGCAAAATCACGCACAATTTTAATTTGCTTTTGCGGCGCAGCTATTGTTTGCAAAGAATCCTGCAGAAAGGATTAGTTGGAGCTAAAAAGGGAGAGGGGAGAGAGCAAGAAATCACCTGCTGGAAAATTTTCCAGAGAACCCTCAATACTGCGGCGCTTCCGCCGCGCAAAGCATGTTTCCGCCGCCCTTCCGCGGCTTGTTGGTGGGTTCACTGTACAATTTTTCTTCAGCTGCTTCCTTTTGCTATCTCCAGCTCTCTGGTATATCCCAAATAATTTTTCCACAGCTCAGGATGCTCCAGATCACCTTGCAATCAATTCACAACACACGTATAAGAGTTTGTACGAATTTTGATTTCAAGAAATGAAACGTAATAATTCTTTCACTTCAAACTATAAAATGTAAACGAATTAGCGCGCGATCCCCGGCAACGGCGCCATTTTGATCGAATTGTTTTCTTGGATGTAAAAGTATCAAATAGTAAAGAAATCACAACCAAAAATATTTGACCGCAATCAAACAACGGTGTCAGTTGAAGTTAATGAATGAGTGCGGATCGTCCTCAGGGATCTCGAGATTCGTTTTTATTTTATTTGTTCGAAATGAAATGTTAAGCAACAATAAGAGAAAACTCGATTCAAGATTGAATTGTATTCGTGTGTCACTAATCTTTACTAAAGAATCAAGAACTATAAACAACAAGAATCGGGTTTCAATGGTATTTTCCAAACGACAATCAAGAATGATAAAGAAGCTCGTAGGAATCGATAGGATCTTTAGATGTGTTGTAGTCTACAATATTTCGTATTCTTGTCCTTCGAAGAGTTTATACTAGATCAATGGTTATCGACGCGAGTTAGGGTTTTCTTGATGAAATTAGGGTTTCATCTCTTAACCCTTGCTCTTTCGAGGATACCATTTATATTCTAGCCTCTAGCAATTTCAAGAAGCGATCGGATCACCCCAATCTCGAGCGATGTTGATCAAGAAAGCATCGCATCAAATTGGGTTGTCGATTCTTGAACTTTGCTAGGGTTTACACACTCGTGGGATTCAAGAATTGATTATAAATTTGCTACATCATCATACTAAAGATCGTTTCGACTCCTTAACGAGCGGAGTTTTACTCACGCATCACCACATAGACAATATTCAAGAACAGTAAAGATAACATGATGCGGAATTTAAAAGAAACAAGATAGAAGAAAATATCACCTTTTATTTCATCAACAATTTCAATACAATCTTTCAAGATCTACAAGAAGAAAGAAAATCGATCGTTGACTCGGCTTCGCTCGACTCCGTGGATCGTGGATCTACTTGGGATCTCTTGCCCGATGGAAGATCGGCTCGGCTCATAAAAGGGTTGAAGGAATCTTGCTTGGCTTGCACTCAAGATCTTGAATTGTGGTTGGATCTAGGGTTAGGGTTTCCTACAAGATTTCTCACTAATCTTGAGGAAGAAGAAGATGGAGAAAGAGAATGGCTAAACTAAAAATGGGTTGAATCTATCACTCTCCAAGATTGAATCAAGATTTTCCCAAGATTTCCAAGATGAGAAATGAGAGAGCCTAGAGTCTTATTTATAGACCTAGGTTTAGGTTTGAATTAGACTTTCCCTCCCAAAGTTTGTTGGCCAAGTTTGTTGGGGTTTAGCTTAGGGTTTAAGCAAGGGTTTGGGAAAGTTCTAGAAGTTTTAGGCTAGTTTAGGAGCTTGATGATCTGGTGGAAGTGTCTGGACTCTTCTGGACTTTTGTATGCATTTTTGAGCTGCAGGTACTAACACAGGAGTTGTGGTGAAATTCGAGGAGCTGACTCACTGGATCCACCGCGCAACCGCCGCGTGAGGTGGGCTTTGGCCGCCCTTCCGCCGCACATTGGTGGCCTTGGGATCTGTGCTTTCTTCAGTAGCTTGGTACTGCTGTATGAGTTATCCTTTGATGTTTAGAATTGCAGTTGCCCTTCTGTGTTGATACCAGATTTGCTTTCAATGAGTTTACGAGCAATTGTAATGGTCGAGCAATGTATTGATCGAGCAAGTATCTCTTTTCCTGCATAGACTTCAAAATAGGGGTTGCAAGATATAGAAAATATGCTATGTAATGCAATGCAGTTAATTTCCCTAGAATTTCCGGTTTAAAGGTCGAATACATGTAATTTGATATTTTGCGACCGATTAGCTAATATGTGAATTATGAATACCGTACTCTCCTATATGTATGCAGATGTTAAGGAAATTGCCTGCTAAAATATACAGTATTTTCGACTGATCAGGGGTTTCCTGGAATTTAATTCCACAGCCTAAAAGGAATTTAATTCCTCATCAAAGAGCTTAGCTCTGAAGATCAAGAGGGCCCGTCGGGAATTTCATTCCCTGGTGTTCTTGAGCATATTTTCATAGGATTTTTCCTTATTTGCACAAATTCAAATTTGTTGGGTATTTTAACAGAACTTGTTTTCTTTATGAGGATGTCAAGAGTTTGTTTAAACTCCCATGTCCGTTTAATAAGAATCTTTTTTGATTCTCACAATGATTGTCCTGTCTCATCATTGATGAGCCGCCATATTGATTTTGTGGGCTAGTTTTGCAATCAGCGGTCCCATGGAACAAACTTTCTGTCGTTTCCCTATATTGTTCTATATATATATATATATAAATAGGTTTCATTAACGGCTTTTCTTTCCCTTTTTTCAGGAACAATGGCTTCTCTTCTCTACTTTCCTTTTACTCGCTCAGACGCCGCTTTTCCGCAATCGCCGTCGGATGAGGAGGCTATGACGATGATCAGGGCCCATGACTGGGACTGTACTAGTTTGCTCTTATGGGGAGTCTGGTATGGTCACATCATTCAGGGCCGCCGCAGCTTCACTTGCGAGGTGCCAACAGAGCCTTTGTGCCCCATACCGCTGATGGAGCGCCCGCAGACCGCTTATGCGGTGGAGGCGGTTAATTGGACTCCTGCAGGCCGGCTTGAGCCGTTAACAACTGGGATACCCAACCAGCCCTTGTCGGCCATAGATATCTTGGGGCCCCGCATCTCTCAAGGTGAAGCCCAACCTTGGGGACAAGTCTATAAAGTAGGACTTACCTCTCGCCACCCAGTAGGCTATCTTCCCTGGGTCAGTTTGTTCTTTCCGCCCACCGATCACGGCTGCGGAATGTTGGGCTGTATCAAGCGGTGTACACATCTCTATTCCTTTACCAGACTCCTCACGTCTAGTGGGTTAAAGCTTTCTTGAACGAATGGAATCTCCCTACCAACACCTTTCTGTTAGGGGATCACGAGGTATCTATTTAATTCCGCGAGATCTCCGTACTGCCGATCAGGGGAGAGCATTATGAAGAGTTGCTGCCTCCCGATTAGTATGTATTCGCCATCGTTCCAGCTATACTTGACGGCCTGATGACCGAAACTGCCGTCCGCTATAAGTACCCCAGTTTAATCAAGGCTCTTGGTATTTTTGAAAAGCTGTTCGTGAAGTCAGAGGGGCAGGGCGTCACTTTTGAGAGCTTTATCGCCTGCTTCATCCATGAAGACGCTTTATCCAAAAAGGCTCCAAAATTTGCGAACATTCACGACCTTTTTGGATTTGGGCTGAATAAACTGCTGGCCAAAGAGGAAGACTTGCCACAGTTTTATATTCCGATCTCGTCGGCCGTGTCCTTCAACGCGATTGCGGTCCCTGGCATGGACGAAGAGACCTTCTTTGTTGGCTTCATCAGCCTTTGGCTCAGTTGGTTCGCGATTCCGATGCATTGACGCTTCATGAGAGCTTCCGTCTTCTATCCCGCTCATCGCGTAGCCGAAGGGGAAAGATTGGCCGTCGGTATTGCGGGATTGTCGCACCTATACCACGGATTAAGCATTGCGGCCAATACTTCGACCCCGAGTACAGATGTCATGAATTTCTCTCTCCACTACTTCACGTCGTGGATCGAGATGCATGTACTGTGAGACTTTGCAGCATATCGGCGGCCAGATTTCTATTACTTCTATACCTTCCTACGGGTTATGAGGTTGGTGGATGCTTCTGCTCCCAATCCGACTCAGCTGGGGGCCCTCCGCGTGTTGCTCAACCCGTATTCAAACGAGGGCGGGATGGTGTTTAGTGACCGAGTCCTTTCTGCTCCTGCGGGGCCCGTTCAACAGCTTTTTGATCTATCAAAAGGGGGAGCGTCATATTTAAAGCCCAAAGAAGTTATGCATTTGTACTCGGTTAGGCCGGGCTACTTAGTGTTCCGTCAGAATAACACGACCCTTTTTATGCGGTACAATCCGCACCGCTTTGCCCAGCAATTGGGGTATAACCAAGGTGTCCCTTTTGAGGCATTCTTAGTTGAGCCCACTCCATCTCTGGAAGTCACTCGTGACACCGTCCATCATTTTATGCGGCTGAACAGTGGCTTCCGTTTCATGATCCCTGAAGCCGACTACCTTCCAAGGTATGTGGGGTCTTTTACGGGCTGATATCGTCATCGAGTCGGTCCTGTCATTGCCGAGGAGAAGCGGGTACTCTTCGAATGCAGAGCTTCAGCTCTGACCCAAGCCGCCGGCGTTCTGTGCGGCCGCAGACAGTGGTTCTCCCTCCATTGAGGGATAGCAGCGTGGTTATTATCCCGAAGGCCGCAGAAACAGAATCGACTCCTCGCACTGCTGGGATGCCAGTGCGCACTAGAGCTTAAGCAAAGGCCTCCAATGAAGCGCCAACGGTAGTGTCATCTGCGGCGGCGTCATCAATGGTGGTGTCATCTGTGGTGGTATCGCCAAAGGGGGATACCGAAAGCGAGGTTGGTCAACGTCGTGCCAAAGAGCCAAGGGAAGGAAGCGTTCTTCGGTCAGTACGAGCACAAGCTTTAAGAGGAGGAAAAGATCGGTCGCCGGCTTAATGGATACCTTGCTCGAGTTCGAGCCGTTCATTCAGGATGAACCGATTGCTATGGAGGAGTCGGACGCCGGTCTTATTTACCCTGGCTCGTCCGCTGAGGAAGCCGTGCAATTGGCTGAAGTTTTAAGGTGCTCGCAGGATGAGATCGAGAATGTGCACGTCCCGAAAAAGACCTACCCTCCGGTTATCTTCTACGAAGATCCCTCATCGCTACGGAAGGTACATATGGGTCCTCTGCGAAGGGAAGACGAAAGAGCCTTCAAGCAGCCCATCTCGGCCGCTTCTGAAGGTAAGATGGCATCGAAGACCAGTGGGCATGAATCTGCATTTGAAGCCCGGCGAGCACATTTCCGTAGGAGGGAACAACGGCTCGAAAAAGCCATACTAGAAGCACCCTGGCATATCGGTATGCGTGTTTTCTGTATCTTTCTGTTGGCAAGTACTTTGTATCGCTTTTATATCTTCTTATCTTTGCGAAAACTTTGCAGGGACTTCAGCAACGAAAGAGGATTTGATCCCGTGTGCCATGACCGTGGATTCTATAGATGTCTCCCATGATACACCGACAGGTGCAAAAGAGATCATTACAGCCGCTGTTCCTGTTGTGGAACTTCCGGTGGTAACTCTTGTTCTTTCAATGTCTATTCCTCCAGCGGAGGTGACCCTATTGATCGCGGACCCTATGTACGTCTCTAGTGACACATCGAAGGGTGTAGAAGAGATTGTCGAAGCTGTTAGTCCCATCTTGGAGCTCCCGGGGATGACCTCTATCTCTTCAGTGTCTGTACTTTCCACAGAGGCGACCTTGCCGGCCGTAGATCCAGTGGATCTCTCTGGTGGCATCCTGGAGATTGTAGAAAAGACCGCCGAGGCCGATGTTCCCTCTTTTGAGCCTGAAGTGGCGGATGTTCCGCAACTGGAAACTGCTACGCCAGCAAATATCTCCAGTGATGTTCCTGAGGGTGTGGAGGAGGTTGCTGAAGCTGCTATCCTTCCAATTCAAGTCGGGCGGAGCATTGAAGGTAATCTTCTATATTTCATTTTAATGATCTCCCCATTATCTGAACTCTTCTTTTCTTCAGAATTGTGGGATTTGGCGGCTTCCATCGTGGACCTATCTCCTAGGAAGTCCTTCCAGCGTCTACTTGATATGGATGCCCTACAGGCGATATCCCCCAAAGCATAGTCCTTTCTTCCGGGCAAGGTCGGTGTTTTTTGACTCATTTGTTTTATTATCATTTTTTTATAACGATGCTAATATGCCCTCTGCAGTTCTGGAAGCTGATGACGAAGTGGGGATCCTTGATGGGCCTGGGGATTTTTCAAACCCCCCTTGCATGACTGTGCGTAAGTAAAGCTTTTCCCTTGGCATTGTTTTGTTTATTCCATGTTTTCCAGTCTCGCTGACTATTCATAAATCTTGACAGCTTTGCCAGCCCTGACCTCGTTAGAGTCTCGAATCTCTATGCTACCGGGCCCATATGCCCGACGTGCGTTTGAGAGAATGGCGAAACAAAGCATTCACTCCTTGTCGGCTCTCATCGAAGACCTTTGCGCTGGTAGTTCTGTGACGGCCGAAGAATTTGCTGCCAAAGCCAACACTTCCCTGCTTTTTCTTGCCACTTATCATGACGAAGCGTTGGTGCATGTTTAGGTTGAGTATTGTCGTCGAGTGGATGCTTGTCTATATGGGCTTGAGTGCACATGCCTTCCCTCTGACATTTTGACCGTGAAAGCGAGCCTGCGGGGATGGATCGAGCGGTGTGCCGCTAACCTACAGTCACGCGAGTAGCGGCTTAACCGGAAGTTCTCGGAGAGGGAGTTAGCTTTGAACGCTTTGGGGGAACTTCAGGCTCAGCTCACCGCCAAGACTACTCGCGCGTATGAAATTTGGCGGATGCTTCAAGAAGCTATTACAGAGGTGGTGGCTCTTGACAAAGCCGTTATCTTTACCCGTGAGATGGTTGATGCCCATAAATTCGCCGAAAAGGAGCTTGAGAATCGGTTTGCTTCATACCAGACTCAGCAGACTCAGGCAGGAGGCTGTCTTGCACCAATAACAGAGCTTGAAGTCGAGGTTCAACGAAAGACCGACAAACTCACTAGCTTACTGTACCGTCCACCGGCTTAAGCATTTTTTGTCGTTGTATACTCTTTTCTCCTTTTTTCTATATTCACTCCTGAATGAGAGTGTCTTGTATTCATTTTTATTCTTTTATGAAATGTACCTTGTATTCACTTGAATTCATGAATAAAAGACATATTTTATTTCATATTGGCGTATCCCTTTGGCAAATGTGGCCCGTAGATAGTCTATCTTGATCTCTTTGAAGGGCAGCGATGGCTTAGGAAATAGGTTCAGATCTGCCGCCTAAGACTTTTCAACTTTATGAGCCGTGAGGGTCTCATAAAGTCTTTTCTCCATACGAGTCGTGAAGATCCCGCAGGTGTGTTTTCTCCTTAGGAGTCGTGAGGACTTCTAAGTGCGTTTTCTCTTGAGAGTCGTAAGGATTTCACAAGAGAATTTTCCCCCTTACAACTCGAGAGGACTTGTAAGTGGTTATTTCCATCCTCATCGATATTCGACTTTGGAGAGTGTGGCCCGTGGATAGTATGTAATAGTCCATCTTGGACCAACTTGCAGGGCCCTAGTGCTTAGGAGACATGTTGATATTCCCGTTGCCTAAGGCTTTTCCCTATGAGTCGAGACGAGTCGAGAAGTTCTCGCAGGAACATTATTTTCCACACGATTCAAGACGAATCGAGAACTTCTCGTAAGGATGTCCTAACGTCACAGTTAACTCCTGCTAATAGAATTCCGTTAGGGGCAGTGGTACTAGGGTTTTTTACCCGTCTTATCGTCGCGTTGGCCGATGTATTCCCCGATATGCAGTCTTGCTGTTCGAATAGCCCCGCGACTGTTGTGTCTCTGATCCCTTTGGGGGATGGACAAGACGTCTTCAAGTAATCTTCTGAATGATATTACCGTCGAAAGAGCAAGCATTTAGGGATATTCCATGCCGCTTTTTACTTGAGGTTAGGCTCAGTTTGGGAGCCCCGATGAGTCATGACCACTCCACGCTGGTGTGGATGATCTCCGATAGTCTTTCAGGTCTCATTTGAGTTGCCGTCAAGACCCTGAAGCTAGGGATCTTCCTTCACTTCATTTGTTGTCATTGTGTCTGCAATTTTGCGACAACTGTCGAGGTTGTCTCTTGGTTGTCAGCGAACTGTCGAAGCTTGGAACAAGTGACTTTGCCATGGCTCCGTTGTTTTGACCCTGAGGTCGGTTGTTGACGTTGCGTCTGCATCTCGCTGGAGTGGAGAAGAAACTCCTTTGTGATCTCTAGGCTGTAGCTGTACCGTCGAGATTTGACTCTCCCTTTTGATAAAGCCCAGTGGGAAAATGTGGTTCCCTTTTTGTTTGTGCCCATAGATTGTATACATGGGTCGATGCAGACTCACCTGCAGGGCAAAAAATTTCATTATTTTTTATTTCTTCCCGCGATGCTCTATCATTTCAGCTTTTCATATCACGAAAGTCGCGATTGCCCAATCATTTCGTCTATTTTTCGCGATGCCCAATCTTTTCGGCTATTTTCTTTTTACTCGCTGCTTTTTATTGCGAGTCGCCCAAACATTTCGGCTATGCATATATTTTACTCGCTGAATTTTATTGCGAGTTGCCCCTTCATTTCGGCTATTTCATATGCATTTATGGCTCGCTGATTTTTATTGCGAGTTTGGAACTTGAGATCTGATACCAATCTTAGCATCAACATCGCTGCGACTGGAATATGGCCAGGAGCAAATCATCATTTGCCGTAAAAAGACTTGGAATTTGATACCAATTTAGGCATCAGCATCGCTGCCAATAGAATGTTTCCATGAGAGAATCATAATTTGCCTTTATTGATTTGAACAAAGGTGTCTTAGCAAACAGGGTTAAGATCCTGCCGACTAAGACTTTTGACTTCATGAGCCGTAAGGATCTCATAAAGGTGTTTCTCCCTGCAAGTCGTGAGGATCTCGTAGGTATATTTTCTCCTTAGGAATCATGAGGATTCCTAAGTGATATTTTCTCTTGTGAGTCGTAGGGATCCTAAGTGATATTTTCTCCTTAGGAGTCATGAGGATTCCTAAGTGATTTTTTCGTCACCCCATTGAGATGGGAATATGCACGCGCTTGTCAGGCGTACTACAGATTCGCCCTTGCCTAGGGTAGATGGAGGTTTATTGATTGGGGGGATCTGAATATCTGGCATCCACGGACTAAGCTTCCGTTAATTACCCCTCGCCTTTGGAGCGAAGGAACCTCCGATTGATGGGTCAAACTGGTCATGCGAACTCAATGTGCAGTGTGCGTGTGTTGTGTTTCAAAAGCGGGTTTTGGATATATCGGGGGCCTCACAGAGTTTACAGGGGTCCTTCTACCCGGATAGCGGAATGGGGGTCAAGAGGGCTAGCAGCCCCCTTGCGGGGTGCGGGGCAGCGCCCCGTTAGAAAAATTTTCCTAACGAGGGACGTGTTTATGGTGTGGAGTGCACGGAAAATGAGGGGTGAAGAGCGTCTTAAAGACGCGCGCATGTCACGTGGGCGCTGGGCGCCCACGGGTCACGTGCCTGGCGCATGGGCGCTTGGCGCCCGCGGGTCACGTGCCAGGCGTGTGGGTGGTGGGCACCCACGGGTCATATGCGCAGCCGCTGGTCGCCAGCTGGTCACGTGCACAGCACGCGACCGTTGGGCGCTGAGCGCCCGCGGGTCGTGTGTGGCGCACGTGGGCGCTTAGCTCTCCTGGGTCACGTGCACGACACGCGACCGCTAGACGCCCGCGGGTCACGTGCGCGGCACGCGACCGCTGGGCGCCCGCGGGTCACGTGCGCGGCACGTGGCCTCTGGAAACACCAGCGGAAAAGGGGCTTATCCCTTAGGTTAGGAGCTGAACTCCTAAGGGGCTTTGGAGTTGAACTCCTAACAGAGATTATGTATAGACTTGGAGTTAAACTCCAACAGATCTTGAATAGAGTTAAACTCCTAGTAATTTTTGGATCTTCTATTGAGCCTCGGATCCTCCTAGAATGAGATTTTTATAGATGGGTATCCTTCTTTTTCCTCCCCCTCTCCGTTGGCTGGATCTTGAGGGGAAAATAAGAGGTGAGACTTAAAATCTCCCCTTTTAAGGATTTGATGGCAGACCCGAGCTCTCTTTCGAGGGTTTTATGGTGAAAAACTATTTATTTTTAGAAAAGGAAGAGTTAAACTCTTGATTTAATTCAAAAAGGAGAAGAAGGTTTTAGAACCTTGAGGAAGGAGAAGGATGCACAAACCTTAATTTTTGGGGAGAATATATTATTCTTTTTTATTTCATTATCATGTCGCCTTTTATAGGCATACAAACTTACATATAGCCTCTCGGGCTTTACAAAATGGCATTTTGCCCATCCCATGCCTCATGTGCTCATTTGTTTTGCACATGAGCCATGGGCTTTACAAAAATTTGGCTTTATGCCCATTTTTCTTACATTCATGCATAAAAAATACATCAAAATTATTTATTACATGATTTCATTTTGGCATGGGGGAGTCCGGTTGCGGGGATCGACTTGGGCATGGGCCCACTTGATCTGGGATTGGGCTCGCTTATTTGGGGTTGACTTTGATTTTGACTTAGTCAACCGGGGTGTAATTTTTGACCCCAACAAAGTGCCTCCATCAATAAATGCACACCGCATATATGGGTCGTGTGCATAAAATTGATGGATTTTCTTTCATGTGGAGGCGACTTGATTTGGTTCTCGCTTTTTGGGAAGCTAGCACTGCCCTTTCTATGACATGGAAGGTTGATGCTTGACGTGTCTCCGAGACGGAGTGTCAGTGATGATCCATCCCCGGCATGGAGTGTCGCTGTTCGACGTTTCCCTGGAACGGAGTATCGTTGTTCGACTTTTCCTCGGCATGAAGTGTATGTGTTGGACGTTTCCCTGAGAAGGAGTGTCTGTTTGACGTGCCCCTGGCACGGAGTGTCGCTGGTCGACGTTTCCCCGGCGCAGAGTGTCGCTGGTTGACTTGTCCCCTGCACGGAGTGTCACTGTTGGACGTTTCCCGAGGCGGAGTGTCTATTTGACGTGTCCCCGGCACTGAGTGTCGCTGGTTAACATGTCCCCAAGGTGGAGTGTCGCTGGTAAACGTATCCTCAGCATGGAGTGTCTATGTTGGACGTCTGCCCGAGACGGAGTGTCTGATTGACGTGTCCCCGACACGCAGTGTCCGCTTGATGTGTCCCCGAGACGGAGTGTCTGATTGACGTTTCCCCATTATGGAGTGTCGGCTGTTTGACGCAGATGTCGATGCTGGAATTGGTTGGTTTGATTTGTTTGATTTTTGCCTTATTTGGCGAGACTTTTGAATTTGAGAGAAATTTGGAATTTGTTTAGCATCAGTATTGCTGCACTGGAATAATGCCAGGAGCAACTCATCATTTACCCTGGGAGGACTTAGGATTTTGGTTTTGGTTTGGCATCAGCATCGCTACACTGGAATGTGGTACTAGGAGCGAACCATCATTTGCCGTGTGGGGATTTCTCTCGTTCCCAGTTTAATGACTTAGGGGTCATCTGTTCCCAGTTTAACGACTTAGAGGTCATTTGGATCGATTTGGAATTTTGGGGTTAGGGTCGGCATCAATGTTGCTAACACTGAAGCATAGGTGCCAGGAGCAATTCATCATTTGTCGTTCCCTGTTGGGGAGCGATGGCTTAGGAGATAGGTTTAGGTCCCTATCACCTAAGAATTTTCAATTTTATAAGCCGTAAGGGTCCCATAAAAGCATTTTCTCTCTACGAGTCGAAAGGATCTCATAGGTGTACTTTCTCCTTAGGAGTCGTGGGGACTCCCAAGTGTGTTTTTCCTTCGTGAGTCGTAAGGATCCCACGAAGGTGTTTTCTTACGAGTCGAGAGGATCTCGTAAGTTTGTTCTCCTCATGTATCGTGAGGACACATGATGTAACGTTTTGAAAATCGTTTCGGTGAAATTTCGGAAAATCGGTAAAATAAAGGGGTTTTCTGTAAAAAGTCAAAATGCAAATATCTTATTATAAAAATTAAATATATATATTCTAGCTATGTAATTGCTATTATTTGGTGTTGATTGAGCCGCTGGTGAAATTTCAAATTTTCTGAAAAAAATATTATTTTATTATTATTTTAAGCCGTCACTAATACATTTAATTAGGGAAAATTACAAATTGGATTGAGTTGAAATAAATTTTGTTCATCATAAAACATTAAATAAAATTTTATCATGTGGTTTTTGGAACGAAATCATTTGCCAAAACGGTTTAGAAATTATTGAAGAAAAAGGGCTTTTTTTTAGCGTAAATGGATGTTTGGGGTATTGTATTTATCATTTTTCATCACCCCACACCCGTACCCACACCCGTACCCACACCCTCATTCACTTATCCCCTTGAAGAATTCAGCAGCCCCCTCTTTTGTCCCCACTTGGATTTTCAAAGGAAAAGAAATGAAAGAAAAGAAAAGAAAATGGATAAATGAGGTGGACTTTTGACTTTGGTTGACCTTGACTTTCACCCCCACTTTCTCTACCTCCCTCTCTCTCCTCTCCCACTCCCATTCAGCCGAACCCCCTCCCTCCTACAGCAGCAACAGCCCCCCCATTCCCCTTCTCTTTTCTCTTCAAAACTTCTTCAAAAATTGCCCCAAAATCCATCAAAAAAATCCCAAAACCCAAATCCGACTCCTACCCATTTTAGCTTAGCCAAAATTGCATGGATCTAGGGAACAAGATTCCAATTTGGGAGGCTATGTGTGTGCTTGTGGATCTTCAATTCATTGGGTATAAATTCTAACCATTTTTGCTTAATTTGTTAGTTAATTTCTTAAAGCTAAGTTATTAAAGTGTTAATTTTGCTCTTGTTGCTAATTTGAGAATTCAAGAGTATGGTTTGAAGCTAATTTGGGTTTAACCATCACTAATAGGATAATCAAGTGTAGATTATCATCTTGTGGAAATGTAAAACCTAATCTAGTGGCTAGTTGCAATTTGTTAATTTAAAATTTGCAATAAATAAGCTTTTATGCAAACTAGGTTTTTATGAAATGCATTTATATGTGAGATTAAAAATATGGTTAGGATTTTTATCATATTATTAACTTTATTAAGTGTGGTTTAATGCTTTAGATCATGGAAATCCAACCTAAATTGTAGTTTGTGCATTTTTGCTATGAAATTGTTAAAAAGGGTATTTTGTAAACTAGAATATTAGGGTTTTTGGAATTTAATGAGATTAAATTCCGGAAATTGTTTCTATGACTTATTTAAGATATTTAATAAGTATAATGACTGCTACATTCATTTAAACATCATGTTTTGTACAAAAACGGCGAATTGTGCTTGCTAGATTTACGGAAAAATGACCTTTTAAGTGAAATTGGGGGTTTTTGCGAGTTTTAACCTAGTTTATATTAAAATTAGTGTTCGTGAATGTGCAAATGAGTGTGATTGGATTTATCTTGATGGTTTGACATTTGTACATCGACATCGAGGGTTGGTTTGACTATTCTTGCATGCGTAGGCGATAGGTTTGGACCTATGCGTGATACGCGTGCCGATTTGATTTTCGTATGCCGTTTCGACTTCGAATTTAGTTTTAATGCGATACGGTGCGTTATGATATGTTGGTACCCCATGTGGACTTCGAGGAGACAAGAAAGCGCGTGTCGACATCGGCACCGGCTAGCGAGGACCAGGTGAGTAGATTTATATCTACGGGGAGAAGTCGGGTGGATGGCGTATAGCATCCCCGCAGTCCGTGGTGGTGTATACGGATGCGTATACACATCAACAATTTTTATATGTTATTTGGGATTAATAACGATGCTTAGGATGGATATTGGTGTGTTGGATTATTTTAGCGTTGCGAACCCTAGGGTAGTGTTGCACTACACATACACACATACCTACTTGCATACTTTCCTATTGATATGTGCTCATGGGATTCTTTATTAGTTATGTGTTCACATGGGTACGGGACTATGTGTTCACATACGGATTGAGGATGATACTTGGGATTGAGCTGAGTCGATGAGTTTTGATTTGAGGCCGTGAGATCGGTGATATAGCAGGGTTCGTATTTGAGATACGACATGACGTTGTAGCGGGTCTTGACGTAGTGTTTCACACACGTCTATGCATACTTAGGCGGTATCAGTATGGTACTAGACGTAGATCAGTACCCCGATCATGATAATTGATAAAGAGGATACCAGGTGAATAGTTTGATGAATGTGAAATTGACCCGTACCCAGATTTGGGGATGCCGTACGACGGATTTATGTACGAGCTATATTTTGATGATTGATCCGCACTCTTGACTTGGGATGTCTGGTTATGGATATGATATTATTGAGGCGGGATCACCGACTGTATATATACAGGTATGTATATGTATCGACTCAGATGATAGGCGGTTTCCTTACCTGTAGTTCAGCTTGTTAGTTCAGCCGTATAGTTTAGTGTAGTTGTTAGATTAGATTAGACTCCTACCTATTTCAAAACTAGCGGATCGTGGGTATTTTAAAAGACAGGTCAAGGGATCTACGGATATTTCAAAAGACGTATCCTTTCTTAAAAACCACCGTAGCCCTATTTTCAAAACCCCGCGGTTCGTGTTATTTCAAATGGCACCATTGTAGGACTTATATTAGATTATTACAGATTAGTTATCGTTGTGTCTAGTATTTAGCTCCCGCATATTATTGCTGTTCGCTCTGCCTCGCATACTTATTTTGCTGCATATTCCATTATTGATATCATGCTGTTAGGACACCAGCACCATTACCGATGATGCGTATGTACCACGTACACCTACTTGCCGGCTCACACACATCTTCATCGGTAATTGCCATGTCATGTACACTTTAGAGAATATATTTGCTTGACTTAGCTTGTTAGTTAGTAGTTTGATATGATATTAGTGTACCTGCCTTACATGCCTAGTTTATTAATCCTACATTGCAACTTGGTTATTGATACCATATGCATTCATTATCATTGACATATGCACTTGTGATGATTTCTTGAGATTTATGATATTTCTGGATTTCGGGGAAAGCCGCAAAATTTACAACTTATGATCTTTTAAAATATAAAATGTTGCGGTTTTCTAGTGATGTAAAGTGTCGTCCACCATGAGTTTGCTGTGGTTTTCGAGATCCGTGTCGAGGAGTGGAGGAACCGTCACGGGTACATGGTGGGCCCGGTGCGGTACCCCGGGGCAAGAGGAATGTGGTGTTGACGTTGAGCCCGGCAGGGGAGCACTACCGACCGGTGATATTACCCGACGCGTCGGATATCCGGAGGATACCGTCGTGGTCTTGAGATGGATGGTAGGGGCCGGTCTGGACTGACGGCGCCCTAGATATTGAGATTGAGACATTGATATTTCGAGACAGTGATTTATGTTTTGTGTCGATGCTAGACACTGTTGATACTGATTTCATTTATGATACCTCAGTTTAAAAATACGACGGAAATCTCACTAATTTATGAAAACAGTTTCTTCATTTACATGTATTCTGTTTCATGCATGCATACCTCATTCATATGATATATTGCTACCTGAGGCACTGACACGAGCACATGAGATTACACTCGGGTTAGATATTTACCCTAGCCTTGTTATAGGCTGCTGGTTATATATTTGAGGATATATTATGATCATTGACCCAGGTTGCGTTATTTATGCGATTTCTGTGCGTAGATGTTTTTCTATTCACGAGTTGGCAACTCACCCCCGTTGTGCCCCAGTTTCTTGCAGGTTTGCCGTACAGGTTTCTTTACGGCTTTGCGGGCTCAGTTTCATTCGGGTGACTTGCTAGTAGGTGGGTTTTTCTTGTATCATACCCATCATATTACCTTGTATAATATTATTCCGTTGTATCTAGTAAATTCCATCAACCAAACATGTATTTATTGAGATAGAGACCAGTGTTGTTTATTCTTTCGACCTTAGAGTCGCTCGTTTTATTTCTGGTGGTTTTGAGTTCCTTTTGAGTTTTGATCCTCGCCGTTGGCGTTGTATATTATATTGCTTGTGTGGTTGTGACCGTCGATAGACGAAGAGCTAGCTCCCGCTTGGGGATGCCTTTTTATTGATTTCGTATACTATTCATGTTGTATCCCGTTTGGGGGCCAGTTTTTACAAAGGAGACTCTGCCGAAATTTTCAGGAAATACTTGATGTTTTTTCTAAACCGCATAACTCGGCTTATGCTATTAAAACTACTTGATTTTAAATTTGTTTTCCTTCACTCTACTACTTTTCTTGCTTTGGATTTCTGGGTTTTCGGTTTACTTAGATTACGTACGCCTCGAGACGTTCGTAGTTTAAGTGCCGGTCATGTTCCGTACTTTCGGGGCGTGACACATGAGTGGGTCTTCCCAAATGGAGCATAATTCCAAGGGCGGAGACCGGCCACTGGACTGGTGGTTGTGGTGGGGTATGGGTATGATGAGAATTATTGAGCCCGTGGATTGTATACGGTAGTCAGTTCGGGGACCAACCGTAGGGCTGGGAGAATTTTTGGACTTTGCTGGCGTCTGCATCGCTGAACTGGAATATGGTACCAGGAGCGACTCATCATTCGCCGCCAGGGGATTTGGAGTTTGGTTGGCGTCTGCATCGCTGCACTGGAATATGGTACCAGGAGAGACTCATCATTCGCCGTCCGGGGATTTGGATTTTAGTTGGCGTCTGCATCGCTGCACTGGAATATGGTACTAGGATCGACTCATCATTCGCCATTTGGACATTCAGAGATTTGAAATTTTGGTTGGCGTCTGCATTGCTGCACTAGAATATGGTACCAGGAGCAACTCATCATTCGCCATTTGGGACTTCAGATTTTTTTGGCGTCTACATCACTGCACTGGAATATGGTACCAGGAGCAACTCATCATTCGCCATTTGGGACTTTAGATTTTTTTTGGCGTCTGTATCGCTGCACTGGAATATGTTACCAGGAGCAACTCATCATTCGCCTTTGGAGATTTTTTTACCACGATTGCTCTATCATTTCAGCTTTTCTTATCGCGAAGGTCGCGATTGCCCTATCATTTCGGCTATTTATTCATGGTTGCCCCATTATTTCGGCTTTTTATTTTCATTTTTATTTTAGTCGCTGATTTTTATTGCGATTTACCCCATCATTTTGGATTATTTATTTATTTTTTATTTACACATTTTTACATCCCCAGTTTAACGACTTAGAGGTCGATTTTTTCCCAGTTTAACGATGTGTTGGTCCATCGTTCCCAGTTTAATGACGTGGTGGTCAGCCATTCCCATTTTAACGATGTGGTGGTCAGTCGTTCCCAGTTTAACGACGTGGTGGTCAGCTGTTTTCTTAGCCCAGCTCCTCAAACTTTGATCTTGGCGGAGTTGTGTTGATGACCGTAGCTCTGCGGCTTGTCGGTACATCTGATGATTGTGAGGCTTTCCCAAGTTTGTATTGGTCCTCCACCCAATCTTTAAAAACATAGCAGTCTTCAATCGTATTACTCACCATTCTATGATATGGGCAGTATATGGGATTGACAGTCATGTTCATTTCATGCGCCCTCTTTGGAATAGGCACTTGCAGACCGTTGTTCAAGGCGTCCACGAATATTTCGCGGACTTTATCCCTCCCGAAGGAGTACACCTTCTTCTTTCTCTCCATTAGAGTAGGTGGCCTTACTGACGCTGGTCCTTGAGGCTGATCAGTCTTTGGTTCTCCTGCTATCCGCTTATCCCATTCAGGGTACGTATCGGAGAGACTAGAAGCCGATCGCGGCCGTTTTTCGCAAGAGTGTTCCGCTCTTAGGCTGGAGGGAGTATCGGTTGGTTGACTCCGGATATCAATCCCTGTCTCACGAACCAAAATTTGATTTTGCTGTAATTACAATCGGGCGACTTGGGTCGTGAGATCTGCCACGACGTTTGCCAGCTTGTCGACTTTGGAATGGACCTTGGCCATCTTCTTGTCCCTTTCCTGAAGCTGCTTTTGAAACCATTAGAATAATACTTGTTCTATAGTTCCGGGTATGACAACGGGGTCATACTTACCGCATGAGCTTGATTCAGCAAGAACCACGGGTTCCTTTGGCTCAATGGCGTGAGCGGGCTCTTCATCATTTGGATCGAGCCTGTGTTAGATGGTAACAACCGCGTCATTTTCATGGCTATACGGTGTAGGAGGACTTGTTCCTCTGAGTTCCATCATGTAGACCGTATGGGTTGTGTACCTGTCTATTGCTTCTTTATTGGCAATATTGCTCATTTGGCTCTTAGCTTATTGCCTTGGTCCGCTCTTTTTAGGGAAAGGCAGATGTCTGAGAGAATCGGGTTCCTGAAGGACTTCGGTCTCCGTTTGTATGAAATTGGCGGTCGCAGCTTGACTGTTTATTAACACGCCAGGAGACAATGATATTTCTCTCGCCTTGTATTGTTTCTCGACCCAATCCTTGAAGATGCAACAGTCTTCAATAGTGTGTCCTAGCATTCGGTGGTATGGGCAAAAGTTAGGATGATCAGTCCTGTTCGCTTCACTTAGCCTTTTTGGTTCTGGTAGCCGCAGGCCATTCTTCAGAGCATCTTTGAAAATTTTGTGGACCTTGTCCTTTCTGAAAGAGTAGAACTTATTTCTTCTTTTCTCCAAAGTTGGCTCTCGAGATTTGTTAGTCTTTGCTCCGCCCGCTCTCTGCTTATTTGGAGAATCGGTGCTGTTGGAACTTTCTCTTTTTCGGTTGTCGTCCCTCCGATATCTCGGTCTGTTTGTGAATTGGAGATTCTGAGTGGACTCGGGGTTTGAGCATTCAAACATTTGAACTTTCATGGTCTGCTCTTGGAATGTTTTGAGGCCTGCGGTGCACAGCAAAGGTTTCATCCAGTCGTTCAGATTTTCTATAAGAAGACTGAAGGACTGGTCTTGCTCCAACGGCGGTTCACATTTGATAGAGAGATTGTGCCTTCGGACTATAAAATCCATGTTGCTTTCATTGTTCTTTGGCTTGGTCCTTACCATGTCGGCAATGGTGATTTTATCGTTGACACTCATGAAACTTTGCTTGAACATGGATTCTATATGAGCGAACGTCGTGATCGAGTCATCTGGTATGATTGCATACCAATCGAAAGCAACATCCGTCAAACTATTGACAAACTGACGGAGAAAGAGCGCATCATTGCCCACAATATTCGCGCATGATGCTTTAAATTGGGCAATGTGCCGGTTCGCATTTCCCATCCCATCGAACCTTTCAAATTTGGGGACGACATAGACAGCAGGAAACTCCACAAGATCGTACCGAGTAGGATATGGTCTCCTGCTACCGCTGACATCTTTTTGGGCTTCGTCTTCGACGGCCAATGTTTTGACTTTGTTGGCAACCAAATCCATGATTTGATCTTGAGTTAGCGGGCTACTGTCATCGGTAGCCAAGACATTTCCCGAGATAGGATGTGACTGACTTTTATGCGGTCCGCCCACCTTTGGATTTGGAGGAACAGGCATTGGCTGCCTCGAGAAACCGTTTCCGGGTTCATGAGCAGAACCCTGCACTTGATTGGATGGATGAGAGGCAACTTGGGCCATGAGCTGCATCATGACATTCGTCAAGTCATCAATTTTGGAGTAAAGTTTGGCCATCTCCTTGTCTTTACTTCTGAGCTATTTTCAGAGCACTTGGAGAAGTTGCTGCTCTGCATTCTTGGGACGGAAGATTGGATGCTCTTCATTTTCCGAGCTCGACTCCTCATGAACCGAGAGATCTCTGTGCTTATCAGCCTCACCGGAAGGGTTTTCATTACCTCCCAGAGGATGCTGGTCTTGGGAAGTGGCAGCCACATTCATACCAGTTTGGATTTGAGATGTGGTGGCCCCATCCTTGCTCTTGCTGCGCGTGCCTACCATGTAGACAGTGTGGACCACATATCCAGGCATCTCTTTATCTTTGGCGGGGTATCCCTGTTCCTCGACCCTCATGAAGTTCAGCCTGGCATGAGCCCTAGCTCTTTTGTTGGCTCTGTATCTGAGCCTTTTATGTATTAGCTTCTTGATTTTGAGGGCTTGACGGGCATCCGTCATCCATGAAGCCATCGTGAGTCGATTGACGAGGAGCTTAAAGAAGATACCCAATCGAGCAGTTGTCAAGGGCACCGCTAGAGCTTGCTCGAGACGCCTTATTACTTTGTTGGTGTTGATGTCCTTGCCCCCATCTGGAGCAAAGGAAAGTCGTTCAAACACCGACTTGCGTTTGGGTAGTGGTGCCTTTGACATCACCATATTTAGCCTCCTGCCTTTTGAGGTCGGTTTATCCATCACCGGGGCTTGAGGAGCAGAGATGGCGTTAGCTGGCATGAACAGAATAGAGCCGAATGGTAGCGGCGGCTCCTCCCACTTTCGCCCGAGTCTATCCGGGAGGACCGTCTTGGCGTCCATCTTCATCGTATAGGAGATGGGAGTTGTGCTGAGGGCTGAGATTGTTCTTGGAGACCTTTTGTTGCGTCCGAGGATTACAATCGGAAATTGTTAACCTGCATAAAGAAGCATGATTTCAGTACTGGCAATCAATGTATATGTTGATTGAGTTCGCATGAACGTTTATAACCCAAAATAAGGGGGGAGAGATGGTTCCACCGGGCGTGCCAGAATCTGTAGGGTGTTTTTCGTCAACCCATTGAGAAGGGAATACGCACGCGCTTGTCAGGCGTACTACAGATTCCCCTTTATCTAGGGTAGGCAGAGTTTTTTTGATTGTGGGGATCCGAATCTCCGGCAGCCGCGGACTAACCTGCTGTTAATTATCCCTCTCCTTTGGAGTGAAGGAACCTCCGATTGACGGGTCAAACTGGTCATGCGAACTCAATGTGCAGTGTGCGTGTGTTGTGTTTTGAAAGGGGGTTTTGGATATATCGTGGGGCTCACAGAGTTTACGGGGGTCCCGCTACCCAGATAGTGGGCTGGGAGTCAAGGGGCTAGCAGCTTCTTTGCGGGGTGCGGGGCAGCACCCCGTTAGAAAAATTTTCCTAACGGGGGACGCGTTTCTGGTGTGGAGTGCACGGAAAATGAGGGATGAGGAGCATCTTAAAGACGTATGCATGGAATGTTGGCGCTGAACGCCCATGGGTCACGTGCCTGGCGCATGGCGCTTGGCGTCCACGGGTCATGTACCTGGAGCGTGGGTGCTTGGCACCCGCGGGTCACGTGCCAAGCGCGTGGGTGCTGGGCGCCCACGGGTCACGTGCGCAGCCGCTGGTCGCCAGCGGGTCACGTGTGCAGTACGTGACTGCTGGGCGCTGAGCGTCTGCGGGTTGCGTGAAGCGCACGTGGGCGCTTAGCGCCCGCGGGTCACGTGCCTTGCACGCTCCCACTGGGCGCCCGCGGGTCATGTGCGCGGCACGCGATCGCTAGAAACACCAGTGGAATAGGGTTTTATCCCCTGGGTTAGGATTTGAACTCCCAAGGGGCTTTGGAGTTGAACTCCTAACAAAGATTATGTATAGACTTGGAGTTAAACTCCAATAGATCTTGAATGGAGTTAAACTCCTAGAAATTTTTGGATCTTCTTTTGAGCCTTGGATCCTCCCGGAATGGGATTTTTATAGATGGTTATCCTTCTTCTTCTTCTCCGTTGGCTGGATCTTGGGGAAAAAGGGGAGGTGAGACTAAAAATCTCCCATTTTAGGGATTTGATGGCAGATCCGAGCCCCCCTTCGAAGGTTTTATGGTGAAAAACTATTTATTTTTGGAAAAGGAAGAGTTAATCTCTTGATTTAATTCAAAAACGAGAAGAAGGTTTTAGAACCTTGAGGAAGGAGAAGGATGCACAAACCCTAATTTTTGGGGAGAATGAATTATTCTTTTTTATTTCATTATCATGTCGTCTTTTATAGGCTTACAAACTTACATATATCCCTTTGGGCTTTACAAAATGTAATCTTGCCCATCCCATGCCTCATGTGCTCATTTGTTTTGTACATGAGCCATGAGCTTTAAAAAAATTTGGCTTTATTCCCATTTTTCTTACATTCATGCATAAAATATTACATCAAAATTATTTATTACATGATTTCATTTTGGCATGGGGAAGGCCGGCCGCGGGGCTCTACTTAGGCATGGGCCCACTTGATCTGGGCTTGGGCCTGCTTACTTGGGGTTGACTTTGATTTTGACTTAGTCAACCAGGGTGTAATTTTAGACCCCAACAGCGGGATTTTCCATTTGATGGCTGGACACGGTTGAAGATCCTTCAGCATTCTTTTAGTTTTAGCCGAGATGACAACTTCCCACGGAGCTTCTTCTATAAATGAGCATGATGCCCCCGGCGTATCCACCTTTTTAGGAGCGTACTGCTATGGCGGGTTTACCTTCCAGTTTTCGGACAGCGCGAGCTTGCCCTGTTGGTACTGTTCTTTAATACAGTTTTTGAAGACGTAGCAGTCTTAGATTGGGTGGCCCACTATTAGGCAGTAGGGCAGTAATTGGGATTTTTGACGTCGCCAGGTTGCAGTAGGCGTCTCGGATCCTGCAGAGTGATGAGCCTGTTGTGTGCCGCCAGTTCAAATAGTCTCCTTGTTTTATTCCGGGGGAACGAGTAAGGACGTCTCAACTTTTCTTCGAGGGATCTTGGTTTGCTGTTTTGGCGAGCCATCAGTTTCGGGTCACTCGGTTGTTGTTGAGCGTTGGCGACGAAGGTCGCTTTTCCTTTTCTCTTTTCATTCCGAAAATCTGTCTTTGAAGAGGACGGCCTATGGCCCATCTGGTCCATTTGGGCCAGTTTGTCAATCAAGGCCTGGAAGGTCGTTGGCTTGAAGAACATCATAAACTGGGATATAGTTGCCTGGGGATCAAGGGTTCCTATGAACATGCCCACGGCAGGAGCTTCTTCTATGCGTTGTTCGCATTTTGACCATAGGTTAAGCCATCGAATTGCGTATTGAACCCAGGTCTCTCCTGGCTTTACTCTGGCATTGATTAATTCCATGATCGGGGTACACTCGCTTGCGCTCATGAACCGCTGTATGAATAATAATTCTATCTCCGTGAATGTTTTGATAGAATCATTTGGGAGCTTAGAGTACCATTCAAATGCTATCTCCGCCAAGCTGCCGACGAATTGGCAAAGCAGCAGTTTGTCGTCGCTTCCGATATTACCGCACAAAGCTTTGAATTGAGCAACGTGTTGGTGTGCATTTCCCATCCCCTTATACACATGGAATTTAGGGATCGTATATCCTGGAGGGTACTTAATTTGATCGTACCATCCTGGATAAGGTCGCCCAGTCCTAACGACTTGGCTAGCCGCTTCGCTTGCCTGATGAGCTCGTATTTGTTGAGCTATGTAGTTGTCAAGGGCAGCTTTGGAGATCGTCTCTTCCCTGGCTGCTGATAGAGCCGAAGAGGGTTTGACGTCTCCCCTCTGTTGTCTTCAACGATTATTGGAGGGGCTTCGGCTGGAGGGTCCGGCTGGATCATCATCCCGACCATATCTTGGAACAGGAGAGCCATCTGCTTCATGTTAGCGGCTTGCTTCGTGGCTTCTTTATCCTTTCTTTTTAGTACCCTCCGTTGGAACTCCGTATCGGTCTCCTGATCTTAGCGCTGTTCGGACGATACTTTCGGGCTTTCTTTCTGCCCCGTGAGTGCAGCCATCTTTTTTAGCATCTCCAGGAGATTTTGTTGTTGCTCCTGAGCCTTTGTCACAGACCGTGTAAGCGGTCGATGACCCATAGAAGTACGGCTTTCCTCTTTGCTGGAAGCTATGCACACCGTGTGTACTACCATGCCCCCAGACTTGGGATGTTTGGGTCCACTGCCTTTGATATTTGCCGCCAGTGGTGGTTGATTCTCTGGCCTTCTCTTTTTGTGGGAGGTCGAAGCTGAGGGAGCCGTTGCAGCGAGCACCCGTGCAGACGATACTTTCCGTGGCATGACGGAAGGATAGTCCTCCCCTTGCCGAGCCTTCGTTTTCTTCAATCGGCGAGAGTAGTCTTTGTCAATTACAGAGTCTTGGACTTTTCTCCAGACTCTGTGGATCTTGGAGGACAATCGCTGAGGAGGCTGTTCTGGCTTCACCCGTCATGCTTTAAACAGGTGGCGGAGACTTCTTCAGTACAGTGGTCGGAGAGTTCTTTCGCACTCTCCTGAGCGGTTCAAAGCTGTTCCTATTTGGAACAGCAGCGTCAATTTCCACCATTGGAGCTGGTGGAGTAAGTCCGGAGGGAGAGTTGCCCCCAGATTTCCTCACTTGGTGCCAGTGGCGACGTCGTGCATGTCGTGCGGACAGGACCACCTCTTTTGTGGAAGCGAGCTCGTCATGCCCTTTGCTTTGATGAGAGGCTAATGTTGGTATCAGCTTGTCGAAGACTGACGTCCGCTGAGAGGGAACAGTCAATCTGTCGAAGGTGGACTTTCTGGCAGGGGTAGAATTTTTAACGACCTCGCCTGCAGCAGGGGTTGGAATGGCCAGTCTTGCGAAAACCGATCATCTATCAGGAGAAGCCCCTTCAACGACTTCGTTCGTCGGAACAGAAATGGCTATCCGCTTCAGGATAATCCCTTTAGGTATCGCGAGCCTCTTGGCGGGCCCACTCGAGCTGTGGCTCAGCCTGTTAAAGGCTGAGGCATTAGAATTGGACGACCCGTTGAGAGGGGCCTGTTGGGGTCAAAATTTACACCCCGGTTGACCAAGTCAAAATCAAAATCAACCCCAAGCCAAGTGGGCCCAAGCCCAGGTCAAATGGGCCAATGCCCGGGTCAAGCCCGAACATGAAGCGGCCAACCTCCGCATGCCAAAATAGAAATTTTGTAATAAATAATTTTGGTGTATTTCTTTTTCTATTTTATTTTATGAATAAATATAAGAAAAATGGGCATAAAGCCAAATTTTTGTAAAAACCTATGGCTCATATGATAAAGAAATGAGCACATGAGGCATGGGATTGGCAAAATGCCATTTTGTAAAGCCCAAGGGGCTATATATAAAGTGTGTAGCCTATAAAAGCAAAGATGATGATAATATCTAGACAAATTTTTCTCTCTCTAAAAAATTAGGGTCTGTGCCTCCTTCTTTTTCCTCAAGGTTCTAAAACCTTCTTCCCCTTTTGAATTAAATCAAGAGTTTTACTCTTCTTTTTCCAAAAATAAATAGTTTTCACCACAAATCCCATAAAAGGGAGCTCGGATCTTCCATTAGATCTCAAAAAGTGAAGATTTTTAAATCTCACCCCCTTTCTCCAAGATCCGGCCAACCGAAAGGAAGAAGAAGGAGGCCCATCTCCAGAAATCCCATCTTGGGAAGATCCAGGGCCAAAAGGGAGAGAAACAAAGAGGCCTCCTTTGATCATTTCTAAAGATTTCTAGGAGTTTAACTCCATTCAAGATCTTTTGGAGTGCAACTCCATAAATTAATCTCTTTTTAGGAGTTTAACTCCAGAAGTCAAATCGGGAGCATGGCTCCCAGTGTAGGGACAAAGTCCCTTTTCCTGCTGGCGTCCAGCGCCCGCGTGCCAAGCACGTGGGGTGCTGGCGCCCAGCATCTAGCTCCCTACGCTAACGCCAGTGCCCAAGCGCCCAGCGCCCACGTGCCGGGCACGTGAGGCGCTAGTGCCGAGCGCCCGCGTGCTAGGAACGTGAGGTGCTGGCACCAACGCGTCCTCTGAACGCTATTCTTCCATTTTTTCCATACACACACCCTCCACAACACTATCCCCGTTAGAAAAAAATTTCTAACGGGGCACTTCCCTGCACCCCGCAAGGGGGCTGCTAGCCCTCTTGACCCCCAGCCCGCTATCCGGGTAGCGAGACCCCCGTAAAAACTCTGCGGGCCCCCCGATATATCCAAAACCCCTTTAAAACACAACACTGCACATTGAGTTCGCATGACTTGTTTGACCCGTCAATCGAAGGTTATTTCTCTCCAAAGGCGAGGGGTAATTAACGACAGCTTAGTTCGCGGCTACCGGAGATTCGGATCCCCATGATCAATAAACCCCAGCCTACCCTAGGCAGGGGGAATCTGTAATGCGCCTGACAAGCGCGCACGTATTCCCATCTCAACGGGGTGACGAAAAAATCCCTACAGGGCCATGGAGATTACAAGGCGATCGAAGACCGACTTCTTTGGAGCCTCCTGCGATGGTATTGAAGCATTGAAGCTCATTGGCGGGAGTATCGTCCCGAAGAACAATACAGTGGTGTCCTGAGTCACCTGCTCCACTGGCATTGCAAAGATGGAGGCCGCTTTGGGCCCGTAAGTCACTCCTACAGTCGGGGCAGAGCGAGAGTTGCTGTTGCAGTTAGCGCAGCTGGAGGTCATCGATATCTCCTTTTCTGCATGAAGCAAGACACCAAATCTTATTGCCTCGAATCCAGGGGCAACCATATTAAACCGCGATTCGTTCGCGAACATGAAACACGAAGTGTGGAGTGGAAAGAGGAAAAGGTCTCACCGGGCGTGCCAGAATCTGTTCACCGCCGAAAATCGGCAAGACAAACGTCTTGCCTGAATTTGTAGGCAGATACTATTTAGGTTCATCCGTCACCTCTCCGAAGATGCCAAGTTGATTTATGGCACCGTGCATCAAAGGTTTGGGCGGATGCGGCCGTTGTAGCAGACTTCTTCAGATTCCCCCTCGTTTGCAAGGGGTTTTTTGATTGTGGGGATGCTCTTCTCTGCAGGCGCAAGCCCTTGCAGTTAATTACGTTACCGCATCGCGGTAACCAATTTCTTCTGCTCCAGAAGGTCACTCCGTGTCGTGTGTGTTTGTTTTATTTTTGGTTTCCCGTGGATTGTATACGGAGACTAATTTATGTTGTCGCCCGTAGGGCGTGGATTAGTCCAAATCCATATATTCTTAGATTTGGGTTTGGTTTGATTTAAGGATCATTAATCTCGTTTGAGATTAAGATCAACTTAAATGTTTGTTAAGGATACGTTAATCCAATTTTAGACTAAGATGTACTTAACGAGGTTTTAGGATCATTCAGATCCAACAAAAGAGCGTTTGGGCTCTATTGTTTTATTTTAAGGACATCATGGTCCATAACTAGTTTAAGGACGTTTCGGTCCATTGTTAGTTTAAGGACGTTTCGGTCCACAGATCACCATTTTTGAGGTGAGGGTTTATTTTAAGGACATTTCGGTCCGTTGCTAGTTTAAGGACGTTGCGGTCCGTTGCTAGTTTAAGAACGTTGCGGTCCATAGATCACCATTTTTAGGGTGAGGGTTTAGTTTAAGGACGTTACGGTCCACAACTAGTTTAAGGACATTGCGGTCTATTGGGATATGCTCATGGGTTTGGGAGTGCACCCAAGAGCTGTTGGCTGTCGGGACCCTCCACCTCTCTGAAGACGTTGAAGAATTACAACGACATGTATCAGAGGTATGGAGAGATGTACCCTTGAACCAAACTCCAGATTGAAGGGAGAGATCATGGTGGAATGAACACCATTTTAGATACTATCTGTTACGGGATCATTAGTCATCTTTGGAACAGAGATCGATTCGGGGAGGCCTGAGCATAGGAAGGCTTGGTTAATTGGTGATCAAAGAGTTTTGGCCTCGGGAGACTTGTCTAGTTTAGGCTAAGGTTGTCCTATCATAGTGGTTAACACTAAAATTTGCTCAGCGCTCACGTGCTCCCACGTGAGGCTCTAGAGTAGTGTTAAACACTGAAATTTGGAGTGCTCACGTATGGCATGTGAGGCGCCTGAGGATTGGGCACTGCTTCTTTGGGTTTATTCCCTCTTTCTTTTATAAGTGCTAAGCATTATTGGGGGTCACGTTGGATCACATGAGGTGCCCTAAAAATGGGAACTGTATTTGGTTTATTCCTTTTTTCTTTCATAAGTGCTAAGCACCATTAGGGGGGGGTCACGTGGGATAACGTGAGGCGCCCCAAAATGGGAACTTTCTTTGATTTATTCCCTTTTTTCTTTCATAAGTGCTAAGCATCATTAAGGGGTCACGTGGGATCACGTGAGGCGCCCCAAAATGGGAACTATCTTTGATTTATTCCCCCTTTTCTTTCATATGTGCTAAGCACCATTAGGGGGGTCACGTGGGATCACATGACTCGATGTCAGTTGTTCCTTTTGTTCCTCAGAGGTGCTCACGTGGGAATATGTGATCTGTTGCTATAACGTTGTGCGCTAATCGTTTCTTTTTTGTGCATAGGGATCTTGATCTTAGTTTTGAGAATTTCATGTCCCTTGTTTTATAAGAATTAATTTTTTATACAGGGTTAAACCCTAGTTTTATCAGAGGAATTAAATTTCTATATCTTTGGGAAGAATTAAATTCTTCAAACTTAGTTCTTTCCTCTAAATTTTGAGTCTGTATGACAGAATCTCCCCGATGAGAATTAAATTATCAACTTGTGGGGAGATCTGCTTCTGCAGACCTCAACCAGAGGAAGAACTAAGTTCTTTTTTTTTTAAAAGAGTTAAACTCTTGGAGCGGTGAAGAAGAGATAAAATGATTTTTAGGTTTTTCTTCTTACCTAGGGTTTCTTTTCTTAAAAGAGAACTCCTCTTCTTTTTTTTTTCCTCTTGTTTTGTCAAATCTTATGGGGGGTTTCCTTCTGTACAAGACTTGAAGCCTTGGGTCCTTTATATAGTAGATGCAAGTTTGTTGATTTAGTTAAAGAAATCTCTCATTGAGAGATCTTAATTGATTTGGGGATTTTATCCACCGTTGGATCTTTGATCCAAGGATTTCTATTTTACAGAAAATATTTTTCTTGTTTTTAACAAGATTGGGGAAATATTTTATCATACAGAGCTTATTCTGTAGCTTGGTGATTTTTAATCACCATTGGATTTTTAATCCAACAGTGCTCTGTTTTACAGAGAGCAATCTTTCTTGTTTAGAAAGATTTAAGGAAATATTTTCCAAATAGGGTTTTGATCCCTTTACTTAGAATTTAATTCTATCGGCTCAGAAGGCATTTGAGACTACTCACGTGCAGCACGTGACTCCAAAGAGTTAAACTCATTTTCTTATGTGCAATAGCCCAAAAAAAGCATCACGTGCTGACACGTGAGCTTCTTTGGCCTGTTATTTGTTTTAAAAAGGCGACTAAATACTTTGTATATAGATGCTCACGTGATTGCACATGAGGCTCGATTTGAGCCTTAATTGTTAAACACAATGCCTATGAATTTTTTTTATAGGCGCATTACGTGTGGGCACGTGATGCTCCATTAGGGGAATTTTTTCATTGTGTTTTTTCTTTCTCTCTCTTTTTTTATAAGGGAATAAATACCCCCATAGCGTTGTTCTCACGTGGCCTACACGTGAGTGCAACGCTGTCACTTTTATAGCCGTTGGATCTGCCTAGGGGAACGGGGATATGAACTGCCCTCGTTATGTCTTGAGTATGTATTCACCACCGTGCTAACTGTGCTTGACGGCCTGACGACCGAAACCGCCGTCCGCCATAAGTACCCCAGTTTAATCAAGGCTCTGGGTATTTTTGAGAAGCTGTTCGCGAAGTCAGAGGGGCAGGGCGTCACTTGTGAGAGCTTTATCGTCTGCTTCATCCGTGAAGATGCTTTATTTAAAAAGGCTCCAAAGTTTGCGAATATTCACGACCCTTTTGGATTTGGGCTGAATAAACTGCCAGCCAAAGAGGAAGACTTGCCGCAGTTTTATATTCCGATCTCGTCGGCCGTGTCCTTCGACACGATTGCGGTCCCTGGCATGGACGAAGAGACCTTCTTTGTCGGATTCATCGGCCTTTGGCTCAGTTGGTTCGCGATTCCGACGCATCGACGCTTTATGAGAGCTTCCGTCTTCTATCCCGCTCATTGCGTAGCCGAAGGGGCATGATTGGCCGTCGGTATTGCAGGATTGTCGCACCTATACCACGGATTAAGCGTTGCGGCTAATACTTCGACCCTGGGTACAGATGTCGTGAATTTCTCTCTCTACTACTTCATGTCGTGGATCGAGATGCATGTACCGGGAGCCTTTGCAGCACATCGGCGTCCAGATTTCTATGACTTCTATACCTTCCCATGGGTTATGAGGTTGGTGGATGCTTCTGTTCCCGATCCGACTCAGCCGGGGGCCCTCCGCGTGTTGCTCAACCCGTATTCAAACGAGGGAGGGATGGTGATTAGTGACCGAGTCCTTTTTGCTCCTGCGGGGCCCGTTAAACAGCTTTTTGATCTATCAAAAGGGGGAGCGTCATCTTTAAAGCCTAAAGAAGTTATGCATTTGTACTCGATTAGGCCGGGCTACTTAGTATTCTGTCAGAATAACACTACCCTTTTTATGCGGTACAATCCGCACCGCTTTGCCCAGCAATTGGGGCATAACCAAGGTGTCCCTTTGGAGGCGTTCTTAGTTGAGCCCACTCCGTCTCTGGAAGTCACTCGTGACGTTGTCCATCAATTTATGCGGTTGAACACTGGCTTCCATTTTATGATCCTTGAAGCTGAATACCTTCCAAGGTGTGTAGGGTCTTTTACGAGTTGGTATAGTCATCGAGTCGGTCCTGTCATTGCCGAGGAGAAGTGGGTACTCTTTGAATGCAGAGCTTCAGCTCCGACCCAAGCCACCGGCGTTCCGTTGCGGCTGCGGACAGTGGTTCACCCTCCATTAAGGGATAATGGCGTGGTTCTTATCCCGAAGGCCGCAGAAACTGTTAGGCTGCGCCAGCGCCCCGGCCGTCAATCCGAGGCCAAATGCGGAATAAAAACTTTTAAACCTGGCGCTAACGTAACCTTAAAAACTGGATCATGCCATTAACCTTATACTAGAAAACTGTAAAGTGGTTTAAGAGATTATACCGATCGATCCGTGTCCTTCGGTCTTCAATCTCTGGTCCTAGCTTGTCGCTGCTGCCTTGACGAAGTTCGCTCTCCGGTCTTGCTTGTTGAAGTGGTTTAAGAGATTATACCCAAATCTCACGTATATGATCGCCATCATATTGCTGGTAGTCAAGCAAGAATCCTATGGGCTCTATCAACATGTAATAGTGATCTGTAATGTCACCTGAAGCATGTACATGATGATAAAGACAAACCAGATAGCATACTATCATCTCAAGTAAGACTGTTCTACCGGTATAGGTCCTACCTCAATCATTACAATCACGTGCCTGCGATCCAATAATTGACTTGAGGGCACTATAGCCAAAAATCTCCCACTTGCACTTAAGGCTAATTATTGTGATGTCGCATACTCACAGCCCGTGTGATACCGAACACCCAACTTCTGTACCGATCAGAATCACAAAGCCCATTTGTGTAACACCTTAGAATGTGTTTTGTAGCTAATTATATTTTAAAATGTGGTTTTTTAATAAAAAGTTTACCAAATTAGTTTTTAAATATTTTATCCTATTTATTGAGTATTTTATTATATTTTTGTTAGGCACACACACACTTGTGCATGTTAACTAGGAAGTATTTAGTGGTTTAGCCATTGCTTAATTTAGGGTTAAGGTTGTATTAGGTGTTTTGGGTTTAATAGTGTTATGGTTGCTATTAAGAAATGAAAATGATTTTTTTTAAAAGGGTTTTTATTTTGTGTGGTTTGACTTTGTGTGTGAGAGAGAGAGGGGAGCATGGGGTGAACCTTACCTCATTAATGAGGAAAGAGTGAGAAGAGGGGGGGTGTTTCCATTCTCTCATTTCTCTTTTGTCTTCTCTCTCATTTCATTTCCCTCACTCACACACACACACACACACACACACACTGCTGAGTGAGAGAGAGAGAGCAGCAGCAGCAGCAGAGCAACAGAGAGAGAGAGAGAAGCAGCAGCAGGAGCAAGCCTTGGCAGCAGCAGCACCAGGCAGTGGCAGCAGCAGCTGTAGGGATCATCATCATCATCATCTTCGGCAGCAGCAACAGCAACAACAACATCAAACAACAACTACAACAACAGCAATAGCAGAAGCAGCAGCAAGAAGCAACAGCAGAAGCAGCAGAGGCAGCAGAGGCAGCAACAGCAACAGCAAGCACCAAGTGCAGCCCCTCCCCTTCACTTCTGCACCTCCCTGCAGCTCCCTAGGGTCAAGTATGAGGTATACTTCCTAACTTGTTTCCCTAGTTCGCTTGGTTTGCTTGGTCGTGCATCGATTGATTCGATTAGTGCTAAATTAGCTGATTTGTGCTAAATTATGGTGTTTGAGTGGAATGGTGGTAATTTGTGAATTGTGTTAGCTACCTTAGGTTAATTGAGTGTTAGTAAGGCCACTTCTTTTGAGAAATCCCCAGATTTCACTAATATACCATAGACTTTCCATATTGTGCAAATTGGTGTTTTTAAGGTGATTTATTGGATATCTGTGATCTGCTGTTTCCCGGGTGACTTCAGGATAAAATTGAGTGGACCCCAGCCTACTAGTAACACCCTGACCCCACCATCAAAGCCCGACCCCACCACTCTCAAATCCGGCCGCCAATTTCCTGGTTTTGGCCGCAATTTGCGGCCCAGTGGGGAGCATGGGTGTTGGGGTTTTGGTGTAGGGCTCCTGCTGTGTTCTCTAGGTCCTTGACATGTCTAGTTTTGTAATATCTTGCCTGTAGGAAAATCTGGGATCCTATGTCGCTTTTGTGTTTAGTTGTGTTTGCGCGATACGCGCGATACGTGAGTGGGTTCTGTGATCCAGCGTATCGCGGCGTGTCGCGATGGTTTTAGACGCGTACACACACGATTCAGCGTATCGTACACACGCGCGTTTAGTTCGCGACGCGAGTTTCTCGTTTCGATTCGATATCGCGTTTCGCGAGATATTTGACTTATATGTGATTTCTTGTCGTACTTGCAGGTTTGCAGACGGACACAGCTACAGGGGAAGCAGGTGATAGGATTCACCCAGCGTGGAGTTTAGGTGAGTAGATATAACATCTACAGGGGAATCGCCCGCATGGCGTTATGCGTCTGGGCTAGGATTCAAATTCCTGTCGCACATTCTACGTCATTGTAGAATTGCGCATTTACTGCATTTCCTAGATATAGCTATATACTGTGACTAGCAGCCGTAGGACACTGCACACATTATTGACGGTTCATGTTGCACGAACACGGATTGCATGCTACACACACACCGTCAATAATTGCCATGTCACACACTACCCCTTATAGCTACCATTGCTTGCCATACTTGACATCTAGCCTATCGGTATCCCTATAGCGTATCATACCTTTAGTGATAGGTATATTTTCACTTGCGATACAGCTACAGGTATACCTCCTACATATTTTACCTATACCGGGAGGGATTTCCTACATATGTTACTTATACCCAGGGGGGTATACGACATCAGTTCCTATAGGTAGATACCTATACTTTGCTACACCTGTATGTTAGATACATATTCAGTGGTTGTCGCATATTCACATTACTGATGTTACTTAGCTGTACCTTATCATGATTTCGCATACATCTGGTTCAGCTATATACTTGTGTTTACCTGCTCGCATTCAGATATATCGCATACATTTATTCCTGTGTTTATGCATTGTTTATCTGGATTTTATATGATGTTTTCGGGATTTGGGAACCGCGGGAGTTCATGAAATTATGCATACATGTAACAACCCGGTTTCCTTGATATGATATTTCGAGCGTCCCCCATGAGTTTTATCGGTGCTGATTCTATGCTCCATACGATGTGTGGTTGCCGTATGAGAGTACATGGTGGGGCCCGGTATGGTTCCCCTCGGCAAGAAGATCGATGGGTTTGCCGATTGAGCCTGGAGGCGGGCGAGTACCTACCGGTGATGGTTTGGACCTGGCAGTTGTCTGGAGGGTACTGGCCAGAGTAGAGAGATGGATGCGGGATGACCTGTACTGTCGAGGCCGAGGGCCGACACTGCAGACGGACCCCGTGGGCTGATCCGGACTGACGGAGCCCCATATATGAGGATTTCTGTGCCGATGCTTGGCACATGGTTTCATGATATTTCTTTAACCCCTTTTTGTATATATAACAGGGGACTTAGCCGTTGTTATATATACCCTTACACCAATATTAGTGGAATGGGACGCTAATATATGTGTATTGCCCCCATCATATTTATTTCCGTACATATATTTACCTTTAGGATGCTAGAACCTACTTGAGATTAGACTTGGGATACTAGGTGATCCATTGGGACTTGGACATTGGATATACCTATGTGATTGGTGACTTGTACATTCGGGATATAGGAGATTACTCGACATTGTACATTGAGGAGATGTGAGACTTATTTGATGTGAGTGCCCAATATGGGGCCTGGTCTGAGGATTTGGGATTGGAGTATCTTAGTGGATTGTGATCCTGCCACGACGTCAGGTTTCCGTGGAAAATGACATATTCCACCCTACACCTCACCATTACCTATCTTGTGCACAGATTCATATATTGGTAGTACTTGTAGTATACCCTTATGATAGTTGCATATTTGCTTTCTCATATCTTTATTGCATAGACATTGCATACTACTATCATGCCATCATTGCTTCACATATTGATTGTACCTGCGAGTGTACTCTCCCTATTTCAGCATTGCATGATATATTATTATTGTAACCGCATATCTTAGATTCATGCTGTACGTACATACCTGCGATTACCTGCATATGTTTTATACTATTCACGAGTTGGCAACTCACCCCCGTTGTGCCACAGGTGTTTCAGGTTATTCCCCAGAGTAGTCGAGGCAGGCTATTCCCCTATCCAGCTACCCAGCTACCACCTTTTGCTACCGATACCGCATCAGCTCACAGTACCATTTTGCATAGGTGGGTTGGACGGTTATCTGTATTATATATTGTACCTTCGTTGTATTGTACTCTCCATCTACTGTTGTATTATTGACATAGAGACTTGGTGAGGACGTAGTGTGTATTATGGTGGATTTGATGTCTTTATTTATGCAGCTTTTTCTCTTCTGTCCTTGTTCTACTGTTGTATTCATATTGACTAGTCTTCAGAAAAAAAAAATGGGGTGTTGCTAAAATTTTAAAGAAAGAAAGCAAGACTTTTAAAGAATTTGGGTTGCGATTTCAATTGTTTCTAAACTTATATTATCTTTTTCCGTATTTTTCTTGGTTTAGATTTCTGGGTTTGGCTTTCTTTTACTACGTTGCGTCTTTAGGCGTTGCGTAGTATTAGGGCCGTCACGGGCCATTCTTGGGTCGTGACAAAGTTGGTATCAGAGCGTTAGGTTTTACCTTTCGGAGTGTAGGATGACCTTAGTATGATGGAGTAGGTAGCTTAAGCAGAGTAACGTAGTGTGTGTATGTCTGCAGCATACCCACAGCGCGATACCTTGCATTAAGTGACCTAAGTACAACTTGCTTGACGTTCCTTCCTTGATGTTTCATATCTTTGAGATTCGGTTTCCTCATTCTTATCGAATCTCATCTTGTATCTATTTATAGCCTTGCCGCCGATGACTATGGGGACTCAGAGTGATGCAGCGAGGGCCGAGGTCAGAGTTAGCTCGGGTGAGACGAGTACTGACCAGGATGGCACTCTAGTTGCACAGGTGCAGACGGAGCAGCCTACGACTTATACTATGGATAGACTTTTGGTAGAGATGCAGGAGTTCCGCCAGACGATGAGTTCTTTAGTTGACGTCGTTCGGGAGCTACGACAGGAGGTTGTCACCCCTGTTACTCAGCTGTCCCTTACGATCAGCATGCAGCAGTCCGTCACCTACATAGCACCAGTGGTTGCAGCCCCAGTTGACGAGGCACATATTTCAGAGGCTCAGAGAGTTCCAGGACAGTGGAGGACTCGTACCAGCGTACCAGCCCAGAGACAGAGGTTCGGTCGTCGAGGCAGATTTCGTGGCCACTACGGGAGTAGCAGAGGCTTGGGACGAGGACAGTCGTTCAGCTCTCATCCCCAGGATGGTCAGCAGTCAGCACGTGGATGTTTTCGATGCAGAAGCCTTCAGCACTTCGTCAGGGGTTGTTCCTCAGCACGGCGTCAGGATCGTATTCAGAGAGGCCGTGGACGTGGAAGATTTGCTCAGAGGGCTCAGGCTACCAGAGGAGTTCATCCAGCTGCGAGTAGAGGGCAGACACAGGAGTTTGCTTCTACTCATCGGGACGCGCAGACGTCCAATGTGGAGTTTTCAGGTACCCTTGATTTCTTTGTTCTCTTGGTGTATCTGTTTGTTTCTTGCTTGTACCGTGGTTGGGTAGATTAGTCGTAGTTGTTTTAACTTCTGTCAGCGATTCTTTGGTTGCGCGACACGTATTTCAGTTTTGTGCCAATCGGATAGGAGATAGAGATTTCGTCCGACGTTTTGATCCTTCTAGAGATGTTGGGTTTGACGTTCTCCTGGGCACGGACTGGTTAACTACGTGTTAGGCGTCTGTGGACTACCGTGTGGAAGCAAGTTAGGTTTTGTTTCCCCCGGCAAGTCAGTTCTTGTTGTGCAGGTGGATAGTTGTGCCGCCTCTCACAGCTTGAATTCAGCCTTTTTAGCTAGTCGGCTACTGAGGAGATGGCGTGGATTCTTGGCGTTCATTCGTGATACCGGAGCCACCGTGGGATTGTTGGACCGGGTTCTTTTCGTGCGAGAGTTTTCCGACGTTGTTCCAGATGAGCCGGCGAAGCTGAGGGAGCTTAAGGATCAGCTGCAAAGTTGTGGTTTGGGGAGTTTTGTGCACCTGAGTGTTTCGCTTTTGGAAGCTCCTATTTCTGTTCGTCGAGGAGAAAGACGGCAGTTTGGGGTTGCGTATTGACGGATCGTCAATTGAACCGGCTTATGGTGCGGATAGGTATCCTTCACCTTGCCGTGGCGATTTCTTCAATCAGCTCCAGAGTGCGAGACAGTTTTCTAAGTGTGCTTGGGATCAGGTCATCATTATTGCGGATTCGGAGTGACGGCATTCCGAAGACTGCCTTGTGCGTGCTACGGGCCTTGTGTGTTTTGTGAGTCGTAGGATTCACTGTCGCCCTAGCAGCATTCGTAGATATGATGAGCCAGATTTCTACAGGCCGTTCCTCGACCAGTTTTGTTGTGTTATTTACGACACTCTGGTCTACTTAATGTGTCTTGAGGGACAGGAGTAGCACTTGAGGATTTGTTATGCAGATACTGGGAGAGCACCAGCAGTTGCTAAATTCTCGGAGTGTTTCTTCAGACTTGTTTTGTGTTGACTCCTAGGTCTTGTAGTCACGAGAGACGGTTTCGTATGGTTCCGAGGGAGATTACGACCGTACGGTTTAAGTCCAGACTTGTGTGCCGGACGGAGATCCGCAGATTGTTGGGCTTAGCAGGTTTTACCGCCGTTTCAGGCAGGATTGCTAGAGTGGTGCTGCACCAGTGACTGAATGGACCAGAAGGAGGTTTCTTTTCTGTGGACTGAGGCATATGTACGGAGTTTTCGGCAGTTGAAGATTCAGTCAACAACTGCATCAGTCTTTCTTTGCTTTTGGTTCGGGCGACTTTGTCGTTTAACTGTAATGTTTCGTGAGTGGGCTCGAGGGTGTACTGAGGTGACACTATAGAGATATCACTTTTGCTTTCCCTACATTTGGGGGAAGTACGAGGAGGATATTCCACTCATGATCTGGAGATGGCCGCGGTGGTTTTGCGTTGGATATTTGGGGACACTACTTGCTTGAGAGTCGTGTCAGACTTTCCACGGACCACTAGAGCTTAATGTATATCTTCCTGCAGCAGATTTGGTTTGTTGTGATGGTCTTCTGCAGATTTACAGTTCTTGTGTGATCGTTGAGTATAGCTTAGTTCGTCTCTACGGAGGGGACAACTTGCTCATATCCGTGCCCGACCACTTTCCTTAAATCGTTTTCGCGAGACACTGCCCGTCGAAGCTTGTACGTCAGAGATACTTGAGCATATTCGGCTGGGTAATGATTCGGAGACCTTGATTGTGACAATGATGTGCTAAGTTAGGGACACGTTTGTGTACTTGCCATTATCGGGTAGGGACGTGTACTCCTAGGACATGCACACCTGTCAACCCTCTTTATGCATTCAAGTTCCACCAGTTTTGGCGTGACTTGTGAGATAGTTACGAGTGGGCAGGGATGTAAAGAGAAGTTTTAGGTTTCGTTTCAAGTGTCTGTCTTGTTGTGTGCTTTGGGTCGAGCATCTGGGGCCGGCTGGAGACTTGCAACCTTTTACCGTTCCGAAGCAGGAATGGGAGCAGATCTCCATGAATTCCGTTATGGTTTCTACCCAGTTAGTTAGGGTGTGACTCCATTCGGGTTCTTGTCATCCGGTTATACTCAGTGCTCAGTTGTTTTGTTAACTTTGTGTGTTTGGTTGTTTGTTGTCAGCAGTTGGGGATCGTCACTCGCCATCGTTAGGGTTCTCTTTCGATAGCTATTATCAGGAGACACTCCAATTGGCCACCCTTAGGTTTAGGGGTGAGGACGTGTCGACCACCAGCCTGTTGTTTTTCTGACTCTGTGTAAGTAGGGCTTTGGACCCCAGCTATGTCTAGAGAATTCGGAGTTAGTCCAGTTGTGTTCAGGTCAGGATGAGAACTGTCCATTGCAAACAGATGTCTTATGCGACTGTGCTGGTCGCAGGCTTGAGTGCGCAGTGGCAAATCATGGATTCCTATGGACTTTCCGATGAATGACGTGTTGGATTTTGGGGAAGCTTATCCCAGGATTTAGGTCCTTCTGAGATCCTATAAGCGAGTTAGTTTTGTTGCCTTCAATTTGGCACTTCCGCCCAGATTTCTGGATTTTCACCCCGTATTCCTTGTGAAGATACTTTACAATTTCCTTCATGACCTTCTCACATGATTTGGCACCAGACCATTTAGCTGGACGCGATCTTTCGCTCGCCCGCAGCCATGTGTGTTAATGGCTCGACAGGTGGAGAAACGTCAGTCAAAGGTCGTGCCATCTGTGAAGGGTTTTCTCGGGCGCAGCCGTGTAGTGAGATAGTCACTTGGGAGGCTACGAGCGAGATTTGAGGATTTTAATCTTCTCTTTGAAGGTACACGTAAAGGTATAATTTTTAAATTCGGGGACGAATTTCTTTTAAGGGGGGGAGATTGTAACACCTTAGAATGTGTTTTGTAGCTAATTATATTTTAAAATGTGGTTTTTTAATAAAAAGTTTACCAAATTAGTTTTTAAATATTTTATCCTATTTATTGAGTATTTTATTATATTTTTGTTAGGCACACACACACTTGTGCATGTTAACTAGGAGGTATTTAGTGGTTTAGCCATTGCTTAATTTAGGGTTAAGGTTGTATTAGGTGTTTTGGGTTTAATAGTGTTATGGTTGCTATTAAGAAATGAAAATGATTTTTTTTAAAAGGGTTTTTATTTTGTGTGGTTTGACTTTGTGTGTGAGAGAGAGAGGGGAGCATGGGGTGAACCTTACCTCATTAATGAGGAAAGAGTGAGAAGAGGGGGGGTGTTTGCATTCTCTCATTTCTCTTTTGTCTTCTCTCTCATTTCATTTCCCTCACTCACACACACACACACACACAAACACACACACTGCTGAGTGAGAGAGAGAGAGCAGCAGCAGCAGCAGAGCAACAGAGAGAGAGAGAGAAGCAGCAGCAGCAGCAAGCCTTGGCAGCAGCAGCACCAGGCAGTGGCAGCAGCAGCTGCAGGGATCATCATCATCATCATCATCATCATCATCATCTTCGGCAGCAGCAACAGCAACAACAACATCAAACAACAACAACTACAACAACAGCAATAGCAGAAGCAGCAGCAAGAAGCAACAGCAGAAGCAGCAGAGGCAGCAGAGGCAGCAGCAGCAACAGCAAGCACCAAGTGCAGCCCCTCCCCTTCACTTCTGCACCTCCCTGCAGCTCCCTAGGGTCAAGTATGAGGTATACTTCCTAACTTGTTTCCCTAGTTCGCTTGGTTTGCTTGGTCGTGCATCGATTGATTCGATTAGTGCTAAATTAGCTGATTTGTGCTAAATTATGGTG
Source organism: Agapanthus africanus (assembly GCA_030015575.1). Lineage (NCBI taxonomy): Eukaryota > Viridiplantae > Streptophyta > Magnoliopsida > Asparagales > Amaryllidaceae > Agapanthus > Agapanthus africanus. The sequence continues at coordinate 130,218,740 of CM057341.1, forward strand.
TTTGAGTGGAATGGTGGTAATTTGTGAATTGTGTTAGCTACCTTAGGTTAATTGAGTGTTAGTAAGGCCACTTCTTTTGAGAAATCCCCAGATTTCACTAATATACCATAGACTTTCCATATTGTGCAAATTGGTGTTTTTAAGGTGATTTATTGGATATCTGTGATCTGCTGTTACCCGGGTGACTTCAGGATAAAATTGAGTGGACCCCAGCCTACTAGTAACACCCTGACCCCACCATCAAAGCCCGACCCCACCACTCTCAAATCCGGCCGCCAATTTCCTGGTTTTGGCCGCAATTTGCGGCCCAGTGGGGAGCATGGGTGTTGGGGTTTTGGTGTAGGGCTCCTGCTGTGTTCTCTAGGTCCTTGACATGTCTAGTTTTGTAATATCTTGCCTGTAGGAAAATCTGGGATCCTATGTCGCTTTTGTGTTTAGTTGTGTTTGCGCGATACGCGCGATACGTGAGTGGGTTCTGTGATCCAGCGTATCGCGGCGTGTCGCGATGGTTTTAGACGCGTACACACACGATTCAGCGTATCGTACACACGCGCGTTTAGTTCGCGACGCGAGTTTCTCGTTTCGATTCGATATCGCGTTTCGCGAGATATTTGACTTATATGTGATTTCTTGTCGTACTTGCAGGTTTGCAGACGGACACAGCTACAGGGGAAGCAGGTGATAGGATTCACCCAGCGTGGAGTTTAGGTGAGTAGATATAACATCTACAGGGGAATCGCCCGCATGGCGTTATGCGTCTGGGCTAGGATTCAAATTCCTGTCGCACATTCTACGTCATTGTAGAATTGCGCATTTACTGCATTTCCTAGATATAGCTATATACTGTGACTAGCAGCCGTAGGACACTGCACACATTATTGACGGTTCATGTTGCACGAACACGGATTGCATGCTACACACACACCGTCAATAATTGCCATGTCACACACTACCCCTTATAGCTACCATTGCTTGCCATACTTGACATCTAGCCTATCGGTATCCCTATAGCGTATCATACCTTTAGTGATAGGTATATTTTCACTTGCGATACAGCTACAGGTATACCTCCTACATATTTTACCTATACCGGGAGGGATTTCCTACATATGTTACTTATACCCAGGGGGGTATACGACATCAGTTCCTATAGGTAGATACCTATACTTTGCTACACCTGTATGTTAGATACATATTCAGTGGTTGTCGCATATTCACATTACTGATGTTACTTAGCTGTACCTTATCATGATTTCGCATACATCTGGTTCAGCTATATACTTGTGTTTACCTGCTCGCATTCAGATATATCGCATACATTTATTCCTGTGTTTATGCATTGTTTATCTGGATTTTATATGATGTTTTCGGGATTTGGGAACCGCGGGAGTTCATGAAATTATGCATACATGTAACAACCCGGTTTCCTTGATATGATATTTCGAGCGTCCCCCATGAGTTTTATCGGTGCTGATTCTATGCTCCATACGATGTGTGGTTGCCGTATGAGAGTACATGGTGGGGCCCGGTATGGTTCCCCTCGGCAAGAAGATCGATGGGTTTGCCGATTGAGCCTGGAGGCGGGCGAGTACCTACCGGTGATGGTTTGGACCTGGCAGTTGTCTGGAGGGTACTGGCCAGAGTAGAGAGATGGATGCGGGATGACCTGTACTGTCGAGGCCGAGGGCCGACACTGCAGACGGACCCCGTGGGCTGATCCGGACTGACGGAGCCCCATATATGAGGATTTCTGTGCCGATGCTTGGCACATGGTTTCATGATATTTCTTTAACCCCTTTTTGTATATATAACAGGGGACTTAGCCGTTGTTATATATACCCTTACACCAATATTAGTGGAATGGGACGCTAATATATGTGTATTGCCCCCATCATATTTATTTCCGTACATATATTTACCTTTAGGATGCTAGAACCTACTTGAGATTAGACTTGGGATACTAGGTGATCCATTGGGACTTGGACATTGGATATACCTATGTGATTGGTGACTTGTACATTCGGGATATAGGAGATTACTCGACATTGTACATTGAGGAGATGTGAGACTTATTTGATGTGAGTGCCCAATATGGGGCCTGGTCTGAGGATTTGGGATTGGAGTATCTTAGTGGATTGTGATCCTGCCACGACGTCAGGTTTCCGTGGAAAATGACATATTCCACCCTACACCTCACCATTACCTATCTTGTGCACAGATTCATATATTGGTAGTACTTGTAGTATACCCTTATGATAGTTGCATATTTGCTTTCTCATATCTTTATTGCATAGACATTGCATACTACTATCATGCCATCATTGCTTCACATATTGATTGTACCTGCGAGTGTACTCTCCCTATTTCAGCATTGCATGATATATTATTATTGTAACCACATATCTTAGATTCATGCTGTACGTACATACCTGCGATTACCTGCATATGTTTTATACTATTCACGAGTTGGCAACTCACCCCCGTTGTGCCACAGGTGTTTCAGGTTATTCCCCAGAGTAGTCGAGGCAGGCTATTCCCCTATCCAGCTACCCAGCTACCACCTTTTGCTACCGATACCGCATCAGCTCACAGTACCATTTTGCATAGGTGGGTTGGACGGTTATCTGTATTATATATTGTACCTTCGTTGTATTGTACTCTCCATCTACTGTTGTATTATTGACATAGAGACTTGGTGAGGACGTAGTGTGTATTATGGTGGATTTGATGTCTTTATTTATGCAGCTTTTTCTCTTCTGTCCTTGTTCTACTGTTGTATTCATATTGACTAGTCTTCAGAAAAAAAAAATGGGGTGTTGCTAAAATTTTAAAGAAAGAAAGCAAGACTTTTAAAGAATTTGGGTTGCGATTTCAATTGTTTCTAAACTTATATTATCTTTTTCCGTATTTTTCTTGGTTTAGATTTCTGGGTTTGGCTTTCTTTTACTACGTTGCGTCTTTAGGCGTTGCGTAGTATTAGGGCCGTCACGGGCCATTCTTGGGTCGTGACAATTTGTGAAACTATTGTGTTCGAGAAATAGCCTCAGTGAGTGGATCCGCTCTGATGTTTCTTTCTATGTTTCTCTTTATCTCAAGTTCGCGGAGAAAACCATCTCCCGAAATGAGCAATACCTGTCTTAGAATATGTCTGGATATCTGATGGGACCTAGTTTACAAATGAACTCCAAATCCAGCTAACTTCTTAGACTGTATCGTCAACTGAATTTAATCAGTATCCTGTGCCACGCCTCCCTCAGTATCCGCTTGGACCACCTGTCCAAACTACTGCCCCTCGTCAGAGGGAAAACTATAACTCTAACAGTTACTTTGTCATCCAGGTCATCTTGGAAGCCTGGAATGATAACCGTCTCCAGATGGAGGCTGCCATTATTATATTCCTAGAACATCAACTTATGTTCATAAACTGCTTCCGAATTTTTCTCCAGGATTGGATTAATATAAACTTATTGCAGCTAGTGCAAAAACAACATCTGATGTAGTACTTGACATCTCATGATTGACTCAATTGCCTAAGCAAGTGATATGCCAATCATGCACATCCCTCTCCTCTTTAGTCTCTAAGACACCTTTAGAGAGGGTGACTCCATCACCTGCAGGTACACCACCATGCCAGGAGTCGTCCATTCTAAAAAACCTTTAGAATGCTGTCCAAGTACCCAGATTGGGACACTTCCCAAATATAGATCTAAAAGCATAGATCTAGTGACCAGAATACCTAATATTATATCCATATCCAATGTGGAGAAACCACTGTGTGACAACCACAGTATAACCGATCGTAGTATAGGAATATCACTTGCTACAATGTGTATGTCATCCAAATACCAGGACATACTACCCTATAACTTTCTTAACAGATCCATCTCCTATTCTGATGAAGTCAAAGCCTATGACTGTCACATCAAAAATAGATGATCTATCTCCGCTATATCTGCTTTAGTCTATAAATAGACACAAGCTACTTGTCCACCACGCTTCTGCTGCTCCCACTGACTATGACAACCCTCTGGCAGAGTCATATACGCATGCACTTCTAAAGCTAGTTTAGAACGGCGCTATACTCATCCTCCTGTCGGGTCTCATAGTTTGGAACAACAGTAGTGTCAAGTCTGGGTAAACAAGAACCTCCCTATCACCGTCTTTGAGAATACAGAAGTACCTCTCGGGTGCCTGAGGTAACCCACCATATCTGCGGAGTGGCTAATGGAATGTCAAACCTGATTGAATCTTTTGGCCCTAGTAAATTTTCAGTAATCATCTGTGGTTCTGGAATCACTTCCAGTTCTACTATATTCCCACTACTATTTTCTGAAAAAGTCTATTTTACTAAAACTGTGGCGAGTCAAGAACAATATCACTATTGATCTTCCAGATGGTAGAAAGTTAACCCTCGTCAAAGCCCGGGTTAACTTACAAACTGCCATTACTGAAACTCGCCTTGAGTTATCCAGAGTCTGGTTTCAAGCATAAGCCGAAAAACTCCATATACCTTAACATCGTTAAGATATGATCCATTATATATACAATATAGAAACAGAGGCACTGATTTAATTTGAACCAGATTTAAATCATGCAGCTGTCTCCAGTGCATTTCAACTAAATGGAGAGAGGCCGATCAACATTATTCAACTAGGAGTGCATCCAAACATGAGTAACCTGAAAGAGAAACATGTTTCTCAAAACTATTACTATCAACTGAATACAAAACACAAGTATCTACATCTTCGATTACCTTGAAGAATCCTGATACTTGCAACACATGGTTCTCTAATTTATTCTCGTACCTATAACTTCTCAAAACTTGGACCTTGTATTTCCACGAAATACTTGTCTAAAAATGGAGAAGTCATAAGTAAAACAGAATATAGTATGAGGACCAACCCCTCTGTCCTAATGGACACTGGACAACATACAATACTTTGTATAAGTCCCCTGAGTTGAATAACTCAAACCCTGTGCGTCGTAGGTTGAAAACTGTACTTATGGTTAAGAAGAATTACACCACTGTTTAATGCTTCTTACCTAACCCTTAACTGATATAGGTAAATGTCATGGACATAATTTCAAAAAGTTATATCTCATTTTATAAAATAAACGTACAGATATATCAGTTTGAAATTGGTTCATAACAATGGATATTCGAAACCAAATATTTGCCGTCCGGCAAAAACCTAGGCGATTTCCTCAAATATCACCAACTACAACGAATTCCGATATAATAAGGATGATCGCCTAATTCCCAATAACTTACTCCTACTCATCATCTGTAAAACCATACAGATGTGAGAATCAAACCTGGTAAATACATATCCTGGAGTAAGGATCTAATTGAGAAATCAGTTTTCTATTAACAACGTATAATGAAACTGAAACATGAAAATGTTTCGAAGGGGTATCCGGGTATTCATAGCAATGCCTCTGCCATTATCAGATTCATGACTGTAACCGTATATTTCCTTTCCATCTCTCCAATTCTTTTTATATGTCTTTACTCATTACCTTCTGTACACCACATTTAGGCTAATTGATTTTCTTCCTCCCCTACCTTTCGGCACCAGCCTATGGTTTGGAAGAAGACTATCCAATAAGCGTAATATGTGCACTCTCCTAATCCTAGGAGCCCTCGCAACCTGAGAGAATGTAAAGATAAAAGACAACCGAATAAACCTTATTCTGTTTCTCCTGAACCAGAATCCATCCTCGAACTGGAACAAGTTCTCTCGAGTTCGTATATAACTATACGATGGATTATCCAATAACTGTGGATCTTCGTAGTGATACGGGGTGTTCTGGAGAAATACAAAGGTGAAGTAGGAGTGGCGAGGAAATACGTGGTTTGGTTGTGAATGATAGCAGCCGCAATTTAGTTTGCCCTCTTTATAATCCCTTTATTTGTCTTTACTTATTACCTTTCTGTACACCGCACTTAGGCTAATTGGTTTTCTTCATTCCCTACCTTTCGGCACCTGCCTATGGTTTGGAAGAAGACTATCCAATAAGAGTAATTGGTGTACCTTCCTAATCTTAGGAGTACTCGCAACCTGAGAGAAGGTAAAAGGAAAAGACAACTGAATAGTCCTATTCATTTTCTCCAGAACCGGAAACCATCCCCGAATCTGGAACAAGTTCCTTCGAGTTCGTATGTAACTATACGATGGTCATATCTAATGAAAATGTGATCTTCGTAGTGATACAGACTGTTCCGAAGAAAAGCAAAGGGTAAAAGTAGGAGTGGCAATGAAGTATGCAACTCAGACAATCCAAAAGCTAGTGTTTAAGAAAGTTCGGTTAACTTGGTCACTGAGTCATAGTCTAGGGTTGGGCCATGGTCGCTGCCAAAGAGAGAGAGAAAAGAAACACTCTGCGTGCACTCTAACCTAGATCAGAATGGTTAATCACTTTATCTAATCAGGATGTCTCCCACTGTATCCTCAAATTCTCCTCCAAACCAGAAGAAGAATTAGTCGGGATCATCTAAAATCACCCGAGGAGTAAACCAACTCATCAATGGGTATCGGGATCCAACTATCATCGCATGATAACCTGATGGAATCCACTCAAGTTATCACACTCTAGAAGGTATGCGCATGTCTGGCAAGTTTCCTGTATGTTTGAAACTCCCGATGTGATTTTTACCCCATGCTCTTATGACCTTGACGAAGGCCAAGAAATCATAAGTCACATGTCAAGTTCTACCCGTCATTGTCCAGGTTAATTTGAACCTACCCGTACATACCCTTGACGAAGGCCAACAAAGTAGTACGACTATCCCAAACCAATGCATCTATCTATGCAACAGAAAGGTAATAAGCAGCTACCATACACTATGTCTTGACGAAGGCTAACAAACATAGCATGAATACTAAGTGCTACCCGTTTGAAACGACGGAGGGCTACGAATGGTTTTTGGCGAAAAACCTTTAACGTAATGAACTTGATATCGTTGAAGGAACCAGATAGCTTTTTACAAATATATAGTGGCGAAAACCTTTGCTAAAGAGGTCACTCCCGGTGAAGGGATCTCGACTCTTTCCCCGTAGAATGAGGTGCAGGATAATCTAACTGAATACCGCGATGCAAAGCAAAAAGTAATCAACCATATTGAAGTTATTACCCTGACGCAAACCTCTGCCCAAGGGGTCACTCCCGATGAAGGGATCTCGGCCCTTACCTCGTCGAATGAGGTGCAGGATATTCATAACCGAATACCACTGTGCAAAACAATAGAAAACGTCCTTGTAATAACAGCTTTTTGAAAATTGTTCCAACAACATCGAATAGGTTTGTTTTCCTTGCATTGATTTGAATCAACACAGTCCCATCAATTAATCACACCACAAAAGAACGAAAATATGATGTACGTATATGCCATTCGCATTCGCCACTAGGTCCCGTCATCACCCGTTAGGTTACTTAATTAACGACAAAGCGGGGACTGGACTAGCGTGGGTGTAAAACATATACAACATCTACTTGTATATATATCAATATATAATAATCTCTCCAGGCGTGATAAATGCAACATCACAGAAAAGTAATAAGCATCACAAAACAATACAGATAATCTGGGATCCCCGGGTTTCCTTTGAGCCGCAATTGAAACCCGACGTTCCCCTGATCGTGTGGATAGCTTGTGCAATGAAAACCTAGACCCCTACGAGTGCGGCATGTGACCCGCAAAAACTTGAAGCGAGGCAGCCCCCTTCAGTAAAGTGAATGGACCACCCAACACTTCACGGAATCCGGTAACTTGAGCACCCCTCCTTGGGTCAACCTGTACCGCCTACGAGTGCGGCGAATAGCCTACCAATTCTAGAGTGAGGCCCCCTCTGTCTCAACGCCATGTGATGCGGACCCGTTGGCCTCCAGAACCCGGCTATCCGTGCACTCCATCGCGGGGTAATCCTAGTACAGAAAAGAAAATATGTACAATGGGTACATCGACCTCAACCCGGTCATGCCCCAAAAGAATAATATACAAACAGGCAGTGACAGAAGTCCACATGTCGGAAGCTCGCCCCGCGATATCAAATGTACAAATATATCCAAACTGCACTACCATTGCACGAAAGCTATCCACCACGACGAATTCGCAACAACACAGCTCAACATAGAATATCAACGTGAGTGTCACGTTCGCAAACCCGTCTAAAAGAGTTATAGCAATTAGGCAAGTTGTACCGATCAAATGACATTCACAGTCGCAGATAGTAATGTAAGTACTGCAAACTTTAAACAATGTTAGAAAATATCGACTTTGAAATGACACCCGAATAGCCCCAAACAACTAGATAAAACCATATCAAAATTGGGCTAAACAAACAATACCACTGAACCAACATTCCAGAGACCAAACCAACACCCAAATACGAAGCCCAAATTCCATGAAGTGGCCGAGCAGGCCGGCTAAATGAGGAAAGTGCTCAGTTTTTTTATGAAGGAATTAGTTCGTATTTGGTGTGTAGTCATGTGGTCAAGTCAGTAGTCTTCTGCAGTTGTTTAAATAATTTTTGAATACACTTTTAAAAACGACAGAACCTAGAATGTGCAGGGCAGTGTATTGTAGTTGTTTCGGTTTTGATACTTTAACATTGTCTAAACCAACTAGTATACGGTTAATAGGTTGTCTCAATACCATGAAAGGCTACGCCAACGCCCCGGCCATCAATCCGAGGCCAAACGCGGAATAAAAACTTTTAAAACTGGCGCTAACGTAACCCTGAAACTCGGATCGTGCCATTAACCTTATACTAGAAAACTGTAAAGTGGTTTAAGAGATTATACCGATCGATCCGTGTCTTTCGGTCTTCAATCTCTGCCCCTAGATTGTCGCTACTGCCTTGACGAAGTTCGCTCTCTGGTCTCGCTTGCCGAAGAGGCTCCACGTTGAGGATTCTTTATACGGGCTCTCGCTTCAAAAACCAAAGCAACTCGAGCAACGGGTTTGCTAGCCTAGGTGCCCAAGATGATGTAGAGATAGTGTGTGATTACTTTGTCTCATAACACTCTAGAATTCTCAACACATGAGAGGGATAGAGTGGATGTTGAAGATGAAGCCATTGATGGAAGTTGTGAGCTCAAGAAAAAAGCTAGTAAAGAAAATGAGCTTGCTTATTGTGTGAGATAAATTTGAGAGCTCTCAAGAATAAACTCAAGGCCAAACCCTTGCCTTATGTGGCTGCCCTCTCTCTTCACAATTAATTCCACACAATAATCAATCAAGAGAATAGACATGGCACAAGAAAACACACCACGAGTCACCAAAAATGCACATGCCACATTTAATGCTCTTGGTCAAGACTTGCACTCACAATTTCCACTTAAAAAACATTAATCCAAATGTTTAAAACAATAAATAGAACGACATCTTCTAAAGTAAACTCGTGAAGGATCACAAGAATACCCCTCATCCGTATATACATACCCGCATCCGTATACCGACTGAATACGAATACAATGAGATGAAAGCAATCCAACAAATCTAATACTAGGATTCGGCTTAAACCAAAGCCCACTAGTATGATCCGTCCGATCATGATCCGTGCAAAAGTGCACGTATATGATCGAACCCTGCCATAAAACCATACGGCCTCTACAATGTTTCGCCCGAACTTGGGAAACTTTCTGTGGGGGACTCTAAAAATTCGTTAATACGCTGGCAGTGGGTTTAACCACAAGCACGTCAGTGGCACTAGCTGTACGTAACGGCTGCCCATGTATTGAGCGAAAGGGAAGCTGACGAGCGAACTCATCCTGAAACCCTACTGAGCTTGTCACTGACAATATCCGTATAGTCCGGTCCGTTCGTCTATGAGTATCGCATATCGGGCCTAGGGGATGGTAAACGTTAGACCCCCAAAAGCGGTATAAGTCGTGTCGGAGTGTAGCCAAAAACACCCTTAGAAACTACTGGAATACATACCGATAAATCTCGCTTGCCCTGGCTAGTGATTTTGTGTAATGGCTCTCTTAAACACAGCGCGATCTCACCCCCAATACCGGAAGAGACGAATTCCCTACTGATCCGCTCACTGCCTCCATGTGGCTCGGAACTGTACCCAACTAAAACCTGTTTGAACGACTCCTTTGAGCCGTGGTAGGGTAGTAATCAAAGCACAGCGGGAACTCACACGAGACAAATGAAGATCTCAGGTCGATAGACTAACCTGTACATATTTCACCAGGAAACTGCTATCTGACGATAGGTATAATACCAACTAGCATGTTCCCGGCGCGTCCGTCCGGTGTACTCATAACCAAATGAGCACCTGTATACGTCTTAGGTGAACCAACTGACCCCAATGGCTTGTGAGACCAACCTTCGTCCTTCGTCGGGGTTTCAATCCGTATAAACTAGTATACTCTCAGAGTATCGATGCCCAGTCTCGAAACTCCCACGACTAGGGACACTTTAAGGATGTGGTTATAGACTACCCAACTCTCACGTATATGATCGCCATCATACTGCTGGTAGTCAAGAAGGAATCCTTTGGGATCTATCAACATGTAATAGTGATCTGTAATGTCACCTGAAGCATGTACATGATGATAAAGACAAACCAGATAGCATACTATCATTTCGAGTAAGATTGTTCTACCGGTATAGGTCTTCTTTCAATCATTGCAATCACATGCCTGTGATCCAATAATTGACTTGAGGGCACTATAGCCAACAGAAACATAATCGACTCCTCGCACTGCTGGGATGCCAGTGCGCACTAGAGCTCAAGCAAAGGCCTCCAATGTAGCGCCTGCGGTAGTGTCATCAGCGGCGGCGTCATCAATGGTGGTGTCATCTACGGTGGTATCGCCAAAGGGGGATACCGAAAGCGAGGTTGGTCAACGTCATGCCAAAGCGCCGAGGGGAAGGAAGCGTTCTTCAGTCAGTTCGAGCACAAGCTCTAAGAGGAGGAAAAGACCGGTCGCCAGCTTACTGGACACCTTGCATGAGTCCGAGCCGTTCATTCAGGACGAACCGATTGCTATGGAGGAGTCGGACACCGGTTTTATTTACCTTGGCTCATTCGTTGAGGAAGCCGCGCAATTGGCTGAATCTTTAAGGCACTCGCAGGATGAGACCGAGAATGTGCACATCCTGAAAAAGCCCTACCCTTCGGTTATCATCTACGAAGATCCCCCATCGCTACGGAGGGTACATATGGGTCCTCTGTGAAAGGAAGACGAATGAGCATTCAAGCACCCCATCTCGGTCGCTTCTAAAGATGAGCTGGCATTGAAGACCAGTGGGCATGATTATGCATTTGAAGCCCGGCGAGCACATTTCCGCCGGAAGGAACAACGACTCGAAAAAGCCATACTAGAAGCACCCTGGCGTATCGGTATGCATGTTTTCCGTATCTTTCTTTTGGCAAGTAATTTGTATCGCTTTTATATCTTCTGAACTTTGCAAAAACTTTGCAGGGACTTCAGCAACGAAAGAGGATTTGAGCCCGGGTCGTACCATGACCGTGGATTCTATAGATGTCTCCCATGACGCACCGGCAGGTGCAGAAGAGATCATTACAGCCGTTGTTCCTGTTGTGGAACTTCCGCTGGTAAATCTTGTTCTTTCGGTGTCTATTCCTCCAGCTGAGGTGACCCCATTGACCGCGGATCCTATGGATGTTTCTAGTGACACATCGAAGGGTGTAGAAGAGATTGTCGAAGCTGTTAGTCCCATCTTGGAGCTCCCTGGGGTGACCTCCATCTCTTCATCGTCTGTACTTTCCATAGAGGCGACCTTGCCGGCCGTAGATCCAGTGGATCTCTCTGGTGGCATCCTAGATATTGCAGAATAGACCGCCGAGGCCGCTGTTCCCGCTTTTGAGCCTGAAGTGGCGGCTGTTCCGCAACTGGAAACTGCTACGCTAGAAAATATCTCCGGTGATGTTCCTGAGGGTGTGCAGGAGGTTGCTGAAGCTGCTATCCCTCCAATTCAAAGCGGGTAGAGCATCGAAGGTAATCTTCTACATTTCATTTTAATGATCTGCCCGTTATATGAACTTTTCTTTCCTTCAGAATTGTGGGAATTGGCGGCTTCTATCGTGGACCTATCTCCCAGGAAGTCCTTCCAACGTCCACTTGATATGGCTGCCCTATAGGCGATATCCCCGCAAAGCATAGTCCTTTCTTCCGGGCAAGGTCGGTGTTCTTTGACTCCTTTGTTTTATTATCATTTTTTTAATAACAATGCTAATATGCTCTCTGCAGTTCTGGAAGCTAATGACGAAGTGGAGATCCTTGATGGGCCCGGGGATCTTTCAAACCCCCCTTGCATGACTGTGGGTAAGTAAAGTTTTACCTTTGGCATTGTTTTGTTTATTCCATGTTTTCCGGTCTCGCTGACTATTCATAAATCTTGACAGCTTTGCCAGCCCTGACCCCGTTAGAGTCTCGAATCTCTATGCCGTCGGGTCCATATGCCAGACGTGCGTCTGAGCGGATAGCGAAACAAAGCATTCACTCCTTGTCGGCTCTCATTAAAGATCTTCGAGCCGGTTGTTCTGTGACGGTCGAAGAATTTGCTGCCGTAGCCAACACTTCCCTGCTTTTTCTTGCCACTTATCATGACGAAGCGTTGGTGCATGTTTGGGTTAAGTATTGTCGTCGAGTGGAGGCTTGTCTATATGGGCTTGAGTGCATACGCCTTCCCTATGACATTTTGACCGTGAAAGCGAGCCTGTGGGAATGGATCGAGCGATGTGCCACTAACCTACAGTCATGCAAGAAGCGGCTCAACCGGAAGTTCTCGGAGAGGGAGTTAGCTTCGAACGCTTTGGGGGAACTTGAGGCTCAGCTCACCGCCAAGACTACTCACGTGTATGAAATTTGGAGGGTGCTTCAAGAAGCTATTACGGAGGTGGTAGCTCTTGACAAAGACGTTATCTTTACCCATGAGATGGTTGAAGCCCATAAAGTCGCCGAAAAGGAGCTTGAGAATCTGTTTGCTTCATACCAGACTTAGCAGACTCAGGCGGGAGCCCGTCTTGTAGCAATAACGGAGCTTGAAGTCAAGGTTCAACGGAATACTGACGAACTCACTAGCTTACTTCACCGTCCACTGGCTTAAGCCTTTTTTCTCGTTGTATACTCTTTCACCCATTTTTTTTATTCACTCCTGAATGAGAGTGTCTTGTATTCATTTTGATTCTTTTATGAAATGTACCTTATATTCACTTGAATTCATGAATAAAAGACATATTTTATTTCATATTGGCGTGTTCTTTTAGAAAATGTGGCCTGTAGATAGTCTATCTTGATCTCCTTGAAGAGCAGCGATGGCTTAGGAAACAGGTTCAGAACTTTATAAGCCATGAGGGTCTCATAAATACTTTTCTCCATACGAGTCGTGAGGATCCCGCAGGTTTGTTTTTTCCTTAGGAGTCGTGAGGACTTCTAAGTGCGTTTTCTATTGAGAGTCGTAAGGATCTCACAAGAGAATTTTCCCCCTTACAAGTCGAGAGGACTTGTAAGTGGTTATTTCCCTCCTCGTCGACATTCGACTTTGGAGAGTGTGGCCCGTGGATAGTATGCAATAGTCAATCTTAGACTGACTTTCAGGGCCCCAGTGCTTAGGAGACAAGTTGATATCCCCGTTGCCTAAGGCTTTTCCCTACGAGTTGAGACGAGTCGAGAAGTTCTCGCAGGAACATTATTTTCCCCACGAGTCGAGACGAATCGAGAAGTTCTCGCAAGGATGTCCTAACGTCACAGTTAACTCCTGCTAATAGAAGTCCGTTAGGGACTGTGGTACTAGGGTTTTTTTCCTGTCGTACCGTCGCATTGGCCGATGTATTCCCCGATCTGCAATCTTGCTGTTCGAGTATCCCCGCGACTGTCGTGTCTCTGTGACTGTCATGTCTCTTATCCCTTCGGGGGCTAGACAAGACATCTTCAAGTAATCTTCCGGGTGATATTACTGTCGAAAGAGCAAGCGTTTATGGATATTCCATGCCGCTTTTTAGTTGACTTTAGGCTCAGTTTGGGAGCCCCGATGAGTCATGACCACTCCGCGCTGGTGTGTGATGATCTCCGATAGTCTTTCAGGTCTTATTTGAGTTGCCGTAAAGACCTTGAAGCTAGGGATCTTCCTTTGCTTCATTTGTTGTCATCGTGTCAGCAATATTGCGACGACTATCGAGGTTGTATCTTGGTTGTCAGTGAACCATCAAAGCTTGGAACTAGGTACTTTGTCATGTCTCTGTTGTTTTGACCCTGGGGTCGGTTGTTGACGTTACGTCTGCATATCGCTGGAGTGGAGAAGAAACGCCTCTGTGATCTCTAGGCTGTAGCTGTACCGTCGAGATTTGACTCTCCCATTTGACAGAGCCCAGTGGGAAAATGTGGTTCCTTTTTTGTTTGTGCCCATGGATTGTATACAGGGGTCGATGCGGACTCACCTGCAGGGCAAAAAATTTCATTATTTTTTATTTCTTCCCGCGATGCTCTATCATTTCAGCTTTTCATATCACGAAAGTCGCGATTACCTAATCATTTCGGCTATTTTTCGCGGTGCCCAATCATTTCGGCTATTTTCTTTTTACTTGCTGCTTTTTATTATGAGTCGCCCAAGCATTTCGGCTATGCATATATTTTACTTACTGATTTTTATTATGAGTTGCCCCATCATTTTGGCTATTTCATACGCATTTATGGCTTGCTGATTTTTATTGCGAGTTAGGAACTTGAGATCTGATACCAATCATAGTATCAGCACTGGAATATGGCCAGGAGCGAATCATCATTTGCCATAAAAGGACTTGGAATTTGATATCAATTTAGGCATCAGCATCGCTGCCACTGGAATGTTGCCAGGAGCGAATCATCATTTGCCTTTGCTGATTTGAACAAAGATGGCTTAGAAAATAGGGTTAGGATTCTGCCGACTAAGGCTTTTGACTTCATGAGCCGTAAGGGTCTCATAAAGGTGTTTCTCCCTACAAGTCGTGAGGATCTCGTAGGTGTATTTTCTCCTTAGGATTAGTGAGGATTCCTAAGAGATATTTTCTCTTGTGAGTCGTAGAGATCTCACAAGAGTGTTTTCTCCTTGCAGGTCAAGAGGACCTACAAGTGTTGTCCACCGAATGGGGAAATTTCGCGCCATGGGTGGAACTGGGTGAGGGAACATTTATTTGCGCCCGTGGGTTGTATACAAGGGTCAATATAGAACCTCTTGTAGGGAAGCTTGGGGAGTGTGATGGCTTAACAACAGGTTCAGGTCCCTGTATCCTAAGGCTTTTGAATCCTATGAGCCATGAGGGTCTCGTAGGGGGAGTTCTCCTTACGAGTCGTGAGGATCTCGTAGGTGTATTTTCTCCTTAGGAATCGTGGGGATCCCTAAGTGTGTTGCTCCCTTGTGAGTCGTAAGGATGTCACGCAGGTATTTTCTCCTTACAAGGTCGAGAGGACCTTGCAAGTGTGGATGGGATTTTTTTTACGAGTCTGCGTCCTTGCGGGTTTTCACAAACTAGCCGGCAGTCCTGCTGTTTTTACTCACGGAGCCCTTTCAGGTTTTCATTCGTGCCTATTTCGCTTGTGGACGTACCGTTTTTTTTGCGACTGCGGTGGGACTTCGCCACCGGGGTAGCTGTGTAGGCAGCGGGAATTGAGTTGCGGTCTTTGCCGCTGGGACTTATGGACTTGAATTCCACTATCGTTGTGTTTGAGGCGACGTATTTAGTTTAAGGTCATTATGGTCCATTGTTAGTTTAGGGACATCCCGGTCCATAGCTTCGAGGTAAAGTTTTGCCGGATACTGCTTACAGAGTGCTGACTCAGGAAGATAGCGAGCGGACACGAGCGTCGTCATCTATCGTTAACCTGAGTTGTGACTTGTCAGGGGTAGTATTTCTTAAGGAAGCAGCCGTTTATTGGCCGGAAGAGTCTTTCGCCATGCATATCCATGAGCAAATAGGCACCACCTTGATAAACTTTGTCTATGACGTATGGGCCCTTATAGTTCGGCTCGAATTTCACCCTTTTGGCACGGTTAGGGATCATAGGTCTTTTGACAACTAGCATGAGTTCGCCTTGGCGGAATGCTCTCGGCCTTGTTAGTCTTTCGTATGAGCGCGTCATCCTTGC
Source organism: Agapanthus africanus (assembly GCA_030015575.1). Taxonomy (NCBI): domain Eukaryota; kingdom Viridiplantae; phylum Streptophyta; class Magnoliopsida; order Asparagales; family Amaryllidaceae; genus Agapanthus; species Agapanthus africanus. The sequence goes on from CM057341.1 coordinate 130,234,844, forward strand.
TTTGTAAGCTTCTAGGGTTTGCTGCGCTATGAGACGAGTTTCATCAAGGGCATCGAGCTCCTCAAGCCGAAGGTGGGAATTTTCTTCATCCTTCAGTTCATTTCGGACCGCTACTCATAGTGAGGGTAGCTCTATCTCCAAGGGAAGTACCGCTTCCATGCCGAATACTGACGCAAATTGGCATTTCCATTTGAGAGACCGCGATTGTTTGAGAGTTCTTGGCATGGGCATTTCCATGATCGCCTTGACCTTCAATGGGTCTATTTCGATGCCTCGGTGTCGGATGATGAATCCTAGGAGTTTGCCTGAGGATACTCTAAACGCGCATTTATGAGGATTCATCTTCAGGTTGTACTTCCGAAGGCGCTGGAACACTATTTTCAAATGTTCCCATTGCTCATCGTATGATTTTCTTTTCACCACGAGGTTGTCGATATAATATTCGACAATCTCGTGTATGAGGTCATCAAAGATTTTTGTCATGGCCCTCTGGTAGGTAGCGCCAGCATTCTTCAAACTGAAGGGCATCACTTTATAGCAAAATATTCCCAACGGAGTCCGGAAGGCAGTATGATTTCGGTCTTCAGGATGCATCTTTATTTGATTGTATCCTGAAGATCCATCCATGAAGGAAAAGACTTCATGAGTGGACGTGTTATCTATCATCAGCTCGGTAACCGGTACTGGGAAGTCATTCTTCGGGCAAGCTTTGTTGAGGTCCCGGAAGTCCACGCAGATGCGTACTGTCCCATTTTTCTTGACTTCGGCATTGTTGCTCATCTCGAGTTCTAGCCGCATTCTTCTGGGCGCCTGTTTGACTGGCTTGACGTCTGACGATATAGCCAATTTATGCACAGCTATTTCTGGATCTAGTCCCGGCATCTCGGAATAGTTCCACGTGAAGCAGTCTTTATGCTGCATAAGCACGTCTTTTAGTGTAGTCACCAGCTCTTCGGACAATAGCTCGCTAACGAACATTAGCCTTGGTTCATTTGTCGTCCCCAAGTCGATTTTCTTCAGATTGTCTGTTGTGGTGTGTATCCCGTCCTCCAGCTCTTTTGGCGCCGATGGAAATTCTAAGATCACCTCGTCCTCATCTTCATTTGTGAAGCACTGGGAGTGGTCGTCCACATTCTCACGCTCTCCTTCCTTTGAGAATATTATCATGTGGCAGATACGGGCTCGTTTCCAAGCTCGATGTTGATCTGGACTTTCCTTCGCAGTGTAGGTTGCTCTTGGCTCATGCTTTCGTGGTGGGGCCACCATCCAATTTTTGGACAGAGAAAACCTGCCTTGCTGATACCGATCTTCGACCCAGTCTTTTAAGGTGAAGCAATCTTCCAAACGATATCCTATTGCTCGGTGGTAGGAGCAATAAGCCGGATGACAAACCTTGTTTATTTGCTCAGGGTGCCGAGACTCCGGGAGCGTCACCATTTGGTGCTTCATGGAAAGGTTGAATATCTTCATTGTCTTGTCTTGGGGGAAAGAATATTCCCGACCCATTTTTTTCATCAGCGATGTATTCCAGCGGACCTTTCCTCGATCGCACGGCTTCTTGGACCCGCTTCGTTGTTTTTGGACGTCATTCCCATTCTTCACCTTGTTGTTGCTTCTATGTCGGGCTTTTTTCTTACCACAAGAGTGCACAGCGGGCTGGGGGTGAAAGCATCGTCATCATCCGTAGTCTGCTGAATGTAACGTTGCGTTCTGGTTTTCTCGTAAATGGCCATTTCGCAGCTGTGGTCATCCCGAACCTTTTGACCTGCTTCCCTTATTAGCTTTTCGATCTTTTCTTCGAATGACGGACTTGGTATTCTTACTGCGGGATTTTTCTCTGGTTCAATACCAGCGCTATCTGGACGAGCATTCCTTTCTCCACCAGATTCGCTTATAACATGGCAGCCATGGAATCGCTCTCGTATCTTGGCCCGGTCGTCTCCCAGCCCGGTCGTCTCCATCCTCCTGTTGGGCATCTTTCGTCGAGTCCTGGGAACGTCCCAAATTTTGTTATAGAACTGGGATTGTCGAGCAGTCTGTTGGAAGGGTACGCCTTGGTATCTCAATAGACTTTTGAGTCCCTCTGCGTAGTATCTGGGCAGACAGATTGGTTGAAGCCTGTCGAGCACAGGTTTGGCGCCATGCCAGACTTCTCTTTCTACTTTGATCTCCGTGGAATGGTAGAAAAGGATCGCCTTTTCATCTTTCCGCCTAGGAGGGACGTAAGAGGTCTGCAGCTCTTGCACGCTGTATGTACCAAGCGCATCGAGTTCTTTATAATGCCGTTGCGGAACCATGGTAACTTGTAAAATTTGATCAGCTCCAGTGAAGGTTTGCATTGATGGACAAACATAGAATACCGTGTTGACTTCATCTTCAGAGTCGCTGCCAAAGACCAAAATAGGAGTAGATGGTCCGGGCCTGCTGCCTTGGGGTTTCCTCGAGAAGACCATCTCTTCATCCTCCTTGGTATCGCTCTCAAAGATCGGGATGGTGGCGACGGATATTTGTTTATTCTCTGGTTTACGACATCTTTCCGTGTCTTCGAAGTCTTGTACGAAGTACTTAGCATCTTCATACTTGCGGACTTCAATTACGGAGAAAGGGTTTAGCTCCCCTGTAACTGCGTACTTGAGGCCGTCTTTGAAGTACTTCATACACTAATGTTGTGTAGAAGGGATGATGTTGTATTCATGTAACCAAGGCCTACCGAGCAAAGCATTATAGCAAGTCTTAGCGTCGATGACGTGGAACTTGATGTCAGTGACGAGCATCCTGAAGAGTAATGTCAATATTACGGATCCAAGCGTCCGTGATGACTGCGAGTCGAACCCGGAGATAGTAGTTTTGTCCCGTGCCAGGTGTTGAACGTTCATGCAAATCTCCTTCAACACTCTCATATTAATAAGGTTGACGGAGGACCCGTTGTCAACCAGGATATTTCCTATCTTGATGTCGTGGCAATACCCAGTGACATACAGGGGACAGTTGTGCTCACACATTCGGAGGAGGAGATCTTCATCGCCGAATGTGATGTTAGCTGTGTGAACTTCTTCCAACTTGTCTTTCATCTTTTCTTCTGCAAGGAACGCTTGGAACTGATCGAGTTCTTGTAACGCCTTGATAAGGGAATCTCGTGCCTCTTTAGACAGGAGAAGGGCATCTAAAAAGCTCAATTACGAGGGTATCTTTCTCAGGTGCGCCAGGACATTGTAATCCACCTTGTTCTTCTTAGGCGGGTCCTTGGCTGTGAGCTCTTCGACGACTCTATCATCGAGGGCAATCTCCTTAAGGACTTTTTCTTTCCCCTTGTCTCTTTTGCTCGAACCTTTGTTTGTAGGCCCGAGGTTCCTTTCAGGAAACGTACGGTTACGCAGCTGTATTTTCTCATAGTTCTTCGTCTCTTCTACTTTTCCGGAGGTGGATTCCTGAAAGAGAGGGCCAAGGCATATTTCATATTCAGAGTCTCTCCCGAAGGTAAGAACTCGAGATTTTCCTTTTGTCAAAATGGCATTGTTTCCCCCAATCAGAGAGCATAACTCTATTTAAAATTTCAAAATTTGAAATTTAAAATGAGACAGCGCCTCATAAGAGCACTGTGCCAAGAGCGCCAATGCTAGGAGTGAAAGACTCTGAGGCAGCGCTCATGTACAAAGCATGAGAGCGCCAGCGCCAAGAGTCAAAGACTCTGAGGCAGCACTCACGTGCAAAACACGAGAGCGCTAGCGCTAGAACTAAACGTTCTCCATCCGTGGATTAAAGATCCAATGAAGATGATTAAAAATCATCAAATTCTGTTGAGAAAATACTACTCAAATCTTTCCAAATAAGAAAGATTGTGCTCTGTAAGTCAGAGCACCGTTGTATCAAAGATCCAATGGTGATTAAAAATCACCAAGATACAGAATAAGTTCTGTATGGGAAAATATTTTTCCAATCTTGTTAAAAACAAGAAAGATGTCTTCTGTAAAACAGAAGCCCTAGAATCAAAGATCCAATGGTGGGGAAACATCCCCAAATCAATCAGAGAAAAATTTCCTTAACTGATTCAACAAATCAGCCTCCCCTATATAAAAGACTCAAGACTTCAAGTCTTGATTAGAAGAACCCCCCATAAACTTCAAGTTCTCTGAAAAGAAAAAGAGAAAAGCAAGATCTAAGAAGAAGAAACCTTCTTCAAGGTAAATAAAAAGATGAGAGATCATAACATCTCCTCCATATTTGAGAGTTTTAACTATCACATCATAAGAACTTAGTTGTTTTTCTAGATCACAGATCCACAAGACAAAGTCTTCCACAAAAACAGAAGAGATCAAAGCATCTCGTCATAAAAAGAAGAACTTAGTTCTTAGATCCATGAGACAAAATCTCTTATAAACCGAGAATTTAATTCTCAGAGCACAGAACTAATCAGAGCTGCCAAAGAAGCGCCTTAGTGCTCCAATTTAAAAGAAGCACTTTAAGCGCTCCAAGTCTGGCGCTTAGCGCCAAGCGCGCCACATGCTCCTCACGTGGGCGCTATTTTATAAGAAGCGCCTTAGCGCTCCAATTTAAAAGAAGCGCTTTAGCGCTCCAAGTCTGGCGCTCTGTGCCAAGCGCGCTACGTGCTCCTCACGTGGGCGCTATTTTATAAGAAACGCCTTAGCGCTCCAAGTCTGGCGCTCAGCGCCAAGCGCGCCACATACTCCTCACGTGGGTGCTATTCTAAAGGAAGTGGTTTAGCGCTCCAGCGCTCCAAATCTGGCGCTCAGCGCCAAGCGCTCTACGTGCTCCCCACGTGGGCACTATTTCAGAGGAAGCGCCTTAGCGCTCCAAGTCTGGTGCTCATCGCCAAGCAGTTTGTACCTAAAGCGATCTGTACATAAAGGTTCTGTACATAAAGCGCTCTGCGCTACAAAGAGTGTTCAACACTCAATAAGAGATAAAAAGAAAAATGGGTGTCAGAACCCAAATTAATGCTTAGCATTATTGAACAAAAAAAGGGACCGTGCCCAAACAAGTGTATAACACTTTAATCAAAACTAAGTGGGCTGAGCCCAAATTGGCCACAAGTCCCTAACTGAGACCAACCGATCCCATGTGCTCACAATTTCCCTAATTGGTCTTGTCCCAAACCTGACTACAGATCTCCTAACCAACATCGCTTCAATGGTACATCTCTTCATTCCTTTGATATGTGTCATTGTAATTCTTCAACGTCTTCAGAGAGGTGGCAGGTCCCGACAACCAGACATTCCATGGACTATGATGTCCTTAAACTTATGGACCGCAACGTTCTTAAACTAAACCCCACAGACTATGATGTCTTTAAACTCCATAGACCATGATGTCCTTAAACTTATGGACCGTAATGTCTTTAAACTAAAACGATAGAGTCCAAACACTGTTTCGTCGGATCTAAATGATCCCAAAACCCTGTTGAGTAGATCTTAGTCAAAAATTAGACTAACGTATCCTCAACAAACGTTTGAGTTGACCTTAGTCTAAAACAACACAAACGGTCCTTAAACCAACCCAAACCCAAATCTAAGAAAATATGGATTTGGACTAATCCACGCCCTACAGGCGACAACATAAATTAGTCTCCGTATACAATCCACGGGCAACTAAAAAGAAAACAAACACACAAGACACAAAGTGACCATCTGGAGAAGGAGAAAGTGGTTACCGCGATGCAGTAGCGTAATTAACTGCAGGGGCATGCGCCTGCAGGGAAGAGCGTCCCCACAATCAAAAACCCTCATAATGAGGGGGAATCTGACGAAGTCTGCTACAATGGCCGTATCCATCTAAACCTCCGATACACGATGTCATAAATCAACTTGGCATCTTCGGAGAGGTGGACGGATAAAACCAAATAGCATCTGCCCCCAAATTCAGGCTAGACGACCTACGCGATTTCGTCTCTGTTTTCGGCGGTAAACAAATTCTGGCACGCCCGTTGGGACCTTTTCCTCTTTCCACTCCACACTTCGTGTGTCGTGTTTCGCGAAAAAATCGTGGTTTGCTATGCTTGTCCCTGGATTCGAGGTATTAAGATTTGGTGTCTTGCTCCGTGCAGAAAAGAAGATGGCGTCAATGGATTCCAACTGCGTCAGCTGCAACAATTACAACAACTCCCACTCCGTCCTCGCTGGAGGAGTGGCCTACTGGCCTCAAGCGGCCTCCATTTTCGCGATGCCAGTGGAACATGCGACGCAGGCCACCACAGGGTTGTTCTTCGGGATTATGCTCCCACCAATGAGCTTCAACGCCCCAGTGCCATCGCAAGAAGCTCCGAAGAAGTCGGTCTTTGATCGGCTTGCAACTACCGTGGCCCCTCTCAACGGGTCGCACAAATCCAACACCTCGGACTTTAACAGATTGGGCCAGAGCTCCGATAAGCCCGTGAAGAAGCCCGCAATACCTGAAGGGGTTATCCCGAAGCGGATAGCCATCCCTGCTCCAGTAAATGAAGTCATCAGAGAGAATTCTCCTTCTAAGGGGTCGGTCTTCATAAGACTGGCCATTCCAACTCCCGCTCCAGGCGAAGTCACCAAGGCTGCTACCCCTGCTCGAAATTCTGCCTTCAACAGGTTGGCCATCCCCTCTCAACGGACGTCAGACTTTGACAGGCTGACACCAACAGCAGTTTCTCATCAAAGCATGAAGTACGATGCAGCTACCCCGACAACGGAGATGATCCCATCTGCAAGACGCGCTCGACGTCGCCATTGGCGCCCGAGTAAGGAAAGATGGGGACGGTTCCCCTTCTGGATTGACTCCACCAGCTCCAATGGTGGAAATTGATGCTGCTGTTCCAACAGGGAACAGCTTTGAACCACTTAGGTGGGTGCGCAAAAACTCTCCAACTGCTGTGTTGAAAAGATCTCCTCCACCTGTGGAGAACGCTAGCGCAGCCCCCTCAGCGGCTGTCCTCCAAAATTCATAGGGTCTGGCGAAGGGTCCATGAATCTGTGATTAACCAAGGCTACTCCTGCCGACCAAAGAAAATGAAGGTTCGGCAAGAGAAGGACCACCTTGTCGTACCACAGAAGGTGTCATCTACTTGGATGCCCGTTGCAACGGTCCCCTCAACTTCGACCGCCCACAAAAGAAGAAGGCCGGAGAAAATCCCCGTATCCACGACAAAACTCAAAGTCACTGAATCCAAACGCCCCAAGTCTGGGGGCATGGTGGTGGACACCATTTACATAGCTTCCGGAAAAGAGGATAGCCGTATCTCCACGGGCCATCGACCACTCACCCGATCAGTAACAAAGGCTCAGGAGCAACAACAGTAAAAGCTCCAGGAGATGCTGACAACCATGGCCGCACTCACTAGGCCAAAAGTAAGCCCGGAGACATCGTCGGAGCAGCGCCAAGAACAGGAAACCGATGCCGAATTCCTCCAAAGAATGCTCGAGAGGAAAGACAAAGAGGCCGTAGAACAAGCGGCCAACATAAAACAAATGGCGCTATTGTTCCAAGATATGGTGGGCATGATGATCCAGCCAGACGACCCAGCCGAAGATCCTCCAGTAATAATTGAAGACGATAGAGGGGAGACATCAAACCCTCTTCCGGCTTCTTCAGCTGCAAAGGAGGAAACAATCTTGAAAGCTGCGCTCGATGATTACATAGCTCAACAGATACGAGCTCATCAAGTAAACGAAGCCGCTGGCCAAGTCGTCAGAACTGGGCGACCATATCCAAACTGGTACGATCAGATTAAGTACCCGCCAGGATACATGATTCTTAAGTTCCATCTATACAAGGGGACAGGAAACCCCCATCAACATGTCGCTCAGTTCAGGGATCTATGCGGCAACACTGGAGGTGACGATAAGCTACTGCTTCGCCAATTCGTCGGCAGCTTGGCGGAGACGACATTCGAATGGTATTCAGAGCTTCCTAACGACTCCGTCAAAACTTTTATGGAGATGGAATTGCTATTCACCCAGCGTTACGCAAGTGCTAGCGAACGCACCCCAATCACGGCATTAATCAATGCCGGGGTGAATCCGGGAGAAACATGGGTTCAGTATGCAATCCGGTGGCGGAACCTATGGTCGAAATGCGAACAACGCATCGAAAAAGCTCCAGCAGTAGGCATGTTCTTGTGTACCCTCGATCTGCAGGCGACCATATCCCAATTCATGATGTTTTTCAAGCCGACTACCTTCCAGGCCTTGATTAACAAGCTGGCCCAAATGGATCAGATGGGCCATAGACCGTCTTTCTCGAAAATGGAGCCTCAAAACGAAAAGGGGAAAGGGAAAGCGACCTTCGTCGCTAATGCTCAGCAGCAACCCAGTGGTCCAAAACCAGCTGATCGCCAAAACGATAGACAGCGATTCTTCAACGAGAAGCTAAAACGTCCTTATTCGTTTTCCTGGGACAAAACGAGGATACTGTTTGAGCTGGCGGTGCGCAACAGGCTCATCACCCTACCGGATCCGAAACGCCCACTACAGCTCGGTGACGTCAACAGTCCTAACTATTGCCCCTACCATCGAATAATGGGCCATCCAATCAAAGATTGCTTTTTCTTCAAAAACCGGATTGAGGACTAGTACCAGCAAGGCAAATTCGCGTTGTTTGAAAACTGGAGGGTAAACCCACCACAACCACACGCTCCGAAAAAGATGGACACGCCGGGCGAATCATGCTCATTTATAGAGGAAGCTCCATGGGAAGTTATTCTTTCGACAAAAACTAAAAGAATGCTGAAAGATCACCAAGCATGTCCGACGATTAGGTGGAAGAGCCCGCTGGAGCTCGAGATTATTGAGGGGATGCTAAAGTCGCGTCCAACACTGAAAGTTGGTGAAGGTGGACAAAACATTCAGGCCTAGCCTCCAAAGTCTTTAAAGAAAAAGAAGAAGGCCAAGAAGCCCGTCCAACCCGAAGACAGCCGTACAGGTCTGCAGAAATATATCGATGCACTGGAAGAATATAACCAGAAGGCACAGAACCCAATCACGTTGGATGAATTCTTTAAGCATGTTCTTGAGAATGAAGCCGATGATGCTAATGAAGGAGACAATTCTTCAGAAGAGACCGAGGATTATGTGGCAAGCTGCCACATGATCTCTCACTCATCAATAAATGGCAAAGAAGCTCCTGATGCAGGGAAACTGGGGGCAGATCCAGAATTGGAATCAAAATCCTTGGAGCCATCGGACAAATTGATTGACAGACTGCTGAGCGAAGCTCTTCAGAAAAGCAAATCTGACCCGGTCATATATGAAAGGGCCAAGCGTCGACGTCACGTTGAAGAAGCTCCGGTATTGAGAAGCCATAGAGTACCCCAACCGGATAGAAGAACTTCTGCCACCAGCAAAAGTAGGTTTTAGACTAGGAAGCAGTTCGCTAAAGCCCCGTCGATAGGAATGAAGTTGCCACCTTTCAAAGAAGACACTTCAGAAAATACGTTCCCCGGCGAACTAGATGAACATCCAAACTACTGCTTATACCATCGGAGGATCACACACCCTACCGAGGAATGCATGGCCTTTAAAAATAGGTGGTAGGGATACGTTGCTCATCGAAAGCATTTCAAGCGGATGAAGCGCAAAACTCGTCGAGAGTAGAGAAGCACGACAGATGAGCGAAAAAGAACTGCCGGTGACTGTAACATGGTTAATTCTGGGGGATTGCAAGTTCTCACCTTCGGGAGCGATTCTGACGAAGAAATAGCCCTCGACTCTCTCTTCAAAGAATCCACCTCAAGAAAAGAGGAAGAGGCGAAGAACTGTGAGAATATTCAGCTGCGCAACCATACGTTGCCCGAAAAGAATCTCGGACCTGCAAACAGGGGATCAGATAGAAAAGATAAGGGGAAGGAAAAAGTCCCTGAGGATATCGCCCTCGATGATCGAGTCGTTGAAGAGCTGGCAGCCAAGGACCCGCCCAAGAAAAGCAAAGTGGATTACAACGTCATAGCACACTTGAGGAATATACCGTCACAGCTGAGCGTCTTGGATGCCCTTCTGTTGTCTAAAGAGGCGCGAGATTCCCTGATCAGGGCACTACAAGTGCTCGAACAGTTTCAAGCTTTCCTTGCCAAAGAAAAGATGAAGGACGAGCTGGAAGAAGTGCACACTGCTGACGTCACTTTCGGCGATGAAGATTTCCTCCTCGGAACGTGTGAGCATAACCGTCCCCTGTATGTCTCCGGGTATTGCCATGACATCAAGTAGGGAAGATCCTAATTGACAACGGGTCCTCTGTCAACCTTCTCAATGTGAGGGTGCTAAAGGAAATTTGCATGAGCGTGCAGCACCTAGCACGAGATAAAATCACCATATCCGGTTTCGACTCCCAGTCATCACGGACGCTCGGGTCCGTAATACTGACATTATGCTTTGGGTCGCTCGTCACTGACATTAAGTTCAACGTCATTGACGCTAAGACTTGCTACAACGCTTTGCTCGGTAGGCCTTGGTTGCACGAGTACAACATCATCTCTTTTACACAGTGTATGAAGTATTTCAAGGATGGTCTCGAGAATACCGTGACGGGTGAACTAAACCCATTCTCCGTAAATGAAGTCCGGAAGTAAGAAGATGCAAAGTATTTCTTACCAGATTTCGAAGACATGGAAAGATGCCATAAACCGGAGAACAAGCAAAAAGCTATCACCACTATTCGGGTCTTCGGGAGCGATACCGAAGAGGAAGAAGAGATAGTCTATTCAGGGTCGCTCCAATACAACAAGCCCGGACCGTCTACCCCTATGTTGATCTTTGGCAGCGACTCTGAAGATGAGGTCAATGCAGTATTTTCTGTTCGGCCATCAATACGAGCCTTCACTGGTGATGAACGGAGTTTGCAAATCGTCATGGTTTCGCAAAAGCATTACAAAGAGCTCGACGCGCAAGAACAACAGACTTTGTACGTCCCTCCCAGGAGAAAAGATGAAAAGGCGATCCTCTATTATCGATCCGCGGAAACTAAAGTGGAGAAAGAAATCTGGCATGGTGCCGATTCTACGCTTGACAGGCCCCAACCCATCCGTCTGTCCAGATGCTAAGCAGAAGGAATAAAAAGGTTGTTGAGGCGCCAATGCGTACCTTTCCAACAGACTACTCGACAAGCTCAGTTCTACAACAGGATCTGGAACGTCCCCGGAACTCAGCAAAAATTGCCCAACGGGAGAATGGAAATGATCGGGCTTGGATATGTTCAATCCAAGAAATGGGAGCGATTCCATGGCTGCTACGTTATACATGACTTCGATGAAGAAGAAGATTCTCTGTTAGAAGACACTGCAATTGAACCAAAACGAGATCCTGCTGTGAAAATGCCAAGTCTGTCGTTTGAAGAACAGATGGACAAGCTAATAAGGGAAGCGGGTACAAATGTCCGGGATGACCACAACTGTGAAATGGCCATTTACGAGAAAGTCAGGACACAGTGCCTCCTTCAACAGGCTACGGAGAATGACGATGCCCTTCATCGCCATCCCGTCATACAGAAGACCCGACGCAGACGCAAAAACAAACTAAAGAACGAAAAAAACGTTTGACAGCGGCAAAGCGGGTCTAAGAAGCCATGCGATCAAGAATTGAGCAGCCGAGATCCTTCTCTTATAAAGAAGATGGGTCGAGCATATTCTTTTCCCCAAGACAAGACAAGGAAGATATTCGATCTTGTCATGAAACATCAAATGATTACGCTCCCGAAGTCCAAACACCCCGAACAAGCAGACAAGGTCTCTCACCCAGATTATTGCTCCTATCACTGAGCGATAGGACATCCTCTCGAAAACTGCTTCACATTCAAAGACTAGGTAGAAGACCAGTATCTGCAAGGCAGGTTCGCTCTATCCAGCAGTTGGAGGGTAACCCTACCACAAAATCATGAACCGAAAGCCACGTATACAGCAAGAGTAGAAACAGATCAACATCGGTCTTGGAAGTGATCTCGAACCTGTCACGCGGTAATGATGTCGGAAGAAGGAGAGCACAATAATGTGGATGACCTCTCCCGGTGCTTTGAAAATAGGGATGAAGATGAGTTGATCTCAGAATTTCCACCTACGCCAAAAGAGTTGGAAGATGGAATGCATATTACTGCGGACAACCTAAGGAAAATCGACTTAGGGATGGAAAACGACCCGAGGCCTACGTTCGTCAGTGAGCCGCTGTCCGAAGAATAGGTAACTACGCTAAAGGACGTGCTCATGCAGTATAAAGACTGCTTCGCATGGAACTATTCCGAGATGCTGGGGCTAGATCTATAGATAGCGGTGCATAAATTGGCGATATCTCTAGACGTTAAGCCAGTTAAAAAAGCACCAAGAAGGATGCGGCTCGTGCTTGAGATGAGCATCAACACCGAAGTCAAGAAGCTAATCGACTCCGGCTTTATCCAAGAAGTTTAGTATCCTGAATGGATCGCTAACATTGCCCCAGTGATGAAGAAAAATGGGACGGTGCGCATCTGCGTAGAATTTCGAGATCTCAACAAAGCTTACCCGAAGGATGATTTTCCCGTACCGGTTACCGAGCTGATGATAGACAACACGTCCACTCACGGAGTCTTTTCCTTCATGGATGGATCATCAGGGTACAATCGAATAAAGATGCATCCCGAGGACCGGAAGCATACCGCTTTCCGAACTCCTCTGGGCATATTCTGCTACAAAGTGATGCCTTTCGGTTTGGAGAACGCCGGTGCTACTTATCATAGGGCTATGACGAATATTTTCGATGACCTCATACATGAAATCGTCGAATGCTATATCGACGACCTCGTAGTGAAAAGTAAATCGTACGAGGAGCATTGGGAGCATCTGAAGATAATGTTCCAACATCTTCGAAAATACAACTTGAAGATGAACCCTCTCAAATGCGCGTTCGGAGTTTCCTCGGGAAAATTCTTAGGATTCATCGTACGACACCGGGGCATCGAAATAGACCCGTCAAAGATCAAGGCGATTATGGAAATGCCCCCGCCAAGAACTCTCAAGCAACTGCGGTCTCTCCAAGGAAAGCTCGCATATATCCGATGATTCATAGCTAACCTCTCCGGTAAATGCCGTCCCTACAGTCCTCTAATGAAGAAGGGGACCCTGTTCGTCTGGGATCGCAAATGCTAAAGCGCACTGGACGAAATCAAGCAATACCTACAGAATCTGCCGATACTGACCGCTCCAGTCAAGGGAAAGCCCCTCATTCTGTACACAACATCCCTCGAAGGTTCGTTTGGCGCGCTATGGGCACAGGAGAACGACCAAGGGAAAGAGAGAGCCCTCAATTATCTGAGTCGAGTTCTCCTGGGGGCAGAAAACAACTACTCCCCTATCGAAAAACACTGCTTGGCGTTAATCTTCGTGATAACGAATCTCCGGCTTTATGCTTTAGCGCATGAGGTCTATCTCATATCAAAGGTGGATCCTCTCAAATATTTGATGTCAAGAGTCATACTAACGGGACGGCTTACTAAATGGGCCCTACTCTTAATGGAATTCTCGATAACATACCGACCTCTCAAGGCAGTGAAAGGCCAGGCCATCGCTAACTTCCTCGCTGAGCATTCGATACCTTCCGATTCACCCCTAAATTGAGAATTGCCAGACGAGCACGCGTTTGAGACGATCGACGGGTAGAAAGGAGAGAGTGACACCCGATGGGTACTCTACTTTGATAGGGCATCTTCTATGAAGAAGCGAAAGCACAGCTACCCCATAATCAAATCCGGGGTAGGCCTAATCTTCGTGAATCCACAAGGAGGGATAATTCGCTTTGCCTTTTCCTTGACAGAGCCAAGGACAAACAATGAAGCCGAATATGAAGCATTGATAGCAGGTCTTGAGATCGCCGTCGACATGGGAATCGAAAACCTCTTCATTTACGGAGACTCCCAGCTGGTCGTTAGTCAAGCAAACGACGAGTATCAAAAGTGCAAACCAGAGTTAGTGAAGTACGGCGAGAGAGTACAACAATTGCTGACTCAAATTCCTTCTTAGGTCTTGGAAAGCATACCATGTACGGAAAATAGCAAAGCGGATGCGTTAGCCAAACTCACTAAAGAACTGGCTCACGAAAACCTCGATGACGTAGGGATCGTTGTGCAAAGCCGTCAGGTTCTTACACCGGCAGAAATATCTCCGGAGTTGTCTGAAGAAAAGGAAGCGACCAAGCAAATGACCCTACAAATAAAAGACTAGGAAAAGGCTAAGGATCGGAGAGAAGTCTTTATAAACTACTTCAAATCCCGTCGAACACCTGAAGATGCGTCCTCAAGACATCAGCTCATTAAACGAGCTATGTCTTTCGCCTTCATCAATGACACGCTGTATAAGAGATCGTTCGACTCTCTATGGCTGAGATGCCTGGGACCGGAAGAAGCAAAGAGAGTCGTCCAAGAAACTCACGATGGACTCTGCGGTTCTCATCAAGCCAGGCCAAAGATGAAGCTGAAGGTCAAAAGGATGGGCTACTATTGGCCCACGATGATTCAGGATTGTCTCGAATATGCGAAACAATGCCATTCTTTCCAAATTCACGGGGACTTCATCCACCAGCATCCAAACCCGCTACACCCAACAGTGGCTAGTTGGCCGTTCGAAATATGGGGAACTGACATAATTGGGCCCATAGAACCAGCATCGTCCAAAGGACATCGGTTCATATTGGAGACAACTGATTACTTCTCCAAGTGGGCAGAAGCAGTACCGCTAAGAGAAAGTGAAGATGGAGAATATTCTCCATTTCTTCATGACACACGTCATCTATCGGTTCGGCACTCTGCGACGGATTATCTCTGATAATGGGCCAGCCTACAAAAGTCACAGAATTAGCCGCTTCGCACAACATCATAATATAGACTGGAGATATTCTTCGGTCTACAATCCCCGAGCTAACGGTCTGGCTGAGGCTTTCAACAAGACCTTGACAAAAATTGTGAAGAAGAAGGTGTCCAAAAATAAGAAGGACTGGCACGAGAGACTGCATGAAGCTCTCTGGGCGTATCGGACCACGTTCGAAATGGACACAAACACAACACCATATGCATTGGTATTCGGCACTGAAGCAGCACTCCCCTTGGAGATAGAGCTACCCTCCTTACGAGTAGCGGTTCATTACGAGCTAACAGACGAAGAGAATGCTCATCTTCGGCTTGAGGAGCTCAACGCCCTTGACGAAACCCGGCTCATGGCGCAACAAAACTTGGAGAGTTACAAAGCAAAGATGATGCGCTCATACGAGAGATTGCTTAGGCCGAGAACATTCCGCTAAGGCGAACTCGTGCTAGTGGTCAAGAGACCTGTGATCCCCAATCGTGCCAAACGGGGGAAATTCAAGCCGAACTATGAAGGCCCGTACATCATAAACAAAGTCTATCGGGGGGGGGGGGCTTACTTGCTAATGGATATGCATGGCGAAAGACCCTTCCGACCAATAAACGGCCGATTCCTTAAGAAGTACTACCCTCGACAAGTCACGAACTAGGTTAATGATAGATAACGACGCCTATATCTGCTCGCTATCTTCTTGAGTCCAGACTCTAAAAATAGTATCCAACGATACCCCATCCTAAATATGGGAAACTACAGACCGAAGCGTCTACAAACCGCAACATCCTAAGGCTGACGCAAAAAAAATATAATAAAAAAAAGAAGAAAAGAAATAAAAAACGGTACGTCCATAAGCGAAATGAGCACGGATGAAAACCCAAAAGGGCTCCGTGAGTAAAAACAGTAGGGCTACCGGCGAGTTTGTGAAAACCCGAAAGGGCGCAATCTCGTTAAAAGACACTTGCAAGGTCCTCTCGACCTTGTAAGGAGAAAATACCTGAGTGAGATCCTTAAGACTCACAAGGGAGCAACACACTTAGGGATCCCCACGAATCCAAAGGATAAGTTACACTTACGAGATCCTCACGACTCGTAAGGAGAATTCCACTATGAGACCCTCACGGCTCATAGGATTCAAAAGCCTTAAGCTACAGGGATCTGAACCTGTTCTTAAGCCGTCATACACCCTAATATTGCCCTACAAGCGTTTCAATATTGACCCTTGTATACAATCCATGAGCACGAATAAAAATTTCCCCAACAGAGTCCCACCAGCAACGAGGGATATCCTCACATGGTGAACGACCCCTGTAAGTCCTCTCGACTTATAAGGAGAAAACACTCTTGTAAGATCCTTATGACTTATAAGGGAACATACACTTAAGAACTCTCACGATTCTTAAGAAGAAAACACACTTATGAGATCCTCACGACTCGTAAGGAGAAACATCTTTATGAGACCCTTACGGCTCATAAAGTCAAAAGCCTTAGTCGACAGGATCTTAACCCGGTTTACTAAGCCACCTTTTTCGAACCGACAAAGACAAATGATGATTCTCTCCTGGCCATATCCCAGTTGTAGCGATACTGATGCCTAAATCGGTATCAAATTCTAAAGTCTAAACTCGCGATAAAAATCAATGAGCCAAAAATGCATATGAAATAGCCGAAATGATGGGGCAACTTGCAACAAAATCAGCAAGTAAAATATATTCATACAAAAATAGACGGAATGATTGGGTAACTCATAATAAAAAGCAGCGAGTAAAAAGGAAAAAAATAGCTGAAATGATTGGGCATCGCGAAAAATAGCTGAAATGATTGGGCAATCGCGACTTTCGCGATACAAAAGGCTGAAATGATAGATTATCGTGGAAAGAAAACAAAAAAATGCATATAAAATGAAACTTTTGCCTTGCAGGTAAGTCCATACTAACCACTGTATACAATCCATGGGCATAAACGATAAGGGAACCACATGTCCCAACAAACTCTATCAAAGGGAGAGTCAGGTCTCAGCGGCAATATCTGCATCCCAGAAGACCAGCAATGGCGTTCCTCCTCATGCCAGCAGGACACGAACGCGACTCTACCAATCGGAGCCACAACAAAGTCCCCAGTTCCAAGACTCTGTGGTTCATAGACAACCTAGAGTCAAACCTAACACCGTAGAAAATGGAGAAAGTCAATCCCGACACTTTAGAAAATGGAGGAAGTCGATCCCGACACCGTAGAAAACGGAGGAAATAAACCTAGCCACCAAAGAAAACGGAGAAAGTCGATCCCGACATCGTAGAAAACGGAGAAAGTCGATCCCGACACCGTAGAAAACAGTCGATACCGTAGAAAACGGAGAAAGTCAAACCCGACACCGTAGAAAACGGAGAAAGTCGACCCCGACACCGTAGAAAACGGAGGAAGTCGACCCCGACACCGTAGAAAACCGAGGAAGTCGACCCGACACTGTAGAAATCGGAGAAAGTCGACTCCGACACCGTAGAAAACGGAGAAAGTCGACCCCGAGACCGTAGAAAACGGAGAAAGTCGATCCCGACACCGTAGAAAATGGAGGTAGTCGACATCGTAGAAATCGGAGAAAGTCGATCCGAACACCTTAGAAAATGGAGAAAGTCGATCCCGACGCCGTAGAAAACGGAGAAAGTCGATCCCGACATCGTAGAAAACAGAGAAAGTCAATCCCGACACTATAGAAAACGGAGGAAGTCAACCCTGATACCATAGAAAACAGAGAAGGTCGATCCCAACACCGTAGAAAATGGAGGAATTCAACCCTAACACCGTAGAAAACGGAGAAAGTCGATCCCGACACCATAGAAAACGGAGAGAGTCAACCTTGACACCGTAGAAAACGGATAAAGTAAACCACCGATACCATAGAAAACGGAGCAAGTCAACCCTGACACCGTAGAAAACGGAGAAATTCAATCCTGACACCGTAGAAAACGGAGAAAGTCAACCCTCGACCTCCCCATTGGAGCAATGCTTCGATTTGGAAACAAGTCAACTCACCAACCACTTACGAGTCCTCTCGACTTGTAAGGGAGAAAATTCTCTTGTGAGATCCTTACGACTCTCAAGAGAAAACTTACTTATGAATCCTCACGATTCCTAAGGAGAAAATACACCTACGAGTTTCTCACGACTCGTAGGGAGAAAAGTCTTTATGAGACCCTCACGGCTCATAAAGTTGGAAAGTCTTAGGCAACAGATCCTAAACCTGTTTCCTAAGCCATTTCTACCCTATAAAGAGTTCAAGATGGACAACTATCTACTATCTACAGGTCACATTTGCTAAAATCATATGCCAACAACACAGCAGAGAAAAGAAAGCGATAGTCGGAGATAAAATATGTGTCCTTTATTTATGAATTCAATTGAATACGAGATACATCATATAAAATAAAAAATGAAATGAATACATGTTATTCATAAATTACAATCGATACAAAGACGACTATCGAGAAGGAGCTGATTTTAGCAAATCAGCAAGCCGCTCGCGCACTCCTCTCAGCTCCTTTTCACGACCAGTTGCTGCGGCCAACTCCGCTTTGACTCGGGCCCATTGCTGCAAACAGGATGAAAGTTTCTCATCGATTTCCTGCTGAGCTACCTCACGACTCTGCGCATCCCGCTCAGTGACGTCGAGCTTCTTCCCATCAGAAATACATCGTAGGAGGCCCTCAAAGATAGCTTTCAGCTGTGCAGCATTCACGTCAACCTGGGCGCGCAGCCGGGAAGATTTGCCTGAAGCCTCCTCGCGTTCCTTCCGCCTCAAGGCCGCCTCTTGTTCGAAATGGCGGAGGAAGGGAATGCTCTGCTCAACCCATGCAGCCCGCTGGGAGTTTATTGCCAACACTTCCGGAGCAGGACGCCCGAGCTCAATATCATACAGACTGGCCTTAATCTTCCTACAGTGATTAACCCAAGACTCAATGACGCCTTCGCTATGGAAGTGCACGAGTGTCTCCAGCATGGGATTAACCTCGGCAACAAAATCTGCAGCGAATGCGGGGGCTTCGGCGTCAAGATCCTCGACGAACTCGCTCAACATTCATAGGCTATTCGCAGCACCCCTGGAAGATGGGCGTTTAGCAAAGGGCCCTACCGGCATTGGGATTCGAGACTCGAAGGGAACTGGAGTCGGTGCGATTGGTGCAAAATAAGTCATGGTCAAATGTTGGCTCAAGAGACAAAGAAAATGCACGAGCGATGAAGTCTACTATACCGGCTGCAACAGGTGGCAAAGTTGGGAGTACCGGAGGCGCGATTGTTCTCTCGTCCCCTCCACCAATCTGTAACGCTGCAATCAATTCAAAGAAGAATTAACAACGACATGGTTGCCCATAAAAAAAAGGAAAGGATGTCGGTTAAAAAACTATACTCACCGAAACCAGTAGGCAGGACAATTTCTGACTGGAAGGAGAAATGTGGATTCGGCACCTGATACCGATGGTCAAAAAGGACTCCTGCAAGGTTGTGCCAATATACTGTCAGTACAAGGAGAATAATACCCATGATGAAACCGATAAGTTGCAAACCCTTACCTTCCAGCATTCAAGAGGATATAGGAGAAGGCAAGGGGACAACAACCGTCATGGCGGCGACCGGAGGTGTGTCAGATGACACAATCTCAGCGTTCGCTGCACCTACAAAAAAATACCGTCAGAACGAATTGAAAGAGATTGCGAAATAAAAAGGAAGTAGCGACCCAATACCTACCTGATGGGTCATCAGCCAAAACCGCGACGAAAGCATCACCAGGCGCAGCGGTTTCTTCGCTCTCCATCAATGGAATAGTTTCGGCGCCCGTGGCTTCGTCCCCTGATTCTATAAGAGCGGTTGTGACGCTTGCGATGCCTGCCGATCTCGGGGAGCCGCAAAGAGAAAGAGCGGCGGTTTGGGCAGTCCCGGACTCCTGAGAAAGAGTAGCCGTTTTGGGCTTTATGGTCGCCGTCTTCTTACCTGCCGCCTCATCGCCAATGCTTAGCCCTGCAAGCTATATCATATTAGAATTTACGGATCGAGTAAAAATGAAAAGACCGGGCATTACATTACCTGGCGATGGATTCTTAGTTGCCTCTCGAGCCGCGTGCACGACCTGTCTATGAGCGGTAGACAGGGCAGCTGGAGCATCCTCTGGAAGAATAGCGACAGATGGGGTGGTGCTTGAACCTGCACCCACAGCCAAGCTGATATCACGTTCTCTCGCTGCACGCTTTCTACGCTTCTTGTCGGCCTTGGCAGTGAGAAGTGATCTCCTCAAGATCTCCGTCAAAGGGACGTCACCGTCCGAACCAGGAGCTGCCTCTGGAGCCATTACGGCGCATGTCATCGGCTGCTTAAGCGAAGCCTCTTGAGGCAATACTGGGGGAGCTAGGGCCTCAGCAGCCGGCTCTGGAAGCGTCGCCGCATCACCAAGCGGGATCGGAACCGCACTCGGGATGACCTGAGTCGAGGTAGTCCCTGCAATAAGTTGAAAAGGAAGGGTCAAACTACGAATAAAGAAAAAGGGAATGAAGGCACAACAACCCGAAGTATACCAAGTCCCAAGGAAGCGCGAAGCCTCTCTTCCTCTTCGAAAGTCTTGAGGGAAGCCGCGAGAGCCTCTTCGGCGGAGATACCTGTTGAAGAAGAAAGAGTTAGTCAAAGCCTAATAATAAAGAAATATAACCGCGGAAAGATATGACTGAAGTCTACCTGACTGTGCAATGGTGATCAGTGCTGCTTCATCGTGAGCTAGTTGCTCCGAAACCGCGATGGCAGCCTCTAGATTGGTATCATCCGGCGCAATGAATAAACCCTTATTGGTCCCGTATTCGCTCAAGCCTTCACTGTAAGGAGCATGTGGCTCTTGGCCGAATACGACGTTGGCATAAAACAATGAATTTTTCTTCTTTTGCGAGCGGCCGCCGGTAGCCGGCAACAGGAGCTTGCTCTTGGCAGGCAACTTTGGGTGACGAGTCCCAATCTCTGTACCCATGCCTGAATCGGGAGACGCTGCAGCCACCGCTTCTACAGATGCACAAGGTAGAGGCTTATCAGAAAAAGCACGCGGGACCACAGCCGCAGCAGCTTCTCTTAGGGGAGGACGAACGATGGTCTGTCGTTTCAAAGGAACGATTGGATTACCCACTGGGACAACACCCTTGCGATCAAGCAATAATCGTTTTTCTTCCCTAATAATAGTCGTGCTGGTACCACGCCACGTACACATTCAAAGCTTTTGGAACGCAGCTTGGATCGCTGATAAAGAAGTTAGACCCGGTATTTAGCCGCATGAAATGGTGCGGCGCACTATGGATACTTTCCTCTGTAGCAGTAGGCTCAGCTAAAAAGGCTTTAAGCGGGACACCCTGATTGTAGCTTGATTGTTGAGCAAAGCGGTGCGGGTTGTATCTCATGAAAAACGCCGCATCGTTCTGCCTAAACACTAAAAAGCCCGGACTTATTGAATATAAGTGAAGAATCTCCCAAGCTTTCAAGGTAGAAACCCTATCTTTGAAGGTGTCCCGCAGTGGCTGCACCTTCTTAGCAGATTCCTTGCTGATATTCATGACCTTATCGACGAAGGTCATGCCATCCCCGACCGTACATGGGCAAAGAATCAAACCCCGAGCCTCTCGCTGAGTCGATTCTAAAACGGAAGCGTCAACCAGCCGCATAAACCGAGGATAGTTCTAATCTTCGTAGAAACGGGGCCGCTTGTGAACTCCAAAAGCGCCAAGCACATGCAGCTCAAACCACGAAGTGAAATAATGCATCGGGAGATTTACGGGCTGCACCCCCGGTTGAGTGGTGTCTGTCTCCAAGCTAAGGCCATGATACAAATGAGCCTACCCATCAATCCCAACGGCAACCTGCATCCCTTCAACCATTCGGTGAGCCGAGTAGAAAATGGACGGCCTCATGTAGCGAGGGTGCATGGGGAGCGCAAACCAACTTAACCATAAACCATGGAACCCTAAAATGAACGCCTCTTCGTCGATGTCTTGAGCGGCGAGTTCTGCAAAGGGGACGGCTGCGGCGTTTGGGAGGAAGAAATTCTTTTGATCTGCTTCCGTTGTCGACCGGCTATCCAAGCCAAAACAGAAAGGATCGTCGAGCTTGGCAAACTTCGCACCTTGTTTCGACAAGACTTCCAGGCGATGAAATCGGTAAAGATGACCCCGTGGCTTCCGGATTCGAGAAATAGGCTTTCGTAAATATTTAACACCTTGATCAAGCTTGGGAATCGGTGTTGAATGGCATTCTCTGGGGTCAGACCCATCACTACTGATCGAGTGGCGTAAATATACTCGTCAGGGGGTAATATCTCCTCATAAAGTTCCTTTCTGGCAGGCAAGCCGGAGATATCCGCGAACTCCTCTAAAGAGATTGAAACTTCCCGATCTAATAGAAGGAAGGTGTGAGTTGGAACGTTCCATTGTTCCAAAAAATCTTTAACCCACCATACAAGGGGTGTGGAATACAGGAAGAGAGAAGCATAAATCGCGGGATACATCCTAAGCTTCAGTAGCTGCGATTTCTTGGCCGATAAGATGTATCGAGCCCACTGTAGATATCCAGCTGAATGGCTGGGAGTCAAGCCTATCATGTATGGCTGTCCTTAAGGGCACGACTCGCCTTGATATATACGTCGCCTCAAGATATCCAAAGCCATTGGAGGCTGTACGGGTATTGCAGCCATAGAGGGCTGAAGGCAACCCTCCAAAGTCCAGTTAACCTCCTCTACGGCATAGTTCATTAGGGGTGAGTCGGCGTAGTAGATCGCCGAAATGGGCTCCGAAGGCACCGCACAAGATAAGCTGTGTCTACTCCAGATGATTTGATTGTACCACGACTCCCATAAATGAAGAGACTTTTGCTCCGGGTCGTGATCTTTGATCAGCTCAAAGACTTCCCTATCCACGGGCGCGTCAGGGAATACGCATTCCGAACGAACGAAGGGGAAAGAGGAGTCAAAAGATATAGTACCTGCATGAAGAAGAACAAGAATTAGCTGTCAAGGCTACAATTCAAATTCTGACACTTGGTACTTAAAATTTGTACCACACTGCAATGCAGTGGAAAGGGACCAAAGGGGGACCCACCAAATCAAGGTGACGGCTCATCATTGATGAGACAGTCACTCATTAAATAGGAAATCCTAAAAGGATTCTCATTTAATGAGAGGCCCCTCGGGCCATGGAGTAAAACTCCTTTGAGAGCAGCGCTCTGCAAAAAAATGACATCTGTCAACTCAAATGATGAAGGGAATAAAAATTCCCCAAAAAAATTCTGAAGAGCTATGCTCTGTGAAGATGATGGAGTAACCCATCAAAAACCCTAAAAAGCAAAGCTTTACTAAGTTAAAAACTCCAAGATCTTCAAGATGTATGAACAAACTCTAAGAGTTTTTCATGGAAGATGAACAGATTTATGATCTGAGAAGAGCAAGGCTCTGTTAATGGGTAAAAACCTAAAGCATTTTTTTAGATCTATGATCTGAGAAGAGCATGGCTCTGTTAATAGGTAAAACCCTAAAACATTTTAAGATCTACGATCTGAGAAGAGCAAAGCTCTGTTAATAATTTCAATTCTTACCAAATTTGGGCAGAGTTTTGACTCTAAGAAATTTTTTAAGGCAGAGAGCTTAGCTCTGAAGGAGAATTAAATTCTCAAGAACAAGAAAATAAGAAGATGAACAAACAGTCATCTCAAGAGCCAAAGGCCCTATTTATAAGCATTGGAAATCGGTTCAACTTCCAAGTTGATCCAATAGTGGAAAAGCTGCCACCGCTGTACTCACGTGTGAGCCACATGAGCGCAACGGTGGGGGGCATTTGTTTCCCCCAATCAGAGAGCAAAGCTCTATTTAAAATTTCAAAACTTGAAATTTAAAATGAGGCAGCGCCTCATAAGAGCGCTCGCGCCAAGAGCACCAGCGCTAGGAGTCAAAGACCCTGAGGCAGCGCTCACGTACAAAGCACGAGAGTGCGAGCGCCAAGAGCGCCAGTGCCAAGAATCAAAGACTCTGAGGCAGCGCTCACGTGCAAAACACGAGAGCGTTAGCACTAGAACTAAACGTTCTCCACCCTTGGATTAAAGATTCAACGAAGATGATTAAAAATCATCAAATTACCAGAATAAAATTCTGTTGAGAAAATACTACTCAAATCTTTCCAAATAAGAAAGATTGTGCTCTGTTAATCAGAGAACCGTTGATCAAAAATCCAATGGTGATTAAAAATCACCAAGATACAAAATAAGTTCCGTATAGGAAAATATTTTCCCAATCTTGTTAAAAACAAGAAAGACGTCCTCTATAAAACAGAAGCCCTAGGATCAAAGATCCAATGGTGGGGAAACATCCCCAAATCAATTTGAGAAAAATTTCCTTAACTGATTCAACAAATCAGCCTCCCCTATATAAAGGACCCAAGACTTCAAGTCTTTCATAGAAGAACCCCCCATAAAATTCAAGTACTTTGAAAAGAAAAAGAGACAAGCAAGCTCTAAGAAGAAGAAACCTTCTTCAAGGCAAATAAAAAGAGGAGAGATCATAACATCTCCTCCATATTTGAGATTTTTAACTCTCACATCATAAGAACTTAGTTCTTTTTCTAGATCACAGATCCACAAGATAAAGTCTTCACAAAAACAGAAGAGATCGAAGCATCTCCTCATAAAAAGAAGAACTCAGTTCTTAGATCCATGAGACAAAGTCTCTTATAAACCGAGAATTTAATTCTTAGAGTATAGAACTAATCAGAGCTGCCAAAGAAGCGGCTTAGCGTTCCAATTTAAAAAAAGCACTTTAAGCGTTCCAAGTCTGGCGCTCAGCGCCAAGCACGCCACGTGCTCCTCACGTGGGCGCTATTTTATAAGAAGCATCTTAGCGCTTCAATTTAAAAGAAGCGCTTTAGCGTTCCAAGTCTGGCGCTAGTGCCAAGCGCGCCACGTGCTCCTCACGTGGGCGCTATTTTATAAGAAACGCCTAAGCGCTCTAAGTCTGGCGTTCAGCGCCAAGCATGCCACGTGCTCCTCACGTGGGCTCTATTCTAAAGGAAGTACTTTAGCGCTCTAGCGCTCCAAATCTGGCGCTCAGCGCCAAGCGCTCCACGTGCTCCCCACATGGGCGTTATTTCAGAGGAAGCGCCTTAGCGCTCCAAGTCTGGCGCTCATAGCCAAGCGCTCTGTACCTAAAGCGCTCTGTACATAAAGGTTATATACATAAAGCGTTCTGCTTTACAAATAGTGTTCAACACTCAATAAAAGACAAAAAGAAAAATGGGTGTCAGAACCCAAATTAATGCTCAGCATTATTGAACAAAAAAAGGGACCGTGCCCAAACAAGTGTACAACACTTTAATCAAAACTGAGTGGGCTGAGCCCAAATTGGCCACAAGTCCCTAACTTAGACCAACCGATCCCATGTGCTCACAATTTCTCTAATTGGACTTAGTCCCAAACCTGACTACAGATCTCTTAACCAACATCGGTTCAAGGCTACATCTCTTCATTCCTCTGATATGTGTCGTTGTAATTCTTCAATGTCTTCAGAGGTGGCGGGTCCCGACAACCAGACATTCTATGGACTATGATGTCCTTAAACTTATGGACCGCAACGTCCCTAAACTAAACCCCACAGACTATTATGTCTTTAAACTCTATGGACTATGATGTCCTTAAACTTATGGACCGCAATTTCCCTAAACTAAAACGATAAAGTCCAAACACTCTTTCGTCGGATCTAAATGATCCCAAAACCCCGTTGAGTAGATCTTAGTATAAAATTAGACTAACGTATCCTCAACAAACGTTTGAGTTGACCTTAGTCTAAAATAAGACTAACGGTCCTTAAACTATCCCAAACCCAAATCTAAGAAAATATGGATTTGGACTAATCCACGCCCTACGGGCGACAACATAAATTAGTCTCCGTATACAATCCACGGGCAACTAAAAAGAAAAAAAACCCACAAGACACAAAGTGACCATCTGGAGAAGGAGAAAGTGGTTACCGCGATGCGGTAGAGTAATTAACTGCAGGGGCATGCGCCTGCAGGGAAGAGCGTCCCCACAGTCAAAAACCCCTCATAATGAGGGAGAATCTGACGAAGTCTGCTACAACGGCTGTATCCGTCTAAATCTCTGATACACGGTGTCATAAATCAACTTGGTATCGTCGGAGAGGTGGACGGATAAAACCAAATAGCATCTGCCCCCAAATTCAGGCTAGTCGACCTACGCGGTTTCTTCTCTGTTTTCGGCGGCAAACAGGCATTAACCATATGATAGTTACCGGCTATTCCTTTATGCTCATATGTCGTGCTTCTCTGTTCTCTACGAGCTTTGCCCTTCATCCACTTGAAGTGGTGTCGGTGGGCAACGTATCCCTGCCACCACTTCTTAAAAGCATTGCACTCTTCGGTAGGGTGTGTAACCCTCCGATGGTACAAGCAGTAGTTCGGATGTACATCCGCTTCGTCGGGGCACATACTCCCGGAAGTATTTTCTTTGAAAGGTGGTAACTTCATTCTCACCGACAGAGTTTTGGCAAACTGCTTTTTTATCTTGATTCTGCTCTTGCTGGTGGCAGGGGCTTTTTGATCCGGTTGAGCTACTTTATGGCTTCTCATTACCGGAGCTTCTTCATCCTGACACCGACGCTTAGCCTTTTCGTATATGGCTGCTTCACGTTCTCGATCAGCTATGCTCTTTTGAAGAGCTTTGCTTAGCAGCCTGTCGATCAGGTCGTCTGACGGTTCTAGGGATTTTGACTCTGGTTCTTCCCCCAGTTTCACTACGTCAGGAGCTTCTTTACCATTTACCGACGAGTGAGAGATCATGTGGCAACTCGCTCTATAATCCTCAGGTTCTTCTGACGAGCCGTCTCCTTCATCAATGTCACTGTCTCCATTCTCAAGAATATGCTTGAGGAACTCTTCTAATAAGACCGGGGTCCGCGCCTTTTGGTTGTATTCCTCCAGTGCGTCGATGTATTTTTGTAGACCCGTGCGATTTTCGTCAAGCTGCACGGGCTTCTTGGTCCTCTTCTTTTTCTTTGAAGACTCTGGTAGCTTGGCCTAGAGGTTTTGCCCATTGTTACCAACTTTCGGCGTCGGGCGTGGTTTCAGCATCCCGTCAATAATATCGGGCTCCAACGGGTGTAGGGTGTTTTTTGTCACCCCATTGAGATGGGAATTCGCACGTGCTTGTCAGGCGTACTACAGATTTCCCCTTGCCTAGGGTAGGAGGGGGTTTATTAATTGTGGGGATCCGAATCTCCGGCAGCCGCAGACTAAGCTGCCGTTAATTACCCATCGCCTTTGGAGCGAAGGAACCTCCGATTGATAGGTCAAACTGGTCATGCGAACTCAATGTGCAGTGTGCGTGTGTTGTGTTTTGAAAAGGGGTTTTGGATATATCGGGGGCCTCACAGAGTTTACGGGGGTCCCGCTATCCGATTGACGGGCCTCACAGCGCACCGTTAGAAAAATTTTCCTAACGGGGGACGTTTTTCTGGTGTGGAGTGCATGGAAAATGAGGGGTGAGGAGCACATTAAAGACGCATGCCTGGCGTGTTGGCGCTTGGCGCCCATGGGTCACGTGCCAGGCATGTGGGTGGTGGGCGCCCACGGGTCACGTATGCAGCCGCTAGTCGCCAGTGGGTCACGTGTGCAATACGCGACCGCTGGGCGCTGAGCGCCCGTGGGTCGCATGAGGCGCACGTGGGCGGTGGGCTCCCGCGGGTCACGTGCCCTGCACGCGACCACTGGGCGCCCGCAGGTTACGTGTGTGGCACGCGACCGTTGGGCCCCCGCGGGTCACGTGCGCGGCACGCGACCGCTGGAAACACCAGCGGAAAAGGGGCTTATCCTCTGGGTTAGGTGTTGAACTCCCAAGGGGCTTTGGAGTTGAACTCCTAACAGAGATTATGTATAGACTTGAAGTTAAACTCCAACAGATCTTGAATGGAGTTAAACTTCTATAAATTTTTGGATCTTCTTTTGAGCCTCGTATTTTTCTGGAATGGGATTTTTATAGATGGGTATCCTTTTTCATCCTCTCCGTTGGCAGGATCTTGAGGGAAAAAAGGAAGGTGAGACTTAAAATCTCCCTTTTTAGGGATTTGATGGCTGACTCGAGCTCCCCTTCGAGGGTTTTATGGTGAAAAACTATTTGTTTTTTGAAAAGGAAGAGTTAAACTCTTGATTTAATTCAAAAAGAAGAAGGTTTTAGAACCTTGAGGAAGGAGAAGGAGGCACAAACCCTAATTTTTGGGGAGAATGAATTATTCTTTTTTATTTCATTATCATGTTGCCTTTTATAGGCTTACAAACTTATATATAGCCCCTTGGGCTTTACAAAATGTCATTTTTCCCATCCCATGCCTCATGTGCTCATTTATTTTGCACATGAGCCATGGGCTTTACAAAAATTTGGCTTTATGCCCATTTTTCTTACATTCATGCATAAAAAATTACATCAAAATTATTTATTACATGATTTCATTTTGGCATGGAGGAGGCCGGCCGCGGGGCTCGACTTGGGCATGAGCCCACTTGATCTGGGCTTGGGCCCGCTTACTTGGGGTTGACTTTGATTTTGACTTAGTCAACCAGGGTGTAATTTTTGACCCCAACAAATTGCCCCCCATCAATAAATGCACACTGCATATATGGGCCGTGTGCATGAAATTGATGGATCTTCTTTCATGTGGAGGTGACTTGATTTGGTTCCCGCTTTTTGGGAAGCTAGCATTGCCTTTTTTATGATATGGACGGTCGATGCTTGACGTGTCTTCGAGACGGAGTGTCAGTGTATGATGTATCCCCGACACAGAGTGTCGCTGTCCGACGTTTCCCCGGCACGAAGTGTTGCTGTTCGACTTGTCCCCGGCATGGAGTGTTTGTGTTGGACGTTTCCCTAAGACGGAGTGTCTGTTTGACGTGCCCCCGGCACGGAGTGTCGCTGGTCGACGTTTCCCCGGCGCGGAGTGTCGTGGGTTGACTTGTTCGCTGCACGGAGTGCCACTGTTGGACGTTTCTCTGAGGCGGAGTGTCTGTTTGACGTGTCCTCGGCACGGAGTGTCGCTGGTTGACGTGTCCCCGAGGCGGAGTGTCGCTGGTAGACGTATCCTCAGCACGGAGTGTCTATGTTGGACGTTTCCGCGAGACGGAGTGTCACAGCAGTATATAGACTTTACCAGTGAGCTACAAGCTGTTTCTTATTTTTATTTAACAAAAATAACTTTTAACTCTTACACAGGTTGTAATACCCTTTACTGTGAAATGACAAGAAATTTCTGTACTGAAATTTCAGAGTCGTTACAATTAAGCTAAACTTAAATAATATGTGTTCCCCCCTAAAAAATAGAAAGAGCAAAACTCTGTTGAAATTTAATAAGGCAACGCCTCACGTATTTCTCATGAGGGCGCCAGCGCCAGCACCAATTTTGTAGGATTAAATCCTATGGTGGCGCCGCACGTGCTCCTCACGCCGGCGCTAATGTGCAAAGCACAGAAATGCTTTCTGAATAAGAATTAAATTCTTATATGGCGCCGCACATGCTCATCACGTGGGCGCCAATGTGCAAAGCACAGGTGTACCGACCATAAGAATTAAGTTCTTAAGTGGCACCCACCTGCACAACACGTGAGCGCCGACGCCCAAGTCAAGATAAATAGAATTAAATTCTATATGAGAATTTGGGTTACTCTCTGTTAAACAGAGTAGTTAGATCAAAAATCCAATGGAGATGATAAATAATTAGAATATATAATTAAATTCTATTAGGATAAAATATCTTCCAAATATTTCTAAATAAGAAAGATACTCTTGGTTGGATCAAATATCCAATTATAGAATAAAATTCTATTTTGAGAATATATTCTCTCAATATTTCTAAACAAAAAAATTTGCTCTCTGTAAAATAGAGAACCCCTGGATGAAAAATCCAATGGTGACTAAAAATCACCATTTTAATAGAATAAAATTCTATATATGGGAAATTATTCCCCCAATCTTGTTAAAACAAGAAAACATATTTTGTAAGACAGAAACACTTGGATCAAAGATCCAACGGTGGATGAAATTCCCCAAATCAACTTTGAGACCAATTAAATCAATTGGAATATCTCAATGAGAGCTTTTCTCAAAACAGATTAACAATCTGCCTCCACTATATAAAGGACCCAAGAGTTCAAGTCTGAAGAGACGCACATAGAGAGAGGAACCCCCCATAAGCTTCTGAAAAATACAGAAAGCTCTCAAAATAACAGAGAATTTAATTCTCAAAGAAGAAGACTTTCTTCTTCAAAAACCATAGTTAAAGAAACCACAGGGATCAAAACATCTCTTTTACCTATTTAAGGGTTTAACCCTTCTCAAAGAACTTAGTTTTTTCTCTGGATCAGAGATCCACAAGACAAGTCTCCTACAAGTTGAGAATTTAATTCTCATCGGAAAGATTTTGTTATTGAGGATAAAAAAATTCAGAAAAGAATTAGGTCCAAAAGAAAAACAAACGGAAAAAGAACCTATCCTATGGGATCTTAGTGATTATAAATGGTCAAAATGCCGTTAACGGAGATTTAATCTCTAAAAAAGAAAGAAAAGACCGGCGCCTCACGTGAAAAACACACGGGCACCCAAAGCAGAAGTGCAGCACCTCACGTGAAATACATGTGAGCACTGAATAAAAGTGCTCAACACTCAATATATAGCCAAAACGGCTAAGTGCTTAACACTGATTGGGCAGCGCCTATCACCTCACGTGCTCCTCACGTGGGCGTCACACAAAAAGTTCTTAGCACTCCCTATATAACCAAAATGGCTAAGTTCTTAGCACTGATTGGGTAGCGCCGAGCACCTTACGTGCTCCTTATGTTGGCGCCAAACAAAAAGTGCTTTGCATACCCTATATAGCCAAGACGGCTAAGGGCTTAGCACTGATTGGACAACGCACATCGCCTCACGTGCTCCTCATGTGGGCGCCATACAAAAAGTGCATAGCACTCCCTATATAGCCAAAATGGCTAAGTGCTTTGCACAGATTGGGCAGCGCACAGCGCCTCACGTGCTCCTCACGTAGGCTCCACTCAAAAAGTGCTTAGCACTCCATATACAGCCAAAACGGCTGATTGCTTACCACTGATTGGGCAACGCCCAGCGCCGTACGTGCTCCTCATGTGGACGCCGTAAAAAGAAGAAGAAAAGTGCTTAGCACAATATATATAATTGAGTGCTCAGCACTGATTGGGTAGCACCCATAATTGAATGCTTCACATGATACCCATGTAAGTGTCAGAGCGTCAAATAAATGCTTAGAACTTTTGCATAAAAAAGGGGGCTGAACAAACAGAGCCCAAATAAGTGCTTAACACTTTTGAACAAAAAAAAAACTGAACAGACTAAGCCTAAATTGACTAAGTCTCTTGCAGTAGAGCCTAAATGCCCTGTTGTTGGACCTTAATAAAATTTAAGGATCCGTAAAAGCTTGCTAAGTTGATATTAGTCTCAAATAAGACTAAAGTATTCTTAGTTAAAAATAAATTGGGCCAAAACACTCATATGTTTAAGTTGATCTTAATCTCAAATTAGATTAACGATCCTTAAACCAAACACAATATTTTTGAACGTTAGGAATATGTAACCTAAGTTCAAAACCATGTCAAGCAAATCCTTGACCTAAGATCAAATCTAAAATATACGGATTTGGACTAATCCGTGCCCTAGGACGACGACATAAACTAGTCTCCATATACAATCCACAGACAACCAAAAATAAACAAAATACACACGACACGAAGTGAACTGCTGGAGTAAGAGAAAGTGGTTATCGAAATGCGGTAACGTAATTAACCGAAGGGGTTTGTGCTTGCAGGGAAGAGAATTCCCACAATAAAAAAACCCTTGTAAAGTGAGGGGGAATCTGATGTAGTCTGCTACAACGGCCGCATCTGTCCAAACCTCCGATATACGGTGCCATAAATCAACTTGGTATCTTCGGAGAGGTGGATGGATAAATTCAAATAGCATCTGCCAGCAAATTCTGGCAAGACGATCTATCCCAGTTCATCTCTATTTTCGGCGGTAAACAGATTCTGGTACGTACGGTGAGACCTTTTCCTCTTTCCACTCCACACTTCATGTGTTGTGTTTCGCGAACAAAATTGCGGTTCGCTATGGTTGCCCTTGGATTCGAACTACTAAAACTTGGTGTAAATTCAGAGAAAATCGACGGCTTCCCAATGCACCTCAGGCAACAACTCTCGTTCCACCCTAACTGGAGGAGTGACCTATGCACCCAACACAGCCTCTATTTTCTCAATGCCGGTGGGGCAAGTTACCCAAGCCACTGCTGGATTTTTCTTTGGGACCATGCTCCCACCAGTGAGTTTTGGCGTCTCAGCGCCGCAAGAAGAAGCTCCCAAAGGGTCGGTCTTCGATCGACAGGCGACCACAATGGCCCCTCTCGACGGGCCGTCCAAATCTGGTGTCTCAGTCTTTCAACAGACTGACCAAAAGCTCGAACGGGCCCGCAAACAGGCTCGTGATACCTAAAGGGGCTACCCCAAAATGGATAGCCCTCCTAACTCCTGCTATCGTCGAAGCCGTCAAAGGTGCTTCTCCTACCAGAAAGTTGTTCTTCGAAAGATTGGCCGGCCTTCGTCAAACTTTGCCAAGAATGTCGGTCTTTAGTAGGCTGACGCCAACAGCAGCCCCTCAGCAGAGCCGGGGGCATAAAGAAGTCGCTTCCAAAACTGAGGCGGTTCCGTCTGCAAGGCACGCTCGACGTCATCACTGGTGCCGAGTGAGAAAAGATAGAGGCAACTCACCCTCTGGACTTACTCCGCCAGCTCCAATGGCGGAAGTAGAGGCTGTTGTTCCAACCGAGAATAGCTTTGATCTGCTTAGGAGGGTGCGAAAGAATTTCCAATGGCGATGCTAAAGAAATCGTTCCCTCCTGCAGAAATCACAGTGCAGGCAAAGCCGGAACAGTCCCATCCGCGGCTCTCCTCGCAAATTCATAGGGTCTAGTGAAAAGTCTAGAACTCTGTGATTGACCAAAATCATTCTCGTAGGCCGAAGAAATTGATGGCTCGACAAGAAAATGACCAGCCCTCCATCATACAGTGAGGGACATTTCCTATACAGGTGCCTGTTACAACGGCTCCTTCAACTTCATCCTCCCACAAAAGGAAGAAGCTGGAGAAAATCCCACCGCCGGTGGTAAATTCCAAAGGCGATGGACCCAAACGCCCTAAGTTTGGGGGCATGATCGTACATACGGTTTACATGGCTTCCGAGAAAGAAGAAAGCCGTGCTTCCGTGAGTTGCCGACCGGAAACTCGGTCGCTGACTAAGGCCAAGAACCATCAATAGAAGCTCCAGGAAACGCTGACCAATATGGAAGCGCTTACCGGACAGAAAGAAAGTCCGGACAAGGAGGCCAAACAACGCCATAAGCAGGAGACCGATACAGAGTTCTTGCGAAGGATGCTCGAAAGAAAAGACAAAGAAGCCACTGAACAAGCTGTTAACATGAAGAAGATGGTGCTTTTGTTTCATGACATGGTTGGAATGATGATCCAACCAGAACCCCCAGCCGAGGATCCGCCGATAATCATCGAGGATGACAGAGGGGAAACATCAAAACCTCTTCCGGCCTTATCAACAGCCAAGGAGAAAATGTTCTCCAAAGCTGCTTTTGATGATTATATAGCTCAACAAATAAGAGCTCATCAAGCTAACGAAGCGGCTGGCTAAATCGTCAAAACTGGGCGACCGTATCTAGGCGAGTATGATCAAATCAAGTACCCGCCAGGATATACGATCCCCAAGTTCCATGTATATAAAGAGACATGCAACCCCCATCAGCATGTCATGCAGTTCAGAGCTCTGTGTAGAAACAATGGAGGCGACAACAAACTGTTGCTTCGCCAGTTCATTGGCAGCCTATCGGAAACATCCTTTTAATGGTACTCGGAGCTCCTAAATGACTCTGTAAAGACATTCACATAGATGGAGCTGCTGTTCACATAGCGGTTCTCCAGCGCAAGCGAGCGCACTCCAATCACGGCATTAATCAATGCCAGGGTAAGGCCAGCAGAAACTTGGGTCTAATACGCGATCCGGTGTTGGAACCTATGGTCTAAGTGCGAATAGAGCATTGAAGAAACCCCTTCCGTGGGCATGTTCATCGGGACTCTTGACCCTCAAACGACTGTGTCCCAGTTCATGAAATTCTTCAAAACAACCACCTTCCAGGCTCTGATTGATAAATTGGACCAAATGGACCAGATGGGCTGGGGGCCTTCCTCCTCAATAAGGACCCTCAAAATAACAAGGGTAAAGGGAAAGCGGCCTTCGTTGCCAACACTTAACAACAACCGAGTGGCCCAAAACCGGTTGCTCGCCAAAACAACGCGCATCCGCGCCCATCCTTGGATGAAAGACTAGGACGTGCTTATTCGTTTTCCCGTGACAAGACAAGAAGAATATTCAAATTGGTAGTGCATAATAAACTCACCACATGGCCAGACCCGCGGCGTCCACTGCAACCCGGTGACGTCAACAAGCCTAACTACTGCTCTTATCACAGAATGGTGAGCCACCCAATTGAGGATTGCTACATCTTCAAGAACTGGGTCCAGGACCAGTATCAACAGCGGAAGTTCATGCTGTCTCATAATTAGAGGGTAAACCTACCACGGAAGTACACTCCCAAAAAGCTGGATGCGCCGGGGGCATCATGCCCACTCATGGAAGAAACTTTATGGGAAGTCGCTCTTTCAGCAAAAATCAAAAGAATGCTGAAAGATCTACAGGCATGTCCAGCATTCAGGTGGAAAAGCCCACTTGAACTCGAAATCATCAAAGAGATGTTGAAACCACGTTCCGTACTGAAAGTTGTTGATAAAGGGCAAAACCCCCAAGTCGAGCCTTCAAAGTCTTCGAAGAAAAAGAAGAAGAACAAGAAATCTGTGCAGCCTGCCGAGTATGACGACAAGCGCACAGACCTACAAAAATATATTTACGCGCTGGAGGAGTACAACTAAAAGGCGCGGACACCGGTCAAATTCGAAGAGTTCCTCACCTATATTCTTAAGAACGAAAATAGTGACAACGATGAGAAAAATGACTAATCAGGAGATACTGGGGACCGTGTAGCAAGTTGCTACATGGTCTCCCATTCTTTGTTAAATGACGAAGAAACTTCCTCGGCGTCAGAAAAAAACGCAGAGGAACTGGGGGCAGAATTGGCGCTAAAATACCCGGTACTGCCAGAAGACCCGATCAATAGACTGTTAAACAGAGTCTTTCACAAAAGCAAAGTTGACCGAGAACGAGAGACAACCATATACAAAAAGGCTAAGTGTCAGTGTCTGGACAAAGAAGCTGCGGCGATGATGCATCGTAAAGTACTCCCACCAAACTAAAGCACACCTATTACAAATAAAAGCAGGATCAAAACAGAGAAGCGGTTCGCCAAAGCCCTATCAATGGGAATGAACCCGCCATCTCTTGTAGGAAACACTCCCGGGGTCATATGCCTCGACAGAGAAGATGCATGCCCAAACTACTGCTTATATTATCAGAGGGTTACCCACCCCACTAAGGAATGCAGTATCTTCAAGAAGTGGTGGCAAGAATACGTTGCCCATCAAAAACACTTCAAGAGGATGAAGCGCGAAGCTCGTGCTTGTCGACGTCAAAATCTCCAGACGAACACTCCTGAAGAAACAATTGGCAATTGTCATATGGTTGGTACCAGTTCGGAAGGGGAATCCCCCAAAATTCTTACTTTCAGGAGCGATTCTGAGGACGAAATACCTCTCGGCCCTCTCTTCAAAGAATCCACCTCCGAAAAAGAAGCAGAGGAGAAGAATTGCGAGAATATTCAGCTGCGTAATCGCACGCTGCCTGAGAAGAACCTCAGATCTACAAATAAAGGTTCGAGCAAAAAAGACAAAGGGAAAGAAAAAATCTCTGAAGAAATTGTCCTCGACGATGGAGTTGTCAAAGAGCTCGCAGCAAGGGACCCGTCTAAGAAAAACAAGGTGGATTACAACGTCCTAGCACATCTAAGGAAAATACCCTCACAACTGAGCATATTGGATACTCTCATCACGTCTAAAGAGGCACGAGATTCCCTGATCAAGGCATTACAAGATCCTGATCAGTTCTAAGCTTTCCTCGCAGAAAAAAAGATGAAAGATGAATTGGCAGAGGTCTACATAGCTGACATTACATTCAGCGATGACGATCTCCTTTTCGGTACGTGTGAACATAATCGCTCGTTATACGTCACAGGATACTGCCATGACATCAAGATAGGGAAAATCGTTGTCGAGAACGAATCCTACGTCAACCTTCGCAATGTGAGGGTGCTGAAGGAGATTAGCATAAACGTTCAGCACCTCTCTCGAGATAAAATTACCATCTCCGGGTTTGACTCACAGTCGTCACGGACGCTCAGGTCCATAATACCAACATTACACTTCGGGGTGCTCGTCACTGACATCAAATTTTATGCCATCGACGCCAAGACTTGCTATAATGCTTTGCTCGACAGGCCTTGGTTACATGAGTACAACGTTATCCCTTCCACACAATATCAGTGTATGAAGTATTTCAAAGACGGCTTGGAATACACCGTCACAGGGGAGCTAAATCCGTTCTCCATAAACGAGGTCCGAAAATATGAAGACGCCAAGTACTTCGTACCAGATTTTGAGGATACAGGAATTTGTCATAAGCCAGAGGATAAAACTAAGTCCGTCGCCACTATTCCGATCTTTAGGAGAGATACCGAGGAAGATGAAGAAATAGTCTACTTGGGGCAACC
Organism: Agapanthus africanus; assembly: GCA_030015575.1. Lineage (NCBI taxonomy): Eukaryota > Viridiplantae > Streptophyta > Magnoliopsida > Asparagales > Amaryllidaceae > Agapanthus > Agapanthus africanus. Next base: position 130,271,491 of record CM057341.1, read on the forward strand.
CCAGAAAGAAAATAACAAGTCCAGACCATCTACTCCTATTCTAGTGACTAGCAGCGACTCTGAGGACGAGGCCAACACAGTGTTTTCTATCCACCCGTCAATACAAACCTTCACCGGAGTAGATCAGAGTCTGCAAATGATAACGACTGCGCCTCGGCATTATAAGGAACTTGATGCACTTGATACATACAGCGTACAAGAACTGCAAACTTTCTATGTGCCTCCTAGGCGAAGGGGTGAAAAGGCGATCCTCTTCTACCAATCTACGGAGACCAAAGTAGAAAAAGAAGTTTGGCATGGTGCTGATTCTGCACTCGACAAGCTTCAACCAATCGTCTGCCAAGATATTACGCGGAGGGATTAAAAAGACTGTTAAGATGCCAAGGTGTAGCCCTTAAACAAACTGTTCAACAAGCTCAATTCTACAAAAAGATTTGGGATGTTCCCGGGACTCAGCGAAAAATGCCTAATGGGAAGATGGAGACAACCGGTATCGAATACGTTTGATCCAAGAAACGGGAGAAGTTTCACAGTTTCCGTGTCATAAAAAGCTCCAATGAAGCGAAAGGTGCTCTTCCAAATAGCCGTGATGTCAAACCAGAGCGAGATCCCGCTCTAAGAGTGTTAAGTCTGTTGCTCAAAGAACAAATAGATAAGCTAATAAAAGAAACTTGTCAAAAGAGCCGAGACAATCACGGCCGCGAAATGTCCATCTATGAAAAGGCTAGGATGCAGCGCCTTAATCAACAATCCGCGAAAAAGGAAGACTATAATGCTCTCCATCCCCGACTCCCCGTTAAATTGCGAATTGCCAGACGAACATGCGTTCGACGTAATCGAAGAAGAGAAAGAAGAAAATGATTCCCAATGGAAACTCTATTTCGATGGAGCATCTTCTATGAAGCAGTGAAAGCAAAACACCCCCATAATCAAAGCCGGGATAGGCCTTATCTTCGTGACTCTGCAAGGAGGGATATTTCTTTACGCCCTCTCTTTAACAGAGCTGAGGACTAATAACGAAGCTGAATATGAAGCTTTGATAGCATGTCTCAAGATCGCTCTCGACATGGGAATCAAAGACCTTCTCATATATGGAGACTCCCAACTGATCGTCAGCCAAGTAAATGACGGCTATCAGATATGCAAACCAGAGCTGATAAAGTATGGCGAAAGTGTGCAGCAACTGCTGACACAAATCCCTTCCTACATCATGGAGAGTATACCGCGTGCAGAAAACAACAAGGCGGACGCGTTGGCTAAATTGGCTAAGGAACTGGCCGATGAAGACCTCGATGACGTAGGAATCATCGTGCAAAGCCGCAGGATTCTCGCGCGAACAAACATATTTTCGGAAGACCTGATAGAGCCATCCGAAAGAAAACAAACGAACGAACAAGTAGCCATTCAAATAGAGGACGAAGAAAAGGTCAAGGACTGGAAGGAAGTTTTCATAGACTACTTCAAATCCCAACAAACGCCCAAAAATGCGTCGTTCAGATATCAGCTCATGAAATGAGTTTTGTCTTTCGCCTTCGTCAATGATACTCTATATAAAAGATTGTTCGACTGTCTATGGTTAAGATGCGTGGGACCAGAAGAAGCGAAGAAATTCGTCTAAGAAACTCATGACAGACTCAGCGGTTCTCATCAAGCTAGGCCAAAGATGAAGCTGAAGATAAAAAGAATGGGTTACTATTAGCCCACAATGATTCAGGACTGCCTCAAATATGCGAAGCAAAATCACTCGTGTCAAATTTACGGGGACTTCATCCACCAACATTCAAATCCGCTACACCCAACAGTAGCGCGCTGGCCGTTCGAAATGCGGGGAGCCGATATAATTGGTTCTATTGAACCAGCATCGTCCAAAGGACATCGGTCCATACTGGCGACGACCGATTACTTCTCCAAGTGGGCAGAAGCAGTACCACCAAAGGAGGTGAAGACGGAGAATATCCTCCATTTCTTCAGAACCCATGTCATCTATCGGTTTGGCACTCCGCGACGAATTATCTCGGATAATGGGCCAACTTATAGAAGTCATAAAATCAGCCGCTTCGCACAACAGCATAAAATAGATTAAAGATACTCTTCAGTCTATAATTCTCGGGCCAACGATCTAGCTGAAGTTTTCAACAAGACCTTGATAAAGATTATAAAAAAGACGGTGTCTAGAAACAAAAAGGACTGGCACGAAAGGTTGCATGAAGCACTCTGAGCGTACCGAACAACGTTCAAAATAGTTACGAATACAACACCATATGTGTTGGTATTTGGCTCAGAAGCGGATCTCCCATTGGAGGGAGAACTCCCTTCTCTACGAGTGGCAGTTCGATACGAGCTGACAGATGAAGAAAATGTTCATCTTCGGCTTGAGGAGCTCGACGGCCTCGACAAAACTCGCCTTATAGCACAACAAAATCTGGAGGCTTATAGGGTATGGATGACACGGTCATACGAAATACCGATCAGGCCGAGAACGTTCAGCTAAGGCGGACTCATGCTAGTCGTCAAAAGACCAATGATTCCCAATCTTGCAAAATGGGGGAAGTTCGAGCCGAACTATGAAAGCCCGTATATTATAGACAAAGTCTATCGAGGTGGAGCTTACCTGCTCATGGATATGCATGGCGAAAGACCCTTCCGGCCAATAAATGACCAATTCCTCAAAAAATACTACATTTGACGAGTCACGACTTAGGTCAATGATAGATGACGACACTTGTGTCCGCTCATTATCTTTCTGAGTCAGGACTCTGAGAGTAGTATCCAAAAAGATCCGTCGCTTCAAAAATGGCGACAACAGACCGAGAAGTCCTTAAACTAACTATCCGCCTAAAAAATGGCGACAACGGACCGAGAAGTCCTTAAACTAACTATCCGCCTCAAACATGGCGACAACGGACCCTAAACTATCAACGGACAGAGATGCCCTTAAAGTAAAATTTCGCCTCAAACATGGCGCAACGGGCCGAGATGTCCCTAAACTAGCACATCACCCCCAAAAATGGTGATATGCTCCCTTGAGATCTATATTGCAATCGAAGTCCTAATGGTGAAGGTTGCAACTCAATTCCCAATGGCTACACAGCTACTCCAGCGATGAAACCACAACCAAATCCTATCGGCAAACAGATGGGCCACCTACGACGAAGCTACTTTTAAGAGTTTTATCAATAAAAAAACGGTATGTTCACAAGAGAAATGGGCGCGGATGAAAACCCTAAAGGGCGCCGTGAGTAAAAATAGCATGACTACCGGCGAGCTTCGTGAAAACCTGAAAGGGCGCAATCTCGTAAAAAAAACCTGCGTGAGATCCTTACGACTCACAAAGGAGAAACACACTTAGGAATCCCTACGATTCCTAAGAATAAACTACACTTGCGAGATCCTCACGACTTGTAAGGAGAATTCCCCTTATGAGACCCTCACGGCTCTGTTCATCGCCGGAAGATAGGGACCAAGACGTTGGGGTGTCTGGCCTGAATTCTGGGGGCAGATGCTATTTGGATTTATCCATCCACATCTCCGAAGATACCAAGTTGATTTATGGCACCTTATATCGGAGGTTTGGATAGACGCGACCATTGTAGCAGATTTTATCAGAGTCCCCCTCATTTTATGAGGGCTTTTTGATTGTGGGAAAGCTCTTCCCTGCAGGTGCAAGCCCTGCAGGGAATTACGTTACGGCATTGCGATAACCACTTTCTCCTGCTCCGGAAGTTTACCACGTGTCGTGTGTGTTTTTGTTTGTTTTGGTTGCCTATGGATTGTATATAGAGACTAGTTTGTGTCGTCGCCCGTAGGGCGCAGATTAGTCCAAATCCGTATATTTTAGATTTGGGTTTGGTTCAAGGATTTGCTTGACGGGGTTTTTTGAACTTAGGTTGTATGTTCCTTTGGTTAAAAAAATATTTGGTTTTATTTAAGGATCGTTAATCTAGTTTGAGATTAGGATCAACTTAAATGTGTGAGCATTTGGGCTCAATTTATTTTTAACGGAGGATACATTAATCTAATTTGAGACTAAGATCAACTTAGAAATATTTTAAGGATTATTTTTATTTAAAATCCAAAAAACAGAGCATTTAGGGCTCGGTTATAGGAATGTTTAATAGACTTAGCCAATTTAGGCTTAGTCTGCTCAGTTTTTTTGTTCAGAAGTGCTAAGCTCTTATTTGGGCTCTGTTGCTTCAGACCCCCCCTTTTTTATGCAAAAGTGCAAAGCACTTGTTTGACGCTCTGACACTCACATGGGTATCATGTGAAGCATTTAATTATAGCCGCCGCCCAATGAGCGCTGAGCACTCAGCCATTTTAGCTGTTTATGGAGTGTTAAGTACTTTTCTCTTTTCTTTTTTATGGCGCCCACATAAGGAACACGTGAGGCGCTGGGATCTGCCCAATCAGTGCTAAGAACTCGGCCGTTTTGTCTATTTATGGAGTGCTGAGCACTCTTATTAATTTTGTTGCGCCCACGTGAGGAGCTCGTGAGGTGCTGGGCGCTGCCTAATCAGTACTAAGCACTCAGTTGTTTTGGCTATTTAAGAATTGCTAAGAACTCTTATTATTTTTGTGGCGCCCACGTGAGGAGCATGTGAGGCGCTGGGCACTGCCCAATCAGTGCTAAGCACTCAGCCGTTTTGACTATTTATGGAATGCTAAGCACTCTTATTATTTTTATGACGCCCCTGTGAGGAGCACGTGCGGTGCTGGGCACTGGCCAATTAGTGCTGAGCACTCAGCCGTTTCGGCTGTATATGAAGTGCTAAGCACTTTTTATATGGAGCCCACGTGTGTTTCATATGAGGCGTTGGCTTTCTGTTTTGGGCATCCGCGCGTTTTCCACGTGAGGCGCTAGGCGCTGTTAAAGAGGGGTGCCCACGTGTGAAGCACGTGAAGCGCTAATTTCTTTTATATGGAGATTTAATCTCCGTCGATATTTTTAGAGAGGTTAAACCTCTATCAATGGTGCTTTGACTATTAACGCTCACTAAAATCATTATATTTGAGGATTTTAGGTTGAGTTTTTAAGGAACTAAGTTCTCGATTTGAAGGAACTGAGTTCCTGGAGCATCATGGACTCCGTTTTCTTTCTAATATCTTTCTTTTAAAATATTTGTTCTTCCCTGATTCTTTGATTCTCAAGAACAAGATCTTCTCGATGAGAATTAAATTCTCAATTTATAGGAGATTTGCCTTGTGGATCTCAGATCCAGAGAAAAAACTAAGTTCTTTTAAAAGGGTTAAACCCTTAGATATGATAGAAATATTTTGATCCCTTTTCTTTACCTAGGGTTTTGAGGAGGAAAGTCTTCTTCTTTCTTGAGAATTGAATTCTCTTTTGTTTTGGAAGCTTTCTGTATTTTTCAGAATCTTATGGGGGGTTCCCTCTATCGCCGTCTCCGTTTTACAGAGAGCAATCTTTTTTGTTTAGAAAAATTGAGGGAATATATTCCAAAATAGAATTTTATTCTATAATTGGATTTTTGATCCAACCGAGAGTATCTTTCTTTTTTAAAAAGATTTAGGAGTTATTTTCTTCTAATAGAATTTAATTCTATATTTTGATGATTTATCGTCTCTATTGGATCTTTGATCCAACGGCTCTGTTTAATAGAGAATATCCCAATTTTTTATAGGGAAATATAGAATTTAATTCCACTGATATGAACTTGGGTGCTGGCGCTCACGTGTTATGCACGTGGGCACCACTTAAGAATTTAATTTTTATGATAGGTACATATGTGCTTTGCACATCGGCGCCTGCGTGAGGAGCACGTGCGGCGCCATCTAAGAGTTTAACTCTTCTGTGTTTTGCACATTGGCACCTGTGTGAGGAGCACGTGAGGAGCCACCATAGGATTTAATCCTATAAAATATGCTGTGGTGCTGGCGCCCTTGTGGAGAGCACGTAAGGCGCCGCCTCATTAAATCCAACAGAGTTTTGCTCTTTTATTAGATTTAAATATTGGGGAAACAAATGCCCCCCACCGTTGGGCTCATGTGGCTCACACGTGATTGCAACGGTGTCACCTTTTCCACCGCTCGATCTCCTGGGAAGTTGAACCGTCCCTTCATGTCTTATAAATAGGGCCTTTGGCCCTTAAGATGACCACAGTTCCATCATCTTCTTGAGTCTTCTTCTTCCTTGAGAATTTAATTCTCTCCTCAGAGCTTAGATCTCTGTTCCCAGAACTTTCTCAGAGTTAAACTCTGTCAAAAATTGGTAAGAATTATAACCACGATTTAACTCTTAAAGAAACTCTTAAAAGAATCTCTTCTCGTTTTGGGGTTTTTAACCCATTAACAGAGCTTTGCTCTTCTTTTTGAAATTATCTCTTAGAGATCTTAAAAAAACTTTATTTAGGGAGACCGTGGGTCTTAAAGATTTTAGGGTTTTACCTTGTTGGCGGTTTTGATCTCTGAAGGTTTCTCTGGAATTTAATTCTAATATGTTTCCCATGGGGATTTTTAGGATTTAATTCCACTATCAGAGGAATTCAATTCCGGTTTGTTCTACAGAGCTTAGCTCTGACAAATTTCCTTTTTGAAAATTCTTCTGGGAATTTTATTCTGTTTTCTTATTTTCTTTTTAGGGTTCTTCTTGCAGATTTGAATATGTTGTAGAACACGTTCTTCGAGGCCATTGGAGTCATGAATTCCATTGTTCAATGAAAATTTTTATTAAATGAGAATCCTTTTGGATTCTTACAATGAGTGCCTGCCTCATCATTGATGGGGCATTACTTTGATTTGGTGGGGCCCATTGTCCCTTTCTCTTTAAACTGTGGTGACTTTAACATGCCAGAATGTAGTACAAATTTGGGTGTACGAAAATGCTAAAGTCTTGAACATTGTGTCGATAATTAACCCCCCCTTTTTTATAGGTACCATGGCTTTCGATTCTTCCTTCCCTACGTTCGCTCGAAGAGTGGTTTAGCCGATGAGCCTACAGATCGGGAAGTCATTGCGCTCATTCGGGATTATAACCCATAGCAGAAGTCTCTTCATTTGTGGGGGTCGTGGTACAGTCACATTATCCGGGGTCGGCACAGTTTTACTTGCATAGCGTCGTCAGAACCAATCCCGTCGATTCACTATGCTGACCTTCCGCAGGTCGCTTACACAGTAGAAGAGATCAACTGGACCTCGGAAAGTCGTCTCCAATCTTCCATGGCATCGATACCAGTGCAGCCACCGATGGCCCTAGACATTTTATGGCGTCACATATGCCAAGGAGAATCGTGTCCTTGGGGGTATGTTTATATCATAGGAATGACTCCCCATCATCCGGCTGGCTATCTGTAGTGGGCCTGTTATATTCTGTCGGTCAAGAAGTTGCTGCTACTAAAAACCGGGCTATATCCAGCGATCTATGCGTCCCTTTTTTACTACCATACCACTCATGTGTGGTGGTTCAAATCTTTTCTGGAGCAATGGAATATTCCGACCCACACATTTCTCTTATCGGATCGGTAGGTCTCAATATCATTGGAAGAATTCGTGGAGATATCTGGGTTACTCGTGAGAGGAGAGAATTATGAGAAATTCTTCCTCCAGAAGAGTATGTCTTCACTACCGAATCAGTGGTTTTGGGTCTTATCCCAGAGAATGTCGTTCGACACAAATTTCCGAGCTTGATCAAAGTGTTGAACATATATGAAAGCTTATTCTTGGAGTCTAGGGGGCACGGAGTTAGGTTCATAGACTTCATTGCTCGTTTCCTTCGTCCAGAGGCTTTATAGATGAAAGCCGTGAAGTTCGCCAAGCTCGATGATTCGTTCGGATTTGGCTTGGACAAACTACCGACCGCGGAGGCGGATTTAAAGTAATTTTTTTATTCTGGATACCCCAATCATCTCTTTCGCAGAGGTTGCCGCTCCAGGCATTGATGAGGAGCCGTTCTTCCTGGGGTTTATCGGCTTGTGTCTGAGCTGGTTTGCGCTTCCAATGCACCCCCATTATATGAGACCATTTATCTTTTATCCGGCTCATCGTATTATAGCGAGGACGCGCATGGCCGTTGGGATTGCAGGACTGGCTCACTTATATCATTGCTTGAGTCCGGCAGCCGACAACACTCAGCCAGGCGTGAAGCCCGTTAATCTCCCACTACATTACTTCACATCGTGGATCGAGATGCACGTGCAGGGTGCTTTTGGTGTGCATAAATGACCCAGATTTTATGAAGGATACAATTTTTCTCGGGTCATGCACTTGGTTGATACTTCTTCTTTAGACCCAACACAGCAGGAGGCTCGGCGATTACTTCTTCGCCCGCGCATGGTTGGGGACAGCATGACCTTTGTTGATAAAGTCCTGACCATCGGCAAAGAATCTTCCAAAGTGATCCAGCCGCTACACGAAGTTTTCAGGGATGGAGCTTCTGTATTGAGGGCTCAAAAGATCGTCCATTTGTATTCTATCAGGCCAGGTTTCCTGGTATTCAGATAGAACGCCTTGGTTTTTTTTATGAGATTTAATCTGCACCGTTTTGCCCAGCAATCGGGCTACAACCAAGGCGTTCCCCTCGAGGCATTCATTGTTGATCCAGTTACTACTGAGGAGGGTGTTCGCAATGCGGTGCACCATTTCATGCGTCTGAATACGGGGTCCCATTTCCTGATCAGCGAGCTGAGTCATATTCCAAAGGCCTCGAATGCCTACGTTTCCTGGTATCAGCATGCAACGGGGGTCGTCATCAAGGAGGAAAGGCGGATGCTTCTTGACCATAAGGATTCTGTTCCAGCCAGCAATCCCATGGTTCCGCTGAGGCAATAGACAGTCGTCCATCCTTCCTGGAGAGAGAGCAGTGCGGTCGTAGTTCCGCGAGCTTTTCCGGATAAGCCTTGATCGGATGCTCCTGCGACTATGGTAGTTGCGGCGTCCCTGGAGTCGGGCATTGGTTCGGAGATTTGGACCCGCCGTCCCAAGCAGCTTATTAAGCGAAAGCTTTTGTCGTCAGGGGTCGCTGTCAGGTCGCTAAAGAAGAAGCAATCTCTATTCTTAACTGATGTTGTATTGGCTCAGGAGCCTCATGCTTCTTATAGCGAAGGCATGTCCGAATACGGAACCAATGACTATTTTTTCGAATCCTCCATCGATGAGAACGTCGCCATGGATCTTCAGGCCGCCCTCGAATCTTCTGAAAGATTGGCCTGTGAGTAAGCATCGCTAGCTTCTCTGGCGGCGTCCGGTATATTCTATTTACACCCTTCTCTCTGTGTGTGTGTGTGTGTGTATGTGTGTGTGTGTATTTAAGAATTTATTATGATTTATTAACACTCTTCTCTTAACAGGAATTTCCACTGAAAAGGCTCTCTTAGCGTCCCTCAAGACATTTGCGGAGGAGGAGAGGCTCCGCGCTTTCATGGTCCTCGTAATTATTAGTTTCGCGACGCCTTTACATATTTAGTTTATTTTATTCACCACCTGACCCCCTTCTTCTTTCTTTTACAGGAACCACCACAACTCGTGTTGTTCCTAATATAATGCCAACCTCGGGTGATGGTGCGGAGGAGCCTTCAGAGCCACCGGCTATGGTTGAGGTCCTTTCAGGGCCAGCACGAGAGGCATCGCTGAAGTAGCCGATGATGGATGTGGTAGTAGATCTGGAGACCGAACCTAATTTGGACAAAGACGCTCCTCTATCGAAGGTCCTGAGGAGATTCATTCGTACAGCCAAAACTTAGAGGAAGCATAAAAAGCTTGCAACAAGGGAGCGTCAGGCTAACCTGGCTGTAGGCGCGGATTCGAGTGATGCTCAACCCTCTGACATCCCCGTGGAGGACGTTCTTTGTTCCCTGTCCACTGCTCATAAGCAGGTTGCGCGTGCGGCTCGCGAAGAGGCCGAGCGGTCACTTCAAGGTAAAACAGTGCACGGTCCCCTAGTAATATCCTTTTTCTTGAATTATAACACCCCCACTTTTTTTAACAGGGCCAAGTTTAGTTGGTGTCGTGGCAGGTGAAGTGCAGGCACTTGAAGTGCCTAGAGTTTCAGGCCTTCCTCTTGAATCCGGGACTGTTTTGACTGCCGCTTCTTCCCTTTGTGGATCCCTGATATCGGCGGGTGGTACGATCATGACGACGGCCCTTATCGATTCAGGGGACGAAGGTGCGGATGCTGAATCCACCTTCCCGATGAGGGTGGAAACCAAGAAAGCCGTCTTAGCCGGTGACACTCCAGACCTTATTATGGTTTCTGCACCATTAAGTATTTCTCGGACTATTACTTTTGATTTCTCACTCTTGTTAGGCATCTCTGCTGATATTTCCTGAATACAGGCGTGGTAGACCCCAGTGCCGTGCCGATTGAAGAATCACTGTCAGTCGTTGCCACAAATGTCACCGTTCCACCCCTCTCTTTTATGTCACCCCGAGTTCTCTCGGGTTTAATGACGGAAGGTAAAATTTTCTTATCTCTTTGTTTCAATGTAGATATTATTTTCTTGGATTAATTTCTTTACCATGTATCGTAGCAACCCTGCAAGAGTGCTTTTTGACCGTTTACACCAAATGTTAAGCTCACATTTCGCCTTCCAATCGGACTTCGTTTCCCCTTCAGGCGTTGGTTAGTATATTCTTCACCTGTTATTTCATCTTTCCATGAGCAAACTTTCTATTGCTAAGCTTCTCTCGTATTGATGTCAGTATTACGGCTCGAGGGAGAGAACGAAGGAATAACCGAACCCCCTGTTCTTCTTACCTTGCTATTTTGACCACTGGTATGGTAGATCCCGTCCATCGTAATTCTTCTTTATTTTTCAGGTTGAAATCTAACCCTTCTTTGTGCATGCTTCATTCTGCAGCAGCTACACCGGCTTTGGCTCCCCTCTAGTCTGGCATTTCTATGCCCGTAGGGCCCTTTGCTAAGCGTCAACTTCCAGGGGTGCGGCGAATAGCAGGCGGATGTTAAGTGAATTTATCGACGATCTTAACGTTGAAGCCCTCACTTATGATGCTGATTTTGTTGACGAAGTCAACCCTATGCTGGCGACGCTTGTGAATTTCCACAATGAAGACTTCATCGGCATTTGGGTTGACTATTGTAAGCAGATTGAGGCTTGTTTGCATGAGATCGAACACAAGCGTTTCACTCCTGAAGCATTAAACTCGAAGGCTTAACTGATCGCATAGATCGAGAAAAGTGCCGATTCCATTCAATACTTCGAGCAAAAGTTGGCCCTGAAGCGAAAGGAGCATGAGACAACTTTTGGCGAATCCAGCCAACTGTGCACCCAGGTCGAAGAGAATGCCGTGCAGCTGCAAGTTATTTTTGAAAATATTCAAAAATGTGTTTCTAATGGACTGGCGTTGAGGCAGAAACTCTACTTTACCGAGCAGGGCATGCGAGATTACGAGGTTGCTAAGCAGGAAATTGCTGAGAAGCTTTCATCATGTTTGCAACAACGGGCTCAAGTCGAAGCGAGGCTGGCTGCAATAGTTGCACGCGAGGAGGAGCTGCGGGAAGAAAATGAGCAGGTTGCCAATTTACTGAAAGCCTCGCCTTCTTAACGGTTAGAATTGTATTTCCCATTTTTCTTTACATAAATGTAAACTGTATCTCTTAAACATTTCGATTTATGAATAAAGAATTCACATTTTTTTTGTGCATACGCTCCTCTGTGTTTGATGTCTTAGTTTAGCGCCCATTAGTTTATTTACCCATCTCGGAGTTAGTAGTTTATGTACTCATTTCAGAGTTCGTAGTTTATTCACTCGTTTTGGAGTATCTAGTTTATTCACTCATTTTGGAGTTTGTATTTTATGTACTCATTTCGGAGTTTGTAGTTTATTCACTCGTTTCGGATTTTCTAGTTTATGTACTCATTTTTGAGTGTTTTTAGTTTACCTCCCTTGGGTTTACAGGCAAACTTGTCCTAACGTTATATGCAGATAACCCCCATTCTTTACGACAAAGATCCGTTAGGTTTGTGGTACTAGGGTTTTAGTCCGTGGTACCGTCGCGTTGGCTGATGTATTCCTCGATATACAGTCTTTAAGCCGCTGTTGGAGTAGCCCCGTGACTGTCGTGTGTTTGATCCCTTCGAGGGCTGGACAAGACGTCTTCAAGTAATCTCCTTAGGTCATATTACCATCGAAAGAGCAAACGTTAGGAATTTGCCATGACGTTTTTACTTGAGGTTAGGCTCAGTTTGGAGCCGTGATGAGTCATAACCACTCCGCTCTGGTGTGGGATGATCTCCGATAGTCTTTTAGGCTTTATATGAGTTGTCGTCAAGACCCGAAGCTGAGAATATACCGTCACTTCATTTTTGTTTTAACGATGTCGTTCCGTTCCTTTGCTGAAGTAGGGTAGACATCTATAGGACTTCTATGCTGTATGTATTGCAATTGAAGTCCGGAGCTCGAAATATGCCATTGCTCCAATTTCATTTGATAGACGCATCCGCATCCTGCTGAGATGAGAGTGAATGCTGTGATATTCTTTAGGTTGTATATCTGCCGTCGAGACTTGGAGCTAGGATTTTGCCGTTACTCCATTTTATCTTTGACAATTGGGTCTTTGTTGACGTTGCGTCTGCATCCTGCTGGCATGAGAAGTACGTCGCTCTGATCTTTAGGCTGTAGATGTTTCCATTAAAATCTGAAGCTAGGATTTTGTTGTCACTTCATTTTTATTTGACCCTTAAGATTTTGTTGACGTTGCATTTGCACCGAGAAGGAATGTCGAGCTGGAGTCAGGATTTTACCTTGACTCCTTTTTTGTTTTGGCTCCTTGGAGCTTTGTTGACGTTGCATCTGCTTCCAGTCGGAATGAGAAGAACGTCGGGTTGATCTCTAGGCTGTACATGTTGCCATTAAGATCTGGCTCACTGTTTGATGGAGCCTGGTGGGAAAATATGGTACCCTTCTTTCATTTGTGCCCATGGTTTGTATACAGGGGTCGGTGTGGACCTACCTGCAGGACAAAAAAGTTTCATTTCATTTTTTTTATTTCTTTCCGCGATACTTTATCTTTTCAGCTTTTATGTCACGAAAGTCGCGATTGCCCAATCATTTTGGCTATTTAACGCGGTGCCCAATCATTTCGGCTATATCGTTTTTTACTCACTATTTTTTATTGCGGGTTGCCCAAATATTTCGGCCGTTTCATATGAATATATTTTTTGCTCGCTGATTTTTATTGCGAGTTGCCCCATCATTCCGGCTATTTCATATGCATTTTTTTTGCTCGCTGATTTTGTTGCGTGTCGGGGACTTGGGTCCTGATACCAATTTTGGCATTAATATCTCTACGACTTGAATATTGCCAGGAGCGAATCATCATTTGCCGTGAGTGGACATAAAGTTTGATATCTTTTTAGGCATCAGCATCGCTACGATTGGAATATTGCCAGAATCAACTAATCATTTCCTTTGGCTGAGTTGAACAAAGGCGGCTTACCAAACAGGGTTAGGATCCTGTCGACTAAGGCTTTTTGAATTTATGAGCTGTAAGGGTATCATAAAGGTATTTCTCCCTATGAGTCGTGAGGACCTCGTAGGTGTACTTTCTCCTTAAGAATCGTGGGGATTCCTGTTCATATCATAATATTGCATTATTATATTCCCCATTCTTATTCATTTTACAAATAAACAGGTGCTTTTGACCCATGTCTGCTACATAGTTGCAGGTTACAGGTTCTCGGAACAAAAACAGTGAAAAAGATAAAAAGACGATGAAAAGTGAGACTAAGACCAACAAATGGAAAGATCTTGATCATGCCTACAGTTCGAAGACTAAACTAAGATCAATGGAAAATTTCACAAAGTACAAAGGCAGCGCAAGGTTCAAGACTTCGTCACGAAGCAAGCGGTAAAAGTCCACGACTTTATTCACTGTGGAAAACTGGAAGAAAACCAGAAGACATTCTGAAGAACCAACTGAATAAAATAGAGGAAAACTGCAAGAAGACCAAGAATTGAAAAACTGAGCACACAAGCTCCCTATACGGCCGCGGAACCGCGGCCAAACCGGGCTATTGGCCGCGGATCCATGGCCGTCCGTTGCGCGTGCGTGGCGCATGTCGGTGGTGTCGGTGCTACGGTGCATTTATTAGGTTTTTCTTGGGGTAAAATTGTAATTGCAGATGTGAGTCGATTGTAACCCTAGGGTTTCTATGTTCTATAAATAGAAACCCTAAAACCTGTTTTAGGTTATGCCTCTTCTTGTGCCTCATTTCATTATATCAAAATACAAATCTGTAAATTTCTGCAATGTATGAAGAGAGCATCAAATAAAAATTAGAGTAAGTTTTCTATTCTTGCCCTAGTTAATTTTATTATCTGCCCAAGTATAATTTTCTATTGCTGCCCAAGTTTAGATTTAATTCTCTGCCCTAGTTAGATGTTAGAAATTGTTTTTCAATTCCCTAATGAGTGAGTAGTCTCCTCGCATGTTAGGGTTAGATTTGGGGAAGGCTTGAGAGATGAAGATCTCTCACCCCTTTCTTGCCCATCACATGTTTTTATAGGACTCCATGCATACATGCACACACCGCTCCTTACGGCACCCTATTCCACGAGGTAGCGGTGATATCGTAGTATAAAGGACCGGTTGAGCGTGTTTTTCATGGAGGTTAGGGTAAGGATTAAGAAAGGAAGGAAAAGAACCTAGAGGAAGAAACATCGTTTCTTCCCTATGGTACTAATCCACTTTATTAATTATTACCATAACACCTCATAGATCTTAAACAGGGCATAGAAAGCGGTGAGGAATATTGACTTTACAAACCTAACCTAAACCTAACCCTAGCAAGATTTTAGTTTAGATCAACTTAGTTTTTAGATTTAATCAATCCGAAAACAATCGGAATTAACTCGTTAGACCAATTAGAGAATACACAAAATCCCTGTGGACCGACCCATACTCACCGGCTAGCTACCAAGCGACGCCGTTCTTGATTGCGGTTATAAAATATTCTTCGAGACAAATCAAATGGCGTCGTTGCCGGGATGGCGTTGTTATTTTCTTTTTGTAATTTCGGGTTAATATAAAATTGAAAAATCATAAAAACTGAAAAATATAAAAATATAAAAATTTATCATCTTGTTATTTTGTGAAGGGTATTTTCGTGTGAATTTTGCAGGATCGACGAACAAGTTCGGATCTGGAAAAATCCAGAGATCAAAACAGAAAACCCTAGATATGAGCAACAGAGGAAAATCAAAACAGAGGAACAGAAAAAATCTCGAGAACAGAACCGTCGACACGACCGCGTTTCCGCCGCCGGAGGGACCATTTGGCCGCGCATCCGCGGTCTTCTGACGTCATCAGCAGACCAGAACCCCTCTGTTTGCTTCCTTTCTCTTTCTCTGCAACCCCTCATATCTCCTCTGTAAATTTGCCTGCAGGATTCTTTGCACTTAAAAAAATCTCTCCCCTTCCAATAATTGATCTTGTGCAGGATTCTTTGCGCCGCGCTAAAAAAAAATTGTTTGCAAGTGTTTGATTATGTTTACTTCTTTGCATACTTTAAATTGACTTTAAGGGTCTTGAACACCAATCTAGATTTGGTGGGGATTTCATTACCCTTCCCAGGACCCCAGAAATTACATAAGGCATATTGCATTGACCATCATTTAATTAAAAAAAGATTAGACTCAGCCCTAAGGACTTCGTGCTCAATAGGACAGTGGAATAGTTGTAGGCATCGACCGTTGATCCTAACCTGACTTTGTGGTGTCTAGGCAAGTGTGTCTAAGGAAAGTGGTTACTTAATTAGGCCCACTACTTACGTAGTGAAGAACTTCCCACTTACCTGGCACTTACCTGGCCACAATTGGCGGTGAAGAGGCGGTTTGAGGTCCTACTTCTTGCCCTTTGGAACAGTTAGGAGCTGTCTAGCTGACCTAGGTGAACCTAGATCTAGGCCTGATTGTGCATTTGTGGTTGATTGAACGTGTGTCTAAGCCTTTTATTGAAAATCTTTTTTTTGCAAAAAGCTCCACATAAAAAAAACACAAAAAGAAAAAAAGAATTTTTTTTTACAAAAACTTGCAACTTGTCGCTAAGAAATCCGTGCACCCCACATTCTTTTTCTTCCCCTTTCCTACATCATGGGTACTCCACCTCCTAAAACACTTGCCGAACTTTGGTACCCTCAACCAAACTTTGCTTCCTACGCGAATTGTTTTGGTCGAATTACGGACGACCCCTCCATGCCCAAAATTTCTTTGAAAGATCAAATAGAAACGTCTAAGAGAAACAATTCGACTCCACAATCCACTTTGTATCAACCATTTCAACCTTCACAACCTTCTTACGTTGATACCCCTTTTTCGAGTCATGTTGTAACTCCGAAACCCATGTCTATCGCTGAAGATATTGAACAATCTCGTAACCGATCTTTCACTCGTTTCAACACTTCCAATTCTTGTGATCAACAAATCCATTCACCTTTTTATCCAAATGTCGATCCTACTCCTGTCCAACCATTCAATTCCAACCAGTCCTACCCGACTTTCGCACCTTCCCTAGACATTGCTTCTACACAACCATTTGGGAGTTTCACGTATCCAAACAATTTTGAATCTTTTACTGAAACCCCTTCACAACCCATGTCTAGTCTGGAACAGTTGTTGGAAGCGTACATTGCAGCAACAAACCGACAGATGAGGAATTTGGATGCGTCCATTGCCGCCCTTATGCAACCTAGTGAACCGGTAGCTAGTTTTCAACTAGCTCCAAATATTCCAATGTATGATGATGCGGTTGGACAGAGTGCGAATTTGAGTGGTGAGAGTGAGTTCTACACACTTCCAAATAAAACCTACACATCCTCAATTGAATCCCACAACTCCGGTTTTCAAACAAGTGTCCTAAATGATTCACCAGTTGAAAATAAAACGTTTAATGAGTTGTGTGATTTTGTAGTGCTTGATTTTCCAGATTGTGAAGGGTCTCTTTTGAGTGAAACCATCACCAATCCTTTCGATCTCTACACCTCCAATTTAGAACCTGAATTGATAAATATCCATGCTTTTGATGAGGTGTCCAAAAAAATTGATTTTCACTTGATTGAGGATATTGACACAGGGAATATTTTGGATGATGAACCCGTAGATTTGACTGAAATTTTATCTCCAATTCATCATCCCGAGTCATTAAATGTTTCTCCCGAACTTCATATGCGTCTTGATTTTGATGATAATTGCATGGATGAGATAACTTTTGAGGAGAATTATGAGGATAGTATTGAGGAGAGTATTGAGGATAATATTGAGGATGAACCATTGTTGTTTGATGTGTCGGATTTTCCAATTCATCCTCCTGAACCTTTAACTGTTATACTTCCTAAATCACCCCCCTCATCCTTCCGATCGTTCCGACCATGCAAAAGATCATGCAGGAGGACCGTGAGCTTGAAAAATTTCTGTTTGATCACAACAGTTTTGACGCCACTAGTGCGTTCCTCTTTGAATCTGACACAGTTCTCACAGACGATAACGATTATGAGTTTTTCACTTTTTCGGACGATTTTGAAGACTCACCGCCTGAGTTTGAGTCCTTTGAATTTTCAGATGAGTTAGTTGAACCATCAGACTAGGTTGCTTACAGTAATTTTGAACCATTGATGGAATCCTTCAAGTTCGAGACAGATTACTTAGGTGAGAATAAGACTATCCCTAAATCACTCCCTTTTGTCCTTCCTATCGTTTCAACCACGCAAGAATCCGTCGCGTTTTCATTTTCAATGGATGGTTTACCAAGTTCAAAGTACCCATGTTTTCTCGCGAATCTTAAGGGATTTGACCCCATTTCTCGACGGGTTGATAAATTAGCACAATCGCTTTTAACACATCGGTCATCACAAATTGCGCTAATTTATTCACTCAATTTACACCATCAAGTTCGTGCTACACTTCTTTATCTTTTCCGCCATTCTTCTCCGAATATACCGAGACCATATTCCACTCTTCTTCCCATACGGTCTCGTGTGCTTCTCATTTCCTTTCTTTACACTCCATTCTTCCACCAACCCTACCATTATCACGATAGAATTTTTGAATAGTTGGTGCTAACCTTTGGCTTGTGTAAGGCCTTGTATAGTTTGATTTTTCTCCTCTCTAACTCTGAACTTTATTGCTTCAACAGTGGAAACACTGTCTCACTTAAGTTTGGGGGGACCTTTTTGTATATATATATTTTTGTTTTGTTTAAAAAACCCATAAAAATTATAAAATTTATAAAAAAAACTATAAATAAATAAATAGGGGAGTGCCGACATTTTGACCCTCTTGGTATAGCCTGACAGTGAGGACACCGTCAAGTTTAAGTTTGGGGGTGTGCTTGGTAAGCTTTCTTTCTTCACATTCATGTGTATATTTTTGCATTTGCATATTTATTTTAAAACCCATAAAAAATTGAAAATTTTAAAAATTATAAAAATTGAAACATTCAATTTTGGCCATATTTGACTTAAGTTAGACATGATGGTTAACTAGCTAGGAACAACTAGATCTTAGATTTAGGAAATTAAAAACCCTAAAAATAACCTTTCTTAAAATTTAACGGTAGAAAGTATATATCTTTGTAGTTTATTTAGAAATAGGCAAATTTCGAGTTGATTTCTTGGGCTAAGTTAAAATAAGGGAAAAGTATTGATATTTTTATTAAAGTATAAGTTTGAAAAATAATTCCTAAGGTTAAGTCTAAATTCTGAAAATATATACCCTACAAATTGCACAAACACGAACCTTGAAACTTGGAATAGTAGAAGAGACCTTGAAATTCTCTTGTCTAAAGTCCTTAGTACGAAGAAAAATAAAATAAAAATACAAGTGTGAATAAAGAGATAAAAAAAATGAATGAACACTGGTTTTTGTAATTACTTAAGGCTGCATTAATAGAAAAAATATTTAGCGAGGGTGCTTCATCACCTAGTGCCTTAGACCAACTGGTTTGGGAGTCACTGCTAAAGCCTTAAGTGTTACAAGACTAGGAATTACGCTTTAATGTGCAAACACATTTTGTAATCGGTTGTTGGTACCTCAAGAAGTATTAATGGTCGCATGAAGAATGCGTGAGCAATTTCATCTAAAAATTCACCAACTAAAAATACTTTGGATGATGGACAAGAGTATAAGAGCTTGAATTGAATTTCCAAGTGTAGGGGTGATTCATACACACACGTAGGGGTATGTGATTGGGGTTTAGATGAAAGATATGAATCAAACATATGACTTATATTTTTAGTAGAGATGATAAAAATTCCGAAGTTGAGATAGAACCCTAGAAGGAAAACTTAAAAGGATGCCAAAAGCTAAGTAAATCCATAAGAATATATATAATCTTAAGTTAAATGATAAGGAAGCGTGAAAAATACGGGTGGATAATTTATGAGTCGAAAATAATAGAATTTATTGTTAGAAAACCTAATTGGAGAATGAAAGTCAATAGGACGAATTGATAGGATTTAATGGGTAGTATCCGCTGAAACTCTCAGGAGACAACACTCCTCCTACTAGGGATACCTAGAGGTTTAACGGCTTATTGCACGAGCTCAGTGCAATCGCGTTTCCCTGCGAAAGTGAGGCTAGGTCTTTTTCGAGAATAAAATTAGGTTTGCTCGAGGACGAGCAAAAGATAAGTTTGGGGGTATTTGTTCATATCATAATATTGCATTATTATATTCCCCATTCTTATTCATTTTACAAATAAAAATGTGCTTTTGACCCATGTCTGCTACATAGTTGCAGGTTACAGGTTCTCGGAAGAAAGACAGTGAAAAAGATGAAAAGACGATGAAAAGTGAGACTAAGACCAACAAATGGAAAGATCTTGATCATTCCTACAGTTCGAAGACTAAACGAAGATCAATGGAAAATTTCACAAAGTACAAAGGCAGCGCAAGGTTTAAGACTTCGTCACGAAGCAAGCGGTAAAAGTCCACGACTTTATTCACTGTGGAAAACTGGAAGAAAACCAGAAGACATTCCGAAGAACCAACTGAATAAAACAGAGGAAAACTGCAAGAAGACCAAGAATTGAAAAACTGAGCACACAAGCTCCCTATACGGCCGCGAAACCGCGGCCAAACCTGGCTATTGGCCGCGGATCCGCGGCTGTGCGTTACGCGTGCGTGGCGCGTGTCGGTGGTGTCGGTGCGACGGTGCATTTATTAGGTTTTTCTTGGGGTAAAATTGTAATTACAGATGTGAGTCGATTGTAACCCTAGGGTTTCTATGTTCTATAAATAGAAACCCTAAAACCTGTTTTAGGTTATGCCTCTTCTTGTGACTCATTTCTTTATATCAAAATTCAGATCTGTAAATTTCTGCAATGTATGAAGAGAGTATCAAATAAAAATTAGAGTAATTTTTCTATTCTTGCCCTAGTTAATTTTATTATCTGCCCTAGTATAATTTTCTATTCCTGCCCTAGTTTAGATTTAATTCTCTGCCCTAATTAGATAGTTAGAAATTGTTTTTCAATTCCCTAATGAGTGAGTAGTCTCCTCGTTTGTTAGGGTTAGATTTGAGGAAGGCTTGAGAGATGAAGATCTCTCACCCCTTTCTTTCCCATCACACGATTTTATAGGACTCCATGCATACATGCACACACCACTCCCTACGACACCCTATCTCACGAGGTAGCGGTGATACCGTAGTATAAAGGACCGGTTGAGCGTGTTTTCCATGGAGGTTAGGATAATGATTAAGAAAGGAAGGACAAGAACCTAGAGGAAGAAACATCGTTTCTTCCTTATGGTTCTAATCCACTTTATTAATTATTACCATAACACCTCATAGATCTTAAACAGGGCATAGAAAGCGGTGAGGAATATTGACTTTCCAAACCTAACCTAAAGCTAAACCTAGCAAGATTTTAGTTTAGATCAACTTAGTTTTTAGATTTAATTAATCCGACAACAATCGGAATTAACTCGTTAGACCAATTAGAGAATACACAAAATCCCTGTGGACCGACCCGTACTCACTGGCTAGCTACTAAGCGACGCCGTTCTTGATTGCGGTTATAAAATATTCTTTGAGACAAATCAATTCCTAAGTGTGTTTCTCCTTTGTGAGTCTTAAGGAGCTCATGCAGGTTTTTTTCCTCCTCACAAGGTTGAGAGGACCTTGCAAGCGCACACGATTTTTTTTTACTTTACGAGTTTGCGACTTTTTCGGGTTTTCACAAACTCGCCGGCAGTCCTGCTGTTTTTACTCACGGCGTTCTTTTGGGTTTTCATCCGTGCCTATTTTACTTGTGGAAATACCATTTTTCTTTTTCTTTTCTCTCTCTTTTTTTAAACGAGATTGTGCCCTTTCAGCTTTTCACAAACTCGCTGGCAGTCCTGCTGTTTTTACTCACGGCGCCCTTTTGGGCATCCGTACCCATTTTTCTTGTGGACATATCGTTTTTCTTTCTTTTTTTAATTTTTTAAACAAGATTGCGCCCTTTCGGTTTTTCACAAACTCGCCGGCAATCTTGCTGTTTTTACTCATGGCGCCTTTTCGGGTTTTCATCCGGGCCCATTTCGCTCGTGGACATAACGTTTTTTTTGCGAACGATGGAACCCTTTTAAGTAGTTTCGCCGTAGGTGACCCATCTGTTTGCCGGTGGGATTTGGGGGTGGCTTCATCGCTGGAGTAACTATGTAGGCGGCAAGACTTGAGTAGCAATCTTTCCTGCTAAGACTTCGATTGCAATATAGATCTCAAGAGAATATGTCTCCGTATTTGGGGCGATGCACTAGTTTATGGACGTTCCGGTCTATTATTGTCATACTTGAGGAGGAATTTTAATTTAGGGACTTTTCGGTCCATTATCTCCATGTTTGAGGCAAAATTTTAGTTTAAGGACTTTTCGGTCCATTATCGCCAATTTTTGAGGTGATATTTTAGTTTAGGGATATCTCGGTTCATTGTTAGTTTAGGGACTTCTCTATCCGTTGTTACTATATTTGAGGCAGATTGTTAGTTTAGGGACTTCTCGGTCCAATGTCGCCGTTTTTGGGGCGACGGAGCTTTTTTGTATACTATTCTCAGAGTTCTGACTCAGGAAGATAGCGAGTGGACACGAGTGTCGTCATCTATCATAGACCTAAGTTGTGAATCGTCAAGCATAGTATTTTTTGAGGAATCAGCCATTTATTGGCCGGAAGGGTCTTTCACCATGCATATCTATGAGTAGGTAGGCTCCTTCTTGGTAGACTTTGTCTATGATGTACGGGCTTCATACTTCGGCTCAAATTTCCTCTGTTTTGCATGATTGGGGATCATGGGTCTTTTGACGACTAGCACGAGTTCGTCTTGGCGGAATGTTCTCAGCCTGGTCAGTTTTTTGTATGACCATGTCATTCTCGCCTTATAAGTCTCCAGATTTTGCTGTACTATAAGGCGATTTTCGTTGAGGGCGTCGAGCTCCTCAAACTGAAGATGAGCATTTTCTTCATCTGTCAGCTCGTACTGAACCGCTGCTCATAAAGAGGGAAGTTCTATTTCCAGGGGAAGGACTGCTTTATGTTGGGATTCCTTAGCACCCTACTGGGTTTTCACAGCAACTACCATGAGGAATTTTAAAATTTCTAAAGTCCTAATGAACCCTAACCCTAGGATCAAGCTAAAGTAACTAGACAATATAACATGTAATCTACCATTGCACTAAGTGAATGAGGACTACAAGCTTTGTAGACCGGTCCTTCACTTCTAAAGCTCCATGTAGAAGTCCCTTCGCTACGAGTGTTGATCTCCCGAACTCTTGTATGGTTTCCCTTGGAGAAATGAACAAGCTTGCTCGAAATCTTCGAGGCCGAAGATGATCTATGTCGAGGAGACTCAAAACCCAAGCTACCTCTTTACTAGGTCAAGAACTTTGTGAAGAGAACACCCTATACTACCCAAGCAAGTGTGTAGGATGATGAAGTAGAAAGTCGGCTCACTTTAGATTTTATTTTCTCACTCATTTTCACCATTTATCAAAAACCTAGAAAGCTTTTGAGTTGAGATGAAGAAGAAGAAGAAGCTAAAGAATAAATCAAGTGGTGAATTATGCAACCATGGGTGAGTTAATATCATATCTTAAACCCTTGTAAAGACTTAACCATGTGTTAGGATAATGGTTAGGTTAATAAATATCTTAAGCAAGACAAATTAGTGGACTTAGTCAATGGATTCTACAAGCTTCTCCAAGCTTCATCTATAAACTAATTTCCATCTAATTTGATTAACTTAAAATAAATAAAACCCTCCATTATCATATAACATGGTGTGAGTCTCATACACCCATGTTGCATGTGGCATCAAGCATGACACAAACTATGTACACAAGTATATATCACATATATACTTAATACACTATCAAGTGAGAAAAGCAATCTTAAGTGAGCTAATGCTAGTCAATGCAAATTAATATAACAAATATATAATTATACATTAGATTATTAAATCGACACTTGATTTAACAATCTGGTTATATCACATATAACCGACTAATATTATGTGTATCAATTTATCGAATCAACACTTGATTTGATAACCCGACTATATTAAATATAACCGAACGATGATACAAATCGCGAGAATAGAATACGGTATCGCATACGCGTATTAATCTCGGTCCCGCACATATCAAATATGTACTCCTACTGCTTTTCGCCTGAGCCAGGAAGTCTCTGTGTTGGACTCTAAAGACTTGTCAATACGCCGGCAGTAGGTGATGATCATATCAAACACCCACAAGCCGCAAGAGGCGTGCTAAACGTAACGGCCACCCGGGTATTGAGCGATCAGAAGATCAACAAGCAAGCCTGCTCATACTCCTGCGAATCCAATCAGTAACACTTACCGTACAGTCCGGTCTCTTCGTCTGATATGTTGCATATCTCGTCTAGGGGTGTTAATCGTCTGACCCTAATAGCTTGATAAGTCATGCCGATGTAAGGTCCATAACGGGCGTGAAACTACTGATAACACTTACCGGTAAATCACATATACCCTGGCCAGGGATTTCATTTATGACCAATCGAGCATAGCGCAACATCAACCCCCAATACCGGGAGAGACGAATCCCCTCCGATCATACATTGCCTCCATGTGACTCGGGACTGTACCTAAAAACCACCTGTTTGCACGACTCAGTAGAGCCGTGGTAGGGTGGAAATCAACGCATAGTGGGAGACACAGAATACTCTATGACGATCTCGGGTCGACAGACTAACCTGTACCAGTGTCACCAGAGAACTGCTATCTGATGTGAGGCATAAAACCATCTAGGAGTTCTCGGCGAGTCCGTTCAGTGTACCCAGTCTCTACTGAGCACCCGTATACCATCTCTGATGTCAAACACCAATGGATATGGGATCATCCATCGCCCAACACATGGGTCGAGAAGCTATACGCTAGCCTACTCTGGAATATCGATGCCCCGTCTCGATATTCCCATGACTAGGAGCATTGAAGGATGAACTCATAGACCACCCAGGCCCCACTATTATGATCTGCATCATAATCCTAGAAGTTAAGTACACATTCTAAGGGCTTTATCAACATGTAACAGAGAGACAGTAAGTGCACATGTTAAGATAAAGAGCAACCAAATAGCTTACTATCATGTCGAGCAAGAAAGTCCTCCCTATATATGTCCAAGCATCCACTATAATATACATCTCATGTACAATAATGGCCTCTAGGGCATACATACAACTAACAATCTCCTACTTGCACTAAGGCTAGTTGTTGCAGTATAGCATACCCAACGTCCTTATAAAAGTCTCTCACAAGAAAGGCCTCGGTGAGTGGATCCGCCGTGTTAACTTCTTAGTCTACCCTCCTAACCTCGATCTTTTAGAGATCAACCATCTCCTATGATCAGGTGATACTGCCTTAGATTATTTCTGGGTCACTGATGGGACCGGGGTTCGTAGGCCAAAGCCACACCTCCATTGTCATACAATGGTAGGAACCTAGTTCATCTTATGAACAAATATACACCCAAACTGCCTCTTTGGTAGTATCTTTGATAGAGATGTATCAAGCCTTTATCGTCTAGTTTGCCCCGGTATTTGGCTTGGAACTCTTCCAACATACCATCCCTCCACTGAGGGTAAAGACAATTCCTGTGACCGACTTTCAGTCGTCCTTACCAACTTGGAAGCTATCCAGCGATTCTCCCCAGGTTCGATTGATACCATCTCACTACACCTAGTGAGAATCCTAACATCCACTTAGATATATCTCATTGATCCAAAATCTAGGATTTAGGAGGTATCACCTTGATCCTATATGGAGAATCGATGTGATAAGAGGAGATTGACCGAGTGTAGCATAGGAAACTCCTTTTCTATTAAGAGTATGTCGTCCATGTACAATACGAGGAAGACCACTTTACTCTCTACTATCTTTTTGTATATGCAAGGTTCATCTACCATTTTGATGAAGTCAAACGCTTTGACTATCACATTAAAACAGATGTTCCAACTCCGCGATGCCTGATTTATCCTGTAAAGCAACTTGCACATGTTTCCGCTGTTCCCACTGTCTATGAAGCCTTCTGGCTATGTACTTATAGACGCTCTCTTCTAAATCAGTATTCAGAAAAGCAATCATGACACCCAACCGCCAGATATCGTAGTCATGGTATGCAGCAATGGCAAGTAGGATCTGGATGGACTTAAGAATAGGTGCTGGATAAAAGGTTTCATTAAAAACCACACCTGGTTAATGATGAGAACCGTTTAAAACAAGTTTAGCTTTGAAAGTCTCAACTTTTCCTTCTACACCAAGTAATCTTCTCAAGATACACTTGCTCCTGATGGGGATTTAACCCTTCAGATATAGCAACCAAAGTCGATACTTTGTTGGTGTATATAGATTCCATCTCAGATCGCTTAGCATCTAGCCGTTCTTATAGATTCCCCACTCATGATGGCCTGCTCGAAACTAGTTGGGTCATCATCTCATGATGCAATCCTCGCTCTTACTGTCATTGAGAAAATCGTAGTATCTCTCAGGCGGACGAGGAACCCTACCAGATCGGCGAAGAGGCTGGGGTTCGTCGGGAACTATTGAATCCTTCGGTTCTACGAAATCATCAGCTGTAGTTTCTATAGCTGGAACTCCTTTCAGTTCTATATAATTGACCTTGCCTCGAGCTTGTCCGGATTTTGCTTTTAGACATAGACCGGACAACCTAAATCTTAACTTGCTTAAGAGATGGGCTCTTCCCATACCATATCTCATATGGAGTGGTAGGCACTGATTTGATTGGAACCCAATTCAATAGGTATGCAGCTTCCCAAGTGCATAATCCACAAAGGAAATAGGCAACTCAGTAGTACTCATCATAGAGTGAACCATATCTAATAGGGTACGATTGCTTCGCCCCGATACACCGTTGTGCTGTGGTGTATATGGAGGAGTAATGCTGAGAGAGAATCTCATTCTCCTTTTTGAAATAGTCCAGGAATTCCATCCACAAGTATTCTCCTCCCTGATCTCATCAAAGGACATAATACTTATACCCAGTTTTGGTTCTCTACTTCTGACTTATATTATTTGATTTTCTCAAAAGCTTTAGACTTGTGTTTCAACAGGAATACATGTCCGAATCTTAAGAGATTATCAATGAATGTAATGAAGTATAAAGAACCAGTCCTGGCATGTATAGATAGGAGACCATATACATCATCATGTATCAGTCCCAAGGGTTCACTAACCCTTTCTTTGTTTCAAGTAAACAGAGCTATGATCATCTTATCTTTGTGACATGACTGGTAAGTTTCACAAGATGTAAATTCAAACTGATTTAAATATGCATCTTAATGTAACTTAGCTAGTCGGGTCGCATTGATATGACCTAGTCTACAATGCCATAAGTAGGATTCATTCATTTCTGAACTCTTCCTCTTGTGTGTGTTCTATACATTGAGAACTGTGGTTTGATTTAGAACGTATATGTCATTAGATAACGTGCCTGAATCGATCAACTCTTTGATAGAGGAAAAGTTTAAAATATTATCCAACAATACAAAATTATATCCTTCTTTAGTAAATAAAGAAACTGATATAATTTTGCATATCTGGTTCGGTAACTAATAACATTCATTCAGAATCAATGTATTTGGTAATACAAGGTGATATTTGCCAACTGATCTGGCTGCAATAATTGCACTATTCTCTATACTTAGAGACATATCACCCAATCTCAGTTTTCAACCTTTCTATTGCCCATGTAACAGATTACATATAGGGGATCCTGATCCAGTATCAAATATCCAGGACGTAGAGGATATTGAGAAACGGTTCTCTGTAACGAACACACCCGAAAAAGATGCATCAACATGCACTTTCTCCATTTGGACGGCATGCGAATCCTGGTATTCCCTTATTTTCCTGCTCGGTCTTATAATAATTATAAGTTGGAACGGGACCAACGTTCCCCAGCTTAGTATAACAAGCGGGTTCGGTCAATACATCCATATTATTATCTTGATTAAGGCGTGACATGGTCGCTACCTGGAGAGAGAGAGAAGAAAACACTCTGCGTGCGCTCTTGCAAGATTAGATTGGTTATATATTTTAACTAATCAGGATGGCTCCCACTGTTTTTATTAAATCTTCCTTCAAACCTTAAAAGGAAAGACTAGCCGGGATTAATTACACCCTACAAGTTCGCCAATCTTTCAGCCAGGCTAGTGCCGGTACTTTGAGGGAGGTTCCCCGTGCTTTCGCACGGACCTAATTAAAATAAACCTCGTTTTCCCAGGGGCTTAACCCCGTTGACACCTTTCTAGACACCTACTTGATCGGCTAATTGTAAAGTGCAAAACTCTCCCAGGAGTAACTATTACTCGCAGTGGGTATCAGGATCCAACTATCTCATAGAAGGTATGCAATCTCATTGCAAATTTCAACACTTGAAACTCCCGATAATGGTTTTTACCCCTAGCGACTTATGACCTTAACTATGGTCAACAAATTATAAGCACTAGTCAAGCTCTACCCGTCATTTCATAATTAATTAGACCTAACCACATGACCCTTAACTATGGTCAACAAAGTCACATGACGGTCCTAACTAATCGTATCATATGCTGTGTAGGAAGACATCAATTAGCTACCGTACACTGTGTAAGACCATGCCACGCACCCTACATATTCGCGGGGAGGCGGAATATATGAAAAAAATTTATCAAAGCTTCGTAACATGGACTTGAGCACACGGATCGTGTCTAAACCATTACTAGCAAACTACGAGAGGTTTAACTACTCGGATTCGAAGTTATACCTCACGTTACTTATCCTTTGGGTCTTCATCGCTGTCCTCCACACCTCGTCGGCTCTATGGAACATGGGTACCTCAACGGCCTCCTCGAGTCAAAGACGATCCACCCGAGAGTCTATAGTCCGAGCTCCTATCTCGAATCTGAGATAACTACGGCTTCTAGTTTTCTAATCTAGAAGTCCTAGAGGGTGTAGAGTATTTAGATGGATTACTTAGTCACTTAACCCTGATGATTCTCAACTCATGAAAGCTTTTAGGGTTTGAGGAAGAAGATGAAAACTTGAGGAGAGAGAAGTGTTTTGTGATTATGAATGAAAAATATCTCATGATAGAATAATATGAAGCATACAAATATCTCTCTTGATAATAACTAGCATGCTTCATTTAATTCTAAGGGTGAATCACCTCATGAGTCATTCAGCATTTAATGAAACATACACCTCATCCTCCACCTTATTTAGTTTAAATCCTAAAAGAAATAAATACAAATGAGTCACCTCCTTCTAGAAGCTTCCCGACAAATTACGAGACTGCCCCTCCCATCCGTATTTTCGAAAAACACGGATAATCTTTGACTGAATAAATCCATCTGTATAATACTAGAATCCGGCTTAAACCAAAGCCTGCTAGTATTATTTGCCCGATCATAGTACGTGCACAAGTGTACGTAAGTGATCGCGGCCCTGCCGTAAAACCATACGGCCTCTACACCTTTTGCCCGGTGCAGGGAAACTCTCTGTATGGGACTCTAAAGACTCGACACTACGGTGGCAGTGTGTTTAACCACAGGCCGTAAGCGGTACTAGCTGTACGTAACGGTCCCCAGGTAGATGTCGATAAGAAGAACGATGAGGAAACCCATCTGAACTCCTACTGAGCCTGTATGTGACAATCTCCGTACAGTCCGGTCTGTTCGTCTAGGACTATCGCATATCGGGCCTAGGGGGCGGTAAACGTCAGACCCCTAATAGCGGTATAAGTCGTGTCGGAGTGAAGCCCATTACACCTTGAGAAACTACTGGAACCTACCAGTAAATCTTGCTTGCCCTGGCCAGGGACTTTGCGTAATGGCTCTCCATACACAGCGCGATATCAACCCCCAATCCCGGGAGAGACGAATCCTGTATAACCACCACTGCCTCCAAGTGCTTCGGGACTACACCCAACTACTACCTGTTTGCACGACTCCTTTGAGCCGTGGTAGGGTAGTAATCTAAGTACAGTGGGAACACACTCGAGGCGAAATAGCAGTGTCAAGTCGACGGACTAAGCTGTACTCATGTCACTTGGGAACTGCTATCTGACGATGGGTATAGAACCAACCTGCATTTCCCTGCTAGTCCTGTACGGTGTACTCGTAACCTAACGAGCACCTGCATACTATCTCCAGTACAACGTACTGATGGCTGTGGGACAGACCATCTCCCCATGCTGGGATGAGAAGCGTATACGCCAGTCTACTCCGGAGTATCGATGCCCCATCTCGATAATCCTAAGACTAGGGACCTGTATAGGATGTTGGTTATAGACTACTCAGCCCCCACTAGTGTGACTGCCATCACAACGCTGGTAATCATACAAAGATCCTAAGGGCTCTACTAATATGTATAAGCGATATGTTAAAAGAAAAAACATGCACATATTAAAGTAGACAAAAACCAAGTAGCATACTACCATTTTTAGCAAGACTGTCAATACAACTGTGAATATCCCAAGCTTCCATTAAGTAATATACAAACTAGTATGATACAGTAATGGCCTCTAGGGCATAAACACTAACACACTGTGCCTTAACTATAGTTAACAAACACAACACGAATACTAAGTACTCTACTTCCTAAAATGACGGAAGGTTGCGGATGGTTTTTATGAAAACCTTTAACACTTTGAACTTGAGCTTGTTGTAGAATCAAATGGTTTTAAAAGGAGTGTTTTGAGGCTTTTGCTAGTTTCGCTAAAGAGGTCACTCCCGGTGAAGGGATCTCGGCTCTTTCCTCGTCGAATGAGGTGCAGGATATTCACAATACCACTATGCAAAGCAAGAACTAGAAAAGCAATCAAAAGATGAAACCGTGGGTTGTAGCATCTACCAGTTATTGCTAAAGAGGTCACTCCCGGTGAAGGGATCTCGACTCTTTCCTTATCGAATAAGGTGCTGGATGTTCTACAAGGAACACTACTATGCAAAGCAACAACTGGAGCTACCTGTTTTTGAAAAATTCGATTCCATAATATCTTTTGGTTTATTTTCTTTCATTAATATCATTAATGAATGTCCCATCATTTAAGTTACCTAAACATTACAGATAAATACAACGTACTCTTATGCCATCCGCATTCGCTACGAAGTCCCGTCGTGCACCGTTAGGTTAGGTAACTAACGGAAGAGTGGGGCAGGGCTAGCACAGGTGAAAAACATAAGCAACGTCTATAATATATCATATATATTATATGTGAAGTATCTATCTCAGAATATAAAGTGATCACATCACAGAATATCAGCAGCAGAAGACAACATATGAAATATTGGATATACTAGGATTTTCGTGTTTTAAGTTAAGCCAGTAGAAAACACGGCTTCCATGGTCTTGAGAATAGCCAAACCCACATCCCTAGACCCCTATGAGAGTGGCAAGCAACCCTACCAATTCAAGAGTTAGGAGACCCGGACTCGACGCCTCAAGATGGTCTCCCGCTGTACTCTAGAACCCGGTTACTTGTGCTCCCCTTGGGTCTATCCTAATGCGAAAAAGTAAATAATATACATCAACGGTGACATCTTCCTCAACTCGGAAGTGCCCCAATAAAAGAATATTACATACAAGTTTTTACATGAATGAAAATGAAAAACTCTCATCTCATATAAAAACCCCTGGCTATTCAAACACGACGATCCAATATAACATATCACAGCAACACATAACATCACATGTCATCAACGTAAGTAAATATGCGTATCCCAATTGTCGTTGATGTATAGCAACAAAGCCGGCGATACACCACATATTACACTTACGGTCACAGAAAAGAAAGTGAAAACTACAAAAATTGGAATCCGCAACCACCTTAAACATCATAAACCCGTAATATCTCATATTCCGGATTTCATGCATAACAATAGGAATTCCTTAAACATCGCATGCCTAACAATTATAAACCCCGCATTTTAGTCTCGATATTGAAAACACTTTCCAATAATTAGTCGGGCAATTCAACAAGATTCCCGACATCCCGGTCGAATGCTCGTCGAAAACTTTAGTAGACGGCCGCACTCCCCGATACCGACGACGAAGTGCATTTAGGCTGAACACCGCGGCCGTGAGCACCCGGACGGACGCTTTTAGCAACGGAGTTCTCCTACAGTCACTTGGTCGGGGTTATAGGGTGTGGCTATCTAGTAATGTTACCCGACGAGTATTCGCATACACTTCGTGATTGCGACGAACTTTTGATCACATCAAAATTCTGTGGCAACCGATCAAATGAGACTAAATTGCTGGATTTATAAAATTCAAATATTGTGGATTCCAAGTATTGTATCCCATCACAAATATTCGAATGACGTTAAACTTTTCGATCGATTAATCAAAGTCCTACAATTTCCCGAAAGCTCAACACTTGAGCACAGTTCAAAAATACTCAGAATCACGCCACAGCACCCATAGACCAGCCATAGAAGGGTAAACCCAATCCTCATTAATGGTACCACGGAACTGCCCTAAACCCTAAAGTTCGAAAACATTTCCATGGTTCTTAAGTCGAGTTAGGGTTTCATTCTTCTAGAGGGTCCACAGAATCACTTGCATGATTTTCCGAATACCCTAAACTTGGAAAAATGGGTTTTTGACATTCGATCGAACTTTTTAACTTCACCTAGATAACATGTGAAAACCCAAAAACAATGTTAAACTATGAATAAGACCGCATCACATTCAATTGTATAAAAAACAAACAACACCTGAAACACCAAAACCCAGACCCTGGAACACACTAAAAATTTGAGCCCTGAAATACACTGTTCACCCGATCTGGCCGGTGCTAAGCTCAATGTGGTCAATCCAAATGTGAGGAAATGGGCTAAATTTTCTTGTGTGTTCATGCCATATCCCATACAACATTCTGTACTTGTTTAAAAAAAAATTCGAGACTATATAAAATTCGACAAAACCTGGGTTTCGATGTGTCAAGTTTCGGAGTAGTTTCGGTTTCGTAATCTAATAAACATCGTCTAATACTCTAGCCCGGCTCTGATACAACTGTTGGGATTCCTTAGCACCCTACAGGGTTTTCACAGCAACTACCATGAGGAATTTTAAAATTTCTAGAGTGCTAATGAACCCCAACCCTAGGATCAAGCTAAAGTAACAAGACAATATAACAGGTAATCTACCATTACACTAAATGAATGAGGAATACAACCTTTGTAGACCGGTCCTTCACTTCTAAAGCTCCATGTAGAAGTCCTTTCGCTGTGAGTGTCGATCTCCCGAGCTCTTGTATGTTTTCCTTGGAGAAATGAACAAGTTTGCTCGAAGTCTTCGATGTCGAAGATGATCTACGTCAAGGAGACTCAAAACCCAAGCTACCTCTTCACTAGGTCAAGAACTTTGTGAAGAGAACACCCTATACTACCCAAGCAAGTGTGTAGGATGATGAAATAGGAAGTTGGCTCACTTTAGATTTTATTTTCTCACTCATTTTCACCATTTGTCAAAAACCTAGAAAGCTTTTGAGTTGAGATGAAGAAGAAGAAGAAGAAGCTCAAGAATAAATCAAGTGGTGAATTATGCAACCATGGATGAGTTAATATCATATATTAAACCCTTATAGAGACTTAACCACGTGTTAGGATAATGGTTATGTTAGTAAATATCTTAAGCAAGATAAATTAGTGGACTTAGTCAATGGATTCTACAAGCTTCTCCAAGCTTCTCCAAGCTTCATCCATAAACTAATTTCCAACTAATTTGATTAACTTAAAATAAATAAAACCCTCCATTATCATATAACATGGTGTGAGTCTCATACATTCATGTTGCATGTGGCAACAAGTATGAAATAAACTATGTACACAAGTATATATCACATATATACTTAATACATTATCAAGTGAGAAAAGCAATCTTAAGTGAGCTAATACTAGTCAATGCAAATTAATATAACAAATATATAATTATATATTAGATTATTAAATCAACACTTGATTTAACAATCCGGCTATATCACATATAACCGACTAATATTATGTGTATCAATTTATCGAATCAACACTTGATTTGATATCCCGGCTATATCACATATAACCGACCGATAATACAAATCGCGAGAATAGAATACGGTATCACATACGCGTATTAATCTCGGTCCCGCACATATCTCATATGTGCTCCTACTCCTTTTCGCCTGAGCCAGGAAACCTCTGTGTAGGACTCTAAAGACTCATCAATACGCCGGCAGTAGGTGATGATCATATCAAACACCCACAAGCCGCAAGAGGCATGCTAAACGTAACAGCCACCCAGGTATTGAGCGATCAGAAGATCAACAAGCAAGTCTGCTCATACTCCCATGAAGCATATAGGTAACACTTATCGTACAGTCCGGTCTCTTCGTCTGATATGTCGCATATCTTGCCCAGGGGTGGTAAACGTCAGACCCCAATAGCTTGATAATTCATGCCGATGTAAGGTCCATAACGGGCGTGAAACTACTGATAACACTTACCAGTAAATCACATGTACCCTGGCCAGGGATTTTAGTTATGGCCAATCGAGCATAGCGCAACATCAACCCCCAATACCAGGAGAGACGAATCTCCTCCTATCGCTCATTGCCTCCATGTGACTCGGGACTGTACCTAAAAACACCTATTTGCATGACTTAGTAGAGCCGTGGTAGGGTGAAAATCAAAGCACAGTGGGAGACACACAAGACTCTATGACGATCTCGGGTCGACAGACTAACCTGTACCGGTGTCACCAGAAAACTGCTATCTGATGTGAGGTATAATACCATCTAGGAGTTCTCGGCGAGCCCGTTCAGTGTACCCAGTCTCCACTGAGCACCCGTATACCATCTCTGATGTCAAACACCAATGGATATGGGATCATCCATCGCCCATCATATGGGTCGAGAAGTTATACGCTAGTCTACTCTGGAATATCGATGTCCCGTCTCGATATTTCCACGACTAGGAACATTGAAGGATGAACTCATAGACTACCCAGGTGTCACGACCCAAAATTGGCACGTGATGGCCCTTAAACTACGCAACGTCTACAGGCGTAACGCAATTTAAGTAAGCCGAAAACCCAGCAATCTAAACCATCAAAAGTAGTAAGAAATAAGAACATTGTTAAAAACCTTTGAAATCTCAACCCAAATTCTTTAAAAGTCCAACTTTATTTCCTTTAAAATTTTGGCAGCACCTCCTTTGTAAAAGTAAGCCCCAAAATGGGTACAACATAAATATAAGTAAAGCATCCCCAAACGTGAGCAAAAACACGCCCAAAGGCGGAAAACAACCACCACAACAGATATACGATGCCATAGCGAAGAAATAAAAGACGATATAAATAAAACTGCATAAAAGACATCCAAGTCACAATAATAATATACAATATCGTCCTCATATCAAGTCTCTAAGTCATACAAGATAATGGTAGATAGAGAGTACAGGATACAACGAATATACAATAATCAACATGAACAGATAACCACAAAACCCATCTAAAGCAAAACTGCACACTGTGAGCCGAAGCGGTATTCGCAGCAAAAGATAATATGATGGAAGATAATAGCCCTGCCTCTGACTACCGTGAGGATCAACCTGCAAAACACTGTGGCACAACGGGGGTGAGTTGCCAACTCATGAATAGTAAATAACATATGCAGGTAATCGCAAGTATGCACGTACAACGTGAATCTAACATATGCAAACTAATAGCAATAAAAGTCATATGTGTGCAATAGTCATGAAAGGTACACTAGCAGGTATCACTGATACAAGAAGCGGTAATATGACAATATGTATGCAACAGTCATCTAAGGTACTATATCAGGTACAACTAATACATGAAGAAATGATATGACAATGTATATATGCAACAGTCATGAAAGATACTCTATCAGGTACAACTAATACATGAAGCAATGCATATAAAATAAGGTATGTAAATGCAACAGTCATGGAAGGTACTTTATCAGGTACAACTAATACATGAAGCAGTGCATAAACAATAAATGTGGAGTATGGGATGAAACATATCATTTCCACGGAATCCTGACATCGTGGTAAGACCAAAATCCAACAAGACAATCCAAATCTCAATTTCCTCAAATCAGCCCCCAAATTGGCTCTCATATCATGTAAGTCTCACAAACTCTGAATGTACAATATCAAGTAAATCTCATATATCCTGAATGTACAAAATCAGCAATCTCATAAATATCCTGTATCCAATCTCAAATAAATCTCCTATATCCCAAATCCAATATCAAGTGAAGCTCATATATCCTGAATCCAACATCAAGCGAATCTCAAATAACCTAAGTATATTTGCATGAATAATTATGATGATATATATGAATTGATATATATACATATATATTAGTGTCCAATTCCATTAATATATATATATATATATATATATGCATATATAACAACGTCCCATTCCACTGTTATATATACTTAGGAGTAAAAATAGCATGAAAACAAGTGTCTAGTATCGACACATAAAGGCTGATCTATCAGGTGTTGTCACCACGACTGGCACCCTGATAGGTACGTATCATACGCTATCCAAAAACCCGAGTGCCCAGCTTCGACCCTCGTCTTTCGACGTATCTATACGTACATGACTCCCGTCGGCATCCCCACGATAACCGCCGAGTCATAGGTACTGTCACCGGAGAGTATGGTTCCCCTGCCAGGCCTCATCGGCATGTTACATCGACATCCTTTTCTTGCCCCGGGTACCTCCGGGCCCCACCATGTACCCTCATACGGCCCACGACGCTCCTCGCATGGGGTATATATATCAGAACCGATAAAACTCATGGTGGCTGCTGAAATATCATATCAAGAGAAACTGGTTTTTTCAAATAATGCATAATTTCATGAAACTACCAATGTCCTCAAATCCAGAAAATATCATGAAAAATCCATATCTCAATGCGAAAATCCATGAATATAATATACGCAACATAAAACTGAAATGCAAGCATATAAAGGAAAAACCGCTATTTAACTGCAACAAGTTAATATAAATATCATGCGGTTCCTAATTTCTCCAAGTCTATATAACATCAAATAAAGTTAAACATGTAGCTATAACCAGATATATGTGTAAACATAAAGGTATAGCAAGTATAGGTATCTACCTATCAGTAATGATGTAATATACCCTCCAGGTATAAGTGAAGTATGTATGCAATGTATACATGTAGCTGGGTCATTATGTGTGTATGTACCTATCGCTAATGGTACAATACCCTATAGGTATATAGGTAACTAGCATGTAAGCATGTCAAGGCATATGTGTAAGCATGTAGGTATACAGGTATGGTATATGTCATATGCATAAAGAAATATGAATCAAAATCTCATTGTCCCTAACCAAACAATATCATATCTATATATGTATTGTGCGTGTCATGGCAATTATTGACGGTGTGTGTGGCATACAATCAGTGCTCGTGCAACATGAGCCGTCAATAATAGTGTAGTGTCTTAAGGATACTAGTCCAAGCACAACAATAACTAAGCAATAAGGTGTATGCGCAACTCTATATATGAAATAGAATATGCGACAATATTAACATCTCTAGCCCAGACGCATAACGCCATGCGGGCGATTCCCCTGTAGATGTTAAATATACTCACCAACGCTCCTGGCTAAGTAAAGCCAACCACCTGTTTTCCCTTCGTCGCAGCGCCCGAAGTCCCCGCCTGCGAATCTAAAATAATAAAACAACAAAGAAAGTATATATTAGCAATAGACCCAAAACACGTACAAACTACGCGGACCAACACGACAACACAAACGTACTCTCAAGTGTTTGTATTGTAGCTAACGTGCATAGAGACACTACGAAACCAACTCAAGAGCAACAGAACACAGAACACGAACCGTATCGGATAACGTAACGCGTGAAACGAAATACAAGAAAACAAGCAAGTGGTCCCAGATTTTTCTGTACCAATAATTTATAAAAGCTGCAAGTACCATGAGACCACATACAACCCCAGAGACCCCTACACAAAAACCCAAACCCCAACTCCCTAGTCTGGCCACAAATTGCGGCCAGAAGCAATAAATCTGCGGCCTAAGCATGAGGGACTGGGCTCGTATTTTGAGGGTAGGTTTTAGGTCACTACACTAGGTTACTGTGATGGAAATTTTTGCAACAAATACCTGGTTTGATAGCAGATC
The DNA here is from genome assembly GCA_030015575.1 of Agapanthus africanus. Taxonomy (NCBI): domain Eukaryota; kingdom Viridiplantae; phylum Streptophyta; class Magnoliopsida; order Asparagales; family Amaryllidaceae; genus Agapanthus; species Agapanthus africanus. The sequence goes on from CM057341.1 coordinate 130,309,162, forward strand.
ATCCGAGACCCCAAAACAACACTAAAAATACGATATTTACGCGAAACGATACGATACGCGATCTAAACTGAAACTTAAAAGCTAAGCTACACAATAAGCACTTAAAGAACAGAAAAAGATCATTACCTAACCGAAAGAACTCAAAGATCCTAACTTTGCAAGCTCCAAGGCATCCAAGAGGCAAAACAAGTTCAAAAATATGATTTTTATGAGTTTTTGTGAAGTTTTGAGATGGATTTGTGATGGAATAATGAGCGTTCAGTTTGAGAGACTGAAGGAGATGAGAATATGTGCAAGAGATAGATAAAATGAGAGAGAGTGAATGATAAAGAGAGAGGGAGGTGAGTGTAGGGTGAGGGTGAGTGTAACCTTGTATTAATGCATCATCAATGCATTCACACTACCTCATCATGCCACCTCCTCACACAAACAAAAACCTAAGAAAATATCTCTCTCACACCAAAAAATATCTAGGATTAGGGTAAGGATTAGATTAAAATAAGGATTAGGATAAAGCAAAGGATTAGATTAGGGTTAAGTGTCAAGGTTACTAATCTAGATTAGCACAAACAAACCCTCACATTAACGTGCACACATGCGTGCATGCCATAACAAATAATAATAAATTATTGATTAAATGTTATAAAATGTGAGGAACCTAAATTGATAAACTTTTTACAGTAAACCCGCATTAACGTCTAAACTAACACTAACCGAAAGCTAAGGCGCTACACCGGGCCCCATTAGTATGATCTGCATCATAATTCTGGAAGTCAAGTACACATCCTAAGGACTTTATCAACATATAACAGAGAGACAGTAAGTGTACATATTAAGATAAAGAGCAAACAGATAGCATACTATCATGTCTAGTAAGAAAGTCCTCCCTATATATGTCCAAGCATCCACTATAATATACATCTCATGTATAATAATGGCCTCGAGGGCATACATACAACTAACACTTTAGTGCCGAATACCAACATGTATGGTGTTGTATTCGTAGCCATTTTAAATGTTGTTCGGTACACCCAGAGAGCTTCATGTAACCTTTCTTGCCAGTCTCTTTTATTTCTGGACACCGTTTTCTTTATAATCTTTTTCAAGGTCTTGTTGAAAGATTCGGCTATACAATTGGCATAAGGATTATAGACTGAAGAGTATCTCCAATCTATCTTATGTTTTTTTGTGAAGCGACTGATTTAATGGCTTCTATAAGCTGGCCCATTGTCCGAGATAATTCATCGCGGAGTGCCGAACCGATAAATGACATGGGTTCTGAAGAAATGGATGATATTCTCCGTCTTCACCTCTCTTAGTGGTACTGCTTCTGCCCACTTAGAGAAGTAGTCGGTCGTCGCCAGTATAAACCAATGTCCTTTGGACGATGCTGGTTTAATGGGGCCAATTATATTGGTTCCCCACATTTCGAACGGTCAGCTAGCTACTGTTGGTTATAGCGGATTTGAATGTTGGTGGATGAAGTCCCCGTGAATTTGGCACGAGCGACACTGCTTCGCATATTCGAAGCAGTCATGAATCATTGTGGGCCAATAGTAACCCATTCTTTTTATCTTCGGTTTCATTTTTGGCCTAGCTTGATGAGAACCGCAGAGTCCGTCATGAGTTTCTTGGATGAATCTCTTCGCTTCTTTTGGTCCCAGGAATCTTGGCCATAGACAGTCGAAAGATCTCTTATATAGAGTATCATTGACGAAGACGAAAGATAGAGCTCGTTTCACGAGTGGATGTCTAGACGACGCATTTTTAGGTGTTTATTGGGATTTAAAGTAGTCTATGAAGACTTCCCTCTAATCCTTGACTTTTTCTTCGTCCTCTATTTGAAGGGCTACTTGTTCGATCGTTTCTTTTCTTTCGGATGGCTCTATTAAGTCTTCAGAAGATATATCTATTGGCGTGAGAAGCCGGCGGCTTTGCACGATGATCCTTACTTCATCGAGGTCTTCATCGGCCAGTTCTTTAGCCAATTTAGCCAATGCTTCTGCCTTGCTATTTTCTGCACGCGATATACTCTCCAAGATGTAGGAGGGGATTTGTGCCTGCAGTTGCTGCACTCTTTTGCCATACTTTATCAGCTCTGGCTTGCACGTCTGATAGTCACCATTTACTTGGCTAATGACCATCTGGGAGTCTCCATATATGAGGAGGTCTTTGATTCCCATGTCGATAGCAATCTCGAGACCTGCTATCAAAGCTTCATATTCTGCTTCGTTATTAGTTCATGGCTTCATTAAGGAGAGGGTGTAATGCAATATCCCTCCTCGTGGAGTCACGAAGATAAGGCCCATCCCGGCTTTGATTATGGGGGGGTTTTGCTTTTGCCTTTTCATGGAAGATGCTCCATCGAAGTAGAGTTCCTATTGGGAATCCTTTTCTTCTTCGATTGTGTCGAACACATGTTCATCCAGCAACTCGCAATTTAAGTGGGAGTCGGCCGGTATCGGATGCTCCGCTAGAAAGTCAGCAATGGCCTGACCTTTCACTACTTTAAGAGGTCGATACATTACCAAGAATTCCATCAGGAGGAGGGCCCATTTGGCAAGCCTTCCTGTTAGTATGGCCTGTTCTCGCCAAATTTTTTGGCTATGAGCTACTTGTTCGCTTATAAAAAAGAGAGAGAAGAAAGCGGAAAAGAATCCTCACAGTTTGGCATCACGTGTTAAACACGTGGGCGCTTATATGCAAAGTATATAAGCGCTGAAAATAAATAACTAAGGGCCAAACTGGCCTCACGTGTTAAAACACGTGGGCTCTCATATGCAATGTATATGAGCGCTGAATAAAAAAAACCGAAAGGTCAAACTGACCTCACGTGTAACACGTGAGCGCTCATATAAAAAGCATATGAGCGCTGAACATAAATAACCAAAGGCCAAACATGCCTCATGTGTTAAACACGTGAGCGCTCATATGCAAAGTATATGAGCGCAGAATATAAATAACCAAAGGCCAAACAGGCCTCACGTGTTAAATACGTGAGCGCGCATATGCAAAGCGTATGAGCGCTAAAAATAAATAGGTTAAAACCCACACTAGGGGTCACATGTTAAACACATGAGTTCTCTTACCGCTTTCTTTGGCAGCGCTCACATGCAAAACACGTGAGCGCCCCAGTTTAAAATGCTCTCATCTGATAGAATTAAATTCTATGTAATATAATTAAATTCTATTTGGGAAATATTTTTCCTGATCTTTCTAATATGGAAAGATCTTTCTCTAACAGAGAATCTTGGAGTTAAAAATCCAATGGTGATAAAATATCACCAATTAAACCATCTGATAAAATTAAATTCTACGTGGGAATATTTTCTTGATCTTTCTCAAACTAGAAAGATCTTCTCTTATCCAACGGTGATTGTAAAATCACCCATCAATCATTTGATTGAGTAAAATTCTATCTTGGGAAAATATTTTCCTAATCTTGTTAAACTAACAAGGTATTCATTTAACATAATTAAATTCTATGTTAGAAAAATATATTCCTAATCTTGTTAAACTAAACTAACAAGATATTCATATGATAGAATAAAATTCTAATCTTGTTAAACTAACAAGATATTCATATGATAGAATGAAATTTTAATCTTGTTAAACTATCAAGATATTCATATGATAGAATAAAATTCTATCTTAGGAAAATATTTCCTAATCTTGTTAAACAAACAAAAAAATCTTCTATGTTAAACAGAGAGCCTTTGGATTAAAAATCCAACGGTGAATAAAATTCACCCGATTGATCTAAAAGATCATTTTGATTGATCATGAAATCAATCATGATCTCTCAATGAGAGATTTTCTCAACAAAATGTTTTTTTCTCTTCTCCTATAAATAAGAGCAAAAAGATTAATCAAAAGGGGGAGGGGGAAAAAAGGAGAGGAGACCCCCATAATCTTCTGTAAAAATACAAGCCTCTAAAAACAACAGATGATTTAATTCTCTCAAAGAAGAAGATCTCCCTCCTAAAGCCCTAGGTAAAGAAAAAAGAAGAGATCAAAATATCTCCTTTACCTATTAAAAGGGTTTAACCTTTCTCAAAGAACTTAGTTCTTTCTCTGGATCTGAGATACACAAGACAAGTCCTCCACAAGTTGAGAATTTAATTCTTATCGTGAAGATCTTGTTCTTGGGAATCAAAGAATCAGGGAAGAACAAATTCAAAAAGAAAAGAAAATGAAGTTCATAATACTTCAGGAACATAGTTCCTTCAAATCAAGAACTTAGTTCTTAAAAAAAACTCGACCCGAAATCCTTAAAATAGTGATCTTAGTGATCGTTAATGGTCAAAATACCATTAACAGAGATTTAAATTCACTAAAAAATCAACAGAGATTAAATCTCCAAAGAACATAGCGCCTCACGTGAAACACACGTGAGCGCCAGAGAAAAACTAGTTCTTAGTATTATTGGAGCGCCTCATATGAAATACACGTGAGCGCTGGAAAAATTTAGTGCTTAGCACTATTGGAGCGCTTCACGTGAAACATGTGAGCACCACAAAAGATTAATGCTTAGCACTATTATAGCGCCTCACTTGAAACACACATGAGTGTTATATACAACTGAGTGCTTATCACTGCTGAAACCCAATCTTAGCCCAAATTGGCTATGTTTTCCGAGGTTAAATCTCTTTATGCTTAAACCCAATCTTATCCTAAATTGGCTAAGTTTCCTAAGGTTAAATCTCTTTGATTTTAACCTCAGGAAACTAAGCACTCAGTTGTATATAGCACTTTTGTGTGTTTCACGTGAGACGCTATACTAGTGCTAAGCATTAATCTTTTATGGTGCTCACGTGTGTTTCACGTGAGGCGCTCCAATAGTGCTAAGCACTAAATTTTTCCAGCGCTCACGTGTGTTTCACGTGAGGCGCTCCAATAGTGCTAAGCACTAATTTTTCTCTGGTGCTCACGTGTGTTTCACGTAAGACGCTATGTTCTTTGGAGATTTAATCTCTGTTGATGTTTTTAGAGAACTTAAATCTCTGTTAATGGTATTTTGATCATCAACGATCACCAAGATCACTATTTTGAGGATCTTGGATCGGGTTCTTTAAGAACTAAGTTCTTGATTTGACGGAACTAAGTTCCTGAACTATTATGAACTCTATCTTCTTTTCTTTTTGAATTTGTTTTTCACTGAATCTTTGATTCCCAAAAACAAGATCTTCCCGATGAGAATTAAATTCTCAACTTGTGGGAGACTTGTCTTGTGGATCTTAGATCCAGAGAAAAGACTAAGTTCTTTGAGAAGGGTTAAACCCTTTTAATAGGTAAATGAGATGTTTTGATCTCTTCTTTTTTCTTTACCTAGGGCTTTTAGGAGGGAGATCTTCTTCTTTGAGAGAATTAAATTCTTTGCTGTTTTTATAGCCTTATATATTTTTACAAAAGCTTATGGGGGTCTCCTCTCCTTTTTTCCTCCTCTCTCTTTTTGATTAATCTCTTTTCACTTATTTATAAGAGAAGAGAAAAATCAATTTGTTGAAAAAATCTCTCATTGAGCGATCATGATTGATTTCATGATCAATTAAGATGATCTTTTAGATTAATCGGTGAATTTTATTCACCAGTGGATTTTTAATCCAAAGGTTCTCTGTTTAACAGAGAAGATTTCTTGTTTGTTTAACAAGATTAAGAAATATTTTCCTACGATAGAATTTTATTCTATCATATGAATATCTTGTTAGTTTAACAAGAGTAGAATTTTATTCTATCATATGAATATATTGTTAGTTTAGTTTAACAAGATTATGAATATATTTTTCTAACATAGAATTTAATTATGTTATATGAATATCTTGTTAGTTTAACAAGATTAGAAAAATATTAGAATTTTATTCTATCAGATGATCGATGGGCGATTTTATAATTACCGTTGGATCACAGAAGATCTTTCTAATTTGAGAAAGATCCGAGAAATATTTCCCACATAGAATTTAAATCTATCATATGGTTTAATTGGTGATATTTTATCACCATTGGATTTTAACTCCAAGATTCTTTGTTAGAGAAAGATATTTCCATATTATAAAAATCAGGGAAAATATTTCCCAAATAGAATTTAATTCTATTACATAGAATAATTCTATCAGATGAGAGAATTTTAAATTGGGGCGCTCATGTGCTTTGCATGTGAGCGCTGCCAAAGAAAGCGGCAAGAAAACTCACGTGTTTAATACGTGACCCCTAGTGTGGGTTTTAACATGTGTACTTTTAGCGCTCATATGCTTTGCATATGCGCGCTCACGTGTTTAACATATGAGGCCTGTTTGGCCTTTGGTTATTTATATTCAGTGCTCATATGCTTTGCATATGAGCGCTCACGTGTTTAACACCTGAGGCCTGTTTGGCCTTTGGTTATTTATGTTCAGCGCTTATATGCTTTGCATATGAGCGCTCACGTGTTTAATTCGTGAGGCCAGTTTGGCCTTTGGGTTTATTTTATTCAGCGCTCATATGCATTGCATATGAACGTCCACGTGTTTTAACACGTGAGGCCAGTTTGGCCCTTAGTTATTTATTTTTAGCACTTATATGCTTTTCATATAAGCACCCCCGTGTATAACACGTGATGCCTAACTGTGAGGATTCTTTTCCTCTTTCTTCTCTCCCTTTTTTTATAAGGGAACAAGTAGCACATAGCCAAAAAATTTGGCGGGAACATGGCCCTTGACATCAGATATTTGAGAGGATCCACTTTTGATATGAAATGAACCTCATGTGTCAAGACGTAATATCTGAGTTTCGTTATTGCGAAGATCAGAACTAGGCAATACTTTTCGATAGGGGAATAGTTGTTTTCTGCCCCCAGGAGAACTCGACTTAAATAGAATAGAGCTCTTTTCTTTCTTTGATCGTTCTCTTATGCCCATAGTGCGCATAGAGAACTCTCAAGGGCAGTTGTATATAGGATAAGGGGTTTTCCCTTAACCGGAGCGGTCAATACCGGTGGATTGTGCAGGCATTGCTTGATTTTGTCTAGTGCATTTTGACACTTTTGATCCCAGACGAACGGGGTCTCCTTCTTCATCAAATGACTGTAGGGACGACATTTTCCAGAGAGGTTGGTTATGAATCACCGGATATATGCGAGCTTTACTTGAAGAGATTGCAATTGTTTGAGAGTTCTTGGTGTGGGCATTTCCATAACCGTCTTGATTTTTGAGGTATCGATTTTGATACCCCGGTGCATATGTAGAATTTGTTTACCTCTGGGCATGCCAGAACCTGTTCACCGCTAAAAGACAGTTACCGAGACGTTGGGACGTCTGGCATGGATTTGGGGGAAGATGCTATTTGGACTTCTCCATCCACCTCTCCGAAGATACCAAGTTGATTTATGACACGTATATCGGAGGTTTGGATAGATGCGACCATTGTAGCGGACTTTATCAGATTCCCCCTCGTTTGTGAGGGGTTTTGATTGTGGGGACGCTCTTCCCTGCAGGCGCAAGCCCCTGCAATTAATTACGTTACCGCGTTGCGATAACCACTTTCTCCTACTCCGGAAGTTCACTTCGTGTCGTGTCGTGTAGTGTTTGTTTTTTTTCGGATTGCCCTTGGATTGTATATGGAGACTAATTTATGTCGTCGCTCGTAGGGCGCGGATTAGTCTAAATCCGTATATTTGAGATTTGGGTTTAGGTCAAGAATTTTGCTTGACGGGGCCCACGTTGCTAGCTTGGTTTGCCAACGGGAATGAACTTAGGACGCAAATCTCATATTTGTGAGGTCCATCGGTTCATTGGATATTTGAGTTTGATCTAAGAATCATTAGCCATATTTGAGACTAATATCGACATATGAGCAGTGAGCATATGGGCTCAACTGATTATTAGATCATATATGAATAGTATACGGTAGTCATTATGGAGATAGTCTGCAAGGCAAAACATATTAGTGTAAGGACGTCACGGTCCAACATTCATAGTTTGGGATGGATGTTAGTTTAAGGACATTTCGGTCCAATGTTCCCTGTTTGGGATGAAGATTAGTTTAAGGACATTTCAGTCCAATATCCATCTTGCCCACATGTGTATTTGTTACGTAACGGAGTGAACGATGGTGACATGGAATGCATCCAATTTGGGGTGCGATCCGATTTGAGGTGTGCACGTTAATTTGGAAGTACATCAGTGTGGGATATATCATTCCCTATCTTGACGAAATTGTATATCAAGTTGGGATGAGAAAGGAGTAGTTGGTTGTCGGGACACGCCATATCTCTGAAGACGTTGAGGAATTATAACGAAATATATCAGAGGTGTCGAAAGATGTACCCTTGAACCAAATCCCGTATTTGAGGAGAAAAGGGGTTGTGGTGGACCTAAGAATCGTTAGTCATATTTAAGACTAAGATTACCTTAGGAGATATGGAATGAATATCATTTTGGATATAATCAATGAGAGATCATCAGTCATGTTTAAGACTAAGATCAGTTAGGAAATCACGAGCATATGGGATCGGTTGATTTAAATTCAAAGAGGTTTAACCTTAGGAAACTTAGTAAATTTGGGCTGAGATTGGGTTTCTATACTATCCAGCAGTGCTAAACGCTAAGATATACCGCGCTCACGTGTGTTTCACGTGAGACACTGGCATAGTGCTAAGCATTAATCTTTTCTGGCGCTCACATGCTTTTCACGTGAAGCGCTGGGTTTTTAGCCTTGGGCGCTCACGTGCTTTTACGTGAGGCGCTACAATAGTGCTAAGCACTAATTTTCTCTGGCGCTCATGTGTGTTTCATGTGAGGCGCTATGTTTTTGGAAATTTAATCTCTGTTGATATTTTTAGAGAACTTAAATCTCTGTTAATGGTATTTTAACCATCAACGATCACCAAGATCATTATTTTGAGGATCTGGGATCATGTTCTTTAAGAACTAAGTTCTTGATTTGAAGGAACTAAGTTCCTGGAGTATTATGAACTCCATATTTTCCATGTTCATGTTTTCAGAGAGGTTAAACCACTTTTAATGGTGTTTTGACCATTAAGGACCACCAAGATCACTATTTTGAGGATCTTGGATCGGGTTCTTTAAAGAACTAAGTTCTTGATTTAAAGGAACTAAGTTCCTTAAGTATTATGAACTCCATCTTCTTTCTTTTCAATTTTGTTCTTCCCTGAATCTTTGATTCTCAAGAACAAGATCTTTCCGAGGAGAACTAAATTCTCAACCTGTGGGAGATTTGTCTTGCGGATCTCAAATCCATAGAAAGAACTAAGTTCTTTAAGAAGGGTTAAACCCTTAGATATGTTAGGTAAAGGAGATATTTTGATCTCGATATTTTCTTTACCTAGGGTTTTGAGAATGGAGACGCTCTTTTTTATTGAGAATTAAATTCTCTGTTGTTTTGTGGAACCTTTTGAGTGCGTTCTGTATTTTTACAGAAGCTTATGGGGGTCTCTCCTTCTTATTTGGAAAGAGAGATCATTAGTCGTTAGGACCCACCACTTCTCCTACGATGCTAAAAGATTACAGCGCCATGTATCGAAGGTGTGGAGGGATGTACCCTTTGAACCATGTCCCATTCATCAGGGGGAAGAACAGGTTGGAGTTTAAACTTCTAGCTGCTTGAAAAAGGTTTCTTTGCGTTCGCGCACGCGCGTTGCATGTGTTGGGCGCACGTGCGTTGCACGTGGCGGAAGCAAGGCGTGGGTGCACGTGCGTCGCACGTGGTGCGCACATGGCGGGCGCACGTGCGTTGCACGTGGTGCGCACATGGCGGGCGCACGTGGCGCTTGCACATCATGGGAGGGCAGCTAGGCCCGAACTTGGAGAACTAAGGTCCTTTAAGGATTGAATCCTCACACGTGGTGCACACATGGCGGGCGCACGTGCGTTGCACGTGGTGCACACGTATGCTTGCGCATATGCACATTATTGGGAGGCAGCTAAAGCCCTAACTTAAAGAACTAAGCTCCTATAGAGAACTAAGCTCCTTTGAGAATTGAATTCTCCCATATGGTGCGCACGTGGCGGGCGCACGTGCGTTGCATGTGGTGCGCACGTGGCGCTTACGCATATGCGCATTATGGGAGACAGCTAAGGCCCTAACTTGGAGAACTAAGCTCCTATGGAGAACTAAGCTCTTTTGAGGATTGAATCCTCGCACGTGGTGCGCACGTGGTGGGCGCACATGCGTTGCACATAGTGCGCATGTGGCGGGCACACATGCGTTGCACATAGCGCACATGGCGCTTGCGCATATACGCATTATGGGGGGCAGCTAAGGTCCTAACTTGGTGAACTAAGCTCCTTTGGAGAACTAAGCTCGTTTGAGAATTGAATCCTAGCACGTGGTGCGCACGTGGCTGGCGCACGTGCGTTGCACGTGGTGCACACGTGGCGCTTGCGAATATGCATATTATGGGGGGCAGTTAAGGCCCTAACTTGGAGAACTAAGATTCTTTGAGGATTGAATCCTCGCACGGCGGGCGCACGTGGTGTGCACGTGGCGCTGCACATGGCGTTTGCGCATACTCATTATGGGGGGCAGCTAAGGCCCTAACTTGGAGAACTAAGCTCCTATGGAGAACTAAACTCCTTTGAGGATTGAATCCTCACACATGGTGCGCACGTGGCGGGCGCACGTGGTACGCACGTGGCAAGCGCATGTGCGTTGCACGTAGCACATATGGCATTTGCGCATATACGCATTATGGAGGGGCAACTAAGGCCCTAACTTGGAGAACTAAATTTCTACAGAGAACTAAGCTACTTTGAGGATTGAATCCTTTTTTTTCTAAGAGATGTCCCCTCTTATTTATATGGGAGTAGTAGAGAAGGAATCTCTCTTTTTCCCGATGTGGGACTAAAAATGTATCCCCCATATAGCATTACTTAGACTATACGTGCATAGCACATTTGCTCATAAATTTTAATTCCGGAAGAGTTATGAGGCCCATAATATATCAAATCGAAAGATTTTTCGAGACGCTTTCGATATCATTAGAATTTACCTGTTTCTCATTCAGTAGTTTAGCAAAATACAGCTCGGAAAATACTGGTTTGCATTTTCATAAGCATATTGCTGCCATTTGATACCTTGGGCTCTTTTGCGTAGAAATTTTTGGCGAGAACAAATGCCCTCCACTACTTTGCCTACATAGGTATGTATGTGGGTTAAGTAGTGCAAAGTTATGTATCTCCGTAGAATTGATAGCTCAGAAGACAAGTTTAGGTCCCTTTCGCCTAAGACTTTTTCATCTTCATGAGCCGTAAAGGTCTCATGAAGATTTTTCTCCATATGAGTCGTGAGGATCTCATATGTGCGTATTATCCCTAGAAATCATGAGTATTTCTAAGTGTATTTCACTTTCGTGAGTCGTAAGGATCTCACACAAGTATTTTCTCCTTACGAGTCGAGGGGACCCGCAAATGGTTTCTTCACTTTATCAGCGAATGTGGCCTATGGATAGTATACAAGAGTCAGTTTAGACATTCTTGTAGGGCAGCGATGGCTTAGGAAATAGGTTAGATATGTCGCCTAAAGCTTTTCAACTTTATGAGCCGTGAGGGTGTCATAAAGATTTTTCACCCTACGAGTCGAGAGGATCTCGTAGGTGTATTTTCTCTTTAGAAGTTGTGAGGACCCCTGAATGTGTTTTCTCTTGAAAGCCGTAACGATCTCACAAGAATATTTTCTCCTTAAGAATCGAGAGGACTTGTAAGTGGCTTCTTCTCCTCATCGATATGTGACTTTGGAGAATGTGGCCCGTTGATAGTATACAAGAGTTAGTTTGGACCTACTTGTAGGGCCGTGATGGCTTAGAAAACAGGTTTAAATCTGTCGCCTAAGACTTTTCAACTTTATGAGCCATGAGGGTCTCATAAAGACTTTTTTCCCTACGAGTCGAGAGGATCTCGTAGGTGTATTTTCTCCGTAGAAGTAGTGAGGAATTCTAAGTGCATTTTCTCTTGATAGTCCTAAGGATCTCACAAAAGAATTTTCCTCTTACGAGTCGGGAGGACCCGTAAGTGGTTTCTCCTCCTCATCGGTATGCGACTTTGGAGAATGTGGACGTGGATAGTATACGAGTGTCAGTTTGGACCTACTTATAGGGAAGCGATGGCTTAAAAAACAAGTTTAGATCTGTCGCCTAAGACTTTTCAACTTTATGAGCCGTGAAGGTCTCATAAAGACTTTTCTCCTTACGAGTCGAGAGGATCTCATAGGTGTATTTTCTCCTTAGAAGTCGTGAGGACTCCTAAGTGCATTTTCTCTTGAGATTCGTAAGACATGGACTCCTAAGTGCGTTTTATAGACTTAGCCAATTTGGGATTAGTCTGCTCAGTTTTTTTTGTTCAGAAGTGCTAAGCATTTATTTGGGCTCTGTTGGTTCAGTCCCCCTTTTTTTATGCAAAAGTGCTAAGCACTTGTTTGACGCTCTGACACTCACATGGATGTCATGTGAAGCATTTAATTATGGGCACAGCCCAATGAGCACTGAGCACTCAACCATTTTTGCTGTTTATGGAGTGTTAAGCACTTTTCTCTCTTCTTTTTTTGTGGTGCCAATGTGAGGAACACGTGAGGCGCTGGGCGCTTCCCAATCAGTGCTAAGCACTCATCCATTTTGGCTATTTATGGAGTGCTGAGCACTCTTATTATTTTTGGGGCGCTCACGTGAGGAACGCGTGAGGCGCTGCCCAATCAGTACTAAGCACTCAGCCGTTTTGGCTATTTAATAAGTGATAAGCACTCTTATTATTTTTGTGGCGCCCACATAAGGAGCACGTGAGGTGTTGCCCAATCAGTGCTAAGCACTCAGCCGTTTTGGTTCTTTATGGAGTGCTAAGCACTCTTATTATTTTTGTGGCGCTCCCGTAAGGAGCATGTGCGGCGCTGGGCGCTGCCCAATTAGTGCTGAGCACTCAGCCTTTGGCTGTATATGAAGCGCTAAGCACTTTTTATATGGCACACACGTGAGGCGCTGGCCTTCTGTTTTGCACGCCCACGTGTCTTTCACATAAGGCGCTAGGCGCTGTTAAAGAGGGGCGCCCATGTGGGAAGCACGTGAGGCTCTAGTTTCTTATGGAGATTTAATCTCTGTTGATATTTTCAGAGAGGTTAAACCTCTATCAATGGTGCTCTGACCATTAGCGCTCGCTAAAATCACTATATTTAAGGATTTTAGGTTGAGTTTTTAAAGAACTAAGTTCTCGATTTGAAGGAACTGAGTTCCTGGAGTATCATGGACTCTGTTTTCTTTCTTCTCTCTCCTTTTTTTTAAATTTTTTTCTTCCTTGAATCTTTGATTCTCAAGAACAAGATCTTCCCGATAAGAATTAAATTCTCAATTTATGGGAGATTTGCTTTATGGATCTCAGATCCAGAGAAATAACTAAGTTCTTTTAAAAAGGTTAAACCCTTAGATGTGATAGAGGTATTTCGATCCCTTTTCTTTACCTAGGGTTTGGGGAGGAAATTTTTCTTCTTTCTTGAGAATTGAATTCTCTGTTATTTTGAAACCTTTCTATATTTTTCAGAAGCTTATGGGGGGTTCCCTCTATCTCTGTGTGTGATACTTGAAGTCTCAGGTCCTTTATATTATGAAGGTAAGTTGTTAATTGGTTTTGAGAAAATCTCTCATTGAGAGATTCCAATTGATTTAATCTGTCTCAAAATTGATTTGGGGAATTTTACCCACCATTGGATCTTTCATCCAAGGACTTCTGTTTTACATAATATGATTTTTTTTGTTTTTAACGAGATTGGGGAAATATTTTCCCCTATACAGAATTTATTCTGTAAAATGATGATTTTTAATCACCATTGGATTTTTTCAATCTGATGGTTCTCTGTTTTACAGAGAGCAATATTTTTTGTTTAGAAAAATTGAGGGAATATATTCCAAAATAGAATTTTATTCTATAATTGGATTTTTGATCCAACCGAGAGTATCTTTTTTATTTTAGAAAGATTTGTGAGATGTTTTCTCCTAACAGAATTTAATTCTGTATTTTGATGATTTATCGTCTCCATTGGATATTTGATCCAACGACTCTGTTTAACAGAAAATGTCTCAATTTTTGTTAGGGAAATGTAGAATTTAATTATACTGATATGAACTTGGGCGCTGGCGCTCACGTGTTATGCACGTGAGCGCCACTTAAGAATTTAATTCTTATGATAGGTACTTATGTGGTTTGCACATCGGCACCCGCGTGAGGAGCACGTGTAGTGCCATCTAATAGTTTAACTCTTATGTAATGAACTCTTCCGTGCTATGCACATTGGCGCCCACGTGAGGAGCACGTGAGGCGCTACCATATGATTTAATCCTATAAGTTGGCTCTGGCGCTGGCGCCCTCGTGGAGAGCACGTGAGGCGCTGCCTCATTAAATCCAATAGAGCTTTACTCTTTTATTAGGTTTAAATATTGGGGAAACAGGCTCATAAGATTCAAAAGGCTTAAACTACAGGAATCTGAACCGGTTCTTAAGCCCTCGCATCCCCCTATTTGCCCTACAGGCAGTCCTATATTGACCCCTGTATACTATCCACGGACATAAATAAATATATCGCCAACCAAGTTCCACCAATAGCGAGAAATGTCCCCATATGGTGAGCGACACTTATAAGTCCTCTCTACTTACAAGGAGAAAACACTCTTGTAAGATCCTTACGACTTACAAGAGAAAACACAATTAGGAATTCTCACGACTCCTAAGGAGAAAATACACCTATGAGATCCTCTCGACTTGTAGGGAGAAATACTTTTATGAGACCCTTATGGCTCATAAAGTCAAAAAGCCTTAGTCGACAGGATCCTAACCCTGTTTGATAAGCCACCTTTGTTCAAAACGACAAAGGAAAATGATGATTCACTCCTGAAAATATTCCGGTTGCAGCGGTGCTGATACCAAGATTGGTATGAGATATAAATTTCCTAACTCGCAACAAAAATATGCATATGAAATAGCCGAAATGATGGAGCAACTCGCAACAAAAATCAACGAGCAAAAACTATGCATATGAAACAGCCGAAATGTTTGGGCAACTCGCAATAAAAATTAGCAAGTAAAAATAAAAAAATGAAATAGCCAAAATGATAGGGCACTGCGATAAATAGCCGAAAAGATTGGGTAATCGCGATTTTCGCGACATAAAAGCTGAAAAGATAGAGGATCGCGGAAAGAAAAAAATGAAAACTAGACTTTTCTGCCTTGCAAGTATGTCCATATTGACTCTTGTATATGATCCATGGGCTCAAATGAAAGAAAGGGAACCTTATTTTCCCACCACGCTTCTTCAAAAGGAGAGCCAAGTCTTGATGGTACATATACAATCTAAAGACTATCCTTGTGTCCCGCTCCTCATTCCAACAGGGGCAGACACAACAATCAAATAAAAGTGAAGTGACGGGAAAATCCCAGCTTCAGCTCTTAGTGGCAACATTTAAAGCTTATAAATCACCCCGACGTTCTTCTCATTCCAGAAGGATGCAGACGCAACGTCAATGAAAGACCTAAGGGTCAAAGTCAAAACAGAGCCATGGAAAAATCCTAGCTCCAAGTATTGACGGTTCATATACAACCTAGAGACTATCTCGGCGTTCCCCCCTCATTTCAGCAGGACGCGGACGCGGCTATTAAATGAAAATGGAGCAATGGCATATTCCTAGCTCCGGACTTCAATTGAAATATACACAGTATAGAGGTCCTACAGATGTCTACCCTATTTCAGGAAAGAATCGGCGTGACATCGTCAAAAGCAAAAAACGAAGTGACGGCATATTCCTAGTTTCGGGTCTTGACAGCAACTTATATAATGCCTAAAGACCATTGGAGATCATCCCACCCGAGAAGGGAGCGGTTATGACTTATCGGGGCTCCAAATTGAGCCCAACCTCAGGTAAAAAGCGTCATAGCAAATTCCTAACGCTTGCTCTTCCGACGGTAATATAGCCCAACGAGATTACTTGAAGACGTCTTTTCCAGCCCCCGAATGGATCAGAGACACGACAGTCGCGGAGCTACTCGAACATCAGCTTAAAGACTGCATATCGAGGAATACATCAGCTAATGCAACTGTTCACCACCGGAAGACGGACCGGAACGTTGGGACATCTGGCCAGAATCCTGGGGGAAGATGCTATTTGGATTTATCCATCCACCTCTCTGAAAATGCCAAGTTGATTTATGGTACCGTATATCGGAGGTTTGGACGGACACGGCCGTTGTAACAGACTTTATCAGATTCCCCATCGTTTGCGAGGTTTTTTTTTATTGTGGGGATGTTCTTCCCGGCAGGCGCAAGCCCCTGCAGTTAATTACGTTACCGCATTGCGATAACCAGTTTTTCCTGCTCTGGAGGTTCACTGCAGGTCGTGTGTATGTTTGTTCTTATTTTGGATTTCCCGTGGATTGTATATGGAGACTAATTTTTGTCGTCGCCCGTAGGACGTGGATTAGTCCAAATCTGTATATTTTTAGATTTGGGTTTGGGTTGATTTAATGATCGTTAATCTGGTTTGAGATTAAAATCGACTTAAAACGTATGAGTATTTGGGCTCGATTATTTTTAATTTAAGGATATCGCGGTCCATTATTGCCATGTTTGAGGCAAAATTTTAGTTTAAGGACATTTCGGTCACTATCGCCATTTTTAGGCGAATATTAGCTTAAGGACGTGTCGGTCCACTAATGCCATTCTCAAGGCGAATATTAGTTTAAGAACGTTTCGGTCCATTATCACCATTTTGGAGGCGAATATTAGTTTAAGGACGTTTCGGTCCAAAGTTCGAATTGCACGCACGTGTATTTGTTATGTGACGAAGCGAACAATGATGATATGGAATGCACCCAATTTGGGGTACGATCCAATTTGAGGTGTGCACGTCAGTTTGGAAGTGCATCAACGTATTATTGGTTGTCGGGACCCACCACCTTTCTGAAGACGTTGAAGAATTACAACAACATATATCAGAGGTATGGAGAGATGTACCCTTAAACCAAATCCCATATTTGAGGGAAATGGGAGGAGGGGCTGTTATAGACCTAAGAAATGTTAGTCATGTTTGAGACTAAAATTATTTTAGGAGATATAAGATGAATATCCTTTGGGATATCATTAATAGGGAGATTACTAATTATTTTTGAGACTAAGGTCGGTTTGGGAAACTATGAGCAATATGAGCTCGTTTGATTTAAAATCACAGGGGTTTAACCTCAGGAAACATTAGCCAATTTGGGCTCGGATTGAGTTTCTATAATTACCCAATAGTGCTTAAGCACTGGGACATACAATGCTCACGTGAGTTTCACACGGGCATTAGATTAGTGCTAAACACTAAATTCTTGTTGTTTTTACATGTGAAACACACCACAAATATGGGCGCTGCTCATTAGGTTTTATTCCCCTTTTCTATATAAGTGCTAAGAACTTGATTCTTATGGTGCTCACGTGCACAAATATGGGCGCTGCCCATAAGGTTTATTTCCCCCTTTTTATATAAGTGCCAAGCACTTGATTCTTGAGGTGCTCACGTGTGAAACACGTGAGGCACCACAAATATGGGTGCTGTCCATATGGCTAGAGTTCTCGTGCAAAGTAAGTGGCTGGCTCTCTTTTTTTATACTGGGGTGCTTTAACACTCACTTGGGAAACACGTGAGGCGATTTCAGTTGTTCTCTTCTTTCATTTGAGGCACTCACGTGGAAAATACGTGAGGCTTCAAAATAGTGCTAAGCACTAACGATTCTGGTTTTTAAGATTTTGGATCATCATCACTGTTTTTTATGGAAGAACTAAGTTCTTTATATATAAAGAGTTAAACCCTAATTTTTGGTGGAATTAAATTTCTATTTGTTCTCGTTCTTCTTCTCTCATCTTTTTTTATAACTTAATTCTTTTCCCTTAAGTTTTGAGTCTGCAAAGCAAAATTTCCCCGATGAAAATTAAATTCTCAACTTGTGGGGAGATTTGCTTCTGCAAATCTCAATTGGGGAAAGAACTGAGTTATTAAATGAAGAGTTAAACCCTTAGATAGGTAAAGGAGAGATGGTGTAGTCTATGGGTTTTTTTCCCTAGAGTTTCAACTATGGCAATCTTTTTTTTAGGATTAAATTCTTCTTTCTCTCAAGAGCTTATGGGAAGTCTCTGTGTGTATCTCTCTCTCTTTTTCTTCTTCATCATCTTTTGCACTCTCTCTTTTCCTTTCCTTAATCTCCTTTCTCCTATTTATAGGAGAAGAGAAAAAAAACTTGTTAAGAGAATTTCTGATTGAGAGATCATGATCAATCCAAAGTGATCTTTTGGATCAATTGGTGAATTTTATTCACCGTTGGATTTTTAATCCAAAAGTTCTCTGTTCAACAAAGAATTTTTCTTGTTTGTTTAACAAGATTAGGAAATATTTTTCCTAGGATAGAATTTTATTTTATCTGATGGTCGGTGGGTGATTTTATAATCACCATTGGATCGTTGATCTAAGGGTTCTCTGTTTAACAGAGAGGATCTTTCTAGTTTGAGAAAGATCAAGAAAATATTTCCACATAGAATTTAATTCTATCAGATAGTTCATTTGGTGATATTTTATCACAATTGGATTTTAAATCCAAATTCTCTGTTAGAGAAAAATCTTTCCATATTAGAAAGCTCTGGAAAATATTTCCCTTATAGAATTTAATTCTATCTTGCATTAGAATGCAGCAAGAAAACTCACATGTTTAACACGTGAGGCATGTTTGGCATGCCAATTATTTAAATGCAGCGCCTATATGCTTTACATATAGACGCTCACGTGTTTAACATGTGAGACTTATGAAGCACCCATATGCTTTGCATATAGGCACTCACGTGTTTAACACATGAGACTTGAACAGTGAGGAATTTTCCCCTTTTCTTTCTTCTTTTTTTTTTCTTTTTTTATATGAAAGAACAAATGCCCCCAGCGTTGCTCTCACGTGGCTTGCACGTGAGTGCAACGCTGTCCACCCTTACAGCCGTTGGATTGTCTAGGGGAACGGGAAGATGAACCGCTCCCATCACGTCTTATAAAAGTGGTATTTGGCTTATTAGATGATTCACTGTTTCTTTATCTTCTTCATCAACTTTTCCTTGAGAATTTAATTCTCCTCTTTAGAGCTTAGTTCTCTGCCCTAGATTTTTCAGAGTTAAACTCTGCAAAACTCCTTTTTGGGTAAGGATTTTGAACAACGGTTTTCTCTTAGGAAAACCCCTTTTTCCATATTTTCCTCCAGATTTTAAATTCATCACCAGAGCTTTGCTCTAACCCTAAACCGATCTCTTAGAGATCCAAAAACATTGGGGTCTTGAGGATTGTTAGTTCTCCTCCTAGGGTTTACCATATCATCGATCTTTGAGGACCCTTGGAATTTAATTCCATTTTCTTTGTCTCCCCACAGTGTGGGTTTTTGGGATTTGATCCCATTATTAAAGGGATTTAATTCCATATCACAGAGCTTAGCTCTGAAGGACTCATAAACTTTTGGGAATTTCATTCCGTGGTGTTCTTGAGCATTTTTTCTTTTTA
Source organism: Agapanthus africanus (assembly GCA_030015575.1). Classification (NCBI taxonomy): domain Eukaryota; kingdom Viridiplantae; phylum Streptophyta; class Magnoliopsida; order Asparagales; family Amaryllidaceae; genus Agapanthus; species Agapanthus africanus. The sequence goes on from CM057341.1 coordinate 130,328,687, forward strand.
GGGTTTTAATACCCTTGACACATATTTGAATCTGTTGTGCATTTTAACAGAGCTCATTTTTGGAGGATGTTAGGAGTTATTTAACTCCATTGTTTATTTAATGAGAATCCTTTTAGATCCTCACAGTGATTATCTTGCCTTATCATTGGTGACCCGCCATTTTGATTTCGTGGGTCCCACTGGCTTTGCAGTTAGTTGTCCCATGAAACAAACATCACGTTTGTTTTTTGTTTTTTTATTTTTTAAATTTATTTATTTATTTAATGGGTTTTGCTCTCCTTTTTTTTTAAGGTACAATGGCCTTACTTCCTTACTTCCCTTACACTCGCTCGGAAGTCGCTTTTTCACAGTCGCCGTCAGACGAGAAGGTTATGTCGATGATTAGGGCACATGACAAGGATAATACGAGCCTTCTTTTATGAGGGGTTTGGTACAGTCACAACATCAAGGGACGCCTTAGCTTTACCTGCGAATACCAACCGAACCCATCCACTCAATGTCATTGATAGAGCGCCCGCAGACTGCTTATGCGGTTGAGGCAACTAATTGGAACCCCATAGGCCGACTTGAACTATCAACGACCGGGATACCCAATCAACCCCTGATGGCCATTGATATTTTGGGACGCCGGATATGTCAGGGTGAAGCTCAATCCTGAGGGTAGGTGTATAAGGTAGGCGTTACCCCACGCCATCCAGTGGGCTACCTTCCGTGGGCCCGATACATTCTCTCTTCTCAACGCTAACGACTGTAGGGTTGTACCAAGCAGTGTATGCGTCGCTGTTCTACTATCACGCTTCCCACATCTGGTGGGTCAAGGCCTTCTTTAACCAGTGGAATTTTCCCACGAACACATTTTTGTTTGGGGATTACGACGTCTTTATCTCCCTGAAGGAGTTTTGCGAAATTTCAGGGTTGCCGATTAGGGGAGAGCATTATGAAGAATTACTGCCTCCTGATGAGTACATATTTGCTACAGTGCCTGCTATGCTTGATAGCTTGACGACCGAGAATGCTATTCGTCACAAGCACCCAAGTCTAATCAAGGTCTTGGGTATTTTTGAGAAACTGTTCGTGACATCGGAAAGGCAAGGTGTTACTTTCGATGCTTTCTCCGCGAAGATGTCTTATCCAAAAAGGCTCCGAAATTCACGATGATCGAGGATACTTTCGGACTCGACTTGAAGAAATTGCAGACCAAAGAAGAGGACCTTCCACAGTTTTATATACCAAGCTCATTGGCCGTAACCTTTGACGCGATCGCTGCCCCTGGAATGGATGAAGAAACTTTCTTTGTTGGCTTCATCGGTCTCTGGCATAGCTGGCTCGCCATGCCGATGCATCGCCATTTTATGAAAGCTTCTGTCTTCTATCATGTCCATCGCATAGCCGAAGGAGCACGATTGGTTGTTGGCATTGCATGACTATCAAACTTATACCATGGTTTAGGTACTGCTGCCAACACTTCCAATCCGGGTGCGGACACCGTGAATTTCTCCCCTACTATTTCACATCGTGGATCAAGATGCATGTGTTGGGCGCATTTGCTGCGCATCGACGACCTGATTTCTATGAGTCGTACACATTCCCATGGGTCATGAGGCTGGTCGACACTTCTGCTCCTGATCCGACTCAGTTAGGGACTCTGCGCGTACTACTCAATCCGTATTCGAACGAAGGCAGGATAGTTTTCAGTGATAGAGTCCTTTTTGCTCCGGCTGGGCCCATTCAACAGTTGTTCGATTTGTCGAAGAGTGGAGCTCCGGCTTTGAAGCCCAAATAGATCATGCATTTATATTCAATCAGGTTGGGAAACTTAGTGTTCCGCCTAAATAATATTGTTCTCTTCATGCGGTACAATCTGCATCGCTTCGCCCAGCAACTGGGTTACAACCAGGGTGTCCCCCTCGAAGCCTTTTTAATTGAGCCTACTCTCTCGCTGGAGATCACTCGAGAGACGTCATCCACCACTTCATGCGATTGGGTACCGGTTCCTTTTTCTTGATTCCTGAGCCTGACTATCTTCCGAGGCCCGTGGGATCCTTCAAGGGCTGGTATCGCCACCGGGTTGGTCCCATCATTGCAGAGGAGAAAGGGTGCTCTTTGAATGTAAATCTCCTGCTCGCGCTCAAGCCATCAACGTCCCGTTGCGGCCACGATCGGTTGTTAGCCCTCCTCTAAGGGACAGCGGTGATTGTTAGGATACGTGCGTGTTCAAGTTCTAGTTTAAATACCGCAATCAAGACGGTTTCGCTTGTAGCTAGCCGGTTGAGTACGGGTCATCCGCAGGGAGATGGGAGTCTTTTTCAAAGTGTTTTAACGAGTTAAGTCCGGTTTTCAGATTTTGTTGGATTATCTAAGTGTTGAGTTGATATTTAAAGAGAGCTTGTTAGGGTTAGGATTATGTTAGTTTGAGTTAGGAGTCTCCACATCTTTCGTTGCCCCACTTAATATCGGTGTTACGGTAATCGGCAACAACGGGGATTAGCACGACTAGGAAGGAACTTGCGAGTATAAGCTAGGCTTTCCAACGCATAGTCCTTCCTTTTGGTGCTTGTCCGTCCGTTCTTGGCTCTTATCCATAACCTTCGGTTAATTCAACCACAACCGGTCTCACTACGGAATCACCGCTATCATGTAGGATAGGGTGCCGTAAGGAGCGGATTGTGGTTCAATTAACGGGAGTTGATTTAAGTTGTTGGGCAAGGAAAGAGTGAGAGAGATTTCCTTCTCTCAAACTTCCCTTATCCTACCCTAACAAGTATAGAACTACTCACACTTCATAATACGGAAAAATAAAACAAACAAAAAGAGGAAGATAGAAAGAAGGAGACTAGAAGAATACGACTAACTATTTGCGACCTCACCTTGGCGAGGATCAAGCATAAGTATCATTGTCGTATGTAAGGATAAAGAAAAAGAAAGAAGAAAGAAACAACAAGGAAATAACAACAACTACTTAACGAATTTAAAGTTACAACAAGCATAAAGATAAGGAGACAAGCATGATAATAAAATGGTCTTCTTTATTCATCACTCTTAACTCAAAAGCTCACTTACAAGTTTAATGGAGAAGAGGTGAGAAGAGGAAGAAGAACATGTAACTAAAACCTAGCAAAAAGAAATACAAGAATTGAACCTTTCCTTCACAAAGTTCTGGGCTATTTATAGGCCAGAAAATGAAACCCTAGGGCAACCAACAGAACCTAAACAGAATGACCAAAATACCCCCAAAAGAACTTCCCGTTTGGCGCCATAACGGCCGCGGAACCGCGGCCTAGACCCCCCTTTGGCCGCGGTTCCGCGGCCGTTCTGTGGAGTTGGGGTTCGTGCTTTTTTGTGGTGGCCTGATCTGCTGTGTGCTTCATTCTGGTATATGTATTTTCTCATAATTGCTTCACGAATTTTCCAGAATTTCTGTTTGAGGGAAAGGTGGACTTTTTGTCAAGATTTGGAATGATTGCCTCGAGCACCGCGTAGATTTTCTTGGATCTTGTGCTGCCATTGAGCCTTGTGCCTGAAAACGACATTGATTTGACATTTCGTCTCCCTAAACTGGTATCTGGCAGCATACGGATGAAGAGCGGAGACCGTGTTTTATCTGTGGTTGGCAGGAACCCGGATCTTGTCGTGTTTTCCATGAATTTCACCGTTTTCGAACCGAGAACCTGTATCCTGCAATTGACTAGCAAACACGGCTCAAGAGTATCTACCGATATGCAATGTGATAAAAATTGGACGGTATGAAAATGCAAAAATCTGATATGAACAAATACCCCCAAACTTATCATTTGCTCGTCCCGAGCAAAGCCCATTTATTCACAAAAAATTTCCTAACCTCACTTTCGCAGGGAACGCATTGCACTGAGCATGAGCAACAAGCCGTTAAACCTCTAGGTGTCCCTAGTAGGAGGAGTGTTGTCTCCTGAGGGTTTTCAGAGGATACTACCCACAAAATCAGGTCAAGTTGGTTTTGCAAAATAACTAAGATTCAAACCCTAAAGTTTTGTTTTTGAAAATAACAATTCTATAATCCTAAGTCTAGACCATCGAACCTTTATTTTTCACACCTCGCTTCTTATTTACCTACAGATTTTACATGTCTTTACGTGCAGTGCAAATAGTGTCGTTAAGTTCCCGAAAGGTCGAATAAAGTCATCATGTCGCACAATAAAGCCCAGATAACAATTTTAAAAGGATCACATAAGTTTTATAAAGAGTTAAGCATTTTTCAAGTTTCGTTTCCCAGTAAGGTTTCAACTTCAGAATTTCTATCTTCCTTAACAGGAAACTAAATCGTATTTTTCACTCCACCCTTTTCTTGTTTTCATTTCATACACACCTCTGTGAACGTGCAATATTCTTTATCAAAGAGTAAAACCTTCATATCTCCGTTAAAATTTTTTTTAAAAGCCTGTCTTTTATCAAGATTATTCTCACACAAAGAACCGTTAGGAATTTTAACTCGGAGAGAACACTTGCTTGACTTTGTTTTAAACTGGACTTTCTAGGCTTCTTAGTGAGCTTTGGGCCAATGCACCAAAACCAGTTGGTTTTAGGGCATTAGGTGTAAAAACACCCCAGCGGACTTAATTACTCAAGTTACCTAGGTCCAAAAACAAAAAACAGTTTGGCGTGAAAATCAGATGATTTAATACGAACGGAGATATAACCGGCAGTTCAAATATATTTTTTTTTGGATAAAAGACGTGTTTAGTGTGTTTGGTGTGTAATCATTCCAATCAAGTTTTGGATGGGTTATTTTTCAGACTTAGCTCCAATTACGGCATCAATAACATTCCTTCATATTCGCTTTACTTCATAAACTATTCTTGACATTACTTATTTCAGAACAAACCTATTTGATCCTCAGAAAATCATTTATCTGTTTAAAAGTTTAAACATGAAAGACTCATCATCTAATTCCCAAAATCTTACGACACGTGTAGTGTGATGTAAAGACGTATATCAGCTATAGTTAACTTCAAAGGAGAGCTATTGTCACGCCCCGCTTTCCAGAGTACGCAAAATTGGGCACGTGACATAGCCAACCATGCTACCTGTGGGTAGGAAGTATCCATCCACAGTCACATTACGGTTGTAAGGATATCAAGAACAAGATAAAAACTAATCTAATACATGTCCAAATCCATAATAACAAGAATCAATAAACAATAAGTGCGGAAGCTAATGATCCAATACAATGAATAAACAGTACGTCCCATACTGCGGGCTCACATCTGGAAATGAAAGAAATAAATAAATTAAACCCTAAGGACTCACTGTTCAGCCTGCTGGCTGAAGTACTCCTGCTCGGTCGTCGACAGTGGTACGGAATCTGGGCCATGCAAAACCCAGACGTCAGCGCGTCATGACATCAAGTATATAGCATAAACATGGTAATAAGAAATGCAAGTATGAACATGAATAAAGCAGTAATAACAAACAGGGTAATATGCAATGGTGACTAAACTGTCCAATCAGGTTTTCTACTCTATAGTCTTTGAAATCAATTGATGAATCGTCGATGTAACTCAATAGTATCCCGTGCGTGCCCGGGACCACGGTCAAAGCCCTCGGGGCTGAATCCGAGACGTGCCGCTAAGCAGTAAAAGGTAGTAGGATGGACGAGTGATGTCAGCATCAACACTCCGGAGCTGGCCAAGCCCGTAAGACTGATCAGAATAATGTATCGAACTGTTGAGTTACAAGTCGGTTTCACCTTTGATTTCCCCATACCCCCAAACTATGTATGTCAGGTCAGGTATTCAGTAGTCAAGGACTAATGCCAACACAAAATCAAGTAAAAGTAGGTCTGTCTGGATCGACAGCAGGAATGGTCAGGTTTGTCGGCATTAGGCATGAGATCAGGAAACACGTCATGTCACGGTACAACAGGATGAGTCGGTATGTATGTATATGTCATGTGTAGCAGGGTCAGGCCAATATGTAGTGCAATCGAGCATGTGCTTACAACAGGTGTACAATCAAGTAATGAACAGTAGCAGGAAACAGTAAATAACAATAATATTCCATGTAAACACAATGATATTTTGTATTCTCTTATTAACAGGTTCAAGTACCGTTAGGGTGCAATAGCTACAAGGTGAAGCAATATCCACAATCATAAATTAATGAAACTACATGAAATTAAACTAAATATAATAATTGTCTCATGGGTGATTTAACAATTAAAGCGGATATGATCCAAAGGTCTTATTTAGTTGAATTATGGATTGATAGTGGGTTGATTAATTATGAGAACTATTATAACGATTCCATGTTAAAGATAACCGCAACCGTCAATTCTAACTTATAACATGATATCAATTACCATCATTAAGTTGTTGTATTATATAGTATGAATTCAATTGCGTGGCAAGACTAGATCTCGCACGCTAGCATGTTTAAGCAAGTATTTAGATACTTGCCTCGACGGTCTGCAAACTGGAACACGGATGCGATGTCGGCAGAAAACACGATATGATAGCACGGGCCACGGATCGAGTCCCAACAGAGAACAACGGGATCACACGGACCAGGGGGCTTCGCTGGAGCGTCGGGTTCGCCAAGACGGCACGGTCGGATTCCGGCAAAACGCGACAACAAGTTAGCAACACACCATAAACTCAATGCAATCAGCGGGGGTGATTTGCACAGAAGGAAGGAAGAGGAAACTTACAGAGAGATATACCAGGTGACCCCGGCGAGCTCGACGGCGCTGGAACGCCGGCGAGGCAACGGCGGCGGCTGCGCAAGGGCTGAGTGGCCTCGGGGTGCGTGGGAGAGGGTGCTGCGGCGAGTGGATGAAAGGGTGGTCGGCTCTGGTGGTCAAGGGGGAGACGGAGGTGGCCCTGGTGACGACGGCGAGGTCGCCGGCGCGTTCTCCGGCGAACAGCGGAGGGTAGGCGATGGGTTAAGGGCTCGGGTTGGTGGTCCGGCGAGGGGAGGAAGGAAACGACGACGAGGTCGGGACGAGGAGGGTGAGAGGGAGTCGTGGGAGTCGTCGGCGACGAGAGGTGGCGTCGACGGCAAGGTCTGCGAGGGTTGAAGGCGTCGTCGGGGTTGGGTGCAGGCGCGGGAAACGTCGGAGGAAGGAGGTAAGTGGGTGTGGTGAGTCTCGTGGTGGTGAGGGCGGCGACGGCGAGGTCGCGGGGGACCGGCGGTGAGGTTGCGAGAAGCTAGGGTTAGGGTTCGAGGCGTTTTCTCGTGATGAAGAGGATGGGTGAGGGCGGCTGCATGTGAGAAATTTATAGAGGAAGAGAGAGAGGGAGATTGGAGAGAGAAAGAAAGAGATTGAGGGAAGAGAGAGAGTGAGATAGGGAAAAGGGAAGGGCCCACGCGGTTTAAAATCCTACGCTGTGATTGGTTGATCACGAGGGGAAAAAGATTTGAGATTAAATTTTGAAGGAGGTGGAGAGAGAAGCAGGTAAAGAAAATATATTTCGTATATAATTAGTTTAAGGTATTAAATTTAAATGGGCCATTTTGGCGCGAAATGAAACATTTCCAAATCGCGCCCGGGTTGCGCCCAAATGTTCTAAATTCAAATTATAGGATTTTAAGCGGGTTCCAAATTTTGAAAAGAGGTGTTTAGTGATTAAAATGCATGCCCCAAGTCGGACACTTGCACGCGCGCGTAGTCGTCCAAACTTGCCCGTTTAGCCAAACGGAATGGAATCTCGACACGCGGACGCTACCACGCGACTAGTGGCGACGAGTAGGCCAACATGGACATTTTAAATTTCATTTTAGGAGTTAAAATTTTTTATGTGCCAAAGTGACCTAACCGGTTAAAATTTTGCAATAAACCCCAGAAAAACAGAATAATTGAAAAGAGCAATAAATAACCCTCAACTAGTAATATAAATAGTATTATTGGGCTCGGGTGTTACATCATACCCAACTACAAAAAGAATTTCGTCCTCGAAATTCCAAGAATACAAGATAGCTAACTACTGGAAAAGGTGTGGGAATTTCAGTCGGATCTCGTCTTCTCGCTCCCAAGTGGATTCTCCATGCGATCGGTTACCCCAAGAAACTAGCACAAGAGGGATAACCTTGTTCTTAGGAACCTTTTCTCTTCGATCCTTGATTTCAACTGGTCGCTCCTCAAAAGTCAGGTCCTCCCGTACGGTCAACTCCGAATGATCCAAGACATGAGTCTCATCACGAACATACTTCCGTAGTTGAGACACATGAAACACATCGTGAACTCCTGCTAAAGACTATGGTAACGCCAACCGGTACGATACTTCTCCAACATGCTCCAATATCTCGAAGGGTCCAACGAAACGAGGACTAAGCTTTCCCCGACTTCCAAAGCGAATCACCCCTCTAGTCGGTGATATCTTCAGGAATACCAAATCACCCACGGCGAACTCTAGAGGTCTTCTTGACGTGTCGGCCCAACTCTTCTGTCTGTCTTGAGCTGCCTTCATATGCTTCCTTATTGTATTCACCTTCTCGACTGTCTGTACCACCAAATCTGGTCCTAGTAACCTTCGTTCACCAACATCATCCCAACAAACAGGTTAACGGCACTTACGACCATACAGTGCTTCAAACGGGGCCATCTGAATAGTTGCTTGGAAGCTATTGTTGTACGAAAACTCCACCAGGTGTAGATGATCTTCCCAAGAACCTTTGAAGTCCAACATGCAAGCCCTCAACATATCTTCAAGGGTCTGGATCGTTCTCTCTGATTGTCCATCGGTCTGAGGATGATAAGCTGTGCTAAACTTCAATCGAGCCCCTAAACTTTCTTGTAAACTCCTCCAAAAGTGCGACAAGAACCGAGTGTCCCGATCGGACACGATGCTTACCGGTACTCCATGCAATCTGACAATCTCCTGCATGTACCGCTCTGCCAAAGTCTCTGTCGATTGACCAACCCGAAAAGGAATAAAGTGAGCTGCCTTGGTCAACCGATCGACAATCACCCATACAGCATTGTTGCCCTTTGGACTCCGCGGTAAAGCCGTCACGAAATCCATGGTTATATGTTCCCACTTCCATTGAGGAATTGGAAGTGGTTGCAACAAACCAGCAACCCTTTGGTGTTCAGCCTTGACTTGCTGACACACCAAGCACCTAGCCACGAAGCGAGCAATTTCCCTTTTCATACCTTCCCACCAGAAGTGCTGTCGAATATCTCGGTACATCTTTGTCCCTCCTGGGTGTACAGAGTAAGCTGAACTGTGTGCCTCCTTTATGAGCTCTTCACGCACATCTCTCTTTGGCACACACACACGGCTACCATATCTCAACGAACCATCTTCATGGATCAGTAAATCGGTTCGTAGTCCGGCTCCAACCTGCTCTCGAAACTTTTGCAGTCTAGGATCCTGCGATTGTGTCGCTTTAATATTCTCAACTAAGGACGATTGTACTTGCAACTGCATCAACTGTCCTGTAGCATGGGGTAGCACAACCTCCAAGTTAAATCTCTGAAAATCCGCAATGATCTCCCTTTGTGCGGTCAACACCTGAATTGCTGGTAACCGACTCAGCGCATCCGGCACGACGTTGACCTTTCCCGGATGGTACTTAAGATCGAGGTCATAGTCGGCCATCAGCTCCAACCATCTGCGTTGTCTCATGTTCAACTCCTTCTGAGTGAACACATAATTCAAACTCTTGTGATCTGTAAAGACTTCGACTCTCTCGCCCAATAGGTAGTGTCTCCAAATCTTCAGGGCGAAGATCACGGCTGCAAGCTCTAAGTCATGAGTCGGATAGTTCTTCTCATGAGTCTTCAGCTGTCTCGATGCGTAAGCGACGACTTTCCCGTTCTGCATTAAAACACATCCCAATCCCTTTCCAGATGCGTCGCTATGAATCACCAGTCCTCCTGAATTATCCGGCACGGTCAGGATCGGGGCGGTTATCAACTTCTGCTTCAACGTCTCGAAGGCTAATGCACATCCATCCGTCCAAACAAACGGTACCTCCTTACGCGTAAGCTTGGTTAACGGCTCAGCTAAACGAGCGAAGTTCTCCACAAATCTTCTGTAGTAACCGGCGAGTCCAAGAAAACTTCTTATCTCCGCAACATTCTTTGGAACAGGCCAATCCCTAACTGCTGTAATCTTCTCGGGGTCAACGGCGATTCCATCGCCCGACACGACATGCCCCAGAAACTTCACTTCTTCCAGCCAGAATTCACACTTACTCATCTTCGCAAATAACTTCTCTTGTCTCAGCGTCTGCAGTGCGATCCTCAAGTGCTCAGCATGCTCCTCCGGACTCTTCGAGTATACCAGAATATCGTCAATGAATACCACAATAAACTGGTCCAAGAAAGGTGAAAAGATCCTGTTCATCAAATCCATAAATATTGCCGGCGCATTAGTCACTCCGAAGGGCATCACTAAATACTCGGAATGCCCATACCGAGTTCGAAACGCCGTCTTGCAAATGTCTTCTGCCTTCACTCGGACCTGATGATATCCTAATCGCAAGTCCAGTTTCGAGAATACCCTCGCGCCACTAAGCTGCTCAAAAAGTTCTCCAATGCGAGGGATCGGGTACTTGTTCTTAATAGTCACCCGGTTCAATTCTCGATAATCAATGCACATCCTTCTTGTGCCATCCTTCTTTACTAAGAGAACTGGAGCTCCCCAAGGTGAGTTGCTGCTTCGAATCCATCCCTTCTCGAGTAATTCACCCACTTGTTTCTTAACTTCTTCCAATTCCACCGGTGCCATCGGATAATAAGATTTTGATACTGGCGCTGCACCAGGAATAAGGTCAATCGCAAACTCCACATCTCGCTTCGGTGGTAAGCCCGAAATGTCTTCAAACACATCCATAAAGTCGCGGACAACTGCCAGCTCTTCATTACTATCCACTACCATAGCCGCAAGAACATTGTTCGTCGGCCTAGCCCTAAACTCGACTGGCCCGACAGAACTGCTCCTTCCAATGAAAGTAAACTCAGGGTGTCCGGGAATCTGGAAAATTACTTTCCTTGCCCTACAATCAATGTGTGCGTGGAAAGTGCCAAGAAAATCCATTCCCAAGACTACTTCATAACTGCCCGTATCAATCACCAAGAAATCTGCAAAAAGCTCCCGTCCACAAACAACAACTGTACAATCTCTACATTCCTTACTAGCTATGATTTTCCCATTCCCAGTGTGTATGTCCCAGAAACTAGACAGGGTCGTGCAGGTGATCGAGTGTGTAGTTATAAATTTGGATGACATAAAATAGTGGGATGCTCCGGAATCAAATAATGCCAATGCGGGAAAACCACGAACCAGTATAGTACCTGAAACCACTTCTCCTGATGCCTTGGCTTCCTCAGCTGTCAACGTGAAAGCTCGACCCTGGTTGGGTCCTTGTGTCAGCTGCTTATGCCCTTGGAACGGTCTCTGCGGAGGCTTCTGTATATCATCTCTCGTGCGAAGCTTCGACGGACAAGCACCAACTACGTGATCGGCTGCTCCACAAACTAGACAAAGTCCCAGTCTCCTTCGACACTCCTTCTGCACGTGCCCAGGTAATCGGCAGTAATAACAAGTCACGCTCTTCCTTCGATCAACGATCACAGGCTTCTTCATTGGCGCTACACCTCGACGGTCCACTGGAATACCTCTGCGCCCATGATCTCGGTTAGGTACAAATGCAGGCTTCCTGGCCGCAACTGCTGTCTGGTGAAGGTTCCCTTTCGATCCTGATAAACTCTGTTGCTCTCTGGCTGCCGTAAGAACCTGTGAGAAAGTGGTCAAACCCAGGGAGACAATCTGCCTCTAGATTTCCACATCCAAACTGCGCAAGAACCTTCGCGCCCTGTCTGCCTCCTTGGCTACTAAGGGTCCAGCGAAACGGCTGAGTCTCGTCCATTCCGCTGTGTGTACATCCACAGCTGCTCTATTTTGTTTCAGCCCAATAAATCTCTCCTCCATTTCCTCCCGTGCAGTCCGCGGGAAGAACTTTTCCAAGAAACTTTTGGAGAAATCCGCCCAACTGATTGGCTTGGACAAGCGGGTCTCCTCCACCAGCCACCACTCTCGGGCGTAATCCACCAGCTGAATGCGCACCACATCAACTCTCTTGTCTTCTGGGATCTGTGCCGCAATCAGTAAATTCTCCGTGTCCACAAGCCACTGCTCGGCTGGCAACGGCTCCTCCAAGCCAGTGAAAGTAGTAGGACCCAACCGTCTGAAATCTGCCACGGTCCCTACTCGGTCGATTGGCTTCGCTACAACGGTATTTACAGACTGCTGCATAGCCTGCAAACCCTCCTGAAATGAATCTGCTTGCTGCTGGATCAGCTCAGTTTGCCTCTTCTGATTTTCCAACATCCCGCGTATCACTCCTAACATGGCGGCTTCATCCACACGCCTCTGATATGTCTTGAAATTCTTATCTGCCATGGTCCTGAAATCAAAACAAACAACATTAGCATGATGATAGATTCAATATATAAATCAAGGCTAGAACTCCAAGATACTTAAATAGAGTGCTGCATTGTAGCTATGCCGCGGTATCATAGCCGCAATTACTTAACTCCACCCAAGTCGCCTAAGTCCTAGAGATAACAAGAAGTTAGGTTTTCGAGTTGACAATGCAAAGTAAGTTTGCATGTCGACTGATCTGGAAGAATGATTCAAGGACGGTAAAACGGTCAAGGTGGCAGGACATGTCTCCTAATCACGGGTATTATGATTCGCGTATCGGGTGCAATACCCAACTACAAAGAATCAACCCAATTAACCTATGGCTCTGATACCAAAAGAACCATGTCACGCCCCGCTTCCCAGAGTACGCAAAATTGGGCACGTGACATAGCCAACCATGCTACCTGTGGGTAGGAAGTATCCATCCACAGTCACATTACGGTTGTAAGGATATCAAGAACAAGATAAAAACTAATCTAATACATGTCCAAATCCATAATAACAAGAATCAATAAACAATAAGTGCGGAAGCTAATGATCCAATACAATGAATAAACAGTACGTCCCATAATGCAGGCTCACATCTGAAAATGAAAGAAATAAATAAATTAAACCCTAAGGACTCACTGTTCAGCCTGCTGGCTGAAGTACTCCTGCTCGGTCGTCGACAGTGGTACGGAATCTGGGCCATGCAAAACCCAGAGGTCAGCGCGTCATGACATCAAGTATATAGCATAAACATGGTAATAAGCAATGCAAGTATGAACATGAATAAAGCAGTAATAACAAGCAGGGTAATGTGCAATGGTGACTAAACTGTCCTATCGGGTTTTCTACTCTATAGTCTTTGAAATCAATTGATGAATCGTCGATGTAACTCAATAGTATCCCGTGCGTGCCCGGGACCACGGTCAAAGCCCTCGGGGCTGAATCCGAGACATGCCGCTAAGCAGTAAAAGGTAGTAGGATGGACGAGTGATGTCAGCATCAACACTCCGGAGCTGGCCAAGCCCGTAAGACTGATCAGAACAATGTATCGAACTGTTGAGTTACAAGTCGGTTTCACCTTTGATTTCCCCATACCCCCAAACTATGTATGTCAGGTCAGGTATTCAGTAGTCAAGGACTAATGCCAACACAAAATCAAGTAAAAGTAGGTCTGTCTGGATCGACAGCAGGAATGGTCAGGTTTGTCGGCATTAGGCATGAGATCAGGAAACACGTCATGTCACGGTACAACAGGATGAGTCGGTATGTATGTATATGTCATGTGTAGCAGGGTCAGGCCAATATGTAGTGCAATCGAGCATGTGCTTACAACAGGTGTACAATCAAGTAATGAACAGTAGCAGGAAACAGTAAATAACAATAATATTCCATGTAAACACAATGATATTTTGTATTCTCTTATTAACAGGTTCAAGTACCGTTAGGGTGCAATAGCTACAAGGTGAAGCAATATCCACAATCATAAATTAATGAAACTACATGAAATTAAACTAAATATAATAATTGTCTCATGGGTGATTTAACAATTAAAGCGGATATGATCCAAAGGTCTTATTTAGTTGAATTATGGATTGATAGTGGGTTAATTAATTACGAGAACTATTATAACGATTCCATGTTAAAGATAACCGCAACCGTCAATTCTAACTTATAACATGATATCAATTACCATCATTAAGTTGTTGTATTATATAGTATGAATTCAATTGCGTGGCAAGACTAGATCTCGCACGCTAGCATGTTTAAGCAAGTATTCAGATACTTGCCTCGACGGTCTGCAAACTGGAACACGGATGCGATGTCGGCAGAAAACACGATATGATAGCACGGGCCACGGATCGAGTCCCAACAGAGAACAACGGGATCACACGGACCAGGGGGCTTCGCTGGAGCGTCGGGTTCGCCAAGACGGCACGGTCGGATTCCGGCAAAACACGACAACAAGTTAGCAACACACCATAAACTCAATGCGATCAGCGGGGGTGATTTGCACAGAAGGAAGGAAGAGGAAACTTACAGAGAGATATACCAGGTGACCCCGGCGAGCTCGACGGCGCTGGAACGCCGGCGAGGCAACGGCGGCGGCTGCGCAAGGGCTGAGTGGCCTCGGGGTGCGCGGGAGAGGGTGCTGCGGCGAGTGGATGAAAGGGTGGTCGGCTCTGGTGGTCAAGGGGGAGACGGAGGTGGCCCTGGTGACGACGGCGAGGTCGCCGGCGCGTTCTCCGGCGAACAGCGGAGGGTAGGCGATGGGTTAAGGGCTCGGGTTGGTGGTCCGGCGAGGGGAGGAAGGAAACGACGACGAGGTCGGGACGAGGAGGGTGAGAGGGAGTCGTGGGAGTCGTCGGCGACGAGAGGTGGCGTCGACGGCGAGGTCTGCGAGGGTTGGAGGCGTCGTCGGGGTTGGGTGCAGGCGCGGGAAACGTCGGAGGAAGGAGGTAAGTGGGTGCGGTGAGTCTCGTGGTGGCGAGGGCGGCGACGGCGAGGTCGCGGGGGACCGGCGGTGAGGTTGCGAGAAGCTAGGGTTAGGGTTCGAGGCGTTTTCTCGTGATGAAGAGGATGGGTGAGGGCGGCTGCATGTGAGAAATTTATAGAGGAAGAGAAAGAGGGAGATTGGAGAGAGAAAGAAAGAGATTGAGGGAAGAGAGAGAGTGAGATAGGGAAAAGGGAAGGGCCCACGCGGTTTAAAATCCTACGCTGTGATTGGTTGATCACGAGGGGAAAAAGATTTGAGATTAAATTTTGAAGGAGTTGGAGAGAGAAGCAGGTAAAGAAAATATATTTCGTATATAATTAGTTTAAGGTATTAAATTTAAATGGGCCATTTTGGCGCGAAATGAAACATTTCCAAATCGCGCCCGGGTTGCGCCCAAATGTTCCAAATTCAAATTATAGGATTTTAAGCGGGTTCTAAATTTTGAAAAGAGATGTTTAGTGATTAAAATGCATGCCCCCAAGTCGGACACTTGCACGCGCGCGTAGTCGTCCAAACTTGCCCGTTTAGCCAAACGGAACGGAATCTCGACACGCGGACGCTACCACGCAACTAGTGGCGACGAGTAGGCCAACATGGACATTTTAAATTTCATTTTAGGTGTTAAAATTTGTTATGTGCCAAAGTGACCTAACCGGTTAAAATTTTGCAATAAACCCCAGAAAAACAGAATAATTGAAAAGAGCCATAAATAACCCTCAACTAGTAATATAAATAGTATTATTGGGCTCGGGTGTTACAGTTATCTTTTAGGTTTTCAAAATCCAAACATAAGATTTAGTTATTCCTATTTTTTCAAACAAAAACCGTCGAAATGTTGAATCAAAGTTCTTCCACAAGCTAACTTGACAAAAAAGTTTTTATATTTTTTTAGAAAATTTTCAGATTTTTATGGATTTTATGGAATTTAATATGCAGATGCAAAATATACATATGAATGCGAAGGTAAGAAATGCGTACCGAGCGTACCCCCAAACTTAAACTGGACAGTGTCCTCACTGTCGTTGCATGAAGAGAGCAGTTGGAAGGTTCAAAATTGTCGGTCAGTGATACACAATCTTTATTTGTTTTTGTTTTTTTTTTTTTTAAAGAAAAGAAAAAGAATATACATTAATATAAACAAAATGGTTTGTACATACCCCCAAACTTATTTGGAACAGTGTCCGCTGTTCTTGGCTGGATAACCGAAGTTTGGAGGTAGGCAGAGGAAGATCATTCAGGGTAAACCGGCTCCTGTAAGAACAGGAGCTCCTCTGTTGGTTCGGTGCTAAGGTACGGTTTGCATCGGTGTCCGTTTACCTTGAAGAGTGAACCGTCCTTTGGATTTTCCAAATCCACAGCGCCCTGCGGATACACATTCCGCACAAAATACGGCCCTTTCCAGCGAGATCTGAGCTTTCCAGGATGGAAATGAAGTCGGGTGTCGTAAAGCAGTACCTGTTGACCAGGTACGAAGGTTTTGCGCAAAAGGTGTTTATCGTGAAACACCTTCGTCCGATTCTTAACGACAACCGCGTTATCGTAAGCCTCATCCCTAAGCTCGTTCAGTTCGTTCAACTGCAGCTTCCGATGGCTGCCCGCGTCCTCAAGAGACAGATTCAGCTCCTTAATCGCCCAAAATGCGCGATGCTCGATTTCGACAGGTAGGTGGCAGGCTTTTCCGTACACAAGCCGATAGGGAGACATGCCAAGGTCGGTCTTATAAGCGGTTCTAAATGCCCAAAGGGCATCAGTGAGTTTCAGAGACCAATCCTTACGGTTCTTGGAAACCGTCTTCTGCAATATCTGCTTGATTTGCCGATTTGAAACTTCGGCCTGCCCGCAGGTTTGGGGGTGGTAGGGCGTAGAAAGCTTATGATTGATGGAATACTTCCGCATCAAGGCCTCGAAAGTCCTATTGCAGAAATGACTTCCATTGTCGCTAATGATCGCTCGGGGGTGCCCAAACCGGGAGAAAATATTTTCTTTAAGGAACCTCGTTAGTCCGGCTTGGCACAGCCTCGACCCATTTAGAGACGTAATCAACAGCTAGAAGGATGTACAAGTTCCAAAAAGAGCTGGGAAACGGCCCCATGAAGTCTATCCCCCAAACATCGAAAATCTCCACAACCAAGATCGGTTGGAGCGGCATCTCGTTCCTCCGGGATATCCGGCCCATGTGTTGGCACCGGGAGCAAGTCTTGCAATAGTCGTGAGCGTCTCTGAAAAGTTGTGGCCAGTAGAAACCACATTGCAAGATCTTCTCAGCTGTCTTTCTGGGCCCAAAATGCCCGCCACACGCTTGATCGTGGCAAAATGACAGCACACTCTTGAATTCCTCATCAGGGACACACCGACGAATAATCTGGTCGGGACAGTACTTGAACAAGTAGGGTTCGTCCCAGTAAAAGTGTTTTACTTGGGATAAGAAGCGAAGTCTGTCCTGACTCGACCATTCGGTCGGTAGTAATCCCGTGGCCAAATAGTTCACAATATCTGCGAACCAGGGTTCGCACGATACTGTCAAGAGTTGTTCATCCGGGAAAACGTCATTAATCGGAATTGAAAGCGAAGGCGAAGAAGGAAGTCGTGAGAGATGGTCGGCAACTACGTTTTCACATCCTCGTTTGTCCTTAATGACAAGGTCAAACTCTTGAAGCAAGAGGATCCAACGTATTAACCGAGACTTGGCATCTTTCTTCGCAAAAAGATGGCGCAGAGCTGAATGGTCCGTGTAGACAATGACTGGAGAGTCGATGAGGTAGGGCCTGAACTTTTCTAAGGCAAATACAACAGCTAAGAATTCCTTCTCAGTTGTTGTATAGTTAAGTTGGGCGTCGTTCAGGGTCCGGCTTGCGTAATAGATTACGTGCGGCATCTTGTTGATGTGCTGTCCAAGGACAGCACCAATGGCAAAGTCGGATGCATCGCACATAATCTCGAATGGGTGCGTCCAGTCAGGGGAAGAAAGAACGGGAGCAGAAGTGAGTGAGCGTTTCAGTGACTCGAATGCAGTCACACAGCTCGAGTTGAAGTCGAAAGGTGTATCCTTGGCCAGCAAAAGCGTCAAGGGCCTAGCAATCTTGCTAAAGTCCTTGATAAACCGTCTATAGAAACCGGCATGGCCAAGGAAGGCTCGGATATCTCTGACGCATCGGGGAGGAGGCAGATTGGAAATGACCTCAATCTTTGCTTTGTCAACCTCTATGCCATTTTGCGAGATGATATGTCCTAAGACAATACCTTCGCGCACCATGAAGTGGCATTTCTCCCAGTTCAAAGTGAGATTCTTGTCCTTACATCGGGTAAGGACAGCGTCAAGATGCAGCAAACACTCGTCAATGGAGTCGCCGAAGATGGAGAAGTCATCCATGAAAATCTCCAGAAATTTTTCCACCATGTCAGAGAAAATTCCCATCATACACCGCTGGAAGGTAGCGGGCGCATTGCATAACCCAAAGGGCATGCGTCGATATGCAAATGTGCCGAAAGGATAAGTGAAAGTGGTCTTGTCCTGGTCTTTTTCGGTGATGGGAATTTGATTATAGCCAGAGTAGCCATCAAGAAAACAATAGTACTCATGTCCGGCCAATCGTTCCAGCATCTGGTCAATGAAAGGTAGCGGAAAGTGGTCTTTCCGCGTTGCGGCGTTGAGTTTTCTGTAATCAATGCAAACTCGCCACCCAGTTTGGGTGCGAGTAGGGATTAACTCATTCGCCTTGTTGGTTATGACCGTGATGCCCGACTTCTTGGGGACAACATGAATGGGGCTAACCCACTGGCTATCAGAGATAGGGTAAATGATACCACTATCTAGACATTTGACGATCTCCTTCTTCACAGCCTCCTTCATGACTGGATTAAGACGTCTTTGTGGATCCCGGGCTGGTTTGGCATCATCCATCAGATGAATGTGATGCTCAACGATGAAGGGACTAATCCCCTTGATGTCCGCCATGGACCAGCCAAAAGCTTGCCGGTTGCTGTGCAAGACCGCGAGAAGGGCTTTCTCTTGCTCGGGAGCTAGAGAAGCCGAAATGATGACAGGGAGGGTCTCGTTCTCACCTAAGTAAGCATACTTAAGGTGAGACGGCAACAGCTTGAGTTCGAGCGTTGGAGGTGAAATGATGGAAGGCAAGACTGGTGCAAAGGTCTCGAACTCAAAGGATTCCAGCAAAGGTTCAAAACGAGTGTAGGCAACCGAGTCGGATGGTTCAGGGAACTCATCCGGAAAGTCGAAAGATTCAAACTCGGGTTGTGCGCGGCTATGATCATTCGAGAATGTGAAACACTCGTATTCGTTATCGGGCGCAGAAACAGCAGCAGGTTCGAAGAGAAACGCACTAGTGGCGTCAAGATTATCGTGATCAAACAGAAACTCCTCGAATTCACACTCTTCTGGTGTGATCTCCTGGATCGAGCAGACGTCCAGTATATGAGCATTAGGTTCGGCGGGCTGATTCCCTAACCTAAAAATGTTGAGTTCAATCGTCATGTTTCCAAAAGAGAGGTTCATCGAACCATTGCGACAATTGATCACAGCATTTGAGGTTGCGAGAAATGGGCGACCGAGTATCACCGGAATTTGATTCCGGGGGTTAGCTACAAGCTGTGTATCTAATACAATGAAGTCAACGGGGAATATGAAGTCCCCGACTCTTATCAACACATCCTCTAGCTCACCCCTAGGATGGGTGATCGATCGGTCGGCCATTTGGAGAGTGCAGTGTGTGGGTTTCAACTCTCCGACGCCTAATTGCTCGTATACTGAATACGGAAGCAAGTTAACACTGGCACCAAGATCTAATAGTGCGTGGTTGATGTTCTTATCCCCAATGGTAATTGAAATCGCAGGACAGCCAGGGTCCTTCCGTTTTTGTGGTAAAGATTGGGTAAGGGCATCACTCACAGCACTAGCCAAGAAAACTTTCTTGGGTACCTGAGACTTCCTCTTTTTCGTGCACAAGTCCTTTAAGATTTTCGCGTAGGACGGGACTTGTTGGACAGCATCTAAAAGAGGAATGTTAATGTTAACTTGCTTGAATAACTCCAAAATCTTCTCCATTTGTGGATTTTGTTTGTTAGACCTCAACCGGTTTGGAAATGGAACATTTTGAAAATTGGTCGAGTCTAATGCTGGAGGAGGAGATTTTGGAGTTGGAACAGATCCCAGAATAGGTGTTTTCGTGGAGTGAGAAGTGGGTCCGTTCAGAGCAGAAGAAGAGGAAGGAGAGCCTGTTGAAGAACGGAGAATAGGCTCGGAAGACGAAGAAGAAGAAGAAGAAGAAGAAGCGGCGGCCGGGGTGTCATCGTTGATTCGCTTGCCAACGTTGTTTTGCAGCATCCTTCCCGATCTCAGTGTAGTCACGGCACTCACATTATGGTTTTGTTGTTCAAGAGCAACATGTGCATTATGTGGGTGACCGGGATTTGGAAGTGGCTGGGATGGGAGCTTCCCCTTCTCTCGCTCGCTCAAGGCCGCGTTCAGTTGTGCAATCTGGGCCTCGATGGTCTTGATGCTTTGCCCGTGTGCGGCAGTGTGTTGCACTAAAGATTGAATCGAAGACTGGATGTTGGCGGTGGATTGAGTCGATTGTTTAACAAACGATTCCAGACTTCGCTCGAGCGAGGAAACCTTATCGTTGTTCGACGGAACAAAGTTGTTTGGTGGAAAAGAGTTGTTGGGTGCAAAGTTGTTCGTCTGGTTTTGGTAAGGTTGGGATTGGAAGGGCTGCTGATACTGAGTTTGTTGTTGCGCTTGTTGTTGCGGTGGAGGGGCCCTTTGGAAATTGTTGCCTTGGAATTGATTCTGATTCTGATTCCAGACGAAATTGGGGTGGTTCCTCCAACCGGGATTGTAGGTGGAAGAGTATGGATCATTCCTCGGTCTTTGCTGGAAGGCAGCGTTAACCTGATCCTGTCCTTGCGAGGATGGATTGTAAGGACACTCTTCGGTCAAGTGAGAAGGATCGGAACAACAAGCGCAGATGGTACGAAGGGGGAGAACAGGGGCAGGAGTAGGAGAAGAAAATTTGCTCTCTATTGCTTCAAGCTTTTTTGTTATTGCAGCCATTTCAGCTCTCATCGCAATAGAGACATCAAGCTGGTGAATTCCTACCCTAGACTGACCGGTAGAAGTGGAGGTAGAAGAAGAAGAAGAAGTCGGTCTGGTGCTCTCCCACTGTAGCGTTTGCTCCGCAAGATCGTCAAAGAACTGCCACGCTTTCTCGTCAGATTTTGATAGGAAGTGGCCCTGACAGATGGTTTCCAGCAACTGCTTCGTTGCTGGGTTAAGTCCCTCGTATAAGGTTTGGCAGAGTTGCCATTTCTCTATACCGTGGTGAGGACACTGAACAAGAAGGTCTTTGTACCGGTCAAAGCACTTCCAGAAGGGTTCAGAAGGAAGCTGGGAGAATTGGTTGATTTCATTTCGAATTCTTGCGGTCTTATGATTTGGATAGAATTTTTTCAGAAACGCTTTAACAAACTCGTCCCAGCTGGTGATTGAGTGGGAAGCGGTGCTATACAGCCATTTTTCAGCAAGATCGCATAAAGTGAACGGAATGACCCGTAGACGTATAGCATCGTCCGACAGCTGGGTGGTTTTCATCATGGCACAGACATTTTGAAATTTATTGATGAAGATATAGGCATCTTCAGTTTCAAGCCCATGAAAACGTGGAAGCATGTTGATGAAATGGGGCTTAATTTCAAAGTTGTCCCCATTGGCCGGAGGAAGAGAAAGGCAGGTGGGAAGTGCAGAACGGGTGGGGTAGAAACGATCGTGGAGCGCAATTCGCTGCGGCGCTATAACAGGCGGAGGTGGTGGAAGATTGGTCTCCGTAGGAGGTAGATCCAATCCAGCGGTGGTCAAAGAGATGTTCGGATTAAATCCCGACATCGCGGAAGAAGAGGTTGGTGAAGGTGAAGGTGAAGGTGAAGATGTATGAACAGAATTCCGGTCAACGTCGGAGTTGGCCGGCAAAGGAAGGGGTGAAAGAGGAGTTGACGGAGTATCGACTTCGGAGTCGATCGCGTAGTCGGTCGCGACTAACGTAACGCGGACTAAACGGGCGCTAGTGTCCCGAGTCCAAGCGGACATACACTAAACGAGTTTAGTATAGTCAAAGCGGAGAAGGTGAAGGTAAGAAAACGTCAATGGAGAAAGGCGATGGGTGAAAATGGATTTGGTGACAAAAGGGCAAGTTTTTATAAAAGTTTTTGATTTTTTTTTCTTTTTTTCTTTTTTTGTTTTAGAAAGAGATTTACAGAAATATGTACGGAAATACGGCTTAAGCAATCACAAACAAGATATGCACAATCACACCTAGATCTAGGGTAACCTAGGTCTACTAGACCTGCTCCTGAACTTGATTTTCGAAGTTAAACAGTGTCGAGAAACAGGCTTAAAAATACACCGATCACAGGGCCAGGTAAGTGCAGAGATAAGGGGAGGTTGTCCAACGCTTTCGCGAAGTTCCTTAATTAAATAACCCTTTCTCTTTCGGCGGTTGCGCCTTTAACACTTTCCTAGACACCCCGTAATCAATATGCGGTTAAGCGAGATTCTAAACACGGTTTATCTTCTCCTAATGAGCGCGAAGTCCTTAGGGCTGAAGTCTAGTATTTTTTAATTTACAATGGACAATGCATATGCTTTAGTGATTTTTGGGGTCCTGGGAAGGGTGATGAAATCCCCACCCAATCTGGATTGGTTTCAAGCCCCTTAAGTCCGTATTAAAGAATGCAAAACAGTAACAAATCAACTGCAAACAATTTTTATTTGCGGCGCAAAGAATCCTGCACAAGAACAGTTTATTGGAAGGGGGAGAAGAATTTGCGCAAAGAAGCCTGCAGAAAACACAATTCAGTGGAGTCCAGGGGAGTGGAGAGAGGCAGAGAGAGTTACCCAGAAAAAATGGCAGCCCAAAGGCTCCAAATGGCCGCGGATCCGCGGCCTTAGCCCTCTATTGCCGCGGTTCCGTGGCAAGAACAGGGACTTGGGGCATCATGTTTTGTGTGGGTGCTTCTGTGAGTCTCCTCTGCTTGTCTGGATCTTTGGAATTTTTAGTTGCTCACTGTACTAGCTCCAGATCTTGACAGTGGACCGTATGCTTCGTTTTGTCCGTCGCGGTGTAGCCGCGAAATGTGGGTCTATCTTCCCACGTCTTTGGCACTGTACTTGAACTCCGTATTTTCAACGTCTTGGCCACTGAACTCGAACCTTGTATTTTCCTGCACACTTGCGCAAAAGCTAATCAAAAATAACAAGATGGTTTTGTTTACAATGTATATATTTATTTATTTATTTTTTTGTTTTTCGGTTAGAGTTATACTTACAAATTAACCCGAAATTTCACAAAGAAACAAACTACCGTCTCCCCGGCAACGGTGCCATTTGATTGTTAGGATACGTGCGTGTTCAAGTTCTAGTTTAAATACCGCAATCAAGACGGTTTCGCTTGTAGCTAGCCGGTTGAGTACGGGTCATCCGCAGGGAGATGGGAGTCTTTTTCAAAGTGTTTTAACGAGTTAAGTCCGGTTTTCAGATTTTGTTGGATTATCTAAGTGTTGAGTTGATATTTAAAGAGAGCTTGTTAGGGTTAGGATTAGGTTAGTTTGAGTTAGGAGTCTCCACATCTTTCGTTGCCCCACTTAATATCGGTGTTACGGTAATCGGCAACAACGGGGATTAGCACGACTAGGAAGGAACTTGCGAGTATAAGCTAGGCTTTCCAACGCATAGTCCTTCCTTTTGGTGCTTGTCCGTCCGTTCTTGGCTCTTATCCATAACCTCCGGTTAATTCAACCACAACCGGTCTCACTACGGAATCACCGCTATCATGTAGGATAGGGTGCCGTAAGGAGCGGATTGTGGTTCAATTAACGGGAGTTGATTTAAGTTGTTGGGCAAGGAAAGAGTGAGAGAGATTTTCTTCTCTCAAACTTCCCTTATCCTACCCTAACAAGTATAGAACTACTCACACTTCATAATACGGAAAAATAAAACAAACAAAAAGAGGAAGATAGAAAGAAGGAGACTAGAAGAATACGACTAACTATTTGCGACCTCACCTTGACGAGGATCAAGCGTAAGTATCATTGTCGTATGTAAGGATAAAGAAAAAGAAAGAAGAAAGAAACAACAAGGAAATAACAACAACTACTTAACGAATTTAAAGTTACAACAAGCATAAAGATAAGGAGACAAGCATGATAATAAAATGGTCTTCTTTATTCATCACTCTTCACTCAAAAGCTCACTTACAAGTTTAATGGAGAAGAGATGAGAAGAGGAAGAAGAACATGTAACTAAAACCTAGCAAAAAGAAATACAAGAATTGACCCTTTCCTTCACAAAGTTCTGGGCTATTTATAGGCCAGAAAATGAAACCCTAGGGCAACCAACAGAACCTAAACAGAATGACCAAAATACCCCCAAAAGAACTTCCCGTTTGGCGCCATAACGGCCGCGGAACCGCGGCCTAGACCCCCCTTTGGCCGCGGTTCCGCGGCCGTTCTGTGGAGTTGGGGTTCGTGCTTTTTTGTGGTTGCCTGATCTGTTGTGTGCTTCATTCTGGTATATGTATTTTCTCATAATTGCTTCACGAATTTTCCAGAATTTCTGTTTGAGGGAAAGGTGGACTTTTTGTTAAGATTTGGAATGATTGCCTCGAGCACCGTGTAGATTTTCTTGGATCTTGTGCTGCCATTGAGCCTTGTGCCTGAAAACGACATTGATTTGACATTTCGTCTCCCTAAACTGGTATCTGGCAGCATACGGATGAAGAGCGGAGACCGTGTTTTATCTGTGGTTGGCAGGAACCCGGATCTTGTCGTGTTTTCCATGAATTTCACCGTTTTCGAACCGAGAACCTGTATCCTGCAATTGACTAGCAAACACGGCTCAAGAGTATCTACCGATATGCAATGTGATAAAAATTGGGCGGTATGAAAATGCAAAAATCTGATATGAACAAGCGGCTCAGTGCTCAATCCTAAAGCCACACAAGCCGAATCAACCCCCCGTACTTCTGGTATGCCGGTACGTACAAGAGCCGAGACAGTGAATCCTGATAAAGCACCAGCTGTGGTGCCCCAAAAGGCAGATACCGAAGGCGATGTTGGGCAGTGCCGCGCAAAAGCACCAAAGGGATGGAAGCGCCCCTCCACTGGTGTTAGCTCATGCTCTGAAAGGAGAAAGAAATCGGTCTCCGGTCTACTCGATGCGTTTCCTGAGTCCGAGCCTCTTCACAATGATCCCACATCTATGCATGAACCAGACGACAACTTCCTCTTTCCTGGCACATCTGCTGAGATAGCCGCTCAATTGGCCGATGCCTTGAAACGATCGCAGGATGAAAGTGGGAATGTATGCCACTAGAAGGGAGGCTTTCCCCTGTTGTTTTCTATGACGTTTATCCGTTATCACCTAGGCTACTAATGGGTTCTCTAACGATGGAAGAAGAACGGGCTATGAAACAGCTCATTGTTCACCGCCGAAAATAGAGACGGACCGCGTAGGTCGTCTTACCTGACTTTTGGGGGCATATGCTATTTGGATTTATCCGTCCACCTCTCCGAAGATTCCAAGTTGATTTATGGCACTGTATATCGGAGGTTTAGATGGATGCGGCCGTTGTAGCAGACTTCGTCAGATTCCCCCTCGTTTGCGAGGGATTTTTACTGTGGGGATGCTCTTCCCTGCAGGCGCAAGCCCCTGCAGTAAATTACGTTATCGCATCACGATAAACACTTTCTCCTGCTCCAGAAGTTCACTTCGTGTCGTGTGTGTTTGTTTTATTTTTGGTTGCCCGTGGATTGTATACGGAGACTAATTTATGTTGTCGCCCGTAGGGCGTGGATTAGTACAAATCTGTATATTTTAGATTTGGGTTTGGGTTGATTTAAGGATAGTTGATCTGTTTTGAGATCAAGATCGACTTAAATGTTTACGAGCAATTTGGGGCTCGATTGGTTTTTTGTTAAGGATACGTTGGACTAATTTGAGACTAAGATCTACTTAACACAGTTTTAGGATCATTTTTGTTTCAGATCCAGCAAGAGAGCATTTGGGCTCTGTTGTTTTAGTTTAAGGACGTTTCGTTCTCTTATCGCCATTTTGGAGGTGGGATTTTAGTTTAAGGACGTCTCGGTACGTTGTTGCCATTTTGGAGTCAATAGTTAGTTTAAGAATGTTTCGGTCCATTGATCACCATTTTGGAGGTGAGATTTTAGTTTTAAGGACGTTACGGTCCGTTGTCGCCATTTTGGAAGCAACGTTGTAGTTTGAGGACGTTTCGGTCTGTAGATTACCATTTTTGAGGTGAGGTTTTAGTTTAAGGACGTTACGGTCCGTAGAACACCATTTTTGAGATGAGGTTTTAGTTTAAGAACGTTATGGTCCGTTGTAAGTTTAGGGATGTTACGGTCCGTTGTTCATTTTGCGCGCACGTGTATTTGTTACGTGTCGGGATGAGCAACGATGATATAGGATACATCCAGTTTGGGATATGGTTTGATTTGGGGTGTACACGTCAGTTTGGGTAGTGCACCAAAGAGCCGTTGGTTGTCGGGACCCGTCACCTCTCTGAAGACATTGAAGAATTACAACGACATGTATCAGAGGTGTAGAGAGATGTACCCTTGAACCAATTTGTTAGTGTATATGCCCTAGAGGCCATTACTGTATCATACTTGTTTGTATATTACTTAATGGAAGCTTGGGATATTCACAGTTGTATAGACAATCTTGCTCAAAATGGTAGTATGCTACTTGGTTTGTTTCTACTTTAATATGTGCATGCGTTTCTTTTAGCATATTGCTTATACATATTAGTGGAGCCCTTAGGATCTTTGCTTGATTACTTGCGTTGTGATGGCAGTCGCACTTGTGGGGACTGGGTAATCCATAAGAACATCCTTATACAGGTCCCTAGTCGTAGGATTATCGAGACAGGGCATCGATACTCCGGAGTAGACTAGCGTATGCGCTTCTCATCCCAGCAGGGGAGATGGTCTGTCCCACAGCCATCAGTACGTCGTACTGGAGATAGTATGCGGGTGCTCGTTAGGTTACGAGTACACTGGACAGGACTCGTCGGGAACTGTTGGTTGGTATTATACCTATCGTCAGTTATCAGTTCCCAGGTGACATGAGTACAGCTTATTCCGTTGACTTGACACTGTCACTTCGCCTCGAGTGTGTTCCCACTGTTCTTTGATTACTACCCTACCACGGCTCAAAGGAGTCGTGTAAACAGGTAGTAGTTGGGTGCAGTCCCGAAACACTTGGAGGCAGTGACGGTTAGACAGGATTCGTTTCTCCCGGTATTGGGGGTTGATATCGCGCTGTTTCTAGGAGAACCATTACACATAGTCGTCCCTGGCCAGGAAAAGCGAGATATACTGGTAGGTTTCCAGTGTTATCTAAGGGTGTTCTGGGCTACACTCCTATACGACTTGTACTGCTATTAGGGGACTGACGTTCGCCACCCCCTAGGCCCGCCATGCGATATTCTTAGACGAACAGACCGGACTGTACGGAGATTGTTACATTCAGGCTCAGTAGGAGTTTGGATGGGTTTACCTCATCGGCCTTCTTATCGACATCTACCTGGGGACCGTTACGTACAGCTAGCGCCGCTTGCGGTCTGTGGTTAAACCCACTGCCAGCGTAGTGTTGAGTCTTTAGAGTCCCACATAGAGAGTTTCCCTGCACTGAGCGAAACGTGTAGAGGCCGTATGGTTTTACGGCAGGGCTGCGATCACTTACGTGCACTTGTGTGCGTATGCTGTTCGGGCAGGCAATACTACTGGGCTTCGGTTTAAGCCGGATCCTAGTATTGCACGGATGGATTTGTTTTGTCTTCTGTGCATTCGCATTCTACGGAATGCGGATGCGGGTGTGTATGCACTGTTTTGAGGAGCGAAGAAGGAGGAGGTGCCTCATTAGGGTTTTGGCAGTTGATTCGGCCAAAACCGTTATGTGGCAGGCTCATTAGGGTTTTGACAGTTGATTCGGTCAAAACTATTTTTGAGGCGGACTCATTAGGGTTTTGGCAATTCGTTCGGTCAAAACCATTATGAGCCGGGAACATTATTTACTAATCTTTTAGTGATAATTATGTGATGGCTAATTGCTTTGACCATTTGACCACCCTTGACTTTGTTGACCGTTTGACCAAAGTTGACTTGGACCTTCATGAGAGGTCTAGAGTTTTCTTTGGTTTTCTTTTTATTCTTTGGGTTATGAAAATGGTCAAGTCATTAGTTGCCATCAACTTTATCTTGAAAAGATTAGTAATGATGATAGTGATTTATTATTGAACCATGGTTCATTTTCTTAGTTCATTCTTGATCTTTCATTCTCTCTCTTAAGAAAATGAAATGAGAAAGGTCCATGGTTCTCCTTCATCTTCCTCCTCTTGAAAATTCCTTTGATCTTATGTGTTGAGAGAAAAATGATCCAAATAGACAAACACTTCCATCTATCTCTTCTACACATCCTAGGACATCAAGACTAGCGATCTTGTTGCCCTAGTTGCCTCGGCTCGAGATGGAGCTCGGAGCACAACTCTCGGGTAGATCGTCTTCGACTCAAGAAGGCCGCGGAGGTGACCAAGATCCGGATCGATCCTCGGAGCGTGGATGGACGATCAGGACAGCGGAATGAAGACCCGAAGGACCGGTATCGTGAGGTATAATCTCTATGGCATAGTAGATAGCACTTCTTGTAGTTTGCTAGTTTGTAGTTTAGCAAAGATCCTTCTTTTAGTCCATGTTGCCTTTGCGCCAAAAATTTTTTTTCACTGTTTTCGCCTTCCCGTAAGAACCGGGGTGAGAAACGTGGACTTACAGTGGTATCAGAGCCTATCTAAATATAAACTAGCAAGTTAGCGAAGTGTTTAGAATTTCGATCGGAAAAAAATCGCAAAACACGTCCGGAAAAACCATGTTTCTGCCGATTTTTTATACTGCTCTAAAAATTATTTAACATACATGAAAAATCGGCTCAGGGTTTTGTAAAAATACTGAACAAAAATTATCCAGTGACTCGGTCAAAGCGCCGCGGATCCGCGGCAAGAACATGCTTTCTGCCGCGGAACCGCGGCCGAGTTGACTCGGCCGTGGACCGGGTTTTGTGCAGTGTTCTTATTTGGATGTTTTGGGATTTTTAGAATAGTTTTTTTCTACCCAGATTTTCCAGAGAACAAATTTTTTTTTGGGGTGGTTACAAATCCGTATTTTAATCGAAATTCCGTAGACTTTGGCTAATGGATATTATCTGTGATGTGATATATGTATTGAACGTCTGCTAATCGCTATACGTCGATTAGTGGGGGTTATACATATCTGTGATCTGTAATGTTGATGGTTTGTGTATATGAACTCGGTGGATTGTCGCGGATGAATAGCCGGGGGATGTGAGATGAGAGTTTCTTTTTCTTTCATTCAATGTAAGAAATTTTAATTGATGTAATATTATTTTATGGCCGCACATCCGGGATGAGGTTGTAGCCGCCATTGTTTATTATTTCTTTTTACTATTTTTGCTCCTAGGATAGACCTAAGGTGGGGTGCACAAACTACCGGGTATCTCGAAGTGCCGAGTGGCCTACTCACGTTGTTGAGGGAGGTTGCTTCACTTCGAGTACTTGGCGGGTAGTTTGCCGCACCCGTAGGGGTCTAGGGTAGGGTTTGGCTATTCATCGCGACCGTGCAATCCGTCTTTCGTTGCAGGCTCGAACGAAACTCGGATTCCTAGTATATCCAATGTGTTCATCTATGATCTGGAATGGCTGTCATTGTATCTGACGAATGCATATATCTATATATGATATCTATTTAGGCGTTGCTTATGTTTTTCATCCGCGCTAGTCCAGCCCCCGCTCTGTTTCTGGTAGGATTCCTTCAGTTTTATCACACGATGATATTTGGATCTCGATCCTACTGTGAGTATATGCTACTCCTCGGGAACTTTCTCGCTTAACGATCAATGCTATAAACCAAGTAGGTGTCTAGAAAGGTGTTAGCGGGGCTACGCCCACAGGGAAAAGATGTTACTTAATTAAGGAACTTCATGAAAGCGTTGGAAAACCTCCCTCGAAGTACCGACACCAGCCTGGCTGAACGGTTAAGCAAGTATTGTACGGTGAGATTGATCCCGACTAATTCTTCCTTTATGGTTTGAGGAGGGATTCGAGAGACAGTGGGAGCCATCCTGTTTAGATAAATTAGAAACCAATCTAAACTTGCAAGAGCATCATGCTAAGTGTTTTCTTCTCTCTCTCTTAATTGCAGCAACCCAGTGACCAGACATAGGTTACATCTAGATAATAAAATGACTGAATCTGACTGTTATGACTGGCAAAGGTCTGTCCAGATGTCCATTGCCCATGACAAGCTGGGACACCTCTTGACTGATCCAACCCCTGCCGTCTCAGGTCCAGTTTCCCCTGTCACGGATATTCATATCCGCAAGACATCGGAAAAAGACTGTGCGAAAGCCAAGTGCCTCGTGTTAGCCTACGTTGATGGTGCATACCAGAGGCAGCACGAGAAGATGGACTTAGTTTCTATCTTCTGCCATAACAAAGATTTATATGGAGAGCAATCTTGTATCGCAAGATATGAGAACTCGAACGAATTGCTTTCAGCGAGGTTGGCTATCGGGTCATCTGTATGGGACAACGTCCTTACAGAGACCAGCTATTTTGAGCTCACGGACCTGAAGACCACGTTGAAGAACGGGTCAGATGCTGACTTGATTCTACAGTCTCTACCTTCTACCCTGAAGGAAACCAGGGAAATTGAAGGAATGGGAAGGGCAAAAGTTTCGGGACTGGATGTAGTAAAAGAGGGACGTTCCTATTATTACTGGAATGAACATTGGCAGATGGATTGCAGGGCTAGCAAAGCCAGTAGCCAGGATTCGAAGCATGTTGTGGGTTCGGCTTCGGGTGTGTTTGTAATAGAGAACTGTATGTCAGTTAACCCTACTTCCTGGGTATTGGATACCGGATCAGGATCTCATATCTGTAATTCGTTATAGGCTCTGAGAAACCGTAGGGTTATCAAGATAGGTGATATGACTCTCAGGGTTGCTAAGGGAATGAGCTTGTATGCTGAATCCGTAAGGGAGTATCATCTTGGACTGACAACTGGGCAGATATTGATTCTGCATGACTGTTTTTATGTACTAGGTGCGACTTGTAATATCATATCTGTATCCTTATTTTCTAAGGAAGGATATGATTTTACTTTTGTAAGCGATGTGGTCAATATCTACCTAAATCAAGTTCTGATTGGGTCAGGTACATTAAAAAACGGGATATACGTATTGAATCAAGCTCAGATTTTCAGTGTCCAGAACACACTTAAAAGAAAGTCTCTGGAATTAAATCAGGCTTTCTTATGGCATTGTAGACTGGGTCACATTAATGAGATACGGTTAACAAAGTTACATAAAGAAGGATACTTGGATCCGTTCGAGTACCAGTCTTATGCCACTTGTGAATCTTGTCTCATGGGAAAGATGACAAAGACTCCGTTCACTGGACACGGAGAAAGAGCAAGCGAGCTCTTGGGACTCATACACAGTGATGTGTGTGGTCCAATGTCTACACATGCGCGAAGTGGTTATTCATACTTCATTACTTTCACAGATGATTTCTCTAGGTATGGACATGTCTTCTTGATGAAGCATAAATCCGAGGCCTTTGAGAAATTTCGGGAATACAAGAATGAAGTTGAAAAAAAAACAGTGTATCGGAAAAGGAGGAATCGAACCTTATTGGATATGGTTCGTTCCATGATGAGTAAGGCTGAGTTACCGCGATCTTTCTGGGGTTATGCACTAGAATCAGCTGCATATCTTTTGAACAAGGTTCCCTCCAAGACTGTGCCTACCACACCATATCAGATGTGGTGTGGGAAGAAACCCCATCTTCAATATCTGAAGATATGGGGTTGTCCAGCTTTTGTTAAAAAGCAGCATGCGGACAAACTCGAGACACGCTCAGTACTGTGTAAGTTTGTGGGATACCCAAAGAACTCCAGGGGGTATTTTTTTCGATTACGCAGAGGAACAAAAGGTTTTTGTTTTTCGTCATGCCCACTTTTTGGAACATCAGTTTTTAGAAAAAGGAAATAGTGGGAGCGTAGTAGAACTGGAAGAAATTCCAGAACCACTAGCTATTACTGAAAGCTTGGAAGAAGCAGAAGTTTCAGGAGAACCGGACATCCCAGCGCCACTCCGCAAGAGTAGTAGGAAGTCTCATCCGCCCGAGAGATACTACGGTTTTCTCATAGACGGGGATAGAGAGGATTGCACCATTGACTATGATGAGCCTACTAGCTCCTAGCAAGCCATACAGAGCAGTGACTCAGTAAAATGGCTGGATGCAATACGGACCGAGATGGAGTCCATGTACACCAACGAAGTTTGGACTTTGGACTTTGCTCCAGAAGGGGTAAAACCCGTAGTCTGCAAATGGATCTTCAGAAAGAAGATTGGTGTAGATGGGCAGGTTGAAACCTATAAAGCTAGACTTGTTGCAAAGGGTTTTCGTCAAAGACCTGGTTTGGACTATGACGAAACCTTTTCTCCGGTGGCTATGCTCAAATCCATTCGGATCCTTCTTTCCATTGCTTCCTTCCACGATTATGAGATCTGGCAGATGGACGTAAAGACGGCTTTCCTAAATGGAAATTTGGAAGAGTGCGTCTATATGGATCTGCCGGAGGGATTCATTCAGAGTGGGAGCAGCGGTAAAGTGTGCAGGTTGCTCAAGTCCATCTATGGACTGAAGCAGGCATCGCGGAGTTGGAACATCTGCTTTGATGATACTGTCAAGGAATTCGACTTTATCAAAAACCCAGATGAACCATGCATTTACAGTAAGATTGTAGAAAGAACTGTGGTATTCCTCGTCTTGTACGTGGATGACATTCTCTTAATAGGAAATGATATTCCTATGCTATAGTCAGTCAAAGGATTCTTGTCACAGAGGTTCTCCATGAAGGACCTGGGTGATGCCAACTACATTCTGGGGATCCAGATCTATTGTGATAGATCTAAGAGGATGTTAAGACTTTCACAGTCCAGGTAGATCGACACCATACTGAAACGATTCAGTATGGAAGATTCCAAGCGCGGTAATCTACCGACTTGTCACGGAATCACCCTCTCCAAAGAGATGTCTCCCAGGACTGATTTGGAAAGGGCTCGCATGTCATCTATACCCTACGCATCTGCGGTAGGCTCTATAATGTATGCAATGTTATGTACCGGACCAGATGTAGCATACACATTGAGCGTTGTAAGCCGGTATCAGTCGGACCCAGGGGAGAAACACTGGATAGCAGTAAAGAACATTCTCAAGTACCTGAGAAGGACTAAGGAGATGTTCTTGGTGTATGGCGGAAAAGACCTCCTGATTGAGGCCTTTGCTGACTCCAGCTTCCAGAGTGACAAGGATGACTCCAAGTCCATGTCGGGTTATGCCTTTACCCTCAATGGAGGGGCTATTTGCTGGAAGAGTTCCAAGCAGGAAACCGTTGCCGACTCAACTATGGAAGCGTAGTACATAGCTGCTTGCGATGCCACAAAGGAAGCTATCTGGATGAAGAAGTTCCTCGCAGAGCTTCAGGTGGTTCCTACCATTGTTGATCCAATACCGCTGTATTGTGACAACAACGGAGCTATTGCTTTAGCGAAGGAACCCAGGTCCTATCAGAAGTCCAGGCATATTTTGAGGCGGTACAACCTGATCAGGGAGATCGCAGATCGCCGGGAGATCGAGGTGAAGAGAGTAAATTCGGAGAATAACACTGCAGATCCATTCACGAAGGCCATACCCTAGACTCAGTTCGAGCGGCTGATCGAGATGATAGGTCTTCGATACGCCAGTATATGGCCCTAGTGCTAGTGGGAGATTGTTAGTGTATATGCCCTAGAGGCCATTACTGTATCATACTAGTTTGTATATTACTTAATGGAAGCTTGGGATATTCACAGTTGTATAGACAATCTTGCTCAAAATGGTAGTATGCAACTTGGTTTGTTTCTACTTTAATATGTGCATGTGTTTCTTTTAGCATATTGCTTATACATATTAGTGGAGCCCTTAGGATCTTTGCTTGATTACAAGCGTTATGATGGCAGTCGCACTTGTGGGGGCTGGGTAATCTATAAGCACATCCTTATACAGGTCCGTAGTCATAGGATTATCGAGACAGGGCATCGATACTCCGGAGTAGACTAGAGTATGCGCTTCTCATCCCAGCAGGGGAGATGGTCTGTCCCACAGCCATCAGTACGTCGTACTGGAGATAGTATGCGGGTGCTCGTTAGGTTACGAGTACACTGGACAGGACTCGTCGGGAACTGTAGGTTGGTATTATACCTATCGTCAGTTATCAGTTCCCAGGTGACATGAGTACAGCTTAGTCCGTTGACTTGACACTGTCACTTCGCCTCGAGTGTGTTCCCACTGTTCTTTGATTACTACCCTACCACAGCTCAAAGGAGTCGTGAAAACAGGTAGTAGTTGGGTGCAGTCCCGAAGCACTTGGAGGCAGTGACGGTTAAACAGGATTCGTCTCTCCCGGTATTCGGGGTTGATATCGCTCTGTGTCTAGGAGAGCCATTACACATAGTCGTCCCTGGCCAGGGCAAGCGAGATATACTGGTAGGTTTCCAGTGTTATCTAAGGGTGTTCTGGGCTACACTCCGACATGACTTGTACCGCTATTAGGGGACTGACGTTCGCCACTCCCCTAAGCCCGCCATGCGATATTCTTAGACGAATAGACCGGACAGTACGGAAATTGTCACATTCAGGCTCAGTAGGAGTTCGGATGGGTTTACCTCATCGGCCTTCTTATCGACATCTACCTGGGGACCGTTACGTACAGCTAGTGCCGCTTGCGGTCTGTGGTTAAACCCACTGCCAGCGTAGTGTCGAGTCTTTAGAGTCCCATACAGAGAGTTTCCCTGCACTGAGCGAAACGTGTAGAGGCCGTATGGTTTTACGGCAGGGCTGCAATCACTTACGTGTACTTGTGTGCGTATGCTGTTCGGGCAGGCAATACTAGTGGGATTTGGTTTAATCTGGATCCTAGTATTGCACGGATGGATTTGTTTTGTCTTCTTTGCATTCATATTCTACGGAATGCGGATGCGGGTGTGTATGCACAGTTTTGAGGAGCGAAGAGGAGGTGCCTCATTAGGGTTTTGGCAGTTGATTCGGCCAAAACCGTTATGTGGCAGGCTCATTAGGGTTATAGCAGTTGCTTCGGTCAAAACCATTTTTGAGGCGGACTCATTAGGGTTTTGGCAATTCGTTCGGTCAAAACCATTATGAGCCGGGGATATTATTTACTAATCTTTTTAGTGATAATTATGTGATGGCTAATTGCTTTGACCATTTGACCACACTTGAGTTTGTTGACCGTTTGACCAAAGCTGACTTGGACCTTCATGAGAGCTCTAGAGTTTTCTTTGGTTTTCTTTTTATTCTTTGGGTTATGAAAATGGTCAAGTCATTAGTTGCCATCAACTTTATCTTGAAAAGATTAGTAATGATGATAGTGATTTATTATTGAACCATGGTTCATTTTCTTAGTTCATTCTTGATCTCTCATTCTCTCTCTTAAGAAAATGAAATGAGAAAGCTCCATGGTTCTCCTTCATCTTCCTCCTCTTGAAAATTCCTTTGATCTCATGTGTTGAGAGAAAAGGATCCAAATAGACAAACACTTCCATCTACCTCTTCTACACATCCTAGGACATCAAGACTAGGGATCTTGTTGCCCTAGTTGCCTCGGCTCGAGGTGGAGCTCGGAGCATAACTCTCGGGTGGATCGTTTTTGACTCGAGAAGGCCGCGGAGGTGACCAAGATCCGGATCGATCCTCGGAGCGTGGATGGACGATCAGGACAGCGGAATGAAGACCCGAAGGACCGGTATCGTGAGGTATATCTCTATGGCATAGTAGATAACACCTCTTGTAGTTTGCTAGTTTGTAGTTTAGCAAAGATCCTTCTTTTAGTCCATGTTGCCTTTGCGCCAAAACTTGTTTTTCGCCGTTTCCGCCTCCCCGTAAGAACTGGGGTGAGCAACGTGGACTTACACAATTCCTGTATTTGAGGGAAAAGGGATTAATGGTAAACCCGGGAATCATTAGTCGTATTTTAAGACTAAGATTTCCTCAGGGGAATGTGGGACGAATATCGTTTTAGGATATCATCAGTTGGAAGATCGATAGCCGTATTTGGAACTAAGATCAGTTTGGGAAGTAAACCCATAGGCTCGGTTGATCTGAATTAGGGACCTACCCTATTTGGGCTTGGTCCACTCAGTTTCCTTTTTATTTGAAAATAAGTGCTAAGCACTTGTTTGGGCTCAGTCCTCTTTTTTGTGAAAAAAGTGCTGAGCACTTATATATGTTCTGACGCTCACACTTTACTCTTTTTTGTCTCTTTATGGAGTGCTGAGCACTCTTTATGGTGCCCATGTGCAAAGTACGTGAGATGCTAAGCGCCAGGCGCCGCATAATGAATGTCAAGCACTATTATTCTGTGGCGCCCACGTGAGGGACATGTGAGGCGCTTGGAGCCGCTCACTGAGTGCTAAGCACGCCTTTGGAGCGCCCACGTGAGAGGCACGTGGGGCACTGGGCGCCAATCACTGAGTGCTTAGCACTCCTTTATTTTTTAGCACCCACGTGAGAGGCACGTGGGGCGCTAGGCGCCGGGCGCCAATCACTGAGTGCTTAGCACTCCTTTATTGAGTGGCGCCCACGTGAGGGTTTTTCCTTGTATATTTTGTTCTGAGGAGTTTAATTTCCTTGTTCTTTTCTGGATCTTTGATCTTCAAGAAAAAGTTCGTCCCGATGAGAATTAAATTCTCAACTTGTGGGAGACCTGTCTTGTGGATCTCAGATCCAGAGAAAGAACTAAGTTCTTCTTTTTAAAAGGGTTAAACCCTTCGAGATGCTCTGATCTCCCTTCTTCTTTTTTTATTTACCTAGAGCTTTTTTTAAGAAGGGAGATCTCCTTCTTTCTTTCTTTTTGAAGCTTTTTTCTTTGTTTTTCTCGAAGCTTATAGGGGGGTTCCTCTAGTTCAGACTTGAAGTCTTGCGACCTTTATATAGTAGAGACAAGTCTGTTGATTAGTTGAAGAAATCTCTCAATAAGAGATCCTAATTGATTTGGGGATTTTACCCACCATTGGATCTTTTGATCTAAGGGCTTCTGTTACACAGAAGGTATTTTCTTGTTTTTAGGGAAATATTTTCCCATACAGAATTTATTCTGTAGATTGGTGATTCTTTAATCACCATTGGATTTTTAATCCAACGGCTCTCTATTTTACAGAGGGCAATTTTTCTTATTTAAAAAGATTTGAGGAATATTTTCTCTCAACAGAATTTAATTTTGTATCCTGATAATTTATCATTTTCGTTGGATCTTTGATCCAACGACTCTGTTTAACAGAAAGTAGAATTTAATTCTATAAGGCGTCGGCGCTCACGTGCTGTGCATGCGGGCGCTACTCAGATAAAAGTTTTTAACTATGGCGCCGGCGCCCTCGTGGAAGGCACGTGAGGCAGAGCCTCTTGAGTTTTGTGTGCTTTGCACACGGGCGCTGCCCATATAAGAGTTTTTAACTCTAGCGCTAGCGCCCTTGTGGAAGGCACATGAGGCGCTGCCTCTTGAGTTTTGTGTGATTTGTACACGAGTGCTGCCCATATAAGAGTTTGAACACTAGCGCTTGCGCCCTCATGGAAGGCACGTGAGGCGCTGCCTCTTGGGTTTTGAACGGAGATTTGTTCTTTTATTGGGGAAACAAATGCCTCCCCCCCCCACCATTGTGCTCACGTGGCTCACACGTGAGTGCAGCGGTGACAATTTTTCCACCGTTGGATCTTCTTGGAAGTTGAATCGTCTTTCTGTTCCTATAAGTAGGGCCTTTGGCCCTTGAGATGATTGTTGTTCATCTTCTCTTCTTCTTTCTGAGAATTTGATTCTCTTTCCAGAGCTTAGATCAGACCCAAGGAAACTCTTTTAGAGTCAGAACTTTATCAAAAATTTTGGTAAGGATTATGATCGAACTCTTGAAGGAATCTCTTCATATTCTAGGGTTTTAACCCATTAACAGAGCTTTTCTCTTCTTTTGTAGTGATTAGATCGTAGATCTTAAAAAAAGATTTTAGGGTTTCTTCACCCGTTAATCAGAGCTTTGCACTTCCTTTAGAAAGATCACTTAGAGTTCTAAGATTTTTCTTGCAGATCTTGGGTTTTTACCCTAGTTAGAAAGCTTTACTTTTAAGGGTTCTGGGATGTATCCCACTGTTCTACGGAGCATGGCTCTAAAAAGAATTTTGGGGAATTTTATTCCCCTCTTAATTTTCTTGAAAGATGTGAAATCTGTTTGCAGAGCGCAGCTCTCTAGGGGGTTTAACTCCTGAGTCTAAGGATGGTTTTTCATTAAATGAGAATCCTTTTGGATTCTATGAGTAACTGCCCCATCATTGATGAGGCGTTACCTTAATTTTGTGGCCCCCTTGTCCCTTTCTTTTGCACTGCAGTGCAGTACAATTTTTAAGTACCAAGGAGTGTTAGAGTCTTGAACGTAGTGTTGATAGATAACACCTCTCCTTTTATGCAGGTATTATGGCTTTCAATTCTTCCTTTCCTTTTGTACGTTCAGAGAGCGCTTTTGCCGACGTGCCCATAGATCGGGAAGTCTTTGGGCCTATTAAAGATCATGACCCAGAGCATAAATCTCATCACCTGTGGGGGTCGTGGTACAATAAGATTATCCGGGGTCGGCGCAGTTTTTCTTGTGTAGCGCCTTAAGATCCGATTTCAGCGATTCATTACGCTGATCCGCCTCAAGTGATTTATTCCGTAGAAGAGGTCAACTGGACCTCAGAAGGTCTTCTTCAGCCATCCATGGCATCAATACCCGTACAACCACTGATAGCCCTGGACATTTTAGGGCGGCGCATATGACAAGTCGAGTCGCACCCTTAGGGGTAAGTTTATATGATAGGATCGACTCCTTATCATTCAGCCGGCTACCTTCAATGGGCTCGGTATATTTTATCAGCCAAGAAGTCGCTGCTGTTGAAGCTTAGGCTGTATCCTGCAATCTACATGTCTCTTTTTCTTTATCCCGTGCCTCATGTATGGTGGGTCAAGGCCTTTCTGGAACAATGGAACATCTCGACCCACACATTTCTTTATCCTGCAATCTACATGTCTCTTGCACGATAAGTACCCGGCCCAACAATCCCAATGTGGCTCCGGTATCTCGAATGAACGCCAAGAATCCACGACATCTCCTCCAAAGCTGACTAGCGAAAAAGGTTGAATTCAAGCTGTGATAGGCAGCACAACTATCCACCTGCACAACAAGAACTGACTCGCCGGGAAAACAAATCCTGACTGTTTCCACACGGTAGTCCACAGACGCCTAACACGTAGCTAACCAATCCATGCCCAGGAGAATGTCAAATCCAACATCTCTAGAAGAATCCAATGACGGCAAAATCTCCTCACCAACTGGCATACGACTGAAATACGTGTCGCGCAACAAAAGAATCGCTGACAGAACTTAACACAACAAAACGGCTGATCTATCTAACACGATCCTCGTCCCAACCACGGCACAAAGTGTGAAAAACCAACAAGTCCACCTGACACATCTGCACTGGACGTCCGGGCGTCCGGTTGAGTAGAAACAAACCCTCGTGTCTGCCTCCTACCCACAACAGGCTGAAATCCTCCACTCTGCGGTATAGCTGTCTCGCGTCTACGTGGCTCAGTACAAACTCCAACCCGATGATCCAAACTCCCGCACCGATAACATCCGGAAGAAAACTGCTGACCATCCTGGGAATAAGAGCTAGACGACTATCCTCGTCTCACACCTCTGCTACTCCCATGCCGTGCACGAAACCTGTCACGACGACTGAACCTCTGTCCCTGGACTGGCACACCTATACGGGTCCTCCACTGTCCTGGAACTCGCAAAGTCTCTGGAACACGTGTCTCGTCGACTGGAGCTACATCCACTGGTGCTACGTAAGTAACAGACTGCTGCACGCTAATCCCAAGGAACAACTGAGTAACTGGGGTGACAACCTCCTGTCGCTGCGCTCGAATGGCATCAACTAATGATCTCATCGTCTGGCGCAAATCCTGCATCTCTGTCACAAGTCTAGCGATCTGATCAGTCGAAGGCTGATCCGTCTGCAAACTGTGCAATACGAGGGCCCTCCTGGTCAGTGCTCGTCTCACCCGAGCTAACCCTGACCTCGGCTCTCGCTGCATCACTCTGAGTCCCCGTAGTCATCGATGGCAAGGCTATAAATAAAGATAGGATTCGATAAGAACAAGGAAATCGAATCACAAGGATGTGAATCATCAAGGAAGGAATCTCAAACAATTGTACTTAGGCACTTTAGGCGAAATACTGCATCGTAAGTATGCTGCAGACATACCCACAGTACGTTACTCCGCTTAGGTTACCTACTCCATCATACCAGGTCATCCTACACCCCGAAAGGTAAAACCACGCTCTGATACCAACTTTGTCACGACCCAAAAAGGTACGTGATGGCCCTAATACTACGCAACGCCTCCAGACGTAACGCAGTAAAAGAAAGCCAAAACCCAGAAATCTAAACCATAAAAATACGGAAAAGATAGTAATAAGTTTTGGAAACATTTGAAATCACAACCCAAATTCTTTAAAATAGTCCACATTTTCTATAAAATTTTGGCAGCACCTCCTTTGTAAAACAAGCCCCTAAAAAGGGTACAACATAGATATAAAGTAAAGCATCCCAAACGGGAGCAAAATCCACGCCCAACGGCGGAAAACAACACCACAACAGATATACGACGCCGTAGCGAAGAAATAAGAGACAAAAGAAAGGAACTGTATAAATTCCATAAATCCACAATATATACAAATCCGTCCTCACCAAGTCTCTAAGTCACAACAACTGCTAGTAGATGGAGAGTACAAGATACAACGAATATATACAATACAACTCTCAGATACCCACAAAACCCACCTGGGCAAAACTGCACACTAACAGGCGAAGTGGTATCCGCAACCAAAAGATGATAGATGAGTGTGTAGCTGAAAAGCTGGATAGCTTGCCTTGACTACTTTGGGGAAACACCTGCAATACCTGTGGCACAACGGGGGTGAGTTGCCAACTCGTGAATAGTAAATAACATATGCAGGTAATCGCGAGAATGAACGTACAGCATGAATCTAATATATGACATTTCAAATATAAAGGTCACGAGTATGAAATAATGGAAAGTACACTCACCAGTACCACCAATATATCAAGCAATAATGATGTGACAACAGTATGCAATAATCATGCTCTGGGGATATGAGAAAGTAAATGTGCACACTCATGAAAGTACTCTCTCAGGTACTCCTAATACATGGAATAGTGCACCAGTATATAAAGATGAGGTATGGAGTGAAATATGTCATTTCCACGGAATCCTGACGTCGTGGTAGGATCACAATCCAATAAGACAAGTCAAATCCCAATGCCTCAATCAGTCACCAAATCCGCTCTCATATCATCTAAGTGTCATATCTCCTCTATATCAATGTACAACAGCAAGTGAATCTCACATCTCTCGTATGTACAATATCAGGTATATCTCACATATATCTCCTGTACAA
Source organism: Agapanthus africanus (assembly GCA_030015575.1). Classification (NCBI taxonomy): domain Eukaryota; kingdom Viridiplantae; phylum Streptophyta; class Magnoliopsida; order Asparagales; family Amaryllidaceae; genus Agapanthus; species Agapanthus africanus. The sequence continues at coordinate 130,370,307 of CM057341.1, forward strand.
CAGCTAGTGGATCCCACCTATCTCGTCTGTACAATATCAGGTATATCTCACATATATCTCATGTACAACAGCTAGTGGATCCCACATATCTCGCCTATACAATCTCAGTATATCTCACAATATATCATATGTACCACACTAAGTGGATCTCACATCTCTAGTGTGTACGATATCATCATCCAATGAATCTCATGAATCCCCAAGTCCAATCTCCAGCACAGTTCTAACATCCTAAATATAATGACATATATAAATATGATGAGGGCAATACACATATATTAGCGTCCCATTCCACTAATATTGGTGTAAAGGCATATATAACAGCGGCTAAATCCCCTGTTATATATACAAAGAGTATTTAGAAATATCATGAAACCAATGTGTCAAGCATCGACACAGAAAAACTGATAAGTATGTATCATACGCTATCACGAGAGCTCGAGTGCCTCGCTCTGCCCCTCGCCTCTCGACGTATCGATACGCACATGACTCCCAACGGTATCCCCCTGATATCCGCCGAGTCTCTGGTAATGTCACCGGAAAGTATGGCTCCCCTAGGCCTCATCGCCTCAATGCGACGTCGACTCACTCAGACAACATTCTTGCTTCGGGGTACCTCCGGGCCCCACCATGTATCCTCATGCGGCTCTCGACGCCTCCTCGCATAGGATATATATATCTGCACCGATAAATCTCATGGTGGATGCTATAATATCATCTCAAGGAAACCGGGTGTTCCAATGTATGCATAATTTCATGAACCACCACGGTCCCCAAATCCAGAAAACATCATGAAAAATCCATATACCAATGCGATAATCCATGAATAAATATACGCAATATGAAACTGTAATGAAAGCGTATAAAAGAAAAGCATAGCATTCACCAGATATAAATGAATACATGAATCGTAAAGCAGAAATATAGGTATCTACCTATATGATGATGTGATATACCTATCAGGTATAAGTATGAAATACATGGAAACCTTCCTGTATGCTGATGTGATATACCTATCAGGTATCAGTAAAGCATGGAATGTAAGTACACCTGTATCCATGTCCCTAGGTATATATGTTCCTAGCACTAAAGGTACAGCATCTTATAGGTAAACAGGAACTAGCATGTCAAGTCTAAGTATAGCGATAAGAAAATATGTATCAAAGTCACAATGTCCCTAACCATACAATAGCATTTCTAAAATATGGTCGTGTATGACAGGGCAATTATTGACGGTGTGTGTGGCATCCAATCAGTGCTCTCGCAATCTGAGCCGTCAATAATAGTGCAGTGTCCTAAGGATACTAGTCCAATCACAACTATCACTAAGCAGTAAGGTATATGCGCAATTCTAAACATGATATAGAATATGCGACAAAGGTAAAGGTTTCTAGCCCAGACGCATAACGCCATGCGGGCGATTCCCCTGTAGATGTTAAATCTACTCACCCACACTCCAAGCTAGATGAAATCTACCACCTGAATCCCCCTGTGGCAGTGTCCGTAGTCCTCGTCTGCGAACCTGCAACATATAAACAATAACAAATACGAATATCAATAATAGCTACTAAATACGAACTAGCTACATCTAACCGACACAACAACACACAAACACCTCTTAAGTGTTCGTATCGTGGCTAACGAGAGTAGCGACACGACGAAAACGACTTAAGAGCGAAACCACTAAAACGGCACGACGCGTGTCGTAACACGTATCGCACGAACACGAAACACTAGAAACTGCACAATTGATCCCAGATTTTCCTACTGTAAAAACTAAACAAATTCAACAAGACCAGAGGAACACAAACCCTAGCAGACACCTATGGACAAAACCCCAAACCCTAACTCCACTCTCTGGCCGGCGTCGCCGGCCCCTCTTCAAGTGCTCGCCGGCCCAGGCCGGTGGGATGGGTGTCGTGTTGATGGTGGTGCTCCAGGTCCTCTAGTACAACACACTCACTATGTTTAATTTATCAGTAAACTACCTGGGTCAAAGCAGATCCTAGAAACTACAAACCGACATCAAAATACGATATTTCGCATCAAACCCTAATTTAACATTCTAAACAAAATTTAAAAAGCTAAGTTACACTAAAAAGCATCTAAATAACAGTAAAAGAGTTTACCTACACCAAAAGAACACCAAGATCCCAAGCTAGCATGCTCCAAGTCAAGAAAATGGAAAAACATGCACAAAAATGTGATTTTTGATGAAAAGAGAAGGATTTGTGATTGCTTTGTGAAAGAATGAGAGAAAGAATTGCACAAGTGCAGGAGAGGGATGAGAGAGCTCGGCCATGTGAAGGGAGAGAGAGAGAGAGACAATTTCCTAGGTAATTTCCTCACATAAATGCAAGTCAATGCATTCAAACCCTAGGTCAAACATGCATGCACCTTCTTCTCTCTTCTTTTCTTTTCTTTTCTTTTCTTTTTCCCCTTTAATCCTTGTCCACACATTCTACAATGATGAGGGTTTAGATTAACTTAGAGAATTTTAAGAAAAGTAGAAAAGAGAAGATTCTAGAAAAGTGCAAAACCGGATTAAAAAACATTAAAAATGGGAAAAATTCAAATTGCACCAAAACGTTCCATATACTCTCAAAGTGTGCGCACAAGCTTTATTTTATCAAAACTAGGTGCTGGTAAGTCGATATGGCCGTTTGATCACAATCGGTATAAAACTGACAATACCGACGAATTTCACCCAAAAACAGAAACAAACACAAAACGATTTCTAAATCGTTACAATCTCCCCCCTTATAAAAATTCGTCCCCGAATTTAAAATTTTCACCAAGCATACCTTCAAAGAGAAGAGTACAAAACTCCTAAATCTCACTCGCAGCTTCCCAAGTGATCCCCTCACTATACAGCTGCGTCCAAGGAAACTCTCCACAGATGGCAAGGCCCTTGACCGAAGTTTCTTCACCTACCGAACCATTACACCAATGGCTGCCGGTGAACGAAAAGAACGAGTCCAAACAAATGGTCTGTGCTGAATCATGTGAAAAAGTCATGAAGGTATTTGCCAAAAATCAACACCATGAAAACGGGGTGAATAATCTATAATCTGGGCGGAAGTGCCAAATTAAAGCAACGAAAACTAACTCACATAAAGGATCTCAAAAGACCAACTTGAACATCTCCGAAGTCTCTAGACCAGCTGAGGTCCAAAAATCCTACTAAGCTGAGTCAGAAAAACAGACTGGTGATCGACACTACCTAACTAAACCTAAAGGTTGCCAATTGAAATATCTCCTGATAACAGCTATCAAGAAGTATCCTACAATGGTGAGTGACGATCCCAACTGCCGCAAGCAACAAACCAAACCAACACTCAACAAGACAAACACCTTGAAACGAAACCTGAAATTTCTCTTTACATTCCTGTCCACCCGTAACTATCTCACAAGTCACGTCAATGTTGGCGGAACTGAATGAACACAGAGAGTTGACTGATGTGCTTACTCTAGGATTTCACGTCTTTTACCCGATAACCTCAGGTACACAAACGCATCCCTAACTTAGCACAACCTTGTCACAATCAAGGTCTCCGAATCAAAAGCAAGAACTGATGCAGTTGCTAACCAAATCTCCAACTGCTGAAAACTCTGCACACATGCCTCAGTCCAAAGAAAAGAACCTCCATTCCTGGTCTTCACAGTTAACGGTGCAACAATACTCTAGTAATCCTGCACGAAATGGCGGTAAAAACCTGCTAAACCCAACATCAAAGGACCTCTGTCCGTACACAAGTCTGGGTCAAAGCTGTACGGTCACGATCTCCCTCGGAACCATACGAAACCGTCTCCCGTAACTACAAGACCTAGGAGTCAACACAAACAAGCTTGAAGGAACACTCCGAGAATCTAGCAAACAACTGGGCTCTACCAATGTCTGCAAAACAAATTCTCAAATGCTGCTCCTGTTCCTCAAAACACAAGAATTGACCAGAATGTCATCAAAACACAACAGCAACTGGTCGAGAAACGGCCTGAAAATCTGGTACATCATATCCACAAATGCTGCTAGGGCATTGGCAAGTCCAACGACACTACCAAAACACAAACTGCCCGTAGCACGCACAAAAACAGAATTCGGAATGTCACTACTCCGAACCCGCAACAATGATGACCTGATCCCAAACAAACTTAGAAAAAGTCTCGCACTCTGGAGCTGATCGAAGAAATCGTCAAAACGAGGTAACTAATACCTAACCGCACCGTAAGCCGGTTCAATTGACGATCCATCAATCCACAACCGCAAACTGTCGTCTTCCTCCAGAACGAACAGAATTAGGAACTCCCCAAAGCAAAACACTCGGACACACAAACCTCCCAACAACCAACTCTGCAGCCGATCCTTAAGCTCCTTGAATTTCGCTAGCTTTCCTGAAATATCGTCGGAAAACTCTTGCACGATAAGTACCCGGCCCAACAATCCCAATGTGGCTCCGGTATCTCGAATGAACGCCAAGAATCCACGACATCTCCTCCAAAGCTGACTAGCGAAAAATGTTGAATTCAAGCTGTGATAGGCAGCACAACTATCCACCTGCACAACAAGAACTGACTCGCCGGGAAAACAAATCCTGACTGTTTCCACACGGTAGTCCACAGACGCCTAACACGTAGCTAACCAATCCATGCCCAGGAGAATGTCAAATCCAACATCTCTAGAAGAATCCAATGACGGCAAAATCTCCTCACCAACTGGCATACGACTGAAATACGTGTCGCGCAACAAAAGAATCGCTGACAGAACTTAACACAACAAAACGGCTGATCTATCTAACACGATCCTCGTCCCAACCACGGCACAAAGTGCGAAAAACCAACAAGTCCACCTGACACATCTGCACTGGACGTCCGGGCGTCCGGTTGAGTAGAAACAAACCCTCGTGTCTGCCTCCTACCCACAACAGGCTGAAATCCTCCACTCTGCGGTATAGCTGTCTTGCGTCTACGTGGCTCAGTACAAACTCCAACCCGATGATCCAAACTCCCGCACCGATAACATCCGGAAGAAAACTGCTGACCATCCTGGGAATAAGAGCTAGACGACTATCCTCGTCTCACACCTCTGCTACTCCCATGCCGTGCACGAAACTTGTCACGACGAATGAACCTCTGTCCCTGGACTGGCACACCTATACGGGTCCTCCACTGTCCTGGAACTCGCAAAGTCTCTGTAACACGTGTCTCGTCGACTGGAGCTACATCCACTGGTGCTACGTAAGTAACAGACTGCTGCACGCTAATCCCAAGGAACAACTGAGTAACTGGGGTGACAACCTCCTGTCGCTGCGCTCGAATGGCATCAACTAATGATCTCATCGTCTGGCGCAAATCCTGCATCTCTGTCACAAGTCTAGCGATCTGATCAGTCGAAGGCTGATCCGTCTGCAACTGTGCAATACGAGGGCCCTCCTGGTCAGTGCTCGTCTCACCCGAGCTAACCCTGACCTCGGCTCTCGCTGCATCACTCTGAGTCCCCGTAGTCATCGATGGCAAGGCTATAAATAAAGATAGGATTCGATAAGAACAAGGAAATCGAATCACAAGGATGTGAATCATCAAGGAAGGAATCTCAAACAATTGTACTTAGGCACTTTAGGCGAAATACTGCATCGTAAGTATGCTGCAGACATACCCACAGTACGTTACTCCGCTTAGGTTACCTACTCCATCATACCAGGTCATCCTACACTCCGAAAGGTAAAACCACGCTCTGATACCAACTTTGTCACGACCCAAAAAGGTACGTGATGGCCTTAATACTACGCAACGCCTCCAGACGTAACGCAGTAAAAGAAAGCCAAAACCCAGAAATCTAAACCATAAAAATACGGAAAAGATAGTAATAAGTTTTGGAAACATTTGAAATCACAACCCAAATTCTTTAAAATAGTCCACATTTTCTATAAAATTTTGGCAGCACCTCTTTTGTAAAACAAGCCCCTTAAAAGGGTACAACATAGATATAAAGTAAAGCATCCCAAACGGGAGCAAAATCCACGCCCAACGGCGGAAAACAACACCACAACAGATATACGACGCCGTAGCGAAGAAATAAGAGACAAAAGAAAGGAACTGTATAAATTCCATAAATCCACAATATATACAAATCCGTCCTCACCAAGTCTCTAAGTCACAACAACTGCTAGTAGATGGAGAGTACAAGATACAACGAATATATACAATACAACTCTCAGATACCCACAAAACCCACCTGGGCAAAACTGCACACTAACAGGCGAAGTGGTATCCGCAACCAAAAGATGATAGATGAGTGTGTAGCTGAAAAGCTGGATAGCTTGCCTTGACTACTTTGGGGAAACACCTGCAATACCTGTGGCACAACGGGGGTGAGTTGCCAACTCGTGAATAGTAAATAACATATGCAGGTAATCGCGAGAATGAACGTACAGCATGAATCTAATATATGACATTTCAAATATAAAGGTCATGAGTACGAAATAATGGAAAGTACACTCACCAGTACCACCAATATATCAAGCAATAATGATGTGACAACAGTATGCAATAATCATGCTCTGGGGATATGAGAAAGTAAATGTGCACACTCATGAAAGTACTCTCTCAGGTACTCCTAATACATGGAATAGTGCACCAGTATATAAAGATGAGGTATGGAGTGAAATATGTCATTTCCACGGAATCCTGACGTCGTGGTAGGATCACAATCCAATAAGACAAGTCAAATCCCAATGCCTCAATCAGTCACCAAATCCGCTCTCATATCATCTAAGTGTCATATCTCCTCTATATCAATGCACAACAGCAAGTGAATCTCACATCTCTCGTATGTACAATATCAGGTATATCTCACATATATCTCCTGTACAACAGCTAGTGGATCCCACCTATCTCGTCTGTACAATATCAGGTATATCTCACATATATCTCATGTACAACAGCTAGTGGATCCCACATATCTCGTCAATACAATCTCAGTATATCTCACAATATATCATATGTACCACACTAAGTGGATCTCACATCTCTAGTGTGTACGATATCATCATCCAATGAATTTCATGAATCCCCAAGTCCAATCTCCAGCACAGTTCTAACATCCTAAATATAATGACATATATAAATATGATGAGGGCAATACACATATATTAGCGTCCCATTCCACTAATATTGGTGTAAAGGCATATATAACAGCGGCTAAATCCCCTGTTATATATACAAAGAGTATTTAGAAATATCATGAAACCAATGTGTCAAGCATCGACACAGAAAAACTGATAAGTACGTATCATACGCTATCACGAGAGCTCGAGTGCCTCGCTCTGCCCCTCGCCTCTCGACGTATCGATACGCACATTACTCCCAACGGTATCCCCCTGATATCCGCCGAGTCTCTGGTAATGTCACCGGAAAGTATGGCTCCCCTAGGCCTCATCACCTCAATGCGACGTCGACTCACTCCGACAACATTCTTGCTTCGGGGTACCTCCGGGCCCCACCATGTATCCTCATGCGGCTCTCGACGCCTCCTCGCATAGGATATATATATCTGCACCGATAAATCTCATGGTGGATGCTATAATATCATCTCAAGGAAACCGGGTGTTCCAATGTATGCATAATTTCATGAACCACCACGGTCCCCAAATCGAGAAAACATCATGAAAAATCCATATACCGATGCGATAATCCATGAATAAATATACGCAATATGAAACTGTAATGAAAGCGTATAAAGGAAAAGCATAGCATTCACCAGATATAAATGAATACATGAATCGTAAAGCAGAAATATAGGTATCTACCTATATGATGATGTGATATACCTATCAGGTATAAGTATGAAATACATGGAAACATTCCTGTATGCTGATGTGATATACCTATCAGGTATCAGTAAAGCATGGAATGTAAGTACACCTGTATCCATGTCCCTAGGTATATATGTACCTAGCACTAAAGGTACAACATCCTATAGGTAAACAGGAACTAGCATGTCAAGTCTAAGTATAGCGATAAGAAAATATGTATCAAAGTCACAATGTCCCTAACCATACAATAGCATTTCTAAAATATGGTCGTGTATGACAGGGCAATTATTGACGGTGTGTGTGGCATCCAATCAGTGCTCTCGCAATCTGAGCCGTCAATAATAGTGCAGTGTCCTAAGGATACTAGTCCAATCACAACTATCACTAAGCAGTAAGGTATATGCGCAATTCTAAACATGATATAGAATATGCGACAAAGGTAAAGGTTTCTAGCCCAGACGCATAACGCCATGCGGGCGATTCCCCTGTAGATGTTAAATCTACTCACCCACACTCCAAGCTAGATGAAATCTACCACCTGAATCCCCCTGTGGCAGTGTCCGTAGTCCTCGTCTGCGAACCTGCAACATATAAACAATAACAAATACGAATATCAATAATAGCTACTAAATACGAACTAGCTACATCTAACCGACACAACAACACACAAACACCTCTTAAGTGTTCGTATCGTGGCTAACGAGAGTAGCGACACGACGAAAACGACTTAAGAGCGAAACCACTAAAACGGCACGACGCGTGTCGTAACACGTATCGCACGAACACGAAACACTAGAAACTGCACAATTGATCCCAGATTTTCCTACTGTAAAAACTAAACAAATTCAACAAGACCAGAGGAACATAAACCCTAGCAGACACCTATGGACAAAACCCCAAACCCTAACTCCACTCTCTGGCCGGCGTCGCCGGCCCCTCTTCAAGTGCTCGCCGGCCCAGGCCGGTGGGATGGGTGTCGTGTTGATGGTGGTGCTCCAGGTCCTCTAGTACAACACACTCACTATGTTTAATTTATCAGTAAACTACCTGGGTCAAAGCAGATCCTAGAAACTACAAACCGACATCAAAATACGATATTTCGCATCAAACCCTAATTTAACATTCTAAACAGAATTTAAAAAGCTAAGTTACACTAAAAAGCATCTAAATAACAGTAAAAGAGTTTACCTACACCAAAAGAACACCAAGATCCCAAGCTAGCATGCTCCAAGTCAAGAAAATGGAAAAACATGCACAAAAATGTGATTTTTGATGAAAAGAGAAGGATTTGTGATTGCTTTGTGAAAGTATGAGAGAAAGAATTGCACAAGTGCAGGAGAGGGATGAGAGAGCTCGGCCATGTGAAGGGAGAGAGAGAGAGAGACAATTTCCTAGGTAATTTCCTCACATAAATGCAAGTCAATGCATTCAAACCCTAGGTCAAACATGCATGCACCTTCTTCTCTCTTCTTTTCTTTTCTTTTCTTTTTCCCCTTTAATCCTTGTCCACACATTCTACAATGATGAGGGTTTAGATTAACTTAGAGAATTTTAAGAAAAGTAGAAAAGAGAAGATTCTAGAAAAGTGCAAAACCGGATTAAAAAACATTAAAAATGGGAAAAATTCAAATTGCACCAAAACGTTCCATATACTCTCAAAGTGTGCGCACAAGCTTTATTTTATCAAAACTAGGTGCTGGTAAGTCGATATGGCCGTTTGATCACAATCGGTATAAAACTGACAATACCGACGAATTTCACCCAAAAACAGAAACAAACACAAAACGATTTCTAAATCGTTACAGTCTTGATCTAGTGTGAAGTAGTTTATATACTCATTTCGGAGTTTTTAGTTTATTCACTCATCCCGGAGTCTCTAGTTTATGAACTCATTTCGGAGCTTGTAGTTTATTCACTCATTCCGGAGTCTATAGTTTATGGACTCATTTCGGAGTTTGTTTTGTTTACCTCCCTTGGTCTTGTAGGCAAACCTGTCCTAACGTTGCGGTTAACCCCTGCTCTTTACGACAGAGGTCCGTTAGGGTCTGTGGTACTAGGCTTTTTATCCGTCGTACCGTCATTTTGGCAGATGCATTCCCCAATATGCAGACTTTATGCTGCTGTTCGAGTATCCCCACGACTGTTGTGTCTCTGATCCCTTCTGGGGCTAGATAAGACGTCTTTAAGTAATCTCTTTAGGTCATATTACCGTCGAGAGAGCATGCGGTAGGAATTTTGCCATGCCGCTTTTTTACTTGAGGATAGGCTCAGTTTGGGAGCCTCGATGAGTCATAACCACTCCGCGCTGGTGTGGGATGATCTTTGATAGTCTTTCAGGTTTTATTTGAGTTGCCGTCAAGACCCTGAAGCTAGGAATTTAGCCTTCGCTTCTTTTATTGACACTGTGTCTGCTGTAATGAGGCGAATGTCGAGGTGATCTCTAGGTTATTTGTGAACCGTCGAGACTTGGAACTATGGACTTTGCCATGGCTCTATTTTGTTTTGACCCTGAGGTCGCTTGTTGACGTCGCTTCTGCATCCTGCTGGAGTGAGAAACACCATTGTGGACACTGCGTCTGCTGTAACGAGACGAATGTCGAAGTGGTCTTTAGGTCGTCTGTGAACCTTCGAGACTTGGAACTAGGGAATTTGCAATGGCTCCGTTTTGTTTTGACCCTAGGGTCACTTGTTGACGTCGCGTCTCATCCTGTTGGAGTGAGAAGAAATGTCGTTGTTGACATTATGTCTGCTGTAAAGAGACGAATGTCGAGGTGGTCTCTAGGTCGTCTGTGAACCGTCGAGACTTAGAACTAGGGACTTTGCCATGGCTCCGTTTTGTTGAAGTTGTGTCTGCATCCTGCTGGAGTGAGAAGAAACACCGTTATTGACTTTGTGTCGGTTGTAACGAGACGAGTGTCGAGGTGGTCTCTAGGTTGTTTATGAACCGTCGAGACTTGGAACTAGGGACTTTGCCGTGGCTCCGTTTTGTTGACGTCGCATCTGCATCCTGCTGGAGTGAGAAGAAACGCCGTCGTTGACACTGTGTCTGCTGTCGAGATGAGTGTCGAGGTGTTCTCTAGATTTTCTATGAACCATCGAGACTTGGAACTAGGGACTTTGTCATGGCTCCGTTTTGTATTTGACCCTGGGGTCTTTGTTGACGTCACGTCTGTATCCTGCTGGAGTAAGAATAAACGTCGTTGTTGACACTATGTCTTCTGTAACGAGACGAGTGTCGAGGTGGTCTCTAAGTTGTTTGTGAACCGTCGAGACATGGCTCTCCCTTTGACGGAGCCTAGTGGGAAAATATGGTTCCCTTTTCGTTTATGCACATGGATTATACATAAGGGTTGATATGGACTCACTTGGAGAGCAAAAGTTTCATTCAGTTTTTTTATTTCTTTCTGCGATACTCTATCATTTCAGTTTTTTATATCGCGAAATTCACGATTGCCCAATCATTTCGGCTTTTTATTGCGGTGCCCAATCATTTCGACTATTCTCTTCTTTTTACTCGCTACTTTTTATTGCGAGTTCCCCAAACATTTCAGCTGTTTTTTTATATGCATATGCTCGCTGATTTTTATTACGAGTTGCCCCATCATTTCGGCTATTTCATATGCATTTAATTTTGCTCGCTGATTTTTGTTGCGGGTATGGAACTTGAGATCTGATACCAATCTTGGCATCAGCACCGCTGCGACTGGAATATTGCTAGGAGCGAATCATAATTTTCCGTGAAAGGACTTAGAATTTGATACCGATTTAGGCATCAACATCGCTGCAACTGGGATATTGTCAGGAGCGAATTATCATTTGCCTTTGTCGATTTGAACAAAGGTAGCTTAGTAAATAGGGTTATGGTCCTGTCAACTAAGGTTTTTGACTTTATGACCCATAAGGGTCTCATAAAGGTATTTCTCCCTACGAGTCATGAGGATCTCGTAGGTGTATGTTCTCCTTAGAAGTCGTGAGGACTTCTAAGTAGTGTTTTCTCTTATAAGTCGTAAGGATCTCATAAGATTATTTTCTCCCTATAAGTCGAGAGGACTTACAAGTGTCGTTCACTATATGAGGACATTCCACGTGATTGGTGGAACTTGTTGGGGAAAACGTCTATTCGTGCCCGTGGATTGTATACAAGGGCCAAGATTAAACTGCCTGTAGGGCAACTTGGTGGATACGACGACTTAAGAACAGGTTTGGATCCCTATGACTTAAGACTTTCAAATTCTATGAGCCGTGAGGGTCTCATAGGAGGAGTTCTCCTTACGAGTCGAGAGGATCTCGTATGTGAAAATTTCACGAGATTGCGCCCTTTCAGGTTTTCATAAGCTCGCCGATAGCCCTGCTGTTTTTACTCACCGCACCCTTTCGGGTTTACATCCGTGTCCATTTCGCTTGTGGACATACCGTTTTTTGGCAGTCTTTGCCATTGGAGCTTTGATTGCAATCTAGATCCCAAGAGAAGATATCGCCGTATTTGTGGCGATGTGCCATGTTTGAGGCGGAATACTAGTTTAAGGACATTTCGGTCCAATGCCAGTTTAAGGACATAGTGGTCCATTGCTAGTTTAGGGACATCTCGGTCCATTGTCGCCGTGTTTGGGGTAGAAATTCTGTTGGATACTACTTTAGAGTTTTGACTTAAGAAGATTGAAAGCGGACACGAGCGTCGTCATCTATCATGAACCTGAGTCATGACTTGTCAAGCGTAGTATTTCTTAAGGAATCGGCCGTTTATTGGCCGGAAGGGTCTTACGCCATGCATATCCATGAGTAAATAGGCCCGACCTTGGTAGACCTTGTCTATGATGTACAAGCCTTCATAGTTTGGCTCGAATTTTCCCTATTTTGCATGATTGGGGATCATAGGTCTTTTAACAACTAGCATGAGTTCGCCTTGGCGGAATGTCCTTGGCCTAGTTAGTTTTTCGTATAAGCGCGTCATATTTGCTTTGTAAGCTTCCAGGTTTTGCTGCGCCATGAGACGAGTTTCATCGAGGGCATCGAGCTCCTCAAGCCGAAGATAGGCATTTTCTTCATCCGTCAGCTTGTATCAAGCTGCCACTCGTAGAGAGGGTAACTCTATCTCCAGGAGGAGTACCGCTTTCGTGCCGAATACCAACGCGAATGGCGTTGTATTCGTAGACGTTTTGAACGTGGTTCGATAAGCCCAGAGAGCTTCATGCAGTTCTCGTGCCAGTCCTTTTTATTTCTGGACACCATTTTATTTATGATCTTCGTCAAGGTCTTGTTGAAGCCTCAGCTAGACCGTTAGCTCAGGGATTATAAACTGAAGAGAATCTCCAGTCTATATCATGTTGCTATGCGAAGCGGCTGATCTTATAGCTTCTGTAGGCCGTCCCATTATTCGAGATGATCCGTAGTGTAGTGTCGAACTGGTAAATGACATGTGTTCTGATGAAATGGAGGATGTTCTCCGTCTTCACTTCCTTTAGCGGTATTGTCTCTACCTATTTAGATAAGTAATCGGTTGTTGCCAATATAAACCAATGTCCCATGGATGACGCTGATTCAATGGGGCCTATTATATCGGTTCCCCACATTTCGAATGGCCAAATAGCCAGTGTTGGGTGTAGCGGATTTGGATGTTGGTGGATGAAGTCCCCATGAACCTGGCACGAGTAACATTGCTTCGCATATTCGAGGCAGTCCCAAATCATTGTAGGCCAATAGTAACCCATTCTCTTGATCTTCAGCTTCATCTTTGGCCCGGCTTGATGAGAACTGTAGAGTCCGTCGTGGGTTTCTTGGACGACACTCCTTGATTCTTCTGGTCCCAGGAACCTTAGCTACAAACTATCGAACGATCTCTTATATAGAGTATCATTGACGAAGGCAAAAGACAGAGCTCATTTCATGAGCTGATATCTTAAAGATGCGTTTTCGGGTATTCGATGGGATTTGAAGTAGTCTATGAAGAATTCTCTCCAATCCTTAGCCTTTTCTTCATCCTGTAATTGGAAGGCTGCATGTTTGGTCGCTTCCTTTCTTTCAGACGATTCCAGAGATATTTCTGCTGGCGCGAGAATCCGACGGCTTTGCACAATGATCCTTACGTCATCGAGGTTTTCGTCTGCCAATTATTTAGCGAGCTTAGCTAACGCATCTACCTTGCTATTTTCCGCACGCGGAATGCTTTCCAGGATGTAAGAGGGAATTTGAGTCAGCAGTTGCTGCACTCATTCTCCATATTTTACCAACTCCGGTTTACACGTCTGATAGTCGTCATTTACTTGGCTAACGACCAGCTGAGAGTCTCCATATATGAGGAGGTTTTCGATTCCCATGTCGACAGCAATCTTAAGACCCGCTATTAAAGCTTCGTACTCAGCCTCGTTGTTTGTCTTCGGCTCTGTAAGGAAAAGGCGAAACGCGTTATCCTTCCTTGTGAAGTCACGAAGATAAGGCCCACCCCAGCTTTGATTATGGGGGTGCTTTTCTTTCACTTCTTCATGGAAGATGCTCCGTCGAAGTATAGTTCCCATTGGAAACTATTTTCCTCCTCCTTCCCTTCGATTGTGTCAAACGCGTATTCGTCTGGCAATTCACAATTTAAGGGAGAGTCAGCTGGTATCGGATGCTTAGCGAGAAAATCGGCGATGACCTGGCCTTTCACTGCCTTGAGGGGTCGATACGTTATCGAGAACTCCATCAAGAGGAGGGCCTATTTGGTAAGCCTTCCTGTTAGTATGGCTCTTGAAATCAAATATTTGAAGGGATCTGTTAGTGATATGTGCCCTAGAGGCCATTACTGTACATACGATGTATATTGTAGTGGATGCTTGGACATATATATGGAGGACTTTCTTGCTCGACATGTTAGTATGCTATCTGGTTGCACTTTATCTTAACATGTACACTGATTGTCTCTATGTTACATGTTGATAAGGCCCTTAGGATGAGTACTTGACTACCAGGACTATGATGCAGATCATACTAGTGGAGACAGTGTAGTCGCTAAGTACATCCTTCAAATGTTCCTAGTCGTAGGTGTATCGAGACAGGGCATCGATATACCAGAGTAGGCTAGCATATAGCTTCTCGACCCATATAGATTGGCGATAGATGATCCCATATCCATTGGTGTTTGACATCAGAGACAGTATACGGGTGCTCAGTGAAGACTGGGTACACTGAACAGACTCGCCGAGAACTCCCAGAAGGTATTATACCTCATGTCGGATGGCAGTTCTCTGGTGACACTGGTACAGGTTATTCTCTAGACCCGAGATCGTCATAGAGTCTTGCGGCTTGTGGGTGTTTGATATGATCATCACCTACTGTCGGCGTATTGACGAGTCTTTAGAGTCCTACACAGGGGTCTCCTGGCTCAAGCGAAACGGAGTAGGAGCACATATGTGATATGTGCGGGACCGAGATTGATACGATATGAGATACCGTATTCTATTCTCGCGATTTGTGACATTGGTCGATTATATGCGATATAGCCGGGTTATCGGATCAAGTGTTGATTCGATAAGTTGTTACTTTTGATATTAGTCGGTTAGATGTGATATAGCTGGATTATTAAATCAAGAGTTGATTTAATACTTTAATGTATAATTATTTATTTGATATATTACATTACATTAACTAGTATTAGCTCACTTATGATTTCTTTTCTCACTTGATGTGCATATTGTATATATGTGATATGTATATTTGTGTACATGTTTTGTGTCATGCTTGATGATACATGCAAGATGGGTGTATGCTAGGGTTAAGTTAGGGTTTTTATTTATTGCTTAAGTTATAACAAAAGAGAAAGACTTGGTCAATGTTGTCAAGCTTGGATGAAGCTTGTAGAAATATTGACAAAGTCCACTCATTTGTCATTCCTTAGAATATTTGTTAACCCAACCATTAACCTTATCTCTTGGTTAATTCTCTACATGAGTTAAGCATGGGATCTTAACTCACCCATGGTTGCAATAATTCATTTGGATGAATTATTCATATGAGTTCATATTCTTCTTCTTCTTCCTTAAAGCTTTCTATCTTCAATGGAGTTGTGAGAAAAAGTGTGAGAAAATGAAATCTAAAGTGAGCCCACTTCCTACTTCATCATCCTCTACTACTTACCATTTAGTATAGGGTGTTCTCTTCACAAAGTTCTTGACCTAGTGAAGAAATAGCTTGGGTTAGTGTCTCCTCGACGTAGATCATCTTCGGCTTCGAAGACATCGAAGCAAGCTTGTTCGTTTCATCATGGGAGCCGCTCTAGAGTCCGGAGTTCACGATTCACTGACGATCTCTCAAGATTCGCACATGTGTTCCTGTTGAAACACAAGTCTGAACCTTTTGAGAAATTCATAGAATATAAGTTGGAAGTAGAGAACCAAAACGGGTATAAGTATTATGTCCTATGATGTGATCAGGGAGGAGAATACTTGAGCACGGAATTCCTGGGCTATTCTAAAGGAGAATGAGATTCTCTCTCAGCATTACTCCTCCGTATACACCACAGCACGTTGGTATATCGGGGCGGAGCGATCGCACCTATGTGATAAGGTGTGCTCTATGATGAGTACTACTGAGTTGCCTATTTCCTTTTGGGGGTTATGCACTTGAGAAGCTACATACCTATTGAATAGGGTTCCAATCAAATCAGGTGCCTACCACTCCATATGTGATATGGTATGGGAAGAGCCCATCTCTTAAGGATGTTAAGATTTGGGGTTGTCCGGCCTATGTCTAAAAGCAAAATCCGGACAAGCTCAAGGCAATTTCAGTTCTGTGGAAGTTTGTTGGATATCCCAAGCATTTGCAAGGGAATATCTTCTACCGCACTGAGGAGAAAAAGGTGTTTTGTTTCTTAGCATGCCACCTTTTAGAAAGGGAATTTCTTGTGAAGAAATTAGTGGTCATGAGGTAGAACTGGAAGAAGTTCCAGCTATACAAACTGCAGCTGATGATTTGGTAAACCCGGAGGATTCAATAGTTTCCAATGAACCTCAGCCTCTCCTCCGATCTGGTAGGGTTCCTCATCCACCTGAGAGATACTTCGGTTTTCTCTATGACAGTAGGAGCGAGGATGGCATCATGAGATGGTGACCCAACAAATTTCGAGCAGGCCATCAAGAGTGGGGACTCTGTAAGAATGGCTATATGCTAAGCGATCTGAGATAGAATCCATATACACCAACAAAGTATGGACTTTGGTTGGTTTATCTGAAGGGTTAAATCCCCATCAGGAGCAAGTATATCCTGAGAAGATTACATGGTGTAGATGGAAAAGTTGAGACTTTCAAAGCTAAGACTAGTTGTAAAAGGTTCTCGTCATCAACCAGGTTTGGATAATGAAGAAAACTTTTCTAGTGGCTATGCTTAAGTCTATTCGGATCCTACTTGCTATCATGACTACGATATCTGCCGGTTGGGTGTCATGACTGCTTTTCTACATAGTGATTTAGAAGAGAGCGTCTATAAGTACACATCCAGAGGGCTTCTTTGACAGTAGAAGCAGTGGAAACATGTGCAAGTTGCTTACGGGCTAAAGCAGACATCGCGGAGTTGGAACATCTGTTTTGATGTGGTAGTCAAAGAGTTTGACTTCATCAAAATGGTAGATGAACCTTGTATATACAAAAAGGTAGTAGGGAGTATGGTGATGATCCTCGTATTGTACGTGGATGACATACTCTTGATAAGGAAGGAGTTTCCTATGCTACGCTCGGTAAATCTCCTCTTATCATAAAGATTCTCCATATAGGATCAAGGTGATACCTCCTAAATCCTGGGGTTTTGGATCTATGAGATAGATATAAGTGGATATTAGGATTCTCACTAGGTGTAGTGAGATGGTATCAATCGATCCTGGGGAGAATCACTGGATAGCTTCCAGGGTGGTAAGGTCGACTGAATGTCAGTCGCAGGCATTGTCTTTACCCTCAGAGGAGGGAAGGTATGTTGGAAGAGTTTCAAGCTATATACCATGGCATACTAGATGATAAAGGCATGATACATTGCTACCAAGGATGCTACCAAAGAGGCAGTCTGGATGTACATTAGTTCATGAGATGAACTTCGTTCCTACCATTGTGTGACAATAGAGTTGTGGCTTTGGCCTAGGAACCCCATCCCATCAGTGATCCAGACATATTCTTAGGTAGTATCATCTGATCAAGGAAATGGTTGATCTCCAGGGAGATCGAGGATAGGAGAGTAGACACAGAGGACAACAGCGCGGATCCACTCACAAAGGCCTATTTCCCAGTAGAGACTTTTATGGGATGGTTGAGTATGAGATACTTCAACCACTACTGATTGTTGGGTATGAGATACTACAACAGATGGCCCTAGTGCAAGTGGGAGATTGTTAGTAATATGTATGCCCTAGAGGCCATTACTGTACATATGATGTATATTGTAGTGGATGTTTGGACATATATACGGAGGACTTTCTTGCTCGACATGATAGTATGCTATCTGGTTGCACTTTATCTTAACATGTACACTGATTGTCTCTATGTTACATGTTGATAAAGCCCTTAGGATGAGTACTTGACTACCAGGACTATGATGCAGATCATACTAGTGGGGACAGTATAGTCGCTAAATACATCCTTCAAATGTTCCTAGTCGTAGGTGTATCGAGACAGGGCATCGATATACCAGAGTAGACTAGCGTATAGCTTCTCGACCCATGTAGATGGGGGATGGATGATCCCATATCCATTCGTGTTTGACATCAGAGACAGTATACGGGTGCTCAGTGGAGACTGGGTACACTGAACGGACTCGCCGAGAACTCCCAGATGGTATTAAACCTCACGTCAGATGGCAGTTCTCTGGTGACACTGGTACAGGTTATTCTGTAGACCCGAGATCGTCATAGAGTCTTGTGTGATTCCCACTGTGCTTTGATTTTCACCTTACCACGTTCAAGAGAACGTGCAAAATAGTGGCTTTTGGGTACAGTCCCGAGTCACATGGAGGCAATGTGCGATAGGAGGGGTTTCGTCTCTCCGGGTATAGGGAGTTGATGTTGCGTTGTGCTCGATTGGCTATAACAGGAAGTCCTTGGTCAAGGCTGCTTCAGAAATATACTGGTAAGTGTTATCAGTAGTTTCTCGACCCGTTATGATCCTCATGTCGGCACGACTTATCGAGTTACCGGGGTCTAACGTTTACCACCCCTAGATGAAATATGCTACATATCAAACGAAGAGACCGGACTGTACTTTAGTTATACTTATTGGATTCGTAGGAGTGTGAGAAGGGTTGCTTGTTGATCTTCTGGTCGCTCAATACCCGGGTGGCCGTTACGTTTAGCAGACCGCTTGCGGCTTGTAGGTATTTGATATGATCATCACCTACTGCCGGCGTATTGACGAGTCTTTAGAGTACTACACAGGGGTTTCCTTGCTCAAGCGAAATGGAGTAGGAGCAGATATATGATATGTGTGGGACCGAGATTAATACGATATGAGATACTGTATTCTATTCTCGCGATTTGTGACATTGGTCGGTTATATGCGATATAGCCGGGTTATCGGATCAAGTGTTGATTCGATAAGTTGTTACTTTTGATATTAGTCGGTTATATGTGATATAGCCGGATTATTAAATCAAGAGTTGATTTAATAATTTAATGTATAATTATATATTTGATATATTACATTACATTAACTAGTATTAGCTTACTTATGATTTCTTTTCTTATTTGATGTGCACATTGTATATATGTGATATGTATATTAGTGTACATGTTTTGTGTCATGCTTGATGATACATGTAAGATGGGTGTATGAGACTTATACCATGCTAGGGTTAAGTTTGGGTTTTTATTTATTGCTTAAGTTATAACAAAAGAGAAAGACTTGGTCAATGTTGTCAAGCTTGGATGAAGCTTGTAGAAATATTGACAAAGTCCACTTTTTTGCCATTCCTTAGGATATTTGTTAACCCAACCCTTAACCTTATCTCTTGGTTAATTCTCTACATGAGTTATGTAAGTCCACGTTGCTCACCCCGGTTCTTACGGGGAGGCGGAAACGGCAAAAAACAATTATTTGGCGCAAGGCAACATGGACTCAAAGCAATGATCTTTGCTAAACTAGAAACTAGTAAACACTAAGAGGTTTTAACTACTATGCTGTAGAAAGTATACCTCACAGAACCGGTCCTTCGGGTCATCATCCCGCTGTCCCACTCGTCCATCCAAGCTCCAAGCGTCGATCCGGACCTTTGGCACCTCCGCGGCCTTCTTGAGTCGAAGGCGATCCACCCGAGAGTTGTACACTAAGCTCCGCCTCAAACCAAGGCAACTAAGGCAAAGTGATTGCTAGTCAAGAAGCCCTAGAATGTGTAGAGGAGATGTATGGATGTATTTGTCTTCGTGGATTCTTTTTCTCTCAACACATGAGATCAAAAGAAGAGATCAAGAGGAGGAGGAAGAAGGAGAAAGTTTGCAACCATGGAGCTTTTCTTTTTCTTCTCACTTCATAAGAGAGAATGAGAAGAGAATAATGAAAAGGATTGAGCCAAATGAAATGAACCATGGTTGCAATAATACACAATAATCATCATTACTAATCCTATCATGAAAGACTTGATGACACATTGAATTGACCATTATCATAACACAAGAAATAACAGAAATAAAAAGAATATGAAAGAAGAGTGTGGATCTCTCTTGAAGGTCAATGGTCAACACGGTCAACGGGTCAACAAAGTCAAGGGAGATCTAAGTGGTCAAATGGTCAATGCAATTAGCCATCACTAAACTATCACTAAAAGGATTAGTAAACAATGTCTCCGGCTCATAACGGTTTTGACCAAACGAATTGTCAAAACCCTAATGAGTGTGCCACATTACGGTTTTGGCCGAACCAACTGCCAAAACCCTAATGGGGCATCTCCTCCTTCATCGCTCCTCAAAACTGTCATACACACCTGCATCCGCATTCCGTAGAATGCGAATGCACAGAAGACAAATCAAATCCATCTGTGCAATACTAGGATCTGGCTTAAACCAAAGCCCACCAGTATTGCCTGCCCGAACAGCATACGTACACAAGTGCACGTAAGTGATCGAAGCCCTGCCGTAAAACCATACGGCCTCTACACGTTTCGCTCAGTGCAGGGAAACTCTCTGTATAGGACTCTAAAGACTCGACACTACGCTGGCAGTGGGTTTAACCACAGAACGTAAGCGGCACTAGCTGTACGTAACGGTCCCTAGGTAGATGTCGATAAGAAGGCCGATGAGGTAAACCCATCCGAACTCCTACTGAGCCTGTATGTGACAATCTCCGTACAGTCCGGTCTGTTCATCTGATGCATCACATGGCGGGCCTATGGGGCGGTGAACGTCAGTCCCCTAATAGCGGTACAAGTCGTGTCGGAGTGTAGCCCTGAACACCCTAAGATAATACTGGAAACCTACCAGTATATCTCGCTTGCCCTGGCCAGGGACTACTTGTGTAATGACTCTCCTAGACACAGCGCGATGTTAACCCCAATACCGGGAGAGACGAATCCTATCTAACCGTCATTGCCTCCAAGTGCTTCAGGACTGCACCCAACTACTACCTGTTTGCACGACTCCTTTGAGCCGTGGTAAGGTAGTAATCTAAGTACAGTGGAAACACACTCGAGGCGAAGTGACAGTGTCAAGTCAGCGGACTAAGCTGTACTCATGTCACCTGAGAACTGGTAACTGACGATAGGTATAATACCAACCAACAGTTCCCGACGAGTCCTGTCCAGTGTACTCGTAACCTAACGAGCACCCGCATACTATCTCAAGTACGACGTACTGATGGCTGTGGGACAGACCGTCTCCCCCGCTAGGATGAGAAGCGCATACGCTGGTCTACTTCGGAGTATCGATGTCCTGTCTCGATAGTCCAACGACTAGGGACCTGTATAAGGATGTGCTTATGGATTACCCAGCCCCCATGAGTGTGAGCGCCATCACAACGCTGGTAATTAAGCAAAGATCCTAAGGGCTCTACTAATATGTATATAAGCGATATGCTAAAAGAAATACATGCAAATATTGAAGTAGAGACAAACCAAGTAGCATACTACCATTTTGAGCTAGATTGTCTATACAACTGTGAATATCCCAAGCTTCCATCAAGTAATATACAAGCTAGTATGATACAGTAATGGCCTCTAGGGCATATACACTAACAAGTTAAGTATGAGGGCTTAACTCACCCATGGTCGCAATAAATCATTTGGATGAAGTATTCATAGGAGTTCATATTCTTCTTCTTCCTCAAAGCTTTCTAGCTTCAATGGAGTTGTGAGAAAAAATGTGAGAAAATGAAATCTAAAGTGAGCCCTGTTCCCCTCCGAAAGACGCGGACGAGACGCGATGAACGTCTTGTCTGAAATTCGGGCCAGATACTAATTGGTGCTATCCGTCCACCTCTCCGAAGATGCCAAGTTGATTTATGGCACCATGTATCGAAAGTTTAAATGGATGCGGCCGATGTAGCAGACTTCATCAGATTCCCCCTCGTTGATGAGGGGGTTTTGATTGTGGGGACGCTCTTCCCTGCAGGTGCGAGCCCCTGCAGTTAATTACTCTACCGCATCGCGGTAACAACTTTCTCCTTCTCCATATGGTCACTTCGTGTCGTGGGTGTTTGTTTTGTTTTTGGTTGACCGTGGATTGTATACGGAGACTAAGTTATGTCGTCGCCCGTAGGGCGTGGAATAGTCCAAATCCGTATCTTTCTTAGATTTGGGTTTGGAGGTTGGGTTTAAGGATACATTTGCCTCATTTGAGACTAAGATCAACTTAAACGTTTGTTAAGGACACGTCAGTCTAAATTTAGACTAAGATCAACTTAACGGGACCTTTTAGATCCGACAAAAGAGCAATTGGGCTCTATTGTTTAGTTTAGTGACATTGCGGTTGATTGTTAGTTTAAGGCCACTACGGTCCATTGTTAGTTTAAAGACATCACGGTCAAGGTTAAGGACATCATAGTCCATGGGTTTAAGGGCTCCACAGTTCGATGTTAGTTTAAAGACGTCGCGGTCGAGGTTAAGGACATCATAGTTCGTGAGTTTAAGGACCTCACAGTCCGATATTAGTTTAAAGACATCACGGTCGAGGTTAAGGACATCATAGTCCGTGAGTTTAAGGACCTCACAGTCCGATATTAGTTTAAAGACATCACGATCGAGGTTAAGGACATCATAGTCCATGAGTTTAAGGACCGCATGGTCCGTGAAATGTGTGGCTGTGGAGACCCGTCACCTCTTTGAAGAAGTTGAAGAATTACACGACAAATATCAAAGGAATGGAGGGATGTACCCTTGAACCAAGATAAGTTGGTTGAAAGAGCAGATGTGCCTAGTTCTAGATAAGTTGAGGACTTATGGCCAGAATTGGGCTAAGTCCAATTAAAATGTTTTAACAATTTTTGTTCTGGCTATTAAGCCTTCATTTGGGATTGGCCCTTTTAATAATGCTAAGCATTAGGCTCTGGCATATTTTGTCTTGATCAGAACAAATTGTGTTCTGATAGTGCGCCACGTGGCGTGTCAGGCGCTTTGTGTTAGTTATATGTATGCCCTAGAGGCCATTACTGTACATACGATGCATATTGTAGTGGATGCTAAGACATATATATGGAGGACTTTCTTGCTCGACATGATAGTATACTATCTGGTTGTACTTTATCTTAACATGTACTCTGATTGTCTCTATGTTACATGTTGATAAAGCCCTTAGGATATGTACTCGACTACTGGGACTATGATGAGATCATACTAG
Source organism: Agapanthus africanus (assembly GCA_030015575.1). Taxonomy (NCBI): domain Eukaryota; kingdom Viridiplantae; phylum Streptophyta; class Magnoliopsida; order Asparagales; family Amaryllidaceae; genus Agapanthus; species Agapanthus africanus. The sequence continues at coordinate 130,393,887 of CM057341.1, forward strand.
TGGGGCCACGGTAGTCGACGAGTACATCCCATAACTGTTCCTAGTCGAGGGTGTATCGAGACAGATCATCGATACACCAGAGTAGACTAGTATATACGCATCTTGACCCATATGATGGGCGATGGATGATCCCATATTCATCGGTGTTTGACATCAAGGATGGTGTACGTGTGCTCAGTAGAGACTGGGTACACTGGACGGACTCGCCGAGAACTCCCAGATGGTATTATACCTTACGTCAGATGGCAGTCCTCCGGTGACACTGGTACAGAGTAGTCTGTTGACCCGAGATCGTCATAGAGTCTTGTGTGATTCCTACTGTGGTTTGACTTCCACCTTACCACGTCCAAGAGGGCGTGCAAAACGGTGGTTTTTGAGTACAGTCCCGAATCACATGGAGGCAATGAGCGATAGGAGGGGATTCGTCTCTCCCGGTATAGGGAGTTGATGTTGTGCTGTGTTCGATTGGCTATAACCGGAAATCCCTGGCCAGGGTTGCTGAGATTTACTGGTAAGTGTAATCAGTAGTTTCTCGAACTGTTATAGACCTCAAATCGACACGACTTATCGAGCTACTGGGGTCTGACGTTTACCACCCCTAGGCGAGATATGCGACATATCAGACGACGAGACCGGACTGTATGGTAGTGTTACTGATTGGATTTGCAGGAGAACTAGCGGGCTTGCTTGTTGATCTTCTGATCGCTGAATACCCGGGTGGCCATTACGTTTAGCAGACCGCTTGCGGCTTGTGGGTGATTGATATGATCACCACTTACTGCCGGCGTATTGACGAGTCTTTAGAGTCCTACACAGGGGTTTCCTGGCTCAAGCGAAACGGAGTAGGAGCACATATGTGATATGTGCGGGACCGAGATTAATACGATATGAGATACCGTATTCTATTCTCGCGATTTGTAACATTGATCGGTTGTATGCGATATAGCCGGGTTATCGGATCAAGTGTTGATTCGATAAGTTGTTACACATGATATTAGTCGGTTATAGCCGGGTTATTAAATCAAGAGTTGATTTAATAATTTAATGTATAATTATATAATTGATATATTACATTACATTAACTAGTATTAGCTCACTTAAGATTTATTTTCTCACTAGTTTGTGCACATTGTTTATATGTGATATATGCAAGTGTACATGTTTATATCATACTTGATGATACATACAAGTTGGGTGTATGAGACTTAAACCAAGTCAAGGTTAAATTAGGGTTTACTAATTTCCTAACAAATTACAAAAGAGATGAGACTTTGGTCAAAGTTATCAAGCTTCATGAAGCTTGATAAACATTGACAAAGTCAACTCTTTTGTCATTCCTTAGGATATTAGTTAACCCAACCCTTAACCTCATACTTTGGTTAATTCTCTACATGAGTTAAGCATGAGGGCTTAACTCAACCATGGTGCCATAATTAAAAGGATAAGTTTTCATTTGGATATTTATCCTTTCTTCTTCATCTTCATCAAGCTCCATGAAAAGCTTGCTAGCTTTAATGGTGCCATGAGAAAAAGTGTGAGAAAATCAATTCTAAAGTGAGCCCACTTCCTACTTCTTCATCTTCTACCACTTGCCATGTAGTAGAGTGTGTTCTCTTCACAAAGTTCATGACCTAGTGAAGGAATAGGTTGAGTTAGTGTCTCCCCGACGTAGATCATCTTCGGCCTCGAAGTCATCGAAGCAAGCACGTTCGTTCTTCTCGTGAAGCTTTTCTAGAGTCCGGAGTTCACGATCGCAGCGATGGGGACATCTATACGGAGCTAATGAAGTGAAGGACCGTATCTACCAAGGTTGTATTCCCTTTTCACTTAGTAGTAAAGTTATTTGCTTTCTAGTTTCACCTAATCTCTAGTATACGATCTTGCATACGGTTGTTCGGCACATAAAAATTTGATTTTGGCATGGTTGATACCTTGTAGAACTTCATGAGTGTGCCTAGGAACCCTACAGTGGTATCAGAGCCAAGCTAGAGATTTAGGCGATGTCTGAGCGAAGTTTAAAGTCCGATCGAACCCGGAAACCCCGACGAATACCCTTCTCTGGATATTTTTCAAAAATGTGATTTTTTATGAATTAAAAATGCTCAGAAAATAGAGCAGGAAAAACTAAGAATTACTGTAAAGTACGGACCACTAATTCTCTAATATGACCGCGGAACCGCGTCCAAACCAAGGCTTTGGCGGCGGTTCCGCGGCCACAATTATGACTTAGTCCCTGTAACTTCATGTATTTATTCTTAGGTCCTTTCTTGTCAGTTTTTTTTGGGAATTTTTTAATTACACTCAAGTGTTGAGTTTTCTAGGGTTGTATTGGGGACTCGTTGATTCGATCGGATAATTTAACTTCGTTTAATTTTTCCCGGATAATTTTAGAAACTGTTAAAAAGATCGAACGGATATCAATAACTCATTTTTTCCCCTGTCGGAAATTTTTTCAAAAGTTGGATTTTTTCTCGAGTTTAAGAACGTTCTAAGTCGTGCAAGTAACGCGGTGGACCCTCTAGAAGACAACAAACCTTAACTCGATTATGTGACCGTCTGGAACTGCCTCTAAACCTTAGGGTTTGGGGCAGTACGGCATGCCACATGTGAGGCGTTGGATTGACCCTTCTACGGCTAGACCATTGGTACTGTGGCATGTGATGGATGTTCTTAAACTGATTTCAAGTGTTGAGATATATTGGGGAAATCTTAGGTGTTTGAATATTCGATCGGAAAGTTTAACATTGTCTATTTATCTGGAATGTGATACAATATTTGGAATCCACAGGTAGTTATGAGATAACTAATTTGAATGTTATAAATCTAGCAGTTCAGTCTCAATTGATCGGTTGCCACGGGATTTTGATGCGATCAAAAGTCTGTCGCAATCACGTAGCGTACGCGGATACTCGCCGAGTAAACTTAATAGACAGCCACGCCCCAAAGCCCCGACCAAGTGACTGTAGGAGAACCCCGTCGCCAAAAGCATCCGTTCTGGTGCTCGCGGCAGCGGTGTTCCGCCTTAGTGCACTTCGTCGACGGCATCCGGGGGTGCGGCCGTCTACTAAAGTTTGCGACGAGCATTCGATCAGGATGTCGGGAATCTTGTTGAATTGCCCGACTTGATATCGAAAAGAGTTTTCGATAATGAGACTAAAATGCGGGGTTTATAATTATTAGGCATGCGATGTCTAAGGAATTCATTTGGTTAGGCATGCGATGTCTAAGGAGGTTGTGGATTCCAACTGTTGTAGTTTTACACTTTCTTTTCTGCGACCGTAAGTGTAATATGTGATATCGCCGGTTTCGTTGCTATATGTCAACGACAATTGGGATACGTATATTTGCTTACGTTGATGACATGTGATGTTATGTGTTGCTGGATATGTTATATTGGATCGTCGCGTTATGAATAGCCGGGATTTTTTTTATGTGAGATGAGAGTTTTTATTTTCATTCATGTAAAATTAAATGTATGTAATATTCTTTTATTGGGGCACTTCCGGGATGAGGTTGTTGTCACCATTTGTATATTATTTACTTTTTCCGCATTAGGTAGACCCAAGGCGGGGAGCACAAGTAACCGGGTTCTAGGGTCCAGTGGGAGACCATCTCGAGGAGTCGAGACCGGGTCTCCTAACCCTAGAATTGGCAGTGTTGCTTACCGCTCTCGTAGGGGTCTAGGGATGTGGGTTAGGCTATTCATCGCGACCGTGGAATCCGTGTTTTATACAGACTCGTATTGAAAACACGGATGTCCTAGTATATCCGATATTTCATATATGTTTCTTCTGCTGCAATGTTCTGTGATGAGATCATATTACTGTCTGAGACGAATGTTTATATTATATATATGAGATATATGTTATATTGCAGATTTCGTTTCAAATCTGATGCTTGTGAAGCATATTAAAATGGGACTTCATTAATGAGATTAATGAAATAAAAGAAACCTAAAGATGTTGTAGAAACTTGTTTAAAAACTGGTAGCTCTAGTTTTTGCTTTGCATAGCGGTGTTCCTTGTAGAACATCCAGCACCTTATTCGATAAAGAAAGAGCCGAGATCCCTCCTCCGGGAGTGACCGCTTTAGCGAAACTAGCAGATGCTACAAACTCGGTTTGTCTTTTGATTGCTTCTATAGTTCTTGCTTTGCATAGTGGTATATATGATATATCCTGCACCTTATTCGATGAGGAAAGGGCCGACGATCCCTTCACCGGGAGTGACCCCTTTAGCAAAACTAGAAAAGCCTAAAAAACACTCCATTTAAAATCACTCGATTCTACAACGATATCAAGTTCATTACGCAAAGGGTTTTCTTAAAAACCTGTCGTAGCCCTCCGTCATTTCAGATAAGGAATGTTTACTATTCATGCTGCGTTTGTTGGTCTTTGTCAAGGCGTAGTGTGCGGTAGCTAAATAGTACTTATCTGCTTATGCATATGATGCAGATTGGATTAGGGTAGTCGTGAGACCTTGTTGGTCTTTGTCAAGGGCCGTGCGGGTGGGTTTACTTCAATTAAGAAATGACGGGTTGAACTTGACTAGCAGCCTATGGTTTATTGGCCTTTGTCAAGGTCACAGGAGGCTAGGGGCAAAATATTATCGGGAATTTCAAGTGTTGAAATTTGCAATGAGATTGCATACCTTCTATGAGATAGTTGGATCCCGATACCTGCTGCGAGTAGGAGTTACTCCAGGGAGAGTTTTACACATTACAATTAGCCGATCGAGTAGGTGTCTAGAAAAGTGTTAACGGGGTTACGCCTCTGGGAAAACGAGGTTTACTTTAATTAGGTCCGTGCGAAAGCACGGGGAACCTCCCTCAAAGTACCGACACTGGCCTGGCTGAAAGATTGGCGAACTTGTAGCGTATAATTAATCCCGGCTAGTCTTTACTTTTAGGGTTTGAAGGAAGATTTGATTAAAACCCTGGGAGACATCCTGATTAGATATATTAAATAACCAATCTAATCTTGCAAGAGAATACGCTGAGTGTTTTCTTCTCTCTCTCTCCAGGTAGCGACCATATCACGCCTTAATCAAGATAATAATACGGATGAATTGACCGAACCCGCTTGTTATAATGAGCTGGGGAACGTTAGTCCCGCTCCAACTTATAATTGTTATAAGACAGAGCAGGAAATTGGGGAATACCAGATTTCCCGTGCCGCCCAAACGAAGAGAGTGCATGTTGATGCATCATCTTCGGGTGTGTTCATTACAGAGAACTGTTTCTCAGTGTACTTTTCGTCCTGGGTATGCGATACCGGATCAGGATCCCGCATATGTAATCTGTTACATGGGCTACAGAAAGGTATAGAACTGAGAACGAGTAATAAGTTTAATGAGACAGAAAACGGTGCAAGTGTTGCAGCCAAGTCTGTTGGTCATTATCACCCTGTATTACCAGAATACATTGATTCTGAACGAATTTTATTAGATACCGAACCTGATATACAAAATCATATCAGTCTCTTTATTAGTAAAGAAATGATATAATTTTGTATTGTTGGATAATGTTTTGAACATTTCCTATATCAAGAATTGATCGGTTCAGGCACGTTATCTATAAGTATCGACGTTCTAAATCAAACTACAGTTCTTAGTATACAGAATACATACGAGAGGAAGAGTTCAGAAATGAACGAATCCTTCTTGAGGCATTGTAGACTAGGTCATATCAATGCGACCCGACTAGCTAAGTTACATTTAGATGCATATTTAAATCTGATTAAATTTACATCTTGTGAAACTTGCTGGTCATGTCACAAAGATAAGATGACCACAGCTCTGTTTATTAGAAACAGAGAAAGAGTTAGTAAACTCTTGGGATTGATACATGCTGATGTATGAAAGTCTCCTGTCTACACATGCCAAGACCGGTTCTTTGTACTTCATTACATTCTCTGATGATCTCTCAAGATTCAGACATATGTTCCTGTTGAAACACAAGTCCGAACCTTTTGAGATATTCACAGAATGTAAGTTAGAAGTAGAGTACCAGAAAAACGGATATAAGTATTATGTCCTTTGATGAGATCAAGGAGGAGAATACTTGAGCATGGAATTCCTGGATTATTCCAAAGGAGAATAAGATTCTCTCTCAGCATTACTCCTCCGTATACACCACAGCACGTCGGTGTATCGGGGCAGAGCAATAGCACCCTATATGATATGGTGCGCTCTATGATGAGTACTACTGAGTTTCCTATTTCTTTTTGGGAGTTATGCACTTGAGAATCTGCATACCTATTGAATAGGGTTCAAATCAAATCACTTGCCTACCACTTCATATATGATATGGAAAGGGAAGAGCCCATATCTTATGTTTGTTAAGATTTAGGGTTGTCCGGCCTATGTCTAAAAGCAAAATCCGGACAAGATCGAGGTAAGGTCAGCTCTGTAAAACTGGAATTAGTTCCAGCTATACAAACTGAAGCTGATGATTTGATAGAACCAAAGGATTCAATAGTTTCCAACGAACCTCAGCCTCTCCGCCGATCTAGTAGGGTTCCTCACCCACCTGAGAGATACTTCGATTTCTCTATGACAGTGGGAGCGAGGATTGCATCATGAGATTATGACCCAACGAGTTTCGGGCTGGCCATCAGGAGTGGGACTCTGTAAGAATGGCTGGATGCTTAGCGATCTGAGATGGAATCCTTATACACCAACAAAGTATGGACTTTGGTTGCTTTATCTGAAGGGTTAAATCCCCATCAGGACCAAGTATATCTTGAGAAGATTACTTGGTGTACATGGAAAGGTTGAGACTTTCAAAGCTATGCTTAAGTCCATCCAGATCCTACTTGCCACTGCTACTTACCACGACTACGATATCTGGTGGTTGGGTGTCATGAATGCTTTTCTAAATGATGTTTTAGAAAAGAGCGTCTATAAGTACACAGCCAGAGGGCTTCGTAGACAGTGGGAGCAGCGCAAACGTGTGCAAGATGTTTTATGTGATAAAATAGGCATCGCGGAGTTGGAACATCTGTTTTGATGTGGTAGTCAAAGAGTTTGACTTCATCAAAATGGTAGATGAAACTTGTATATACAAAAAGGTAGTAGGGAGTATGGTGGTGATCCTCGTAGAGTACGTGGATGACATACTCTTGATAGGGAAGGGGTTTCCTATGCAACGCTCGGTCAATCTCCGCTTATCACAATGATTCTCCATATAGGATCATAGTGATACCTCCTGAATCCTGGATTTTGGATCTATGAGATAGATTTAATTGGATGTTAGGATACTCACTAGTTGTAGTGAGATGATATCAATCGATCCTGGGGAGAATCACTGGAAAGGTTCCAGGGTGATAACGACGACTGAATGTCTGTCACAGGCATTGTCTTTACCCTCAGTGGAGGGACGGTATGTTGGAAGAGTTCCAAGCTAGATACCGTGACTTATTAGACGATTAAAGGCAAGATACATCGTTACCAAGGATGCTACCAAAGAGGCAGTCTGGATATATAAGTTCATGAGATGAACTTCGTTCCTACCATTGTGTGACAATGGAGTTGTGGCTTTAGCCAAGGAACTACCGTCCCATCTGAAATCCAGATATAATTCTTAGGCAGAATCACCTGATCATGGAGATGATTGATCTCCAGGGAGATCGAGGTTAGGAGAGTAGACACAGAGGACAACAGCGCGAATCTACTTACAAAGGCCTTTTTCCCGGTAGAGACTTTTATGGGATGGTTGAGTATAAGATACTTCAACCATAGCTAATTATTGGGTATGTGATACCACAATAGATGGCCTAGTGCAAGTGGGAGATTCTTAGTTATATGTATGCCCTAGAGACCATTACTGTACATACGATGTATATTGTAGTGGATGCTAGGACATATATAGGGAGGACTTTCTTGCTCGACATGATAGTATGTTATCTGGTTGTACTTTATCTTAACATGTACTCTGATTATCTCTATGTTACATGTTGATAAAGCCCTTAGGATATGTACAAAATACTTTATTCGAAGATGGTGACGGTGCAAATACATTACGTGCTTTTAACCCAACTCAAGCCGAAGGACTACTGGGACTATGATGAGATCATACTAGTGGGGCCACGGTAGTCGACAAGTACATCCTATAACTGTTCCTAGTCGAGGGTGTATCGAGACAGGGCATCGATACACCAGAGTAGACTAGCATATACGCATCTTGACCCATATGATGGGCGATGGATGATCCCATATCCATCGGTGTTTGACATCAAGGATGGTGTACAGGTGCTCAGTGGAGACTGGGTACACTGGACGGACTCGCCGAGAACTCCCAGATGGTATTATACCTTACGTCAGATGGCAGTTCTCCGGTGACACTGGTATAGAGTAGTCTGTTGACCCGAAATCGTCATAGAGTCTTGTATGATTCCCACCGTGCTTTGATTTCCACCTTACCACGTCCAAGAGGGCGTGCAAAACGGTGGTTTTTAGGTACTGTTCCCCTCCGAAAGACGGCGCACAGGAACGCGATGTCCTGACGCTGAGATTCGGGGCAGATGCTATTTGGTTTTATTCGTCCACCTCTCCGAAGATGCCAAGTTGATTTATGGCACCGTGTATCGGAGGTTTAGACGGATGCGGCCGATGTAGCAGACTTCGTCAGATTCCCCCTCGCTTGAGGGGTTTTTGATTGTGGGGACGCTCTTCCCTGCAGGCGCAAGCCCCTGCAGTTAATTATGCTACCGTATCGCTGGTAACAACTTTCTCCTTCTCCAGAATTTCACTCCATGTCGTGTGTGTTTGTTTTGTTTGTGGTTGCCCGTGGATTGTATACGGAGACTGAATAATGTCGTCGCCCGTAGGACGTGGATTAGTCCAAATCCGTATTTACTTAGATTTGGATTTGGTGTTTTTAGTTTAAGGATGCATTAGTCGCGTTGCGGCTAAGATCAACTTAAACGTTCATTAAGGATACGTTAGTCCGATTTAAGACTAAGATCAACTTAACGTGGTGATCCATTTAATATATGGCCGTTGGGACTCATCACCTCTCTGACGTCGTTGAAGAATTACAACGGCGGATGTCAGAGGAGTTCAGAGATGTACCCTTGAACCATGGTTGATTTGGAATCTTATCGTACATTTGAGTGTTTTAGGGATACGTTAGCCGTGCTTAGGGCTAAGATCAACTTAAACAGGACCTTTTAGATCCGGCAAAAGAGCATTTGTAGGCTCTATCGTTCCAGTTTAGGGACGTAGTGGTCCATGTTCCAGTTTAAGGACGTGGTGGTCCGTTATTAGTTTAAAGACGTTTCGGTCCGTCGCCAGTTTAAAGACGTGGTGGTCCATCGCCAGTTTAAAGACGTGGTGGTCCATATTCCAGTTTAGGGACGTGATGGTCCGATATTAGTTTAAGGACGTCTCGGTCCGTCGCCAGTTTAAAGACGTGGTGGTCCATATTCCAGTTTAGGGACGTGCTGGTCCGATATTAGTTTAAGGACGTCTCGGTCCGTCGCCAGTTTAAAGACGTGGTGGTCCATATTCCAGTTTAGGGACATGATGGTCCGATATTAGTTTAAGGACGTCTCGGTCCGTCGCCAGTTTAAATACATGGTGGTCCATATTCCAGTTTAGGGACGTGATGGTCCGATATTAGTTTAAGGACGTCTCGGTCCGTCGCCAGTTTAAAGACATGGTGGTCCATATTCCAGTTTAGGGACGTGATGGTCCGATATTAGTTTAAGGACATCTCGGTCCGTCGCCAGGTTAAAGACATGGTGGTCCATATTCTAGTTTAGGGACGTGATGGTCCGATATTAGTTTAAGGACGTCTCGGTCTGTCGACAGTTTAAAGATATGGTGGTCCATATTCCAGTTTAGGGACGTGATGGTTCGATATTAGTTTAAGGACGTCTCGGTCCGTCGCCATTTTAAAGACACGGTGGTCCATATTCCAGTTTAGGGACGTGATGGTCCGATATTAGTTTAAGGACGTCTCGGTCCATCGCCAATATGTGGTTGTCGGGACCCGTCACCTCTCTGACGTCGTTGAAGGATTACAACGACATGTGTCAGAGGAGTTCAGAGATGTACCCTTGAACCGGTCGTAAATTGATTTAGGAGAGCATTTTTTCTTGGTCAATTTAGTTTGGGGACTTACGGCCATGATCGAACTCAGTTGCACTGCATTTTATTCCGGCCTGCTAGGCCTTTTTGATTTGGGCTCAGTCCATATGTTTTGGTTTGGGCTCTGCTCTTTTATAAATGATGCAGATCATCTATTTTTTTGTTTGGACTTTGCCCCTCTTTTAAAATGCATAGCATTTTTTATTAGGCCTGTTAGGCCTTTTAGTTGGGATCTGTCCCTTTTCTTTAATAATGCAGAGCATTAAATACTCTGACAGTGCCCAACGTGGCTTGTCAGGCGCTTTGCGCTAAGTAAAGAGTGCAAACTCATATGGAGGTGACACGTGTCACGCTCTGGTGAGCGTAAGCGCAATAGCACAGTGCGCTGCGCTGTTGCGCTGCTGACACGTGGCGCGCTCTGGTGAGCGCAAGCGCAATAGCACAGTGCGCTGCGCTGTTGCGCTGCTGACACGTGGCGCGCTCTGGTGAGCCAAGTGCAATAGCACAGTGCGCTGTTGCGCTGCGCTGCTGACACGTGGCGCGCTCTGGTGAGCGCAAGAGCGCAGTTTGGAAGTGCAAAGCACTGAGAATCTTTTAGATTCAAGAACAGGAGTGCAGAGCACTATTTAATTTTTTGATCTAAATTAGATCAAAGGAAAAATATATTTTTCTTTTTGTTTTAAGAACCAGAGGTTCATAAAAATGCAAAGCACTATTTTTTATTTTTGTTGTTTTCTTGTTTTAAAGAACCAGTGGTTCATAAGAAGTGCCAAGCACTATTTATTATGTGAAGATCATTGATCTGGTTTTTAGATCAATGATTTATTTAAAAGAGATTTCTTCTCTCTTGTGAAGGTTTTTACCTCTTTCTTGAAATTTTTTCAGAGTTCTCTCTGTTTGAAGCTCTTGACTTTTTTTCAAGAAATGTTCATACCTTTGAACTGAAGCCTAGGGTCCTTTTTATAGTGCCCATAAATTAGTTAAATTTGTTAAAGAGATCCTTCTCTGGGTGATTTGGGGAATTTTCCCCACCGTTGGATCTTTAATCCAAGGGCTTCTGCTTTGCAGAAGAAAATTTTCTTGTTTTAACAAGAACAGAAAAAATTTCTTAGAAATCTAATTCTGTTTGGCGCAGATGCCCTAGCGCGTGACACGCACCGCGCAGCGCACCGCGCAGCGCAACTGCGCTAGCGCTTCTGCGCTGACGCGTGTCGCGCAGCGCACAGCGCAGCGCATCTGCGCTGACACGTGTCGCGCAGCGCCTGCGCAACTGAAGCGTTGCTTCCGTGAAATAGAGCTTTGCTCTGATTGGACGCGCCTTCTTGGGCGCTGCGCTGACGTATCAGCGCTTGACATGTGGCGCATTGCGCCCGAGATTTGAAGCGTTGCTTCAAAATTTTGAATTTTGAATTTCAACAGAGCTTTACTCTGATTAGGCGAAACAAATGCCCCCCCACCGTTGCGCTCACGTGGCGCACACGTGAGTGCAGCGGTGGCAAACCCCTGATCGTTGGATCAAGGGGTGAGCTCAAGGGGCGCAAGCACCTTATAAATAGGACCTTTGGTCCTTAGAAAAATCTTACCGTTTTAAGATTTTTTGATTTCAACTGAGCTTTGCTCTTTCTTAAGAATTTCAGAGCTTTGCTCCTTCCCACAGTTAGAAACTTTATGTAAAACTTAATTTAAATCAAATTAATCTAAATTAATTTTAACCAAAGAGCTTTGCTCTCACAGATCTTTTGATCTAAAGAGACCCCCCATTGGGGTTTCCTCAATAGAGCTTTGCTCTCATAAATCCATAGATCTGAAAAGATCTTGCTCATGGGTTCTAACCTATGAGCAGAGAGCTTTGCTCATGGATCCAAGAATAGATCTTTTTGGTCCAAAAATGAAGAACTTCTAAGGGTCTTCAAAAATGTTTTAATCTCTTTAGGAGTTTTAAATAAGTTTTCTCATTATCACCACAGAGCTAAGCTCTTTTTTTTTAAAGAATCTTATTCCTCTAAGACCAGAGTTTGACAAGTGTCACTCTGTGACAGAGCTTTGCTCTGAAAGAGGAGATTTCCTCCTTGTCTTTAGAGATTATTTATTAATGGGAATGTTTTCCTGGGGACCAACTGATGATTTCATCCAATGATGAGTTTGTCTTATTACCCGATGTATCGTCATCCAGATTTTGTGGGTCCCTCCTTGGTCTCCTACTCACTGCACTGTTGTGTGGTGTAATTAATTAATTTTAATTTAATTTAATGAATGTATTTTCCTCTTTTTTTTGTATACGCCAAACGTTGGAATTACAACACTAATGGCTAAATTGTTCTTTTGCAGCGATCATGTCTTTAGACACTTCATTCCCGTTCGTCCGCTCAGAGGAGGGGTTTCCCGAGGCGCCCCTGGACCGTGAAGTCCTGGCTATGATCAAGGAATACGACCCGGAGTATAAGAATCTTCACCTTTGGGGGTCCTGGTATAACCAGATCATTATGGGTCGACGCAGCTTCACATACGCAGTGCCGTCCGAGCCCATCACGACGATTCATTATGCAACCCCACCCTCGGTGCAGTATGCCATGGAGTTGGTGGATTGGACATTGAAAGGCTTTCTACATCCCGCCATATATGTGATACCGGTTCAGCGTCCTATGGTTTTGGACATCCTAGGACGCCGTATCTGTCAAGGTGAAGCACGACCTTGGGGGCAATCGTATAACCTTGGTCTGATCCCCCGCCACCCGATTGGCTATCTGCCGTGGGCCCGGTACATCCTGTCGACGAAGAAGTCGCAGTTGATAAGATTAGGACTGTACACCGCGTTCTACGTCTCTCTCTTTCAGTATCCCACGCTTCCTACCTGGTGGTTCAAAGCTTTCTTGGAGCAATGGAACATTCCTACTCACACTTTCCTTGCAATGGATAGGGAAGTGTCAATCTCCTTGGAGGAGTTTGCGGAGGTATTCGGTTTACCGGTGATGGGGGAACATTATGAGGAGCTGCTCCCAACAGATGTGTACGTCTTTGGTGCTAGGCCGGTGGCAAGGGGGTCACGCCAGAGAATGCTGTTCAGCACCAGTTCCTAAGCTTGATTAAAGTGTTGAACATATATGAGCCTTTCTTCGTCGAACATAGGAGTCGGGGAGTTAATTTTGAGGATTTCATTGCTCGGTTTCTTCACCCAAACGTCCTCTCTGCAGACACTGCCAAGTTTGCCACCCTTGAGGACCCTTTCGGTTTAGGTTTGGATAACCTGCCGACGAATGAAGTAGGCCAAAAGGATTTTTTTCTTCCTAACTTTCCAACCATGTCTCTTGCAGAAGTTGCGGCCCCTGGAATGGATGAGGAGGCCTTTTTCTTAGGATTTCTCGGGCTATGGTTGAGTTGGTTCGCTATCCCAATGCACTCTCATCGGATGAGGCCTTCTGTCTTTTAACCAGCACACCGGATGGTCATCGGGGTAAAGGTGGCTGTTGGGATCGCTGGCTTGGCGCACTTATACCATGGCCTCAGTCGAGCAGCGGATGCTAATGAGCCCGGGGTACTGCACGTGGTCTTCCCGATGTATTACTTTGCATCGTGGCTCGAGCTACACACAGCGGGTGTCTTCGGCATGCATAAAAGGCCCTCGTTCTTTGACAAGTGCGGTTTTCGTCGCATTATACAGCTGATCGGCGCATCAATTGTAACCCCATCACCGCAGAACGCCAGGGGCTTACTCCTTCGCCCTAATACCGTTGGAGCCGGGATGTCCTTTGTCGATAAGGTATTGACCATTGGAAAGGCGTCTACCACTGTGACGCGGCCATTACAAGATATCTTTAAGGATGGAGCCTCAGTTTTAACGGCTCGGGAAACCCTTCACTTATATTCCATTAGACCAGGTTTCTTAGTTTTTAGGCAGAATGGTGTGGCAATTTTTATGAGGTATAAACCGCATCGTTTTGGTCAACAACTGGGCTACGATCAAGGGGTCCCCTTGGAAGCCTTCTTGGTGGAACCCGCTGCCACTGAAGAAGGGATGGAGAACGCACTGCACCATTTCATGCGCCTGAATACGAGTTCTCATTTTTTTATCAATGCGCCGGCTTACGCTCCAAAACTCCTCAACGTGTACAAAGACTGGTACAATCATGCAACAGGAGAAGTTATAAAGGAGGAAAGGCGACTGTTGGTCGATCGTAAGGGTGTGCCTCCAGGTACCGATCGCAACGCTGCTTTGGTCCCTAGGACCCCAGTGGTCTCTCCTCTAAAAGATGCCGAGGCAGACCATCACGTGCGCAAAGTCTTCCGCACGGATTGCCGCTTCCCGATATTACAGATGCAGCCCTAGCGCCCCGTGCTCCAGTGGAGACAGTGGTCGTGGCCTCGCCAGAGTCCGGTGTAGGTGCAGACATCGGGACCCGTCGTCCCAAAGTGGCTGCTAAGCGGAAGTCGATCCCACGTGAGCCTAGGGTCGGAGGGCAAAAGAAAAAGAAATCGCTCTTCGCCGCGGACGTCGTGTTCGGTCAGGAACCTCACGCCCCCTATGCCGAGGGTCTGATCGAATACGGGACTAACGAAGGACTAGTGATGCCGCCGCCGGACGATACAGACTTGGAGGCTGCTCTCGAAGCTTCAGCATGGTTAGCGAGGCGTGACGCGTGGCTGGCTAAACTAGCTCAATCAGGTAACTATTAGTCACCTTTTCTTTATTGCAACATATCCTCTTCATTGCCTTTGACCAACGCTTTTCTTTCCTTTCTTCCAACAGGCATCACTGATGAAGAAGCCATCGCCGCTTCTTTGAAGACTTTTCAGGAGGAGGAACGTCTTAGAGCGTCTATGGGCCTTAGTAAGTTTTAATCCATCAAGTCTTCATCTCCCTCGTGTTATGGTCGATCTAACCTCTCCCTTTTTATTGCTGAAACCTCAATGCCGTTCCCACCAAGCGACGCAAATGTTCTGCCAGCCGCCGATGTTCTCGCTTCCTCTAGGCCACCGCAGGAATTTCGTCTTGAAGAGCCAATGAGAGATGCCTTAAAGGCTCTGGAGGAATCCCTGAACGAGGATGACGACGCCTTGAAGGAGGCGTCACAAAGGTCCATCGCGACAGCTCGGGAGGAACGGAAGCGATCGAGGCGTGAGGCGAAGGCACGCAGGGCTGCCTTGGCTATGGGAGCGGGTCCCAGCACTACTCCTCGTGCTGATACTCCATCTGAAAAGGCCCCTGTCTCCCTATCCACTGCCCGCAGAGAGGTGGCGCGCGCAGTTCGGAGCGCAAACGGTAAATCCGCTTCAGGTAATGTTTCTCTTAGATTTTTTTTATAAGGATTTTATTGTCGTTGGTCCTTATATCTCTTATCTTGCAGGGCCAAATCCGCTCGAGGGGGAGGCGGAAACCGTTGATCCCAAAGAAACAGAGGAGGTGGTACCTGCCGAACCCGAGCCGACAGTGGGCAACGTCGTTGTGGCTTTGGAGCCTGAGGTGGAAGTCGAGGGGCCTACCGCCGAGAAGGTCATTGATGCCGAACCTGAAGTGGTGGCAGATGATATGATCATTATAACTGAGTCCAGGGTGGTGGCGGATGAGGCGCTCGAGGCCGGCGATCTCATGGTGATGGTAGACGATACAACCGCGACTACTGATCCTGAGAGAGTAGTGGGTGAGGCGGCCATGATTCCCGAGGACGAGCCAACTGCTCCTTCTCTGGAATCTGGCAATACTCCAATCATAGCCCTTCCCGTCTATGGCCCTCCGCCGTCCCCAGGTCTTGCTAGCACGACGACGGTCCCCATCGAGTCGGGTGACGAGGCCACGGGCGGTGGTCTCATGTCGATAGAGGAGGGAGTCGCCTCCGTTTCAGTCGGGAGCTCCTCAGGTAAACCCTAAGTGGCTGTTTTTCTTTACTTTACAATCTTTTTTGACAAGTTCACCTTTTCGTAATGCAGGTGCAGCCAGTGCCGATGCCCCACTGCTCGAGGGAGCGCCTTCAACGACTGCCTTAGCGGTGGTCGCCTCTCAACCCTCTCTCATACCCTCGAAGATGTTGGAAGGTATGTGTTTAAAATTTATTAATCTTGTTTTCCAGACATATAATTCGTGTACTAAAGTCACACTGTTGTGTTTCAGGAGTGCTTTTTGACCATCTCTATCAAGTGTTGCTCCCACACTTCTCCTTCCCATCGGAATTCGCCTCCCCCTCTGGTGGCGCTGGTGAGTACCGTTTCCGATTGATATCTTTGTTTTTTTTAGTGGTAGAATTATTTCTAACTCTCTCTTGTCCTGACCGCAGTGTTACAAATTGAAGGGGGAGAAGAAAGATCGGTTGCGCCACCGGCCCTTCCGGCCTTGCCACCTGCTTCAACCGGTATAGTAAACTATCTTATCAACGGCTTTCTCCGTATTTATTGAATCATCATCTAATCGCATTTTGTCCTTTTCAGCTGTCGTTCCAGTCTCGGTGCCTTTTGAGTCTCGTATTACAATACCGGGCGGCCCTTCCCAGAGACGTCCGTCCTCAAAAGGTGCGGCGAATAGTCTGCGCATGTTGAGCGACTACATCGAGGAACTCGACGTCGAGGCCCCTACATCTGCTGAGGATTTCGCTACGACGGTTAACCCGATGTTGGTGATATTTGCTACCTTCCATGACGAGGGCATTGTCGCCTCTTGGGTTAACTATTGTTGGGAGATTGAGGCTCGCCTTCATCAGCTGGAGTCGATGCGTCTATCCCCCGAGATTTTGGCCTTGAGCACTCAACGGGGAGCATGGCTCGAGCAAAGCACTTCTCATTTCCATCATTTGGAACAAGAAGCAGCTTTGAAGCTGAAGGAGTGCCGAGAATCTTCAAGCAAAACTGCTCTCCTGCGTGCTGAAGTTGAGGCAAACGCCGCTGAGGTAAAGGCCGTCTTCGAGGGCCTTTTGGAGCGCATATCAAATGGGCTGAGACTGAAGCGGGCACTTGATGTCGCCGAGCATGACACTCCAGGCCGTGAAGCTGCTCATCAGGCCATCAGGGATCAACTTGCATCTGTCGCACAGCAACGGGCCCAAGTGGAGGCGGAGTTGGCAGTGGTGGCCAATCGGGAAAAGGCATGGAAGGAAGTGTGCGAACAACTGATAAAGCTACTTAAGACGCTTCCTTCCCAGTAGCTGCCTTTGTATCAATGTACTTGTAAAATTTTCTTTTTAAATAATATGTATCCATTCTTTATTCTTTTGTACGATTCATCTTGTATTTGATTGAAGTTAATGAATAAAGATACGTATTTTCTTTTGCAATGTCTTGTATGCTCTTTTGCTTTCTGCCTTCTCTTATTATCAGCATGCTGTCCTTGATAAACATAATTGGCAGATAGCTTAGTTTTTTTTAAGAGATAGCGATGGCTTAGGCCGCAGGTTCAGATCTGATGCCTAAGACTATTCAATTCTATGAGCCGTGAGGGTCTCATAGAGACTTTTCTCCCTACGGATCGAGAAGATCTCATAGGTGGTTTTTCTCCTTAGGAATCGTGAGGATTCCTAAGTGTGGTTTTTTCTTACAAGTCGTAAGGATCCTATAAGAGAATTCTTCCCTCTTACGAGCCGAGAGGACCCACAAGCGGTTGTTTCCCTCCTCGTCGAAATTCGACTTTGAAGAGTGAGACCCGTGAATAGTATGCAAGAGACCATTTTGGATTGACTTGCAGGGTCCCATGGTTCAGGAAGCAAGTTTTTTAGTCCCTGTTGCCTGAGGCTTCATTTCCATTTTGAGACGAATCGGGAGTTTCTCGCGGGGACACTAGTTTCTCTGTGAGCCGACGCGAATCAGGAGGCTCTCGTCAAGGAGTGTTTGTATCCGTGAGTTGAGGAGTTTGCTAGGGATTATTTGTTTCCCAAGCTCCAAGAATTATTTGTTTCCTTGGGGTTTGAAACGAGTCGAGAATTTCCCACGGAGGCACTGGTGGTTTTGCGAGTCGACGCGAATCAGGAGGCTCTCGTCAAGGAGTGTTTGTATCCGTGAGTCGAGGAGTTTGCTAGGGATTATTTGTTTCCCAAGCGCCAAGGATTATTCATTTCCTTGGGGTTTGAAATGAGTCGAGAATTTCCCACGGAGGCACTGGTGGTTTTGCGAGTCGACGCGAATCAGGAGGCTCTCGTCAAGGAGTGTTTGTATCCATGAGTCGAGGAGTTTGCTAGGGATTATTTGTTTCCCAAGCGCGAAGGATTATTTGTTTCCTTGGGGTTTGAAACGAGTCGAGGATTTCCCACGGAGGCGCTGGTGGCTCTGCGAGTCGACGCGGATCAGGAGGCTCTCGTCAAGGAGTGTTTGTATCCGTGAGTCGAGGAGTTTGCTAGGGATTATTTATTTCCCATGCGCCAAGGATTATTTGTTTCCTTGTGGTTTGAAACGAGTCGAGGATTTCCCACGGAGGCACTGGTGGCTCTGCGAGTCGACGCGGATCAGGAGGCTCTCGTCAAGGAGTGTTTGTATCCGTGAGTCGAGGAGTTTTCTAGGGATTATTTGTTTCCTAAGCGCCAAGGATTATTTGTTTCCTTGGGGTTTGAAACGAGTAGAGGATTTCCCACGGAGGCACTGGTGGCTCTACGAGTCGACGTGGATCAGGAGGCTCTCGTCAAGGAGTGTTTGTATCCGTGAGTCGAGGAGTTTGCTAGGGATTATTTGTTTCCTAAGCACCAAGGATTATTTGTTTCCTTAGGGTTTGAAACGAGTCGAGGATTTCCCACGGAGGCACTGGTGGCTCTGCGAGTCGACGCGGATCAGGAGGCTCTCATCAAGGAGTGTTTGTATCCGTGAGTCGAGGTGTTTGCTAAGGATTATTTGTTTCCCTAGCGCCAAGGATTATTTGTTTCGTTGGGGTTGAAACGAGTCGAGAATTTCCCGTGGAGGCACTGGTTGCTTTGCGAGTAGACGCGGATCAGGAGGCTCTCGTCAAGGAGTGTTTGTATCCGTGAGTCGAGGAATTTGCTAAGGATTATTTGTTTCCCTAGCGCCAAGGATTATTTGTTTCCTTAGGGTTTGAAACTAGTCGAGAATTTCCCACGGAGGCACTGGTTGCACTGCGAGTCGATGCGGATCAGGAGGCTCTCGTCAAGGAGTGTTTGTATCCGTGAGTCGAGGAATTTGCTAAGGATTATTTGTTT
The DNA here is from genome assembly GCA_030015575.1 of Agapanthus africanus. Lineage (NCBI taxonomy): Eukaryota > Viridiplantae > Streptophyta > Magnoliopsida > Asparagales > Amaryllidaceae > Agapanthus > Agapanthus africanus. Next base: position 130,413,097 of record CM057341.1, read on the forward strand.
CCCTAGCGCCAAGGATTATTTGTTTCCTTGGGGTTTGAAACGAGTCGAGAATTTCCCACGGTGGCACTGGTTGCTCTGCGAGTCGACGCGGATCAGGAGGCTCTCGTCAAGGAGTGTTTGTATCCGTGAGTCGAGGTGTTTGCTAAGGATTATTTGTTTCCCTAGCGCCAAGGATTATTTATTTCCTTGGGGTTTGAAACGAGTCGAGAATTTCCCACGGAGGCACTGGTTGCTCTGCGAGTCGACGCGGATCAGGAGGCTCTCGTCAAGGAGTGTTTGTATCCGTGAGTCGAGGAGTTTGCTAGGGATTATTTGTTTCCTAAGCGCCAAGGATTATTTGTTTCCTTGGGGTTTGAAACGAGTCGAGGATTTCCCACGGAGGCAGTGGTGGCTCTGCGAGTCGACGCGGATCAGGAGGCTCTCGTCAAGGAGTATTTGTATCCGTGAGTCGAGGTATTTGCTAAGGATTATTTTCCCTAGCGCAAAGGATTATTTGTTTCCTTGGGGATTGAAACGAGCCGAGAATTTCCCACGGAGGCACTGGTGACTCTGCGAGTCGACGCGGATCAGGAGGCTCTCGTCAAGGAGTGTTTGTATCCGTGAGTCGAGGAGTTTGCTAGGGATTATTTGTTTCCTAAGCGCCAAGGATTATTTGTTTCCTTGGGGTTTGAAACGAGTCGAGGATTTCCCACGGAGGCAGTGGTGGCTCTGCGAGTCGACGCGGATCAGGAGGCTCTCGTCAAGGAGTGTTTGTATCCGTGAGTCGAGGAGTTTGCTAGGGATTATTTATTTCCCAAGCACCAAGGATTATTTGTTTCCTTGGGGTTTGAAACGAGTCGAGGATTTCCCACGGAGGCACTGGTGGCTCTGCGAGTCGACGCGGATCAGGAGGCTCTCGTCAAGGAGTGTTTGTATCCGTGAGTCGAGGAGTTTGCTAGGGATTATTTGTTTCCCAAGCGCCAAGGATTATTTGTTTCCTTGGGGTTTGAAACGAGTCGAGGATTTCCCACGGAGGCACTGGTGGCTCTACGAGTCGACGCGGATTAGGAGGCTCTCGTCAAGGAGTGTTTGTATCTGTGAGTCGAGGAGTTTGCTAGGGATCATTTGTTTCCCTAGTGTTGGGATGAACCGTTGGAATTTGGCTTCGTTCTCTGGCGGATCCTGTTGGGAAAATATGGTTCCCTCTTCGTTTGTGCCCTTGGATTGTATACAGGGGTCGATGTGATCTCAACTGTAGGGCCAAATTTTTATCATTTCTTTTTTTTTTTTTCCGCGATGCTCTATCATTTCAGCTTTTATATCGCGAAGGTCGCGATTGCCCAATCATTTCGGCTATTTTTCGCGGTGCCCAATCATTTCGGCTATTTATTTTATTTTTACTCGCTGCTTTTTATTGCAAGTTGCCCAATCATTTCGGCTATTTTGCATGCATATATTTTTACTTGCTGCTTTTTATTGCAAGTTGCCCTATCATTTCGGCTATTTCGTACGCATGTGCGGCCTATTGGCTTTTCGCTGTAAATCGATTTCGGCATCGGCACCGCTACAACTGGGATATTACCAGGAGAGAATCATCATCTGCTTCCGTCGATGTCGAACGAAGGTGGCTTAGCGAACAGGGTTAGGGTCCTGTCGACTAAGGCTTTGACTTCATCAGCTGTAAGGGTTTCATGAAGTTATTTCTCCCTACAAGTCGTGAGGATCTTGTAGGTGTATTTTCTCCTTAGGAATTGTGAGGATTCCTAAGTGTATGTTCCTCTGTAAGTCGTAAGGATCCTACAAGAGGGTTTTCTCCTTGTAAGTCGAGAGGACTTATAAGGGTTGTTCATCATGCGAACATATCCCCAGTCTCGGATGAGACTTGATTAGGGAAATGTTTATTCGCGCCCATGGATTGTATACAAGGATCGGTATTGAGCCACTTGTAGGGCAATATCGAAGGTTGTGGGGGTTGCTTAAGCACGGGTTTAGGTTTCTGTAACTTAAGACTTTCAAATCTTATGAGCCGTGAGGGTCCCATAAGAGAGTTCTCTTTACGAGTCATGAGGATCTCGCAAGTGTATTTTCTTCTTAGGAATCGTGGGGATCCCTAAGTGTGTTGCTCCCTTGTGAGTCGTAAGGATCTCACGCAGGTGGTTTCTCCTTACAAGGTCGAGAGGACCCTATAAGTGTCCTTTAACGAGGTTGCGCCCTTTCAGGTTTTCACAAACACTCGCCGGTAGTCCTGCTGTTTTTACTCACGGAGCCCTTTCGGGTTTTCATCCGTGCCCATTTTGCTTATAGACATACCGTTTTTTTATTCTTTTTATTTTCTTTTTCTTTTTTTTTACGAGGTCGCGCCCTTTCGGGTTTTCACGAATACTCGCCGGTAGCCCTGCTGTTTTTACTCACGGAGCCCATTCGAGTTTTCATCCGGGCCCTTTTTGCTTATAGACATACCGTTTTTATTTATTATATTTTATTTATTTATTATTTTTTTTATTCATCTCGTCAGCCTAAGGATGCTGCGGTATTAGTTTTTTAAGACGTTTCGGTCTGCTATTAGTTTAAGGACATTTCGGTCCGACTTTGAGAAGGCTAGCTATTGCTTATAAAACTTGAGCTTAAGAAGATAGCGAGCGGACATGGTTGTCGTCATCTATCATTGACCTAGGCTGTGGCTCATTAAGCGTAGTACTTCTTTAGGAAGCGACCGTTTATCGGCCTGAAAGGCCTTTCACCGTGCATGTCCATGAGTAGATAGGCCCCACCCTGGTAAACTTTATCTATGATGTACGGGCCTTCATAGTTTAGCTCGAATTTTCCCCGCTTGGCGCGATTGGGGATCATAGGCCTTTTGACCACTAGCATGAGTTCGCCTTGGCGGAATGTTCTCGGTCGGGTCAATCTTTCATATGAGCGTGTCATCTTTGCTTTATAAGCTTCTAGGTTTTGTTGCGCTATGAGCCGGGTTTCAACAAGGGCGTCAAGCTCTTCAAGCCGAAGGCGAGCATTTTCTTCGCCCGTCATCTCGTAGTGAACCGCCACTCGTAGAGAGGGTAACTCTATCTCGAGGGGTAGTACTATTTCTGTACCGAATACCAACGCATATGGTGTTGTGTTCGTGGCTGTCTTAAACGTAGTTCGATACGCCCAGAGAGCTTCTTGCAGTCTCTCGTGCCAGTCCTTCTTATTTCGGGACACCGTTTTCTTCATGATCTTTGTCAAGGTCTTGTTGAAGGCCTCGGCTAGACCGTTAGCTCGCGGATTATAAACTGAGGAATATCTCCAGTCTATATTATGCTGTTGCGCGAAGCGACTGATCTTATGGCTTCTGTAAGCTGGCCCATTATCGGAGATGATCCGTCGCGGAGTTCCAAACCGATATATGACATGGGTATTGAAGAAATGGAGGATATTCTCCGTCTTAACTTCCCTCAGTGGTACCGCTTCTGCCCATTTAGAGAAGTAGTCAGTCGTCGCCAGGATGAAACGATGTCCCCTGGACGATGCTGGTTCGATGGGGCCGACTATATCAGTTCCCCACATTTCGAATGGCCAGCTATCCACTGTCGGGTGTAGCGGATTTGGATGTTGGTGGATGAAGTCCCCATGGATTTGGCATGAGTGGCATTGCTTCGCATATTCGAGGCAGTCTTGGATCATCGTGGGCCAGTAGTAGCCCATCCTCTTGATCTTCAACTTCATCTTTGGGCCTGCTTGGTGAGAACCACAGATTCCGTCATGGACTTCCTGAACGACCCTTTTCGCTTCGTCAGGTCCTAAGCATCTCAGCCACAAAGAATCAAATGATCTCTTGTACAGAGTATCGTTAACGAAGGCGAAAGACAGAGCTCGTTTCATGAGCTGATGTCTTATGGACGCTTCTTCAGGCATTCTGTTGGACTTAAAGTAGTCTATGAAGACTTCCCTCCAATCCTCGGCCTTTTCCGGGTCTTTTATTTGCAGAGTTGTCTGCTCGCTCGCTCCCTTTTCTTCGAAAAATTCTGGAGATATTTCTGCTGGGGCAAGCACTCGACGGCTTTGCACCACGATTCTAACGTCATCGAGGTTCTCGTCAGCCAGCTCTTTTGCAAGTTTGGCCAACGCGTCTGCTTTGCTGTTTTCTGCGCGCGGTATGTTCTCCAAAGTATAGGAGGGAATTTGGGTCAACAGTTGTTGCACCTTTTCGCCGTACTTCACCAACTCCGGCTTGCACGTTTGGTAGTCGCCGTTTTCTTGACTAACGACCAGTTGGGAATCTCCATATATGAGGAGATTTTCAATTCCCATGTCGATGGCGATCTCAAGACCTGCTATCAAGGCTTCATATTCAGCTTCATTGTTTGTCCTCGACTCTGTTAAGGAGAATGCGAAGCGCATTATCCCTCCTTGTGGAGTTACAAAGATGAGGCCTACCCCCGATTTGATTATAGGGGTGTTTTTTTTGCGCTTCTTCATGGAAGATGCACCATCAAAATAGAGTTCCCATCGGGTATCACCACCGTCGATTGCATCAAACGCATGTTCGTCTGGAAGATCGCAATTTATAGGAGAATCGGCGGGTATGGGATGTTCAGCGAGGAAGTCGGCGATGGCCTGGCCTTTCACTGCTTTGAGAGGTTGATACGTGATCGAAAACTCCATCAAGAGTAGGGCCCATTTAGCGAGTCGTCCCGTCAATATGGCCTTTGACATTAAGTATTTAAGGGGGTCCACCTTTGAAATGAGACAGACTTCATGCGCCAATGCATAGTGCCTGAGCTTTGTTATCGCGAAGATCAATGCCAGACAGTGTTTTTCAATGGGAGAATAGTTGCTTTCTGCCCCCAGTAGAACTCGACTTAAGTAGTAGAGTGCTCTTTCCTTCCCTTGGTCGTTCTCTTGCGCCCATAATGCGCCTAAAGAACCTTCGAGGGCGGTTGTATAAAGAATGAGAGGCTTTCCCTTAACCGGAACAGCCAACATTGGAGGGTTCTGCAGGTACTGTTTGATCTCGTCTAGTGCGCTTTGGCATTTTTTATCCCAGACGAACGGGGTTCCCTTCTTCATCAGGTGGCTGTAAGGACGGCACTTTCCTGAGAGGTTGGCAATAAATCGCCGTATATACGCGAGCTTCCCTTGGAGAGACTGCAGCTGTTTGAAAGTTCTCGGCGGAGGCATTTCCATGATCGCTTTAATCTTAGACGGATCTATTTCAATACCTCGGTGTCGAACGATGAATCCCAGGAATTTGCCTGAGGAAACTCCGAATGCACACTTAAGCGGGTTCATTTTCAAGTTGTATTGTCGAAGGCGTTGAAATACGGTCTTCAGATGCTCAAGATGTTCCTCGTATGATTTGCTTTTAACCACGAGATCGTCGATATAGCATTCGACGATTTCGTGTATAAGGTCATCAAAGATCTTTCTCATGGCCCTTTGATAAATGGCACCGGCATTCTTTAAACCGAAGGGCATCACTTTATAACAGAATATACCTAGAGGGGTCCTGAAGACGGTGTGCTTCTGGTCTTCGGGATGCATCTTTATCTGATTATATCCTGATGAGCCATCCATGAAGGAGAAAACCTCATGAGTGGATGTATTGTCTATCATCAGTTCGGTGACTGGCACTGGGAAGTCATACTTCGGGCAAGCTTTATTAAGATCCCGGAAGTCCACGCATATGCGCACTGTCCCATTTTTCTTCATCACCGGGACGATGTTGGCGATCCATTCAGGGTATTGAACTTCCTGGATGAAGCCAGAGTCGATCAACTTTTTGACCTCGGCGTTGATACTCATTTCGAGCTCGAGCCGCATTCTTCTCGGCGCTTGTTTGACTGGCTTGATGCTTGGGGATATTGCCAACCTATGCACAGCAATTTCTGGATCTAATTCTGGCATTTCGGAATAGTTCCACGCGAAGCAATCTTTGTGCTGTACAAGGACGTCTTTTAACGCAGCCACCCTTTGTTCAGATAGTAACTCGCTGATGAATGTCGGTCGTGGATCGTTTACCGTACCCAACTCAATCTTCTTGAGGTTATCCGCAGTGGTATGGATTCCATCTTCCAGTTCTTTTGGTGCTGGTGGGAATTCTGAGATTATCTCGCTGCTGTTTTTGAAATATCAAGGGAACTCATCTATGTCCTCGGGCTCTTCTTTTAATATTGTAATCACGTGACAGGTGCGAATTCGCTTCCAATCCCGATATGGAGCCGCTTCTCCTTTCGTGGCCTTGGGCTCGTGCTTTTGTGGTGGAGCTACCTTCCAGTTGTCGGACAGAGCGAATTTGCCGAGCTGGTACTGATCTTCAACCCAATTCTTGAAATTGAAGCAATCTTCAAGAGGATGCCCTATTACTCGATGGTAAGAGCAATAATTTGGGTCAGAGACTTCGCCTGCTTGTTCGGGATGTTTTGACTCCGACAATGTAAGCATTTGATGTTTTAGAGCAAGATCAAGTATCTTCTTCGTCTTGTCCCGAGGAAACGAGTACGCTCGACCCATTTTCTTCACGAGGGATAGATCAATAACGCTCGACTCTCGTTTGCGTGGCTTCTTAGCCCTGCTTTGTTGTTGTTGAGTGTCTTTTTGGTCTTTCGACTTATTTCTGCTTTTCCGCCGAGCCTTCTTTATAACAGGTTGACAAGGAGCGGCATTTTCATCCTTCACGGCCTGTTGGAGAAGGCGTTGCGTCTTGGCTTTCTCATAGATGACCATTTCGCGGTTATGATCTTCTCGGACTTTTTGACCAGCTTTCTTTATAAGTTTGTCCATTTGCTCTTTGAACGACGGACTGGGCTCCTTTGCATCTAGAACTTTCACTGGTTTAGGATTAGCGTCCTCCCATTGAGCATCCGCTTCTTTATCGAAGTCATACATGACGTAACAGCCGGGTAGTAACTCTCGTTTCTTTGACCGGATGTATCCAAGCCCTTTTGTTTCCATTCTCCCGTTAGGCAGTTTGCGTTGAGTTCCGGGGACGTTCCAAACCCTGTCATAGAATTTGGCCTTCCTAACAGTTTGTTCGAAGGGTATCCCTTGGCGCTTTAACAGTCGTTTCAAGCCTTCTGTATAATATCTAGGTAGACGATGGGTTGAAGCCTGTCCAGCGTTGGATCTGCTCCATACCAGATTTCTTTCTCCACTTTATTTTCTTCAGAGCGGTAAAGCAGAATTGCTTTCTCTCTCTTTCTTCTGGGAGGGATATAGAATGTCTGCAACTCTTCTACACTGTAGATATTAAGTGCATCCAGTTCTTTATGGTGTCTAAGCGACACCATGGCTATCTGCAGACTTCGCTCTTCATCAGCAGAAGCTTGTATTGAAAGCCGAGCAGGGAATACAGCATGAACTTCATCCTCCGAATCACTACCGAAGATTAATGAAGGAACGGACGGTCCCGGCTTGGTGTATTGGGGCGGACCCGAATAAGTTATATCTTCTTCTTCCTCGGTATCGCTGCCGAAGACAGGGATGGTGGCATTAGTTTTGTTCTCAGGCTTGTGACACCTTTCCGTATCTTCGAAACTTGGCAAGAAGTATTTGGCATCTTCATATTTGCGGACCTCGTTGACAGAGAACGGGTTCATTTCTCCCGTCATGGTATACTCGAAACCATCCTTAAAATACTTCATACACTGATGTTGTGTAGAAGGGATGATGTTGTACTCGTGTAACCATGGTCGGCCGAGCAAAGCGTTGTAGCATGTCTTGGCGTCTATGACGTAGAACTTAATGTCTGTGATGAGTAGCCCGAAGCGTAGCGTCAGTATTACAGACCCAAGAGTTCTTGATGACTGGGAGTCGAACCCGGAGATGGTGATCTTGTCACGAGCAAGGTGCTGGACGCTCATGCAGATTTCTTTTAACACCCGCACATTGAGGAGATTAACGGAGGATCCATTGTCTATCAGGATTTTGCCTATCTTAATATCGTGGCAGTATCCCGAGACATAGAGAGGGCGATTGTGTTCACACGTCCCAAGTAGAAGGTCTTCATCGCCAAAAGTAACATTAGCCGTGTGCACTTCCTCTAATTCATCCTTCATCTTTTCCTCGGCCAGGCATGCTTGGAATTGTTCTGGGTCTTGGAGCGCCTTAATCAATGAATCTCTCGCCTCTTTTGATAGCAAAAGGGCGTCAAGAATGCTGAGCTGTGAGGGCAGCTTCCTCAGATGTGCCAAGACGTTGTAATCCACCTTATTCTTCTTTGGTGGGTCTTTGGCAGCTAGCTCTTCCACCACTTGGTCATCTAAGATGATATCTTCAGAGACCTTTTCTTTCCCTTTATCTTTCCTGTTTAAGGGTCCGAGGTTCTTTTCAGGCAACATCCGATTCCGCAGCCGGATATTTTTGCAAACCTTCGGTTCTTCTTCTTTTCTCGAGGCGGACTCTTTAAAGAGAGGGGCAAGTTCTAGTTCTTCATCAGAATCACTCCCGAATGTAGGCACTTGTGATCCACCGGTGTTAACCATACAACAATCGCCAGCAGTTCTTTTAATCCCTTCGGTCGTATTTCTTTTCTCTTGACGAGTTTTACGCTTTTCCCGCTTAAAGCGTTGTCGATGAGCAACGTATCCTTGCCACCATCTATCGAAAGCTTTGCACTCTTGAGTGGGGTGCGAAATCTTTTGATGATATAAGCAATAGGAGGGGTGTGTTTCCATTTCACCAGTGATGTTTCCTTCAGAGGATGGTAGCTTCATGCCCATTGATATGGCCTTAGCAAACTTTCTCCTCATCTTGAATTGGCTTTTGTCGGTAGCGGAGGTGTTTAGCTCCAACGGGATCGTCTCAGCTCCTTCATCAAGTCGTTGGCGTTTGGCCCTTTCGAATATAACCGCCTCGCGCTCCCGATCAGCTTTACTTTTCAACCGAGCTTCATTAAGGAATGCGTCAATTACTTCATCTAATGGCCCCAGAACTTTTGGTTCAGAGTCTGCCCCCAGCGTTTCAGTACAAAGGGTTTCCTCGTCGTTCGAATGGGAAATCATATGACAGCTCGCCACGCATTCTTCAGATTCATCTGACGAACTTTCTCCCTCACCTTCCTCTTGAAAGACGTGGTTGAGGAACTCTTGGAGCGTAATGGGAGTCCGTGCCTTTTGGTTGTATTCATCCAGCACATCAATTTGCTTTTGTAAGTCCGTGCGCTTGTCGCCAGGCTTCACGGGCTTCTTAGATTTCTTCTTCTTCTTTTTCGAAGATTTTGACGGCTGGCTGCAAGTGCTTGAACCGCCACCCTCGATCTTTGGAGTTGGACGTGGCTTCAACATCCCTTCAATAACCTGCGGTTCCAACGGGTTCTTCCACTTTATCGCTGGACATGTCTGAAGATCATTTAGCATCCTCTTTGTCTTGGTTGATAATACAACCTCCCAAGGAGCTTCTTTAATGACGGAGCATGTTGCCCCCGGCGTGTTCGTCCCCTTAGAGGTGTGGGGCTGCGGGGGATTCACCTTCCATTTGTCAGATAACGCGAACTTGCCCTGTCGGTGCTGGTTTTCAAGCCAATTCTTGAAAACGTAGCAATCTTCGATCGGATGGCCTAGTACTCGATGATAAGGACAGTAGTTGGGCTCGTTGACGTCACTTGGTTGCAACGGACGCTTTGGATCCGACAGATTTATGAGTCTGTTGCGCAACGCTAGCTCGAATAACCTCCTCGTTTTATCGCGGGGAAAGGAATAAGGACGTCCCATCCTATCCTCAAGGGGCACGTACGGTCGCATATTATTTTGACGAGCAACCGGCTTCGAGTCGCTCGGTTGTTGTTGAGCATTAGCGACGACGATCGCTTTTCCCTTCCCTTTTTCATTTCGGGAATCTGGCCTTGGAAGAGGGGGTTTATGGCCCATTTGATCCATTTGCGCTAGTTTGTCAATCAAGGCCTGGAAGGTAGTCGGTTTGAAAAACATCATAAACTGCGAGATGGTTGCTTGTGGATCGAGGGTTCCCACAAACATACCTACCGCGGGAGCTTCTTCAATGTGTTGCTCACACTTCGACCATAAGTTCCGCCATCGTATAGCGTACTGAACCCATGTCTCGCCGGGTTTTACCCTGGCGTTAATCAATGCCGTCATCGGGGTACGTTCACTGGCGCTTGCGAAACGCTGAGTAAACAGTAGCTCCATCTCCGCGAAGGTTTTAATAGAGTCATTAGGGAGCTCAGAGTACCACTCGAAAGCTGTATCTGATAAACTTCCAACGAACTGGCGAAGCAAAAGCTTGTCATCACTGCCGGTGTTGCCGCAAAGCGCCCTGAATTGGGCAACATGCTGGTGAGGATTGCTAGTCCCCTTGTAAAAATAGAACTTGGGAATTGTGTAACCCGGCGGGTACTTGATTCGGTCGTACCAACCTGGATATGGCCGTCCCGTTTTTACGACCTGTCCGGCTGTCTCGGCCGCATGATGAACCCGTATTTGTTGGGCTATATATTCGTCCAAGTCAGTTTTAGAAATTGTATCCTCTTTAACCGTTGACAAAGCTGGCAGAGGATTTGATGTCTCTCCCCTATCATCTCCAAGGACGGCCGGGGGCTCTTCGGCCGGAGGATCTTGTTGTATCATCATCCCTATCATGTCTTGGAAGAGGAGGCCCATACGCTGTATGTCGGCTGCTTGTTCGGCAGACTCTTTGTCCTTCTTCTCTAATATTCGGCGAAGAAATTCGGCGTCGGTTTCTTCTTCTTGGCGTTCATCTGTGGACGCTTCGGGGTTCTCTTTTGGCCCGGTAAGTGCAGCCATAGCATTCATCATCTCCTGGAGCTTCTGTTGCTGCTCCTGAGCCTTGGTCACTGACCGTGTAAGCGGTCTATGACCCATAGATATGCGGCTATCTTCTTTTCCTGATGCCATGTAAACCGTATGAACTGTTATGCCCCCTGACTTGTGGCATTTAGGTTCACTATTTTTAACTTTTGCCGTTGACGCGGGAGTTTTCTCTGGCCTCCTTCTCTTGTGGGTCGTTGAGGTTGAAGGAACCGTTGAAGGGGGCACCCTAGCGATCGTTGTCCCTTGCTGTTCAATAGGACGGTCTTTTCCTTTTTGCAGCTTCGTCTTGTTTCGTTGACGGGAGTGATCCAGGTCGATCACGGAGTCTTGAACTCTCCTCCAAACTTTATAAATTCTTGAGGACAGCCGTTGATGGGGCTGTTCTTGCTTCGTTTCTGGAATTCTCTCCGCAGGTGGAGGGGATCTCTTCAGTGTAGCAGTTGGAGAGTTCTTCCGTACCCTCTTCAGCAGTTCAAAGCTGTTCCCAGTCGGAACAGTAGCGTTGATTTCCACCACTGGAGCCGGTGAAGTTATCCCTGAGGGGGAGTTGCCCCCTGCCTTCCTCACTCGTTGCCAATGGCGACGTCGAGCATGACGAGCCGTTGGGACTGGCTCGGAGATTGAGACATCTTCTTTTTGCCCCCTGTCTGAATGAGGCGCCGCCGGTGTTAACCTCTTAAAGACTGAGGTTGTCTTTTGAGGGGTGATATTCAACCTGCCGAAGACGGATCCTTGAGCAGGGGCAGGAGCAGGAATCGTCAGTCTTGAAAAGACTGACCCTTTGACAGGGGAAGCCGCCTTGACGACTTCTGGAGCAACAGTTATTGCCTTCCTCGGGACAGCCAATTTAGAGTTCTGATTTAGCCTGGTGAAAACAGAGGCTGTCGGTTTGGTAGTGGGTGACCCATTGACAGGGGTTGTCGTAGCAGTGAGCCGGTCGAAGACCGACTTCTTGTTCACTTCCGGTGCAGATATTGGCGTAGGGAAGCTTGTAGGTGGGATCATGGTCCCAAAGAACAGACCAGTGGTGGCTTGGGTTACCAGATCTACCGGCAGAGTGAGGAAGGAAGCCGCTTGGGGCCCATATGCTACACCTCCCGGTAAGGTGGAGCGTCCGTTGCAGTGGCACTTCGAGCAGTTGGTGCAGTTAGAGGCTATTGAATCTTGAGTTCTGCGCCAGGCAAAAGACCAAATCTTAGTAACTTGAAATCCGAAGGCAACCATTAATAAACCGCGATTGGTTCGCGAAGACGACACACGAAGTGTGGAGTGGAAAGAGGAAGAGGTCCCACCGGGCATGCCAGAATCTGTTCCCCTCCGAAAGGCGGTGCACAGGACCGCGATGCCCTGACGCTGAGATTCGGGGCAGATGCTATTTGGTTTTATCCGTCCACCTCTCCGAAGATGCCGAGTTGATTTATGGCACCGTGTATCGGAGGTTTAGACGGATGCGGCCGATGTAGCAGACTTCATCAGATTCCACCTCGCTTGAGGGGTTTTTGATTGTGGGGACGCTCTTCCCTGCAGGCGCAAGCCCCTGCAGTTAATTACGCTACCGCATCGCGGTAACAACTTTCTCCTTCTCCAGAATTTCACTCCGTGTCGTGTGTGTTTGTTTTGTTTGTGGTTGCCCGTGGATTGTATACGAAGACTGAATAATGACGTCGCCCGTAGGACGTGGATTAGTCCAAATCCGTATTTACTTAGATTTGGGTTTGGTGTTTTTAGTTTAAGGATGCATTAGTCGCGTTGCGACTAAGATCAACTTAAACGTTCGTTAAGGATACGTTAGTCCGATTTAAGACTAAGATCAACTTAACGTGGTGATCCATTTAATATATGGCCGTTGGGACTCGTCACCTCTCTGACGTCGTTGAAGAATTACAACGGCGGATGTCAGAGGAGTTCAGAGATGTACCCTTGAACCAAGGTTGATTTGGAATCTTATCGTTCATTTGAGTGTTTTAAGGATACGTTAGCCGTGTTTGGGGCTAAGATCAACTTAAACAGGACCTTTTAGATCCGGCAAAAGAGCATTTGTAGGCTCTATTGTTCCAGTTTAGGGACGTAGTGGTCCATGTTCCAGTTTAAGGATGTGGTGGTCCGTTATTAGTTTAAAGACGTTTCGGTCCGTCGCCAGTTTAAAGACGTGGTGGTCCATCGCCAGTTTAAAGACGTGGTGGTCCATATTCCAGTTTAGGGACGTGATGGTCCGATATTAGTTTAAGGACGTCTCGGTCCGTCGCCAGTTTAAAGACGTGGTGGTCCATATTCCAGTTTAGGGACGTGATGGTCCGATATTAGTTTAAGGACGTCTCGGTCCGTCGCCAGTTTAAAGACGTGGTGGTCCATATTCCAGTTTAGGGACGTGATGGTCCGATATTAGTTTAAGGACGTCTCGGTCCGTCGCCAGTTTAAAGACATGGTGGTCCATATTCCAGTTTAGGGACGTGATGGTCCGATATTAGTTTAAGGACGTCTCGGTCCGTCGATAGTTTAAAGACATGGTGGTCCATATTCCAGTTTAGGGACGTGATGGTCCGATATTAGTTTAAGGACGTCTCGGTCCGTCGCCAGTTTAAAGACATGGTGGTCCATATTCCAGTTTAGGGACGTAGTGGTCCGATATTAGTTTAAGGACGTCTCGTTCCGTCGCCAGTTTAAAGACATAGTGGTCCATATTCCAGTTTAGGGACATGATGGTGCGATATTAGTTTAAGGACGTCTCGGTCCGTCGCCAATATGTGGTTGTCGGGACCCGTCACCTCTCTGACGTCGTTGAAGGATTACAACGACATGTGTCAGAGGAGTTCAGAGATGTACTCTTGAACCGGTCGTAAATTGATTTAGGATAGCATTTTTGCTTGGTCAATTTAGTTTGGGGACTTACGGCCATGATCGAACTCAGTTGCACTGCATTTTATTCCGGCCTGCTAGGCCTTTTTGATTTGGGCTCTGTCCATATGTTTTGGTTTGGGCTCTGCCCTTTTATAAATGATGCAGAGCATCTATTTTTTTGTTTGGGCTTTGCCCCTCTTTTAAAATGCATAGCATTTTTTATTAGGCCTTTTAGTTGGGCTCTGTCCCTTTTCTTTAATAATGCAGAGCATTAAATACTCTGACAGTGCCCCACGTGACTTGTCAGGCGCTTTGCGCTAAGTAAAGAGCACAAACTCATATTGAGGTGACACGTGTCACGCTCTGGTGAGCGCAAGCGCAATAGCATAGTGCGCTGCGCTAGTGCGCTGCGCTGTTGCGTTGCTGACACGTGGCACGCTCTGGTGAGCGCAAGCGCAATAGCACAGTGCGCTGTGCTAGTGCTCTGCGCTGTTGCGCTTCTGACACGTGGCACGCTCTGGTGAGCGCAAGCGCAATAGCACAGTGCGCTGCGCTAGTGCGCTGCGCTGTTGCGCTGCTGACACGTGGCACGCTCTGGTGAGCGCAAGCGCAATAGCACAGTGCGCTGCGCTAGTACGCTGCGCTGTTGCGCTGCTGACACGTGGCGCGCTCTGGTGAGCGCAAGCGCAATAGCGCAGTGCGCTGCGCTGTTGACACGTGGCGTGCTCTGGTGAGCGCAAGAGCGCAGTTTGGAAGTGCAAAGTACTGAGAATCTTTTAGATTCAAGAACAAGAGTGCAGAGCACTATTTAATTTTTTGATCTAAATTAGATCAAAGGAAAAATAAATTTTTCTTTTTGTTTTAAGAACCACAGGTTCATAAAAGTGCAAAGCACTATTTTTTATTTTTGTTGTTTTCTTGTTTTAAAGAACCAGTGGTTCATAAGAAGTGCCAAGCACTATTTATTATGTGAAGATCATTGATCTGGATTTTAGATCAATGATTTATTTAAAAGAGATTTCTTCTCTCTTGTGAAGGTTTTTACCTCTTTCTTGAAATTTTCTCAGAGTTCTCTCTGTTTGAAGCTCTTGACTTTTTTTCAAGAAATGTTCATGCCTTTGAACTGAAGCCTAGGGTCCTTTTTATAGTGCCCATAAATTAGTTAAATTTGTTAAAGAGATCCTTCTCTGGGTGATTTGGGGAATTTTCCCCACCGTTGGATCTTTAATCCACTGGCTTCTGCTTTGCAGAAGAAAATCTTCTTGTTTTAAAAAGAACAGAAAAGATTTCTTAGAAATCTAATTCTGTTTGGCCCAGTTGCCCCAGCGTGTGACACGTGTCGCGCAGCGCACCACGCAGCGCACCTGCGCTAGCGCATCTGCGCTGATACGTGTCGCGCAGCGCATAGCGCAGCGCATCTGCGCTGACACGTGTCGCGCAGCGCAGCGCCTGCGCAACTGAAGCGTTGCTTCCTTAAAATAGAGCTTTGCTCTGATTGGGTGCGCCTTCTTGGGCGCTGCGCTGACGTATCAGCGCTTGACATGTGGCGCATTGCGCCCGAGATTTGATGCGTTGCTTCAAAATATTGAATTTTGAATTTCAACAGAGCTTTGCTCTGATTGGGCGAAAAAGGTACAGTCCCGAATCACATGGAGGCAATGAGCGATAGGAGGGGATTCGTCTTTCCCGGTATAGGGAGTTGATGTTGCGCTGTGTTCGATTGGCTATAACCGGAAATCCCTGGCCAGGGTTGCTGAGATTTACTGGTAAGTGTTATCAGTAGTTTCTCGAACTATTATAGACCTCAAATCGACATGACTTATCGAGCTACTGGGGTCTGACGTTTCGCACCCCTAGACGAGATATGCGACATATCAGACGACGAGACCGGACTGTATGGTAGTGTTACTGATTGGATTTGCAGGAGAACTAGCGGGCTTGCTTGTTGATCTTCTGATCGCTGAATACCCGGGTGGCCGTTACGTTTAGCAGACCGCTTGCGGCTTGTGGGTGATTGATATGATCACCACTTACTGCCGGCGTATTGATGAG
This sequence comes from Agapanthus africanus, assembly GCA_030015575.1. Lineage (NCBI taxonomy): Eukaryota > Viridiplantae > Streptophyta > Magnoliopsida > Asparagales > Amaryllidaceae > Agapanthus > Agapanthus africanus. Next base: position 130,428,735 of record CM057341.1, read on the forward strand.
TCTTTAGAGTCCTACACAGGGGTTTCCTGGCTCAAGCGAAACGGAGTAGGAGCACATATGTGATATGTGCGGGACCGAGATTAATACGATATGAGATACCGTATTCTATTCTCGCGATTTGTAACATTGATCGGTTGTATGCGATATAGCCGGGTTATCGGATCAAGTGTTGATTCGATAAGTTGTTACACATGATATTAGTCGGTTATAGCCGGGTTATTAAATCAAGAGTTGATTTAATAATTTAATGTATAATTATATAATTGATATATTACATTACATTAACTAGTATTAGCTCACTTAAGATTTATTTTCTCACTAGTTTGTGCACATTGTTTATATGTGATATATGCAAGTGTACATGTTTATATCACGCTTGATGATACATACAAGTTGGGTGTATAAGACTTAAACCAAGTCAAGGTTAAATTAGGAATTACTAATTTCCTAACAAATAACAAAAGAGATGAGACTTTGGTCAAAGTTATCAAGCTTCATGAAGCTTGATAAACATTGACAAAGTCAACTCTTTTGTCATTCCTTAGGATATTAGTTAACCCAACCCTTAACCTCATACTTTGGTTAATTCTCTACATGAGTTAAGCATGAGGGCTTAACTCAACCATGGTGCCATAATTAAAAGGATAAGTTTTCATTTGGATATTTATCCTTTCTTCTTCTTCTTCATCAAGCTCCATAAAAAGCTTGCTAGCTTTAATGGTGCCATGAGAAGAAGTGTGAGAAAATCAATTCTAAAGTGAGCCCACTTCCTACTTCTTCATCCTCTACTACTTGCCAGGTAGTAGAGTGTGTTCTCTTCACAAAGTTCATGACCTAGTGAAGGAATAGCTTGAGTTTGTGTCTCCCCGACATAGATCATCTTCGGTCTCGAAGTCATCGAAGCAAGAACGTTCGTTCTTCTCATGAAGCTTCTCTAGAGTCCAGAGTTCACGATCGCAGCGATGGGGACATATACACAGAGCTAATGAAGTGAAGGACCGGATCTACAAAGGTTGTAATCCCTTTTCACTTAGTAGTAAAGTTATTTGCTTTCTAGTTTCACCTTATCTCTAGTATATGATCTTGCATAGGGTTGTTCGGCACATAAAAATTTGATTTTGGCATGGTTGATGCCTTGTAGAACCTCATGAGTGTGCCTAGGAACCCTACACTTTGCGCCAATTAAAGAGCGCATTGCGCTTTTGTCAGGTAGCGCACACGAAGAGGACACGTTTCGCGCAGCGCTAGTTCATTAGCGTATTGCGCTTTTAATTTATGAGCGCTTTGCGCTGATTTAGGGGCGGGCCCGTGAATGACGTGTGACGCGCTTGGCGTTGAGCGCTAGTCCATGAGCACAGTGCTCTGTTTTAAAAGTGCAAAGCACAAGCGGTGTTTATGGTTGACACGTGGCATGTTTTGGCGCTGAGCGCCGATCCGAGGAGCGTAAGAGCGCAGTTCATGAGTGCAAGGCACTTTTCAATAGCGCAAAGCGCATCTGATCAATTTTAAGATCAAAGAACAAATTTATGTTCTTCAAAGGAGGCTTTGCCTCAAGATTCAAGAACAAAAGTTCTTGTTTTTATAAAAGGCTCTGCCTTTATAGATCAAAAGATCTGTGGATGAAGTATTTTACTTCTTTTAGTTTTTTATGATTAGATCTTTTTGATCTTTTCTTTTTTATTAAAGACCTTGGTCTTTTTCTTAGATGTCTGATCTTTTTAGAAGATGGTTCTTCTTTTTACGAGATGGTTTCATCTCTATTATTCAAGAACATTCTTCTTTTTTTCTAAGAGCTTTCTCTTCTTTTGTAGAGGGTTTTTCTCTTTTCTTTTTTCTCTCTGAGACTTGAAGTCTAGGGTCCTTTATATAGGGCCAAATGATTTGTTAAATCAGTTTTGAGAGATCTTTCTCTGATTGATTTGGAATATTTCCTACCGTTGGATCTTTGATCCTAAGGCTTCTGTTTTATAGAAGATAATTTTCTTATTTTAATAAGATTGAAAAATCTTTCCATAACAGAATTTTAGTTCTGATTAATTAATAATTTATTATTAGTAGATCTTTTGATCTGACGGTGGGGAATTTTTAATTCCACCGCTGGCGCACCTTGCGCCAGCGCTCCTACGTTCGACACATGGCGCGCAGCGCAACTGTGCTAGCGCATCCGTGTTTGACGTGTGGCTCGCAGCGCAGAGCGCAACGCAACTGCGCTAGCGCACCTGTGTTGACACGTGGTGCAGAGCGCAGCACAACTGCGCTAGCGCACCTGTGTTTGACACGTGGCACGCAGCGCAAAGCGCTGGATCTAAAGTGTTGCTTCAACTTTTAAATTTTGAAACAGAGCTTTGCTCTGATTCGGGGTGCGCTACGTAGGGCGCAGCGCACCTGGCGCTAACGCGTCTGCGCTTGACACGTGGCACGCAGCGCGCAGCGTACGGGATCTGAAGCGTTGCTTCAACTTTTAAATTTTGAATTTTGAAACAGAGCTTTGCTCTGATTGGGGGTGTGCTGCCTAGGGCGCAGCGCACCTGGCGCTAACGCGTCTGCGCTTGACACGTGGCATGCAGCGCGCAGCGCACGGGATCTGAAGCGTTGCTTTAATTTTTGAATTTTGAAATTCAAAACAGAGGTTTTATCTGATTGAGGGAAACAAATGCCCCCCCACCGTTGCGCTCACGTGGCACACACGTGAGTGCAGCGGTGGCAACATCTGAGCCCTTGGATCAACCCAGAAGTTGAAGAGGCGGTTCAGTGCCTATAAATAGGACCTTTTGGTCCTCAGATGATTATCATCTTCTTCTCAAGAATTTTTATTCAGAGCCTTGCTCTTCTGTTCAAGAACTTTCAAGAGTTAGAACTCTACCAAACTTAGGTAAAATTAAATTAATTTTAATAAATTAGGGGTTTTACCCATTAACAGAGCCTTGCTCTCTATAGATCCTTGATCTAAAGAAAACCCCTTTAGGGTTTCATAAACATAGCCTTGCTATCAAGAATCCATAAATCTAAACAGATCTTTTCTTGGGGGTTCTTATCCCATGCATCAGAGCTCTGCTCTTTTGATAATATGTAGATCTTTCGATCTCTTGATGAAGAACTCTAAAGAGTTTTTTCATGGATCTTGAAGATCCCAGAATTTTTAATTCTCAAGGATTACTTTGAATTTTAATTAATCTTTGATGGATTTTCCATCATCATTACAGAGCTAGGCTCTTTAAGGAATTTTATTCCATAGTTTGACAAGTGTCACTCTGTTACAGAGGTTTGCTCTCAAAGGGAGATTTTCTCCTTTTCCCGAGGGATTTCTCATTCAATGAGAATATTTCTTGAGGATTTCCTCATTAAGTGACAGCTTTACCCAATGATGAGGCTATTTTATTAATTGATGTATTGTCATCTGGATTTTGTGGGTCCACCTTTGGTCCCCTTTCCACTGCATTGCAGTGTGGTACAAATTTTTAAAGTGCCGAGCGTCGATCTTATAATACTAATAATTAAATTCTGTTATCTCTCGTAGGCGATATGTCTTTCGATCATTCTTTCTCGTTTTTCCATTCAGAGGGAGGATTCCCTGAGGCACCGGTGGACCGGGAGGTTCTCACGCTCATTAGAGACTATGACCCGGAACACAAAAACCTTCGCCTATGGGGTAGGTGGTATGACCAGATTATCAAAGGTCGCCGAAGCTTCTCTTGTGCGACGCCGTCAGATCCAATCTCATCGATTTCGTATGCAGATGTACCCCCGGTAAACTATGCCGTGGAGGTTGTCAATTGGACTTCGGAGGGTCTTCTTCAACCTTCGATTGCCGCCATACCCATGCATCTGCCGGCAGCTTTGGATACTTTGGGGCGGCGCATATGCCAGGGCGAGTCGCGCCCTTGGGAACAACCCTACAACATCGGGTTGACCCCCCGACATTCGGCCGAGTATTTGCAGTGGGCAGGTACATTTTGTCAGCGAAGAAGATGCACCTGCTGAAGATCGGTCTATACCCTGCGGTTTATGCTTCGCTGTTCCAATATTCTGCTCCTCCGACATAATGGATTAAGGCGTTCCTGGATCAATGGAACATCCAAACCCATACCTTTCTTCTACTGGACAGAGAAGTCTCCATCTCCTTAGAAGAATTTGCTGAGATTTTCGGTCTGCCGGTGAGGGGGGAGCACTATGTGGAGCTGCTTCCTCCGGATGATTACGTCTTTGCCACCAAGCCTGTGGTGATGGGCCTAACGCCGGAGAACTCTATTCAACACCAGTTTCCTAGTCTGATAAAGGTGCTGAACAAGTACGAGAGCCTCTTCTTGGAATCCGGAGGCCGGGGGTCAGCTTCGCAGACTTCATTACCCGGTTTCTTCGCCCGGAGATTCTATCGCAACGAGGCAAAAAATTTCCCAAGCTCGATGATCCCTTCGGCTTTGGCTTGGACCGTCGACCAGCACTGGAAGATGATCAGAAGGGCTTTTATCTTCCCGATGCCGCGATCAGCTCTCTGTCAGAAATCGCCGCTCCGAGCATTGACGAGGAAACTTTCTTTCTCGGGTTTCTCGGGCTATGGTTGTGTTGGTTCGCGCTCCCCAAGCACCCTCGCTATATGAGGCCGTCCGTCTTCTACCCAACACATCGAATGGCGGCCGGAATACACGTGGCCATCGGGATTGCAGGGCTGGCCCACCTGTACCATGGTCTTAGCGTGGCGGCGGATACAACTGAACCGGGGGTGCAAGCTGCCAACTTCCCGATGCACTACTTTACTTCATGGATAGAAATGCACGTGCTCGAGGTATTTGGCATTCATAAAAGACCCTCATTTTTCGAGAAGTGTAAATTCCCCAGAATTATGCAGCAGGTTGGCGCTTCTATCGTGAATCCGTCTCAGCGGGAGGCTAGGGGGTTGCTTCTTCATCCGCGCACAGTCGGAGCTGGTATATCTTTTACGGACAAAGTCTTGACGATCGGTCAAGAAACTTCCAAGACGGTGCTGGCATTGCGTGACACTTTTAAGGACGGGGCCTCCGTGTTGAAAGCTATCACGACCCGAAAGTACGGAACATGACCGGCACTTAGACTACGAACGTCTCAAGACGTACGTGCTCTAAGTAAGCAGAGCCCAGAAATCCAAACCAAGAAAAGAAGTGGAGTGAAGGAAAAACCATATGTAAATCAACCAGTTTGGAACATAATATACAACGCCTAAAGGCGAGGACCACAACTGGAAATGAACTCCAAACAGCATGAAACACAGAGAAATATAACGTGCGACTCTAAGGTCGAAAGAATAAACATCACTGGTCTCTATCTCAAATAAGTACATGTGTGGTTGATGGAACTTCTAAATACAACTGAAATATAATATACAATGTATAGTGATGGGTACGATACAAATAAACCCATCTACTAGCAAGTCACCCGAAAGAAGCAGTGCCGCAAGCCGTAATGAAACCCGTACGGAAACACCTGCAAGAAACTGGGGCACAACGGGGGCGAGTTACCAACTCGTGAATAGAAAAACATCTACGAACAGAAAATCACATGTATGACGCAATCCTAGGTCATACGATCATAATATATAATCCTCAAATATATAACCAGCAACCTATAACAATAGCTAGGGTAACTGTCTAACCCAAATGTAATCCCACGTGCCCGTGTCAGTGCATCAGGTGGCAATATATCATATGGATGATGTATAAATGCATGAAAAGTATGATCAATGTAATCAGAGTCGGTATGGGATCAATGTCTGTATATAGGTGGATCCCGTCCACGTGTCACCCTATGACAATAAGCATCATGCATGTAAATATGAGGATATAGTCAAAATCATGGAACAACATCATGAAATCTGTGCCCAGCATCGGCACAAAACAGAGCCTCAATCTTAATATCTCAATGTCTCTGATAAGTCCCACTATCTAGGGCGCCGTCAATCCAGATCGGCCCCTACCATCAATCTCAAGACCACGACGGTATCCTCCGAATATCCGACGCGTCGGGTAAAATCACCGGTCGGTAGTGCTCCCTTGCCAGGCTCAACGCCATCTCCTGCGATCTTCTTGCCCCGGGGTACCGCACCGGTCCCACCATGTACCCGCAATCGGCCTCATCCGCCTCCTCGAATCGGGTTTCATATGTCGCTCTCAGCGCCGAGAAAACACATGGTGGACGCACTGAAATCTCATATCAGGGGTAACCGGGTTTTTAAAACAATTACATAATCTCTTTGAAATACCCACGGTTCCCAAATCCAGTAATATCATAGAAACAACATATCTCAATGCGCATATCAGAAAATATGATGTATGTGACATATCAATGAAGTGCAAGTATAACAGTATATCATGCAACATGGAATAATAGTATGCACATACAAGGGTCATACCCTGCAGCAATAATACTACTGTGTAGTGACATGGCAATTACCGATGAAGATGTGTGTGAACTGGTAAGTAAGTGTACGCGGTACATACGCATCATCGGTAATGGTGCTGGTGTCCTAACAGCATGATATCAACAATAGAATATGAATCAAAATAAGTATGCGATGTAGAGCAACAATAATAATGCGCGGGAGCTGAATACCAAACACAATGATAGCTAAACTGCACCTAATGTCATAAGAGTCATATAGCTACACCACTATAAGGCTGAGCTAAAGCTAACAGTAGGTAAGGGAAACCACCTAACCTCTGAGTCGATACATATAAATATATATAGTCGGTGATCCCGCCTCGATAATATCACATCCGATACCATATCTCTATAATCGGTTATTCCCAAGTCAAGAGTGCGGATCAAACATCAAATTACCGCTCGTACGTAAATCCGTCGTACGACATCCCCAAATCTGGGTACGGGTCAATATCACATCCGTCATATCACTCATCTGGTATTCTCTATCTCTATATCAAATATCATAATCTGGGTACTGACCTACGTCTAGTACAAAGCTAACATCATCACTATCATTATGATCTGACTACTGATCAACAGTCTCGTATGAATCGATATCATCAGCACATATCATCACAAGGAGTAAACAACGCCCAAGACGGCCTATCATAAATATCTTGTCATCTCATATCATATCATACCATATCTCGTATCGTAATCACATGTCGATCATTTTATATATATTATATATATCACTATTCCTCTGGCATCATCATCCCAAAATCCTCTATAGCATCAAGACGTATCTTACATATGAATTTTACCATATCACCGATATCATAATCTCGGATCAAATATCATCGACTCATCTCAAACCCAAGTATCATCCTCATATCCGTATGTGAACACATAGTCCCATACCCATGTGAACACATAACTATAGAATCTCATAACCACATATGAAATAAGGATGTATGCAAGTATGTATGTGTGTATATGTATGTGTAGTGCACCCATTACCAAGGGTTTCGTAACCTTTCACCCATCCAACACACCAATATCCATCTTAACATTATCATTAATCCCAAATAACATATAATAATTGTTAGTGTGTATACGCATCCGTATACATCACCAAAGACTGCGGGGCGCTATACGCCATCCACCCGACTTCTCCCCATAAATATAAATCTACTCACCTTTCCTTATGTGTGCCGGTACCGATGTCTCCATTTGCATCTCCAACGCCTCGACGCCACGTGGGGTACCTACAAGGATATCACACGCCAAAACACATGAAAACCATGTCGGAAACCAAAATGGTGCACGCTATGCCATAGGTAAAAACCTACATCCTCGCATGCAAACACGGCCAATAACCCCTGTCGTTGGCGTTCAAACGCCACCCGACAGAAACGAATCACTGAACACCAAAAATCCATGCTAAACAAGTCGTAAATCATGCGCCAACTCAAGAAAATCAACCTAGATTCTACCCTGGTTAGAAACAGACAAAACTAGGCATACCCAGGGTCAAGCTAACAGGTAAAAGAGCCGTGCACCAAAAAATGAGGGGGTTTCACCCTGGTCTGGCCACAAATTGCGGCCAGAGGGAATTAAATGGCGGCCAGAAAATGGAGGTTGGGGCTAGGGTTTTGGGTTTTGGTTTCTATCTTCCTGCATACCTCACTGCCAAGTCAATATTATTTTAGGGTATCTCGGGTTGTAGCAGATTCCATAAAGGTCACAAAATTGACAAAATCGCTGAAATACGCCAAGTCGAAAATTTCAGGTAACTAATTGGAAATCTGTGGTATTCTTGGTTAAACTGGTCTCAAATACACCTAATAGGGCTATACCAACCATCACAACCAACACTTGGTCATGTCTCACTCAAATTTGCCTAAACTAGCACTAATCACGATATAAACACTAAATTTTCAGCTAACAACTATAACTTGCAAGATAGGAGTCGAGTTGTGAGATTATACCTCAAGGGGTCCTAGGATGAATGAGAAGGGAAGAAGGAGGAGGTGGGGGAGTGAGTTGCTGCTGCGCTCCTGTAGCAGCTGCTAAAGTTGTTGTTCTTTTTGTGCTGATGCAGTTCAGGCTGCTGCTGATGCAAGCTTGGTGCTGATGGATTGTTTCAGCTGCTGCTGCTGCTGTGCAGTCATGAGAGATGTGAGTGCGAGAGTTTTGAAAAGGGATGGTGTGACACAACCTCATAGCCTCCTCTCTCTCTCTCTCTCTCTCTACCCAAGGTCAACCCTAGCCTTAACCAATTTTTTTTAACAAAGCTAAACCCACTTAACTTAACCAAAATGTTTAAGCCACCATGGTCATCTCAACATGGTAACCCTAGACTTCAACCAAGTTAACATGCACAAGTGTGTGCAGTCCGGATAAAATTCTGGTAAAATATCCAAAAAACCAGATAAAATATTTAAAAGCCATTTTGGTAAACTTTTAACCAAAACCCCCACATTAAGACACACTTACCACTAAACACAAACTCAGGTGTTACAGTCTTCACCCCTTAAGAAAATTCGTCCCCGAATTTTAAAATACAAAGCAACGCATACCTTCAAAAAGATGAGGGAACTTCTCCCGCATCTCGCCCTTGGCCTCCCAAGTGACCTCTTCACCATTCGAGCTGCGTCAAAGTATCCTTACTGATGGCAGGACCTTCGATCTAAGTTTCTTCACTTGCCGGCCCAAAATCACGACTGGCTGCTCGGTGAATGTAAGATTGCGCTCCGGCTGAATGGTCTGATGCTGGATCATGTGCGAAGGGTCATGTAGGTATCTACGAAGCATCTACACGTGGAGATGGGATGAACATCTGAAAAGTCGGGTGGAAGAGCCAGAAGATATGCTACTGTGCCGCATGCTCGAGGACCTCGAAGGGACCTATGAATCTGGGGCTAAGTTTCCCCCTTCCGTCCACACCTCATCACTCCCTTCATCGGAGAGACCCTCAGACAAAAACGTGATCGCCAACTGCGAACTCTAATCTGTGGCGGCGTCTGTCAGCATACGATTTCTTCCTGCTCTGAGCTGTCCTCACCCTGTCTCGAATCAGCTGTATCTTCTCGGTCGTCTCCTGTACGATCTGTGGCCCTAAAATACTACTCTCACTGGGCTCTGTCCAACAGACGGACGGTCTGCATCTCCTCCTATTACAAGGCCTCGAAAGGTGCCATCTGAATAGTGTCCTGGAAGCTGTTGTTGTAGGTGAACTCCACCAAGGGTAAATGATGATCCCAGCTACCACCAAAGTCTAAAACGCACGCTCGGAGCATGTCCTCGAGAGTCTGAATAGTCCGCTCTGACTGGCCGTCGGTCTGCGGATGCAATGCTGTGCTGAAACTCAAGCGTGTTCCCAACGCCTCCTGAAGCCTCTGCCAAAGTCGGCCGATAAACTGGGTGCCTCTGTCGGACACAACACACGTCGGGACTCCATGCAGTCGTACAATTTCGTCGATGTAAATCTGGGCGTACTGAGCAAATCCGAAAGTCGCCTTCACTGGCAGGAAGTGAGCCACTTTCGTCAAACGATCCATGATCATCCAAATGGAATCATACCCTTGCTTGGTCCTGGGTATACCCACAGCGAAATCCATCGAAATTTGTTCCAATTTCCACTCCGGAATGGGTAACGGCTGTAGTTCACCTGCTGGTCTCTGGTGCTCGGCCTTGACTTGCTGGCAAGTCAGACATCTCGACACGAAATATGCGATGTCCCTCTTCATTCCGTCTCACCAGTAAACATCTCTCCTATCATGGTACATCTTGGTGGAACCCGGATGAACACTGTACACCGATCGATGTGCCTCCTCAAGAATCTCACGCTGCAGTCCCTCGGCACCTGGTACGCACAGTCTAGTCCAAAATCACTGTATCCTCTGATCATCAAATCAGTCATGCGAATAGATCGCCCAAACATCGAAATCGAGTATGGCGGAATAGTCCCGCTCAAGCACATCCTCTAAGAATCTCTGGCCAACTGTTGTGATCACTCATAGCATGTCTCGTCGACGATCTTGAACTCTGGCCTGCTGGTGTGCATAACATGACCACTCCTGGGTCCAAGTATTCTCTGTGGATTACCAATCTCACGATCCATCGGCTCATCGGCCCTGTCAGGTGTGCTAACGGGGACGATTCCGTCCTGCCACTCCTCTAGTCTTTTCTCGGTCAATCCTCAAGGCCACTCGTAAAGCAGTATGTCACTGGCTTCAGCCTCTGGCTCTCTGTATGCACGTGATACATCTAATCTTAGGTGCAAATACCATTGCAGCAGTGCCCTGGAAGAAATCCTACTCTAGGTCTCTTCCAAGTCTCATCTCTGCCTAACTGTCCGGAAGTCATCGTCCTTTACTACGCCTGTTGCTTGTTCCAGAACGGCTGCATACTCACCGTGACTCCTTCTGGAAGGTATATCCAAGTACAATGCCTCGACATTCGTATCGCATCTCTGGTGTTGGCGGAGTGGAACGTCATCATATCCAGATCTTGTACGAACCTCTTACTCCACTTTTCTCTAATGTCGACAGCTTCGGACTCGTCTCGTCGTGGCTGCATGGACTGAGCTCCAACGGCTATCCTCGTATCTGGAGTCTCCCAAGAAATGCATCTCACCACCTAGCATCCGAATTAAGTCGAGCCATCCGATCGATTTGTCAAGACCTCATAATCCCCCAAGACCTCAACCTCTTGGGTACAGTATAATAGTATCGAGTATGTACCACAGCATCGGTGGTCCAGCCGTGGAAGGGCAACCCAAGCCTCACTAATGGCGCCGCAGAACTGCCGCAAACACTAAGGTTCAAGGGCTTTCACACGGTCATTAAGTCGAGTTAGGGTTTCATTCTTTTAGAGGGACCATAGAATTGCCTGCATGTCTTTCCGAACACTTTAAACCTGGAATAATAGGTTTCTGACATTCGATCGTCTCTGTCGACTCTCAACGTCTCCGCGTGAAGTCATCTCAGCTGGAATCAATCTATCTGATGACCTCGCATTGGGGTAGCGAACGATCCACATGTCCTAGTCATTCCCCCTTGGTGACTAGCGGCCTTCTATCATCTCTTAGTACAACTCATACTGCAATAGCTGAAACATCTGGGACGATATCTCATCGTTCACAGCAATACTGGCTCACTCGTCTGCACGCTGAACAGTGCCTCCATCATCATGAATAAGCCATACATCAACGGTCATCAAAATCTGGCTGGCCTCTATCAGTGGCTCAATCCTCTGGTGCCAATCCGCACGTCCGAGTAATCTCATACAGCGATCCATCCACTTATGGCGCGAAAACATAGTAAAAAGACACATCTCTACAATCGTGTGTCGCCAGAATCACGCCCTGGTCAGTCCTCGTTCGTGATGAGCTCATACTGACCGCAACTCTATCCGTAGCTCTCCCTGCCCGTAATCGTCACAGCAAAACCATAACTGGTACCGATGAGGCTAGATCAGGAAGGGACATAATACTGAATAAGAAATGTACATCATAAGGCTTCTTAAGTTGAGTGGCGTGTCATAAATATGCCGCGGAACATACCCACGGTACGTCACTCTACTTTAGTCACCTATTCCATCAACCAAGGGTCATCCTATGCTCCGAAGGTAAAACCTAACGCTCTGATACCAACTTTGTCACGACCCGAAAGTACGGAACATGACCGGCACTTAGACTACGAACGTCTCAAGGCGTACGTGCTCTAAGTAAGCCGAGCCCAGAAATCCAAACCAAGAAAAGTAGTGGAGTGAAGGAAAAACCATATGTAAATCAACCAGTTTGCAACATAATATACAACGCCTAAAGGCGAGGACCACAACAGGAAATGAACTCCAAACAGCATGAAACTCAGAGAAATATAACGTGCGACTCTAAGGTCGAAAGAATAAACATCACTGGTCTCTATCTCAAATAAGTACATGTTTGGTTGATGGAACTTCTAAATACAACTGAAATATAATATACAATGTATAGTGATGGGTACGATACAAATAAACCCACCTACTAGCAAGTCATCCGAAAGAAGCAGTGCCGCAAGCCGTAATGAAACCCGTACGGAAACACCTGCAAGAAACTGGGGCACAACGGGGGTGAGTTACCAACTCGTGAATAGAAAAACATCTACGAACAGAAAATCACATGTATGACGCAATCCTAGGTCATACGATCATAATATATAATCCTCAAATATATAACCAGCAACCTATAACAATGGCTAGGGTAACTGTCTAACCCAAATGTAATCCCACGTGCCCGTGTCAGTGCATCAGGTGGCAATATATCATATGGATGATGTATGAATGCATGAAAAGTATGATCAATGTAATCAGAGTCGGTATGGGATCAATATCTGTATATAGGTGGATCCCGTCCACGTGTCACCCTATGACAATAAGCATCATGCATGTAAATATGAGGATATAGTCAAAATCATGGAACAACATCATGAAATCTGTGCCCAGCATCGGCACAAAACATAGCCTCAATCGTAATATCTCAATGTCTCTGATAAGTCCTACTATCTAGGGCGCCATCAATCTAGATCGGCCCCTACCATCAATCTCAAGACCACGACGGTATCCTCCGGATATCCGACGCGTCGGGTAAAATCACCGGTCGGTAGTGCTCCCTTGCCAGGCTCAACGCCATCTCCTACGATCTTCTTCCCCCGGGGTACCGCACCGGGCCCACCATGTACCCGTAATCGGCCTCATCCGCCTCCTCGAATCGGGTTTCACATGTCGCTCTCAGCACCGAGAAAACACATGGTAGACGCACTGAAATATCATATCAGGGGTAACCGGGTTTTTAAAACAATTACATAATCTCTTTGAAATACCCACGGTTCCCAAATCCAGAAATATCATAGAAACAACATATCTCAATACGCATAATCAGAAAATATGATGTATGTGACATATCAATGAAGTGCAAGTATAACAGTATATCATGCAACATGGAATAATAGTATGCACATACAAGGGTCATACTATGCAGCAATAATATTACTGTGTAGTGACATGGCAATTACCGATGAAGATGTGTGTGAACTGGCAAGTAAGTGTACGTGGTACATACGCATCATCGATAATGGTGCTGGTGTCCTAACAGCATGATATCAACAATAGAATATGAATCAAAATAAGTATGCGATGCAGAGCAACAATAATAATGTGCGGGAGCTGAATACCAAACACAATGATAGCTAAACTGTACCTAATGTCATAAGAGTCATATAGCTACACCACTATAAGGCTGAGCTAAAGCTAACAGTAGGTAAGGGAAACCACCTAACCTCTGAATCGATACATATAAATATATATAGTAGGGGATCCCGCCTCGATAATATCACATCCGATACCATATCTCTATAATCGGTTATTCCCAAGTCAAGAGTGCGGATCAAACATCAAATTACCCCTCGTACGTAAATCCGTCGTACGGCATCCCCAAATCTGGGTACGGGTCAATATCACATTCGTCATATCACTCATCTGGTATTCTCTATATCAAATATCATAATCTGGGTACTGACCTACGTCTAGTACAAAGCTAACATCATCACTATCATCATGATCTGACTACTGATCAACAGTCTCGTATGAATCGATATCATCAGCACATATCATCACAAGGAGTAAACAACGTCCAAGGCGGCCTATCATAAATATCTTGTCGTCTCATATCATATCATACCCTATCTCGTATCGTAATCACATGTCGATCATTTTATATATATATATCACTATTCCTATGGCATCATCATCCCAAAATCCGCTAAAACATTAAGACGTATCTCAAATATGAATTTTACCATATCATCGATATCATAATCTCGGATCAAATATCATCGACTCATCTCAAACCCAAGTATCATCCTCATATCCGTATGTGAACACATAGTCCCATACCCATGTGAACACATAACTATAGAATCCCATAACTACATATGAAATAAGGATGTATGCAAGTATGTATGTGTGTATATGTATGTGTAGTGCAACCACTACCTAGGGTTTCGTAACCTTTCACCCATCCAACACACAAATATCCATCTTAACATTATCATTAATCCCAAATAACATATAATAATTGTTAGTGTGTATACGCATCCGTATACATCACCAAAGACTGCGGGGGTGCTATACGCCATCCACCCGACTTCTCGCCGTAGATATAAATCTACTCACCTTTCCTTATGAGTGTCGGTACCGATGTCGCCATTTGCATCTCCAACGCCTCGACGCCACGTGGGGTACCTATAAGGATATCACACGCCAAAACACATGAAAACCATGTCGGAAACCAAAATGGTGCACGCTACGCCCATAGGTAAAAACCTACAGCCTCGCATGCAAACACGGCCAATAACCCTCTGTCGTTGGCGTTCAAACACCACCCGACAGAAACGAATCACTGAACACCAAAAATCCATGCTAAACAAGTCGTAAATCATGCGCCAACTCAAGAAAATCAACCCAGATTCTACCCTGGTTAGAAACAGACAAAACTAGGCATACCCAGGGTCAAGTTAACAGGTAAAAGAGCCGTGCACCAAAAAGTGAGGGGGTTTCACCCTGGTCTGGCCGCAAATTGCAGCCAGAGGGAATTAAATGGCGGCCAAAAAATGGCGGTTGGGGATAGGGTTTTGGGTGTTGGTTTCTATCTGCCTTCATACCTCACTGCCAAGTCAATATTATTTTAGGGTATCTCGGGTTGTAGCAGATTCCATAAAGGTCACAAAATCGCTGAAATACGCCAAGTCGAAACTTTCAGGTAACTAACTGGAAATCTAGGGTATTCTTGGTTAAACTGGTCTCAAATACACCTAATAGGGCTATACCAACCAACACTTGGTCAAGTCTCACTCAAATTTGCCTAAACTAGCACTAATCACGATATAAACACTAAATTTTCAGCTAACAACTATAACTTGCAAGATAGGAGTCGAGTTGTGAGATTATACCTCAAGGGGTCCTAGGATGAATGAGAAGGGAAGAAGGAGGAAGTGGGGGAGTGAGTTGCTGCTGCTGTGCTCCTGTAGCAGCTGCTAAAGTTGCTGTTCTTTTTGTGCTGATGCAGTTCAGGCTGCTGCTGATGCAAGCTTGGGGCTGATGGATTGTTTCAGCAGCTGCTGCTGCTGTGCAGTCATGAGAGATGTGAGTGTGAGAGTTTTGACAAGGGATGGTGTGACACAACCTCATAGCCTCCTCTCTCTCTCTCTCTCTACACAAGGTCAACCCTAACCTTAACCAATTTTTTTTAACAAAGCTAAACCCTTAATTAACCCACTTAACTTAACCAAAAGGTTTAAGCCACCATGGTCATCTCAACATGGTAACCCTAGACTTCACCCAAGTCAACATGCACAAATGTGTGCAGTCTGGATAAAATTCTGGTAAAATATCCAAAAAACCAGATAAAATATTTAAAAGCCATTTTGGTAAACTTTTTACCAAAAACCCCACATTAAGACACACTTACCACTAAACACAAACTCAGGTGTTACAAAAGACCGGGAGATTGTACATCTATACTCCATCAGGCCTGGCATCCTCGTATTCAGGCAAAATGATGCGGCGCTTTTTATGAGATACAACCCACATCATTTTGCTTAGCAGCTAAGTTATAACCAGGAGGTCCCACTGGAGGCGTTCTTGGAAGAACCTGCTGCCACCAAAGAGGGAATACGGGGTGCGCTGCATCACTTTATGCGCTTGAATACGGGCTCCCACTTCTTCATTAGCGAGCCAAGTTGCATCCCGAGGGCCCTTAACGTATTCAGGGCCTGGTATCAACGCGCGATGGGTGCTATCATCAGGGAAGAGAGGTGGCTGCTGCTCGATCGCAAGAGTGCGCCCCCTGCCAGCAATCGCAACATCGCTTTAAAGCGACGGATCGCTGTGCCCCCTCCGCTAAGAGAGGCCGCTGCAGTTGAGCCTCCACGTGTGCTAAGCCCTATGCGTGGATTGCCCCGTGATCCTGTGGAGACGATGGACGTGCCATCGGTGCCCCATGCTCCTGTGGAGATGGTAAATGTAGCTTCACCCGAATCTGGCGTGGGCTCGGATATTGGGACTCGCCATCCCAAGGTGGCCACAAAGCGCAAGCTGGAGTTGGCTGCGACCGGAGCTCGCTCTCAGAAGAAGAAAAAGTCGCTCTTTTCTCTTGAAGTGGTACTTGGCCAGGAGCCTCATGCCCTTATAGTGAGGGATTCAGCGAGTATGGGACAAATGAGGGCTTATTCGTGCCGCCAGATGATACTGATCTGGCGGCTGCCATAGCAGCTTCCGAGCGATTGGCAAGACGTGAAGAGGGGTTGGCTAACCTCGCGCGATCAGGTAATCATTAGTTGTATTTTCCGCCATTGCATTATACTTCTATTGTTGTTTTTTGACTAACGCTTTTCCTTCTTTAATAGGCATTTCTACCGAAGAAGCTCTCGCTGCTTCTCTCAAGACTTTTGAGGAAAAAGAATGACTTCGGGCATCCTTGGGCCTCGGTACATTTCGGTTTTCCATGTTTCCGCCTTTGTTTCTTATGAATGATCTGACCCTTTCTTTGTCTTATTGCAGGGACCACAATGCCGATCCTGCAAGCTGATGCGGAAATTCTTCCCGGGCCAGCTATCGAAGCCCCGACCTCTTCGGTATTGCCGAAAGAGGCCTTACTTAAACAACCGATGACGGAGGCCTCAACGGCTCCAGAGGTAACCCTGGATGTGGACGATGACGTCCTGTTGAAAGAGGCTTCTAAGTGGTCTGGTTTGACGGCCCGGGAGGAAAGGAAGCGCCGGAGGCGTGCAGCAAGAGAGCGTAATGCTAATCTAGCTGTGGGTGCGGGCTCGAGCGCCGTTGTCCCTGCTGCCACTCCTTCGGAGGATTCTCCAGTCGCTTTGTCTACTGCTCACAGACGGACGGCACGTGCGGCTCGGGAAGCCAACGGTAACTCAACTCCAGGTAATGTGCCTTGAGGCTCTGTTGTCAAAGTTTTAAGATATCAGTTCTCATATATCTTATCTTTGCAGAGCCGAGTCTTCCCGAAGAAGTGGTAGCGACCGTTGAGCCTGAGGGAGCGGTGGAGGAGGTAGCTGCTATTCCCGAATCCGGGGCTGCGGCAGATGACGTGGTCGCAATTGTCAGGCTCGAGGTAGCGGCCGACGAGACAGCTACCACGGCGGAGCGTAAAGAGGCGGTGGATGAGACGGTTACAATTACTGAGCCCGAGGTGGTGGCGAGCGAAATAGGTACAATTGCTAGGTCCGAGGTGGCCGCTCTTTCTCAAGAGTCGGGCACCGCTCCGATCATCGCCCTTCCCACCTTCGGTTCTTTGTTGTCTCCCGGCATCGCAAGTGTGACGACGGCTCTCATGGAGTCAGGGGACGAGGCGACGGGAGGTGAGACCACTGCGATGGAGGAGGGAGACGCCGCTGTTGTATCGAGTGACGCCCTAGTCACGGCTCCGACCGGCGACTCATCAGGTAGATTTTAAGTCACCGCCCTTCTTTTTATTCTGCAATCTCTTTTCAATTTTTCCTGACAGGGTTTATCTTGTTTCTAATGCAGGTGCGGCTAGCGCTAATGTCGCGCTACTCAAGACAGCACCATCAGTTACCGCCCTGACGGTGACCACCTCTCTGCCTTCTCTCGCACCGTCGCAAATGCTAGAAGGTATGGATTTATGACCTATCAGTCTTATTTCTCGGCTATATAATTCATGTACTGACGTTGCGTTATCGCGTTTTTGCAGGAGTCCTTTTTGACTGCCTGTACCAGGCGCTGCATCCCCACTTCTCCTTCTCGTCGGAGGTTGCTTCATCCAGTGGCGCTGGTGAATACAGCTTTTAATTAATGCTCTTTATTTTACCGACAATGAAATCATTTCTGATTCTTCTTTGCGTTGATTGCAGTACTACAGATTGAAGGAGGAGATGAGGGATCAGTTGCGCCGCTGGTCCCCCCGGCTTTGCCACCTGCTACAGCTGGTATAGTAAATCCCATTTTTCATGAATCTCTTATATTTCTTGATCTTTCATCTGATTATGATTTGTTTTGCAGCGGTCGCTTAAACTTCGGCCGCTTTCGAATCTCGCATTATGATGCCGGCAGGCCCCTTCTCCAGGCGTCCATCCTCAAAGGGTGCTGTGACGAGTCTGCGTATGCTGAGCGAATACGTTGAGGAGCTTGACGCGGAGGCTCCTACATCTGCCGCAGATTTTGCTGCTGAGGTCTATCCGATGCTGGCAACGCTTGTAAATTTCCATGATGAAGGCGTCGTCGAGTCTTAGGTTGATCACTGCAGGAAGATCGAGACCTGTCTGCATCAGCTTGAACTCATGCGTCTTGCCCCTGAGACTCAGGCTTTGAACTCCCAGCGGGCCGCATAGGTCGAGCAGAGTGCGTCCTTTCTCTGCCATTTCGAACAAGAAGCGACCTTGAGGCGAAAGGAATGCGAGGAGGCTTCCGCTGAGTCTGTCCAATTGCGTGCCCAGGTCGAAGCGAACGCCGCACAACTGAGAGCTGTCTTTGACACCTTGCAGCGATGTATCTCGGACGGGCTTGTATTGAGATGGAAGCTCGACTCTATCGAGCAGGTTACGTAGAGTCGCGAAGCTGCCCAACGGGAAATCGATGAGAAGATTTCATCCTGCTTGCAACAAAGGACTCAAATCGAAGCGGAGCTGACCGCGGCGGCTGATCATGAGAAGGCACTGAAAGAAGTGCGAGAGCAGCTTACGGACTTGTTGAAAATGCTTCCTTCTCAGTAGTTGTCTTTGTATCAATTATACACTTGTAATCTTTGAATAATATGTATCCATTTTTTCATTCTTTTATATGATGTATCTTGTATTCAATTGAGTTCATGAATAAAGACACATTTTTTATTATACTGTTTCTTTTTTTTCCTTGCTGTGTTTTTGCCATGTGATTTTAGCAAGCGCAGTCTGTAGGTGGCATATAGCTGTCAATATTGGATACTTTGTAAAGTGGTGATGACTTAGAAAACAGGGTTAGGATCTGTCACCTAAGAATTTTCAACTTTATGAGCCGTGAGGGTCTTATAATGAATTTTCTCCCTACCGGTCGAGAGGATCCCGTAGGTGTAATTTCTCCTTGAGAATCGTGAGGATTCCTAAGTGTGTTTTCTCTTGAAAGTCGTAAGGATCTCACAAGAGAATTTACTCCCTTGCGAGTCGTGAGGACCCACAAGTGATGGGTGAAGTTGCCCTTATCCGCATTTTACAGAGCTAGGGGTTGCTCTGGATGCTTCCCACGGGTTCACTGCCGTGTTCTGCGAGGACCAGGCTCCGCTCTGGACGTTCTCTAGGATACCGTAGTTTAAATACATCGCGGTCGAGGTTAAGGACATCATAGTCCGTGGATTTAAGGACTCCATAGTCCGTTGTTAATTTTAAGACATCACGGTCGAGGTTAAGGACATCATAGTCCATGAGGTTAAAGACCTCACAGTTCAATGTTAGTTTTAAGACATCACGGTCGAGGTTAAAGACATCATAGTCCATGGGTTTAAGGACCCCACAGTCCGATATTAGTTTTAAGACATTACGGTCAAGGTTAAGGACATCATAGTCCATGGGTTTAAGGACCCCACAGTCTAATGTTAGTTTTAAGACATCACGGTCGAGGTTAAGGACATCATAGTCCATGGGTTTAAGGACCCCACAGTCCAATGTTAGTTTTAAGATATCACGGTCGAGCTTAAGGACATTATAGTCCGTGAGTTTAAGGACCTCACAGTCTAATTTTTGCTCTGGATGCTTCCCACGGGTTCACTGCCGTGTTCGGCGAGAACCGGGCTCCACTCTGGATACTTCCCACGGGTTCACTGCCGTGCTCTGCGAGTACCAGGATCCGCTCTGGACATTTTCCATGGGGTCAGAAGTGACAAAATCCGCGTTCCACGTAGCTAGGAATTTTGCTCTGGATGCTTCCCATGGGTTCACTGCCGTGTTCGGCGAGGACTAGGCTCTGCTCTGGATGCTTCACACGGGATCATTGCCATGCTCTGCGAGGACAAAGATCCGCTCTGGACGTTTTCCATGGGGTCAGGAGTGACATAATCCGCATTCCACGTAGCCAGGAATTTTGCTCTAGATGCTTCCCATGGGTTCACTACCGTGTTCGGCGAGGACTAGGCTCCGCTCTGGATGCTTCATACGGGGTCATAGCCCTGCTCTGCGAGGACCAGGATCCGCTCTGGACGTTTCCCATAGGGTCAGGATTGACATAAGCCGCATTCCACGTAGCCAGGAATTTTTCTCTAGATGCTTCCCACGGGTTCACTACCGTGTTCGGCGAGAACCAGGCTCCACTCTGGATGCTTCCCACGGGTTCACTGCCGTGCTCTGCGAGGACCAGGATCCGCTCTGGACGTTTGCCACGGGGTCAGGATTGACATAATCCGCGTTCCACGTAGCCAGGAATTTTGCTATGGATGCTTCCCACGGGTTCACTGCCGTGTTCGGCGAGGACCAGGCTCCGCTCTGGATGCTTCACACGGGTTCATTGTCGTGCTCTGCGAGGACCACGATACGCTCTGGACATTTCCCATGGGGTAAGGATTGACATATGTCGCGTTCCACCTAACCAGGAATTTTGCTATGGATGCTTCCCACGGGTTCACTGCCGTGTTCGGCGAGGACTAGGCTCCGCTCTGGATGCTTCACATAGGGTCATTGCCCTGCTCTGCGAGGACCAGGATCCGCTCTGGACGTTTCCCACGGGGTCAGGATTGACATAAGCCGCATTCCACGTAGCCAGGAATTTGGCTCTAGATGCTTCCCACGGGTTCACTGCCGTGTTCGGCGAGGACTAGGCTTCGCTCTGGATGCTTCACACGGGGTCATTTCCATGCTCTGCGAGGACCAGGATCCACTCTGGATGTTTCCCACGGGGTCAGGATTGACATAAGCCGCGTTCCACGTGACCAGGAATTTTGCTCTGGATGCTTTCCATGGTTCACTGCTATATTCGGCGAGGACCAGGCTCTGCTCTGGATGCTTCACACGGGGTCATTGCCGTGCTCTGCAAGGACCAGGATCCGCTCTGTACGTTTCCCACGGGGTAAGGATTGACATAAGGTGCGTTCCACGTAACCAGGAATTTCGCTTTGGATGCTTCCTACGGGTTCACTGCCGTGTTCGGAGATGACCAGGCTCCGCTCTGGATGCTTCACACGGGTTCATTGCCATGCTCTGCGAGGACCAGGATCCGCTCTGGACGTTTTCCACGGGGTCGGGAGTGACATTATCCGCGTTCCACTTGACCAGGAAGGGTTGACTTTATCCGCATTTCACGGGGTCGGAGTTTGACTCTCGGTCATCTGTACACCGCCGAGTCATGGAACTAGGAGTTGCTGTTGTTCCGGTTTACTTGATGTTGTGTCTGTTGTAATGAGACGAATATCGAGATGATCTCCAGGCTATCTGTTAACCGTCGAGAATTGGCCTCTTCTTCTGATGAAACCTGGGGAGAAAAGGCATGATTCCTTATTTGTTTGCGTCCCTGGATTGTATACAGGGATTGATGTGATATCACCTGTATGGCATAAATTTCATTCATTTTTTATTTTTTTCCGCGATGCTCTATCATTTCAGCTTTTGTATCGCGAAGGTTGCGATTGCCCAATCATTTTGGCTATTTTTCGCGGTGCCTAATCATTTCGGCTATTTATTTTATTTTTACTCGCTTCTTTTTATTGCGAGTTGCCTAATCATTTCGGCTAATTTGTATGCATACATTTTTACTTGCTGATTTTATTGTAAGTTGCCCCATCATTTCGGCTATTTCATATGCATGTGTTGGCTCGCTAGCTTCTTATTGCAAGCCTGGAATTAGACACCGATTTCGGCATCAGCACCGCTACAACTGGGATATTACCAGGAGCGAATCATCATTTGCCTCTGTCGATGTTGAACAAAGGTGGCTTAGCGATCAGGGTTAAGATCCTGTCGACTAAGGCTTTTGACTTCATGAGCCGTAAGGGTCTCATAAAGGTATTTCTCCCTGCAAGTCGTGAGGATCTCGTAGGTGCGTTTTCTCCTTAGGAGTCGTGAGGACTCCTAAGTGTATGTTCTCCTGTAAGTCGTAAGGATCTCACAAGAGGGTTTTCTCCTTATAAATCGAGAGGACTTACAATGGTTGTTCACCATATAGACATATCCCTAGTCACGAATGGGACCTTGTTAGGGAAATGTTTATTCGCTCTCGTGGATTGTATACAAGGGTCAGCGTCGAGCCGTTTGTAGGGCAGTATTAGAGGTTGTGGGGGCTGCTTAAGAACAGGTTTAGATCCCTGTAGTTTAAGGCTTTCAAATCTTACGAGCCATGAGGGTCCCATAAGATAGTTCTCCTTACGAGTCGTGAGAATCTTGCAAGTGTAATTTCTCCTTAGGAATCGTGAGGATTCCTAAGTGTGTTGCTCCCTTGTGAGTCGTAAGGATCTCACGCGGGTGGTTTCTCTTTACAAAGTCGAGAGGACCTTGAAAGTGTCTTTTAACGAGATTGCGCCCTTTCGGGTTTTCACAAAAACTCGTCGGTAGCCCTGCTGTTTTTACTCACAGAGCCCTTTCGGGTTTTCATCCGTGCCCATTTTGCTTGTGTACATACCGTTTTCTTTTTTCTTTTTTCTTTTTTTTCCATTCTTTCTTTTTTTTATTCTAACGAGGTTGCGCCCTTTCGGGTTTTCACAAAACTCGTCGGTAGCCCTACTGTTTTTACTCACGGAGCCCTTTCAGGTTTTCATTTGTGCCTTTTTTGCTTGTGGACATACCGTTTTTTTCTTTTTTTAATTTTTTTTATCATCTTTGGGATGCTGTAATCCACCGTTGTTTATCGACATCTCGGTCAACGGCTAGTTTTAGGACGTAGTGGTCCGTTGTTAGTTTAAGGACGTTTCGTTCCGTCGTTAGTTTAAGGACGTTTCGGTCCGCTGGTAGTTTAAAGACGTTTCGGTCCGTTGTAAAATAAGCCGGTTACTACTTATAGAGTTTGGGCTTAGGAAGATAGCGAGCGGACGTAGTTGTCGTCATCTATCATTGACCTAGGCCATGACTCTTTAGGCGTAATATTTCTTCAGGAAGTGACCGTTTATTGGCCTGAAGAGTCTTTCACCATGCATGTCCATGAGTAGATAGGCTCCACCCTGGTAGACTTTGTCTATGATATACGGGCCTTTATAGTTTGGCTCGAATTTCCCCCACTTGGCGTGATTAGGGATCATAGGTCTTTTGACCACTAGCACGAGTTCTCCTTGGAGGAATGTTCTCGGCTTAGTCAATCTTTCATATGAGCGTGTCATCTTAGGTTTATAAGACTCCAGATTTTGTTGCGCTATGAGCCGGTTTTCATCAAGGGCATCGAGCTCCTCAAGCCGAAGGTGAGCGTTCTCTTCGTCTGTTAGCTCGTAATGAACTGCCACTCGTAGAGAGGGTAGCTCTATCTCGAGGGGGAGTACCGCCTCCGTACCGAATACCAATGCATACGGCGTTGTGTTCGTGGCTGTTTTGAACGTAGTTCGATACGCCCAGAGAGCTTCATGCAGTCTCTCATACCAGTCTTTTTTATTTCGAGACACCGTCTTCTTTACAATCTTCGTCAATGTCTTGTTAAAAGCCTCAGCCAGACCGTTAGCTCGAGGATTATAGACTGAGGAGTATCTCCAGTCTATGTTATGCCGTTGTGCGAAGCGGCTGATCTTATGGCTTCTGTAGGGTGGTCCGTTATCGGAGATAATCCGCCGCGGAGTGCCAAACCGATAAATGACGTGTGTCTTGAAGAAACGGAGGATATTCTCCGTCTTCACTTCCTTCAGCGGTACTGCTTCTGCCCATTTGGAGAAGTAATCAGTTGTCGCCAAAATGAATCGATGTCCTCTGGACGATGCTGGTTCGATGGGGCCGATTATGTCAGTTCCCCACATTTCGAATGGCCAGCTGGCCACTGTCGGATGTAGTGGATTTGGATGTTGATGGATAAAGTCTCCGTGAATCTGGCACGAATGGCATTGCTTCGCATACTCGAGGCAGTCTTGAATCATCGTGGGCCAATAGTAGCCCATCCTTTTGATCTTCAGTTTCATCTTCGGCCCGGCTTGGTGAGAACCGCAAAGTCCATCGTGGGTTTCTTGGATGACTCTTTTTGCTTCTTCAGGACCCAGACATCTTAGCCATAAAGAGTTAAATGATCTCTTGTACAGAGTATCATTGACGAAGGAAAAAGATAGAGCTCGTTTCATGAGCTGATGTTTTGAGAACGCATCTTCAGGCGTCCGACGGGATTTGAAGTAGTCTATAAAGACTTCTCTCCAATCCTCAGCCTTTTCCTGATCTTTTATTTGCAAGGTCGTTTGCTCGGTCGCTCCCTTTTCTTCGGATGACTCCGGAGATATTTCTGTCGGTGCGAGAACCCGACGGCTTTGTACCACGATTCTTACGCCATCGAGGTTCTCATCGTCCAATTCTTTAGCAAGCTTTGCCAATGCATCCGCCTTGCTATTTTCCGTACGCGGTATGCTTTCCAAGGTGTAGGAAGGTATTCGGGTCAGCAGTTGCTGCACCCTCTCGCCGTATTTCACCAGTTCTGGTTTACACGTTTGATAGTCGCCGTTTACTTGGCTAACGACCAGCTGGGAATCTCCGTATATGATACGGTCTTCAATCCCCATGTCGATGGCGATCTCGAGACCTGCTATCAAGGATTCATACTCGGCTTTGTTGTTCGTCCTCGGCTCTGTTAAGGAGAAGGCAAAGCGCATTATCCCTCCTTGTGGAGTTACAAAGATGAGGCCTACCCCGGATTTGATTATGGGGGTGGTTTCCTTGTGCTTCTTCATGAAAGACGCTCCATCGAAGTAAAGTTCCCATCGGGTGCCACTGCCGTCGATCGTGTCAAATGCATGTTCGTATAGCAGTTCGCAATTCAGGGGAGAATCGGTGGGTATCGGATGCTCAGTGAGGAAGTCGGCGATGGCCTGGCACTTCACTGCCTTGAGAGGCCGATAAGTTATCGAAAACTCCATTAAGAGCAAGGCCCATTTTACGAGCCGCCCTGTCAATATGGTCTTTGATATCAAATATTTGAGAGGGTCCACCTTCGATATGAGACAGACTTCATGCGCCAACGCGTAGTGCCTGAGCTTCGTTATCGCGAAAATCAATGCCAGGCAGTGTTTTTCGATGGGAGAATAATTTCTTTTTGCCCCCAGTAGAACTCGACTCAAATAGTAGAGGGCTCTCTCCTTCCTTTGGTCATTCTCTTATGCCCATAACGCGCCTAAGGAACCTTCAAGGGCGGTTGTATACAGAATGAGAGGCTTTCCCTTGACCGGAGCAGCCAGCACTGGCGGGTTCTGCAGGTATTGTTTGATTTCGTCCAGCGCGCTTTGGCATTTGTGATCCCAGATGATTGAGGTTCCCTTCTTCATCAGGTGACTGTAAGGACGGCATTTCCCTGAGAGATTGGCTATAAATCGCCAGATATACGCGAGCTTTCCTTGGAGAGACCGCAATTGCTTGAGAGTCCTTGGCGGAGGCATTTCCATGATCGCCTTGATCTTCGACGGGTCTATCTCGATGCCTCGGTGTCTGACAACGAATCCCAGGAATTTGCCCGAGGAAACTCTGAACGCGCATTTGAGACGGTTCATCTTCAAGTTGTATTGCCGGAGGCGCTGAAATACGATCCTCCGGTGTTTTAGATATTCCTCGTATGATTTGCTTTTCACCACGAGGTCATCGATATAGCATTCGACGATTTCATGTATAAGGTCATCGAAGATCTTCGTCATGGCCCTTTGGTAGGTGGCACCGTCATTCTTTAGACCGAAGGGCATCACCTTGTAGCAATATACCCAAAGGGGTCCGGAAAGCGGTGTGCTTCTGGTCCTCGGGATGCATCTTTATCTGATTGTATCCTGACGTGCCATCCATGAAGGAGAAGACTCCGTGAGTGGATGTATTATCTATCATCAGCTCGGTGACCGGTACTGGGAAGTCATCTTTCGGGCAGGCTTTATTGAGATCTCTAAAGTCCACGCATATGCGTACTGTCCCATTTTTCTTCATCACCGGGATGATGTTGGCGATCCAGTCAGGATACTGAACTTCTTGGATGAAGCCAGAGTCGATCAGCTTCTTGACCTCGGCGTTGATGCTCATCTCAAGCTTGAGCCGCATTCTTCTCGGTGCTTGCTTGATTGGCTTAACGTCCGGGGATATGGCCAGTTTGTGGACAGCAATCTCTGGATCTAGTCCTGGCATCTCGGAATAGTTCCAGGCGAAACAATCTTTATGTTGCATAAGCACGTCTTTTAATGTGGCCACCCATTCTTCAGACAGCAACTCACTGACGAATGTCGGCCGCGGGTCACTTGTCGTCCCCAAATCAATTTTCTTAAGATCATCTGCGGTAGTATGTATTCCATCTTCCAGCTCTTTCGGCGCCGGTGGAAACTCTGAGATCACCTCGTCATTATCGTTTTCGAAGCACTAGGGGAGATTATCCATACCGTCGGGGTCTTATTCTGCTAACGTTATCACGTGACAGGTACGAGCTCGCTTCCAAGACCGACGTTGATCTGGTTCTACCCTCGTGGATTTGGGTTCATGCTTCTGTGGCGGGGTTACCCTCCAGCTGCTGGATAGAGCGAATCTGCTCTGTTGATATTGATCTTCGACCCAGTTCTTGAAGGTGAAGCAGTCTTCAATAGGATGTCCTATTGCTCGGTGATAAGAGCAATAGTCTGGGTGAGAGGCCTCGTTGGCTTGCTCGGGGTGCTTGGACTCCGGGAGTATGATCAGTTGATGTTTTATAGCAAGATCAAGTATCTTCTGTGTTTTGTTCTGAGGAAAAGAGTATGTGTAACAACCCTAATTTTCTATATACTTTTCTATACAAATTTTTTTTTTCAAAATCCATAAAAGAGTATTTTAACCCGAGCACAATATATAAGTAATTATTTTGTTTTTAAATAACTCCATTTTTAGTGTACATAAAATTGCTTTAAAATTAAAGTATACTTGGGGTATTTAATATTGCTGTTACCACTTTAAGTAATTATTTCACACCATAATTACAAGAAAGATCTTGTAGCTCATTGGTAATATCTTGCACTGTTGAACCAAGCCACCAGAGTTCAAATCCCATACCCCACATTATTTTTTATATTGATTTTTTTTAAACCCTTTAGAATACCAAGAGTTTACACGTGCATATCTCACAAAAACCCCCACTGCACACAAAGATGTAACACTTGAAGGAGTTCTATGAACCATCGGGGGGGATCCTGGCCGCCGGACTCGACCGGGAATCGGCCAACTCGGCCTCGACTCGGCCGACTCAGTGATCCGACCGAGTCACGGCCGAGTCACCCCCGAGTCGGCCGATTCTGGTGATGGCCCAAACATGAAAGTTGTGTCTTTTCATATTCCCTATGCACCTGCAAAATTTCACCCTCGGACCACTTCCAGAGCTCTTTAAGAACCCTAATTACTCCACTTTTAATACATTTTATCACATTTTTATTTTAAACCTTTCACCTACCCTACCCTAGCCTACCCTATAAATACACCTCCTACCCTCTACCCTCTCATCCCAAAACCCTAAGCCCACACTCTCAAAATCTTTTCAAGAGTTGTGTACTCTAAAAACAAGTTCGCGGCGAAGCTCCGACCAAATTCGGGCGGAAATTCCAGCGACGTTTTTAGGAACAACCGGCGACGAAGCAACGCCTCGGTAACCTTTCTAGTCCCCCCTTCACTCCTTTGCTTAATCAAAACCCGTAAGTCCCATTCTATCCCCCTTTCTATTTCTTTAAAATACGAAATTACGAAATCCGACGGAATCGGAACAAATCCGATTTCCGACTCGGTCTTCTATAAAATTTCACTTCTAATCAATTCAATCATGCTTAAACATCTTATTGTTGACTATTAAACATTCAACAAATAATTTGAACAAGTTTTCTCATATGAAATGATAACCTTTCCAATCTATCGTATTTTTCACTTTAATACCATCATATTTCGATTTCACATTTAACCCCTAAACTTTGCTATACATTTAAAGTAGAGCACGAGGTAATGACCTACCTCCACACACACGCAAATACAAACCTAAACGAAATCATCAAGAACTTAGAATACGATAAAACAAAACTTTCATTTAAATACCATATTCTTAATAAAACCATTCTTAAAAGTTTTAGATTTGATACGCTTTTAAACAAATACCTCTCATTAGGAAATGCAATAAGTTGTGGACATCGATCGTTTATCTAAACCTGACTTTGTGGTGTCTAGGCTAGGCAAGTGAGCTTAGGTAACTTTAAAAGGCCCGTCTCACGATTCGTGGTCGGATCCCTCCTTCCTCACTTGTACTTACTTGGCCACAATTGATGGTGAAGAGGCGATTTGAGGTTTCTAACGACTTGTCGTTTAGACCATTTAGAAATAGGCTAGTTGACTTAGGAAACCCAAGAATCTAAAATACGGAAACTTACACTTTGCAAATAAATACCTTTTATTTTATAAAACCGTTTTCTAAAGGATTAGTATTTTACAAACTTTGCAAAGTGCCGCTACAACCCATCTTTGGGGAACTTGTTAGGGATAGTACGGTTTATCGTGCACTCTCGGGCTTAGTAGTGCGAGTTTCAGACCTCCGCAAGGAGCATTCGGACTCGAAAGGTTAAAAATACGACATCTTAAGAAAATGAGATTTTTGGAATATAAAATATTTATTAAAATTATTTTTATATAAACATATATATATTTATCATTTAAATACCTATTTTATTATAATATAAACTTTCCACCTTTTTCTAAAAATCTCAAGAATAAAGTTTACACTAAAATACCATGAACTTCAAATAATCAATATTACAGATAAATACCCTTATTTATAAAACTAGGATATTTTCACTAGAAATGTCATACCATAAAATCCACCCTCATTACAACTCTAAAGATGAACAATAAATACTTGAGGTGTATTTTGAAAAGTATATAAAAGTATTTTTACATGAAACCCCCTCAAGTTTTATAAATTACCCTAAGGACCCTAGCAATTATAAGACTTCGATTCACATTTCTGATTGTCTGACTCGGGTTTGAGTCTGATTAATCTGACTTGAATATGATTCAAGTCAATCTATAATCTACAAGTTTCCAATTCAATATGAACACATGATTCTATGAATACAATTATCAATTTATACACTTGACTGAACCGAACCATGGATATATATTCCTTTTACATGATTCTTGGTATTCCATTTACATGTTTCTATGGTTATAACCATTTCCTGATATCATGGTTTCGGTCAGTCAGTCAATCAATCATGCAATCAATACAATTTTACAAGATAACAATATAAACAAGACATCGCGGGGTTTAAGGGGTAGATTGGTACAGAAGATGTTAAAAGTGGCACGAGACGGTCAGATTTAAGACACATAACATGAATCCAATTGTCGTTGTTCCGGGCCTTCTAACGGAGCCTTGTACTCTATATTCCGTTTGCCCTGGTCTCTAGCATATAGAGACCCCTCTCGTATACACTGGCATTCTTCTGTACCAAGCTACAAAAAACAGCGATAATACAACATTACAAGCATACAATACAACATTAAAATCTACTCTCTCTCTCTCCCCTACTCTTTTTCTATTTCTCCCCTATCTTTGGGACTTACCGAGCGACCTGTTCGCTGACGACATTCTGTTTCTTTCTTCTTTGAATGTCGTCAGGTGGTTTGGACCCGGCGGAGATCGAGCCATCTCAAGAAGACTTGGAGCAGTTTTCCAAAGACCCTGCACTTTAGTTCATTGTACATTTTTCCATTCAGTATTTTACATTTCCTGTTATGCCACTGTTTAGGCATATTTTTATTTCAGTTGTATTTCCTTCATGTATTGTACAAAGAATGTTAATAAATAAAAGTTGCCGTTCTTTCTATTTCTTGTCTCTTGTGTACTTATTTTATATTGCTTAGATACGCTTAGCGTATGTATTTCTGAGTATATACGTAGCGGACCTCGTCGCGTCCCCTTCGTCGTACACTGGGAAGCGGGGCGTGACATTATGCTCGACCTATCTTCTTTATAAGAGATGAATCTGGATTGCTCGACTTCCGATTGCCTGGCTTCTTGGTCCCGCTTTGTTGCTCTCGAATGCTTTTCCCGTTCCTTGATTTATTTTTGCCTCTGCGTTGGGCCTTTTGTACAACGGGTTGGCAGGGAGGAGCATTTTCATCTTTCGCAGCCTGTTGAAGAAGGCGTTGCGTCCTGGTTTTCTCGTAGATGGCCATTTCGCGATTATGGTCGTCTCGAACTTTTTGACCCGCTTCTCTTATAAGCTTGTCCATTTGTTCTTCAAATGATGGACTGGGCATTTTCATGTCTGGAGCTCTTTCTGGTTCAGGGTTAGTATCTACCCAAAAAGCATTTCACTCTTCATCAAAGTCATGTATGACGTAGCAGTCACGGAGTAGCTCCCGTTTCTTAGATTGAACATACCCAAGTCCGGTCGTTTCCATCCTCCCGTTGGGCAATTTCCGCTGAGTTCTAAGGACGTTCCAGATCCTGTTATAGAACCGTGCTTGTCGAGCAGTTTGTTTAAGGGGTACATCTTGGCGTCTCAAGAGTCTCCTTAGTCCGTCTGTGTAATATCTGGGCAAACGGATGGGCTGGAGCCTGTTAAGTGTAGAATCCGCGTCGTGCCAGATTTCTTTCTCCACTTTGGTTTCCCCGGATCGATAGAATAGGATCTCCTTTTCACCTTCTCGTCTGGGAGGGACATAGAACGTCAACAGCTCTTCCACATTGTAATTAAGCGCGTCTAGCCCTTTATGATGCTTGGGCGGAACCATGGCAACTTGCAAATTTGCTCTTCATCAGCGAAGGTTTGTATTAAAGGCCGAGCAGAGAATATAGCATGGACCTCATCTTCTGAATCGCTGCCAAAGATCAACATAGGAGCGGAGGGTCCCGGCTTGTTGTGCTGAGGTGGCCCTCAATAAACTACCTCTTCTTCCTCCTCGATATCACTCCCGAAGACCGGAATGGTAGGGATAGCTTTGTTCTCCGGTTTGTGACATCTCTCCGTGTCTTCGAAATCGGGCAAGAAGTATTTTGCATCTTCGTATTTCTGAACTTCGTTTATGGAGAATGGGTTCAGCTCTCCCATCACAGTGTACTCGAGACCATACTTGAAGTATTTCATACACCGATGTTGTGTAGAAGGGATGATGTACTCGTGTAAGCAAGGACGGCCGAGCAAAGCATTGTAGCATGTATTGGCGTTAATGACATGAAATTTAATATCCGTGACGAGTAGTCCGAAGCGTAACGTCAGTATCACAGACCCTAGAGTCCGTGATGACTGAGAGTCAAAACCCGAGATGGTGATTTTATCATGAGCGAGGTGCTGGATGCTCATGCAAATTTACTTCAACACTCGCACGTTGAGGAGATTGACGGAAGACCCATTGTCGACCAGGATTTTGCTTATCTTGATATCGTGACAATATCCGGAGACATATAAGGGACGGTTGTGCTCACATGTTCCAAGAAGGAGATCTTCGTCGCCGAAGGTGATATCGGTTGTGTGCGCCTCTTCCAGCTCGTCCTTCATCCTTTCTTCGGCAAGGAAAGCTTGGAATTGCTCTGGCTCTTGTAGCGCCTTGATCAATGAATCTCTTGGCTCTTTGGATAGCATAAGGGCGTCGAGAATGCTGAGCTGCGAGGGTAACTTCCTCAAGTGTGCCAGAACGTTGTAGTCCACCTTGTTTTTCTTTGGCGGGTCCTTGGCTGCCAACTCTTTGACGGCTTGGTCAACAAGGATGATATCCTCAGAGAATTTTTCTTTTCCCTTATCTTTTCTATTCGTGGGTCCAAGATTCTTTTCGGGCAACGTACGATTGCGCAGCTGGATATTTTTACAGGTCTTCAGCTTCCTCTTTCCCCGAGATGGACTCTTTAAAGAGAGGGCCAAGAGCCATTTCCTCTTCCGAGTCGCTCCCAAATGTGTGAACTTGTGATCCCCCGGCGTTGACCATACGATAGTTGCTGGTAGTTCCTTTATGCTCTTCAGTCGTACCTCTCTGCCCCCGACGAGTTTTGCGTTTCATTCGCTTGAAAAGCTGCCGGTGAGCAACATATCCCTGCCACCATCTTGTAAAAGCGTTGCACTCTTCGGTGGGGTGCGAAATCTTTTGATGATATAGACAGTAGCTAGGATGTGTTTCTCCTTCACCAAGAGCGTTCGCTTCGGAGGATGGCAGCTTCATCCCCATTGATATGGCTTTAGCAAACATTTTCTTCGTCTTGGACTTGTTTTTGTTCATGTCGGATGTACTTTGATCTGGCGGGAGTGTTTCAACTCTTTCGTCCAGCCGCCGGCGTTTGGCTTTCTCAAATATGGCCATCTCACGCTCTCGATCAGCTTTACTTTTCAGAAGAGCTTCGTTCAGGAATGTGTCGATCATTTTTTCTGATGGCCCTGGAAGCTCCGGTTCAGGACCTGCCCCCAGTCTCTTGGTGTGCAAGGCTTCTTCATCGTCTGTAACAAGTGAGAGATCACATGGCAACATGCTATGTAATCCTCAGATTCATCTGATGAGTCTTCTTCATCATCTCCGTCTTCAAGGACGTGGCCGAGAAACTCTTGGAGCGTGATTGGAGTCCGCATCTTCTGGTTATACTCTTCTAGTGCGTCGATCTGCTTTTGCAGGTCTGTGCGCTTATCGTCAGGCTTCACGGGCTTCTTGGATTTCCTCTTCTTTTTCGAAGATTTTGAAGGCTGGATGTGAACACTTTGGCTATCACCACCAATCTTTGGAGTTGGGCGCGGCTTTACCATTCCTTCGATGATTTCAGGTTCCAACGGATTCTTCCACCTGATCGCCGGGCATATCTGGAGATCATTCAGCATCCTTTTGGTTTTGGCCGAAAGAATGACCTCCCATGGAGCTTCTTTAACAAAAGAGCAGTTGCCCCTGATGTGTCCATCTTCTTAGGAGTATGCGGTTGTGGTGGGCTCACTTTCCACTTCTCAGACAACGCAAATTTGCCTTGTTGGTACTGGTCCTCGACCCATCCCTTAAAGACGAAGCAATCTTCGATTGGATGGCTCACCGTTTGGTGGTAAGGGCAATAATTGGGATTATTCACTTCGCCGGGTTGCGATGGTCTCCTTGGATTCGGCAAATTGATAAGCCTGTTGCGCATCTCCAGCTCGAAGAGCCTCTTCGTTTTATCCCATGGGAATGAGTAAGGGCATTTTATTTTCTCACTATAATAGCATCGTCTCTCTTCCAATTGATTCGTTAGTCTTGGAGCACTGAGCTATTGTTGGGTGTTCGCAACGAAGGTTGATTCCCTTTACCCTTTTCGTTCCGCGGTTCCGGCTTCGGGGGAGATGGTCTATGACCCATCTGGTCCATCTGAGCCAGCTTATCGATTAGAGCCTGGAACATGGTCGGTTTGAAGAACATCATGAACTGTGAAATAGTTGCATGAGGGTCTAGGGTGCCCACGAACATGCCCACCGCTGATGCTTCTTCGATGGGCTGTTCGCACTTCGACTACAGGTTCCACCATCGGATTGCGTACTGAACCCATGTCTCGCCCGGCTTCACCCTGGCATTGATCAATGCCGTTATTGGGGTGCGTTCACTAGCACTTGCGAATCGTTGGGTGAACAACAACTCCATTTCCGCGAAAGTTTTGACGGAATCATTTGCAAGTTCGGAGTACCACTCGAATGCCGTCTCCGATAAGCTGCCGACGAATTGGCGGAGCAAGAGCTTATCATCGCCACCAGTATTGCCGCAGAGGGCCCTGAACTGAGCGACTTGTTGATGGGTATTGCCTGTCCCCTTGTACAGATGGAATTTCGGGATCGTGTAGCCCGGCGGGTACTTTATCTGATCATACCAGCCTGGATACGGTCGCCCGGTTCTAACAATTTGCCATGCCGCTTCATTCTCCTGGTGAACTCGTATCTGCTGAGCGATATAATCGTCCAGGGCGGCCTTGGAAATTGTCTCCTCCTTGGCTGTTGATAGAGCCGGCGGAGGGTTTGATGTTTCTCCTCTATGATCTTCAATTATCACCGGAGGATCTTCGGTTGGAGGGTCCGTCTGGATCATCATGCCCACCATTACCTGGAATAGAAGGGCTATTTGCATTATATTGGCCGCTTGTTCCGCAGCCTCCTTGTCCTTCTTTATGAGCATTCTCCGAAGGAATTCAGCATCAGTCTCGTGTTCGTGACGTTGTTCCGATGAGGCCTCCAGGCTTTCTTTTGGCCCGGTAAGTGCGGCCATTGCAGTCAGTATCTCTTGAAGCTTCTGCTGTTGTTGTTCCTGAGCCCTTGTTATTGATCGGGTAAGCGGTCGGTGGCCCGCCGAAGTACAGCTTTCCTCTTTTCCGGAAGCCATGTAAACAGTATGCACCACCATGCCCCCAGACTTAGGGCGTTTAGGCTCAGTGCCTTTGACATTTGTCGAAGGTATGGGGATTTTCTCCGGCCTTCTCCCCTTACGAGCGGTCGAAGTTGAGCGGGCCGCTGCAGTGGGCACCCAAGTGGTTGTTGTCTTTTGCGGCTTAACGAGACGGTTTTCTTCCTGTCGGACTTTCAGCTTCTTCTGCCGGCGGGGATAGTCTTGATCAACCACCGACTCTCGGACTTGTCGCCAGATTTTGTAAACTTTAGAAGACAGCCGTGGAGGGGACTGTTCCGGCTTTATTTCTATGACAATCTCCACCGGTGGAGGAGATCTCTTCAGCACGGCGGTAGGAGAGTTCCTGCGCACCTTGTTCAGCAGCTCAAAGCTGTTCCCGGTCAGCAGCATTAATTTCCATAGTTGGAACCAGTGGAGTTAGCCCAAAGGGGGAGTTTCCCCCGACCTTCCTTACTCGGCGCCAGTGGCGACGTCGAGCATGTCGAGTTGTTGGGGCTGGTTCGGCGATAGGGACGACTTTTGTCTTGCCCCCTGTCCAAATGAGGCCTCGGTAGTGCCAGCCTCTTGAAGACTGATGTCTTTTGAGCAGTGGTATCCAATCTGTCAAAGACAGACCTTCGAGCAGGAACAGGAGCCGGAATAGTCAATCTTGTGAAGACCGACTCTCTGGTAGGAGAAGCCGCCTTGTCGACTTCAGGAACAGAGATGGCTATCTTCTTTGGGATGGCCACATCAGGTGTCATGGGCTTCTTGGCAGGCGCATCGGAGTTCAGGCTCAGTCTGGCGAAGACCGAGGAGTTGGAGCCGGACGACCCGTTAAAAGGGGCCGTGGTAGTAGCAAGCCGATCGAAGACCGACTTCTTAGGAGCTTCTGATGCTGGAATAGGAGCGCTGAAGCTCGCTGACGGGAGCATGGTCCCGAAAAACAATCCTGTAGTGGCTTGGGTGACCTGTTCTACCGGCATCATGAACAGGGAAGACGCCTAAGGCCCGTAAGCTATGCCCCCAGTTGAGGCAGAACGTGGGTTGCAGTTGTATGTGGAACACTTCGAGCAGGCGAACACCATTGATCTTTGCTTTCTGCACCAAGCAAAATGCCAAATCTCAGTATCTCGAACCCAAGGGCAACCAATAGCAAACCGCGATTCGTTCGCGAACACGACACACGAAGTGTGGAGTGTAAAAAGGAAAAGGTCCCACCGGGCGTGCCAGAATCTGTTCCCCTCCGAAAGACGCGGACGACATGCGGCGAACGTCTTGCCTGAAATTCGGGGCAGATGCTAATTGGTGTTATCCGTCCACCTCTCCGAAGATGCGAAGTTGATTTATGGCACCATGTATCGAAGGTTTAAAAGGATGCGGCCGATGTAGCAAACTTCGTCAGATTCCCCCTCGTTGATGAGGGGTTTTTGATTATGAGGACGCTCTTTCCTGCAGGCGCAAGCCCCTGCAGTTAATTACGCTACCACATCGCGGTAACAATTTTCTCCTTCTCCATATGGTCACTTCGTGTCATGGGTGTTTGTTTCGTTTTTGGTTGCCCGTGGATTGTATACGGAGACTAAGTTATGTTGTCGCCCGTAGGGCGTGGACTAGTCCAAATCCGTATCTTTTTTAGATTTGGGTTTGGAGGATGGGTTTAAGGATACGTTAGCCTCATTTGAGACTAAGATCAACTTAAATGTTTGTTAAGGACACGTCAGTCTAAATTTAGACTAAGATCAACTTAACGGGACCTTTTAGATTTGACAAGAGAGCAATTGGGCTCTATTATTTAGTTTAGTGACATTGCGGTCGATTGTTAGTTTAAGGTCATTACGGTCCATTGCTAGTTTAAAGACATTGCGGCTAAGGTTAAGGACATCATAGTCCGTGGGTTTAAGGACCTCACAGTCCGATGTTAGTTTAAAGACATCACGGTCGAGGTTAAGGACATCATAGTCCGTGAGTTTAAGGACCTCACAGTTCGATGTTAGTTTAAAGACATCACGGTCGAGGTTAAGGACATCATAGTCTGTGAGTTTAAGGACCTCACAGTCCGATGTTAGTTTAAAGACATCACGGTCGAGGTTAAGGACATCATAGTCTGTGAGTTTAAGGACCTCACAGTCCGATGTTAGTTTAAAGACATCACGGTCGAGGTTAAGGACATCATAGTCCCTGAGTTTAAGGACCCCATAGTCCGTGAAATGTGTGATTGTCGGGACCCGTCACCTCTTTGAAGACGTTGAAGAATTACAATGAAAAATATCAAAGGAATGGAGGGATGTACCCTGGAACCAAGGTGAGTTGGTTGAAAGAACAAATGTGCTCAGTAATAAGTTGAGGACTTATGGCCAGAATTGGGCTAAGTCCAATTAAAATGTTTTAACAATTTTTGTTCTGAATACTAAGCCTTCATTTGGGCTCAGCCTTTTTAATAATGCTAAGCATTGGGCTCTGGCATATTTTTTTCTTGATCAGAACAAATTGTGTTCTGACAGTGCGCCACATGGCGTGTCAGGCGCTTTGTGCCAATTAAAGAGCGCATTGCGCTTCTGTCAGGTAGCGCACACGAAGAGGACACGTGTCGCGCAGCGCTAGTTCATTAGCGCATTGTGCTTTTGATTTATGAGCGTTTGCACTGAATTAGGGACGCGCCCGTGAATGACGCGTGGCGCGCTTGGCGCTGAGCGCCATTCCATGAGCACAGTGCTCTGTTTTAAAAACGCAAAGCGCAAGTAGTGTCTATGGTTGACACGTGGCATGTTTTAGCGCTGAGCGCCGATCCAAGGAGCGCAAGAGCGCAGTTCATGAGTGCAAGGCACTTTTCTAAGAGCTTTCTCTTCTTTTGCAGAGGGTTTTTCTCTCTGAGACTTGAAGTTTAGGGTCCTTTATATAGGGCCAAATGATTTGTTAAATCAGTTTTGAGAGATCTTTCTCTGATTGATTTGGAATATTTCCCACCGTTAGATCTTTGAACCTAAGGCTTCTGTTTTACAGAAAATAATCTTCTTGTTTTAATAAGATTGAAAAATCTTTCCACAACAGAATTTTAGTTCTGATTAATTAATAATTTATTATTAGTAGATCTTTTGATCTGACGGTGGGGAATTTTTAATTCCAGCGCTGGCGCACCTTGCGCTAGCGCACCTACGTTCGACACATGGCGTGCAGCGCAGAACGCAGCACAACTGTGCTAGTGTATCCGTATTTGACACGTGGCTCGCAGCGCAGAGCGCAGCGCAACTGCGCTAGCGCACCTGTGCTGACACGTGGCACGCAGCGAGAGCGCAGCGCA
Organism: Agapanthus africanus; assembly: GCA_030015575.1. Lineage (NCBI taxonomy): Eukaryota > Viridiplantae > Streptophyta > Magnoliopsida > Asparagales > Amaryllidaceae > Agapanthus > Agapanthus africanus. Next base: position 130,466,919 of record CM057341.1, read on the forward strand.
ACTGCGCTAGCACACCTGTATTTGACACGTGGCACGCATTGCAAAGCGCTGGATCTGAAGCGTTGCTTTGACTTTTAAATTTTGAATTTTGAAACAAAGCTTTGCTCTGATTGGGGGTGCGCTGCCTAGGGCGCAGCGCACCTGGTGCTAACGCGTCTGCGCTTGACACGTGTCACGCAGCGTGCAGCGCACGGGATCTGAAGCGTTACTTCAACTTTTAAATTTTGAATTTTGAAACAGAGCTTTGCTCTGATTGGGGGTGCGCTGCCTAGGGCGCAGCGCATCTGGCGCTAACGCGTCTGCGCTTGACACGTGGCACGCAGCGAGCAGCGCACGGGATCTGAAGCGTTGCTTCAATTTTTGAATTTTGAAATTCAAAACAGAGCTTTGCTCTGATTGGGGGAAACAAGCCCACTTCCTCTACTAATTGCCATTTAGTATAGGGTGTTCTCTTCACAAAGTTCTTGACCTAGTGAAGAAATAGCTTGGGTTAGTGTCTCCTCGACGTAGATCATCTTCATCCTCGAAGACATCGAAGCAAGCTTGTTTGTTTCTTCATGGGAGCCTCTCTAGAGTCCGGAGTTCATGATCGCATACTACACGGAGCTATTGAAGTGAAGGACCGGTATACAAAGGTTGTATTCCTTACTCACTTCTTATTGCAAAGTGTTTGCATTTGATTTTCCGTCGATTTCTAGTTTACGATTCATGGTTAGGGTTAGCTAGAACGGCAAAATTTTGAATTTAGCATGGATGATGCCTCCCGAAACCTTGCTGCCGTCTTAGGTAACCCTGCAGGATCCACCTTTGATATGAGGTAGACCTCATGTGCTAAGGCATAATGTCTGAGCTTCGTTATTGCGAAGATCAGTGCCAGACAATGCTTTACGATGGGGGGGTATTTTTTTTCTACCACCAGGAGAACTCGACTCAAATAGTAGAGAGCTCTTTCCTTTCCCTGATTGTTTCCTGTGCCCATAGAGCGCCTAGAGAACCTTCAAGGGCCGTTGTGTACAGGATAAGGGGCTTTCCTTTAACCGGTGCGGTTAGTACCGGCGGGTTCTGCAGATATTGCTTGATTTCGTCCAGTGCACTTTGGCATTTATGTTCCTAGATGAATGGGATCCCCTTCTTCATTAGATGACTGTAGGGGCGGCATTTTTCGGAGAGGTTAGCTATGAACCGTCGGATATATGCGAGCTTTCCTTGGAGGGACCGTAATTGTTTGAGAGTTCTTGGCGTGGGAATTTCCATAATCGCCTTGATCTTTGATGGGTCTATTTCGATACCTCGGTACCATATGATGAATCCTAGGAATTTTTCTGAGGAGACTCCAAACGCGCATTTCAGAGGTTTCATCTTTAGATTGTATTTCCGAAGACGCTGAAACACTATGTTTAGATATTCCCATTGCTCCTCATACGATTTGCTTTTCACCACAAGGTCGTCAATATAGCATTCAAAAATCTCATGTATGAGGTTATCGAAGATCTTCGTCATAGCCCTCTGATAGGTAGCACCTGCGTTCTTCAGACCGAAGGGCATCACCTTATAGCAGAATATGCCTAGCGGTGTCTGGAAGGTAGTGTGCTTTTGGTCGTCGGGATGCATCATTATTTGATTGTAGCCTGAAGATCCATCCATGAAGAAGAAGACCTCATGCGTGGACGTGTTATCGATCATCAACTCGGTAACAGGGACTGGGAAGTCATCCTTCGGACAAGCTTTGTTAAGGTCCCGGAAGTCCACGCAGATGCACACTGTCCCATTTTTCTTCATCACTGGAACAATGTTCGCAATCCGGTCAGGATACTGAACTTCTTGGATGAAGCCGGAGTCAGTTAGTTTCTTGACTTCGGCGTTGATACTCATCTCGAGTTCGAGCCGCATTCTTCTTGGCGCCTGTTTGACTGGCTTGACGTCCGGCGATATAGCCAGTTTATGCACCGCTATTTTTGGATCTAGTCCCGGCATCTCGGAATAGTTCCATGCGAAGCAGTCCTTATATTGCATAAGCACATCCTTTAGTGTGGCCACCTGTGTTTTAGACAACAGCTCACTGACGAGCGTAGGCCTCGGATCGTTTGTCGTCCCTAAGTCAATTTTTTTTAAATTGTCCGCCGTGGTGTGTATCCCATCTTCCAACTCTTTTGGCGCTGGTGGAAATTTTGAGATCATCTCGTCCTCATTCTCATTTGCGAAGCACTGGAAGAGGTCGTCCATATTCTCGTACTCCCCCTATTTTGAGAATGTTATTATGTGGCAGGTACGAGTTCATTTCCAAGCTCGATGCTGATCTGGACTTACCCTCGCAATATAAGTTGTTTTTGTCTCATGCTTTCGTGGTGGGGTTACCCTCCAACTGTCGGATTGAGCAAACCTGCTTTGCTGATACTGGTTTTCGACCCAGTCTTTGAAGGTGAAGCAGTCTTCAAGGGGATGTCCTATTGCTCGGTGGTAGGAGCAATAAGCCGGGTGGTGGACCTCGTTTATTTGTTCGGGGTGCCGAGACTCTGAGAGCGTCATCATTTGATGCTTAATGACAAGGTTAAAAATTTTCCTTGTCTTGTCTTGGGGGAAAGAATATTCCTGCCCTATCTTCTTCATCAGCGATGGATTCCATCCGACCTTTTCTCGATAGCGTAGTTTCTTGGATCTGCTTTGCTATTTTCAAACATCATTCTCGTTCTTCCCCTTGTTATTGCCTTTGCGTCGAGCTTTTTCCTTGCCATGAGAGCGCACAGCGGGCTGAGGGTGAAGGGCATCGTAGTCTTCTCTTTTCGTAGACTGCTGAGTGAGACGCTGCGTCCTGGCTTTCTCGTAAATGGCCATTTCGCGGCTGTGGTCATCCCGGACCTTTTGACCTGCTTCCCTTATTAGCGTAGCAACCTGCTCTTCGAATGACGGACTTGACGTTCTTATGGCGGGATCTCGCTCTGGTTCAATGTTATGGCCATTTGGAAAAACGTTCCCCTCTTTACCAAAGCCATTTATGACGCGGCAATTATGGAATCGCTCTCGTTTATTTGACCAAACGTATCCGAGCCCAATCGTCTTCATTCTCCCGTTGGGCATCTTTCACTGAGTCCCGGGGATGTGCCAAATCTTTTTGTAGAACTGGACTTGTCGAACAGTTTGTTTGAAGGGTATGCCTTGGTATGTTAATAGCCTTTTCAATCCCTCTGTGTAATATCTGGGTAGACGGATTGGTTGAAGCCTGTCAAGCGCAAGTTCGGCACCATGCCAGACTTTTTTTCCACTCCGGTCTCCGTAGACTGATAGAAGAGGATCGCCTTTTCACCTCTTCACCTATGAGGGACGAAGAAGGTCTGCAACTCTTGTACACTGTATGCATTGAGCGCATCAAGTTCTTTATAATGTCATGGCGGGACCATGGTAAATTGTAAAATTTGATCACTCCAGTGAAGGCCTGCATTGACGGGCAAACGGAGAACACTGCGTTGACTTCGTCTTCAGAGTCACTATTAAAGACCAAAATAGGGGTAGATAGTCCTAGCCTATTGCCTTGGGGTATCCCCGAGTAGAATATCTCTTCATCCTCCTCAATATCGCTCCCAAAGATCGGGATAGTGGCGACGGCTTTTTGTTTATTCTCCTGTTTATGACATCTTTCCGTGTCTTTGAAGTCTGGTAGGAAGTACTTGGCGTCTTCATATTTGCGGACTTCATTTACGGAGAATGGGTTTAGCTCCCCCGTAACGGTGTACTCGAGCCCGTCTTTGAAATACTTCATACACCGATGTTGTGTAGAAGGGATGATGTTGTACTCATGTAACCAAGGCCGGCCGAGCAGAGCGTTGTAGCAAGTCTTGGCATCAATGACATGAAATTTGATGTCAGTGATGAGAAGCCCAAATCGTAATGTCAATATCACGGACCCCAGTGTTCGCGATGACTGGGAGTCGAAGCCGGAGGTGGTAATTTTGTCCCGGTCCAGGTGCTGAACATTCATGTGAATCTCCTTCAGCACCTTCACGTTGAGAAGGTTGACGGAGGAACCGTTGTCGATCAGGATCTTCCCTATCTTAATGCCGTGGCACTACCCGATGACATATAGAGGACGGTTATGCTCGCACGTTCCGAGGAGGAGATCTTCATCGCCGAATGTGATGTCAACTGTATGAACCTCTGCCAGCTCGTCCTTCATCTTTTCTTCCGCAAAGAAAGCTTGGAACTGATCAAGTTTTTGCAGTGCCTTGATCAGAGAATCTCGTGCCTCTTTGGATAGGACGAGATCATCCAGTATGCTCAGTTGTGAGGGTATCTTCCTCAGATGTGCCAGGATATTGTAATCCACCTTGTTTTTCTTAGGTGGGTCCTTGGCTGTGAACTCTTTGACGACTCTATCATCGAGGGCAATTTCCTCAGGGACTTTTTCTTTCCGCTTGTCTCTTTTGCTCGAACCTTTGTTTGTAGGCCCGAAATTCTTTTCAGGCAACGTACGGTTACGCAACTGAATGTTCTCTCAGTTCTTCTCCTCTTTTCCAGAGATGGATTCTTTAAAGAGAGGGTCGAGGGTTATTTCTTTCTCAGAATCGCTCCCGAATGTAAGAACTTGAGATTTTCATTTTGTCGAACTGGTATCAATCATATGACAGTTGCCATCCGTTCCTTCACGCTCGTCTGTCGTGCTTCTTTGTTGCCAACGGGTTTTGCGCTTCATCCGCTTGAAGTGTTTCCGGTGAGCAACATATCCTCACCACCATTTCTTGAAGGCATTGCACTATTCGATGGGGTGTGTGACCCTACGAGGGTATAAGCAGTAGTTCGTATGTACATCCGCTTCATCGAGGCACATACTCCCGGGAGTGTTTTCCATGAGAGGGGCAGCTTCATTCCCATTGACAGGGCTTTGGTGAACCGCTTCTCCGCTTTGATCCTGCTCTTGTTTGTAGCAGGTGTGCTTTGGCTTAGGTGGAGTGCTTTACTACTCACCCTTACTGCAGCTTCTTCATCCTGACGCTGACGCTTGGCCTTTTCGTATATGGTCGTTTCACGTTCTCGGTCAGCTTTGCTCTTTTGAAGGGCTTCGTTTAGCAGCCTGTCAATTGGGTATTCTGAAAGTTCCAGGGATTCTGGCGCCGGTCCTACCCCCAGTTCCTCTGCGTTGCTTTCCGACGCCGAGAAAGTTTCTTCTTCATTTAATAACGAATGAGAAACTATGTGGCAACTTGCTACATAATCTTCGGTTTCTCCCGACGAGCCATTTCCCTCATCATCGTCACTATCTCCGTTCTCAAGTACATGGTTGAGAAACTCTTCGAATGTGACTGGGTTCCATGCCTTCTGGTTGTATTCCTCCAGTGCATTGATGTACTTTTGCAGGTCCATGCGCTTATCGTCAGGCTGGGCGGGCTTCTTGGTCTTCTTCTTTTTCTTCGAAGACTTCGAAGGCTTGGCCTGGAGGTCTTGCATATCACTATTAGTTTTTGGTGTTGGGCACGGTATAAGCATCCCCTCAACAATCTCGGGCTCCAGCGGGCTTTTTCATTTAATCGCCGGACATGCTTGAAGATCCTTTAGCATTCTTTTAGTTTTAGCTGAAAGAACCACTTCCTAAGGAGCTTCTTCCATATATGAGCATGATGCCCCGGGCGTGTCTACCTTTTTAAGAGTGTGCCTCTGTGGCGGGTTCACCCTCCAGTTTTCGGACAACGCGAATTTCCCTTGGCGGTACTGGTCCTCTACCCAGTTTTTGAAGACGTAGCAATCTTTAATTGGGTGGCCCCCTACTCTGTGGTAGGAGCAGTAGTTAGGACTGTTGACGTCACTGGGCTGCAGTGGACGTCTCGGATCCAGCAGTGTGATGAGTTTGTTGCGCGTTGCCAGTTTGAACAATCTTCTCGTTTTATCACGGGGGAACGAGTAAGCATGCCCTAGCTTCTTTCCGAGATAATGGCACGGGCGCGAATTGCCTAGGCGAGCAACCGGTTTCTGGTCGCTTGGCTATTGTTGAGTGTTGGCAACGAAGGTTGCCTTCCCTTTGCCATTCACATTCCGAGGATCCATTTTTGAAGAGGACGGCTCGTGGCCCATCTGGTCCATTTGGGCCAACTTATCGATCAAAGCCTGGAAGATGGTTGGCTTGAAGAACATCATAAACTGGGATACAGTCACCTGAGGATTGAGGGTCCCTATGAACATGCTCACGACGGGATCTTCTTCTATGCGTTGTTCGCATTTTGACCATAAGTTCCACCACCGGATTGCATATTGAACCCGGGTCTCTCCTGGCTTCACCCTGGCATTGATTAATGCCATGATCGGGGTGCGCTCACTTACGCTGGCCAACCGCTGTGTGAATAGCAGCTCCATTTCTGTGAATGTTTTGATGGAGTCATTTGGGAGCTCCGAGTACCATTCAAACGCCGTTTCTGACAAGCTGCCAACGAACTGGCGAAGCAGCAACTTGTTGTCGCCTCCAGTATTGCCGCATAATGCTCTGAACTCGGCGACATGCTGATGCGGGTTGCATGTCCCTTTGTATACGTGGAACTTGGGGATCGTATATTCCAGCGGGTACTTGATTTGATCTTACCACCCTGGGTACGGTCGCCTGGTCTTGACGACTTGGCCAGCTGCTTCGTTGGCATGATGATCTCATATTTGTTGAGATATGTAATCATCGAGGGAGGATTTGGAGATCGTTTCCTCCCTAGCTGCTGATAAAGCCGGAATAGGGTTTGATATTTCCCCTCTATCATCCTCGAATATTATCGGCGGGTCTTCAGTTGGAGGTTCTGGCTGGATCATCATTCCAACCATTTCTTGGAACAGGAGCGCCATCTGTTTTATATTAGCCGCTTGTTCTGTGGCCTCCTTATCCTTTCTCTCCAGCACCCTTCGCAAGAACTCCGTATCGGTCTCCTGCTCTTCGCGCTCTTCGGACGCTGCTTCCAGGATTTCTTTCTGCCCGGTGAGTGCTGCTATTTTCTCCAGCATCTCCTGGAGCTTTTGTTGCTGCTCCTGAGCTTTCTTCAATGACCGAGTTTGCTGCCGATGAGCCACGGAAGCATGGCTCTCCTCTTTTCCGAAAACCAAGTAAACCGTGTGCACGATCATGCCCCCAGACTTGGGACGTTTGGATCCATCACCATCGGGATTTGCCACCGGCGGTGGAAGATTCTCCGGCCTTCTCTTTTTGTGGGAGGTCGAAGTCGAAGGAACCATTGTAGCTGGAGCCTGTGTGAAAGAAGTCCCTCACTGCATGGTGGAGGGATGATTTTCCTCTTGTCAAACCTTCATTTTCTTCGGTTGACGAGAGTAATGCTTGTTGCGCACAAAATCTTGAACTTTCCACCACACCCTATGGATTTTGAAGGATAGCCGCAGAGGGGGCTGCTCCGGCTTCGCCTGCTTCATGCTTTTGGCCGGTGGTGGAGATTTCTTCAACATTGTGGTTGGGGAGCTCTTCCGTACCCTGCTAAGCGGTTCAAATCTGTTCCCAGTTGGAACAGCAGTGTCAACATCCACCGTTCGAGCTGGTGGAGTAAGACCAGAGGGAGAGTTGCCCCCAGTTTTTCTCACTCGGCGCTAGTGGAGACGTCGAGCATGCCTTGCAGATGGGATTGCCTCAATTTTGGGAGTGGCTTCGTCATGCCTCCTGCTTTGGTGAAGGGTTACTGTTGGTGCCAGCCTGTCGAAGACTGACGTCCGTTGAGAGGGGACGATCAATCTTTTGAAGGCCGACCTTCTGGTAGGGGAAGCACTTTTGATGACTTCACCTGCCGGTGCTGGAAAGACTATCCATTTCGGGATAACCCCTTCAGGTATTGCGAGCCTCTTTGCGTGCCCACTTGAGCTTTGGCTCAGCCTGTTGAAGACTGAGGTAGTAGACTTGGACGATCCATCGAGAGGGGCCATGGTGGTTGCAAGTCGATTGAAGACTGACTTCTTTGGAGCTTCCTGTGATGGCATTGGGGCGCTGAAACTCGCTGGCGGGAGCATGGTCCCGAAGAACAATCCAGTGGTGGCCTGAGTCACATGTTCCATTGGTATTGAAAAGATGCAGGCCACATTTTGCAAGTATGTCACTCCGACAGCAGGGACGGAGTGGGAGTTGCTATTGCAGGTACACTTGGAAGCCATTGATCTTCTTTTCTCTGCACAGGAACAAGATACTAAATCTTAGTACCTCGAATCTAGGGGAAACCATAGTAAACTGCGATTGGTTCACGAACATGACACACAAAGTGTGGAGTGGAAAGAGGAAAAGGTCCCACCGGGCGTGCTAATGCATCTGTTCACCGCCGAAAACAGAGACGGACCACGTAGGTCATCTTTCCTGAATTTTGGGGGCAGATGCTATTTGTATTTATCCGTCCACCTCTCCGAAGATTCCAAGTTGATTTATGGTACAGTATATAGGAAGTTTGGACGGATGCGGCCGTTGTAGCAGACTTCTTCAGATTCCTCCTCGTTTGCGAGGGGTTTTTGATTGTGGGGATGCTCTTCCTTGTAGGTACAAGCCCCTGCAGTTAATTACGTTATCGCATTGCGATAACAACTTTCTCCCCCTCCAGAAGTTCACATCATGTCGTGTGCGTTTGTTTTATTTTTGGTTGCCCGTGAATTGTATACGAAGACTGATTTATGTTGTCGTCCGTAGGGCGTGGATTAGTCTAAATCCGTATATCGTAGATTTGAGTTTGGGTTGATTTATGGATCGTTTATCTGTTTTGAGACCAAGATCGACTTAAATGTTTACGAGCAGTTAGGGGCTCGATTGGTTTTTTGTTAAGGATACGTTAGCCCAATTTAAGACAAAGATCTACTTAACACGGTTTTATGATCATTTTTGTTTCGTATCCAGCAAGAGAGCACTTGGGCTCTGTTGTTTTAGTTTAAGGACTTTTCGGTCCCTTATCGCCATTTTGAAGGTGGGATTTTAGTTTAATGACGTCTCGGTCCATTGTTGCCATTTTGGAGGCAACGGTTAGTTTAAGGACGTTTCCGTCCATTGATCACTATTTTGGAGGTGAGATTTTAGTTTTAAGGACGTTACGGTCCGTTGTCGCCATTTTGGAGGAAATGTTATAGTTTGATAACGTTTCGGACTGTAGATCGCTATTTTTGAGGTGAGATTTTAGTTTAAGGACGTTACGGTCCGTAGATCACCATTTTTGAGGTGAGATTTTAGTTTAAGGACGTTACGGTCCATTGTTAGTTTAGGGACGTTACGGTCCGTTGTTTATCTTGCGCGCACGTGTATTTATTATATGTCGGGATGAGCAACGATGATATGGGATATATCAAGTTTGGGATGTTGTTTGATTTGGGATGTACACGTCAGTTTGGGTAGTGCACCAAAGAGCTGTTGGTTGTCGGGACCCGCCATCTCTCTGAAGACGTTGAAGAATTACAACGACATATATCAGAGGTGTAGAGAGATGTACCCTTGAACTGATTCCCATATTTGAGGGAAAAGGGATTAATGGTAAATCCGGGAACCATCAGTCGTATTTTGAGACTAAGATTTTCTCAGGGGAATGTGGGACGAATATCGTTTTAGGATATTATCGGTTGGAAGATCGATATCCGTATTTGGAACTAAGATCAGTTTGGGAAGTGAACCAATGGGCTCGGTTGATCTGAATTAGGGACCTAGCCAACTTGGGCTTGGTCCACTCAGTTTTCTTTTTATTTGAAAACAAGTTCTAAGCACTTTTTTGGGCTCAGTCCCCTTTTGTGCAAAAAGTGTTAAGCACTTATATAAGTTCTGACGCTCACACGTGCAAAGCACATGAGACGCTAAGCGCCAGGCGCTACTTAATGAATGTTAGGTACTATAATTCTGTGGCTCCCACGTGAGGGACACGTGAGGCGCTAGGCGCCGCTCACTGAGTGCTAAGCACGCCTTTATTTTGGAGCGCCCATGTGAGAGGCAGTGGGCCGCCAGGCGCTGGACGCAGGGCGCTAGGTGCCGGGCGCCAATCACTGAGTGTTTGGCACTCCTTTATTTTGGAGCGCCCACGTGAAAAACATGTGGGGTGCTAGGAGCTGGATGCCAATCACTGAGTGCTTAGCACTCCTTTATTGAGTGGCGCCCACGTGAGGGTGTTTACTTGTATATTTTGTTCTGAGGAGTTTAATTTCCTTGTTCTTTTCTGATTCTTTGATCTTCAAGAACAAGTTCGCCCCGATGAGACTTAAATTCTCAACTTGTGGAAGACTTGTCTTATGGATCTCAGATCCAGGGAAAGAACCGAGTTCTTCCTTTTAAAAGGGTTAAACCCTTCGAGATGCTCTGATCTCTCTTCTTCTTCTTTTTATTTACCTAGAGCTTTTTCTGAGAAGGGAGATCTCCTTCTTTCTTTCTTTTTGAAGCTTTTTTCTTTGTTTTTCTCGAAGCTTATGGGGGTTGATGTCTTGGGTCTTTTATATAGTAGAGGCAAGTCTATTGATTAGTTGAAGAAATCTCTCATTAAGAGATCCTAATTGATTTGGGGATTTTAACCACTATTGGATCTTTGATCCTTAGGCTTCTGTTTTACAGAAGGTATTTTCTTATTTTTAGGAAAATATTTTCCCATACAGAATTTATTCTGTAGATTGGTGATTCTTTAATCACCATTGGATTTTTAATCCAACGGTACTCTGTTTTACAGAGGGCAATCTTTCTTGTTTAGAAAGATTTGAGGAATATTTTCTCTCAACAGAATTTAATTCTGTATCCTGATGATTTATCATCTTCGTTGGATCTTTGATCCAACGGCTCTGTTTAAAAGAGAGTAGAATTTAATTCTACAAGGCGACGGCGCTTACGTGCTGTGCACTTGTGCACTGCTCAGATATGAGTTTTTAACTCTGGCGTCGGCACCCTCATGGAAGGCATGTGAGGCGTTGCCTCTTGAGTTTTGAATCTTTTATTGGGCAAACACCCATCCCAACCGTTTTTGAAGATGAGTCCGCTCTGAAGATGGGCCGGCATTTGTTATCGATCGAAGCCCGACGAGCGCAATTGATCAGAAAAGAGCAGCGACTCGAGAAGACCTTACTTCAAGCTCCCTGGCGTATTGGTATGCATATATATTTTTTTACGTCTCTTTTGGTAATTAATTGTTAATACTTGCACCTCATCTTATCTTTACAAAAAATTTGTAGGGCCTTCTGCAGCAGGCGTAGTCTTGAGTCCGGATCGCGCCATAGATATAGATTCTACGAATATTTCCTATGAAACACCGAAAGGTGTATAAGAGATTACTGGAGCTGCTATTTAAACCTTCTATTGTGGGAGTTGGCGTCTTCTATTATGGACTTTTCTCCGAGGAAAACCTTCAGGCGTTTACTTGACATGGCGACCCCGCAAGCGATACCTCCTCAAAGCATAGTCCTTTCTTCTGGCCAAGGTTGGTATTCTTTTGCCTTTTCGTTTTATATTTTCATAATGATGCAGATGCGCCTTCTATTTAAACCGCAGTCCTAGAAGCTGACAACGAAGTCAAAATTCTTGACGGACCTGGGGATTTCTCAAACCCGCCTTCCGTGGATAAGTGACACTTTAGCATTGGCGTTCTTTTACTTGTTCTATGTTTAGAAAAGCAACTAACCATCTATGTATGCTTACAGCTTTGCCGATCCTGAACCCCTTAGAATCTTAGATCTCCATGCCATCAGGCCATTACGCCCGACATGTGTCTGAGAGGATGGCAAAACAGAGCATTCATTCACTGGCGATTCTCATCGAAGATCTTCGTGCTGGTAATCCTGTCACGTCCGAAGAATTCGCTGTTGAAAGCAACACTTTTTGTCTGTTCTTGCCACTTATCATGGCAAGGCACTATTGCGTACTTGGGTCGAGTATTGGCGTTGAACGGAGGCCTGCCTACATGGGATTGAATGCGTATGCCTTCCTTCTGACATCTTGTCTGTAAAGACCAGCCTGCGTGGATGGATCAACCGATGCACAGCCAATCTCCAGTCATGTGAGAAGTGGCTCAACCGGAAGTTTTCGGCGAGGGAACTGGCTTCAAAAGCTTTAGAGGAACTTCAAGACCAACTCACCGCCAAGACTATTCGTGCTTATGAAATTTGGCGAGTTCCTCAGGAGGCCATAACGAAGGTGGTAGCACTTGATAAAGCCGTTATTTTTACATGCGAGATGGTCGAGGCCCATAAAGCTGCCGAGAAAGAGCTTGAAAGTTGATTTTCTTTATATCAGAACCAACATGCATAGGCAGGGACTCAGCTCGCGACGTTGATAGAGCTTGAAGCGGAAGTCCGGCGGAAGAATGACGAACTTTCTGGCTTAGTGAACCGCCCACCAGCGTAGAAATTTTTGTCGCTGTATATTTTCTTCTTTTGTTCTTTTTTTTATCTTTTATTCATTTTGATTTATGAATAAAAGAAATATTTCATTTCATACTTGTGCCTCTCTGTCTTGACTTGACGTAAAGTAGTTTATGTACTTATTTCGGAGTTTGTAGTTTATTCACTCGTTTCGGAGTTTCTAGTTTATGTACTCATTTCGGAGTTTGTAGTTTATTTATTCCTTTCGGAGTCTCTTGTTTATGTACTCATTTCGGAGTCTCTAATTTATGTTCTCATTTCGGAGTTTGTTTAGTTTACCACCCTGGGGTTTACAGGCAAACTTGTCCTAACGTTGTATATAGATAACCTCCATTCTTTGCGACAGAGGTCCATTAGGTTTTGTGGTACTAGGGCTTTGGTCCATGGTACCGTCGCGTTGGCTGATGTATTCCTCGATATGCGGTCTTTAAGCTGTTGTTCGAGTAGCCCCGCGGCTGTCGTGTCTCTGATCGTTTCGGGGGCTGGACAATACATCTTCAAGTAATCTCCTTAGGCTATATCACCGTCGGAAGGGCAAGCATCAGTAATTTGCCATGTCGCTTTTTACCTGAGGTTAGGCTCAATTTGGATGCCCGATGAGTCATAACCACTCCGCGCTGGTGTGGGATGATCTCTGATAGTCTCTTAGGTTTCATATAAGTTGTCGTCAAGACCCTAAAGCTGGGAATATGACGTTGCTTCATTTTTGTTTGACAATGTCATGCCATTTGTTTTCTGAAGTAGGGTAGACATCTGTTGGACCTCTATGCTGTATGTATTGCAGTTGAAGTCCGGAGCTAGGAATATGCCTTTGCTCTAATTTTATTTAGCTCGTTGGAGCTTTGTTGACGTCACGTCTGCACCTTGATGGAATGAGAATGTCACGCCCCGCTTCCTAGTGTACGGGTAGAGGACGCGACGAAGCCGCTACGTATTTACTCAGAAGTAAACACGCTAAGCGTATCTAAGAAATATAAAATAAAATGTACACAAGAGACAAGATGTAAATGAACAACAACTTTATTTATTAAACATTCATTTTACAATACAACTGAAATGAAAATACATGGAATGAAAGTAATGCCTAAACAATGGAAAAACAGAAATGAAAATGAAATGTAATGTACAAGTGAATCTAAAACTCTGGGTCTTTAGTAAACTGATCCAAGTCCTCGCTGCTGGGCTCGATTTCCAGTGAGTCCGAATCACCTGATGACATTCTAAAGAAGAAGAAAGAAAATGTCGTCAGCGAACAAATCGCTCGATAAGTCCCAAGAGTAAGTAAAGACAGAATAGACAGAAAGAGAATGTAACTTTTAAAGTTGTATTATATTGTTAACGCTGTTGTTTATAGCTTGGTATAGAAGAGGCCAGTGTATACGAGAGAAGTCTCACTATCCCGGAGACTAAGGTATACGGAGTACGAGGAACCATTCAGCCACGGTAAAACGGCAATGGAGATTCAGGTTAGGTGTCTTATGGTTGCAGTCTCATGCCACTTCTAACACCTTCCGTACCAATCTACCCCTTAGAAACCCTGCGTTGTCTTGATAGTATTGATTGTATTATATTTTCTTGTAAATTGTATAGATGGATGACTTTCCGAAACCATGATATCGGTAATGGAACAGATATAATGGAAGAACATGTAAATGGAATATATCCATGGTTCGGTTCGGTCAATACATATTGATATAAATTGAATAGATTGGTTCATATTAAATCATGTTGTATTGTAGTTTGTACTTGAATCACATTCAAGTCAGATTGATTAGATTGAGACTCAGTCTGAGTCAGACACTTTTAAAAGAACTTGAAATCCTGATTGTTTTGGTGGTAGCGGTAACTGCTGCACATGGACGGCAGGATTTGTGTCTTTTTCCAAGACAATTACCGTGTTGATAACACCGTTTGTTAAGTTGTCTACCTTAAATAGGCAAGCACCCATATCTCCAGCTCCCTGAGGCTCAAGAGACTGGTCCCGCTTAAACCAATGTTTACTAGGGTCCTTATTATAATTTAGTATAACTTGAGGGGGTTTTATGTAAAATAGTTTTGGTATAACTTCGAAATACACCTTAAGCATTTAATTATCGTCTTTAGGGTTTTCATTGATGTATATTTTATAAATGTGACATTTCTAGTAAATAAAACCTAATTTCATAAAATATGTTATTTATTTGTAATATGAATAATATTTTTAATTATCATGGTAGTTTCATGTAATATTTGAATTCTTTTCTTGAGTTTTGGAAACATGGAATAATATATATATTTAAAATATGTATTTTTGGTAATAATTATATATACATATTTAATGAAAATAATTTTATTTGTTTTCTTGTAAAAATCTCATTTTTCTAAAGAAAAATGTATAAAAATTCCATCGTGATCGAATGCTCCTTGCGGAAGTCTGCATCTCGCTCTACTAAGTTCGAGGATGTGCGATAATCCGCACCATCCCAAACAGGGTCCCCAAAATGGGTTGTAGAGGCTCAATTGCATGGAAAATTAAATACACTTTTTTTTAAAGAAAACAGTTTTATAAGTTAAAAGGATTTATTTGTAAAGTCGTATTTCCCGTATCCTATTATCCCAAGATTCATCGTGCTATGATAAATATGTGTGTTATGAGGAGATAGGTCATTACCTCATGGACTATCTAAACGTATAGCAAGGAATTATGATGGTTTATATCGAAACTAAACTATATGGTATTTTTTCTGAAAAAATATAATAAAAGTTACAAAAATGATTATTTTGATGTGAAAGTTGTTTTGTTGAGTTTGTTAATGTTTAATAATTAATATATAAGAATATGGTTTTATCTTGTTAAAGAAAAGTGTAGTTTTTAAAGAAAACCGAATCGGAAGTCGGACTCCGCTTCCGTCGGGTTTTAGAAATGGAACTTTTTTAAAGAATAAGATGAGAAGGGGAAATGGGACTTACTAGCTTATAAGTTAGAGGGGAGAAAGAGGAAGAGTGGGGAAGCGTCGGTGCGTCGTTTCGTCGCCGGAAACTCCATGGGTTGTTGCCGGAACATCGTCAGAGTTTCGCCCTTCGTTAACTCCACTTGTACACTATATGGACTTGGAAATTTCTTGAGATTTTTGGCAGAGGTTTGTGAGTGGGTAGGGATGATATGAGGGTGGAATTTATAAGAAAAAATTAGGGTTTAAGGGTATGAAAATGCATTAAAATGAGGTTAAATGGGCATTTTATTGCTTTCTAGAAATAATCAGAGTAAACAAGTAGTGTGGGCTTAATGGGGTAGCTGAAAGGTTGCAGGGGTAGAAGTTTGGGGGCAATACCTTCGGTTTAGACCCGCGGTGTCGGTTCTTTGTGTGGGTGTCGCCAGTTTTGTACCGTCGGGTGGGGCTAGGATTTAGGCCACGTGTCGGGGTCGCTTCAATTTCCATCGTGCTTATGTTTATTTATTCTGCAACTTACCCTATTGCGTGTGTTGCATGTGTAGACTCTTGGGCTTCAAAAATGTTAAAAGAAAATTAAATAAAAAGATTATGTGGCTGATGGGATTTAAACTCTGGTTCTATGGTTCAGCAGTGCAAGGACTTACCAGTGAGATACAAGCTCCTTCTTGCTGTTCTAAATCAAAAAAAAATTACATATAGCTTTCACAGGAATTTTAAATACCCCAATTGTACATTAACTTTAAATGAAATTTATGTACACTGAAATTGGAGTTGTTACAGTCTACCTTCCTTACAAAAATTTCGTCCTCGAAATTTATAATTTATTTTAAGGACTAGTTTACAAATAAGTGAGGATATATTGCACGCATCTCATCTTTCCTTTCCCATGTCGATTCTCCTGGCGTGTCTTTCCTCCACATCACTCGAACCAAATTGACTTACTTATTCCGAAGTGACTTCACCTTTCTATCCAGGATCTCAACAGGTTGTTGCTCACAAGATAAGTCGGGCTGTATAGTGAGCTCGGAATGATCGAGAATATGGCTGGGGTCACTCACATACCTTCTGAGTTGGGATATGTGGAATACGTTGTGCACTCCTTCCAATGAAGGTGGAAGTGCTAAGCGATAAGCCACTTCACCAACTCGTTCGAGTATCTCGAACGGTCCAATGTACTTTGGACTTAGCTTACCCCGTCTTCCAAACGAATCACTCCGCGGCTCGGGGATATCTTAAGAAATACGTGATCTCCCGGATGGAACTCCAAATGACGGCGCTTTGCATCAGCCCAGTGCTTCTGTCGATCTTGGGTTATGCGCATTCTTTCCCTGATAGTACGAACTACGTCAATAGTTGCTACTATCATCTCAGGTCCAAAGAGTTCTCTTTCTTCGATGTCGTCCCAACTTAATAGCGATCAACATTTCCTTTCATAAAGTGCTGCAAAAGGTGTCATTCCGATGCTTGCTTGGTAGCTGTTGTTGTATGAAAACTCCACAAAATGTAGGTGATCTTCCCACGATCCTCCGAAATCTAGCATACATGCTCTGAGCATATCTTCCAAGATCTGAATAGTTCGCTCAGATTGACCATCAGTTTGTGGATGATAAGCCGTGCTGAAATTCAGACTTGTTCCCAAGCTCATTTGCAGATTTTGCCAAAACTGCGATCGAAATCTAGTGACACGATCGGAGACAATGCAGACCGGTACTCTCTGAAGTCTCACAATCTCTTGTATGAGTTCATGGGTATCAGAGATAGTACATATTTTGAGATTTTAAAATCTTACGTAGATTCTTACCTCCATGTACTTCCTTGCTAATGTCTCAGTTGATTGGCCAACTCGAAATGGGATAAAGTGAGCCGACTTCGTGAGTCGATCCACAATAACCCATACCGCATCGTTACCCTTTGTGCTGCGAGGGAGTGCAATCATAAAATCCATTGTGAGGTGTTGCCACTTCCATTCTGGGATAGGTAACGGTTGATGTAATCCAGCAGTCCTGTGATATTCAGCCTTTACTTGCTGACACATCAAGCATTTAGCGACGCTTCTGGCTACTTCACGCTTCATTCCATGCCACCAGTAATTTTGACACAGATCCTTGTACATCTTTGTACCTCTACGGTGTACCGAGTTGGGAGGGCTGTGAGCTTCTTTCATTAACTCTTCCCGAACAGAACCTTTTGGTACACAAGGTCTGCTGCCGTATCTTAAAGATCCGTCTTCATGAATGATGAAGTCTGTTCTGAGTCCATTCTCTACTTATTCCCTGATCTTTTGCAACTTGACATCACTTGCTTGGGCTGCTTTGATCTGATTGAGAATGGTAGATTGAACTTGTAAGTTCATCAAACTTGAAGCGTTACCTGGCATGGCCGCTTCAATCTCCATTTGATGCAAGTCTTATTGAAGCTTCCACTGAGCGGTGAGATTCATTGCTAATGGTTGGCGACTAAAGGCATCAGGTACTACATTCACCTTTCCTGGGTGATATTGCAGGTTGATGTCAAAGTCCTCCATGAGTTCTAACCATCATCTCTGCCGCATATTAAGCTCCTTCTGAGTAAACACATATTTCAGACTCTTGTGATCTGTGTATATGTTCACTTGTTCACCAAGAAGATAATAGCGCCAAATCTTTAGAGCAAAGATAACGGATGCCAATTCCAAATCATGCATCGGGTAATTGCGCTCATGAATTTTCAGCTGTCTTGAAGAATAAGCCACAACCTTACCGTGCTGATGTAGAACACATCCTAATCCCTTACCGGATACATCACAATGCACTTCGAAACCTCCAAATTGGTCACGCATAACGAGAATAGACGCTGATGTCAATCTTGACTTGAGTTCTACGAAAGCTTGTTCGCATGCTTCTGACCACACAAATTCTTCATCTTTACGTGTGAGCTTGGTCAGGAGTGCTGCTATCTTCGAAAAGCCTTCAATGAACCTTCGGTAATATCCAGCTAGACCCAAGAAACTTCGAATGTCCTTCACTGAATTCGGTGTCGGCCATTCGCTTACTGCTGAAACTTTCGCTCGATCCATAGAGATTCCTTCGCCCGATACAATGTGTCCGAGAAAAACAACTTGATTTAGCCAAAATTTGCATTTTCTATACTTGGCATAGAGTTAATGCTGTCGTAGGGTTTCCAGGACAATTCTCAAGTATTCAGCGTGTTCTTTCCGACTCTTAGAATACACCAGGATGTCGTCAATGAAAATGACAACAAACCTGTCTAGGTACTCCCGGAAAACTTGATCCATCAGGTTCATGAATATTGCTGGTGCGTTGGTCACTCCAAATGGCATCACAAGAAATTCGTAATGACCAAAGCGAGTTCTGAATGCCGTTTTATGGATATCAGATTTCTTGACCTTCACTTGATGATAACCAGAACGAAGATCTAACTTGGAGAAAACACAAGATCCACTTAACTGATCGAATAAATCGTCGATGCGCGGGAGTGGATACTTGTTCTTTATTGTTACTTCATTCAAGGCTCTATAATCAATGCACATTCTGTATGAACCTTCCTTCTTCTTCACGAGCAGAACTGGAGATCCCCAACTTGAAGTGCTAGGAAGAATCCATCCTTTCGCCAATAATTCGTCCAACTGAGTTCGGACCTCCTTCAAACCTTCCGGACTTAATCGATACGGTGCTTTGATCACCGGTTGTGCTCCTAGTACTAAATCGGGAGGCAAACTCGATATATCGCTAGTTCAAGAGCTCGATCGGGAGGCAAACCTGATATATCGTCAGGAAACACATCTTCGAACTCTTGAACTACTTCTGGATTTGATCCTTCCTCCGCTTGAATTGCCACAATCGCTGCCTTCTTTGGTTTCGCCTTGTATGTACTTGGCTCCAAAGTACGGTCTCCACTTTTCAAATAAAAGACCGGATGCTCTAGAATTTTAAATACTACCCTCCTTTGACGACATTCAATGGTAGTGTAGAATGTTCCGAGCCAATCAATACCTAGAACCACATTGAAGTTCGGTATGTCCAGCACTTTGAAGTCAGCATAAAATTCTCCCCTGCAGACGACCACTGGAAACAGGCTGTATCCTATTATTGCCTTTAGAACGCCGTTCCATAAACTGACATTCCAGCTAGATATAAGCGGTGTGACTGGAATCGCATAAGTTCGGACAAATAGTTGCGACATAAACAATGAGATGCATCAGTATTGAATAGTGCGAGTGGAGGGAGTGAGGCTACTAAGATTGTACCTAGGTTATGTGGGATATGTTTTGGGTATAAGGGAAATAATATATAGGTATGTCTATGAACTGAAAGAGAATTTGAAAGGGAAGTGTTACCGGTAATGACTTGGCCGGTGGCTTCAGCCTCTTCCACAGTCATCGTGAAAGCCTGTCGCCTCGGCACATTCCTCCTTCCAGAGCATTTCTCTGTCCGTTCCTTGGTCCTTAAGGTGGGTTCCTTTGATCTTGATGGAACTGATGAGGAGGAGGTGCAGTCGGTCCTTATGGAGGTGGAGCAGGTGGTGCAAGTCTCGGAGCAGGCGCCTGTATGGCTGAACGCTGCGGGTATGTGATTGCTGGCCTGGGTGAGCATTTGGGTTATGTATTTGAGGACAAGACCCAATATCGTGAGTAGCTGATGCAGGGTTGCCTAGCACGGCAGCAAAGTTTCGGAAGGCATCATCCATGCCAAATTCAAAAATTTGCCGTTCTAGCTAACCCAAACCCTAGAATCGTATACTAGAAATCGACGGAATGTAAATGCAAACACATTGCAATTAAAAGTGAACAAGAAATACAACCTTTATAGACCGGTCCTTCACTTCAAGAGCTCCATGTAATAGTCTCTTCGCTGCAATCGTGAACTCCGGACTCTAGAGAGGCTCCCTTGAAGAAACGAACATGCTTTCTTCAAAGTCTTCGAGGCCGAAAATGATCTACGTTGAGGAGACACTAACCCAAGCTATCTCTTCACTAATCATGGAATTAGTGAAGCAAACACCCTATACTAAATGGCAAGTAGTATAGGATGATGAAGTAGAAAGTGGGCTCACTCTAGAATTGATTTTCTCACGCCAATTCTTCACATAGAAAAAACCTAGCAAGCTTTTTTCCTTTTGTTGAAGAAGAAGAAGAATGAACTCATATGAAATTATTCAAGTGACAATGGAAACCTTATGTGAGTTAACATCATATGTTAACCTTTGTAGAGAGTTAACCATGGCTAGGTTTAATTGGTTAGGTTTATAAATATCTTAAGGCAAAACAAAACTTATGGACTTTAGTCAAAGCAAATCCAAGCTTCTCAAAGCTTCTTGCCATGACAAAAGAATTTAGTTTTGAATTACTTAATCCATTAAAAACCCTAGGATTAAACCAAGCATGGTGTAAGTTACACACACACCCAAGTTTCATGTATCATCAAACATGACACAAAACATGAACACAAAAATATATCACATATATTCAATGTGCACAAAATGAGAAAAAAAAATCATAAGTGAGCTTAATATTAGTTAATGTAATGTAATATATCAAATATATAATTATAAATTAAATTATTAAATCAACTCTTGATTTAATTATCCGGCTATATCATATATAACCAACTAATATCAAATGAATCAACTTATCGAATCAACACTTGATTCGATAAACCGACTATATCATATATAACCGACCGATATCTCTTATCGCGAGAATAGAATACGGTATCACATATCGTATTAATCTCGGTCCTACACATATCACATATGCGCTCCTACTCCGTTTCGCTTGAGCCAGGAAACCTCTGTGTAGGACTCTAAAGACTCGTCAATACGCCGGCAGTAGATGATGATCATATCAAACACCCAAAAGACGCAAACGGTCTGCTAAACGTAACGTCCACCCGAGCATTGAGCGATCAGAAAATCAACCAGTAAGCCTGCTCATAATCCTGCGAATCCAATCAGTAACACTACCGTACAGTCCGGTCTTTTCGTCTGATATGTCGCATATCTCGTCTAGGGGTGGTAAACGTCAGACCCCAGTAACTCGATAAGTCGTGCCGATGTGAGGCTCATAACGGGTCGAGAAACTACTGATAACACTTACCAGTATATCTCTGAAGCAGCCCTGGCCAGGGACTTCCTGTTATATCCAATCGAGCACAGCGCAACATCAACCCCCAATACCGGGAGAGACGAAACCCCTCCTATCGCTCATTGCCTCCATGTGATTCGGGACTGTACCCAAAAGCCACCGTTTTGCACATTCTCTTGAACGTGGTAATGTGGAAATAAAAGCACAGTGGGAATCACACAAGACTCTATGACGATCTCAGGTCTACAGACTAACCTGAACCAGTGTCACCAGAGAACTGCCATCTGACGTGAGGTATAATACCATCTGGGAGTTCTCGGCGAGTCCGTCAAGGGTACCCAGTCTCCACTAAGCACCCGTATACTGTCTCTGATGTCAAACACCAATGGATATGGGATCATCTATCGCCCATCTACATGGGTCGAGAAGGTATACGCTAGTCTACTCTGGTATATCGATACCCGGTCTCGATACACCAATGACTAAGAACATTTGAAGGATGTACCTAACGACTACTCTGTCCCTACTAGTATGATCAGCATCATAATCATGGTAGTCAAGTACTCATCTTAAGGGCTTTATCAACAAGTATCATAGAGACAATCAGTGTACATGTCAAGATAAAGAGCAACCACATAGCATACTATCATGTCGAGCATTCCTCCCTATATATGTCCAAGCATCCACAACAATATACATCGTATGTACAGTAACGGCCTCTTGGACACGCATATAACTAACAATCTCCCACTTGCACTAGGGCCACTTGTTGTAGTATCCCATACCAAACAATCAGTAGTGGTTGAAGTATCTCATAATCAACCATCCCATAAAAGTCTCTCCTGGGAATAGGCCTTTGTGAGTGGATCCGCCATGTTCTCTTCTGTGTCTACTCTCCTAACCTCGATCTCCCTGGAGATCAACCATCTCCATGATCAGTTGATACTGCCTAAGAATATGTCTGGATCACTTATAGGACAGGGGTTCCTAGGCATAAGCCACAACTCCATTTTAATACAATGGTAGGAATGAAGTTCATCTCATGAACTTATATATACCCAGACTTCCTCTTTGGTAGTATCGTTGGTAGCAATGTATCCATCCTTTATCGTCTAGTTTTCCACGGTATCGAGCTTAGAACTCTTCTTACATACCGTCCTTCTACTGAGGGTAAAGATAATACCTGTAACTGACATTCAGTCGACCTTACCACCCTGGAAGTTATCCAGCGATTCTCCCCAGGATCGATTGATACCATCTCACTACACCTAGTGAGAATCCTAACATCCACTTAGATCTATCTCATAGATCCAAAATCCAGGATTTAGGAGGTATCACCTTGATCCTATATGGAGAATCATTGTGATAAGAGGAGATTGACCGAGTGTAGCATAGGAAACTCCTTTCCTATCAAGAGTATGTTATCCATGTACAATACGAGGATCACCACCATACTCCTTACTACCTTTTTGTATATACAAGGTTCATCAACCATTTTGATGAAGTCAAACGCTTTGACTAACACATCAAAATAGATATTCCAACTCCGCGATGACTGCCTTAACCTGTAAAGCAACTTGCATACGTTTCCGCTGCTCCCACTGTCAACGAAGCCCTCTGGCTGTGTACTTATAAACGCCCTCTTCTAAATCACTATTTTGAAAAGCTGTCATGACACCCAAACGCCAGATATCGTAGTTATGGTATGTAGCAGTGGCAAGTAGAATCCGGATGGACTTAAGAATAAGGACTAGAAAAGGTTTCATCATTATCCACACCTGGTTGATGACGAGAACCTTTTCAAACAAGTCTTAGTTTTGAAAGTCTCAACTTTTCCACGTACACCAAGTAATCTTCTCAAGATATACTTGCTCCTGATGGGGATTTAACCCTTCAGATAAAGCAATCAAAGTCCATACTTTGTTGTTCTATATGGATTCCATCTTAGATCGCTTAGCATCCAGCCATCCTCACGGAGTCTCCATTCCTGATAGACTGCTCGAAACTAGTTGGGTCATCATCTCATGATGCAATCGTTACTCCGACTGTCATAGAGAAAAACGAAGTATCTCTCAGGTGGGTGAGGAACCCTACCAGATTGGCGGAGAGGCTGAGGTTCGTCGGGAACTATTGAATCCTACGGTTCTACCAAATCATCAGCTGTAGTTTATATAGCTGAAACTCCTTCCAGTTCTACCTCACGACCACAAATTTGTTTCCAAAATAAATTCCTTTCCTAAAAAGGTGGCATGCCGAGAAATAAAACACTTTTTGTTTCTCGGTGCGGTAGAAGATATTCCCTTGCGAATACTTGAGATATCCAACAAATTTCCACAGAACTGATATTGCCCGAACTTGTCCAAATTTTGCTTTTGGCATAGGCCGGACAACCCCAAACCTTAATATCCTTAGGAGATGGGCTTTTCCCATACCATATCACATATGGAGCAGTAGGCATCTGATTTGGTTGGAACACTATTCATTAGGTATGCAGCTTCATAAGTGCATAACTCCCAAAAGTAAATAGACAACTCGGTATTACTCATCATAGAGCATATCTTATCACATAGGGTGCGATTGCTCCACTCCGATTTACCAACGTGTTGTGGTGTATATGGAAGAGTAATACTGAGAGAGAATCTCATTCTCCTGTAGAATTATCCAGGAATTCCGTGCTCAAGTATTCTCCTCCCTGATCACATCAAAGGACATAATACTTATACCTGTTTGGTTCTTTACTTCTAACTTATATTCTTTGAATTTCTTAAAAAGTTCAGACTTGTGTTTCAACAAGAACACATGTGTGAATCTTGAGAGATTATTAGTGAATGTAATGAAGTACAAAGAACCATTCCTGGCATGTGTAAACAGGGGACCTACATACACCATCATGTATCAATCCCAAGGGTTTATTAACTCTTTCTCTGTTTCCAATAAATGGAGCTATGGTCATTTTATCTTTGTGACATGACTGGCAAGTTTCACAAGATGTAAGTTCAAACTGGTTTAAATATGCATCTTAATGTAACTTAGCTAGTCGGGTCGCATTGATATGACTTAGTCTACAATGCCTTAAGAAGGATTCGTTCATATCTGAACTCTTCCTCTTTTGTGTGTTCTGTATGTTAAGAACTGTGGTTTGATTTAGAACGTATATGCTTTTAGATAACGTGCTTGAACCGATCAACTCTTGATATAGGAAAATGTTCAAAACATTATCCAACAATACAAAATTATATCCTTCTTTACTAAATAAAGAGACTGATATGATGTTGTATATCGGGTTCGATATCTAATAACATTCGTTCGGAATTGTATTTGGTAATACAGGGTGATAACTTCCAACTTACTTGGCTGCAACACTTTCACCGTTTCCAACTCTTAAAACTTATCACCCGTTCTCAGTTCTCTACCTATCTGTAGCCCATGTAACATATTACATATGTGGGATCCTGATCCGGTATCTCATACTGAGGACGTAAAGGAAACTGAGAAACGGTTCACTATAATGAACACACCCGAAGAAGATGCATCATCATGCACTTTCTTCGTTTGGGCGGCACGGGAATCCTGGTAATCCCCTATTTCCTGCTCGGTCTTATAACAATTATAAGTTGGAGCGGGACCAACGTTTCCCGGCACAGTATAACAAGCGGGTTCGGTCAATACATCCATATTATTATCTTGATTAAGGCGTGACATGGTCGCTACCTGGAGAGAGAGAGAGAAGAAAACACTCAGCGTATGCTCTTGTAAGATTAGATTGGTTATTAATTTATCTAATCAGGATGGCTCCCACTATTTTAGTCAAATCTTCCTTCAAACCCTAAAAGGAAAGACTATCCGGGATTAATTACACCCTACAAACTCGCCAATCTTTAAGTCAGGCCAGTGCCGGTACTTTGAGGGAGGTTCCCCGTGCTTTCACACGGACCTAATTAAAATAAACCTCGTTTTCCTAGGGGCGTAACCCCGTTGACACCTTTCTAGACACCTACTTGATCGGCTAATTGTAATGTGTAAAACTATCATAGGAGTTACTCTTACTCACAGTGGGTATCGGGATCCAACTATCTCATAGAAGGTATGCAATCTCATTGCAAATTTCAACACTTGAAATTCCCGATCATATTTTGCCCCTAGCGTCCTATGACCCTGACGCAGGCCAACAAAGCATAGTCCGCTAGTCAAGTTCAACCCGTACATTTCCCGATTTAATTAAACCCACCCGTACGACCCTTGACGCAGGCCAACAAAGTCACACGACTACCCTAACTCAATCGCATCATATGCTTTAGCAGATGAGCATAAATAGATACCACACACTACGCCTTGACGCAGGCCAACAAGCGTAGAAAGAATACTATGAAGTACTTATCTGAAATGACGGAGGGCTACGCAGGTTTTTAAGAAAACCATGAGCGCAATGAACTTGATATCGTTGTAGAATCGAGTGATTTTGAAAAAGGTGTGTTTTTTAGGCTTTTACTAGTTTTGCTAAAGAGGTCACTCCCGGTGAAGGGATCTCGGCTCTTTCCTTATCAAATAAGGTGCAGGATATTTCACAAATACCACTATGCAAAGAAAAAATTATAAAAGCAATTAAAAGACAAACCGAGTTTGTAGCATCTGCTAGTTTCGCTAAAGAGGTCACTCCCGGTGGAGGGATCTCGGCTCTTTCCTTATCGAATAAGGTGCTGGATATTCTACAAAGAATACCGCTATGCAAAGAAAGAACTAGATCTACCAGTTATCGAGACAAGTTTGTACAACATCTTTAGGTTTCTTTTATTTCATTAATCTCATTAATGAAGTCCCATCATTTTAAGTTACCTAAACATCACAGATAAATACAACGTACGCTTATTCCATCCGCATTCGCCTCAATGTCCCCTCATGCACCGTTAGGTTAGGTAACTAACGGCAGAGCGGGGCAGGGCTAACGCGGGTGTAAAACATAAGCATCTTCTATATAATATATCGCATATACTATATCCGGTATCTATCTCAACATATACAGTGAT
This sequence comes from Agapanthus africanus, assembly GCA_030015575.1. Classification (NCBI taxonomy): domain Eukaryota; kingdom Viridiplantae; phylum Streptophyta; class Magnoliopsida; order Asparagales; family Amaryllidaceae; genus Agapanthus; species Agapanthus africanus. The sequence continues at coordinate 130,493,267 of CM057341.1, forward strand.
CACATCACAGATAAATCGCAGCAGAACACAACATATGAAATATTGGATATACCAGGATTTCCGTGTTTTAAATTAAGCCTGTATAAGACACGGATTCCACGGTCGTGATGAATAGCCAATCCTACACCCCTAGACCCCTACGAGAGTGGAAAGCAACCCTACCAATTCTAGAGTTAGGAGACTCAGTCTCGACTCCTCGAGATGGTCTCCCACTGGACCCTAGAACCCGGTTACTTGTGCTCCCTGCCTTGGGTCTATCCTAAGGCAGAAAAGTAAATAATATACAATGGTGACATCATCCTCAACCCGGAAGTGCCGCAATAAAAGAATATTACATACAATGAATTTTACAAGAATGAAAATAAAATTCCTCATTTACATAAAACCCCCGGCTATTCAAAACACGACGATCCAATATAACATATCATAGCAACACATAACATCACATGTCATCAACGTAAGTAAATATGCGTATCCCAATTGTCGTTGACATATAGCACCGAAACCGGTGATACACCACATATTACACTTACGGTCGCAGAAAAGAAAGTGAAAAACTATAACGGTTGGAATCCGCAACTACCTTAGACATCATAAACCCGAAATATCTCATATTCCGGATTTCATGCCTAACCAAATGAATTCCTTAGATATCGAATGCCTAACAATTATAAACCCCGCATTTTAGTCTCGATATTCAAAACACCTTTTAATATCTAGTCGGGCAATTCAACAAGATTCCCGACATACTGATCGAATGCTCTTCGAAAACTTTAGTAGACGGCCGCACCCCCCGATGCCGTCGAAGAAGTGTACTAAGGCGGAACACCGCTGCCGCGAGCACCAGAACGGATGCTTTTGGCGACGGGTTTCTCCAACAGTCACTTGGTCGGGGCTATGGGGTGTGGCTATCTAATAATGTTACCCGGCGAGTATCCGCGTACGCTACGTGATTGCGACGGGCTTTTGATCACATCAAAATCTCATGGAAACCGATCAATTGAGACTAAACTGCTAGATTTATAAAATTCAAACTAGTTATCTCATAACTATATTTGTGGATTCCAAATATTGTATCCCTTCACATAATATCCGGACGACGTTAAACTTTTCGATCGATTCATCAAAGTCCCACAATTTCCCGACAGCTCAACACTTGAGCACAGTTCAGTAATACCTAGAATATACCACAGTACCTATGCACCAGCCGTAGAATGGCAGACCCAAGCCTTACACTTGTCGCCATGGAACTACGGCAAACCCCAGGGTTTGATCGCGGTTCCGCGATCCAAAAAATCGAGTTAGGGTTTCATTCTTCTAGAGAGTTCATAGAATTACTTGCATGTTTTTCCGAGTACGTTAAACTTGGAAAAATGGCTTTTTGACATTCGATCAAACTTTTTAACTTTGCCTAGACAATATGTGAATAACCCGAAACAATGTTAAAACTATGAATACGAAACACACCGAATTGTTTATAGTGTAAGATTATATCACATGTAAAATTAGCAAAAACAAACCACACCTGAAACATCAAAACCAAGTCACTGGAACACAAAAAAAATTTCAGGCAATTCCAGACAAAAGTGGTCGGCCCCATACCTCATGATCTCGGCCAAAATCCAAGCAGATCCCCTGAATTTTTCATGGTGTTCATGATATATCACATATAGCACTCCGTATAAATTTCTAGCATGGCTCTGATACCACTGCAGGGTTGCTTAGCATGGCAGCAAGTTTTCGGGAGGTATCATCCATGCCAAATTCAAAAATTTGTCGTTTTAGCTAACCCTAACCCTAGAATCGTATACTAGAAATCGACAGAATGTAAATGCAAACACATTGCAATTAAAAGTGAACAAGGAATACAACCTTTGTAGACCGGTCCTTCACTTCAATAGCTCCGTGAAGTAGTCACATCACTGCGATCGTGAACTACGGACTTTAGAGAGGCTCCCTGGAAGAAACAAACATGCTTGTTTCGAAGTCTTCGAGACCGAAGATGATCTACGTCGAGGACACTCTAACCCAAGCTATCTCTTCACTAATCATGGAATTAGTGAAGCAAAAACCCTATACTAACTGGAAAGTAGTAGAGGATGATGAAGTAGAAAGTGGGCTCACTTTAGAATTGATTTTCTCACACTAATTCTTCACATAGGAAAAACCTAGCAAGCTTTTTTCCTTTTGTTGAACAAGAAGAAGAATGAACTCATATGAAATTATTCAAGTGAGAATGGAAACCTTAGGTGAGTTAACATCATATGTTAACCTTTGTAGAGAGTTAACCATGGCTAGGTTTAATTGGTTGAGTTTATAAATATCTTAAGGCAAAACAAAACTTGTGGACTTTAGTCAATGCAAATCCAAGCTTCTCAAAGCTTCTTGCCATGACAAAAGACTTTAGTTTTGAATTACTTAATCCATTAGAAACCCTATGATTAAACCAAGCATGGTGTAAGTCACACACACCCAAGTTGCATGTATCATCAAACATGACACAAAACATATACACAAAAATATATCACATATATTCAATGTGCACAAAATGAGAAAAAGAAATCATAAGTGAGCTTAATATTAGTTAATGTAATGTAATATATCAAATATATAATTATACATTAAATTATTAAATCAACTCTTGATTTAATAATCCGGCTATATCACATATAACCGACTAATATCAAATGAATCAACTTATCGAATCAACACTTGATCCGATAAACCAGCTATATCATATATAACCGACCGATATCTCATATCGCGAGAATAGAATACGTTATCACATATCGTATTAATCTCGGTCCCACTCATATCACATATGCTCTCCTACTCCATTTCGCTTGAGCCAGGAAAGCTCTGTGTATGACTCTAAAGACTCGTCAATACGCCGATAGGTGATGATCATATCAAACACCCACAAGCCGCAAGTGGTCTGCTAAACATAACGGACTCCTGGGTATTGAGCAATCAGAAGATCATCAAGCAAGCCTGCTCATACTCCTGCGAATCCAATCAGTAACACTACCGTACAGTCCGGTCTCTTCGTCTGATATGTCGCATATCTCGTCTAGGGGTGATAAACGTCAGACCCCAATAACTCGATAAGTCGTGCCGATGTGAGGCTCATAACCGGTCAAGAAACTACTGATAACACTTACCAGTACATCTCTGAAGCAGCCCTGGCGAGGGGCTTCCTGTTATAGCTAATCGAGCACAGCGCAACATCAACCCCCAATACCGGGAGAGATGCAACCCCTCCTATCGCTCATTGCTTCCATGTGATTCGGGATTGTACCCAAAAGCCACCGTTTTGCACGTTCTCTTGAACGTGGTAAGGTGGAAATCAAAGCACGGTGGGAATCACACAAGACTCTATGACGATCTCGGGTCTACAGACTAACCTTTACCAGTGTCACCAGAGAACTGCCATCTGACGTGAGGTATAATACCATCTGGGAGTTCTCGGCGAGTCCGTCCAGTGTACCCAGTCTCCACTGAGCACCCGTATACTGTCTCTGATGTCAAACACCAATGGATATGGGATCACCCATCGCCCATCTACATGGGTCGAGAAGCTATACGCTAGTCTAGTATGGTATATCGATACCTTGTCTCGATACACCCATGACTAAGAACATTTGAAGGTTGTACTTAACGTCTACTCTGTCCCCACTAGTATGATCTGCACCATAATCCTAGTAGTCAAGTACTCATCCTAAGGGCTTTATCAACATGTATCATAGAGACAATCAGTGTACATGTCAAGATAGAGAGCAACCACATAGCATACTATCATGTCGAGCAAGAAAGTCCTCCTTATATATGTCCAAGCATCCACAACAATATACATCGTATATACAGTAATGGCATGGCCTCTAGGACACACATATAACTAACAATCTCCCACTTGCACTAGGGCCACTTGTTGTAGTATCCTATACCCAACAATCAGCAGTGGTTGAAGTATTGAAGTATCTCATACTCAACCATCCCATAAAAGTCTCTCCTGGGAATAGGCCTTTATGAGTGGATCCGCCCTGTTCTCCTCTGTGTCTACTCTCCTAACCTCGATCTCTCTGAAGATCAACCATCTCCATGATCAGGTGATACCGCCTAAGAATATGTCTGGATTACTGATGGGACAGGGGTTCCTAGGCATAAGCCACAACTCCATTGTCATACAATGGTAGGAACGAAGTTCGTCTCATGAACTTATATATACCCAGACTGCCTCTTTTGTAGTATCGTTGGTAGCAATGTATCGAGCCTTTATCGTCTAGTTTGCCACGGTATCTAGTTTGGAACTCTTCCAACATACCATCGCTCTACTAAGGGTAAAGACAATGCCTGTGACTGACATTCAGTCGACCTTACCTCCCTGAAAGCTATCCAACAATTCTCCCTAGGATCGATTGATATCATCTCACTACACCTAGTGAGAATCCTAACATCCACTTAGATCTATATCATATATCCAAAATCCAGGATTTAGGAGGGATCACCTTGATCCTATATGGAGAATCATTGTGATAAGAGGAGATTGACCGAGTGTAGCATAGGAAACTCCTTTCCTATCAAGAGTATGTTATCCACGTACAATACGATGATCACCACCATACTCCCTACTACCTTTTTGTATATACAAGGTTCATCTACCATTTTGATGAAGTCAAACGTTTTGACAACCACATCAAAACAGATGTTCCAACTCCGCGATGCCTGCTTTAACCTGTAAAGAAACTTGCAAACGTTTCCGCTGCTCCCACTGTCTACGAAGCCCTCTGGCTGTGTACTTATAAACGCTCTCTTCTAAATCACTATTTAGAAAAGCTGTCATGACACACAACCTCCAAATATCATAGTTATAGTATGTAGCAGTGGCAAGTAGGATCCGGATGGACTTAAGCATAGGGACTAGAAAAGTTTTCATCATTATCCACACCTGGTTGATGACGAAAACCTTTTGCAACAAGTCTTAGCTTTGAAATTCTCAACTTTTTCATGAACACCAAGTAATCTTCTCAAGATATACTTCCTCCTGATGGGGATTTAACCCTTTAGATAAAGCAACCAAAGTCCATACTTTGTTGGTGTATATGGATTCCATCTCAGATCTCTTAGCATCCAGCCATCCTCACAGAGTCTCCACTCCTGATGGACTGCTCGAAACTAGTTGGGTCATCATCTCATGATGCAATCCTTACTCCCACTGTCATAGAGAAAAATGAAGTATCTCTCAGGTGGGTGAGGAATCTTACCAGATTGGCAGAGAGGCTGAGATTCGTCGGGAACTATTGAATCCTACGGTTCTACCAAATCATCAGCTGTAATTTGTATAGCTGAAACTCCTTCCAGTTCTACCTTATGACCACAAATTTGTTTCCAAAATAAATTCATTTTCTAAAAAGGTGGCATGCCGAGAAATAAAACACATTTTGTTTCTCGGTGCGTAAGAAGATATTCCATTGCGAATGCTTGAGATATCCAACAAACATCCACAGAACTGACATTGCCTCGAGCTTGTCCAGATTTTGCTTTTGGCATAGGCCGGATAACCCCAAATCTTACCATCCTTAAGAGATGGCCTTTTCCCATACCATATCATATATGGAGTGGTAGGCATCTGATTTGGTTGGAACCTTATTCAATAGGTATGCAGCTTTACAAGTGCATAACTCCCAAAAGAAAATAGGCAACTCAGTAGTACTCATCATAGAGCACACCTTATCACATAGGGTGTGATTGCTCCTTCCCGATATACCAACGTGCCGTGGTGTATATGGAGGAGTAATTCTGAGAGAGAATCTCATTCTCCTGTAAAATAATCCAGGAATTCCGTGCTCAAGTATTCTCTTCCCTGATCACATCAAAGGACATAATACTTATACCTGTTTGGTTCTCTACTTCTAACTTATATTCTTTGAATTTCTCAAAAGGTTCAGACTTGTGTTTCATCAAGAACACATGTGCGAATCTTGAGAGATCATCAGTGGATGAATGAAGTAAAAAAGAACCATTCCTGGCGTGTGTAGACAGGGGACCTACATACATCATCATGTATCAATCCCGAGAGTTCACTAACTCTTTCTCCGTTTCCAATAAACGGAGCTATGGTCATTTTATCTTTGTGACATGACTGGCAAGTTTCACAAGATGTAAGTTCAAACTGATTTAAATATGCATCTTAATGTATCCTAACTAGTCGGGTTGCATTGATATGACCAAGTTTACAATGCCTTAAGAAGGATTCGTTCATATCTGGACTCTTCCTCTTGTGTGTGTTCTGTTCGTTAAGAACTGTGATTTGATTTAGAACGTATATGCTTTTAGATAACGTGCCTGAACCGATGAACTCTTGATATAGGAAAATGTTCAGAACATTATCCATCAATACAAAATTATATCCTTCTTTACTAAATAAAGAGACTGATATGATGTTGTATATCAGGTTCGGTATCTAATAACATTCGTTCGGAATTGTATTTGGTAATACAGGTGATAACTGCCAACATACTTGGCTGTAACACTTGCACTGTTTCCAACTCTTAAAACTTATCACCCGTTCTCAGTTCTCTACCTATCTGTAGCCCATATAACATATTACATATATGGGATCCTGATCCGGTATCTCATACCGAGGACGTAAAGCAAACTGAGAAACAGTTCTCTGTAATGAACACACCCGAAGAAGATGCATCATCATGCACTTTCTTCGTTTGGGCGGCACGGGAATCCTGGTAATCCCCTATTTCCTGCTCGGTCTTATAACAATTATAAGTTGGAGTGGGACCAACGTTTCCCAGCTCAGTATAACAAGCGGGTTCGGTCAATACATCCATATTATTATCTTGATTAAGACGTGACATGGTCGCTACCTGGAGAGAGAGAGAAGAAAACACTCAGCATATGCTCTTGCAAGATTAGGTTGATTATTAATTTATCTAATCATGATGGCTCCTACTGTTTTAGTCAAATCTTCCTTCAAACCCTAAAAAGAAAGACTAGCCGGGATTAATTACACCCTACAAGTTCGGCAATCTTTCAGCAAGGCCAGTGCTGGTACTTTGAGGGAGGTTCCCCATGCTTTCGCACGGACCTAATTAAAATAAACCTTGTTTTTCCAGGAGCGTAACCCCGTTGACACCATTCTAGACACCTACTTGATCGGCTAATTGTAATGTGTAATGCAGCCTGGATCTCCGGATCTAATCCGTCGATATCAGGTGTCCGCAAATCTGTTAGGGCATTGTTTTTAAGATCGAAATATTGAGACTTGTCTTACCGACTGAGCATGATAAAATCAGCATCGTACTCATCCACTGATTTGGTCCACATTGAACCCTGTTGTAAGTGGATGAACTACTGTTCCATCTCGAATCTGGAAGTCTCGGGGAAGTACTTTGCGTCGAACATATCGTGGAAAATCTTCCATTCTTTCGGTTGGGTGAGAAGGGTTCCTTCCGCCTTCCACCAAACCCTTACATTGTCCGTGAGCTGTAACTTTGCAACACGAACCCAAGCTATCTCTAGCACTTGTGCCGCTGCCAGGTCATCTTCAATACTTTGAGCCCACTCCTCAGCTTCTAGAGGGCTCTCTTTTCCTGCGAGCTGCTTGGGGTGCAAGGCCCTGAATTGTTTCACCCCAGGTGCTTCTACCTCGGGACGGTTCATCAAGATAGCAGTCTGCTACTGCTGTCCCTCCAGGAGGATACGGATCGCCTCAAGTAGTACCGTCTGCTCATTGATCGGAGCAGCTACGGCCGGTGCAATTGGTAGGGGTGGTGGAGTGTTGTTGAAGTTGGTGCTGGTGTTGTTTGGGGAATCCATAACCTTGAAAGAAAATTTTGGGTTAGGACAGATCCAAAGTATATGAAATTGTAAGATTCAAGGAATATGAATTGTAAAGAATGTTTTTAGTTGCTGATTCTTGTGAAATATTGCTTAGGTTGTCCATATAGAGTTGACATGTGTGTCCATACAGAGCTGACCTGTATGTCCACACAGAGCGGACCTGCATAGGCCACCAGTAAAACCTGTCACGCCCCGCTTCCCAGTGTACGGGCAGAGGATGCGACAAGGCCGCTATGTATTTACTCAGAAGTAAACCCGCTAAGCGTATCTAAGCAATATAAAATAAAATGTACACAAGAGACAAGATGTAAATGAACAACAACTTTATTTATTAAACATTCTTTTTACAATACAACTGAAATAAAAATACATGGAATGAAACCAATGCCTAAGCATAACAGAAATGAAATGAAATGTAATGTACAAGTGAATCTAAAACTCTGGGTCTTCAGTAAACTGATCCAAGTCCTCGCTGCTGGCCTCGATCTCCAGTGAGTCTGAATCACCTGACGACATTCCAAAAAAGAAGAAAGAAAATGTCATCAGCAAACAAATCGATCGGTAAGTCCTAAGAGTATGTAAAGACAGAATAGATAGAAAGAGAATATGACTTTTAAAGTTGTATTATATTGTTAACGATGTTGTTTGTAGCTTGGTACAGAAGAGGCCAGTGTATACGAGAGGAGTCTCACTATCCCGAAGACTAAGGTATACGGAGTACGAGGAACCGTTCAGCCACGGTACAACGGCAATGGAGATTCAGGTTATGTGTCTTATGGTTGCAGTCTCGTGCCATTTCTAACACCATCCATACCAATCTACCCCTTAGAAACCCCGCGATTTCTTGATTGTATTGATTGTATTGTATTGTCTTGTAAATTGTATAGATGGATGACTTACTAAAACCATGATATCAGTAATGGAATGGATATAATGGAAGAACATGTAAATGGAATATATCCATGGTTCGGTTCGGTCAATACAGATTGATATAGATTGAATAGATGGGTTCTTATTGAATCATCTTTTATTGTAATTTGTACTTGAATCACATTCAAGTCAGATGGATTAAATTGAGACGCGGTCTGAATCAGACACTTTTAAAAGAACTTGAAATCCTGATTATTTTGGTGGTATCGGTAACTGCTACAAATGGACGGCAGGATTTGTGTCTTTTTTCATGACATTTACCGTGTTGATAACACCGTTTGTTAAGTTGTCTACCTTAAATAGGCAAGAACCCATATCTCCAGCTCCCTGAGGCTCAAGAGACTGGTCCCGCTTAAACCTATGTTTACTATGGTCCTTATTGTAATTTAGTATAACTTGAGTGGGTTTTATGTAAAAATAGTTTTGGTTTAACTTCGAAATACACCTCAAGCATTTAATTATCGTCTTTAGTGTTTTCATTGATGTATATTTTATAAATGTGACATTTCTAGTGAATAAAACCTAATTTCATAAAATATGGTATTTATTTGCAATATGAATATTGTTTTGAATTATGGTAATTTCATGTAATATTTGAATTCTTTTCTTGAGTTTTGGAAACATGGAATAATATATATATTTAAAATAAGTATTTTGGGTAATAATTATATATACATATTTAATGAAAATAATTTTATTTATTTTCTTTTAAAAATCTCATTTTTCTAAAAAAATGTATAAAAATTCTATCGAGATCGAATGCTCCTTGCGGAGGTCTGCATCTCGCTCTACTAAGTACAAGGATGTGCGATAATCCGCACCATCCCAAACGGGGTTCCCAAAATGGGTTATAGAGGCTCAATTGCATGGAAAGTTAAATACACTTTTTTTTAAAGAAAACGGTTTTATAAGTTAAAGGTATTTATTTATAAAGTCGTATTTCCTGTATCCTATTGTCCCAAGATTCATCATGCTATGATAGATATGTGTGTTGTAAGGAGGTAGGTCATTACCTCGTGGACTATCTAAATGTATAGCAATGAATTATGATGGTTTATATCGAAACTAAAATATATGGTATTTTTCGGAAAAAAGTATAATAAAAGTTACAAAAATGATTATTTTGATGTGAAAGTTATTTTGTTGAGTTTGTTAATGTTAAATAATTAACATATAAGAATATGGTTTTATCTTGTTAAAGAAAAGTGTAGTTTTTAAAGAAAACCGAATCGGAAGTCGGACTAACTCCGTTTCCGTCGGATTTTAGAAATGGAAATTTTTTAAAGAATAATATGAGAAGATGTGTTTCCCCCAATCAGAGAAAAACTCTGTTTTGAATTTCAAATTTCAAAAATTGAAGCAACGCTTCAGATCCCGTACGCTGCGCGCTGTGCGCCACGTGTCAAAAGCAGACACTCCAGCGGCAGGTGCACTGCGCCCTAGGCAACGCACCCCAATCGGAGCAAAGCACTGTTTCAAAATTAAAATTTTAAAAGTTGAAGCAACGCTTCAGATCCAGCACTCCGCGCTGCGCGCCACGTGTCAAGCACATGCGCGCTTAGGTGCGCTCACGCCAAGTGCGCCAGCGCTGGAATTAAAAGAATTCCCCACCGTTAGATCAAAAGATCTAATAATAATAAATTACTAATTAATCAGAATTAAAATTCTGTTATGAAAAGATTTTCCAATCTTATTAAAACAAGAAGATTATTTTCTGTAAAACAGAAGCCTTAAGATCAAAGATCCAACGGTGGGAAATATTCCCAAATCAATCAGAGAAAGATCTCTTCAACTAATTTAACAAATCAATTGGCCCTATATAAAGGCCCCAAGACTCCAAGTCTCAGAGAAAAAAAACCCTCGGCAAACTTTGAGAAAAACTCAAAGAGAAAGAAAGGAAAGCCTTTGAAGAAAGAAGATCATTTCTTCATCTTTAAAGGTAAAGAATTAATTCTTGAACAACAGAGATAAAATCATCTCGTAAAAAGAAAAAATATCTTCTAAAAGGATCTTAGATCTATAAAAAAAGACCTAGATCTTTGATCAAACATAAAGGATTAAAAGATCTAATCATAAAAATATAAAAAAAAGAAGTATTTTACTTCATTCACAGATCATTTGATCTATAAAGGCAGAGCCTTTTAATAAAAACAAGAACTTTGGTTCTTGGATCTTGAAGCAAGGCCTCCTTTGAAGAACATAAACTTGTTCTTTGATCTTAAATTTGATCTGATGCGCTTTGCGCTACTGGAAAAGTGCTTTGCACTCATGAACTGCGCCTTTGCGCTCCTTGGATCGGCGCTCAGCGCCAAAACATGCTACGTGTCAACCACAGACACAGCTTGCGCTTTGAGCTCCTTAAAACAGCGCACTGCTCTCTTGGGTTGGCGCTCAGCGCCAAGCGCGCCACGTGTCACTCACTGGCGCACCCACAAACCAGCGCAGCGCGCTCATAAATTAAAAGCGCAATGCGCTAATAAACTAGCGCTTAGCGCTAAACGACACGTGTCACCCTCATGTGCGCTAGCGCAATGCGCTCTTTAATTTGCGCAAAGCGTCTGATGCGCCACGTGGCGCACTATCAGAACACCACTTTGTTCCTGATAAATGCTAAGCATTTAATTCCAGACAAAATATCAGAGCCCAATGCTTGGCATTATTAAAAGGGCAGAGCCCAAATAAAAGCCTAACAGGCAGAACAAGAATGAAATGTTAAACATTTTTTAGACTTAGCCCAATTCTGGCCATAAGTCCTCAATTTAAATTGAACCGAGCTCATCTGCTCTTCCAATCAATTTATACCCGTTTCAAGGGTACATCTCTTTACTCCTCTGATACCTGTCGTTGTAATCATTCAACGTCGTCAGAGAGGTGACGGGTCCCGACAACCACACATTATTACGGACTGTGGGGTCCTTAAACTCATGGACTATGATGTCCTTAACCTTGACTGTGATGTCTTAAAACTAATATCGGACTGTGGGGTCATTAAACTCATGGACTATGATGTCCTTAACCTTGACCGTGATGTCTTAAAACTAATATCGGACTATGTGGTCCTTAAACTTATGGACTATGATGTCCTTAACCTTGACCGTGATGTCTTAAAACTAATATCGAACTGTGGGGTCCTTAAACTCATGGACTATGATGTCCTTAACCTCGACCGTGATGTCTTAAAACTAATATCGGACTGTGAGGTCCTTAAACTCATGGACTATGATGTCCTTAACCTTCACCGTGATGTCTTAAAACTAACATCGGACTGTGGAGTCCTTAAATCCACGGACTATGATGTCCTTAACCTCGACCGTGATGTCTTAAAACTAACACCGGACTGTGAGGTCCCTAAACTCATGGACTATGATGTCCTTAACCTCGACCGTGATGTATTAAAACTAACAATGGACCGTAATGTCCTTAAACTAATTATCAACCGCAATGTCATTAAACTAAGCAACAGAGCCCAATTGCTCTTTTGTTGGATCTAAACGATCCCGTTAAGTTGATCTTAGTTTAAAATTAGACTAACGTGGCCTTATCAAACGTTTAAGTTGATCTTAGCCTCAAAGAAGGCTAACGTATCCTTAAACACAACCCCCCAAACCCAAATCTAAGAAAGATACGGATTTGGACTAGTCCACGCCCTACGGGCGACAACATAACATAGTCTCCGTATACAATCCACAGGCAACCAAACACAAAACAAACACCCACGACACGAAGTGACCATATGGAGAAGGAGAAAATTGTTACTGCGATATGGTAGCGTAATTAACTGCAGGGGTTTGCGCCTGCAGGGAAGAGCGTACCCACAATCAAAAACCCCTCAAACGAGGGGGAATCTGACGAAGTCTGCTACATCGGCCGCATCCATTTAAACCTTCGATACATGGTGCCATAAATTAATTTGGCATCTTCGAAGAGGTGGACGGATAACACCAATTAGTATCTGCCCCCAGATTTAGGCAAGATGTTCAGTCTTCCCGGTTTCCGGCGGTAAATAGATTCTGGCACGCCCGGTGGGACATTTTTCTCTTTCCACTCCACACTTCGTGTGTCGTGTTCGCGAACGAATCACGGTTTGCTAATGGTTGCCCTTGGGTTCGAGATACTGAGATTTGGCGTTTTGCTTGGTGCAGAAAGAAAAGATCGATGGCGTTCACCTTCTCGAAGTGTTCCACATGCAACTGCAACCCACGTTCTGCCTCAACTGGGAGCATAGCTTATGGGCCCCAAGCGGATTCCCTATTCACGATTCCGGTGGAACAGGTCACCCAAGCCACCACAGGATTGTTTTTCGGGACCATGCTCCCGCCAACGAGCTTCAGTGCTCCAATGCCAGCACCAGAAGCTCCCAAGAAGTCGGTCTTCAATCAGCTTGCTACTACCACGGCCCCTCACAACGGGTCGTCCGGCTCCAACTCCTCGGTCTTCGCCAGACTGACCCTAAACTTCGATGGGCCTGCCAAGAAGCCCATGACACCTGAAGTGGCCATCCCAAAGAAGATAGCTATCTCTGCTCCTGAAGTCGTCAAGGCGGATTCTCTTGCCAAAGAGTCGGTCTTTACAAGATTGACTATTCCGGCTCTCGTTCCTGCTCGAAGGTCTGACTTTGATAGATTGGATACCGCTGCTCAAAAGACGTCAGTCTTCAAAAGGATGGCACCAGCGGCGCCTCATCTGGACAGGGGGCAAGAAAAAGCCATCCCCATCGCCGAACCAACACCGTCAGCTCGACATGCTCTGCGTCGCCACTGGCGCCGAGTAAGGAAGGCTGGGGGTAACTCCCCCTCTGGGCTAACTCCACCGGCTCCAACGGTGGAAATCGATGCTGTTGTTCCAACCGGGAACAGCTTTGAGCTGCTGAACAAGGTACACAGGAACTCGCCTACTGCCGTACTGAAAAGATCTCCACCACCGATGGAGACTATCACAGAAATGAAGCCGGAACAGTCCCCTCAACGACTGTCTTCTAAAGTTTACAAAATCTGGCGGCAGGTTCAGAACTCAGTGGTTGATCAAGATTACCCTCGCCGACAAAAAAGGGCGAAGGGTCAACAAGAAGAAAGCCTTCCTGCCAAGCCACGAAAAGCTATCTGGGTGCCCACCGCGACGGCCCCTTCAACTTCGACCGCTCATAAGAAGAGAAGGCCGGAGGAGATCCCCATTCCTGTGATAAATGTCAAAGGCACTGAACCCAAACGCCCTAAGTCTGGGGGCATGGTGGTGCATACCGTCTACATGGCATCCGGGAAGGAGGATAGACGCGCTTCTACGTGCCACCGACCACTCACCCGATCCATCACAAGAGCTCAAGAACAACAACAGCAGAAGCTTCAGGAGATGCTGACTGCAATGGCCGCACTTACCGAGCCAAAAGAAAGCCCGGAGGCGTCATCCGAGCAACGTCACGAGCACGAGACTGATGCTGAATTCCTTCGCAGAATCCTTTGCAGTAGGTACAGTCTTAGGACAGCAAATTGAAAAGATGCCACACGTGATATACTATGCAAGTAAGACCCTGAATGATGCTCAAATCAATTATACAACCACAAAAAAAGAACTTTTAGCGGTTGTATTTGCATTAGAAAAATTCAGGCCTTACTTAATTGGCTCACCTATAGTTGTGTATACTGACCATTCCGCATTAAAACATCTTCTGGCGAAGAAAGATGCAAAAGATCGACTAATACGTTGGATCCTTCTGTTACAAGAATATGATCTTGTTATCAAAGATAAGAAAGGATGTGAAAACGTAGTAGCTGACCATCTTTCACGCATCTCTTCTTCCCCTGTGACCTTGCCGATCAATGACCCGTTTCCTGACGAACAACTCTTGAGCATATCCAATGAACCATGGTTCAGGGATATTGTGAACTATCATGCCACGGGACTGATACCCAGCAATTGGTCAAAACAGGACAAATATCGTTTTCTATCCCAAGTGAAACACTTTTACTGGGACGAGCCCTATTTGTTTAAGTATTGTCCTGATCAGATCATTCGCCGGTGTGTCCCGAATGAAGAGTTCAAGAGTGTTCTTTCTTTTTGTCATGATCAGGCCGGCGGGGGTCACTTCGGTCCTAAAAGACGGCGGAAAAGGTTTTGCAATGTGTATTTTATTGGCCGATCTTATTCAAGGACGCATTTGACTATTGTAAAACCTATACACAATGTCAGTACACGGGTAGAATCTCCCAGAGGAATGAAATGCCTCAGCAACCCATCTTGGTTGTTGAAATATTCGATGTTTGGGGCATTGATTTTATGGGTCCCTTTCCCAACTCCTTTGGGAATTTGTACATACTACTGGCGGTTGATTATGTTTCAAAGTGGGTAGAAGCCATTCCATGTCGCACTAATGACAAGAAAGTTGTCATTAAGTTCTTAAAAGAGAATATCTTTTCGCGATTTGGACACCCACGCGCTATCATTAGCGATAATGGGACACATTTTTGCAACAGATCTTTCGAGACTCTGATGCGGAAATACTCAATCAACCACCAACTTTCTACACCCTATCATCCCCAAACAAGCGGGCAGGCTGAAATCTCAAACAGACAAATCAAACTTATCCTGGAGAAAACTGTTGCTAAAAATAGAAGAGACTGGTCGACCAAACTGACGGATGCTCTTTGGGCATTCAGAACTGCATATAAAACCGACCTAGGGATGTCTCCATATAGGATAGTGTTTGGGAAAGCATGTCATTTACCCGTCGAGATAGAGCATAAAGCATTGTGGGCTATTAAGGAAATAAATTTTGATCTAAAACTTGCTTGCAACTTTCGGAAGCTGCAACTTAATGAGCTAAGCGAACTCCGCGATGAAGCTTATGATAACGCTGTAATCACAAAGAATAGGACTAAGGTTTTTCACGATAAAAACATTTTGAAGAAAACATTTTCACCTGGTCAACAAGTCCTTCTTTATGATTCACGATTACACCTTCACGCGGGTAAGCTCCGATCTCGATGGAAGGGACCTTTTGTTGTGCGGTCTGCATATCCGCACGGGGCAGTAGAAGTAGAAAATGTTAAAAACGGCACATTTTTTAAAGTGAATGGACATAGACTAAAACCGTTTTTTTCCACTGACCCCACGGAGGAGCTCTTATTCTTACAAGAGCCAGTTTATTTGGATTAAAATTCCCCCGTCTCATCTTCATATCCTGTATATCACTGCATCATCTTTTTGAATTAAGGTGAGTGAAAAGAGTAAGTTTGGGGGGAGTTCTTCACTTATATATTTTGCCCCCACTAATAATTCCCCCCAGGCTTACAGGTTTTGTAGGTATAGCGGTTGGCAACAGTGAGGACACTGTTGAAAATAAGTTTGGGGGAGGTTTGTGCTTATTTTTGCATCATTTGCATATCATTTGCATAAGCACAAAACATTTTTTTTTAAATCCATAAAAATTGAAAAAATTTCAAAACCCATAAAAATTTAAAATTTATCAAAATATAAAAATATTTTAATATTTACACTTTTTGTATATAAATAAGATAATAAAAGTTTAGATAGTGAAAAATTACATCCATGAGATTGGAAAAATTTAAGAAAACTAAGAAAATTAGAAGTTTTCTTATACGAACTAGTAATAAGTAGTTATGAGCCGTTGTCCTAAGGGTTAGTAAGATGAAGGACGTCACTAATCTGAGGATAAAACTAAATCTGAAAAATAGTTTCTATTCTGGAAGCCAAACATTTTGAACGTTGCTACCCTGCTATTCGCACTTACACACGTCTTAAAGCCTGGGATAGTAGAGGATACCATGAAATGCTCTTGTCTTAAAGCTGATGTATGAAGGAAATAAAAAGAAAAAAAAGTGAATAAAATGAAAATATAAAGTGGTGAGAAAAATGGACACTGGTTTTGTTATCATCGAGGGCAATAAAAAAAATATATAGCGAGGGTGCTTCTTCACCTAGTGCCCTAAGGCCAACTGGTCTGGGAGTCACTGCTATGCCTGAGGTGGTGCAAGACGAGGAAAATACACCAAGTAAGCAAGTACAGGAGTAATCAGTCGGTTAGTACCTCAAGAAGTATTAACGGTCGCATGAAAGTGTGTGAGCAATCTCATCTAAATATTCATTAATTAAAAAGTACTGAGGCCGATGGGTAAGAGTATGATAGCTTGAATTGACCGGGTGTAGGGATGTCTTTACACACACGCAGGGTTATATGATCGATGTTTGGAAGAAAGATAGGAATGAAAAATAAGACGATGTTTTATTGAGGGAGGACGTGATTTCTGACATCTCTTCATGACCATTAAGATAGGGCTCATGACAACCGAAAAGCTAGCTTTGTTGGAAACCCTAATTTTCAAAGTCTTTCTTTTACAATTCTTGTCTTTAAATGTAATATTCATGATCTTTCTTTTATTATTGGATTTTGTGGGTGCAATCCGCTGAAAACTCTCAGGAGACAATACTCCTCCTACTAGGGACACCTAGAGGTTTAAAGGCTTGTTGCACGTGCTCAGTGCAATCGTGTTGCCTACGAAAGTGTGCAAGTTAGTTTTTCTCTTTCTTTATTTTCTCCTTCTCTTTTTAATAAAAAGTTTGCTCGAGACGATCGAAATTAAGTTTGGGGGAATTTGATTAGTCAAAAATATTGTATTTTTAACACGGCAATTTCCCTATCATTTGCACTCATTTAGAAGTGTACGGCATTCATATTTCACATATTAGCAAAACTATCGCAAAATATCAGATTGCATGTGTTAGACTCTAAAACCGGCATTTATAAGGAAATTGCCTGCATTTCATGGCATCGCATCATTCCTATATTGCGCAATACTTGTTTTGAGATCTGTGCAGGAAAAACCAGAAGAAAGGCCAAAATTTACATGGTACCGATCAAACATGACGCCAACTCAATGATTTGGAATCTGGTATTAATGTAAAGGGAATTCAGGAATTCAATATATCACAAAATACAGAAGAAGACACCAAAAGTCAACACAAGAAAGTTGAAGCCCCAAGGAGCCCAAATGGCCGCGGAACCGCGGCCTAAGCCACCTATTGCCGCGGTTCCGCAGCGCTTCTACCACTTCAGATCCCCATTTTTGGTGCACAACTCCTATCTCAATGCCTACAGCTCAGAATGACACAACAAATTCCAGAGGACTCCAGAGACTTCTGCCAGATCAGCAAGCTTTGGGATCAACACTAAACTAGCTTTGTATTCTAGAAACTTCTCCCTAAACCCTAGCTTAAACCCTAAGCTAAGCCTAACTAACTACTTCTAGAAGTCTTTCAACAAACTTTTGGAGGGAACTTCTCAAGGCTTAGGGTTTGGGAGATCTATAAATAAGACCCTAGGCTCACTTGTAAAGAGGGACTTGAATCCCCAATTTTAGTATCAATCTAGATCCATTCACTCTCTTTCTTCATCTTCTTCCACAAGTCTAGTGAGAAGACTTGTGTGAAACCCTAACCCTAATTCCAATCAAAAGCCAAGATCCCGAGTACCCCATCAAGCAAGAAGCCTTGAAAACCTTTTATGAGCCGAGTCGATCTTCAACAGAGCAAGTGGTCCAAGCCGATCCGCGACTCACGGAGCCGAGCGACGCCAATTCGACAATTTAGTTCTTCCTCTCGTAGTTCTTGAGCTACTGTAATCAAATTGTTGATATAAATAAAATGTGATATTCTTTTATCTTGTTTTCTTTAAATTCTTGCATCATGATTCGATCTAAATTTCTAGTTGTAATTCTTGTTGTGATGTTTGAGTAATACTCCGCTCGTCGTGGAGTTGAGACGATCAATAGAATGATGATGTAATATATCTTTAATCGATTCTTGAGTCCTACGAGTTTTGTAAACCCTAGCAAGTTAAAGAATCGACGACCCAATTCGTTGCGATGCTTTCTTGATTGATATCGCTCGAGATTGGGGAGTTACGATCGTTTCTTGAAATTGCTAGAGGCTAGAATGCGAATGATATCGACGCAAGAACAAGGGTTAAACGATGAAACCCTAGTTTCACGAGAAAGCCCTAACTCTCGTCGATCATCATCGATCTAGTATCAACCCTTCGAAGGACAAGAACACGAAATCTTGAGATTACATCACGTCTATAGATCCGATCAATTCCTATGAGCCTCATTTAGATTCTTAGCATTTGATTGGAAATATCATCGAAACCCGATTCTCGATTGTTTATCAGTTTCTTGATTCTTGATTAGATTAGTGACACCTGAATCAATCGATAAAATCTTGAATCATGTTTTCCTTTCTTTTCGATTAACTTTTCAATTCATGCAAATCAAATATAAAAACGAATCGCACAATCCCTGTGGATGATCCGCACTCGCTTACGATCTACAACCGACACCGTAATTGATTGCGGTCAAATATAATTCTTTGATTGTGAATTTTATTCAATTTTCTAATTACCGACACATAGAAACTTATTCGCTTTATTCGATTTACACAAACAAGAAATTTTATTACAATCAAATGAAACCGTTATCAGGGATCATTTGAGTTGATTTACTTACACAGTCTCGAATTTTACGATCAATCAAATGGCGCCGTTGGCGGGGATTACGCGCTAATTCGTTTCATAATAAAGTTTGAATTGAAAGATTTATTCCATTGTAATTTTTGTAATCAAAATTCGTGCAAACCCTAAACGATTTGTTGTGGTTCATTGCAAGGAAATCTGGAGCTGTTTGGCAATTGAAGAAATTTTTTTGAAAATACCAGAGAGCAGAGGGAGTCTACAGAGCCTCTCTGAAAAATTTTGGTGCAGTGTTCCTCTCTTCAAACCGTGGAAGGGCGGCAATAAAGCCCAATTGCGGCGGAACCGCGGCAAGCTTGAGGGTTCTCTATGAAATTTTTGTCTCAGGTGATTTCTTACCTTCTCCTCTCTCCTCTTTTTAGCTCCAACTAATAATTTTCTGCAGGATTCTTTGCAAATAATCGCAGCTCGCAAATTGCAAAATTAAATTTGTGCGTGATTTTGTTTCTTGGTTGTTTGCATTCTAAATACGGATATTAAGGGGCACGGCCAAATCCAAATTAGGTGGGGAGTTCATTACCCTTCCTAGGCCCCAAAAATCGCAAAACTTGCATCCGCATTTACCCACATTAACTAAAAAATATCTAGAGATGACTCTAAGGACCGTCGTGCTCACTTAGGACAAGAGATGGCCGTGGGTAATTCATTGCTTATCCGCGTTTTCTTGTGGTGCCTAGGAAAGTGTGTCGAAGGCTAGTGGTTATTAATTAGACCCACTACTTACGTAGTGGAGTACCTTCCCACTTACCTGGCACTTACCTGGCCACAGGGAAACAAAGAGGCGGTGGAGGATTCTATCCTGCGACTTGTCTTTTGGCAGTTATGAGCGATCTAGAGTCGGACCTAGGTGACCACTAGATTCTAGGGTTTGTGTGCTGCATTTGTTGTGTCGCATCATTTTTTTCAAAAATCCGTCCCTTTTTCAAAGCAAGCACCGCATTCATTCATTTACCCCTAATTATAAGCCAACGCTGCCACTTGTACTAACCCTTTTTAGTATAAGATAGGCTAGACACGGGATTCTAGTGCCCGTTTAGTCCGCGTACCCTTTATCGACTCCAAAGTCGATATTTCTCCATTTACCTTTCCTTTACCCACTACCACACCCAACTTCTTTAACCCTAATCTGCCGCCGTCCGTTGGTGCGCAGAATCCACCCCGCATCTCTCTCCAGGAGAGGTGCTATCCACTTCGAGGTCCTCTTTCGACCTGCTTATCCACACCACCAGCCAATGGGGATAACTTTGAGATTAAACCCCAATACATCAACCTTTTACCCAAATTCCATGGACTCGAGACTGAGGACGCTTACGTATTCATTACCAAATTTGAAAACGTATGCGCAATGATGGGTACGTCACAACTTTCAGTGGATGCGATGCGTCTACGACTTCTTCCATTTACATTGTGCGATATAGCCGAGAAGTGGCTATATAACACTACCGCACACTCTATTACGAATTGGGAAGAATTCGTCGCTGCATTCCTTAAGAAATTTTACCTAATACAAAAGACAGCTCGAATCCGTAGCGAACTGAATCAATTTGCCCAGCTCCCTACTGAACCATTCTATAAATGCTTTGAACGTTTCAAGGATCTTTTGGTTCAGTTTCCTCATCATGGCATCCCGAGATGGGAATTGTGCCGAATCATTTATGAGGGCATTAACCCAAACACTAAACAGAGCCTTGAAAACATGTGTCAAGGTACTTTTATGACCAAGGATGATGGGGAAGCGTGGAAGTATTTAGAAGAGTTCGCTGAAAAATCACTACTGTGGGAGAGTGGAACCCAACCATTGAATAGGGGTGGCGTACACCAAATAGATGTGTCCATAGGTGTTCGAGCTGAGATGGCAGCAATGCAAAAGAAGCTCGACGCTATGGAACACAAATTTGCAGCAGCCACCCTAAAACCAGTGTCGCTCCCCAAAACTGTTTGTGGGTGCTGTTCTGATCTGTCTCATTTAACGGAAGAATGTCCATTAAACTATGCATTTCAAGGTCACGAGCATACAAATGCCGCATATCAACGACCAAAAAACGATCCATATTCTTCCACGTACAATCAGGGTTGGAGGAATCACCCGAATTTCGCTTGGAACCAAAACCAATCTCAAAACACGGTTCCAAACACGAATCAATTTCAAAAGGCTCTTCCTCCACCACAACAGCAACTCCTTCAACTCACTCAGCACCCCTATCAGTCACAAAATTTCCAAAATCAGGTCAACAATCCTGCACAGTCTAATCCTATGACCTGTTCTGACGAATTCTCTCAATTCACTCAAACCATGAAATCACTTTTATCAAATTTCATAGAGGTTTCGACTGAGGTTAGATCTTCCGTCAATGAGATAAAGAAAAACTCAGCGTCTCAAGCTGAGAGTATCAGATCGATGGAAGCTGAAATCGCACGCCTTAAAGCCGAAATGAGTGCGAGAGAAAAAGGGAAACTTCCCTCTCAACCCCTACAGAATCCTGGGCATTACAATGTAAATGCCGTCACAACGTTGAGATCGGGAAGAGTGCTGAATAATCATGTCGGGGAAGGTATTGATGATATTGAAAATCTTATCATTAACACCCCGGCTGAGACCTTTCCTCACACACACACTTCTCCTTATGATCCTTCTTCTTCTACCACACCATCTTCTCGAGAGCCTATTCTCCATTTCCCACTAGGCTCGATACCTGAACCCAACCCTTATAGTTCTCCACAGACGGTCCCCACACCTCTTTTAGGACCTCGTCTACCCCCTCTTCCTTCTCTTATGATGGACCCGGCGCTTATTGCGAAAGCTCCTTACCCAAATCGGTTAAGGGGTAACAGAACGAGTCCTCATATGGAGAAAATTATGGAAATGTTCAAACAGGTTAACATCAATATCCCTCTCCTAAATGCAATTCAACAAGTCCCCGCTTATGCGAAAATTCTTAAGGACTTGTGCACTAGGAAGAGGAAGACCCAAGTGCCGAAGAAGGTCTTCATGGCTAATAATATCAGCATTGCTTTTATTCCCCAGCTACCAAAGAAACGAAAGGACCCAGGATGTCCTACAATATCGATTTCTATTGGGGGTAAAAACATAAATCGTGCTCTTTTAGTCCTTGGCGCAAGTGTTAACCTCCTTCCATATTCTGTTTATGAGCAATTAGGGATTGGAGCTCTGAAACCTGCTCACTGCACTCTCCAAATGGCAGACCGTTCAATCACCAAACCAAGGGGTGAATTAGAGGATGTGTTGATAAAGGTCGGGGAATTTTTTTTCCATGTAGATTTCATTGTACTTGACACACAGCCTGTAGCGAACCCCCGGGGCCAAATTCTGGTGATTCTGGGTCGTCCTTTCCTTGCCACTTCCAACGCTGTTATAAACAGTAGAAACGGTTCAATGAATTTATCATTTGGAAATATGACCATTGAACTAAATATCTACAAAGTTAGAAGTCAGTCATCAGAACCCTCTGCTCATATTTTAGATGTATGCTCTGTTCATGAGATCGCTCCCGATAGTTGTGGAGCTGAGGAACTTTGCTTTACAGATCTCGATGACATTACCACGTCTCTGTTTGATTTCACACAAGATCTTAGTGAGGACACTTTTTCTACACTTGAGTCCTGCACTCCTAACTTTTCTCCACCCGAGTCTGTATCTTTCATAGGCTCTGAGCTTCTTTATAAATCCAAAAATCACTCAATGATCCCTCCTTCTATCATTTCTCCGCCCGAATTAGATCTCAAAATTTTACCGTCTCATCTTAAATATGCTTATTTAGGTGAGAAGGAGTCTTTACCCGTTATAATATCCGCTTATCTAGCATTAGAGCAAGAGAATGCACTTTTATCGGTATTGAGATCTAACAAAGAGGCGTTTGGTTGGAGTATGGCGGACATCAAAGGGATTAGTCCCTTGATAGTTGAACATCATATACATGTGATGGATGATGCCAGACCAACCCGAGAACCACAGATACGGTTGAATCCCGTCATGAAGGAAGTGGTAATGAAAGAGATCGTCAAATGCTTAGATAATGGTATTATATACCCCATCTCCGATAGCCAATGGGTAAGTCCTATACATGTCGTTCCTAAGAAATCCGGCATCACTGTTATAACCAATGAGGCGAATGAGTTGATTCAGACACGCGCCCAAACTGGGTGGCGTGTATGTATCGATTATAGAAAACTCAATGCTGCCACGAGGAAAGACCACTTTCCTCTACCATTCATTGATCAAATGCTGGAACGCTTAGCGGGACGAGAGTATTATTGTTTTATGGACGGATACTCAGGATATAATCAGGTCCCCATCGCCAAAAAGGATCAAGATAAAACCACTTTTACTTGTCCTTTTGGTACCTTTGCTTACAGTCGCATGCCCTTTGGGTTATGCAATGCTCCCGCTACCTTTCAGCGGTGTATGATGGGGATATTCTCTGATATGGTAGAGAATTTTCTGGAGATCTTTATGGACGATTTCTCGATTTTTGGAGACTCTTTTTCCGATTGCCTATCGAATCTTGACGCTGTTCTTACTCGTTGTAAAGAGAAGAATTTAACTTTGAACTGGGAAAAATACCATTTCATGGTCTAAGAAGGAATTGTACTTGGACATGTTATTTCATAGAAAGGCATTGAGGTTGACAGAGCTAAGATAGAAGTCATTCAAAACCTCCCTCATCCCAAAAGCGTCAAAGATATTCGATCTTTCTTTGGCCATGCGGGTTTTTATAGAAGATTCATTAAGGATTTTAGCAAAATTGCTAGACCTTTAACTCTTCTCCTGGCCAAGGATTCGACTTTCCATTTTGACTCGGACTGCGAGACAGCTTTCGACTCACTTAAACACTCACTCACTTCAGCCCCCGTTTTATCATCACCAAACTGGGACTACCCCTTTGAGCTAATGTGTGACGCATCCGACTTTGCAGTAGGTGCAGTCTTAGGACAGCACATTGAAAAGATGCCACACGTGATATACTATGCAAGTAAGACCCTGAATGATGCTCAAATCAATTATACAACCACAGAAAAAGAAATTTTAGCTATTGTATTTGCATTAGAAAAATTCAGGCCTTACTTAATTGGCTCACCTATAGTTGTGTATACTGACCATTCCGCATTAAAACATCTTCTAGCGAAGAAAGATGCAAAAGATCGACTAATACGTTGGATCCTTCTGTTACAAGAATTTGATCTTGTTATCAAAGATAAGAAAGGATGTGAAAACGTAGTAGCTGGTCATCTTTCACGCATCTCTTCTTCCCCTGTGACCTTGCCGATCAATGACCCGTTTCCTGACGAACAACTCTTGAGCATATCCAATGAACCATGGTTCAGGGATATTGTGAACTATCATGCCACGGGACTAATACCCAGCGATTGGTCAAAACAGGACAAATATCGTTTTCCATCCCAAGTGAAACACTTTTACTGGGACGAGCCATATTTGTTTAAGTATTATCCTGATCAGATCAATCGCCGGTGTGTCCCGAATGAAGAGTTCAAGAGTGTTCTTTCTTTTTGTCATGATCAGGCCGGCGGGGGTCACTTCGGTCCTAAAAAGACGGCGGAAAAGGTTTTGCAATGTGGATTTTATTGGCCGACCTTATTCAAGGACGCATTTGACTATTGTAAAACCTATACACAATGTCAGTACATGGGTAGAATCTCCCAGAGGAATGAAATGCCTCAGCAACCCATCTTGGTTGTTGAAATATTCGATGTTTGGGGCATTGATTTTATGGGTCCCTTTCCCAACTCCTTTGGGAATTTGTACATACTGCTGGCGGTTGATTATGTTTCAAAGTAGGTAGAAGCCATTCCATGTCGCACTAATGACAAGAAAGTTGTCATTAAGTTCTTAAAAGAGAATATCTTTTCGCGATTTGGACACCCACGCGCTATCATTAGCGATAATGGGACACATTTTTGCAACAGATCTTTTGAGACTCTGTTGCGGAAATACTCAATCAACCACCGACTTTCTACACCCTATCATCCCCAAACAAGCGGGCAGGCTGAAATCTCAAACAGACAAATCAAACTTATCCTGGAGAAAACTGTTGCTAAAAATAGAAGAGACTGGTCGACCAAACTGACGGATGCTCTTTGGGCATTCAGAACTGCATATAAAACCGACCTAGGGATGTCTCCATATAGGATAGTGTTTGGGAAAGCATGTCATTTACCCGTCGAGATAGAGCATAAAGCATTGTGGGCTATTAAGGAAATAAATTTTGATCTAAAACTTGCTTGCAACTTTCGGAAGCTGCAACTTAATGAGCTAAGCGAACTCCGTGATGAAGCTTATGATAACGCTGTAATCACAAAGAATAGGACTAAGGTTTTTCACGATAAAAACATTTTGAGGAAAACATTTTCACCTGGTAAACAAGTCCTTCTTTATGATTCACGATTACACCTTCACGTGGGTAAGCTCCGATCTCGATGGAAGGGACCTTTTTGTTGTGCGGTCTGCATATCCGCACGGGGCAGTAGAAGTAGAAAATGTTAAAAACGGCACATTTTTTAAAGTGAATGGACATAGACTAAAACCGTTTTTTTTCCACTGACCCCACGGAGGAGCTCTTGTTCTTACAAGAGCCAGTTTATTTGGATTAAAATTCCTCCGTCTCATCTTCATATCCTGTATATCACTGCATCATCTTTTTGAATGAAGGTGAGTGAAAAGAGTAAGTTTGGGGGAAGTTCTTCACTTATATATTTTGCCCTCACTAATAATTCCCCCCAGGCTTACAGGTTTTGTAGGTATAGCGGTTGGCAACAGTGAGGACACTGTTGAAAACAAGTTTGGGAGAGGTTTGTGCTTATTTTTGCATCATTTGCATATCATTTGCATAAGCACATAACATTTTTTTTTAAATCCATAAAAATTGAAAAAATTTCAAAACCCATAAAATTTAAAATTTTTCAAAATATAAAAATATTTTAATATTTACACTTTTTTGTATATAAATAAGATAATAAAAGTTTATATAGTGAAAAATTACATCCATGAGATTGGAAAAATTTAAGAAAACTAAGAAAATTAGAAGTTTTCTTATACGAACTAGTAATAAGTAGTTATGAGCCGTTGTCCTAAGGGTTAGTAAGATGAAGGACGTCACTAATCTGAGGATAAAACTAAGTCTGAAAAATAGTTTCTATTCTGGAAGCCAAACATTTTGAACGTTGCTACCCTGCTATTCGCACTTACACACGTCTTAAAGCCTGGGATAGTAGAGGATACCTTGAAATGCTCATCTTAAAGCCGATGTATGAAGAAAATAAAAAGAAAAAAAAAGTGAATTAAATGAAAATATAAAGTGGTGAGAAAAATGGACACTGGTTTTGATATCATCGAGGGCAATAAAAAAAATATATAGCGAGGATGCTTCTTCACCTAGTGCCCTAAGGCCAACTGGTCTGGGAGTCACTGCTATGCCTGAGGTGGTGCAAGACGAGGACAATACACCAAGTAAGCAAGCACAGGAGTAATCAGTCGGTTAGTACCTCAAGAAGTATTAACGGTCGCATGAAAGTGTGTGAGCAATCTCATCTAAATATTCATTAATTAAAAAGTACTGAGGCCGATGGGCAAGAGTATGATAGCTTGAATTGAATTGACCGGGTGTAGGGATGTCTTTACACACACGCAGGGTTATATGATCGATATTTGGAAGAAAGATAGGAATGAAAAATAAGACGATGTTTTATTGAGGGAGGACGTGATTTCTGACATCTCTTCATGACCATTAAGATAGGGCTCATGACAACCGAAAAGCTAGCTTAGTTGGAAACCCTAATTTTCAAAGTCTTTCTTTTACAATTCTTGTCTTTAAATGTAATATTCATGATCTTTCTTTTATTATTGGATTTTGTGGGTCCAATCCGCTGAAAACCCTCAGGAGACAACACTCCTCCTACTAGGGACACCTAGAGGTTTAAAGGCTTGTTGCACGTGCTCAGTGCAATCGTGTTGCCTACGAAAGTGTGCTAGTTAGTTTTTCTCTTTCTTTATTTTCTCCTTCTCTTTTTAATAAAAAGTTCGCTCGAGACGATCGAAATTAAGTTTGGGGGAATTTGATTAGTCGAAAATATTGTATTTTTAACACGGCAATTTCCCTATCATTTGCACTCATTTAGAAGTGTACGGCATTCATATTTCACATATTAGCAAAACTGTCGCAAAATATCAGATTGCGTGTGTTAGACTCTAAAACCGGCATTTATAAGGAAATTGACTGCATTTCATGGCATCGCATCATCCCTATATTGCGCAACACTTGTTTTGAGATCTGTGCAGGAAAATCCAGAAGAAAGGCCAAAATTTACATGGTACCGATCAAACATGACGCCAACTCAATGATTTGGAATCTAGTATTAATGTAAAGGGAATTCAGGAATTCAATATATCACAAAATACAGAAGAAAACACCAAAAGTCAACACAAGAAAGTTGAAGCCCCAAGGAGCCCAAATGGCCGCGGAACCGCGGCCTAAGCCACCTATTGCCGCGGTTCCGCGGCGCTTCTACCACTTCAGATCCCCATTTTTGGTGCACAACTCCTATCTCAATGCCTACAGCTCAGAATGACACAACAAATTCCAGAAGACTCCAGAGACTTCTGCCAGATCAGCAAGTTTTGGGATCAACACTAAACTAGCCTTGTATTCTAGAAACTTCTCCCTAAACCCTAGCTTAAACCCTAAGCTAAGCCTAACTAACTACTTCTAGAAGTCTTTCAACAAACTTTTGGAGGGAACTTCTCAAGGCCTAGGGTTTGGGAGATCTATAAATAAGACCCTAGGCTCACTTGTAAAGAGGGACTTGAATCCCCAATTTTAGTATCAATCTAGATCCATTCACTCTCTTTTTTCATCTTCTTCCACAAGTCTAGTGAGAAGACTTGTGTGAAACCCTAACCCTAATTCCAATCAAAAGCCAAGATCCCGAGTACCCCATCAAGCAAGAAGCCTTGCAACCTTTTATGAGCCGAGCCGATCTTCAACAGAGCAAGTGGTCCAAGCCGATCCGCGACTCACGGAGCCGAGCGACGCCAATTCGACAATTTAGCTCTTCCTCTTGTAGTTCTTGAGCAACAGTAATCAAATTGTTGATATAAATAAAAGGTGATATTCTTTTATCTTGTTTTCTTTAAATTCTTGCATCATGATTCGATCTAAATTTCTAGTTGTAATTCTTGTTGTGATGTTTGAGTAATACTCCGCTCGTCGAGGAGTTGAGACGATCAATAGAATGATGATGTAATATATCTTTAATCGATTCTTGAGTCCTACGAGTTTTGTAAACCCTAGCAAGTTCTAGAATCAACGACCCAATTCGTTGTGATGCTTTCTTGATTGATATCGCTCGAGATTGGGGAGTTACGATCGTTTCTTGAAATTGCTAGAAGCTAGAATGAGAATGATATCGACGCGAGAACAAGGGTTAAACGATGAAACCCTAGTTTCACGAGAAAGCCCCAACTCTCGTCGATCATCATCGATCTAGTATCAACCCTTCGAAGGACAAGAACACGAAATCTTGAGATTACATCACGTCTATAGATCCGATCAATTCCTATGAGCCTCATTTAGATTCTTAGCATTTGATTGGATATATCATCGAAACCCGATTCTCCATTGTTTATCAGTTTCTTGATTCTTGATTAGATTAGTGACACCTGAATCAATCGATAAAATCTTGAATCATGTTTTCCTTTCTTTTCGATTAACTTTTCAATTCATGCAAATCAAATATTAAAACGAATCGCACAATCCCTGTGGACGATCCGCACTCGCTTACGATCTACAACCGACACCGTAATTGATTGCGGTCAAATATAATTCTTTGATTGTCAATTTTATTCAATTTTCTAATTACCGACACATAGAAACTTATTCGCTTTATTCGATTTACACAAACAAGAAATTTTATTACAATCAAATGAAACCGTTATCAGGGATCATTTGAGTTGATTTACTTACACAGTCTCGAATTTTACGATCAATCAAATGGCGCCGTTGCCGGGTACTGTTTGATTTGATACTTTTACATCCCATCGGAAAATTATAACAATCAGCGCTATTACAATGAGAAAATGAAGCGTCCATACTCATTCCCACGGGACAAAACGAAGAGATTATTCGAGCTGGCGATGCGCAACAGGCTTATCAATCTGCCGAATCCAAGGTGACCATTGCAACCCAGCGAAGCGAATAACCCTAATTATTGTCCTTACCACCAAACGGTAAGCCATTTGATCGAAAATTGCTTCGTCTTTAAGGGATGGATCGAGGATCAGTACCTACAAGGCAAGTTTGCGTTGTCTGAGAAGTGGAAAGTAAACCCACCACAACCGCACACTCCTAAGAAGATGGACACACCGGGGGCAACATGCTCTTTTGTTGAAGAAGCTCCATGGGAGGTGGCTCTTTCGACCAAAACCAAAAGGATGCTGAATGATCTCCATACATGCCCGACGATCAGATGGAAGAATCTGTTGGAATCTGAGGTCATCGAGGGGATGCTGAAGCCGCGCCCAACTCCAAAGATTGGTGGTGATAGCCGAAGCGTTCATGCTCAGCCGTCGAAATCTTCAGAAAAGAAGAAGAAATCCAAAAAGCCCGTGAAGCCTAGCGACAAGCTCACAGACCTGTAGAAACAGATCGACGCGCTGGAAGAGTATAACTAGAAGGCGCGGACTCCAATCACGTTCCCGGAATTTCTCAGCCACATTCTTGAGGACGAAGATGATGGAAAAGACTCGTCAGACGAATCTGAGGATTACGTAGCAAGTTGCCATATGATATCTCATTCATCGCTAGACAATGAAGAGGCTCCTTGCACAGAGAGACTGGGAGCAGGTACCAAGCCATAACTTCTATGGCCATCAGACGAAATGATCGACGCCTTCCTGAATGAGATTCATCTGAAAAGTAAAGCCGATCGGGAGCGTGAGATGGCCATATTTGAAAGAGCCAAATGCCGGGGACTAGACGAAAGAGCCGAGACACTCCCACCGAATCAAGGAACATCCGTCGCGGATAAAAACAAGTTCAAGACGAGGAAAAGGTTTTCTAAAGCCATATCAATGGGAATGAAGATACCACCCTCTGAAGG
Organism: Agapanthus africanus; assembly: GCA_030015575.1. NCBI lineage: Eukaryota > Viridiplantae > Streptophyta > Magnoliopsida > Asparagales > Amaryllidaceae > Agapanthus > Agapanthus africanus. The sequence continues at coordinate 130,523,718 of CM057341.1, forward strand.
AAACACTCCCGGTGAAGCAGAAACACATCCTAGCTACTGCTTATATCATCGAAAGATTTCGCACCGTACCGAAGAGTGTGATACTTTTAAAAGATGGTAGCAAGGGTATGTTGCTCACCGGCAACATTTTAAACGGATGAAACGCAAAACTCGTCGGGAGCAAAGAAGTGTGACCAAGGAGCATAAAAGAACCACCGGTAACTGTCGCATGGTCAACACCGGGGGATCGCAAATTCTCACTTTCGGAAGCAACTCTGACGAAGAGATGGCTCTTGGCCCTCTCTTTAAAGAACACGAATTGGGGAAGAAGGAAGAACCGAAGGCCTGTGAAAACATTCAGCTGCGCAATCGCACGCTTCCAGAAAAGAATCTCATATCCACGAGTAGAAAAGATAAGGGAAAAGAAAATGTCTCCGAGGATATCGCCCTGGACGACCAAGTCATGAAAGAACTGACCGCCAAGGACCCGCCAAAGAAGAGTAAGGTGGACTATAACGTTCTGGCGCACTTGAGGAAGTTACCCTCGCAACTCAGTATTCTCGACGCCCTTCTATTATCCAAAGAAGCGAGAGATTCACTGATCAAGGCTCTACAAGAGCCAGAGCAATTCCAAGCTTTTCTCGCTGAAGAAAAGATGAAGGACGAGCTAGAGGAAGTACACACAGCCGATATCACCTTCGGCGATGAAGACCTCCTCCTTGGGACGTACGAGCACAACCGTCCCCTCTATGTCTCAGGATACTGCCACGATATAAAGATAGGCAAAATACTGGTCGACAATGGGTCTTCCGTCAATCTTCTCAACGTGCGAGTGCTGAAGAAAATCTGCATGAGCGGCCAGCATCTCGCTCATGATAAAATCACCATCTCTGATTTTGACTCCCAGTCGTCGCGGACTCTCGGGTCTGTGATATTGAAATTACGATTCGGGCTAATTGTCACGGATATTAAATTTCACGTCTTTGACGCCAAGACCTGCTATAACGCTTTGCTCGGTCGACCCTGGTTACACGAGTACAACATCATCCCTTCGACACAACATCAGTGTATGAAATACTTCAAGGATGGTCTCGAGTATACCGTAACAGGAGAGCTGAACCCATTCTCCATAAACGAAGTCCGAAAGTACGAGAATGCAAAATACTTCTTGCCAGACTTTGAAGACACGGAGAGATGTCATAAACCGGAGAACAAAACTATCACCACCATCCCAGTCTTCGGGAGTGATACCGAGGAAGAGGAAGAGATAGTTTATTCAGGGCCACCCCAGTACAACAAGCCGGGACCGTCCGCTCCTATGCTTATCTTCGGCAGCGACTCGGAAGATAAGGTCAACGCCGTATTCTCCGCTCGGCCTTCAATACAAACCTTCGCTGATGAAGAGCAAAGTTTGCAAGTTGCCATGATTCTGTCCAAACATCATAAAGAACTAGACGCGCTTGATACCTACATTATGGAAGAGCTACAGACGTTCTATGTCCCTCCCAGGTGAGAAGGTGAAAAGGCGATCCTATTCTACCGATCCGGGGAAACTAAAGTGGAGAAAGAAATCTGGCACAGTGCGGATTCCACACTCGACAGGCTCCATCCCATCCGTTTGCCCAGATATTACACAGACGGACTAAGGAGACTCTTGAGACACCAAGGTGTACCCCTTAAACAAACTGCTCGACAAGCATGGTTCTATAACAGTATCTGGAACATCCCTGGAACTCAGCGGAAATTGCCCAACGGGAAAATAGAAACGACCGGGCTTGGGTATGTTCAATCCAAGAAATGGGAGCTACTCCGCGACTGCTACGTCATACATGACTTTGATGAAGAGGGAGATGCTTTTTGGGAAAATGCTAACTCTGAATCAGAAAGAGCTCCCGACGTAAAAATACTCAGTCCGTCGTTCGAAGAACAAATGGACAAGCTTATAAGGGAAGCTGGTCAAAAAGTTCGAGACGGCCATAATCGCGAAATGGACATCTACGAGAAAGCCAGGACTCAGTGCCTTCTTCAACAGGCTGCGAAAGATGAAAATGCCCCTCCCTGTCAACCTGTCGTACAAAAGGCCCGACGCAGAGGCAGAAACAAACCAAAGAGCGGAAAAGGCGTTCGGCAGCGACAAAGCGGGACCAAGAAGTCATGCAATCAGGAATCGAGCGGTCCGGATTTGTCCCTTATGAAGAAGATGAGTCGAGCATACTCTTTTCCTCAATACAAGACAAAGAAGATACTTGATCTTGCCATAAGACATCAAATGATTACACTTCCGGAGTCTAAACACCCCGAGCAAGCGGGCGAAGTCTTTCACCCAAACTATTTCTCTTATAACCGAGCAATAGGACACCCTCTCGAAGACTGCTTCACCTTCAAGAGCTGGGTCGAAGATCAATATCAGCTCGGCAAGTTCGCTCTATCCGACAGTTGGAGGATAACTCCGCCGCAGAAGCATGAACCCAAATCCACGAGAGTAGACCCAGATCCACATCGGTCTTGGAAGCGAGCTCGTACTTTTCATATGATAACGATATCAAAAGAAGAACCCGAGAATATGGATGACCTCCCCCGATGCTTCGAAAACAATGATGACGAGGTAATCTCAGAGTTTCCGCCGACGCCAAAAGAGCTGGAAGATGGAATACTACTACTGCAGATAACCTCAAAAAAATTGATTTGGGGACGACAAGTGACCCGCGACCGACATTCGTCAGTGAGTTGCTGTCTGGAGAAAGGGTGGCTATGCTAAAAGACATGCTTATGCAGCATAAGTATTGCTTTGCATGGAACTATTCCGAGATGCCGGGACTAGATCCAGAAGTTGCTGTCCACAAACTGGCAACATCCCCGGACGTCAAGCCAATCAAACAAGCACCGAGAAGAATGCGGCTCGAGCTTGAGATGAGCATTAACGCCGAGGTCAAGAAGATGATCGACTCTGGCTTCATCCAAGAAGTTCAGTACCCTGACTGGATCGCCAACATCATCCCAGTAATGAAGAAGAATGGGACGGTGCGCATCTGCGTAGACTTTCGGGATCTAAATAAAGCCTGCCCGAAGGACGATTTCCCAGTACCGGTCACTGAGCTGATGATAGATAACACGTCCACTCATGAAGTTTTCTCCTTCATGGACGGCCCATCAGGATATAATCAAATAAAGATGCATCCTGAAGACCAGAAGCGCACCGCTTTCCGGACCCCTTTGGGTATATTCTTCTACAAGGTGATGCATTTCGGTTTAAAGAACGCCGGTGCCACCGATCAGAAGGCCATGACGAGGATCTTCGATGACCTCATACATGAAATCGTCGAATGTTATATCGACGACCTCATAGTTAAAAGCAAATCATACGAGGAACATCTCGAACATCTGAAGATCGTATTTCAACACCTTCGGCAATACAACTTGAAGATGAACACTCTCAAATGCGCATTCGGAGTTTCCTCGGGCAAATTCTTAGGATTCATCGTCCGACACCGAGGTATCGAGATAGACCCGTCAAATATCAAGACGATCATGGAAATGCTTCCGCCATGGACTCTCAAACAATTGCGATCTCTCCAAGGGAAGCTCGCGTATATCCGACGATTTATAGCCAATCTCTCTAGCAAGTGTCGTCCTTATAGTCACCTGATGAAGAAGGGAACCCCGTTCGTCTGGGATCACAAATGCCAAGGCGCGCTGGACGAAATCAAGCAGTATCTGCAGAACCCGCCAGTGCTGGCCGCTCCGGTCAAAGGAAAGCCCCTTATTCTTTATACAACAGCCCTTGAAGGTTCCTTAGGCGCATTATGGGTACAAGAGAATGACCAAGGGAAAGAAAGAGCTCTCTATTACTTGAGTCGAGTTCTCCTGGGGGCAGAAAGCAATTACTCTCCCATCGAAAAACACTGCCGGGTGTTGATCTTCGTGATAACGAAACTCCGGCACTATGCATTGGCGCATGAAGTCCGTCTCATATCGAAGGTGGATCCTCTCAAGTATTTGATGTCAAAGGCCATATTGACGGGGCAACTCGCTAAATGGGCCCTGCTCTTGATGGAGTTCTCGATAACTTATCGACCTCTTAAGGCAGTGAATGGCCAGGCCATCGCCGACTTCCTCGCTGAACATCAGATACCGGTCGATTCCCCTTTGAATTGTGAATTGCCAGACGAATATGCGTTTGATGCGATCGACGGTAGTGATACCCGATGGGAACTTTATTTTGATGGAGCGTCTTCCATGAAGAAGCGCAAACAGAACACGCCTATAATCAAATCAGGGGTAGGCCTTATCTTCATGACCCCAAAAGGAGGGATAATGCGCTTGGCCTTCTCTTTGACAGAGCTGAGGACGAATACGAAGCTTTGATAGGAGACCTCAAGATCGCCATCGACATGGGAATTGAAAACCTCCCCATATACGGAGACTCCCAACTGGTCGTTAGTCAAGTGAATGGCGTCTACCAAACGTGCAAACCAGAGCTGGTAAAGTACGGCGATAGGGTACAACAACTGCTGACCCAAATACCTTCCTACACCTTGGAAAGCATACCGCGTGCGGAAAATAGCAAAGCGCATGCATTAGCCAAACTTGCTAAAGAATTGGCCGATGAGAACCTCGATGACGTAAGAATCGTGGTATAAAGCCGTCGGGTTCTTGCACCGGCGGAAATATCTCCGGAGTCGTCCAAACAAAAAAGAGCGACCGAGCAAATGGCTCTATTAGTAAAAGACCAAGAAAAGGTTGAAGATTGGAGAGAAGTCTTTATAGACTACTTCGAATCCCGTCGAACGCCAGAAGATGCGTCCTCAAGACATCAGCTTATGAAACGAGCTCTGTCTTTCTCCTTCGTCAATGATACTCTGTACAAGAGGTCGTTTGATTCTCTATGGCTGAGATGCCTGGGACCTGAAGAGGCGAAAAGAGTCGTCCAAGAAGTTCACGATGGACTCTGCGGTTCTCACCAAGCAGGCCCGAAGATGAAGTTGAAGATTAAACGGATGGGCTACTACTGGCCCACAATGATTCAAGACTGCCTCGAGTATGCAACGCAATGCCACTCATGCCAGATCCATAGGGACATCATCCACCAGCACCCAAATCCATTACACCCGACAGTGGCTAGCTGGCCGTTCGAAATGTGGGGAACTGACATAATCGGACCCATCGAGCCAGTATCGTCCAGAGGACATCGATTCATCTTGGCGATGACTGACTACTTCTCCAAATGGGCAGAAGCAGTACCGCTAAGGGAAGTAAAGATGGAGAATATCCTCCATTTCTTCAAGACGCACGTTATTTATCGGTTTGGAACTCCGCGACGGATCATCTCCTATAACGGGCCAGCCTGACAGAAGCCACAAGATCAGCCGCTTCTCACAACAGCACAACATAGACTGGAGATACTCTTCAGTTTATAATCCCCGAGCCAACGGTCTAGCTGAAGCTTTTAACAAGACCCTGACAAAGATCGTGAAGAAGACGGTGTCCCGAAATAAGAAGGACTGGCATGAGAGACTGCAAGAAGCTCTCTGGGCGTATCGAACTACGTTCAAGACGGCCACGAACACAACGCCGTACGCGTTGGTATTCGGTATAGAAGCGGTACTCCCCCTCGAGATAGAGATACCCTCTCTACGAATGGCAGTCCATTATGAGCTAACGGACGAAGAGAATGCTCAACTTCGCCTTGACGAGCTCGATGCCCTTGATGAAACCCGGCTCATGGCGCAGCAAAATCTGGAAGCTTATAAAGCGAAGATGATGCGCTCATATGAATGATTGACCAGGCCGAGGACAATCAACCAAGGAGAACTCGTGCTAGTGGTCAAAAGACCTATGATCCCCAATCGCGCCAAGCGGGGGAAATTCGAGCCGAACTATGAAGGCCCATACATCATAGACAAGGTTTACCAGGGTGGAGCCTATCTACTCATGGACATGCATGGTGAAAGACCTTTCAGGCCAATAAACGGTCGCTTCCTGAAGAAGTACTACGCTTGACGAGTCACGGCCTAGGTCAATGATAGATGACGACGACTATGTCCGCTCACTATCTTCCTAATCCCAAACTCTGTAAGTAGTAACCGGCTTACTTTACAACGGACCGAAACGTCCTTAAACTAACAACGGGCCGAAACGTCCTTAAACTAACAGCGGACCGAAACGTCCTTAAACTAACAGCGGACCGAAACATCCCTACACTAACGATGGACAGAAACATCCTTAAAACAAACAACAGACTACTATGTCCTAAAACTAGCTGTGGACCGAGATGTTGATAAACTACGGTGGATTGCAGCATCTCAAAGCTGATAAAAAAAAGAATGAAAAAAGAAGAAGAAAGAAAAACGGTATGTCCATAAGCAAAATAGGCACGGATGAAAACCCGAAAGGGCTCCGTGAGTAAAAACAGCAGGGATACCGGCGAGTCTTGTGAAAACCCGAAAGGGCGCGACCTCGTTAGAATAAAAAAAAAGGAGAAAAACAAAAAAGGAAAACGGTATGTCCATAAGCAAAATGGGCACGGATGAAAACCCGAAAGGGGTCCGTAGGTAAAAACAGCAGGGCTACCGGTGAGTGTTTGTGAAAACCCGAAAGGGCGCAACCTCGTTAAAAGACACTTGCAAGGTCCCCTCGACCTTGTGAGGAGAAATCACCTGCGTGAGATCCTTACGACTCACAAGTGAGCAAAACACTTAGGGATCCGCACGATCCCCAGGGAGAAATTACACTTGCGAGATCCTCATGACTCGTAAGGAGAACTCTCTTATGGGGCCCTCATGGGTCATAAGATCCAAAAGTCTTAAGCTATAGGGATCTGAACCTGTTCTTAAGCAGACCCCATAACCTCCACTACTGCCCTACAAGAGGCTCAACGCTGACCCTTGTATACAATCCACGGGCGCGAACAAACATTTCCCTAACAAAGTCCCATCCGTGACTAGGGATATGTCCATATGGTGAACAACCCTTGTAAGTCCTCTCGACTTATAAGGGGAAAACACTCTTGTAAGATCCTTACAACTTATAAGAGAACATACACTTAGGAGTCCCTATGATTCCTAAGGAGAAAACACATATACGAGATCCTCACGACTCGTAAGGAGAAATATCTTTGTGAGACCCTTACGACTCATGAAGTCAAAAGCCTTAGTCGACAGGATCCTAACCCTGTTCGCTAAGCCACCTTTGTTCGGTATCGACAGAGGCAAATGATGATTCGCTCCTGGCAATATTCCAGTTGTAGCGGTGCTGATGCCGAAATCGGTGTCTAATCCCAAGCTTGCAGCGAAAAGCCAGCAAGCCACACATGCATATGAAATAGCCGAAATGACGGGGCAACTTGCGACAAATCAGCAAGTAAAAATGTATGCATGCGAAATAGCCAAAATGATTGGGCAACTCACAATAAAAAGCAGCGAGTCGAAATAAAACAAATAGCCGAAATGATTGGGCACCGCGAAAAATAACCGAAATGATGGGGCAATCGTGACCATCGCGATATAAAAGCTGAAATGACAGAGCATCGCGGAAAGAATTGAAAAATAAAATTGAAATTTATGCCCTACAGGTAATATCACATCAATCCCTGTAAACAATCCAGGGGCGCAAACAAAGAAGGAATCACACTCCTCCTCCCCAGGTTTCATCAGAAGAAAAAGCCAAATCTCGACGGGTCGCAGATAGCCTGGAGATCATCTCGACATTCGTCTCATTACAACAGACACAACATTAAGCAAAGCGGAACAGCGTCAACTCCCAGTTCTATGACTCGGCGGTATACAGATGAACGAGAGTCAAATTCCAACTCCGTGAAATGCGGATAAGTCAACCTTCCTGGCTATGTGAAACGCGGATTATGTCACTTCTGACCTCGTGGAAAACGTCCAGAGCGGATCCTGGTCCTCGCAGAGCACGATAGTGAACCCATGTGAAGCATCCAGAGCGGAGCCTAGTCCTCGCCAAACACGGCAGTGAACCTGTGGGAAGCATCTAGAGCAAAATTCCTGGCTACGTGGAACGCGGATTATGTCACTTCTGACCCCGTGGAAAATGTCCAGAGCGGATCCTGGTCCTCGCAGAGCACGGTAGTGAACCCGTGTGAAGCATCCAGAGCGGAGCCTAGTCCTCTCCAAACATGGCAGTGAACCCATGGGAAGCATCTAGAGCAAAATTCCTGGCTATGTGGAACGCGGATTATGTCACTTCTGACCCCGTGGAAAACGTCCAGTGCGGATCCTGGTCCTCACAGAGCACAGCAGTGAACCCGTGTGAAGCATCCAGAGCGGAGCCTAGTCCTCGCCAAACACGGCAGTGAACCCGGGGGAAGCATCAAGAGAAAAATTCTTGGCTACGTGGAACACGGATTATGTCACTGACCCTATGGAAAACGTCCAGAGCGAATTCTGGTCCTCGCAGAGCACGACAGTGAACCCGTGTGGAGCATCCAGAGCAGAGCCTAGTCCTCACCAAACACGGCAGTAAACCCGTGGGAAGCATCTAGAGCAAAATTCTTGGCTACGTGGAATGCGGATTATGTCACTTCTGACCCCGTGGAAAACGTCCAGAGCGGATCCAGGTCCTCGCAGAGCACGGCAGTGAACCCGTGTGAAGCATCCAGAGAAGAGCCTAGTCCTCGCCGAACACGGCAGTGAACCCGTGGGAAGCATCTAGAGCAAAATTTCTGGCTAATTGGAACACGGATTATGTCACTTCTGACCCCGTGGAAAACGTCCAGAGCGGATCCTGGTCCTCGCAGAGCACGGCAGTGAACCCGTGTGAAGCATCCAGAGCGGAGCCTGGTCCTCACCAAACACAGCAGTGAACCCGTGGGAAGCATCCAGAGCAAACAACAGACTGTGAGGTCCTTAAACTCACGGACTATGATGTCCTTAACCTCGACCGTGATGTCTTAAAACTAACAATGGACCGAAATGTCCTGAAACTAATTTTACCTTGGTTCAAGGGTACATCTCTTCACTCCTTTGATATTTGTCGTTGTAATTCCTCAACGTCTTCAAAGAGGTGATGGGTCCCGACGACCACACATTTCACGGACTGTGGAGTCCTTAAATCCACGGACTATGATGTCCTTAACCTCGACCGTGATGTCTTAAAACTAAACAACGGACTGCAGAGTCCTTAAATCCACGGACTATGATGTCCTTAATCTCGACCGTGATGTCTTAAAACTAACATTGGACTGTGAGGTCCTTAAACTCATGGACTATGATGGCCTTAACCTCGACCGTGATGTCTTAAAACTAAACAACGGACTGCGGAGTCTTTAAATCCACGGACTATGATGTCCTTAACCTCGACCGTGATGTCTTAAAACTAAACAGCGGACTGCAGAGTCCTTAAATCCATGGACTATGATGTACTTAATCTCGACCGCGATGTCTTTAAACTACGGTATCCTGGAAAACGTCCAGAGCGGAGCTTGGTCCTCGCAGAACACGGCAGTGAACCCGTGGGAAGCATCCAGAGCAACCCCTGACTCCATGAAATACGGATAAGGGAAACTTCACCCATCACTTGCGGGTCCTCAAGACTCGTAAGAGAGCAAATTCTCTTGTGAGATCCTTACGAATTTCAAGAGAAAACACACTTAGGAATCCTCACGATTCTTAAGGAGAAATCACCCTTACGCGATCCTCTCGACCGGTAGGGAGAAAATTCTTTATGAGGCCCCCACGGCTCATAAAGTCGAAAAGTCTTAGGTGACAGATCCTAACCATGTTTTCTAAGCCATCGCCACTTTACAAAGAGTCTAAGACTGACAGTTATACGCTATCTACAGACCGCACTTGCTAAAGTCACATGGCAAACAACACAGCAAGAAAGAAGAGAGCAGAGAAATGACACAAGACATTACGAAGAACATGTATCTTTTATTCATGAATTCGATTGGGTACAAAATACATTATATGAAAGAATAAAAGAAAAAATACATTTTATTCAAAATTACAAATAGTACAAAAATTTTATTGAGAGGAAAGCGCTTTCAATAATCCAGTCAGCCGCTCGCGCACTTCCCCCAGCCCCTCTTCCTGATCAGCTGTCGCGGCCAACTCTGCTTCGACCTGGGCTCGCTGCTGCAAGTAAGACGAGAGTTGTTCCTCGACGGCTCGCAGAGCTGCTTCACGATCTTGTGCATCCCGCTCAACGACATTGAGCTTCTACCTCAATGTTAACCCATCAGAGAGACATCGCAGAAGGCCTTCGAAGATTACTTTCAACTGGGCAGTGTTCGCGTCGACCTCAGCATGCAGTCGAGCAGACTCGCTTGAAGTTTCTTTACATTCCCTTCACTTTAAAGCCACTTCTTTTTCAAGATGGCGGAAGTAAGAAGCGCTCTGCTCGATCCATGCCGCCCGTTGAGTGCTCATAGCCAGAATCTCAGGTGCGGGTCGCTTAAGCTCAAGCTCATGCAAGCAAGCCTCGATCTCCCTGCAGCGATTAACCCAAGACTCAACGACGCCCTCACCATGAAAGTTCATGAGCGTCTCCAGCATAGGGTTAATCTCCACGGCAAAATCCGTAGCAGATGTGGGAGTTTCTGCTTCAAACTCCTCGATATACTCGCTCAGCATGCGTAGACTGGTCACAGCACCTTTGGATGATGGACGCCTGGAAAAAGGCCCTGCCGGCATTATAATACGAGACTCGAACGGGGCTAGAGTCGATGTAATTGCTGCAAAATAGATCATAATCATATGTCAGCTCAAGAAATAAAGAAAACACGCAAAAAGTAGAGTCTACTATACCGGCTGCAGCAGGGGGAAGAGCTGGGAATACTGGTGGCGCAACGACAGCATCGTCTCCCCCTTCAATTCATAAGGCTACAAGCAATATGAAGAAGAGTTAGCAGTAATGCGACTGCTCATTGAAGAAAGGGACGTCGTTTAGAAAAAAATACTCACCTATACCGGCAAGTGGACTAATCTTTGACAAGAAGGAGAAGTGTGGGTGCAGCACCTGGTACAGGTGGTCAAAAAGGTCTCCTGCAAAAACGCGATAATGCAGCGTCAGTACATGAATTATATGCCCGAGAGATAAGATTAATGGGTTACAAATCCATACCTTCCAACATTTACGATGGTGCAAGAGAAGGCAGAGAGGTGGTCAGCGTCAGGGCGGTAACTGACGGTGCTGTCTCAAGTAGCTTGATTTCAGCACCGGCCGCACCTACATTAGAACCAGGATAAACTTTATTAGGAGAGACTGCAGAGTAAAAAAAAGAAGGGCGGTGACCCAAGATTTACCTGATGAGTCGCCAGCCGAAGCCGTGATGAGGGCGTCACTTGATACAACGGTGGCGTCTCCTTCCTCCATTGGGTGGTCTCACCTCCCGTCGCCTCATCCTCTGACTCCACAGGAGCCGTCTTCACGCTCACGACGCCAGGAGACGACAAGGAACCGTAGGTGGGGAGAGCGATAATCGGAGCGGTGCCCGACTCTTGAGAAAGAGCGGCTAGCGATCGTACCCGTTTTGCCCGCTACCACCTCGGGCTCAGTGGTCGCAGCCGTCTCGTCCACCGCTGCCTTAGGCTTGTCCGTAGCAGCCGTTTCGTCCACTGCTGCATAAGGCTCGGCCGTGGTAGCCGTCTCATCTGCCGCCACTTCGCGCTTGGCAGAGGTAGCTATCTCGGGCAGAGCAGTCATGGCTATCTCGTCAGCCACCATCTCGGGCCCGGCAATTATGGGTACATCGCCTACCGTTGCCTCGGGTTCAGCAGCTACCTCCTCCACCGCCCCCTCAGGCTCAACGGTCGCCGCCACTCCTTCAATAAGGCTCGGCCCTACAGGACAAGATATATAAGAACTGATAGTTTAAAGCTTTGACAACGAAGCCTTAAAACACATTACCTGGGGTTGATTTACCGTTGGCTTCCCTAGTTGCACGTGCCGCCCGTCTATGAGGAGTAGACAAGGCAACCGGGAGCTCCTCTGAAGGAGTAACAGCGGGAGTAATGGCGCTTGAACATGCCCACGCAGCCAAAGCAGCACTATGTTCCATTGCTGTGCGCCTCAGGCGCTTCATTTCCTCCCAGGCCGTCACAACGGACCTTTTAGATGCCTCCTTCAACAAGGCGTCGTCGCCCGCATTCAGGGTTACCTCCAGAGCCGTCAAAGCTTCCATCATCGGTTTACTAAGCAGGGCCTCTTGCGGCAATGCCGAAGAGGCCGGGACTTCGGCATCTGGCCCGGGGAGAATTTCCACATCAGCTTGCGGGATAGGTCTTGTGATCCCTGCGATGAGACAAAGAGAGGGTCAGATTACTCATAAGAAATGGAAGCAGAAACATAGAGAACCGAAATGTACCAAGGCCTAAGGATGCACTAAGTCGTTCCTCCTCCTCGAAGGTCTTGAGAGAAGCAGCGAGAGCTTCTTCGGTAGAAATGCCTATTAAAAAGGGAAAAGCGTTAGTCAAAAACAATGATAGAAGTATGATGCAATGACGAAAAATACAATTAATGATTACCTGATTGCGTGAGTTTAGCCAACCACTCGTCGCACTTTGCCAATCGCTTGGAAGCTGCAATAGCAGCCGCCAGATCAGTGTCATCTGGCGGCATGAATAGGCCGTCGTTGGTCCCGTACTCACTCAAGCCCTCGCTATAAGGAGCATGAGGTTCCTGACCAAATACAACGTCAGCAGAGAGGATCGACTTCTTCTTCCTCTTCTGCGCGCGAACTCCGGTCGCAACCAAAATCAGCTTACGCTTCGTGGGCACCTTGGGACGGTGGGTCCCGATATCCGAGCCCACGTCGGATTCGGGTGAAATCACGTTTACCGTCTCCACAGGAGCGCGGGGCACCGAGGGCACGTCCACCGTCTCCACAGGATCATGGGGCATCCACACATGGGGCTTAGCATACGTGGAGGCTCAACTGCGGCATCTCCTCTTAGCGGAGGAGGGACAGCGATCCGTCGCTTCAAGGGGACATTGTGATCGCTGGCGGGGGGCGCACTCTTGCGATCGAGCAGCAGCCGCTTCTCTTCCCTAATGACAGCGCCCATCGCGTGTTGATACCAGGCCCCATATACGTTGAGGGCCCTTGGAATGCAACTCGGCTCGCTAATGAAGAAGTGGGAGCCCGTATTTAACCGTATAAAGTGATGCAGTGCACTCCGTATTCCCTCTTTGGTGGCCGCAGGCTCTTCCAAAAACGCCTCCAGTGGAACCCCCTGGTTATAACTTAGCTGCTGGGCAAAACGATGGGGGTTGTATCTCATAAAAAGTTCCGCATCATTTTGCCTGAATACGAGGAAGCCCGGCCTGATGGAGTATAGATGTAGAATCTCTCGAGCTTTCAACACGGAAGCCCCGTCCATGAAACTGTCGCGCAACGCCAGCACAGTCTTGGAAGTTTCCTGGCCGATTGTCATGACCTTGTCCATGAAAGACATACCCGCTCCGACCGTGCGCGGATGAAGAAGCAACCCCCTAGCCTCCCGCTGAGGCGGATTCACGATAGAAGCGTCGATCAGCCGCATAATTCTCGGGAATCTGTACTTCTCGTAAAACGAGGGTCTTTTATGAATACCAAACACCCCAAGAACGTGCATTTCCATCCATGAAGTAAAGTAGTGCATCGGGAAATTGGCGGCTTGCACCCCCGATTCAGTTGTGTCCGCCGCCACTCTAAGACCATGGTACAGGTGGGCCAACCCGGCAATCCCGATGGCCAATTGTATGCCAGCCACCATTCGATGTGCTGGGTAGAAGACGGACGGCCTCATATAGCGAGGGTACATGGGGAGCGCGAACCAGCACAACCATAGCCCCAGAAACCCGAGAAAGAAAGTCTCCTCGTCGATGCTCGGAGCAGCGATTTCCGACAAAGGGATGATTGCGGCATCGGGGAGATAAAAGCCTTTGTGATCATGTTCCAGTACTGGTCGACGATCTAAGCCAAAGCCAAAGGGATCGTTGAGCTTGGAAAAATTTTCGCCCCGTTGCGATAGAATCTCCGGTCGAAGAAAACGGGCAATGAAGTCTGTGAAACTAACTCCCCGGCCTCCAGATTCCAAGAAAAGACTCTCGTACATATTCAGCACCTTTATCAGACTCGGAAACTGTTGTTGAATAGCATTCTCTGGCGTTAGGTCCATCACCAACGGCTTGGTGGCAAAAACGTATTCATCCGGAGGAAGCAGCTCCTCATAGTGCTCCCCCCTCACCGGCAGACCGGAAATCTCAGCAAATTCTTCTAGAGAGATGGAAACTTCTCTGTCCATAAGAAGAAAGGTATGGGTGGAGATGTTCCATAGCTCCACGAACGCCTTAATCCACCATGTCGGAGGAGCAGAATACTAGAACAGCGAGGCATAAACCGCAGGGTATAGACCGATCTTCAGCAGGTGCACCTTCTTCGCTGACAAAATGTACCTGGCCCACTGCGGATATCCGGCCGAATGTCGAGGGGTCAACCCGATGTTGTAGGGTTGTCCCCAAGGGCGCGACTCGCCCTGGCATATGCGCCGCCCCAAAATATCCAAAGCTGCTGGCAGCTGGATGGGTATGGCAGCAATCGAAGGTTGAAGAAGACCCTCCGAAGTCCAATTAACGACCTCCACGGCATAGTTCACCGGGGGTAGATTTGCATACGAGATCAATGAGATCGGATCCGATGGCATCGCACAAGAGAAGCTTCGACGGCCTTTGATAATTTGGTCGTACCACCTACCCCACAGGTGAAGGTTTTTGTATTCTGGGTCATAGCCCCTAATAAGTGCAAGAACCTCCCGATCTACCGGTGCTCCAGGGAATCCTCCCTCTGAGCGGAAAAACGGGAAAGAAAGATCAGAAGACATGTCGCCTGCACGAAAGAACGAAATTCAATTATCAGTGTCATAATTTAATTTTTTTTTAAAATCCCGGCGTTCGGTACTTTAAAATCTGTACCACACTGCAATGCAGTGGAGAGGGGACCAAAGGGGGACCTACAAAATCCAGATGACAATGCATCAATTAATAAGACAGCCTCAACATTGGATGAGACTGTTAATTAATGAGGAAATCCCCAAAGAATATTCTCATTGAATGAGAAATCTCTCGGGAGAAGGAGAAAATCTCCCTTTCAGAGCAAAGCTCTATAACAGAGTGACACTTGTCAAGCTCTGGTTACGAGGGAACTAAATTCCTTAAAGAGCCTAGCTCTGTAATGATGATGGAAAATCCATCAAAGATTAATGAAAATTAATTCTTGAGAATTAAAAATCTGGGATCTTAAAGATCCATGAAAAAACTCTTAAGAGTTCTTCATCAAAAGATCAAAAGATTTACATATTATCAAAAGAGCAGAGCTCTGACTCACGGGCTAAGGAACCCTAAGAAAAGTTCTGTTTAGATCTATGGAATTATGAGAGCAAGGCTCTGTTTACGAAACCCTAAAGGGGTTTTCTTTAGATCAGAGATCTATGAAGAGCAAGGCTCTGTTAATGGGTAAAAACCCTAATTTATTAAAACTAATTTAATTTAATTTTACCTGAATTTAGTAGAGTTTTAACTCTTGAAAGTTCTTGAACAAAAGAGCAAGGCTCTGAATAAAATTCTTAAGACGAGATGAAAATCATCTGAGGACCAAAAGGTCTTATTTATAGGCGCTGAACCGCCTCCTCAACTTCTGAGTTGATCCAAAGGCTCAGATGTTGCCACCGCTGCACTAACATGTGCGCCACGTGAGCGCAACGGTGGGTGGGGGCATTTGTTTCCCCCAATCAGAGCAAAGCTCTGTTTTGAATTTCAAATTTCAAAAATTGAAGCAACGCTTCAGATCCCGTGCGCTGCGCGCCACGTGTCAAAACCAGACATGCCAGCGCCAGGTGCGCTGCGCCCTAGGCAGCGCACCCCAATCAAAGCAAAGCTCTGTTTCAAAATTCAAATTTTAAAAGTTGAAGCAACGCTTCAGATCCAGCACTCCGCGCTGCGCGCCACGTGTCAAACACGGGCACGCTAGCGCAGTTACGCTGCGCGCCACGTGTCAAACGTAGGTGTGCTAGCGCCAAGTGCGCCAGCGCTGGAATTAAAAGAATTCCCCACCGTTAGATCAAAAGATCTAATAATAATAAATTACTAATTAATCAGAATTAAAATTCTGTTATGGAAAGATTTTCCAATCTTATTAAAACAAAAAGATTATTTTCTGTAAAACAGAAGCCTTAAGATCAAAGATCCAACGGTGGGAAATATTCCCAAATCAATCAGAGAAAGATCTCTTCAACTAATTTAACAAATCAATTGTCCCTATATAAAGGCCCCAAGACTTCAAGTCTCAGAGAAAAAAAAAACCTCGGCAAATTTTGAGAAAAACTCAAAGAGAAAGAAAGGCAAGTTTTTGAAGAAAGAAGATCATTTCTTCATCTTTAAAGGTAAAGAATTAATTCTTGAACAACAGAGATGAAATCATCTCGTAAAAAGAAGAAACATCTTCTAAAAAGATCTTAGATCTATAAAAAAGACCAAGATCTTTGATCAAACATAAAGGATTAAAAGATCTAATCATAAAAATATTATAAAAAAAGAAGTATTTTACTTCATTCACAGATCTTTTGATCTATAAAGGCAGAGCCTTTTAATAAAAACAAGAACTTTGGTTCTTGGATCTTGAGGCAAGACCTCCTTTGAAGAATATAAACTTGTTCTTTGATCTTAAATTTGATCTGATGCGCTTTGCGCTACTGGAAAAGTGCTTTGCACTCATGAACTGCGCCTTTGCGCTCCTTGGATCGGCGCTCAGCGCCAAATGATGCCACGTGTCAACCACAGACACAGCTTGTGCTTTGCGCTCCTGAAAACAACGCACTGCCCTCTTGGGTTGGCGCTCAGCGCCAAGCGCGCCACGTTTCACTCACTGGCGCACCCACAAACCAGCACAGCACGCTCATGAATTAAAAGCGCAATGCGCTAACAAACTAGCGCTTAGCGCTAAACGACACGTGTCACCCTCATGTGCGCTAGCGCAATGTGCTCTTTAATTGGCGCAAAGCGCCTGATGCGCCACGTGGCGCACTATCAGAACACCACTTTGTTCCTGATAAATGCTAAGCATTTAATTCCAGAAAAAATATCAGAGCCCAATGCTTGGCATTATTAAAATGGCAGAGCCCAAATAAAGGCCTAACAGGCAGAACAAGAATGAAATGTTAAACATTTTTTTGGACTTAGCCTAATTTTGGCCATAAGTCCTCAATTTAAATTGAACCGAGCTCATCTGCTCTTCCAATCAATTTACACCCGGTTCAAGGGTACATCTCTTTACTCCTCTGATACCTGTCGTTGTAATCATTCAACGTCGTCAGAGAGGTGACGGGTCCCGACAACCACACATTATTACGGACTGTGGGGTCCTTAAACTCATGGACTATGATGTCCTTAACCTTGACCGTGATGTCTTAAAACTAATATCGGACTGTGTGGTCCTTAAACTCATAGACTATGATGTCCTTAACCTTGACCGTGATATCTTAAAACTAATATCGGACTGTGGGGTCCTTAAACTCATGGACTATGATGTCCTTAACCTTGACCGTTATGTCTTAAAACTAATATTGGACTGTGGGGTCCTTAAACTCATGGACTATGATGTCCTTAACCTCCACCGTGATTTCTTAAAACTAATATCGGACTGTGAGGTCCTTAAACTCACGGACTATGATGTCCTTAACCTCGACCGTGATGTCTTAAAACTAACATCGGACTGTGGATTCCTTAAATCCACGGACTGTGATGTCCTTAACCTCGACCATGATGTCTTAAAACTAACACCGGACTGTGAGGTCCCTAAACTCATGGACTATGATGTCCTTAACCTCGACCGTGATGTCTTAAAACTAACAATGGACCGTAATTTCCTTAAACTAATTATCGACCGCAATGTCATTAAATTAAGAAACATAGCCCAATTGCTCTTTTGTTGGATCTAAACGATCCCGTTAAGTTGATCTTAGTCTAAAATTAGACTAACGTGTCCTTAACAAACGTTTAAGTTGATCTTAGCCTCAAATAAGGCTAACGTATCCTCAAACACAACCCCCCAAACCCAAATCTAAGAAAGATACGGATTTGGAATAGTCCACGCCCTACGGGCGACAACATAACTTAGTCTCCGTATACAATCCACGGGCAACCAAACACAAAACAAACACCCACGACACGAAGTGACCATATGGAGAAGGAGAAAGTTGTTACCGCGATGCGGTAGCGTAATTAACTGCAGGGGCTTGCGATCTGTAGGGAAGAGCGTCTCCATAATCAAAAACCCCTCAAACGAGGTGGAATCTGACGAAATCTGCTACATCGGCCGCATCCGTTTAAACCTTCGATACATGGTGCCATAAATCAATTTGGCATCTTCGGAGAGGTGGATGGATAGCACCAATTAGTATCTGCCCCCAGATTCAGGCAAGACATTCAGTCTTCCCGATTTCCGGCGGTAAACAAGAGGAAATAGGACTTACTGGCTTATAAGGTAGAGGGGAGAAAGAGGAAGAGTAGGGAAGTGCCGGTGCGTCGTTTCGTCGCCGGAAACTCCTTGGGTCGTTGCCGGAATTTCGTCGGAATTTCGCCCTTCGTTAACTCCACTTGTACACTATAGAGACATGGAAATTTCTTGAGAGTTTTGGCAGGGATTTGTGAGTGGGTAGGGGTGATATGAGGGTGGTATTTATAGGAAAAAATTAGGGTTTAGGGGTGATGAAAATGCATTAAAAATATGCATTAAAATGAGGTTAAATGGGCATTTTATTGCTTTCTGGAAATAATCAGAGTAAACAAGTAATGTGGGGTTAGTGGGGTAGCTGAAAGGTTGCAGGGGTCGAAGTTTGGGGGAAATACCGTCAGTTTAGACCGGCGGTGCCGGTTCTTTGTGTGGGTGTCGCCGGTTTTGTATCGTCGGGTGGGGCAAGGGTTTAGGCCACGTGTCGGGGTCGCTTCAATTTCCCTCGTGCTTATGTTTATTTATTCTGCAACTTACCCTATTACGTGTGTTGCATGTGTAGACTCTTGGGCTTCAAAAATGTTAAAAGAAAATTAAATAAAAAGATTATGTGGCTAATTATGGTTTTGGGGTGATGAAAATGCATTAAAAATATGCATTAAAATGAGGTTAAATGGGAATTTTATTGCTTTCTGAAAATAATCAGAGTAAACAAGTAATGTGGGGTTAGTGGGGTAGCTGAAAGGTTGCAGGGGTTGAAGTTTGGGGGAAGTACCGTCGGTTTAGACCGGCGGTGCCGGTTCTTTGTATAGGTGTCGCGGGTTTTGTATCGTCGGGTGGGGCAAGGGTTTATGCCACGTGTCGGGGTCTCTTCAATTTCCCTCGTGCTTACGTTTATTTATTCTGCAACTTACCCTATTACGTGTGTTGCACGTGTAAACTCTTGGGATTCAAAAATGTTAAAAGAAAATTAAATAAAAAGATTATTTGGCTAATGGGATTTGAACTCTGGTGCTATGGTTCAGCAATGCAAGGACTTACCAGTGAGCTACGAGCTCCTTCTTGCTGTTCTAAATCAAAACAAATACTTATTGCTTTCACAGGAATTATAAATACCCTAATTGTATATTATCTTTAAATGAAATTTATGTACACTGAAATTGGAGTTGTTACAGAGAAGGTACGCCGGAGTAGTCTTTAGGATGTATACGTACCTTCAAGACTTAGAGCTTGGATTTGCCATTTCTCCCTTTTGACTTGGCTATTTGGAGCCTTATTGACGTCACGTCTGCACTCTGATGGAATGAGAAGGTGCGCCGAGGTAGCCTTTAGGTTGTATATGAACCGCCAAGACTTGGAGCTAGGAGTTTTCTATTGCTCCATTTTGATTTGGCTCATTGTAGCTTTGTTGACGTCATGTGTGCATCGAGAAGGAACGTCGGGATGGAGCTAAAATTTTGCCGTCACTCCGTTTTTTATTTGACCCTTGGGTCTTTGATGACGTTGCGTCTGCATCCTGCTGGAATAAGAAGAACGTCGAGCTGATTTCTTTGTTGTAGATGTTGCCATCAAAATCTGGCTCTCTCTTTGACGGGGCTTGGTGGGAAAATATGGTTCCTTTCTTACATTTGTACTCATGGATTGTATACAGGGGTCGGTGTAGACTCACCTGCATGGAAAAAAGGTTTCGTTTTCATTTTATTTATTTATTTCCGCGATGCTTTATCTTTTCAGCTTTTGATATCACGAAAGTTGCGATTGCCCAATCATTTCGGCTATTTTCGCAGTGCCCAATCATTTCGGCTATTTTCTTTTTTTTTTTACTCGCCGCTTTTTATTACGAGTTGCCCAAACATTTCAGCTATTTTCTTTTAATTTTTACTCGCTGCTTTTTATTGCGAGTTGCCCAAACATTTTGGTTGTTTTTATATGCATATTTTTACTTGCTGATCTTTAATGCGAGTTGCCCTATCATTTTGGCTATTCCATATGCATATTTTTGTTTACTACTCGCTGTTGTTTTTATTGCAAATTTGGGATCTGATACCAACCTTAGCATCAGCATCGCTACGACTGGAATGTTGCTGGGAGCGAATCATCATTTGCCGTGAAAGGACTTGGAATTTGACACCTGTTTAGGCACCAGCATCGCTACAACTGGAATGTTGCCAGGAGCGAATCATCATTTGCCTTTGTCGATTTGAACAAAGATAGCTTAGTAAACAGGGTTAGAATCCTTTCGACTAAGGCTTTTGACATTATGAGCCGTAAGGGTCTTAGAAAGGTATTTCTCCCTACGAATCGTGAGGATCTCGTAGGTGTATGTTCTCCTTAGAAGTCGTGAGGACTCCTAAGTGGTATTTTTTTCTTGCAAGTCGTAATGATCTTACAGGAGCGTTTTATCCTCATAAGTCGAGAGGACTTACAAGTGTCATTCACCATATGGGGATATTTCTTGTCATTGGTGGAACTTGGGTCAATATTGGACAACTTGTAGGGCATGTTGGGGAATATGAGGGCATAAGAGCAAGTTTAGATCCCCATGGCTTAAGGCTTTTGAACCCTATGAATCGTGAGGGTCTCATGGGAGAAATTCTCCTTACGAGTCATAGGGATCTCGTAAGTGTATAATAAAAAGTTTTTTTTTACGAGATTGCGTCCTTTTCAGGTTTTCACAAACTCGCCGGCAGTCCTACTGTTTTTACTCACGGCGCACTTTCGGGTTTTCATCCGTTCCCATTTTGCTTGTGGACGTACCGTTTTTTTTATAATATGAGATTGCGCCCTTTCAGGTTTTCACAAACTCGCTGGCAGTCCTGCTGTTTTTACTCAAGGCGGCCTCGCGGGTTTTCATCCATGCCTATTTTTCTTGTGGATGCACCGTTTTTTATGACCCATCTATTTGTCAGCGGGACTTAGGGGTGACTTTACTGCTGAAGTAGCTGTATAGCCTATAGGACTTGAGTTGCAACCCTTGCCATTGAGACTTCGATTGCAATATAGATCTCAAGGGTGGAGATTGCCATTTTGGAGACGACGTGCTAGTTTAAGGATATTCCGGTCCATTATCGCCATTTTTGGGACGAAGTTCTAGTTTAAGGACCTCTCGGTCCGATGTCTCCATATTTGAGGCGAGCTTCTACTTTAAAGACATCTCGGTCCGGTAGCGCCGTTTTTTTTAGACGAAGTTTTAGTTTAAGGACATCTAGGTCCGATGTCGCCATATTTGAGGCGACCGGTTTTCTTTACATACTATTTAGATTTTTTTACTAAGAAAGATCGAGAGCGGACACAAGCGTCGTCATCTATCATTGACCTAAGTCATGACTCGTCAAGCATAGTATTTTTTGAGGAACCGGCCGTTTATTGGCCGAAAGGGTCTTTCGCTATGCATATCCATGAGCAGGTAGGCTCCACCTTGGTAGACCTTGTCTATGATGTACGGGCCTTCATGGTCAGGCTCGAATTTCCTCCGTTTTGCACGGTTGGGGATCATAGGTCTTTTGACGACTAGCACGAGTTCGCATTGGCAAAATGTTCTCGGCCTAGTCAGTTTTTCATATGACCGCGTCATCCTTGCCTTATAAGCTTCCAGGTTTTGTTGCGCTATAAGGCGAGTTTCGTCGAGGGCGTCAAGCTCCTCAAGTCGTAGATGAGCATTTTCATCATCTGTCAGCTCATATCGAACTGCTACTCGTAGAGAAGAGAGTTCCACTTCCAGGGGAAGCACTGCTTCCGTGCCGAATACCAACGTGTATGGTGTTGTATTCGTTGTTGTTTTGAACGTCGTTCGGTACGCCCAGAAAGCTTCAAGCAGCCTTTCGTGCCAGTCTTTTTTGTTTCTGGACACCGTTTTCTTTATAATCTTCGTTAGGGTCTTGTTGAAAGATTCAGCTAGACCGTTGGCATAAGGATTGTAGACCGAAGAGTATCTCCAATCTATTTTATGCTGTTGTGCGAAGCGACTGATTTTATGACTTCTATAAGACGGTCCATTATCCGAGATAATTCATCGCGGAGTGCCGAATCGATAGATGACATGTGTCCTGGAGAAATGGAGGATATTCTTCGTCTTCACTTCCCTTAGTGGTACTGCTTCTGCCCACTTGGAGAAGTAGTCAGTAGTTGCCAGTATGAACCGGTGTCCTTTGGATGATGATGGTTCAATGGGGCTGATTATATCAGTTCCTCACATTTCAAATGGCCAGCTAGCTACTGTTGGGTGCGGGTTTGGATGCTGGTGGATGAAGTCCCTGTTAATTTGGCACAAGTGGCACTGCCTCGCATATTCAAGGCAGTCCTGAATCATTGTGGGCCAATAATAACCCATTCTTTTGATCTTCAGCTTTATTTTTGGCCCAGCTTGATGAGAACCGCAGAGTCCGTCATGAGTTTCTTGGACGACTCTGTCTGCTTCTTCTGGTCCCAGGCATCTTAGCCACAGGAAGTTGAACGATCTCTTGTATAGAGTATCATTGACGAAGGAAAAAGACAGAGCTCGTTTCATGAGCTGATGTCTAGATGACGCATTTTTGGGCGTTCGTTGGGATTTGAAGTAGTCTATGAAGACTTCCCTTCAATCCTTGACCTTTTCTTCATCCTCTATTTGGAGGGCTGCTTGTTTGATCGTTTCAATTCCTTCAGATGGCTCTGTTAAATCCTCCGAAGATATTTCTTATGGCGCGAGAACCCTGCGGATTTGCACGATGATCCTTACGTCATCGAGGTCTTCATCGGTCAATTCCTTGGCTGGCTTAGCCAATGCATCCACCTTGCTATTTTCTGCACGCAGTATACTCTCCAGGATGTAGGAGGGGATCTGTGGCAGTGGTTGCTGCACTCTTTCACCGTACGTTATCAGTTCTGGCTTGCACGTCTGATAGTCGCCATTTACTTGGCTAACGATCAGCTGGGAGTCTCCATATTGGAGGAGGTCTTTGATTCCCATGTCGACAGCGATCTCGAGACCTTCTATCAAAGCTTCATATTCAGCTTCGCTATTAGTCCTCGGCTCTGTTAAGGAAGGGCGTAACGCATTATCCCTCCTTGAGGAGTCACAAAGACAAGGCCTACCCCGGCTTTGATTATGGGGGTGTTTTGCTTTCGCCTCTTTATGGACGATTCTCCATCGAAGTAAAGTTCCCATCGGGAATCATTTTCCTCCTTCTCTCCTTCGATGGTGTTGAACTCATGTTCATCCGGCAACTCATAATTTAGGGAGGAGTCGGCTAGTATCGGATGATCTGCAAGAAAGACGGCAATAGCCAGTACTTCACTGCTTTGAGAGGCCGATACGTTTGTTCTCCGCCGAAAGACACGGCCGGGATGTTAGGACGTCCTGCCTGAATTTTGGGGGCAGATGCTATTTGGGTTTAACCGTCCACCTCTCCAAAGATGCCAAGTTAATTTATGGCACCGTATATCAGAGGTTTGGACTGATGCGGCCGTTGTAGCAGACTTCGTCAGATTCCTCCTCGTTTGCGAGGGTTTTTTTTTATTTTGGGGACGCTCTTCCCTGCAGGCTCAAGCCCCTGTAGTTAATTAAGTTATCGCATCGCAATAACCACTTTCTCCTGCTCCGGAAGTTCACTTCGTGTCGTGTTTTTTTTTATTTGTTTAGCTTTCCTGTGGATTGTATACGGAGACTAATTTATATTGTCGCCTATAGGGCGTGGATTAGTCCAAATCCGTATTTCTTAGATTTGAGGTTTCTATTTAAGGACCGTTAATTTGATTTGAGATTAAGATTAACTTAAATGTATATGAGCAGTTGGGGCTCGGTTAGTTTTTTGTTAAGGATACGTTAGTCCAATTTGAGACTAAGATCTACTTAACAAGGTCTTAGGATCATTTTTGCTTCAGATCCAACAAAAGATCATTTGGATTCTGTTATTTTAGTTTAAGAACGTTTCGGTCCCTTATCGCCATTTTGGAGGCGAAGTTATAGTTTGAGAACATTTCGGTCTGTTGATCACCATTTTTTAGGTGAGGTATTAGTTTAAGAACGTTACGATCCATTGTTGCCATTTTGGAGGCAACGTTTAGTTTAAGAACATTTTGGTCCATTGTAGTTTAAGGGAGTTTCGGTCCGTTGTCGCCATTTTAGGGTGACAGTTTTGTTTAAGGACATCTCGGTCCGTTGATCACCATTTTTGAGGTGAGGTTTTAGTTTAAGGACGTTACAGTCCGTTGTTAGTTTAGGGGCATCTCGGTCCATTATCGCCATTTTGGGGTGATAGTTTAGTTTAAGGACATCTCGGTCCGTTGATTACCATTTTTGAAGTGAGGTTTTAGTTTAAGGACGTTACGGTCCGTTGTTAGTTTAGGGACATCTCGGTCCATTGTCGCCATTTTAGGGCGACGGTTTAGTTTAAGGACATCTCGGTCCGTTGATCACCATTTTTTAGGTGAGGTTTTTGTTTAAGGATGTTACGGTCCGTTGTTAGTTTAGGGACATCTCGGTCCATTATCATCTTGCGTGCACGTGTATTTGTTACGTGACAGGATAAGCAACGATGATATGGGATGCACCCAGTTTGGAGCGTAGTTTGATTTGGGGTGTGCACGTCAGTTTGGGCAGTGCACCAAAAAGCTGTTGTTTTTCGGTACCCACCACCTCTCTAAAGACGTTGAGGAATTACAACGACATGTATCAGAGTTGTGGAGAGATGTACCCTTAAACCAAATCCCGTATTTGAGGGAAAAGGTTATGGTGGATCATCTAAGAATCATTAGTCATTTTTGGAGACTAAGATTAACTTAGAAGATGTGGGATGGACATTATTTTGAATATCATCAATTGAAAGATCATTAGTCATGTTTGGGACTAAGATCAATTTGGGAAATGATGAGCGTAGAGGGGCTCAGTTGAGTGGAAGAATTTAGTCAATTTGGGCTAGATCTGGGTCTCCATAATTACCCAACAGAGCTAAGTGCTGAAACATACGTGCATTTCATGTGAAGCACCTGATTAGTGTTAAACACTAGAGTTCTGTGGTGCTCACGTGACACACGCGAGGCATCGGATTAGTGTTAAATACTAGAGTTATGTGGCGCTCACGTGAGACACGTGAGGCACCGGATTATGGGCGCTGCCCACTTATTCCCCTGCTTTTTTATATAAGTGCTGAGCACTTGGTTCTTGTGGCGCTCACGTGTGAAACACGTGAGGCGCACCAAAGTTGGATTCTGCCTTTTGGGTTTTATCCCCTCCCTTTTTTTATAGGTGCTAAGCACCTGATTGGAGATCGCATGCAAAATACGTGACGGCCCCATGAGGCACATCTTGTTCGTCTTTAAAGCGTTTGCGTGGGAAACACGTGCGGTCCTCGTTATAGTGTTTAAACGATAATGAATCATCAGTCTTTCCTTCTTTCTGGATGTTTGGAGATTTTGATCTCTTGTTGATGACCCTAGGATTTGGAGGATCTCATGTTTCTTGGTTTGTAAGAATTAAATTCTTTTTATATGGTTAAACCCTAGTTTTCATGTGTTTTGTAAGAATCAAATTCTTTGAACTCAATTCTTTTCCCTAGGTTTTGAATCTGCATGACAGAATCTCTCCAATGAGAATTAAATTCTCAACTTATGGGAAGATCTGCTTCTGCAGATCTCAACCAGAGGAAGAACTAAGTTCTTGCATGAAGGGTTAAACCCTTAGATAGGCAAAAGAGAGACAAGATGATCTCTGAGTTTTTTTTCTTTTTACCTAGGGTTTTAATGAAACAAATCTTCTTTTGCGAGAATTAAATTCTCTATTTCTTTTGAAACTTTTCTTTCTTCTTCTCTTAAGCTTCTCTCTTTTTTCTAAGCTTCTGAGGGGATTCCTTTGTTTACTCTCTCTATCTTTCGTCACTCTCCGTCCTCCTGAGACTTGAAGTCTCTGGTCCCTTATATAGTGGAGAGAAGTTTGTTTAATTCTAAGAAAATCTCTAATTGAGAGATCCTAATTGATTTAATTAGTTCCAAAATTGACTTAGGGAATTTTTCCCACCATTGGATCTTTTGATCCAAGGGTTTCTTTTTTACAGAACATATTTTTCTTGTTTTTAACAAGATTGGGGAAATATTTTCCCATATGCAGAATCTTATTCTGTAAAATAGTAATTTTTTAATCCATCATTGTATTTTTAATCCAAGGGTGCTCGGCTTAACAGAGCACAATCTCTCTTTGTTTAGAATATATGGAAAATATTTTCCATCTCATGGGATCTTTGATCCGCCAACTTTTTGTGTAACAGAAAATATCACTCATCACTTAAAAAGATCAATAGAATTTAATTCTATGCTTAATCATCATTGAATCTTTGATCCAACGGTTCCTTATTGAGTAAAATTTAATTCTACGTAGGGAGGTGCTCTTACGTGTTCAACACGCGAGACTTATTTATTTTGTCAACTGTTTGATTGCAGCGCCTATATGCTATGCATATAGGCACTCATGTGTTTAACATGTGAGGATTATTAGCCTATAGTTTGTTTGCATTGCAGTGCCTATATGCGTTGCATATAGGCACTCACGTGTTAAACACATGAGGCTCCATTAGCCTAGTAGTTGTTTTAATTGTAGTGCCTATATGCGTTGCATATAGGTACTCACGTGTTAAACACATGAGGTTGTTTTAGTTTAACAGTTGCTTTGATTGCAGTGCCTATATGCGTTGCATATAGGTGCCCACGTGTTTAACACGTGAGGCTTTGAATAGTGGGGAACTTTCCCTTACCCTTTTTTATAAGGGAACAACGTTATCGAGAACTCCAGCAGGAGGAGGGCCCATTTGGCGAGCCTTCCTGTTAGTATGGCCTTCGACATTACATATTTGAGAGGATCCACCTTTGATCTAAGATGGACCTCATGTGCCAAGGCGTAGTGTCTGAGTTTCATTATCGCGAAGATTAGTGCCAAACAATGTTTTTCGATGCTTCCCCCAGGAGAACTCGACTCAAATAGTATAGAGCTCTTTCATTTCCCTGGTAGTTGTCATGTGCCCATAACGCGCCTAGAGAACCCTCAAGGGTTGTTGTGTACAGGATGAGGGATTTTCCCTTCACCAGAGCAGTCAGTACCGGCGGATTTTGCAAGTACTGTTTGATTTCATCTAGTGCATTTTGGCACTTTTGATCCCAGACGAACGGGGTCCCCTTCTTCATTAGATGATTGTTTCCTGACAGGTTAGCTATGAACTGTCGGATATACGCGAGCTTTCCTTGAAGGGATCGTTATTGCTTGAGAGTTCTTGGCATGGGCATTTCTGTAATCACCTTGATATTTGAGGGGTCGATTTCGATACCCCGGTGCCGTATGATGAATCCTAGGAATTTGCCTGAGGAGACTCCAAACGCGCATTTTAGAGGGTTCATCTTCATATTATACTTCCGAAGACGTTGAAACACTGTGTTTAAATGTTCCCAATGTTCCTCGTATGACTTGCTTTTCACCACAAGGTCGTCGATGTAGCATTCAACGATCTCATGGATGAGGTCATCGAAGATCTTTGTCATGGCCCTCTGGTAGGTAGCGCCGGCGTTCTTCAGACCGAAAGGCGTCACTTTATAGCAGAATATACCCAGCGGAGTCCGGAAAGCAGTATGCTTTTGGTCTTCGGGGTGAATATTTATTTGATTGTATCCTGAATATCCGTCCATGAAGGAGAAGACCTCATGGTTAAACATGTTATCGATCATCAGCTCGGTAACAGGTACTGGGAAATCATTCTTCGGGCAAGCTTTGTTAAGGTCCCGAAAGTCCATGCAGATGCGCACCATCCCATTTTTCTTCATCACCGGAACGATGTTAGCGATCCAGTCAGGATATTGAACTTCTTGAATGAAGCCGGAGTCAATTAGTTTCTTAACTTCGGTGTTGATACTCATCTCGAGTTTGAGCCGCATTCTTCTTGGCGCTTGCTTGGATGGCTTGATGTCCGGCGATATGGACAGTTTATGTACTGCTACTTTTTGATCTAATCCCGGCTTCTCGGAATAATTCCATGTGAAGCAGTCTTTATATTTCATGAGCACGCCTTTTTAACGTGGCTACATGTTTTATAGATAGCAGTTCACTGACGAACGTTGGTCTCGGATCATTTTCCGTTCCTAAGTCAATTTTCCTTAGGTTGTCCACCGTGGTGTATATCACGTCTTCCTGCACTTTTGGTGCTGGTAGAAATTCTGAGATCACCTCATCCCCGTCTTCATTTGTGAAGCACTTGAAAAGGTCATCCATAGCCTCATGACCTTCCCTTTCTAAAAGTGTTATCATATGGCATGTACGAGTGTGCTTCCATCCTTGATGTTTGGATGGTCCTATCCTTGCGATATAGGTTTTCTTTGGCTCATGCTTTTGCAGTGGGGTTACCCTCCAGCAGTCGGATAAAGTGAACCTGCCTCGTTGATACTGGTCTTCTACGTAGTCTTTGAAGGTGAAGCAGTCTTCAAGGGGATGGACTATTTCTCAGTGATAGGAGCAATAATCCGGATGATGGACCTCGTTTATTTGTTCGGGGTGCCGAGACTCCGGAAGTGCCATCATTTGGTTCTTCATGACAAGGTTGAATATTTTTCTTGTCTTGTCTTGAGGGAAAGAGTATTCCCAGCCTATCTTCTTCATAAATGACAGGTTCCAGCTGGCTTTTCCTCGAGTGTATGGCTTCTTGGATTCGTTTTACTGTTTTCGGGCGTTGTTTTCTTTCTTCGCCTTGTTTTTTCCTCTATTTCGGAATTTTCCTTCGAGGCGAGAACGTACATCTGGATGAGGATGAAGGGTACTGTATTCTTCTTTCTCCGCGGATTGTTGGTTGAGGCGTTGCGTCCTGACTTTTTCATAAATAGCCATTTCGCAACTGTGGTCATCCCAAATCTTTTGACAGGCCTCTTTTATCAGCCGGTCAATCTGTTCTTCGAACGATGGGCTCAATGTTCTCAGAGCGGGATCTCGTTCTGTTTCAACGTCACGGCTATTTGGAAGAGCATTTCCTTCTTTACCAGAGTTGTTTATAGTGCAACAACTGTGGAAATTGTCTCGTTTCCTGGACAGAACGTATCCGAGCCCGGTTGTCTCCATCTTCCCATTAGATGTCTTTCGCTGAGTCCCGAGAATATCCCAAATCTTTTTGTAGAATTTGGCTTATCGGAAAGTTTGTTCGAGTGGTACACCTTGGCATCTTAACAGCCTTTTCAATCCCTCCGAGTAGTACCTTGGGAGACGGATTGGTTGAAACCTGTCGAGCGCAAAATCGGCACCATGCCAGACTTCTTTTTCTATGTTGGTCTCCGTCAATTGGTAGAAGAGAATCGTCTTTTCACCTCTTCGCCTGGGAGGCACATAGAAATTCTGTAGTTCTTGTACGCTGTATGTATTGAGCACATCGAGTTCCTTATAATGCCGAGGCGGAACCATGGTGACTTGTAAACTCTGATCAGCTCTAGTAACGGTTTGTGCTGACGGGGGAACGGAGAACACGGCGTTGGCCTCGTCCTCAGAGTCACTGCCAAAGACCAAAATAGGAGTAGATGGTTCGGGCCTGTTGCCTTAGGGTAGCCCCGAGTAGAATATTTCTTCATCTTCCTCGGTGTCGCTCCCAAAGATTAGGATGGTGGCGACGGGCTTCCATTTATCCTCCGGCTTATGACAACTCTCCGTAACTTCGAAGTCTGGTAGGAAGTACTTTGCGTCTTCATATTTCCGGACTTCGTTTACCGAGAACGGGTTCAGCTCCCCTGTGACGGTGTATTCCAAACCGTCTTTGAAATACTTCATACACTGATGTTGTGTAGAAGGGATGACGTTGTACTCGTGTAGCCAGGGTCTGCCGATCAAAGCGTTATAGCAAGTCTTGGCATCAATGACATGAAATTTGATGTCAGTGACGAGCGATTCGAAGCATAACGTCAGTATTACGGACCCCAGCATCCGTGACGACTGTGAGTCGAACCTGGAGATGGTAATTTTGTCTCGGGCTAAGTGCTGAACGTTCAAGCAGATCTCCTTCAGCACTTTCACGTTGAGAAAGTTGACGGAGGATCCGTTGTCGACAAGGATTTTGCCTATCTTGATGTCGTGGCAATACCCGGTGACGTATAGAGTACGGTTGTGCTCGCACGTTCCGAGGAGGAGATCCTCATCGCTGAATATGATGTCAGTTGTGTGAACCTCTGCCAGCTCGTCCTTCATCTTTTCTTCAGCTAAGAAAGCTTGGAATTAATCATTCTCTTGCAATGCCTTGTGATCATATCAGATTTTTGCATTTTCATACCGCCCAATTTTTGTCACATTGCATATCGGTAGATACTCTTGAGCCGTGTTTGCTAGTCAATTGCAGGATACAGGTTCTCGGCTCTAAACGGTGGAATTCATGGAAAAACACGACAAAACCCGGGTTCCTGCCAACCACTGAGAAAACACGGTCTTCGCTCTTCATCCGTATGTTGCCAGATACCAGTTTAAGAGACGAAATGTCAAATCAATGTCGTTTTCATGCACAAGGCTCAATGGCAGCACAAGATCCAAGAAATCTACACGGAGCTCGAGGAAATCATGACAAAAACATCTACATCAAAACACCTTTGGCTCAACAGAAATTCTGGAAAAATCGTGAAGACAATTTGAGAAAATACATATACCAGAATTAAGTACAGAGAGAACCAGGGAACCACAGAAAATTGGAGGGCCCAACTCAACCATAAGACCGCGGAACCGCGGCCAAAGGGGGGTCTAGGCCGCGGTTCCGCGGCCGTCTTGGCTTGTCGGCTGAAGATTTTTTAGGGGTATTTTGGTCTTTGTATATGTGTTCTGGTGGTTGCCCTAGATTTCCATTCTCCAGCCTATAAATAACCCAGAACTTTGAGAAGGAAAGGGTCCATAATCTTATATTCTCTTTTCTAGGTTTAGTTGTGTTTCTTCTTCCTCTTCTCATCTCTTCTCCATTAAAACTTGTAGTGAGCTTGTGAGTGAAGAATGATGAATAAAGAAGAACCGTTTATTATTTTGCTTGTCTTATTATCTTGTTAATTGTTGTAATTTTCATTTGTTAACTAGTTATTGTTATTTCGTGTTGTTTCTTTTTCTCTCTTTTTCTTTATCCTTAACACAACCATGATTCTTACGCTTGATCCTTGCCGAGGTGAGGTCGCAAATAGCTAGTTGTTATCTTCTAATCTCATTCTTTCTATCTTCCTCTTTTGTTTTGTTTTGTTTTATTTTTCCGTATCATGATGTGTGAGTAGTTTCATACTTGTTAGGGTAGGATAAGGGAAGTTTGAGAGAAGGAAATCTCTCTCACTCTTTCCTTGCCCAACAGCTTAATTCGACTCCCGTTAATTGAACCACAATCCGCTCCTTACGGCACCCTATCCTATATGATAGCGGTGATTCCGTAGTGAGACCGATTGTGGTTGAATTAACCGGAGGTTATGGCTAAGAGCCAAGAACGGACGGACAAGCACCAAAAGGAAGAACTTATGCGTTGGAAAGCATAGCTTATACTCGCAAAGTCCTTCCTAGTCGTGCTAATCCCCGTTGTTGCCGATTACCGTAACACCGATATTAAGAGGGGCAACGAAAGATGTGGAGACTCCTAACTCAAACTAACCTAATCCTAACCCTAACAAGCTCTCTTTAAATATCAATTTAACACTTAGATATTCACAAACAAATCTGAACTCTCGGACTTAACTCGTTAAAACACATAGAAAAAGAGTCCCATCTCCCTGCGGACGACCCGTACTCAACCGGCTAGCTACAAGCGAAACCGTCTTGATTGCGGTATTTAACTAAAACTTGAACAGGCAGAATCACTGACAATCAAATGGCGCCGTTGCCGGGGAGACGGTAGTTTATTTCCTTGTGTAATTTCGGGTTAACTTGTGAATATAACCGAAAAACAAAAAAATATATACTTTGTAAAAAAAAAAATCATCTTGTTATTTTTGATTAGTTTTTGTGCAAGTGTACAGGAAAATACGAAGTTCGAGTTCAGTGGCAAAGACGTCGGATAATACGGAGTTCAAGTACAGTGCCAAAGACGTGGGAAGATAGACCCACATCTCGCGGCTACACCGCGACGGATTGAAATGAAGCAAAAGGTCTACTGTAAAAATCTGGAGCAGATACAGTGAGCAAATCAAGATTCAGCAAATCCAGACAAGCAGGGGACAACCACAGCAGCACACCTAGAAAGTTTGGCAGCCCAATCCCTCCACATAGCCGCGGAACCGCGGCCTTAGCACGTGTTTGGCCGTGGAACCGCGGCGGTTTGGTGCTTTCAGGAGCCCAAAATTTCTGGGTAACTCTTTCTTCTCTCTCCCACTCCTCTGGACTCCAATAAACTTTGTTTTCTGCAGATTTCTTTGCGCAAACTCTTCTCCCCCTTCCAATAAACTGTTCTTGTACAGGATTCTTTGCGCCGCGCTAAAAATAAAAAATTGTTTGCAGTTGATTTGTTACTGCTTTGCATTTCTTTAATACAGACTTAAGGGGCTTGAAACCAATCCAGATTGGGTGGGGATTTCATCACCCTTCCCAGGACCCCAAAAATCACAAAAGCATATGCATTGTCCATTGTAAATTAAAAAAATACTAGACTTCAGCCCTAAGAACTTCGCGCTCATTAGGAGAAGATAAACCGTGTTTAGAACCTCGCTTAACGGTATATTGTTTACGGGGTGTCTAGGAAAGTGTTAACGGCGCAACCGCCAAAAGAGAAAGGGTTATTTAATTAAGGAACTTCGCGAAAGCGTTGGACAACCTCCCCTTATCTCTGCACTTACCTGGCCTCGTGATCAGTATATCTTAAGCCCGTTTCTCGACACTGTTTAACTTCGACAATCAAGTTCAGGAGCAGGTCTGGTAGACCTAGGTTACCCTAGATCTAGGTGTGATTGTGCATATCTTGTTTGTGATTACTTAAGCCGTATATCCGTACATATTTCTGTAAATCTCTTTCCAAAACAAAAACAAAAAAAAAGAAAAAAATCAAAAACTTTTATAAAAACTTGCCCTTTGTCGCCAAAATCCATTTTTCACCCACCACCCATCACCTTTCTCCATTGACGTTTTCTTATCCTCACCTTCTCCGCTTTGACTATACTAAACTCGTTTAGTGTATGTCCGCTTGGACTCGGGACACTAGTGCCCGTCTAGTCCGCGTTACGTTAGTCGCTACCGACTACGCGATCGACTCAGACGTCGATACTCCATCCACTCCTCTTTCACCCCTTCCTTTGCCGGCCAACTCTGACGTTGACCGGAATTCTGTTCATACATCTTCTCCTTCACCATCACCAACCTCTTCTTCCGCGATGTCGGGATTTAATCCGAACATCTCTTTGACCACCCCTGGATTGGCTCCACCTCCTACGGAGACCAATATTCCACCACCACCGCCTGTTGTAGCGCCGCAGCGAATCGCGCTCCAGGATCGTTTCTATCCCACCCATTCTGCACTTCCCACCTGCCTTTCTCTTCCTCCGGCCAATGGGGACAACTTTGAAATTAAGCCCCACTTCATCAACATGCTTCCACGTTTTCATGGGCTTGAATCTGAAGATGCCTACATCTTCATCAACAAATTTCAAAACGTCTGTGCCATGATGAAAACCACCCAACTGTCGGACGATGCTATACGTCTACGGGTCATTCCGTTCACTCTATGCAATCTTGCTGAAAAATGGCTGTATAGCACCGCTTCCCATTCCATAACCAGTTGGGACGAGTTTGTTAAAGCGTTTCTAAAGAAATTCTATCCGAATCATAAGACCGCAAGGATTCGAAATGAAATCAACCAATTCTCTCAGCTTCCTTCTGAACCCTTCTGGAAGTGCTTTAACCGATACAAAGACCTTCTTGTTCAGTGTCCTCACCACGATATAGAGAAATGGCAACTTTGCTAAACCTTATACGAGGGACTGAACCCAGCAACGAAGCAGTTGTTGGAAACCATCTGTCAGGGCCACTTCCTATCGAAATCTGACGAGGAAGCGTGGCAGTTTTTCGATGACCTTGCGGAGCAAACGCTACAGTGGGAGAGCACCAGACCGACTTCTTCTTCTTCTTCTACCTCCACTTCTACCGGTCAGTCTAGGGTAGGAATCCACCAACTTGATGTCTCTATTGCGATGAAAGCTGAAATGGCTGCAATAACAAGAAAGCTTGAAGCGATAGAGAGCAAATTTTCTGCTCCTGCTCCTTCCCCTGTTCTCCCCCTTCATACCATCTGCGCTTGTTGTTCTGATCCTTCCCACTTGACCGAAGAGTGTCCTTACAATCCACCCTCGCAAGGACAGGATCAGGTTAATGCTGCATTCCAGCAAAGACCGAGGAATGATCCATACTCTTCCACCTACAATCCCGGTTGGAGGAAACACCCCAATTTCGCCTGGAATCAGAATCAGAATCAATTCCAGGGCAACAATTTCCAAAGGGCCCCTCCACCGCAACAACAAGCGCAACAACAAACTCAACATCAATATCAGCAGCCCTTCCAACCCCAACCTTTCCAAAATCAGACGAACAACTTTGCACCCAACAATTCTTTTCCACCAAACAACTTTGTTCCATCAAACAACGATAAGGTTTCCTCGCTCGAACGAAGTCTGGAGGCGTTCGTTAAACAATCGACCCAATCCACCGCCAACATCCAGTCTTCCATTCAATCCTTAGTGCAACACACTGCCGCACACGGGCAAAGCATCAAGACCATCGAGGCCCAGATTGCACAGCTGAACGCGGCCTTAAGCGAGCGAGAGAAGGGGAAGCTCCCGTCCCAGCCACTCCCAAATCCCGGTCACCCACATAATGCACATGTTGCTCTTGAACAACAGAACCATAATGTGAGTGCCGTGACCACACTGAGATCGGGAAGGATGCTGCAAAACAACATTAGCAAACGAATCAACGATGACACCCCGGCCGCTGCTTCTACTTCTTCTTCTTCTTCCTCGTCTTCTGAGCCTATTCTCCGTTCTTCACAAGGCTCTCATTCCTCTTCTTCTGCTCTGAACGAACCCATTTCTCACTCCACGAAAACACCTGTTCTGGGATCCGTTCCAACTCCACAATCTCCTCCTCCAGCATTAGACTCAACCAATTTTCAAAGTGTTCCATTTCCAAACCGGTTGAGGTTTAACAAACAAAATCCACAAATGGAGAAGATTCTGGAGTTATTTAAGCAAGTTAACATTAACATTCCTCTATTAGATGCTGTCCAACAAGTCCCGTCTTACGCGAAAATCTTAAAGGACTTGTGCACGAAAAAGAGGAAGTCTCAGGTACCAAAGAAAGTTTTCTTGGCTAGTGCTGTGAGTGATGCTCTTACCCAATCTTTACCACAAAAACGGAAGGACCCTGGCTGTCCTACGATTTCAATTACCATTGGGGATAAGAACATCAACCGTGCACTATTATATCTTGGTGCCAGTGTAAACTTGCTTCTGTATTCAGTATACGAGCAATTAGGCATCGGAGAGCTGAAACCCACGCACTGCACTCTCCAAATGGCCGACCGATCGATCACCCATCCTAGGGGTGAGCTAGAGGATGTGTTAATCAAAGTCGGGGACTTCATATTCCCCGTTGACTTCATTGTATTAGACACACAGCCTGTAGCTAACCTCCGGAATCAAATTCCGGTGATACTCGGTCGCCCATTTCTCGCAACCTCAAATACTGTGATCAATTGTCGCAATGGTTCGATGAACCTCTCTTTTGGAAATATGACGATTGAACTCAACATTTTTAGGTTAGGGAATCATCCCGCCGAACCTAATGCTCATATACTGGACGTCTGCTCGATCCAGGAGATCACCCCAGAAGAGTGTGAATTCGAGGAGTTTCTGTTTGATCACGATAATCTTGACGCCACTAGTGCGTTTCTCTTCGAACCTGCTGCTGTTTCTGCGCCCGACAACGACTACGAGTGTTTCACGTTCTCGAACGATCTTAGCTGCGCACAACCCGAGTTTGAATCCTTCGACTTTCCGAATGAGTTACCTGAACCATCCAACTCGGTTGCCTACACTCGTTTTGAACCTTTGCTGGAGTCCTTTGAGTTCGAGACCCTTGCACCAATCTTGCCTTCCATCGTTTCACCTCCAGCGCTCGAACTCAAGCCTTTGCCGTCTCACCTTAAGTATGCTTACTTAGGTGAGAACGAGACCCTCCCTGTCATCATTTCGGCTTCTCTAGCTCCCGAGCAAGAGAAAGCCCTTCTCGCGGTCTTGCACAGCAACAGGCAAGCTTTTGGCTGGTCCATGGCGGACATCAAGAGGATTAGTCCCCTGATCGTTGAGCATCACATTCATCTGATGGATGATGCCAAACCAGCCCGGGATCCACAAAGACGTCTCAATCCAGTCATGAAAGAGGCTGTGAAGAAGGAGATCGTAAAATGTCTAGATAGTGGTATCATTTACCCTATCTCTGATAGCCAGTGGGTTAGCCCCATTCACGTTGTCCCCAAGAAGTCAGGCATCACGGTCATCACTAACGAGGCGAATGAGTTAATCCCTACTCGCATCCAAACTGGGTGGCGAGTATGCATTGATTACAGAAAACTCAACGCCGCAACGCAGAAAGACCACTTTCCGCTACCCTTTATTGACCAGATACTTGAACGATTGGCCGGACACGAGTACTACTGCTTTCTTGATGGCTACTCCGGCTATAATCAAATTCTCATCGCCGAAAAAGACCAGGACAAGACCACATTCACTTGTCCTTTCGGCACGTTTGCATATCGATGCATGCCCTTTGGGTTATGCAATGCGCCCGCTACCTTCCAGCGGTGTATGATGGGTATCTTCTCAGACATGGTGGAAAAATTTCTGGAGATTTTCATGGATGACTTCTCCATCTTCGGCGATTCCTTCAACGAGTGTTTACTGCATCTTGACGCTGTCCTTACCTGATGTAAGGATAAGAATCTCACTTTGAACTAGGAGAAATGCCACTTCATAGTGCGCGAAGGTATTGTCTTAGGACATATCATCTCGCAAAATGGCATAGAGGTTGACAAAGCAAAGATTGAGGTCATTTCCAATCTTCCTCCTCCCCGATGCGTCAGAGATATCCGAGCCTTCCTTGGCCATGCCGGTTTCTATAGACGGTTCATCAAGGACTTTAGCAAGATTGCTAGGCCCTTGACTCTTTTGCTGGCCAAGGACACGCCATTCGACTTCAACTCGAGCTGTATGACTGCATTTGAGTCATTGAAACGCTCACTCACTTCTGCTCCCGTTCTTTCTTCACCTGACTGGACGCACCCATTCGAGATTATGTGTGATGCATCCGACTTTGCCATTGGTGCTGTCCTTGGACAACACATCAACAAGATGCCGCACGTAATCTATTATGCGAGCCGAACCCTGAACGACACCCAACTCAATTATACAACAACTGAGAAGGAATTCTTGGCTGTTGTATTTGCTTTAGAAAAGTTCAGGCCATACCTCATCGGCTCTCCAGTCATTGTCTACACTGACCATTCTGCTCTGCGCCATTTTTTTGCGAAGAAAGATGCAAAATCTCGGTTAATACGT
Organism: Agapanthus africanus; assembly: GCA_030015575.1. NCBI lineage: Eukaryota > Viridiplantae > Streptophyta > Magnoliopsida > Asparagales > Amaryllidaceae > Agapanthus > Agapanthus africanus. Next base: position 130,561,678 of record CM057341.1, read on the forward strand.
TGGATCCTCTTGCTTCAAGAGTTTGACCTTGTCATTAAGGACAAACGAGGATGTGAAAACGTAGTTGCCGAACATCTCTCACGACTTCCTTCTTCGCCTTCGCTTCCAATTCCGATCAACGACGTTTTCCCGGATGAACAACTCTTGACAGTATCTTGCGAACCCTGGTTCGCAGATATTGTGAACTATTTGGCCACAGGATTACTACCGACTGAATGGTCAAGACAGGACAAACTTCGCTTCTTATCCCAAGTAAAACACTTTTACTGGGACAAACCCTACTTTTTCAAGTACTGTCCCGACCAGATTATTCGTCGGTATGTCCCTGACGAGGAATTCAAGAGTGTGCTGTCATTTTGCCACGATCAAGCGTGTGGCGGGCATTTTGGCCCCAGAAAGACAGCTGAGAAGATCTTGCAATGTGGTTTCTACTGGCCACAACTCTTCAAAGACGCTTACGACTATTGCAAGACTTGCTCCCGGTGCGAACACATGGGCCGGATATCCCGGAGGAACGAGATGCCGCTCCAACCGATCTTGGTTGTGGAGATTTTCGATGTTTGGGGGATAGATTTCATGGGGCCGTTTCCCAGCTCTTTCGGGAACTTGTACATCCTTCTAGCTGTTGATTACCTCTCTAAATGAGTCGAGGCTGTGCCCAGCCAGACTAACGACAACAAGGTTGTCGTTAGGTTCCTTAAAGAAAACATTTTTTCTCATTTTAGGCACCCCCGAGCGATCATTAGCGACAATGGGAGTCATTTCTGCAACAAGACTTTCGAGGCCTTGATGCGGAAATACTCTATTAATCATAAGCTCTCTATGCCCTACCACCCCTAAACCTGCGGGCAGGCCGAAGTTTCAAATCGGCAAATCAAGCAGATACTGGAGAAGACGATTTCCAAGAACCGTAAGGATTGGTCGCTGAAACTCACTGATGCCCTTTGGGCCTTTCGAACCGCTTATAAGACCGACCTTGGCATGTCTCCCTATCGGCTTGTGTACGGAAAAGCCTTCCACCTACCTGTCGAAATAGAGCATCGCGCATTTTGGGCGATAAAGGAGCTGAATCTGTCTCTCGAAGATGCGGGCAGCCATCGGAAGCTGCAGTTGAACGAACTAAATGAGCTTAGGGATAAGGCTTATGATAACGCGGTTGTCGTTAAGAACCGAACGAAGGTGTTTCACGATAAACACCTTTTGCGCAAAACCTGCGTACCTGGTCAACAGGTACTGCTTTACGACACCCGACTTCACTTCCATCCAGGAAAGCTCAGATCTCGCTGGAAAGGGCCGTATTTTGTGCGGAATGTGTATCCGCAGGGCGCTGTGGATTTGGAAAATCCAAAGGACGGTTCACTCTTCAAAGTAAACGGACACCGATGCAAACCGTACCTTAGCGCCGAACCAACAGAGAAGCTCCTGTTCTTACAGGAGCCGGTTTACCCTGCCTAATCTTCCTCTGCCTACCTCCAAACTTCGGTTATCCAGCCAAGAACAGTGGACACTGTTCCAAATAAGTTTGGGGGTCTGTATAAACCATTTTGTATATATTTGTGTATATTTTTTTTCCTTTAAAAACAAAAACAAATAAAAATTTGTGTATCGCTAACCGACAATTTTGACCCTTCAAATGATCTCTTCATGCAATGACAGTGAGGACACTGTCCAGTTTAAGTTTGGGGGTACGCTCGGTACGCATTTCTTACCTTCGCATTCATATGTATATTTTGCATATGCATATTAAAATCCATAAAAATCTGAAAATTTTCTTAAAATATAAAAACTTTTCTGTCAAGTTAGCTTGTGGAAGAACTCTGATTCAACATTTCGACGGTTTTTGTTTAAAAAAATAGGAATAACTAAATCTTATGTTTAGATTTTGAAAACCTGAAAGATAACTCTCCTTTGAAATTAACTATAGCTGATATACGTCTTTACATCACACTACACGTGTCGTGAATTTTTGGGAATTAGATGACAAGTCTTTTATGTTTAAAAACTTTTAAACAGATAAATGATTTTCTGAGGATCAAATAGGTTTGTTCTGAAATAAGTAATGTCAAGAATAGTTTATGAAGTAAAGCGAATATGAAGGAATGTTATTGATGCCGTAATTGGAACTAAGTCTGAAAAATAACCCATCTGAAACTTGATTGGAATGATTACACACCGAACCCACTAAACACGTCTTTTATCCAAAAGAATAATTGAACTGCCGGTTATGTCTCCGTTCGTATTAAATCATCTGATTTTCACGCCATACTGTCTTTTTTTTTTGGACCTAGGTAACTTGAGTAATTAAGTCCGCTGGGGTGTTTCTACACCTAATGCCCTAAAACCAACTGATTTGGGTGCATTGGCCCAAAGCTCGCTAAGAAGCCTAGAAAGTCCAGTTTAAAACAAAGTCAAGCAAGTGTTCTCTCCGAGTTAAAATTCATAACGGTTCTTTGTGTGAGAATAATCTTGATAAAAGACAGGCTTTTATAAAAAAAATTTAACGGAGATATGAAGGTTTTATTCTATGATAAAGACTATTGCACGTTCACAGAGGTGTGTATGAAATGAAAACAAGAAAAAGGTGGAGTGAAAAATACGACTTAGTTTCCTGTTAAGGAAGATAGAAATTCTGAAGTTGAAACCTTACTGGAAAACGAAACTTGAAAAATTCTTAACTCTTTATAAAACTTATGTGATCCTTTTAAAATTGTTATCTGGGCTTTATTATGCGACATGATGACTTTAATCGATCCTTCTGGAACTTAACGACACTATTTGCACTGCACGTAAAGACATATAAAATCTGTAGCTAAATAAGAAGCGAGGTGTGAAAAATAAAGGTTCGATAGTCTAGACTTAGGATTATAGAATTGTTATTTTCTGAAATAAAACTTTAGGGTTTGAATCTTAGTTATTTTACAAAACCAACTTGACCGGATTTTGTGGGTAGTATCCGTTGAAAACCCTCAGGAGACAACACTCCTCCTACTAGGGACACCTAGAGGTTTAACGGCTTGTTGCACATGCTCAGTGCAATCGCGTTCCCTGCGAAAGTGAGGTTAGGAAATTTTTTGTGAATAAATTGGCTTTGCTCGGGACGAGCAAATGATAAGTTTGGGGGTATTTGTTCATATCAGATTTTTGCATTTTCATACCGCCCAATTTTTGTCACATTGCATATCGGTAGATACTCTTGAGCCGTGTTTGCTAGTCAATTGCAGGATACAGGTTCTCGGCTCTAAACGGTGGAATTCATGGATAAACACGACAAAACCCGGGTTCCTACCAACCACTGAGAAAACACGGTCTCCGCTCTTCATCCGTATGTTGCCAGATACCAGTTTAAGAGACAAAATGCCAAATCAATGTCGTTTACATGCACAAGGCTCAATGGCAGCACAAGATCCAAGAAATCTACACGGAGCTCAAGGAAATCATGACAAAAACATCTACATCAAAACACCTTTGGCTCAACAGAAATTCTGGAAAAATCGTGAAGACAATTTGAGAAAATACATATACCAGAATTAAGTACAGAGAGAACCAGGGAACCACAGAAAATTGGAGGGCCCAACTCAACCATAAGACCGCGGAACCGCGCCAAAGGGGGTCTAGGCCGCGGTTCCGCGGCCGTCTTGGCTTGTCGGCTGAAGATTTTTTAGGGGTATTTTGGTCTTTGTATATGTGTTCTGGTGGTTGCCTTAGATTTCCATTCTTCAGCCTATAAATAGCCCAGAACTTTGAGAAGGAAAGGGTCCATAATCTTGTATTCTCTTTTCTAGGTTTAGTTGTGTTTCTTCTTCCTCTTCTCATCTCTTCTCCATTAAAACTTGTAGTGAGCTTGTGAGTGAAGAATGATGAATAAAGAAGAACCGTTTATTATTTTGCTTGTCTTATTATCTTGTTAATTGTTGTAATTTTCATTTGTTAACTAGTTGTTGTTATTTCGTGTTGTTTCTTTCTTCTCTCTTTTTCTTTATCCTTAACACAACCATGATACTTACGCTTGATCCTTGCCGAGGTGAGGTCGCAAATAGCTAGTTGTTATCTTCTAATCTCTTTCTTTCTATCTTCCTCTTTTGTTTTGTTTTATTTTTCCGTATCATGATGTGTGAGTAGTTTCATACTTGTTAGGGTAGGATAAGGGAAGTTTGAGAGAAGGAAATCTCTCTCACTCTTTCCTTGCCCAACAGCTTAATTCGACTCCCGTTAATTGAACCACAATCCGCTCCTTACGGCACCCTATCCTACATGATAGCGGTGATTCCGTAGTGAGACCGGTTGTGGTTGAATTAACCGGAGGTTATGGCTAAGAGCCAAGAACGGACGGACAAACACCAAAAGGAAGAACTTATGCGTTGGAAAGCCTAGCTTATACTCGCAAAGTCCTTCCTAGTCGTGCTAATCCCCGTTGTTGCCGATTACCGTAACACCGATATTAAGAGGGGCAACGAAAGATGTGGAGACTCCTAACTCAAACTAACATAATCCTAACCCTAACAAGCTCTCTTTAAATATCAATTTAACACTTAGATAATCACAAACAAATCTGAACTCTCGGACTTAACTCGTTAAAACACATAGAAAAAGACTCCCATCTTCCTGCGGACGACCCGTACTCAACCGGCTAGCTACAAGCGAAACCGTCTTGATTGCGGTATTTAACTAAAACTTGAACACGCAGAATCACTGACAATCACCTTGATCAGGGAATCTCGTGCCTCTTTGGAAAGGAGGAGAGCATCCAGTATACTCAATTGCGAGGGCATTTTCCTCAGATGTGCTAAGACATTGTAATCCGCCTTATTTTTCTTAGGCGGGTCCTTGGCTGCGAACCTTTGTTTGTAGGTCCGAGGTTCTTTTCAGGCAGCGTGCGGCTATGCAGCTGAAAGTTCTCGTAGTTCTTCTCCTCCTCTTCTTTTTCGGAGGTGGAATCCTTGAAGAGAGGGCTGAGGGTTGTTTCTTCCTCAGAATCTCTCCCGAAGGTGAGAACTTGGATTTTTCCCTTTTCCGAACTGGTATCAACCATATGACAGTTGCCAGTCATTTTCTCACGCGCATTCGTCGCACTTTTTCGCTGTTGACGAGCTTCACGCTTCATCCTCTTGAGGTGTTGTTGATGGGCAACGTATCCTTGCCACCACTTCTTGAAGGCACTGCATTCTTCGGCGGGATGAGTAACCCTTCGATGATATAGGTAGTATTTCGGATATGAGTCCTCTCCGTTTAGGCTTATGACCCCGGTCGTGTTTCCTTTGAGAGGTGGCAGCTTCATACCCACTGAATGGGCTTTGATGAACCGCTTCTCTGTCTTGATTATGCTCTTGTTTGCCGCAGGTGTATTTTGGTCTGGTCGGAGTACTTTATGACTCCTCCTTGCCGCAGCTTGTTCATCCTGACGTTGACGCTTAGCCTTTTCGTATATAGTTGTTTCGCATTCTCGGTCAGCTTTTCTTTTTTGAAAGGCTTCGTTTAACAGCCTATCGATTAGGTCTTCCGACAGTTCCGGGGATTTTGGCGCCGATCCTGCCCCTAGTTCCTCTGCGTTGTTTTTTATGCTGAGGGGGCTTCTTCGTCATTTAACGATGAATGGGAAACCATGTGGCAACTTGTTACATAGTCTTCGGTTTCTGATGAGTTATTTTCTTCATCGTTGTCACTCTCTTCGTTCTCAAGAATATGCTTGAGAAACACTTCGAGGGTGACTGGTGTACGTGCCTTCTGGTTGTACTCCTCCAGTGCGTCAATGTACTTTTGTATGTTTGTGTGCTTGTCGTCATACTCGGCAGGCTGCACAGGCTTCTTGGTCTTCTTCTTTTTCTTCAAAGACTTTGAAGGCTTGACTTGAGGATTTTGCCCTTTGTTGACAGTTTTCGGTACAGGACGCGGTTTCAGCATCCCTTCAATGATTTCCAGTTCAAGTGGGCTTCTCCACCTGACTGCCGGACATGCCTGGAGATCCTTCAGCATTCTTTTGGTTTTAGCTGAAAAAACGACTTCCCTTGGAGCTTCTTTCACGAGCGAGCATGATTCCCCCGGTGCATCCACCTTTTTGGGAGTGTGCTTCTGTGGCGGGTTCACCCTCCGGTTCTCAGACAGCGTGAATTTCCCCTGTTGATACTGGTCTTCGACCCAGTTCTTGAAGACGTAGCAATTCTCAATTGGGTAGGTCACCATTCTGTGATAGGAGCAGTAGTTAGGGCTGTTGACGTCGCCGGGTTGCGGTGGACGCCATGGGTCTGGCAATGTGATTAGTTTATTACACACTGCCAACTCGAACAGTCTCCTCGTCTTATCACGGGGAAACGAGTGAGCGCGTGCAAGCCTTTCTTCAAGGGATAGGCGCGGATGCATGTTGTTTTGGCGAGCAATCGGTTTTGGGACACTCGGTTGCTGTTGAGTGATGGCAATGAAGGCCGCTTTCCCTTTACCCTCGGTATTTCGAGGGTCCATTTTTGAGGAGGAAGGCCCGTGGCCCATCTGGTCCATTTGGGCCAGCTTGTCGATCAGGGCCTGAAAGGTAGTCGGCTTAAAGAATGTCATGAACTGGGACACATTCGTTTGCGGATCTAGAGTCCCGATGAATATGCCCACGGTAGGGGATTCTTCGATGCTTTGTTCGCACTTTGACCATAGGTTCTGCCACCTGTCACACCCCGCTTTCCAGTGTACAGGTAAGGAGACGCGACGAGGCCCGCCACGTATTTACTCAGAAGTAAACACGCTAAGCATAACTAAAAAATATAATGTAAATATACACAAGAAGACATGAAGTGTAATAGAACAGCAAATTTTATTTATCAAACACTTCTTTACAAGTACAAATGAAAATGTAAATACATGAATGGAAAGCAATGCCTAAACAATGGCATGAACATGAAAGTAAAGTGAGTACAAGTAAAGCCTAATGGTTGTGCTTCTCGGTGGTCTGCTCCAAGTGCTCCTGGCTAGTCTCAAAATCCTCAGAGTCGGGTCCTCCTGACAAAATTCCAAAGAAAGAAGAGAGAAAGAATGTTGTCAGCGAACAATCGCTCAGAAAGTCCCAAAGAGAGATAGAAATAGAGTAGACGGATAAGAGAGTATAACTAGTAGTTTTTTATTATAATATTAACGCAGTTGTTTGTAACTTGGTATAGAATATGTCAGTGTATACGAGAGGAGTCTAAGTTACACCGTGGACTTTGGTAACCCGTAGTACAATGATCCGTCGATAAAACCATAGAACAACGTCATTTAGTGACCACCTCGTGTCACCTTTAATATGTTCCGTACCAGTCTACCCCTTCAAAACCCCATAATGTCTTTTGTATTGATTGTATTGTTTTGTTTTATAGATGGAAGACATTCCGAAACCATGATATCATGTAAATGGAATAGATATAAATGGATAGGCATGTAATCAGAGTATATCCATAGCTCGGTTTAGTCGAGTCATGTTGATATAGATTGAATTCTGGTATAAATGGATTCATGTTGTATTGTAGTTATACTTGAATTGAATTCAAGTCAGATTGATTTCATATTAGATTGAGACTCTGTCCTGTAGGGTGTTTTTCGTCACCCCATCGAGATGAGAATACGCGCGCACTTGTCAGGCGTACTACAGATTCCCCCTGCCTAGAGTAGGCCGGGGTTTATTGATTGTGGGGATCCGAATCTCCGGCAGCCGCGGACTAAGCTGCCGTTAATTACCCATCGCCTTTAGAGCAAAGGAAACTCCGATAGACGGGTTAAACTGGTCATGCGAACTCAATGTGCAGTGTACGTGTGTTTTGTTTTGGAGGGCCTTGGATATATTGGGAGCCACGCAGAATTTCTACGGGGGGTCCCGCTACCCGGATAGCAGGCTGGGGGTCAAGGGGGCTCGCAGCCCCCTTGCAGGGTGCGGGGCAACGCCCCGGCCCATATTTTTTTTGAGAGGGACAGTGTTGTAGAGTATGTGTGTATACATACATATATATAAAATAAAAAAAGGGAAGGGCATCCAATGGACGCGTAGGAAAAAGCGTCGGCGCTTTGGGTGCTAGCACTTTGAGCGCAAGAGCGCTAGCGCCCCACTTGCCAGGCACGTGGGCGCTCGGGTCCTAGCGCTCTGAGCGCAAGAGTGCTAGCGCTTTGAGCGCTAGCGCCCCCACGTGTCAGCACGTGGGGGCTCGGGCGCTAGCGCTTTGAGCGCAAGGGCGCTAGCACTTCGAGCGCTAGCGCCCCACGTGTCAGCACGTGGGCACTCGGGCGCTAGCGCTTTAGGCGCAAGGGCGCTAGCTCTTTGGGCGCAAGGGCGCTAGCGCCCCACGTGTCAGCACGTGGGCGCTCAGGCGCTAGCGCTTTGAGCGCAAGGGCGCTAGCGCTTTGAGTGGTAGCGCCCCACGTGTCAGCACGTGGGCGTTCGGGGGGCAAAAGGGACTTGGTCCCTGCAATGGGAGTTGTACTCCCAGAAAGAACCACTTATTATTTTTTTTTTTTGTGTGTGTGTGTGAGGAGTTAAACTCCTAGGATGTTTTGAAGCTGATGAAGGGCTTCTCCCCTTGAGCCCTAATTCTTCCCCAAAATAGGGTTTCTGAAGATGGGTCTCCTCCTTCCTCTTCTGTTGGCAGGATCTTGAAGATCAAGAGATATGAGATTTTTTTAAAATCTCTTCTTTTTGAGATCTGATGGAAGATCTGAGTTCCCCTTTGTGGGTTTTGTGCTGAAAAACTATTTAGTTTTATAAAAGGAAGAGTAAAACTCTTGATTTAACTCAAAAGAAAGAAGAAGGTTTTAGAAACTTGAGGAAGGAGAAAGATCTCGGATCTGGATTTGTTTTTGCAGAGAGAAAAAGTTGATTCTAGTCTTTGAAAAATTCTGCACACTTGGAAATCTTTTGCACAACAACTCAAATAATATTTAGTAGACTTAGTTCTACTAGGATTAGGTCAATGAATTTATTTACGTACATTTTTCTACCAAATGCTAATTAAAATATATTAACACATGGAAAATAGTGTTTTTACACATAAACCCTCATATGTATAATATATTATAATGAAGTCCTTTTTAATATGAAAATGGTAGGAAAAATGTAATACAAATGTGTAGTTTTATCAACTGAGGGATGTTAATGATTCTTTTGATAAAGTTCATAAACTTTATAGGACTTAAAAAGGGTTTAGGGATGTTCATCATCCATTAGCCTACCCTAATCCTACGAACCCTAACAAGCGGAGAATTACTCGCGCATGTTGGGAGAAGAAGATGAAAAGACAGAGAGGGAAAACATAATGTAAAATGCAAAAAGAATTAAATAAAATAACTACCTTTATTAATCAACTTGAACAATCTACACTTTATTCCTTAGAAAATGATTACAAAAACTTGGTTTGCTTCTCGAACTTTCCTAAGGAGGTAGATGAACAGTTGATGATCAGCCTGTATGCGTGAGTGTCTGGGGCTTCGTGATCGCGTCGGCTTGATGAATTTTCCAAGAGGCTCTCGGTGCCATTTTATAGTGCAAAGCCAGAATCATTTGCTTCAAAATTAGGTAAAATGTAGAAAAGATTTTCCCCAAAAATCCTCAACTCCCAACTCACTATATCTGCGGCGGATCCGCGGCCCAAGTGGGGTTTTGGCCGCGGATCCGCGGCCAATGGTCGAGATCAATTGATCAAACTTTTAGGGCTTGCTCCCTGTGACATGTGTCGATATCTGGAACCTTAAGAATTTGGAAATCTTCTCGTGGTTGTTGCCAGACTTGGTCTTCAAGTTTTGATTCTTAATTAGGCAAGTCTTCTTCAACAACCTGATTTGCTTAATTCTAGTCTTTGAAAAATTCTGTACACTTGGAAATCTTTTGCACAACAACTCAAATAATATTTAGTAAACTTAGTTCTACTAGGATTAGGTCAATGAATTTATTTACATACATTTTTCTACCAAATGCTAATTAAAATATATTAACACATGGAAAATAGTGTTTTTACACATAAATCCTCATATGTATAATATATTATAATAAAGTCCTTTTTTAATATGAAAATGGTAGGAAAAATGTAATACAAATGTGCAGTTTTATCAACTGAACAGGCCCACCTGGTTTGGGGTTGACTTTGATTTTGACTTGGTCAACCGGGGTGCAAATTTTGACTCCAACAAATTGCCCCATATCAATACATGCACACCACACATGTGGGTCGTGTGCATGAAATTGATGGATCTTCTTTCACATGGAGGTCGACTCCGTTTTGATGACATGGATGTCGTTTCTGCCATTTTAGCGACGTGGACGGTCGATTCTGCCCTTTTTACGACTTGGACGGTTGATACTGCCATTTTAGCAACTTGGACGGTCGATGCTGCCCTTTAGCGACGTGGACGGTCGGTTCCTCCCTTTTTGCGACTTTGACGGTCGATGCTGCCCTTTTAGCGACGTGGACAGTTGGTGCTGCCCTTTTAGCGACGTGGACGGTCGGTTCCGCCCTTTTTGCGACTTGGACGGTCGATGCTACCCTTTTAGTGACGTGGACGGTCGGTGCTGCCATTTTGCGACGTGGACGGTCAATACCGCCCTTTTTGCGACTTGGACGGTCGGTGCTGCCCTATTTGCGACGTGGATGGTCGATACTGCCCTTTTTATGACTTAGACGGTCGGTGCTGCCCTTTTAGCGACTTGGACTGTCGATTCTGCCCTTTTTGCGACTTGGACAGTCGGTGCTGCCCTTTTAGCGACGTGGATGGTCGGTGATGCCCTTTTAGCGACGTGGACAGTCGGTGCTTGATTTGACTTGCTCCGCTTCTTGCGGTGTCAGGGTTGAAGTTGACTTGCTGATTCGATGTGATTTGGGTTGACATCAGCACCGCTGCACTGGAATATGGTACTAGGAGAGAATCATCATTTGTCATGAGGCGATTTCCCTCATTTTCAGTTTAACGACTTAGGGGTCATTTGTTCCCAGTTTAACGACTTAGAGGTCATCTGTTCCCAGTTTAAAGACTTAGGGGTCTATTGAACTGGAGTTTGGAATTTTGGGATTAGGGTAGGCATCAGCGTTGCTAACATTGAAGCACATGTGCCAGGAGCAATTCATCATTTGCCTTTTCCTGTTGGGAAGCGGTGGCTTAGGAGACAGGTTTAGGTCCCTATCACCTAAGGCTTTTCAATTTTATGAGCCGTAAGGGTCCCATAAAAGCATTTTCTCCCTACGAGTCGAAAGGATCTCGTAGGTGCACTTTCTCCTTAGGAGTCGTGGAGACCCCCAAGTGTGTTTTTCCTTTGTGAGTTATAAGGATCCTACGAAGCTTTGTTTTCCTCATCTATCGTGAGGACACATGAGTGGGTTTTCCTAAATGGAGCATAAATCCGAGGGCGGAGACCAGCCACGTAACTGGTGATTATGGTGGGGCATGGGTATGCTGAGAATTATTTGAGCCCATGGATTATATACGGCAATCAATTTGGGGACTAACCGTAGGGCCGGGAGAATTTTGAGAAATTGGATTTTGGTTGGCATCTGCATCGCTGCACCGGAATATGGTACCAGGAGCGACTCATCATTCGCTATTTGGAGACTTGGAATTTGGATCTTGTTTGGCATCAGCATTGCTGCACTGGAATAATGCCAGTATCAACAAATCATTTGCCTCGGGAGGATTTGGGATTTGGGTTTTTAGTCGGCATCAGCACCGCTAACACTAAAGCGAAATGCTAGGAGTGACTCATTATTTGCCGTTGCCCGTTGGGGAACGATGGATTAGGAGACAGTTTTAGGTCCCTATCACCTAAGACTTTTCAATTTTATGAGCCGTAAAGGTCTCATAAAAGCATTTTCTCCCTACGAGTCGAGAGGATCTCGCAGGTGTATATTCTCCTTAGGAATCGTGAAGATTCCTAAGTGTGCTGCCCCTTTGTGAGTCGTAAGGATCTCACGCCGGGATTTTCTCCTCACAAGGTCGAGAGAACTTTGCGAGTGTGTTTTATCTCTTTTCACGAGTTTGCGCCCTTTCTGGTTTTCACAAACTCGCCGGCAGTCCTGCTGTTTTTACTCACGGAGCCCTTTCGGGTTTTCATCCGTGCCCGTTTTTCTTGTGGACATACCGTTTTTTTTAAGTCGCTGGTGGGACTTTAAAAGTAGTCTCACCGGCGGGACTTGGGGGAGATAGGGGTCGTTTGCGCCCGTGGATTGTATACGGTTTTTCAGGATATATGATCCAGACCGTAGGGCTGGTGTGCTCAATTCGCCTGCGACATGGAGCATTCACGCGTAGTATTTCTTGAGATTCGGCCATTGATGGATGGCATGGGCCTTTCTCTCTCGGCACTTATTAGTTGGTAGGATCCTCTGTCGAACACTTTCTCGATGACATATGGTCCTTCCCAGTTTGGCTCGAATTTTCCCTTAGCATGTCGATTGGGGATGATCGGTCTTTTGAGGACCAACACCAATTCACCTTTCTTGAAAGTGCGGAGACGGGTTATCTTGTCATAGGCCCGTAACATTTGGTCTCGGTATAGCTCCAGATTTTGCTGCACCGCGAGCCTCTTCTTTTCGAGGGCGTCGAACTCTTCAAGCCGAAGGAGCACGTTTTCCTCCTCCGTCAATTCGTGCTGAACGGCCATTCTTAAGCTTGGAACTTCAACTTCGAGGGGGAGGACCACCTCCACTCTGAAGAGCAATGAGTATGGAGTGGACTGAGTTGGAGTACGGTGCGTGGTACGATATGCCCACAACGCCTCGTGAAGCTTGAGATTCCGGTCTCTCTTGTTGGCTGAAGCATTTTTCCTCAGGAGCTTGCATAGAGTCTTATTGAAGGCTTCGGCTAGCCCATTGGCTCTTGGATTATAGATGGAGGAATATCTCCAGTCTATCTTGTGTTGAGTAGCGAACCTTGAGACTTTGAAGCTCTTGAAACAAGGCCCGTTGTCAGAAATGATTCTTCTTGGTGTACCGAAGCGGTATAGAATATTATGCTGGAAGAATGTTAGAATATCTTTTGTCTTGACTTCTTTTAGCGGGACAGCTTCAACCCATCGGGAGTAGTCTGTTGCGGCCAGTATGAACCGGTGGCCTTTGGATGACGGGGGATCAATTAGACTAACTATGTCGGTTCCCCAGACTTCGAAGGGCCACGACGCCACCGTAGGATGCAACGGATTGGGGTGCTTATGAATGAAATCACCGTGAATTTGGCAGATATAACATTTCTTTGCATGCTCTCCGCAATCCCGCGTCATGGTGGGCCAGTAATACCCAAGCCGTTTAATTTGAAGTCGCATCTTGGGGCCAGATTGATGAGCACCGCAAACGCCCGAGTGAACTTCTTTCATGACCTTTTAGGCTTCGGCCAATGACAGACACCTGAGCCAGAGTTGGTCATATGACCTGCGGTATAGCATGTCATTTACAAACACGTATCGGAGAGCTCTCTTCTTCAGCTGAATCCTTGCAGATTTTCCTTCGGGCAGCTTGTCGTATCGGAGGTACTCTATGTAGGGTTCTCTCCAATCGGGATGGTCTTGGATGATCGAAGCTTCTTCGGCAGGACTGCTCTTCTGTTCCGTGCTTTCCTCTTCTCGTAGAGAGACTGGGGGTAGAATTTTCCGACTCCTGACTGTGATCAGAATTTCGTCCATGTCAGGATCAGCCAGCTCCTTGGCTAAGTGAGCGAGTACATCAGCCTTTCCATTCAACGCTCTAGGGACTCGCATTAGTTCAATTTGAGTGAACTGTTTCATGAGTTCCACCACTCGGCTTCTGTACCGAGCTAACTCGGGTTTGTATATCTTATAGTCGCCGCTTACTTGGTTGACGACAAACTGGGAGTCACCATAGACCCGTAGCTGAAGGATTTCCATTTCTATGGCGAGCTCCAGACCAGCTATCAGAGCTTCATACCCAGCTTCATTGTTTGTTCGAGGCTCGGTGAGAGCGAAAGAACGCCGTAGGGTTCCCATTGATGGGGTGATGAACACCAATCCTATCCCTGCTTTTATCTCCGGGACGCTTGATTTCTGCTCCTAACATGGCTCGTCATTCTCGAGGTGCAACACTTGTTCGTCAGGTAACTCGCAATTGAGTGGTGACCCTTCTGGTATGGGATGAGCAGCGAGAAAGTCTGCAAGAGCTTACCTTTTTACTGCTTTCTGAGGAGTATAAACTATTTCAAACTCAAGTAGCATGACAGCCCATCTTTCCATTCTGCCGGCTTGGCTTACTTTGGTCATCAAGTGTTTGAGCGGGTCGACCTTGGAGATCAGCATAACCCGATGAGCGAGCAGATAGTGCCTCAGCTTCTTCACAACAAATATCAGAGCCATGCATTGCTTTTCGATTGGGGAATAGTTGTGTTTTGCCCCGACTAGAGTTCGACTGAGGTAGTAGAGGGCATTTTCTTTTCCCTCCTCGTTATTCTGGGCAAGGAGCGCATGAGTGACTCATCTAGCGCGGCAGTGTAGAGAATTGATCAGTCGAATTTACTGCATCTTTAAACCGGCAATTTCCCTATCATTTGCATTCATATAGAAGTATTCGGCATTCATATAACACATATTAGCGAAACAGTCGTTAAATATCAGATTGCATGTGTTAGACTCTAAAACCGGCACTATAAAGGAAATTGACTGCATTTCATAGCATGGCATCATTCCTATATATCGCAACTTGTGTTTCGAAGTCTGTGCAGGACGTTACAGAAGATCGGTCAAATTTACAAATGAAGACTGTTAAAAAGACGCCAACTAATGGATTTGGAATCTGGTATTGATCTAAGAAGCATTCAGAGATTCAACATATCAGAAAGTACCATTTAAGACATCAGGAAGCAACACTGAAAGTATGAAGTACCAAGGAGCCGACTTGGCCGCGGAACCGCGGCCGGAGCCGCCTTGCTCCGCGGTTCCACGGCGGCTTGGACACGTCAGCACCTCATTTCAGCACTATAACTTCTACCTCGGTGGGTACACTTCATCAAGCTACTACATTTTCCAGAAGGCCCCAGAAGCTTCTGCCAGTTCAGCAAACTAGGGTTTCTAAGCTAAACATTCCTAACTTAAAGCCTAAGCTAAGCTCCTAACTAACTTACAACAAACTTTTGGAGGGAATTGCAAATTCAAAAAACCTAGACCTAAGGTTTGGGAAACTTATAAATAGACCCCTAGGCTCACTTGTAAAAGGGATCAAAAATATAATCTCATATCATAGATCTTAGACAACTCATTGTTGGCTAAACCCTAGTTCTTCATCTACCCACATTCTTGCCACCTCCAAACCCTAACCCTAATCCAATCTAGAAATACCCAATTCAAGATCCATGGAGTTCAAGCAAAGCAAGTCTTCCAACATCCTTTAGAAGCAAAGCCGGTATTCAACGGAGCACGAGATCGAAGCGATCCAAGACTCAAGAAGCCGAGCGATGCAAGATTCGACAAGCGAAGTTCCTACCTCTTGTAAATCTTGAGAGTTGTAACTATTTGTTGATGTAATGAAGATGAAGATTCTTTAACTTGCTTATTTTTAATTCAAGCATTTTGATTCATTTCGATTCTTGAATATGTACTTTGTGATGATGCTTGAATAAAACTCCGCTCGAGGAGGAATCGAAACAATTGTAAAATGATGATGTTGATGAATTGTTAAACGTTTCCTTAAGTCTTAAAACAATTGTAAATTCTTGAAAATCGATCGATCGATGATCTAGATCGATGCGAATGTGTTCTTAATTCCTTTCGCACGATCTAGAGATCGACAATTGATCATTCGACTTTCAAGAAACTATCTAGTGAATGTTATTCATCGAAAGGACAAAGGATAGGATGAGGAACCCTAATTCTTCGCAAGATCCTTGATCCTCAATGAATTCGACATCGATTTAGCATCAATTTGTTACTAGATAAGAAATCGTAATCTTGAATCTTCATCACATCTACAATTTACTCGATTCCTATGAGCTTTACTTCAAATCTTGAAACCCTAAAGTGATTGGACTTCTATCGAAACTCGATTCTCTATTTTTATCATTTTCTTGATTCTTGATTAGAATAGTGACACTTGAAACCCATCGATAAAAATCTTGAATCGTGTTTTCTTTTCTTTTCTATTAACTTTTCAATTCAAACAAATCAAAATTACAAACGAATCGCACAATCCCTGTGGACGATCCGCACTCGCTAACGATCTACATCCGACACCGTAGTTGATTGCGGTCAAATAATTCTTTGATTGTGAATTTTATTCATTTTCTAAATACCGACACAAAGAAACTTATTCGAGTTACACGACACAATAGGAATTAAGAATCAATCAAGAATCAGCGGTTTATTTGGAATGGGAGCGGCCAAAACTGGAGGGTGCAACAAGTATTGCTTGATACTTTTGAACGCTGCTTCACATTCGGCATCCCAGATAAAAGGAGCTCTTTTCTTCATGAGCTTTGAGAAAGGCATACATCTTCCCGATAAATTTGAAATAAATCTCCATATATAAGCAAGCTTGCCTTGAAAAGATCTTAGCTGTGTCAGGCTCTTTGGAGGGGGCATCTCCATGATGGCCTGTATCTTTGATGGGTCAACTTCGATCCCTCGATGTCGGACTATGAAGCCTAGGAATTTTCCCGATGACACGCCAAATGCGCACTTAAAAGGATTCATCTTCAGATTGTATTCCCTCAGTCTGGTGAGAACGGTCCTAAGATCTTGGATGTGGTCGGCCTTGTCTTTAGTTTTGACGACCAGCTCATCAACATAGCATTCGATGACTTTATGGATTAGGTCATCAAAGATATTAGTCATTGCCCTTTGATATGTAGCACCTGCGTTCTTCAGTCCGAACGGCATCACCTTGTAGCAATATATTCCGATCGGGGTTCGAAATGCTGTGTGTTTCTCATCCTTAGGCGACATCTTGATCTGATTATATCCAGAAGAGCCATCCATAAAGGTGAACAACTCATAATTTGAGGAGTCATCGACCATCATTTCCATGACCGGTAGCGAGAAGTCGTCTTTAGGACATGCCTTGTTGAGGTCCCTGAAATCGACACAAACTCGGATATGCCTATTTTTCTACTTCACTGGGACTATGCATGTGATCCAGTCCGCATATTTCTCTTCCCTGATGAAGCCGGCATCGATGAGCTTCTTGGTTTCCTCGATGACCTTTTCTTCTAGTTCCCTTCTCATTCTTCGAGGAGCTTGTTGACTGGCTTAGCATCAGGAGATATAGCCAGCTTATGCACGGCCACTTCAGGGGAAAGGCCAGGCATTTCTTTGTATGTCCACGCGAAGCAGTCGACGAATTCATGAAGAAGGGCAATTATCTGCTCTTTCATTTCCTCTGACAAGAGTGAGCTGATGTAGGTCGACCTTGGATTATCGGGCGTTCCTAAGACAATCTCGATTAGCTCGTCAAAGGTTGCTTGTCCACCATCTTCGAGCTCTTGAGGAGCTTCTTCTTGCTCGACTAGCTCGTCTTCATCATTTGACTCTGTGCTGGCTTCCCCAATATGGGTCTGTTCCCCTCCGAAAGGCGGCGCGCAAGGCTGCGATGTCTTGGCACTGAGATTCGGGGCAGATGCTAATTTGTGCTATCCGTTCACCTCTCCGAAGATGCCAAGTTGGTTTATGGCACCATGTATCGGAGGTCTAAGCGGATGCGTCCGATGTAGCAGACTTCGTCAGATTCCCCCTCGTTCGAGGGGTTTTTGATTGTGGGGACGCTCTTCCCTGCAGGCGCAAGCCCCTGCAGTTAATTACGCTACCGCTTTGCGGTAACAACTTTCTCCTTCTCCAGATGGTCACTTCGTGTCGTGTGTTCTTGTTTTATGTTTCATTGCCCGTGGATCGTTTACGGAGACTGAGTTATGTCGTCGCCCGTAGGGCATGGACTGGTCCAAATCCGCATTATCTTAAATTTGGGTTTGGGGGTTTTGGTCTGAGGATACGTCAGCCATACTTGAGGCTAAGATCGACTCAAACGTTTGTTAAGGACACGTTAGTCTGACTTTGTGACTAAGGTCAACTCAACGGGATCGTTTAGATCCGACAAAAGAGCGTTTGGGCTCCCTTGTTCCAGTTTTAGGGACATAGTGGTCCATCGTATGTGTGTGGCCGTCGGGACCCGTCACCTCTCTGACGACGTTGAAGGATTACAACGACGGGTGTCAGAGGGATTCAGAGATGTACCCTCGAACCAGAGTTAATTGGGGGGATTTGTAGTCCAGTCTGCTTGAAGGTTTAAGGATTCGTTAGCCATCTTTGAGGCTAAGATCAACTTAAACGGGACCGTTTAGATCCGACAAAAGAGCATATGGGGCTCTATCGTTCTAGTTTAAGGACATTGCGGTCCATGGGTAGTTTAAGGACATTGCGGTCCATGGGTAGTTTAAGGACATTGCGGTCCGTGGGTAGTTTAAGGACATTGCGGTCCGTGGGTAGTTTAAGGACATCTCGGTCAAGGTTAAGGACGTCATAGTCCATGGGTTTAAGGACTCCACAGTCCGGTATGTGCTCTGGATGCTTCACACGGGTTCACTGCCGTGCTAGGCGAGGACCAGGCTCCGCTCTGGATGCTTCACACGGGTTCACTGCCGTGCTCTGCGAGGACCAGGATCCGCTCTGGACGTTTTTCGTGGGGTCAAAGAGTGACGTTATCCACGTTCCACGTAACCAGGAATTTTGCATTATGCATGGGTTTAAGGACCCCACAGTCCATATCATGAATGGTCTTCGGGACCCGTCACCTCTTTGAAGACATTGAGGGATTACAATGCCAAGTATCAAAGGAGTGAAGAGATGTACCCTAGAACCGGGGTGGATTAAATGGTCCTTGGCCCAATTTGGGTCAAGACTGATCAATTATGTTACGAGCCTACCGGCCCAGTTAATCACAAATTGAGGGCTTATGGCCAGCTTGGGCTAAGTCCAGTCAGGTCTGGAATATTGACTCTTTGTTGGTCCATTGAAGGAGAGTATTTGCCTCTATCCCTCTGGCCAATTGGGCCAAAGCCTAGTGTTAAACACTTCAGAGCAATCAGTGTTAAACACTGGGAATAAGGCTGTTGAATTAGTGTTCAACACTAAGAGATAATTGGTGTTAAACACCAGCAATAAGGCTTCTTCAAATTAGTGTTAAACACTAAAACGGATCAGTGTTGAATCCTGCGAATAAGGCTTTTTGATCAGCATTGAATGCTAAGGCCCGACAGTGTTTTAACACTGGGCTTGAGAGTTTTGATTTTAGTGTTAAACACTAAGGTAAGAAGGATCACGTGGCAGTACGTGAGAGCGCCCTCCCTTCAGTTGTTTTGCTGAAATTATCATTTCTTTCAAAGCATCACTTGCCATCACGTGACGGGCATTCAAATGCTTGTATATCAGAGTTTCTGCCAAGGTCACGTGGGTCACGTGGGGTGCTGCCTCGAAGGGGCTTTCTGTAGGGGTTTTGGGGGGTCACGTGGTGGCACGTGACCCTACCTCTATGTTTTTTTTAGAGGATCTGTTACTCCTTTCTTTATTCAGGAATTAAATTCCTCAAACTTTAAATTTCAGAGGAATTAAATTCCTATTTCCTTTTGAAGACTTGTAGAGTTGAACTCTGAATTTTCTGTAGGAATTAAATTCCTCGTTTATATGGAGAACTGAAAAGGGTTCAACCCTTAATAAAAGCTTTCAAGGAATTATACTTCCCATTTTAAAGAATTATAATTAAGGGAATTAAATTCCTGTTATTTCCACAGAACCACATTCTTAATTAGGGTTCAACCCTGTTTCTTTTGTTTTGAAGGAATTAAATTCCCATGATACAGGGTCGAGCCCTAATTTTATTTTTTAAAGGAATTGAATTCCTATAGTTCTGCGAGAATTAAATTCTCATGCTTGCGTTCCCTCTCTATGTTTTGGATCTGCATTAAATTCTCAACCTAAAGGGGAGATGTGCACTTTGCAGATCCTCTATCAAAGAGAGAAGAAATGTACTCTTCTGTTTTATGTATCAGAGTTAAACTCTGTTGGGAATTAAATTCCCCCTCTTCCAAAAGGCCTTCCCTTTCTTACCTAGGGTTTTTGCAGAAAATCGAAGTCTTTTCCAAGTATCAAAGCTTTTCTCCTTTTTTCTTTCTCTGCCCGTGTGTCTATCTCTTTTTGTGTATCCCTCTTTGTGTCTCTTGGCTCCTATTTATAGGAGAGGCAGCTGAATCAATTAGTTTTGGTAAATCTTTCATGGGATATTTGATTTGCATCCGTTGTTCATTTTGGACCTTTGGATTATTGGGTGAATTTTATTCACCATTGGATTTTAAATCCAGAGATTCTCCTTTGTTATTTTGGTTAGATTTAAGGGGAAAATCTTTCCAAACCCGAGATTTTCCATAGGTAGATGATATTTAATCATCTCTGAATCTTTAATTTGATTGGTCCCAGATAATCACTTTCCTTTAGAAAGATTTAATTCTCCTTCGGAATTTAATTCTGTTGTCAAAAATGGGCTTTGAAAGCCGGTCACGTGTGACCACGTGACCCATGGTCACGTGTAGACACGTGACCCTCTTTGGAATGAAGAATCCTCTTTCTTTTGCACTCTGCCTTCTTCTGCTGCTTAGCCGTCACGTGCTACCACATGACCCCTGGTCACGTGTGAGCACGTGACCCCTGTCTGGCGCCTCTTTCTGGAGAACGAGTCTGCTGCCTTGAACGTCACGTGCCAACACGTGACTCTGGTCACGTGGGAGCACGTGACATCTTTTGAAGCTTTTTCCTTGATTTGATCAGGGATCCGGTGTGCCTTTGACGCTGGTCACGTGGGAGCACGTGCTCTTTCTGAAGCCCCTTTTCTTCAATGTGGTCAGGAAACTGAACTTGCCTTGATGATGCGCTTAGGTGTCACGTGCCAACACGTGACTGCTGGTCACGTGTAAGCACGTGACCCTCTTCTGAAGCTTTTCCCAGAAGCTTTCCTGATTTTAAATCAGGAAACAAATGCCCCCACAGCGTTGTTCTCACGTGTCTGCACGTGAGTGCAACGCTGTCACCTCTTGTGACTGTTGGATCTGCTTTGGGGAGTAGGGTAGACGAAACGTCTTTTCAGAAGCGTCTTCACTTTTTCATGTCCTTCCTTTCAGACCTTTCTTTTAAGAATTTGATTCTCGTTCTCAGAGCTTAGTTCTCTGTTGTGTCTGTGCAATGCCGCCTCATTCGCCAATCAAAGGCTAGTGCTCATGTGTTGCGTATGCAGGGATCTGTTTGATGGGGACGTTTCATTTCCCTAACCTGATTCCAATGCGTCGTTGGATTTCATTTCCAACGCTCTCCCCCTTTTTCCGGGCTTTGAGAATCGTCCCACCATGCACAACATTTTTTGTGCGTAGCATTAAATGCTCCCCTTTATAACCTGAACCCATTCCTTACTTCTTTTCTTCACAGAGAAATCCATTCATACCTTAAGGTGATCATCTTTGAGAACCCGATCAATCGCCATGGCTTGCAATCGTCCCCATGCTCGTCGGCAACCATGGGATGTGCCCATTGAAGAGATAATCCCTCGCTTCGCTGCGCGGCTGGCAGATCCCCTTCTCACCGATGATCAATGTGACACGGTGATGTATGAGCTACTGACTCGTCGGGGCTCTCCTCTTCCCATGGGCTCCATTTGGCTCCGGATGATCCTCCTGTCTGTGCTTGCCGATATACCCCCTCATCCGGCGGAGATGACTTCGGCGATCCTTGACGCGGCGGAGGACAAGCTTGAGTGTTTTCATGAGGCTTGTCTAATCACTCAAGCTCTGAAGGATCACTCAGTTCATTTACTGAGTCAGATAAGAGCTCGTCGGGCCGTCATGTCTGCTTTTGTTGATGAGCACGGCTCCAACCGGTGGGGAGCGACTCCTCGCGAAAACCGCCGTTTTGACGTGCTGGAGAAGGCGGAGAGGGAGTTGGAGAATTTTGTGTTTTTCTTTGTTAACCCTTGTATTTCTGATCCCTTGTTTGGTGATCTTTTCCCACCAATGTAGTATGTTTGAATCAATGTACTCCTTTAATCATTGGTGGTTTGCATGCCTTCTGTTGAATTTTCATGCTTGTCAGACAGTCGTACGTGTGTCTTGCTTGCGTAAATGAGCTGTTTGTTTTTCTTTAATTACGAGCACCATCGTTACGTTGCATGCACATCAGTGCCTCGGGCAACATTTCCTTTTAAACATTCATACAGTTGCAAATGCGTGCCTGATAGGATGCAGATCAGAAACTTGCCGCGTTATCTCCCGTATCGGGTGGTTTGCGCTGGCTTTAGATCGAGTATTGTTGTCGAAGGGAGGTTTATAAATGAAGGCATATTCTTCTCTTCAATAGTGTGTCCCCTTTCTATTGAATGTGTTCTGTAGACAATTTATCTTGATCTCCTTGCAGGACAGCGATGGCTTAGGGTTCAGGGTTAAGATCTGCTTCCTAAGACCTTTGCATTTTATGAGCCACGAGGGTCTCATAAAGAGTTTTTCTCCCTACAGGTCGAGAGGGTCCCATAGGTGTAAGTTCTTCTTAAAAATCGTGAGGATTCTTAAGCGGGTTTTCCCTTGAGAGTCGTAAAGATCTCACAAGAGAGTTTTTTCTTCTTTACAGGTCGTGAGGACCTGCAAGTGCTGAATGTGGTCGCCCTTATCCGTGTTTCACGGGGTCAGAGGCTGCTCTGGGTATTGTAGTTTAAAGACGTCACGGTCAAGGTTAAGGACCTCATAGTCCGTGGATTTAGGGACTCCACAGTCCGATGTTAGTTTTAAGACATCACGGTCAAGGTTAAGGACCTCATAGTCCGTGGATTTAGGGACTCCACAGTCCGATGTTAGTTTTAAGACATCACGGTCAAGGTTAAGGACCTCATAGTCCGTGGATTTAAGGACTCCACAGTCCGATGTTTGGTTGCAGGGACCCTTCACCTCTTTGAAAACGTTGAGGAATTACAACGCCAGGCATCAAAGGAGTGAAGAGATGTACCCTTAAACCGAGGCAAAAATCTGTAAGGAATAGGGGTGGTTGATCGTTAGTTTTAAGACATCGCGGTCGAGGTTAAGGACGTCATAGTCCGTGGATTTTAAGGACTCCACAGTCCGGTGTTTGCTCTGGGTGCTTCACACGGGTTCACTGCCGTGCTTGGCGAGGACCAGGCTCCGCTCTGGACGTTTTCCGCGGGGTCAAAGAGTGACGTTATCCACGTTCCACGTAACCAGGAATTTTGCACTAGATGCTTCACACGGGTTCACTGCCGTGCTCGGCGAGGACTAGGCTCCGCTCTGGATGCTTCACACGGGTTCACTGCTGTGCTCTGCGAGGACCAGGATCCGCTCTGGACGTTTTCCACGGGGTCAAAGAGTGACATTATCCGCGTTCCACGTAACCAGGAAGTTTGCACTAGATGCTTCACACGGGTTCACTGCCGCGTTAGGCGAGGACTAGGCTCCGCTCTGGATGCTTCGCACGGGTTCACTGCCATGCTCTGCGAGGACCAGGATCCGCTCTGGACGTTTTCCACGGGGTCAAAGAGTGACGTTATCCGCTTTCCACGTAACCAGGAAGTTTGCACTAGATGCTTCACACGGGTTCACTGCCGCGTTAGGCGAGGACTAGGCTCCGCTCTGGATGCTTCGCACGGGTTCACTGCCATGCTCTGCGAGGACCAGGATCCGCTCTGGACGTTTTCCACGGGGTCAAAGAGTGACGTTATCCGCTTTCCACGTAACCAGGAAGTTTGCACTAGATGCTTCACACGGGTTCACTGCCGCGTTAGGCGAGGACTAGGCTCCGCTCTGGATGCTTCGCACGGGTTCACTGCCATGCTCTGCGAGGACCAGGATCCGCTCTGGACGTTTTCCACGGGGTCAAAGAGTGACGTTATCCGCTTTCCACGTAACCAGGAAGTTTGCACTAGATGCTTCACACGGGTTCACTGCCGCGTTAGGCGAGGACTAGGCTCCGCTCTGGATGCTTCGCACGGGTTCACTGCCATGCTCTGCGAGGACCAGGATCCGCTCTGGACGTTTTCCACGGGGTCAAAGAGTGACGTTATCCGCTTTCCACGTAACCAGGAAGTTTGCACTAGATGCTTCACACGGGTTCACTGCCACGTTAGGCGAGGACTAGGCTCCGCTCTGGATGCTTCGCACGGGTTCACTGCCATGCTCTGCGAGGACCAGGATCCGCTCTGGACGTTTTCCACGGGGTCAAAGAGTGACGTTATCCGCTTTCCACGTAACCAGGAAGTTTGCTGATTGTATCCGCATTTCACGGGATGGGGGTTGACTCTTGGCGATATGTGTCGCCGAGCCATGGAGCTTGGGGTTGCCGCTGTTCCGTTTCGCTTGATGTTGTGTCGTCGAGACAATGAAGCTAGGAATTTGGCCTTCGCTTCATTTGCTGGTATCGCGTCTGCTGTATCGAGACGAATGCCACGGTGGTGATCACTAAGTTATATGTGAACCGCCGAGATTTTGCTTGCTTCTTTTTATTGTAAGCTGTCCCATCATTTCGGCTATTTTGTCATGCATGTGTGGCTTGCTAGCTTTTTCGCGGCAAGCTCGGATTTCTTGGATACGGGTTTCGGCATCAGCACCGCTACAACTGGAATGTTGCCAGGAGCGGATCATCATTTGCCTCTGTCGACGTTTGAACAAAGGTGGCTTAGCAAACAGGGTTAAGGGTCCTGTCGACCAAGGCTTTTGACCTCATGAGCCGTAAGGGTCTCACAAAGGCGTTTCTCCCTACAAGTCGTGAGGATCCTGCAGGTGTGTTTTCTCCTTAAGAATCGTGGGGATTCTTAAGTGCATGTTCTCTTTTAAGTCGTAAGGATCTTACAAAGAGGATTTTCCCCTTATAAGTCGAGAGGACTTGCAAGGGTTGTTCACCATGTAGATATATCCCCAGTCGCGGGTGGGACTTTGTTAGGGAAATGTTTATTCGCGCCCGTGGATTGTATACAAGGGTCAGTACGAGCCGCTTGTAGGGCAATATCGAAGGTTGTGGGAGTTGCTTAAGAACAGGTTAAGGTTTCTGTAACTTAAGACTTTCAAATCTTATGAGCCGTGAGGGTCTCATAAGAGAGTTCTCCTTACGAGTCGTGAGGATCTCGTAAGTGTAATTTCTCCTTAGGAATCGTGGGGGTCCCTAAGTGTGTTTCTCCCTTATGAGTCGTAAGGATCTCACGCGGGTGGTTTCTCCTTACAAGGTCGAGAGGACCCTGTAAGTGTCTTTTAACGAGGCTGCGCCCTTTCGGGTTTTCACAAACACTCGCCGGTAGCCCTGCTGTTTTTACTCACGGAGCCCTTTCGGGTTTTCATCCGTGCCCATTTTGCTTTATGGACGTACCGTTTTTTTTTTTTTTTTTTTTTTATCTGTCTCGCCAGCCTAAGAATGCTGCGGCAGTAATTTAGGGACGTTTCGGTCCGTCGTTAGTTTAAGGACGTTTCGGTCCGTCGTTAGTTTAAGGACATTTCGGTCCACCGTTAGTTTAAAGACGTTTCGGTCTCTTGATAGTTTAAGGACGTTTCGGTCCGTTCATAGTTTAAAGACGTTTCGGTCTCTTGTTAGTTTAAGGACGTTTCGGTCCCTCGCTAGTTTAAGGACGTTTCGGTCCGTCGTTAGTTTAAGGACATTTCGGTCCACCGTTAGTTTAAAAGACGTTTCGGTCTCTTGATAGTTTAAGGACGTTTCGGTCCGTTCATAGTTTAAAGACGTTTCGGTCTCTTGTTAGTTTAAGGACGTTTCGGTCCCTCGCTAGTTTAAGGACGTTTCGGTCCGTCGTTATGGGAAGGTCAGCTACCGCTTGTAAAGTCTGAGCCTAGGAAGATAGCGAGCGGACATAGTCGTCGTCATCTATCGTTGACCCAGGCTGTGGCTCACTAAGCATAGTATCTCTTCAAGAAGCGGCCATTTATTGGTCTGAAAGGCCTCTCACCGTGCATGTCCACCAGTAGATAGGCTCCACCCTGGTAAACCTGGTCTATGATGTATGGGCCTTCATAGTTTGGCTCGAATTTTCCCCGCTTGGCACGATTGGGGATCATAGGTCTTTTGACTACCAGCACGAGTTCGCCTTGGCGGAACGCCCTTGGCCTGGTCAATCTTTCGTACGAGCGCGTCATCTTTGCTTTGTAGGCTTCTAGATGTTGTTGCGCTATAAGTCGGGTTTCGTCGAGGGCATCAAGCTCCTCAAGTCGAAGGTGGGCATTTTCCTCGTCGGTCAGTTCGTGGTGGACTGCCACTCGTAGAGAGGGTAACTCTATCTCGAGGGGGAGTACTGCTTCCGTCCCAAATACTAACGCGTATGGCGTTGTGTTTGTGGCCGTCTTGAATGTAGTTCGATAAGCCCAAAGGGCTTCTTGCAGCCTCTCGTGCCAGTCTCTCTTATTCCGGGAAACGGTCTTTTTTATGATCTTTGTCAAGGTCTTATTGAAGGCCTCGGCCAGACCGTTGGCTCGTGGGTTGTAAACTGAAGAATATCTCCAGTCTATATTGTGCTGCTGCGCGAAGCGGCTAATCTTATGGCTCCTGTAGGCTGGCCCGTTATCGGAGATAATCCGCCGTGGGGTTCCAAACCGATAGATGACGTGCGTTTTGAAGAAATGGAGGATATTCTCCGTCTTCACTTCCCTCAGTGGTACTGCTTCTGCCCATTTGGAGAAGTAATCAGTCGTCGCCAGGATAAAACGGTGTCCCCGAGATGATGCTGGTTCAATGGGGCCGACTATGTCAGTCCCCCACATCTCGAATGGCCAGCTGGCCACCGTTGGGTGTAGCGGATTTGGATGTTGATGGATGAAATCTCCATGAATCTGGCACGAGTGGCATTGCTTCGCATACTCGAGGCAGTCCTGGATCATTGTGGGCCAGTAGTAGCCCATTCGTTTAATCTTTAACTTCATCTCTTGCGCCCATAGTGCGCCCAAGGAACCTTCGAGGGCGGTTGTATAAAGAATGAGGGGTTTTCCTTTGACCGGCGCAGCTAATACCGGCGGGTTCTGTAGGTACTGCTTGATCTCGTCTAGTGCACCTTGGCATTTTTGATCCCAGACGAATGGGGTTCCCTTCTTCATCAGGTGACTGTAGGGGCGGCATTTGCCTGAAAGATTTGCGATAAATCGCCGGATGTATGCGAGCTTCCCTTGGAGAGACCGCAACTGTTTGAGGGTTTTTGACGGGGGCATTTCCATGATCGCTTTAATCTTTGACGGATCTATCTCAATACCTCGGTGTCGGATGACGAATCCCAAGAATTTTCCCGAGGAGACTCCAAACGCGCATTTGAGGGGATTCATCTTCAAATTATATTGCCGAAGGCGTTGAAATACAGTCTCTAGGTGCTTTAAGTGATCTTCATATGACATGCTCTTTACTACGAGGTCATCGATATAGCACTCGACGGTGTCATGTATGAGGTCGTCGAAGATCTTTGTCATGGCCCTTTGATAGGTAGCGCCGGCATTCTTTAGACCGAAGGGCATAACCCTGTAGCAAAATACACCCAAAGGGGTCCGGAAAGCGGTGTGCTTCTGGTCTTCGGGATGCATTTTTATCTGATTGTATCCTGAAGAACCGTCCATAAAGGAGAAGATCTCGTGAGTAGACGTGTTATCTATCATTAGCTCGGTTACCGGCACTGGGAAATCATCCTTTGGACAGGCCTTGTTGAGATCCCTGAAATCCACGCATATACGCACCGTCCCATTCTTCTTCATCACCGGGACGATATTGGCGATCCAATCGGGATACTGGACTTCTTGGATAAATCCAGAATCGATCAATTTCTTGACTTCGGCATTGATGCTCATCTCAAGCTCGAGTCGCATCCTTCTTGGCGCTTGCTTGACTGGCTTGATATCCGGGGATATTGCTAATTTATGCACGGCAACCTCCGGATCTAATCCTGGCATCTCGGAGTAGTTCCACGCGAAGCAGTCTTTATGCCGTAGAAGCACGTTCTTTAACGCGGCCACCCTTTCCTCAGAGAGTAGCTCGCTGACAAATGTTGGTCGCGGGTCCTCTGCCGATCCCAACTCAATCTTTCTGAGGTTATCTGCGGTAGTATGTATACCGTCTTCCAGTTCTTTTGGAGCGGGCGGGAATTCCGAGATAACCTCATCATCGCTGTTTTCGAAGCACCGGGGAGGGTTGTCTACCGTAATCGTATAACAGGCGCGAATCCACTCCCGGGGCCGAGGCGGATCTGGCTCTGCTCTTGTGGCCTTGGGCTCGTGCTTTCGTGGCGGCGTTACCCTCCAGCTGTTGGATAAAGCGAATCTGCCCCGTTGGTACTGGTCCTCGACCCAGTTCTTGAAGGTGAAGCAGTCTTCGGTAGGATGTCCTGCGGCCCGGTGATAAGAGCAATAGCCCGAGCGAGAGGCCTTGCTAGTTTGCTCAGGATCCCTAGACTCTGGGAGCGCGATCATTCGATGCTTTAGGGCGAGTCTGAGTAACCTTTCCGTCTTGTCTCGGGGGAAGGAGTACGCTCGACTCATCTTTTCTATGAAGGACGAATCCGAGCTGTGCAATACCCGATTACGTAAACCTCTAATCCTGCGTCGTTGTTGTCGGCTCTTCTTCCCGCTTTTCGACTTATTTCCGTCTCCGCATTGGGTCTTTCGTATGATGGGTTGACAAGGATGAACGTCTTTGTCTTTTGCAATCTGTTGAAATAGACGTTGCGTCCTGGCCTTCTCATAGATAGCCGTTTCGCGGCTACGGTCTTCCCGAGCTTTCTGACCCACTTTCCTGATAGGCTTGCCCATTCGTTCTTCAAACGACGGACTTGGCGCTTCAATCGCGGGGTCTAGTTTTGATGAGGGATCGGCATCTCCTGACAGTGTGTCCTCTTCTTCATCAAAGGTATATGTGACGTAGCTGCTGTGGGCCCGCTCCCGTTTTCCGGTTCTCGCGTATCCAAGCCCAAGTGTTTCCATTTTCCCGTTGGGCAATTTGCGTTGGGTCCCAGGGACATCCCAAATCCTGTTGTAGAACCGAGCCTGTCGAACAGTTTGTTTTAAGGGTACTCCTTGACGCTTCAATAGCTTCTTTAATCCGTTCGTATAGTATCTGGGCAGTCGGATGGGTTGGAGTCTGTCGCATGTAGCATCTGCGCCATGCCAGATCTCTTTCTCTGTTTTCGACTCTGAAGATCGGTAAAATAGGATTACTTTCTCACCCTTTCGCCTGGGGGGGACGCAAAACGTTTGCAGCTCTTGCACACTGTGAGCTTGAAGCGTGTCGAGGTCCTTGTAGTGTTCTCGCGGTACCATGGTGATTTGCAGGTTATGGTCATCGCCCGGAGGTGCTTGCATTGAAAGCCGATTGGAGAATACGGCGTTGACCTCATCTTCCGAATCACTTCCGAAGACCAGTATGCGGGTGGGCGTCCTCCGGTTGTTGCGTTGAGATGGCCCCGTATAAACTATCTCTTCTTCTTCTTCGGTATCGCTTCCGAAAACAGGGATGGTGGCGGCGGCCTTGTTCTCCGAGTCGTGACACCTTTCTGTATTTTCAAAGTCTGGCAAGAAGTATTTCGCATCCTCGTATTTGCGGACTTCGTTCACGGAAAATGGGTTCAGCTCACCCGTTACAGTATACTCGAAACCATCTTTAAAGTACTTCATACACTGATGTTGTGTAGAAGGGACGATGTTGTACTCGTGTAACCAAGGACGGCCGAGCAAGGCGTTGTAACAGGTCTTGGCGTCAATGACATGGAATTTGATGTCTGTGACGAGAAGCCCGAAGCGTAACGTTAATATCACGGACCCGAGAGTCCGCGACGATTGTGAATCGAAACCGGAGATAGTGATTTTGTCACGAGCGAGATGTTGCACACTCATGCAGATTTCCTTCAACACCCGAACATTAAGGAGATTGACGGAGGATCCATTATCCACCAGGATCTTGCCAATCTTGATGTCATGACAGTACCCAGAGACATATAGGGGACGGTTATGGTCGCACGTCCCGAGAAGGAGGTCTTCATCACCGAAAGTGACGTCGGCCGTATGCACTTCTTCTAGTTCGTCCTTCATCTTTTCGGTGGCGAGAAAGGCTTGGAATTGCTCAGGTTCTTGTAGTGCCTTAATTAGTGAGTCCCGTGCTTCTTTTGATAATAGGAGGGCGTCGAGAATGCTGAGCTGAGAAGGTAGCTTCCTTAGATGCGCGAGGATGTTATAGTCCACTTTACTCCTCCTAGGAGGGTCTTTGGCAGCCAGTTCTTTCGAGACTTGGTCATCCAAAGTGATATCTTCAGTGACCTTTTCCTTTCCCTTATCTTTTCTGTTCGTAGGCCCGAGATTCTTTTCCGGGAGTGTGCGATTGCGCAACTGAGTGTTTCCGCAGGCTTCTGATTCCTCATCTTTCCTTAGTGCGGATTCTTCAAAGAGAGGGCCCAGAGTCACTTCTTCGTCAGAGTCGCTCCCAAAGGTGAGGACTTGTGACCCCTCGGCATGAGCCATATAACAGTTGCCAGTAATTCTGTTGGGCCCGTCAACGGCGCTTCTTTGCTCCCGACGGCTCTTGCGTTTCATGCGTTTGAAATGTTGCCGACGAGCAACATATCCTTGCCACCATATCTTAAAGGCGTCGCACTCCTCTGTGGGGTGTGAAACTTTCCGATGATATGCACAGTAATCGGGGTGCTTTTCCGCCCCATTGTGTGTGTTTCCTTCCGAGGGTGGTAACCTCATTCCCATTGACATGGCTTTGGCGAACCTTTTCCTTGTCTTGAATATCTTCTTGTCCATTTCGGATGCCTTTCGCTCTGGCAGGGGTAGTTCAACTCCTTCGTTCAGTTGCCCGCATTTGGTTCCTCCTGACGCTGCCATCTCACGCTCTTGGTCTGCTTTACTTTTTAGACGAATCTCGTCTAGGAAGGCATTGATCATATCAGTTGTCAGCGTCGCACGCTTTGGTTCGGGTTCCGCCTTCAGCTTCTTAGTGCTAGGAGTTTTCTCATCATTGGTAAACGAGTGGGAGATCATGTTGCAACTTGCCGCATATCCCTCGGATTCATCCGACGAGTTCTCTCCATCATCGTCCTCTTGAAAGATATGGCTGAGGAACTCTTGCAGTGTGACAGGAGTTCGCGCCTTCTGATTATATTCTTCCAGCGCGTCGATTTGCTTCTGCAAGTTTGTTCGCTCGTCTCCAAGCTTCGCGGGCTTCTTGGATTTCTTCTTCTTTTTCTTCGAAGCTTTTGACGGCTGGGCGTGAGTATTTGGGCCCTTGTCAGCAGTCTTCGTAGTTATGCGGGGCTTCACTGCTCCTTCGATAATTCGAGGTTCAAGAGGGTCCTTCCATTCGATTGCAGGGCACGCGTGAAGGTCTCTCAGCATCCTTTTGGTCTTCGTTGATAGCACGACCTCCCATGGAACTTCTTCGATAAAGGAGCAGGTTGCCCCCGGTGTGTCTGCCTTTTTAGGAGTATGTGGTTGTGGCGGGTTCACCTTCCACTTTTCGGACAGTACAAACTTCCCCTGGAGGTATTGATCTTCGATCCATCCTTTGAAGACGAAGCAATCTTCAATCGGATGGCTTACCGTCTGATGGTAAGGGCAATAGTTGGGGTTATTCACCTCGGTGGGTTGTGGCGGTCGCCTTGGATTCGGGAGGTTGATAAGTCTGTTGCGTATTGCCAGCTCAAATAACCGTTTTGTCTTGTCTCGTGGGAACGAGTAGGGACGCTTCATCTTTTCGTTATAATATCGGCGTCTTTCTTCCAATTGATCTGCCGATTTCGGGGCGTCAGGCTGCTGTTGGGCGTTCGCGACAAAAGTCGCCCTTCCTTTACCCTTGTCATTCCGAGGTTCTGGCTTCGGGGCAGGTGGTCTATGACCCATCTGGTCCATCTGAGCCAACTTGTCGATCAGAGCCTGGAATGTTGTTGGCTTAAAGAACATCATAAACTGGGAGATAGTTGCGTGGGGGTCTAGGGTTCCCACGAACATACCCACTGCGGGTGCTTCCTCAATGCGTTGCTCGCATCTCGACCACAAATTCCGCCAGCGTATAGCGTACTGGACCCAGGTTTCGCCCGGCTTTACCCTGGCGTTAATCAAAGCAGTAATTGGAGTGCGCTCGCTGGCACTTGCGAACCGCTGAGTGAACAACAACTCCATTTCAGCGAACGTTTTGATGGAATCGTTCGGGAGTTCCGAATACCATTCGAACGCTGTTTCTGATAAGCTGCCAACGAACTGACGGAGTAACAGTTTATCGTCACCGCCGGTGTTACCGCAGAGGGCCCGGAACTGGGCGACGTGCTGATGAGGATTGCCGGTCCCCTTATACACATGGAATTTCGGTATCGTATAGCCTTGTGGATATTTGATTTGATCGTACCAGCCTGGATACGGTCGCCCTGTTTTCACGACTTGACCAGCTGCCTCAGTCGCATGATGAACTCGGATTTGCTGGGCTATGTAGTCAGCCAAGTCAGCCTTAGAGATCGTCTCCTCCTTGGCCGTTGAGAAGGCTGGTGGTGGATTTGACGTCTCTCCTCGGTCGTCTTCAAGAACAATCGGCGGATCTTCGGCGGGTAAGTCCTGTTGGATCATCATTCCTATCACATCTTGAAAGAGAAGGCCCATCCGTTGTATGTTGGCCGCTTGTTCAGCAGCCTCTTTGTCCCTTTTCTCCAGTGTCCGGCGAAGGAATTCAGCGTCGGTTTCTTCCTCCCGGCGTGCGTCTGAGGACGCTTCTGGGTTTTCCTTTGGCCCGGTGAGCGCGGCCATAGCATTCATCATTTCTTGAAGCTTTTGTTGCTGCTCCTGGGATTTCGTTACGGATCGGGTTAGCGGTCGGTGGCCTGTAGAAGTGCGGCTTTCCTCCTTTCCAGAGGCCATGTATACGGTGTGGACCATCATGCCCCCAGACTTAGGGTGTCCGGGCTTGTTGCTTTTAGCCGTCGTTGCACGTTGAGGGATCTTCTCGGGCTCCCTCCTTTTGTGAGCCATGGAGGTTGAGGGGGCCGTCGAGGTGGGCGTCCAAACAGCCTTTTGGGTTTTCGCCTGGTGACCAGCTTTCGGTTGGATCTTCAGCTTCTTATGCTGGCGGGAGAAGTTTGGATCGATGATTGAGTCCCGGGCCCGCCGCCAAACCTTATAGATTTTGGAAGACAGCCGTTGAGGAGATCGGGGCTGTTCTGATTCTATTTCCACAACCTTTTCTGATGGGGGAGGAGACCTCTTCAGCACTGCGGTAGGGAAATTCCTTCGCACCTTATTTAACATTTCGAAGCTGTTCCTAGTTGGAACAGCAGCATTAACTTCTACCACCGGGGCTGGTGGGGTCAATCCAGAGGGGGAGTTGCCCCCAGCCTTCCTTATTCGGCGCCAATAGCGGCGTCGAGCGCGTCGAGCAGACGGCGTAGAGTCAGATATAAGAATGGTTTCATCTTGCCCCCTGTGTGGGTGGGGGGTCGTTGTTGGTGTTAGCCTGTCAAAGACCGATGTCCTTTGTGCAGCGGGAGCGGGAGTCGAAGCTGTTAATCTCGTGAAGATCGATTTCTTGACTGGGGAAACCGCCTTGGCGATTTCGGAGGCAGGAGCGGCCGCTTTCTTAGAAGCAGTCTTCTCTGGGATTGTAGGCCCCATGATGAGTTCGCAAGATTTCTGGCCCAATCTAGAGAAGACCGAGGCGTTAACGTTGGGCGATTCGTTGAGAGGGACCGCGGCAGGGGTAAGACGATCAAAGACCGACTTCCTGAGAGTTTCCTTTGTCAGCACCGGCGCCACGAAGCTTGATGAGGGGAGCATAGTCCCAAAGAACAATCCGGTAGTGGCCTGAGTCACCTGGTCCGCCGGCATTGTGAACAACGAAGCAGCTTGGGGTCCATAGGCTATACCTCCCGGCGAGGCAAAGCGTTGGTCGCAATTGCAGCTTGAGCAGTTGGAGGATTTCGCGGAGGTAGCAGCCATCGATCCTTTGTTTTCTGCAATAGGCAAGGCGCCAATTCTTAGTATCTTGAAACCCAAGGGCAACTGTTAGCGAACCGCGATTGGTTCGCGAATCACGACACACGAAGTGTGGAGTGGAAAGAGGAAAAGGTCCCACCGGGCGTGCCAGAATCTGTTCCCCTCCGAAAGGCGGCGCGCAAGGCTGCGATGTCTTGGCACTGAGATTCGGGGCAGATGCTAATTTGTGCTATCCGTTCACCTCTCCGAAGATGCCAAGTTGGTTTATGGCACCATGTATCGGAGGTCTAAGCGGATGCGTCCGATGTAGCAGACTTCGTCAGATTCCCCCTCGTTCGAGGGGTTTTTGATTGTGGGGACGCTCTTCCCTGCAGGCGCAAGCCCCTGCAGTTAATTACGCTACCGCTTTGCGGTAACAACTTTCTCCTTCTCCAGATGGTCACTTCGTGTCGTGTGTTCTTGTTTTATGTTTCATTGCCCGTGGATCGTTTACGGAGACTGAGTTATGTCATCGCCCGTAGGGCATGGACTGGTCCAAATCCGCATTATCTTAAATTTGGGTTTGGGGGTTTTGGTCTGAGGATACGTCAGCCATACTTGAGGCTAAGATCGACTCAAACGTTTGTTAAGGACACGTTAGTCTGACTTTGTGACTAAGGTCAACTCAACGGGATCGTTTAGATCCGACAAAAGAGCGTTTGGGCTCCCTTGTTCCAGTTTTAGGGACATAGTGGTCCATCGTATGTGTGTGGCCGTCGGGACCCGTCACCTCTCTGACGACGTTGAAGGATTACAACGACGGGTGTCAGAGGGATTCAGAGATGTACCCTCGAACCAGAGTTAATTGGGGGGATTTGTAGTCCAGTCTGCTTGAAGGTTTAAGGATTCGTTAGCCATCTTTGAGGCTAAGATCAACTTAAACGGGACCGTTTAGATCCGACAAAAGAGCATATGGGGCTCTATCGTTCTAGTTTAAGGACATTGCGGTCCATGGGTAGTTTAAGGACATTGCGGTCCATGGGTAGTTTAAGGACATTGCGGTCCGTGGGTAGTTTAAGGACATTGCGGTCCGTGGATAGTTTAAGGACATTGCGGTCCGTGGGTAGTTTAAAGACATCTCGGTCAAGGTTAAGGACGTCATAGTCCATGGGTTTAAGGACTCCACAGTCCGGTATGTGCTCTGGATGCTTCACACGGGTTCACTGCCGTGCTAGGCGAGGACCAGGCTCCGCTCTGGATGCTTCACACGGGTTCACTGCCGTGCTCTGCGAGGACCAGGATCCGCTCTGGACGTTTTTCGTGGGGTCAAAGAGTGACGTTATCCACGTTCCACGTAACCAGGAATTTTGCATTATGCATGGGTTTAAGGACCCCACGGTCCATATCATGAATGGTCTTCGGGACCCGTCACCTCTTTGAAGACATTGAGGGATTACAATGCCAAGTATCAAAGGAGTGAAGAGATGTACCCTAGAACCGGGGTGGATTAAATGGTCCTTGGCCCAATTTGGGTCAAGACTGATCAATTATGTTACGAGCCTACCGGCCCAGTTAATCACAAATTGAGGGCTTATGGCCAGCTTGGGCTAAGTCCAGTCAGGTCTGGAATATTGACTCTTTGTTGGTCCATTGAAGGAGAGTATTTGCCTCTATCCCTCTGGCCAATTGGGCCAAAGCCTAGTGTTAAACACTTCAGAGCAATCAGTGTTAAACACTGGGAATAAGGCTGTTGAATTAGTGTTCAACACTAAGAGATAATTGGTGTTAAACACCAGCAATAAGGCTTCTTCAAATTAGTGTTAAACACTAAAACGGATCAGTGTTGAATCCTGCGAATAAGGCTTTTTGATCAGCATTGAATGCTAAGGCCCGACAGTGTTTTAACACTGGGCTTGAGAGTTTTGATTTTAGTGTTAAACACTAAGGTAAGAAGGATCACGTGGCAGTACGTGAGAGCGCCCTCCCTTCAGTTGTTTTGCTGAAATTATCATTTCTTTCAAAGCATCACGTGCCATCACGTGACGGGCATTCAAATGCTTGTATATCAGAGTTTCTGCCAAGGTCACGTGGGTCACGTGGGGTGCTGCCTCGAAGGGGCTTTCTGTAGGGGTTTTGGGGGGTCACGTGGTGGCACGTGACCCTACCTCTATGTTTTTTTTAGAGGATCTGTTACTCCTTTCTTTATTCAGGAATTAAATTCCTCAAACTTTAAATTTCAGAGGAATTAAATTCCTATTTCCTTTTGAAGACTTGTAGAGTTGAACTCTGAATTTTCTGTAGGAATTAAATTCCTCGTTTATATGGAGAACTGAAAAGGGTTCAACCCTTAATAAAAGCTTTCAAGGAATTATACTTCCCATTTTAAAGAATTATAATTAAGGGAATTAAATTCCTGTTATTTCCACAGAACCACATTCTTAATTAGGGTTCAACCCTGTTTCTTTTGTTTTGAAGGAATTAAATTCCCATGATACAGGGTCGAGCCCTAATTTTATTTTTTAAAGGAATTGAATTCCTATAGTTCTGCGAGAATTAAATTCTCATGCTTGCGTTCCCTCTCTATGTTTTGGATCTGCATTAAATTCTCAACCTAAAGGGGAGATGTGCACTTTGCAGATCCTCTATCAAAGAGAGAAGAAATGTACTCTTCTGTTTTATGTATCAGAGTTAAACTCTGTTGGGAATTAAATTCCCCCTCTTCCAAAAGGCCTTCCCTTTCTTAC
Source organism: Agapanthus africanus (assembly GCA_030015575.1). Lineage (NCBI taxonomy): Eukaryota > Viridiplantae > Streptophyta > Magnoliopsida > Asparagales > Amaryllidaceae > Agapanthus > Agapanthus africanus. Next base: position 130,598,289 of record CM057341.1, read on the forward strand.
CTAGGGTTTTTGCAGAAAATCGAAGTCTTTTCCAAGTATCAAAGCTTTTCTCCTTTTTTCTTTCTCTGCGCGTGTGTCTATCTCTTTTTGTGTATCCCTCTTTGTGTCTCTTGGCTCCTATTTATAGGAGAGGCAGCTGAATCAATTAGTTTTGGTAAATCTTTCATGGGATATTTGATTTGCATCCGTTGTTCATTTTGGACCTTTGGATTATTGGGTGAATTTTATTCACCATTGGATTTTAAATCCAGAGATTCTCCTTTGTTATTTTGGTTAGATTTAAGGGGAAAATCTTTCCAAACCCGAGATTTTCCATAGGTAGATGATATTTAATCATCTCTGAATCTTTAATTTGATTGGTCCCAGATAATCACTTTCCTTTAGAAAGATTTAATTCTCCTTCGGAATTTAATTCTGTTGTCAAAAATGGGCTTTGAAAGCCGGTCACGTGTGACCACGTGACCCATGGTCACGTGTAGACACGTGACCCTCTTTGGAATGAAGAATCCTCTTTCTTTTGCACTCTGCCTTCTTCTGCTGCTTAGCCGTCACGTGCTACCACATGACCCCTGGTCACGTGTGAGCACGTGACCCCTGTCTGGCGCCTCTTTCTGGAGAACGAGTCTGCTGCCTTGAACGTCACGTGCCAACACGTGACTCTGGTCACGTGGGAGCACGTGACATCTTTTGAAGCTTTTTCCTTGATTTGATCAGGGATCCGGTGTGCCTTTGACGCTGGTCACGTGGGAGCACGTGCTCTTTCTGAAGCCCCTTTTCTTCAATGTGGTCAGGAAACTGAACTTGCCTTGATGATGCGCTTAGGTGTCACGTGCCAACACGTGACTGCTGGTCACGTGTAAGCACGTGACCCTCTTCTGAAGCTTTTCCCAGAAGCTTTCCTGATTTTAAATCAGGAAACAGGGTCATGTAGCATGCCTTAGAGTCAGGCTGGATGAAACCTATGCCCCGCCTATCTGGAATTCGTCCATCGACGAGTGCTCGGACCTAAAGTGGATGCCATAGCCCTTCGTAAAACTTTACTTCGGACTCCGTTTGATATAACCGGCATCTGCACTTTTTAAAGTATTCCCGCATCTCAGGCGCATAGTATCTGGGATTGAGAACGGCTTTTATGCCTCTCTCATATGGAAGGTACGCGACAGACAAATAGTCCGGGTGCACAACGGGGTTTGACCCATAAAACAGGATGTCTTTCTGTCCACTTTTCCTTCCGGGGACGTAGAAAGTTTTCAGCTGGTCCACGGTAGAGACTGACAACGCATCGAGGTCTTTGCACATCTGCTCCGGTACCCTTGTGACGGCTAGGGACCCTTCTGCAATTTCGAAGGTCTCTCGTAGTTGCATGGGGGTCCAATCTGCACTGCTGTTGCACGGCAGGTCCTCTTCCTCCGACTCTTCAGTGTCGCTGCCAAGATGAGGGCGGACTTTTCTGCTAGATGGGGCTTCAGTAACAGATTCGTCCGTATCGCTACCGAAATGAGGGCGAGTTTTACGGAAGGACGAACTTCCAGCATCGGACTCATCAATGTCGCTACCGAAACAAGGGCGCACTTGGGCGTTTTTGCTTTTGAAAGTGACAGCCGGCTCAGATTTTCTTTTGAGTCTTGGGGCCGCTCTATCCTCAGTCAGTTGTGGTTTAGAATTTTGGTGGTTCATAAAGTACCGAGAATCTTCATATCGGACTTCATGCATACCGAACGGTTGGATGTCTCCGTCAATGCGTCTTTCTTCGCCATTTTTAGTATACTTCATGCATTGATGGAGAGTTGACGGGACGATGTCGTAATCGTGGAGCCACGGCCATCCCAAAAGAATCTTATATGACGTGTCGGCGTCGATCACGTATATCTTAGCTTCAGTTTGCAGATCCCCGAATTTGATTAGCAAAGCTATAGACCTCAGAACTTGCTGGCAGTTTTGATTGAAGCCTTGAATGACAATCCTTTCCCTTGACAGGTGTTGGACGTCCATTGACAAACTCTTCGGTGTCCACAAGTTCATGATGTTCACTAAGGACCCCGGATCAATCAATATACGATTAATCCGATCTCCGTCGCTGTACCCAGTCACGTAAAGCGGCCGATTATGCTCAGTCATTCCCAGTAGCAAGTCTTCATCCTTAAACGTGACTGTGGCGGCTTGCAAAGTGTATTGCGCTTCTTTCATATTAATTTCCGCAAAGCGAGCTTGATACCGCTCATGGTTTTGTAGAGCATGAATGAGAACATCTCTAAGCTCTTGAGATAGAACCAAGGCATCGTAGATGCTAAGGAGAAACGGAAGCTTTCGGAGGTGAGCCAAGACATTATAGTCTACTGGGGAAGGACTCAAATCTTCATGAGCAAGTTCTCTGTCATCTTCTTCATTAGCGACTTGTTTTTCCTTCCCTTTTTGGGCATTGCCCTGATTTGGCGGTAGACCCCTGCTGCTTCTAAGCTGGATTTGGTTGGCCTTTGTGGCGATCTCCTCGTCCTCTTCGGGAAAACAGAGCTCCTCCTCAGAGTCGCTGCCAAGATGGATGGCGTAGCAGGTCACTACTGGGATCTCTTCATTGGAGTCTTCTTCTAACTCCTCCAGAATTTCAGCCGCTCGTACAGGGAGGAACTCCTTCAATTGAATCAGAGTTCTTTCCTTCTGTTCATATACTTCGAGAGAATCGATATATTTTTGAATGGTCGATCTCCCTACAGACTCCTTTTCGCGCAGAGCTGCACTTTTCTTCTTCTTGAGCTTTTTGGATTTTGAGCCTGATGGAGCCGCATTGGCAGCTGGAAAGGTAGGCTTCTTCAGCCCTTCCCATTCCTTGCTGGGCACCTTCCGAAGTAGCTTTATCATCTTTGTCGTCTTATTAGATATGTGCGTACCCCACGGAGGCCGCGATGAGTCCGTTTCAGTTCTCAGGGCAGCGGGTTCGGCTGTATGCTCCCAGAAGGCTTCAGCTTCTGTCTGTATAAAGTTGGTGGTTGCAACTTGATTGTTTACCAACACACTTTTGGACAGCTCGATCTCTCCGGCCTTGTACTGCTTCTCGACCTAGTCCTTGAAGATATAGCAATCCTCGATCGCATGGCTCACTACTCGGTGGTACGGGAAATACAGGGGATTGTCGGTCATTTTTGCTTCTTGGGGTCTTTTCGATTCCGGCAATTGTAGGCCGTTGTTCAAGGCATCTTTAAATATCTTGCGGACCTCGTCCCTTCTGAAAGAGTAAACCTTGTTCTTCTTTTCCTCTAGGGAAGGCTCATCTCTTCCCATCAATGACTTTCGAGACCGGTTGGTTTTGGATTCGCCCGCCATTCGCTTTTCTTCATTGTCGGACGCATTGAAGACATTGGTACTGCTAGAACTCTCGCTTCTACGGTTGTCGTCCCGCTTGCTTTTCCAAGTTTTGTCTCTCTGAGAGTCCGGGGTAGACTCTTGCTTCGAGCGTTCCAGGATTTGGACTTTCTTGGTTAGCTCTTGAAACGTCTTGAGGCCTGCTGTACACAAGAACGAGACCATCCAATTGCTGAGGTTCCCAATGAGAAGGCTGACGGACTGGTCCTGCTCCAGCAGCAGCTCTTGAGTGTGAGATTACGCCATCGGGTGATAAAGTTGGTGTTTCTTTCATTCTTCCCCAGCTTGGTCCTCACAAGGTCGGCAATGGAGATTTTATCACTGACACTCATGAACCTTTGCCGAAACAGAGACTCTATTTGGGCAAAGGTAATAACAGACCCATCTAGTATACTCGTGTACCAGTCGAAGGCGACACCAGTCAGGCTGTTGACAAACTGACGAAGAAGGAGCGCGTCATTGCCCCCTGTATTTCCGCACGATGCTTTAAAGTGGGCGACGTGCTGATTTGCATTCCCCGTTCCGTCAAATCTTCCGAACTTAGGAATGATATAGCCGCTCAGGAACTCGATCAGATCGTACTGTGCGGGATATAGCCGCCCACTACTGCCAATTTCTTTATGGGCTTCAGCTTCGGCCACCAATGTTTTTACCTTGCTGGTGACCAAATCCATTATCCGATCTTGTGTTAGCGGGACGGTGTTATCTGGGGCCAAGGCGTCCCCAGAAGCAGAATGCGGCCGGCTTTCGTGTGGCTCAACGAATCGTGGACCCGGAGGGACAGGTATCGTCCGCTTCGGATTGTAATCATCCGGCTCATGAGTAGCGACTTGTGCTTAATTGGGAAGCGCTCGAGCAATTTGATCCGTAAGCTGCATCACAACGTTTGTTAGGTCATCAATTTTCAAATAGAGCTTGGACATCTCTTTATCCTTTATCTTGAGCTGTTTCCGAAGCTCTTGAAGTAGCTCTTGAAGCAGCTCTTGCTCCGCGGTCCTGGGGCGGAAAGTCGGCTCTTCTTCGCTGTCCGAGCATGACTCTGCCTGGACCGAAGGGTCCTTCTGCCTATCGTCCTCATCAAGAGGGTTTTCATCATCCAGCGGAGGCGGCTATTCTTGGGAAGCAGCAACCACATTCAAGCCAGATTGGGCTTGGGATGTGGTGGCCCCATCCTTTCTTTTGCTGTGAAGGTTATCGCTGGGGCGTCCACCCGCCATATATACCGTATGGATAATATATCCAACCGTCTTTTTATCATCAGCGGCTGATTTCACAGATCGCTGTCTTGACCCCCCCTTATTTTGGTAGCAGGCAGTCGATTGAAGGCGGCTGGCCAGACCAGGTTCTTGAATGGTGCTGGCGCTTCTTTTCTGAGTTTGCCCCGCTGCTTTCGTGCGGCACAGAGCGCCTGATAGACTCTTGAAGAGATAGTGTCATACTTTTTCTGTCGGGGCCGAGACAAGTCTCTTTGTAGCGACGTTCGGACCGCTGTCTTCTTGATTCTGGCGGTCATGACATTTCTCTGAACCCACTTCAAAGGTTCGAAGGAATTGCTGATTTTTACGGCCGACTCAGCCGTCGTCACAGAGTAACCCTGCTCTTGAAACTTCACAAGATTCCACTTGGCCGAAGCCCTGGCCCTCTTGTTGGATCGATAACTGAGTCGCTTCTGTCTTAACTTTTTTGTTCTAAGCACCTGGCAGATTTCGGCTCTTTGGGAAGACGCCGTAGACCGGGCGATAGAGGATTTTGGAGATACGCTCGATTGTACATTTATTGGAGTCATCGCCTGAGCTCGTCCGCAACATTTGTTGTTGCCCTTTGTACCGGAAGTCTTGCCCCCAGCTGGAGCGCCAGAGAGTCATTCAGACACCGTCTTAAGATTCGGTTGTGGTGCCTTAGAGAACACAACATTCGGCCTCTTCCCCCATGAGACCGGCTTGGCCACCTGTTTTGCCGGGATTTCTGCCAGATGAGCGCTTCAGGCAGGGTAGATAATGACGGAGCCAAACTGGCGAGGCAGTTCCTCCCACTTTCGACTGAGGCTTGCGGGGAGAGCTACACGAGCATTGACCTTGACCATGTACGGGATCGGGGTCGCGTTGGAAGCTGAATTTGTCTTGGGAGACATTGTCGTCGAAAGTTGATTGTTGGACGAAAAAAAACATCATTTCAGTATAGGCAATCGATATGTATATTGATTGAGTTCGCATGAATGTTTAACCCGAAATATGGGAGGAGAGAATGGTCCCACCGGGCGTTCCAGAATCTGTAGGGTGTTTTTCATCACCCTATTGAGATAAGAATACGCGCGCGGTTGTCAGGCGTACTACAGATTCCCCCTGCCTAAGGTAGGCCGGAGTTTATTGATTGTGGGGATCCGAATCTCCGACAGCCGTGGACTAAGCTGCCGTTAACTACCCCCCGCCTTTGGAGCGAGGGAATCTCCGATTGACGGGTTAAACTAGTCAGGCGAACTCAATGTGCAGTGTACATGTATTTTGTTTTGGAGGGGGCTTGGATATATCGGGAGCCACGCAAGGTTTTTACGGGGGGTCCCGCTACCCGGATAGTGGGCTGGGGGTCAAGGGGGCTAGCAGCCCCCTTGCGGGGTGCGGGCAGCGTCCCGGCCCAAATTTTTTTTAGAGGGACAGTGTTGTAGAGTATATGTATGTGTATATACATATATATATAATAAAAAAAAGGGGGCAAGGGCATCCAAAGGATGCGTGGGAAAAAGCGCCCTCACTTTGGGTGCTAGCATTTTGAGCGCAAGAGCGCTAGCGCCCCATATGCCAGGCACGTGGGCGCTCGGGTGCTAGCGCTTTGGATGCTAGCACTCTGAGTGCAAGAGCACTAGCGCTCTGAGCGCAAGAGCCCCACGTGTCAGCACGTGGGCGCTAGCGCTTTGAGCTCAAGGGCTCCACCGCTTGGAGCGCTAGCGCCCCACGTGTCAGCACGTGGGCGCTCGGGCGCTAGCGCCCCACGTGTCAGCACGTGGGCGCTCGGGCGCTAGCGCCCCACGTGTCAGTACGTGGGCGCTCGGGCGCTAGCGCTTTGAGCGCTAACGCCCAACGTGTCAGCACGTGGGCATTCGGGCGGCAAAAGGGACTTGGTCCCCGCAATGGGAGTTGTACTCCCAGAAAAAAGCACCTATTATTTTGTGTGTGTGTGTGTGTGTGTGTGAGGAGTTAAAATCCTAGGATGTTTTGAAGCTGATGAAGGGCTTCTCCCCTTGAGCCCTAGTTCTTCCCCATAATAGGGTTTCTAGAGATGGGTCTCCTCCTTCCTCTTCTGTTGGCAGGATCTTGAAGATCAAGAGATGTGAGATTTTTTAAAAATCTCTTCTTTTTGAGATCTGATGGAAGATCTGAGTTCCCCTTTGTGGGTTTTGTGATGAAAAACTATTTAGTTTTATAAAAGGAAGAGTAAAACTCTTGATTTAATTCAAAAGAAGAAGAAGGTTTTAGAACCTTGAGGAAGGAGAAAGATCTCAGATCTGGATTTGTTTTTGGAGAGAGAAATTTTTTTTGAGATATTTCATTATCTTTGCCTTTATAGGTCGTACACTTTACATATAGCCCCTTGGACTTTTCAAAATGGCAATTTGCTCATCCCATGGCTCATGTGCCATTTCTTTTTGCACATAAGCCATGGGCTTTACAAAAATTTGGCTTTATGCCCATTTTTCTTACATTTATTCGTAAAATAAGATAAATACAAAAAAATTATTTATTACAAAAATTTTATTTAGGCATGGGGGAGGCCGGCCGCTTCATGTTCGGGCTCGACCCGGGCATTGGCACACTTGACCTGGGCTTGGGCCCACCTGGTTTGGGGTTGACTTTGATTTTGACTTGGTCAACCGGGGTGCAAATTTTGACCCCAACATGTCCGAGTCAGAAACTTTAAAGCAAATTGAAATCCTGAATTAGTTTTAATATTATCAGTAACTGCTGCACATGGATGGTAGGATTTGTGTCTTTTTCCAAGACAATTACCGTATTGATAACACCGTTTTTAGGTTGTCTACCTTAAATAGGCAAGCACCCATATTCTCCGGCTTCCTGAGGCTCAAGAGAACTGGTCCCGCTTAAACTTATGTTTACTAGGGTCCTTATTGTAAATTAATATAACTTGAGGGGGTTTTATGAAAAATAGTTTTGATATATTTTCAAAATACACCTCAAGTATTTAATTATCGTCTTTAGGGTTTTCATAATTGTAATTTTTATGTAGTGAAATATTCTAGTGGATATAACCTAGATTTCATTGTTTATGGTATTTTAGTGTAATATTTGAATTGTATTGATTTGTAATAGTAGTTTCATGAAATTTGTAATTCCTTTGATTTAGAAAACATGGAATATATATATTGTATACTTAAAGTAGATATTTTGATAATATATATATATAATGGAACTTATTTATTAAATAGAAATCACGTATTTCTTAAAAATGGCATTAAAAATTCCATCCAGATCAGATGCACCGTGAGGAGGTCTGCATCTCGCTCTACTAGGCCTGAGAATGTGCGATAACCCGCACCATCCCGATCGGGGTTCCCCAAAATGGGTTATAGAGACGCATTTGCAAAGAATTAAATAATACACTTTTAAAGAAAACGGTTTTTGATTATTTATGGTATTTAAGTGTAAACTCGTATTTTTCCACAAACTAATGTTCCAAAAGTCATCGTGTTATTTCAAAAATGTGTGTTGCGATGAGGTAGGACATTACCTTGTGAGTTTTCTAAAGATAATATGGGTAAAAATGAATTAGCAATGTCATATATAAACATGATGGTATTTTACCGTAAAAGTGAAATAGAAATTGCAATACATATTACTTTGAGATGAAACTTGTTCTAATATGTTTTTTTATGATTGCTAAACAATATACAAAAGAATGGTGAATTTGTTCTAAAGAAAAATTGTGGTTTTAGTTAAAATAGAATCTGAAGTCGGATTAACTCCGCTTCCGACTAGTTTTGAAGAATGAATTCGTTTTAAAAGAAGAGAAGGGGGAAAGAGGGAACTTACAGATAAAAAGAAAGGGTAGAGGTAATGTGAACTTAGGAAGGCGTCGGGGAGTCGTTTCGTCGCCGGATTCTTCCCGAAACATTGCCGAAACTTCGACCTTTGCTAACTCCAATTGTACAACTTTTGGACTTGGAAATTTTAGAGAGTTTTTGTGATAATTTTCAGAATAAAGAGAGCCAAAATGTAGGATTGTATTTATAGGGTAGGATTAGGGTTTACGGTATTAAAATTTAGAATTAAAATGCATTAAAATTTGGTTTAGTGCACTATTTTAATTCTCTATTTATTTTCAGTAAAAACAAACAGTACTGGGGTTAAAGGGGGAGGCCAAGGGGTTAGGAAAACAAAAAAATTATGTATTACCTTTGGGGGGGCCGGCGGCGCCGGCCTCATAATGAATCTCGCCGGTCCAATTCGGATGGTTGGGATTGGGATTGATGCCACGTGTCCCTGTCGTCTCATATATCTCAGTGCGTATGTTTGATTTTGTTATGACTTTTCATTTTACGTGTTTTGCACGTGTAAACTGTTGAGCTTCTAAAAGTTTAAAAGAAAAATCAATAAAAATAATATGTGGCTAGGGGGATTTGAACACAGAGGCTACGTCACAGCAGTGCAAGACTTTACCAATGAGCTACAAGTGTTTTCTTGCTGTTCAAAAACAAATTAAATTTATAACTTGTGCACAGGCTTAGGTGTTCCTTTCTGTATTTTTGAAAAAAAAATATATACAAAAAGTTTAGGGTTGTTACACCACCGGATCGCGTATTGGACCCATGTTTCTCCTGGCTTTACCCTGGTATTGATTAATGCCGTGATCAGGGTGCGCTCGCTTGTTCTGGCAAACCGCTGTGTGAACAGCAGTTCCATCTCTGTGAACGTTTTGACGGAGTCATTTGGGAGCTCCGAGTACCATTCAAATGCCGTCTCTGACAGGCTGCCAACGAACTGGCGAAGAAACAATTTATCGTAGCCTCCAATGTTGCCGCACAAAGCTCTGAACTGAGCGACGTGCTGGTATGGATTGCATATCCCCTTGTACACATGGAATTTGGGGATCGTATATCCCGGCGGGTACTTGATTTGATCATACCAGCCTGAATACGGTCGCCCCATTATGACGATTTGGCCGGCCGCCTCATTCATTTGATGAGCTCGTATTTGTTGAGCTATATAGTCATCAAGAGTAGCCTTAGAGATTGTTTCCTCCATAGCTGTTGATAGAGCTGGAAGAGAGTTTGATGTTTCCCCTCTGTCATCCTCAACGATTATCGGTGGATCTTCGGCTGGAGGTTCTGGTTGGATCATCATTCCAACCATGTCCTGGAACAGAAGCGCCATCTGCTTTATGTTAGAAACTTGTTCCGCGGCCTCCTTATCCTTCTTTTCAAGCACCCTTCGCAGAAACTCTATATCGGTCTCCTGCTCTTGACGTTGTTTAGATGTCGATTCCGGGCTTTCTTTCTGCCCGGTAAGTGCTGACATTTTGATCAGCATTTCCTGGAGCTTTTGTTGTTGCTTCTGAGCTTTTGTCAACGACCGAATTTGCGGCCGATGACCCACGGAATCACGGCTTTCCTCTTTCCTGGAAGCCATGTAAACCGTGTGTACGATCATGCCCCTAGACTTGGGGCATTTGGGTCCATCGCCTTTGGAATTTTCCGCTGGCGGTGGAAGATTCTCCGGCCACACCTATTTGTGGGAGGTCAAAGTTGAAGCAGCCATTGTAACAGGCACTTGTGTGGAAGACACCCCTCGCTGTATGATGGAGGGGAGGTCTTTCTCTTGCCGAACCTTCATTTTATTCAGTCGGCGAGAGTAGACTTTATCAATTACAGATTCTTGGACTTTCCGCCAGACACTGTGAATTTGGGAGGAGAGCCGTTGGTGGGACTACTCCGGTTTTGTCTACATTATGGCTTCTGCGGGAGGGGGAGATTTCTTAAGCACCGCGGTTGGAGAGTTCTTTCGCACCCCCTATGTAGATCAAAGCTGTTCCCCGTTGGAACAGCAACGTCAACTTCCACCATTGGAGCCGGCGGAGTGAATCCAGAGGGGGAGTAGCCCCCAGCTTTTCTCACTCGGTGCCAGTGGCGACGTCGAGCGTGTCTTGCAGACAGGACCACCTCAGTTTTGGAAGCGGCTGTGGCTTGCCCCTGGTTTTGTTGAGGAGCTCTAGCAATTGTCAGCCTGTTAAAAACCGACGTCCTTGGCAAGATTTGATTAGAGACGGTCAGCCTCTCAAAGACCGATCGTCTGACTGGTGAAGCACTTTTGACGGCTTCATTAGCCCCGTCGGGAATCATGGACTTCTTTGCGGGCCCGCTTGAGCTTTGGCTCGGCCTATTAAAGACCGGGACCCCTTTTTGGATGGCTCGTTGAAAGGAGTCATTGCGGTCGTCAGTCGGTAGAAGAACGACTTCTTGGGAACATCGGGTTGCGGCGTTTGGGCACCGATGTTCATTGGTGAGAGCATGGTCCCGAAGAATAATCCAGTAGTGGCTTCTGTTACTTGCCCCACAGGCATTGAAAAAATGGAGGCCGCGTTGGGCCCATAAGTCACTCCTCCAGTTGGGACGGAGCGGGAGTTGCTGTTGCAGGTTGTGCAACTGAAAGCCTTTGATCTTTTTCTTCTTCTTCCTGCATACGAACAAGACACCAAATCTTAGTACCTCGAATCCAAGGGCAACCATAGTGAACTGCGATTTTGTTCACGAAACACGACATACGAAGTGTGCAGTGGAAAGAGGAAATGGTCACACCGGACGTGCCAGAATCTGTTCATCGCTGGAAGATGGACCGGGATGTTGGGACGTCTGGCCTGAATTCTGGGGGAAGATGATATTTAGACTTATCCGTCCACCTCTCCGAAAATGCCAAGTTGATTTATGGGACCATATATCGTAGGTTTGGACGGACGCGACCGTTGTAGCAGACTTTATCAGATTCCCCCTCATTTGCAAGGGGTTTTTTGATTGTGGGGACACTCTTCCCTGCAGGCGCAAGCCCCTGCAAGTAATTACGTTACCGCATCGCGATAATCACTTTCTCCTTCTCCGGAGGTTCACTTCGTGTCGTGTGTATTTTTGTTTTTATTTTGGGTTGTCCGTGGATTGTATACGGAGACTAATTTATGAGGTCGCCCGTAGGGCGTGGATTAGTCCAAATCCGTATATTTTTAGATTTGGGTTTGGGTTGATTTAAGGATCGTTAATCTGGTTTGAGATTAAGATCGACTTAAAACGTATGAGCATTTGGGCTCGATTATTTTTTGTTTAAGAACATCGCGGTCTATTATTGCCATGTTTGAGGCAAATTTTTGTTTCGGGACATTTCGGTCCACTATCACCATTTTGGAGGCGAATATTAGTTTAAGGACGTTTCGGTCCATTATCGCCAGTTTGGAGGCGAATATTAGTTTAAGGGCGTTTCGGTCCAAAATTCGAGTTGTGCGCATGTGTATTTGTTACGTGACCAAGCGAACAATGATGATATAGAATGCGTCCAATTTGGGGTACGATCTGATTTGAGATGTGCACGTCAGTTTGGAAGTGCATCAACGTGTTGTTAGTTGTGGGACCCGCCACCTCTCTGAAGACGTTGAAGAATTACAAAGACATATATCAGAGGTGTGGAGAGATGTACCCTTAAACCAAATCCTATACTTGAAGGAAAAAGGAAGAGGGGCTGTTGTAGACCTAAGAAATGTTAGTCATGTTTGAGACTAAAATTATCTTAGGAGATATAAGATGAATATCCTTTGGGATATCATCAATGGGGAGACCACAAGTTATTTTTGAGACTAAGGTCGGTTTGGGAAACCATGAGCAATATGAGCTCGGTTGATTTAAAATCATAGGGGTTTAACCTCAGGAAACTTTAGCCAATTTGGGCTGGGATTGAGTTTCTTTAATTACCCAACAGTGCTAAGCACTGGGACATACAGTGCTCACGTGAGTTTCACATGGGCATTAGATTAGTGCTAAACACCAAATTCTTGTTGCGCTCACGTGTGAAACGCGTGAGGCACCACAAATATATGCGATGCTCATTAGGTTTTATTCCCTTTTTCCATATAAGTGCTAAGCACTTGATTCTTGTGGCGCTCACATGTGAAACACGTGAGGCACCACAAATATGGGCGCTGCCCATAAGGTTTTATTTCCTCCCTATTATATAAGTGCTAAGCACTTGATTCTAGTGGCGCTTGCGTGTGAAACACGTGAGGCACCACAAATATGGGTGATGCCCGTATGACTAGAGTTCTCGTGCAAAGTACGTGGATGTCTCTCTTTTTTTATACTGGGATGCTTTAACACTCACGTGGAAAACACGTGAGGCAGTTTCAGTTGTTCTCTTCTTTCGTTTGAGGCACTCACGTGGGAAACACGTGATGCTTCAAAATAGTGCTAAGCACTAACGATTCTGGTTTTTAAGATTTTGGATCATCATCGCTGTTTTTTTATGGAAGAACTAAGTTCTTTATATATATAGGGTTAAACCCTAATTTTTGGAGGAATTGAATTCCTATATGTTCTCGTTTTTCTTCTCTCCTCTTTTTTTTATAACTTAATTCTTTTCCCCTAAGTTTTGACTCTGCAGAGAAAAATTTCCCTGATGAGAATTAAATTCTTAACTTGTGGGGAGATTTGCTTCTGCAAATCTCAATTGGGGAAAGAACCGAGTTCTTAAATGAAGGGTTAAACCCATAGATAGGTAAAGGAGAGATGGTATAGTCCCTGGGTTTTTTTTTACCTAGAGTTTCAACGATGGCAATCTTTCTCTTTTTTTAGGATTAAATTCTCCCTTCTCTCAAGAGCTTATGGGAAGTCTCTGTGTGTATCTCTCTCTTCTTCTTCTTCTTCTTCTTTTGAACTCTCTCTTTTCCTTTCCTTAATCTTCTTGCTCCTATTTATAGGAGAAGAGAAAAAAGACTTGTTAAGAGAATCTCTGATTGAGAGATCATGATCAATCCAAAGTGATCTTTTGGATCAATTGGTAAATTTTATTCACCGTTGGATTTTTAATTCAAACGTTTTCTGTTCAACAGAGAAGTTTTCTTGTTTGTTTAACAAGATTAGGAAATGTTTTTCCTGGGATAGAATTTTATTCTATCAGATGGTCGGTGGGTGATTTTATAATCACCCTTGGATCGTTGATCCAAGGGTCCTCTATTTAACAGAAAGGATCTTTATAGTTTGAGAAAGATCGAGAAAATATTTCCATATAGAATTTAATTCTATCAGATAGTTCATTTGGTGATATTTTATCACAATTGGATTTTAAATCCAAGATTCTCTGTTAGAGAAAAATCTTTCAATATTAGAAAGCTCAGAAAAATATTTCCCATATAAAATTTAATTCTATCTTGCATTAGAATGCAACAAGAAAACTCACGTGTTTAACACGTGAGGCCTGTTTGGCCTGCCAATTATTTAAATGCAACGCCTATATGCTTTACATATAGGCGCTCACATGTTTAACACGTGTGGCTCTTTTAGCCCATTTTCTTTAATTGCAGCGCCTGTATGCTTTACATATAGGCGCTCACGTATTTAACACGTGAGGCTTATGCAGCGCCCATATTCTTTGCATATAGACGCTCACGTGTTTAACACGTGAGGCTTATGCAGTAGGGAATTTTCCCATTTTCTTTCTTCTTTTTTTCTTTTTTTTATATGAGGGAACAAGGACGGTACTATGGAATAAAACCCTAGTACCACAAACCTAACGGACCTCTGTCGTGAAAAGAATGGGGGTTATCTACATACAACGTTAGGACAAGTTTGCCTGTAAACCCAAGGGAGATAAACTAAAGAGACTATGAAACGAGTGAATAAACTACAAACTCCGAAATGAGTACATAAACTAGAGACTTCGAACCAAGTGAATAAACTACAAACTCCGAAACGAGTACATAAACTAGAGACTCCGAAACGGGTGAATAAACAAAAACTCCGAAAATAGTACATAAACTAGAAATTCCGAAACTAGTGAATAAACTAGAAACTCCGAAACGAGTGAATAAACTACAAACTCCGAAATGAGTACATAAACTACTTCGCGCCGAATCAAGACAATCAAGAAAAGGAAAGTGCAGATATGAAAGAAAAAAATAGGGGTTATCATTCATACTTCAAAAAAGATTACACAGTGATGATGAGAACGACTAAAAAACGCTATTACATCATCTGAGGTCTACAATGGAAAGACGCTAAACTATGGACACGGATTCTTAAACTCAAAAGTAAGTTTTAGCAATGCGCGTTCAGCCTCATGAACCATCTTCTTGTGCATCTTCTCTCGGATGCAAGCATCAGGGTCACCATTGATATCCTCCACCCTCTGATATGCTAATACTATCGCTTTCTATTAAAAGACGCGGTATAAGATGGCGACGAGACTATCTCTCCGATTCTTTGAGATCAACCCCATCAAGTACACTGAATGTACCTTATCCTCAGCGTCATCGCGCACTTGGAATGGCATAACTTCAAGGCGCCCGGGTATAGGTTCCCAGATCGACCTAACGACGACCTTTAAAAGAGTAGAACGGCGGGGGAGTAATCGACTGTTGTAATCGTCAAAGCGACACATCACCTCAGCGCATTGGGCATCAGTAAACTCCTGGCCTTGACACCGGCCTTGGATGCGAATTTCCTCGTAAGAAACAATCTTTTCAAGATTGTACAGATGACCAGCCATGATACCTTAAAAAAAGGGAGGAGGAGAGTTAGCGATTAACATATTAAAGTCATTATAGTGGGCCCCACAAAGTCAAGGTGATTCCTCATCAATAATGAATGTAACAACCCTAAATTCCCTGTATAACTTTCTGTGCAAATTTTTCAAAATTTAAAGAAAGGGGTATTTATTGCTTGAGCACAAGAAAATTAATTAATTAGCAATTTAATTACAAGAAGGAGCTTAAGTAATATCTTGCACTGCTGAACCAAGCCACCAGAGTTTAAATCCCATACCCCACATTATTTTTAATATTGATTTTTTTTAAACCTTTAGAATACCAAGGGTTTACACGTGCATATCTCACAAAAACCCTACTACACCCAAAAATGTAACATTGCCAGAGGATAGATGAACCGTCGGGGGGGATTCCGGCAGCCTGACTCGGCCGGAAATCGGCCAACTCGGCCTCGACTCGGCCAATTCAAGCCTCCGACCGAGTCACGGCCGAGTCACGGCCGAGTCGGCCGATTCCGGTGACGACCCCAACATGAAAATTGTCTCTTTTCACATTCCCTACACACATGTATAATTTATTTCCTCAGAACATTTCCAGAGCTCTTTTAAAACCCCAATTACTCCACTTTTATTACATTTTAATACAATTTATCACATTTTTCATTTTAACATTTCACCTACCCTAAACCATAGACTAACCCTATAAATACCACCCCTAAACACTACCCCCTCACCCTAAAATTCTGTGCCAACTCTTAAGAAATTCCTAGAAACCCTAGTGTGCATTTGAAGTGAGCAAAGTGGCGAAATTCCGGCAAACTTCCGACGGCAATACGAGGAGTTTCCGGCGACGAAACGACGCACCGGCGATTCCCCTCTCTACCTCTATCCTCCCTCTTTCTTGTTAACCTGTAAGTCCCACCTTTCCCCTTCTCTACTCTTTCTGAAAATACGAAATTCTAAAACCCGACGGAATCGGAACAAATCTGATTTCTGATTCGGTTCTTTATAAAACCTATGTAATACCCCAGAGCAGTGCGGTGTTAAGACATCATGGTGATCTGCTCTGTCCCCAGAGCAGTGCGGTCTTAAGACATCATGGTGATCTGCTCTGTCCACACTCAGTGCGGTCTGTTGCGGACTTCTTGGTGATCTGAGTGAGGGAGCCATTTCAGAACAATGGGATCGGGTCCTTAAAGCACATTCCGAAAGAGGACCGAACTGCATTATAAATATAATGATACCACCCTCAATTACAGAGGCGCCTTTTAAGTGAACCGGAACTACAAGAGCTTGAGAACTCCGTAGTTAAGCGTGCTCGGGCCAGGGAAGTCTTGGGATGGGTGACCTCCTGGGAAGTGGCCCGTGGTCGGGTCCGGTTCGCTCTAAAGGGAAAAACCGTGCGGTTTCGGCCAGAGCGGACAATACCATCTGTACTGAGGCATGGGGCGTTACATTTATGGTGGCCCATGCAGGTCCCACAACAGTAGGTCTGTGGTTCGAGGACGAACCATTGTTCTTAGATGGGGGGAATGTAATACCCCAGAGCAGTGCGGTCTTAAGACATCATGGTGTGATCTGCTCTGTCCATACTCAGTGCGGTCTGTTGTGGACATCTTGGTGATCTGAGTGAGGGAGCCATTTCAGAACAATGGGATCGGGTCCTTAAAGCACATTCTGAAAGAGGACCGAACTGCATTATAAATATAATGATACCACCCTCAATTACAGAGGCGCCTTTTAAGTGAACCGGAACTACAAGAGCTTGAGAACTTCGTAGTTAAGCTTGCTCGGGCCAGGGAAGTCTTGGGATGGGTGGCCTCTTGAGAAGTGGCCCCTGGTCGGGTCCAGTTCGCTCTAAAGGGGAAAACCGTGTGGTTTCGACCAAAGCGGACAATACCATCTGTACTGAGGCGTGGGGCGTTACAACCTAACTCTTTCTTTAATACAATCATGCTACAACCACTACATATTGACTATTAAACACTAACTAATCATATTGAACAAGTTCCATATCAAAAGTAATTGCTATTTCCATTTTACCGTATTTTTTCATTAAAATACCACATGGTTTCATTTTTACATTTAAACCATCAAAACTTTGCTATACCTTTAAGTAGATCACGAGGTAATGACCTATCTCCTCACACACTCATATGCAATATAGCACAATACTCTCGGGAACATAGAATACGGGAAAACGATATCTTGTCAAATAAATACCATTACTTATAAAACCATTTTTTCTTAATGATTTAGTATTTATACAAATCTTTGCAAAGCGCCGCTACAACCCATTTGGGGAACCCGTTCGGGATGGTGCGGATTATCGCACATCCTCGGGCTTAGTAGTGCGAGATGCAGACCTCCGCAAGGAGCATTCGGTCTCGAAAGATTTAAAATACGACATCTTAAGAAAAACGAGATTTCTATAATATAATATATATATTAAATTTATTTTCATATAAATATATGTATATATAATATTAAAATATCTATTTTGTAATAATATAAATATTCCAACTCTTTTCAAAAATCACAAGAATCATTTTACACTAAAATACCATGAAATCCATACAAGTCAATATTACAAATAAATACATTTTATTATGAAATTAGGATATTTTCACTAGAAATATCACAACATAAAATCTACATTCATTACAACTCTAAAGACGATTAATAAATATTAGGGGTGTATTTTGAAGACTATACAAAAGTATTTTTACATAAAATCCCCCTCATGTTCTATAAATTACCCTAAGGACCCTAGTAAACATAGGTTTAAGTGGGACCAATCTCTTGAGCCTCAGAGAGCCGAAGAAGTGGGAGCTTGCCTATTTAAGGTAGACAACTTAACAACGGTCTAATCAATACGGTAATCGTCTTTGAAAAAGACACAAATCCTGCCGCTCATGTGCAGCGGTTACCGATAACATCAAAACAATCAGGACTTCAATTTACTTTTCTAATTGTCTGACTCAGATGAGTCTCTTTAATAATCTGACTTGAATATGATTCAAGTACAATCTACAATCTATAATCTACAATATTACAATTCAACATGAATCCATGAATCCATTATTCCATATATTCAATCTATCGATCTATACAATTTGACTGAATCGAACCATGGATATACATTCATTTACATGATTATCCAGTTATATCCATTTACATGATTCTTCAGTTACATCCATTTACTGATATCATGGTTTCGGTAAGTCATCCAATTATACAATCTACATTACAATACAATTCAAGTTACAATACAATTACAATACAAATAATACAAGCAAGATAACACAGGGTTTAAGGGGTAGATTGGTACGAAAGGTGTTAAAAGTGGCTCGAGACTGCAAGATTAAGACGTAATTACATCCATGCCGTTGTTCCGTGGTATTATCGACGGAGCCTTGTACATTCCGTTTGCCCTAGTCTCTAGCATATAGAGACTCCTCTCGTATACGCTGGTATCCTTCTGTACCAAGCTACAAACAACAGCGTTAACACAATATTATAACAATATACTACAACTTTAAAAACTACCTTCTTATTCTGTCTATTCTATTTCTCCCATATCTTTGGGACTTACCGAGCGATCTGTTCGATGACGACATTCTCTTCTTTCTTCTTTGAATGTCGTCAGGTGATCTGGACACGTTAGAAATTGAGCCCACGAGTGAAGACCCCGAGCTCTAGTTCATTGTACACTTTCCATTTCAGTACTTTCCATTTCTGCCATTGTTTAGGCATTGCTTTATTTCAGTTGTATTTACTTTTCATGTATTGTACAGAAAGAATGTGAATAAATAAAGTTGATGTTTTATTATATCTTGTCTCTTGTGCATTTACTTTTATATTGCTTAGATACGCTTAGCGTATTTACTTCACAGTAAATATGTAGCGGCCTCATCGCGTCCTTTGCCCGAGCTTATGGCTCATTGGTAATACCTTACACTGCTGAACCAAGCCACCAGAGTTCAAATCCCATACCCCACATTATTTTTAATATTGATTTTTTTAAGCCTTTAGAATAGCAAGGGTTTACACGTGCATATCTCACAAAAACCCCACTACACCCAAAAATATATGTAATGACCCCAAAATCTTTATACATTTGTATTATCCCTCTTCAATAATATACCGTATTTATTTGTACTTGGTATTTTCCTTTTTCTATTAAATTTATTATTATTTTATTCCTCAATCTATTATGTATTTTTTTTCTAGGTACAATTTCTTTTTCTTATATTTAAATTTTTAACTTCTCATTCTTATTTTTCCTTTCTTAAATATTTAACCCAAATCCATTATTCTTATTCTCCACAGTCCATCTAAAAAGCTCATTTTCTTTTTAAGCAACATCATATATTTAATTCTAATTAAATATATGCATGAACAACTTTATAGCTCATTGGTTAAGCCCTTGCATTGTTATTCCATAAGTCACATGTTCAAATTCCCATTCTTGCAATTATTTTTTATCATTTTTATTCTTCTCATAACCTACAAATGAGACCTTTCATTTCCAAAATGAATGGTGACCTTTCATTTCTCTTTTAATTCTCATGTTAAATGCATATATTATTATTCACCATTACACCATCTTTATTTGTCATCCTCTATCTTTTCCTTCCTCATATTTTTTATCTCTCACTTCTCCCTCTTCACCTAGAGTCCAAGAAGAAGAACATGAAGAAGTCTTCAAGAAGGTCTCGCTACTAACGCGAGGCTATCGGCGGATAGACAAGCCCGGTGACAATACCGGCTTGTGCATGTAAGTCCCTTCTCTCTTTCCTTCCCTCCATCTCTTTCTTTTTCTCTTTATATTTCTCTTATTTTATATTGCTATGAAAAATTTCCCTTGACATATCATAGTTCCTAAATAATTAATTAAATGGATACTGATTGATTCGAAAAAGTGTGTTTGTAGTTTAACCGCAATCAATAACGGTGTCGCGTGTAGCTAGACCGAGATGAGTACGGGTCGTCTTCTGGGAAACGTTGAACCTTTTATTTTTACTTTAGATGTGTTGAGAAAGAGAGGAGGAATAAAGAATTTTGTGAAAAGTTTCTAGATCTACTTTAAACAAGAATGTTAAATATAGATCTAGATTATTTTAGAGATTTAAATAATATAATAATAGGGCTTGTAGGGTTCGTTAGGATTTAGTAGTTATGGAAGATTAATTAAAAGTTACCCTTTTTATCCATTAATAGATTTAGAACTAGAACGACGGTGATGCGTGTAGATTAGGGTTTCTGGAGGGAAAAGGAATCCCACTCTTAACCCTTATCTCGACACGGAACTTCGTTCATATCTAGCCTTTACCAAAACAATCATTAATCTAATCTCTAATCGCGGTCGGAACTAGCAAAGAATTGCTAGCGCGCCCGATTAGGATGTTAATGATTCTTTTGATAAAGTTCCTAAACTTTATAGGACTTAAAAAGGGTTTAATTATTTTCATCGTCCATTAGCCTACCCTAATCCTACGAACCCTAAAAAGCGGAGAATTACTCGCGCATGTTGGGAGAAAAAGAGATGAAGAGAAATTGCATAATTAAACTACGAAGAAATAGAATAAGAAAAAGAACTACCTTTATTAATCAACAAGATCAAGTACACTTTGATTCCTTAGAAAATGATTACAAAAACCTAGTTTGCTTCTCGATCTCTTCTAAGGAGGTAGATGAACAGTTGATGATCAGCCTGGATGCGTGAGCTGTCTTGGACTTCGTGATCTCTTCGGCTTGATGATTTTTCCAAGAGGCTCTCGGTCTTTATTTATAGCCTCAAAGGCAGAAATTTAGTTTCCAAAGTTAGAAACTAACAGTAAAGATTCTCCCACAAATTTCTGAGCTCCTAAATCCCCTACACTGCCGCGGATCCGCGGCCCAAGGGGGGTATGGCCGCGGATCCGCGGCCGTATGATCTGATCCCTTGATCAAATCTCTGTGGGTTGCTCCTTGTGATATGTGGTGCTCTCTGGTACCTTTGGATCTTTGAAATCTTCTCGTAGTCACTGCCAGACTTGGTCTCCAAGTTTTGATTCTTAATTTGGCAAGATTTCTTCAACAAATTGATTTGTTTGTTAAATCCTTCATAACAACTTGGAAATATTCTGCACAACAACTCAAATAAGATTTTAGTAGACTTTGTTCTACTAGGATTAGACCAATAATATTATTTGCATACATTTTCCTACCAAATGATAATTAACATATATTAACACATGGAAAATAATGTTTTTACACATAAACCCTCATATGTATAATATATTATAATATAGTCCTTTTTTAATATAAAAATGGTAGGAAAAATATACTACAAATGTGCAGTTTTATCCACTGAACAGATACATATATAAATAACGAACGCACAAACATACACACATATATAGTTTGTAAAGTCTTTTTCATTACTCTCAATTCACATGTTAACATTTCATAGTGACCAATTAGGAGTGCATGTTTGTTGTTTTATTTTAAATCACTTTATTTAAAGTTTGTAAAAAAAAATAAAATAAAATGAAGTTACGAATAAATACCATGGTTTTCTCATTTCTCACATATGACATATCAATACCTTTAGTTTTAAAATAATTTTTATAAATTAATTTTTAATTCTAAAAATTTCATGAAATTTACATATGATAGAATATATTATTTTGTACACGCTGTAAAAATTTTAGATCGATCCGCATAACGGTTTCGGAATTGCATCGTATTTATTCACTGATCGTAAAACAGAAAACTGCAGTTATCGGTCAACTTCTAGAACATATAACTTGGTATAACGATATCCAAATTGAGAAAAATCAGGTGTTTTTGATATCTACATCAAATGATCTAGATTTTCTTAGTTTTATAGTTTTACTGAAAACCCATCTAAGATAAAGAAAACTGCGTTACAATATTAAGTGACGGATCTGGACAGAATCTGTTCCGGTTCGCACACTGTTTTTAAATTGGACATAACTCGAACAACCGATGTCCGTTTGTGACAAAATTTAGATGTCTAGATACACCATTGATAGAACTATAATTTTCTGTATATTATATTACTTAGTAATGCATGAAACAAGCTGTTATAGGCTTTGCAATACAATATATAGTTGCTGTCCAGAAATCTGAATTTCTGTTTTAAACGCTGATATTAAAATGATCATAACTAGAGCTTTAGAACTCCAAATCTTATGAATCTTGATGTTTTGGATAAGTACATCGAAAGACCTAAAATTTTCTAATAATTTTCATAACTTTAAAACCGATAGAAATTAACTCAAACTGTGTTTTAAAAATATGTGACGGTGCCGAATAGATTCTGATCTGTTTTGCGCGACGATACGAAAACATATATATCTCTCAAACTGGTAGTCGTATTTAGGTGAAAGTAGAACTCACGCATGCAAAACATTTAGAGCCATATTTCTGTTTATATTCCGCATTCGTTCAACTTGATTAATTAGTCGTACATAATATTTCTTTACAGCATTGTTTATGGTAGTTACTCGAATAATATATTTGACCCATTTCATGCTATTCGAACATGTATACATATTTATCTTGATCATTAAATTGTTGTATGTACATAAAGGCGATAATTAATTACTTGAGGTGTATTTTGAAAACTATACAATATTACTTTTTACAATAAACCCCCTCAAGTTTTATAAATTACAATAAAGCCCTAACAAATATAGAACTTCAAATTATCTTTCTTTTAGTCTGACTCGGGTTAGAGTCTGACTATTTCTGACTTGAATATGATTCAAGTCAATCTATATTCTTTATATTTCAACTCAATATGAATACATGAATTCCAGAATCCAGTTAACAATCTACTTGACTGAACCGAACCATGGATATTCCTTTTACATGTTTCCCAGTATTCCATTTACATGACTCTACGGTTATAATCGTTTCCTGATATCATGGTTTCGGTCAGTCAGTTAATCAATCTTACAATCAATACAATTTTACAAGATAACAATACAAACAAGATATCGCGGGGTTTAAGGGGTAGATTGGTACGGAAGGTGTTAAAGGTGGCACGAGGTGGTCAGATTAATACACCTAACCTGAATCCTATTGCTGTTGTACCGTGGCATAACGGTTCCTTGTACTACACGTGCCCTAGTCTCTGACAAGTGAGACTCCCCTCGTATACACTAGCATTCTTCTGTACCAAGCTACAAACAACAACGTTAACATAATATTACAGCAATAGTTTACACTTTAAAAATGTATCTTCTTATTCTGTCCTCTCTACTTCCCTCTTACTCTTGGGACTTACCGAGCGATCTGTTCGCTGACGACATTCTATTCTCTCTTCTTTGAATGTCGTCAGGTGACTTGGACCCGGCAGAAGTTGAGCCAACCCAGGAAGACTTGGAGCAATTTGCCGAAGACCCAACAGTATAATTTCATTGTACACTTTTCTTTCCAGTACTTTCCTTTTTCTGTTATGCCACTGTTTAGGCATTTTTTATTTCAGATGTATTTCCTTTCCATGTATTGTACAAAGAATGTTAATTAATAAAAGTTGATGTTCTTTTATACTCTTGTCTCTTGTGTATTTATTTTATATTACTTAGTTACGCTTAGCGTATGTACTTCTGAGTACATACGTAGCGGGCCTCGTCGCGTCCACTTCGCCGTACACTGGGAAGCGGGGCGTGACAATATAACATTGCCAGAGGATAGATGAACCGTTGGGGGGGTTCCGGCCGCCTGACTCGGTCGGAAATCGGCCAACTCAGCCTCGACTCTGCCAACTCAGACCTCCGACCGAGTCACGGCCGAGTCGGCCGAGTCAGCCGATTCCGACGACGACCCCAACATGAAAATTGTGTCTTTTCACATTCCCTACACACCTGTATAATTTATTTCCTCAGAACATTTCCAGAGCTCTTTTAAAACCCTAATTACTCCACTTTTATTACATTTTAATACAATTCATCACATTTTTCATTTTAACCTTTCACCTACCCTAAACCCTAGCCTAACCCTATAAATACCACCCCTAAACACTACCCCCTCACCCTAAAATTCTGAGCCAACTCTTAAGAAATTCCTAGAAACCCTAGTGTGCATTTGAAGTGAGCAAAGGGGCGAACTTCCGACGGCGATACGAGGAGTTTCCGGTAATGAAACGACGCACCGGCGATTCCCCTCCCTCCCTCTATCCTCCCTCTTTCTTGTTAACCTGTAAGTCCCACCTTTGCCCTTCTCTACTCTTTCTGAAAATACGAAATTCTAAAACCCGACGGAATCGGAACAAATCTAATTTCCGATTCGGTTCTTTATAAAACCTAACTCTTTCTTTAATACAATCATGCTACAACCACTACATGTTGACTATTAAACACTAACTAATCATATTGAACAAGTTACATAACAAAAGTAATTGCTATTTCCTTTTTACCGTATTTTTTTCATTAAAATACCACATAGTTTCATTTCTACATTTAAACCATCAAAACTTTGCTATACCTTTAAGTACATCATGAGGTAATGAACTATCTCCGCACACACTCATATGCAACATAGCACAATACCCTCGGGAATATAGAATACGGGAAAACGACATCTTGTCAAATAAATACCATTACTTATAAAACCATTTTTTTCTTAATGATTTAGTATTTATACAAATCTTTGCAAAACGCCGCTACAACCTATTTGGAGAACCCGTTCGGGATGGTGCAGATTATCGCACATCCTCGAGCTTAGTAGTGCGAGATGCAGAGCTCCGCAAGGAGCATTCGGTCTCGAAAGATTTAAAATACGACATCTTAAGAAAAACGAGATTTCTAGAATATAATATATATTAAATTTATTTTCATATAAATATATGTATATATAACATTAAAATATCTATTTTGTAATAATATAAATATTCCAACTCTTTTCAAAAATCACAAGAATCATTTTACACTAAAATACCATGAAATCCATACAAGTCAATATTACAAATAAATACCCTTTATTATGAAATTAGGATATTTTCACTAGAAATATCATAACATAAAATCTACATTCATTACAACTCTAAGGACGATTAATAAATATTTGGGGTGTATTTTGAAAACTATACAAAAGTATTTTTACATAAAATCCCCTTCAAGTTCTATAAATTATCCTAAGGACCCTAGTAAACATAGGTTTAAGCGGGACCAATCTCTTGAGCCTCAGGGAGCTGGAGAAATGGGTGCTTGCCTATTTAAGGTAGACAACTTAACAACGGTGTTATCAATACGGTAATCATTTTTGAAAAAGACATAAATCCTACGCCCATGTGCAGCGGTTACCGATAATATCAAAACAATCAGGATTTTAATTTACTTTTCTAATTGTCTGACTCAGATGAGTCTCTTTAATAATCTGACTTGAATATGATTCAAGTACAATCTACAATATTACAATTCAACATGAATCCATGAATCCATTATTCCATATATTCAATCTATCAATCTATACAGTTTGACTGAACCGAACCATGGATATATATTCATTTACATGATTATCTAGTTACATCCATTTACATGATTCTTTAGTTACATCCATTTACTGATATCATAGTTTCGGTAAGTCATCCAATTATACAATCTACATTACAATACAATTCAAGTTACAATACAATTAAAATACAAGCAATACAATCAAGATAACACGGGGTTTAAGGGGTAGATTAGTACGGAAGGTGTTAAAAGTGGCATGAGACTGCAAGATTAAGACGTAATTACATCCATGTCGTTGTTCCGTGGTATTATCGACGGAGCCTTGTACATTCTGTTTGCCATAGTCTCTAGCATATAGAGACTCCTCTCGTATACACTGGCATCCTTCTGTACCAAGCTACAAACAACAGCGTTAACACAATATTATAACAATATACTACAACTTTAAAAGCTACCTTCTTATTCTGTCTATTCTATTTCTCCCTTATCTTTTGGACTTACCGAGCGATCTGTTCACTGACGACATTCTCTTCTTTCTTCTTTGAATGTCGTCAGGTGATCTGGACACGTCAGAAATTGAGCCCACGAGTGAAGACCCCGAGCTCTAGTTCATTGTACACTTTCCATTTCAGTACTTTTCATTTCTGCCATTGTTTAGGCATTGCTTTATTTCTGTTGTATTTACTTTCCATGTATTGTACAGAAAGAATGTGAATAAATAAAGTTGTTGTTTTATTATATCTTGTCTCTTGTGCATTTACTTTTATATTGCTTAGATACGCTTAGCGTATTTACTTCACAGTAAATACGTAGCGTCCTCGTCGCGTCCTCTACCCGTATACTGGGAAGCGGGGCGTGACAATGAAACATGCACCCATTGTGAGTATCCAAAAAGATTCTCATTAAATGAAAAAATCTCATTGAACAGTGGAGTTCAAAGCTCCCAATGTTCTTGAAGAACGTGCTCTAAAACATATCCAAATCTGTAAAAAGAACCCACAACAAAGGAAAAAAAGAAAAGAGGAATAAAATTCCTAAAAATTTTCAATTTTTTTTTCCTCAGAGCTAAGCATTGTAGTAAAAACTGGAATTAAATTCCTCTGATGATGGGACTAAATCCCAGAAATCCCCATGGGAAATATACTTGAATTAAATTCCAGAAAACCCTAAAAAATCAGAGTTAATAACAAGATAAAACCCTAAGATCTCTGAGACCCACGGTCTACCTAAATAAAGTTTTTTTTCAAAGAAAAAAAGCCAAGCTCTGTTAAGGGGTTAAAAAAATCCAAAACAAAAAAGAGTTTCTTTTAAGAGTTAAAAAGTTGATCATAATCCTTACCAATTTTCTTAAACAGAGTTCAACTCTAAGAGTTTCTTTGGGCAGAGATCTAAACTCTGAGAAGAGAATTAAATTCTTAAGGAAGAAGAAGGAAGATGACGAAACGGCAGTCATCTCAAGGGCCAAAGGCCCTATTTATAAAATGTGAAGGGACGGTTCAACTCCCTAGGAAATCAAACGGTGGAAAAAATGACACCGTTGCACCCATGTGTGATCCACGTGGGAACAACGGTGGGGGGCATTTGTTCCCCCAAAAAAATAGAAAGAGCAAAGCTCTGTTGAAATTTCATGGAGTAGCGCCTCACGTGTTTCTCACGAGGGCGTCAACGCCAGCACCAATTTTATAGCATTAAATTCTATGGTGGTGCCGCATGTCCTCCTCATGCCGGTGCCAATGTGCAAAGCACAGAAACGTTTTCTGAATAAGAATTAAATTCTTATATGGCGCCGCACATGCTCATCACGCGGGCGCCAATGTGCAAAGCATAGGAGTACCCACCATAAGAATTAAATTCTTAAGTGGCGGCCACGTGCACAATACGTGAGCGCCGACGCCCAAGTCAAGATCAATAGAATTAAATTCTACATGAGAATTTAGGTTACTCTTTGTTAAACAGAGCCGTTGGATCAATAATCTAATGGAGATGATAAATCATCAGAATATAGAATTAAATTTTATTAGGAGAAAATAACTCCCAAATCTTTCTAAATAAGAAAGATACTCTTGGTTGGATTAAAAATCCAATTATAGAATAAAATTCTATTTTGGGAATATATTCTCTCAATCTTTCTAAATAAAAAAGATTGCTCTCTGTAAAATAGAGAACCCCTGAATTAAAAATCCAATGGTGACTAAAAATCACCATTTTAATAGAATAAAATTCTATATATGGGAAAATATTACCCCAATCTTGTTAAAATAAGAAAACTTATTCTGTAAGACAGAAACACTTGGATCAAAAATCCAACGGTGGGTGAAATTCCCCAAATCAATTTTGAGACCAATTAAATCAATTGGAATCTCTCAATTAGAGATTTTCTCAAAATAGATTAACAATATGCCTCCACTATATAAAGGACCCGAGACTTCAAGTCTCAAGAGACACACAGAGAGAGAGGAACCCCCATAAGCTTCTAAAAAATATAGAAAGGTCTCAAAACAACAGAGAAATTAATTCTCAAAGAAGAAGACTTTCCTCTTCAAAAACCCTAAGTAAAAAAACCACAGAGATCAAAACATCTCTTTTACCTATTTAAGGGTTTAACTCTTCTCAAAGAACTTAGTTCTATCTCTGGATCAGAGATCCATAAGACAAGTCTCCCACAAGCTGAGAATTTAATTCTCATCGGGAATATCTTGTTCTTGAGAATCAAAGATTCAAAAAGAACTAGATCCAAAAGAAAAACAAAAGGAAAAAGAACCTATCTTATGGGATCTTGGTGATCATTAATGGTCAAAATGTCATTAACGGAGATTTAATCTCTAGAAAAGAAAGAAAAGACTGGCACCTCACGTGAAAAATACGCGGGCGCCCAAAGCAGAAGTGCAGCGCCTCGCGTGAAATACACGTGGGCGCTGAATAAAAGTTCTCAGCACTCTATATATATCCAAAACGGCTAAGCGTTTAGCACTGATTGGGCAGCGTCCAGCACCTCACGTGCTTATCACGTGGGCACCACACAAAAAGTGCTTAGAACTCCCTATATAACCAAAATGGCTAAGTGCTTAGCACTGATTGGGCAGCGCCCAGCGCCTCACGTGCTCCTCACATGGGCGCCACACAAAAAGTGCATAGCACTCCCTATATAGAAAAAACGGTTAAGTGCTTAGCACTGATTGGACAGTGCCCAGCGCCTCACGTGCTCCTCACGTGGGCGCCACACAAAAAGTTCTTAGCACTCCCTATATAGCCAAAACGGCTTAGTGCTTAGCACTGATTGGGCAGTGCCCAGCGCCTCGCGTGCTCCTCATATGGACGCCACACAAAAAGTGCTTAGCACTCCATATACCGCCAAAATGGCTGAGTGCTTAGCACTGATTAAGCAGCGCCGCACGTGCTACTCACGTGGATGTCATAAAAAAAGAAGAAAAGTGCTTAGCACTATATATATAATTGAGTGCTCAGCACTGATTGGACATCGCCCATAATTGAATGCTTCACATGATACCCATGTGAGTGTTAAAGCGTCAAATAAGTGCTTAGCACTTTTGTATATAAAGAGGGCTGAACAAACAGAGCCCAAATAAGTGCTTAGCACTTTTGAACAAAACAAAAAAAAAAGACTGAACAGACTAAGCTCAAATTGGCAAAGTCTCTTACAGTCGAGCCCAAATGCCCTATTGTTGGACCTTAATAAAATTTAAGGATCTGTAAAATCTTGCTAAATTGAGCTTAGTCTCAAATAAGACTAATGTATTCTTAGTTAAAAATAAATTCGGCCCAAATGCTCATATGTTTAAGTTGATCTTAATCTCAAATTAGAATAACGAACCTTAATCCAAACACAATATTTTTGAACGAAATGAACATATAACCTATGTTCAAAACCGCGTCAAGCAAATCCTTGACCCAACCTCAAATCTAAAATATATGGATTTGGACTAATCCGCACCCTACGGGCGATGACATAAACTAGTCTCCGTATACAATCCACGGGCAACCAAAAATAAACAAAATACACATGACACGAAGTGAACTACTGGAATAGGAGAAACTGGTTATCGCAATGCGGTAACGTAATTAACTGCAGGGTTTTGCGCCTGCAGGGAAGAGCGTCCCCACAATAAAAAAAAATTCTCGTAAAGTGGGGGAATGTGATGAAGTCTGCTATAACAGCCGCATCCGTCCAAACCTTCGATATACGGTGCCATAAATCAACTTAGTATTTTCGGAGAAGTGGACGGATAAATCCAAATAGCATCTGCCCCCAAATTCAGGCAAGACGATCCATCCCAGTTTGTCTCTGTTTTCGACAGTAAACAACATGTTTGAAGTTAAAAAAAATTTCAAAAGTTATCTTAAGTTAAGTCAGGTGCGTAACCCAAAGGGTGCGCAAGCTAATATTAGGTCAAGTGTGTAAAGACAAAGATGCGCATGCGCACTTAACAAGTTAATAAAAATGCAAGAGCTTCTAATAGAAAGCAAAGTCTTCAGAAAGAGTATAACTCTAAAAGGAAATGAAGAAAATGACACCTATTTATAAGGTCTAAAAAGACGGTTCGCTTTTCTACGAATCTCGAGACAAATCCAACGGATCGCAGCATGACACTTAGTCGCCGCCTTGAAAATATGCGAAGGCAAAAGTGCTCACCTATTAATAAATCAATAGGTGTGCATATGGTTAAGGTCCATATCCAACAGGTGTGTATATCAACACGAAATAGAGCGACACGTGCAATGCATGTGCGCACTACCTTGAAGTGCGCAACTGCCCAATCTAAGCAAATTCTTCTAAATGAAGAAATAATATCTTTTTCGAAAAAAAATCAAAACAAATTGATACGAGATCATGAGATTCGACAGTGCGCATGTATTGGGGATCGATCCAATGGTGTACACTTGTCCCGTAATTGATCTAAATCAATTTAATCCAAATTAAATCCAAATCAGATCAAATTAAATCCAAATAAAATCAGAACTAGCATAATTTTTTTGCAACAAACCCTAACAAATTCAAGTTTTTGCTCTCCTATAAATAAGAGTCCCATATAAAGAAAGATGAGAGCCGACCCCCTATAAATTTAAGAAAAAAATCATTTTCTTCAACCTTAAAATAGGTAAAAATAGAAAGAGAAGAAGATTTATACTGTCTCATAAAGCTTTTGCTTTAATACAGAAGCCTTTGCTTCTTTCTTGAATCCATTAATTCACAAATCCTAAGGTTTAAGAAAAAATCCATCATGAATGCCTCTGCATAATAAAAATCGAAGCTTTTGTTTCTTGGAAAATAAAAGAAGAAGGAAAAGAGCAAAAAAAAAATCAAAGAACATAAGTCATTGCTTCTTATTGAAAACGTTTACTTTCTGATCTAAACAAGATCTAAACAAGTGCGCACCCAAACTAAATGCGCATCTAATTAAAAGTTGTCTACGGAAAAAAAGTCCCTGGAGATGTGTGCGTCACATGGTATGCACGTATGCGCACTTAATGGATATTGCCAATGAAGAGATATGCGTCACGTGATATGCACGTGCGCGCACTTGTTGAATATTGCCCACGGATGTGCGAGCGTCACATGATATGCATGTTGAATTTTAAATACATGCGCATATATATACTTGCGCACATATGATTTTGAACCGATAATAAGTGCAAGCCCGCGTGATATACATTTTCGCAATACCTTGACTTGAAACAAGTGTGTAACAACGTGCAAAGCAAGTGCATACCCTTTTCAGATAAAACAAATTTGCATTTGCGTCCCATATACATTTGCGCATTTGGACAGCAGGCTATTGTTCGATTACTTAAATAAATTAAATCAAGTATTAAAGATTTCGCTTCTCATATATGATCTATTGATCAAAATATTAATAAATTTAAGTTGATCTTAGTCTCAAAAACGACTAACGATCTTTAGTTTATACTTGTTAAATTGATTATAATCCAAAATAAGGTTAACGGTTCTTAACCATATTTCTGAGATGATCTTAGTCTCAAAGACGACTAACGGTCCTTAGATGACATATTTTGAACTGATGGACTTCGTTTATACGAGATATGCATCTTAAGTTTGATCTCAAATCTAATATATACGGATTTGGACTAATCTGCACCCTACGAAAGAAGAAATAAACTAGTCTCCATATATAATCTAAGGGTAATCCCAAAATAAACAATATATAATACGACACGAAATGATCTACCTGGAGAAAGTGAAAATTGTTATCGCAATGCGATAGCATAATTAACTGAAAGGGCTTATGCCTGTAAGGAAGAGCGTACCCACAATCAAAAACCCCTCCCATACGAGGGGGAATCTGATAAGTCATGCTACATCGGTCGTATCCATCCAAACCTCCGATATACGGTACCATAAATCAACTTAGTATTTTCGGAGATGTGGATGGATATGTTTCAAATAATAGCTGCCCCCAGATTCAGGCTGGACGTCCTTCCAACGCCTCAGACCCGTCTCCGGCGGTAAACTATAGATATCATCATTTTCAACATATGTGGATTTTAATGTCAAAATTTGATATTACTTTAAATGAGTGTGGATGGACACTATCCTATGTGGGGACCACATCAAACAAAAATGGAGTTACTCTAAGTGGGACTCACACTTTAGCAAGAAACATGTATGTTTCCAAATGCAGGAAGCCTATTATGGGCTTCCCGACTATCGGGAGGGCGTCTCGACTATCGGAAAGGATGTCCCGACATGGGCGCGAAGTCTATTTTGGGGCTTCCCAATTGCGTAATTTGGCTGGATTGAGAAGTTCTTTTTAGAAAACTTTCTCATATGAAAGCTCGTTGGACTGAACTTTCTGTATAAAGTGAAAATGATGTATGTTATCATTTTCAATAGTCCTGTGAAATATAAACACATGGATGGTGTTCGAAAATAGAACATTAGTTTTAAGCTATGTTCAATGTAAAAAATACAGTGTTTTAACACTGGAGTCCATTATGAAGATATGATTTTCATATCTTAAAAATGAATAGAATTTGCCTATTCACACATATTTTATCAGTGAATCATGGGGATTTTTATCCATGTCTTTATATGATATTATTCCATCTGTAAAAGAAATAGTGTGCACTATTCAATGTTTAAAATAACTCGCTACGTAGCTCTCTATTTTGCACTATATAGCATAACTTAGTATATTCGCTACGTAACTTTGTAAAAAAAGCTCAAATACAAAGTAGCTTACGTTTTTTCTTCAAATAACTTGCATTCTTTAACAAATAGTATATGCTACGCTAGACGTACGCTATTTTCATATAAAATTTTCTATTGAAGTTCTTAAGATTTCAGTATTTAATCATAAACTATATGAAAACGGTTTCATTAAAGTTCTAACATATCAATTTGAAATCATATTTAGTAGACATGTTTCTCAAATAGAGATTATTTAATTGATTTTCGATAGGTTTAATACTAGTATGAATCATATATATGAACTCAAGTATTGAAAATTTTGAAAAAATTACTTTTTAGGGAATTTTGGGGAGCAGAAACAGCTACTGTAAAAAAATATTGTTATATTACTTATTGTTTTATATTCTCAAGCCAATTTTATATCTCTATAATAATATAATTTATTATAAATGAGATGATCATAATAATAATTAATAATTCATGTATTTTACGCTATGCGTAATGCTTTTTGCATTTTCGTTATTTAGTAATGGAACGCTACGCAACACTCTTACTATTTTGAACATTGGCTCTATTTCATTACATGCACAACATGAGACGGCCCATGTTATAAATCGAATCCAAATTGTGTAGATAGTATATATATTTATGTTCTAAAGTCTTCATCTTCATCTTATTGAAGAAGTGGGAGAGACCATACCATGGCTATCAAATTTTTCTTGAAGAGAAAAACTTTGTATAAGTTTTTAGATTAATGGTTAGCGGAGTCACTCTAAATGAGACCCACACTTTTGTCAAGAAATAAAGATGTTTCTTCTTTGCTGAAAGCCTGGTTTTGGGGCTTCCGATCCGTCGGTAAGGTGTCCCGACTCTCGGATGTGGGTCCCCCCTTTTGTTTGGCAAGTGGAGAACACTTCTCTTTCAATATCCAAATTTGTTTTGAAAAGACATAGAATTTACTACGTGTTCAAAATTCATCCAATAACATAGGTTTATAGTTTTTATGTCCATGCATGATATCTTTTTAAAGCTTAATGAGTTATCTTTCATATGTTTCGAACAGTTCGCAATTTGGTGTTCTTGGGTGAGAGTTATGGTGTTTTGCTCAAATGTGTCTAAGTTGACAGATTCATCCCGAAAATCTGTTTGATGAGAATACGTTTTTTAAGGTATCTGAAACTCTATTATATAAAAACCTTTCACATCATGTATGGTCTTATTTCGAAGCTCAATCAGTTAGCTTTCATATGTTTCGAACAGATCGAGATTTGGTACTTTCGGGTGAGAGTTATAACCGTTTCCTCCGATATATCGGAACGGACAAATTTAACCCGAAAATCTATTTTTGAGAACATAATGCCTTTGTTATGTTCAAAGGTTTTGTTTGAGAAAATAGAGTTTTCTTCAATTTTTTAATTTCCGGGGAATATAGAGTTATATTCTATTTTCAAAGTTATGAGAAAAATAAAGTTTTGCCTATTTTCATGTTGTTTTTGTAGAAAATAGGGATTTCCTCTCATTTTCAAGTTTTTAAAGAACATAGAATGACCTATGTTCTAAATATGAAAGAAAATTGGGATTTTCTATTTTCAAGTTTGTAAAGAACATAGGATGGCCTATATTCCAAATATGAAAGAAAATAGAATTTTCCAATTTTCAAGTTTTCCAAAAGAAATAGTATGGCATATTTTATTATATTCAGAATATGGTATGACCCATGTTCTAGGTTCTGTTCAATTTTGTTTTTCATTCCTCTCAAGATTAGGTCCTATTCCTAACTCTTCATATTAATGAAGAGAGGAAGAGGGCTTCAAAGGCTATGACCGCAAATCCCCTTTGGAGATGAAAACTTGTATGAACCTTTGCTCAATCCTTATTAAAAAAAAGATATTTTAAAGAGAGAGAGAGAGAGAAAGAGAGGAATAGATTTCCATTCCTGTAGATCTCTTACCTTCTACTTCTTCTTTTTCTGCTTCTTCTCTTCACCTTTTTAAAAATGATCTTCCTTTTTTCTCTTTCTTTTTAAGAGGTATGTATACATATCTCTCTTTTTTAGTAGAATGGGGGAGTAGTGTTGGGTTCCCTAGCACGGCAGCGGGGTTTCGGGCGGCATCGTCCATACCAAATTAAAAAATTATCGCGCTAACGAACCCAAAACATATGATGTTTAACTAGAGAATCATACGAATCAAACTATGTAAACAACTTTACATCTAAGTGAATGCGGAATACAACCTTTGTAGACCGGTCCTTCACTTCTAATGCTCCGTGTAATAGTCCATTCGCTGCAAGTAGTGAACTCCCGGACTCTAGAGAGGGTTCACTTGAAGAAATGAACAAGCTAGCTCAATGTTTTCGAGGCCGAAGATGATCTACGTCGAGGAGACTCAAGCTCATGCTACCTCTTCACTAATGGTGAGATTAGTGAAGCAAACAGCCTAAACTAAATGGTTAATAGTAGAGAATGATGAAGTAGGAATTTTGCTCACTTTATATTTTATTTTCTCACTATTTTTCATCACTTTTTATGAAGCTAGAAAGCTTCAAGTGGAAGAAGAAGATGAAGTTGAAATGATGAAGAGAAAAATCTCATGAGATTAGAAAAGCAACCATAGTGAGTTTATGTCATGCCTTAACCCTTGTAGAGACTAAACCATGGTTAAGTGTAAAGATTAGGTTAATAAATATCTTAAGTAAAAACAAACAAGTGGACTAAGTCAAAGGTTCTACTAGCTTCCTCAAAGCTCAACCATGACAAATTCCAAATGATGTTTAACTACTTAATAATAAATATTAAACCCTAGCATGGTGTGAGTCTCATGCACCCTTGTTGCATGTATAACCAAGCATGTCATAATGATATATAACACATATATATTATTTGTGAACAAAATAAAATAATACAATTAACATATATCACATATATATTAATGTATCATAAAGTGAGAAAAAGTAATGCTTAAGTGAGCTAATATTAGTTAATGTAATTTAATATATCAAATATATAATTCTACATTAAATTATTAAATCAACACTTGATTTAATAATCCGGCTATATCACATACAACCGACTAATATCAAATGCAACAACTTATCGAATCAACACTTGATCCGATAACCCGGCTATATCACATATAACCAACCAATATCACAAGTCGCTAGAATAAAATGTGGTATCATATACGCGCATTAATCTCGGTCCCGCACATATCACATATGTGCTCCTACTTCATTTCGCATGAACTAGGAAACCTCTGTATAGGACTTTAAAGACTCGTCAATATGCCGGCAGTAGGTGATGATCATATCAAACACCCACAAGCCGCAAGCAGTCTGCTAAACGTAACGAGCACCCGGATATTGAGCGATCAGAAGATCATCAAGCATGCTTGCTCATACTCCTGTGAATCCAATCAATAACACTACCGTACAGTCCAGTCTCTTCGTCAGATATGTCGCAAATCACAACCCAGGGGTGGTATAACGTCAGACCCCAATAGCCTGATAAGTCCTGCCGATGCACGGTCCATAACGGTTTGAGAAACTACTGATAACACTTACCAGCAGATCTCAGCAACCCCGGCCAGGGATTTCCTGTTATAGCCAATCGAGCATAGAGCAACATCAACTCCCAATACCGGGAGAGACGAATCCCCTCCTATCGCTCATTGCCTCCATGTGACTCGGGACTGTACCCAAAAACCACCTTTTTGCACGATCTCTTGACCGTGGTATGGTGGAAATCAAAGCACAGTGAGAATCACACAAGACTCTATGACGATCTCGGGTCGACAGACTAACCTGTACCAGTGTCACCAGAGAACTGCTATCTGACGATAGGTACAATACCATCTAAGAGTTCTTGACGAGTCCGTCCAGTGTACCCAGTCTCCACTGAGCACCCGTATACCTTCTCTGATATCAAACACTAATGGATATGGGATCATCCATCGCCCATGATATGGGTCGAGAAGCGTATACGCTAGTCTACTCTGGAGTATCAATACCCTGTCTTGATAATCCTACGACTAGGAACAATCTAAGGATGTACTTACCGACTACCTCTGCCCTACTAGTATGATCTGCATCATAATCCTGGTAGTCAAGTACTCATCCTAAGGGCTTTATCAACATGTAATAGAGAGAGACAATAAGTGTACATGTTAAGATAAAGTGCAATCAGATAGCAGACTATCATGTTGAGCAAGAAATTCCTCCCTATATATGTCCAAGCATCCACTACAATATACATCACATGTACAGTAATGGACTCTAGGGCATACATATAACTAACAATCTCCCACATGCACTAAGGCCATTTGTTGCAGTATCTCATACTCAACGTCCTATAGAAGTCTCTCTAGGGAAAGGCCTTTGTGAGTGGATCCGCCGTGTTATCTTTCGCATCAACTCTCCTGACCTTGATCCTGGAGAGATCAACCATCTCCCTGATCAGGTGATACTTACCTCAGAATATGTCTAGATCGCTGATGGGACCGTCATTCCTAGGCCAAAACCACAACTCCATTGTTGTCACAATAACAGTTATTGGATGCTCAATAGTTGGAACCTTGTTCATCTCATGAATAGGAAATGTCCAGACACCCACTTTGGTAGTATCGTTGGTAGCGATATATTCAGCCTTTATCGTCTAGTATACCACGGTATCCAGCTTGGAACTCTTCCAACATACCGTCCCTCCACTGAGGGTAAAGACAATGCCTGTGACTAACTTTCAGTCGTCCTTATCACTCTGGAAGATCGAACCAAGAACATTCATTTAGTGCTTCTCAAATACTTAAGAATGTTCTCCACCGCTATCCAGTGATTCTCCCAAGATCCGATTGATTCCTGATCACTACACCTGGTGAGTCATCTACATCTGGTCTGGTACATAACATCGCATACATGATAGAGCCTAGTGCCGAAGCATAGGGTATCCCTTGTACGCGAGCTCTCTCCAAATCAATCTCGAAAGACATCTTTTTGGAGAGAGTGGTCATGAGTAAGTGTGCGAACCACCACGCTTAGAATCTTTCATACTAAACCCTTTAGTATGGTGTTGATGTACCTGGATTTGGGACACCCCCAACATCAACTTAGATCTATCACCATAGATCATTATCAACAAGATATAGTAGGTATCATCCAGATCTTCCATGGAGAATCCTCGTGATAAGAGGAGATTGACCGTGTGTAGCATAGGAAACCATTTCCTATCAAGAGCATGTCATCTACGTACAATACGCGTAATACAACCTCACTCTCTACAACCTTCTTGTATATACAAGGTTCATCTACCATTTTGATGAAGTCAAACTCTTTGACCGCCACATCAAAACAAATGTTCCAATCCCGCGATACTTGCATTGATCCTGATGGATTTAAGCATAGCTTTGAAAGTCTCAACTTTTCCATCTACACCAAGAATCTTCTCAAGATCCATTGGCTCCCAATGGGTTTTACCCCTTCAGGTGCAACATGCAAAGTCATACTTTGTTGGTATACATGGATTCCATCTTTGATCGCATAGCATCCAGCCTTTTCACAGAGTCTCCACTTATGATGGCCTTCCTGAATCTAGTTGGGCCATCATCTACCATGATGCAATCCTCGCTCCCACTTTCATCGAGAAGATTGTAGTATCTCTCAAGTGGATGAGGATCCCTACCAGATTCGTGGAGAGGCTGAGGTTCGTTGGAGACAATTGAATCCATTGGTTTCACCAAATCATCAGCCGTTAGTTTGTCTAGCTGGAACTCCTTCCGGTTCTACCTCATGACCACAAATTTCTTCAAAAGAAATTCCTTTTCTAAAAAGGTGGCATGCTGAGAAACAAAACACCTTTTGCTCCTCAGTATGGTAGAAGATATACCCTCGCAAATGTTTGGGATATCCTAACAAACTTATACATAACTGACATTACCTCGAGCTTGTCCGGATTTTGCTTTTCAATATAGGCCGGACAACCCCATGTCTTAACTCGTTTAAGACATGGTATCTTCCCATACCATATCTCATATGGAGTGGTAGGCACAGATTTGGTTGGAACCACATTCAATAGGTATGCAGCTTCTCAAGTGCATAACACCAAAAAGGAAACAGGCAACTCAGCAGTATTCATCATAGAGCGCGCCATATCTCATAGGGTGCGATACCTCTGCTCCGATACACCATTGTGTTGTGGTGTATACGAAGGAGTAAGCTGAGAGAGAATCACATTCTCCTTTAAATAATCCAGAAACTCCATGCCCAAGTATTCTCCTCCTCGATCACATCGAAGGACTTTATACTTCCACCCTTCAGGCTCTCAATCTTCAAGTTTATATTCCTTGAATTTCTTAAAAGTTTCAGACTTATGTTTCAACAGGAACATATGTCCGAATCCTGAGAGATGATCAGTGAATATAATGAAGTACTAAGAACCAATCTTGGCATTTGTAGACATCGGACCGTATAAATCATCATGTATCCGTCCCAAGAGTTCAGTAACTCATTTCTTGTTTCCAGTAAATGAGATATAGGTCATTTTACCTTTGAGACAAGACTGGCAAGTAGCATAAGAGGAAAAATTCGAACAGATTCTTATATTCGTCCTTATGTAACTTAGCTGGTCGTGTCGCATTGATATGACCTAGTCTACAATGCTACAAGAAGGATTCGTTCATTTCTGAACTACTCCTCTTGTGTGTGTTCTCTATACTTTGAACTGTGGTTTGATTTAGAACGTATATGCTATTATATAATGTGCCTGATCCAATCAACTCTTAATTCAGGAAAATGTTCACAACATTATCCTCCAATACAAAATTATATCCTTCTTTAACTTAATAAAGAATCTGATGTAATGTTGTATATCAGGTTCGGTATCTAATAACATTTATTCAGAATCAATGTATTAATAAAAGGTGATATTTTCCAACTGACTTGGCTGCAACAATTGCACCATTCTTTAACACTTAGAGATATAACACCAATTCTCAATTCTCTACCGATCTGTAGCCCATGTAACATATTACATATGCGGGATCCTGATCCGGTATCACATACCCAGGACGTAGAGGATGCTGAGAAACAGTTCTTGGCAATAAGCACACCCGAAGAATATGCATCAACATGTTTATTCCTCAGTTGGGTGACATGGGAATCCGGATATTTCCTTATTTCCTGCTCGGACTTATAACAATTATAAGATAGATCGGAACCAACGTTCCTTAGCACAGTATAATAAGCAGGTTCGGTCAATGCATCCATATTATTATCTTGATTAAGGCGTGACATGGTCGCTACCAGGAGAGAGAGAAGAAAACACTCTGCGTGCGCTCTTGCAAGATCAGATTGGTTATTATTTTATCTAATCAGGATGGCTCCCACTGTTTTTATCTAATCTTCCTTCAAACCCTAAAAGGTAAGACTAGCCGGGATTAATTACACTCTATAAGTTCGCTAATCTTTCGGCCAGGCCAGTGTCGGTACTTTGAGGGTGGTTCCCCGTGCTTTCGCACGGA
The DNA here is from genome assembly GCA_030015575.1 of Agapanthus africanus. NCBI lineage: Eukaryota > Viridiplantae > Streptophyta > Magnoliopsida > Asparagales > Amaryllidaceae > Agapanthus > Agapanthus africanus. The sequence goes on from CM057341.1 coordinate 130,638,535, forward strand.
CCTAATTAAAATAAACCTCGTTTTCCCAGGAGCGTAACCCCGTTAACACCTTTCTAAACACCTACTTGATCGGCTAATTGTAATGTGCAAAACTCTCCCAGGAGTAACTCTTGCTTGCAGTGGGTATCGGGATCCAACTATCTCATAGAAGGTATGCAATCTCATTGCAAATTTCAATACTTGAAATTCCCGATAATACTTTTGCCCCTAGCGTCCTATGACCTTGACGCAGGCCAAAAAATCCATAGTCCGCTAGTCAAGTTCAACCTGTATATTTCATAATTGAATTAAACCCACCCACACGACCCTTGATGAAGGCCAAACTATGCCATACGAATATCCTAATCCAATCGCATCTCATGCTGCAGATAAGCACTAGTTAGCTACCGAACACTACACCTTGACGAAGGCCAAACTACCGCAGCACGAATACTATGTAGTACTTATCTGAAATGACGGAGGGCTACGACAGGTTTTTAAGAAAACCTTTTACGTAATGAACTTTATATCATTGTATAATCGAGTGAATTTTGAAAAGGAGTGTTTTTGAGGCTTTTACTAGTTTTGCTAAAGAGGTCACTCCCAGTGAAAGGATCTCAGCTCTTTCCTTATCAAATAAGGTTCGGGATATTTCATAAATATCACTATGCAAAGCAATATAGAAGCAATCAAAAGACAAACCGAGTAGGTTGTAGTATCTGCCAGTTTTGCTAAAGAGGTCACTCCCGGTGAAGGGATCTCGGCTTTTTCCTTATCAAATAAGGTGCTGGATATTCTACAAGGAATACCGCTATGCAAAGCAAGAACTAGAGATACCAGTTTTTAAAACAAGATTCTGCAACATCTTTAGGTTTCTTTTTCTTTCATTAATCTCATTAATGAAGTCCCATCAATTATGCTTCCTAAGCATCACAGAAGAAACGAAAGCATCAATAGTTATTATATATCATATATATAATATAGGCATTCGTCTCAGAACAAATCGAGTGATCACATCACAAAATATCAGTAGCAGAAGAATCACATATGAAATATTGGATATACTAGGAATTCTGTGTTTTATTTAAGCCAGTAAAAACGTGGATTCCATGATCGCGATGAATAGCCAAACCCACATCCCTAGACCCCTACGAGAGCGGTAAGCAACCCTACAAATTCTAGAGTTAGGAGACCCGGTCTCGACTCCTCGAGATGGTCTCCCACTGGATCCTAGAACCCGGTTACTTGTGCTCTCCGCCTTAGGTCTATCTTAATGCGGAAAAGTAAATAATATACATCAATGGTGACATCATCCTCAACCCGGAAGTGCCCCAATAAAAGAATATTACATATATTGAATTTTACATGAATGAAAATGAAAAACTCTCATCTCACATAAAATCCCCGGCTATTCAAAAACGACGATCCAATATAACATATCACAGAAACACATAACATCTCATGTCATCAACGTAAGTAAATATGCGTATCCCAATTGTCGTTGACATATAGCAACGAAACTGGCGATACACCACATATTACACTTACAGTCACAGAAAAGAAAGTGAAAAACTACAACAATTGGAATCGTCACTGCCCTTAGACATCATAAACACGGAATATCACATATTCTGGATTTCATGCCTAACAATGCAAATCGTACATTTAGGTCTCAACTATGAAAACACTTTTCAAAATAAGTCGGGTAATTCAACAAGATTCTCGATTTCACCCGAGACCGAAATGTTAAACTTGCACGCAACTAAATAGATTCCAATTATTGTATCACAATCTCAGATAATTAAACGATGTTAAACTTTCCGATCGAATAAACAAACACCTAAAATTTCCTAAAGAGCTCAACACTTGAGTGGAGTTTAAAAAAGATATCCAGAACATGCCACAGCTCCTATGAACAAGCCGTAGAAGGGTCAACCAATGCCTCACCTGTGGCACCGCTGAACTACCACAAACCCTAGGATTTGATGGCGGTTCTGACGGTCACATAATCGAGTTAGGATTTCGTTCTTCTAGAGGGTCCACAGAATCACCTGGATGATTTTCTGAATATTTTAAACTTGGAAAATCCAACTCTTGGATAATTTCCAGTGAGGGAAAAATTGGGTTATTGATATCCGTTCGAACTTTTTATCACCGTCTAATATACTTGAAACAAATATTAGAATTACGAATACGAAACAGTCCGAGTTGCCTATGCAGAAAATTAACATCACATGCAATTTTAGCAAAAACTAGCAACACCTAAAGCCCCAAAACCCAGAGACTGGAACACTACCAAAATTTGAAGCCAAAATTCCACAGAACACCCGGTGAGCTCGGGAAAATTCCTATTGTGGCCGGCCATAATCAGTCAAAATTGCTTCAATTTTTTGTGGTGTTCATGTTATATCACATATTAAATTCCGCGGTTGTATAAAAAAATTTAGAGCACTTTTCAAATTCGACATAAACTAGGTTAAGGGGTTTCAAGTTTTGGATTCGTTTCGGTTTTGTAATCTAACCAACATCGTGTAATTCTCTAGCTAGGCTCTAATACCACTGCTGGGTTCCCTAGCACGGCAGTGGGGGTTTCGGGCGGTATCGTCCATGCCAAATTAAAAAATTACCGCGCTAACGAACCCAAAACACAGGATATTTAACTAGAGAATCATACGAATTAAACTATGTAAATAACTTTACATCTAAGTGAATGCGAAATACAATCTTTGTAGACCGGTCTTTCACTTCTAATGCTCCGTATAATAGTCCATTCGCTGCAAGTAATGAACTCCCTGACTCTAGAGAAGGTTTACTTGAAGAAATGAACAAGTTTGCTTAATGTCTTCGAGGCCGAAAATGATCTACGTCGAGGAGACTCAAGCTCGTGCTACCTCTTCACTAATGGTGAGATTGGTGAAGCAAATACCCTAAACAAAATGGCAAATAGTAGAGGATGATGAAGTAGGAATTTTGCTCACTTTAGATTTTATTTTCTCACTATTTTTCATCACTTTTTATGAAACTAGAAAGCTTCAAGAGGAAGAAGAAGATGAAGTTGTAGTGTGAAGAGAAAAATCTCATGAAGTTAGAAAAGCAACCATGGTGAGTTTATGTTATGCCTTAACCCTTGTAGAGACTAAATCATGGCTAAGTGTGAAGGTTAGGTTAATAAATATTTTAAGTAAAAACAAACAAGTGGACTAAGTCAAAGGTTCTACTAGCTTCCTCAAAGCTCAACCATGACTAATTCCAAATGATGTTTAATTACTTAATAATAAATATTAAACCCTAGTATGGTGTGAGTCTCATACACCCTTATTGCATGTATAACCTAACATGTCACAATGATATATATCACATATATATTATTTGTGAACAAAATAAAACAATACAATTAACATATATCACATGTATATTAATGTATCATCAAGTGAGAAAATGTAATGCTTAAGTGAGTTAATATTAGTTAATGTAATTTAATATATCAAATATATAATTCTACATTAAATTATTAAATCAACACTTAATTTAATAATCCGGCTATATCACATATAACCGACTAATATCAAATGTAACAACTTATCGAATCAACAATTGATCCGATAACTCGGTTATATCACATATAACCGACCAATGTCACAAGTCATGAGAATAGAATGCGGTATCACATACGCGCATTAATCTCGGTCCCGCACATATCATATATGTGCTCCTACTTCGTTTCACATGAACTAGGAAACCTCTGTGTAGGACTCTAAAGACTCGTCAATACGTCGGCAGTAGGTGATGATCATATCAAACACCCACAAGCCACAAGCGGTCTGCTAAACGTAATGGCCACCCGGGTATTGAGCGATCAGAAGATCATCAAGCATGCATGCTCATACCCCTATGAATCCAATCAGTAACACTACCGTACAGTCCGGTCTCTTCGTCAGATATGTCGCAAATCATAGCCTGGGGATGGTATAACGTCAGACCCCAATAGCCTGCCGATGCACAGTCCATAACGGTTCGAGAAACTACTGATAACACTTACCAGTAGATCTCAGCAACCCTGTCCAGGGATTTCCTGTTATGGCCAATCGAGCATAGCGCAACATCAACTCACAATACCGGGAGAGACGAATCCTCTCCTATCGCTCATTGCCTCCATGTGACTCGGGACTGTACCCAAAAACCACCTTATTGCACGATCTCTTTACCGTGGTATGGTGGAAATCAAAGCACAGTGGGAATCGCACAAGACTCTATGACGATCTCTGGTCGACAGACTAACCTGTACCAGTGTCACCAGAGAACTGCTATCTGACAATAGGTATAATACCATCTATAAGTTTTTGGCGAGTCCGTCTAGTGTACCCAGTCTCCACTGAGCACCCGTATACCTTCTCTGATGTCAAAAACCAATGGATATGGGATCATCCATCGTCCATCATATGGGTCGAGAAGCGTATACGCTAGTCTATTCTGGAGTATTGATGCCCTATCTCGATACTCCTACGACTAGGAACAATCTAAGGATGTACTTACCGACTACCTCTGCCCTACTAGTATGATCTGCATCATAATCCTGGTAGTCAAGTACTCATCCTAAGGACTTTATCAACATGTAATAGAGAGAGACAATAAATGTATATGTTAAGATAAAGTGCAACCAAATAGCATACTATCATGTTGAGTAAGGAAGTCCTCCCTATATATGTCCAAGCATCCACTACAATATACATCACATGTACAGTAATGGTCTCTAGGACATACATATAACGAACAAGTAGTTATGAGACCACTCCTCCATTTCGAAGGATTTTGAGATTTTGTAGGATTTTGGAGGAGTGGGAGTGGCTATGAAATCGCTTTCTTATTTTGAGGGATTTTGAAGAAAATGAATAACTCCTCACCCATTTCCCTTTTGGTATATATACATATATATTATTTAGTTATGTGTGCGTGTATTATTTATTTATTTTTGGTCCAACATTGTAGAACTTATATCTCATGATTGCATTTTATGTGAAGGATAATGACAATTGTCCGTTCACTTTCCACAAATAAAATCATGAGATATTTGTTCAAACTCTAATTGTTTATATCGATGCATAAATGGTTTGTCTTGTAAATATTTTATTATTTTAATTTATTTTATTAAGTCAGGCATCTTGCCCTGCTTTTTCCTTAAAAAACAACCGATCCCATGGACATTTGTGCCTAACAATCATTATCTTTCAATCATAAAATAAATACCAGTAGGGGTTCCTGCTTAATGCGCACCCCTTTTGATTCTCCTGATGTTGCAAATGAGATCAAAGGTCAGAAAACTTGCCTCAAGCTGAACCATGAAGTCGGCTTCCAGCTTGGGAAAGCAGAATCATGAGCAGAAGCAGGAAAGTGAAGGTCAAAGTTTCGGAAAGTGCTTTTTGATATGAAGTCCAAGTAAAGAAATATCGTATTAATTTAAGAGTTTATTGTTATATGATTTATAGGTTATAATATCGCATATTTATAAACTTTATATGTTAAATATATGAAGCATTGACTTGGAAATATTCTGGAATTTTTCAATATTTTACTTGATATAACATACAAAAATCGCGAAATTTTTAAAATATGAAAATTTTCTTTTCTCTTCTAGTTTTTAATATTTTGCTTATTATATCACACGAGAATCACGAAATATAAAAACAAAAAAACTAGTTCGCACTTGTGCCTAACAATCATTATCTTTCGATCATAAAATAAATACTAGTAGGGTTCCGCGCACGCGGATACGAATTTCAATTAAAGAAAAATCGTATTAATTTAATAGTTTATTGTTATATGATTTATAGGTTGTAATATCGCATATTTATGAACTTTATATGTTAAATATATGAAGCATTAACTTATAAATATTCTGGCATTTTTCTTTAGTTTTTAATATTTTACTTGATATAAAAAACGAAAATCGCAAAATGTTTTAAAATATGAAAACTTTCTTTTTTCTTCGAGTTTTTAAATATTTTTCTTGTTATGCTATACGAGATTCATGAAATGTAAAAAAAAAACAGCTCCCACAGACAATTGCACCAAATAAACATTATTTTTTGATCATAAAATAAATACTAGTAGGGGTTCCCGCTCAATGCGTGGATAAGTCCAACTAAAGAAAAATCGTATTAATTTAAAACTTTATTGTTATATGATTTATACGTTGTAATATTGCATTTTTATGAACTTTATATGTTAAATATATGAAGCATTAATTTGCAAATATTCTGGCATTTTTCCTCAGCTTTTAATATTTTACTTGATATGACTTACGAAAATCAAGAAAATTTTAAAAATCCGAAAACTTTCTTTTTTCTTCGGGTTTTAAAATATTTTATTTATCATACAACATGAGAACCTCCATATGTAAAAAAAATCCCAAAATATTCAACATTTGGCACGGCATAACACACTAATATGGCGGAATTTTAAAAATGAATTTTTTTAAATTTTTTGGGTTTTTAATATTCTGTTTACTATATCATAAGAAAATTATGTTTTCTTCATTTTTTCAATACTTTTCATGGTATATTATGATAAATTCTTAAATTTTTATTTTCTTTCATTTTAAATACTATGTATGCTAAAGTATAAAAAAATCAAGAAATTTTCAAAAAAAAAAATTCTTTTCTTCGGTTCTTTAATATTTTGCTGGATAAATCGTATGATAATCATGAAATTTACAAAATCCCAAAATTATTTGATTTTTTCAAATATACAATATTTTGTATGCTACCACATTAAAATTGCTAATTTCAAAAATCTCAAACTTTTATGTCATCTTCAACTTTTTAATATTTTATTTTTTAAACATACGTAAATCATGAAATTTTCAAAAGTCTCAAAAAATTTTATGCTTTTCGATTTTTTAATATTTTTCTTGTTATAGAACAGAAAAACAACGATATCATAAAAAAATCTAACAATTTTCTGTTTCCACCAAATTTTTATTATTTTATTATTTTTGCATTACATATGAAAATTGCAAAAAAAGTTTTAAAAATCTCAATATTTTCTATCGTGCACGGTTTTTCAATATTTTGCTTGCTATAAAACAATGGACGCCGACTTTTCAAAAAATCTAAAAAATTTATGATTTTTTTTTCTGAGTTTCAATATTTTAATTCTTATAGCACACGAAAACTGTTACATTTAAAAAAATCATAAAAAATATTTTGTTTCCTCGACTTTATAGTTTTTTGTATGATAATAGTACACGAAAATCATAAATTTTCAATAATCTCAAATTTTCCGTTTTCTTCGCTTTTTAATTATTTTGCTCATTATATAGAGCATGAACATTATAATATTTTTAAAAATCCAAATTTTTTTTCTGTACTTCGGTTTTCAATTTTTTATTTGATAAATCAAATGCAAATCGAGAAATTTTTAGAAATCTTAAAAAATTTGTGTTCTTCACCTTTTCAATATATTACATGTTAACAAATGAAAATCGCAAATTTTTCAAAAATCTCAAACTATTCTGTTTTCTTCTTTTTCATTATTTTGCAAGCTATAAATCTCACAAATATCATAAATTTTTAAAAATCTCAGAATTTTCACCTTTTCTGATTTTCTAATATTTTACTTGTTTATCTGTTAAAGAATATCCACATAAAGACAAAAGGTTATGTAAAGTAAATGAAGAAAAATACCGCCGATTATTATTAAGAACCTAACAGGATAAAGAAATGCGGTTCGAGCTACTAGGAACCTCTAGCAACACACGAAAATAAAAAAAAATTATTTTCTTCAACTTTTCAATATTTTGTAAGCACAACATAAAAATCGCGAAATTTTCAAAAATCTCAGAATTTTCTATTTTCTTTTGTTTTCCAATATTGTTCAAGTTATATCACAATAAATTCATGATGTACTAAGAGAATAAATAAAGGCTAAATAATAATGTTTCCACTAAAATCCAAGCCAGACAAAGATTTATTCTAAGAAATATTTTCTCATACAGCTTTATACACACAATATATATAAATAAGATATCTCTAATATTATAACGTTGAACACCTCGGGTCATTTTCTCAAAAAATCACAAAATGTTTCACCTTTTTCTTAACCCTTGGACCTTAGATATGCCACCTCAACTCATCTCTCTAGTGATGAAATCGGGGACGGGTTGAATGAGTTTTGCATCAAATTTATACCTGGCCTAAAAATTACACTAAACCCGTCAGAACAGGTTTACGAATTGACATATCCCAACACTCAATTTTGAATTTCGACGGCTTTCGGCTTTTCGACGGATGGATCGAGTTCAATTGGCTTTTCAAGTTTACCAATTTATAAATATAAATTCTAACACATCTTATTACAAAATAATCATAAAGTACTACAAAATACCCAAATAAGAGCAATTGAAAATTAAAAATTGCAATTTTTTAATAAAATGATGGAAGAATTGTTAAGATGCTATAGTCATCTAGAAGGGTTTTAAGACGCAGCGGAAATCAATAATTTTAAAAATCTAGTGAGCTAAAACAACCACAGCCTTAGAATCATCCAAAAGACTTAACAAAAGAAAGAGCCAAACCAAGAAGTTTACGAACTACAGCCTTTATAGAGGTTTAGTCATCTCTTCTTGAACTCCGGTTTAGCCTCCAATTGATCCGGATCGGACTTGCACGAAGATCTTCTCATCGAAGATGATCCACCATGAGATAGCCCAACTCCAGCTCAAGCTCCACTAGATCAAATCATAATGAAGCAACTTGCTAATTAAGCTTGTTACGAATGATTAATAAGAAATGTAGAAGGAGCTCACTAATTTAACTCTCATGTGTTCTCTCATTTCTCACTCATGAAAAATCTCAAGAGAAAGACAAGAGAGTAGTAAGAATGAGACTAGAAAAAAAGATTGTCATTAGAGATAAGAGCAAGAGTTAAGCCATATATATCATTAGAACAACCAAGAAGGCTCCACTCATCTCTTCTCTTTTCATTATTTATTTATCTAAATAAAATAAATGAGTCATCCAATTCTAATATGAAACTAGTGTATCATATACACCGATGAATGTGTATCAAATACATATTCATGTATTTGTATCAAATACAAATACAAATACAAATGAGAGAACACTAAAATGAGAATATATATATATATATATATTAAATCAACACTTGATTTAATAATCCGGTTTTAACAAGAGTCGGCTAGTATTATGAAAACGTCCGATTAAACTACGTGTATCAAATACACGTGTTTAATCGAACGCCTGCACATATCACTATACGCGCTCTACATCATTTCGCCTGTGCTGGGAAAGCTCGATGTGGGACTCTAAATACTCAACAATACGTAGGCTGCAGGTCAGAATCATATCCATGGCCCATAAGCAGATCAGCGGTACTAGCTGCACGTAACTGCTACTCAGGTATTGATTGAAAGAAGGTCAACAAGTAAGCTTATCCGAATCTTGCGGAATCTATCAGTGACAGTCACCGTACAGTCCGGTTTCTTCGTTAGTAAGTATCGCATATCGGGTCTGGGAGATGGAAATGGTCAGACCCCTAATAATCCTGATAAGTCGTGCTGATGTAAAAATCATAACTACCTGAGAAACCACTGATAACACCTATCAATAAATCTAATCTGCCTTGGCCAAGAACTTATGGTTATAGTCAATCATGCACAGTGTGACATCAGCTCCCTATACCGGAAGAGACGAATCATTTTGATCGCTTATTGCCTCCATGTGTTCCGGGACTGTACCCAACTAAAACATGTTTGCACAACTCTTTAAAGCTGTGGTTTGGTAGTAATCAAAGTACAGTAGGAACATACAGAAGACACCATGACGATCTCAGGTCTACAGACTATCCTGTACTCATATCTCTAGAGAACTGCTATCTGACGATAGGTATAATCCCATCTAGGAGTTCTATGGTGAGTCTGTCCAGTGAAACTCATTCATCTAATGAGCACATGTATACAATTTTTAGTATCAAACACTAATAGTTATGGGATCAACCATCGCCCCGATCAGGGTCAAGAAACGTATACACTAGTCTATTCTAGAATATCGATGTCCAGCCTCGATACTTCCCTGACTAGAGACATTTAAGAATGTGCTTATGGACTACCCAGGCCCCACTAGTATGATCCTTATCATAATCCTGGTAGTCAAGAAAAGATCCTATGAGTTTTATCATTATGTATTAGCGACACGTGATATCGAGTAAAACATATACACATAAATGATAAAAACAAGACAAATAGCATACTATCATCTCAAGTAAGATTGTTCTCTCTGTATAGGTCCTCATACAATTACAATAATTGCCTTGAGTGCACCTGCATCCAATAAGAATAAATATAGAAGCAAGTATACTTTGGTTAAGAAGTTGTCGATCAATAGGGAATGAAGGTCAGGTTCGAAAAAAGTTAGCAAAATATCTAATTACAAATAAATATAAATGTCAAAGGCCCAATTATAATGGTTTGGAGTGCGTGAGGGCGGGTCGGATTCTTGCACAGTCAGATCAATTTACTGGTTCAGACGAACAAGTTTAGACCTTTGACCGTAGTCCAAGGTCGACCTGAAAATTTTGTAAGTCCGTTTAAACAACAAATTCGTGGGTATTTTATTATGGTACAAACCCAATGTTTTTTGGATGGGTCGGATTTAGGTTTAAATCTGGCCAATTTTCACCCTCCATGGGAAAGGATTTCTCTCACACGAAAAAGGTCAAAAAAAAAAGAAGGAAAATTATAATGGAAAAGTTACACATATAAGCCATAAATTGTGACATCCATAAGAAAGTTTATAATTTTCTTAAATATATTCTATTTTAAGATTATGGTATTCAACAAAGACTGAAGCCTAAACAAAACGTACAACAACTATTTCTCCATGGAAAATTCTAATAGTTATTTTTCACACGCATAGCACGTGCCGAGATGTATTATCAATGCTTTTGGGGTAAATTCTTGAATCCTCTTGATGTGTGCGTTTTGTGCTTGTGTGTGATGTGTACGTAAATGCGTTCTGTGCATAGGCTAAAACTTACGGGCCAGTGCAAAAAAAAACATGAAAGAATACGGATTAATTATATATTTTTTGTCCGTTCAGATGGGTCACGTGTTCCTCAGCCATGGCGCTGTACCCGCTGATTAAAAAAACCTTTTTTATTAATAAAAAATATAAAAGGAAAGATTTTAGATGAAGTCACTCCCCAATTGAAATGCTCGCTTTTGTCCTGGATCGAAGCGGGTCGAGCACGGGGACGAGCTCGGACCCCCACAAACTATCCGATCCGATATATATTACATAATGCCAAACACCAACAAGTACCAATAGTAGCAACCCACGCCACAAGAATAGGAGGAAAGCGAAATTTTGAGGCGTTTTAGCTCCCCATATTCAATGTGTGTGTTGTGTTATAAACACCTGATGCAGTTGCACACATTGACTGTGTTCGATTTTAAAGCCTTCATGATCTTTTTTTTTGTTCGAAAACTTTGAAAGCTTGACAAGAGGGTTTCTTCTCGTTAACAATTTTCGGTGCGGGACGAGACTTTTAACATCTCTTTGATTATTTTAGGTTCTAGCGGACTTTTCCACCTGAATGCTGGACATGCCTTTAGATGCATTTTTTTGGTTTTGCTGAAAGAACGATTTCTCATGGAGTTTTTTTTTCCACAAGTGAGCATGATGCCCCGTGTGCATCCACCTTTTTGAGAGTGTGCTTCTGGAGTGGGTTTACCCTCCAGTTAGCAGACAGCATGAATTTCCCTGTTGATACTGGTTTTCGACCCATTTCTTGAAGACATAACAATCTTCGATTGGTGGCTCACCATTCTGTGATACAAGCAGTAGTTAGGGTTGTTGACGTCGCCGAGTTGCGGAAGACGCCGTGGGTCTGGCAATACGATGAGTTTGTTACGCATTACCAATTCGAACAGTCTTCTCGTCTTGTCGCGGGAAAACGAGTAAGCGTGTTCTAGTCTTTCCTCCAAGGATGGGCGCGGACACGCGTTGTTTTGGCGAGCAGCTGGTTTTAGGTCACTTATTCATTGTTGTGTATTGGGAACAAAGGCCACTTTCACTTTACCCTTGCTATTTCGAGGGTTTTTATTTGAGGAGGAATGCTCGTGGCCCATCTGGTCCATTTGAGCCAGTTTATCTATCAGGGCCTGAAAAGTTGTTAGTTTGAAGAATGTCATGAACTAGGTGCTCATAACATAATTTTGCATTATTATATTACCCATTCTTATTCATTTTACAAATAAACAGGTGCTTTTGATCCATATCTGCTACATAGTTGCAGGTTACATGTTCTCTGAACAAAACAGTGAAAATGATGAAAAGACGATACAAAAGTGAGACTGCGACCAACAAATGGAAGAATCTTGATCACGCCTACAGTTTGAAGAATAAACGAAGATGAATGGACAATTTCACAAAGCAAAAAGGCAGCGCAGGGTTCAAGACTTCGACACGAAGCAAACGGTAAAAGTCCACGACATTATGCACTGTGGAAATCTAGAAGAAAACTAGAAGACAATTTGAGAAACCAAGTGAAGAAACAAGTACCCAAATGCAACTAGACCAAGACCAGAAAAAAATGAACCAACAACCCTACAATATGGCCGCGGATCCGCGGCCAAACATGGCTTTTGGCCGCGGAACCGCGGCCATAATGAGCCCGTGTTGGTGCAAAATTAAACAGTTGGCGGTGCGTTGACTAGTCTTCTTAGGGGTAATTTTGTAAATGCAGATATGTATCGAATGTAACCCTAGGATTTCTATGATCTATATATAGAAGCCCTAAACCTCTTTTTGAGGTATGCCTCTTCTTGTGCCTCATTTTTATTTATCAAATTCAGATTTCAATTCCTGTAATGTATGAAGAGTGCATCAAATAAAAAGTAGGAAGTAAGTTTTTCCTTTCATTACCCTAGTTAATTTTCCTTTCTGCCCTAGTTAAATTTTATTAATCTGCCCTAATTTAGATTTTATTTATCTGCCGTAAATTAGATAACTAGATTATTAAAAACAATCATAAAAAAATGAAATCTTTTAATTCCCTAATGAGTGAGTAGTTCCTCACTTGTTAGGGTTAGGAATAGGAGAGGTTTGAGAGATGAAAATCTCTCACCCCTTTCTTGCCCATCACATATTTTTATAGGACTCCATGCATACATACACACACCGCTCACTACGGCACCCTATCCCAAGAGGTAGCGGTGATACCGTAGTTTAAAAGACCGGTTGTATATGTTTTCCATGGAGGTTAGGGTAAGAATTAAGAAAGGAAGGACAAGAACCTAGAGGAAGAAACCTAGTTTCTTCCCGATGGTACTAATCCACTTTATTAATTATTACCATAAAACTTAAATAGATCTTAATTAGGGCATAGAAAGCGGTGAGGAATATTGACTTTCCAAACTTAACCTAAACCTAACCCTAGCAAGATTTTAATCCTAATCAACTCATTTCAGTTTTCATTGATAATCCAATCCACCACAATCGGAATTAACTAGTTAGAACGAAAAGAAAATACACAAAATCCCTGTGGACCGACCCGTACTCACCGGCTAGTGATTGAATTATTTTCTGATGTGTAAATGTAAAAGTATCAACTCAAATAGTCCTCTATTTCGGTGCCATTTGATTGATCGTAAAATGCGAGACTGAGTAAGTAAATCAAATCGATAAGAGTCTCTTTGTGTCGGTAATTTGAAAATTGAATAAGGTTCACAATCAAAAAATTATATTTGACCGCAATCAACTACGGTGTCAGTTGTAGATCGTAAACGAGTGCGGATTGTCCACAGGGATTGTGCGATTCGTTTTTATATTTGTTTTGTTTGAATTGAAAAGTTAATCGAAAAGAAAAGAAAACATGATTCAAGAATTTATCGATTGATTCAGGTGTCACGAGTTTAATCAAGAATCAAGAAAATGATAAACAATCGAGAATCAGGATTTCGATAATATTTTTCCAACCAAAATGTCAAGAATCTAAATGAGGCTCGTGGGAATCGATCGGATCTATAGACGTGATGTAATTTCAAGATTTCGTGTTCTTGTCCTTCGAAGGATTGATACTAGATCGACGAGAGTTAGGGCTTTCTTGATGAGACTAGGGTTTCATCCTTTAACCCTTGTTCTTTCGTTGATATCATTCACACTCTAGCCTCTAGCAATTTCAAGAAACGATCGTAACTCCCTAATCTCGAGCGATATCAATCAAGAAAGTATCGCAACGAATTGGGTTGTCGATTCTTGATCTTGCTAGGGTTTACAAAACTCGTAGGATTCTGATTGAAATAATTAAAGTTAACCGCAATCAAGACGGTGTCGCTATGCAGCTAGCCGGTTGAGCACGGGTCGATCCACAGGGAGATGGTTGTATGTCCTTTCTTGTCTTAGACGAGTCAATAAAGAATTTGTGTATGTTTGTTCGAGACTATCCTATGTGTAATATTTGCAAGTATAAAGTTGTTAAGAAAAAGATACGAGATTATAAGCTAAAGAAATCCGTACTCAAAACTTTTGAGCCGAATCTTGACCAATTGAAGCTAGAGCAATCGGTAACAACGTGGATTAGGGGATTTAAGCGCGGTATTCGTAGAATACGGCTTATTTACCCTTGTCCTTCCGTTCTTGTCTCTTGCTTTCGCTTCCGGCCAAACCGAACGCAACCGGTCGCGGTTAGGAATCACCGTTACCTTGTCAGGGTACGGTGCCTAACGGAGCGCTTGCGTATGGTTTGGGCGGAGTTCAATGGAAAATACGGGAAAAGGAAATGGGCAAAGAAACGTTAACTTATAATACCGTATTATTTCTTAACAACGACAATTACATTCATTCACAAGAAAGAACCAAAAAGAGAGAACAAAAAGAAAAGAACAAAGAAAAGAAAAGATTACAAGTAATTAAGTGCATGAATAAAATTGCAAGAAAGTAAAGCAAGATAATAATAAGAGAGTAATAAAAAGCGATAAAAAGAACAAGAAACTAGAACTCAAGACAAGCATGTGATCAATAGCCAACCCTTAAACTTGCAAGCTCAATCAAGAGGTTGCAAGATTAAGGGAAAGGTAGAGAACGCATATGAAATGAAGCGCTAATTCCATAAGAAAAATACGACCCTTGAGATCAATAACTAACCCTTAACCATTCAAGCTTAATGAAGAGGTTGAATGATTAAGAGAAAGCAAGAATCTCAAGGGGAAGAAGAAACAAAAGAGAATGATACAAAAAGCCCTCATCTTCATTGATCTCCCACTCAAAAAGCTCTCACTACAATTTTCATGGAAAAAGAATGAAGAAGAAGAAGAAAAAGACTAAATCCTAAAAAGAAAGAAGAACAAAAGAATCCAAAGAATGACCCTTTGGCCTTGCTCAGATCTGCTGTATTTATAGGCAGGAGAATGGAGTTCTAGGGCAACCAGCAGCCATAAAATGAAACACCCAAAATACCCCCAAAAAACGACAAAATGAAGCCTCAGTACGGCCGCGTTTCCGCGGCCAATACCCCCTATTGGCCGCGGAAACGCGGCCATATGGTGGAGTTGGTTGGTCAATTTTGGTGTGCTTCCCTGGTCTTGTGTCCCCTGATGTCTGGTACATGTATTTTATGATAATCTTTCCAGAATATTAGCAGAATTCCTTGTCCAAGATTGCACACTTCTCTTTACTTTTGACTTTATCTCTCTCGAGCTCCGCGCACCCATTGATTCTTGTGCAGCCCCTCTCGTGCTTTGTGCATGTCCGAGACACGAATGACCACTGTCATATGTCTTGTCCCTGGGACCGGTATGCAGCACTGGACGGATATGGATGACTGGAACCCGGCTTTTTTCTGTTGTCAACAGATGTTCTGTATTTGGTGTAACTGTGGAGATTTTGTCTTGAATTGCAATATTTGTACTGGAAACCTGTATTCTGTAAATATGTAACAAACACGGATTAAAAGCACCTACCTATAAACAACCGAGCGTAAGAATGGGCGGTATAAAATGCAGTATTCTGGTATGAACAGATTCAAGAATCGATTTATGATATATTACATCATCATTCTATTGATCGTCTCGACTCCTCGACGAGCGGAGTATTACTCAAATATCACAACAAGAATTACAACTAGAAATTATATTGAATCATGATGTAAGAATTTAAAGAAAACAAGATAAAAGAATATCACCTTTTATTTATATCAACAATTTGATTACAGTCGCTCAAGAACTACAAGAGGAAGAATTAAATTGTCGACTTGGCTTTGCTCGGCTCCGTGAGTCGCGGATCGGCTTGGACCACTTGCTCTGTTGAAGACCGGCTCCGCTCCTAAAAGGTTGCAAGGCTTCTTGCTTGAATGGGTACTCGGGATCTTGGCTTTTGATTGGAATTAGGGTTAGGGTTTCACACAAGTCCTCTCACTAGACTTGTGGAAGAAGAAGATGAAGAAAGAGATAGAATGGCTCTAAAATGAACTAATGGATTGATTTTTCCAAGATATTCAATTATTGGATCCTTCAAGTGAGCCTAGGGTCTTATTTATAGAACACCCAAACCCTAAGGCTTTGAGTTCCCTCCAAAAGTTTGTTGAAATACTTCTAGAAGTAGTTTGTTAGGCTTAGCTTAGGGTTTAAGCTAGGGTTTAGGGAGAAGTTTCTAGAATACAAGGCTTAGTTTAGTGTAGGAACAAGGGTTTGCTGATCTGGCAGAAGTCTCTGGAGTCTTCTGGAAGTTGACATGTCTCTTTTGAAGTCTGGACCCAGAGATGTGGATTTTGCACCAAATTTAGGAAGCTAATTCCTTGGACCCACCGCGGATCCGCGGCGCAAGCAGGCTCCTGCCGCGGATCCGTAGCTCTTTGTGGGGCTTGGGCCTTGATCTTTTTGGTGTAGCCTTGGGATGCCATTTGAAGCTTAATCCGATGTGTTGATTTGTATTTTTCCTTTTGGATTGATACCAGAACTGAAATCATTGAGTTGGCGTAACGTTTTAGCTGTGCCCTGTAAATTTTGGCCTTTCTGCTGGATTTCCTGCACAGATCTCAAAACAAGTGTTGCGCAAATGTAGGGATGATGCGATGCCATGAAATGCAGTCAATTTCCTTTACAGTGTCGGTTTTAGAGTCTAATACATGTAATCTGATATTTTGCGACAGTTTTGCTAATATGTAAAATATGAATGCCGAACACTTCTATATGGATGCAAATGATGAGGAAATTGCCGGCTAAAATATACAATATTTTCGACTAATCAAATTCCCCCAAACTTAATTTCGATCGTCTCGAGCGAACTGTTTTATTAAAAAGAGAAGGAGAAAATAAAGAAAGAGAAAAACTAACTAGCACACTTTCGTAGGCAACACGATTGCACTGAGCACGTGCAACAAGCCTTTAAACCTCTAGGTGTCCCTAGTAGGAGGAGTGTTGTCTCCTGAGGGTTTTCAGGTGATTGCACCCACAAAATCCAATAATAAAAGAAAGATCATGAATATTACATTTAAAGAAAAGAATTGTAAAAGAAAAGCCTTGAAAATTAGGGTTTCCAACTAAGCTAGCTTTTCGGTTGTCATGAGCCCTATTTTAATGATCATGAAAAGATGTCAGGAATCACGTCCTCCCTCAATAAAACATCGTCTTATTTTTCATTCCTATCTTTATTCCAAACATCGATCATATAACCCTGCGTGTGTGTAAAGGACATCCCTACATCCGGAGAATTCAATTCAAGCTATCATACTCTTGCCCATCAGCCTCAGTACTTTTTAATTAATGAATATTTAGATGAGATTGCTCACACACTTTCATGCGACCGTTAATACTTCTTGAGGTACTAACCGACCGATTACTCCTGTGCTTGCTTATTTGGTGTATTTTCCTCGTCTTGCACCACCTCAGGCATAGCAGTGACTCCCAGACCAGTTGGCCTTAGGACACTAGATGAAGAAACACCCTCACTATACATTTTTATTGCCCTTGGTGATAACAAAACCAGTGTCCATTTTTCTCACCACTTTATAAAAAAAATTTTATTCACTTTTTTTTTCTTTTATTTCCTTCATACTTTTGGCTTCAAGACAAGAGCATTTCAATGTATCCTCTACTATCCCAGGCTTTAAGACGTGTGTAAGTGCGAATAGCAGGGTAGCAACGTTCAAAATATTTGGCTTCCAGAATAGAAACTATTTTTCAGACTTATTTTTATCCTCAGATTAGTGACGTCCTTCATCTTACTAACCCTTGGGACAACGGCTCATAACTACTTATTACTAGTTCGTATAAGAAAACTTCTAATTTTCTTGGTTTTCTTAAATTTTTCTAATCTCATGGATGTAAATGTTCACTATCTAAATTTTCATTATCTTATTTATATACAAAAAAGTGTAAATATTAAAATTATTTCTATACTTGAAAAATTTTAAATTTTTATGGGTTTTGAATTCAATTTTTATAAATTTTTTTAAAAGAAATGTTTTGTGTTTATGCAGATGATATGCAAATGATGCAAAAATAAGCACAAACCTCCCCCAAACTTGTTTTCAACAGTGTCCTCACTGTTGCCGACAGCTATATCTACAAAACCTGTAAGTCTGGGAGTGATTATTAGTGGGGACAAAATATATAAGTGAAGAACTTCCCCCAAACTTATTCTTTTTACTCACCTTCATTCAAAAAGATGATGCAGTGATATACTGGATATGAAGGTGAGACGGAGGAATTTTAATCCAAATAAACTGGCTCTTGTAAGAACAAGAGCTCCTCCGTAGGGTCAGTGGAAAAATACGGCTTTAGTCTATGTCCATTTACTTTGAAAAGGTGCCATTTTTAACATTTTCAATCTCTACTGCCCCGTGCGGATATACAGACCGCACAACAAAAGGTCCCTTCCATCGAGATCGGAGTTTACCCGCGTGAAGGTGTAATCGTGAATCATAAAGAAGGACTTGTTGACCAGGTGAAAATGTTTTCCTCAAAATGTTTTTATTGTGAAAAACCTTAGTCCTATTCTTTATGATCACAGCGTTATCATAAGCTTCATCATGGAGTTCGCTTAGCTCATTAAGTTGCAGCTTCCGAAAGTTGCAAGTAAGGTTTAAATCAAAATTTATTTCTTTAATAGCCCACAATGCTTTATGCTCTATCTCGACGGGTAAATGACATGCTTTTCCAAACACTATCCTATATGGAGACATCCCTAGGTCGGTCTTATATGCAGTTCGGAATGCCCAAAGAGCATCCGCCAGTTTGGTCGACCGGTCTTTTCTATTTTTAGCAACAGTTTTCTCCAGGATAAGTTTGATGTCTGTTTGAGATTTCAGCCTGCCCGATTGTTTGGGGATGATAGGGTGTAGAAAGTCGGTGGTTGATTGAGTATTTCCGCATCAGAGTCTCGAAAGATCTGTTGCAGAAATGTGTCCCATTATCGCTAATGATAGCGCGTGGGTGTCCAAATCGCGAAAAGATATTCTCTTTCAAGAACTTAATGACAACTTTCCTGTCATTAGTGCGACATGGAATGGCTTCTACTCACTTTGAGACATAATCAACTGCCAGCAGTATGTACAAGTTCCCAAAGGAGTTGGGAAAAGGACCCATAAAATCTATGCCCCAAACATCGAATATTTCAACAACCAGAATGGGTTGCTGAGGCATTTCATTCCTCTGGGAGATTCTACCCGTATACTGACATTGTGTACAGGTTTTGCAATGCTCAAATGCGTCCTTGAATAAGGTCGGCCAATAAAATCCACATTGCAAAACCTTCTCCGCTGTCTTTCTAGGACCAAAGTGACCCCCACAGGTCTGATCATGACAAAAATAAAGAACACTCTTGAACTCTTCATTCGGGACACACCGGCGAATAATCTGATCAGGACAATATTTAAACAAATAGGGCTCGTCCCAGTAAAAGTGTTTTACTTGGGATAGAAAACGGTATTTGTCCTGTTTTGACCAATCGCTGGGTATAAGTCCCGTGGCATGATAGTTCACAATATCCCTGAACCATGGTTCATTGGATATGCTCAAGAGTTGTTCGTCAGGGAATGAATCATTGATCGGCAGGGTCACAGGGGAAGAAGAGATGCGTGAAAGATGGCCAGCTACTACGTTTTCACATCCTTTCTTATCTTTGATACAAGATCGAATTCTTGTAATAGTAGGATCCAACGTATTAGTCGACCTTTTGCATCTTTCTTCGCCAGAAGATGTTTTAAAGCGGAATGGTCAGTATACACAACTATAGGTGAGCCAATTAAGTAAGGCCTGAATTTTTCTAATGCAAATACAACCGCTAAGAGTTCTTTTTCTGTGGTTGTATAATTGATTTGCGCATCATTCAGGGTCTTACTTGCATAGTAAATCACGTGTGGCATCTTTTCGATGTGCTGTCCTAAGACTGCACCTACTGCAAAATCAGATGCGTCACACATCAGCTCAAAGGGGTAGTCCCAGTTTGGTGATGATAAAACGGGGGCTGAAGTGAGTGAGTGTTTAAGTGAGTCGAAAGCTGTCTCGCAATTCGAGTCAAAATGGAAGGTCGTATCCTTGGCCAGGAGAAGAGTTAAAGGTCTAGCAATTTTGCTAAAGTCCTTAATGAATCTCCTATAAAAGCCCGCATGGCCAAGGAAAGATCAAATATCTTTGACGCTTTTGGGATGAAGAAGGTTTTGAATGACATCTATCTTAGCTCTATCAACCTCAATGCCTTTCTGTGAAATGACATGTCCAAGTACAATTCCTTCTTGGACCATAAAATGGCATTTTTCCTAGTTCAAAGTCAAGTTCTTCTCTTTGCAACGAGTAAGAACAGCGTCAAGATTCGCAAGGCAGTCGGAAAAAGAGTCTCCAAAAATCGAGAAGTCGTCCATAAAGATCTCCAAAAAATTCTCTACCATATCAGAGAATATCCCCATCATACACCGCTGAAAGGTAGTGGGAGCATTGCATAGCCCAAAGGGCATGCGACTGTAAGCAAAGGTACCAAAAGGACAAGTAAAAGTGGTTTTATCTTGATCCTTTTTGGCGACGGGGACCTGATTATAGCCTGAGTATCCGTCCATAAAACAATAATATTCTCGTCCCGCTAAGCGTTCCAGCATTTGATCAATGAATGGTAGAGGAAAATGATCTTTCCTCGTGGCAGCGTTAAGTTTTCTATAATCGATACATACACGCCACCCAGTTTGGGCGCGTGTCTGAATCAACTCATTCGCCTCATTGGTTATAACTGTGATGCCGGATTTCTTAGGAACGACATGTATAGGACTTACCCATTGGCTATCGGAGATGGGGTATATAATACCATTATCTAGGCATTTGACGATCTCTTTCATTACAGCTTCCTTCATGACGGGATTCAACCGTCTCTGTGGTTCTCGGGTTGGTCTGGCATCATCCATCACATGTATATGATGTTCAACTATCAAGGGACTAATCCCTTTGATGTCCGCCATACTCCAACCAAACACCTCTTTGTTAGATCTCAATACCGATAAAAGTGCATTCTCTTACTCTAATGCTAGAGAAGCGGATATTATAACCGGTAAAGACTCCTTCTCACCTAAATATGCATATTTCAGATGAGACGGTAAAATTTTGAGATCTAATTCAGGCGGAGAAATGATAGAAGGAGGGATCATTGAGTGATTTTTGGATTTACAAAGAAGCTCAGAGCCTATGAAAGATACAGACTCGGGTGGAGAAAAGTCAGAAGTGCGGGACTCAAGTGTAGGTAAAGTGTCCTCACTAAGATCTTGTGTAAAGTCAAACAGAGATGTGGTAATGTCATCGAGATCAGTAAAGCAAAGTTCCTCAGCTCCACAACTATCGGGAGTGATCTCATGGACAGAGCACACATCAAAAATATGAGCAGAGGGTTCTGATGGCTGACTTCCAACTTTGTAGATATTTAGTTCAATGGTCATATTTCCGAATGATAAGTTCATTGAACCGTTTCTACAATTTATAACAGCGTTGGAAGTGGCGAGGAAAGGAAGACCCAGAATCACCGGAATTTGGCCCCGGGGGTTTGCAACAGGATGTGTGTCGAGCACAATGAAGTCTACAGGGAAAACAAATTCCCCGACCTTTATCAATATATCCTCTAATTCACCCCTTGGTTTGGTGATAGATCGGTCTGCCATCTGGAGAGTGCAGTGAGCAGGTTTCAGCTCTCCAATCCCTAATTGCTCATAGACAGAATAAGGGAGTAGGTTAATGTTCCCCTCCGAACGGCGGCCGAGACGTTAGGACGTCCGTGCCTGAGGTTCGGGGCAGATGCTATTTGGTTTTATCCGTCTATCTCTCCGAAGATGCCAAGATGATTTATGGCACCGTGTATCGGAGGTTTAGACGGATGCGGCCGATGTAGCAGACTTCGTCAGATTCCCCCTCAGGGTGAGGGGTTTTTTGATTGTGGGGACACTCTTCCCTGCAGGCGCAAGCCCCTGCAGTTAATTACGCTACCGCATCGCGGTAACAACTTTCTCCTTCTCCAGAATTTCACTTCGTGTCGTGTGTGTTTGTTTTGTTTGTGGTTGCCCGTGGATTGTATACGGAGACTGAGTAATGCCGTCGCCCGTAGGACGTGGATTAGTCCAAATCCGTATTTACTTAGATTTGGGTTTGGTGTTTTTAGTTTAAGGATACGTTAGTCGCGTTGCGGCTAAGATCAACTTAAACATTCGTTAAGGATACGTTAGTCCTGTTTGAGACTAAGATCAACTTAACGTGATCGTTTAGATCCGACAAAAGAGCGTTTGGGCTCTATTGTTCCAGTTTGGGAGATTCATAGTCCAATTTGGGACTAAAGTCTGTTTGGAGGATACGTTAGCCATTTTTGAGGCTAAGATCGACTCAAACGTTTGTTAAGGATACGTTAGTCCAGTTTGAGACTAAGATCAACTTAACGGGACCGTTTAGATCCGACAAAAGAGCATTTGGGCTATATTGTGCCAGTTTAGGGACGTGGTGGTCCATAGCATTTATGGCCGTCGGGACCCGTCACCTCTCTGACGTCGTTGAAGAATTACAACGATAGGTGTCAGAGGAGTTCAGAGATGTACCCTTGAACCAGAGTTGATTTGGGGTTTTATCATTCATTTAAATGTCTAAGGATGCGCTAGCCGTGTTTGGGGCTAAGATCAACTTAAACGGGACCGTTTAGATCCGGCAAAAGAGCATTTGGAGGCTCTATTGTTCCAGTTTAGGGACGTAGTGGTCCACTTTCCAGTTTAGGGACGTGGTGGTCCATCGCCAGTTTAGGGACATGGTGGTCCAATATTAGTTTAGGGACGTTTCGCTCCGATATTAGTTTAGGGACGTTCCGGTCCGATATTAGTTTAAGGACGTTCCGGTCCGATGTTAGTTTATGGACATTTCGGTCCACGAGTTTAAAGACCCCGCAGTCCATATCGATGTGTGGTCGTTGGTACCCGTCACCTCTTTGACGTCGTTGAGGAATTACAACGACGGATGTCAAAGGAGTTCGGAGATGTACCCTCGAACCGGATGTAAATTGATTTAGAAGAGCAATTTTGCTCAGTCAATTTAATTTAAGGACTTATGGCCAAAATTGGGCTAAGTCCAGTTGAAATGTTCAACATTTTATTTGCTTTTGCATTGCATTTCTTTTTTTATTTTTATTTGGGCCTTGCCCAGAAAGGATGCAGAGCATCAATTTGTTTTGGGCTCTGCCCTTTTAGGAATGATGCAAGGCATCAATTTTATTTGGGCTCTGCCCTTGTATAAAGGATGCAAAGCATCAATTTATTTGGGCTCTGCCCATTTATTACCTTGCAATTTATTTTGGCCTGTCAGGTCATTTTGGTTTGGGCCTTGCCCTTTAGAAAATGCATTACATTTATCAAGCGCTTTGCGCCAATCAAAAAGCACAACAGTGCAAATTTATAAGTGCAAAGCACTATTAATTTGAGAATCTTTTAGATTCAAGAACCAATGGTTCATAAAAGAAGTGCAAAGCACTATTTGATTTCTTGATCTAATTTAGATCAAAGAATAACAAGTTTTTTCCTTTTTATTTCAAGAACCAAAGGTTCATAAAAGTGCAAAGCACTATTAATTTAAGAACCTTTTAGGTTCAAGAACCGATGGCTCATAAAACAAGGTTCATAAAACAAGTGCAAGGCACTATTTTTTAGATCTAAGAAAAAACCAGTTTTTCTTGTTTTTCTTATCTTAGAGAACCAAAAGTTCATAACAAGTGCAAGGCACTATTTTTATTTAGATCTAAGAAAAAACAAATTCTTCTTGTTTTTCTTATATCAGAGAACCAAAGGTTCATAGCAAGTGTAAGGCACTATTTTTATTTAGATCTAAGAAAAAACAAATTCTTCTTGTTTTTCTTATATCAGAGAACCAAAGGTTCATAGCAAGTGCAAGGCACTATTTTTATTTATTTATTTATCTGAGAACCAGAGGTTCATAGCAAGTGCAAGGCACTATCTGTTGTGCGCACGTGCGTTGCACGTGGTGCCGCATGGCGGGCATACGTGCGTTGCACGTGGTGCACATGCGCATTATGAGGAGAATCAAAGCTTCTATATATGGAGAACAAGCTCCTTTTAATATTATTAAATATTCTCATGTGGTGCGCACGTGCGTTGCACGTAGTGCCGCATGGCAGGCACACGTGCGTTGCACGTAGCGCACATGGCACTTGCGCATATGCGCATTATGGAGGAGCATGCTCCTATCTTGGAGAACTAAGCTCCTTTGAGTATTGAATCCTTTGAGGATTTTTACTCTACCTTTCTAAGAGGTATGCCCTCTTATTTATATGGGAGTGGTAGAGAAGCCATCTCTCCTTTTCCCGATGTGGGACTAAAAAATGTATTCCCCATGTAGTAGAGCATTACTTTAGATTACACGTGTATAACACATTTGCTCATAACTTTTGATCTCGGATGAATTATGAGGCCCATAATATATCAAATCGAAGGTCTTTTCGAGATGCTTTCAATATCATCAGAATTTAGCTGTTTTTCATTCCGGAGTTTGTCAAAATACAGCTCGGAAAATACTGGTTCGTATCTTCTTCCTTAAATCACATGTGCATTGACATTTGCTCATAACTTTTGATCCCGGATGAATTATGAGGCCCATAATATATCAAATCGAAGGTCTTTTCGAGACGCTTTCAATACAATCAGAATTTATCCGTTTCTCCTTCGGGAGTTTGTCAAAAAACAGCCCGGAAGATACTGGTTCGTATTTCCTTAAGCGTATCGCTGCCATTTGATACCTTGGACTCTTTTGCGCAGAAATTTTTGGCGGGAACAAATGCCCCCCACTGCTTTGCCCACGTAAGTATGTACGTGGGTGAAGTAGTGCAGAGTTATGCATGGCGTATGACCAGTTTTGGGTTGATGTATCACTTTCAGAATCTTGATCTGAGAAGATAACGAGCGGACACATGCGTCGTCATTTATCATTGACTCAAATCTCAACTCTTAAGGGATATAGTTCCAACCCTTAACTCCATGAGCCGCATCCTTCTATTTCTTTTTTTGTCTCACTCTGGCGTGGAGTAGTTCATACGCTTATGAGTAAGTTCTCCATTTCAGTGGCATGTAGCTTTGGCAAGTGTGGCCCGTAGATGGTCGGCCCATCTTGACTTCTTTGCAGGGCAGTGATGGCTTATGAGACAGGGGTAGGATCTGCCACCTAAGGCTTTTCAACTTTACGAGCCGTGAGCGTCTCATAAAGACTTTTCTCCCTACGAGTCGTGAGGATCTCGTAGGTGTATTTTCTCCTTGGGAATCGTGAGGATTCCTAAGTGTGTTTTCTCTTATAAGTCGTAAGGATCCTATAAGAGAGTTTTCCCTCTTACGAGTCGAGAGGACCCGTAAGCGGTTGTTTCCCTCCTTATCGAGATTCGACTTTGGAGAGTGTGACCCGTGGATAGTATGCAAGAGACCGTTTTGGGCCGACTTGCAGGGTCCCAGTGCTTAGGAACAGGTTTTTTAATCCCTACTGCCTAAGGCTTTATCTCACGAGTCGAGACGCATCGAGAAAATCTCGCAAAGACATCAATTTCCTCACGAGTCGAAACGGATCGAGCAGATCTCGCAAGAACATCTTAACGTCGCATTTAACCTCTGCTCTTTACGACAGAAGCCCGTTAAGGTTGGTGGTACTTAGGGTTTTGGCCATCGTACCGTCGCATAAGCTGATATAGTCCTCGATAGGCAATCGTGCTGTTCGAGTAGCCCTGCGACTGCCGTGTCTCTGATCCCTTCGGGGGCTGGAAAAGACGTCTTCAAGCAATCCTCCTTGGCAGTTTGACCGTCAGAAGAGCAAGCGCTAGGAATTTGCCATGCCGCTTTTTACTTGAGGTTAGGCTCATTTTGGAGAGCCCCGATGAGTCATAACCACTCCACGCTGGTGTGGGGATGATCTCCGATAGTCTTTCGGGCTTTATATGAGTTGCCGTTAAGACCCTGAAGCTAGGAATTTGGCCTTTGCTTCGTTTGCTGGCATTGCGTCTGCTGTATCGAGACGAATGTTGCGGTGGGAACTAGGGATTTTGCCGTGGCTCCGTTTGTTTGATGACGTTACGTCTGCTGTGTCGAGACGAACGTTGGGGTGACATCTCGTCTGCTGTATCGAGACGGACGTCGAAGTGGTGACCACTCCACACTGGTGCGAGATGATCTCCGATTGTCTTTCCGGTTTTATATGACTTGCCGTTAAGACCATGAAGCTAGGAATTTAGCCTTCGCTTCGTTTGCTGGCATTGCGTCCTCTGTATCGAGACGAATGTCGTGGTTGTCTCTAGGTTACTGGTGAACCGTCGAGGTTTGGAACTAGGGATTTTGCCGTGGCTCCATTTGTTTAATGACGTTGCGTCTGCTGTGTCGAGACGAACATTGGGGTGACATCTCGTCTATTGTATCGAGACGGACGTCGAAGTAGTGACCACTCTGTGCTGGTGCAAGATGATCTCCGGTTGTCTTTCCGGTTTTATATGAGTTACCGTCAAGACGTCGAAGCTAGGAATGTGGCCTTCGCTTCGTTTGCTTTGGTGTGTCCAAATCCTGTTGGAGGACGAACGCTGGGGTTAACATTTCGTCTGCTGTATCGAGACGAACGTCAAGGTGGTGACCACTCTGTGCTGATGCGAGATGATCTTCGATTGTCTTTCCGGTTTTATGTGAGTTACCGTAAAGACATTGAAGCTAGGAATGTGGCCTTCGCTTCATTTGCCTTGTCATGTCTGAATCCCTGCTGGAGGAAGAACGCTGGGGTCGACATCTCGTCTGCTGTATCGAGACGGATGTCGAGGTGGTGACCACTCTGTGCTGGTGCGAGATGATCTCCGATTGTCTTTCCGGTTTTATGTGAGTTACCGTAAAGACGTTGAAGCTAGGAATTTGGCCTTCGCTTCGTTTGCTTTGGCGCGTCCGAATCCTGTTGAGGGAAGAACGCTGGGGTTGACATTTCGTCTGCTGTATCGAGACGAACGTCAAGGTGGTGACCACTCTGTGCTGATGCGAGATGGTCTCCTATTGTCTTTCCGGTTTTATGTGAGTTACCGTAAAGACGTTGAAGCTAGGAATGTGGCCTTCGCTTCGTTTGCTTTGGCGCGTCCGAATCCTGTTGGGGGAAGAACACTGGGGTTGACATTTCGTCTACTGTATCGAGACGAACGTCAAGGTGGTGACCACCCTGTGCTGATGCGAGATGGTCTCCTATTGTCTTTCCGGTTTTATGTGAGTTACCGTAAAGACGTTGAAGCTAGGAATGTGGCCTTCGCTTCATTTTCTTACACTGCGTCTGGTGTATTGAGACGAATGTTGAGGTGGAGCTGGGATTTTGCCATTACTCCGCTTTGTTTCGACCGTGAGGTCTTTTGTTGACGTTGCATGTACACCCCGCTGGGCTGTGAAGGAACGCCGTTGTTGACATTGCGTCTTTTGTAACGAGACGAATGCTAAGGTGGAGTTGGGATTTTGCCGTTACTCCACTTTGTTTCGACCGTGAGGTCTTTTGTTGACGTTGCATCTGCCTCCAGCTGGACTGCGGAGGAACGCTGTTGTTGACATTGCGTCTACTGTATCGAGACGAATGCTGAGGTGAAGCTAGGATTTTTTCCATTGCTCCGCTTGATGGTGTAACATCTGTGTCCTGTTGGAATGAGGAGGCACACCGTTGTTGGTCTCCAGGCTGTAGACGTGGCCATTGAGATTTGGAACTAGGGACTTTGTCATGGTTCCGTTTCGTTGCGATTCTGAGGTCAGTTGTTGACGTCATGTCTGCATCTGGTTGGAGTAAGGAGAAACGCTGTTGGTGGTCTCTAAGTTGTCGATGTTGACGTCGAGACCCTGAAGCTCAGGATCTTCATTTGCTTCATTTGTTGACATCGTGTCTGTAATATTGCGATAAATGTCGAGATTTTCTCTAGGTTGTCTATGAACCGTCGAGATTTGGCTTCGCTTTCTGATGGAGCCTGTTGGGAAGGTATGGTTCCCTCTTTATCTGCGCCCCTGGATTGTATACAGGGATCGATGTGATTTCACCTGTAGGGCAAAAAGTTTCATTCTTTCATTTTTTTTATTCTTTCCTCGATGCTCTATCATTTCAGCTTTTTATATCGCGAAAATCGCGATTGCCCAATCATTTCGGCTATTTTTCGCGGTGCCCAATCATTTCGGCTATTTTTTCTTTTTACTCGCTGTTTTTTATTGCGAGTTGCCCAATCATTTCGACTGTTTATTTTATTTTTACTCGCTGTTTTTTTATTGCGAGTTGCCCAATCATTTCGGCTATTTTTCTTTTTACTCGTGCATACATTTTTACTTGCTGATTTTGTTTGCAAGTTGCCCCATCATTTCGGCTATTTCGTATGCATTTTTTTTTTGGCTCGCTAATTTTTTTTTTCGCGAGTAGGGGATTTGGGATCTGATACCAATCTTGGCATCAGCATCGCTGCGACTGGGATATTGCCAGGAGCGAATCATCATTTGCCGTGAAAGGACTTGAAATTTGATATCGGTCTAGGCATCAGCATCGCTGCAACTGGGATATTGCCAGGAGCGAATCATCATCTGCCATTGTCGATGTTGAACAAAGGTGGCTTAGTAAACAGGGTTAAGGGTCCTGTCGGCTAAGGCTTTTGACTTCATGAGCCGTAAGGGTCTCACAAAGATATTTCTCCCTACAAGTCGTGAGGATCTTGTAGGTGTGTTTTCTCCTTGGGAATCGTGAGGATTCCTAAGTGCATGTTCTTTTGTAAGTCGTAAGGATCTTACAAAAGGGTTTTCTCCTTATAAGTCGAGAGGACTTACAAGTGTTGTTTGCTGTACAAGCATATCCCTAGTCACGGATGGGACTTTGTTAAGGAAATATTTATTCGTGCCCGTGGATTGTATACAAGGGTCATTATGAGCCGCTTGTAGGGCAATGTCGAAAGTTGTGGGGGTTGCTTAAGCACAGATTTAGGCCTTTGTAACTTAAGACTTTCAAATCTTATGAGCCGTAAGGGTCCCACAAGAGAGTTCTCCTTACGAGTCGTGAGGATCTCGCAAGTGTATTTTCTCCTTAGGAATCGTGGGGATCCCTAAGTGTGTTGTTCCTTTGTGAGTCGTAAGGATCTCACGCAGGTGGTTTCTCCTTACAGGGTCGAGAGGACCCTATAAGTGTTTCTCAACGAGGTTGCGCCCTTTCGGGTTTTCACAAACATTCGCCGGTAGTCCTGCTGTTTTTACTCACGGAGCCCTTTCGGGTTTTCATCCGTGCCCATTTTGCTTGTGGACATACCGTTTTTTTTATTCTCTTTTTTATTCTTTTTTTTTTCCTTTTTTTTTTCTTTTTCTTTTTCTTCTTCCTTTTTTTTTAAATGAGGTCGCGTCCTTTCGGGTTTTCACGAACACTCGCCGGTAGCCCTGCTGTTTTTACTCACGGAGCCCCTTTCGGGTTTTCATCCGTGCCCATTTTGCTTGTGGACATACCGTTATTATTATTTTTTTATTTTTATTTTTATTTTTAACGTCAGCCTGAAGATGCTGCGGGTTGGGAGTAGTTTAACGACGTTTCGGTCATTTGCAAGTTTTTAGGACATTGCGGTCCATCATTAGTTTAAGGACATCTCGGTCCGTTGTTAGTTTAAGGACGTTTCGGTCCGTTATCCAGTTTTAGGACGTAGTGGTCCGTTAGGCTTTCTCTATGAATGAGCATGATGCCCCCGGCGTGTCCATATTTTTCGGAGCATGCGGTTGTGGCGGGTTCACCTTCCAAATTTCGGACAACGCGAACTTGCCCTGTTGGTATTGGTCTTCAACCCAGTTCTTGAAGACGTAGCAATCCTCGATCAGATGACCTACCGTTTGGTGGTAAGGGCAATAATTAGGATTATTAATATCGTCTGGCCACAACGGACGTTTTGGACTCGGCAGATTGATGAGTCTGTCACACACTGCCAGCTCGAACAGTCCCCTTGTTTTATCTTGCGGAAACGAGTAAGGACGTTTCAACTTTTCTTGGAGGGATTGCCGCTTGTTGCTTTGGCAAGCAACTGGTCTAGGGTCACCTGATTGTTGGTGAGTGCTGGCGACGAGGGCCTTTTTTCCTTTTCCTTTGTTCTTCTTGTTCCGTCCCTTGCTTACGGGGTCGGGATTTTTTCCGAGTAGCATGCGATTGCATGGCTGAACGTTCTCGCAGCTTCTCAATTCCTTTATTTTTGAAATAGGTTCCCCGAGGGAAGAGTTGGGGGTAGCTTCTTCGTCAGAGTCGCTTCCAAAGGTGATAATTTGTGATCCCTTGAAGTCGGCTATATGACAGTCGGCGGTGGCTCTTTTGCGCTCATCTATCGCATTTTTCCGATGTCCACAAGCTTCACACTTTGTTCTGTCGGAGTGTCGCTTTTGAGCGACGTACCCTTGCCACCAACAGTTAAAGGATTCGCAGTCTTCGGTAGGATGTATGATCTTCTGATGATATAAACAGAAGTTAGGGTGCATCTCTACCTCAGAGAAAGGATTTTCTTCAGAGGGCAGTAGCTTCATTCCTACTGATAGAGCTTTGGCGAACCGTTTCCTCGTCTTGAATTTGTTTTTACCCGCAATGTATGGCTTTTGATTTGGTGAGAATACCTTGGTTCTTTCCAGTATGGCCATTTCATGCTCTTGATTGGCTTTTGCTTTCAAACGAATTTCATTTAGGAAGGCATAGATCAACTTGTCTGATGGCCGCGGAATTTCTGTTTCAGGGTCCAGCCGCTCATCAAAGGATGAAGAATCAGTCATGACTTGCTCTCTACCGACGATCGAGCGCCATTGATTTCTCAGCGCAAGGATCCTCCTCATCATCCGTCAGTGAATGAGAAATCACATGACAAGTTGCTACGTAGTCTTTGGATTCGTTCGATAAGTTTTCTCCATCGTTTTCATCCTCGACGAAAGAACAAGTTGCCCCCGGCGTGTCCGTCTTCTTTGGAGAGTGCGGCTGTGGGGGGTTTACCTTCCAGCTTTCAGACAGCGCAAACTTGCCTTGCAGGTATTGATCCTCGATCCATCCCTTAAAGACGAAACAATCTTCAATTGGGTGACTTACCGTTTGGTGGTAAGGGCAATAATTGGGATTATTAAGATCGCCTGGCTGCGACAGACGCTTTGGACTCGGCAGATTGATGAGTCTGTTGCGCACTGCTAGCTCAAACAGTCTTCTCGTTTTATTCTGAGGAAACGAGTAAGGACGTCCTAGCCTCTCTTCGAGGGATGGGCGTGGACGCACGTTGTTTTGGCGAGCGACTGGCTTTGAGTTGCTCGACTGTTGCTGAGTATTGGCAACGAAGGTTGCCTTCCCTTTGCCCTTTTCATTCCAAGGCTTTGTCTTTGAAGAAGAAGGCCTATGGCCCATCTGGTCCATTTGGGCTAATTTGTCAATCAAGGCCTGGAAGGTGGTCGGCCTGAAGAACATCATGAATTGCGAGATGGTCGCCTGCGGATCGAGAGTGCCCACAAACATGCCTACCGCAGGTGCCTCTTCTATGCGTTGTTCGCATTTCGACCATAGGTTTCGCCATCGTGTTGCGTATTGGACCCACGTTTCTCCGGGCCTTATCCTGGCATTTATCAGTGCTGTAATCGGGGTGCGTTCACTAGCACTTGCGAATCTTTGTGTAAACAGCAGTTCCATCTCTGCAAATATTTTGACAGAGTCGTTAGGTAGCTCCGAATACCATTCAAAGGCTATTTCTGCTAAGCTGCCGACGAATTGACGTAGCAACAATTTGTCATCGCCTCCAGTATTGCCGCATAAGGCCCTGAATTGAGCGACGTGCTGATGCGGATTCCCTGTCCCTTTATATACATGGAATTTAGGGATCGTATATCCCGGCGGGTAACTAATTTGGTCATACCAGCCCGGGTAGGGTCGTCCGGTTCTAGCAATTTTCCCAGCCGCTTCATTTGCCTGGTGAGCTCGTATTTGCTGAGCTATATGGTCATCCAGTGCGGCCTTAGAAATGGTATCTTCCTTGGCAGCTAAAAGAGCCGAAGGAGTACTCGATGTCTCTCCTTTGTCATCTTCAAGGACAATCGGAGGATCTTCAGCAGGAGGATCTGGCTGTAACATCATCCCTACCATATCTTTGAAGAGGAGCGCCATCTGTTTCATGTTTGCCGCCTGCTCTGCAGCTTCTTTGTCCCTCTTTTCGAGGACTCTGCGTAAAAAGTCAGCGTCAGTTTCTTGTTCTTGACGCTCATCCGAAGACGTTTCAGAGCTTTCTTTTGGCTCAGTGAGTGCAGCCATTGTAGTCATCATTTCCTGATGCTTTTGCTGTTGCTCCTGGGCTTTCGTCACGGATCGGGTGAGCGGTCGGTGGCCTGTAGAAGTGCGGCTTTTCTCCTTTCCAGAAGCCATATAAACAGTGTGCACCACCATGCCCCCAGACTTGGGACGTTTGTGTTCGGCGCTTTTATACTTCGCCATGTTCACAGGGGCTTTTTGTGGCCTCCTTTTTTGAGTGATTGGAGTTAAGGGAGCCGTTGTAGTGGGCACCCAAGTAGCTTTTGCTTTTTGTGGTTTGACAGAGTAATCCTTCCCCTGCCGAACCTTCATCTTTTTCTGTCGTCGGAGGAAGTCTTGATCGATCACCGACTCTTGGACCTGTCGCCAGACTTTGTAAATTTTAGAGGACAGCCGTTGAGGGGGGCTGCTCTGACTTCTTCTCTGGAGTATTCTCCACAGGTGAAGGAGTTCGTTTCAACATCGCAGTAGGAGAGTTTCTGCGCACCTTGTTGAGCAGTTCAAAGCTGTTCTTGGTTGGAACAGCAGCATCGATCCTCACCATCGGAGCTGACGGAGTTATCCCAGAGGGGGAGTTGCCCCCAGCCTTCCTTACTCGACGCCAGTGGCGACGTCGGGCATGTCGTGCTGATGGAGTTGTTTCAGCTATAGGGGTGACCTCCTCATGCCCCCTGTGTTGGTCAGAATATACCGGTACCAGCTTTTTAAAGATCGACGTCCGTTGAACGGGGATGGCCAACCTGTCAGAAGCGGGCTTCCGAACATGGGAAACGACCCTGGTGACTTCGCCAAGAACGGGAGCTGGGATAGCTATCCGTTTCGGGATAACGCCTTCTGGTATGGCAGGCTTCTTCATGGGCCCGATGGAGCTCTGGCCTAATCCATTAAAACCTGAAGCAGTGGAGTTGGGCGACCTATTGAGAGGGGTCGCGGCAGTGGTAAGTCGATCGAAAACCGACTTCTTTGGAGCTTCTTGCAATGTCATTGGGGCGTTGAAGCTCATTGGTGGGAGCATGGTCCCGAAGAATAATCCAGTGGTGGCCTGAGTTACCTGCTCCACCGGCATTTTGAAAAGGGAGGCCGCTTGGGGCCCATAAGTCACTCCTCCAGCAATGACGGAGCGAGAGTTGTTGCTGCAGGCGATGCAGTTCGAAGCCATTGATCTTCTGTTTTCTGCACGGAGTAAGACACCAAATCTTAGTATCTTGAATCCACAGGCAATCACAGCAAACCGCGATTTGTTCGCGAACACGACACACGAAGTGTGGAGTGGAAAGAGGAAGAGGTCCCACCGGGCGTGCCAGAATCTGTTCCCCTCCGAACGGCGGCCGAGACGTTAGGACGTCCGTGCCTGAGGTTCGGGGCAGATGCTATTTGGTTTTATCCGTCTATCTCTCCGAAGATGCCAAGTTGATTTATGGCACCGTGTATCGGAGGTTTAGACGGATGCGGCTGATGTAGCAGACTTCGTCAGATTCCCCCTCAGGGTGAGGGGTTTTTTGATTGTGGGGACGCTCTTCCCTGCAGGCGCAAGCCCCTGCAGTTAATTACGCTACCGCATCGCGGTAACAACTTTCTCCTTCTCCAGAATTTCACTTCGTGTCGTGTGTGTTTGTTTTGTTTGTGGTTGCCCGTGGATTGTATACGGAGACTGAGTAATGTCGTCGCCCGTAGGACGTGGATTAGTCCAAATCCGTATTTACTTAGATTTGGGTTTGGTGTTTTTAGTTTAAGGATACGTTAGTCGCGTTGCGGCTAAGATCAACTTAAACATTCGTTAAGGATACGTTAGTCCTGTTTGAGACTAAGATCAACTTAACGTGATCGTTTAGATCCGACAAAAGAGCGTTTGGGCTCTATTGTTCCAGTTTGGGAGATTCATAGTCCAATTTGGGACTAAAGTCTGTTTGGAGGATACGTTAGCAATTTTTGAGGCTAAGATCGACTCAAACGTTTGTTAAGAATACGTTAGTCCAGTTTGAGACTAAGATCAACTTAACGGGACAGTTTAGATCCGACAAAAGAGCATTTGGGCTCTATTGTGCCAGTTTAGGGACGTGGTGGTCCATAGCATTTATGGCCGTCGGGACCCGTCACCTCTCTGACGTCGTTGAAGAATTACAACGATAGGTGTCAGAGGAGTTCAGAGATATACCCTTGAACCAGAGTTGATTTGGGGTTTTATCATTCATTTAAATGTCTAAGGATGCGCTAGCCGTGTTTGGGGCTAAGATCAACTTAAACGGGACCGTTTAGATCCGGCAAAAGAGCATTTGGAGGCTCTATTGTTCCAGTTTAGGGACGTAGTGGTCCACTTTCCAGTTTAGGGACGTGGTGGTCCATCGCCAGTTTAGGGACATGGTGGTCCAATATTAGTTTAGGGACGTTTCGGTCCGATATTAGTTTAGGGACGTTCCGGTCCGATGTTAGTTTAAGGACGTTCCAGTCCGATGTTAGTTTATGGACATTTCGGTCCACGAGTTTAAAGACCCCGCAGTCCATATCGATGTGTGGTCGTTGGGACCCGTCACCTCTTTGACGTCGTTGAGGAATTACAACGACGGATGTCAAAGGAGTTCGGAGATGTACCCTCGAACCGGATGTAAATTGATTTAGAAGAGCAATTTTGCTCAGTCAATTTAATTTAAGGACTTATGGCCAAAATTGGGCTAAGTCCAGTTGAAATGTTCAACATTTTATTTGCTTTTGCATTGCATTTCTTTTTTTATTTTTATTTGGGTCTTGCCCAGAAAGGATGCAGAGCATCAATTTGTTTTGAGCTCTGCCCTTTTAGGAATGATGCAAGGCATCAATTTTATTTGGGCTCTGCCCTTGTATAAAGGATGCAAAGCATCAATTTATTTGGGCTCTGCCCATTTATTACCTTGCAATTTATTTTGGCCTGTCAGGTCATTTTGGTTTGGGCCTTGCCCTTTAGAAAATGCATTGCATTTATCAAGCGCTTTGCGCCAATCAAAAAGCACAACAGTGCAAATTTATAAGTGCAAAGCACTATTAATTTGAGAATCTTTTAGATTCAAGAACCAATGGTTCATAAAAGAAGTGCAAAGCACTATTTGATTTCTTGATCTAATTTAGATCAAAGAATAACAAGTTTTTTCCTTTTTATTTCAAGAACCAAAGGTTCATAAAAGTGCAAAGCACTATTAATTTAAGAACATTTTAGGTTCAAGAACCGATGGTTCATAAAACAAGTGCAAGGCACTATTTTTTAGATCTAAGAAAAAACAAGTTTTTCTTGTTTTTCTTATCTTAGAGAACCAAAGGTTCATAACAAGTGCAAGGCACTATTTTTATTTAGATCTAAGAAAAAACAAATTCTTCTTGTTTTTCTTATATCAGAGAACCAAAGGTTCATAGCAAGTGCAAGACACTATTTTTATTTAGATCTAAGAAAAAACAAATTCTTCTTGTTTTTCTTATATCAGAGAACCAAAGGTTCATAGCAAGTGCAAGGCACTATTTTTATTTATTTATTTATCTGAGAACCAGAGGTTCATAGCAAGTGCAAGGCACTATCTGTTGTGCGCACGTGCGTTGCACGTGGTGCCGCATGGCGGGCATACGTGCGTTGCACGTGGCGCACATGCGCATTATGAGGAGAATCAAAGCTTCTATATATGGAGAACAAGCTCCTTTTAATATTATTAAATATTCTCATGTGGTGCGCACGTGCGTTGCACGTAGTGCCGCATGGCAGGCACACGTGCGTTGCACGTAGCGCACATGGCGCTTGCGCATATGCGCATTATGGAGGAGCATGCTCCTATCTTGGAGAACTAAGCTCCTTTGAGTATTGAATCCTTTGAGGATTTTTACTCTACCTTTCCAAGAGGTATGCCCTCTTATTTATATGGGAGTGGTAGAGAAGCCATCTCTCCTTTTCCCGATGTGGGACTAAAAAATGCATTCCCCATGTAGTAGAGCATTACTTTAGATTACACGTGTATAACACATTTGCTCATAACTTTTGATCTCGGATGAATTATGAGGCCCATAATATATCAAATCGAAGGCCTTTTCGAGATGCTTTCAATATCATCAGAATTTAGCTGTTTTTCATTCCGGAGTTTGTCAAAATACAGCTCGGAAAATACTGGTTCGCATCTTCTTCCTTAAATCACATGTGCATAGACATTTGCTCATAACTTTTGATCCCGGATGAATTATGAGGCCCATAATATATCAAATCGAAGGTCCTTTTGAGACGCTTTCAATACAATCAGAATTTATCCGTTTCTCCTTCGGGAGTTTGTCAAAAAACAGCCCGGAAGATACTGGTTCGTATTTCCTTAAGCGTATCGCTGCCATTTGATACCTTGGACTCTTTTGCGCAGAAATTTTTGGCGGGAACAGTTAACACTTGCGCCAAGGTCTAAAAGAGCACGATTTATGTTTTTACCCCCAATCGAAATCGATATTGTAGGACATCCTGGGTCCTTTCGTTTCTTTGGTAGCTGGGGAATAAAAGCAATGCTGATATTATTAGCCATAATGACCTTCTTCGGCACTTGGGTCTTCCTCTTCCTAGTGCACAAGTCCTTAAGAATTTTCGCATAAGCGGGGACTTGTTGAATTGCATTTAGGAGAGGGATATTGATGTTAACATGTTTGAACATTTCTAAAATTTTCTCCATATGAGGACTCGTTCTATTACCCCTTAACCGATTCGGGTAAGGAGCTTTCGCAATAAGCGCAGGGTCCATCATAGGAGAAGGAAGAGGGGGTAGACGAGATCCCAAAAGAGGTGTGGGGACCGTCTGTGGAGAACTATAAGGGTTGGGAGAAGGTGTCGAGCCTAGTGGGAAATGGAGAATAGGCTCGCGAGAAGGTGGTGTGGTGGAAGAAGAAGGATCAGAAGGAGAAGTGTGTATGTGTGGAAAGGTCTCAGCCGGGGTGTTGATATGATTTCCAATATCATCAACTTCTTCCCCAACATGGTTGTGCAGCACTCTTCACGATCTCAACGTTGTGATGGCATTTACATTGTAATGCCCAGGATTCTGTAGGGGTTGAGAGGGAAGTTTCCCTTTTTCTCTCGCACTCATTTCGGCTTTAAGGCGTGCGATTTCAGCTTCCATAGATCTGATACTCTCAGCTTGGGACGCTGAGTTTTTCTTTATCTCACTGACGGAAGATCTAACCTCAGTCGAAACCTCTATGAAATTTGATAAAAGTGATTTCATGGTTTGAGTGAATTGAGAGAATTCGTCAGAACATGACAACTGCATAGGATTAGACTGTGCAGGATTGTTGCCCTCGTTTTGAAAATTTTGTGGCTGATAGGGGTGCTGAGTGAGTTGAAGGGGTTGCTGTTGTGGTGGAGGAAGAGCCCTATGAAAATTATTCGTGTTTGGAACCGTGTTTTGAGATTGGTTTTGGTTCCAAGCGAAATTCGGGTGATTCCTCCAACCCTGATTGTACGTGGAAGAATATGGATCGTTTCGAGGTCTTTGGAATGCGGCATTAGAATGCTCGTGACCTTGAAACGCAGAGTTTAATGGACATTCTTCCGTTAAATGAGACGGATCAGAACAGCACCCACAAACAGTTTTGGGGAGCGACATTGGGTTTAGGGAGGCTGCAGAAAATTTGTGTTCCATAGCGTCGAGCTTCTTTTGCATTGCTGCCATCTCAGCTCGAACGCCTATGGACACATCTATTTGGTGTACGCCACCCCTATTCAATGGTTGGGTTCCACTCTCCCACTGTAGTGATTTTTCAGCGAACTCTTCTAAGTATTTCCAAGCTTCCCCATCATCCTTGGTTATAAAAGTACCTTGACACATGTTTTCAAGGCTCTGTTTAGTGCTTGGGTTAATGCCCTCATAAATGATTCGGCAAAGCTCCCATCTCGAGATGCCGTGATGAGGACACTGAACCAATAGATCCTTAAAACGTTCAAAGCATTTAGAGAATGGTTCAGTAGGGAGCTGGGCAAATTGATTCAGTTCGCTACGGATTCGAGCTGTCTTTTGTATTGGGTAAAATTTCTTAAGGAATGCATCGATGAATTCTTCCCAATTCGTAATAGAGTGTGTGGTAGTGTTATATAGCCACTTCTCGGGTATATCGCACAATGTAAATGGAAGAAGTCGTAGACGCATCGCATTCACTGAAAGTTGTGACGTACCCATCATTGCGCATATGTTTTCAAATTTGGTAATGAAAACGTAAGCGTCCTCAGTCTCGAGTCCATGGAATTTGGGTAAAAGATTGATATATTGGGGTTTAATCTCAAAGTTATCCCCATTGGCTGGTGGTGTGGATAAGTAGGTCGAAAGAGGACCTCGAATAGGGTAGCACCTCTCCTGGAGAGAGATGCGGGGTGGATTCTGCGCACCAACGGACGGCGGCAGATTAAGGTTAAAGAAGTTTGATGGATTCGGATGCATCGGTGTGGGTGTGGTAGTGGGTAAAGGAAAGGTAAATGGAGAAATATCGACTTCGGAATCGATAAAGGGTACGCGGACTAAACGGGCACTAGAATCCCGTGTCCAGCCTATCTTGTACTAAAAAGGGTTAGTACAAGTGGCAGCGTTGACTTATAATTAGGGGTAAATGAATGAATGCGGTGTTTGCTTTGAAAAAGGGACGGATTTTTTTGAAAAAATGATGCGACACAACAAATGCAGCACACAAACCCTAGAATCTAATGGTCACCTAGGTCCGGCTCTAGACCGCTCCTAACTGCCAGAAGACAAGTCGCGGGATAGAATCCTCCACTGCCACTTTGTTCCCCTGTGGCCAGGTAAGTGCCAGGTAAGTGGGAAGGTACGCCACTACGTAAGTAGTGGGCCTAATTAATAACCACTAACCTTCGACACACTTTCCTAGGCACCACAAGAAAACGCGGATAAGCAATGAATTACCCACGGCCTTCTTCTGTCCTATTTGAGCGCGACAGTCCTTAGAGTCATCTCTAGATTTCTTTTAGTTAATGTGGGTCAATGCGGATGCAAGTTTTGTGGTTTTTGGGGCCTAGGAAGGGTAATGAAATCCCCACCTAATTTGGATTTGGCCGTGCCCCTTAATTTCCGTATTTATAATGCAAACAACCAAGAAACAAAATCACGCACAAATTTAATTTTGCAATTTGCGAGCTGCTATTCTTTGCAAAGAATCCTGCAGAAAATTGTCAGTTGGAGCTAAAAAGAGGAGAGAGGAGAAGTCAAGAAAGTAAGTGAAGCAAAAAAATTTTTTTTAGAGATCCCCCAAGTCTGCCGCGGTTCCGCCGCAAT
This sequence comes from Agapanthus africanus, assembly GCA_030015575.1. Lineage (NCBI taxonomy): Eukaryota > Viridiplantae > Streptophyta > Magnoliopsida > Asparagales > Amaryllidaceae > Agapanthus > Agapanthus africanus. The sequence goes on from CM057341.1 coordinate 130,678,549, forward strand.
AGGCTCCTACTGCTGCCCTTCCGCGGTCTCTTGATGAGATCACTCCACCAAAATTTTTCAGGGAGCTAAAGTAGACTCCCTCAGCTCTCTGGTATTTTCCAAAATTTTTTACAAATTCCCAACAAGCTCCAGATCTCCTTGCAATGAAACACAATAAATTGTTTAAGGTTTGCACGAATTTTGATCTCAAAAATCATAATGAAATAAATCTTTCAATTCAAACTTTGATATAAAACGAATTAGCGTGTGATCCCCGGCAACGGCGCCATTTTGATTGAATTGTTTTTCTGGATTGTGTAAATGTAAAAGTATCAACTCAAATAGTCCTCTATTTCGGTGCCATTTGATTGATCGTAAAATGCGAGACTGAGTAAGTAAATCAAATCGATAAGAGTCTCTTTGTGTCGGTAATTAGAAAATTGAATAAGGTTCACAATCAAAAAATTATATTTGACCGCAATCAACTACGGTGTCAGTTGTAGATCGTAAGCGAGTGCGGATCGTTCACAGGGATTGTGCGATTCGTTTTTATATTTGCTTTGTTTGAATTGAAAAGTTAATCGAAAAGAAAAGAAAACATGATTCAAGAATTTATCGATTGATTCAGGTGTCACGAGTTTAATCAAGAATCAAGAAACTGATAAACAATCGAGAATCAGGGTTTCGATGATATTTCCAACCAAATGTCAAGAATCTAAATGAGGCTCGTAGGAATCGATCGGATCTATAGACGTGATGTAATTTCAAGATTTCGTGTTCTTGTCCTTCGAAGGATTGATACTAGATCGATGATGATCGACGAGAGTTAGGGCTTTCTTGATGAAACTAGGGTTTCATCGTTTAACCCTTGTTCTTTCGTTGATATCATTCACATTCTAGCCTCTAACAATTTCAAGAAACGATCGTAACTCCCCAATCTCGAGCGATATCAATCAAGAAAGTATCGCAACGAATTGGGTCGTCGATTCTTGATCTTGCTAGGGTTTACCAAACTCGTAGGATTCAAGAATCGATTGAAGATATATTACATCATCATTCTATTGATCGTCTCGACTCCTCGACGAGCGGAGTATTACTCAAACATCACAACAAGAATTACAACTAGAAATTTAGATTGAATCATGATGCAAGAATTTAAAGAAAACAAGATAAAAGAATATCACCTTTTATTTATATCAACAATTTGATTACAGTCGCTCAAGAACTACAAGAGGAAGAATTAAATTGTCGACTTGGCTTCGCTCGGCTCCGTGAGTCGCGAATCGTCTTGGACCACTTGCTCTGTTGAAGACCGGCTCGGCTCCTAAAAGGTTGCAAAGCTTCTTGCTTGAATGGGTACTCGGGATCTTGGCTTTTGATTGGAATTAGGGTTAGGGTTTCACACAAGTCCTCTCACTAGACTTGTGGAAAAGAAGATGAAAAAAGAGATAGAATGGCTCTAAAATGAACTAATGGATTGATTTTTCAAAGATCATTCAATTATTGGATCCTCTTTTTATATGTGAGCCTAGGGTCTTATTTATAGAACACTCAAACCCTAAGCCTTTGAGTTCCCTCCAAAAGTTTGTTGAAAGACTTCTAGAAGTAGTTTGTTAGGCTTAGCTTAGGATCTAAGCTAGGGTTTAGGAGAAGTTTCTAGAATACAAGGCTTAGTTTAGTGTATGAACAAGGGTTTGCTGATCTGGCAGAAGTCTCTGGAGTCTTCTGGAAGTTGACATGTCCTTTTGAAGTCTGGACCCAGAGATGAGGATTTTGCACCAAATTTGGGAAGCTAATTCCTTGGACCGCGGCGCAAGCAGGCTCCTGTCGCGGATCCGCGGCTCTTTGTGGGGCTTGGGCCTTGATCTTTTTGGTGTAGTCTTGGGATGTCATTTGAAGCTTAATCTGATGTGTTGATTTGTATTTTCCCTTTTGGATTGATACCAGAACTGAAATCATTGAGTTGGCGTAACGTTTTAGCTGTACCCTGTAAATTTTGGCCTTTCTGCTGGATTTCCTGCACAGATCTCAAAACAAGTGTTGCGCAAATGTAGGGATGATGCGATGCCATGAAATGCAGTCAATTTCCTTTATAGTGTCGGTTTTAGAGTCTAATACATGTAATCTGATATTTTGCGACAGTTTTGCTAATATGTAAAATATGAATGCCGAACACTTCTATATGGATGCAAATGATGAGGAAATTGCCGGCTAAAATATACAATATTTTCGACTAATCAGCTAGCTACCAAGCGACGCCGTTCTTGATTGCGGTTAAATATTCTTTGATTCATCTTTCGAAAGCGAAAGCGTATATAAAATCACATATCAATCAAATGGCGCCGTTGCCGGGGATGGCGTAGTTATTTTCTTTTTGTAATTTCGGGTTAATATAAAATTGAAAAATCATAAAAACTGAAAATAAAAAAAATATAAAAATAAAAAAAAATTATCATCTTGTTATTCTTTGAAGGGGTTTCTTTTGAATTGAGCGGGATCGACGAATGAATTCAGATCTGGAAAAATCCAGAGATCAAAACATAAAACAGAAGATCTGAACAACAGAGGAAAATCAGAACAGAGGAACAGAAGAAGTCTCGGGAACTGAACCGCACATACCACCGCGGAACCGTGGCAAGGAGGCACGTTTGGCGGCGGAAACGCGGTTGTGGGGTGACGTCAGTACGTGGAAAAATCGCTGTAAGTTTTCTTTTCTCTGTAACCCCTATTTCTCCTCTGTAAAATTTTCCTGCAGGATTCTTTGCGCAAAAACTTCTCCCATTCTCCAATAACTTGATCTTGTGCAGGATTCTTTACGCCGGTAAAAAAAAATTGTTTGCAAGTGATTGTATTTACTGCTTTGCATATTTAAATTGACTTTAAGGGCCTTAAACACCAATCCAGATTGGGTGGGGATTTCATTACCCTTCCCAGGACCCCAAAAATCACATAAAGTATATTGTATTGACCATCAAGTTAATTAAAAAAAGATTAAACTCGACCCTAAGGACTTCGCGCTCAATAGGATAAAGGAATAGTTGTAGGCATCAACCGTTGATCCTAACCTGACTTTGTGGTGCCTAGGCTAGACAGGTAGGGAAAAGTAACTTTATAAGGCCCGTCTCACGGTGATTCGTGAGCGGATCCCTCCTTTCTCTACTTGTGCTTACCTGGCTACAATTGGCGGTGAAGAGGCGGTTTGAGGTCCTCACAACTTGCCCTTTGGAACAGTTAGGAGCAGTCTAATTGACCTAAGTGACCCTAGATCTAGGCTTGATTATACATATTGTGATTGATTGAACGTGTGTCTAAGTTTTTTATTGAAAATCTTTTTGCCACTTGTCGCTAAGAAATCCATTGCACCCCACTTGCACCCACATTCTTTTTCTTCTCCTTCTTACATCATGGGTACCCCACCTCCCAAAACTCTTGCCAAACTTTGGTACCCTCATCCAAACATTGCTTCATACGCGAATTGTTTTGGTCGAATTACGAACGACCCCTCCATGCCCAAAATTTCTTAGAAAGATCGAATAGAAGCGTCTAGGAGAAACAGTTCGATGTCAACAATTTCAACCTTCACCACCTTCTTATGTTGATACTACTTTTTCAAGTTCTGTTGTAACTCCAAAACCCATGTCTATTGCTGAACATATTGAACAATCTCGTAACCGATCTTTCACTCCTTTCAACACTTCCAGTTCTTGGGATCAACAAGTCCATTCACCTTTTTATCCAAATGTTGATCATAGTTCTGTCCAACCATTCAATTCCTACCAGTCCTACCCGACTTTCGCACCTTCCCTAGACATTGCTTCTACACAGCCATTTGGAAGTTTCCAGAATCCAAACAATTTTGAATATTTTACTGAAACCCCTTCACAACCCATGTCTAGTCTGGAGCAGTCGTTGGAAGCTTACATTGCAGCGACAAACCAACAGATGAGGAATTTGGATGCGTCCATTACCGCCCTTATACAACCTAGTGACCCGGTAGCTTGTTTCCAACTAGCTCCAAAAATTCCAATGTATGATGAGGCGGTTGGAAAGATTGGGAATTTGAGTGGAGAGAGTGAGCTGTGCACCCTTCCAAATCAAATCTACCCATCATCAATTGAATTCCACAACTCTGGTTTTGAATGTCTATCAAGTGTCCCAAATTATTCACCAGTTGAAAATAAAACTTTTAATGAGTTGTGCGACTTTGTAGTGCTTGATTTGCCAGATTGTGAAGGGTCCCTTTCGAGTGAAACCATCACCAATCCTTTCGACCTCTACACCTCAAATCTAGAACCTGAATTGATAAATATCCATGCTTTTGATGAGGTGTCCGAAAAAATTGATTTTCATTTGATTGAGGATATTGACGCAGGGAATATTTTGGATGATGAACTCGCAGATTTGACTGAATTTTTCTCTCCAACTCATCATCCCGAGTCATTAAATGTTTCTCCCAAACTTCATATACGTCTTGATTTTGATGATAATTGCATGGATGGGATAACTTTTGAGAAGAATTATGAGGATAGTATTGAGGAGAGTATTGAGGATAGTATTGAGGATGAACCAGTTTTGTTTGGTGAGTCGGATTTTCTAATTCATCCTCCTGAACCTTTAACTGTTATACTTCCTAAATCACCCCGCTTCATCTGTTCCATCGTTCCGGCCACGCAAGAGATCACGCAGGAGGACTATGAGCTTGAAAAATTTCTGTTCGATCACAGCAATTTTGACGCCACTAGTGCGTTCTTCCTTGAATCTGACACAGTTCTCACGACCGATAACGATTATGAGTGTTTCACTTTTTCGGACGATTTTGAAGACTCACCGCCCGAGTTTGAGTCCTTTGAATTTTCAGATGAGTTAGTTGAACCATCAGACTCAGTTGCTTACAGTCATTTCAAACCATTGATGGAATCCTTCGAGTTCGAGACAGTTTCACCAATTTCACCTTCAATTGTTTCATCTCTGAAACTCAAACTCAAGCTGTTGCCGTATCACTTTACATACGCTTACTTAGATGAGAATGAGACCCTTCCTAAATCACTCCCTTTCGTCCTTTCCATCGTTTCGACCGCGCAAGAATCCGTTACGCTTCCATTTTCAATGGATGGTTTACCAAGTTCAACGTATCCATGTTTTCTCGCGAATCTTGAGTGATTTGACCCTATTTCTCGACGGGTTGATAGATTAGCACAATCGCTTTTAACACATCGGTCATCACAATTTGTGCTAATCTATTCACTCAATTTACACCCTCAAGTTCGTACTGCACTTCTTTCTCTTTTCCGCCATTCTTCTCCTAATATACCGAGACCATATTCCACCTTTCTTCCCATACGGTCTCATGTGCTTCTCATTTCTTTTCTCTACACTCCATTCTTTCACCAACCATACCATTATAACGATAAATTTTTTGAATGGTTGGTGCTAACCTTTGGCCTGTGCAAGGCCTTGTATAGCTTGATACTGTGTGTTTTCGCCCCCCTAACTCTAAACTTTAACGTTTAAACAGTGGAAACACTATTTCACTTAAGTTTGGGGGGACCTTTTTGTATATATTTTTGTTTTTTTTCAGTTAACAATAAAAAAATATAATTAAAAAATATAAACAGGGGATTGCCGACAATTTTGACCCTCTTGGTGTTGCCTGACAGTGAGGACACTGTCAAGTTTAAGTTTGGGGTGTACTCGGTAAGCTTTCTTTCTTCGCATTCATATGTATATTTTTGCATTTACATATTTATTTTAAAACCCATAAAAATTAAAAAAATTTAAATTATAAAAATTGAAAAATTCAATTTTGGCCATAATTGACTTAAGTTTAACAAGACGGTTAACTAGCTAAGAAAAACTAGATCCTAGACATAGTAAATTTAAAACCCTAAAAATAACCCTTCTTAAAATTTAACGGTAGAAAAATATATGTCTTTGTAGTTTACTTAGAAATAGACAAATTTTGAGTTCACTTCTTGGGCTAAAATCAAAATAATGGAAGAGTATTGATATTTTTATTAAAGTATAAGTCTGAAAAATAATTCCTAAGCTTAAGTCTAAATTCTGAAAATATATACCCTACAAATTGCACAAACACGATCCTTGAAACTTTAGAATAGTAGAAGAGACCTTGAAATGCTCTTGTATAAATTCCTTAGTATGAAGGAAATAAAATAAAAATACAAGTGTGAATAAAGAGATAAAAAAATGAACACTGGTTTTTGTAATTACTTAAGGCTGCATAAATAGAAAAAAAATTTAGCGAGGGTGCTTTATCACCTAGTGCCTTAGACCAACTGGTTTGAGGGTCACTGCTAAAGCCTTAGGTGTTACAAGACTAGGAATTACGCCTTAATGTGCAAACACATTTTGTAATCAGTCATTGGTATCTCAAGAAGTATTAACGGTCGCATGAAAAATGTGTGAGCAATTTCATCTAAAAATTCACCAACTAAAAGTACTTTGGATAATGGACAAGAGTATAATAGCTTGATTTGAATTTCCAAGTGTAGGGGTGATATATACACACACGTAGGGGTATGTGATTGAGATTTAGATGAGAGATAGGAATGAAATACAGGACTTATATCTTTAGTAGAGATGATAGAAATTCCTAAGTTGAGATGGAACCTTAGAAGGAAAACTTAAAAGATGCTAAAAGCTAAGTAAATTTACAAGAACATATATAATCTTAAGTTAAATAATAAGGAAGCGTGAAAAATACGGGTTGATAATTTCTGAGTTGAAAATAATAGAATTTCTTGTTAGAAAACCGAATTGGAGGATAAAAGTCAATAGGCCAAATTGATAGGATTTTGAGGGTAGTATCCGCTGAAAACCTCATGAGACAACACTCCTCCTACTAGGGACACCTAGAGGTTTAACGGCTTGTTGCACGAGCTCAGTGCAATCGCGTTTTCCTGCGAAAGTGAGGTTAGGCTTTTTCGAGAATAAACTAGTTTTGCTCGAGGACGAATAAAAGATAAGTTTGGGGGTATTTGTTCATAACATAATTTTGCATTATTATATTCCCCATTCTTATTCATTTTACAAATAAACAGGTGCTTTTGATCCATGTTTGCTACATAGTTGCAGGTTACAGGTTCTCGGAACAAAACAGTGAAAATGATGAAAAGACGATACAAAATAAAGACTACGACCAACAAATGGAAGAATCTTAATCACGCCTACAGTTTGAAGAATAAACGAAGATCAATGGACAATTTCACAAAGCAAAAAAGAAGCGCAAGGTTCAAGACTTCGACACGAAGCAAACGGTAAAAGTCCACGACATTATGCACTGTGGAAATCTGGAAGAAAACTAGAAGACAATCTGAGAAACCAAGTGAAGAAACAAATACCCAAATGCAACCAGACTAAGACCAGAAAAAAATGAACCAACAACACCACCATATGGCCGCGGATCCACGGCCAAACAGGGTTTTTGGCCGCGGTTCCGCGGCCATAATGAGCCCGTGTCGGTGCAAAATTAAACAGTTGGCGGTGCGTTGACTAGTCTTCTTAGAGGTAATTTTGTAAATGCAGATATGTATCGAATGTAACCCTAGGGTTTCTATGATCTATAAATAGAAGCCCTAAACTTCTTTTTGAGGTATGCCTCTTCTTGTGCCTCATTTTTATTTATCAAATTCAGATTTCAATTCCTGTAATGTATGTAGAGTGCATCAAATAAAAAGTAGGAAGTAAGTTTTTCCTTTCATTGCCCTAGTTAATTTTCCTTTCTGCCCTAGTTAATTTTTATTAATCTTCCCAAGTTTAGATTTTATTTATCTGCCGTAGATTAGATAAATAGGTTATTAAAAACAATCATAAAAAATGAAATCTTTTAATTCCCTAATGAATGAGTAGTTCCTCACTTGTTAGGGTTAGGAATAGGAGAGGTTTGAGAGATGAAAATCTCTCACCCCTTTCTTGCCCATCACATATTTTTATAGGACTCCATGCATACATACACACACCGCTCACTACGGCACCCTATCCCACGAGGTAGCGGTGATACCGTAGTTTAAAAGACCGGTTGTATATGTTTTCCATGGAGGTTAGGGTAAGAATTAAGAAAGGAAGGACAAGAACCTAGAGGAAGAAACCTAGTTTCTTCCCGATGGTACTAATCCACTTTATTAATTATTACCATAACACCTAAATAGATATTAATTAGGGCATAGAAAGCGGTGAGGAATATTGACTTTCCAAACTTAACCCAAACCTAATCTTAACAAGATTTTAATCCTAATCAACTCATTTCAGTTTTCATTGATAATCCAATCCACCACAATCGGAATTAACTCGTTAGAACGAAAAGAAAATACAAAAAATCCCTGTGGACCGACCCGTACTCACCGGCTAGCTACCAAGCGACGCCGTTCTTGATTGCGGTTAAATATTCTTTGATTCATCTTTCGAAAGCGAAAGCGCATATAAAATCACACATCAATCACTAGGACACAGTCGTTTGAGGATCAAGAGTCCCGATGAACATACCCACGGCAGGAGATTCTTCAATGTGCTGTTTGCATTTAGACAACAGGTTCCGCCATCGGATCGCGTATTGGATCCAGGTTTCTCCCGGCTTTACCCTGTCATTGATTAACGTCGTGATTGAAGTACGTTCGCTTGTGCTGGCGAAATGCTATGTGAACAACAGTTCTATCTCTGCGAATGTTTTCACGGAGTCATTTGGAAACTCCGCGTACCATTCAAAAGCCGTTTCGGACAGGCTGCCAACGAACTGGCGAAGTAACAATTTATCGTCTCCTCCAGTGTTGCCACACAGAGCTCTGATTGCATGACGTGTTGATGAGGGTTGCATGTTCCTTTGTAAACATAGAACTTGGGGATCGTATATCCCGACGAGTATTTGATTTGATCATACCAGCATGGATACGGTTGTCCGGTTATGACAATTTGGCCAGCAACCTCATTATCTTGATGAACATTTATTTGTTGAGCAATATAATTATCAAGGACGGCCTTGGAGATCGTTTCCTCCTTGGCTGCCGATAAGGTCGGAGGAGGAGTTGTTTTTCCCCCTCTATCATTCTCAACGATTATCGGCGGATCTTCGGCCGGGGTTCTAGTTGGATTATCATTCTAACCATGTCTTGAAACAAGAGAGTCGTCTGCTTTATGTTGGCAGCTTGCTCAGCGGCTTCTTTGTTTTTTCTCTCGAGCACCCTTCGTAGGAACTCTGTATCGGTCTCTTACTCTTGGCGTTGTTCGGTCTCTTTGTCCGGACATTCTTTTTGTCCGGTAAGTGCTGCCATTTTGGTCAGCATTTCCTGGAGCTTTTGTTGTTGCTCCCGAGCCTTAGTCAGCGACCGAGTTTGCGGTCGGTGACTCACCGAAGCACGACTTTCTTTTTTTCCTAAAGCCATGTAGACCGTATGTATTGTTATACCCTCGGCCTTCGGGCGTTTAGGTCTATCGCCTTTGGACTTTGCCACGGGCGATAGAGTTTTCTCCAACCTCATTCTTTTATGAGAGATTAGAGTTGAAGGAGCCGTTGTGACCGGCACCTGTTTAGGAGAAGTCCCTCGTCGTATGGTGGAGGAGTGATCTTTTTCTTGTCGGCCCTTGGATTTCTCAGGTCGACGAGAGTAATCTTTGTCAATCACAGAGTGGACTTTCCGCCAGACCCTATGAATTTACAAGGAGAGCCGCTGATGAGGTTGCTCCGATTTTTCCTACACAGGGACCTCTGCTGGACGAGGTGATTTCTTCAGCACTGCCATCAGGGAGTTCTTATGTACCTTCCTAAGCGGATCAAAGCTGTTTCCGGTTGGAACAGCAACGTTGACTTCCACCATTGGAGCTGGTGGAGTGAGTCCAGAGGTGGAGTTGCCCCGAGCTTCTCTCATTCGGCATCAGTGGCGACGTCGAGCGTGCCTCGCAGAAGGGACCACCTCAGTATTGGAAGCGGATTCATCATGCCCCTGGTTTTGCTGAGGAGTTTCAATCGGTGTCAGCCTGTTGAAGACCGACGTCCTTGTTGAAGTTTGAGGAGAAGCGGCCAGCCTTTCGAAAACCCACCGTCTGGTAGGGGAAGCGCCTTTGACGGCTTCGCTTGTAGGAGGAGTTGGGAAGGTTATCTTCTTTGAGGTAGCCATTTAGGTATCACGAGCTTCTTTACGGGCTCGTTTGTGCTTTTGCTCAGCCTGTTGAAGACTGAGACGCCAAATTTGGACGGCTCGTTAAGAGATGCCGTTGTAGTTGCCAGTCGATCGAAAATCGACCTTTTAGGACCTTTCATTTGCGGCGCTGAGGCACCAAAACTCACAGGTGGGGGTATGGTCCCAAAGAACAATCAAGTAGTGGCTTGTGTGACTTGCACCACTGGCATTAAGAAGATAGAGGCCGCATTGGGCCCATAGGTCACTCCTCTAGTTTGGATGGAGGGAGAGTTGCTGTTGCATGCAGTGCATTGAGAAGCTATTGATTTTCTGTACAGGAGCAAGACACCAAATTTTAGTACCTTATATCCAAGGGCAATCATCGGGAACTGCGATTTTTTCGCGAAATACGACACACGAAGTATGGAGTGGAAAGAGGAAAAGGTCCCACCGGGCGTGCCAGAACCTGTTCTCCGCCGAAAGACAGAGACTGAGACGTTGGGATGTCTGGCCTGAATTTTGGGGGCAGATGCTATATGGACTTCTCCATCCACCTTTTCGAAGATACCAAGTTGATTTATGGCATCGTATATTGGAGGTTTGGATAGATGCGACTGTTGTAGCAGACTTCATCAGATTCCCCCTTATTTTTGAAGGGTTTTTGATTGTGGGGATGCTCTTCCCTTCAGGCGCAAGCCCTTGCAGTTAATTACGTTATCGCGTTGCGATAATCACTTTCTCCTTCTCTAGCAGTTCACTTCGTATCGTGTGTTATTTTGTTTGTTAAGCTTGCCCATGGATTGTATACGGAGACTACTATATGTCATCGCCCGTAGGGCGCGGACCAGTCCAAGTCCATATATTTTAGATTTGGGATTTTGAACTTAAGTTATATTTTCCTTTAGTTCAAACATATTTTGTTTGGTTTAAGAACCGTTAATCTAGTTTGAGATTAAAATCAATTTAAACATATAGGCATTTGGGCCCAATTTATTTTAACTAAGGAGACGTTAATCTTATTTGAGACTAAGGTCAACTTAGCAATATTTTCAGGATCATTAAATTTTATTAAGATCTAACAACAGATCATTTGGGCTCAGCTGCAAGAGACTTAGCCAATTTGGGCTTAGTCTGCTCAGTTTTTTTTGTTCAAAAGTGCTAAGCACTTATTTGGGCTTTGTTTGTTCAGCCTCCCTTTTTTATGCAAAAGTGCTAAGCTCTTGTTTGAAGCTCTGGCACTCACATGGGTATCATGTGAAGCCTTCAGTTATGGGCGCTGCCCAATCAGTGCAAAGCACTCAGTTATTTTGACTGAACATATATATAGTGCTAAGTACTGGCGTCCATGTGAGGAGCACGTGCGGCGCTCTCCCATTTATTTCGTTGAGCGCCCACGTGTGTTTCACGTGAGGCACTGAGCCTGCCCAATCAGTGCTAAACACTTAGCCGTTTTGGCTGTATATGAAGTGGTAAGCATTTTTTATTCAGCGTTTACATGTATTTCACGTGAGGCGCTGGCCCTCTGCTTTGGACGCCCGCGTGTTTTCACGTGAGGCGCTAGGCGCTGTTGGGAGGGCGCCCACATGGGAAGCACGTGGGGCGCTAAATTTTTTTCTTTTTCAGAAATTGAATCTTTGTTAATGGAATTTTGACCATTAATGATCGCCAAAATCTTTGTTTTGAAGTTCTAGGATCAGATTTTATTTAAGAACTAAGTTCTTATGTTTTTTCTTTTATAAGAAATAAGTTTCTTTTAGGGTTAAACCCTATTTTTCGAGGAATTAAATTCCTATAGGATATGTTTTTTTTTCCTTTTTTCTTTCTTTTTAACCTAGTTCTTTTCTGAATTTTTGATTCTCAAGAACAAGATCTCCCCGATGAGAATTAAATTCTCAACTTGTGAGAGACTTGCCTTGTGAATTTATGATCCAAAGAAAAACTAAGTTCTTGAGAAGGGTTAAACCCTTAGATATGCTATGATAGGTAAAAGAGATGTTTTGCTCTCTATGTTTTTTTTACCTAGAATTTGAGAGGAAAAAGAGCTTCTTCTTTATTGAGAATTAAATTCTCTGTTATTTTTTAGAGCCTTCTGTTTTTTTTGCAGAACCTTATAATGTTTCTCTCTATATGAGACTTGAAATCTCGGGTCCTTTATATAGGAGAGGCAAGTTTTTTAATTAATTTAAGAAAATCACTTATTGAGATATTCCAATTGATTTTATCGGTCTTAAAAATTACTTGGCGAATTTTACCCACCATTAGATCTTTGATCCAAGGATTTCTGTTTTACAGAATATGTTTTCTTGTTTTTAATAAGATTAGGGAAATATTTTCCCATGTACAGCATTTTATTCGGTAAAATGGTGAATTTTAATCACCATTGGATTTTTAATCTAAGGGCTCTCTGTTATACAGAGCACATTTTTTTTGTTTAAAAAGATATAGGGAGATATTTTCCCATAACAGAACTTTATTCTATTATTTGATAATTTATCATCACCATTGGATTTTTGATCCAACGGCTCTGTTTAACAGAGAGTATCCTAATAATTAGGGAAATATCCCCATGTGGAATTTAATTCTACTTGATTTTGCTTAGGCCCTGGCGCTTACGTTTTGTGCACGTTGGCGCCACTTAAGAATTTAATTCTTATATATGATAGGGACTCCTGTGCTTTGCACATTGGCGCCCACGTGAGCTTCACGTGCGGTGCCATGATAGGATTCAATCCTAAGGCGCTGGCGCTAGCGCCCTCATGGGGAGCACGTGAGGCGCTGCTACATTAAATTTTAACAAAGCTTAGCTCTTCCATTACGTTCAAATATTGGGGGAACAATCCACAAACGGATGGACAGTCCGAGTGAACAATTCAGATATTAGAAGATAAGCCGAGAGCCTGTATGTTAGACTTCGGAGGTTTGTGGAAAGAACACCTACACCTAGTGGAGTTTTCATACAACAACAGTTATCAGGTCAGTATTGGGATGACATCATTCGCAGCACTTTATGGATAGAAATGTCGTTCCCCGCTGAGTTGGGACGACGTAGAAGTTCGTGAACTCCTTGGACCAGAGATGATCGTGGCGACTGTAGATGTAGTTCGCACGATCAGGGAAAGGATGTGCATAGCCCAGGACCGACAAAAACATTGGGCAAATGCGAAGTGTCGACAGCAGGAGCTTCAACCCGGAGAGCATGTATTCTTGAAAATCTCTCCAAACAGAGGAGTGATACGCTTTGGTAAAAGGGGCAAACTAAATCCAAAATACATAGGACCATTCAACACACTTGAATGAGTTGGGGAAGTAGCATACCGTTTAACACTACCACCTTCATTGGAAGGAGTGCAAATATATTTCATATATCCCAACTACAACGATATGTGAGCGACCCCAGCTAAATACTTGATCACTCAGAGCTCACTGTATAGACCGATCTGATTTGTGAGCACCAGCCAGTCGAGATCTTGGATCGAAAGGTGAAGACCTTACGGAATAAGAAAGTGAACTTGATTCGGTTGATGTAGAAAAAAGACTCGTTAGGAGAATCGACATGGGAGCGAGAAGTCGATATGCGTGCACGATACCCTCAGCTATTCGAAGATTAGTCCGTTATGTAAATTTCGAGGACGAAATTTTTATGAGGAGGGTAGAATGTAACAACTATGAAATCCCTATACAAAAATTACTTGTTTATTGTATAGAAAAGGTATTTCAGCCTGCTGTAAAGTTATAAGTTATTTTTTTTTTCAATAAAATCAAGAACAAGCTTGTAGTTCACTGGTTAAGTTTCTACACTGCTGTGACATAGCCTGTGTGTTCGATTCCCCTTAATCCCAATTATTTTTAAAAAATTTTCTTTTTAATTTTTTGGAAGCCCAAGAATTGCACGTACAATACACTGATTAAAACACGTAGCACGAATCTTGAGGCAATTGGCTCAAATCTGACTGCCCGTTTCTCCACTTTGGCCGCCTCCGACGTTCCGATTTGGTCCAAATGACTCCGTGCTTTGCACATAAGTCTCTTCGACCCCTCTCAATTCTCCTACACTGTTTGATTTTCCTGCAATCAAACAGAGACTCTTCAAATCCCTAATTAACACAATTAAATCCATTTTAATTCATTTTATTTCACACTCACTCTCATTTCTATCCTATAAATACCACCCCATGCCCCAGCACTCCCCCATTCCGAAATTTCTATCCAATTTCTCCCAAAATTTTCTAAGTACAAGAGGACTCAAGTGTAGTTAGCAACAAAGTTTTCTTTCGTTCAAGATCGAAGTCAATCCCGGAGCTACCGCGACGCCACGGAGCCTCTCTCTCTTCCTTACTCTTTTCTTGACGTTATAAAGCCGTAATTCCCTTCCCCTTCTCCTTCTTTTTAACTAAAATCACATTATTAAAACAGATCGGTAAAGTGAAGTTAGAACCGATATTGCTTTCTTTTCAAACCTTTTCACCTACTTGATAAGAAAAATAAATCACAACACTATAAAACTACTCTTAACCTTATTCACATCATCTAGTTTTTTTAGCATAACGAAAATTTGCATATGAAATACTCATATATCGAACTTTTTCATTAAATACCATGAAATTTAGTATATCCCCTTTTTCGATAATTAGTTTACTTACCTTTAGGAAAACTTCACGGGGTAACTATCTACCCCACACGCATACTATGGCTTCATAGAACGAGATTCTAAACATATGGTTTATATAAAGTGTAATGACCCTAAATTTTTTATACAAAATTTTTCTTCTTAAAGTATAGAAAGGAGTTTGTAAGTCTGAGCACAATTTAAAAGTTATTCTTCTTTATGAACAGCAAGAAAACACTTGTAACTCATTGGTAAAACCTTGCACTGCTATGACGTAACCCCTGTGTTCGAATCCCATCGACCACATATTATTTTTCCTGATTTTCTTTTAAACTTTTTAGAAGCCCAAAAATTTACACGTGCGCTGCACACAAAAACGAACAGTCAGGAAAAACAAACATGTTTAAAATGTTGTATGTACTGAAGAGGAATGGTGGCACAAATCCAACGGCCCAACTCAAACATTTGGCCGGTGAGATGAAGGTATAGGCCGGCGGCGACGGGTTCCCCATACCCAATAGTCCCCAAACTCTGCACACTAAACTCTTGGCCTAACCCCATTACCCCCATACTGTTTGTTTTCTCCGCAATTCAACAGAGAATTTAAATTCATCTTTAATCTCATTTTTAATAATTTTTAATTCAATCTTTCAATTCCAAAACCCTAATTCCATCATATAAATACAACCCCATACCCTAGCCTCTCCTCATTCTGAAAATCCTAGTCAAAAATATCAAAATTTTCTAAGTACAAGTGGAGTTGAAGTGGAGTTAGCCCAATATCAACTTTCGGTGAGAATTCGAGATAAATCCGGAGACCCCACAACCCCATGACAACCTCAAGATCTTCCTCTCTCTATTCTAACTCAAGTCACTTGTAAGTTCCTTCTATTTCCTCTCTTTATTCTCTAAATTCTCTTTTCAAAACAAAGTATCAGTAAGTGGAGTTATTACCGATGTAAATCTTCTAAACTCTAAAATCTCACTTATCTTATACATATTGTTCAAAAATTTTTACAAAATATTTATAACATTATTATAAAGGTTTAGAAACAACTTTCACTCTAAAACTCCAAGTAAAATAACTTTATCCTAGTTTTTATGTTTAAATACCATTAGGTTTATATACGTTATCTTTTAAACTTTTACTTAGCATATATTTAGAAAACTTCATGAGGTAATGACCTACCTCTCACATACATACATATTGACATAGCATGATTCTCTTGAGACATAATATTTGTGGCAAAATACGACTTTTCATCAAAATACATTGAACTATAAAAAACCCGTTTTCTTTTAAATAATATTATTAAACTTTTTGCAATTATGCCTCTACAACCCATTTTGAGGAACCTGCTATTGGATGGTGCGGATTATCGCACATTCTCGGGACTAGTAGAGCGAGATGCAGACCTCCTCACGGAGCATACGATCTCGAAAATTTTTTAATACAATTTTTAAGAAAAACGAGACTTTCTACTTAATAAATAAAATTAATTTTTAATAATTATATAAATATTATCAAATCATATATTTTTAATATATAATAAAATTCCATGTATTATAGAAAATAAAAGAATGAAAAGTTTCATTAAAATACCATCAAGTATCAATAAAAGACAAGTTACACTAAAATATCTTGAGCTATTCAAGCTAAGTTACTATTCACTAATATACCTCACTCTTTAAAATTCCCATCCATGGAAATCCTAAAGAAAATAAATAATTACGCGAGATTTATTTTGAAAGTATATAAAATATTTTTCATAAAACTCCCTCGAGATATATAAAATTACATTAAGGACCCTAGTAAAAATAGGTTTAAGCGGGACCAATTCTCTTGAGCCTCAGGGAGCCAGAGAAAGTAGGTGCTTGCCTATTTAAGGTAGAAAACTAAAATGAGGTTATCAATGGTAATTGGCTTGAAAAAAGACACAAATCCTGTCGTCCATGTGCAGCAGTTACCGATAACATCCTAAACCTAATTCAGGATCCAAATTCTGTTTAAAATGTCTGACTCAAGTATGAGTCTAAATATCAATCTGAATCCAATCCAAATATGAATCCGATTAAACATGAATCCAATATACCAAACATGAACCTGAATACCAGAACAATATCAAACATGCAAACTTGACTTGACTTGACCGAACCATGGTTATGACCTGACTTCATTACATGACTACTTGATACATCCTGAACTTGTTTACATGAACAACTTATACCATAGTCTCGGCAAGTCTGATAATTACCGATCAATACAATATACATTACGGGGTTTAACGGGGTAGACTGGTACGGAATGTGTTAAAAGTAGCACAATGATGGACACTAAAAGACACCTATATGAACATCCTGTGCCGTTGTCCCGTGGGTTTTGATGGGGCCTTGTACTACGGGTTACCATAGTCCACGAAGAAAGTTGGACTTCTCTCGTGTACACTGATACCTTCTGTACCAAGCTACAAACAACTACGTTAGTATAACAAACATAAACCTGTACAATTTACCAGTTCTATTTTCTTTACTTGTCTATTCTACTCTTTCTTTTCGAACTTACCGAGCGCTAGTTCGCTGGCGACATTCCTATCTCTTCTTTCTTTGGAATGTTCGTCAGGAGGACCCGACTCTCAGGAGACCGAGCCCAGTCAGCACGATTTGGAGCAGTTCACAGAGGAGCCAGACTTCTAGGCTTTTACTTGTATTTATTTTCTTTTCAGTTCATATGCCACTATTTAGGCATCGCTTTATTGTACTTTTCTTTTCAGTTATATATAAAGAAAGAATGTTAATAAAATTTGCTGTTATTATTACATCTCTTGTTATTCTTGTGTATTCATTTTTATATTGCTTATTTACGCTTAACGTGTTTACTTCTAAGTAAATATGCCGCGGCCTGTCACGTCTACTTCTTCGTATACTGGGAAGCGGGGCGTGACTGGTTTTGTTGGTGGCCCATGAAGGTCAGTTCTGCATGAAAATCTAAGCAATATGTCACAAGAATTATAAGAATCAGCAACTAAACATTCATTACATTTCTAAGCTTTTGAATTTATCCTAACCCTTCCTTTTCTCTCAAGGTTATGGATTCCCCGAACAACATGAGCACCAATGTGAATGGAAACACTCGTCCACCTCCTCTACTACCACCACCTACCATAGCAGCTCCTATCAACGAGCAGACGGTATTGCTTGAGGCAATAAAGAGCCTTCTGGAGGGTCAGCAACAGCAGACTGCTATCCTCTTACACCGCCCTCAGTTCGAGCCAGCCAGAGTCAAACAATTCCGGGCATTGCACCCTAAGAACTTTTCTGGAAAAGAGATCCCACTAGAAACAGAGGAATGGGCTCATTCCATTGAAGATGACTTGGCAGCAGCATAAGTGCTAGAGATTGCTTGGGTGAGAGTTGAAAAGCTGCAACTAATTGACAATGCCAGAGTATGGTGGAAGGCTGAAGAAAGCCGTTTTGCCCAGCCGATTGAATGGAAGACTTTTTGCAACATGTTCGACGAGAAATACTTTCCCGAGACTGCCCGTTTCGATATGGAATAGCAGTTCATCCACTTGCAGCAAGGTTCGATATGGAACAAATTTGTGGATGAATATGATGCTGATTTTACCATGCTCAGCAGGTTCGCTGCACACCTCATCCCGACTGCTGAGATCCGGGCTCGAAGATTTCAGCAAGGGTTGGATCTGGAGATCCAAGCTACATTAGCTATAGGGGATTTCCCAACCCATGATCTTGCGCTGAAGGCTGCCCGACGATATGAGGCAGTAGTGAAGAAGAAGGGCAGACCTCAGACTGTCGGTGTGAAGCGCCCTGCCACCCAGATGGCAGGAGGAGCCTCTTCTATGCCAACTTTTGCACCCAGGAGACCGGAAGTAACATTTAACCGGCCAAGTCTAGATTTTTGCTTCTACTGCAAGAGAGATGGACATCTGGTGAAGGACTGTAGGCGTGCAAACGGCATATGCTTAGTTTGTGGCGCATCCACCCACGACATTGGAACATTTCCTCATAGACGCAACCCAGTTCCAGCACACATCACCTTTCCACAGCGGCCAACTATTCAGGCTCCTGCACCTCGTCTTGCCCTACCTACTCCACCTTCTCTTGGACCTCCTGCACAGCCTCATCGTCAGTTCCATCAGGCAATGAGGAACATATCTCAAGGGCAGATAAACATACCCCAAGGACAAAGGAATATGCCTCCAGCTAGGAGGAATATACCCTAGCATCAGACTTTCACTTTAGCGCCGTAGAAGCCGAAGCTATAGGTCAAGATAACACTTGTAATCTTTCTTCTTCCAAAACCCTTGTATCCTTTTGTTCTTTCAAACATATTTTTTCATGCACTTTCAGTAGTTCTTTTCACCACCACTGTCATCAAATTTTCTTGAATCTGTTACAACTTTTTTCTATAAATTTCGAGGACGAAATTTTTATAAGAAGGGTAGAATGTAACGACCCTGAATTTTCTGTACAAAATTTTTCTTCTTAAAGTAAAGAAAGGAGTTTGGAAGTCTGAGCACAATTTAAAAGTTATTCTTCTTTATGAACAGCAAGAAAACACTTGTAGCTCATTGGTAAAGCCTTGCACTGCTGTAACGCAGCCCTTGTGTTCGAATCCCATCAGCCACAAATTATTTTTCCTAATTTTCTTTTAAACGTTTTTGAAGCCCAAAAGTTTACACGTGTACTGCATACAAAAATGAACAGTCAGGAAAAAAACCATGATTAAAATGTTGTATGTACTGAAGAGGACAGGTGGCACAAATCCAATGGCCCAACTCAAACATTTGGTCGGTGAGATGAAGGTATAGGCCAGCGGCGACGCGTCCCCCGTACTCAATAATCACCAAACTCTGCACACTAGACTCTTAGCCTACCCCATTACTCCCATACTGTTTGTTTTCTCTGCAATTTAATAGAGAATTTAAATTCATCTTTAATCCCATTTTTAATATTTTTTAATTCAATCTTTCAATTCCAAAACCCTAATTCCACCCTATAAATACAACCCCATACCCTAGCCCCTCCCCATTCTGAAAATCCTAGTCAAAAATATCAAAATTTTCTATGTACAAGTGGAGTTGAAGTGGAGTTAGCCCAAAGTCAACTTCCGGCGAGAATTCGAGACAAATCTAGCAACCCCGCAACCCCACAATAACCTTAAGCACTTCCTCTCTCTATTCTTAACCCAATTCACTTGTAAGTTCCTTCTATTTCATCCTTCTCTTCTCTAAATTCTCTTTTCAAAACAAAGTATCGGTAAGTAGAGTTATTACCGATGTAAATCTTCTAAACTCTATAATCTCACTTATCTTTTACATATTGTTCAACAAATTTTTACAAAATATTTATAACATTATCATAAAGGTTTAGAAACAGCTTTCACTCTAAAACTCCATGTAAAATAACTTTAATCTAGTTTTTACGTTTAAATACCATGAAGTTTATATTTGTTATCTTTTAAACTTTTTCTTAGCATACCTTTCGAAAACTTCACAAGGTAATGACCTACCTCTCACATACACATATATTGACATAGCTGATTGATGATGGATTTTGGAAAAGAAGTGTATCGTAAATAAAGTAGAAACCGCAATCAATAACGGTATCACGAGTAGCTAGCCGAGATGAGTACGGGTCGTCCTCAGGGAAACGTTGAATCTTATATCTTGCTTTAAACGAGTTGATTGAAATTAGGGTGATTGGTTGTAGATCTATGTTGAACACGGATATAGAATCTATAAAGAAGAGCCTTGTAGGGTTCATAGAATCTAGTAGTAATGAATGATCAATTAAAGATGACTCTTTTTATCTTTTAATAGATTTAAAACTAGATCGATAGTGATGAATGTGGATTAAGGTTCTTTTGGAAGAAACTAGGGTTTCCCCACTCTTAACCCTTATCCTTACATTGATCTCTATTCATGTCTAGCATTTACCAAAATAATTGTTAATCTAATCCCAAATCGCGGTCGAGACTATCAATAAATTGGTAGCGCGTCCGATAAGGATGTTAACATTTATTTTGCAAAAGTTTATAAACTTTATAAAATGTAAAAAAAAGTTAAAAGATTTTATCATCCATTGATCTACCCTAATCCTAAGAACCCTATCAAACTAGGAATTATTCACGCATGGTTGAGATAGAAGAGAAGACGAAGAAGAAGATCACAATGTAAATGCAGAAAGTAAAATGCAAAGAATTAAACTAAAGATCTACCTTTTTATTAATCAACCATCATTTACAAATCCGTCGAATTTAGAGTACAAAAACCCTAGTTTATGCTCCCGATCTTTGTCTCGTAGGAAATAGATGATGCGTCGATTGATCTCCTGAATTCGTGGATCGCTGTGGACCTCTCGATCGCTTCGGATTGATCTATTAGATGATCGTTTAGCGATCTATTTTCTAGATTAGATAGATAATTTTCATATGAAACTCTCGTTCCTTTAAATAGCACTAGAAGCAGAAACCGTAGATCCCATATGTTAGGATTTGTTGTTGTGATCAGCCCCAGAAAATCCCATATCCAACGGCCACAATATGGCCGCGAATCTGCCGCATTTAGGGGGTTTGGTCGTGGTTGGGCGGCATGTTGGTGAGATCATGGTGTCAAAATTCTTGTGATGCCTCTTGCTGACACGTGGAGATTGTTCTGATGTCTGGTTTCTTTAAATCTTCTCCGAGTCTCTGCCATTCATGATTTTATGATTTGATTCAATTTTATTGGCAGATTTTATTCCAGACATCTCGAATATCTCGATCTCCAGACCTGAGCTATATCTGCACAATATCTCAATTCATAGTATTAGTAATATTTGTTATGTTTGAGATATTATCCTAACCATTTTATATGATATGATATTTTAAGAATATTGATTAGGGATATTTGATATGATAGGCATATTTAAATTATCAAAATATCATATAAATATTATATGCATATATTTTCGTTCATAATGATAAGTATAGTGTATAAACATATGATAAAGAGTATTTTGCAAATAAACCCACATATGTACCATAATTACCATAAACATCTTTAAGTATTTAACAAAAGTAAGGAAAATGTTCCATCAAATGTGCAATATTTTCGACTGAACAAATACCCCTAAACTTAATTTTAATCGTCCCGAGCAAACTAGTTATTCAAGAGAGGGAGAAGAAAAAGAAAAAGAAAAACCTAGCACACTTTCGTAGGCAACACGGTTGCACTTAGCACATGCAACAAGCCGTAGACCTCTAGGTGTCCCTAGTAGGAGGAGTGTTGTCTCCTGAGGGTTTTCAGCGGATTACACCCACAAAATCCCATGAAAGTTACATACAAAGATAAGGATTATATAAAAGAAAGAACTTGAAAAGAAGCGTTCAAAACTATACCAGCTTTTCAGTTGCTATGAGCTCTATCTTAATGGTCATGAAAGTTGTCGGAAATCACATCATCCCTCAATAAAACATCGCTTTTAGTCTTCATCGCTACCTTTATTCCAAACATTGATCATATATCCCTACGTGTGTGTAAGAGACATCCCTACACTTTGAGAATTCAATTCAAGCTATCATACTCTTGTCCATCTTCCCTAGTACTTTTTAGTCGGTGAATATTTCAGATGGAATTGTTCACACATCCTTCATGCGACCGTTAATACTTCTTGAGGTACTAACCGAACGATTACTAAATGTGCTCACTCTTTTAGGCGTAATTAGCAATTTCCTCGTCTTGCAACACCTAAGGTTTAGCAGTGGCTCCCAAACCAGTTGGTCTAAGGCACTAGGTGATAAAACACCCTCGCTATATTTTTTTATGCTGCCTTGAGCAATTGCAAAACCAGTTTTCATTTTTCTTCACCATTTTTTCTTTATATTTTTATTTTTCTTCCTACCAAGGCTTTTGGACAAAAGCATTTCAAAGTATCCTCTACTATCCTAAGTTTCAAGATGTGTGCAAGTGCGTATAGTAGGGTATTAACGTTCAAATATTTGGACACAAGAATAGTGACTATTTTTCATACTTTTTTTTATCTTCAGATTAGTAATTTCCATCATCTTCCTAACCCTTGGGACAACGGCTCATAACTACTTATTACCAGCTTTGTTTAAGAAAACATCTAATTTTCTTGCTTTTCTCAAACCATTCCTATATTTCATATGTAATTTTTCACTTTCAAAATTTTATTATTAATAAAAAAAATTGTGCTTATATTTATGATAATGCAAAATAATACGTGAATAAGCACAAACCTCCCACAAACCTGTTGTGAGGACACTGTTGCAAACGGTGCTTATTACATCAATTGTGCTTATTACATCAATTGATTTAAGGATTTCCTCATCGTTGGATCTTTCATCCAAGAGCTTCTGATTTATAAATGGCAATTTTATTATTTTTAACAAGATTGGGAAATCTTTTTCCATACAAAATTTATTCTGTATTTTGGTGATTTTTAATCACCTTTGGATCATTGATCCAACGGTGCTCTGATTTACAGAGCACAATCTTTTTGTTTGGAAAGATTTTGAGGAATCTTTCCTTAACAGAATTTTATTCTGGTCAATTGATGATTTATCATCTTTATTGAATTTTTGATCTGACGGTGGGGAACATTTAGTTCCAGCGCTAGCGCACTCGTGCTTTGCACGTGAGCGCTGCTTCAGAGCGCTGGCGCTCCTGGCGCGAGCGCACTCGTGCTTTGCACGTGAGCGCTGCTTCATAGTGCTGGCGCTCCTGGCGCGAGCGCACTCGTGCTTTGCACGTGAGCGCTGCCTCAGAGCACTGGCCCCTTTGCGCTTGCGCACTCGTGCTTTGCTCGTGAGCGCTGCTTGTTGGCGCTTTATGAAGCGCTGCTTCATTTCAAATTTTGAAAATTTGAACATAGCTTTGCTCTGATTGGGAGAAACAGCTCTTTTGTAAACTTGATGGTATTATATTAAAATTTTAATTTTTCATTTAAAAAAATATAGTTTCATAATATGTTTTTGTTGAAAATACGAATTCATAGCTTTGTATAATTCCTAAAGTATAGTTTTTATTCAGAAAAGTCGTATTTCTTAAAAACCGTATTTTTATTTTATTTCGAGACCGAATACTCCGTGAGGAGTTTTGCATCTCACTCTACTGTCCCAAGAATGTGCGATAATCTGCACTATCCATTAGCGGATCCCCTAACGAGCATTATAGGGGCGTATTTGCCAAGAATTTAAAATATCGATTTAAAAGAAACCGGTTTTGAAAAAATGTGGTATTTTACTGAAAACCTATTCTTTATGTCAAGCCCGCTTCCCAGTATACGGAGAAGTAGACTTGACGGGCCGTGACGTATTTACTCAGAAATAAACACGTAAAGCATAAATAAGCAATATAAAAATGAATACACACGAATAACAAGAGATGTAATAATAACAACTTTTATTAACATTTTTTCTTTACATACAACTGAAAAAAAGTACAATAATAAAAAGTGATGCTTAAACAGTGGCATATAACTGAAAAGAAAATAAGTACAAGTAAAAGCCTAGAAGACTGGCTTCTCTGTGAACTGCTCCAAATCGACCTGACTGGGCTCGATCTCCTGAGAGTCGGGTCCTCCTGACGAACATTCTAAGAAAGAAGAGACATGAATGTCGTCAGCGAACTAGCGCTCGGTAAGTCCCAAAATAAAGAGAAGAATAGACAAATAAAGAGAATAAAACTGGTAAATTGTATAGGTTTATGTTTTTTATACTAACGTAGTTGTTTGTAGTTTGGTACAGAAGGTATCAGTGTATACGAGAGGAGTCTAACTTTCCCCGTGGACTATGATAACCCGTAGTACAAGGCTCCGTCAAAACCCACTAGACAACGGCACAAGATGTTTATATAGGTGTCTTTTAGTGTCCATTATCATGCCACTTTTAACACATTCCGTACAAGTCTACCCCATTAAACCCCGTAATGTATCTTGTATTGATTGGTAATTATCAGACTTGCCGAGACCATGGTATAAGTTGTTCATGTAAACAAGTTCAGGATGTATCAAGTAGTCATGTAATGAAGTCAGGTCATAACCATGGTTCGGTCAAGTCAAGTCAAGTTTGCATGTTTGATACTGTTCTGGTATTCAGGTTCATGTTTGGTATATTGGATTCATGTTGAATTGGATTCATATTTGGATTGGATTCAGATTGATATTTGGACTCAGACATGAGTCAGACACTTTAAACAGAATTTGGATCTTGAATTAGGTTTAGGATGTTATCAGTAACTGTTGCATATGGACGGCAGGATTTGTGTCTTTTTTCAAGACAATTACCATTGATAACCTCATTTTAGTTTTCTACCTTAAATAAGCAAGCACCCACTTTCTCCGACTCCCTGAGGATCAAGAGAACTGGTCCCGCTTAATCCTATTTTTACTAGGGTCCTTAATGTAATTTTATATATCTCGAGAGGGTTTTATGAAAAATATTTTATATACTTTAAAAATAAATCTCAAGTAATTATTTATGTTCTTTAGGGTTTCCATGGATGTGAATTTTAAAGAGTGAGGTATATTAGTGAATAGTAACTTAGCTTGAATTGTTCAAGATATTTTAGTGTAACTTGTCTTGTATTGATATTTGATGGTATTTTAATAAAACTTGTCATTCTTTTATTTTCTAGAAAACATAGAATTTTATTATATATTAAAAATATATGGTTTGATAACATTTATATAATTATTAAAAATTTAATTTATTTATTAAGTAGAAAATCTCGTTTTTCTTAAAAATCGTATTAAAATTCTTTCGAGATCGTTTACTACATGAGGATTGTTCCCCTCCGAATGACGGCGCGCAAGGCTGCGATGTCTTGGCACTGGGATTCGGGGCAGATGCTAATTGGTGCTATCCGTTCACCTCTCCGAAGATGTCAAGTTGGTTTATGGCACCATGTATCGAAGGTTTAAGCGGATGCGACCGATGTAGCAGACTTCGTCAGATTCCCCCTCGTTGAGGGGTTTTTGATTGTAGGGACGCTCTTCCCTGCAGGCGCAAGCCCCTGCAGTTAATTACGCTACCGCATCGCGGTAACAACTTTCTCCTTCTCCAGATGGTCACTTCGTGTCGTGTATGTTTGTTTTATGTTTTGTTGCCCGTGGATTGTTTACGGAGACTGAGTTATGTCGTCGCCCGTAGGGCGTGGACTAGTCCAAATCCGAGTTATCTTAGATTTGGGTTTGGGGGTTTGGTTTGAGGATACGTTAGCCATGCTTGAGGCTAAGATCAACTCAAACGTTTGTTAAGGATACGTTAGTCCGATTTGAGACTAAGATCAACTTAACAGGATCGTTTGGATCCGACAAAAGAGCGTTTGGGCTCCATTGTTCCAGTTTTAGGGACATAGTGGTCCATCGTATGTGTGTGGCCGTCGGGACCCATCACCTCTCTGACGACGTTGAAGGATTACAACGATGGGTGTCAGAGGGGTTCAGAGATGTACCCTCGAGCCAGAGTTAATTGGGGGGATTCGTAGTCCAGTCTGTTTGAAGGTTTAAGGATACGTTAGCCATCTTTGAGGCTAAGATCAACTTAAACGGGACCGTTTAGATCCGACAAAAGAGCATGCGGGGCTCTATTGTTCTAGTTTAAGGACATTGCGGTCCATGGGTAGTTTAAGGACATTGCGGTCCATGGGTAGTTTAAGGACATTGCGGTCCATTGTTAGTTTTAAGACATCTCGGTCAAGGTTAAGGACGTCATAGTCCATGGGTTTAAGGACTCCACAGTCCGGTATGTGCTCTGGATGCTTCACACGGGTTCATTGCCGTGCTTGGCGAGGACCAGGCTCCGCTCTGGGCGTTTTCCACGGGGTCAAGGAGTGACGTTATCCGCGTTCCACGTAACCAGGAAGTTTGCACTAGATGCTTCACACGGGTTCACTGCCGTGCTCTGCGAGGACTAGGCTCCGCTCTGGATGCTTCACACGGGTTCACTGCCGTGTTCTGCGAGGACCAGGATCCGCTCTGGACGTTTTCCACGGGGTCAAAGAGTGACGTTATCCGTGTTCCACGTGACCAGGAAGTTTGCACTAGACATGGGTTTAAGGACCCCACAGTCCATATCATGAGTGGTCATCGGGACCCGTCACCTCTTTGAAGACATTGAGGGATTACAATGCCAAGTATCAAAGGAGTGAAGAGATGTACCCTAGAACCGAAATGGCTTGAGTAGCCCCTGGCCCAATTTGGGGTCAGACTGATTAATTATGTTATGAGCCCACTGGCCCAGTTAATCATGAATTGAGGACTTATGGCCAGCTTGGGCTAAGTCCAGTCAGGTCTGGAATATTGGCTTCTTGTTGGTCCATTGAGGGAGAGGCTTTGCCTCTATCCCTTTAGCCAATTGGGCCAAAGCCTAGTGTTAAACACTTCAGAGCAATCAGTGTTGAACACTGGGAATTAGGTTAGTGTTTAACACTAAGAGATAATTGGTGTTAAACACCAGCGACAAGGCCTTCAAATTAGTGTTAAACACTAAAACAGATCGGTATCAAGCACTGGCAACTGAGCCCTCAAATTAGTGTTAAACACTAAGGTAGTCAGTGTTGAACACTGCAAGTAAAGTTTTTGATTAGTGTTGAACACTAAGGCCCAACAGTTGTTTTAACATTGGATTCGGGAGTTTCGATTTAGTGTTAAACACTGAGGCAAGAGGGGTCACGTGGCAACACGTGAGAGCGCCCTCCCTTCATTAATTCTGCTGAGATTATCGCATTTCTCAGAGTATCACGTGCCCTCACGTGACGGGTATTCAAATGCTTATATGTTAACGCTTCTGCCAAGGGTCACGTGGGTCACGTGAGGCACTGCCTCAAAGGGCTTTCTGTAGCTCTTTTGGGGGGTCACGTGGTGACACGTGACCCTGCCTCTATGTTGTTTTTAGAGAATCTGTTAATCTTTTTCTCAGGAATTAAATTCCTCGAGCTTTAAATTTCAGAGGAATTAAATTCCTACTTCCTTTTGAAGACTTATATTCTGGAGTAGAGTTGAACTCTGAATCTTCTGTAGGAATTAAATTCCTCGTATATGTGAAGAACTGAATAGGGTTAAACCCTAATAAAAGCTTTTTAAGGAATTATGATTAAGGGAATTAAATTCCCGCTGCTGCAACAGAACTGGATTCTTAATTAGGGTTAAACCCTATTTCTTTTTATTCTGAAGGAATTATGTTCCCATGATATAGGGTCAAGCCCTAATTTTATTTTGAAGGAATTAAATTCCTATAGTTCGGTGAGAATTAAATTCTCATGCTTGCATTCCCTCTCTATGTTTTGGATCTGCATGGCAGGATCTCGACCCATTGAGAATTAAATTCTCAACCTTAAGGGGAGATGTGCACTTTGCAGATCCTCTATCAAAGAGAGAAGAAGTATGCTCTTCTGTTTTATGTATCAGAGTTAAACTCTGTTGAGAATTAAATTCTCCTTCTTTCAAAAGGCCTTCCCTTTCTTACCTAGGGTTTTTGCAGAAGATCCGAGTCTTTTCAAAGTATCAAAGCTCTCCTCCTTTTTTCTTTTTTCTTCTCTGCGCATGTATGTCTTTTTTGTATCTCTTCGCTCCTATTTATAGGAGAAGCAGCCGAATAAATTAGTTTTGTGGCGAATCTTCATTGAGAGATTTGATTTGCATCCTTCATTCGTTCTGGACCTTTGGATTATTAGGTGAATTTTATCCACCATTGGATTTTAAATCCAGAGATTCTCCCTTGTTATTTTGGTTAGATTTAAGGGGGAAATCTTTCCAAACCCGAGATTTTCCATAGATAAATGATATTTAAATCACTTCTGAATCTTTAATTCGATTGGTCTCGGATAATCACTTTCCTTTGGAAAGATTCAAATCAGAATTTAATTCTGCCGTCAAAATGGGCTTTGAAAGCCGGTCACGTGTGACCACGTGACCCATGGTCACATGTGGACACGTGACCCTCTTTGGAATGAAGAGTCTTCTTTCTTTCTGCGCTGTCTTCTGGTTGCTGTTTTAGCCATCACGTGTTAACACGTGACCATTGGTCACGTGTGAACACGTGACCCCCTGTTAGGAGCCCCTTTCCTTGACTCAACTGTAGCACGAGTCCTCTCCTTTGAGCGTCACGTGCCAACATGTGACCTCATCTGAAGCCCTTTTTCTTGACTTGATTAAGGAACCTTTTCTCTGACTTGATCAGGGAATCAATGAGCCCTTTTCCACTGCTTTTATATGTCACGTGTCAACACGTGACTGCTGGTCACGTGTGAGCACGTGACCCCTCTTTCTGAAGCTTTTCCCATAAGCTTTTCTGATTTTAAATCAGGAAACAAATGCCCCCACAGCGTTGTTCTCACGTGTCTGCACGTGAGTGCAACGCTGTCATCTTTGCGACCATTGGATTCATTTAGGGATTTGGGAGATGAAACGTTTCCATTGTCTTCTATAAATACCGCTGTCTCTTCATAGGAGCCTTCACTTTGCTCATCTTCTTCCTCTGAGAACTTTTTCTTTGAGAATTTAATTCTCGCTTTCAGAGCTTAGTTCTCTGTCTTGACATTTTCCCGAGTTTAACTATGTTGACGGATCCCTTTCCCTCAGGTAATAATGTTGAACGGCCAAAGCGCCTTCGTCTTTAAAAGAACTCTTTGGATTTTAAATCCGCGTTAAGGGTTTCACAAAGAACCCATTTTTCTTCAAGTTTTTCCATAAGAACAGGAAACCACCTAACTTTCGAACTGTAGATCTCTTAGGGTTTAGGTGATCTTTGGGGAGATGATGATGGCGTTTCAACCCATGGAATTTAATTCCATCAAAAATATTTCTGGGAATTTAATTCCCTTTTCTTAATAAGGAATTTAATTCCTATGAAGAACTCAGTCTCTTCACATGGAGGCTTCCTGAGGTCTCTTGGCCCTAGGTGGTTCTTCCTGCAATTAATGCGATGGGGGCTTTGTAATGATGTCTTTTGGTGGGAATTTAATTCCTTTGATTTTGCTAGATTCATTGTAGAGCCCGAGACAGCTTCTGTTGGGGGGAAATGTGCATGGTCGTCACTCTTTGAGGATATTCCCTTTGTTTTATTGTAACGCTTTGGCCTCATTATTAATGAGCCGTCATTTGGATTCTGTGGGACCCATATGTTTTGTAGCTAATGACTCCAAAAAACTATGCTGTTGCTTTCTTTAACTAGTCTTCATGTTTATGCATGAATATACGTTGCTGACTTTTCTTCTAACGGTCTTCCTTTATTGGATTTCAGGTGCGATGGCTTCTGTTCCGCGCTTTCCCTTTTCTCGCTCAGAGGCTGCTTTTCCTCAGTCGCCGTCCGATAAGGAAGCGATGGCGATGATTCGGGCCCATGACCCGAACTGCACCAATCTTCTTCAATGGGGACCTTGGTACAATCAGATTATTCAGGGTCGTCGGAGCTTTCTTTGCGCGGTGCCGACGGAGCCCACTTTCCCATTTTTACCGATGGATCCTCCGAGGACAGCTTTTGCTGTGGAAATGCCCAACTGGACTCCAACGAGGAGGCTGGAGCCTTCGACGACCGGCATTCCGAACCATCCGATTCCAGCCATAGACATCTTGGGACGGCGTATCTGCCAGGGTGAGGCCCACCCGTGGGGGCAAATTTATAAGATAGGGCTCACTCCTAGGCATCCTACAGGCTACCTTCTCTGGGCTCGCTACATCCTTTCTGCCCATCGGACGCGGTTGCAGAAAGTCGAGCTTTATCAGGCCATATACGCGTCGCTATTCCATTACAAGTCCCCGCATGCCTGGTGGGTCAAGGCATTTTTGAACCAGTGGAATCTGCCCACTAATACTTTCATTCTGGGAGATCGCGAGGTTTCGATTTCTCTGACCGAATTTTATGATATCTCGGGGTTGCCGATAAGGGGTAATCTGTATGAGGAGTTGTTACCTCCCGACGAGTATGTTTTTGAGCCTGAGCTCGCCCCGGTTGACGGTCTGTCTGCTGAGAATGCTGTTCGCCACAAGCGCCCCAGTTTAATTAAGGCCCTAGGCATCTTCGACCAATTATTCACCGAGTCCGAGGAGCAGGGTGTCACTTTCAAGAGCTTCATTGCTCGTTTCCTTCGTGAAGACGCCTTATCGAAGACAGCCCCGAAGTTTGCCAACATTGGGGACCCTTTTGGGTTTGGCCCGAAGAGGTTGCCGACCAACGAATCAGATCTACCTCAGTATTACATCCCTATTATATCGCCGATCTCTTTTGAATCCATTGTTGCTCCAGGCATGGACGAGGAGACGTTCTTTGTGGGGTTCGTTAGCGTCTGGCTCAGTTGGTTTGTTATCCCCATGCATCGCCGCTTCATGAGAGCCTCGGTCGTCTACCCGGCTCATCGTATTGCTGAGGGGATGAGGTTGGCTATCGGCATCCCGGCCTTGGCGCACCTCTATAACGGATTGGGCACCGCAGCTAATACTTCTACGCCTGGTGTGGACGTAGTGAACTTTTCACTTCATTATTTCACGTCGTGGATCGAAATGCATGTGCTGGGGTCTTTTGCTATGCATCAGAGGCCCGCCTTTTACGACGCCTATCCCTTCCCGCGACTCATGCGATTGGTGGGTGCTTCTGCTGCTGACCCAACTCAATTTGGGGCTATTCGGGTGCTGATCTCTCCTCATGCCACCGCTGGCGGGTTGGGTTTTAACGATCGGGTTATGTCTACTCCTTCAGGTCCCGTTCAGCAACTTTGGGACCAGTCAAAGGACAACGCGCCTTCTCTGAAGTCCCGAGAGGCCACGCATTTGTATTCAATTAGACCGGGCTACTTGGTGTTTCGCCAGGACAGTGCAGCTCTTTTTATGCGGTACAATCCGCATCGATTTGCTCGGCAGCTTGGATACGACCAGGGTGTTCCTTTTGAGGCTTTTATGGTCGCCCCGATCCCTTCGATTGACGTTGTTCGCGATGCCGCTCATCATTTCATGCGGTTGAACACCGGCTCTCATTTCATGGTCCCTGAAGCCGAGTACATGCCCCGATGCGTAGGTGAATTTACGGGCTGGTATCTTCATCGAATCACCCCAATTATTGCTGAAGAAAGAAGGGTTCTTCTTGGTTACGACTCCCCTCCTCAGGTTTCGGGAGCTAAGCTGCGACCGAGGGTTCCAGTCCGCTTCCCTTTGAGGGAGATTGGCACCGCCCTCAGTCCAGGGGAGTCAGGGGTAGACCTTACTCCAACAGCTGGTATGCCCTTGGGTTCCCGATCGCGGGGTAGACGGGCTCCAGTAGTAGCACCTTTGCCGGTAGCGGCACCACCCCCCGTGGCGTCGACACCGGCGGTGTCGTCCTCGGTTGTGGCACCGAGCGAAAGTAACAGGGATGAGAGTGCTGAAGGCGATGTGGGCCAGCGCCGCCCTAAGGCTTCGCGAGGAAGGAAGCGGTCATCCTCAGCGACCGGCTCTGGGTCTAAACGGCGCAGGAAAGCGGTTACCACCCTGCTTGGTTCTGTGGTGGAGTCTGAGCCTATCCTCGAAGACGAACCATTGGCCTTGCAAGAGTCAAGCGCTGAACTTCTCTTCCCGAGTTCGGCTGATGAGGAGGCTGCACAGTTGGCTGAGGCCATACGGCGTTCAAAAGACAAGTCCCATAACGCCAAGGATCCGAAGAAGTCTTATCCCGCTGTAATTTTTTACGAAGACCCTTCATGGATTCGGCGGCGATTTATCGGCCCTTTGGAGGAATGGGGGGAAAGGGCTTTGAAGCAGGCCGCTTCAGAAGACGCAGCTGATGCACTTTCTTTATGGACCGGCGGTCATGAGTCTACTCTTGAACCTCGGCGAGCTTATCTCCTTGAGAAGGAGAAGCGGCTTGAAGAAGCCATATTGAGGGCTTCTTTGCGTATAGGTATGTTGTGCTTATCTTGTAATCTTGTCGATTATTTATACTCGTGGATATGTATCATTATTTTTGTTTGAATCGTGCAGAAACTTCGACGTTGGGGGAACTCCCTACTGGCCCATTAAAGCTAAAGCCCGCCGAAATTCTTAATGAAGCTTTGCCGGATGTGGAGAGGGCTGATGAGGCTGCTCCTCTCATGATAGAACCTCCAGCGGCGGTTCTTGGCCAAGCAGTGCCTGCCCCTTTGGGGGAGGCTCCTTTGGAGGTCACCGCCCCAAAGACTCTTATTGAGGGCGGCCCAGAGGCTGGAAGAAAGGCAGTCGGGACTACTCTTCCTTTGTTGGAGCCTGAGGTCACGGCGGAGACCGTTGAAGCTGCTATCCCCCCGGCTCAGAATGGGAGGAGTGTTGAAGGTATCCTTCTGCGTTTTAATTTAACAACCCCTTCATAGTCTGAACTCTTTTACCTTTCCCAGAATTGCGCGACTTGGCGGCCACGATCGCGGATCTGTCGCCTCGTCAATCGTTTCAGCGTTTATTGGAGATGGCAGCTCCGCAGGCGATCCCCCCTCAGCGTATTGTCCTTTCCTCTGGGCAAGGTTAGTGTCATTCGCCATTTCTTTACCATAGCATTGTTACCATTTTGCGAAATGACGTTGATGTCTCTTATAGTTTTAGAAGCCGACGATGAGGTTGAGGTCGTCGAAGGGCCAGGGGAGCCTTCAGCTCCTACTTGCATGACTGTCGGTGAGTGACATTTTATTATAGTCCCATTCATTCTGCGTTTAAAAGTTTTACTAACATTCGCCAAATTTGAGCAGCCCTGCCAGTCTCCATGGCTTTGGAATCGCGCATTGTGATGCCGCCCGGCCCCTATGCTTTGCGGGCTTCAGAACGCTTGGCCCAATTGAGCCTTGTCTCCCTATCTTCTTTCGTCGAGGAGCTTCGCGCTGGTAATGCGACTACAGCCGAGGCGTTTGCTGCTGAAGCTAACGGCTCCCTTCCTTTTCTCGCCACCTATCACCGCGAGGAGGTGGTGCGGGTCTGGGTGGAGTTCTGTAGGAAGGTGGAGGCCTGTTTGTACGCTCTCGAGTGTTCTCGCCTTTCCTCGGAGGCTGTGGCTGCAAAGGCAGAGTTACGGGGGCTGATAGCACGGTGCGCGGCAAACATGACGTCATGTGAGAAGAGGCTTGGCCGTAAATTCTCGGAGAGGGAGCTAGCCTCTAAGGCGCTGGGCGAGCTTCAAGCCAATCTCACAGCCAGGGCCAATAAAGCGTATGAACTGTGGCGAGTGCTTCAGGAATCCATCAAAGAGGTGGTGGCTCTCGATAAAGCCGCCACGTTCACTCGTGAGAGGGTCGAGGCTCATAAAGCCACCGAGAAAGAGCTCGAAGCTCGGCTTGCTTCGTATCAGGCTCAGCAAGCTCAGGCGGAGGCTCGTCTTCTGGAGATCTTGCGTCATGAAGCCGTGGCTCAGCAACAGAACGATGAGCTGGTAAAATTATTGCACCGCCCGCCGGCTTAAGGACTTGTATCTTTTCTTCTCTTTTTTTTTGTACATACTCATGGATAAGAGTATCCTTTCTTTTTGTTTCTTTCATAAATTGTACTTTGTATCCATTTTGGTTTATGAATAAAAGATACAATTTTCCTCTCAATGATATGTCCCCTTGAATGCATTCTGCGGATATTCTATCTTGATCTCCTTTGCAGGACAGCGATGGCTCAGGATTCAGGGTTAAGATCTGCTTCCTAAGACTTCTGCATTTTACGAGCCACGAGGGTCTCATAAAGGGTTTTCCTCCCGGTCGTGAGGACTTGTAAGTGCTGGATGCGGTTACCCTTGTCCGTGTTTTACGGAGTCAGGGGTTTCTCCAGATATTGTAGTTTAAAGACGTCGCGGTCAAGGTTAAGGACCTCATAGTCCGTGGATTTAAGGACTCCACAGTCTGCTGTTAGTTTTAAGACATCACGGTCAAGGTTAAGGACCTCATAGTCCATGGATTTAGGGACTCCACAGTCCGATGTTAGTTTTAAGACATCACGGTCAAGGTTAAGGACCTCATAGTCCGTGGATTTAGGGACTCCACAATCCGATGTTAGTTTTAAGACATCACGGTCAAGGTTAAGGACCTCATAGTCCGTGGATTTAGGGACTCCACAGTCCGATGTTTGGTTGCAGGGACCCGTCACCTCTTTGAAGACGTTGAGGAATTACAACGCCAGGTATCAAAGGAGTGAAGAGATGTACCCTTAAACCAAGACAGAATCCGTAGGGAATCGGGGTGGTTGATCGTTAGTTTTAAGACATCACGGTCGAGGTTAAGGACGTCATAGTCCGTGGATTTTAAGGACTCCACAGTCCGGTATTTGCTCAGGATGCTTCACACGGGTTCACTGCCGTGCTTGGCGAGGACCAGGCTCCGCTCTGGACGTTTTCCACGGGGTCAAAGAGTGACATTATCCGCGTTCCACGTAACCAGGAATTTTGCACTAGATGCTTCACACGGGTTCACTGTCGCGTTAGGCGAGGACTAGGCTCCGCTCTGGACGTTTTCCACGGGGTCAAAGAGTGACATTATCCGCGTTTCACGTACCCAGGAATTTTGCACTAGATGCTTCACACGGGTTCACTGCCGCGTTAGGCGAGGACTAGGCTCCGCTCTGGATGCTTCACACGGGTTCATTGCCGTGCTCTGCGAGGACCAGGATCCGCTCTGGACGTTTTCCACGGGGTCAAAGAGTGACGTTATCCGCGTTCCACGTAACCAGGAAGTTTGCACTAGATGCTTCACACGGGTTCACTGCCGTGTTAGGCGAGGACTAGGCTCCGCTCTGGATGCTTTACACGGGTTCACTGCGGTGTTCTGCGAGGACCAGGATCCGCTCTGGACGTTTTCCACGGGGTCAAAGAGTGACGTTATCCGCGTTCCACGTAACCAGGAAGTTTGCACTAGATGCTTCACACGGGTTCACTACCATGCTCGGCGAGGACTAGGCTCCGCTCTGGATGCTTCACACGGGTTCATTGTCGTGTTCTGCGAGGACCAGGATCCGCTCTGGACGTTTTCCACGGGGTCAAAGAGTGACATTATCCGCTTTCCACGTAACCAGGAATTTTGCTGATTGTATCCGCATTTCACGGGATGGAGGTTTGACTGTTGGCGATGTGTATACCACCGAGCCATGGAACTGGGAGTTGCCACTGTTCCGCTTAGCTTGAAGTTGTGTCTGCTGCCATGAGACGAACGACGAGATGATCTCTAGGTTGCTTGTGGCCCGTCGAGATTTGGCTTCTTTCTTTGGTGAAACCTGGAGAAGGAGTATGATCCCTTCTTCGTTTGCGCCCCTGGATTGTATACAGAGGTAGATGTAACACCACCTGTAGGGCAAGGATTTCACTTCTATTTTATTTCTTTTTCCGTGATGCTCTATCATTTCAGCTTTTTATATCGCGAAGGTCGCGATTGCCCCATCATTTCGGCTATTTATTTATTTTCTGCTCGCTGCTTTTTATTGCGAGTTGCCCCATCATTTCGGCTATTTTTCATGCCTTCATTTTTACTTGCTACTTTTTATTGCAAGTTGCCCCATCATTTCGGCTATTTTGTAGGCATGTGTGGCTTGCTAGCTTTTTCGCTGCGAGCCTGGATTTTAGGCACCGATTTCGGCATCAGCACCGCTACAACTGGAATGTTGCCAGAAGCGAATCATCATTTGCCTTTGTCGATGACGAACAAAGGTGGTTCAGAAAACAGGGTTAAGAGTCCTGTCGACCAAGGCTTTTGACTTTATGAGCCGTAAGGGTCTCACAAAGGTATTTCTCCCTACAAGTCGTGAGGATCTTGCAGGTGTATTTTCTCCTTAGGGATCGTGAGGATTCCTAAGCATGTGTTCCTCTGTAAGTCGTAAGGATCCTACAAGAGGGCTTTCTCCTTATGGGTCGAGAGGACCTACAAAGGCTGCTCATTATATGGACATATCCCTAGTCACGGGTGGGACTTTGCTGGGGAAATGTTTATTCGCGCCCGTGGATTGTATACAAGGGTCAGTATGAGCCGCTTGTAGGGAAACATCGAGGGTTGTGGAGGATTTGCTTAAGAACAGGTTTAGGTTTTTGTAACTTAAGACTTTCAAGTCTTATGAGCCGTGAGGGTCCCACAAGAGAGTTCTCCTTACGAGTCGTGAGGATCTCGTAAGTGTATTTTCTCCTTAGGAATCGTGAGGATCCCTAAGTGTGTTGCTCCTTTGTGAGTCGTAAGGATCTCACGCGGGTGGTTTTTCCTTACAAGGTCGAGAGGACCCTATAAGTGTCTTTTAACGAGGTTGCGCCCTTTCGGGTTTTCACAAACACTCGCCGGTAGTCCTGCTGTTTTTACTCATGGAGCCCTGTCGGGTTTTCATCCGTTCCCATTTTGCTTATGGACATACCGTTTTTTTTTATTCTTTTTCATATATTTTTTATTTTTTCTTTCTCATCTCGTCAGCCTGACGATGCTGCGGTAGTAGTTTTAGGGACGTTTCGGTCCGTCGTTAGTTTAAGGACGTTTCGGTCCGTCGTTAGTTTAAAGACGTTTCGGTCCGGCGTTAGTTTAAGGACGTTTCGGTCCGGCGTTAGTTTAAGGACGTTTCGGTCCAGCGTTAGTTTAAGGACGTTTCGGTCCAGCGTTAGTTTAAGGACGTTTCGGTCCATCGTTACGGGAAGGCCGGCTGCTGCTTGTAAAGTTGAGCCTAGGAAGATAGCGAGCGGACATAGTCGTCGTCATCTATCATTGACCCAGGCTATGGCTCATTAAGCGTAGTATTTCTTTAAGAAACGGCCGTTTATTGGCCTGAAAGGTCTTTCACCGTGCATGTCCATGAGTAGATAGGCTCCACCCTGGTAGACCTTGTCGATGATGTAAGGGCCTTCGTAGTTTGGCTCAAATTTTCCCCGTTTGGCACGATTGGGGATCATAGGTCTCTTGACCACTAGCACGAGTTCGCCTTGGCGGAATGTCCTCGGCCTGGTCAATCTTTCGTATGAGCGCATCATCTTTGCTTTGTAGGCTTCTAGATGTTGTTGCGCTATGAGCCGGGTCTCGTCGAGGGCATCAAGCTCCTCAAGCCGAAGGTGAGCACTTTCTTCGTCCGTCAGCTCGTGGTGGACTGCCACTCGTAGAGAGGGTAACTCTATCTCAAGGGGGAGTACTGCTTCCGTCCTAAATACCAATGCGTACGACGTTGTGTTCGTGGCTGTCTTGAATGTAGTTCGATAAGCCCAAAGGGCTTCTTGCAGCCTCTCGTGCCAGTCTCTCTTATTCCGGGAAACGGTCTTTTTTATGATCTTCGTCAAGGTCTTATTGAAGGCCTCGGCCAGACCGTTAGCTCGTGGGTTGTAAACTGAAGAATATCTCCAGTCTATATTGTGCTGCTGCGCGAAGCGGCTAATCTTATGGCTTCGATAGGCTGGCCCATTATCGGAGATAATCCGCCGTGGGGTTCCGAACCGATAGATAACGCGCGTCTTGAAGAAATGGAGGATATTCTCCGTCTTTACTTCCCTCAGTGGTATTGCTTCTGCCCATTTGGAGAAGTAATCAGTCGTCGCCAGGATAAAACGATGTCCCCGGGATGATGCTGGCTCGATGGGGCCGACTATGTCAGTCCCCCACATTTCGAATGGCCAACTAGCCACCGTTGGGTGTAGTGGATTCGGATGTTGGTGGATAAAGTCTCCGTGGATCTGGCACGAGTGGCATTGCTTCGCATACTCGAGGCAGTCCTGGATCATCGTGGGCCAGTAGTAACCCATCCGTTTAATTTTTGGCTTCATCTTTGGGCCTGCTTAGTGAGAACCGCAAAGTCCGTCGTGAACTTCCTGAATGACTCTTTCTGCTTCGTCGGGTCCTAAGCATCTCAGCCATAGAGAATCAAACGATCTCTTGTATAGGGTATCGTTGACGAAAGCGAAAGATAGAGCTCGTTTCATGAGCTGATGTCTTGAGGATGCTTCTTTGGGCATTCGGTGGGACTTAAAGTAGTCTATGAAGACTTCCCTCCAGTCCTCGGCCTTCTCGTGGTCTTTTATTTGTAGGGTCGCCTGCTCGGTCGCTCCCTCTTTATATAATTCCGGAGGTATTTCTGCCGGGGTGAGCACTCGACGGCTTTGTACCACGATTCTTACATCATCGAGGTTTTCATCCGCCAGTTCTTTAGCAAGTTTGGCTAACGCGTCTGCTTTACTGTTTTCCGCGCGCGGTATATTCTCCAAAGTATAGGAGGGAATTTGGATCAATAGTTGTTGCACCTTTTCGCCGTACTTTACCAACTCCGGCTTGCACGTTTGGTAGTCACCATTTACTTGACTAACAACTAGCTGAGAATCCCCGTATATAAGGAGGTCTTCAATTCCCATGTCGATGGCGATTTCGAGGCCTGCTATCAGAGCTTCATATTCAGCCTCATTGTTTGTCCTCGGCTCTGTTAAGGAGAAGGCGAAGCGCATTATCCCTCCTTGTGGAGTTGCAAAGATGAGGCCTATCCCCGATTTGATCATTGGGATACCTTGTTTCTGTTTCTTTACGGAGGACGCTCCATCGAAATAGAGTTCCCATCGGGTGCTTCTGCCGCTAATTGCATCAAATGCATGCTCGTCCGGCAAATCACAATTCAGAGGAGAATCGGCCGGTATCGGGTGCTCAGCGAGGAAGTCAGCAATGGCCTGGCCTTTCACTGCCTTGAGAGGTTGATAGATTATCGAGAACTCCATCAAGAGCAGGGCCCATTTAGCGAGTCGTCCCGTCAATATGGATTTTGACATCAGATATTTAAGAGGGTACACCTTCGAGATGAGGCAGACTTCGTGTGCCAACGCGTAGTGCCTGAGCTTTGTTATCGCGAAGATTAATGCCAAGCAATGTTTTTCAATGGGAGAGTAATTGCTTTCTGCCCCCAGTAGAACTCGACTTAAGTAGTAGAGTGCTCTCTCTTTCCCTTGATCGTTCTCTTGCGCCCATAGTGCGCCTAAGGAACCTTCGAGGGCGGTTGTATAAAGAATGAGGGGTTTTCCCTTGACCGGCGCAGCCAATACCGGCGGGTTCTGCAGGTACTGCTTGATCTCGTCTAGTGCACCTTGGCATTTTTGATCCCAGACGAATGGGGTTCCCTTCTTCATCAGGTGACTGTAGGGGCGGCATTTGCCTGAAAGATTTGCGATAAATCGCCGGATGTATGCGAGCTTCCCTTGGAGAGACCGCAACTGTTTGAGGGTTCTTGGCGGAGGCATTTCCATGATCGCTTTAATCTTTGACGGATCTATTTCAATACCTCGGTGTCGAACGATGAATCCCAGGAATTTGCCCGAGGAGACTCCAAACGCGCATTTGAGGGGATTCATTTTCAAATTATATTGCCGAAGGCGTTGAAATACTGTCTCCAGATGCTTTAAATGCTCTTCGTATGACATGCTCTTTACTACGAGGTCATCGATATAGCACTCAACGATGTCATGTATGAGGTCATCGAAGATCTTTGTCATGGCCCTTTGATAGGTAGCGCCAGCGTTCTTTAGACCAAAGGGTATAACCCTGCAGCAAAATATACCCAAAGGGGTCCGGAAAGCGGTGTGCTTCTGGTCTTCAGGATGCATCTTTATCTGATTGTATCCTGATGAACCGTCCATAAAGGAGAAAACCTCGTGAGTGGACATGTTATCTATCATTAGCTCGGTTACCGGTACTGGGAAATCATCCTTTGGACAGGCTTTATTGAGATCCCTGAAATCCACGCATATGCGTACCGTCCCATTCTTCTTCATTACCGGGACGATATTGGCGATCCAGTCGGGATATTGAACTTCTTGAATAAATCCAGAATCGATCAGCTTCTTGACTTCGGCGTTGATGCTCATCTCTAACTCGAGTCGCATCCTTCTTGGCGCCTGCTTGACTGGCTTGATATCTGGGGATATTGCTAATTTATGTACGGCCACCTCCGGATCTAATCCTGGCATCTTAGAGTAGTTCCACGCGAAGCAGTATTTATGCCGTAGTAGCACGTTTTTTAACGCGGCCACCTTTTCTTCAGAGAGTAGCTCGCTGACAAATGTCGGTCGCGGGTCATCCGCCGATCCCAACTCAATCTTCCTGAGGTTATCTGCCGTAGTATGTATACCATCTTCCAGTTCTTTCGGAGCTGGCGGAAATTCTGAGATCACCTCATCATCGCCGTTCTCAAAGCACCGGGGAAGGTCATCCACGTTCTCGCGCTCTTCTTTTAATATCGCGATCGTATAACAGGTGCGAATCCGCTCCCAGGACTGAGGTGTATCCGGTTTTGCTCTTGCGGCCTTGGGCTCGTGCTTTCGTGGCGGCGTTACCCTCCAGCTGTTGGATAAAGCGAATCTGCCACGTCGGTACTGGTCCTCGACCCAGTTCTTGAAGGTAAAGCAGTCTTCGGTAGGATGTCCTATGGCTTGGTGATAAGAGCAATAGCTCGAACGAGAAGCCTTGTTGGCTTGCTCAGGGTGTCTAGATTCTGGAAGCATGATCCTTTGATGTTTTAAAGCGAGTTTGAGTAACTTCTCCGTCTTGTTTCGGGGGAAGGAGTACGCTCGACTCATCTTTTCCATGAGGGACGAATCCGAGCTGCGCAGTACCTGTAACCCGCTAATCCTACGTCGTTGTTGTCGGCTCTTCTTTCTGCTCCTTGACTTATTTCCGTCTCTGCATCGGGCCTTTCGCATGATGGGCTGACAAGGATGAACATCTTTGTCTTTTGCAGTCTGTTGAAATAGACGTTGCGTCCTGGCCTTCTCGTAGATGGCCATTTCGCGGCTGTGGTCTTCCCGAGCTTTCTGACCCACTTTCCTGATAGGCTTACCCATTCGTTCTTCAAACGACGGACTTGGCGCTTCAATCGCGGGGTCTAGTTTTGATGAGGGGTCGGCATCTCCTGACAGGGCGTCCTCTTCTTCATCAAAGGTATATATAGCGTAGCTGCTGTGGGCCCGCTCCCGTTTTCCGGTTCTCGCGTATCCAAGCCCAAGTGTTTCCATTTTCCCGTTGGGCAATTTGCGTTGGGTTCCAGGGACATCCCAAATCCTGCTGTAGAACCGAGCCTGTCAAACAGTTTGTTTTAAGGGTACTCCTTGGCGCTTCAATAGCTTCTTTAATCCATTTGTATAGTATCTGGGCAGACGGATGGATTGGAGTCTGTCGCATGTAGCATCTGCGCCATGCCAGATCTCTTTCTCTATTTTCGACTCTGAGGATCGGTAGAATAGGATCACCTTCTCACCCCTTTGCCTGGGAGGGATGTAGAATGTTTGCAGGTCCTGCACATTATGAGCTTGCAGCGTGTCGAGATCCTTGTAGTGTTCTCGCGGTACCATGGTGATTTGCAAGCTATGGTCATCGCCAGGAGGTGTTTGTATTGACAGCCGATTGGAGAACACAACATTAACTTCATCCTCTGAATCACTTCCGAAGACCAGTATGGGGGTGGGCGTCCCTAGGTTGTTACGCTGAGATGGCCCTGTATAAACTATCTCTTCCTCTTCTTCGGTATCGCTTCCGAAAACAGGAATGGTGGCGGCGGCTTTGTTTTCCGGGTCGCGACACCTTTCTGTATCCTCGAAATCTACCAAAAAGTACTTCGCATCTTCGTATTTGCGGACTTCGTTCACGGAGAATGGATTCAACTCTCCTGTTACGGTATACTCGAAACCATCCTTAAAGTACTTCATACACTGGTGTTGTGTAGAAGGGACGATGTTGTATTCGTGTAGCCAAGGACGACCGAGCAAGGTGTTGTAGCAGGTTTTGGCGTCAATGACATGAAATTTGATATCTGTGACGAGAAGTCTAAAGCGTAATGTTAGTATCACAGATCCGAGAGTCCGTGACGATTGTGAATCGAAACCGGAGATAGTAATTTTGTCACGAGCGAGATGTTGCACACTCATGCAGATTTCCTTCAACACCCGAACATTAAGGAGATTGACGGAGGATCCATTATCCACCAAGATCTTGCCTATCTTGATATCATGGCAGTATCCGGAGACATATAGGGGACGGTTATGGTCGCACGTCCTGAGAAGGAGGTCTTCATCACCGAAAGTGACGTCGGCCGTATGCACTTCCTCCAGTTCGTCCTTCATCTTTTCAGTGGCGAGGAAGGCTTGGAATTGTTCAGGTTCTTGCAACGCCTTAATTAGTGAGTCTCGCGATTCTTTTGACAATAGGAGGGCATCAAGGATGCTAAGCTGAGAAGGCAGCTTCCTTAAGTGCGCGAGGATGTTATAGTCCACCTTACCCTTCTTAGGAGGGTCTCTGGTAGTTAGTTCTTTCGTGACTTGGTCATCTAAAGTGATATCTTCAATGACCTTTTCCTTTCCCTTATCTTTTCTGCTCACGGGCCCGAGATTCTTTTCTGGGAGTGTGCGATTGCGTAGCTGAATGTTCTCGCAGGCCTCTGATTCCTCCTCTTTCCTTAACACGGATTCTTTAAAGAGAGGGCCCAGAGCCATTTCTTCATCAAAGTCGCTCCCA
The DNA here is from genome assembly GCA_030015575.1 of Agapanthus africanus. NCBI lineage: Eukaryota > Viridiplantae > Streptophyta > Magnoliopsida > Asparagales > Amaryllidaceae > Agapanthus > Agapanthus africanus. The sequence continues at coordinate 130,721,679 of CM057341.1, forward strand.
AAGGTGAGAACTTGTGACCCCCCGGCGTGAGCCATATAACAGTTGCCAGTAGTTCTGTTGTGCCCATCGACAGTACTTCTTCGCTCCCGACGGTTCTTGCGTTTCATGCGCTTGAAATGTTGCCGACGAGTAACATATCCTTGCCACCATATTTTAAAGGCGTCGCACTCCTCCGTGGGGTGCGAGACTCTCCGATGATATGCGCAATAATTAGGGTGCCTCTCCGTCCCATCGTGTGTATTCCCTTCCGAGGGTGGTAGCTTCATCCCCATTGACATGGCTTTGGCAAACCTTTTCCTCGTCTTGAATATCTTTTTGTCTACTTCGGACGCCTTTTGATCTGGCGGGGGTAGTTCAACTCTTTCATTCAGTCGCCTGCATTTGGTTCTTTCTGACGTCGCCATCTCATGTTCCTGATCCGCCTTACTTTTTAGACGAATTTCGTCTAGAAAGGCATTGATCATTTCATTTGTCAGCCACGCACGCTCTGGTTCAGGTTCTGCCTCCAGCTTCTTAGTGTCAGGAGTTTTCTCATCATCGGTAAACGAGTGGGAGATTACGTTACAACTCGCCACATACTCTTCGGATTCATCCGATGAGCTCTCTTCATCATCTTCCTCTTAAAAGATGTGGTTGAGGAACTCTTGCAGTGTGACAGGGGTTCGCGTCATTTGATTGTATTCTTCCAGCGCGTCGATCTGCTTTTGCAATTTCGTGCGCTCGTCTCCAAGCTTCGCGGGCTTCTTGGATTTCTTCTTCTTTTTCTTCGAAGCTTTTGACGGCTGGGCGTGAGTATTTGGGCCCTCATCGCGAGTCTTCGTAGTTGGGCGGGGCTTCAACATCCCTTCGATAATTTGAGGTTCAAGAGGGTCCTTCCATTCGATCGCAGGGCACGCATGAAGGTCTCTCAGCATTCTTTTGGTTTTAGTTGATAGTACGACCTCCCATGGAGCTTCTTCAATAAAGGAGCAGGTTGCCCCCGGTGTATCTGCTTTCTTAGGAGTATGCGGTTGTGGTGGGTTCACCTTCCACTTTTCGGACAGTACAAACTTCCCCTGGAGGTATTGATCTTCAATCCATCCTTTGAAGACGAAGCAATCTTCAATCGGATGACTTACCGTTTGATGGTAAGGGCAATAGTTAGGGTTATTCACCTCGGTGGGTTGTGGCGGTCGCCTTGGATTTGGTAGGTTTATAAGTCTGTTGCGTATTGCCAGCTCGAATAACCGTTTCGTCTTGTCTCGTGGGAACGAGTAGGGACGCTTCATCTTTTCATTATAATACCGGTGTCTTTCTTCCAGTTGATCTGCCGGCTTCGGGGCGTTAGGTTGCTGTTGGGCATTCGCGACAAAGGTTGCCCTTCCTTTACTCTTGTCATTCCGAGGTTCCGACTTCGGGGGAGGTGGTCTATGACCCATCTGGTCCATCTGAGCCAACTTGTCGATTAAAGCCTGGAATGTGGTTGGCTTAAAGAACATCATGAACTGGGAAATAGTTGCGTGGGGGTCTAGGGTTCCCACGAACATGCCCACTGCGGGTGCCTCCTCAATGCGTTGCTCGCATCTCAACCACAAATTCCGCCAGCGTATAGCATACTGGACCCAGGTTTCGCCTGGTTTTACCCTGGCGTTAATCAATGCAGTTATTGGAGTGCGCTCGCTGGCACTTGCGAACCGCTGAGTGAATAACAACTCCATTTCAGCGAACGTCTTGATAGAATCGTTCGGGAGTTCTGAATACCATTCGAACGCTGTTTATGATAAGCTGCCCACGAACTGTCGGAGCAACAGTTTATCATCACCACCGGTGTTACCACAGAGGGCCCGGAACTGGGCGACATGTTGATGGGGATTGCCGGTCCCCTTGTACACGTGGAATTTTGGTATCGTGTAGCCTTGCGGGTATTTGATTTGGTCGTACCAGCTTGGATACGGCCGCCCCGTTTTCACGACTTGACCAGCTGCCTCAGTCGCATGATGGACCCGGATTTGCTGGGCTATGTAGTCAGCCAAGTCCGCCTTAGAGATTGCCTCCTCCTTGGCCGTTGAGAGGGCCGGCAGTGGATTCGACGTTTCTCCTCGGTCGTCTTCAAGAACGATTGGGGGATCTTCGGTGGGCAAGTCCTGCTGGATCATCATTCCTATCATATCTTGGAAGAGAAGGCCCATACGTTGTATGTTGGCTGCTTGTTCAGCAGCCTCTTTGTCCTTTTTCTCCAGTATCCGGCGAAGGAATTCAGCGTCAGTTTCTTCTTCTTGGCGCGCGTCTGAGGACGTTTCTGGGTTTTGTTTTGGCCCGGTAAGTGCGGCCATAGCATTCATCATTTCTTGGAGCTTTTGTTGTTGCTCCTAGGCTTTTGTCACGGATCGGGTAAGTGGTCGGTGGCCTGTAGAAGTGCGGCTCTCCTCCTTTCCAGAGGCCATGTATACGGTGTGGACCATCATGCCCCCAGACTTAGGGCGTCTGGGCTTAGTGCTTTTAGCCGTCGTTGCACGTTGGGGGGTCTTCTCTGGCCTCCTCCCTTTATGAGCCATGGAGGCTGAGGGGGCCGTTGAGATGGGCGTCCAGATAGCCTTTCGGGGTTTAGCCTGATGACCGGCCTCCGGTTGGATTTTTAGCTTCTTGTGCTGGCGGGAGAAGTTTGGATCGACGATCGAGTCTCGGGCCTGCCGCCAAACCTTATAGATTTTGGAAGACAGCCGTTGAGGAGACCGGGGCTGTTCTGATTCTATTTCCACAATCTTTTTTAATGAGGGAGGAGACCTCTTTAGCACAGCAGTAGGGGAATTCCTTCGCACCTTATTTAGCATCTCGAAGCTGTTCCCAGTTGGAACAGCAGCATTAACTTCTGCCACCGGGGCTGGTGGAGTCAATCCGGAGGGGGAGTTGCCCCCAGCCTTCCTTATTCGGCGCCAATGAGCGCGTCGAGCGCGTCGAGCGGACGGCGCTGGTTTAGCGGTGAGAATGACTTCGTCTTGCCCCCTGTGTAGGTGGGGGGTCACTGCTGGTGTTAGCCTGTTAAAGACCGATGTCCTTTGTGCAGCAGGAGCGGGAGCTGAAGCCGTCAATCTTGTAAAGACCGACTTTGTGGCAGGGGAAGCCACCTTGGCAATTTCGGGGGTAGGAGCGGCCACTTTCTTAGAAGCAGCCTTCTCTGAGATTGTAGGCCCCATGATGAGTTCGCAAGATTTCTGGCCCAATCTAGAGAAGACCGAGGCGTTGACGTTGGGCGACTCGTTGAGAGGAGCCGCGGCAGGGGTAAGATGATCAAAGACCGACTTCCTAAGAGTTTCCTTTGTCAGCACCGGCGCCACGAAGCTTGATGGGGGGAGCATAGTCCCAAAGAACAATCCGGTAGTGGCTTGAGTCACCTGGTCCACCGGCATTGTGAACAACGAAGCAGCTTGGGGTCCATAGGCTATACCTCCTGGCAAGGTAAAGCGTTGGTCGTAATTGCAGTTCGAGCAGTTGGAGAATTTCGCAGAAGTAGAAGCCATCGATCCTTTGCTTTCTGCAAAAAGCAAGACGCCAATTCTTAGTATCTTGAAACCCAAGGGCAACTATTAGCGAACCGCGATTGGTTCGCGAATCACGACACAGGAAGTGTGGAGTGGAAAGAGGAAAAGGTCCCACCGGGCGTGCCAGAATCTGTTCCCCTCCGAATGACGGCGCGCAAGGCTGCGATGTCTTGGCACTGAGATTCGGGGCAGATGCTAATTGGTGCTATCCGTTCACCTCTCCGAAGATGCCAAGTTGGTTTATGGCACCATGTATCGAAGGTTTAAACGGATGCGACCGATGTAGCAGACTTCGTCAGATTCCCCCTCGTTGAGGGGTTTTTGATTGTGGAGACGCTCTTCCCTGCAGGCGCAAGCCCCTGCAGTTAATTACGCTACCGCATCGCGGTAACAACTTTCTCCTTCTCCAGATAGTCACTTCGTGTCGTGTGTGTTTGTTTTATGTTTTGTTGCCCGTGGATTGTTTACGGAGACTGAGTTATGTCGTCGCCCGTAGGGCGTGGACTAGTCCAAATCCGAGTTATCTTAGATTTGGGTTTGGGGGTTTGGTTTGAGGATACGTTAGCCATGCTTGAGGCTAAGATCAACTCAAACGTTTGTTAAGGATACGTTAGTCCGATTTGAGACTAAGATCAACTTAACAGGATCGTTTGGATCCGACAAAAGAGCATTTGGGCTCCATTGTTCCAGTTTTAGGGACATAGTGGTCCATCGTATGTGTGTGGCCGTCGGGACCCGTCACCTCTCTGACGATGTTGAAGGATTACAACGACGGGTGTCAGAGGGGTTCAGAGATGTACCCTCGAGCCAGAGTTAATTGGGGGGATTCGTAGTCCAGTCTATTTGAAGGTTTAAGGATACGTTAGCCATCTTTGAGGCTAAGATCAACTTAAACGGGACCGTTTAGATCCGACAAAAGAGCATGCGGGGCTCTATTGTTCTAGTTTAAGGACATTGCGGTCCATGGGTAGTTTAAGGACATTGCGGTCCATTGTTAGTTTTAAGACATCTCGGTCAAGGTTAAGGACGTCATAGTCCATGGGTTTAAGGACTCCACAGTCCGGTATGTGCTCTGGATGCTTCACACGGGTTCATTGCCGTGCTTGGCGAGGACCAGGCTCCGCTCTGGGCGTTTTCCACGGGGTCAAGGAGTGACGTTATCCGCGTTCCACGTAACCAGGAAGTTTGCACTAGATGCTTTACACGGGTTCACTGCCGTGCTCTGCGAGGACTAGGCTCCGCTCTGGATGCTTCACACGGGTTCACTGCCGTGTTCTGCGAGGACCAGGATCCGCTCTGGACGTTTTCCACGGGGTCAAAGAGTGACGTTATCCATGTTCCACGTGACCAGGAAATTTGCACTAGACATGGGTTTAAGGACCCCACAGTCCATATCATGAGTGGTCATCGGGACCCGTCACCTCTTTGAAGACATTGAGGGATTACAATGCCAAGTATCAAAGGAGTGAAGAGATGTACCCTAGAACCGGAATGGCTTGAGTAGCCCCTGGCCCAATTTAGGGTCAAGACTGATTAATTATGTTATGAGCCCACTGAGTTAATCATGAATTGAGGACTTATGGCCAGCTTGGGCTAAGTCCAGTCAGGTCTGGAATATTGGCTTCTTGTTGGTCCATTGAGGGAGAGGCTTTGCCTCTATCCCTTTAGCCAATTGGGCCAAAGCCTAGTGTTAAACACTTCAGAGCAATCAGTGTTGAACACTGGGAATTAGGTTAGTGTTTAACACTAAGAGATAATTGGTGTTAAACACCAGCGACAAGGCCTTCAAATTAGTGTTAAACACTAAAACAGATCGGTATCAAGCACTGGCAACTGAGCCCTCAAATTAGTGTTAAACACTAAGGTAGTCAGTGTTGAACACTGCAAGTAAAGTTTTTGATTAGTGTTGAACACTAAGGCCCAACAGTTGTTTTAACATTGGATTCGGGAGTTTCGATTTAGTGTTAAACACTGAGGCAAGAGGGGTCACGTGGCAACACGTGAGAGCGCCCTCCCTTCATTAATTCTGCTGAGATTATCGCATTTCTCAGAGTATCACGTGCCCTCACGTGACGGGTATTCAAATGCTTATATGTTAACGCTTCTGCCGAGGGTCACGTGGGTCACGTGAGGCACTGCCTCAAAGGGCTTTCTGTAGCTCTTTTGGGGGGTCACGTGGTGACACGTGACCCTGCCTCTATGTTGTTTTTAGAGAATCTGTTAATCTTTTTCTCAGGAATTAAATTCCTCGAGCTTTAAATTTCAGAGGAATTAAATTCCTAATTCCTTTTGAAGACTTATATTCTGGAGTAGAGTTGAACTCTGAATCTTCTGTAGGAATTAAATTCCTCGTATATGTGAAGAACTGAATAGGGTTAAACCCTAATAAAAGCTTTTTAAGGAATTATGATTAAGGGAATTAAATTCCCGCTGCTGCAACAGAACTGGATTCTTAATTAGGGTTAAACCCTGTTTCTTTTTATTCTGAAGGAATTATGTTCCCATGATATAGGGTCAAGCCCTAATTTTATTTTGAAGGAATTAAATTCCTATAGTTCGGTGAGAATTAAATTCTCATGCTTGCATTCCCTCTTTATGTTTTGGATCTGCATGGCAGGATCTCGACCCATTGAGAATTAAATTCTCAACCTTAAGGGGAGATGTGCACTTTGCAGATCCTCTATCAAAGAGAGAAGAAGTATGCTCTTCTGTTTTATGTATCAGAGTTAAACTCTGTTGAGAATTAAATTCTCCTTCTTTCAAAAGGCCTTCCCTTTCTTACCTAGGGTTTTTGCAGAAGATCCGAGTCTTTTCAAAGTATCAAAGCTCTCCTCCTTTTTTCTTTTTTCTTCTCTGCGCATGTATGTCTTTTTTGTATCTCTTCGCTCCTATTTATAGGAGAAGCAGCCGAATAAATTAGTTTTGTGGCGAATCTTCATTGAGAGATTTGATTTGCATCCTTCATTCGTTCTGGACCTTTGGATTATTAGGTGAATTTTATCCACCATTGGATTTTAAATCCAGAGATTCTCCCTTGTTATTTTGGTTAGATTTAAGGGGGAAATCTTTCCAAACCCGAGATTTTCCATAGATAAATGATATTTAAATCACTTCTGAATCTTTAATTCGATTGGTCTCAGATAATCACTTTCCTTTGGAAAGATTCAAATCAGAATTTAATTCTGCCGTCAAAATGGGATTTGAAAGCCGGTCACGTGTGACCACGTGACCCATGGTCACGTGTGACCACGTGACCCTCTTTGGAATGAAGAGTCTTCTTTCTTTCTGCGCTGTCTTCTGGTTGCTGTTTTAGCCATCACGTGTTAACACGTGACCATTGGTCACATGTGAACACGTGACCCCCTGTTAGGAGCCCCTTTCCTTGACTCAACTGTAGCACGAGTCCTCTCCTTTGAGCGTCACGTGCCAACACGTGATCTCATCTGAAGCCCTTTTTCTTGACTTGATTAAGGAACCTTTTCTCTGACTTGATCAGGGAATCAATGAGCCCTTTTCCACTGCTTTTATATGTCACGTGTCAACACGTGACTGCTGGTCACGTGTGAGCACGTGACCCCTCTTTCTGAAGCTTTTCCCATAAGCTTTTCTGATTTTAAATCAGGAAACAAGGATGTCTGCATCTCGCTCTACTAGTTCCGAGAATGTACGATAATCCGCACCATCCAATAGTGGATTCCCCAAAATGGGTTGTAGAGGCATAATCGTAAAGAGTTTAATAATACTATTTAAAAGAAAACGGGTGTTTTATAGTTCATGGTATTTTGATGAAAAGTCGTATTTTGCCACAAAAGTTATGTCTCAGAGAATCGTGCTATTGTTCAGTCGAAAATATTGCACATTTGATGGAAAAAAATTCTTACTTTTGTTAAGTACTTAAAGGTGTTTATGCTAATTATGGTATATATGTGGGTTTATCTGCAAAATACTCTTTATCATATGTTTATACACTATACTTAACATTATGAAGGAAAATATATGCATATAATATTTATATGATATTTTTATAATTTAAATATGCATATCATATCAAATATCCCTAATCAATATTCTTAAAATATCATATCATATAAAATGGTTAGGATAATATCTCAAATATAACAAATATTACTAATACTATGAATTGAGATATTGTGCAGATATAGCCCAGGTCTGGAGATCAAGATATTCGAGATGTCGGGAATAAAATATGCTGATAAAATTGAATCAAATCGTAAAATCATGAATGACAGATGTTCCCCTCCGAATGGCGACCGAGACATAGACTGTCTTGCCTGAGATTCGGGGCAGATGCTAATTGGTGCTATCCGTCCACCTCTCCGAAGATGCCAAGTTGATTTATGGCACCGTGTATCGGAGGTTTAGACGGATGCGGCCGATGTAGCAGACTTCGTCAGATTCCCCCTCGCTTGAGGGGTTTTTGATTGTGGGGACGCTCTTCCCTGCAGGCGCAAGCCCCTGCAGTTAATTACGCTACCGCATCGCGGTAACAACTTTCTCCTTCTCCAGCCGGTCACTTCGTGTCGTGGGTGTTTGTTTTGTTTGTGGTTGCCCGTGGATTGTATACGGAGACTAATTTATGTAGTCGCCCGTAGGACGTGGATTAGTCCAAATCCGTATTTTCTTAGATTTGGGTTTGGGGTTTTGGTTTAAGGATACGTTGGCCATTTTTGAGGCTAAGATCAACTTAAACGTTTGTTAAGGATACGTTAGTCCAATTTGAGACTAAGATCAACTTAACGGGATCGTTTAGATCCGACAAAAGAGCAATTGGCTCTATTGTTCCAGTTTAGGGACATAGTGGTCCATGAATGTATGGCCGTCGGGACCCATCACCTCTCTGACGACGTTGAAGGATTACAACGACAGGTGTCAGAGGAGTTCAGAGATGCACCCTTGAACCAAAGTTGATTGGGGGGATTCATAGTCCAATTTGGGACTAAAGTCTGTTTGAAGGTTTAAGGATACGTTAGCCATATTTGAAGCTAAGATCAGCTTAAACGGTTGTTAAGAATACGTTAGTCCAGTTTGGGACAAAGATCAACTTAACGGGATCGTTTAGATCCGACAAAAGAGCATTTTGGGGCTCTATTGTTCCAGTTTAGGGACGTGGTGGTCCATCGCCTGTTTAGGGACGTCGGGGTCCATTGGTAGTTTAAGGACATTGCGGTCCATTGGTAGTTTAAGGACGCATAAGTCCATGGGTTTAAGGACCCCACAGTCCATATGGGTGTGTTTAAGGATGCATTAGTCCGCTAGTTTAAGGACGCATAAGTCCGCGGGTTTAAGGACCCCACAGTCCGTATCTTGGTTTAAGGACGCATAAGTCTATGAGTTTAAGGACCCCACAGTCCGTGTTGATGTGTGGTTGTCGGGACCCGTTACCTCTCTGAAGACGTTGAAGGATTACAACGACAGATATCAGAGGAGTTCCGAGATGTACCCTTGAACCAATGAGTTGGTTGAAAGAGCAGATGTGCTCAGTTCAAGATGATTTAAGGACTTATGGCCAGTTTGGGATAAGTCCAATTATGTTTGAAATATTGGCCCTTTGGGCCATTAGACATTTGTCTGGGTTCAGTCCCTCATCATTCAGCAATGTTAAACAGAGATTTGGGGGCTTTGACAACATTTTGTCTTTGATTTCCTCAATATTGAGATTCATTTGGAGGAGGGACTTTTGTCTCTGGAGAATTAACCAATTTGGCTAAAAGTAGTGTTAAACACTAGAGAACAACAGTGTTAAACACTAGAGGTAGAACTCTCAAAATTAGTGTTAAACACTAAAAGACAATCAGTGTTAAACACTGGAAATATGATCTTCAATTTGGTGTTAAACACTAGAAACAATCAGTGTTAAATACTGGAAATAAGATTTTCAAATTAGTGTTAAATACTAAAGAAAGAGGGGTCACGTGTGGACACGTGAGAGCGCCCTGATTTCCCTCATTTTATTCTGCAGGTAGGTGTTTAACACTTTTGATTCTGACGGCCATCACGTGTGAGCACGTGATGGAGGCCCCCGCTCTGGTCTGTTAGAATGCTCATTAGGGGTCACGTGGTGACACGAGAGAACGCCCTAAATGTGAAGCCAGATCTCCTTTGTTTTATCCTCAAATCTGCGAATAAGTGTTAAACACTTTTCAACTTTATTTTAGAGCATCACGTGTTGGCACGTGATGGGGGTTTATGCATCGAATATTACAGCACTTGCTGAGGGGTCACGTGGGGACACGTGAGAGCGCCCAAAGCTTCTTTTCTTTTGTTTTGCCATTAAGTGTTAAACACTTTCATTTTTATTTTTAGAGCATCACGTGTTGGTACGTGATGGGGATCTGTGCGCCAATTGTTAAAGCATTTGCTGAGGGGTCACGTGATAACATGTGAGAGCGCCCAAAGCTTTCATTTCCTTTGCTTTTTCTTTCTGCGTTTTGGGAGTCACGTGGGAGCACGTGAGGTGATGCTTCAAAGTTCTTTGCAGGGGATCTTTTCAAGGGTCACGTGGGGCACGTGACCCTAGTTCTTTTCATGAACAGAGATCTTTTAAGAATTGAATTCTTTGTAGGGTTAAACCCTAATTATGATTTTGGAGGAACTAAATTCCTATCGTGAAAGAATTGAATTCTTATTTAGGATGAAACCCTGATTTCTTTTCAAAGGAATTAAATTCCCAGATATGTAAAAGAATTAAATTCTTGATTAGGGTTAAACCCTAGTTTTGTTTTAGGAGAATTAATTCTCAAAACTCAATTCCCCTTCTAAGTTTAGGATCTGCATGGCAGGATCTCGACCCGATGAGAATTAAATTCTCAAGTTATGGGGAGATGCGCTCTGTGCAGATCTTCAACCAGAAGAAGAACTAAGTTCTTTTTGTATAAGAGTTAAACTCTTGGATTTTGAGAATTAAATTCTCTGTTTGAAGTTTATCTTTTTCCCTTTTCTCACCTAGGGTTTTCTTTGTTGAGAATTAAATTCTCCTTTCTTTTCCTCTTGAGAATTAAATTCTCCTCTCTCTGTTTTTCTCTCAAAAAAGTAGATGACTTCTCTTCTCTTCTTGGCTCCTATTTATAGGAGAAGGAAAAGAATCAATTTGTTTAGCAAATCTCTCATTGAAATATTTGATTTGATTGTTGAGAGATTTGATTTATATTTATCATTAATCTGGGTCTTTAGATCATTCAGTAAATTTTATTCACCGTGGATCTTAAATCCAAAAGATATTCTATTTGTTATCCTGGTGATATTTTCAGGGAAATCTTTCCTTGTCCAAGGTTTTTCTATAAATTGGTGATTTTTTAATCACCCTTGGATTTTTAATCCAACGGTTCCCCATGACCCTTTTCCATTTGGAAAGATTCAAAAACTTTTAGAATTTAATTCTATTAAATTATAATGCTTTTAAAGCCAGTCACGTGCTGGCACGTGACCTTTGGTCACGTGTGAGCACATGACCCCAAATTGGGTTCCTTTCTCAGCCGCTTATTTATGTTTCAGTTTTAACCATCACGTGTCAACACGTGACCATTGGTCACGTGTAAGCACGTGATACCTCGTTGAGGTATTTTCTGACTTTTAGAATTAAATTCTATTCATTATTTTAGAGCCTTTAAAAGCCCATCACGTGTCTGCACGTGACCCATGGTCGCGTGTGAGCACGTGATGCCCCATTGGGGTCTTTTCTGAGTTTTTATTGTATCTTTTAACTCGTCCAGCGGGTTCTTAAAAGCCCATCACGCGTGGACACGTAATTCCTCATAACTTTTGATCCCGGATGAATTACGAGGCCCATAATATATCAAATCGAAGGGTTTTTCGAGCCGCTTTCGATACCATCAGAATTTATCTGTTTCTCATTCGGGAGTTTATCAAAAAACAGCCCGGAAGATACTGGTTCCCATTTTCTTAAGCTTATCGCCGCCATTTGATACCATGGGCTCTTTTGCGTAGAAATTTTTGGCGGGAACAGCAGAGACTCAGAGAAGATTTAAAGAAACCAGACATCACAACAATCTCCACGTGTCAACAAGAGGCAGCACAAGAATTTTGACACCCTGATCTCACCAACATGCCGCCCAACCGCGGCCAAACCCCCCTAAATGCGGCGGATCCGCGGCCATATTGTGGCCGTTGGATCTGAGATTTTCTGGGGCTAATCACAACAATTAATCCTAACATATGAGATCTAAGGTTTCTGCTTCTAGTGATATTTAAAGGACCGAGAGCTTCATATGAAAATTATCTGTCTAATCTTGAAAATAGATCACTAAACGATCATCTAATAGATCAATCCGAAGCAATCAAGAGATCCACAACGATCCACGAATTCAGGAGATCAATCGACGTATCATTTACTTCCTACGAGAAAGAGATCGGAAGCATAAACTAGGGTTCTTGTACTCTAAATTCGACTTATTTGTAAATGATAGTTGATTAATAAAAAGGTAGATTTTTAGTTTAATTCTTTGCATTTTACTTTCTGCATTACTTTCTGCATTTACATTATGATCTTCTTCTTCATCTTCTCTTCTATCTCAACCATACGTGAGTAATTCCTAGCTTGCTAGGGTTTGTAGGATTAGGGTAGATCAATGGATGATAAAATCTCTTAACTTCTTTTACATCTTATAAAGTTTATAAACTTTAGCAAAATAAATGTTAACATCCTTATCGGGCGCACTACCAATTTATTGATAGTCTCGAACGCGATTTGAGATTAGATTAACAATTATTTTGGTAAAGGCTAGACATGAATAGAGATCAATGCAAGGATAAGGGTTAAGAGTGGGGAAACCCTAATTTCTTCCAAAATAACCCTAATCCACTTTCATCACTATCGATCTAGTTTTAAATCTATTAAAAGATAAAAGGAGTCATCTTTAACTGGTCATCCATTACTACTAGATTCTATGAACCCTACAAGTCTCTTCTTTATAGATTCTACATCCGTATTCAACATAGATCTACAACCAATCACCCTAATTTCAATCAACTCGTTTAAAGCAAGATAAAAGATTCGACGTTTCCCTGAGCAAGACCCGTACTCATCTCGGCTAGCTAATCGCGACACCGTTATTGATTGCGGTTACTACTTTATTTACGACACACTTCTTTTCTAAAATCCATCATCAATCAAATAGCGCCGTTGCCGGGGAAACGACTGTAATTTTTTCTTGCTATTCGGGTTGAATTCTTATTTAATCCATACCACAAAATAACCAAAACCGCATCTTTTATATTTAACGATTATTGCGTGAATATGCACGGGAATCTGGAGTCACGGGAATGAGTAATTGGAGATTCAGAGATTTTTTACAAAGCCCAGAAGAGCAAAAGAGGCCACATAAGAAAATTGGTCAAACGATTCCACCATACCGCCGCGGAAAAGCGATATAAGTGAGTTAATTGCGGCGGAACCGCGGCTCTGTGGTGGGTTCAGGTCGCCAAAATCCTCTGGTATCTTCTTCATATCTCTCTCTCTCTCTCTCCTCTCAAATCCAATAATCTGATTTTCCTGCAGGATTCTTTGCAAATATCGCCACTCAAAAATCATTTTGTGTGTTTTGATTTCGGGTTGTTTTTGCATATTTTAAAATGGACTTTAAGGGGTAATAACCCAAATTCAGATTTGGTGGGGATTTCATCACCCTTCCTAGGCCCTACAAATCATAAAATGAGTATCCGCGTAACCCTACATTAATAAAAAAATATCTAGACCAAGACTCTGGGGACCGTCATGCTCAATTAGGGCAGAGGAGGGTCATGGGTAATCTATCGCTTATCCGTATTTCTCTTGAGGTGTCTAGGCAAGTGTGACTAAGGAAAATGATTACTTAATTAGGCCCGCTATTTTCAGTGATTCGTATAGCGGATACCTCCCACTTACCTAGCAACAAGAGTGATAAAGTGGTGGTATAGAATTGATCCTGCGACTTGTCTTTTGGAAGTCTAAGAGCGGTCTAGTGCTTGACCTAGGTGACCTTAGTTCTAGGGTTTGATTGTGCATTTTGTGATTTGTTGAGTCAACCCTCAAGTCCCTCTTTCAAAGCAAAACAATCCAACTAGAGCTTAAATCTTACCCCTTTCACCCTCTTTTTCTTTTCACCATCTTATAATGGGTAACCCAAACAGATGAACTCTTGCCGAGCGTTGCTATACAGAACCAGATATCTCTTGTTTTCGTAACTGCTTCGGTACAAAATCCGATCATACTATTTCTTTGAGAGATCGGATAGACGCGTCTAGGACCAACAATTGGACACCGAACACCACTTTGTATCAACCGTTTCAACCTATCCCGCCTTCTTACATTGATACCCTTTTTGAGAATCATGTTGCGACTCCGAAACCCATATCCACTGCTGACAGAATTGAACAATCCCGTAACCGATCTTTCACTCCTTTCACCACTCCAAATTCGTTAGGACAACAATTCCAATCACCTTCTTATCAGAAAGTTGATCCTACTCCTGTCCATTTTTCACAACCATTCGATTCCTATCAATCCTACCCGACTTTTACACCTTCTCTATACATTTCTTCTAAACAACCATTTGGGAGTTTCACATATCCACAAGAATTTCAATCTTCTACTGAAACCCCTTCACAACACATGTCTAGTCTTGAACGGTCATTGGAAGAATTTTGGGTAGCGTCGTACCATCAGATAGAGGAATTGAATGCATCCATGGTCGCCCTCATACAACCCAACGAACCAGCAACTAGTTTCCAACTAGCTCAAAATTTCCAATGTATGATGCTGCAAGGGGACAAATTGAGAATTTGAGTAGAGAGAGTGAACATTACACCCTTCCAAATCAAACCTCCCCATTCCCAATTGAATTCTACAACTCCAGTTTCACAAATCTATCGAGTACACCAAATGATTCACCAATTGAAGATAGAATGTTTGATGAGTTGTGCGACTTTGTAATATTTGATCTACCTGATTGTGAAGGGTCCATTTCAAGTGAAACCACACCCAATCCTTGTGATATCTACACCTCCACTTTAGAACCAAAATTGATTGAAAACCAGGGTTTTGATAAGGTGTCTGAATTTCACTTGATTGAGGATATTGCCGTTGGGAATATTTGGATGATAAACTCATAGTTTTAGATGAGTTTTTCTTACCAATTCATCAGGTCTTATCACTTCCGTGTGGACATCATCTCGAACCATTAACAGTTTTTCCCGAACCCTATATGCGTCTGAAAATTGATGATAAATGCATGGATGAGCTGAATTTTAAAGATATTTTTGAAGATGAACCCGTTATATTAGATGAGTTGGATTATCCGATCTATCATGTCCCGTCTATTGAATACGAACATCTTCCTGTATAAATAACCGATCTTATTCTTACCACCGGCCTATCCGATAAGCAATACGACATCCGACTTTCATTTCCCACATCTGGTTCAACAATGCTCGACACAAAAATTTGTTTACCCATTTCATCTCCCACTTTCTTTGGTTCTTCTTCTAATATTCTTTTAATTCTATCGAGTTTTGATGAATCACACTCCGATATTTCGAGTTCGATAATTCTAGAAAGACCACTTGATTTAGACACTTTTGAGAATAAGGTAAATAAACTTTTCAAGTCTCCTACCGCCATAATTTCTGACAAATCAAGTGTGTTTAATTCGGGTGAAAAACAGATGGACATTGAAACGTTCACTCGGACCATCGATGAAAGTTTCGAAGATATTTCGCCGACGAACTCGTATTCCTAAACGACACGGATGTTGTGATAAATCAACCTCCGCCCGAAGAAGTTGAACCACCATCCTTTCTTCTTATCCTATACGAGAATGTGACTATTCTACCCATTCCTAATCATTCACATTCTCGTTTTCGTTCACCATCACTGTTCCATCTCTACCAACCGAGACGTAAACCCGATCGATTTCGCCTCCTATCTCCCTACTTTTTCAAATATCTGATCTTCCACCAACTATATTGTTACATTGATAAAATCTTTGAATGGTTGGTGTTGATTTTTGGTCTTTATAAAGTTTTGCATAGACTAATAACTTTAACCTCCCACCTCTATAATTTTAAATGCTTAATACTATTTTACTCAAGTCTGGGGGGGAAGAAAAATATTTTAGCTCTTGAAAGAAAATAATTTTTTACAAAATTATGAGTCAAAAATAAGTTTGGGGGAGGATTTCACTTCATTAATTCATGTCCCTGTTACTAACTTTTCCTCCCAAGTCTACAGGTTTTTTTAAAGCTTAAAAGATCTCCTTAACCGATTGAACAAATCAGCCTTCACTATATAAAGGCCCCAATACTTCAAGTCGGATATACAGAAAAAGATAGAGGAACCCCCTATAAACTTTGAGAAATTTCAAAGACAAAGAACAAGCTCTCAGAAGTAGAAAATTTTCTTCAAGGTAAAAAAAGAACAGAGAGATGAAATCATTTCATATAAAAAGAAGAATTTACTTCTTTTTCTAAGATCATAGATCTATAAGACCAAGGTCTTTCACAACAGAGATCAAAGTATCTCATCATAAAAAATAAAGGGAAGAACTTAATCTTCTTCAGATCATAGATCTATAAGACAAATTGTCTTTCAGAGATCATAACATCTCATTATAAAAGGGGGGAGAATAATTCAATTCTCTTAGGATCATATATCCATAAAGGCAGAGCTTTTCACCAAAAACATAAGAGATTGAAATATCTCCTATAAAAAAAAAAGAACTTTGTTCTTAGATCCATGAGACAAAGTCTCTTATAAGAAAGAGAATTTAATTCTCAGGGCGCAAAGCTGCCTAAAAAGAGCCTTAGTGCTCAAATCAAAAGAAACGCTTCAGCGCTCCAAAACTAACGCATAGCGTTGCAGAGCCTTAGCGCTCCAAATTTCACAAGAAGCACACTGCGCTCATTGTCTGGCGCGCAGCACCAAGCGCGCCACGTGCTCCTTACGTGTGCGCTACTTCACCAGAAGCGCACTGCGCTCATTGTCTAGCGCATAGCGCCAAGCGCGCCACGTGCTCCTCACGTGTGCGCTACTTAACAGAAGCGCTTTGCGCTAATTGACTGGCGCTCAGCGCCAAGCGCGCCACGTGCTCCTCACGTGTGTGCTAAGAGAACATAAATTGTTCTGTAAATAAAGCCCAGATCTATGATGAGTGCTCAGCATTCAATAAAAGACAAAAAGATTGTTAGAGCCCAAACCAATGCTCAACATTGTTAAATGTTTAACATTTTAATTAAATGGGCCGAGCCCAGAGTGGTCACAGAACCCTAATTCAGATTAATTGAGCCCATACGCTCATAAATCTTTGATCTTAGTCCCAAATTGGACTACAGATCTCCCAACCAACATTGTTCAAGGGTACATCTCTTCACTCCTCTGATACATGTCGTTGTAATCCTTCAGCGTCTTCAGAGAGGTGACGGGTCCCGACAGCCAGACATTGCACGGACTTTGGGGTTCTTAAACTCATAGACTATGATGTCCTTAAACTTTACGGACGGTGGGGACCTTAAACTCATGGACTATGATGTCCTTAAACTTTACAGACTATGACGTCTTTAAACTACGTACTGTGGGGTCCTTAAACACATGGACTATGATTTCCTTAAACCTTTAGACCGCAATGTCCCTAAACTAAAACAATAGAGCCCAAACGCTCTTTTGTTGGATCTAAGTGATCCTGTTGAGTAGATCTTAGTCTAAAATTAGATTAATGTATCCTCAACAAACATTTAAGTTCTTAGTCTCAAATGAGATTAACGATCCTTAAACCCAACCCAAACCTAAATCTAAGAAAATACGGATTTGGACTAATCCACGCCCTACGGGAGACAACATAAATTAGTCTCCGTGTACAATCCACGGGCAACCAAAAACAAAACAAACACAAACAACACGAAATGACCATCTGGAGAAGGAGAAAGCCGCGATGTGGTAGCGTAATTAACTGCAAGGTCTTGCGCCTGCAGGGAAGAGCGTCCCCATAATCAAAAACCCCTCAATGAGGGGGAATCTGACGAAGTCTGCTACATCGGCCGCATCCGTTTAAACCTTCGATATATGGTGTCATAAATCAACTAGGCATCTTCGGAGAGGTGGACGGATAGCACCAAATAGCATCTGCCCCCCAAAATTCAGGCCGGACGTCCCAACGTCCCGGTCGCGTCTTTCGGCGGAGAACATATTCTGGCACGCCCGGTAGGACCTTTTCCTCTTTCCACTCCACACTCCATGTGTCGTGTTTCGCAAACGAATCGCAGTTTGACATGGTTGCCTTTGGATGTAAAGTACTAAGATTTGGCATCTTGCTCCGTGCAGAAAAAACAGAAGATCAGTGGCTTCAAACTGCACTAACTGCAACTGCAATTCTCACTCTGTCCCGTCCGGAGGAGTGACTTACGGGCCCCAAGCGGCCTCCATCTTCGCAATGCCAGTGGAACAGGTGACTCAGGCCACCACTGGACTGTTCTTTGGGACCATGTCCCGCCAATGAGCTTCAGCGCTCCGGTACCATCGCAAGAAGCCCCGAAAAAGTCGGACTTTGATCGGCTTGCAACTGCTGCGACCCCTCGCAACGGGTTGCCCAAATCCAGTGCCTCGGTTTTCAATAGACTGGGCCGAAGCTCAAATAGGTCCGTCAAGAAGCCCACCGTTCCTGAAGGGGTTATCCCAAAGCGGATAGCCATTCCTGCTCCTGAAATCGCCAAGGCAGCTCCTCCTGCTAAGGAGTCGATCTTTGCAAGACTGATCGTTTCAGCTCCCGTTCCAGGAGAAGTCATGAATACTGCTTCCCCTGTTCGAAAGTCGGTCTTCGCAAGGCTGGCTATCCCCTCTCAACGGATGTCAGTCTTCGACAAGCTAGCGCCAATAACAATATCTCCTCAAAGCAAGGGGCATGAGGAAGCTCATCCAACAATAGAGGTGATCCCGGCCGCACGACATGCTCGACGTCGCCACGGTGCCGAGTGAGGAAAGCTAGGGGCAATTCCCTTTCTGGACTTACCCCGCCAGCTCCAACGGTGGAGATTGATGCTGCTGTTCCAATTGGGAACAGCTTTGAACCACTCAGGAGGGTGCGCAAGCATAGTCACATAATTCGTGAATTATTCGGTGAATTCGTAAATAATTCGCGAATTATGTGACTGGCGATTAAATCTGCGAATTATTCGCCATCACCGAACGGGCCGAATTATTGCCGAATTATTCACGAATAATTCCCGAATTATTCGCGAGTTATTAAAAAAAGCGAATTATTCAAAAAACAGCAAATAATTCACGAAATCAAAATCAAGCGTCTAATATATTAATTTTATATTAATTTTTTTGTCGAAATCCTTCCCGAACATTTCCCGAACACTTACAGAATTTTTCTTGAATACCTACCGATTTTTTCCGAATAGTTCTCCGAATCCGAATTTTCAACCTCGCCGAATTATTGCCGAATCACGAATTTGTTACTATGTGCGCAAGAACTCTCCGAAGGCCGTACTCAAAAGATCTCCCCCACCTATGGAGAATGCCACAAAGGCGAAGCTCGAACAGCCCCCTCAATGGCTGTCCTCTAAAATTTATAAGGTCTGGCGTCTAGTCCAAGACTCGGTGATTGATCAAGATTACTCCCGCCGACCGAAGAAGATGAAGGTTCGGGAAGAGAAGGACCACTATGTTGTACCACAGAAGGTGTCGTCTACCTGGGTGCCCACTGCAACGGCCCCCTCAACTTCGCCAGCTCATAAAAAGACAAGGTCGGAGAAAATCCCCGCATCTGCGACAAATGTCAAGAGCGCTGAGCCTAAACGCCCTAAGTCTGGGGGCATGGTGGTGCATATCGTCTATATGGCATCTGGAAAAGAGGATAGCCGTATCTCCACAGGTCATCGGCAGCTTACGCGATCAGTGACTAAGGCTTAGGAGCAGCAACAACAAAAGCTCCAAGAGATGCTAACAGCCATGGCCGCACTCACGGGACCAAAAGCAAGCCCAGAGACATCCTCAGAACAGCGTCATGAGCAGGAAACTGTTGCCGAATTCCTTCGGAGAATGCTTGAGAAAAAGGACAAAGAGACAGTGGAACAAGCTGCCAATATAAAACGAATGGCGCTTTTATTCCAAGACATGGTCGGGATGATGTTACAGCCGGATCCTCCAGCTGAAGACCCTCCGATTACCCTTGAAGACGATGGGGAGAGACATCGAACCCACTTACGGCTTGTTCAACAGCCAAAGAAGAGACCATTTCTAAAGCCACGCTCGATGATTATATAGCTCAACAAATACGAGCTCATCAAGCGAATGAAGCGGCCGGCCATGTCGTCAGAACTGGACGGCCCTATCCGGGTTGGTACGATCAAATAAAGTACCCTCCAGGATACACGATTCCTAAATTCCATGTGTACAAGGGGATAGGCAATCCCCATCAACATGTCGCTCAGTTCAGGGCTCTCTGCGGCAACACTGAAGGGGGTGATAAGCTACTGCTCCGCCAATTCGTCGGCAGCTTGGCGGAGACGGCGTTCGAATGGTACTCAGAGCTTCCCGACGACTCCGTCAAAACGTTTACAAAGATAGAGTTGCTATTCGCTCAGCAGTTCGCAAGCACCAGCGAACGCACCCCGATCACTGCATTGATCAACGCCAGAGTGAAGCCGGGAGAGACATGGGTGCAGTATGCAATCCGGTGGCGGAATCTATGGTCAAGATGCGAACAACGCATAGAAGAAGCTCCTGCCGTGGGCATGTTCATGTGGACCGTTGACCCTTAGTTGACTATCTCCCAATTCATGATGTTCTTCAAGCCGACCACCTTCCAGGACTTGATTGACAAGCTGGCCTAAATGGACCAGATGGGTTATAGGCCATTCCCTTCAAAAGTGGATTTTCGGAATGAAAATGGCAAAGGGAAAGCGACCTTTGTCGCCAACGCTTAACAACAGCTGAGTAACCCGAGACCATTTGTTCATCAAAGCAACAAGCCACAATCACTCGATGAGAAGTTAAAACATCCTTACTCATTTCCCAGGGATAAAACAAGGAGACTGTTCGAACTGGCAGTGCGCAACGGGCTCATCACTCTTCCAGATAAAAAACGTCCGTCGCAACAGGGTGACATTAACCATCCTAACTATTGTCCCTACCACAGAGTAATGGGTCACCCACTCGAAGATTGCTACATCTTCAAAGGCAGGATTGAGGATGAATACCAATAGGGCAAATTCGCGTTGTCTGACAAATGGAAGATGAACCCGCCACAACCACATGCTCAGAAAAAGATGGACACGCTGGGGGAATCATGCACTTTTATAGGGGAAGCTCCATGAGAAATTGTTCTTTCGGCAAAAACTAAAAGAATGCGGAAAAATCTTCAAACATGTCCGACCTGTGAACAATTGACCGAAACGTCGTTAAACCACTACAAACCCGCGGCGTCCCCTAGCTGACGTGGTAAAAAAACGTTATGTCCATAAGGAAGATGGGAATGGATGAAAACCTGAAAGAGCTCCGTGAGTAAAAACAGTAGGACTACCAGCGAGTTTGTGAAAACCCGAAAGGGCGCAATCACGTTAAAAAACACTTGCAAGGTCCTCTCGACCCTGTAAGGAAAAAACACCTACGTGAGATCCTTACGACTCACAAAAGAGCAACGCACTTAGGGATCCCCACGATACCTAAGGAGAAATTACACTTACGAGATCCTCACGACTCGTAAGGAAAACTCCCTTATGAGACCCTCACGGCTCATAAGATTCAAAAGCCTTAAGATACAGGGATCTGAACATGTTCTTAAGCCATCATAATCCACAGACTTCCCTATAAGCGGTTCAATACTGACCCTTGTATACAATCCACGGGCACAAATAAACGTCTCCTCCACCCAGTTCCACCAATGGTGTGAAATTCCCCTATTTGGTGAACAACACTTGTAGGTCCTCTCGACTTGCAAGGAGAAAATGCTCTTGTGAGATCCTTATGACTCTCAAGAGAACACGCACTTAGAAGTCCTCACGACTTCTAAGGAGAACACAAACCTATGAGATCCTCACGACTCGCAGGGAGAAATACCTTTATGAGACCATTACGGCTCATGAAGTCAAAAGCCTTAGTCGACAGGATCTTAACCTTGTTTGCTAAGCCACCTTTGTTCGAACCGACAAAGGTAAAAGATGATTCGCTCCTGGCAATATCCCAGTTGTAGCGATGCTGATGCATAAATCGGTATCAGATCCCAAGTCCCATACTCACGATAAAAATCAGCGAGCCAAAAATGCATATGAAATAGCCGAAATGATAGGGCAACTTGCAACAAAATTAGCAAGTAAAATATATGCATACAAAAACATCCGAAATGATTGGGCAACTTACCATAAAAAACAGTGAGTAAAAAGAAAAAATAGCCGAAATGATTGGGCACCGCGGAAAATAGCCGAAATGATTGGTCAATCGCGCCTTTCGTTATATAAAAGATGAAACGATAGAGCATTGCGGAAAGAAACAAAAAAATACATATGAAATGAAATTTTTGCCCTACAGGTGAGATCACATCGATCCCTGTACACAATTCAGGAGCATAGACAAAGAGGGAACCATATCATCCCACCAGGCTCCATCTGAAAGAGACCCAAATCTCGAAGCAACAACTGCATCTCAAGAGATCAACAACCGCGTTCATTCTCGTTCCAACCAGAAGCAGGTACGACGTCAACAAACGGAGCCACGACAAAGTCCTAGTTCCAAGACTCTATGGTCCACAGACAACCTAGAGTTAACCAACAACCTCCCCGCCGGATCAACGCTCCGTCTCTGAAACAAGTCAACCGACCGCAAGGAAATCAGCGTCCTTAGCAAAAACCTCGATTCAGGGAAATCAGCGTTCTTGACGAGAGCATCTCGATTCGTGTCAACCCGCAGAGAAATCAGAGTCTCTGCAGGAATATACGACATCAGCAAAACGGAGCCATGGCAGAGTCCCTAGTTCCAAGTTTCGACGGCCAAATCTACAGCCTGGAGACCCCAACAATGTTCCTCCTCATTCTAGCAGGATTCAGACGCATCAATTAATAATGGAGCCATGGCAAAGTCTCTAGTTCTAGGTCCAGACGGTTCACCAACAACCTAGAGACCACCTCGACGTTCGTCTCGATACAGCAGATGCGATGTTACCCCAACGTTCTTCCTCTCCCCCAGCAGGAGGCAGACGCGACACTACCAATCGGAGCCACGGCAAAGTCCCCTAGTTCCAAATCTCGACGGTTCACAGACAACCCAGAGACAACCTCGACATTCGACGCAGTATTGCAGACACAATGTCAACCAACAAAGCCAAGGGAAATCTCTCGCTTCAGGGTCTTGACGGCAACTCAAATGAGATCTGAAAAGACTATCGGTGATCATCCCACACAAGCGCGGAGTGGTCATGACTCATCGGGGCTCCCAAACTGAGCCTAACCTCAAGTAAAAAGCGACATGGAATATCCCTAACGCTTGCTCTTTCGACAGCAATATCACCAGGAAGATTACTTGAAGACGTCTTTGTAGGGTGTTTTTCGTCACCCCATTGAGATAGGAATACGCGCACGCTCGTCAGGCGTACTACAGATTCCCCCTGCTTAGGGAAGGCCGGGGTTTATTGATTGTGGGGATCCGAATCTTCGGCAGCCGCGGACTAAGCTGCCGTTAATTACCCCTCGCCTTTGGGGCGAGGGAACCTCTGATTAACGGGTTAAACCGGTCATGCAAACTCAATGTGCAGTGTTGTGTTTTGGAGGGGTTTTGGATATATCTGGGGCCCCGCAGAGTTTTTACGGGGGTCCCGCTACCCGGATAGCGAGCTGTGGGTCAAGAGGGCTAGCAGCCCCCTTGTGAGGTGCGAGGCAGTGCCTTGGCCCAATTTTTTTGAGAGGGATAGTATTGTAGAGTATGTGGATATATATACATATATATAATAAAAAAAGGGAAAGGGCATCCAAAGGATACGTGGGAAAAGCGCCAGCGCTTTGGGTGCTAGCGCTTTGAGCGCAAGAGCGCCAGCGCACCATGTGTCAGTACGTGGGCGCACGAACGCCAGCGCTTTTAGGCGCTAGTGCTGTGAGCGCAAGGGCGCTAGCGCTTTGAGTGCTAGCGTCCCACGTGTCAGCACGTGGGCACTCGGGCGCTAGCGCTTTGGGCGCTAGCGCTCTGAGCACAAGAGTGCTAGAGCTTTGAGCGCTAGCACACCACGTATTAGCACGTAGGCGCTCGGGCGCTAGCGCTTTAGGCGCTCGGACGCTAGCGCTCTGAGCGCAAGAACGCTAGAGCTTTGAGCGCCAGCGCACCATGTGTCAGCACGAATCGAGATATTCCTGCAAAAACGCTGATTTCTCTGCGGGTCGATGCGAATCGAGATGTTCTCGTCAAGGACGCTGATTTCCCTGAATTGAGGTATTGCCAAGGACACTGATTTCCTCGGAGTTGAGATGAGTCGAGGTATTCATGCAAAGATGCTGATTTCTCTGCGGGTCGACGCAAATCGAGATGCTCTCGTCAAGGACGCTGATTTCCCTGAATCGAGGTTGTTGCCAAGGACACTGATTTCCTTGGGGTTGAGGCGAATCGAAGTATTCCTGCAAAGACGCTGATTTCTCTGCGGGTCGACGCGAATCGAGATGCTCTCGTCAAGGACGCTGATTTCCCTGAATCGAGGTTTTTGCCAAGGACGCTGATTTCCTCGGAGTTGAGACGGATCGATGTATTCCTACAAAGACGCTGATTTCTCTGCGGGCCGACGCGAATCGAGATGCTCTCGTCAAGGACGCTGATTTCCCTGAATCAAGGAGGTTACCAAGGACACTGATTTTCCTGGGGTTGAGACGAATCGAGGTATTCCTGCAAAGACGCTGATTTCTCTTCGGGTCGACGCTAATCGAGATGCTCTCATCAAGGACGCTGATTTCCCTGAATCGAGGAGGTTGCCAAGGACACTGATTTCCCTGGGGTTGAGATGAATCGAGGTATTCCTGCAAAGACGCTGATTTCTCTGCGGGTCGACGCTAATCGAGATACTCTCGTCAAGGACGCTGATTTTCCTGAATCGAGGAGGTTGCCAAGGACACTGATTTCCCTGGGGTTGAGACGAATCGAGGTATTCCTGCAAAGACGCTGATTTCTCTGCGGGTCGACGCTAATTGAGATGCTCTCGTCAAGGACGCTGATTTCCCTGAATCGAGGAGGTTGCTAAGGACACTGATTTCCCTGGAGGTCGGATGACTTGTTTCCAAGACGGAGTGTTGATCCAGCAGGGAATTCATTGGTTGACTCTAGGTTGTTTGTGGACCGTAGAGTCTTGGAACAAGGACTTTGCCATGGCTCCGGTTGATGGTGTAGCTTCTGTGTCCTGCTGGAATGAGGAGGCACACCGTTGTTGGTCTTCGGGCCGTAGATGTGGCCATTGAGATTTGGAACTAGGGACTTTTCCATGGCTCCGCTTCGTTGCGACTCTGAGGTCGGTTGTTGACGTCATGTCTGCATCTGGTTGGAGTGAGGAAAAATGTCGTTGGTGATCTCTAGGCTGTCTGTAAACTATCGAGATTGGGAACTAGGGGACTTTGCCATCGTTCCGTTGTTTTGACCCTGAGGTCGTTTGTTGACGTCGCATCTGCCTCCTGCTGGGGTAAGGAGAAATGCCGTTGGTGATCTCTAGGCTGTCTGTAAACCGTCGAGATTTGGAACTAGGGGACTTTGCCATGGTTCCGGGGTTTTGACCCAGGTGTCATTTGTTGACGTCGCATCTGCATCTTGCTGGGGTAAGGAGAAACGCCGTTGGTGATCTCTAGGCTGTCTGTGAACCGTCGAGATTTGGAACTAGAGGACATTGCCAAGGTTCCGGGGTAGTCTCTGGGCTGTCTGTGAACCGTCGAGATTTGGAACTAGGGGACTTTGCCGTGGCTCCATTTGTTGATGTTGTATCTGCATCCGATTGGAGGGAGGAAGAACGCCGGTGTTGATCTCTAAGTTGTCGATGTTGACGTCAAGACCCTGAAGCTAGGGATCTTTCTTCGCTTCGTTTGTTGACATTGTGTCTGCAATATTGCGACGCACGTCGAGGTTTGGAACTAGGGGACTTTGTCGTGGCTCTATTTGTTGATATTGCGTCTGTATCTGATTGGAGGGAGGAAGAACGCCGGTGTTGATTTCTAAGTTGTCGATGTTGACGTCGAGACCCTGAAGCTAGGGATCTTCCTTCACTTCGTTTGTTGACACTGTGTCTGCAATATTGCGACGAATGTCGATATTGTCTTTAGGTTGTCTATGAACCGTCAAGATTTGGCTTCTCTTCCTGATGGAGTTTGGTGGGAAGATATGGTTCCTTCTTTGTTTGTGCCCATGGATTGTATACAGGGGTCAATGTGACCTCACCTGCAGGGCAAAAGTTTCATTTCATATGTATATATATTTTGTTTTCTTTCCGCGATGCTCTATCATTTCAGCTTTTTGTATCGCGCAAGTCGCGATTGCCCAATCATTTCGGCTATTTTTCGCGGTGCTCAATTATTTCGGCTATTTGTTTTATTTACTCGCTGCTTTTTATTGCGAGTTGCCCAATCATTTCGGCTGTTTTTGTATGCATACATTTTTACTTGCTGATTTCGTTGCAAGTTACCCCATCATTTCAGCTATTTCATATGCATTTTTGGCTCGCTGATTTTTTTATCGCGAGTGTGGAACTTGGAATCTGATGCCAATCTTAGCATCAGCATCGCTGCGACTGGAATATTGCCAGGAGCGAATCATCATTTGCCATGAAAGGACTTAGAATTTGATACTGATTTAGGCATCCGCATCGCTACAGCTGGGATATTGCCATGAGCGAATCATCATTTTCCTCTGTCGGTGTCGAACAAAGGTGGCTTAGCAAACAGGGTTAGGTCTCATAAAGGTGTTTCTCCGTACGAGTCGTGAGGATCTCGTAGGTGCGTTTTCTCCATAGAAATCGTGAGGATTCCTAAGTGTGTGTTCTCTTATAAGTCGTAAGGATCTTATAAAAGTCTTTTCTCTTTGCAAGTCGAGAGGACCTACAAGTGTTTGTTCACCGTGTGAGCATATCCCTAGTCACTGGTGGGACTCTGTTAGGGAAATGTTCATTCGTGCCCATGGATTGTATACAACGGTCAATATTGAACCGCTTGTAGGGCAGCATTGGAGGTTGTGATGGCTTAAGAACAGGTTCAGATCCCTGTAGCTTAAGGCTTTTGAACCCTATGAGCCGTGAGGGTCTCAAAGGGGAATTCTCCTTACGAGTCGTGAGGATCTCGTAAGCGTAGTTTCTCCTTAAGAATCGTGAGGATTCCTAAGCGTATTTCTCCTTTGTGAGTCGTAAGGATCTCACGCAGGTGGTTTCTCCTTACAGGGTCGAGAGGACCTTGCAAGTGTTTTTTAACGAGATTGCGCCCTTTCGGGTTTTCACAAAACTCGCCGGTAGTCCTGCTGTTTTTACTCATGGCACCCTTTCGGGTTTTCATCCGTGCCCATTTTTCTTGTGGACATACCGTTTTTTTACGAGTCTGCGCCCTTTCGGATTTTCACAAACATCGCCGGTAGTCCTGTTGTTTTTACTCACGGCGCCTTTTCGGGTTTTCATCCGTGCCCATTTTGCTTGTGGACATACCCTTTTTTTTACCACGTCAGCCTTAGGATGCTGCAGTCCGTAGTAGTTTATAGATGTCTCGGTCAGTTGCAAGTTTTAGGACATTGCGGTCCATCGTTAGTTTAGGGACGTTTCGGTCCGCTGCAGCTTTGAGGCCGAATTTCGCCGGATGCTTTATGAACAAGTAGGTTTCTCCTTGATAGACCTTGTCACATAATCCAAGGGTTTTGGCACTGCTCCTGCCCCCAGCTCCTCTATGTTATCTCCTAACGCCGAGTGAGCTGCTTTGTTACTTAACGACAAATGAGTGATCATGTGGCAACTTGCCACATAATCTTCGGATTCTTCTGACAAGTCGTCTCCCTCATCATTGTCGTTATCTTCATTCTCAAGGATGTGACTGAGGAACTCTTGAAGCGTGACTGGGGTTCTTGCCCTCTGGTTGTATTCTTTCAGCGCGTCAATATGCTTTTGCAGATCCGTGCACTTGTCGTTAGACAGCGCGGGCTTTTTGGTCTTCTTCTTTTTCTTCGAAGACTGTGACGGCCGTTCCTGGGTGCTTTGCCCATTGCTATTAATTCCCGATGTTGGGCATGGGTTCAGCATCCCGTCGATGATCTCCGGCTCTTGCGGGCTTTTCCACCTGATTGCCGGACATGTTTGAAGATTTTTCAGCATTTTTTTAGTTTTTTCCGAAAGAACAACTTCCCATGGAGCTTCCTTTATGAATGAGAACGATGCCCCCGGCATGTCCATCTTTTTCGGAGCATGTGGTTGTGGCGGATTTACCTTCCAGTTTTCGGACAGCGCGAACTTGCC
Organism: Agapanthus africanus; assembly: GCA_030015575.1. NCBI lineage: Eukaryota > Viridiplantae > Streptophyta > Magnoliopsida > Asparagales > Amaryllidaceae > Agapanthus > Agapanthus africanus. The sequence goes on from CM057341.1 coordinate 130,749,643, forward strand.
CTGTTGGTACTGGTCTTCAACCCAATTTTTGAAGACGTAGCAGTCTTCGATCGGATGGCCCAATACTCGGTGGTAGGGGCAGTAATTAGGATCGTTGACGTCGTTCGGTCGCGGTGGGTATCTCGACTCCGGTAGAGTAATGAGCCCATTGCGCACTGCCAGTTCAAACAGTTTCCTTGTTTTATCCTTGAGAAATGAGTAAGGACATCTCAACTTCTTATCGAGGGACTGCCGCTTGTTGCTTTGGCGAACAACCCGTCTCGGGCCACTCAGTTGTTGTAGCGCGTTAGCGATGAAAGTTGCTTTCCCTTTGCCCTTTTCATTCGAAGGCTCCGTCTTTGAAGAGGAAAGCCTATGACCCATCTGGTCCATTTGAGCCAGCTTGTCAATCAAGGCCTGGAAGGTGGTCGGCTTGAAGAACATCATGAATTGGGATATGGTCGCTTGAGGGTCAAGAGTACCCATGAACATGCCTACCGCAGGCGCTTCTTCGATGCGCTGCTCGCACTTCGACCATAGATTCCGCCATCGTATTGCATACTGGACCCATGTTTCTCCAGGCTTCACTCTGGCATTGATCAGTGCCGTGATTAGGGTACGTTCACTAGCACTCGGAAAACGTTGGGTGAGCAGTAATTCCATCTCTGTAAAAGTTTTGACGGAGTCGTTGGGCGACTCCGAATACTACTCAAAGGCCGTTTCCGCCAAGCTGCCGACGAATTGGCGAAGCAGTAGCTTATCATCACCTCCGGTGTTGCCGCACAAAGCCCTGAATTGAGCCACGTGTTGGTGTGGATTCCCCGTCCCCTTATATACATGGAATTTAGGGATCGTATATCCCGGCGGGTACTATATTTGGTCATACCAACCCGGATAGGGTCATCCAGTTTTAACAATTTGCCCAGCCGCTTCATTCGCCTGGTGAACTCGTATCTGCTGAGCGATATAATCATCCAGTGCAACTTTGGAGATTGTCTCCTCCTTGGCTGTTGACAGAGCCGGCAGAGGATTTGATGTCTCTCCTCTATCATCTTCAATTATTAGTGGAGGATCTTCAGCCGGAGGATCCGGTTGTATCATCATCCCGACCATGTCTTGGAAGAGAAGCGCCATTCGTTTTATATTGGCCGCTAGTTCCGCGGCTTCTCTGTCCTTCTTTTCAAGGACTCTGCGTAAGAAGTCAGCATCAGTTTCTTGTTCATGACGCTGCTCAGATGACGCTTCTGGGCTTTCTTTTGGCCTGGTGAGTGCAACCATTTGCATCAGCATTTCCTGAAGCTTCTGTTGCTGCTCCTGGGCTTTCGTTACGGATCGGGTGAGTGGTCGGTGACCTGTAGAAGCGCGGCTTTCCTCTTTTCCGGAAGCCATGTAAACAGTATGTACCATTATGCCCCCAGACATAGGGCATTTGGGCTTAGCGTCGTTGCGATCTGCCGTAGTCACAGGGGCTTTCTCTGGCTTCCTTTTCTTTTGAGCGGTTGACGTTGAGGGGGCCGTTGCAACGGGCACCCAGACAGCTGTTGCCTTTTGTGTCTTGGCAAGATGGTTCTCTTCTTGTTGGACCTTCACATGTTTCTGTCGCCGAGGATAATCTTGATCAATTACTGAGTCCTGACCCATCGCCAGACTTTGTAAACTTTAGAGGACAGCTGCTGAGTGGGCTGCTCTGGCTTAGTTTCTGTAACATTCTCCACGGGTGGAGAAGATCTTTTCAGTACGGCGGTAGGAGAGTTCCTGCGCACCTTGTTCAGCAATTCAAAACTGTTCCCGGTTAGAACAGCAGCATTGACTTCCACCGTTGGGGCTGGTGGAGTTAGCCCATAGGGGGAGTTGCCCCCAGCTTTCCTTACTCGGCGCAAGTGGCGACGTCGAGCGTGCCGAGCTGCTGGGATTAATTCAGCGATGGGGATGGCTTCATCGTGCCCCCTGTTTTGGAGAAGGGCTATTGCCGGTATCAGCCTCTTGAAGACTGATGTCCGTTGAGTATCAGTATCCGATCTTGTTAAAGACAGACTTTGGAGCAGGGACGGGAGCCGGGGTGGGAGCCGGAACAGTCAGTCTCATAAAGACCGACCCTTTGGCAGGAGAAGCCGTCTTGACGACTTCGGGAGCAAGGATGGCTATCCTTTTCGGAATAACCCCTTCCGGTATTGCGGGCTTCTTCATGGGCCCGTTAGAGCTTTGGCCCAGTCTATTGAAAAATGAAGCAGTGGAGTTGGGCGATGTTTAGTTGATAAAACTGCACGTTTGTTATTACATTTTTCCTACTATTTCTATACTAGAAAAGGTGTTTATTATAATATATGATACATATGAGGGTTTATCTGTAAAAATACTATTTTTCATGTGTAGATATATTATAATTAACATTTGGTAGGAAAATGTATGCAAAGATACCATTGACCAAATCTTAATGGTGAAATTAATATCTCAATAAAACAAAACACTACTAATATTATTTGTTGAGATTGTGGAGAATTTTTCAGGGCTAAAAATCAAGGGAATCAAAGTTGTTAAGAGCAAACCTGCCTAATTAAGAAAGCAAACTAAGAAATCAAGTCTGGCAGAAATAAAGAAAAGATTTCCAATTTCCAAAGATTCCAGAGATCTCCACGTGTCATGAAGAGAAAACCCCAGAAAACCAAATCAATGGATCGCAGCATAGGGCTGCGGATCCGCGGCCAAACCCCCTGTTGGCCGCGGATCCGCCGCGTGGCAGAGGACTTAGGAGCTGGGATTTGGTTAGTAGAATCTTAACAGATGGCTTCCAAATTTGGAAGCTAGGGTTCTGGCTTTTGGAGTATAAATAAGGACCGAGAGCCTCTTGGAAAAATTATCAAGTCGACAAGATCACGAAGTCCAAGACGGCACACGCATCCAGGCTGATCATCAACGATTCACCTACCTCCTTAGAAGAGATCGAGAAGCAAACTAGTACTTGTAATCATTTTCTAAGGAAACAAAGTGTAATGAGTTTTGTTGATTAATAAAGGGAGTTCTTTTTCGTATTCTATTTCTTTGTAGTTTCATTATCAATTCTCTCTCCATCTCTTTTTCTCCCAACATGCGGGAGTAATTCTCCGCTTGTTAGGGTTCGTAGGATTAGGGTAGGTTAATGGATGATGAAAATACCTAAACTCTTTTTACATCATATAAAGTTTATAAACTTTATCAAAAGAATCATTAGCATCCTAATCGGGCGCGCTACCAATTCATTGTTAGTCTCGACCGCGATTAGAGATTAGATTAATGATTGTTTTGGTAAAGGCTAGATATGAACGGAGTTCTGTGTCGAGATAGGGGTTAAGAGTAGGATTCCTTTTCCCTCCAGAAACCCTAATCTACATGCATCACGGTCGTTCTAGTTTTAAATCTATTAAAGGATAGAAAGAGTAATCTTTAATTAATCATACATAACTACTAAATCCTAATGAACCCTACAAGCCCTCTTCTTATATAATCTTACATCCGTAGTTAATCTAGATTTATATTTTGCATCCGTATTTAACGTAGATCTAGATCCTACAACCATTCTACAATATTCTTTATCCCTCCTCTCTTTTTCAACACGTCTAAAGTAAGAGTAAAAGCTTCTACGTTTCCCAGAGGACGACCCGTACTCATCTCGGTCTAGCTACGCGCGACACCGTTATTGATTGCGGTTATTCTACAAACACACTCATTCGAAAAATCAAATGGCGTCGTTGCCGTGGATACGTGCGTAATTTTTCATTCTTACTATTTGTGTTGAATTCTTATTCGATCTATATCATAATTAACAAAACTGCAAATTGCATATTTAACTAATTGTGTGAATTTTACAAGGAAATCTGGAGTCATGGACTTGAGGAAACAGAAAGACAGAGACATTCAAGGAGATCCAGAGGAGTACAGAAGGCCAGAGAAAAAAATTCATCAATTGATCCCTCTCTCTTGCGGCGGATCCGCGGCAGAAGGTGCGTCTTGGCGGCGGAAGTGCGACGGGTTAGAGGATCTAGGGTTCCACACTTCTCTGGTAAGATTCTAAACTCTTTCTCTCTCCTCTCAAATCTAATAAAATATCTTTTCTGCAGGATTCTTTGCAAAATATCACTGCTCAAAAATCTTTTTGCAAAGTTTTGTGATTGGTTTTTTTTGCATATTTTAATACGGACTTTAAGGGGCAAAGACCAAATCCAGATTAGGTGGGGATTTCATCACCCTTCCTAAGCCCCACAAATCACAAACTGAGCATCTGCATCAACCCTACATTAATTTAAAAAATATCTAGACCAGACTCTAAGGACTGTCGCGCTCATTAAGGACAGAGGAAGGTCGTGGGTAATCTATCTCTTATCCGCATTACTTTTATGGTGTCTAGGCAAGTGTGTCTAAGGCAAGTGGTTACTTAATTAGGACCACTACTTATGTAGTGGACAACCTCCCACTTACCTGGTACTTACCTGGCCACAAGAGTAGTAAACAGGTGGTAGAGGATTGATCCTGCGGCATGTCCTTTGGAAGTCTAGGAGCGGTCTAGAGACTTGACCTAGGTAACCTTAGTTCTAGGGTTGTTTGTGCATTTTTGTGTGATTTGTCTTGAGTCCCAATTTTTTCAAAACAGACCAATTTTAAATCACACACAGGCTGCTACTTGCGCTAAACCCGCTTAGTGCATGCTTGGCTGGACACGGGATTCCAGTGCCCGTCTTGTCCGCGTTCCTGCTATCGACTCCGAAGTCGGTGCTTCATCATCTTCTTTTCCCCCACCACACACCACGACCGAGATGGACAGTACTCCATCAGATTATAACACCACGCTGCCACCGCCTGTAGGTGCGCAGAATCCACCGCGCATCTCTCTCCAAGAGAGATGCTATCCTATCCGTGGTCCCCTTCCTACTTTTCTATCCATTCCACCACCTAACGGGGATAATTTTGAAATTAAACCCTACTACATCAATCTGTTGCCCATATTTCACGGGCTTGAGTCGGAAGACGCGTACATTTTCATCACTAAATTCGAAAACGTATGCGCAATGATGGGTACTTCACAATTAACAGTGGATGCTATGTGCTTGCGTCTTCTCCCATTCACTCTGTGCGACTTGGCAGAAAAATGGCTTTATAATACTGCCGCACACTCTATCACTAATTGGGATGAATTCATAATAGCATTTCTTAAGAAGTTTTACCCAAACCATAAGACTGCCCATGTTAGGAGCGAGATCAACCAGTTCACCCAGCTTCTCAATGAACCATTTTGGAAGTGCTTTGAACGTTTCAAAGATCTGCTTGTCCAATGTCCTCATTATGGAATACAAAGATGGGATTTATGTCGAATAATATATGAAGGCATTAATCCAGCGACAAAGTAGATGCTTGAAACAACGTGTCAATGCAATTTCATGTCTAAAGATGACGGTGAAGCATGGAAATATCTGGAAGATCTCGCTGAAAACACTTTGCAGTGGGAAAGCGTAAGACCACCTTCATCTAGGGGAGGTATTCATCAGCTCGATGTTTCCATCGCAGTAAAAGCCGAAATGGCAGCGATGCAGAAGAAACTCGACGCGATTGAGAACAAATTCTCATCAGTCTCCCTAAACCAGGTTACGCTTCCCAAAACCGTGTGTGGTTGCTGTTCTGATCCTTCACACTTGACGGAAGAATGTCCTATGAATGCATCGTTTCAAACCAATGCTGCTTTTCAGCAGCGATCTAGAAATGATCCTTATTCTTCTACGTACAATCAAGGATGGAGGAATCATCCTAACTTTGCTTGGAACCAAAACCAACCCCAAAATCAAAATCAGTTCCAAAGCAATTATCAAAGACCTCTTCCACAGCAACCACAACCACAAAGTCAGCTCCCCTTTCAGTCACAAAATTTTCAAAATCCGGCCAACACTTCCGCACCGCAATTGGCCGGTATTGATAACTCTTCACTCGCACAAACTTTGGATATGTTTATGAAACATACCATTCAAATGTCGGCTGATATGAAGTCTTCTATTGATACCATAAAGAAAGATTCCGCCTCCCACGGCGAGAGTATTAAATCAATATTAAACCAACTTGCACAGTTAAACGCCGCAATGAGTGCGAGAGAGAAAAGGAAACTCCCATCTCAACCCCTACCGAATCCTGGCCATTCAAAAAATCATAATGTGAATGCCGTTACTACGTTGAGATCAGGGAGAGTGCTGAATAACCGAGTGGGTGAGCAATTTAATGTTAGTGACACCAATGATATCCCAGCTTCTTCTTCTTCCCCTAATTCGTCTAGTCTCCCACCTTCATTCGAGCCTATTCTCCGTTTTCCCCAAGGCTCGAACACTCCGCCTAATCTATCTAAGTCGATTTCCACTCCAATTTTGGGATCGAATCCATCCCCACAATCTTCTCCACAAATGTTGGACCCAAAACTTATTGATCAAACTCCATTTCCAAACAGATTAAGGGCCAACAGACCTAACACATAAATGGAGAAGATTGTGGAAATTTTTAAGCAAGTTAGCGTGAATATTCCTCTCCTAGATACTATTCAACATGTCCCATCTTATGCAAGAATCCTTAAAGACTTGTGCACTAGGAAAAGAAAAACTCAAGTGCCTAAGAAGGTTTTCATGACGAGTAATGTTAGCACAGCTTTTACCCAGTAAATAACAAAGAAACGTAAGGACCCTGGCTGTCCTACCATCTCTATTTCTATTGGGGGTAAAAATATCAATCGTGCTTTACTCGACCTTGGCGCTAGCGTTAACTTGCTTCCTTATTCAGTATACGAGAAGTTAGGAATTGGAGAGTTAAAACCCGCCCATTGTACTCTCCAGATGGAAGACCGATCGATCACCAAACCTCGAGGTGAACTAGAGGATGTGTAAATCAAAGTCGGGGAATTCATATTCCCAGTGGACTTTATTGTTTTAGATACACAGCCTGTGGCAAACCCTCGTAATCAAATCCCGGTGATACTTGGTCGACCCTTCCTAGCAACTTCTAACGCTGTAATTAATTGTCGTAACGGTTCTATGAACTTATCCTTCGGGAAAATGACAATTGAGCATAATATTTACAAGCTAGGAATTCAACCATTGGAACCTTCTGCTCATTTGCTGGATGTTTATTCCATCCATGAGATAGCTTCCGAAAGCTGCATGGATGAGGAACTTTGCTTTGATGATCTCGACAACACTAATGAGACATCGTTTGATCTTGCACAGCTTCATAGTGAGGACATGTTCAATGAGTCCACCCCTGAGTTTGAATCAGTTGACTCGTCGCAAAAGTCAGCAGCACTTTCCGAGTCAATATCCTATGCAAGTTTTGAACCTCTTAGGGAGTCCGAATATCATTCCCTTACCCCACCTTCTATTGTCTCTCCGCCAATACTTGATCTCAAACCGCTACCTTCTCATCTTAAATATGCATATTTAGGTGAGAATGAGACTTTGCCAGTGATCATATCCGCTTCTCTAGCCTTAGAGCAAGATAATGCACTTTTGGTAGTGTTGAGATCGAATCGGCAAGCATTTGGTTGGACAATGGCTGACATCAAAGGGATTAGTCCCTTAATTGTTGAACATTATATACATCTGATGGATGAAGCCAAACCAACCCAAGACCCACAAAGACTGTAAATCCCGTTATGAAGGAGGCGGTAAAGAGAGAAATCGTCAAGTGCCTTGATAGTGGTATAATTTACCCTATATCTGATAGTCAATGGGTAAGTCCAATTCATGTGGTCCCTAAAAAGTCTAGCATCTCGATCATAACTAATGAGGCTAACGAGTTAATCCAAACACGCACCCAAACTGGGTGGTGCGTATGTATTGATTACAGGAAACTCAATGCCGCGACGAGGAAAGATCACTTCTCTCTACCTTTCATTGACCAGACGTTAGAACGATTAGCCGGACAAGAATACTATTACTTCTTGGACGGATACTCTGGCTATAACCAGGTCCCCATCGTCGAAAAGGATCAAGATAAAACCACATTTACTTGCCCTTTCGGTACTTTTGCTTATAGACGCATGCCCTTTGGGTTATGCAACGCTCTTTCAGCGGTGTATGATTGGGATATTCTCAGATATGGTGGAGAATTTTCTGGAAATTTTTATGGACGATTTCTCCATTTTTGGGGACTCCATTGAGGACTGCCTTCGTAATCTTGACGCAGTTCTTACCCGCTGTAAGGATAAGAACTTGACTTTGAATTGGGAAAAATGCTATTTTATGGTCCAAGAAGGTATTGCACGTGGACATATAATTTCACGAAAAGGCATTGAGGTTGACAGAGCTAAAATAGATGTCATTCATAACCTCTCTCATCCCAATTGCGTCAAAGATATACGATCCTTCCTTGGTCATGCAGGATTTTAAAGGAAATTTATTAAGGACTTTAGCAAAATTGCTAGACCCTTAACCTTTCTATTGGCCAAGGATACTACATTTCACTTCGATTCGGATTGTGAGGCTACTTTTGAATCGCTTAAAAGATCGCTCACTACATCCCCCATTCTATCATCTCCGGATTGGAACCACCCGTTCGAGCTTATGTGTGATGCATCAGATTTTGCTATTGGTGCGGTCTTAGGACAACACATTGATAAGATGCCACATGTAATTTACTATGCAAGTAAGACCTTGAATGATGCATAAATAAATTACACAACTACCTAGAAAGAGCTCTTGGCAGCTGTATTTTCATTAGAGAAATTCAGGCCCTACTTGATTGGCTCGCCAATTGTGGTTTACATAGATCATTCCGCCCTACGACATCTTTTATCGAAGAAGGATGCGAAGGCCAGGCTAATACGTTGGATCCTATTGTTACAAGAATTTGATCTCGTCATCCGAGACAAAAGTGGATGTGAAAACGTTGTAGCCGACCATCTTTCACGCATCACTTCTTCGCCAACTTTGACCGTGCAGATAAATGACTCATTTCCTGACGAACAGCTCTTGACTGTATCCTACGAATCTTGGTTCGTGGATATTGTGAACTATCTTGCGACGGGACTTATTCCTAGCGATTGGTCGAAACAAGACAAACTTCGATTTCTATCCCAAGTAAAATATTTTTACTGAGATGAACCTTATCTGTTTAAGTATTGTTCCGATCAAATCATTCGCAGGTGTGTCCGTAACGTTGAATTCAAGAGTGTGTTATCATTTTGTCATGATCAGGCATGCGGCGGTCATTTTGGTCCTCGAAAAACGGCGGAGAAAGTTTTGCAATGTGGTTTTTATTGGCCAACATTATTTAAAGATGCATATGAACATTGCAAAACTTGTCCGCGATGTCAGCATTTGGGTCGGATTTCACGAAGAAACGAGATGCCGCTCCAACCTATATTGGTTGTGGAAATATTTGATGTATGGGGTATTGATTTTATGGGCCCTTTTCCCAACTCCTTTGGGAATTTATATATCTTGTTAGCGGTTGATTATGTATTGAAATGAGTGGAAGCTATACCGTGTCGCACTAATGACAATAAAGTTGGCATTAAGTTCTTTAAAGAAAATATCTTTTCGCGATTCGGACACTTTCGCGCTATAATTAGCGACAACGGGACACATTTCTGTAATCGGTCTTTCGAGAGTTTGATGCGGAAATATTCAATCACTCACAAGCTTTCTATGCCCTATCATCCCCAAACAAGCGGGCAGGCGGAGATCTCTAATAGGCAGATCAAACAAATTTTGGAGAAGACGGTTTCTAAAAACCGTAAAGATTGGTCAACCAATTTGACGGATGCTCTTTGGGCATTCTGCACCGCTTATAAGACCGATCTTGGTATGTCTCCATACCGCCTAGTGTTTGGGAAGGCACGTCACCTTCTTGTCGAAATCGAATATAAAGCAATGTGGGCTATTAAAGAGCTTAACTTCGATTTTGATCATGCAGGCAGCTATCGGAAGCTGCAATTGAATGAGCTAAGCGAACTCCGTGATGAAGCTTACGATAATACGGTGATAGTAAAGAACAGGACTAAAGTGTTCCACGATAAAAACCTTTTTAGAAAAACTTTCACGTCGGGGCAACAAGTCCTTCTTTACGATTCCCGTCTCCATCTTCATCCGGGTAAGCTTAAATCTCGTTGGAAAGAACCTTTTATGGTGCGGTATGTACACCCGCACGGAGCAGTAGAAGTTGAAAATTTGAAAACGGTTCAATTTTTAAAGTAAATGGGCATAGATTAAAACCGTATTTCTCTGCTGACCCCGCGGAGGAGCTCCTGTTTTTACAGGAGCCGCTTTATCAGAACTGAATTTCTTACGCCTCACCTCCATGTTTTAGTAACAATTTCTCATTTTAAGAATGCAGGTGAGTAAAAATGGACTTAACTGAATATCTGTGCGTGCCAAAGATCAAGTTTGGGAGTATTTTTCATTTAACCATTATTTTACCCCTTTTATCTCTCCCCAAGTATACAGGTCCATACTCTCAAAATGCAACATAAGTGAGGACACTGCTGAAAACAGGTTTGGGGGGAGGTTTGTATTCACTGAATTATCTTTGACACTGGGCATTCAAAATTTTTTTTATAACAAAAGAGTTGAAAGTGAAAAATTATATTTAAAAGATAGGAATAGTTTAAGAAAACCAAGAAAATTAGAAGTTTTCTTAAACGAACTGGTAATAAGTAGTTATGAGCTGTTGTCCCAAGGGTTAGTAAGATGAAGGAAGTCACTAATCTGAGAATAAAAATAAGTCTGAAAAATAGCTTCTATTCTGGAAACCAAACATTTGAATGTTGATATCCTACTATATGCACTTACACACGTCTTGAAACTCGGGATAGTAGAGGATACCTTGAAATGCTCTTGTCTAAAAGCCAAAGTATGAAGGAAATAATAAATGAAGAAAATATAAAAATGGTGAAAAGAAAAATGAACACTGGTTTTGTTATTGCCAAGGGAGCAATAAAAAAATATAGCAAGGATGCTTCATCACCTAGTGCATTAGACCAACTGGTTTGGGAGTCACTACTAAGCCTTAGGTGGTGCAAGACGAGAAAATACTATCACCTAATCAGCAAGCACATAAGTAATCGGTCGGTTAGTACCTCAAGAAGTATTAACGGTCGCATGAAAATGTGTGAGCAAATCCATAAATATTCATCAAATTAAAAAGTACTGTGGTAGATGGACAAGAGTATGATAGCTTGAATTGAATTCTCCTAGTGTAGGGATGTCCATTACACACACGTAGGGTTATATGATCGATGTTTGGATGAAAAGTAGGAATGAAGAATAAAGACAATGTTTTATTGAGGGATGATGTGATTTCTAACATCTTTTCATGGCTATTAAGATAGGGCTCATGACAACTGAAAAGCCAGTGTAGTTGGAAACTCTAAATTTTCAAAATATTTCTTTTATGGTTCTTATCTTTATATGTAAATTTCACCATCTCTCTTTTATTATAGGATTTTGTGGGTGTAATCCGCTGAAAACCCTCAGGAGACAACACTCCTCCTACTAGGGACACCTAGAGGTTTAACGGCTTGTTGCATGTGCTCAGTGCAATCGTGTTTGCCTACGAAAGTGTGCTTAGTTTTCTCCTTTCTTTTTCTCCTTCTCTTGAATAAACTAGTTTGCTCGGGACGATCAAAGATAAGTTTGGGGGTATTTGTTAAGTTGATAAAAATGAACATTTGTTATTACATTTTTCCTACTATTTCTATACTAGAAAATGTTTATATTATAATATATGATACATATGAGGGTTTATCTGTAAAAATACTATTTTTCATATGTAGATATATTATAATTAACATTTGGTAGGAAAATGTATGCAAAGATACCATTGAACAAATCTTAATGGTGAAATTAATATCTCAATAAAACAAAACACTACTATTTTTATTTATTGAGATTGTGCAGAATTTTTCAGGGCTAAAAATCAAGGGAATCAAAGTTGTTAAGAGCAAACCTGCCTAATTAAGAAAGCAAACTAAGAAATTAAGTCTGGCAGAAACAAAGAAAAGATTTCCAATTTCCAAAGGTTCTAGAGATCTCCACATGTCATGAAGAGAAAAACCAAGAAAACCAAATCAATGGATCTCAGCATAGGGCCGCGGATCCGCGGCCAAACCCCCTGTTGGACGCGGATCCGCCGCGTGGCAGAGGACTTAGAAGCTGGGATTTGGTTGGTAGAATCTTAACAGATGGCTTCCAAATTTGGAAGCTACCTAAACTCTTTTTACATCCTATAAAGTTTATAAACTTTATCAAAAGAATCATTAACATCCTAATTGGGCGCGCTACCAATTCATTGTTAGTCTCGACTGCGATTAGAGATTAGATTAATGATTGTTTTGGTAAAGGCTAGATATGAACGGAGTTCCGTGTCGAGATAGGGGTTAAGAGTAGGATTCCTTTTCCCTCCAGAAATCCTAATCTACATGCATCACCGTCGTTCTAGTTTTAAATCTATTAAAGGATAGAAAGAGTAATTTTTAATTAATCATCCATAACTACTAAATCCTAATGAACCCTACAAGTCCTCTTCTTATATAATCTTACATCCGTAGTTAATCTAGATTTATATTTTGCATCCGTATTTAACGTAGATCTAGATCCTACAACCATTCTACAATATTCTTTATCCCTCCTCTCTTTTTCAACACGTCTAAAGTAAGAGTAAAAGGTTCCACGTTTCCCAGAGGACGACCCGTACTCATCCCGGTCTAGCTACGCGCGACACCGTTATTGATTGCGGTTATTCTACAAACACACTTTTTCGTACCAATCAGGCGACCCGTTGAGAGGGGCCGCAGTAGTTGCAAGCCGATAAAATACCGACTTCTTTGAAGCCTCTTGCAATGGTACAAGGGCGTTGAAGCTTGTTGGCGGGATCATGGTCCCGAAGAACAATCCAGTGGTGGCCTGAGTCACCTGTTCCATCGGCATAGCGAAAATGGAGGCCGCTTGGGGCCCGTAAGTCACTCCTCCGGACGGGACGGAGCGAGAGTTGCAGTTACAGGTAGTGCAATTTGAAGCCATTGATCTTCTGTTTTCTGCACGTGAGCAAGACACCAAATCTTAATACCTCGAATCCACAAGCAACCATAGCAAACCGCGATTCGTTTGCGAACACGACACACGAAATGTGGAGTGGAAATAGGAAAAGGTCCCACCGGGCGTGCCAGAATCTATTCTCCGCCGAAAGACGCGACCGGGACGTTGGGACGGCAGGCCTGAAATTCGAGGGCAGATGCTAATTGGTGCTATCCGTCCACCTCTCCGAAGATACCAAGTTGATTTATGACACCATGTATTGATGGTTTAAACGGATGCGACCGATGTAGCAGACTTCGTCAGATTCCCTCTCGTTGAGGGGTTTTTAATTGTGGGGACACTCTTCCCTGCAGGCGCAAGCCCCTGCAGTTAATTTCGCTACCGCATCGCGGTAACCACTTTCTCCTTCTCCAGATGGTCACTTCGTGTCGTGGGTGTTTGTTTTGTTTTTGGTTGCCCGTGGATTGTATACGGAGACTAATTTATGTTGTCGCCCGTAGGGCGTGAATTAGTCCAAATCCGTATCTTCTTAGATTTAGGTTTGGGGTTGGGTTTAAGGATGTGTCAGTCTCATTTGAGACTAAGATCAACTTAAACGTTTGTTAAGGATACGTTAGTCTAATTTTAGAGTAAGATCAACTTAACAGTTTGTTAAGGACGCGTTAGTCTAATTTTAAACTAAGGTCAACTTAACCATTTATTAAGGATACGTTAGTCTAATTTTAGACTAAGATCTACTTAACGGGATCATTTAGATCCAACCAAAGAGAATTTGGCTCTATTGTTCTAGTTTAGGGACTCTGCGGACAATTACCAGTTTAAGGACATGGTGGTCCATTGTTAGTTTAAGGACATTACGGTCCAATATTAGTTTAAAAACATCACGGTCGAGATTAAGGACATCATAGTCCGTGAGTTTAAGGACCCCACAGTCCAATGTTTAGTTTAACGACATCACGGTCGAGGTTAAGGACATCATAGTCTGTGAGTTTAAGGACCTTACAGTCAAGATTAAAGACATCAGAGTCCATGGGCTTAAGGACCTACAGTCCAATGTTTAGTTTAAAGACATTACGGTCGAGGTTAAGGACATCATAGTCCATGAGTTTAAGGACCCCACAGTTCAGTTTAGAGACGTCATAGTCTGTGAAGTGTGTGGTTATCGGGACACGTCACCTCTCTGAAGACGTTGAAGGATTACAACGACAAATATCAAAGGAGTGAAGAGATGTACCCTTGAACCAAAGTTGATTGGGGATCTGTAGTACAATTTAGAACTAAAATCAATTAATCAGATTATGAGCACATTGGCTCAGTTAAATCTGAATTGAGGACTTATGGCCAACTTGGGCTAAGTCCAATTACATTTGAAGTGTTGGCCCTTTATTGGACCATTAGACATTTGTCTGGGTTCAGCCCCTCATTATTTAGCAATGCTAAACAAGAGTTTGAAGGCTCTGATGACATTTTGTCTTTGACTGAGCATTAAACATTATAGCTCTGAGTTTTACTCAATTTTGAGATTTAGTTAAAGGAGAGGTTTTTGCCTATGGAAACTTAGCCAATTTGGCTAAGATTGACTTTAAGATAGTGTTAAACACTGAAACACTCAAATTAGTGTTAAACACTAGAGAGGAAGGGTCAAGTGGGGACACGTGAGAGCGTCCAAAGGTGGGACCAGATCTCCTTTACTTTGTCTTGCAAATAAGTGTTAAACACTTCTAATTTCCTGGCCATCACGTGTGGGCACGTGATAGGCACTCATGCACTGATTTGTTAAGGCTTTTATTAGGGGTCACGTGAGGACACGTGAGAGTGCCCAAAGCCAACATTGCTTTTACTTGTGTTCCCTTTGTTTTGGAAGTCACGTGGAAACACGTGAGGCATTGCCTCCAAGCTTTTTTCCTTTTCATTTTAGGAGATCTGTTTAGAGGTCACGTGGGGGCACGTGAACTAGTTTTATTCTTTCTTTTCTGATCATTGAGGATAGAGGTCACGTGTCACCATGTGACCAAGTTCGTTACGTGCTTGGAGAGTTTTCAAGTCTCTTTGTTTTAAGAATTAAATTCTCTGTAGGGTTAAACCCTAATTATTTTTTAGAGGAATTAAATTCCTATGTATGTGGAAGAATTAAATTCTTATGTAGGGTTAAACCCTGATTCTGTCTTGGAGGAATTAAATTCTTATGAATTGGGAGAATTGAATTCTCATATAGGGTTAAACCCTAGTTTTATCTTGAAGGAATTAAATTCCTGTGAAAGTGGGAGAATTAAATTCTCATATAGGGTTAAACCCTAGTTCTGTTTTAGAGGAATTAAATTCCTATGAATTTGGGGGGAATTAAATTCCCTAAACTCAATTCTCCCTCTAAGTTTTGGATCTGCATGGCAGAATCTCAACCCGATGAGAATTAAATTCTCAACCTATGGGGAAATTTGCTTATGCAGATCTTCAACTAGAGGGAGAAATAAGTTCTTTTTCAGAAGAGTTAAACTCTTAAATTGAGAATTAAATTCTCTTTGTTTTACGGAACTTAGATCTCTTTCCCCTTTCTCACTTAGGGTTTCTTTTCTCTGAAGAGATCTTTTTTTCTATCTTGAGAATTAAATTCTCCTCTCTTTTTTCTCTCTGTTGTTGTTATCTCCCTCCAAAAAAAGTAGATCCCCTTCTCTTCTCTTCTTGGCTCCTATTCATAGGAGAAAGAAAAGAATCAATTTGTTTTGTCAATCTTTCATTGAAAAATTTTAATTGATTTTGTAACCAACATGATCTTTTAAATCACTCAGTGAATTTTATTCACCATTGGATTTTTAATCCAAAAGATCTTTTATCTGTTATTCAAATTTCAGGGAAATCTTTCCTTGTATAGAATCTTTCTATAAATTGGTGATTTTAAATCACCATTGGATTTTTAATCCAACGGTGCTCTACTTTACAGAGCACAATCTTTTTGTTTGGAAAGATTTAAAGAAATATTTTTTCAGTTAGGGTTTTTGATTCCCTCTTAATTAGAATTTAATTATATCAATTAAAGAGTTTAGGAACTTGTCACGTGTTGGCACAAGACCCTCTTGATTAAACATTTTATTCAGAATTTAATTATTCCTTTTAACAGAGCTAAGGAATCATCACGTGTCAGCACGTGACCCTTCGTCACGTGTGAGCACGTGATGCCCCATTGGGGTTTTTCCTTAATGTTTTATTATACCTTTAATTCTTTTCAGTGGGTTTAAAGGCCCATCACGTGTTGGCACGTGACCCCACTGATTAATTATTTCCAATTATTTATTTTATTCAGTGCCTACAGGCTTTGCCTGTAAATGGTCACGTGTCTGCACGTGATGCCCGGTCACGTGTGGGCACGTGATGCCCGGTCACGTGTGAGCACGTGATGCCTTATAACTTTTGATCCCAGATGAATTATGAGGCCCATAATATATCAAATCGAAGGATTTTTCGAGACGCTTTCAATACAATCAGAATTTAGTTGTTTCTCATTCGGAAATTTGTCAAAATGTAGCTCGGAAAATACCGGTTCGCATTTTTTCCTTAGATTACACGTGCATAGCATATTTGCTCATAACTTTTGATCCCGGATGAATTATGAAGCCCATAATATATAGAATCGAAGGATTTTTCGAGACGTTTTCGATACCATCAGAACTTAGCTATTTCGCATTCAGTAGTTTGTCAAAATACAGCCCGGAAAATATTGGTTCACATTTTCTAAAACGTATCGCTGCCATTTCATATCTTGGGCTCTTTTGTGCAGAATTTTTTTTTTTGCGGGAACAGCCACCTTGCATGATCGGCACTTCACTTGGGATAACCTGAGTCGAGATAGTCCCTGCAATAAGATGACAAAGAAGGGTCAGATTACCCATAAAAAAGAGGAATGAAAACACAGTAAGCCGAAATATACCGAGGCCCAAGGAAGCGCGATGCTTTTCCTCCTCTTCGAAAGTTTTGAGGGAAGCTGCAAAAGCTTCTTCGGCGGAGATACCTGTTGAAAAAGAAAGCGTTAGTCAAAGCATATAAATTAAAATAACCGCGTAAAAATATGACCGAAGTCTAACGGACTGCGCGATAGTGATTAGTGCTGCTTCATCGCGAGCCAGCCGCTCGGAAGCTGCAATGGCAGCCTCTAGATCGGTATCATCCGGCGCCACGAATAAACCCTCGTTAGTCCCGTATTCACTTATGCCCTCGCTGTAAGGAGCATGAGGCTCCTGGCCGAATACAACGTCTGCAGAGAGTATTGACTTCTTTCTCTTCTGCGAGCGCGTGCCGGTAGCCGCTAGCACAAGCTTACGCTTGGCGGGGACCTTTGGACGACGAGTCCCAATATCCGAACCCATGCCAGACTCGGGAGACGCTACAGTCACCACTTTCATGGGAGCACGGGGTAGCGGCAGCACTGGCATCACACGCGGGACCACAACCGCAGTAACCTCTCTCAAAGGAGGACGAACGACGGTTCGTTGCTTCAAAGGAATAGCTGGATTACCAGCAGGGGCTGCACCCTTACGATCAAGCAACAACTTCTTTTCCTCCCTAATAACAGCGCCCATCGAATGTTGATACCACGACAGATATACGTTCAAGATTCGTGGGATGCAACTCGGCTCACTGATAAAGAAACTAGAGCCGGTGTTTAACCGCATAAAATGGTGCAATACATTTCGAATGCCTTCT
Organism: Agapanthus africanus; assembly: GCA_030015575.1. NCBI lineage: Eukaryota > Viridiplantae > Streptophyta > Magnoliopsida > Asparagales > Amaryllidaceae > Agapanthus > Agapanthus africanus. Next base: position 130,767,351 of record CM057341.1, read on the forward strand.
TCTCTGGCAGCTGGCTCAACTAGAAAGGCTTCGAGCGGGACACCCTGATTATAACTTGATTGCTGGGCGAAACGGTGGGGGTTATATCTCATGAATAAAGCCGAGTCGTTCCGCCTGAACACAAGTAGCCAGGCCTGATCGAATATAAATGGAGAATCTCTCAAGCTTTCAGGGTAAAAGCTCCATCCTTAAACGTGTCCCGCAGCGGCTGCACCGTCTTGGTGGACTCCTTACTGATATTCATGACCTTATCAACAAAGGTCATACCGTCACCAACTGTACGCGGGCAAAGAATCACACCACGAGCCTCTCGCTGAGTTGGCTCTACAATAGAAGCATCGACCAGCCGCATGATCTGTGGAAAATTGCATGTTTCATAGAAATGGGGCCGCTTATGCATTCCAAAACCACCGAGCATATGCAGCTCGAGCCACGAAGTAAAATAATGCATCGGGAAGTTCACGGGCTGCACCCCCGGTTGAGTAGTGTCGGCCGCCAAGCTAAGGCCGTGATATAAATGAGCCAGCCCGGCAATCCCAACAGCAACCTGTCTCCCTTCAACCATCCGATGAGCTGGGTAGAAGACAGACGGCCTCATGTAGCGAGGATGCATGAGAAGCGCGAACCAGCTTAACCAAAAACCGAGTAACCCTAGAAAGAACGCTTCTTCATCGATGTCCTGAGCGGCGATTTCTGAAAAGGGGACGACCGCAAAGTTTGGAAGGAAGAAACACTTTTGATTGGCTTCCGTTATCGGCCGGCTATCCAAGCCAAAACCGAATGGAACATCAAGTTTGGCAAACCTTTCACCTTGTTGCGATAAAGCTTCTGGACGGAGAAAACGGACGATGAAGTCCGCAAAGCTAACCGTATGGCTTCTAGATTCAAGAAATAGGCCCTCGTAAATGTTTAGCACCTATATGAAGCTGGAGAATCGGTGCTGAATGGCATTCTCTGGGGTTAGACCCATCATCACCAGTCGAGTAGCGAAAACATACTCGTCAGGGGGCAAGATCTTCTCATAACGCTTACCTCTGACAGGCAAGCCGGAGATATCCGTAAACTACTCCAAAGAGATGGAAACTTCCCGATCTAGCATAAGGAAGGTGTGAGTTGGAACGTTCCATTGTTCCAAAAAGGCTTTAACCCACCATGCCGGAGGTGTGGAATACTGGAACAGAGAAGCATAGATCGCGGGGTACAAGCCGAGCCTCAGCAGCTTTGACTTCTTTGCCGATAAGATGTATCGGGCCCACCGCAAATATCCAGCTGAATGACGGGGAGTCAAGCCTATGTTGTATGGCTGTCCCCAAGGGCGCGACTCACCCTAGCATATACGCCGCCCTAGAATGTCCAAAGCCATCGGCGGTTGTACAGGTATTGTAGCCATAGAGGGCTAAAGGCAACCCTCTGAAGTCTAATTAACCACCTCCATGGCATAGTTCACCGGGGGTACGTCAGCATGATGAATTTCTGAAATGGACTATGAAGGTGTTGCAAAAGAGAAGCTACGCCGACCCATGATGATCTGGTTATATCATGTTCCCCATAAATGGAGATTCTTCAGCTCCGGGTCATGATCCTTGTTAAGTGCGAAAACTTCTCGGTCCACTAGCGTTGTAGGGAACCCGCTTTCTGAACGGATAAAGGGAAACGAAGCATCGAAAGACATGGTACCTGTGCGAAAGAGAAAAAAGTTAGCCGTCAATACTACAAGTCAAGTTCGGTACTTGGTACTTTAAATCCGTACCACACTGCAATGCAGTAAAAGGGATCCAAAGGGGACCCACACAATCTAGATGATTCTCACTATTAATAAAACAGTCTCATCATTTGATGAGACTGTCATTAAATGAGGAAATCCTCAAAGGATTCTCATTTAATGAGAACCCCTCGGGCCAAGAAGTAAATCTCCTATTGAGAGCAGTGCTCTACAACAGAATGACATCTGTCAGCTCTGATGATGAAAGGAATAAAATTCCTCAAGAAATATTTTAAGAGCCATCCTCTGTAAGAATGATGGAATAACCCCTCAGAAAACTTATTGCAAAGCTTTTAATGAATCAAAAATTCCGAGATCTTCAAGATCTATGAACAAACTCTAAGAGTTTTTATGAAAGATTAACAAATCTATATGATTTGAAAAGAGCAAAGCTCTGCTAATGGGTTAAGAAACCCTAAGAAAAATCTCTTTAGATCTATGAAGAGCAAAGCTCTATTGAGAAACCCTAAAAATCTATATGATTTGAAAAGAGCAAAGCTCTGTTAATGGGTAGAACCTTAGAAAGATTTAATCTTTACCTAAATTTTTGACAGAGTTCTGTCCCTAAGAAAATTCTTAAGACGAAGACATATGCTCTGAAGGAGAAATAATTCTCAGAAAAAAGTAGGAGATGAATAGAGGTCATCTCAAGGGCCAAGGGTCCTATTTATAGGCACTGAGATGCCGTTTCAACTTCTGAGTTGATCCAATGGCAGAGATGCTGCCATCGCCGCACTCACTTGCGGACCACGTGAGCGCAACGGTAGGGGGCATTTGTTTCCCCCAATCAAAGCAAAACTCTGTTCAAATTTTCAAAATTTGAAATGAAGCAGCGCTTCATAAAGTGCCAACAAGCAGCGCTCACGTGCAAAGCACGAGCGCACTAGCGCAAAGAGCGCCAGCGCTCTGAAGAAGCTCTCACGTGCAAAGCACGAGTGCGCCCACGCCAGGAGCGCCAGCGCTCTGAAGTAGCGCTCACGTGCAAAGCACGAGTGCGCTAGCGCTGGAACTAAATGTTCCCCATCGTCAGATCAAAAATCCAATAAAGATGATAAATCATCAATTAACCAGAATAAAACTCTGTTAAAGAAAGATTCCTAAAAATCTTTCCAAACAAAAAGATTATGCTCTGTAAATCATAGCACCGTTGGATCAATGATCCAAAGGTGATTAAAAATCACCAAAATACAGAATAAATTCTGTATGGGAAAAGATTTCCCAATCTTGTTAAAAACAAGAAAATTTCCTTCTGTAAATCAGATGCCCTTGGATGAAGGATCCAACGATGGGGAAATCCCCAAATCAATTGGAGAAAAGATCTCCTTAACCGATCGAACAAATCAGCCTTCACTATATAAAGGCCCCAAGACTTCAAGTCGGATATACAGAGAAAGATAGAGGAACCCCCCCCATAAACTTTGAGAAATTTCAAAGACAAAGAACAAGCTCTCAGAAGAAGAAAATTTTCTTCAAGGTAAAAAAGAACAGAGAGATAAAATCATCTCATATAAAAAGAAGAATTTACTTCTTTTTCTAAGATCATAGATCTATAAGAATAAGGTCTTTCACAACAAAGATCAAAATATCTCATCATAAAAAATAAGGGGAAGAACTTAATCTTCTTCAGATCATAGATCTATAAGACAAATTGTCTTTCAGAGATCATAATATCTCTTTATAAAAGGGGGGAGAATAATTCAATTCTCTTAGGATCATAGATCCATAAAGGCAGAGCTTTTCACCAAAAACATAAGAGATTGAAATATCTCCTATAAAAAAAATAAGAACTTTGTTCTTAGATCTATGAGACAAAATCTCTTATAAGAAAGAGAATTTAACTCTCAGGACGCAAACCTGCCTAAAAAGAGCGTTAGCGCTCCAATCAAAAGAAGAGCTTTAGTGCTCCAAAACTAACGCATAGCGTTGCAGAGCCTTACGCTCCAAATTTCATAAGAAACGCACTGCGCTCATTGTCTGGCGCGCAGCGCCAAGCGCGCCACATGCTCCTCACGTGTGCGCTACTTCACCAGAAGCACATTGCGCTCATTGTCTGGCGCATAGCGCCAAGCGTGCCACATGCTCCTCATGTGTGCGCTACTTAACAGAAGTGCTTTGCGCTCATTGACTGGCGCTCAGCGCCAAGCGCACCACGTGCTCCTCACGTGTGCGCTAAGAGAACATAAACTGTTCTGTAAATAAAGCCCAGAGCTATGATGAGTGCTCAACATTCAATAAAATACAAAAAGATTGTCAAAGCCCAAACCAATGCTCAGAATTGTTAAATGTTTAACATTTTAATTAAATGGGTCGAGCCCATAGTGGTCACAGAACCCTAATTCAGATTAATTAAGCCCATACGCTCATAAATCTTTGATCTTAGTCCCAAATTGGACTACAGATCTCCCAACCAACATTGTTCAAGGGCACATCTCTTCACTCCTCTTATACATGTCGTTGTAATCCTTCAGCGTCTTCAGAGACGTGACGGGTCCTGACAGCCAGACATTCCACGGACTGTGGGGTCCTTAAACTCATGGACTATGATGTCCTTAAACTTTACGGACTGTGGGGTCCTTAAACTCATGGGCTATGATTTCCTTAAACTTTACAGACTATGACGTCTTTAAACAACGGACTGTAGGGTCCTTAAACTCATAGACTATGATGTCATTAAACCTTTGGACCGCAATGTCCCTAAACTAAAACAATAGAGCCCAAACGCTCTTTTGTTGGATCTAAATGATCCTGTTGAGTAGATATTCGTCTAAAATTAGATTAACGTATTCTCAACAAACGTTTAAGTTGATCTTAGTCTCAAATGAGATTAACGATCCTTAAACCCAACCCAAACCCAAATCTAAGAAAATATGGATTTGGGCTAATCTACGCCCTACGGGCGACAACATAAATTAGTCTCCGTATACAATCCACGGGCAACCAAAAACAAAATAAACACACACGAAACGAAGTGACCATCTAGAGAAGGAGAAAGTGGTTACCGCAATGCGGTTGCGTAATTAACTGCAGAGGCTTGCACCTGCAGGGAAGAGCGTCCCCATAATCAAAAACCTATCAACAAGGGGGAATCTGACGAAGTCTGCTACATCGGCCGCATCCGTTTAAACCTTCAATACATGGTGTCATAAATCAACTTGGCATCTTCAGAGAGGTGGACGGATAGCACCTAATAGCATCTGCCCCCTAAAATTCAGGCCGGACATCCCAACGTCCCGTTCGCGTCTTTCGACGGAGAACGGATTCTGGCACGCCCGGTGGGAACTTTTCCTCTTTCCACTCCACACTTCGTGTGTCGTGTTTCCCGAACGAATCGCAGTTTGACATGGTTGCCTTTGGATGTGAAGTACTAAGATTCGGTATCTTGCTCTGTGCAGAAAAAACAGAAGATCAATGGCTTCAAATTGCACTAACTGCAACTGCAATTCTCGCTCTGTCCCGTCCGGAGGAGTGACTTATGGGCCCCAAGCGGCCTCCATCTTCGCCATGCCAGTAGAACAGGTGACTTAGGCCACCACTGGACTGTTCTTTGGGACCATGCTCCCGCCAATGAGCTTCAGCACTCCTGTACCATCGCAACAAGCCCCGAAAAAGTCGGTCTTTGATCAGCTTGCAACTGTTGCGGCCCCTCTCAACGGGTCGCCCAAATCCAGTGCCTCGGTTTTCAATAGACTGGGCCAAAGCTCAGATGGGCCCATCAAGAAGCCCACCATTCCTGAAGGGGTTATCCCGAAGCGGATAGCCATTCCTGCTCCTGAAATCGCCAAGGCAGCTCCTCCTGCTAAGGAGTCGATCTTTGCAACACTGGCCGTTTCAGCTCCCGTTCCAGGCGAAGTCATGAAGGCAGCTTCCCATGTTCGAAAGTCAGCCTTCGTAAGACTGACTATCCCTCTCAACGGACGTCAGTCTTCGACAGGATAGTGCCAATAACAGCCTCTCCTCAAACCAAGGGGCATAAGGAAGCTCATCCAACAACGGAGGTGATCCCGGACGCACGACATGCTCGACGTCGCCATGGCGCCGAGTGAGGAAAGCTGGGGGCAATTCCGCTTCTGGACTTATCCCGCCAGCTCCAACGGTGGAGATTGATGCTGCTGTTCCAACTGGGAACAGCTTTGAACCACCCAGGAGGATGCGCAAGAACTCTCCGAAGGCCGTACTCAAAAGATCCCCGCCCCCACCTATAGAGAATGCCACAAAGGCGAAGTTCGAACTGCCCCCTCAACGGCTGTCCTCTAAAATTTATAAGGTCTGGCGTCAAGTCCAAGACTCGGTGTTTGATAAAGATTACCCCCGCCGACCGAAGAAGATGAAGGTTTGGTAAGAGAAGGACCACTCTGTTGTACCGCAAAAGGTGTCGTCTACCTGGGTGCCCACTGCAACGGCCCCCTCGACTTCGCCAGCTCATAAAAAGAGAAGGCCGGAGAAAATCCCCGCGTCTGCGACAAATGTCAAGAGCACTGAGCCTAAATGACCTAAGTCTGGGGGCATGGTGGTGTATACCGTCTATATGGCATCCAGAAAAGAGGATAGCCGTATCTCCACATGTCATCGGCCGCTTACGCGATCAGTAACTAAGGCTCAGGAGCAGCAGCAACAAAAGCTCTAAGAGATGCTAACAGCCATGATCGCACTTGTGGGACCAAAAGAAAGCCCAGAGATGTCCTCATGAGCAGGAAACTGATGCTGAATTCCTTTGGAGAATGCTTGAGAAAAAGGACAAAGAGGCAGCGGAACAAGCCGCCAATATAAAGCGAATGGCGCTTTTATTCCAAGACATGGTCGGGCTGATATTACAGCCGGATCTTCCAGCTGAAGACCCTCCGATTACCCTTGAAGACGATAGGGGAGAGACATCGAACCCTCTTCCGGCTTGTTCAACAGCCAAAGAAGAGACCATTTCTAAAGCCACGCTCGATGATTATATAGCTCAAGAAATACGAGCTCGTCAAGCGAATGAAGCGGCTGGCCAAGTTGTCAGAACTAGACGGCCCTATCCGGGTTGGTACAATCAAATAAAGTACTCTCCAGGATACACGATTCCTAAATTCCATGAGTATAAGGGGACAGGCAATCCCTATCAACATGTCTCTCAGTTCAGGGCTCTCTGCGGCAACACTGGAGGGGATGATAAGCTACTGCTCCGCCAATTCGTCGGCAGCTTGGCGGAGATGGCATTCGAATGATACTCAGAGCTTCCCGACGACTCCGTCAAAACGTTTACAGAGATGGAGTTTCTATTCACTCAGCGGTTCGCAAGCACTAGCGAACACACCCCGATCACGGAATTGATCAACGCCAGAGTGTAGCCGGGAGAGACATGGGTGCAGTATGCAATCCGGTGGCGGAATCTATGGTCAAGATGCGAACAACGCATAGAAGAAGCTCCTGCCGTGGGCTTGTTCATGTAGACCCTTGACCCTCAGTCGACTATCTCCTAATTCATGATGTTCTTCAAGCCGACCACCTTCCAGGCCTTGATTGACAAGCTGGCCCAAATGGACCAGATGGGCTTTAGGTCTTTCCCTTCAAAAGTGGATTTTCGGAATGAAAAAGGCAAAGGGAAAGCGACCTTTTTCGCCAACGCTCAACAACAGCCGAGTAACCCAAGACCATTTGTTTGTCAAAGCAACAAGCTGCAATCCCTCGATGAGAATTTGAAACGTCCTTACACATTTCCCAGGGATAAAACAAGGAGGCTGTTCCAACTGGCAATGCGCAACGGGCTCATCACTCTGCCAGATACAAAACGTCTGTCGCAACCGAGTGACGTTAACCATCTTAACTATTGTCCCTACCACAGAGTAATGGGTCACCCACTCGAAGATTGTTGCGTCTTCAAAGGCTGGATTGAGGATGAATACCAACAGGGAAAATTCGCGTTGTCTGACAACTGGAAGGTGAACCCGCCACAACCACATGCTCAGAAAAAGTTGGACACGTCGGGGGCATCATGCTGTTTTATAGGGGAAGCTCCATGAGAAATTGTTCTTTCGGCAAAAACTAAAAGAATGCTGAAAAATCTGCAAACATGTCCGACCTATGAACAATTGACTGAAACGTCGTTAAACTACAACAAACCCGCGGCGTCCCCAAGCTGACGTGGTAAAAAAAACGATACGTCCATAAGCGAGATGGGCACAGATAGAAACCTGAAAGAGCTCCGTGAGTAAAAATAGCAGGACTACCGGCGAGTTTGTGAAAACCCGAATGGGCGAAATCTCGTTAAAAGACACTTGCAAGGTCCTCTCGACCCTGTAAGGAGAAAACACCTGCGTGAGATCCTTACGACTCACAAAGGAGCAACCCACTTAGAGATCCCCACGATTCCTAAAGAGAAATTACACTTACGAGATCCTCACGACTCGTAAGGAGAACCCTCTTATGAGACTCTCACGGCTCATAAGATTCAAAAGCCTTAAGCTACAGGGATCTAAACCTGTTCTTAAGCCATCATAATCCACAGACTTCCCTATAAGCGGTTCAATACTGACCCTTGTATACAATCCACGGGCACAAATAAACGTCTCCTCCACCCATTTCCACCAATGGTGTGAAATTCCACAATTTGGTGAACAACACTTGTTGGTCCTCTCGACTTGCAAGGAGAAAATGCACTTGTGAGATCCTTACGACTCTCAAGAGAACACGCACTTAGAAGTCCTTACGATTTCTAAGGAGAACACACACCTACGAGATCCTCACGACTCGCAGGGAGAAATACCTTTTTGTGACCCTTACGGCTCATGAAGTCAAAAGCCTTAGTTGACAGGATCTTAACCTTGTTTGCTAAGCCACCTTTGTTCGAACCGACAAAGGCAAATGATGATTCGTTCCTGGAAATATCCCAGTTGTAGAGATGCTGATGCCTAAATCGGTATCAGATCCCAAGTCCCATACTCGCGATAAAAATCAGCGAGCCAAAAATGCATATGAAATAGCCGAAATGATAGGGCAACTTGCAACAAAATCAGCAAGTAAAATTTATGCATACAAAAACAGCCAAAATGATTGAGCAACTCGCAATAAAAAAATAGCGAGTAAAAAGAAAAAAATAGCCGAAATGATTGGCCACCACGAAAAATAGCCGAAATGATTGGGCAATCGCGACTTTCGCGATATAAAATCTGAAAAGATAGAGTATTGAAGAAAGAAAAAAAAATACATATGAAATGAAATTTTTTCCCTACAGGTGAGATCACATCGATCCCTGTACACAATCCAGGGGCACAAACAAAGTGGGAACCATATCATCCCACCAGGCTCCATCAGAAAGAGAGCCAAATCTCGATGGAAACAAGTGCATCTCAAGAGATCAACAACGACGTTCATTCTCGTTCCAACCAGAAGCAGGCACGACGTCAACAAACGGAGCCACGACGAAGTCCGAGTTCCAAGACTCTACGGTCCACAGACAACATAGAGTTAACTAACGACCTCCCCGCGGGATCAACGCTCCGTCTCGGAAACAAGTCAACCGACCGCAAGGAAATCAGCGTCCTTGGAAAAAATCTCGATTCAGGGAAATCAGCATCCTTGACGAGAGCATCTCGATCCTCATCGACCCGCAGAGAAATCAGTGTCTCTGCAGGAATATACGACGTCAGCAAAACGGAGCCATGGCAGAGTCCCTAGTTCCAAGTTTCGACGGCCAAATCTACAGCCTGGAGACCCAAAACAACGTTCCTCCTCATTCCAGCAGGATTCAAACGCGAAAATTAACAACGGAGCCATGGCAAAGTCCCTAGTTCCAGGTCCCGACAGTTCACCAACAACCTAGAGACCACCTCGACGTTCGTCTCGATACAGCAGACGCGATGTCACCCCAGCGTTCTTCCTCTCTCCCAGCAGGAGGCAGACGCGACACTACCAATCAGAGCCACGAAAAAGTCCCCTAGTTCTAAATTTTGACGGTTCATAGACAACCCAGAGACAATCTCGACATTTGAAGCAATATTGCGGACACAATGTCAACCAACGAAGCCAAGGGAAATCCCTCGCTTCAGGGTCTTGACGGCAACTCAAATGAGACCTGAAAAGACTATCAGAGATCATCCCACACTAGCGCGGAGTGATCCTACCACATAATGCATGTACATGATGATAAAGATAAACCAGATACCATATTATTATCTCGAGTAAGACTGTTCTACCCGTATAGGTCCTCCCTCAATCATCACAATCGCCTGCCTGTGATTACAATAATTGACTTGGGCGCACTATATCCAACACTTGAATTCTTGATCCTGAACATGAACACTCAAATTCAAATATCAAACTCAAACTTGTATACTTAACTCAATTTGACCGAACCATGATTATAACTTGACATGAACTTGACATGAATACCTGAATAAATGATTACATCTTGAACATGAACCTGTACATTTTATATCTATGGATTCGGCTAAGACCTGTAATCTTAATACAATACACGGGGATAAATGGGTAGATTGGTACGGAACGTATATCGTGGCACAAGAGGTCACTTTAAAAGACACCTACATGAATTCATGTGTCGTTGTCCCGTGGGTTATGACGGGGCCTTATACTACAAGTTACCATAGTCCACGGGGTAAGATGGACTTCTCTCGTATACTAGAATACCTTCTTTATCAAACTACAAGTTACCACGTTAGAATAACTATCTTATAACTGTGAATTATCATATACAATTTTACCGTTCACTGTTCATTTGGTTTCTATTCACTTTATATACTATCTTCTCTTACTTCTTTTAGGACTTACCGAGCGCTAGTTCACTGACGACATTTCTCTTTGTTTTCTTTCTTTGGAATATTCGTCAGGAGGACTTAGATGAGTTTGCTACTCAGCCAGACTACTAGCTTCTTACTACCTGTATTTACTTTCATTATTCCATTGTTTAGGCATTTGCATTATTATTGTACCTTTTATTTCTAAACAGTTGTATGTAAAGTTGAATGTAAATAAAGTTGTTGTTTCATTTTATTACTCTTGTAATTCTTGCTCATTGTTATATTGCTTAATTACGCTTAACGTATTTTCATAGTAAATACGTTGCGGGCTTGCCACGTCACTGTTTCCGTCTACTGGGAAGCGGGACGTGACACCTGGTCAGAACATCGACGTCTATATGGAACCTTTAATTGAAGAGTTGATAGAACTATGTGAACATATAGTAGAGACATATGATGCATACGCCGAGGAAAAGTTTGAAATGAGAGCGGCTTTTATTTAGACAATCAATGATTTTCCAACATACGGCATGTTATTTGGTTGATCTACCTACGCGAAGTATACATGTCCATCATATGGTCTTGATTACAGTGCCCTACGGCTTAAAACACATGGTAAGTTATGCTAATGGTTTCATCGTAGATGGCTATCGGCGAATCATCTGTATAGAAATATGGCAAATAAGTTTGATGGAACATTGAAAAAGAGTGAAGCACCAAAACAATTGTCAGGGATAGAAATTTTTGAGCAGATTTTATCATGTCAGTTCCAGAAAGGTTCTAATCGTTTTAACTCAGATGGTTCCTTCAATAAAAAAACAAAACGGAAGCAATCCAAAAATAACGAATTGTTGAGTGTGTGAAAGAAGAAAATTAGATTATGGAATCTTCCTTACTGGAAACATTTGTTAATTCGACACAATATTGATATCATGTATGTAGAGAAGAATGTGTTTGATAATATTGCTAGCATATTGTTACAGGACAATTCTAAGTCCAAGGATAACTTGAGTGCTTGGAGGAGCTTGTATTGCATCAGGTACTTCATGTTGAAGTGATAATGATATGTAGAATGGCTAAGTGTTGATGACTATGAAACATATCATTTCCAAAATAATAATAACATAATTCAACAATGCTTCAATAGTCATCCAAATGAGAATGAGTCGCCAAAGTAGCCATGCTTTAATAATGAAAAAATAACACCTCATACCTCCACCTTATTATCCATTTAAATAAATGGATTAAAACACAAATGAAGTGTATTCTTATAGAAGCACTTTTGTGAAATTACAAGAATACCCCTCACCGTATATACATACCCGTATTCGTATCACGAATACCAAGAGACGAAAATAATCCAATACTATAATACTAGAATGTGGTTTAATTCTAAGCCCGCAAGTATTATCCGTCCGATCAAAAATACATGTTGCTTGTACAAGTATATGATCAAAACCCTACACGTAAAACCATACGGCCTCTACATCGTTTCGCCTGAACCAGGGAAACCCTCTATGTAGGACTCTAAAGACTCGACAGTACGCTGGCAGTGGGTTTAACCACAAGCACGTCAGTGGCACTAGTTATACATAACGGCTACCCAGGTATCTGTCGAAAAGAAGGCCGACGAGCAAACTCATCCGAACTCCTATTGAGCCTGTCTGTGACAATCTCCGTACAGTCCGGTCTGTTCGTCTGAGAGTATCGCATGCAAGGTCTAGGGGTGGAAAACTTCAGACCCCTAATAACTATATAAGTCGTATCGGCGTAGCTCAAGACCGTCCGAGAATGTACTGGTCCAACTACCAGTAATTCTCAATCCGCCCTGGCCAGGGACTCATGGTGTTGACTAACCGATTACAGCGCGACATCGACTCCTTATACCGGTAGAGACGAATCCCCAACAGTCGCTCACTGCCTCCATGTGGCTCGGGACTGTACCCAACTAAAACCTGTTTGCACGACTCAGTAGAGCCGTGGTAGGATAGTAATCAAAGTACAGTAGGAACTCACACGAGACAAATGACGAACTCAGGTCGAAAAACTATATGTACTCATGTCACCTGAGAACTGTTATCTGATGATAGGTATAATACCATCTAGACAGTTCTCGGCGAGTCCGTCCGGTATACTCACATCCAGTGAGCACCTGTATACAATCTTAGGTGCACCTCACCAATGGCTGCGGGATCAATCCATCGCCCCTCGTCGGGGTCTAGATATGTATAAATCAGTCTACTCTGGAGTATCGATGCCCGGTCTCGATACTCTCACGACTAGGGACACTTTAAGGATGTGCCTATTGACTACCCAGCCCCCACAAGTATGATTGCCATCACAATGTTGGTAGTAGGCAAAGATCCTACGTGCTTTATCAACATGTATACAAGATATGAAATACTAAGTAAAAAACATCACATGTTAAGATAAAAACAAACCAGATAGCATACTATTATATAGAGCAAGATTGTCCTGTACATACATATCCTTAACATCCTATACAATGAAGGCCTCTAGGGCATACATATCCAACAATCTCCTACTTTCACTAAGGCCTGTAATTGACGTATTTAGTACCCAACGTCTGCACTAGATCCGGTTGCTGGTGTACCGCATACACAACATCTCGAACGGACTTTTGAACTGGACTTGAGGGATGGCCTTGGTGAATGGATCTACCATGTTGTCTTTTGTATCTACTCTCCGCACCTCGATCTTCTGGGGATCCATGATCTCCCTGAACAGGTGATACCGCCTTAAGATATGTCTGGATTTCTGATGGGACCATAGTTCCTTTGCCAAAGCCATGGCTCCATTGTTATCGCAATACAAAGGTATTGGATTAGCAATGGATGGAACCACCTAAAGTTCAGAAATGAACTTCCTCATCCAGACTGCCTCTTTTGCGGCATCATTAGCAGCGATGTACTCAGCTCCCATCGTCGAGTCTGCTATGGTGTCCTGTTTGGAGCTCTTCCAACAGGCCGCCCATCCGTTGAGGGTAAACACATAACCCGAGACGGATTTAGAGTCATCATTGTCACTTTGGAAGCCAGAGTTGGTAAAAGCCTCGATCAGGAGGTCCCCATTACCGTACACAAAGAACATCTCCTTAGTCCATCTCAATACTTAAGAATGTTCTTTACTGCGATCCAATGTTTCTTACCTGGGTTGTACTGATACTTGCTTACCACGCTAAGTGCGTAAGCTACATCTGGTCTGGTACATAACATCGCATACATTATCGACCCTACCTCCGAAGTATAGGGTACTATTCTCATGTGAGCCATCTCCTCATCAGTCTTGAGAGACATCTATTTGGAGAGGGTGATTCCATGGTAAGCGGGCAAATTGTCGCGCTTAGAATCTTCCAAACTAAACCTCTTTAGTACGGTGTCTATGTACCTTGACTGTGAAAGTCCTAACATTCTTTTAGATATGTCACAGTAGATTTTAATCCCCATAATGTACGAGGCATCACCCAGATCTTTCATAGAGAACTTCTGTGACAAGAACAACTTGGCCGATTGTAGCAAAGGAATATCATTTCCTATCAGGAGAATGTCATCAACGTATAAAACGAGGAATACCACAGCTCTCCCTACAATCTTCTTATAAATACAAGGTTCGTCTGTATTTTTGATAAAGTCGAATTCCTTGACCGTCTCATCAAAACAAATGTTCCAACTCCGCGATACCTGCTTTAATCCATAAATGGATTTGAGCAACTTGCACACCTTTCCGCTGCTCCCACTGTCTACAAAACCCTCTGGTTGATCCATGAAAACACACTCTTCTAAACTTCCATTTAGAAAAGCGGTTTTAACATCCATCTGCCAGATGTCATAGTCATGGAAGGTAGCAAAGGCAAGTAAAATCCGAATGGATTTAAGCATAGCCACTGGTGAAAAGTTTCATCATAGTCCAATCCTGGTCTTTGACGAAAACCTTTAGCAACAAGTCTAGCTTCGTAGGTTTCTACCTGACCATCTACACCAATCTTCTTTTTGAAGATCCATTTGCATCCTACGGGTTTTACCCCAGTAAGAGTAAAATCCAAAGTCCAAACTTGGTTTGTGTACATGGATTCCATCCCGGATCGCATAGCATCCAGCCACTTCACCGCGTCTCTACTCGTGATGGCTTGCTGAAAACTTGTCGGCTTATCATCGTCGATGATGCAATCCCCTCGATCCCCGTCTATGAGAAAACCAAACTATCTCTCGGGCGGATAAGACTGCCTACTAGATTTGCGAAGCGGCGTGGGCACGTCCTGTTCCATTGAAGTTTCAGGTTCTACCAAGTTTTCAGTAATAGTTTGTGATTCTGGACTTTCTTCCAGCTCTATGGCGCTCCCACTTATCTCTTTTTCAAGAAATTGAGTTTCCATGAAGCGGGTATGGTGAGAAACAAAGACCTTTTGTTCCTCAGCGTTATAGAAATAATACCCCCTAAAATTCCTAGGGTATCCCACAAACTTACACAATACTGAATGCGCCTTGAGTTTGTCCGGATGAACCTTTTTGACAAAGGAAGGACAACCCCATATCTTCAGATACTTAAGACATGGTTTCTTCCCACTCCATATTTCATATGGAGTGGTAGGCAAAGACTTAGTTGGAACTTTGTTCAATAGGTATGCAGCAGATTCTAGTGCATAACCCCAGAATGAGGATGGCAACTCAGCATTACTCATCATAGAACGCACCAAATCTAGTAAGGTGCGATTCCGTCTTTATGATACACTGTTGTGTTGTGGTGTGTATGGAGGAGTAAGCTGAGAGAGAATTCCATTCACTTTTAAATATTCCAGGAACTAGGCACTTAAGTATTCACCGTCCCGATCGGATCGGAGCATCTTGATACTTTTGCCGGTTTGCTTTTCTGCTTCATTCCTATACTCTTGGAATTTCTCAAAGGCCTCGGATTTATGTTTAATTAAGAATACATATCCATACCTTGAGAAGTCATCTATGAAAGTAATGAAGCAGGAATAGCCACTTCTTGCATGTGTAGACATTGGCCCACACACGTCGCTGTATATGAGTCCCAGGAGCTCTGTGGCTCTTTCTCCGTGTCCAGAGGACGGAGTTTTTTTCATCTTTCCTCTGATATATGATTGACAAGTTGCATATGATTGATACTCAAAAGGATCTAAGTATCCTTCTTTATGTTACTTAGTCAATCGTTTTTCATTGATATGACCGAGTCTACAATGTCATAAGAAAGCTTGGTTTGAGTCTTAAGCCTTTCTTTTAAGTGTGTTTTGGACGTTGAAAACTTGATGTTGATTGAGAATGTATATTCCGTTACTAAGTGTACACGACCCAACCATTTCATGATTTAGGTGAATGTTGATAACATTGCTTATAAGTGTAAAATTATATCCTTCATTTAATAATAAAGTTACTGATATAATATTACACATAATGTTGGGTACACAAAAGAAGTTACGTAATAACAAAATATGTCCACTCTCCAATCCTAGGTGATATTCTCCTACTGCAACAGAGTCCACACTAGCTCCGTTGCCAACTCTTAGGGTCATATCACATTTCCTCAAAACTCTAAGGCTTCTCAGCGCCTGCAAAGAATTACAGATGTGAGATCTTGATCCAGTATCCAATACTCAGGAAGTAGAGTTTATAGAGAAGCGGGTTTCAGTCATGAACACACCTGAAGCCGACACCACAACTTGCTTCGTATCCTGATTTTTGGCCTTTAGCGCCCCGCAGCCCTTCTTCCAATGTCCCTTTTTCCGACAATAGAAGTATTCTTTCTTTGTGGCTGCCCCCCTTATCTTTTCCTTTCCATTTCCCTGCACCTTCTGCATACCTCCCCTCGGTTTGGACGGGGCCTACTTCTTCTTCCCCTTGGCCTTAGCCTTGAATCTAGCAGAAGAAGATTCCCCAATAAACAAAGCGGGTGTTTCCTTAGTTTTGTTCAAGGTACCCTCTGCCATCCTTAACATATTGAGGAGCCCAGGAAGTGAAACTTCCATACTTTGCATATTGAAATTCAATATGAACTGGGCATAGGTGGAGGGAAGAGACTGTAGAATCAAGTCAATGTACATTCTCCAACGTAGTTCCGAGGTCCGCGAGCTCTTCAATGAGAGAAATCATCTTTAGTACATGGTCCCCAACAGATGATCCGACAGCCAACCTCACTTGAAATAATTTCTTCGAGGTCTCGTATCTTGCGATACAAGATTGCTCTCTATATAATTCTTTGGTATAGAGGAAGATGGAATCAAGGTCCATCTTCTCTTGCTGCCTCTAATGTTCATTATCTATGGATGCTAGCACGAGCCACTTGGCTTTCGCATAATCAAGATCCCAGGTCTTATGGACCTCAATGTCCGTGACCGAGGATTCTGGACCGGGAATAGGGGGAGCTTTCGCCGTGAGGACGTATGTGACCTTATCATATGTAAGGGCCATTTGGACGTTCCTCTGCCAGTCTTTATAATTTGGCCCAACGAGTTTATTTTTATCTAGTATAAGCTTAAGTCCCATCATGGTCACTGCAATTAGGAGAGAGAGAAAAGAAACACTCAGCATATGCTCTTGAAAGTTTAGATTGGTTATTAGTTTATCTAAATAAGATGGATCCCACTGTTTCTTCAAATTCTACTTCAAACCCTAAAGAAGAATTAGTCAGGATTAATCTCACCTCACAATTCTTGCTTAACCTTTCGGCCAGGCCAGTGTCGGTACTTCGGAGGGAGGCCCCCCGATCTTTCGCATGGACCCAATTAAATAACCTCATTTTCTCAAAGGTGTAGCCCTGTTAACACCTTTCTAGGCAACTACTTGGTTTATAACATTGATTGTTAAGTGAAAAATTCTCCCGAATAGTAACGGATACTCACAGTAGGATCGAGACCCAACTGTCATTGTGTGATAATTTTGAAGGAAGCCTACAAAAACTACCACACTCCAGAAGGTATGAAACACTAGCAGGTTTCCTGTATGTTTGAAACTCCCGATGTGGTTTTTACCCCAAGCGCTTATAACCTTAACAAAGGTCAAAACATCATAAGTCGCAAGTCAAGTTCAACCTGTCATTATCTAGATTAATTTAGACCCATTCGTACATGCCCTTGACGAAGGCCAAAACAGTTGTACGCCTGTCCTAAATTTATGTATCTATCTATGCTATAGATAAGCACCCACCAGCTACCAAACGCTATGCCTTGACGAAGGTCAAAACACATAGGATGAATACCAGTAGATACCTATCTGAAATGACGGAGGACTACGGCAGGTTTTGGCGAAAACCGTGAACGTGATGAACTTGATATAGTCGAAGGAACAGAATAGCTTTTGAAAAATAGTGGTTTAAGTTCTGCTTTTAAAAGTTTTTTTTGAAGAAAACCGGGTGGTTTTGCTATTGTTCCAACGGCATCAGATTTTAGGTTTGTTTCATTTGCATTAATTAATATTAATGCAGTCCCATCAATTAACCCTATCATTGCAGAAAAGTAACGAAAATAGAACGTACGCTTATGCCATCCGCATTCGCCACAGGACCCCATCATGCACCGTCAGGTTACATAACTAACGGCTGAGCGGGGGCTGGACTAGCGCGGGTGCAAAACATAAGCAACGTTTATTATATAATATATATATATATATATATATCCACTCGTCTCACGAAATAATAGGCATTCCAGATCACAGATCACAACAACACAGAAGAATATATTAGATATACTAGGATATCCGTGTTTCGTTTTAGCCTAGAACGAAAGACGGATTTCACGGCCGCTATGAATAGCCAAACCCCACCCTAGACCCCTACGGGTGTGGCAAACTACCTGCCAAATTTCCGAAGTGAAGCAACCTCCCTTACTGAAATGAGTAGGCCACTCGGCACTTCAAGAACCCGGTAGTTTGTGCACCTCATCTTGGGTCTATCCTAGGTACAAGAAAAATTAAATGAAATAATACAACGGTAGCTACAAGCTCAACCCGGATATGACCCGCAAAATAATATAACATCAAATTTATAAATTTACATGAATGAAAGAAGAACACTCTTCTCACATCCCCCCGACTATTCATTCACGACGATCCTATACTCCATATCCACAAACCACAATCATAAAATACTGATATGTGTAACCCCCACTAATCGACGTATAGCAATTAGCGGACGTTTCGAAACACATATCCAAACTGAAACTAATAATCGATATTAAAATTGCGACTTCGAAACACTCTGAATTGCCCTAACACAAAGATAACAGAATATGAAATCTAGAAAAAATCAAACAACAACTGAAAACCTAAATCAAAGAGTACAGAACACCACCAGAAAACCAAGACCCAATTCATCAATGGGACCGGCTAGGCCGAGAAAAGTGGGGTTTTGGCCGGCAAAATATTTGATTATGGGTCTCATTTTTCTATGGTATTCTAGTTACATCATAAGTAGCCTTCTGCACTTGTTTAAAAAAAATTTAGAAGCCTTTTTAATTTCGACAGAAACTTGGATTTAAGTTTAAACATTTCGGAGTCGTTTCGGTTTTGAAACTTTATACACCGTCTAAACTGCTAGTTAAGGTTTAAGTAGTCTCTGGTACCATGTAAGTCGATGTCGCGCACCCTACATGGTCTGTAGGGAGGCGGAAATAGTAAACAACGATTTTTGAAGCAAGCATCATCGACCTAAACCCAGGATCTCATCGGAAACCCTAACTAGCATATCTTACGAAGGTTCTAATATACTATGAAATGATTTATACCTTCGTGTCCAAGTCCTTCGGGTCTTCTTATCCTATTCTTAAGCTCCTCGACTGTACGGATCAAGCTTGATAATCAATCTCATGGTGTCGAAGAAGATCCACCCGAAAGTCTGTAGTTCAAGCTCTAATCTATAATATGAGGTAACTAAAGTACCTAGTATGCTAATTGTTCGGTCGAAAATATCGTGCATTTGATATGACATTTTCCTTACTATTTTTATATAATAAAAGGGGTTTATTATAAATATGACACATATGAGGGTTTATCTGTAAAAGTACTATTTTCATGTGTTTATATATTATAATTAATATTATGAAGGAAAATATAAGCATATAATATCTATATAATATTTAGTCCATTTAAATATGCACACCATATCAAATATCATTAACCAATTCTCTTAAACTATAATATCATATCAAATGGTTATGATAATATCTCAATAAAAATAAATTATACTAATATTATTTGTTGAGATATTGTGCAGAAATTATATCAGAACTGAAATCAAGAAAATCCGAGTTAGCGAGATCAAATCTGCCGAAATATTCAAGTAAATCGAAGAAATCAATTCTGGCAGAGATTTAGAGAAGATTTTTAAGATCCAGATATTCAAAAGATCACCACGTGTTAACAAGATGAAGCCCCAGAAAACTGAAGCCCTAAATCCCCTCTCCCACCGCACAACCGCGGCTAAAATGAAAATATTGCAGCGTTTCCGCAGCAATATTGAGGAGTTGGGATTTGGGATTTTTTGGGTAGGATTCTAACAACTAATTCTAATTCTGGAGATCTAGCGATTTCAACTTCTGTGACTATAAATAGAACCGAGTGCCTCACTTGGAAAAATCATCAAACCGGCAAGATCATGAAGTCCAAGACGGCTCAAGAATCCAGGTTGATCATCAGCTGTTCATCTACCTCCTTAAGAAGAGATTGAGAAGCAAACTAGGGTTTTGTAATCACTTTCTAAAGGAAGAAAGTGTAATTGATCAAGTTGATTAATAAAGCTAGTTGTTTTCTTATATCATTTTACTTTCTGCATTTTTTTAATATGATCTCCCTCTCTATCTTTTATTTTATTCCCAACATGCACGAGTAATTCTCCGCTTGTTAGGGTTCGTAGGATTAGGGTAGATCAATGGATAACTAAAATCCTTTAACTCCTTTTACGTCCTATAAAGTTTATAAACTTTATCAAAAGAATAGTTAACATCCTAATCGGACGCGTTATCAATTCATTGATAGTCCCGACTACGATTAGAGATTAGATTAACAATTGTTTGGGTAAAGATAGATATGATTGGAGATCCATGTCAAGATAGGGGTTAAGATTGGGAACCCTATTTATTCCCTCCAGAAACCCTAATCTATATGCATCAATGTTGATCTATTTTTAAATCTATTAAAGGATACAAGGAGTAACCTTTAATTAATCATCCATGACTACTAAATCTTAACGAACCCTACAAGCCCCCTTCTAATATAAAACCTACATCCGTAGTTAATCTAGATGAATATTCTACATCCGTGACTGACGTAGATCTAAAATTTACAACCATTCTTCACAGTTCATTATTCTTCCTCCTTTCCTAATCAATACGCCTAAAGTAAGATTAAAACATTCAACGTTTCCCTGAGTACGACCCGTACTCAACTCGGTCTAGTTACACGCGACACCGTTATTGATTGCGGTTATTCTACAAACACTTTTTCACATCAATCAAATGGCGCCGTTGTCGGGGATACGTACGTAATTTATTTTTTCTTACTATTCGAGTTGAATTCTTATTCTATCCACATCATAAAAATAAACAAAACTGCAACTTCTATATTTAACGATTATTGTGTGAATTTTGCAGGGGGTCTGGAGTCACAGATTTGAGGAAATAGAGATTCAGAGACATTCACCAAGATCCAAAGGAGCAAAGGAGGCCATATAGCAAAAATTTCCACCACATCTCCCTAGTCAGCGGCAGAACCGCGGCAATAAGGGCAATTGGCGGCGGAACCGCGGCTCAATTAAGGAATTAGGGTTTCCAAATTCTCTGGTATCTTTCTCAACTTCTTCTCTCTCCTCTGAAATCCAATAAAATATCTTTTTTGCAGGATTCTTTGCAAAATATTGCTGCTAAAAAAATCATTTTGTGAGTTTTGTTTTGCGTTTTGTTTTTGCATATTTTAATACGGACATTAAGGGGGCAAAGACCAAATTCAGATTACGTGGGAATTTCATCACCCTTCCTAGGCCCCACAAATCACAAAACGAGTATCCGCATCACCTTACATTAATTTAAAATATCTAGACCAAGACTCTAAGAACTGTCGTGCATAATAAGGATAGAGGAAGGTCGTAGGTAATCTATCGCTTATCCGCATTTCTTTTGTGGTGCCTAGGAAAGTGTGTCTAGGTAAATGGTTACTTAATTAGACCCGCTATTTTCGGTGATTCGTATAGCGGATACCTCCCACTTATCTGGCACTTACCTGGCCACAAGAACGATAAAGAGGTGGTAAAGGATTAATCATGCGGCTTGTCCTTTGAAAGTTTAGGAGCAGTCTAGAGACTTGACCTAGGTAATCTTAGTTCTAAGGTTGATTGTGCATTTTTTTTATCTATCCACATCCGACACTTTTTAAAAACAAAACATTTTTAAATCACACACACGCTGCCACTTGTGCTAAACCCGCTTAGTGCATGCTCGGCTGGACACGGGATTCTAGTGCCCGTCTTGTCCCTGTTCCTGATATCGACTCCGAAGTCGGTACTTCTTCATTTTCTTTTTCCCCTCCACCCACCACATCGACCGAGATGGACGGTTCTCCATCAGATTATAACACCACCCTGCCACCACCCGTCGGTGCACAGAATCCACCGCGTATTTCTCTCCAAGAAAGATGCTATCCTATACGTGGTCCCCTTCCTACTTGTTTATCTATTCCACAAGCCAATTAAGATAATTTTGAAATTAAACCCCACTTAATCAATCTGTTGCCCAAATTTCATGGGCTTGAGTTTGAAGACGCATATGTTTTCATCACTAAATTCGAAAACGTATGCGCAATGATGGGTATATCACAACTTTCAGTGGATGCTATGCGCTTGCGTCTTCTCCCTTTCACTTTATGCGATTTAGCAGAAAAATGGCTTTATAACACTGCCGCACACTCCATTACCAATTGGGAAGAATTCGTGATAGCATTCCTTAAGAAATTTTACCCCAATCATAAGACCACCTGTGTTAGGAGCGAAATCAACCAGTTTACCCAGCTTCCCAATGAACCATTTCGAAAGTGCTTTGAACGGTTTAAGGATCTTCTTGTCTAATATCCTCATCATGGAATACATAGATGGGATCTGTGCCGAATTATATATGAAGGCATTAATCCAGCGACAAAGCAGATGCTTGAAACCATATGTCAATGCAATTTCATGTCCAAAGACGATGGTGAAGCCTGGAAATATCTAGAAGATATTGGTGAAAACACTTTGCAGTGGGAAAGCGTTAGACCACCGTTATCTAGGGGATGTATCCATCAGCTTGATGTTTCCATCACAGTAAAAGCCAAAATGGCAGCGATGCAAAAGAAACTCGATGCTATAGAGAACAAATTCTCATCAGTCTCCCTAAACCAGATAACGCACCCCAAGACCGTGTGTGGTTGTTGTTCTAATCCATCTCATTTGATGGAAGAATGTCCTTTAAATTCTTCATTTCACGGTCACGAGCAAACCAATGCTACTTTTCAGCAGCGACCTAGAAACGATCCTTATTCTTCCACATACAATCAAGGATGGAGGAATCATCCGAATTTTGCTTGGAGCCAAAACCAAACCAACTAAAATCAAAACCAGTTTCAAAGTAATTATCAAAGACCTCCTACACAGTAACAACAACCACCACCATAAAGCCAGCACCCCTTTCAATCGCAACCTTTTCAAAACCCGGCCAACGATTCTTTCCAAACGGCCGGGACTGAAAACTCATCTGTGCTTGAATGAAGTGTGGATATTTTTATTAAACATTCTATGCAATCGACAGATGAAATCAAGCCTTCTATCCGAACTTTAACACAAACCACCAACTCCCAAGGTGAAAGTATAAAATCGATAGAAGCACAACTTACACAAAAAAATGCCGCGATGAGTGCGAGAGAAAAAAGGAAACTTCCATCTCAACTCCTACCGAATCCTGGCCACTCACAAACTCATAATGTGAGTGTCGTCACCACGTTGAGATCGGTAAGAGTGCTAGATAACCAAATGGGTGAATAGATTGATGATGAGGAATCAATTGAAACCCCGGCTTCTACTTCTGGCCCTATTTCGTCTAGTCTCCCACCTTCTTCCGAGCCTATTCTCCGTTTTCCCCAAGGCTCGAACACTTCGTCCACTTCCTCGAATCTACCTAAAATGATCCCCACTCCAATTCTGGGATCGATTCCATCCCCACAAACTTCTCCAGATATGTTGGACCCAACACCTATTAATAAAGCTCCTTTTCCAAACAGATTGAGTGCCAACAAACCTAATGTACAAATGGAGAAGATTGTGGAAATGTTTAAGCAAGTTAACATAAATATCTTTCTCCTAGATGCTATTCAATAAGTTCCTTCCTATACGAGAATACTTAAGGATTTGAGCACTAAGAAGAGAAAAACTTAAGTGCCTAAAAAGGTGTTCTTAACGAGTAATGTAAGTACAGCTTTTACCCAGCAATTGCCTAAGAAACGTAAGGACCACGGCTGTCCTACAATATCTATTTCTATTGGGGATAAAAATATCAATCGTGCTCTACCCGACCTTGGCGCTAGTGTTAACTTGCTCCCGTATTCTGTCTATGAGCAGTTAGGTATTGGAGAGTTAAAACCTGCCCACTGCACTCTCCAGATGGCAGATCGATCTATCACCCAACCTAGGGATGAGCTTGAGGATGTGTTAATCAAAGTAAGGGAATTCATATTCCCTGTAGACTTTATTTTTTTAGATACACAGCCTGTGGCGAACCCACGCAACCAAATCTCGGTGATACTCGGTCGACCTTTCCTAGCAACTTCCAACGCTGTCATTAATTGTCGTAACGGTTCTATGAACTTATCTTTTGGGAAGATGACAATTAAGCTTAATATTTACAAACTAGGAAGTCAACCATCTGAACCTTCTTCTCATTTAATCGATGTCTGTTCCATCAACAAGATAACTTCCGACAGCTGCGAAGCGGAAGTACTTTGCTATGATGATCTCAACAACACTAGTGCGATATTGTTTGATCTGGAAAATTATTATAGTGAAGATATCTTCGATGAGTCCACCCCCGAGTTCGTATCTTTTGACTCGTCGCAAAAGTCAGTAGCGCTTTCCGAGTCAATATCCTATGCAAGTTATGAACCTCTTAGGGCGTCCGAGTATCACTCCCTTACCCCACCTTCTATTGTCTCTCCGCCAATACTAGATCTTAAACCGCTACCTTCTCATCTCAAATATGCATATTTAGGTGAGAATGAGTCTTTACCCGTGATCATATCCGCTTCTCTAGCTTTAGAGCAAGAGAACGCACTTTTGATGGTATAGATCAAATCGGCAAGCATTTGGTTGGACAATGGCTGACATCAAAAAGATTAGTCCCTTAATTATTGAATATCATATACATTTGATGGATGAAGCCAAACCAACCCGAGACGCTGATTATAGAGATTTTACGATCAAAAATATAATTACCGCAATCAGAAACGGCGTCGCTTCGCAGCTAGCCGGTGAGTACGGGTCGATCCACAGAGACGGGTAAATTCCTTTTATGTGTTTTAACGAGTTGATTCAATTTGTTGTTTTGGGTTGGTTTATAACAATCTAAAATACTGGATCTAATTAATCTAATTAAGAATCTTGCTAGAGTTAGGCTTAGGAGAAGTTTTGGAGATTAATGTTTTTCATCACCGCTTTCAATGCCATCTTTTTTTAGATCTATTAGGTGTTAAGTTAATTATCAATAAAGTGGATACGAATCTTTTGGGAAGATGTTTCTTCCTCTAGATTCGTATCCTTCCTTTGTTGGTAATCATCCTAACCTCTACGGAAAACGCGCGCAACCGGCCCTTTATACTACGGTTCATCGTTACCTCGATGGGTAGGATGCCGCAGGGAGCGGTTGTGCGCGTATGCATGGAGTTCTATTTCATTAGGTTAAAGTGGCATTGAAAGGGGTGAGAGATCTCATCTCTCAACCCTTTCCCTAAGGCTAACCCTAACAAGCGAGGAGACTACTCGCTCATTAGGGGATTAGAAAACATTATAATTAAAATAAACATAAATAACATACCTTCTAGTTGACGGCTCCCTCCAAACAAGAAGAACAGATCTGAAAATAACTCTCAGAAAATCTGAATTTTATTGATTAAAAAGAGGCATAGGGTTTTACAATTTTAGATTACAATTTATAAGTAAACAGGAGAATTAGGGTTTCAGAGTCTCGTACATGCGCAATTACTGATTTGCCCCCTAAAAATCCTAACATCTGCACCGACGCATCAAATTTCCACCGACAAGCTCTCTGTAAGGCCGCGGATCCGCGGCATTGGATGGCTTGGGCCGCGGATCCGCGGCCCTTTGGTGGTCTTGGGCTGCCAAAAGTTTGGGCTTGGTTCAGTGGCTCTTTGGGCTTCTGTTTCTTTACTTATTTTCTCTTTTGGGCTTCTGGTTCTTCTCCAGATCTTCAGTGAAGACTTGTATTGGTCTTTTAACCGTTTCACCTTGACTTTCGTTGCCTTGCACCTATGTGAACTGTGCTTGACTAGGATCCGTCTAACTGCTGGTCAAAAGTCCCTTTTCTGTTGTTTTGTGTCTTTTTCACCGTATTTGCTCCAGAAACCTGTATCCTGTAATATGCAACAAACGTGCGTCAAGAGTACCTGTTTATTTATAAAAAGGATAAGAATAGTGGAATGATAAATGCAATATTATGGTCTGAACAAATACCCGCAAACTTACCTTTTGCTCGTCCTCGAGCAAACTTATTATTTTATTCTCTAAAATCCTAACCGCACTTTCGCAGGGAAACGCGATTGCACTGAGCACGTGAAACAAGCCGTTAAACCTCTAGGTGTCCCTAGTAGGAGGAGTGTTGTCTCCTGAGGGTTTTCAGCGGATTACACCCACAAAATCCTATCAACTCTGCCCATTGACTTTTGTTCTCCAATTAGGTTTTCTAACTAGGAATTCTATTATCTCATACTTGTAAATTATCCACCCACATTCTTCACACTTCCTCATCATTTAACTTAAGACTATATATATCCTGCAGATCTACTTAGCTTTCGGCATTTCTTAAGTTTTCCTTCTTGGGTTTTATCTCCACTTAGGAATTTCTATCAACTTTACTAAAGATACAAGTTCTATTCTTCATTCCTCTCTCTTATCTAAATTCCAATCACATACCCCTACGTGTGTGTATAGATCACCCCTACACTCGGAAATTCAATTCAAACAATCATGCTCTTGTCCATTGTCCAAAGTACTAATTAGTTGGTGAATTTAAATGAAATTTGCTTACACATCCTTCATGCGACCGTTAATACTTCTTGAGGTACCAACGACCGATTACAAAATGCGTTTGCACTTTAAAGCGTACTTCCTAGTCATTGCAACACCCAAGGCTTTAGCAGTGACTCCCAAACCAGTTGGTCTAAGGCACTAGGTGATGAAGCACCCTCGCTAAATATTTTTCTATTTTTTTTTTACAGCCTTAAGTAATCACAAAAATCAGTGTCCATTTTTTTTATTCACTTTTTTTTTCTTTTATTTTCATTGTACTAAGGACTTTTAGACAAGAGCATTTCAAGGTCTCTTCTACTATTCCAAGTTTCAAGGTACGTGATTGTGCAATTTGTAGGGTATACGTTTTCAGAGTCTAGACTTAAGCTAGGAACTATTTTTCAAACTTATACTCTAATAAGAACATCAATACTCTTCCCTCATTTTGACTTAGCCCAAGAAGTGAACCCAAAATTTGCCTATTTCTGAATAAACTACAAGGCATATACTTTCTACCGTTAAACTTTAAGGACGGTTATCTTTAGGGTTTTTAATTCACTAAGTCTAAGATCTAGTTGTTCCTAACCAGTTAACCTATTTGTCAAACTCAAGTCAATTAGCCAAAATTGAATACATTAATTTTTATAATTTTTGAAATTTTTCAAATTTTTATGGGTTTTCAAATAAGTATGCAAATGCAAAAATATGTACAAATGAATGCGAAGGAAGAAGACGTACCGAGCATACCCCCAAACTTAAACTTGACAGTGTCCTCACTGTCATGCTACACCAAGAGGGTCAAAATACCGGCACTCCCCTGTTTATTTATTTATAGTTTTTTATTTTTTTATTGTTAAGAAAAAACAAAAATATATACAAAAAGGTCCTCCCCCAAACTTCAATTAAACTATGTTAGACTTACTGCCAAACTTTGCATCGGCCAAACGTCAACACCAACCATTTGAAAAATTTATCAGTAAAGAATATTGGTTGGTGGAAAAATAAGTTGTGGTGGTCCGCAAAGAATTGGGGAAGATAGAAGTAGTGGTATGGGAGGTGTGGAGGTAAATATACAGGTGATGGTGATGCATCGAAACGAGAATGTAAATGATCAGCAATCAGTGGAGTGTTGGCATTCTCGTACCTTATTAAAAGAAATGGGGGTATTTCAACTTCTAAGGGAGGAAGTTGGCTCACCACAATACCCCCAAGATGTTCCTGTGGGTCCTCTATTGACATGGCATCATCCATCAATTGTGTATGATATTCAATTATGAGGGAACTGATCTCCTCGATGTCCGCCATAGTACAAATGAAAACTTGCCGCCTATCTTGTAAGACTTTTAAAATAGCGTTCTCTTGTTCGAAGGCTAGAGAGGCTGGTATGGTAATGGGAAAGGTCTCATTCTCACCTATGTAGGCATATCTAAGGTGAGACGGCAAGGGCGTGAGTTCGACTTTCTGAGGCGAAAGAATCATTGCGGAATCTACCTCGAACTCAAAGGACTCTAACACAGGTTCGAAATCACTGCAAACAACCGATTCGGATGATTCGACTGACTCATCCAAAAATTCAAACGACTCATATTCGGGCTGTGAGTCGTCATCATCTAAAAATGTGAAACATTCATAATCAACATCGGTTGTGTCAACGGTAGTAGGCTCAAGGAGGGACGCACTAGTGGCGTCAAAACTGTTTTCATCAAATAGAAATCTTTCAAGCTCGCAATCCTCCTGCGTGATTTCGTGAATAGAGCAAACTTCTCGTGTACTTGTTTTAGGCACGTGGGGCAGACTTCCCATCTTATAAATATTGAACTCACTAGACCTCTTTCCGAAGGATAGAGTCATGGAGCCATTACGACAATTTATTACGGCATTGGAAGTGCCCAAAAATGGTCGACCAAGAATCACCGGAATTTGGTTTCTTGGGTTAGCAACAGGTTGTGTATCCATAACGATAAAATCAACGGGGAATATGAATTCCGCGACTTTGATCAACACATCCTCTAGTTGACCCCTTGGATAGGTGATTGATCGATCAGCCATTTGGAGAGTGCAACGAGTGGGTTTCAACTCTCCAACCCCTAATTGTTCGTACACGGAGTAAGGAATCAGGTTAACACTAGACCCAAGATCTAAAAGTGCTCGATTAATTTCTTATCCCCAATTGTGATTGATATAGTAGGACAGCCGGGGTCCTTTCGTTTTTGGGGTAAGGTTTGATGGTGGTTAATAGCATTGCTCACTGCACTAGCCACTAGCACTTTCTTAGGTACTTGAGATGCCTTTCTCTTCGAGGTGTACAAGTCCTTTAAGATTTTCGCATATGAAGGGACTTGTTGGATAGCATCCAAGAGAGGTATATTTATGTTAACCTGCTTAAATATCTCCACAATCTTCTCCACTTGTGTATTTGGTTTATTAGGACTCAACCTGTTTGGGAATGGAGCGTTCTGAAAATTTGTTGAGTCAAAAGTCTGTGGAGTAGAATGTGGAGTAGGAACGGATCCCAGTGTGGATGTGTTCGTGTTGTGAGAAATGTGTCCGTTCAAGTCAGGAGAAGTAGAGCCGTGTGAAGGGTGGAGAATAGACTCTAAAGAAAAAGGTGAAGAAGGAAGTGAAGAAAATGAAGAAGGGGAAGAAGAACCACCGGCGGGGATGTCATCACTAGTTCCCACATTATTTTGCAACTCTCTTCCGGATCTCAACGTGGTCACCGCATTTATATTGTGATTGTGATATGCGTTTTATGTGTGACCTGGATTAGGCAATGGTTGAGATGGGAGCTTTCCCTTTTCTCTCTCGCTCAACGCAGCAGTTAATTGTGCAATTTGTGCCTCAATAGATTTGATACTTTGATCGTGTGAGGCATTGTTATTCATTAAAGATTGAACATAACTTTCAAATCTTGCTGCGGATTCTGTAGATTGCTTAAGAAATGCATCTAGACTTTTTTCGAGCGAGGTAACCTTATCATCATTTGGTTGAACCAAATTGTTCGTTTGATTTGTATAAGGTTGTTGTTGGAAAGGTTGCTGGTTTTGAGTTTGTAAGGGTGCTTGTTGTTGTTGTGGAGGAGCTCTTTGAAAATTGTTATTCCCTTGGAACTGTAGATTTGGGTGACTCCTCCACCCCTGATTGTATGCCGAAGAGTACGGCTCGTTTCTTTGTCGTTGCTGAAATGCAGCATTGACTTGATCCTGTCCTTGAATAGGTGCATTGTAAGGACACTCTTCGGTTAAATGCGATGGGTTCGAACAACAAGCACAAACAGTTCGTGTGGGTAGAGTAGGGGCAGGAGAAGACGATGAGATTTTTGTCTCAATGGCTTCTAGCTTTTTCATAAGTGAGGCCATCTCGGCCTTCATAGCTATCGACATATCTATTTGATGTATGCCTGCCCTAGATTGACCAACTGAAGAAGATGATGTGGTCTTTGTACTCTCCCACTGAATTGTTTGCTCACTTAGGTCCTCAAGAAACTGCCAAGCTTCGTCGCTAGACTTGGAGAGAAAATGACCTTGACATATTGTTTCTAGCAACTGCTTTGTTGCTGCATTCAATCCCTCGTATAATGTTTGGCAAAGTTGCCAATTTTCTATCCCATGATGAGGGCATTGAACAAGTAGGTCTTTAAATCTCTCGAAGCACTTCCAAAATGGTTCGGAAGGAAGCTGTGAAAATTGTATAATCTCGTTTCGGATTCTAGCAGTTTTATGATGAGGGTAGAACTTTTTCAGAAAAGCTCTCACAAACTCGTCCCAATTTCTAATGGAATGTGATGCAGTGCTGTATAGCCACTTCTCGGCTAGGTCACATAAGGTAAAAGGAATGACCCTTAGCCTTATTGAGTCATCACTTAATTGGGTTGTCTTCATCATGGCGCAAACGTTTTGGAATTTATTAATGAAAATATATGCATCTTCGGATTCCAAACCATGAAACTTAGGCAGCATATTGATGAAGTGTGGTTTTATTTCAAAATTATCCCCATTTGCCGGTGGGGGTGAAAGACATGTAGGTAAGGAAGTGCGGACGGGGTAGAAGAGATCCTGGAGCGCGACTCGTACGGGCGCTACAACAGGCGGAAGATTTGGGTTATTCGCACCTGGTGGAGGTGGAATCATTCCCGTCGGTAAGGTATAGTTGGGGTCGTGTCCCGACATACTTTCGAAAGAAGAATTTGAAGATGGAGGTAAGGAGATGGACGGAATGTCGACGGAGGGTTCGTCGAAGGGTTCGTTGGTCGGTACCAACGAAACACGGACTAATCGGGCGTTAGTATCCCTAGTCCAAGATGACATACACTAAAGGGTAGTGCAGTCAGAAAAAAAAATAGAAAAACAGAATGTGGGGGTAAGATAACGTCAATGAGAAGAAGTGAGTGGAAGTGAGTTGCAAGTTTTCTTAGCGGCAAGTTGCAAGTTTTGAAAAGATTTTTCTTTATTTTTTTTTATTTTTATTTATGTGTGAGTTTTGCAAAAAAGTTTTTGAAGACGGACTCGTGACACAACTGAATCAACCATACATGCACAATCAGGCCTAGATGTAGGGTTGCCTAGGTCTGCTAGACAGCTCCTAACTAGGGCTAGAAATAGACCTCAAACCGCCTCTTCACGGACAAATACGGCCAGGTAAGTGGGAAGGAACCACCACTACAGTGGGCCTAATTAATAACCACTAGCCTAGACACCGCAATGTCGGTTAGGATAAACGGCTGATGCCTACCCTAGTCCTTTTCCTATTGAGCTCGCTGTCCTTAGGTCTGAGTCTAATCTTTTTCTAATTAATTGTGGTTGATGCAAAATACTTTAGGTGTTTTCTGGGGTCCTGGGAAGGGTGATGAAATCCCCACCCAATCTGAGTTTGGTCAATTAGCCCCTTAGAGTCCGGTTAAATTATGCAAAACAAATAAAATTTCACTTGCAATCAGAATTTTTTAGCGCAGCGCAAAGAAACCTGCAGAAATCTGTTATTTAGAAGGGGGAAGAAGATTTTTTTTTTAGCGCAAAGAATTCATGCAGAAAAGTTTCACAGAGAGATATATGGGAGGTTGCAGAGGGGAGAAGTAGAAAACAAACAGAGCAAATTTGAGATGCTGACGTGGCCAAATAAGCGCGGAACCGCGGTCCTGGGCCCCTTAATGCGGCGGAAGCGCGGCTGAGAAGAGGGATCGTGCTTTGGAAAAATTTCTGTGGTTCTTTACTTTCAATTCCTCTCTGTTCTTGTATGTACCTTTCTGATTTGCACTCTGTAAAATTTCAGATCTTCGCTATTCCTGCAAGATTCAAAAAAAAATAAACCCTTCAAACAGATCAAAGTTGATAATTTTTTTATTTTTATATTTTCAGATTTTTATAATTTTTAAAATTTATATCAACCCGAAAATTCACAAAAAGAAATATTACGCCGTCCCCGGCAACGGCGCCATTTGATTATAGAGATTTTACGATCAAAAATATAATTACCGCAATCAGAAACGGCGTCGCTTCGCAGCTAGCCGGTGAGTACGGGTCGATCCACAGAGACGGGTAAATTCCTTTTATGTGTTTTAACGAGTTGATTCAATTTGTTGTTTTGGGTTGGTTTATAACAATCTAAAATACTGGATCTAATTAATCTAATTAAGAATCTTGCTAGGACCAGAAACATGTATCCTGTAATATGCAACAAACGTGCGTCAAGAGTACCTGTTTATTTATAAAAAGGATAAGAATAGGGGAATGATAAATGCAATATTATGGTCTGAACAGACGCACAAAGACGGTTAAACCCCATCATGAAGGAGGCAGTAAAGAAAGAAATCGTCTAGTGCCTATATAGTGGTATAATTTACCCAATATCTGATAGCCAATGGGTAAGTCCTATTCATGTAGTCCCTAAAAATTCTGGCATCACGGTCATAACTAATGAGGATAATGAGTTTATCCAAACACGCACCCAAACGGGGTGGCATGTATGTATTGATTATAGGAAACTCAATGCCGCAACGAGGAAAGATCACTTCCCTCTACCTCTCAATGACCAGATGTTGGAACGATTAGCTGGGCACGAATACTATTGTTTCTTGGACGGATACTCTGGCTATAACCAGGTCCCCATCGCCGAAAAGGATCAAGATAAAACAACATTTACTTGTCCTTTCGGTACTTTTGCTTATAAACGCATGCCCTTTGGTTTATGCAACGCTCCCACTACATTTCAGCGGTGTATGATGGGGATATTATCAGACATAGTTGAGAAATTTCTTGAGATATTTATGGAAAATTTCTCCATATTTGGGGACTCCTTTGAGGAATGCCTACGTCATCTTGACGCGGTTCTTACCCGCTGTAAGGATAAGAACTTAACTTTGAATTGGGAAAAATGCCATTTCATGGTCCAAGAAGGTATTGTCCTTAGACATATCATTTCACGAAAAGGCATTGAGGTTGACAGAGCTAAAATTGATGTCATCCATAATCTTCCTCCTCCTAAATGCATCAAAAATATATGATCTTTCCTTGGACATGCAGGATTTTATAGGAGATTTATTAAGGACTTTAGCAAAATTGATAGGCCCTTAACTCTTCTCTTGGCCAAGGATACTACATTTCACTTCGATTCGGATTGTGAAGCTGCTTTTGAATCGCTTAAAAGATCTCTCACTACAGCCTCCATTCTATCATCTCCGGATCAGAATCACCCGTTCGAGCTTATGTGTGATGCATCAGATTTTGCTATTGGTGCAGTCTTAGGACAGCACATTGATAAGATGCTAAATGTAATTTATTATGCAAGTAGGATCTTGAACGATGCACAAATTAATTACACAACTACCTGTTCTCCGCCGAAAGACGCGACCAGGACGTTAGGACGTCCGGCCTGAATTTTGGGGGCAGAGGCTATTTGGTGCTATCCATCCACCTCTCCAAAGATACCAAGTTGATTTATGACACCATGTATCGAAGGTTTAAACGGATGCAGTCGATGTAGCAGACTTCGTCAAATTCCCCCTCGTTGAAGGGTTTTTGATTGTGGGTACGCTCTTCCCTGCAAGCGCAAGCCCCTGCAGTTAATTACTCTACCGCATCGCGGTAACCACCTACTCCTTCTCCAGATGGTCACTTCGTGTCGTGTGTATTTGTTTTGTTTTTTGGTTGCCCGTGGATTGCATACGGAGACTAATTTATGTTGTCGCCCGTAGGGCGTGGATTAGTCCAAATCCGTATTTTATTAGCTTTGGGTTTGGGTTTGGTTTAAGGATCGTTAATCTCATTAGAGACTAAGATCAACTTAAACGTTTGTTAAGGATACGTTAGTCTAATTCTAGACTAAGATCTACTTAACAGGATCATTTAGATCCAACAAAAGAGCATTTAGGCTCTATTGTTTTAGTTTAGGGACATTGCGATCCATAAGTTTAAGAACATCATAGTCCATGGAGTTTAAAGACATCATAGTCTAGTTTAGAGACATCATAGTCTGTAAAGTTTAAGGACATCATAGTCCATGAGTTTAAGGACCTCACAGTCCATGGTAGTTTAGAGACATCATAGTCTGTAAAGTTTAAGGACATCATAGTCCATGAGTTTAAGAACCCCACAGTCCATGGTAGTTTAGAGACATCATAGTCTGTAAAGTTTAAGGACATCATAGTCCATGAGTTTAAGGATCCCACAATCCATGGTAGTTTAGAGACATCATAGTCTGTAAAGTTTAAGGACATCATAGTCCATGAATTTAAGGACCCCACAGTCCGTAAAGTTTAAAGACGTCTTAGTCCATGAGTTTAAGGACCCCACAGTCTGTGGAATGTCTGGTTGTCGGGGCCAGTCACCTCTCTGAAGACGTTGAAGGATTACAACGACAAATATCAGAGGAGTGAAGAGATGTACCCTTGAACCAATATTTCTTGGAAAATCTGTAGTCTAATTTGGGACTAAGATCAAAGATGTATCAGCATATGGGCTCAATTAATCTGAGGTAGGGTTCTGTGGCCAATTTGAGCTCGGCCCATTTAGTTAAAATGGTGAACATTTAACAATGCTGAGCATTGGTTTGGATTCTGACAGCCTTTTTGTCTTTTATTGAGTGTTGAGCATTCATTATAGCTCTGGGGCTTTTATTTAAAGAATAGTTTATGTTCTCTTAGCGCACACGTGAGGAGCACGTGGTGCGCTTAGCGTTGTGCGCCGGTCAATGAGCGCAGAGCACTTCTGTTAAGTAGCGCACACGTGAGGAGCACATGGCGCGCTTGGTGCAGAGCGTCAGTCAATGAGCGCAGTGCGCTTCTGTTAAGTAGCGCACACGTGATGAGCACGTGGCGCGCTTGGCGCTGAGCGCCAGTCAATGAGCGCAGAGCGCTTCTGTTAAGTAGCGGCACACGTGAGCGGCACGTGGCGCGCTTGGCATTGAGCGCCAGTCAATGAGCATAAAGCGCTCCTTTAAATTTGGAGCGCTAAGGCTCTTTTTAGGCAACTCTGCTCTATGAGAATTAAATTTTCCCTTATAAGAGACTTTGTCTCATGGATCTAAGAACAAAGTTCTTATTTTATAGGAGATATTTCAATCTCTTATATGTTTGGTGAAAGTCTTTGCCTTTATGGATCTGTGATCCTAAGAGAATTGAATTATTCTCCCCCTTTTTATAATGAGATGTTATGATCTCTTTGTGAAAGACATTTTTCTTATAGATCTATGATCTAGCATAAAACCTAAGTTCTTTTTCTGATGAGATGCTTTGATCTCTTTATTTTACCTGGAAGAAATTCTTCTTTTGCTAAGAGCTTACTCTTCTCTCTGAACTTTCTCAAAGTTTATGGGGGGGTTCCTCTCTCTCAGACTTGAAGTCTTGGGGCCTTTATATAGGGTAGACTAATTTGTTGAATCGGTTGAAGAGATTTTTTTCTCTAATTGATTTGGGGATTTCACCACCGTTGGATCTTTGATCCAATGGCTTCTTTTTTACAGAAGGCAATCTTCTTGTTTTTAACAAGATTGGAAAATCTTTTCCCATACAGAATTTATTCTGTATTTTGGTGATTTTTAATCACCATTGGATCATTGATCCAACGGTGCTCTGATTTTCAGAGCATAACCTTTCCTATTTGGAAAGATTCTGAGCAATGTTTTCTTAACAGAATTTTATTCTGGTCAATTGATGATTTTTAATTATGTTCGTTGGATCTTTGATCCAAAGGCCGAAAACATTTTGTTCTATTGCTAGCGCTCACGTGCTTTGCACGTGGTGCGCTGCTTAGAGTGCGGCGCTCTTAGCGCTAGCGCTCTCGTGATTTGCACGTGGTGCGCTGCTTAGAGTGCGGCGCTTATGTGCTTTGCACGTGAGCGTTGCCTCAGAGTCTTTGACTCTCAGCGCTGGCGCAGCTATGAAGCGCTGCTTCATTTTAAATTTCAAAATTTGAACAGAGTTTTGCTCTGATTGGGGAAACAAATACCCCCCCCCCCACCGTTGCGTTAACATGGCCTATACGTGAGTGCAGCGATGGCAGCATCTGCCATTAGATCAACTCAGAAGTTGAAACGGCTCTCAGTGCCTATAAATAGGGCTTTTGGCCCTTGAGATGACCTCTGTTCATCTCATTTCTTAATTTATTGAGAATTAATTCTCTTTTAGAGCATTTCTCTCTGTTTTAAGAACTCTCCTAGAGACAGAACTCTGTCAAAATTTTTTTACGTAAAGATCAAATCTTTGAAGGGATTAGTTAATAATTTAGGGTTTCACCTATTAACAGAGCTTTG
Source organism: Agapanthus africanus (assembly GCA_030015575.1). Classification (NCBI taxonomy): domain Eukaryota; kingdom Viridiplantae; phylum Streptophyta; class Magnoliopsida; order Asparagales; family Amaryllidaceae; genus Agapanthus; species Agapanthus africanus. The sequence goes on from CM057341.1 coordinate 130,803,873, forward strand.
CTCTTTCCAAATCATATAGATTTTTAGGGTTTCTCAATAGAGATTTTCTCTTCATAGATCAAAATAGATCTTTCTTAGGGTTTTTTAACCTATTAACAGAGCTTTGCTCTTTCAAATCATGTGGATTTGTTAATCTTTTATGAAGAAATCCTAGAGTTTATTCATAGATCTTGAAGATCTCAGAATTTTAATTCATTAAAAACTTTACTTTAAATTTTCAGATGGGTTATTCTATCATCTTCACAGAACATGGCTCTTTAGAATTTTTCTTGAGGAATTTTTTATTCCTTTCATCATAAGAGCTGACAGATGTCACTCTGTTGTAGAGCGTTGCTCTCAATGGGAGATTTACTCCTTGGCCTGAGGGACCCTCATTAAATGAGAATCCTTTGAGGATTTCCTCATTTAATGACAGTCTCATCAAATGATGAGACTGTTTTATTAATGATGAGTTATCATCTAGATTGTGTGGGTCCCCCCTTGGTCCCTTTTTACTGGATTGCAGTGTGGCACGAATTTAAAGTGCCAAGTGTCAGAACTTAAATTGTAACATTGTGTCACGACCCAAAGTTCGGCTCGTGACCGGCACTTAACCACGCAACGTCTACAGGCGTAACATGACTAAGTAAGCCGAACCCAGAAAACAAAACCATTAAAATTTGGAGTGTTAAAACATTTAGAAAACTTTAAGTGGTTTAGTAGCAATCCTTTTTGGTTCAAGTTATTATTTAAATAATTTTAACAACATTTCCTTTTTCCAAAAATTTGTCCCGAAATCGGGTGAAAGGCGAGATATAAGTAAAAGTAACATGTGAAATAAGTAGAGCATCTCAATGGGAGAATCGCGCCCAACGGCGGAGCAATCACCACAATAAAATATACAACGCCGAAGTGAAGAATGAGCAGTAAAGTGAAAACAAATATCATAAGAGGTAAAACTGCATAAATAAAGTCGGCTCACAACGAGCTCGACACCAGAGTACAAATAACATACATCGTCCCCACAACTGTCTCTAAGTAAATACATGAAAGTAGATAGAGAGTACTAGATACATCAAGATGCGACTGAAAAGTAAACAGATATCGTACGAAACCCACCTAATAGCAAAAGGGCTAACACGCCTCAGCAATGGTATCTGTGTCAAAAGGTGCGGTAAACAGCCAGCCGCGACTACTCCCAAGGGCAACCTGCAAGCACTGTGGTACAACGGGGGTGAGTTGCCAACTCGTGAATAGTAGATAACATATAAAGGTAATCGCGAGTATGCACGTGCTGCGATACTCTAACCTATGCCAACGAATAACAACTATATGATGAACTGAATGCTCACATCAGGCAACTAGTGCAATCTAAAAGTCTCTCCATATGATATGCAAGATATGGAATAATCATATCTGATATGGAATCTAACAACCCTATATAACATGAGCAGGGTATGTGATAATCATGTATAGCATGTGTACTATATCAGGTACAATAGGTACAGGATGAGATGTCAAATAATAAATGCTGAGCATGGGAACAAATAGTGTCTACACGGAATATCAACGTGGAAAAATGACCGGTGTCCATCAATACACCCAAATCCCGATAAAACTCAGGCGCCGTCATCCACATCGGCCCTCAAATCCTGTGAATCTCATACAATCGTGAGTGCCCAACATCGGCACTCCAAATCTCATAAAATCAGCCGTGTCCAGTATCGACACGCAAATCCTCCAGTATGGGGCGTCCGTCCATCGGATCCGCCCACGGGCTCCGTCTGCGGAATCGGCCCTCGGCCCCCGGCAGTACGCGTCGTCCCGTATCCATCTATCGACTCTGGTCGGTATCCTCCGGATAATCGCCAGGTCTAACCAATCACCGGTAGGCAGTAATCCCTCCGCCGGGCTCACCGTCTAACAATACGAGTCTTCTCGCCCTGGGGTACCGTACCGGGTCCACCATGTACCCGCAATCGGTGCCTACCTCTTCTCGAATCGGGTATACTCACACAAGCTCTCTGGAACCGAGAAAACTCATGGTGGACGCACTAAAATATCATATCAAGGGAAACCGGGTTTTTAAATAGTGCATATTTTCTTAAAATAGTACTCCGGTTCCCAAATACAGAAATCACATAAATCAATTACAATGCGTAATCCATGCAATGTGTCGTATGACGCTAAGAGTAAAGAAAGGGAAAACCGCTCTTTTGAAAGATCTAGTTTTGAAAATATCGCTTGCGGTCCCTTAGTTTTAAATCAAGTCAATATCATCCATGTATGTAGCATATGAATGTATGTATAGGTATGGATGTGTGCATGGATAAGTATGCAAAGTGAATATAGCAATGTACATGTGCACTATTGTAGACATATGATGCATATGTGCCCAAGTAGTGATATATCAATGATGGTACTCACAAAAATACGTATACAGTGTGCATGGTATGAATATACATATGATAGTATGCGGAAAATCATGAAAACGTCAATAAAGTAGAATCAAATATGCGGTTTATAGCAATCCTATAATGTGAGTGTCATGGCAATCACTAACGGTGTGAGTGTAGCATATACATCGTGCTTGTGCAACATGGACCGTTAATGACAGTGCAGTGTTCTATACTACCAATTCTATATATATAAGGAGGTATGCTACTTTAGTATGTCTACATGAACACATAAACTAACATCCTATTACGCCCTGACGCTTAACGCCATACGGGCGATTTCCCCGTAGATGTTAAATCTACTCACCTGGTCGTGTGCTAAGTATAGCCGACTACCAGTTTCCCTTTCATGGCGGCGTCTGACGTACCCGCCTGCGAACCTGGAATTTACACAAGAATACCAATATATCAAAATCTCGTAAAACGCGATATCAGAACGAAACGAGAAACTCGCGTCGTGAATTAACGCGCTTGCGCGCGATACACTAGAACGTGTGTGTGTGTCTAGAACTCAACCCGATACGCCGCGATACGCTGAATCACAGAATCCACTCGTGTATCGCGCTTATCGCGCAAACTAAAAATACAAGAAAACGACATACTGCCCCAAATTTTACCCAGGTTAGAATATTACAAAACTATATATACCATGGACCTACAAAATATAGCAGACACCTGTACCAAAAACCCTAGCTCCTAACTCCCTGGTCTGGCCGCAATTTGCGGCCAGAATGATTATTTCGGCGGCCGTAGGTTGGAGCGTTGGGGTCGGGCTCTGGTGGTGGGGTCAGGGTGTCACCAGTAGGCTATGGTCCACTTAATTTCATTCTGAACTTACAGGGGTAACAGCAGATCTCAAAAAGCTAAGTTTTGCTCAAAAACGCCAAGTTTTGTACAATTTGAAAACTGAGGGTTTTTTAGTGTAATCTGGGGTTATCCTAGGTTAACTTGGCCTTAACAACACCTACTTAAGCTAGTCAACCCAACACTAACATCCCTTAAACAAAACTTCACACAAATTACCAAAACGAGCACAACATCCCATATTTTACACTAATCGAAGCTATTTCTACACATAAACTTAGCAAGCTAAGAAGATAAGCTAAAGAAGTATACCTTACTTGACCCCTACACCAAGGAGAAGAGAAGAAGTGGAGGGAGGGAGTTGTTGCAGCTGCTGGAGCTGCCTGAAGCTCCTACTGGTGCTGCTGCTCACTGCACAGGCTGATGCAGTTCAAGCTGTAGCTTGTGTTATATTTCTTTATGCTGGTGTTGCTGTTGTTTTGGTGTTGTGTGGCTGCAGTAGAAGAAGAAGGAGTTGTTGTAGGTGTGGGAATGGTTGTTGTGTGGTGTTGTTTGTGGTTACAGTTGCTCGGGCTGGGGCTGAAAACTGCTGCTGCTGTTACATGAAGCTGATGTTGTTGATATTGTGTTTTGTTGATGTGTTTGGGGCTGATGCAGCAGCAGCTACAGCTGTAGTGTTTGAGTGAGAGGGTGAGTGAGTGAGAGATGTGAGTGAGAGGGTTTGAAAGACAAGCCAAAAGTGTTGAAGTGAAATGGGTGTGACACTTTCTTAAGCCACCATTCTTTCTCTCTATCAAATGCTAACATGACACCCATCATGCCCTCTCTCTCTTCAACCCAAGTCAACCAAAAGAAATTTTAATCCCTTTTTACTTTTAGAAAACCAAATTCTTAATTTAAAACTAACTAGCTTAACAAAAGGGGTTAGACCACCATGGTTGCCTAAACATGGTTTAACCCAATTTTAAACATGCACATGTTTGTGCAAGCTTAGGAAAATTCTAGAAAAATGTTTATTAATTTTGATAAAATATTTGAAAGTCAATTTGGTAAACTTTTATTAAAAATTTTACTTATTAAAATATAATTAGTTACTAATATATTCCCAGTTGTTACAGTCTTCCCCCCTTAAGAAAATTCATCCCCGAATTTAAAATATATAACTACGCGTACCTTCAAAGAGATGGGAGAATTTCTTCCGCATCTCCCCCTCGGTCTCCCAAGTGATCTCCTCACCATTCGGGCTGTGCCAAAGAACCTTCACCGACGGCAGGACCCTAGATCGAAGTTTCTTCACCTACCGGTCCAATATCTCCACTGGCTGCACGGTGAATGAAAGGTCGGGCTCAAGCTGTACTGTCGGATGCTGGATCGTGTGGGAAGGGTCATGAAGATATCTGCGTAGCATCGACACGTGGAAGACGAGGTGAACATCTGAATGACTGGGTAGAAGAGCCAAACGATATGCCACGGCGCCTATCCGCTCGAGGATCTCGAAAGGACCTATGAATTTGGGGCTAAGCTTCCCCTTTCGTCCAAACCTCATCACTCCCTTCATCGGAGAGACCCTCAGAAAAATGTGATCGCCAACTGCGAACTCTAATCTGCGGCGGCGTTTGTCAGCATACGATTTCTGCCTGCTCTGAGCTGTCCTCATCCTGTCTCGAATCAGCTGTATCTTCTTGGTCGTCTCCTGTACGATCTGCGGCCCTAAAATACTGCTCTCACTGAGCTCTGTCCAACAGACGGGCGATCTACATCTCCTCCCATACAAAACCTCGAAAGGTGCCATCTGAATAGTGTCCTGGAAGCTATTGTTGTAGGAGAACTCTATCAAGGGTAAATGATGATCCCAGCTACCACCAAAGTCTAGAACGCACGCTCGGAGCATGTCCTCGAGAGTCTGAATGGTCCGCTCTGACTGTCCGTCGGTCTGCGGATGAAAAGCCGTGCTGAAACTTAAATGAGTGCCCAAAGCCTCCTGAAGTCTCTGCCATAATCTGCTGGTAAACTGGGTGCCTCGGTCGGACACAATACACGTCGGGACCCCATGTAGTCGTACAATCCCGTCGATATAAATCTGGGCGTACTGAGCAAATCCGAAAGTCGTCTTCACCGGCAGGAAGTGAGCCGCTTTCATCAGACGATCGACGATCACCCAAATGGAGTCATACCCCTGCCTAGTCCTGGGTAGACCCACAATGAAATCCATCGAAATATGTTCCCATTTCCACTCCGGAATGGGTAACGGCTGTAGCTCTCCTGCGGGCCTCTGGTGCTCGGCCTTGACTTGCTGACAAGTCAGGCATCTCGATACGAAATCTACGATGTCCCTCTTCATCCTGTCCCACAAGTAGACCTCTCTCATATCATGGTACATCTTGGTGGAACCGGGGTGGACACTGTACACCGAACGATGTGCCTCCTCAAGAAGATCGCGCCGCAATCCCTCAACATATGGTACGCACAGTCTAGACCCAAATCGTAATATCCCATGATCATCGATCACGAACTCGGAGAATCTGCCCTGTCCAATCTGTGCCACGATCTCTGAGCAACGGTCATCCCTGCGCCGTGCCTCATATATACGGTCAAGCAACTGTGGGCATGCACGAACATGCGCAAGCTGTCCCCCGATCTGTGTGAACTCGAACTGCACTCGGCCGTCGCATAGTATCTGCCAATCTGCTGACGACTGCCTCTGTACTGCACTCAAACACGATAGACTACCCTCGGGCCTCCTGCTCAAAGCATCCGCTACTACATTAGCCTTGCCCGGGTAATACAAGATCTCGCAGTCGTAGTCTTTCACCAGTTCCATCCAACGGCGCTGTCGGAGATTCAGGTCTCGCTGCTGAAATATATACTGTAGGCTCTTGTGATCAGTGAATATCTGGCACGACTCGCCATAGAGGTAATGTCGCCAGATCTTAAGTGCAAAGACCACTGCAGCCATCTCCAAATCGTGAGTGGGGTAGTTCTGTTCATGTTTCTTCAATTACCGGGAAGCATATGCGATCACCCTGCCATGCTGCATCAATACGCACCCTAGCCCCACTCGTGAAGCGTCACAATAGACTACAAACCCGCCTGATCCTGAAGGCATTGATAACACTGGCGCCGTAGTCAAACAAGTCCGTAGCTGCTGGAAACTGTGCTCACACTCCTCCATCCAAACGAAAGGAACTCCCTTTCGGGTCAATCCGGTCAAAGGTGCAGCAATACAGGAGAAATCCTATACAAATCGCCTGTAGTAGCCGGCCAGTCCTAGAAAGCTGCGTATCTCAGTAACGGATGTAAGTCTGGGCCAACTCCAAACGGCCTCTACCTTCCTCGGGTCTACAAATATACCATCCCGTGTAATCACGTGACCCAATAAGTCTACGCTGTCTAGCCAGAACGCGCACTTGGAGAATTTTGCATAAAGCCGGTGCTCCCTCAAAGTCTGCAGTGTAATCCGCAGGTGCTGCTCGTGCTCCTCTCTGCTCCGGGAATACACCAATATATCGTCAATGAATACGATGATGAACAAGTCAAGATACGGCCTGAATATACAGTTCATCATGTCCATGAAGGCTGCTGGCGTGTTGGTGAGTCCGAACGACATCACCAAAAACTCATAATGGCCATAACGCGTACGGAAAGCTGTCTTCGGAATGTCCTCCTGTCGAACTCTCAGCTGATGATAGCCCGATCGCAAATCGATCCTCGAAAAATATCCTGCCCCCTGAAGCTGGTCGAACAAGTCGTCGATGCGTGGCAACAGATATCTGTTCCGCACGGTCACCCGGTTCAGCTGCCGGTAGTCGATACACAGACGCAAACTACCGTCCTTCTTCTTGACAAATAGGACCGGAGCACCCCAAGGAGAAACACTGGGTCGAATAAGTCCCTTGTCCAGCAAATCTTGCAACTGACTCTTCAACTCGCTAAGCTCCGCCGGGGCCATCCGATAAGGCGGTATAGAAATAGGCCCTGTGCCGGGAATCAAATCAATACAGAACACAACATCACGCTCAGGCGGTAGTCCAGGAAGCTCGTCAGGGAATACGTCAGGGAACTTACATACACTCGGAACCTGGTCCAGTGGAACATCCGTAGCCCTAATCTCACCAACATAGGCTAGGAATCCCTGACATCCCTTCCTCAGAAGCTGTCGAGCGCGAAGAGAAGAAATCAAAAGGTGAGGGGTGGCACCACAGTCACTCTGCACAACAAAAGTCGACTCGCCGGGAAAACAGAATCTAACTGTCTTCTCACGGCAGTCCACAGACGCATAGCACGTGGCCAACCAATCCATGCCCAAAAGAACCTCGAAGTCCAACATCTCTAGAAAGATCAAGTCGACAGGAAAATCTCTCTCGCCAATACGGACAACACAGGATCGGAACACGTGCCTAGCAACAAACGACTCTTCCACGGGAGTGGTCACAATAAGTGGCTGATCAAGCAACCCAAACTCTCTACCCAAACTCGGCACAAAATATGTGGAAACGTATGAGTGCGTGGATCCGGGATCGAATAATACGTGTGCATCAATAGAACATACTGATAAGGTACCTGAGACCACCGCATTGGACGCCTGCGCGTCCTGATGCGTCAACGCGAAAACCCGTGCCTGTCCTCCACCTGTAACTGGCAGTCCCCTACTAGCAGCTGGCTGTACTCTGCCGGTGGCTGGCTGTCCTCTGCCTCGACCGCCTCGCCCTCTAGGAACAAACCCTCCGCGACCATGGCCTCTCTGTGCATGAGTCTGACGCGGAGCAACTGTGGGTACAACAGGTAACGCCCTCTGGGATGGAGAAGGTGGAAGTGTGACATGCGGTATGGCTGGCTCCCTCTAGCGTGTCTCGGTACAATCTCTGACGTGGTGATGAGGACTACCACATCCAAAGCATCCACGGGACGACTGCTGACCCTCCTGGGGGTATGAGCTAAACATCTGACCTCGCCCGGAGTCTCTGCCACCTGTATAATGTCTATCACGGTGTCTGAACGGATGTCTCTGAGCTGCTGTGTCAGTACGAACCCTCTTCGGCCCTGGAACTACTGAAGTCTCGGCAAGGCGCTCCTCGAATAATAGGGCTATGTCTACAGCTGCGGCATATGTCTCGTAATGCTGTGCGCTGATCGCAAGGAACAGTGGTGTAAGCAAGCCTCAGACAAATCTATTGACTCGCAGTTCCTCAGTAGCCACTAGGTATGGATCATAAACTGATAGCTCGATGAACAGCACATCGTACTCTGCCACGGTCATCTCTGGCATCTAGCGTAAGGACTCAAATCTGCGTGCTCGGGCATCCCTGACACTCTGGGGAAGGAAGCGGGCTAGAAAGATCGTCACAAACTCTGTCCAGGTCATAGGAGGAAGACCTGCTGCTCTGCCCTTCTCGACCGATTCGCACCATTTCTGCGCAAGTCTTTCCAGGTGAAAGCTCGCGAACTCAACCCATATCGTATCTGGGCATCTAAGGGAACGGCATATCCATGCCATCCTATCAATGAAGGACTGCGGGTCCTCGGCTGCGTCGGTGCCTGTGAAGACCGGAGGCTTCAGCCTCATGAATTCTGCTAACGATACTGTAATCACCTCCGTGGGTGCAGAGGCAACTGCTGGTGCTGTAGATACCATCGTGGTCCCCGTGACTGGTGGAGCTACCTCTGGTCGATGCGCTCGAAGCGTCTTAACTAGCAACCCTATCATCCGACACATCTCCTGCATGCTGGATCCCACCGTCTGGCGCATCTCCTGCATACCAGCCCCTAGTGTGGCGATCTGATCTATCATAGGAGGGATAGTCTGCTCGGGTACAACAGGTGCACTGCCCAGATCAGTCCTCGTCTCGGATGAGTCAACACGAGCCTCGGCTCTCGCAACCGCTCTCTGTGCCCTCGTAGTCCTTGGCGGCATAGTGGCTGAAAAGGAAGGTAGGATTCGATATGGATACGGAAATAGAATCGCAATAATGTATACAGTCATGAAGGAATTTTAATCAATAAGTCCTAAGGTCGCCTAGGCGGAGTACCGTGTCGTGAGCATGCCGCGGAACATACACACGCCACGCCACCCTGCTGCAGCTACCTACTCCATCATACGAGGGTCATCCTACACTTCGAAGGTAAAACCTACGCTCTGATACCAACTTTGTCACGACCCAAAGTTCAGCCTGTGACCGGCACTTAACCACGCAACGTCTACAGGCGTAACATGACTAAGTAAGCCGAACCCAGAAAACAAAACCATTAAAATTTGGAGTGTTAAAACATTTAGAAAACTTTAAGTGGTTTGGTAGCAATCCTTTTTGGTTCAAGTTATTATTTAAATAATTTTAACAACATTTCCTTTTTCCAAAAATTTGTCCCGAAATCGGGTAAAAGGCGAGATATAAGTAAAAGTAACATGTGAAATAAGTAGAGCATCTCAATGGGAGAATCACGCCTAACGGTGGAGCAATCACCACAATAAAATATACGACGCCGAAGCGAAGAATGAGCAATAAAGTGAAAACAAATATCATAAGAGGTAAAACTGCATAAATAAAGTCGGCTCACAATGAGCTCGACACCAGAGTGCAAATAACATACATCGTCCTCACAACTGTCTCTAAGTCAATACATGAAAGTAGATGTAGAGTACTAGATACATCAAGATGCAACTGAAAAGTAAACAGATATCGTACGAAACCCACCTAATAGCAAAAGGGCTAACACGCCTCAGCAATGGTATCTGTGTCAAAAGGTGCGGTAAACAGCCAGCCGCGACTACTCCCAAGGGCAACCTGCAAGCACTGTGGCACAACGGGGGTGAGTTGCCAACTCGTGAATAGTAGATAACATATAAAGGTAATCGCGAGTATGCACGTGCTGCGATACTCTAACCTATGCCAACAGATAACATCTATATGATGAACTGAATGCTCACATCATACAACAAGTGCAATCTAAAAGACTCTCCATATGATGTGCAAGATATACAATAATCATGTCTGATATGGAATCTAACAACCCTATATAACATGAGCGGGGTATGTGATAATCATGTATAACATGTGTACTATATCAGGTACAATAGGTACAGGATGAGATATCAAATACTAAATGCTGAGCATGGGAACAAATAGTGTCTACACGGAATATCAACGTGGAAAAATGACCGGTGTCCATCAATACACGCAAATCCCAGTAAAACTCAGGCGCCGTCATCCACATCGGTCCTCAAATCCTGTGAATCTCATACAATCGTGAGTGCCCAACATCGACACTCCAAATCTCATAAAATCAGCCGTGTCCAGCATCGACACACAAATCCTCCAGTATGGGGCGTCCGTCCATCAGATCCGCCCACGGGCTCCGTCTACGGAATTGGCCTTCGGCCCCCGGCAGTACGCATCGTCCCGTATCCATCTATCGACTCTGGTCGGTATCCTCCGGATAATCGCCAGGTCTAACCAATCACCGGTAGGTAGTAATCCCTCCACCGGGCTCACCGTCTAACAATACGAGTCTTCTCGCCCCGGGGTACCGTACCGGGTCCACCATGTACCCGTAATCGGTGCCTACCTCTCCTCGAATCGGGTACACTCACACAAGCTCTCTGGAACCGAGAAAACTCATGGTGGACGCACTAAAATATCATATCAAGGGAAACCGGGTTTTTAAAACAGTGCGTATTTTCTTAAAATAGTACTCTGGTTCCCAAATCCAGAAATCACATAAATCAATTACAATGTGTAATCCATGCAATGTGTCGTATGATGCTAAGAGTAAAAGAAAGGGAAAACTGCTCTTTTGAAAGATATAGTTTTGAAAATATCGCTTGCGGTCCCTTAGTTTTAAATCAAGTCAATATCATCCATGTATGTAGCATATGAATGTATGTATAGGTATGGATGTGTGCATGGATAAGTATGCAAAGTGAATATAGCAATGTACATGTGCACTATTGTAGACATATGATGCATATGTGCCCAAGTAGTGATATATCAATGATGGTACTCATAAAAGTACGTATACAGTGTGCATGGTATGAATATACATATGATCGTATGCGGCAAATCATGACAACGTCAATAAAGTAGAATCAAATATGCGGTTTATAGCAATCCAATAATATGAGTGTCATGGCAATCACTAACGGTGTGAGTGTAGCATATACATCGTGCTCGTGCAACTTGGATCGTTAGTGATAGTGCAGTGTTCTATACTACCAATTCTATATATATAAGGAGGTATGCTACTCTAGTATGTCTACATGAACACATAAACTAACATCCTATTACTCCCTGACGCTTAACGCCATACGGGCGATTTCCCCGTAGATGTTAAATCTACTCATCTGGTCGCGTGCTAATGATAACCGACCACTTGTTTCCCTTTCCTAGCGGCATTTGACGTACCCGCCTGCGAACCTGGAATTTACACAAGAATCCCAATATATCAAAATCTCGTAAAACGCGATATCGGAACGAAACGAGAAACTCGCGTCGCGAATTAACGCGCTTGTGCGCGATACGCTGGAACGTGTGTGTGTGTCTAAAACTCAACCCGATACGCTGCGATACGCTGAATCACAGAATCCACTCGCGTATCGTGCAAACTAAAAATACCAGAAAACGACATACTACCCCAGATTTTACCCAGGTTAGAATATTACAAAACTATATATACCATGGACCTACAAAATGTAGCAGACACCTGTACCAAAAACCCTAGCTCCTAACTCCCTGGTCTGGCCATAATTTACGACCAGAATGATTATTTCGGCGGCCGTAGGTTGGAGTGGTGGGGTCGGGCTCTGGTGGTGGGGTCAAGGTGTCACCAGTAGGCTATGGTCCACTTAATTTTATTCTGAACTTGCAGGGGTAACAGCAGATCTCAAAAAAGCTAAGTTTTGCTCAAAAACGCCAAGTTTTGTACAATTTGAAAACTGAGGGTATTTTAGTGTAATCTGGGGTTATCCTAGGTTAACTTGGCCTTAACAACATTTACATAAGCTATTCAACCCAACACTAACATCCCTTAAACAAAACTTCACACAAATCACCAAAACGAGCACAACATCTCATATTTTACACTAATCGAAGCTATTTCTACACATAAACTTAGCAAGCTAAGAAGATAAGCTAAAGAAGTATACCTCACTTGACCCCTACACCAAGGAGAGGAGAAGAAGTGGAGGGAGGGAGTTGCTGCAACTGCTGAAGCTGCCTGAAGCTCCTGCTGGTGCTGCTGCTCACTGCACAGGCTGATGCAGTTCAGGCTGTAGCTTGTGTTATATTTCTTTATGCTGGTGTTGCTGGTGTTTTGGTGTTGTGTAGCTGTAGTAGAAGAAGGAGTTGTTTTAGGTATGGGAATGGTTGTTTTGTGGTGTTGTTTGTGGTTACAGCTGCTGCTGCTGGGGCTGAAAACTGCTGCTGCTGTTACATGAAGCTGATGCTGTTGATATTGTGTTTTGTTGATGTGTTTGGGGCTGATGCAGCAGCAGCTACAGCTGTAGTGTTTGAGTGAGAGGGTGAGTGAGTGAGAGATGTGAGGGATGTGAGTGTGAGGGTTTGAAAGACAAGAAAAAAGTGTTGAAGTGAAATGGGTGTGACACTTCCTTAAGTCACCATTCTTTCTCTCTATCAAATGCTAACATGACACCCATCATGCCCTCTCTCTCCTCAATCCAAGTCAACCAAAAGAAATTTTAATCCCTTTTTATTTTTAGAAAACCAAATTCTTAATTTAAAACTAATTAGCTTAACAAAAGGGGTTAGACCACCATGGTTGCCTAAACATGGTTTAACCCAATTTTAACCCTAGGTTACATGCACATGTTTGTGCAAGCTTAGGAAAATTCTAGAAAAATGTTTATTAATTTTGATAAAATATTTGAAAGTCAATTTGGTAAACTTTTAGTAAAAATTTCACTTATTAAAATATAATTAGTTACTAATATATTCCCAGTTGTTACACATTGACGGCTAATTTTTTGTCCTTTTCCGTGCAGGTACTATGTCTTTCGACATTTCTTTCCCGTTCGTCCGTTCGGAAGGCGGATTCCCCGAAGCACCTGTGGATAAGTAAGTCTTCGCGTTGATCAAAGATCATGACCCGGAGAAAAAGAATCTTCATCTATAGGGTAGATGGTACAGTCAAATTATCAGGGGCCGACGGAGTTTTTCTTGCGCGACGCCTTCGGAGCCTATTTCGGCGATCCCTTATGCAGATGCGCCCCCGATAAACTATGCCGTGGAGGATGTCAATTGGACTTCAGAGGGTCTCCTTCAGCCTTTTACGGCTGCAATACCCGTTCAGCCGGTGGCGGCTTTGGATACTCTAGGACGGCGTATATGCCAGGGTGAGTCGCGTCCTTGGGGACAGCCGTACATGATAGGCCTAATTCCTCGTCATCCAGCTGGGTATTTGCAATGGGCCCGCTTTATTTTGTCGGCCAAGAAGTCGCAGCTGCTGAAGCTCGGGTTGTATCCCACGATTTACGCTTCTCTCTTTCAATATTCTAAGCCTCCTGCATGGTGGGTCAAGGCATTTCTGGAGCAATCAAATATTCCGACCCACACCTTCCTTCTGTTGGATCGAGAAGTTTCAATTTCTTTAGAGGAGTTTGCAGAGGTATCTGGCTTACCTGTTAGGGGAGAACACTACGAGGAGCTGCTTCCTCCGGACGAGTACATCTTTTCCACCAAATCAGTGGTAAAGGGTCTTACCCCGGAGAACGCTATTCAACACCAATTCCCGAGTTTGATAAAGGTGTTGAATATTTATGAGAGCCTTTTTCTCGAATCCGGAGGCTGTGGGGTTAATTTCACGGATTTCATCGCCCGTTTTCTCCGCTCATAAGTCATGTCGAAGGAATCCGCGAAATTTGCCAAACTCGATGATCCTTTTTGTTTTGGTTTGGACAACCAGCCGGCAGTGGAGGCGGATCAGAGGAATTTTTTCTCCCCAACACCCCGGTCGTCTCTTTCACAGAGCTTGCAGCTCCTGGGATTGACGAAGAAGAATTCTTTTTGGGGTTCCTCAGGCTATGGCTAAGCTAGTTTGTGCTTCCAATGCACCCTCGCCATATGAGGCCGTCCGTTTTTTATCCAGCTCACCGAATGGTTGTTGGGATGCAAGTGGCCGTCGGGGTCGTTGGGTTAGCCCATTTGGATCACGTCCTCAGCTTGGCGGCAAATACTACTGAACCAGGGGTGCAGCACGTGAACTTCTTGATGCATTATTTTATGTCATGGATCGAGCTACATGTACTTGGCATTTTCAGTGTTCACAAAAGGCCTTGCTTCTATGACAAGTATAACTTCCCTCGGATCATGCGGCTAGTTGACGCATCTATTGTAAATCCGACACAGCGGGAAGTTAGGGGTTTGCTCCTTCGTCCGTGCATGGTTGGAGATGGCATGACCTTTACCGATAAGATTCTGACCATCGGCAAGGAATCCACAAAAACGGTGCAGCCATTGTAGGACATTTTTAAAGACTGGGCCTCTATCTTAAAAGCTCGGAAGATTTTTCATTTATACTCCATCAGGCCGGGCTTTCTCGTGTTTAGGCAGAATGACTCGGCATTGTTCATGAAGTACAACCCGCATCGTTTCGCCCAGAAATTAAGCTATAATCAGGGCGTACCGCTTGAGGCCTTCTTGGCAGAACCAGTTGCTGCTGAAGAGGGTATCCGGAGCGCGTTGCACCATTTTATGCGGTTGAACACCGGCTCCAATTTCTTTATTAGTGAGCCGAGTTGCATTCCAAAAGCCCTGAACGTATATGTGGCGTGGTACCAGCATTCGATGGGCGCCGTTATTAGAGAAGAAAAGTGATTATTGCTTGACCGCAAAGGTACTGCCCCGGCAGGTAATCCAAACGTTCCTCTGAAGAGACAGACCATCGTCCATCCTCCATTAAGAGAAGCCGTTGTGACTGTGGTACCACGTGTTATACGCGAGCAGCCCCTACCTCATATGCCCGAAAAAACGGTAGTCGCGGCGTCTCCCGAGTCCGGTGTGGGTGCAGAGATTGGAACTCGTCGTCCAAAGTTGCCCACCAAACGCAAGCTTGTGTTATCGGCCGCCAGCACTCGTTCGCAGAAGAAAAAGAAGTCTATACTTTCTGTGGACGTTGTATTTGGCCAAGAGCCCTATGCTCCTTACAGCGAGGGCTTGAGCGAATATGGGACCAATGAAGGCTTATCCATGGCGCCGGATGATACGGATCTCGAGGCTGCCATCGCGGTTTCAAAGCAACTAGCTCATGATGAGGCAGCACGAATCACCATCGCACAATCAGGTATCCTTCGGTCATATCTTTCCGCGGTTATTTTAATTATTATGTTTTGACTGACGTTTTCCTTTACAACAGGTATCTCCGCCGAAGAGGCCCTCGCAGCTTCCCTCAAGACTTTTGAAGAGGAAGAGAGGTTTCGCGCTTCGTTGGGCCTTGGTATATTTCGGCTCACTGTACCTTCATTCCCCTTTTTTTATGGGTAAACTAACTCTTCTTTTTCATCTTCTTACATGGACTACCTTGACTCGGGTTATCACAAGTGCAGTGCCGATCACGAGTGGTGACACAGCGGCATCGTTAGCGCCGGCCACTGCAACCACGGCTATCCCTAAGTCGCCATTAGGAGTCTCGAAGAAGCAGTCGGTGATGGACGTCGTAACGGCGCCGGAGGCAGAACTTGGTTCTGATGATGGTCTACCTTTATCGGAAGTCTTGAGGAGGTCAGCTTTCGCGGCTCAGGCTGAAAGGAAGCGCAAGAGGCATGCAGCGAAAGAACGTGATGCCGCCTTGGCTATAGGTGCAGGCTCAAGCACTGCTTCTCTTGTCCCTATTTCTCCTGAGGGTGTACCAGCTGCCCTGTCTACCAGTCATAGACAGGCGGTACGCGCGGCTCGGGAAGCAATTGAAAAGCCGTCCCAAGGTAACATAACACTGGGTCCTTTTATTAGAGTTTGATCTTTGGATTCTGATATATCATACCCTGCAGGGCCAAGTCCTAGTGAGGAGGTGGCGGTGAGATGATGGCAACTAC
Organism: Agapanthus africanus; assembly: GCA_030015575.1. Classification (NCBI taxonomy): domain Eukaryota; kingdom Viridiplantae; phylum Streptophyta; class Magnoliopsida; order Asparagales; family Amaryllidaceae; genus Agapanthus; species Agapanthus africanus. The sequence goes on from CM057341.1 coordinate 130,820,148, forward strand.
CGAGCCCGAAGCGGCTACTCTTTCTTAGGAGTCCGGGACTGCCCCAACTACCACACTTTCCCCTACAGTTCCCTGCCATCCCCTAGCATTGTGAGTGTCACGACGGATCTCATAAAATCGGGGGATGAAGCCACGGGCGGAGAAACCTTCCAATGGAGGAGAGCGAAGCAGTCACTGCGCCTAGTGATGCTCTTGTCGCGGTTTCGATTGGCGACTCATCAGGTAGATCTTGGGTCATTGTTTCCCTTTTATTCCACAATCCCTTCTTACGGCATTTCTTTTATTTCTAATGCTGCTGTGGTGAGCATTGAGGTCGTGCCACCCGAAGAAGCGTCGCCGGTTGCTGCTCTGACGGTCGCCGACCCTTCGCCTTCTCTCGTTTCCTCTCAAATACTGGAAGGTATAAGTTTGCGATTTGCCTAATTTAAATTATGGATGTCATCTTCTTTGTACCGACCATGCATCATCGCAACCTTGTAGGAGTTATTTTCGATCATCTGTATCAAGTGTTGAACCCGCACTTCTCCTTCCAGTCGGAAGTTAGTCTGCCTGCCGGTGCCGGTGAGTATCTTTTATAACCGACGTATTTTCTTTTCTTTAATGGGTGACCCTGCTGTTGTTAACTTTAGATTGATTACAGCTCTACAAATTGAAGGAGGGGACGGGAGAATCGTCGTGCCACCAGCACTCCCGGCTCTACCACCTGCCGTAGCCGGTATAGTAGCCTTCATCGCTTCTGCATCTTCTCTATCTCTTAAGCCGATATCTGACTATGATTTGTTTTGCAGCAATCATATCGACTCCAGCTCTCTTCGAGTCTCAAATTCCCATGTCGGCAGGGCCTTTTGCTAAATGCCCTTCTTCCAGGGGTGCTGCGAATAGTCTGCGAATGTTAAGCGAGTTCATTGAGGACCTTGACGCCGAGGCTCCCGTATTTGCTGTAGATTTTGCTGCCGAGGTTAATCACATGCTGGTGATGCTCGGGCACTTCTATAGCGACGGAATCGTCGAATCTTGGGTTAATCATTGCAGGAAGATTGAGGCACGTCTGTATGAGATTAAGCTCAGGCGTCCTGCTCCGGAAGTGTTGGTTTCGAACTCCCAGCGAGCTGCATAGGTTGAGCAGAGCGTTCCGTTCCTTCGCCATTTCGAACGAGAGGCGACCATTAAGCGAAAGTAACGTGAGGCGACTTCCGCTGAATCTGTCCAACTACGTGCCGAGGTCGCAGCGAATGCTGCACAGCTGAACTTCATCTTTGAAAACCTTCAACGATGTATTTCTGACGGGCTGGTGCTGAGGAAGAAGCTTGATCTTACCGAGCAGGTTGCGCAGAGTTAGAAGGCTGCTCAGCAGGAAATTGATGAGAAATTTTCATCTTGTCTGCAGCAACGGGCCCAAGTTGAAGCAGAGCTGGCCATGGCGGCTGATCGTGAAAAGGAGTGGAGAGGAGTGCGCGAGCAACTGACTGATTTATTGAAAATGCCTCCTTCTCAGTAGCTGCTTTTGTATCAATCAAACATTTGTAATTTTTGAATAACATGCATCCATTTTTATTCTTTTATATGATTCGTCTTGTACTCAATTGAATTCATGAATAAAAGATACACATTTTTTTATCTCCCACTGTTGCTTTCTTCTCTTTGCTGTGTTGTTGCCATGTGATTTTAGCAAGTGTGTATTAGTTATGTATATGCCCTAGAGGCCATTGTTGTGCATATGATGTATATTATGATGGATGCTTGGATATATACAGAGAGGACTTTCTTGCTCGTCATGATAGTATGCTATTTGATTTCACTTTATCTTAACATGTTGACTTGTATTGGTTTACTGTCTTTCTCTCACATGTTGATAAAACCCTAAGGATCTGTACTCGACTACTGGGATTATGATGAGATCATACTAGTGGGGCCACGGTAGTCGATGTGTACATCCTATAAATGTTCCTAGTCGAGGGTATATCGAGACGGGGCATCGATACACCAGAGTAGACTAGCGTATACGCATCTTGACCCATATGATGGGCGATGGATGATCGCATATCCATCGGTGTTTGACATCAAGGATAGTGTACGGGTGCTCAGTGGAGACTGGGTACACTGGACGGACTCGCCGAGAACTCCCAGACTGTGATATACCACACGTCAGATGGCAGTTCTCCGGTGACACTGGTACAGGGTAGTCTGTAGACCCGAGATCGTCATAGAGTCTTGTGTGATTCCCACTGTGCTTTGATTTCCACCTTACCACGTCCAAGAGGGCGTGCAAAACGGTGGCTTTTGGGTACAGTCCCGAATCACATGGAGGCAATGAGCGATAGGAGGGGATTCGTCTCTCCCGGTATAGGGAGTTGATGTTGTGCTGTGTTCGATTGGCTATAACTGGAAGTCCCTGGCCAGGGCTGATATAGAGATATGCTGGTAAGTGTTACCAGTAGTTTCTCGACCTGTTATGAGCCTCACATCGACACGACTTATCGGTTACTGGGGTCTGACGTATACCACCCCTAGACTTGATATGCAACATATCAGACGAACAGACCGGACTGTACGGGAGTGTTACTGATTGGATTCACAGGAGAACGGACAGGCTAGCTTGTTGATCTTCTGATCGCTCAATACCTGGGTGGCTGTTACGTTTAGCTGACCGCTTGCAGCTTGTGGGTGTTTGATATGACATCACCTGCTACCGGAATATTGACGATTCTTTAGAGTCCTACACAGAGGTTTCTTGGCTCAGGCTAAACGGAGTAGAGGCACATATGTGATATATGCAGGACCGAGGATAATGCGATATGAGATACCGTATTATATTCTCGCGATATTTAGATATGAACCGGGACATCGAATCAAGTGTTGATTCGATGAATCGGTACATGATATATTAGTCGGTTATATTCGATATAGCCGGATCGTTGGATCAAGTGTTGATTCGATGATTTAATGTATAATGATATATATGATATATTGTATTACATTAACTAATATTGGCTCGCTTTATTATTTCATTTTCTCACCGGATTAATACATTGATATATATGTGATATATGTTAATTGTATTATTTTCTTTTGTTGCAAATATATAATATATATGTGATATATATTATTATGACATGATATGATTTATTATGAAACATGTTTAAGGCTGATAAAAAGGGATTAGGGTTTGATTAGGATTAGCTCTTTCTTGCACTTTCTAGAAAGATTCTCTTTTGTCAAGTATAAGATATTATGGTTGATATTATCTTATGACTCATTTATCTAACCTAACCAAACCCTAGCTCCAGTTTATTCTCTACAAAGGTTAAGCCTCTCATCCTTAACCATGTTTCAATAATCAATCATATATTCTTTACTACTATTCATCACAAAAGGATTATCATTTTCATTCATCATCTTCTTCTCTCTTAGCTTTGAGAAAGCTTACTAGTTAATTCTTTTGTGATGATTTCTTATGAGAAAATGAATTAAAAAGAAAGCATAAATACTACTCCATCATCCTCATCTAATCTAGCCCATTAGATTAGGGTGTTCATCTCTTTAGAGTGAGAAAGCTTAGGTTATAGCAACTTCGACATAGATCATCGGAGAAGCGGAACACTTCAAGCTAGCATGGATCGTTCGAGTCGTGGAGCCTCTCTTGAGTCCGGGAGATCGTGGATCGCGGCAAAGGGACTTCTACTCGGAGCTTGTGAAGTGAAGGAGCGGACTACAAAGGTTGTAATCCCTCACACTTAGGCTTAAAGATGTTATCTTGCATGTTAAACCCTAATAATCTAGCAAAGATCCCGTCTTTGGGTTGTTCGGCACATCTAAAATTTTATTCGGGCATGTTTGATGCTTTATGAACCTTCACAAGAGTGCCTAGAAACCCTACAGTGTGGCGTGTAGATAGTAGGTAGCTGTCCATCTTGGACTCTTTGCGGGGTAGTGATGGCTTAGGAAACAGGTTCAGGTCTGCTGCCTAAGACTTTTCAATTTTATGAGCTATGAGGGTCTCATAAAGATTTTTCTCCCTACGAGCCGTGAGGATCTCGTAGGTGTATTTTCTCCTTATGGGTCGTGAGGACTCCTAAGTGTGTTTTCTCTTGAGAGTCGTAAGGATCTCATAAGAGAATTTTCTTCCTTACAAGTCGAGAGGACTCGTAAGTGATTGATGAGTTGACCTGCTCCCGAATCAAAGTATTGCTTTGACGGGGAGGTCAAGGGTTAACTTTGGCCATTTTCCACGGGGTCAGGATTGACTTTAGCCGTGTTCCACAGGGTCAGGGGTTGATTTTGGTCATACGGGGTCAGGATTGACTTTAGCCATACGGGGTCAGGATTGACTCTCGGTTGTCTGTGCACCGCCGAGTCCTGGAACTGGGAACTTTGCCACGGCTCCGCTTTACTGACGTTGCATCTGCTGTAATGAGACGAATGTCGAGGTGGTCTCTAGGTTGTCTATGAACCGTCGAGATTTGGAACTAGGGACTTCGCCATGGCTCCGAGGTTGATTGTCGCGTTTGAATCCTGCTGGAATGAGGAGGAACGCTGTTGTGGGTCTCCAGGCTATAGATGTGGCCGTCGATACTTAGAACTAGGGACTCTGACATGGCTCTGTTTTGCTGACGTCGTATATTCTTGCAGAGACACAAATTTCTCTGCGGGTTGACGCGAATCAGGATGCTCTCGTCAAGGACGCTGATTTCCCAGAATCGAGGTTTTTTCCAAGGATGCTGATTTCCTCGGAGTTGAGACAAATCGAGGTATTCCTGCAAAGACACTGATTTCCTTGCGGGTCGACGCGAATCGAGATGCTCTCATCAAGGATGCCGATTTCCCTGAATCGAGGTATTGCCAAGGACATTAACTTCCCTGGGGTTGGTTGACTTGTTTTCGAGACGGAGCGTTGATCCGGTGGAGAGGTCATTGGTTGACTATAGGCTGTCTGTGGACTGTAGAGTCTTGAAACTAGGGACTTGTCGTCGCTCCGCCTTGTTGACGTCGCGTCCGAATCCTGCTGGAATGAGGAGGAACGCCGTTGTTGTTCTTCTGGGATGTAGATGTTGCCGTCGAGATCTGACTCTCCCTCTGACAAGGTCTGGTGGGGAAATGTGGTTTCCTTCCGTTTATGCCAATAGATTATGTACAGGGGTCAGTATGGACTTACCTGCAGGACAAAAGTTTTATCTTTAATTTTTTTTATTTCCGTGATGCTCTATCATTTTAGCTTTTATATCGCGAAGTTCGCGATTGCCTAATCATTTCGGCTATTTTTCTTTTTACTCGCTGTTTTTTATTGTGAGTTGCCCAACTATTTCGGCTATTTTGTACGCTTATATTTTTACTTGCTGATTTTGTTGCAAGTTGCCCCATCATTTCGGCTATTTCATATGCATTTTTGGCTCGCTGATTTTTATCGCGGGTGTGGAACTTAGAATCTGGTGCCAATCTCAGTATCAGTATCGCTACGACTGGAATATTGCGAGGAATGAATCATCATTTGCCGTGAAAGGGCTTGGAATTTGATACCGATTTAGGCATCAGCATCGCTACCACTGGGACATTGCTAGGAGCGAATCATCATTTTCCTCTGTCGATGTTGAACAAAGGTGGCTTAGCAAACAGGGTTAGGATCCTGTTGACTGAGGCTTTTTGGCTTTACGAGCCGTGAGGGTCTCATAAAGGTATTTCTCCCTACGAGTCATGAGGATCTCGTAGGTGTATTTTCTCCTTAGGAATCGTGGGGATTCCTAAGTGTGTGTTCTCGTAAGGATCTTACAAGAGTGTTTTCTCTTTATAAGTCGAGAGGACTTACAAGTGTCGTTCGCCATATGAAGATATCCCTCATCAGTGGTGGGACTTTGTTGGGGAAACATTTATTTGTGCCCGTGGATTGTATACAAGGGTTAATATTGAACCGCTTGTAGGGCAATCTGGGGATTGTGATGGCTTAAGAACAGGCTCAGATCCCTGTAGCTTAAGGCTTTTGAACCTTATGAGTCGTGAGGGTCTCATAAGAGGGTTCTCCTTACGAGTCGTGAGGATCTCGTAAGTGTAATTTCTCCTTAGGAATCGTGGGGATCCCTAAGTGTGTAGCTCCTTTGTGAGACGTAAGGATCTCAAGCAGGTAGTTTCTCCTTACAAGGTCGAGAAGACCTTGCAAGTTTCTTTTAATGAGATTGTGCCCTTTCGGGTTTTCACAATCTCACCGGTAGCCTTGCTGTTTTTACTCACGGGGCCCGTTCGGGTTTTCATCCGTGCCCATCTCACTTATGGACGTACCGTTTTTATTTTGCATCAGCCTTGGGATGCTGCGGTCCGTAGTAGTTTATAGACGTCTCGGTCAGGCGTAGTATTTCTTCAAGAAACGGCCGTTTATTAGCCAGAAGGGTCTTTCGCCATGCATATCCATGAGCAAGTAAGCCCCACCCTAGTAGACTTTGTCAATGATGTATGAGCCTTCATAATTCGGCTCGAATTTCCCCCGTTTGGCACGATTGGGGATCATAGGTCTCTTGACCACTAGCACGTATTTGCCCTGGCGGAATGTTCTCGGCCTAGTCAATCTCTCGTATGAGCGCGTTATTTTTGCTTTGTAAGCTTCCAAGTTTTGTTGCGCCATGAGCCGGGTTTCGTCAAGGACGTCGAGCTCCTTAAGCCGAAGATGAGCATTGTCTTCGTCTGTTAGCTCGTAATGAACCTCCACTCGTAAGGAGGGTAGCTCTATCTCCAAGGGGAGTACTGCTTCAGTGCCGAATACCAATGCATACGGCATTGTGTTTGTGGCTGTCTTGAACGTAGTTCGATACACCCAGAGAGTTTCATGCAGTCTCTCGCGCCGATTCTTTTTATTTTTGGACACCGTCTTTTTCACGATCTTTGTTAAGGTCTTGTTGAAAACCTCAGCCAGACCGTTAGCTCGGGGATTATAAACCGAAGAATATCTCCAGTCTATATTATGTTGTTGCGCGAAGAGGCTGATTTTGTGACTTCTGTAGGCCGGCCCGTTATCGAAGATAATCCGTCGCGGAGTACCGAACCGGTTGATAACGTGTGTCTTGAAGAAATGAAGAATATTCTCCGTCTTCACTTCTCTTAGTGGTATTCCTTCTGCCCACTTGGAGAAGTAATCAGTTGTTGCCAGTATGAATCGATGTCCTCTAGACGATGATGGTTCAATGGGCCCGATTATGTCAGTTCCCTACATTTCGAATGGCCAGCTAGCCACCGTTGGATGTAGCGGATTTGGATGCTGGTGGATAAAGTCCCCGTGAATCTGGTACGAGTGGCACTGCTTCGCGTATTCGAGGCAGTCTTGGGTCATAGTGGGCTAATAGTAGCCCATCCTTTTGATCTTCAGTTTCATCTTCGGCCCGGCTTGGTGAGAACCGCAAAGTCCGTTGTGAGTTTCTTGGACGAATCTCCTTGCTTCTTCAGGTCCCAGGCATCTTAGCCATAAAGAATCAAATGATCTCTTATATAGAGTGTCATTGACGAAGGCGAAGGATAGAGCTCGTTTCATGAGCTAATGTCTTGAGGACGCATCTTCAGGTGTTCGACGGGATTTGAAGTAGTCTATAAAGACTTCTCTCCAATCCTTAGCCTTTTCCTGGTCTTCTATTTGTAGGGCCGTTTGCTCGGTCGCTCCCTTTTCTTCGGACGACTCCGGAGATATTTCTGCCGGTGCAAGAACCCGCCTTCGAGGTTCTCGTCGGCCAGTTCTTTAGCGAGCTTGGCTAATGCATCCGCCTTGCTATTTTCCGCGCGCGGTATGCTTTCCAGGGCTTAGGAAGGGATTCGAGTAAGCAGTTGTTGCACTCTCTCACCGTAATTTACCAACTCTGGTTTGCACGTTTGACAGTCGCCATTTACTTGACTAACAACCAGCTGGGAGTCTCCGAATATGAGGAGGTTTTCGATTCCAATATCGACAGCGATCTCAAGACCTGCTATCAAAGCTTCATATTCGGTTTCATTGTTTGTCCTCATCTCTGTCAAGGAAAAGGCAAAGCGCATTATCCCTCCTTATGGAATCACGAAGATAAGGCATATCCCAGATTTGATTATAGGGGTGTTGTGTTGTCGCTTCTTCATGTAAGATGCCCCTTCGAAGTAAAGTTCCCATCAGGTATCACTCTCTCCTTTCTCCCTGACGATCATGTCAAACGCGTGCTCGTCTGGCAATTCACAATTTATGGGTGAATCGGCAGGTATCGGGTGCTTAGCGAGGAAGTCGGCAATGGCCTGGCCCTTCACTGCCTTGAGAGGTTGGTATGTTATCGAGAACTCTATCAATAGGAGGGCCCATTTAGCGAGCCGTCCTGTTAGTATGGCTCTTGACATCAAATATTTGAGAGGGTCCACTTTTGATATGAGATGGACCTCTTGCGCTAAAGCATAATGCTGAAGTTTCGTTATAGCGAAGATTAACGCCATGCAATGTTTTTCGATAAGGGAATAATTGTTTTTTGCCCCCAGGAGAACTCGGCTCAAATAGTAGAGGGCTCTCTCTTTCCCTTGGTCATTCTCCTGTGCCCATAGCACGCCTAAAGAACCTTCAAGGGCTGTTGTATACAGGATGAGAGGCTTTCCCTTGACCGGAGCAGTCAGTACTGGCGGATTCTGCAGGTATTGCTTAATTTTGTCTAGTGCGCTCTGGCATTTGCGATCCCAGACGAATGGGTTCCCCTTCTTCATTAGGTGACTGTAGGGGGCATTTGTCGGAGAGGTTAGTTATGAACCGTCGGATATACGCGAGCTTTCCTTGAAGAGACCGCAATTGTTTCAGAGTCCTTGGCGGAGGCATTTCTATAATCGCCTTGATCTTTGACGGGTCTATTTCGACGCCCCGGTGTCATACGACGAACCGTAGGAATTTTCCTGAGGAAACTCCGAACGTGCATTTCAAAGGGTTCATCTTTAGGTTGTATTTCTGAAGGCGCTGGAACTCGATCTTCAGATGCTACCAATGTTCCTCGTGCGATTTGCCTTTAACCATAAGGTCGTCGATATAGCATTCAACGATTTCATGTATGAGGTCATCGAAAATCTTCGTCATGGCCCTCTGGTAGGTAGCACCAGCGTTCTTCAGACCGAAAGGCATCACTTTGTAGCAGAATATGCCCAAAGGGGTCCGGAAAGCAGTATGCTTCTGATCTTCAGGATGCATCTTTATTTGATTGTACCCTGATGAGCCGTCCATGAAGGAGAAGACTTCGTGAATGGACGTGTTATCTATCATCAGCTCGGTAACCGGTACAGGAAAATCATCCTTCGGGCAAGCTTTGTTGAGATCCCGAAAGTCCACGCATATGCGCACCATCCCATTTTTCTTTATCACCGGGATGATGTTGGCGATCCAGTCAGGGTATTGAACTTATTGGATGAAGCCAGAGTCAATTAGCTTCTTGACCTCGGTGTTGATGCTCATTTCAAGTTCGAGCCGTAATATTCTCGGTGCTTGTTTGATTGGCTTAACATCTGGAGAAATCGCCAATTTGTGGACGGCTATTTCTGGATCTAATCCTGGCATCTCGGAATAGTTCCATGCGAAACAGTCTTTATACTGTATGAGCACGTCTTTGAGCGTAGCCATCTTTTCTTCAGACAACAGCTTACTGACGAACGTCGGCCGTGGGTCGTTTGTCATCCCCAAGTCAATTTTTCTGAGGTTATCTGTAGTAGTATGTAACCCATCTTCCATCTTTTTTGGTGCCGATGGAAACTCTGAGATCACTTCGTCATCCTCGTTTTCAAAGCACCAGGAGAGGTCATCCATATTCTCGGGCATTCCTTCTTCTGTCAGCGTTATTACGTGACAGGTAGAAGATTGTTTCCAAGACCGATGTTGATCTAGTTCTACTCTCGCTGCATATGTGGCTTTCGGTTCATGCTTCTATGGCGGGGTTACCCTCCAACTGCTGGATAAAGCGAACCTGTCTTGCTGATACTGGTCTTCTACCCAGTCTTTGGATTTGAAGCAATCTTTGAGAGGGTGTCCTATCGCTCGGTCATAGGAGCAATAATCTGGGTGATGAACCTCGTTTTCTTGATTGGGGTGTTTGGACTCCGGGAGCGTAATCATTTGATGTTTTATGATAAGAAAGAATATCTTTCTTGTCTTTTCTTGGGAAAAAGAATATGCTCGACCCATCTTCTTTATAAGAGACGGATCCAGGCTGCCCAATTCTCGATCGCATGGCTTCTTGGACCCGCTTTGCTGTTGTCGAACGTTTTTTCCATTCTTCAGTTTGTTTTTGCCTCCACGTCGAGTCTTCTGTATGACGTGCTGGCGACGAAGGGCGTCGTCATTTTTCGTAGCCTGCTGAAGGAGGCGCTACGTTCTGGCTTTTTCATAGATGGCCATTTCGCGGCTATGGTCATCCCGGACCTTTTGAGCCGCTTCCCTTATTAGCTTATCCATCTGTTCTTCAAACGACGGACTTCGCACTTTCATGGAGAGACCTTGTTTTGGTTCAGGGTTAGCGTCTTCTAACAGAGCATCTCCTTCTTCATCGAAATCATGTATAACGTAGCAGCCATGGAATCGCTCCTGTTTCTTGATTGAACATATCTAAGCCCGATCGTTTCCATTTTCCCGTTGGGAAATTTTCACTGAGTTCCAGGGACGTTCCAAATCCTGTTGTAGAACTGGGCTTGTCGAGCAGTCTGTTTGAAGGGTACGCCTTTGCGCCTCGACGGCCTTTTTAATCCTTCTGTGTAGTATCTGGGCAGACGAATGGGCTGGAGCCTGTTAAGCATAGAATCGGCGCCATGCCAGATTTCTTTCTCCACTTTGGTTTCCGTGGATCAATAAAAGAGGATCGCCTTTTCATCTTTTCTCCTAGGAGGGACGTAGAACGTCTGCAGTTCTTGCACGCTGTAGGTATCAAGTGCGTCGAGCTCTTTGTAATGCTCTTGCGGAACCATGGAGATCTGCAAACTCTAATCATCTCCAATGAAGGCTTGCACTGATGGACGAGCCGAGAATACTGCGTTGACCTCGTCTTGAGAGTCACTGTCAAAGACCAGAATAGGGGTAGACGGTCCCGGTTTGTTGTATCGGGGAGGTCCCGAATAGACTATCTCTTCTTCCTCCTCGGTATCGCTTCCGAAGACCGGAATGATGGTGATAGCTTTTTGCTTATCCTCAGGTTTATGGCATCTTTCCGTGTCTTCAAAGTCTTGTAAGAATTACTTTGCATATTCGTACTTTCGGACTTCGTTTACGGAAAATGGGTTCAGCTCCCCTATCACAGTGTATTCAAGCCCATATTTGAAGTACTTCATACACTGATGCTGTGTAGAAGGGATAATGTTTTACTCATGTAACCAAGGCCGGCCGAGCAAAGTATTGTAGCAAGTCTTGGCGTCAATGACGTGGAACTTGATATCAGTGATGAGCAGCCCAAAGCATAACGTCAGTTTCACAGACCCGAGCATCCGTGATGACTGAGAGTCGAACCTGGAGATAGTGATTTTATCCCGAGCGAGATGTTGAACGCTCATGCAGATTTCTTTTAGCACCCTCACATTTAAGAGATTGACAGAGGACCCATTGTCAACTAAGATCTTCCCTATCTTAATGTCATGGCAATACCCGGAGACATATAGGGGATAGTTGTGCTCGCATGTTCCGAGGAGGAGATCTTCATCGCCAAAAGTGATGTCAGCTGTGTGAATTTCTTCCAACTCGTCCTTCATCTTTTCTTCGGCGAGGAAAGCTTGAAACTGGTCAGGCTCTTGTAATGCCTTGATCAGAGAATCTCTCGCCTCTTTGGATAGCAGAAGGGCATCGAGAATGCTTAGTTGCGAGGGTATCTTTCTCAGGTGTGCCAGAACGTTGTAATCCACCTTGTTTTCCTTGGGCGGGTCCTTAGCTGCCAGCTCTTCGACGACTCGGTCTTCGAGGGTGATATCCTCAGGGACCTTTTCTTTCCCCTTATCCTTTTTGTTCGATCCCTAGTTTGCGGATCCGAGATTCTTTTCAGGTAGCGTGTGATTGCGCAGTTGAATGTTCTCGCAGGTCTTTATCTCTTCTGTTTCATAGATGGATTCCTTGAAGAGAAGGCCGAGGGTTATTTCTTCATCAGAATCACTCCCGAAGGTGAGAACTTGCGATACCCCAGAATTAACCATGTAACATTCACCGGCAGTTCTTTTATGCTCATCTGTCGTGCTTCTTTGTTCCCGACGAGTTTTGCGCTTCATTCGCTTGAAATGCTGCCGGTGAGCAACGTATCCCTGCCACCAACTTTTAAAGGCGTTGCATTCTTCAGTAGGGTATGTGATCCTCCGATGATACAAGCAGTAGTTTGGATGTGCATCCTCTTCGTTAAGGTGTATCTTATCAGGAGTGTTTCCTTCGGAGGGTGGTAGCTTCATTCCCATCGATATGGCTTTGGCGAACCTTTTCCTTGTCTTGAACCTGCTTTTGCTGGCGGCCGAAGTGCTCCTATCCGATTGGGGTATTTCAATCCTTTCGTTCAGTCGCCGACGTTTGGCTTTTTCGTATACGGCGATTTCACGCTCCTGATCAGCTTTGCTTTTCAAAAGAACTCCGTTTAGGAATATGTCAATCATATCGTCTGACGGTCCTAGGAGTTCCGGTTCGGGATCTGCCCCCAGTTTCTCTGTATCAGGAGCTTCTTCACCATCTACTGACGAGTGAGAGATCACGTGGCAGCTTGCCACATAATCTTCAGGTTTGTCTAACGAGTCTTCTCCCTCATCTTCATCGCCATCTCTATCTTTAAGGATGTGGTTGAGAAACTCTTGGAGTGTGACCGGGGTTCGCGCCTTCTGGTTATATTCCTCCAAAGCGTCAATATGTTTTTGCAGGTCCGTGCGCTTATCATCAGGCTTCACAGGCTTTTTGGTCTTCTTCTTCTTCGAAGACTTTGACGGTTGGGCCTAAGCGTTTTGATTATCGCTACCAATTCTTGAAGTCAGGAGTGGCTTCAGTATTCCCTCAATGACCTCGGGTTCCAGCGGATTTTTCCACCTGATCGCCGGGCATATTTGGAGATCCTTCAGCATTCTTTTCATCTTGGCTGAAAGAGCGACCTCCCATGGAGCTTCTTCTATAAAAGAGCATGATTCCCCCGATGTGTCCCCCCTTTTAAGAGCGTGCGGCTGAGGCGGGCTTACTTTCCAATTCTCGGACAGTGCGAATTTGCCCTGTTGGTATTGGTCCTCAATCCAGCCTTTGAAGACGAAGCAATTTTCGGTTGGATGGCCTACCACTTGGTGATAGGGGCAATAATTGGGATTATTGACCTCACCGGGTTGCCATGGGCGTTTTGGATTCGGCAAGGTGATGAGCCTGTTGCGCACCGCTAGCTCGAACAGTCTCCTCATTTTATCCCGAGGAAACGAATAAGAGAGCTTCAGTTTCTCATTGAAGAATCGTCTATCATCTTGGCGATCAGTTGGTTTTGGACCACTGGGCTGCTGCTGAGCATTGGCCACGAAGGTCGCTTTCCCTTTCTCCTTTTTCGTTTCGAGGCTCCATCTTCGAAGAAGACGGTCTATGACCCATCTGATCCATTTGGGCCAGCTTGTCAATCAAGGCCTGGAAAGTAGTTGGCTTGAAGAACATCATGAACTGGGATATGGTCGTCTGCGGATCAAGAGTACCCACGATAAAAACCTTTTTAGAAAAACCTTCACACAGGGACAACAAGTCCTTCTTTACGATTCCCGTCTCCATCTTCATCCAGATAAGCTGAGATCTCGTTGGAAAGGAGCTTTTGTAGTGCGGTATGTATACCCGCACAAGGCAGTAGAAGTTGAAAATATTAAAAACGGTTCAATTTTTAAAGTAAATGGGCATAGATTGAAACCGTATTTTTCTGTTGACCCAGTGGAGGAGCTCCTGCTTTTACAGGAGCCGCTTTATCATAACTAAATTTCCTTCGCCTCACCTCCATGTTTCGGTAAGATTGTCACATTTTAAGAATGGAGGTGAGTGAAAAAGGACTTAACTAAATATCTGTGCGTGCCAAAGTACAAGTTTGGGGGTAGTTTTCATTTAACTATTATTTTACCCCTCTTAATTTCTCTCCCCTAGTCTACAGGTCTATGCATTCAAAGATGACATCAGTAAGAACACTGCTGAAAACAGGTTTGGAGGGGAGGTTTGTATTCACTAAATTATCTTTTGGCACTTGGCACTATACAATTTTTTTTATAATAAAAAGAGTAGAAAGTGAAAAATTACATATGAAAGATAGGAAAAGTTTAAGAAAGGCAAGAAAATTAGATGTTTTCTTAAACGAAACTAGTAATAAATAGTTATGAGCCGTTGTCTCAAGGGTTAGTAAGATGAAGGAAATTGCTAATCTGAGGATAAAAATAAGTCTGAAAAATAGTCCATATTCTTAAGGCCAAACATTTGAACGTTGATACCCTACTATACGCACTTGCACACATCTTGAAACTTGGGATAGTAGAGGATACCTTGAAATGCTCTTGTCTAAAAGAGTTAGTATGAAGATATATATATATATAAGTGGTGAAGAGAAAAAAATGAACACTGGTTTTGTAATTACTTAAGGCAGCATAAAGAAATATAGCGAGGGTGCTTTATCACCTAGTGCCTTAGACCAACTGGTTTGGGAGCCACTGCTAAGCCTTAAGTGTTGCGAAACGAGGAATTACGCCTAAATGCACGAGCACATTTTTTAATCGGTCGGTTAGTACCTCAAGAAGTATTAACGGTCGCATGAAGAATGTGTGAGCAATTTTATCGAAAAAAAATTCACCAACTATAAAGTACTTTGGAAGATGGACAAGAGTATGATAGCTTGAATTGAATTCTCTAGGTGTAAGGATGTCTTTTACACACACGTAGGGGTATATGATTAATGTTTGGAAGAAAAATAGGGAGGAAGACTAAAGGCGATGTTTTATTGAGAGATGATGTGATTTCTAACATTTTTCACGACCATTAAGATAGGGCTCCTAGCAACTGAAAAGCTGGTATAGTTGGAAACTCTTATTTTCAAGTTCTTTCTTTTATAAGTTCTTATCTTTATATGTAACCTTCACCATCTTTCTTTTATTAAAGGATTTTGTGGGTGTAATCCGCTGAAAACCCTCAGAAGAGAACATTCCTCCTACTAGGGACACCTAGAGGTATAATGGTTTGTTGTACGTGCTCAGTGCAATCGTGTTGCCTACGAAAGTGTGCTACTTAGGTTTTTCTTTTTCTCCTTCACTTGAATAACTAGTTTGCTCGGGACGATCAAAGTTAAATTTGGAGGTATTTGTTCAGTCAAAAATATCGTGCATTTGATATGACATTTTCCTTACTATTTTTATATAATAAAAGGGGTTTATTATAAATATGACACATATGAAGGTTTATCTGTAAAAATAATATTTTCATGTGTTTATATATTATAATTAATATTATGAAGGAAAATATAAGCATATAATATCTATATAATATTTAGTCCATTTAAATATGCACACCATATCAAATATCATTAACCAATTCTCTTAAACCATAATATCATATCAAATGGTTAGAATAATATCCTAATAAAAAAATTCTACTAACATTATTTGTTGAGATATTGTGCAGAAATTATATCAGGACTGAAATCAAGAAAATCCGAGTTAGCGAGATCAAATCTGCCGAAATATTCAAGTAAATAGAAGAAATCTATTCTAGAAGAGATTTAGAGAAGATTTTTAAGATCCAGATATTCAAAAGATCACCACGTGTTAACAAGATGAAGCCCCAGAAAACTGAAGCCCTAAATCCCCTGTCCCACCGCGCAACCGTGGCTAAAATGAGAATATTGCGGCGGTTCCGCCACAATATTGAGGAGTTGGGATTTAGGATTTTTTGGGTAGGATTCTAACAACTAACCCTAATTCTGAAGATCTAGAGATTTCAACTTCTGTGACTATAAATAGAACTGAGAGCCTCACTTGGAAAATCATCAAACTGACGAGATCACGAAGTCCAAGACGGCTCAAGAGTCCAGGTTGATCATCAGCTGTTCATCTAGCTCCTTAAGAAGAGATCGAGAAGCAAACTAGAGTTTTGTAATCACTTTCTAAAGGAACAAAGTGTAATTGATCAAGTTAATTAATAAAGGTAGTTGTTTTCTTATATCATTTTACTTTCTGCATTTTTTTTTAATATGATCTCCCTCTCTATCTTTTCTTTTATTCCCAACATGCGCAAGTAATTCTCCGCTTGTTAGGGTTCGTAGGATTAGGGTAGATCAATGGATGATTAAAATCCTTTAACTCCTTTTACGTCCTATAAAGTTTATAAACTTTATCAAAAGAATAGTTAACATCCTACTCGGGCGCACTATCAATTCATTGATAGTCCCGACCATGATTATAGATTAGATTAACAATTATTTTGGTAAAGGCTAGACATGAACGGAGACCCATGTCAAGATAGGGGTTAAGATTGGGAACCCTATTCCCTCCAGAAACCCTAATCTACATGCATCACTGTCGATCTAGTTTTAAATCTATTAAAGGATATGAGTAATCTTTAATTAATCATCCATAACTAATAAATCTTAACGAACCCTACAAGCCCCCCTCTAGTATAAAACCTACATCCGTAGTTAATCTAGATCTATCCTACATCCGTGATTGACGTAGATCTAGAATCTACAACCATTCTTCACTATTCATTATTCTTCCTTCTTTCCTAATCAATACGCCTAAAGTAAGATTAAAAGATTCAATGTTTCCCTGAGGATGACCCGTACTCATCTCGGTCTAGCTACACGCGACACCGTTATTGATTGCGGTTATTCTACAAACATTTTTCACATCAATCACTAATCTAAGTAGCTTAGGAGATGTAGAGAATGATTATGGATTAATTTGTCTCAATTACCCTAGGTTTCTCAACTCATGAGGGTGTTTAGGGTTTGAGAAAGAAGAAGAGAGTAAAGGAGGAGAGAGAGTGTTGAAGTGATAATGATGTATAGAATGGCTAAGTGTTGAAGACTATGAATCATGTCATTTCCAAAATAATAATAACATAATCCAACCATGCTTCAATAGTCATCCAAATGAGAATGAGTCACCAAAGTAGCCATGATTCAATAATGAACAAATAACACTTCATACCTCCACCTCATTATCCATTTAAATAAATGGATTAAAACACAAATGAGGTGTCTTCTTCTATAAGCACTCTTGTGAAATTAAAAGAATGCCTCTAACCGTATATACATACCCGTATTCGTACCACGAATACCAAGAGATGAAAATAATCCAATACTATAATACTAGAATGCGGCTTAATCCTAAGTCCGCTAGTATTATCCGTCCGATCAAAAATACGTGTAGTCTATACACGTATATTATCGAAACACTGCACGTAAAACCATACGGCCTCTTCATCATTTTTCCTGAACCAGGAAAACCCTCTTTGTGGGACTCTAAAGACCCAACAGTACGCTAGCAGTGGGTTTAACCACAAGCACGTCAGTGTCACTGGCTATACATAACGGCTACCCATGTATCTGTCGAAAAGAAGGCCGACGAGCAAACTCGTCCGAACTCCTACTGAGCCTGTCCGTGACAATCTCCGTACAGTCTATGCTGGGTTCCCTAGGCGGCCGCTAGGTTTTGGAAAGCATCAACCATACCGTTTTCCAAAAGATTGGCGCGCTAAAGAACCCTAATGCTAGAATCTAAACTAGAGAATTATACGAACAAGCATGCAAACATCTTTACATCTAAGTGAACAAGGAATACAACATTTGTAGACCGGTCCTTCACTTCAATAGCTCCGTGGAGTAGTCCCTTCGCTCCTAGTAGTGATCTTCCGGACTCTATTGAGGCTCCACAAGGTGAAATGAACAAGCTTGCTTGAAGTCTTCGAGGCCGAAGATGATCTACGTCGAGGAGACACCAACTCAAGCTACCTCTTCACTAAGTGATGAACTTGGTGAAGAAACAACCCAATCTAAATAGCTAGTAGAGAAGGGGTTGATGAAGTAGGTATTTTGCTCACTTTAGAAATAATTTTCTCACTATTTTTCTCCATCTCCCATAAACCTAGAGAGCTAAGCTCTTGATGAAGAAGAAGATAAAGAGAGAAGAGAATGAAACTCATGAGGTGAGAATAGCAACCATGGGTGAGTTAGTATCATATACTAACTTATGTAGAAACTAAACTATGGCTAACAATAATGGTTAGGTTAATAAATATTTATAAGTAAAACAAAATTAGCGGACTTGGTCAATGGTTCCACAAGCTTCTACCATGTGACTAATTACCAACTGATTTGATATACTTTAAATACTAAAACCCATCATTATTATAAGCATGGTGTGGGTCTCATACACCCATATAGCATGTGGCATCAAGCATGACACAAAATAATGTACATTAATATATATCACATATATACTAAGTGTACACAAGTGAGAAAAAGAAATCTTAAGTGAGCTAATATTAGTTAATGTAAGTTAATATATCAAATATATAATTATACATTAAATTATTAAATCAACGGTTGGTTTAATAATCCGGCTATATCAAATACAACCGACTAATATTAAATGTATCAACTTGTCGAACCAACACTTGATTCGACAGCCCGGTTATATCACATATAACCGACCGATATCACATATCGCGAGAATAGAATACGGTATCTCATACGCGTATTAATCTCGGTCCCGCACATATCTCATATGTGCTCCTATTTCATTTCGCTTGAACTAGGAAACCTCTGTGTAGGACTCTAAAGACTCGTCAATACGCCGACAGTACGTGGTGATCATATCAGTTTCCCACAAGACGCAAGTTGTCTGCTAAATGTAATGGCCACCCGGGTATTGAGCGATCATAAGATCAACAAGCAAGACTGCTCATACTCCTGCGAATCCAATCAGTAACACTACCTGGGGGTGGTAATCTTCATCTCTTCGTCTGATATGTCGCATATTACAGCTTGGGGGTGGTAATCATCAGACCCCAATAGCCTGATAAGTCATGCCGATGTAAGGTCCATAACGGTTCGAGAAACTACTGATAATACTTACCAGTAAATCTCAGCAAACCTGGCCAGGGATTTCCTGTTATAGCCAATCAAGCATAGCGCAACATCAACCCTAATACCGGGAGAAACGAAATCCCCTCCTATCGCTCATTGCCTCCATGTGACTCAGGACTGTACCCAAAAACTACCGTTTTGCACGATCTCTTGAACGTGGTAAGGTGGAAATCAAAGAAAAGTGGGAATCACACAAGTCTCTTTGACGATCTCGGGTCGACAGACTAATCTGTACCAGTGTCACCAGAGAACTGCTATCTGATGATAGGTATAATACCATCTAGGAGTTCTCGGCGAGTCCGTTCAGTGTACCATGTCTCCACTGAACACCCGTATACCATCTCTGATGTCAAACACCAATGGATATGGGATCATCCATCACCCATCATATAGGTTAAGAAGCGTATACGCTAGTCTACTCTGGAATATCGATGCCCCGTCTCGATACTCCCACGACTAGGAACAATTGAAGGATGTACTTGCCGACTACCTCTGCCCTACTCGTATGATCTGCATCATAATCCTGGTAGTCAAGTACTCATCCTAAGGGCTTTATCAACATGTAATAGAGAGACAATAAGTGTCATGTTAAGATAAAGTGCAACCAGATAGCATAATATCATGTCAAGCAAGAAAGTCATCCCTATATATGTCCAAGCATCCACTACAATATACATCACATGTACAGTAATGGCCTCTAGAGCATACATATAACTAACAGTCCGGTCTGTTCGTCCGAGAGTATCACATGCAAGGTCTAGGGGTGGAAAACGACAGACCCCTAATAACCATACAATTCGTGTCGATGTGGCTCAAGCCCATCCGAGATCCACTGGTCCAACTACCAGTAATTCTCAATCTGCCCAGGCCAGAGACTTATGGTGTTAACCAACCGATCACAGCGCGACATCGACTCCCTATACCGGGAGAGACGAATCCCCAACAGTCACTGACTGCCTCCATGTGGCTCGGGACTATACCCAATAAAAACCTGTTTGCACCACTTAGTAGAGCTGTAGTAGAGTAGTAATCAAAGCACAGTGGGAACTCATACGAGACAAATGACGAACTCAGGTCGACAGACTATCTGTACTCATGTCACCTAAGAACTACTATCTGGCAATAGATATAATACCATCTAGCCAGTTCTCGGCGAGTCCATCCGGTGTACTCACACACAGTGAGCATCTGTATACAATCTTAGGTGCACCTCACCAATGGCTGCGGGACCAATCCATCGCCCCTCATCTGGCTCTAGATATGTATACACCAGTCTACTCTGGAGTATGGATGCCCAGTCTCGATACTCCCACGACTAAGGACACTTTAAAGATGTGCCTATCGACTATCTATCTCTCGCAAGTATGATTTCCATCACAACGCTGGTAGTCAGGCAAAGATCCTACGGGCTTTATCAATATGTATACAAGATATGAAATACTAAGTAAAACGCATCACATGTTAAGATAAATACAAATCATATAGCATAATATCATATCGAGCAAGATTGTCCTGTACATTCATATCCCGGGCATCTTATACAATGAAGGTCTTTAAGGCATACATATCCAACATAATGATGACCATCTATCCCATCCATAAGGGGAGGATCGATCCTACCGGAGAGAGTGGCTCGATCAAGCGCATTCGTATATCCTTAATAATCTTGAAATTGCTGCCGGTCACAGAAGGTATATAAATTAAAACTTTTAATCATGTTAATATCCTAAGTGTCTATATTTAGATATGCCTAAATAATTAATATTTTTATACTTTTAGCCTACATATTGAAGAACTTACGAATGCGATTTCCGAAAGGGTGCTAATTGGAAGATTAATCAAGAACATAAGAAACACTTTCCACGGTGGTTCCGTAAATACGTATGTATATATTGTATATTTCATGTTTTAAATGCATATATCATATATAGCTTGTATATTTTACGTGTAAATGTATTGTAGATTGAAGATGATATAGCAAAAGGGATGCAATTCCCAGATGTAATCGTGCAAATATCTAAAGGTCCTAATGTAAAAATGAATCGATACAGTTCATATTGATTTAATAACCTAAAATTTCTTATAACCAAGAATTTGACTACCCAAAACAATGGGATTTATTGTCTGTTTGAACAAACGTGCTTCTCAAGTTCCCATGATAAAAGACCGCATGGAGGAAAAAAGAATATTACGGTCAGTTGGAGGACATAATAAAGCTATTTTACGGGAGTAATGAGAAAGAAAGATTTCCTATGTTCAAAGTTCGTTGGTGCACTTGTAAGGGGTTCTCGCTCGCTGGACGGGTTTTAAATAACATTTGCGAAAGCGGAAAAATGACAAATTCCAAGTGAACAAGACCTTCAATCACTAGAATCAATCATAGACTGTAACTTGTAAACAAAAGAATAAAATAAGGAGAAGATACAATCTTTGAAGCATCTTCATTTTCTCCAACGGTTGTACTCCGAACTATGGCTAAGCTCCGAGTGCTCCAGATCGTGCTTGATCTCCGATCGACTCCGTTGAAGATGATCCACGCGAAGGCCACCGGTTCTAGCTCCATTTTCAATCAAATTGAAGAAACTCTCATTTTATCATTGCTAGAGATAAGATGAAAGAGATGTAGCATAATGGTGTGAACTATCTTGCTCTCTACTCCTCTTTTCCTTCTCATTTCTTCTCTCTTTTTGGTTGAAAGAGAAAAGACAAAAAAATTATGGCTAGAGAATAATACTTCACTAGACATATCACCCTCTTGTTCTCTTTAATACACTCCACTTGGCATGGGAGATGAAAGTGTATGCCACCTTGTACATACCGCATCCTTAGCCATGCAAAAATTAAGAGAGAAAAAATAGAAAAAGAAAATAATGTATAATAATTTTTATACATATAAATGCACAGGTACAAAAAATGTAGTATGCAGTCATGTTACATAACATGTTATGTAATGAAATAAAAGAGAGTGGGGATAGCACAATAATACTAGTTTATATATACATCATCATATATAAGTAATATCATTAAATCAACACTTGATTTAATGATCCGGTTCAATTATAAACCGGCTAGTATTATCCGTCCGATTAATACATGTAGTATCCCATACACATATTTAATTGTACCCCGCACGCATTGCCGTACGTGCACTACATCATTTCGCTAGAACGGGAAAAATCCTCTGTGTGGGACTCTAAAGACTGGACAATTCACTGACAGTAGCTTAGGATCATATCCGATTTATCCGAAACACTTTCAGATCAATCCCCCACCGCGTTAACCTACAAGCTCGTTAGCTATACTAGCTGTACATAACGGCTACCCAGGTATTGAACGAAAAGCCGGTCGATAAGCAAGCTCATTCGTACCCTGCTAGAGCCTATCAGTGATATTCACCATACAATCCGATTTCTTCATCTAAGACTGTCGCATACCGGGTCTGAAAGGTAGAAACCGTCAGACTCCAAATAACCCGATAAGTCATGCTGACATCAAGCTCATGACCACCAGAGAAACTACCGATAACAATTATCAGTAAATCTCGATTTCCTTGGCCAAGAACTTATGGTCATAACCAGCTGTGCACAGCGCGACATCAACTCCTTATACCGGGAAAGATGAATTCCCTCGATCGCTCACCGCTTCCATGTGCTTCGGGACTGTACCCAACTAAAACTTATTTGCACGGCTCTTTAAAATTATGGTAGGGTAGTAATCTAAGTACAGTGGGAACACACACAAGAAGCTATGGTGATCTTGGGTCTAGGGACTACCCTGTACTCATGTCACCAGAGAACTGCTATCCGACGATTAGTATAATACCATCTAGGAGTTCTCGACGAGTCCGTCCAGTGTAACTCATCCAATAAGCACCTGTATACAATCATCGGTGTCAAACACTAATGGCTATGGGATCAACCATCGCCCCATACAGAGTCATGAAACGTATACACTAGTCTAAGCTGGAATACTGATGTCCAGTCTCGATATTCTTATGACTAGGGACTTGTAAGGACATGCTTATAGACTACTCAAGCCCCACTAGTATGATCCCAATCATAATCCCGGTAGTCAAGCAAAGATCATATAGGCTTTATCATCATATAGTAGTGATACGTTATAGAAAGTAAAACGTATACTTATGAATGACAAATACAAACTAGATAGTGTACTAACATCTCGAGCAAGACTGGTCTTGGTATAGGCCTTCCTCGAATTCAGTAATTGCATTCCTGCAACTACGATAATTGCCTTAAGGGCACCTATATCCAATAATCTCTCACTTGCACTCAAGGCCAATTATTGCGGTATTGCATACACACATCTCATATGCTACTGCACACCCAACTTCCGTACTAACAGTTTCACAAACTGTGTTCGAGAAACAACCTCAGTGAGTAGATTCGCTGCAACGTTTCTATCTATATCTCTTTGATTCTCAACTTCGTGGAGATCAACTATCTCCCGGAATGAGCGATACCTACCTTAGAACTTTGTTTGGATAGTTGATGGGACCATGTTCATGTATGAACGTATTTATCTAAAAAAAACTCATGATGTATCCTCCGCTGATTCAAAATCAGCATCCAGTGCCTTGACTACCTCAGCATCCCTCTTGGAACTCTTCCAATACACTGCTCCTCATAAGAGGGTAAACTAATAACTCGCGACAGATACTCTGTCACCCTTGTCACCACGGAAACTAGAATCGGTAATTGCATCCTGAAAGAGTATGTCATTACTATACTAAGAACATCTCATATGTTTCCCCAAGATTGGATTAATATCTGTTTACTACACCAAGTGTAAAAGCAATATCTGGTCTGATATATAAGATCACATGATTGACCTCACTGCCGAAGCATGTCGAATGTCATTCATCCAAGTCCCTCTCTTCATTAGTCTCGAAAAACATCTGTAGAGAGACTGACCCCATTACCAGCGGGTACATTACCTTACTAGGAGTCCTCCATTCTAAACCACTTTAGGATGGTGTTAAGATACCTGAATTGGGATAATCCCAAAACCCATACTAGATCTAAATCTATAGACCCAGTCACCAGAATCAATGATATATATATATATATATATATATATATATATATATATAATCCATAAAGGAGAAACGATGACAACCAATATTTCACCGAATCGTAGAATAGGAATATCACTTCCTATCAAGAGTATGTCATCCATATTTATATGAGGAACTTAACAACACTACCAATAGTCTTCTTACAAATACTTGTTTCATTTCTAATTTCGATGAAGTCAAAAACTTTGACAGCAACATCAAAACAGATGATCCATCTCCGCTATGCCTGCTTTAGTCTATAAATAGACTTAAGCAACTTGCGCACTATCCGTTGCTCCCACTAACTAAGAAAATGTTCTGGTAAAGTCATATACACGTATACTTCTAAATCCTATTAAGAATGACGTTATAGTCATCCTCATACCAGATATCATGGTCATGAAAACAACAGTAGCAAGTTATATATGTATGTACTTCAGCACGGACACTGAAGAACAGTATTATCACAATCCACATCGGGTATTTGATGAAAACTTGTTAACTAGGAGTTTAGCCTTATTAGGTTAATACCTTTCAATTTGTACTGATCTCGAAATATCTGCTTGCTCTTTATGGGTTTTACCTATTTCAGGAGCACACAACAAAGTCTATAATTTATTGTAGTGCATGGAGTCCAATTTAGATAACTTGGTATCCAGCCATCAGTCAGAAGTCACCACTTTTTATGGTTTGCTGATAAATAGTAGGGTCATCATCACATGATGCAAGCCTCCTATTCATCATCTACGAGAAAACCGAAATATCTCTCGGATGGCTGAGGTCACCTATTAAATCTGCGGAGTAGCTATGGTCAGTCAGGATCAATTGAATCTTCAAGTTTTACTAGACTTTCAGTAACCATTTGTAGTTCTGGAAGCATTTCCAGTTCTACCATACTCCCACCAATTTCTTTCACAAGAAATTCCTTTACTAAGGAGGTGGTGCGTCGAGGAAAAAACACTTTTGAACTTGAAAATGGTAGAAGCTATCACTCGCGAAATCTTGGGATAACCCACGGACTGTTATTACCGAAAACGTGCCTCGAGTTTATCCAGATTATGATGTTAAATATAAACCGGATAACTCCATATCTTAATAACTTTAAGATGAACACCATTTTATATCACATATAGAAAACATGCACTTGTTTAGATAGAACCGGTATCAATTGATATGCATCAATCTCTAGTGCATCCCCAAAATTGAAGAAGGAAACTCAGTATTACTCATCATGGAGTGCACCCGCAGATGAGCAATCTGAGAGAGAATCACATTCTCAATACGGAATACACAGTACCAACTCTACGTCCGTATGGACATCGAACAACATGCATCATTATATATAAGTCTGTTGAGTTCACTAACTCAATTCTTGTATGCTGTTAATTGAAAAACATTCTTTTGGTTAAAAGAAACCAAAAGTTTGCCGTTTAGGCAAAACCTGATGATTTTTCTCAATAGAAATAATTGCTCTGAAAACCGAAATTGAGAATAAAATCAACCAATCTCAATTCTCTGCTCCTTCTCGGCATCTGTAACGCCCTACAGAGGTAGGATTTTAATCTGGTATCTATATACCCAGGAGTTAGAGTTTATTGAGAAATAGTTTTCCAAGATACAGACACACACAGGAAATCTGAAACATCAAAATGTTTTAGGGGGTTAGTCGGGTATTCATAGTATTTCCTATTCCATTGCCCAGACTGATGACAATAGTCTCAATTTCCTTTCCTCACACTTCAACCCCTTTTGATGTCTTCCCATCTTACCTTTCTGTATATCGAACTTATGCTAGTTGGTTTTTTTATTTCCATTCCTTTAGCACTAGCTTTAGGATTGGAAGAAGACAATCCAATAAGCGTAACCGGTATACACTCCTTATATATAAGGAGCTCTCAAACTTAAGATAAGTTAGGAGGGAAAGACAAACAAACAATTCATCTAATTCAGAACTAGTGGCCTTCCAAATAATAAGTATCTCTGTACTGTATACAGAAAGTTCTGGAGTTAGCAGAAGGGGAAGTAGGATAGGTAAGGACATATGTGATTATGCCGTGGATTAGGACAATTCAGACATTCCAAAGCTATAAATTTGTAAAAAGGTCGGCCAATTTAGTTAACGAGTCTTAGTTTAAGGTCAGTCAAGGTCGCTGTCAGAGAGAGAGAAAAAAAAGAAACACTCAGCGTGCACTGTAACATTAATTAGATTGGTATATTTATCTAATCAGTATGTCTCCCACTGTTCTGTCAAATCCTCCTCCAAATCCAAAAAGGAGAACTAGTCGGGATTTCGTATAGAAAAACTTCCGGAAGTAACTATTACTCACAGTAGGAATCGGGACCCAAATTATCATGGGGTAGTAACCTTGACCGAGACAATATGTCACCCCAATTTATAGAAGGTATGCAATCACATTATAAGTTTCAACACTTGAAACTCCTGATATATGTTTTTACCCCTAACGACATATGAATTTGACTGAGCCAACATATCATAAGCCGCTAATCAAGTCCAACCCGTCATTTCGTGATTGATTTGGATCCACCCGCACACACCTTTGACTGAGCCAACATAATTGTGCGACTGTCCTAACCAATCGCATCACATGCAAGAAGGAAGTACCATTTAGCTAACGTACACTACGTCTCGACTGAGCCAACATATGCCGCATAAATACTAAATACTACTTCTTGAAATGACAAAGGGTTACAGCTTGTTTCGAAGAAAACCATCAACGTAATGAACTTGATCTTATCGTAGGAACCGAGTGGTTTTGAAAATTTATAGTCGTGCGGAATTTTACTCATGAGTGAACTCCCCGTGAAAGGATCTAGACTCTTTCCTCATCGAATAAGGTGCAGGATATTCCTAATCGAATATCACAACGCAAAACAAAAGTTTACGGCTATAATAACAATTTTAGTGACACGAACTTTTACCCAAGTGTGAACTCCCAGTGATGGGATCAAGGCTCTTTCCTCATCGAATGAGGTGCAAGACATTCCTAACTGAATGCCACGATGTAAAGCAAAAGAATCGATTAAAATTTCCCTTTTAGAAAAATTTGGTTCCTACAACGTATGGGTTTATTTTATCTTGCATTAATCTTATTAACGCAATCCCATAATTTAGATAATCACATTATCTAGCAATATCCTTATCACACATCCATTACAGAAAACATTATAAAAAGGAAAATAGAATGCACATATATGTTATCCGCATTCGCCATGGGGCCCCGTCATGCACCGTTAGGTTACTTAACTAACGGCAAAGCAGGGGTAGGGATAGCGCTAGCGCGGATGAAAAATGTGTATGTATGTATGTGTGTGTGTGTGTGTGTCATCACACGCGGATAATCACATTACAGCATGCACAGTAACATTACAGAGTTGGAATGGTCGGATCACCTAAGAATCCCGCGTTTCGTTCGAGCCACAAACGAAGCACGACATTCCCCAGTCACGTAAATAGCCCGTGCGTAGCCAAAAGCAGACCCCTACGAGTGCGGCAAGTCATCCGCCAATCCGAGAAAAGGAGGCAACCCAACATTATCACTATGATAGGGCCACCCAGCATTTTCTCAAATCCGATGACTTGAGTACTCCTCCGCGGGTCTATCCTAACCCCCTACAAGCGAGGCAAGCAGCCCGCCAGTCCTAAAATCGAGTGACCCGATCTCAACTCCTTGAGATGGCCACTCACTGTAATCCAGAACCCGACTATCGATGCGTTTCTCCGTGGGGTAATCATAAAACCTGCATTAATACAACGGTGACTTCAATCGCAACCTAATCGAGTCCCGACAAATAATAATACAAAAATCGGTAGCGACGGCCACATGTCGACCGCTCGCCCCGAATAAAAGAATATACATTTGTTTACAACATGAATGAAATGAAATATATCACATTACACAATTCCGCATGGGAATATTCTTTTCGCGACAATCCAATCCATACCAAAAAAACTTTAACATAAAACATATCGGACTCGCATGTGGAACCCCGTAGAATTGATCACATTAATTCGGCGACGTTAAACACCACATATCACATATGCCATCGCATTAACAAGGTTAAACTCTTTAACCGCGTTAATACGAAACCCATGGCCAACGAATTCCAAAACCCGTGAAACCGAAATCGAATTTCCAAAAACTGAAATTCAAGATCATCCTCGGCCCCTAAACACCACTATTTCTTGCATGAATCGAAACCCAAATGACCCAAAAACTGTCCGACACACTGGAGGGGACCTCGGGCATGACCTATGAGGCCCCGGGGGGCACTGGGTGGGGGCTCCAACCCATGGCCATGAAATTGTGGCCATGGATTAGCTGCTGGGACAGCAAGCGCGCAGCTGCGAGCTTGTTGTCCTAGTGCCACACCCGAGACCATGTTGTGATGGTCTCAGGTGTGGGAGCCCACCCAATCCCCCGGGGACAACCCTGGGGTCGCTCCCGCGCCACCACGGGGCTCTCGGTCTGAACCGCGAGTCCCGGGATGTGAGTTATATTCAGAAATAGTTATTAGTTTGGGATAGTTTTTAAAATACAGTGAACAATTCATTTTGAAAAATAGTTATAGGAATCAATTAGCCACCGGAAAGCATGTTAAAAGTCTATGGACGGCTCTGATACCACTATAAGGGGTTCTCTCTCATAGGACGGGTTTTAAAATACATTTGCAGAAGAAGAAAAACGACAAATTCCAAGCGAACAAGACCTCCAATCACTAGAATCAACCAAAGACTATAACTTGCAAATAAAAGAATAGAAAAAAGAGAAGATACAACCTTTGAAGTGTCTTCATTTGCTCCGATGGCTGTACTTCGGACTCCGGTTAAGCTCCGAGTGCTCCAGATTCACGCTTGATCTCCTATCGGCTCCGTCGAAAATGATCCACACGAAGACCACTGGTTCTAGCTCCATCTTCAATCAAATTGAAGAAACTCTCATTTTATCATTGCTAGAGATAAAATGAAGATGTAGCATAATGGTGTGAACTCTCTTGCTCTCTGCTCCTCTTTTCTTTTTCATTTCTTCTCTCTTTTTGGATGAAAGAGAAAATGCAAAAATGTTATGGCTAGAGAATAATTCTTCACTAACCATATCACCCCCTTGTTCTCTTTAATACACTCCACTTGGTATGAGTGATGAGAGTGTATGCCACATTGCATACACCTCATCTTTAGCTATGCAAAAATTAAGAGAGAAAAATTAGAAAAAGAAAATAATGTATAATAACTACTATACATATAAATGCATATGTATAAAAAATGTAGTATGCACATGTCATGTTACATAACATGTTATGTAACAAAATAAAAGAGTGAAGATAGAAAAATAATACTAGTTTATATATGCATCATCATATATAAGTAATATCATTAAATCAACACCTGATTTAATGACCCGGTTCAATCATAAACCGGCTAGTATTATCCGTCCGATTAATACATTTAGTATCACATACACATGTTTAATTGAACCCTACATGCATCGTCGTACGTGCACTACATCATTTTTCTAGAACGGAAAAAACCCTCTGTGTGGGACTCTAAAGACTCGACAATACGCTAGCAGTAGATTAGGATCATGTCCGATTTATCCGAAACACTTTCAGATCAATACCCCTACCGGGTTAACCTATAAACTCGTTAGCGGTACTAGCTGTACATGATGGCTACCCAGATATTGAACGAAAATCCGACCGACAAGAAAGCTCGTCCGTATCCTGCTAGAGCCTATCAATGACATTCACCATATAATCCGGTCTCTTCGTCTATGTTTCCCCCAATCAGAGTAAAGCTCTGTTTGAATTTCAAAAATTCAAAAGTTGAAGCAACGCTTCAGATTCCTTGCGCTGCGCGCAACGCGCCACGTGTCAAAAGCTGACACGCCAGCGCTGCGCCCAAGACAGCGCACCCAATCAGAGCAAGGCTCTATTTAAAATAAAAATGAAGGAAGCAACGTTTCAGATGATCTGCGCTCTGCGCTGCGCGACACGTGTCAGCGCGGTTGCGCTGCGCGACACGTGTCAGCGCAGGTGCGCTAGCGCAGTTGCGCTGCGCGACACGTGTCAGCACAGTTGCGCTAGCGCGGTTGCGCTGCACGACACGTGTCAAGCGCAGGTGCGCTTGCACCAACTGTGCCAGCACTAAAACAGAATTAAAATTCCAGAAAAATCTTTCTAATCTTGTTAAAACAAGAAAATTATCTTCTGTAAAACAGAAGCCCTTGGATCAAAGATCCAACGGTGGGGAAAAATCCCTAAATTACTCAGAGAAAGATCTCTTTAACTGATTTAACAAATCAATTGGCACTATATAAAGGCCCCTAGACTCCAAGTCTAAAACAGATGGACAGACAGAGAGAGAGAAACACAGAAATCCTCTGAAAACTTTGAGAAAGAACTCAAAAAAGAAAAAAGGTAAACCTTTGGAAAAGAAGAAGATCATATTCTTCATTTAAAGAATTTAATTCTTATAATAAAAAAAAGGAGAAGAATTTGTTCTAAAAAGATCAAAGATCTAAGAACAAGATCAAGATCATCAACATAAAAAAAAGAGGACCAGAAAAGATTAGATCTTCTGATCTATATAAAGGCATTGCCTTTTGATGAACCACTGGTTCTTAAGATTTGAGGTAGAATCTCTCTGGAAACAAGAAAAATTTGTTCCCTTTGATCTAAAATTGATCAAGATATTAAACAGAGCCTTGCACTTTTGAAATTTGCACTGTTGCGCTCCTTGGATTGGCGCAAGCCACCAGAGAGCGCCACGTGTCGGCCCCAGAACAAACCGCGCTTTGCGCTTCTAAAACAGATCAATTCTCTCTTAAATTGGCGCAAGTCATCAGAGCGCGCCACGTTTAGCGCAGCGCACTGCACTAACAAACTTTCACTCACCAGAGCGTGACACGTGTCACCCCCACATGAGTTTGCGCCTTGCGCTCCTCAATTGACGCAAAGCGTCTGACAAGCCACGTGGGGCACTGTCAGAACATTAAATACAATGCATTATTAAAAGGGCAGAGCCCAATAAAAAGGTATATCAGACCAAAATAAAAAAATGCTATGCTAATGGCAGAGCCCAATTAAAGGTCTAATAGGCCTAAAGAAAAAAATGCAATGCATTAATAAAAGGGCAGAGCCTAAGCAAAGGCCTAACAGGCCAAATGTGAACAAAATGTTAGACATTTTCTAACTGGACTTAGCCCAAGTCTGGCCGTAAGTTCTCAAATTAAATTGAACTGAGCACAACTGCTCTCTCAAATCAATTTACATCCGGTTCAAGGGTACATCTCTGAACTCCTCTGATATTTGTCGTTGTAATCCTTCAACGTCGTCAAAGAGGTGACGGGTCCCGACAACCACACATTAATACGGTCTGTGGGGTCCTTAAACTCATGGACTTATGCGTCCTTAAACCAATATTCGTACCCAAAATGGGAATGTTGGACCACCATGTCCCTAAACTGGTAATACGGACTGTGGGGTCCTTAAACTCATGGACTTATGCGTCCTTAAACCAATATTCGTCCCCAAAATGGGAATGTTGGACCACCATGTCCCTAAACTGGTAATACGGACTGTGGGGTCCTTGAACTCATGGACTTATGCGTCCTTAAACCAACATTCGCCCCCAAAATGGGAATGTTGGACCACCATGTCCCTAAACTGGTAATACGGACTGTGGGGTCCTTAAACTCATGGACTTATGCGTCCTTAAACCAACATTCGTCCCCAAAATGGGAATGGTGGACCACCATGTCCCTAAACTGGTAATACGGACTGTGAGGTCCTTAAACTCATGGACTTATGCGTCCTTAAACCAATATTCGTCTCCAAAATGGGAATGTTGGACCACCATGTCCCTAAACTGGTGATACGGACTGTGGGGTCCTTAAACTCATGGACTAATGCGTCCTTAAACCAATATTCGTCTCCAAAATGGGAATGCTGGACCACCATGTCCCTAAACTGGTAATACGGACTGTGGGGTCCTTAAACTCGTGGACTTATGCGTCCTTAAACCAATATTCGTCCCCAAAATGGGAATGTTGGACCACCATGTCCCTAAACTGTGAATGGACCACTATGTCCCTAAACTAGAACAATAGAGCCCAAATGCTCTTTTGTCGGATCTAAACGATCCCGTTAAGTTGATCTTAGTCTCAAATTGGACTAACGTATCCTTAACAAACGTTTAAGTTGATCTTAGCCTCAAATATGGCTAACGTATCCTTAAACCAAAACCCCAAACCCAAATCTAAGAAAATACGGATTTGGACTAATCCACGTCCTACGGGCGACGACACAAATTAGTCTCCGTATACAATCCACGGGCCACCACAAACAAAAAAAACACCCACGACACGAAGTGAACATCTGGAGAAGGAGAAAGTTGTTACCGCGATGCGGTAGCGTAATTAACTGCAGGGGCTTGCGCCTGAAGGGAATAGCGTCCCCACAATCAAAAACCCCTCAAGCGAGGGGGGATCTGACGAAGTCTGCTACATCGGCCGCATCCGTCTAAACCTTCGATACACGGTGCCATAAATCAACTTGGCATCTTCGGAGAGGTGGAAGGATAAAACCAAATAGCATCTGCTCCGAATCTCAGGCAAGACGTCTCTCTGTCGTCGCGCCGCCATTCGGAGGGGAACAGATTCTGGCACGCCCGATGGGACATCTTCCTCTTTCCACTCCACACTTCGTGTGTCGTGTTCGCGAACGAATCGCGGTTTGCTATGGTTGCCTGTGGATTCGAGGTACTTAGATTTGGTGTCTTGCTCCGTGCAGAAAACAGAAGATTAATGGCTTCAAACGGCACTACTTGCAAATGCAACTCTCGCTCCGTCCTTGCTGGAGGAGTGACTTATGGGCCCCAAGCAGCCTCTCT
This sequence comes from Agapanthus africanus, assembly GCA_030015575.1. NCBI lineage: Eukaryota > Viridiplantae > Streptophyta > Magnoliopsida > Asparagales > Amaryllidaceae > Agapanthus > Agapanthus africanus. The sequence goes on from CM057341.1 coordinate 130,853,170, forward strand.
TTTCAAGATGCCTGTGGAGCAGGTAACTCAAGCCACCACTGGACTATTCTTGTGGACCATGCTCCCACCAATGAGCTTCAATACCCCAATGACGTCGCAAGAAGCTCCAAAGAAGTCGGTCTTTGATCGGCTTACAACTACCGCGGCCTCTCTCAACGGATCGCCCAACTCCACTGCCTCGGTTTTTAATAGACTAGGCCAGAGCTCCAACGGGCCCATGAAGAAGCCTGCAATACCAGAAGGCGTTGTCCCGAAGCGGATAACCAACCGTGCTCCCGTTCCAGGCGAAATCACCAAGGTTGCTTCCCCTACTCGGAAGTTTGCTTTTGATAGGTTGACCGTCCCCATTCAACGGACGTCGGTCTTTAAAAGGCCGATACCAGCAAATTCTGACCAACACAGGGGGCATGAGGAGGTCACCCCTGCGGCTGAACCAACACCATCCCCGCGACATGCTCGCCGTCGCCACTGGCGCCGAGTGAGAAAAGCTGGGGGCAACTCCCCCTCTGGGCTAACTCCATCAGCCCTAGTGGTGGAAGTTGATACTGCTGTTCCAACTAGAAACACCTTTGAGCTGCTTGATAGGATGCGCAGAAACTCTCTTACTGCAGTGCTGAAGAGAACTCCTTCACCTGTGGAGAATGCTCCAGAGAAGAAGCTGGAGCAACCTCCTCAACGGTTGTCCTCTAAAATTTACAAGGTCCGGCCTCAAGTCCAAGACTCCGTGATGGATAAAGAATATCTCCGCCGACAGAAAAAGATGAAGGTTCGGCAGGAGAAGGACCACTCCGTCAAGCCAAAAAAAGCAACAGCTGGCTGGGTTCCCACTGCAACGGCTCCCTCAACGTCAATCACTCAAAAGAGAAGGAGGCCGCAAAAAGCCCCTGTGAACATGGTGAACCGTAAAAGCGCTGAACACAAATGCCCTAAGTCTGGGGGCATGGTGGTGCACACTGTTTATATGGCTTCCGGAAAGGAGGAAGGCCGTGCTTCGACGGGTCACCGACCGCTCACCTGATCAGTGACAAAAGCCCAGGAGCAACAACGGAAGCTTCAGGAGATGATGATTGCAATGGCTGCACTTACCGGGCCAAAAGAAAGCTCGGAGGCATCATCAGAACAGCGTCACAAGCAAGAAACCGATGCTGACTTCCTAGGCAGAGTCCTCGAAAAGAAGGACGAAGAAGCCGCAGAGCAAGCGGCTAACATAAAACAAATGGCGCTTCTCTTCCTAGACATGGTAGGAATAATATTACAGCCAGATCCCCCAGCCGAAGATCCTCCGATTATCCTTGAAGATAACAGAGGAGAAATGTCAAATTCACCTCCGGCTCTTTCAACAGCCAAAGAGGAAACCATTTCCAAAGCTACACTGGATGACTATATAGCTCAGCAGATACGAGTTCATCAGGCGAATGAAGCGGCTGGGCAAATCGTTAGAACCGGACGACCCTATCCGGGCTGGTATGACCAAATCAGTTACCCGCAGGGATATACGATCCCTAAGTTTCATGTATATAAAGGGACGGGGAATCCACGTCAGCATGTCGCTCAATTCAGAGCCTTATGTGGCAATACTGGAGGCGATGATAAATTGTTGCTTCGCCAATTCATCGACAGCTTAGCGAAAACGGCCTTCGAATGGTATTCGGAGCTACCTAACGACTCTGTTGAAACATTTGCGGAGATGGAGCTATTGCTTACCCAGCGTTTCGCAAGCGCCAGCGAGCGTACTCCAATAACAGCTTTGATCAATGCAAGAGTAAAGCCGGGCGAGACGTGGGTTCAGTATGCAATCCGATGGCGGAATCTATGGTCGAAGTGCGAGCAGCGCATCGAAGAAGCACCAGCGGTAGGCATGTTCGTGGGCACTCTTGATCCGCAAGCAACCATCTCGCAATTCATGATGTTCTTCAAGCCGACCACCTTCCAGGCTTTAATTGATAAGCTAGCCCAGATGGATCAAATGGGTCACTAACCGTCTCCTCCGAAGCCGGAACCCCGAAACGACAAGGGTAAAAGGAAGGCGACCTTCGTTGCGAACACCCAACAACAGCCCAGTGCCCCAAAGCTAGCGGATCAACTGGAAGAGTGACGGCGGTATTATAATAAGAAAATGAAGCGCCCTTACTCATTCCCGCGGGATAAAACGAAGAAGCTATTCGAGCTGGCGATGTGCAATAGGCTTATCAATCTCCCGAATCCAAAGAGACCACCGCAACCCAGCGAGATGAATAATCCCAATTATTGCCCTTACCACCAAACGGTAAGTCGCCCGATCGAGGATTGCTTTGTCTTTAAGGGATGGATCAAGGATCAGTACCTAAAAGGCAAGTTTGCGCTGTCTAAAAAGTGGAAAGTAAACCCACCACAGCCGCACACTCCAAAGAAGACGGGCACGCCGGAGGAAACATGTTCTTTTGTTGAAGAAGCTCCATGGGAGGTCGTGCTTTCCGCCAAAACCAAAAAGATGCTGAATGATCTTCAGAAATGCCCGGCGATCAGATGGAAGAACCTGTTTGAACCTGAGATCATCAAGGGGATGCTGAAGCCGTGTCCAACTCCAAAGATTGGTGATAGTCAAAGCGCTCGCACCCAGCCGTCGAAATCTTCAAAGAAGAAGAAGAAAAGATCCAAAAAGCCCGTGAAACCTGGCGACAAGCGCACGGACTTACAAAAACATATTGACGCGTTGGAAGAATATAATCAGAAGGCGTGGACCCCAGTCACACTCCTAGAATTTCTCAGCCACGTCCTTGAGGACGGAGATGATGACAATGGAGAAGACTCGTCGGATGAATCTGAAGATTATGTGGCAAGCTGCCATGTGATCTCTCACTCGTCAATAAATGACGAAGAAGCTCCTTACACAGAGAAGCTGGGGGCAAATCCTGAGCCAGAACTTCTAGGACCATCAGACGAAATGATTGATGCATTCCTGAACGAAGCCCGTCTTAAAAGCAAAGCTGATCGAGAGCGCGAGATGGCCATATTCGAGAAAGTCAAACGCCAGCGACTAGACGAAAGGGTCGAAACACTCCCACCGGATCAAAGTACATCCGACGCAAATGAAAGCAGGATCAAGACAAGGAAACGATTCTCTAAAGCCATATCGGTATGCCCATAAGCAAAAAGGGCGCGGATGAAAACCCGAAAGGGCTCCGTGAGTAAAAACAGCAGGGCTACCAGCGAGTGTTTGTGAAAACCCGAAAGGGCGCAACCTCGTTATATAAAAAAAAAGAGAAGAAGAAAAGAAGAATAAAAAGAAAGAAAATGGCATGTCCATAAGCAAAAAGGGCACGGATGAAAACCTGAAAGGGCTCTGTGAGTAAAAACAACAGGGCTACCGGCGAGTGTTTGTGAAAACCCGAAAGGGCGCAACCTCGTTAAAAGACACTTACAGGGTCCTCTCGACGTTATAAGGAGAAACCACCTGCGTGAGATCCTTACGACTCACAAGGGAGCAACACACTTAGGAATCCTCACGATTCCTAAGGAGAAATTACACTTGCGAGATCCTCACGACTCGTAAGAAGAACTCTCTTATGGGACCCTCACGGCTCATAAGATTTGAAAGTCTTAAGTTACAGAGACCTGAACCAGTTCTTAAGCAACTCCTACAACCTTCGATATTGCCCTACAAGCGGCTCAATGCTGACCCTTGTATATAATCCACGGGCGTGAATAAACATTTCCCTAACAAAGTCCCATCCGTGACTAGGGATATGCTCGTACATCAAACAGCACTTGTAAGCCCTCTCGACTTATAAGGAGAAAACCCTTTTGTAAGATCCTTACAACTTACAGGGGAACATACACTTAGGAATCCTCACGATCCCTAAGGAGAAAACACACCTACGAGATCCTCACGACTTGTAGGGAGAAATACCTTTATGAGACCCTTACGGCTCATGAAGTCAAAATCCTTAGTCGACGGGATCCTAACCCTGTTCGCTTAACCACCTTTGTTCGACATCGACAGAGGCAAATGATGATTCGCTCCTGGCAATATCCCAGTTGTAGCGATGCTGATGCCTAAACCGGTATCAAATCCCAAGCCCTTTCATGGCAAATGATGATTCGCTCCTGGCAATATTCCAGTTGTAGCGATGTTAATGCTGAGATTGGCGTCAGATTCCAAGTTCCACACTCGCAATAAAAAAAATCAGCGAGCCATACATGCATATGAAATAGCCGAAATGATTGGGCAACTCGCAATAAAAAGCAGCGAGTAAAATTAAAATAAATAGCCGAAATGATTGGGCAACTCGCAATAAAAAGCAGCGAGTAAAAATAAAATAAATAGTCGAAATGATTGGGCAACTCGCAATAAAAAGCAGCGAGTAAAAAAAATAGACGAAATGATTGGGCACAGCGAAAAATAGCGGAAATGATTGGGCAATCGCGACCTTCGCGATATAAAAGCTGAAATGATAGAGCATCGCGGAAAGAAATAAAAAATATATATAATGAAATTTATGCCCTACAGGGGGACGAACAAAGAAGGAAACACATCTTCTCTCCCCATGCTTCATCAGAAAACGGAATCAAGTCTTGATGGTAACTCATATAAAACCTGAAAGACCGCCGGAGATCATCTTGCACCAGTGCGGAGTGGTCACCACCTTGACGTTCGTCTCGATACAGTAGACGAGATGTCACCCCAGCGTTCTTCCTCCAACAGGATTCAAACGCGACAATCAAACAGCGGAGCCACGGTAAAGTCCTTAGTTCCAAACCTCGACGGTTCACCAACAACCTAGAAACAACCGCGACATTCGTCTCGATATAGAGGACGTAATGCCAGCAAACGAAGCGAAGGCCAAATTCCTAGCTTCAGGGTCTTAACGGCAAGTCATATAAAGCCCGAAAGACAATCGGAGATCATCTTGCACCAGTGCGGAGTGGTCACCGCCTCGACGTTCGTCTCAATACAGCAGACGAGATGTCACCCCAGCGTTCTTCCTCCAACAGGATTCAGACGCGACAATCAAACAGCGGAGCCATGGCAAAGTCCCTAGTTCCAAACCTCGACGGTTCACCAACAACCTAGAGACAGCCGCGACATTCGTCTCGATATAGAGGACGTAATGCCAGCAAACGAAGCAAAGGCCAAATTCCTAGCTTCAGGGTCTTGACGGCTAGTCATATAAATCTGGAAAGACTATCGGAGATCATCCCACACCAGCGCGGAGTGGTTATGACACATCGGGGCTCTCCAAAATGAGCCTAACCTCAAGTAAAAAGTGACATGGAATATCCCTAGGCTTGCTCATTCGACGGTAATATTATCTGGAAGATTACTTGAAGAAGTCTTGTCCATCCCCCGAAGGGATCAGAGACACGACAATCGCAAGGCTACTCGAACAGCAAGATTGCCTATCGAGGAATACATCAGCCAACGCGACGGTACGACGGACAAAACCCTAAGTACCACAGACCCTAACGGACCTCTGTCGTAAAGAGCAGAGGTTAACTGTGACGTTAGGATATTCTTGCGAGAAATGCTCGATTCGTCTCGACTCGTGAGGAAAAGCCTTAGGCAGCGGGGATTTAAAAACCTGTTTCCTAAGCACTGGGGCCCTGCAAGTCAGTTCAAAATGGACTTCTACATACTATTCACGGGCCACACTCTCCAAAGTCGAATCTCTACAAGGAGGGAAACAACCGCTTATGGGTCCTCTCGACTTGTAAGAGGGATAATTCTCTTGTGGGATCCTTACGAATCTCAAGGGAAAACGCACTTAGGAGTCCTCACGACCCCTAAGGAGAAAATACACCTACGACATCATCTCGACTCGTAGGGAGAAAAGTCTTTGTGAGACTCTCACGGCTCATAAAATTGAAAAGTCTTAGGAAGCAGATCTGAACCTTCCTCCTAAGCCATCATTACCTCTTGAAGAAGCCAAGACAGGATACTTGCTCTATCATCTGTCAACCATGTTTACTAAGGCAGCATACTGATAATAAAAGAAGGGAGAAAGCACAGAGATGACACAAGACATTGCAAAAGGAAATGTGTAAATCTTTATTCATTAATTCAATTAAGTACAAGGCGAATCGTATAAAAGAATAAAGAATGTGTACATATTATTCAATGATTACAAGTGTATAATTGATACAAAGCTACTGAGAAGGAAGCGTCTTAAATAGCCCCATCAATTGCTCTCGCATTTCCTTTAACGCCTCCTCCTGAGCGGCTGTCGCGGCCACTTATGCTTCCACCTGGGCCCGCTGCTGCAGGTAAGATGAAAGTTGCTCCTCAACTGCCTGCTGGGCTGCCTCCTGATTTGGTGCATCCCGCTCGACGACGTCAAGCTGCTGCCTTAGTGTTAACCCTTCGGAGATGCATTACAGAAGGCCTTCAAAGATAACCTTCAGCTGTGCAGCGTTTGCATCCACCTGAGCATGCAGTTGGGCAGATTTGCTCGAAGTCTCGCCGCACTCCTTACGCCTTAAAGCAACTTCTTGTTCGAGATGGCGGAAGTAAGGTGCGCTCTGCTCGATCCATGCCGCCCGTTGAGTGCTCGCGGCCAAGATCTCGGGAGTAGGACGCATAGACTCCAGTTGATATAGGCGGGCCTCGATCTCCCTGCAGTGATTAACCCAAGACTCGACGACGCCTTCATTATGAAAATTTACAAGCGTCGCCATCATCAGATTAACCTCCGCAGCGAAATCTGCGGCAGATGGGGGAGCATCTGCGTCAAGCTCTTCGACGTATCCGCTCAGCATGCCCAAACTCATCGTAGCACCCTTTGAAGATGGATGTCTCAGGAAGGGGCCTGCCGGCATTATGATACGAGACTCGAAGGGGGCCGGAATCGGAACGACAGCTGAAAAAACAAAACATAATCAGATGACAGTTCAAGAAATATAAGAAAGTCATCAATGGGAGAGTTTACTATACCAACTGCAGCAGGCGGCAAAGCCGGGAGGGCCGGTGGCGCAACCGATCTTACATCTCCTCCTTCGATTTGTAGCACTGCAATCAGGGCGAGGAAGAATTAGAAATAATTCCATTACTAAAAAAAGGATGGGTATTAATTGAAAACCATACTCACCAGTGCCGCTAGAGGAAGCAAGCTCTGACGGGAAGGAAAAGTGTGGGTGCAGTACCTGGTAGAGGTGATCAAAAAGCACTCCTGCAAAGACGCAATAGTACGACATTAGCACATAAATTATACGGCCGAAAGATAAAACTAATGGGTTACAAATCCATACCTTCCAACATTTGCGATGGCGCGAGAGAAGGTGGAGAGGTAGCCACCGTCAAGGCAGTAACTGACGGTGCTCCCTCGACCAATGAGGTATCAGCACTGGCCGCACCTGCGTTAGAAATAAGATAAGCCCTGTCAGGAAAGTTACAAAAAAAAGGACGGTAACCCAAAATTTACCTGATGAGTCGCCAGCCGAAACGGAGGCGTCTCCCTCCTCCATGGGCATGGGTTCACCTCCCGTTTCCTCATCGCCCGACTCCATAGGAGCCGTCGTCACGCTAGCGGCGCCGGGAGACGATAAGGAACCGAAAGCAGGGAGAGCAATGATCGAAGCGGCACCCGACTCTTGAGAAAGAGCGGCCGTCTCATGCTCAGAGATCATGCCAGTCTCATCCACTACCATCTCGGGCTTGGCGGTCGCAGCCGTCTCGTCCACCACTGCCACGGGTTCATCGGTCGCAGCCGCCTCATCCGCTGCCGCCCCAGACTCGGCTGTAGCAGCCGTCTCATCTGCCGCTACCTCGGGCTCGGCATCGACAACCTTCTCGGGCATAGTAGGCATGACCGTCTCTTCAGCCACTAGCTCAGGCCCGGCGACTACGGCCGCACCGCCTACCGTCGCCTCGGTTTCGGCTGCTGCCTTTTCCACCGTCCCCTCAGGCTCGACGGTCACTGCCGCTTCTTCAGTTGGAATTGGCCCTACAGGACAAGATGTATAAGAATCGATATTTTTACAACTCTTACAACAAAGCCTCGAAAAACACGTTACCTGAGGTGGATTGATCGTTGGTTTCTCGGGCTGCATGCACCGCCCATCTATAAGCAGTAGACAAGGCGACCGGTGGCTCCTCGGAAGGAGTAGCAGCCGGAGTAACGGAACTTGGGCCCGCTCCAACAGCCAAAGCAACGCTGCGCTCCTTCGCTGCGCACCTCAAGCGCTTCCTCTCCTCCCGGGCCGTCATGAAAGACTTCTTGGAAGCCTCCTTCAGCAAGGCATCGTCGTCCGCGTTCAGAGTTACCTCCAGAGCCTTTAAGGCATCCATCATCGGCTTTTTGAGTTGGGTCTCTTGCGGCGATTCCGAAGAGGCCAGAACATCGGTAACTGGCCCGGAGAGAATTCTCGCATCAGTTTGCGGGATAGGTCTTATGGTCCCTGCGATAAGACAAAGAGGGGGTCAGATCGCTCATAAGAAATGGAAGGAAAGGCATAGTGAACCGAAATGTACCAAGGCATAAGGATGCTCTGAGTCGTTCCTCCTCGTGGAAATTTTTAAGGGAAGCAGCGATAGCTTCTTCGGTAGAAATGCCTGTTTAAAGAAAGGGGGAAAGCGTTAGTTAAAAATAATGATAAGAGTACGATGCAATGACAGAAAAATACAGCTAGTGATTACCCGATTGCGCCTGTTTAGCTAACCATGCATCGCGCCTCACCAATCGCTCCGAAGCTGCGATGGCGGCCGCCAAATCAGTGTCGTCTGGCGGCATAACTAATCCTTCATTAGTACCGTACTCACCCAAGCCTTCACTATAAGGAGCATGAGGTTCCTGACCAAACACAACGTCAGCAGAGAGGATCGACTTCTTCTTCCTCTTCTGCACGTGAGCCCCGGGTGCACCCAAGATCAACTTACGCTTCGTGGGCACCTTGGGACGACGGGTCCCGATGTCCGAGCCCATACCGGATTCAGGCGAAACCACATTCACCGTCTCCACTAGAGCACGGGGCGCTGGGGGCACGTCCACGGTATCATGAGGAAATCCGCGCGGGGAGCTCAACACGCGCGGTGGTTCATCTCCAGCATCTCTTAGCGGATGGACGACAGGAATCCTTGGCCTCAACGGAACTTTGCGGTCGCTGCCAGGGGGCGCACCCTTGCGATCAACCAACAATCGCTTCTCTTCCCGGATGACAGCACCCATCGCATGCATGTACTAAGCCACGTACACGTTGAGGGCCCGTGGGACGCAGCTCGGCTCGCTGATAAAGAAATGGGAGCCCGTGTTCAGCTGCATGAAGTGATGTAATGCATCCCGTATCGCCTCCATAGTATCCACAGGCTCTTCCAAACACGCCTCCAGTGGGACCCCCTGGTTATAGCTCAATTGTTGGGAGAACCGATGGGGGTTATACCTCATGAAGAGCGCCATGTCATTTTAACTGAACACTAGGAAGCCCGGCCGAATGGAGTATAGGTGAAGAATCTCCCGGGCTTTCAATACGGAAGCCCTGTCCTTAAAACCATCATGCAGCGCCAATACCGCCCTGGAGGTCTCTGAGCCGATAGTCATGACTTTGTCCATGAAAGAAATCCTCACTCCGACCAGATGCGGACGAAGGAGCAACCCCCTAGCATCCCGCGGAAACGGATTCACAATCGAGGCGCCAATCAGCCGCATGACTCTTGGGAGTCTGCACTTCTCGAAAAATGAGGGGGTCTTATGAATGCCGAATACCCCGAGCACATGCATTTCTATCCATTTAGTGAAGTAGTGCATCGGGAAATTGGCAGGTTGCACCCCAGGTTCATTTGCGTCCGCCGCCGCGCTGAGTCCATGGTATAGGTGGGCCAACCCGGCGATTCCGATCGACAACTGTATGCAAGCCACCATCTGATCCGCTGGGTAGAAAACGGACGGCCTCATGTAGCGCAGGTGCATGAGGAGCGCGAACCAGCACAGCCACAATCCTAGAAACCCTAAAAAGAAGGTCTCTTCATCAATGCTCGGGGCGGCGATTTCTGATAAGGGCATGATGGAGGCATCAGGGAGATAGAAATCCTTTTGATCGTCTTCCAATGCTGGTCAACGATCTAAGCCGAAGCCGAAGGGGTCATCGAGCTTGGCGAACTTTTCACCCCGCTGCGATAGAATCTCCGGTCGAAGGAAGCGGGCGATAAAATCTGCAAAACTAACTCCCCGGACTCCCGATTCCAAATAGAGACCTTCGTATATATTCAGCACCTTCACCAGGCTCAGAAACTGGTGCTGAATAGCATTCTTTGGTGTTAGGCCCATTACCAGTGACTTGGTGGCGAAGACATACTCGTCAGGAGGAAGCAGCTCCTCATAATGCTCCCCCCTCACTGGCAGACCCGAAATCTCAGCAAACTCCTCCAGGGGGATGGAGGCTTCCCTGTCTGATAGAAGGAAGGTATGGGTGGGGATGTTCCATTGTTCTATGAATGCCTTAACCCACCACGTCGGGGGAACAGGGTACTCGAACAATGAGACGTAGACGGTGGAGTACAGACCAATCTTCATCAGATGCGTCCTCTTCGCTGATAGGATGTACCTGGCCCACTGAAAATATCCGGCCGGTTGTCGAGGGGTCAATCCAATATTATAAGGTTGTCCCGAAGGGCGTGCCTCACCCTGGCATATGCGCCGCCTTAAAATGTCCACGGCTGGCGGCGGCTGCACGGGAACGGCAGCAATCGAAGGCTGGAGAAGATCCTCCGAATTCCAGTTCACGACCTCTACGGCATACTTCACCGGGGGTTCATCCGAATAGGGGATTGACGAGATAGGCTCTGACGGAGTCGCGCAACCGAAGCTTCGGCGACCCTTGATGATTTCACTATACCACCTACCCCACGAGTGAAGGTTTTTATACTCGGGGTCATGATCTTTAATGAGAGCGAGCACCTCCCGGTCCACCGGTGCCTCAGAAAATCCTCCCTCTGAGTGAACAAATGGGAAAGACAGATCAGCAGACATGATTGCCAGCAAAGAAAAACGAAATTCAGCCGTCAGTATCATAATTTAATTTTAAAAGCCTGACGCTTGATACTACACTGCAATGCAATGTAGAGGGGACCAAAGGGGGACCCACAAAATCTAGATGACAATACATCAGTCAATAAAACAGCCCCATCATTACATGGGACTGTCAATTAATGAGGAGATCCCCAAAAGAATACTCTCATTAAATAAGAAATCCTTAGAGACAAGGAGAAAATCTCCCCTTTCAGACCAAAGCTCTGTCACAGAGTGACACTTGTCAAACTCTGGTCTCAAGAGAATAAAATTCCTTAAAGAGCCTAGCTCTGTAATAATGATGGAAAAATCCATCAAAAGAGAAAAAATTTAACTCCTAAAAATTAAAAATTTGGGATCTTAAAGATCCATGAAAACTCTTAAGTGTTCTTCATTTTTAGATCAAAAAGATCTATGTTTTGTCCATGAGCAAAGCTCTGTTCATGGGTAAAAACCCTGAAACAAGATCTCTTCAGATCTATGGATTCTTGAGAGCAAGGCTCTGTTGGTGAAACCCCAAAGGGGTTTTCTTTATATCAAAGATCTGTGAGAGTAAGGCTCTGTTAATTAAAATTAAATTAAGTTAAATTTTACCTAAGATTTTTCTAGAGTTTTAACTCTGAAGTTCTTGAAAAACAAGAGCAAGGCTCTGAACTTCTGAAATTAAAAATCTTGAAGAAGATAATCGTCTGTTGAGGACCAAGGGTCCTATTTATAGGCGCTTGTGCGCCCCTTCAACTCCTGAGTTGATCCAACGGCTAGGATCTTGCCACCGCTGCACTCACGTGTGCGCCACGTGAGCGCAACGGTGGGGGAATTTGTTTCCCCCAATCAGAGCAAAGCTCTGTTTTAATTTCAAAAATTTAAAAGTTGAAGCAACGCTTCAGATTCCGTGCGCTGCGCGCAGCGAGCCACGTGTCAAAAGCTGACACGCCAGCGCTTCGCCCAAGACAGCGCACCCAATCAGAGCAAGGCTTTATTTAAAATAAAAATGAAGGAAGCAACGCTTCAGATGATCTGCGCTCTGCGCTGCGCGACACGTGTCAGCCCAGTTGCTCTGCGGTGCGCGACACGTGTCAGCGCAGTTGCGCTGCGCGACACGTGTCAGCGCAGTTGCGCTGCGCGACACGTGTCAAGCGCAAGTGCGCTGCGCTCTGCGCTGTGCAACACGTGTCAAGCGCAGGTGCGCTTGCGCCAACTGTGCCAGCACTAAAACAAAATTAAAATTCCAGAAAGATCTTTCTAATCTTCTTAAAATAAGAAGATTATCTTCTGTAAAACAGAAGCCGATCAAAGATCCAACGGTGGGGAAAAATCCCTAAATCGCTCAGAGAAAGATCTCTTTAACTGATTTAAAAAATCAATTGGCACTATATAAAGACCCCTAGACTCCAAGTCCAAAACAGATGGACAGACAGAGAGAGAGAAACACAGAAATCCTCTGAAAACTGAGAAAGAACTCAAAAAAGAAAAAAGGTAAACCTTTGGAAAAGAAGAAGATCATCTTCTTCATTTAAAGAATTTAATTCTTAGAATAAAAAAATGGAGAAGAATTTCTTCTAAAAAGATCAAAGATCTAAGAACAAGATCAAGATCTTCAACATAAAAAAAAAAGGACCAGAAAAGATTAGATCTTCTGATCTATATAAAGGCATTGCCTTTTGATGAACCACTGGTTCTTGAGATTTGAGGTAGAAGCTCTCTGGAAACAAGAAAAATTTGTTCCCTTTGATCTAAAATTGATCAAGATATTAAACAGTGCCTTGCACTTTTGAAATTTGCACTGTTGCGCTCCTTGGATTGGCGCAAGCCACCAGAGAGCGCCACGTATCGGCCCCATAACAAACCGCGCCTTATGCTTCTAAAACAGAGCACTGCTCTCTTAAATTGGCGCAAGTCATCAGAGCGCGCCACATGTCAGCAGTGCGTTAGCGCAGCACACTGGCGCAACGCACTGCGCTAACAGACTTGCGCTCACCAGAGCGTGACACGTGTCACCCCCACATGAGTTTGCGCCTTGCGCTCCTCAATTGGCGCAAAGCGCCTGACAAGCCACGTGGCGCACTGTCAGAACATTAAATGCAATGCATTATTAAAAGGGCAGAGCCCAATAAAAAGGTCTATCAGACCAAAATAAAAAAAATGTTATGCATTATTAAAGGGCAGAGCCCAATTAAAGGTCTAATAGGCCCAAACATATTAATGCAATGCATTACTAAAAAGGCAGAGCCCAAGCAAAGGCCTAACAGGCCAAATGTGAACAAAATGTTAGACATTTTCTAACTGGACTTAGCCCAATTATGGCCGTAAGTCCTCAAATTAAATTGAACTGAGCACAACTGCTCTCTCAAATCAATTTACATCCGGTTCAAGGGTACATCTCTGAACTCATCTGATATTTTTCGTTGTAATCCTTCAACGTCGTCAGAGAGGTGACGGGTCCCGACAACCACACATTAATACGGACTGTGGGGTCCTTAAACTCATAAACTTATGCGTCCTTAAACCAATATTCGTCCCTAAAATGGGAATGTTGGACCACCATGTCCCTAAACTGGTAATACGGACTGTGGGGTCCTTAAACTCAAGGACTTATACGTCCTTAAACCAATATTCGTCCCTAAAATGGGAATGTTAGACCACCATGTCCCTAAACTGGTAATACGGACTGTGGGGTCCTTAAACTCATGGACTTATGCGTCCTTAAACCAACATTCGTCCCCAAAATGGGAATGTTGGACCACCATGTCTCTAAACTGGTAAAACGGACTGTGGGGTCCTTAAACTCATGGACTTATGCGTCCTTAAACCAACATTCGTCCCCAAAATAGGAATGGTGGACCACCATGTCCCTAAACTGGTAATACGGACTGTGAGGTCCTTAAACTCATGGACTTATGCGTCCTTAAACCAATATTCGTCCCCAAAATGGGACTGTTGGACCACCATGTCCCTAAACTGGTGATACAGACTGTGGGGTCCTTAAACTCATGGACTTATGCATCCTTAAACTAACATTCATCCCCAAAATGGGAATGGTGGACCACCATGTCCCTAAACTAGTAATACGGACTGGGAGGTCCTTAAACTCATGGACTTATGCGTCCTTAAACCAATATTCATCCCCAAAATGGGAATGTTGGACCACCGTGTCCCTAAACTGGCAATGGAGCACTATGTCCCTAAACTAGAACAATAGAGCCCAAATGCTCTTTTGTCGGATCTAAACGATCCCGTTAAGTTGATCTTAGTCTCAAATTGGACTAACGTATTCTTAACAAACGTTTAAGTTGATCTTAGCCTCAAATATGGCTAACGTATCCTTAAACCAAAACCACAAACCCAAATCTAAGAAAATACAGATTTGGACTAATCCACGTCCTACGGGCGTGTAACATTTCAAAAAAGATAAAATGTTAATTTTGGGAATTTTTATAATTTAATATTATTTTATTGAATATTTTAATATTTTGGAATTATTAAAAACAAATAAATGGGGAAAAATTTTGGAAAATTTTGGAAAATTCTAAAATAGGGTAAATTAGAGAATTATGACATTTTAAAGTTTTTGTGATTAATTTGACACTAATTTAGTGCTAATCGCGATTAAAAATCGCTAATCGGATTTTAGCTTTTTGTGCAACACATGCACATATCACTTTTTCACACTTGTGCATTTTCTTGCCATGCTTTTCATTTGGGTTTACTATTTGAGTGAGAAGGGTATTAAAAGGAAAAAGAAAAGGAAAAGAATAAAGAAATGGGTAGTTGGTGAGAGAGAGAGGTATGGGCTTCATTGACTAAGGACTTAACCATTTATCCCCTCATTTCCCTCCCTCTTCTCCCTTCTCCTGCTGCTGCTCCTCACCTCCTTTCCCTCCCCTCTTCAAGCTCCAAAACACCTCTAAAACAACCCCAAAACCCAATCTCCATTTCATTAAATGTGTGCACAATCCCTAGATCTACACTTGGTGCTAAAGAAGCAAGGATTTTGGCCACTAGGGGCAACTCAAGAAAATTCTTGAGTTGCCAAATGAGGTATTTTCTGGACCTTAAACTTAGTTTATGCATTTCCTTTACCCTCATATTAAGATCGAATCGATATTGTGTGATATTGTGGACTTGTGGATAACCTAGTTAGGGTTGTGATGATTTATGGGTTGTAATATGGAATTGAGGTCAGTAGAGGTTATACCATCACCCTAGTGTATGAATTGGAAACCCAAAACCTGAAGCTTAAACCATAATACGGATTTTAGAAGCCGATATCGGGGAATTTATGAAATCTGTGAAGGGTATATTGAATCTGCTATCACCCGAGACGCCCTAAATTAAAATTGATTGGACAGTGACACGTGCAGGCACCCAGGAAGCTAACCCCAAGACCCCAGCTCCTACTTCTTCTTCCCGGCCGCCAATTTATCCCCATTGGCCGCAAATTGCGGCCTGGGTCCCACCATTTTGGCTCGTATTGGTTCTGTAGCTCATACATGTTCATGTTAGACCCCTGGTATATATAGATTTGTATAAAGTGACCTAGGGTAAAATCTGGGACATATTTCCTAAGTTGCTGTTTTAGATTCATGTTTCCGTATTCCGTATTTTTAATTCTGCAATTGTGGATTGTGTTTTGCCTCGACTATTTGGCGTTTATACGACGATATAGAGGATGTGTTGATGGTTTTGAAGGCGTGCCATGGGTTTTAACCTATAGGCCTCTTATCGTATCATTTTGGATTTCATGTGCCGTTTTAGCTTTGATTTGGTTTTAATGCGCATATACGATATTTTGATGTGTAGGTACCCCATGAAGACTTCGGGACGACAAGCAAGCGTGTGGCGACATCCACAAATGAAGATGCTAGGTGAGTAGATTATATCTACTGGGGGAAGTCGGGTGGATGGCGTATAGCACCCCCGCAGTCCGTAGTTGTTTTTATATATGATAGTTAGGTGTATTATGGATAGTGTAGGGTTAGAAGTGACTAGTGTTGTTCATAGTCGCGAACCCTAGAATAGAATTACACCTACACGCACACCCTTGCATATTACTTATATTGGCACTGTGTTGATGATATTGGATGACTTTGGAGATGAGTCAATGATATTGGGCTTTGTGCCGCGAGATCGGTGATGTGATATGATTCGTATTTGGGATGCGAAATGTGATTCTTGCGGGCTTGGGATGTGTGTTTACCCCCGCATGCATACTTTATTGATGGTATCGATTTATACTAGACATAGAATAGTACCCCAGATTATATGATATGTTGATAGTGATACCTGAAGTGTGATGAGATAGTGTGATATTGACCCGTACCCAGCTATTGGGATGCCGTACGACGATTTACCGTATGAGCTTTACATTGATGATAGATCCGCACTCATGACTTGAGGATGTCATATGATATACTGTATCGTACGCGATACTATTGAGGCGGAATCACCGACTATTATATCTATATATATATCGACTCAGATGTTAGGCGGTTTCCTTACCTGTAGCTCAGCTTGTTAGTTCAGCTGTATAGTTTAGTGTAGTTGTTAGATTAGATTAGACCCCTACCTATTTCAAAACTAGCGAGTCGTGGGTATTTTAAAAGACAGGTCAAGGGATCTACGGATATTTCAAAAGGCGTATCTTTTCATAAAAACACCGTAGCCCCTATTTTCAAAACCCCATGATTCGTGATATTTCAAAAGGCACCATTTGTAGGACTTATATTAGATTAATGCAGATTAGTTATAGTTGCGTCTAGATTCAGCTCCCACTTTTTTTGTGGTTCGCTTTGCATCGCATTCTTATATTATGTTTCATACTCCATTATTGATATCATGCTGTTAGGACACCAGCACCATTACCGATGTTGCGTATGTACCACGTACACTTACTTGCCGGCTCACACACATCTTCATCGGTAATTGCCATGTCACGTACACCTTAGAAAATACTATTGCTTGACATAACCTATTAGCTAATAGTTTAGACATTGTAGTTATTACCTGCTACTTCATGCATACTGATATTCATTGTTATGCCGCATTCATGGATTCTCATGCATATATTCACTATTTTACGTGTTACTGAGGTTTTGGATTTGGATTTCCGTGAGATTTTCTGGATTTGGAGAAAAACCGCAAAAACACAGATAAACATTTTCTCTCTTTTAAAATAAAAAGTGCGGTTTTCCCATGATGTATGAGTCGTCCACCATGAGTTTGCTGATGGATTTGGAAACCCGATTCGAGGAGACGGATGAACCTTTTCGGGTACATGGTGGACCCGGTGCGCTACCCCGGGGCAAGATGAATGTGGTGATGACGTTGAGCCTGGCAGGGGAGCACTACCGACCGGTGATTTTACCTGACGCGTCGGATATCCGGAGGATACCGTCGTGGTCTTGAGGTTGATGGTAGAGGCCGGTCTGGACTGACGGCGCCCTAGATTTTGTGATTGGGATACAGAGATATCGGGATATTTGGATTACGTTTTGTGCCGATGTTAGGCACTGTTTTATGCTGATTTCATTATGATACCTCATTTTAAAAATACAAAGGAAATCTCACTAAAGTATGAAAACAGTTTCTTCATTTACATGTATTATGTTCTCATGCATTCATACCTCATTCTTATGTTATTTTGCTACCTGAGGCACTGACACAGGCACAGGAGATTACACTCGGGTTAGATATTTACCCTAGCCTTGTTATAGGCTGCATGTTTTATATTGAGGATTTTGTACTGATCGTTTTGACCTAGGATTATGTCTTGCGTTCGGTTTCTGCTTGTACTTATTCTCTATTCACGAGTTGGCAACTCACCCCCGTTGTGCCACAGTTCTTGCAGGTTTTTCCGTACAGGTTCCTTTGCGGCATTTCTGGCACATTGCTTCCTTGCGGGTGAATTGCATTTGGTAGGTGGTTCCTTTTGCATCAAAACCACCATTGTACTTATATTATTCTTTGTATCTAGAATTTCCATCAACCAAATTTGTTTATTGTTTCAGACTCAGACTTTAGTGATGTTTTATTTGGCCTTAGAGTCGCGCTTAGTAGTATTGCGGTTTTCATGCTTACTGTGTTTCTTTTGGATCGATCATCGCCTTTCGGCGTTGTATATTATATTGCATGTGTGGTTGTGACCGTCAATTGACGAAGAGCTAGCTCCCGCTTGGGGATGCCTTTTATCATTGTATATATGTTATGCTTGTTGTATCCCGTTCGGGGCCAGTATTTACAAAAGAAACTCTGCCGAAATTTTTAGAAAAGACTTTACCTTTTAAAAATGCACCTTCGGCTTAGTTATTTAAAAACCTCGACTTCAAACATATTTTCCTTCACTTCTTTAAACCAGTTTTCTTCACTTACTCTTAAAATGGTTTTAGATTTCTGGGCTTTGGCTTACTTGGATCAGATGGAGTCCTATAGATTTCATATGGTTCGAGGGCCAGTCACGTGCTCTTTCGGGTCGTGACAAAGTTGGTATCAGAGCGCTAGGTTGACCTTGGTTCGAGTCTAAGTTTGACTATGTGGAGCCTAGGGCGTTTATATATATACGGAACTTAGGCTTGACCTTACGGAACTTAGACTTAGTCGAGGGGGTATTAGACCCGAACTTTCGTCGTATAGGATGACCCTTGGTTGATGGAATAGGTGACTAAAGTAGAGTGACGTAACGTTGGTATGTTCCGCGGCATACTTACGACACGCCACTCCGCTTAAGGAACCTTAGGATGTACATATTTTCGAGATCAGTGATTCTCTTTATATCCATGATTATACATCCATTTGAGATCCCCGATTCTATTAGTCCATGATCATACCTTCATTGATGCTGTTCCTTCTTATGATCGTGTATCCACTCTGGATCTGTTGTTTCCTTTCTTGCCATTGATCTGCTCTCTTCGATACTCGATTGAGGTTCCTGTCGCCATGTTTGAGCGCAGTTTGGGCTGCTGCTAGGGTTACGGTCAGTGCGAGCTCGTCTGGTACGAGGGCTGACCATTGTGTTTTCTGGTGACATGGGAACGTCTTGAGTTAGTATTGATGACTGTGACCTCAAGTGGAGGCGAGTGCTTGGTTTTGCACCGGATGATCGGGCCATTGTTAGAGCTGCCAGTTGAGAGAGGACTGTTGATGTACATCATACCTCAGAGATTATGATGTCGCCTACCGTGCAGACAGAGGGACCAGCTGTTGCTGAGATTGACGGGATGTCGCTTTCGGAGCTTACGAGCTTAGATTGTCGGAGCTTCCAGACAGATATGAGACAGATTATAGCTAGTCTACTCGATTTGAGAGACGAAGGTGATTCGTCCGATTTATGCACCGGAGCGGGCCCAGTTGAGTTGAAGATTTCCAGTGTGGAGAGTCTTACTCAGATCTAGAGCAGACCGATTCAGAGATGACCGCCAATGCGTCGTCTTTCCTGGAGGATTGAGGCGCTGTTCGGCGTGCAGGTGAATGAGCCAGTTGCTGCTGCAAATGACGAGATATCGCCCAGATGGTTGGAGCTGCTGCAGCATGAGCATATACTTAGAGAGATGATAGCGAGTCGCCAGTCACCTGAGGATGAATGACTAGGACATTTGGTTCGTCCGTTTACCGATGCGAGGTCATCAGATAGATTGATTCCAGCTAGAGACAACTTCACGCAGATTCGTTGAGAGTCGATTGAGACGATCGAATGTCAGGAGCCCATTTTCCAAGTTTAAAGTATACGGAAAGACATGCAGGTGATTCTATGGACCCTCTAGAAGAATGAAACCCTAATTCGACTTAATGACCGTGTGAAAGCCTTTGAACCTTAGGGTTTACGGCAGTTCCGCGGCGCCATTAGTGAGGCTTGGGTTTGCCCTTCTACGGCTGGACCACCGACGCTGAGGCATGTACTCGATACTATTAAACTGTACTCAAGATGTTGATCTCTTGGGGGATTATAAGGTTCTGACGAGTCGATCGAATGTTTCGACATCATTCGGATATCATGTGATAGGATGCATTGCTTGGGAGACTCCAGATACGAGTATAGCCGTTGGAGCATAGTCCATGCAGCCACGATGAGACGAGTCCGAATCAGTCGACATTGAAGCAGAGTGAAGAAAAGAGTTCGCAAGAGATTTCGACGAGATGACGTCCCACTCCGCTGACATTAGAGATGTGATACGCACCCAGAGGCGTTGTATATGGATATATCTTCCAAAAAGAAGCGCGATAAGTATGCAGCCGTTCCGGAACAAGAATTTGCTTCAGCAAGGGATGATGACTTCTGGGCAATTCGGCAGGGATGAGATTTGAGAGAGACTTCGACATGACCTTTCTGGAATACTATACGAGAAGACCTGACCCAGGAGTGGTCATATTGCGCACAACCAGCAGGCCAGAGTTAGCATTGTCGACGAGGTAGTTGACCAGATTCGGATAAAGGAACTTACCCAGATGCGTTGCGAATTGATCAAGGACGGACGAGTATTGAGTATTCCTCCAATGGTTGGGACGTGTTCCCGAGGACCTGTTCGGCCTGACATCTTCTACAGAATGATGAAGCTACAGAGTACGCGATTTCGAGTCCGTGTGAGAGACTTCAGATTGACCGTGGCCGAGAACAGTGCAGTGCGTAGATATGCATGGCGTGACGTCATAGTGGACGACGATAGAGACAGGTGGAACCAGAGGTTCGGGCGAGACGCTGACGAGCTGTCATTGCTTCCCGTCGAGACCAGAGGTCAGATATGCTTACAGAGGCATTGGGATGCAACCAGATTCCGAGAAATATTGTGCTGAGGACACAGATGTCTATCGAGTGAGAAGAGATTATGCAGGAGAGCCAGCCTCTGTACAGTTCGGCATAGGCAAGATCGGAAGAGACCTTGAGCAGGATTCCTTCCAGGACATTGCTGCAATGATGTTTGCACCCAGGATCAGATATGTGACGTGCATTCAGAGAGCCAGAGGCCGACGCCAGTGATGGGCTGCCTCACGAATGGTCGTGAGGATTGACCGATAGATGACCAGAGAAGTGCCAGAACGGAATCGTCCCCGTTAGCACACCTGACAGGGCCGATGAGCCGATTGACTGCGAGATAGGTAATCCTCAGAGAAGATAAGGACCCAGAGTCAGAGGGCGCCAGACCGTGAGCAAGAGGCAAGTAGATATCTTGCGCTGCTAGCAGTGGATGCACCGACTCCTTCTCGACCTCGAAGGAGGAACTACCGACGATGGTACTATGATTTGTGATTTTGTGATTCGATTATCACGTATCCGTCATTTTGGATTTCGGTATTTTGGGCGTTCTGTTTGCATGATTTAGTTTTGATGACTGAGTTTCATGATATTTGTTTCATGCACCCACTGGATATTTATATTTTGCGCATAGTTATTACATTCGAGGTTTTGATTGTGAATTCACGCCCACCTTATACAGTGATTTGATTTACACTTCCAGCAGAGTTTTCATGCACCTTTAGTGTTTTGATATACGATTTTGGTGCACGCCAGATGCACTAAATCGGGATTCTTCGTGCATGTTACATGCACCTGATTTGGTTGCTGTCAGGCACACACGTTGCCTATGACAGATGTTTCGTGCACACCCGTTGCACCTAGATGTTGTTTTGTACACCTGTATGACACATATATGGATTTTTATTCCTTGCGCACCAGACGCATAGGATATTCTCTATGTATTGATGTCTTCGGAGCCCCGACAAATTGGAGTATTACAAAAATTGTTTTAGTATTGGGGGTTTAAATTTAAATTCGGGGACCGAATTTCTTTAAGGGGGGTAGATTGTAACATTTCAAAAAAGATAAAATGTTAATTTTGGGAATTTTTATAATTTAATATTATTTTATTGAATATTTTAATATTTTGGAATTATTAAATACAAATAAATGGGGGAAAATTTTTGGAAAATTTTGGAAAATTCTAAAATAGGGTAAATTAGAGAATTATGACATTTTAAAGTTTTTGTGATTAATTTGACACTAATTTAGTGCTAATCGCGATTAAAAATCGCTAATCGGTTTTTAGCTTTTTGTGCAACACATGCACATATCACTTTTTCACACTTGTGCATTTTCTTGCCATGCTTTTCATTTGGGTTTACTATTTGAGTGAGAAGGGTTTTAAAAGGAAAAAGAAAAGGAAAAGAATAAAGAAATGGGTAGTTGGTGAGAGAGAGAGGTATGGGCTTCATTGACTAAGGACTTAACCATTTCTCCCCTCATTTCCCTCCCTCTTCTCCCTTCTCCTACTGCTGCTCCTCACCTCCTTTCCCTCCCCTCTTCAAGCTCCAAAACACCTCTAAAACAACCCCAAAACCCAATCTCCATTTCATTAAATGTGTGCACAATCCCTAGATCTACACTTGGTGCTAAAGAAGCAAGGATTTTGGCCACTAGGGGCAACTCAAGAAAATTCTTGAGTTGCCAAATGAGGTATTTTCTGGACCTTAAACTTAGTTTATGCATTTCCTTTACCCTCATATTAAGATCGAATCGATATTGTGTGATATTGTGGACTTGTGGATAACCTAGTTAGGGTTGTGATGATTTATGGGTTGTAATATGGAATTGAGGTCAGTAGAGGTTATACCATCACCCTAGTGTATGAATTGGAAACCCAAAACCTGAAGCTTAAACCATAATACGGATTTTAGAAGCCGATATCGGGGAATTTATGAAATCTGTGAAGGGTATATTGAATCTGCTATCACCCGAGACGCCCTAAATTAAAATTGATTGGACAGTGACACGTGCAGGCACCCAGGAAGCTAACCCCAAGACCCCAGCTCCCACTTCTTCTTCCCGGCCGCCAATTTATCCCCATTGGCCGGAAATTGCGGCCTGGGTCCCACCATTTTGGCTCGTATTGGTTCTGTAGCTCCTACATGTTCATGTTAGACCCCTGGTATATATAGATTTGTATAAAGTGACCTAGGGTAAAATCTGGGACATATTTCCTAAGTTGCTGTTTTAGATTCATGTTTCCGTATTCCGTATTTTTAATTCTGCAATTGTGGATTGTGTTTTGCCTCGACTATTTGGCGTTTATACGACGATATAGAGGATGTGTTGATGGTTTTGAAGGCGTGCCATGGGTTTTAACCTATAGGCCTCTTATCGTATCATTTTGGATTTCATGTGCCGTTTTAGCTTTGATTTGGTTTTAATTCGCATATACGATATTTTGATGTGTAAGTACCCCATGAAGACTTCGGGACGACAAGCAAGCGCGTGGCGACGTCCACAAATGAAGACGCTAGGTGAGTAGATTATATCTACTGGGGGAAGTCGGGTGGATGGCGTATAGCACCCCCGCAGTCCGTAGTTGTTATTATATATGATAGTTAGGTGTATTATGGATAGTGTAGGGTTAGAAGTGACTAGTGTAGTTCATAGTCGCGAACCCTAGAATAGAATTACACCTACACGCACACCCTTGCATATTACTTATATTGGCACTGTGTTGATGATATTGGATGACTTTGGAGATGAGTCAATGATATTGGGCTTTGTGCCGCGAGATCGGTGATGTGATATGATTCGTATTTGGGATGCGAAATGTGATTCTTGCGGGCTTGGGATGTGTGTTTACCCCCGCATGCATACTTTATTGATGGTATCGATTTATACTAGACATAGAATAGTACCCCAGATTATATGATATGTTGATAGTGATACCTGAAGTGTGATGAGATAGTGTGATATTGACCCGTACCCAGCTATTGGGATGCCGTACGACGATTTACCGTATGAGCTTTACATTGATGATAGATCCGCACTCATGACTTGAGGATGTCATATGATATACTGTATCGTACGCGATACTATTGAGGCGGAATCACCGACTATTATATCTATATATATATCGACTCAGATGTTAGGCGGTTTCCTTACCTGTAGCTCAGCTTGTTAGTTCAGCTGTATAGTTTAGTGTAGCTGTTAGATTAGATTAGACCCCTACCTATTTCAAAACTAGCGAGTCGTGGGTATTTTAAAAGACAGGTCAAGGGATCTACGGATATTTCAAAAGGCGTATCTTTTCATAAAAACACCGGAGCCCCTATTTTCAAAACCCCATGATTCGTGATATTTCAAAAGGCACCATTTGTAGGACTTATATTAGATTAATGCAGATTAGTTATAGTTGCGTCTAGATTCAGCTCCCACTTTTTTTGTGGTTCGCTTTGCATCGCATTCTTATATTATGTTTCATACTCCATTATTGATATCATGCTGTTAGGACACCAGCACCATTACCGATGTTGCGTATGTACCACGTACACTTACTTGCCGGCTCACACACATCTTCATCGGTAATTGCCATGTCACGTACACCTTAGAAAATACTATTGCTTGACATAACCTATTAGCTAATAGTTTAGACATTGTAGTTATTACCTGCTACTTCATGCATACTGATATTCATTGTTATGCCGCATTCATGGATTCTCATGCATATATTCACTATTTTACGTGTTACTGAGGTTTTGGATTTGGATTTCCGTGAGATTTTCTGGATTTGGAGGAAAACCGCAAAAACACAGATAAACATTTTCTCTCTTTTAAAATAAAAAGTGCGGTTTTCCCATGATGTATGAGTCGTCCACCATGAGTTTGCTGATGGATTTGGAAACCCGATTCGAGGAGACGGATGAACCGTTTCGGATACATGGTGGACCCGGTGCGGTACCCCGGGGCAAGATGAATGTGGTGATGACGTTGAGCCTGGCAGGGGAGCACTACCGACCGGTGATTTTACCTGACGCGTCGGATATCCGGAGGATACCGTCGTGGTCTTGAGATTGATGGTAGGGGCCGGTCTGGACTGACGGCGCCCTAGATTTAGTGATTGGGATACAGAGATATCGGGATATTTGGATTACGTTTTGTGCCGATGTTAGGCACTGTTTTATGCTGATTTCATTATGATACCTCATTTTAAAAATACAAAGGAAATCTCACTAAAGTATGAAAACAGTTTCTTCATTTACATGTATTATGTTCTCATGCATTCATACCTCATTCTTATGTTATATTGCTACCTGAGGCACTGACACAGGCACAGGAGATTACACTCGGGTTAGATATTTACCCTAGCCTTGTTATAGGCTGCATGTTTTATATTGAGGATTTTGTACTGATCGTTTTGACCTAGGATTATGTCTTGCGTTCGGTTTCTGCTTGTAGTTATTCTCTATTCATGAGTTGGCAACTCACCCCCGTTGTGCCACAGTTCTTGCAGGTTTTGCCGTACAGGTTCCTTTGCGGCATTTCTGGCACATTGCTTCCTTGCGGGTGAATTGCATTTGGTAGGTGGTTCCTTTTGCATCAAAACCACCATTGTACTTATATTATTCTTTGTATCTAGAATTTCCATCAACCAAATTTGTTTATTGTTTCAGACTCAGACTTTAGTGATGTTTTATTTGGCCTTAGAGTCACGCTTAGTAGTATTGCGGTTTTCATGCTTACTGTGTTTCTTTTGGATCGATCCTCGCCTTTCAGCGTTGTATATTATATTGCATGTGTGGTTATGACCGTCAATTGACGAAGAGCTAGCTCCCGCTTGGGGATGCCTTTTATCATTGTATATATGTTATGCTTGTTGTATCCCGTTCGGGGCCAGTATTTACAAAAGAAACTCTGCCGAAATTTTTAGAAAAGACTTTACCTTTTAAAAATGCACCTTCGGCTTAGTTATTTAAAAACCTCGACTTCAAACATATTTTCCTTCACTTCTTTAAACCAGTTTTCTTCACTTACTCTTAAAATGGTTTTAGATTTCTGGGCTTTGGCTTACTTGGATCAGATGGAGTCCTATAGATTTCATATGGTTCGAGGGCCGGTCACGTGCTCTTTCGGGTCGTAACATGGCGACGACACAAATTAGTCTCCGTATACAATCCATGGGAAACCACAAACAAAACAAACACCCACGACACGAAGTGAACATCTGGAGAAGGAGAAAGTTGTTACCGCGATGCGGTAGCGTGATTAACTGCAGGGGCTTGCGCCTGCAGGGAAGAGCGTCTCCACAATCAAAAACCCTTCAAGCGAGGGGGAATCTGACGAAGTCTGCTATATCAGACGCATCCGTCTAAACCGTCGATACACGGTGTCATAAATCAACTTAGCATCTTCGGAGAGGTGGACGGATAAAACCAAATAGCATCTGCCCCGAATCTCGGGCAAGACGTCTCTCTGTCGTCGCGCCGCCATTCGGAGAGGAACAGTCTAAGACAGTCGCATACCGGGTCTGAGAGGTGGAAACCGTCAGACAACCAATAAACCGACAAGTCGTGCTGATGTCAAGCTCATGACCACCAGAGAAACTACTGATAACACTTATCAGTAAATCTCGTTTTCCTTGACCAAGGACTTATAGTCATAGCCAGCTGTGCACAGTGTGACATCAACTCCCTATACCGGGAGATATGAATTTTCTCGACCACTTTCCGTCTCCATGTGCTCCAGGACTGTACCCAACTAAAACCTGTTTGTATGGATCTTTAAAGCCGTAGTAGGGTAGTAATCTAAGTACAGTGGGAACAGACAAGACATTATGGCAATCTTGGGTCTAGGGACCACCATGTACTCATGTTACCAGAGAACTACTATCCGATAATTGG
The DNA here is from genome assembly GCA_030015575.1 of Agapanthus africanus. Classification (NCBI taxonomy): domain Eukaryota; kingdom Viridiplantae; phylum Streptophyta; class Magnoliopsida; order Asparagales; family Amaryllidaceae; genus Agapanthus; species Agapanthus africanus. Next base: position 130,879,782 of record CM057341.1, read on the forward strand.
TATAATACCATCTAGGAGTTCTCGGTGAGTCTGTCCAGTATAACTCATCCAATGAGCACATGTTTACAATCATCGGTGCCAAACACCAATGGCTATGGGATCATCCATCGTCCTGTACAGGGTCATGAAACGTATACACTAGTCTAAGCTGGGATACCAATGTCCAGTCTCGATATTCCTACGACTAGATACTTTTAAGGATGTGCTTATAGATTATCCAGGCCCCACTAGTATAATCCCAATCATAATCCTGGTAGTCAAGCAAAGATCTTATGGGCTTTATCATCATGTAATAGTGATACGTTATAGCAAGTAAAACGTATATTTATGAATGAAAAATACAGACCAGATAGCGTACTATCATCTCGAGCAAGATTGTTCTTGGTATAGGCCCTTCTCGAATTCAGTAATTGCATTCCTGCAACTACGATAATTGCCTTGAGGGCGTCCATATCCAACAACGCTTGCATCCAGATAAAGGAGTACGGTTTTCAGTTTGTCAATCTCAATAAAGAAATTTATAGAGTTGATAAGTTCATGTTAGCTTCACAAGATGAGCAGTGTTTCTATGTCAAAAATCCTAATCGCGAAGAAGTTTGGATTGCATTGCTAGCACCTCCTAAATCCTTGTTCGATAGTTCTACCGACGAGATTGACCATAATGAAGAAGATCCGGTTCACATATGAAAAACTTTGCGGTTGTAATATATATATATATATATATAAAAACTTTGCGGTTGTAAGCACTTGTAATCAATTGATATATGTTATACACTTTGCAGTTGTTAAAACTACTAATCATTTGCTTGTAAATGATATATGAAAAACTTTGCAATTCTAATCACTTATAATATATTGATTTGTTAATATAATGATTTATGCATATTATATATTTTATATCGTCATCACTCTTGCATGAAACAAATAGGACGAAAAGACATATTCAGAAAATTTACCAAAGCTTTTTCTTCAAAGAAAAGAGATCGAGATACTTTCTCCCCGACACAGCCTGATCATGAGAGTAGTGATTTATATTATGAGTTTTAAATAATCGTCGACCACTTTACTTCATTCAAATAACTATTGTATTGATTATAATAAATAAAATGTGTACGTACATCTGATCAGGAAGATGCAGGTCCTGTTAGTGGTGTATGCCCTAGAGGCCATTATTGTATCATACTGGTTTGTATATTACTTAATGGAATCTTGGGATATTCACTGTTGTATTGACAGTCTTGCTCAAAATGATAGTATGCTACTTGGTTTGTTTCTACTTCAATATGTGCATGTGTTTCTTTTAGCATATCGCTTATATATATTAGTAAAGCCCTTAGGATCTTTGCTTGATTACCAGCGTTGTGATGGCAGTCATACTAGTGGGGGTTGGATAATCTACAAGCACATCCTTATACACGTCCTTAGTCGTAGGATTATCGAGACGGGGCATCGATACTCCAGAGTAGACTAGTGTATACACTTCTCATCACAGCAGGGGAGATGGTCTATCCCACAGCCATTAGTACGTCGTACTGGAGATACTATGCAGGTGCTCATTAGGTTATGAGTACACTAGACATGACTCGTTTGGAATTGTTGGTGGGTATTATACCTATCGTCGGGTAGCAGTTCCCAGGTGACATGAGTACAGCTTAGTCCGTCGACTTGACACTGCTACTTCGCCTCGAGTGTGTTCCCACTGTATTTTGATTACTACCCTACCATGGCTCAAAGGAGTCGTGCAAACAGGTAGTAGTTTGGTGCAGTCCCGAAGCACTTGGAGGCAGTGGCGGTTAGATAGGATTCGTTTCTCCCGTTATTGGGGGTTGATATTGCGCTGTGTTTGGAGAGCCGTTACACAAAATCCCGGGCCAGGGAAAGCGAGATTTACTGGTAGGTATTCCAGTATTTTCTCAAGGTGTTTTGGGCTACTCTCCGGCATAACTTATTACGCTATTAGGGGTCTGACGATTACCGCCCCCTAGGCCCGATATGCGATACTCTTAGACGAACAGACCGGACTGTACGGAGAATGTCACATGCAAGCTCAGTAGGAGTTTGGATGGGTTTGCTCATCGGCCTTCTTATCGACAGATACCTGGGTAGCCGTTACGTGCAGCTAGTACCGCTTGCGGCTTGTGGTTAAACCCACTGCCAGCGTACTGTCGAGTCTTTAGAGTCCCACATAGAGAGTTTCCCTGCATCGGGAAAAAGATGTATATGCCGTATGGTTTTACGGCAGGGCTTCGATTACATACGTGCACTTATGCGCGTATGATGATCGGGCAGGTAATACTAGTGTGCTTTAGTTTAAGCCGGATCCTAGTATTATATTGATGGATTATTTTCGTCTCTTTGTATTCGTGTTCTTCGGAATGCGGATGCGGGTATGTATATATGTATGAGGGGCGTTCTCGTAATTACTCGGGAAAGCTTATAGAAGGATGCCTCATTAGGGTTTCATTTCCTTTACGGAATTAAACAAATATGAGGTGGAGGAAATGAGGTGTCATTGGACAAAAGATCAAGCATGACTCACCATGAGATATATTCAAGCATGCTAGATATTTGTTGAGATATTTATCTCCTCAATTATTTAGATGCTTGATTATTCTCACTTGGGCCAAGCCTTTTTCTTTAGTTGATTTTCCCCTCTCTCATTTTCCTCAAGTGTTCTTCTTCTTCATAAAACCCTAGACCTCTCATGAGTTGAGAAACCTATGGTTCCAAGAGACAAAGTATTCCATCTTCACTCACTACATCATCTAGGCCATCTAGTCTGACAAGCTACTTGCCCTAGTTACCTCGGAGTTGAGGTTGGAGCTCGGACTATAGACTCTCGGGTGGATCGTCTTTGACTCGAGGAAGCCGACGAGGAAGCCAAGATCCGTAACGATCCTTGGAGCCTACGATGAAGAGGAGGACAGCGATTAAAAGACCGGAAGGACTTGGTTTCATGTTGTATAACTTTCATCCGAGTAGTTAAACCTCATACAGTATTTTGTTAGGTAGGGTTTATCATCAATCCTAGAGTTTAAGTCCGTGTTGCGAGCTTTGAAAAATCGTTTTTTGCAAATTCCGCCTCCCCGCGGACACGTGGGGTGCGCAACATGGACTTACAGTGGTATCAGAGCCTACTAAACCATAGCTAACAGTTTAGACAAAGTTTAAAACTAAGAAACCGAAATAACTCCGAAACACGAAACAAGAAATCCAAGTTTCTGTCAATTTTTCAGGAGGCTCTAAATTTTTTTTAAGCAATTGCAGAGTGCTCTACTTGTTGTAAGATGAACGTAGAACAAAAACGATGCTATTTCACTGTAGTGTGGCCGTCCAAACTCTCAAAAATCCCGGCCTCACCCGTTTTCTTATGGTGAAATTTCTTGAGTTTTGTTCTGTGTTCAGGTTGCTTGGATTTAGGGTTTCAGGTGTTGTTTGTTTTTGCCAATTTTGGATATACTGTTATCTTTTTCCGTGGCAATAAAGAGTGTTTTGAAGTCGCAGTTTTAACGTCATTTAACAAGTTTCAAGTTGTGATAGAAACGTCGACTAATTGCCATACGTCGATTAATCGGGGTTGCACATATCTATATTGTTGTTCTTGTGGTTTGTGTATATGAACTTATTGGATCATCATGGATGAATAGCAGGGGAATGTGAGATGAGGGTTTTTCATTCGTTCATTCGATGTAATATTGTAAAGTGATGTAATATTATTTTGCGGGGCACATCCGGGTTGAGACTGTAGCCACCGTTGTATATTATTTGTTTTACTGTTTTCTGCTCTTAGGATAGACCCAAGATGGGGTGCACAAACTACCGGGTATTTTGAAGTGCCAAGTGGCCTACTCACTTTGATGAGGGAGGTTGCTTCACTTCGGGTATTTGGCGGGTAGTTTTCCGCACCCGTAGGGGTCTGGGGTGGGGTCTGGCTATTCATCACGGCCGTGGAATCCGTCTTTCGTTACAGGCTTGAACGAAACGCGGAATTCCTAGTATGACCGATAAGTTCATCAATGATCTGGAATGCCTATTATTGCGTGAGACGAATGTGTGTGTGTGTGTGTGTGTGTGTGTGTGTGTGTGTGTGTGTGTATGATATCTAGTAGACGTTTCTTATGTTTTGCATCCGCGCTAGTCTAGCCCCCGCTCTGGCGTTAGTTAAGTAACCTAACGGTGTTAGACGGGGCCCAGTGGCGAATGCAGATGGCATAAGCGTACGTTATATTTTCGTTTCTTTCTGTGATGATAGGTGTAAATGATGGGACTGCAATACATTAATACAAATCAAATAAACCAAAATTGAATCGTCGGAACAATTTTAAAACTACTCGGTTTTTTCAAAACGGCAGACTTTTAAATGCGGAGCTTAAACCACTCCTTTTAAAAGCTATCAGATTCTTTCGATTATATCAAGTTCACTGCGTTCACGGTTTCGCCAAAACCAGCTGTAGCCCTCCTTCATTTCATATGAATATTCAATAGTATTCAAGCTATGTTTGTTGACCTTCGTCAAGGCATAGTGATTGGTAGTTGTTGGGTGTTCATATGTAGCATAGATAGATGCGTTGGTTTGGGACAGTCGTATTACCTTGTTGACCTTCGTCAAGGGTATATACGGGTGGGTTCAAATTAACCTGGACAATGATTGGTAGAACTTGACATGTGACTTATAATTTGTTGACCTTCGTCAAGGTCATAAGAGCATGGGGCAAAAATCCACATCGGGGGTTTCTAAAGAAACAGAAACTTGCTAGTGCTGCATACTGATTGTCAGAGATTTTCTGTGTTTAAATTTACTGCAATCAAGACGGTGTCGCTTGGTAGCTAGCCGGTTGAGTACGATTCGATCCGCAGGGAGAAGGAATCATTTTCTTTATGTTATAACGAGTTAAGTCCAATTAAGTTGGTAGGTTTTGTTTTAAGATCTAAGAATGAGAATAAATTGATATAAAGGCTTGCTAGGGTTAGGATTAGGTTAGTTCGAAATAGGGATTCTTCTTACTTCTTTCAATGCCCTAGTTAAAAATATAGGTGTTAGGGTAATAGTCAATAATGGGGATTAGCACGACTAGGAAGAAACTTAGTTTCTTCCTTTTGGTCCTTGTCCGTCCGTTCTTAGCTCTTAGCCCTAACCTCCGGTTAATTCAACCACAACCGGTCTAACTAGGAAATCACCGCTATCATGTAAGATAGGGTGCCGTAGTGAGCGGATTATGGTCGATTTAAAGAGAGTCCTTAATTAAAATTATTTGGGCAAAGAAATGAGTGAGAGAGATTTCCTTCTCTCAAACATTCCCTCTCCTATCCCTAACAAGTGAGGAATTACTCACTCATTAGGAAGATAACAATAGAATTCATTTTTTTATAATAGATGAACTAAATTGCAGATAATAAAAGAACAGATAAAAAATTGCAGGAATTAAAATTCAGATAAAAAGAATGCGAGATAAAAAAAAATAAAACTTATTTTATTGATGACCTCTCAACAATGCATTACAATTGGAATTTAAATTTAGATCTAAGAATGAAAAAGAGGCATCTAAGAAAGGCACCCTGAAAGAGGCAAACCAAGAAAAGCCTTGAGCTCTCCTATTTATAGATAGGAAAAACCCTAGGTTTACATTCTGATCCATACATGAAATTACAAAACAACCCCAAAAACCGAGTCAAAGCACCGACACCCCACCGACACGTGCAGAGCACGGCCGCAGAACCGTGGCATATGTGCCTGTTTAGCCGCGGTTCCGCGGCCATTTGATGATCTTGATGGTTCATTTTTCCAGGGTTTCTTCATGTTATTTTTGTCTTCTGTTTGGCACACTTGGTTTCTCGAAAACTCTTTAGTTCTCTTCCAGATATTCAACAGTGGACTTTTGCCTTGAGCTCCGCGTTTGAAGTCTTGGATCTTGTGTTGTCCTTGTGCTTTGTGCATTGAAATGCTTAATGATTTTCCATTTGTTCCTTGAACTGGTATGCAGCATTAAACGGATAGTGTGCGGACCCACCGTTGCCGGTCCCAAGTCCGGATGAGAAAGGGAGAGGGTTGTGGTAGGCTTGTGACAGCCAACGGAAAACTTTGTCACATTCTATGACATGAACCAATACAAGAATATCGTTGGGGCGTCCCCTACTCAGCGACGCGCTACATCGGATCCCGGGTGTAGTGTTAAATATGCAAGGGCTTGGTCGTCGTCCAGATGCGGCGCGCTACATCGGACCCCGGGTGTAGTGACAAATAAGCAAGGGTCGTCGTCCAGAGACGGCGCGCTACATCGGACCCCGGATGTAGTGACAAATAAGCAAGGGTCGTCGTCTACAGACGGCGCGCTACATCGGACCCCGGGTGTAGTGACAAATAAGCAAGGGTCGTCGTCCAGAGACGGCGCGCTACATCGGACCCCGGGTGTAGTGACAAATAAGCAAGGGTTTCATAGGATCCGTCTAGCTTCCTGGAACATAGGTTCCCTTACGGGTAGACTAATAGAATTAGTGGAGGTGATGATTAGGAGGAGAGTTGGTATTATGTGTTTGCAAGAAACTAAGTGAGTAGGTGAAAAGAGTAGAGTCATAGAGGCTTGGGGTTATAAGCTTTGGTATACGGGTAGAGATAAAAATCGTAATGGGGTAGGTATAATCATAGATAGACGGTTGCTTGAGGATGTAGTTGAGATTAGGAGAAAAGGTGATAGAATTTTACTGGTTAAGCTTATTCTAGGTGGAGAGATCTTTAATGTTATTAGTGCTTATGCACCACAGATAGGTCTTGATGACGCTAGTAAGCGTCTATTCTGGGAGGATTTAGACGAGGTGGTGCAAAGTATACCTAGTGGAGAGAAGTTATTTATTGGTGGTGATCTTAATGGACATGTAGGTACTAGTCGTAGTGGGTTTGATACTATCCATGGAGGTTTTGGTTTCGGACAAAGGAATGAAGTAGGTGACTCGATTCTAGATTTCGCTTTATCTTATGACTTGATCTTAGCAAACACCTGGTTTAGGAAAAGAGAGTCCCACCTTATCACTTTTAGGAGCGGATCAAATGCTAGTCAAATAGACTTTTTTCTGACGAGAAGAATAGATAGAGGTTGTTGTATCGACTGTAAAGTAGTGCCAGGTGAGAGTGTAACTACTCAACATAGACTTTTAGTTCTAGATTTTCGATTTAGAAGAGAACCTAAGAAGATTAGACGTAAGGTAGAGCCTAAAATTAAATGGTGGCGATTGAAAGAAGGTAATCAAAAGGCTTTTATAGATCGTGTAGTACAAGAAGCGGATTGGAAGTCGGAAGATGATCCAGACAAAACATGGAACAAAATGGCTAGTTGTATCAAGAAAGTAGCTAGAGATCTACTTGGTGAGTCGAGAGGTGGTGCTCCACCATCTAAGGACATATCATGGTGGAATGAAGATGTAAAAGCTGCTATTAAAATTGAAAGGGATTCTTATAAAGATTTGAAGAAAAGTAGAGATGTGGAGAGATTTGAGAAGTACAAAATGGCTAAAAAGGAAGTTAAGAAAGCTGTTCGGGAAGCTAAATCTAAGGTCTACAAGGAGGTGTACGAGAAATTAGACACTAAAGAGGCTGCAAATGATATATACCGGATTGCTCGAATGCGGGAAAGGAAGACTAGAGACTTATGTGCGGTGAAGTGTGTCAAAAATGAAAATCAGAAGGTTTTAGTTCGAGATGAGGATATCAAGGAAAGATGGAGAGATTATTTTGACAAATTGTTCAATGAGAGCTTTACTAAGAATTTGGATGGACTTGTCATTCAATCTCAAGATATAAATCGTGATTTCATGCGTAAAATAAGACTTACTGAGGTTAAAGAAGCTTTGAACAGAATGGGTTTAAGAAAAGCGGTTGGTCCTGACGGGATTCCTATCGAGATTTGGAGATGCCTAGGCGAAATAGGCGTTAAATGGCTGACAGATTTGTTTAATAAGATTTGGCAGACAAAAAAGATGCCAAATGAATGGAGGAAAAGTATTCTTGTACCTATCTACAAGAATAAGGGTGACATTCAAAGTTGCTCAAACTACCGTGGAATAAAACTAATGTGTCACACCATGAAACTTTGGGAGAGGGTGATTGAACACAGGCTAAGGAAGGATATTAAGATAACAGAGAACCAATTTGGGTTCATGCCTGGACGATCGACGACAGAGGCGATTCATTTGCTTCGTCAACTTGTCGAGCGCTTTCGAGAGAGGAGAAGAGATTTGCATATGATATTTATTGATTTAGAAAAAGCGTACGACAAGGTACCTAGAGAGGTATTATGGGGGACAATGATGAAAAAGGGGGTCCCCGTCAAGTATATTGACATAATCAAGGATATGTACGACGGAGTAGTGGCAAATGTCAGAACTTGCGGTGGCTTAACAAGTGATTTTCCGATTACTATTGGTTTACATCAAGGATCTGCATTAAGTCCTTTTCTGTTTACCATCGTGATGGATGAGCTTACTAGAACTATCCAAGATGAAGTCCCTTGGTGTATGCTATTCGCTGATGATATTGTTCTAGTAAATGAGACGAAAGCAGGGGTTAATGCCAAATTGGAATTATGGAGACAAACATTGGAATCTCGGGGATTCAGATTGAGCAGGTCCAAGACAGCATATATGCACTGCAAATTTAGTAGCCAGAGAAATCAAAACCATATTGGTATAACATTGGAAGGTCAAGAGATATCACCGAGCGACCAGTTTAGATATCTAGGTTCCATCATCCAAAGGAATGGGGAGATCGATAGTGATGTTAATCAAAGGATCCAAGCTGGTTGGTTGAAATGGAGGAGTGCAACAGGGATTTTGTGTGATCGTAACTTTCCGTTAAAATTGAAAGGGAAGTTTTATCGGAGCGCTATTCGGCCTGCCTTATTATATGGTACAGAATGCTGGTCTCCTAAGAAGCATCATACACAGAAGATGCACGTAGCTGAGATGCGCATGCTTCGTTGGATGTGCGGTAACACTAGAAAAGACAAGGTGCGAAATGAGGATATTCGTGCAAAAGTTGGTGTAGCACCCGTGGAGGAGAAGATGCGGGAAAACCGGCTTAGATGGTTTGGTCATGTGCGACGCAGACCTATGGAAGCACCGGTTCGACGAATAGATACTCTCGATATGGGTAATGGTAAAAGAGCAAAAGGGAGACCGAAGAAAACATGGATGGAGGTGATACGAAACGATATGGTTGCCAAAGGACTCAATGAAAGTATATTGTTCGATAGAAGTGAGTGGAGACAGAGGATTCATGTGTTGGACCCGGCGTGATTCTCATGTTGGTTCATGTAGCCTACCCCTTATACTTGGGATAAAAGGCTCAGTTGTTGTTGTTGTTGTGGATCAAAAGTACCTGTTTATATGCAATGTGATTAAGAATGGGTGGTATAAAAATGCAAAAATCTGATATGAACAAATACCCCAAACTTATCTTTTGCTCATCCCGAGCAAAGCCAATATTATTCTTGAAAAACCTAGCCTCACTTTCGCAGGGAACGCAATTGCACTGAGCTCGTGCAACAAGCCATTAAATCTCTAGGTGTCCCTAGTAGGAGGAGTGTTGTCTCCTGAGGGTTTTCAGTAGATACTACCCACAAAAGCCAATCAATTTGGCCGTATACTTTAATTTTTCAATTCAGTATTCTAGCAAGAAAATCTCTTATTTTCAACTTAGAAATCATCAAACCGTATTTTTCACACTTCCTTTTCATTTATCTTAAGATCATATACGTTTTGCAAGTTTATAAAGCTTTCAGCATCTCCTAAGTTTTCCTTCTAAGGCGCAATCTTAACTCAGGAATTTTTATCATCTCTACTGAAGATATAAGCCTTATCTTTTATTCCTATCTCTCCTCCAAACTCCAATCATATACCCCTACGTGTGTGTAATTTTTACCCCTACACTTGGAAATTCAATTCAAACTATCATACTTTTGTCCATCGTCCAAAGTACTTTTAGTTGGTGAATTTTTAGATGAAATTGCTCACACATCCTTCATGCAACCGTTAATACTTCTTGAGACACTAAACGACCCATTACAAAATATGCTTGCGCATTTAGGCATAATTCCTCGTCTTGCAATACCTAAGGCTTAGCAGTGACTCCCAAACCAGTTGGTCTAAGGCACTAGGTGATAAAGCACCATCGCTATAATTTTTTTATTTATGCTGCCTTAAGCAATTACAAAACCAGTGTTCATTTTTTTTATATCTCTTTATTCACCTATTATATTTTTATTTTATTTTCCTTCATATTAAGGATTTTAGACAAGAGCATTTCAAGGTATCCTCTACTATCCCAAGTTTCAAGATGTGTGTGAGTGCGTAAAGTAAAGAATATACTCTCAGAATTTGAACTTAAGATTCAGAATTATTTTTCAGACTTATACTTCAAATAGAGCTTTCAATACTCTTCCCTTATTTCGATTTAACGCAAGAACTGAACTCAAAATCTGCCTATTTCTAAATAAATTACAAGGACGTATATTTTCTATAGTTAAACTTTAAGAAAGGTTGTTTTTTATGGTTTTTAATTTACTACGTTTAGGATCTAGTTTTTCCTAACTAGTCAACCGTCATGTTGAACTTAAGTCAAATATGGCCAAAATTGAACTTTTCAATTTTTATAATTTTTAAATTTTTTTATTTTTATGGATTTTAAAATAAGGATGCAAATGCAAAAAAAATACACATGAATGCGAAGGTAGTAAGCTTACCGAGCATACCCCCAAACTTAAACTTGACAGTGCCCCCACTATCAGGCTACACCAAGAGGATCAAAATTGTCAGCACTCCCCTGTTTGTTTATTTGTTATTAAAAAAATATATTATTAACAGAAAAAGAAAAAAATATATATATACACAAAAAGGTCCCCCCCCTAAACTTAAGTGAAACAGTGTTTCCACTGTTTAAGCGTTAAAGTTCAGAGTTAGGGAGGAGAAAAACACAGTATCAAGTTATACAAGACCTTACACAGGCCAAAGGTTAGTACCAACCATTCAAAAAATTTTATCGTTATAAAGCGGTGGTTGGTGAAAGAACATGTTGTATAGAGTCAGAAAGAAATGAGGTAAAGATAAGTGGTGTAATGGAAAAATTTTACGTCTCGATTTGTAGAGATGAAACAATAATGGTGAACGGAAATGAGAATGTGGATGATTAGGAATGGGAAGAATGGTCACATTCTCGTATGGGATAAGAAGAAATGGTGGTGGTTCGACTTCTTCAGGTAGAGGTTGATTAATCACAAAATCCGTGCCGTTTAAGAATGCGAGTTCGTCGGCGAAAATATCTTCGAAACTTTCATCGATGGTCCGATTAAACGTTTTAATGTCAATAAGTGTCGCGCCAGAATTCAACACACTTGATTTTTCAAAAATTACGGAGGTAGGAGACTCGTAAAGCTCATCTACCTTATTCTTAAAAGAGTCTAATCAAGTTGTTTTTCTAGAATTATCGAACTCAAAATATCGGATTGTGATTCATTAACACTCTCTATCATTAAAGTAAGATTAGAAGAAGAACCAGAGAAAGTGGGAGAAAGAAGTTGAATATGAATTTGAGGGTGGAGATGGAGTGTATAAATTAGCACAATTTGTAATGACCGATGTGTAAAAAGCGATTATGCTAATATATCAACCCACTGAGAAATGAGGTCAAATCCCTCAAGATTCGTTAGAAAACATGGGTATGTCGAACTTGGTAAACCAGACATTGAAAATGGAAGTGTAACGGTTTCTTGCAAGGTCGGAGCGAGGATGGAGGGAAGTGATTGAGGAAGGGTATCGGTTAAAGGTTCAGGAGGGTGTGCGCAGTCAATGAAAGGGATAGAATGAATTAGAAAATCCGACTCCTCAAGTAAAACTGCTTCATCCTCAATAATTTCCTCAATACTCTCCTCAAAATTTAGCTTATTTATGCAATTCTCATCAAAATCAAGACGCATATGAAGTTCAGGAGAAACATTTAATGACTCGGGATGATGAATTGGAGAGAAAAATTCAGTCAAATCTGCGGGTTCATCATCCAAAATATTCCCAGCGTCAATATCCTTAATCAAGTGAAAATCAATTTTTTTAGACACCTCATCAAAAGCATGGATATTAATCAATTCAGGTTCTAGAGTGGAGGTATAGAGGTCAAAGGGATTGGTGATGGTTTCACTCGAAAGGGACCCTTCACAATCAGGTAAATCAAACACTACAAAGTCGCACAACTAATTAAACGTTTTATCTTCAACTGGTGAATCATTTGGAACCCTTGATAGACATTCAAAACTGGAGTTGTAGGATTCAATTGGGGATAGGTAGGTTTGATTTGGAAGGATGTACAGCTCACTCTCACCACTCAAATTCTCAATCTGTCTAACCGCCTCATCATACATTGGAAAATTTGTAGCTAGTTGGAAACCAGCTAGCGGGTCACTAGGTTGTATGAGGGTGGCCATGGACGCATTCAAATCCATCATCTGTTGGCATAACGCTACCCTAAAGTCTTCCAACGCCTGTTCCAAACTAGACATGGGTTGTGAAGGAGTTTCAGTAAAAAATTCAAAGTTGTTTGGATACTGAAAACTCCCAAATGGCTGTGTAGAAGCAATGTCCAGGGAAGGTGTAAAAGTTGGGTAGGATGGATAGGAATAGAATGGTTGGACAGAGGTAGGATCAACATTTGGATAAGAAGATAAATGGAATTATTGATCCAAAGAATTCGCAGTGGTGAAAGATCGGTTACGAGATTGTTCAATATGTTCAACAATAGACATGGGTTTCGGAGTTACAACAGGACTCGAAAAAAGAGTATCAACGTAAGAAGGTGGTGAAGGTTGAAATGGTTGATACAAGATGGATTGCGGATTCCAATTGGTTGTCCTAGAGGCGTCTATCCGATCTTTCAAAGAAATTTTGGGCATGGAGGGATCGTTCGAAATTCGACCAAAACAAGAACCGTAGGAAGTAATGTCTGGTTGTGGGTAGCAAAGTTCGGCAAGAGTTTTGCGAGGTCGAGTACCCATGATGTAACGAGCTCAGTGCAATTGCGTTCCCTGTGAAAGTACGGTTAGGATTCTTTTTTGTGAATAATTGGTTTTGCTCGGGACGAGCAAAAATTAAGTTTGGGGGTATTTGTTCACACCAGAATATTGCTTTTACTACCGCTCATTCTTATGCTCGTTTGCCTATCGGTAGGTACTCTTGAGCCGTGTTTGCTAGTTAATTGCAGGATACAGGTTCTCAGCTCTAAACAGTGAAATTCATGGAAAAGCGCGACAAATTCCGGATTACTGCCAACCACAGATAAAACACGGGTCTCCGCTCTCTATCCGTATGTTGCCGCACACCAGTTTAAGGGACAAAATGGCAAATCGATGTCATTTTCATGCACAAAGCTCAATGTCAACACAAGATCCAACATATCAACGCGGAGCTCAAGAAAATCATGGCAAAAGATCCACATCACATCGCCTTTTGATCTGTTGAAATTTTGGAAATATTGTGAAGAGCTTCTGAGAAACAACATATACCACACTGAAGAGTACTGAAAACCAGGGAAACCCACCAAATTGTATGATCTAACTCTCCTAAATGGCCGCAGATCCGCGGCATAAGCGCGCTTAGGCCGCGGAACCGCGGCCATATTGACTCGTCAGATGAAAATATTTCAGGGGTAGTTGGGTCTTTTCATGAAGGGTCAGAATTTGGCCCTAGGGTTTCAGCACGCAGCCTATAAATAGCCCAGAACTTGCCAAGCCATGGGATCAATTCTTATGCCCACTTTTTGTTAGTTTTTAGTTTAACTTCTTCTTCTTCATCATCTTTCCTCCATTAAATTGTTGTGAGAGTTTTTGAGTGGATGTTAAATGAAGATGAGGGTTATTTTGTATCATTCTTTTGCTTAGCTTCCCCCTTGAGCTCTCTATCTTAACTTGATCTTGCAACCTCTTAAGTGAGCTTGCAAGTTTAAGCTTTGGTCATTGATCTCAAGGGTTTGTATCATTTTGGAATCATTAGTATTCTCTCTTTTGAGCTTCATTCTCCATGAGTTCTTTGCCTTTTCTTGATCTTGCAGCCTCTTAATTGAGCTTGCAAGTTTAAGATTTGGTTATTGAACCCATGTCTTGTTTTGGGTTCTATGGTTCCTAATTTCATTTCTTGCTCATTTACTTTCATGCACTTAAATTCCATGCACTTTTAATTACTTGCTTGTAATCTTTTCTTTTCTTTATTTATCTTTTCTTTTGCTCTTTTTGGTTCGTTTTGTGAATGGTTGTAATATGTTCTTGTTAAGAATAAATACAATATTGTAAGTTAAGGTTTCATTCCTCATTTTCTTTTCCCGTTATTTTCCTTTGAACTCCGCCCAAACGTTACGCAAGTGCTCCGTTAGGCACCCTACCCTACCAAGGTAACGGTGATTCCTAACCGCGACCGGTTGCGTTCGGTTTGGCCGGAGGCGAAAGTAAGAGACAAGAACGGAAGGACAAGGGTAAATAAGCCGGATTCCACGAATACCGTGCTTAAATCCCCTAATCTACGTTATTGCCGATTGCTCTAGCTTCAATTGGTCAAGACTCGGCTCAAAAGTTTTGAGTGCGGATTTCCTTAGCTTACACTTTCGTATCTTTTTCTTAACAACTTTATACTTGCATATAACACTTATGATAGAATTGAACAAACATATACACATTCTTTATTGACTTGTCTAAGACTCGAACGGACATACAACCATCTCCTTGTGGATCGACCCGTGCTCAACCGGCTAGCTGCATAGCGACACCGTCCTGATCGCGGTTATAACTTTAGAACTTTGAACATCCGACACGCCAAAAGCATGCGATCAAATGGCGCCGCTGCCGGGGAGACGGTAACGTATTTTCTTTCTTGTTATTCGGGTTAATATTCCTTTTGTATATATTTATAAATAAAAAAATAAAATCTTTTTGTCATTTTTGATAATTTTTGTGAGCAAGTGTGCAGGCTAATCTGGAGCAAGTACAGTAATCCAAAAAGAAAACAGAGGTTTTTATTTTGGAGAAGAGAAGAAGTGGAGTTCGTTGACCAAAGACAAATCCCCAAGTCAACATTTTGACCGCGGAACCGCGGTCAAAAGGTGCCTTGAGCGGCGGTTCCGCGGTCCCATTGAGGCCTCTGTGCCCAATTTTTTCTCCATCCCTTTTTCTTTTCTTTTATCTTCTCTGTGAATTCCACCATACTGTATTTTCTGCAGATTTTTGCGGATTTGTGAACTGTGATTGTGGGGAGCAAAGTGTACGTTCAAGGCTAAGGTGATTGCAAAGTACAGTGCCAACGATCCGGGTAGTTTGACCTGCGCAAGCAAACTTTTCAAGCTTACCGGATTTGATTCAACGGGGGTTTTCCAAACCCGAAAACTTAACGGTACGTACTTTACTAACACCTTCTTCTCAAATCCGACGCATCCACTATAATATCTTTGCAGGATTCTTTGCAAGTCGCTACCAAACACAAAAAAATTGACTAACCCGTATTTGTTGCAGTGTCGTGCTTAATATAAAAAACGATTGTTTGATTCTTTATAGAATTTTTATTAATACGTTAATACGGACTTAAGGGCAAGCGAACCCCACAATATACGGTAAAGGATTTCATCACCTTTTCCGTGGCCCATAAATCACGAACTTGAGCATAACGTTTACCCGCACAAATTTTAAAAGAAATTAGACTTTAAGCCTTAAGGACTCCGCGCTCACTAGGAGAAGTTAACTGTGTTTAGAATACCGCTTAACGGTATATTGTTTACGGGGTGTCTACAAAAGTGTTCACGGCGAAACCGCCAAAAGAGAAAGGGTTATTTAATTAAGGACCTTCGTGAAAGCGTCGGAAAACCTCCCATTATCTCTGCACTTACCTGGCCTCGTGATCAGTATATCTTGAGCTCGTTTCTCGACACAGTTTTACTTCGACAATCAAGTTCTTGAGCAGGTCTAGTTGACCTAGGTGAACCCTAGACCGATTAGGTGTGTGGTATTTTTGTGTCGTGATTGGTTTTTTTTGGTCCAGATTCTTTTTATGTGTATATTTCATTCTTTTGTTAATAACTAACTAAAAAAATCACATTCTTTTTCCCCTCCTTTTTTCTGCCTTTCTTTCTTTCTCTCTCCATATCATGGGTACCCCGCCTCGCAAAACTCTTGCCAAACTTTGGTACCCACAACCAGACATTACTTCTTACGGTTCTTGCTTTGGCCGAATGTCGAACGATCCCTCCATGCCCAAAATCTCTTTGAAAGATCGGATAGACGCGTCTAGGACAAACACTTGCCCTCCGCAATCCACTTTGTATCAACCTTTTCAACCTCCCCCACCCTCTTATGTTGATACTCCTTTTGCAAGTCGTCCTTTGTCCGTCGCTGAACATATTGAACAATCTTGTAGCCGATCTTTCACTCCTTTCACCACTACAGATTCTTGGGATCAACAATTCCATTCACCTTCTTATCCAAATGTTGATCCTGCTCCTGTCCAGCCATTCAATTCCTACCAGTCCTACCCGACTTTTGCACCTTCCCTAGACATTTCTTCTGAACCGCCATTTGGGAGTTTTCAGTATCCAAACAACTTTGAATCTTTTACTGAAACCCCTTCACAACCCATGTCTAGTCTGGAACAGTCTTTGGAAGACTTTAGGGTAGCATCGTACCAACAGATGATGGATTTGAATGCGTCCATGGCCGCCCTCATACAACCTAGTGACCCGGTAGCTAGTTTTCAACTAGCTCCAAATTTTCCAATGTATGAAGAGGCGGTATGACAGGTTGAGAATTTGAGTGGAGAGAGTGAGATGTACCCCCTTCCGAATCAAGCCTACCCATTTCAACTTGAATCCCACAACTCCGATTTTGAATGTCTATCTAGTGTTCCAAACGATTCATTGATTAAAGATAAAACAGATAATGAGCTGTGTGACTTTGTAGTGTTTGATTTGCCCGATTGTGAAGGGTCCTTTTCGAGTGAAAACACACCCAATCCTTTTGACTTCTACACCTCCACTCTAGAACATGAATTGATTAATATCCATGCTTTTGTTGAGGTGTCTGAGAACATTGATTTTCACTTGATTGAGGATATTGACGCCGGGAATATTTTGGATGATGAACCTGTAGATTTGGCAGAGTTTTTCTCTCCAATTCATCATCCCGAGTCATTAACTGTTTGTAACGTTTTGAAAATCGTTTCGGTGAAGTTTCGAAAAAACGGTAAAATAAGGAGGTTTCCTGTAAAAAGTCAAAATGCAAATATCTTTATTATAAATTAAATATAAATATTCTAGCTATGTAATTGCTAGTATTAGGTGTTTATTGAGCCACTGCTGAAATTTCAAATTTTCTGAAAATTTTTCCGAAATTAATTATTTTAATATTATTTTAAGCCGGTAAGAAAATACATTAAATTAGCGATAAATACAAATTGAAATGGGCTAATTTTAATCTTTAAAATCATGTTAATTAAAATCTAGTTGTAATATAATTTTTTTAGTATTTTATTTCAAGTTTTAATTGATTTATTTTATGGAAAATAAAAATATAGTTATTTTGAACAAAAACTTGCAAATATGGTATTGTGGGGGGTCTTTTTGCATAGAATTTTTTTGTAAAGTCTCTCACACTCACCCTCACTCCCCTTGGCCGGCCACACACTATTGTAGCAGCCCAAGAATTTTATTTCCCTCTTTTTGACCTTAAATCATGTGAGAAATGGGTTAAAATAAGGTTTTTATATATAGTAAAGTAGGTGGGGGTATTATGGTAATTTAGGAGGGGCTTTGACTTGGATTCTTTTCCACAACTCTCCCCACTCCCTCCTCAGCCGAAATTCCTGCAATAAACAGCCCCAAAATTTCCCCTCTCATTTTTCTTCTAAACTCATCAAAATTCCATTTAAACTTCACAATTTCAAGCCTATCCTTCATCCATTCTTCTTAACCTTTCTTGCATGGATTTTGGATGCTAGGAGGCCATCTTTGGAGTCAAAATTTCTTGCTAGATCTCTAGATCTAGAGGTATAATTCTTACCCATTTAAATTCTTATGGTTAGATTTCTTTAAATGAGTTGTTTTAGTGTTAATATTGGTGCTATTTTCATCTAGGATCTTCAAGAGAATGGTTTGAGTTAAACTAGGGTTTTTAGCACACCATTATTAAGTTAATTATTCTATTTTGCTATCTAGTGTTTTATACAAACCAAATCTAAGAGTTTAACTTGCTTTTTGGGCTTCAAATTAGTGCTAATTTAGTGTTTCATGTATAGTTTGGGTTGGATTTTGTTAGTTATAAAATTCATGAAAGGGTTTGAATGCAAGTTAGGGTTTTGAGAAATTGGTATATGGTTGTGTAATGTATTAGACTCTTATGGCTTGTTAAAACAAAGTTAGTAGCTAGTTGTTAATTGTTCGTTTAAAAATTATGATAATTACGCTAATTTGCTAACTAGCTATTTAAAATTGGTTAAATAATTGGGTTAAAAATGTAATTATGTTTTTATGACATCATTAACATTATTATGAGTGGTTTAATATCTTAGGTTATGCGAAACCAAGCTTAATTGTTGAATTGTGAATTTTGCTTTAAAAGGTGTTAAAAATTGATATTTTTGCAAACTAGGATTTTGGAATTTATGCAAATTGATGAGAATAGATTATAGGAATGGTTTATATGACTTTGTTATGATATTTAGTGAATATTGTGGATGCTAGGTTCGTTTATATATCGAGTTTTGTACTAAAACGGTGATTTGTGCTTGCTAGATTTTCGGAAAAATGACTTTTTAAGTGAAATTGGGGTTTTTATGAATTTTAAGCTATTTTATATTATAATTAGTGCTTGTAATTGTACAAATGAGTGTGTTGGGAGTTTTCTCGATGGTTTGGCGTTTGTACGCCGACGTCGAGGGTTTTTGGGTCGATTTGCGAAAGCAACCATAGATTTTGACCTGTGTGGGATTCGTGCGTCGTTTTGGTCATGAGTCGGATTTTAATGAGGTATGGTGCGTTATGATATGTAGGTACCCCATGTGGACTTCGAGACGACAAGCAAGCGCGTGACGACGTCGGCACCGGCGAACGAGGACCAGGTGAGTAGATTTATATCTACGGGGAGAAGTCGGGTGGATGGCCTATAGCACCCCCGCAGTCCGTGGTGGTGTATACGGATGCGTATACACACCAACAATTTATTATATGTTATTTGGGATTAATAACGATATTTAGGATGGATATTGGTGTGTTGGATTATTTTAGTGTTGCGAACCCTAGGGTAGTGTTGCACTACACATACACACCTACATACTTGCATACATTCCTATTTTTATGTGCTCATAGGATTCTTTATAGTTATGTGATCACATGGGTATGGGACTATGTGTTCACATACGGATTTGAGGATGATATTTGGGATTGAGCTGAGTCGATGAGATTTTTTTTGTGGTTGTGATATCGGTGGTATGGCAGGATTCGTACTTAAGGTACGCCCTGGTGTTATAGCGGATCTTGGGGCAGCGATACGGGTGAATAGTGTTATAAATAAAATGGTCGACATGTGATCGTGATATGAGGCATGATATGCTAGGATATTGATATTAGGCCGTATCGGGCGATGTATACCCTTGATGATGCTATGTGCTGACGGTATCGGTTTGTACGAGATTGTCGATCTGTAGTCAGATCATGAGTATATTGAGGATATTAGTATTGTACTAGACATAGGTCAGTACCCTAGACTATGATCTTGAATAAAGAGGATATCAGAGAAATGGTGTGAGGAATATGATATTGACCCGTACCCAGATTTGGGGTTGCCGTACGACAGATTTACGTACGAGCTATATCTTGATGATTGATCCGCACTCTTGACTTGGGATGGCTGATTGTAGATATGGTATCGGATATGATATTATTGAGGCGGGATCACCGACTAATATATATACAGGTATGTATATGGATCGACTCAGATGTTAGGCGGTTTCCTTACCTGTAGTCCAGCTTGTTAGCTTAGCCCTTTAGTTTAGTTTAGTTGTTAGATTAGATTCGATTCTTACCTATTTCAAAAACTAACGAATCGTGGGTATTTTAAAAGACAGCCCAAGGGATCCTACGGATATTTCAAAAGACGTATCTTTTCATAAAAACACCGTAGCCCCTATTTTCAAAACCCCATGATTCGTGTTATTTCAAAAGGCACCATTTGTAGGACTTATATTAGATTAATGCAGGTTAGTTACAGTTGCGTCTATTATTCAGCTCCCACTTATTATTGTGGTTCGCTTCGCATCGCATACTTATGTTATAATTTCTTATTACAATGTTGATATCATATTGTTAGGACACCAGCACCATTACCGATGATGCGTATGTACCACGTACACTTACTTGCCGGCTCACACACATCTTCATCGGTAATTGCCATGTCACGTACACCTTAGAAAATATTATTGCTTAACTTAGCTTGTTAGTTAGTAATTTGACATGATATTAGTGTGCCTGCCTTATATGCCAGCTTAACATTGTAGTTATTACTTGTCACTTCATGCATGCTGTTATTCATTGTTATGCCTATATTCATGGTTTTTATATGCTATTGATGATTTGGATTCGGATTTCCATGAAATTTTCTGGATTTGGGGGGAAAACCGCAAAACTTATATAAACTGATTTCTCTCTTTTTAAATAAAAAGTGCGGTTTTTCCCATAATGTATGAGTCGTCCACCATGAGTTTGCTGATGGATTTCGAGACCCGATTCGAGAAGACGGATGAACCGTTTCGGGTACATGGTGGACCCGATAAGGTACCCCGGGACAAGAAGCGCGTGATGATGACGATGTGAGCCTGGCAGGGGAGCACTACCTACCGGTGATTTTACCCGACGCGTCGGATATCCGGAGGATACCGTCGTGGTCTTGAGATGGATGGTAGGGGCCGGTCTGGACTGACGGCAACCTAGATATTGTGATTGAGACATTGAGATTTCGAGATATTGAGGTACAGAGACTGTGATACAGAGATATCGAGATATTGGGATTACGTTTTGTGCCGATGCTAGGCATTGTTTTATGCTGATTTTATTATGATACCTCATATTAAAAATACAAAGGAAATCTCACTAAATTATGAAAACGGTTCTTCATTTACATGTATTCTGTTTTCATGCATTCATACTTCATTCATATGATATATTGCTACTTGAGACACCGACACGGGCACATGAGATTACACTCGGATTAGATATTTACCCTAGCCTTGTTATAGGCTACGTGTTATTCCTATATTTGAGGATATATTATGATCATTGACCTAGGTTGCGTTATTTATGCGATTTATGTGCGTAGATATTTTTCTATTCACGAGTTGGCAACTCACCCCCGTTGTGCCCCAGTTTCTTGCAGGTTTGCCGTACAGGTTTCTATACGGCTTGCGGGCATAGTTTCCTTCTGATGATTTGCTAGTAGGTGGGTTTACTTGTATCGTACCCCCATTTTATATCTTGTATATTATTATTCTGTTGTATCTAGAAGTTCCATCAACCAAACATGTATTTATTTGAGATAGAGACCAGTGATGTTTATTCTTTCGACCTTAGAGTCGCGCGTTGTATTTTTGTGGTTTTCTTGTGGTTTTTGAGTTTCCTTTTGAATTTTGATCCTCGCCCTTGGCGTTGTATATTATATTGCTTGTGTGGTTGTGACCGTCGATTGACGAAGAGCTAGCTCCCGCTTGGGGATGCCTTTTTATTGATTTCGTATACTATTCATGTTGTCTCACATTTGGGGGCCAGTATTTACAAAGGAGACTCTGCCGAAATTTTCGGGAAATTTTTGATGTTTTTAAAACCGCCTAGTTCGGCTTATGCTATTGAAACTACTTGCTTTAAATTGGTTTTTCCTGCACTCTACATCTTTCTTAGTTTGGATTTCTGGGTGTTCGGGTTACTTAGATTACGTACGCCTCGAGACGTTCGTAGTTTAAGTGTCGGTCATGTTCCGTACTTTCGGGTCGTGACACTGTTTTTCCCGAACCCCACATGCGTCTTGATTTTGATGAAATTTGCATGGATAAGCTGAATTTTGGGGAAACTTTTGAGGGTATTTTTGAAGATGAACCAGTTTTAATTGATGAGTCGGATTTTCCAATTCATCATGTTCCTTTCATTGACTGTGTACACCCTCCTGAACCTTTAACCGATAACCTTCCTCAATCACCTACTTCTATCATCGTTCCGACCATGCAAGAAACCGTCTCACTTTCATTTCATATGTCTGGTTTACCGAGTTCGGCGTACCCATGGTTTCTCACGAATCTTGAGGGATTTGACCCCATTTCTCGCCATATTGATATATTAGTACAATCCATCTTTTCACATCGATCATTACAGATTGTACTAATTTATTCAATCCATTTCCACCCTCAAGTTCGTATTCCACTTCTTTCTCCCTTCCGCCATTCTTCCTCTCATATACCGAGACCGTATCCCGCTTCTATCTTCATACGGTCTCGCGTATTCTCCGTCTCTTTTCTCTACGCCTTCTTCTACCAACCTGTACATTATAGCGATAAAATCTTTGAATGGTTGGTGCTCACTTTTGGCCTGTGTAAGGCCTTGTATAGTTTGAAACTGTTTTCTTTCCCCCTAATCCTGAACTTCAACGCTTAACAGTGGAAACACTGTTTTACTTAAGTTTGGGGGGAACCTTTTTGTATATATTTTTTGTTTTCCTTTTTTGTTATGTATATAATTTGTTTTTAGGGAGGCACCGACAATTTTAACCCTCTTGGTGTAGCCTGACAGTGAGAGCACTGTCAAGTTTAAGTTTGGGGGTGTGCTCGGTAAGTGATTGAATGATTTAGCGTGCTTGCGCTTTCTAAAAGATAGATCAAAAATATTTGTAACCGCAATCAAGAACGGCGTCGCTTTGCAGCTAGCCGGTAAGTACGGGTCGGTCCACAGGGATGTTGTGAATTTCCGATTCGCGCTTACGAGTTAATTCCGAAGGGTGTTCGGATTAATTATTAAATCTAAAAACGTAATTAACCTAGGGCAATTATCTAGATCTATTCTTGCTAGGGTTAGGTTTAGAGATGGTTTAGAAATGCAAGTAAATCTCAACGCTTTCTATACCCGGATGAAGATCTATGAGGAGTTATGGTAATTATCAATAAAGGGGATTAGATCCATTCGGGAAGGTGTTCCTTCCTCTAGGTTCTTGTCTTTCCTTTAGAGATCCTTACCCTAACCTCCATGGAAAAAGCGCGCAACCGGGCCTTTATACTACGGTGTCATCGTTACCTCGAGGGGTAGGATGCCGTAGGGCGCGGTGTGCGCGCGTATGCATGGAGTCCTATTGTAAATATTTGGTGGGTAAGAAAGGAATGAGAGATCTCATCTCTCAAAATCCTTCCCCAAAGCTAAACCCTAAACAAGTTCCTAGGGCATGAAATTAAATCTACCTAGGGCAAAGAATTGAAATCTAAACTAGAGCAATTAAATAAAACTACTTACAGATGGCTCTCTCCAAACATCAACGCAGGGTTGTCAGATCTGAATTCATGAAGTGAAAAGAGGCACCGATGCTCTCCAAAAGAATTCTAAAATTTATTAATAAAAGGAGGCATAAGGAATTACAATGATTAGAGTTTCTATTTATAAAGAATAGAAAACCCTAGGGTTACATTTTGATTCTCACATCTGCTATTACAAAAATACCCCTAAGAAAAAAGACCAAGTCAACGAGCCTCTGAATTTTGGTAAAATAATAATTCTCCTTTGGCTTCTTCTGGCCGCGGAACCGCGGCAAAGGCAGGCTTGGGCCGCGGTTCCGCGGCCCAATAATGAGTTCAGAGGATTATATTTTGCTGGGCTGCTTCAGGGTTCTTTGGCTTTTTCATTTCTTTAGTATTTTCTCCATTTGGGCTTTTACATTGGTTCCAGATCTTCAATGAACAATTTGCAATGGATTTTTAACCGTCCGCTTTGTATTCTTGGGCCTTGCATTGCCTTGTTAATTGTGAACTGTCTTTCGATGTAGGCTTGACTAAGATCCTCCTATTTGCTGGTCAAAATACACTTTTTCATCGTCTTTACATTGTTTTAACTGTTTTAGATCCACGAACCTGTAACCTGTAACATGTAGAAGACATGCGTCAAAAGCACCTGTTTATTTATAAAAAGAATAAGAATGGGGAATATAATAATGCAATATTATGATATGAACAAATACCCCCAAACTTATCTTTTGCTCGTCCTCGAGCAAACTTATTTTTATTCACTAAAATCCTAACCGCACTTTCGCAGGGAAACGCGATTGCACTGAGCTCGTGCAACAAGCCGTTAAACCTCTAGGTGTCCCTAGTAGGAGGAGTGTTGTCTCCTGAGGGTTTTCAGCGGATACTACCCACAAAATCCTATCAATTCAGCCCATTGACTTTTGTTCTCCAATTAGGTTTTCTAACAAGGAATTCTATTATCTTCGACTCGTAAATTATCCACCCATATTCTTCACACTTCCTCATCATTTAACTTAAGATTATATATGTTCTATAGACTTACTTAGCTTTCGGCATTTCCTGAGTTTTCCTTCTAAGGTTCCATCTCCACTTAGGAATTTCTATCACCCTTACTAAAGATACAAGTTCTATTCTTCATTCCTTTCTCTCATCTAAACTCTAATCACATATCCCCACGTGTGTGTAAATATCACCCATACACTTGGAAATTCAAATCAAGCAATCGTACTCTCGTCCATTGTCCAAAGCACTTATTAATTAGTGAATTTTTAAATGAAATTTGCTTACACATCCTTCATGCGACCGTTAATACTTCTTGAGGTACCAACAACCGATTACAAGTTGCGTTAGCACTTTAAAGCGTACTTCCTAGTTTTGCAACACCCAAGGCTTTAGCAGTGACTCCCAAACCAGTTGGTATAAGGCACTAGGTGATGAAGCACCCTCGCTAAATATTTTTCTATTTTTACAGCCTTAAGTAATCACAAAAACCAGTGTTCATTTTTTATTCTTTATTCACACTTTTTTCTTTTATTTTTTTCGTACTAAGGACTTTAGACAAGAGCATTTCAAGGTCTCTTCTACTATTCCAAGTTTCAAGGTGCGTGATTGTGCAATTTGTAGGGTATACGTTTTCAGAATCTAGACTTAAACTAGGAACTATTTTTCAAACTTATACTCTAATAAGAGCTTCAATATTCTTCCCTTCATTTTGACTTAGCCCAAGAAGTGAACCCAAAATTTGCCTATTTCTAAATAAACTACAAGACATATACTTTCTACCGTTAAACTTTAAGAAAGGTTATTTTTAGCGTTTTTAATTCACTAAGTCTAAGATCTAGTTGTTCCTAACCAGTTAACCTATCTGTCAAGCTCAAGTCAATTAGCCAAAATTGAATACATTAATTTTTATAGTTTTCGAAATTTTTAAATTTTTATGGGTTTTCAAATAAGTATGCAAATGCCAAAATATGTACAAATGAATGCGAAGGAAGAAGACGTACCGAGCATACCCCCAAACTTGAACTTGACAGTGTCCTCACTGTCATGCTAAACCAAGAGGGTCAAAATACCGGCACTTCCCTGTTTATTTATTTATAATTTTTTTTATTTTATTGTTTTGAAATTTTTTTATTTTTTATAGAAAAAGAAAACAAAAAATATATACATATATACAACAAGCCCCCCCCCCCAAACTTAAGCTTGGCCTTACACAAGCCAAAGGTTAGCACCAACCATTCAAAAATCTTATCGTGGTAATGGTGTAAGTCCACGTTGCGACCCCCGGTTCTTACGGGGAGGCGGAAACGGTATAAAAATCAAATTTTTAGCGCAAGGGGCAACATGGACTAACATAAGTCGGGATCTTTTCTAAACTAAACTAGCAAACTTGCAAAGGAGAGTTAACTACTCGGCAAAGTGGTTATACCTAACTTGAACTCCTTCTTCTTGAAACCTAGTAGAGGTTGATGGTTCTCTTCTCGTCGCCTTCTTCCGTCGAAGATGGATCCACCTGAGGGTTCAACCTTCGGGCTCTTTCTCGAACTTGGAGAGAACTAGAATCTTCGGCTTGCTAAACCTTTGATCCTAGAGTGAGTAGAGAGTGTCTAAAGGGTGCTTTTCTTTTAAGGAGAGGGATTCTCAACACATGAGAAGGGTTCTCCTTTTGCTAGAGGAAGAAGAAGATGAAGTGAGGAGAGAGAAGCTAAATGAAAGAATGAGCTCTTTTTCTTTTGCAACCATAACCTAAAGCAAAAGAATTATCAAATTAATAATAATAATGAAAATGAAAAAGGTTGATGGAAGGTTTTGGAATGACCATTATCATTTCAAACATTAAATGAATTTGCTAGAATCAAAGAGCATCTTTCTTTTGTAATGATGATGGTCAAAACTTCAACCATGGTCAACAAGTCAACTATGGTCAACAAGTCAACAAAAAACCAACCATGACACAATTTCATTTTATTAATATTATTAATTGATATAACATAAATCCATTAGGGTTTGGAAAAAGACGACTGTCAACTGTGCATACGCACCCGTTCCGAAACCCTAATGAAAGTCCTCTTCCTCCTCCTCAAATAACTGTGCATACACACCTGCATTCTTGTTCCGAGGAACATGAATACTGAGAGATAAAAGCAACCCCAAAACATATACCAGTATCTGACTCAAACCAGAGCCAGCCAGTAATATCCGTCCGGACTCCAAACGTGCACAAGTGCGCGGATGAGAACGAACCCTGTCGCAAAACCATGCGACCTCTACTCTGTTTTGCCCAGAGGCGAATACCCTCTGTGTGGGACTCTAAAGACTCGACACTACGCTGGCAGTGGGTTTAACCACAAACCGCAAGCGGCACTAGCTGTGCGTAACGGTCCCCAGGTAGATGCCGACAAGAAGGCTGACGAGGTGAAACCCCATCTGAACTCCTACTGAGTCTGAATGTGACAGTCTCCGTACAGTCCGGTCTGTTCGTCTAATACATCGCATGTCGGGCCTAGGGGGCGGTAAAACGTCAGTCCCCTAATAGCGGTACAAGTCGTGTCGGAGTGAAGCCCAAAACACCCTGAGATAACACTGGAAGCCTACCAGTATATCTCGCTTGCCCTGGCCAGGGACTACTCGTGTAATGGCTCTCCTAGACACAGCGCGATGTCAACCCCCAATACCGGGAGAGACGAATCCTATCTAACCGTCACTGCCTCCAAGTGCTTCGGGACTGCACCCAACCACCACCTGTTTGCACGACTCCTTTGAGCCGTGGTAGGGTAGTGATCAAAGTGCAGTGGGAACACACTCGAGGTGAAGTACCAGTGTCAAGTCAGCGGACTAAGCTGTACTCATGACACCTGGGAACTGATAACTGACGATAGGTATAGTACCAACCTGTCAGTTCCCGACGAGTCCTGTCCAGTGTACTCGTAACCCAACGAGCACCCGTATACTATCTCCAGTACGACGTACTGATGGCTGTGGGACAGACCATCTCCCACACTGGGATGAGAAGCGCATACGCTAGTCTACTCCGGAGTATCGATGCCCTGTCTCGATAGTCCTGCGACTAGGGACCTGTATAAGGATGTGCTTATAGATTACCCAGCCCCCACTAGTGTGACTGCCATCACAAC
Organism: Agapanthus africanus; assembly: GCA_030015575.1. NCBI lineage: Eukaryota > Viridiplantae > Streptophyta > Magnoliopsida > Asparagales > Amaryllidaceae > Agapanthus > Agapanthus africanus. The sequence continues at coordinate 130,907,459 of CM057341.1, forward strand.
GCTGGTAATCAAGCAAAGATCCTAAGGGCTCCACCAATGCGTATAAGTGATATACTGAAATAAACACAAGTACACATTGAAGTAGAAACAAACCAAGTAGCATACTACTATATTGAGCAAGATTGTTTATACAAGGTGAATATCCCAAGCTTCCATTAAGTAATATACAAACTAGTATGATACAGTAATGGCCTCTAGGGCATATACACTAACAAATGGTATAGTTGGTGCAAGAATGGGGTGTGGAGGAAAGAAATGAGAAACACGCGAGACCGTGTGGAAAGAAGAATGGTAGAATATGGTCTCGGTGGGGGAGAAGAATGGCGGGAAGGAGAAAGAAGTGGAGTACGATCTTGAGGGTGTAAATCGAGTGAATAAATTAGCGCAATTTGTGATGACCGATGTGTTAAAAGCGATTGCGCTAACCTATCAACCCATCGAGAAATAGGGTCAAATCCCTCAAGATTCGCAAGAAAACATGGGTACGCCGAACTTGGTATAGGAGATGAAAGCGTAACGGTCTCTTGTTCGGTCGGAACAATGGGAAAGACGAAAGGGAGTGAATTAGGAATAGTATCTTTCTCACCGCAGTAAACTGTTTCGAACTTGAAAGATTCCATTAATGGTTCGAAACTACTATAATCAACCGAGTCTGATGGCTCATCTGAAAATGTAAAGGACACAAACTCGGGCGGTGAGTCATCAACATCGTCCGAAAAAGTGAAACACTCGTAAGTGTTATCATCTGTGAGAACAGTATCGGATTCAAAGGAAAAATTTTCAAGCTCACAGTCTTCAAGCATGGTCGGAACGATGGGAAGGAGGGAGGGTGATATAACAGTAAAAGGTTCAGGAGGATGAATTGGAAAATCAGACACATCAAACAAAAATGATTCAACCTCAATATTATCCTCAAGACTCTCCTCAATACTATCCTCAATATTTAACTCATCCATGCCATTATCATCAAAGTCAAGACGCATATGAGATTCGGGAGAAACATTTAATAACTCGGGATGATGATTTGAACATAAAATTTCAATTAAATCGACAGGTTCATCATCCGAAATATTCCCGGCGTCTATATTCTCAATCAAGTGAAAATCAGTTTTCTTAGACACCTCATCAAAAGCATGGATATCTATCAATTTAGGTTCTAGAGTGGAGGTGTAAAGGTCGAAAGGATTAGGTGCGGTTTCACTCGAAAGGGGTTCCTCACAATTTGGCAAATCAAACACTACAAAATCACACAACTCGTTTTTATTTTCAACAGGTGAACTATTTAGGGCAATCAATGGAAAACAGGATTTGTGGGCTTCAATTGGGTAAGGGTAGGTTTGATTTGAAAATCCTCTCTCATTCTCACTCTGTCCAACCGCCTCCTTATACATTGAAAAATTTTGAGCTAGCGGGAAACTAGCTACCGGTTCGGTAGGTTGCATAAGGGCGGCTAAAGACGCTTTCACATTCCTAGTCATTTTATTTGTTGCTGTAATGTACGCCTCCAACGACTCTTCCAAACTAGACTTAGGTGGTGAGGGGGTTTCGGTAAAAGATTCAAAATGGTGTGGATGTGCAAAACTCCCAACAGGCTGTGTAGAATCAATGTCTAGTGAAGGTGGGAAGGTCTGGTAGGACTGGTAGGAAGTGGGTAGTTGGACAGGGGTAGGGTCATTATGTGGATAAAAAGGTGAATAATCGTGCGGAACCCTAGAACTAGATGAGTGGAGAGGGGTGAAAGATCGACTGCGAAATTGAGCAATATGCTCAGCAATGGACATCGTCCTAGGAGTGACAGAAGGACTTGAAGAAGTGGTATCAACATATGTAGGTGGTAAAGGTTGACTTGGTTGACACAAAGTGGGTTGAAAAGTCAAACTGTTTCTCCTAGACGCCTCTATTTAATCTTTCAAAGATTTTTTTGGCAAGGAAGGATCGTCTTTAAATTGACCGAACAAATTGACGTACGACGCAAAATTAGGTTCGGGATACCAAAGTTCGGCAAGTGATTTATTATGTGGGGGTACCCATGATGAGAAGAGAAAGAAGGTGGGTGTAAGTGGGGTGCAAGGATTTCTTCGCGACAAAAGTTGCAAGTCTTTTTATAAAAATTTTCCTCTTATTTTTATTTGTTTTGCAAAAAAATTCGATAAAGGGCTTAGACACAAATGCAATCAACCAGAAATGCACAATCAGGCCTAGATCTAGGGTCATCTAGGTCAGCTAGACAGCTCCTAACTGTTCCAAAGGACTAGAAATAGGACCTCAAACCGTCTCTTCACCACCAATTGCAGCCAGGTAAGTGGGAAGGAACCACAGTAGTGGGCCTAATTAAAAACCACTAGCCTTTGACACACTTGCCTAGGCACCGCAAAGTCAGGTTAGGATAAACGGATGATGCCTATACTAGTCCTCTGTCCTATTGAGCTCGAAGTCCTTAGGGCTGAGTCTAGTTTTTTTTTAATTAAAAATTGGTCAATGCAAATGTCTTATGTGATTTCCGGGGTCCTGGGAAGGGTGATGAAATCCCCACCAAATCTGAATTGGTCAAAAAGCCCCTTAAAGTCCGGTTAAAAATATGCAAAACAGAAAAAAAAAATCACTTGCAATCAATTTTTATTTTATTGCGCGGCGCAAAGAATCCTGCACAAGATTGTTATTTGGAAGGGAAAAGATTTTTGAGCGCAAAAAAATCCTGCAGGCAAATTTACAGAAGATATATCAAGATTTGCAGAGGAGGAGAGAGAAAACTCACAGAAATTTGCAGTGGCGGAACTTTTTTTTTTATCACGCTTCTGTCCTGTTTTTTTTCAAGCCCTGAATCGACCAGGCCGCGGCGGTTCCGCGACCAAAAGGGGATTCGGGCGGCGGTTCCGCCGCGTCTTGGTCACTTCGGCGGATTTTTTTTTTTTTGGAACAGATTACTGCGATTCTTCTTGTTGACTCGGTCCTCCAAATTTCTTCTGTTGTCTATTGTGATATTTCTCTGTTTGTTCGGATTTGATATTTGTTGTTTTGATCTCTGTAGATTTCCAGATCCGAATTTGTTCGTAGATCCTGCAAAATTCACACAAAAATACCTTTCCAAAAAATAACAGATGATATATTTTTTGATTTTTTTGATTTTTATGATTTTTTAATTTAAGATTAACCCGGAATTGCAAAAAGGAAATTTCTACGCCATCCCCAGCAACGGCGCCATTTGATTGAATGATTTAGCGTGCTTGCGCTTTCTAAAAGATAGATCAAAAATATTTGTAACCGCAATCAAGAACGGCGTCGCTTTGCAGCTAGCCGGTGAGTACGGGTCGGTCCACAGGGATGTTGTGAATTTCCGATTCGCGCTTACGAGTTAATTCCGAAGGGTGTTCGGATTTATTATTAAATCAAAAAACCTAATTAACCTAGGGAAATTATCTAGATCTATTCTTGCTAGGGTTAGGTTTAGGGATGGTTTGGAAATGCAAGTAAATCTCAACGCTTTCTATACCCGGATGAAGATCTATGAGGAGTTATGGTAATTATCAATAAAGGGGATTAGATCCATTCGGGAAGGTGTTTCTTCCTCTAGGTTCTTGTCTTTCCTTTAGAGATCCTTACCCTAACCTCCATGGAAAACGCGCGCAACCGGGCCTTTATACTACGGTGTCATCGTTACCTCGAGGGGTAGGATGCCGTAGAGCGCGGTGTGTGCGCGTATGCATGGAGTCCTATTGTAAATATTTGGTGGGTAAGAAAAGGATGAGAGATCTTATCTCTCAAAATCCTTCCCCAAAACTAAACCCTAAACAAGTTCCTAGGAAATGAAATTAAATCTACCTAGGGCAAAGAATTAAAATCTAAACTAGAGCAATTAAATAAAACTACTTACAGATGGCTCTCTCCAAATATCAACGCAGGGTTGTCAGATCTGAATTCATGAAGTGAAAAGAGGCACCGATGCTCTCCAAAAGAATTCTAAAATTTATTAATAAAAGGAGGCATAAGGAATTACAATGATTAGAGTTCCTATTTATAAAGAATAGGAAACCCTAGGGTTACATTTTGATTCTCACGTCTGCTATTACAAAAATACCCCTAAGAAAAAAGACCAAGCCAACGAGCCTCTGAATTTTGGTAAAATAATAATTCTCCTTTCGCTTCTTCTGGCCGCGGAACCGCGGCAAAGGCAGGCTTGGGCCGCAGTTCCGCGGCCCAATAATGAGTTCAGAGGATTATATTTTGCTGGGCTGCTTCATAGTTCTTTGGCTTTTTCATTTCTTTAGTATTTTCTCCATTTGGGCTTCTACATTGGTTCCAGATCTTCAGTGAACAATTTGCAATGGATTTTTAACCGTCCGCTTTGTATTCTTGGACCTTGCGTTGCCTTGTTAATTGTGAACTGTCTTTCGATGTAGGCTTGACTAAGATCCTCCTATTTGCTAGTCAAAATCCACTTTTTCATCGTCTTTACATTGTTTTCACTGTTTTAGATCCACGAACCTGTAACCTGTAACATGTAGCAGACATGCGTCAAAAGCACATGTTTATTTATAAAAAGAATAAGAATGAGGAATATAATAATGCAATATTATGATATGAACAGTAAGCTTTCTTCCTTCGCATTCATTTGTATATTTTGCATTTGCATACCTTATTAAAAACCCCATAAAAAATCGAAAATTTTCCAAAATATAAAAACTTTGTCGTCAAGTTAGCTAATAGGGTAACTTAGATTTTTATTCTGAAAGTTTAGTTAAGATGTTAGAAATAACTAAATTTTAGGCTTAGGAATTGAAAACCCTAAAAATAACCCTCATTCTGTTTAAACTTGGTGATTATACGTCCTTACAGTTTTTTTGAGAAATAGGTAATCTTGAGTTCAGTTCTTGAGTTAAGTCAAGATGAGGGGAAAGTATTGAAGCTTTACTGAAGAATAAGTCTGAAAAATAGTTTCTTTTCTTGAGTTCAAATTTAGAAAGTATATACCCTACAAACTGCACTTACATGCACCTTGAAACTTGGGATAGTAGAGGATACCTAGAAATACTCTTGCCTGAAAACCTGGTATGAAAGAAAAAACGGTAATTAAAGCTAAACACCAAAAGAACATCATTGAAAAATATATCCGGTCTTGAAAAAGAAAAAGAAAAGAAAAGAAAAATAAATAAATAAAGTCAATACCCGGAAACTGCTATTTGCGCTTTAAGCTCACACATTCAGTAATCGGCTGTTAGTGCCTCAAGAAGCATTAATAGTCGCATGAAAGGTGTATGAGCAACACCGTTCATCATAAATGAAAAAAAGTAGTATTAGGTATTAGGGCAAGGGTACTATAGCTTGAAATGAATTCTCAAGTGTAGGGGTGAAATAATACACACACGTAGGGGTATACAATCGATGTTTGGATAAAAGATAGAAATAAAGAATAAGACTTGTGTTTTCTGTAAAGTTGATGAAAATCCCGGAATTAAGACCACACTGTTAGAAGGAAAACTCAAGAGAAACAACATCTTTCTAAACTTTTTTGGAACGTATAGGATCTAAAGTTAAATAGTTAGGAGGCGTGAAGCATTTGGGTTGGATATTTCTAACTTAGGATGATAGAATTTCTAACGTAAATACTAAACTGTAGGAGTAGAATCGATGTTAACTTATGAAACTAGCTTGACGGGATTTTGTGGGTGTAATCCGCTGAAAACCCTCAAGAGACAACACTCCTCCTACTAGGGACACCTAGAGGTTTAACGGCTTGTTACACGAGCTCAGTGCAATTGCGTTCCCTGCGAAAGTGCGGTTAGGATTCTTTTTTGTGAATAATTGGTTTTGCTCGGGACGAGCAAAAGTTAAGTTTGGGGGTATTTGTTCACACCAGAATATTGCTTTTACTACCGCCCATTCTTATGCTCGTTTGCTTATCGGTAGGTACTCTTGAGCCGTGTTTGCTAGTTAATTGCAGGATACAGGTTCTCAACTCTAAACAGTGAAATTCATAGAAAAGCACGACAAATTCCGGATTACTGCAACCACAGATAAAACACGGGTCTCCACTCTCTATCCGTATGTTGCCGCACACCAGTTTAAGGGACAAAATGGCAAATCGATATCATTTTCATGCACAAAGCTCAATGTCAACACAAGATCCAACATATCTACGCGGAGCTCAAGAAAAATCAAGGCAAAAGATCCACATCACATCACCTTTTGATCTGCTGAAATTCTGGAAATATTGTGAAGAGCTTCTGAGAAACAACATATACCACACTGAAGAGTACTGAAAACCAGGGAAATCCACCAAATTGTATGATCTAACTCTCTTAAATAGCCGCGGATCCGCGGCATAAGCGCGCTTAGGCCGCAGAACCGCGGCCATATTGACTCGTCAGATGAAAATATTTCAGGGGTAGTTGGGTCTTTTCATGAAGGGTCAGAATTTGGCCCTAGGGTTTCAGCACGCAGCCTATAAATAGCCCAGAACTTGCCAAGCCATAGGACCAATTCTTATGCCCACTTTTTGTTAGTTTTTAGTTTAACTTCTTCTTCTTCATCATCTTTCCTCCATTAAATTGTTGTGAGAGCTTTTGAGTGGATGTTAAATGAAGATGAGGGTTATTTTGTATCATTCTTTTGCTTAGCTTTCCCCTTGAGCTCTCTACCTTAACTTGATCTTGCAACCTCTTAAGTGAGCTTGCAAGTTTAAGTTTTGGTCATTGATCTCATGGGGTTGTATCATTTTGGAATCAATAATGTTCTCTCTTTTGAGCTTCATTCTCCATGAGTTCTTTGCCTTTTCTTGATCTTGCAACCTCTTAATTGAGCTTGCAAGTTTAAGATTTGGTTATTGAACCCATGTCTTGTTTTGGGTTCTATGGTTCCTAATTTCATTTCTTGCTCATTTACTTTCATGCACTTAAATTCCATGCACTTTTAATTACTTACTTGTAATCTTTTCTTTTCTTTGTTTATCTTTTCTTTTGCTCTTTTTGGTTCGTTTTGTGAATGGCTGTAATATGTTATTGTTAAGAATAAATACAATATTGTAAGTTAAGGTTTCATTCCTCATTTCCTTTTCCCGTTATTTTCCTTTGAACTCCGCCCAAACGTTACGCAAGCGCTCCGTTAGGCACCCTACCCTACCAAGGTAACGGTGATTCCTAACCGCGACCGGTTGCGTTCGGTTTGGCCGGAGGCGAAAGCAAGAGACAAGAACGGAAGGACAAGGGTAAATAAGCCGGATTCCACGAATACCGTGCTTAAATCCCCTAATCCACGTTGTTGCCGATTGCTCTAGCTTCAATTGGTCAAGACTCGGCTCAAAGGTTTTGAGTGCGGATTTCCTTAGCTTACACTTTCGTATCTTTTTCTTAACAACTTTATACTTACATATAACACTTATGATAGAATTGAACAAACATATACACATTCTTTATTGACTCGTCTAAGACTCGAACGGACATACAACCATCTCCCTGTGGATCAACCCGTGCTCAACCGGCTAGCTGCATAGCGACACCGTCCTGATCGCGGTTATAACTTTAGAACTTTGAACATCCGACACGCCAAAAGCGTGCGATCAAGTACGGGTCGATCCGCAGGGAGAAAGAATCATTTTCTTTATGTTATAATGAGTTAAGTCCAATTAAGTTGGTAGGTTTTGTTTTAAGATCTAAGAATGAGAATAAATTGATATAAAGGCTTGCTAGGGTTAGGATTAGGTTAGTTCGAAATAGGGATTCTTCTCATTTCTTTCAATGCCCTAGTTAAGAATATAGGTGTTAGGGTAATAGTCAACAAAGGGGATTAGCATGACTGGGAAGAAACTTAGTTTCTTCTTTTTGGTCCTTATCCGTCCGTTCTTAGCTCTTAGCCCTAACCTCCGGTTAATTCAACCAAAACCGGTCTAACTAGGGAATCACCGCTATCATGTAGGATAGGGTGCCATAGTGAGCGAATTATGGTCGATTTAAAGAGAGTCCTTAATTAAAATTATTTGGGCAAAGAAATGAGTGAGAGAGATTTCCTTCTCTCAAACATTCCCTCTCCTATCCCTAACAAGTGAGGAATTACTCACTCATTAGGAAGATAACAATAGAATTCATTTTTTTTATTTTAATAGATGAACTAAATTGCAGATAATAAAAGAACAGATAAAAAATTGCAGGAATTAAAATTCAGATAAAAAGAATGCGAGATAAAAAAAAATAAAACTTACTTTATTGATGACCTCTCAACAATGCATTACAATTGGAATTTAAATTTAGATCTAAGAATGAAAAAGAGGCATCTAAGAAAGGCACCCTGAAAGAGGCACACCAAGAAAGGCCTTGAGCTCTCCTATTTATAGATAGGAAAAACCCTGGGTTTAAATTCTAATCCATACATAAAATTACAAAACAACCCCAAAAACCGAGCCAAAGCACTGATACCCCACCGACACGTGCAGAGCACGGCCGTGGAACCGCGGCATATGTACCTGTTTGGCCGCGGCTCCACGGCCATTTGATGGTCTTGGTGGTTCATTTTTCCAGGATTTCTTCATGTTATTTTTGTCTTCTGTTTGGCACACTTGGTTTCTCAAAAGCTCTTTAGTTCTCTTCCAGATATTCAATGGTGGACATTTGCCTTGAGCTCCGCGTTTGAAGTCTTGGATCTTGTGCTGCTCTTGTGCTTTATGCATTGAAATGCTCAATGATTTTCCATTTGTTCCTTGAACTGGTATGCGGCATTATACGGATAGTGTGCGGAAACCCGTATTTCTCTGTTTGTTGGTTGTAGTCCCACATTTGTTGCGACTTTTCATGAATTTCACTATAAAGAGCTGAGAGCCTGTAACCTGCAACTATTTAGCAGACATGGATCAAAAGTACCTATTTATATGCAATGTGATTAAGAATGGGTGATATAAAAATGCAAAAATCTGATATGAACGCATACCATTTGGAGTTTGATAATATTGGTAGGATTCCTTCAGCATTATCACATAATGATATTTGGATCTCGATCCTACCGTGAGTATCCGCTACTCCTCGGGAGAATTTTCCTTTAACGACCAATGGTATAAACCAAGTAGGTGTCTAGAATAGTGTTAGCGGGGCTACGCCTCCAGGGAAAAGAGGTTATTTAATTAAGGAATTTCGCGAAGGCATTGTAAAACCTCCCTTGAAGTACCGACACTAGCCTGGCTGAATGGTTAAGCAAGAATTGTACGGTGAGACTAATCCTGACTAATTCTTCTTTTATGGTTTAAGGAAGGATTCGAGAGGCAGTGGGAGTCATCCTGTTTAGATAAATTAAAAACCAATCTAAACTTGCAAGAGCATCATGCTAAAGTGTTTTCTTCTCTCTCTTATAATTGCAGTGACCCTGTGACCGGACATAGGTTACATCTAGATAATAAAATGACTGAATCTGACTATAATGACTGGCAAAAGTCTGTCCAGATGTCCATTACCTATGACAAGCTGGACCACTTCTTTACTACTAAAGCCTCCGCCGTCCCAGGTCCAGTTTCCACCGTCGCGGATATTGATATCCGTAAGACATCGAAAAAAGACAGTGCGGATGCCAAGTGTCTCGTGTTGGCCTCAGTAGATAGTGTAAACCAGAGGCAGCACGAGAAGATGGACTCAGTTTCCATCTTTCTCCATAACAAATATTAATATGGAAAGCAATCTCGTATCGCAAGATATGAGACCTCGAAAGAATTGCTTCAAGCGAGACTGGCTATCGGGTCATCTGTAGGGGACAACGTCCTTACGATAACTAGCTATATTGATGAGCTCACGGGCCTGGAGACCACGTTGGAGAACGAGTCACATACTGACTTGATTTTACAGTCCCTACCATCTACTTATGTCCATGGGAAGAAAGTTATACTTCAGTTGAGGGCGCCGTAAAGAAAACCAGGGTGACACCCACTTAGCTTATTGGGGAATCTTCCTCTTCTGCATCCAAGGCGAAAGCACAAGGTGAGAAGAAGAAGACCTCCACAAATCCGATATGCGGTGTCAGTAAGGTTGAAGGACAGGGAAGGGAAAAAGTTTCTGGGCTAACAGTAGGGAAGGAGAGATGTTCCTATTGTTACGGGAAAGGACATTGGCAGAGAGATTGCAGGGCTTGGAAAGCCAGTAGCCAGGATTCGAAGCACGTTGTGGCTTCGGCTTCGGGTGTGTTTGTAATTTAAAATTGTCTGTCAATTAACTCCACTTCCTGAGTACTAGATACCAGATCAGGATCTCATATCTGTAATTCATTACAGGTTTTGAGAAACCGTAGAGTTGTTAGGGAAGTTGATATGACTCTCAGGGTTGCTAACGGAATGAGCGTGGACGCTGTATCCGTAGGGGAGTATCACCTAGGATTGACAAGTGGGCAGATATTGACTCTACGTGACTGTTTGTATATACCTAGTCTAGCTTGTAATATCATATCTGTATCCTTACTTTCTAACGAAGGATATGATTTTATATTTGTAAGCGATGTGGTCCACATCCACCTAAATCAAACTCTGATTGGGTCAGGTACATTAGATAACGGTATACACGTATTAAATCAAGATCGGATTTTCAGTGTCCAGAACACACTTAAAAGAAAGTCTCCGGAAACAAATCAGGCTTTCTTATGGCATTGTAGACTGGGTCACATCAATGAAACACGGTTGACAAAGCTACATAGAGAGGGATATTTAGATCCATTTGAATATCAGTCTTATACAACTTGTCAATCTTGTCTTATGGGAAAGAAGACAAAGACTCCGTTTACTGGACACGGAGTAAGAGCGAGCGAGCTCTTGAGACTCATACACAGCGATGTGTGTGGTCCAATGTCTACACATGCATGAAGTGGTTATTCCTATTTCATTACTTTTACGGATGATTTATATAGGTATGGATATGTCTTCTTGATGAAGCACAAATCCTAGGCCTTTGAGAAATTCCGGGAATACAAGAATGAAGTGGAAAAACAAACAGGCAAAAGTATCAAGACACTGAGATCTGATCGAGGTGGTGAATACTTAAGTGCCGAGTTCCTGGACTACCTAAAAGAGAATGGAATTCTCTCTCAGCTTAGTCCTCCATACACACCTCAACACAACGGTGTATCGGAAAGGCGGAATCGAACCCCATTGGATATGGTTCATTCCATGATGAGTAAGGCTGAGTTATCGCGATCCTTCTGGGGTTATGCACTAGAATCAGCTGCATATCTTTTGAACAAGGTTCCTACTAAGTCAGTACCTACCACACCATATCAGATGTGGAGTGGGAAGAAACCATGTCTTAAGTGGTTTAAAACATGGGGATATCCAGCTTTTGTAAAAAAGCAGCATGCGGACAAGCTCGAGACACGCTCAGTACTGTGTAAGTTTGTTAGATACCCTAAGAACTCCAGGGGGTATCTTTTATATTACGCAGAGGAACAAAAGGTTTTTGTTTCTCAACATCCCCACTTCTTGGAAGTTGAATTTTTAGAAAATCAGAAAAGTGGGAGCGCGGTAGAACTGGAAGAAATTCCAGAACCACAAGCTATTACTGAAAGCTTGGTAGAACCAGATATTTCAGAAGAACCGGACATCCCCGCGCCACTCCACAAAAGTAGTAGGCAGTCTCATCCGCCCGAGAGATACTACGGTTTTCTCATATACGGGGATCGAGAGGATTGCATCATTGACAATGATGAGCCTACTAGCTTCCAGCAAGCCATTCAGAGTGGCGACTCGGTAAAATGACTGTATGCAATGCGGACCAAGATGGAGACCATGTACACCAACAAAGTATGGACTTTGGACATTGCTCCAAAAGGGGTAAAACACGTAGGCTGCAAATGGATCTTCAGAAAGAAGATTGGTGTAGATGGACAGGTTGAAACCTATAAGGCTAGACTTGTTGGAAAGGGTTTTCGTCAAAGACCTGGTTTGGACTATGATGAAACCTTTTCTTCAATGGCTATGCTCAAATCCATTCGGATCTTTCTTGCCATTGCTGCCTTCCACAATTATGAGATTTGGCAGATAGACGTAAAGACCGCTTTTCTAAATGGAAATTTGGAAGAATGTGTCTATATGGATCAGCCAGAGGGTTACAATTAGAGTGGGAGCAGCGGTAAAGTGTGCAAGTTGCTTAAGTCCATTTATGGACTAAAGCGAGCATCGCGGAGTTGGAACATCTGTTTTGATGTGACGGTCAAAGAATTCGACTTTATCAAAAATCCAGATGAACCATGCATTTACAGTAAGATTGTAGATAGAACTATGGTATTACTCGTATTGTACGTGGATGGAATTCTTTTAATAGGAAATGACATTCCTTTGCTACAGTCAGTCAAAGGATTCTTGTCACAGAGGTTCTCCATGAAAGACCTGGGTGATGCATCCTACATTCTGGGGATCCAGATCTATCGTGATAGATCTAAACGGATAGTTAGACTTTCACAGTCGAGGTACATCGACACCATACTGAAAATCTTCAATATGGAAGATTCAAAGTGCGGTAATCTACCGACTTGTCACAGAATCACCCTCTCCAAAAAGATGTCTCCAAAGACTGATTTGGAAAGGGCTCGTATGTCAACTATACCCTACGCTTCGGCGGTAGGCTCTATAATGTATGCAATATTATGTACCAGACCAGATGTAGCATACGCATTGAGCGTTGTAAGCTGGTATCAATCAAACCCAGGGGAGAAGCACTGGATAGCAGTAAAGAACATTCTCAAGTACCTGAGAAGGACTAAGGAGATGTTCTTAGTGTATGGCGGAAAAGGCCTCCAGATCGAGGCCTTTGCTGACTCCAGCTTCCAAAGTAACAAAGATGACTCCAAGTCCATGTCGGGTTATGTCTTTACCCTCAATGGAGGGGCGGACTGTTGGAAGAGCTCCAAGCAGGACACCGTTGCTGACTCAACAATGGAAGCGGAGTACATAGCTGCTTGCGATGCTGCAAAAGAAGCAGTCGGGATGAGGAAGTTCTTAACTAAACTTCTGGTGGTTCCAACCATTGTTGATCCAATACCGCTGTATTGCGATAACAACGGCACTATAACTTTACCGAAGGAACCCAGGTCCCATCAGAAGTCTAGACACATTTTGAGACGGTACCACCTGATCAGGGAGATCGTTGATCGCCAGGAGATCCAGGTGAGGAGAGTAGATATGGAGAATAATACTGCAGATCCACTCATGAAGACCATCCCTCAGACACAGTTCGAGAGGTTGATCGAGATGATAGGTCTGGGATACGCTTGTTCATGGCCCTAGTGCAAGTGGGAGATAGTTAGTGATGTATGCCTTAGAGGCCATTATTGTATCATACTGGTTTTTATATTACTTAATAGAAGCTTGGGATATTCACTGTTGTATTGACAGGCTTGCTCAAAATGGTAGTATGCTACTTGATTTGTTTCTACTTCAATATATGCATATGTTTTTTTTGGCATATCGCTTATACATATTAGTAAAGCCCTTAGGATCTTTGCTTGATTACCAGCGTTGTGATGGCAGACACACTAGTAGGGGCTAGGTAATCTACAAGCACATCCTTATACAAGTCCTTAGTCGTAGGATTATCGAGACGGGGCATCGATACTCCGGAGTAGACTAGTGTATACGCTTCTCATCCCAGCAGGGGAGATGGTCTGTCCCACAGCCATTAGTACGTCGTACTGGAGATAGTATGCGGGTGCTCATTAGGTTATGAGTACACTGGACATGACTCGTTGGGAACAGTTGGTGGGTATTATACCTATCGTCGGGTAGCAGTTCCCAAGTGACATGAGTACAGCTTAGTCTGTCGACTTGACACTGCTACTTCGCCTTGAGTGTGTTCCCACTGTACTTTGATTACTACCCTACCACGGCTCAAAAGAGTCGTGCAAACAGGTAGTAGTTGGGTGCAATCCCGAAGCACTTAGAGGCAGTGGCGGTTAGATAGGATTCGTCTCTCCCGGTATTGGGGGTTGATATCACGCTGTGTTTAGAGAGCCATTACACAAAGTCCCTGGCCAGGGCAAGCGAGATTTACTGGTAGGTATTCCAGTAGTTTCTCAGGGTGTTTTGGGCTACACTCCGGCACGACTTATTACGCTATTAGGGGTCTGACGATTACCGCCCTCCTAGGCCCGATATGCGATACTCTTAGACGAACGGACCGGACTGTACGGAAATTGTCGCATGCAGGCTCAGTAGGAGTTCGGATGGGTTTGCTCATCGGCCTTCTTATCGACAGATACCTGGGTAGCCGTTACGTGCAGCTAGTACCGCTTACGGCTTGTGGTTAAACCCACTACCAGCATACTGTCGAGACTTTAGAGTCCCACATAGAGAGTTTCCCTGCATCGGGCAAAAGATGTAGAGGCCGTATGGTTTTACGACAGGGCTTCGATCACGTAAGTGCACTTGTGCGCGTATGATGATCGGGCAGGTAATACTAGTAGACTTTGGTTTAAGTCGGATTCTAGTATTATATTGATGGATTATTTTCCTCTCTTTTTATTCGTGTTCTTCGGAATGTGGATGCGGGTATGTATATACGGATGAGGGGTGTTCTCGTAATTACTCGGGAAAGCTTATAGAAGGATACCACATTAAGGTTTCATTTCCTTTATGGATTTAAACAAATATGAGATGGAGGAAATGAGGTGGCATTGGACAAAAGATCAAGCATGACTCACTATGAGATATTTTCAAGCATGCTAGATATTTGTTGAGATATTTATCTCCTCAATTATTTAGATGCTTGATTATTCTCACATGGGCCAAGCCTTTTTCTTTAGTAGATTTTTCCCTCTCTCATTTTCCTCAAGTGTTCTTCTTCTTCATAAAACCTTAGACCTCTCATGAGTTGAGAAACCTAGGGTTTCAAGAGAAAAAGTATTCCATCTTCACTCTCTACATTACCTAGGCCATCTAGTCTAGCAAGCTACTTGTCCTAGTTACCTCGGAGTTGAGGTTAGAGCTCGGACTATAGACTCTCGGATGGATCGTCTTTGACTCGAGGAAGCCGACGAAGAAGCCACGATCCGTAACGATCCTTGGAGCCTACGATGACGAAGAGGACATCGACTAAAAGACCCGAAGGACTTGGTTTCGTGAGGTATAACTTTCATCCGAGTAGTTAAACCTCATACAGTATTTTCTTAGCTAGGGTTTAGTATCGATCCTGGAGTTTAAGTCCGTGTTGCGAGCTTTGAAAAATCGTTTTTTGCAAATTCCGCCTCCCCGCGGACACATGGGGTGCGCGACATGGACTTACAGGTCCATCAGTATAACATGATCCCTATGCACACATAGACGAGCAGTGCACTGACTTGAGTGGAGAACCTGGGGCGTTCTTGGATCTCGTCACCGATGAATGGATTTGCGCATTAGCTCTTCCTTACGATTTACAAAATAAAAAACCGTATCGAGATAGGGACAATGCGAAGGCATTGGCACAGTGGGCTGCTACTCGACCTCAAATCAATATGATGATAGATGTAGCAGATACAAGTATTGATGAGGCACGGCCTGCGGGGGATAATTTGGCCCGGTTTGAACACCACAGAAGAGGCGTTGAAAACGAAATTACGAAATACGATATGCATAGAAAAGGGCAATTCTGCAATGGGTATATGGGAAACCCGTAGGTCCGGATCTGTGGGCTACACATTTCCACGGTTAAATCAGTATTCTCGTCCGCAACACCGACTTCTGAAACGTGGGTTTCACGTTTGCAGATACCCCTAGGAAACATATGTATGGACTTGGCGCTCACTTTTGGTAATACATAACTCAACTATATTTCAATATTACATGCATACCTGTTATATGTTATAAATTTATTAAATAATATATTTATTAATCTGTATTGCAGAAACATTTCGTCTTAGAAGACGATATAGACGGACATTGGACATGTGTCCGGTATGAGATGCCACAAATATTCCAGAGATGATATCAAAGATTGAAGAAAAAATTCAAACAGTCGGAGAAATTTACGGATAATTGAGAACATTTTGCTGCTCTTCCCTCCATCATCCCCAGAGATCAGTTTGCGTTTCTCCTATTGCATTGGGATACACCCAAAGCAAAGGTAATTAAAAATACATTTAAATGATTTGAATACCGAATTTAGATTAAATTACATTTAAAAATATTATCTTCTGAATAAGCAGAAAGGAATAGCATAATCGAGAGAAAGCTACAGATGACTATTATGGTAGATCGGTTCCTGCTGATCAGTATAGGTATAGTTTGGTTAGCTTATCTTTAATTACATAAATGTTCTATTTTTCAATTTCATCGTTATATATTTTCATGTATAAATAAATCAAATATCCGTTACAGGAGAAGGCTGCGACAAAGTCGAGCCTTCCAGAGACTTGGAAGGTATTCCTCATGAAAGAGGGTATGTCAGAAGAAAAGATGTATATAACCACTCAACATGTGGTAATCTTGCATTTTTCAATTCAGTAAATTAATTACACTTGTTAATTTCGTAAAGAAAATTAATTATTGTTTTATTTATCGATAGAGGATTTCGAGGAGACGGAGAGAAGCTATCGGGAATCAAATTCCGAATATCCGGCCAACGATGCTCTTCTTACGGAGGCCGAGATATTTATTATAGAGAAGATTTCTCTCAGTCAGGAGGACACGGTCGTATTACCCTATACGGTGGTCATGTTAGTCTTTCACGGTCCGGTTTTAAAAGAACTATTTCAAGTTCGTCGACCGCTCGCTCCAACCAACAATCGGTTGAGGCACAATAGATCAATGAGCTAGAGAAGTATCTTAGGAGGAGGGATGAAGCAGATAAGAAGAGGACGGAATATGAAGCGGCTTGGAGAGCTCAAACGAAGGCGCGGTGGAACAATTCTTACAACAATACATTCCGCCTCCGTAACCGTGGTCAATACAGGATCCATTGTCGCCGCCAGCATATTACTCTCCTTTGACGCAGCGACCGTATTACCCTCCCCCATCACAGGGAACGTCGTACTATCCATATTCTCCGCCTCCATAATCACAAGAAGGGTACTACCCCCTGCCTCTGTCTCCGCCACAAGATCCTTATTACCCCCACCCTCCGCCACAGGAACCATTAACCCTGATCAGTCGATCCCACAGGGAGGTTATTAGGTAACCTTTTACACAGGAGGATTTCGACGATGTGAATCGATACTATTAAAGACGAGATTCTGGTGGCGATGGTGGCGGTGTGAGTTAGTGAAGTACATATAGTTATTTTTTACAGAAATTTGAGTATACAATTAAACTGTGTTGGGTTTTGATGTTTAAAATTCATGTTGTATATTCGTAGGATTTTTATAAGTTAACGGCGAAAGGATTATATTTTAGTAATGGAAATGGCGGGAGTTAATGAGGTACTTATATATATATATATATATATATATATATATATATATATATATATATATATATATATATATGCGTGTGTGCGCGCGCGCGCGTGTAACAATATTTCGAAAATTATAATTTGAGTTCATATATTTATTTGTTTGGTTCGATTCATAGGGTTGAGTGAGCTGCGATTGCGCGTGATTTAATTTGGATATTTTTTTGTATCGTTTGACATACATATAGTGTATGTATTGTGTTCATATTCAAAACAATTTAATTTATATATGCTTGTTTATTAAGAATTTAGTCTATATGTGTTTGATTGACACTACTACAATAAGGGGTTGTCCCTACGGCTTTATCCGTGGGGGCAAAACACTGCCCCTACGGATATATTCGTAGGGGCAAAAAAATACCCCGTAGGTGCAAACGTCGCAGGTGCAAATCTTCGTCCTAAAATTGTCCTTACGGAGTAATAATTGTCTATACGCTTTCCTCTGTAGGGACATATTTCCCTACGGCTTACTCCGTAGGTACAAATATTTATTTAATTTATTGATTTATAAAATAAGATACTTGCCTCTACGGATTACTTCGTAGGGCCTGAACATGCCCTTACGGAGTTCTTCGTAGGTCAAGATAAAAGACCATGCAATTCTCCGTAGGTCCAGATAAAAGCCCTTACGGAATTATCCGTAGGTCCAGACAAATGCCCCTACGGATATATTCGTAGGGGAAAATTTAACGCCTGTTGCTGAGTCCATAGGGACAAAATATCAGGTATCCTGATATTTTGTCCCTACGGCTAACTGTGTAGGGGCAAATGTTACATCTACGGATTAATTCGTAGTTGCATGGCCCTACGGATTAATCCGTAGGGATAAAATATCAGGATTTTTTTTTTAAATGGGCTTTCTGTTTTTCGCCGTCCTATGCACAATAATATATACATCATATAACCAAATACCGAAGTATTCATAATCAACATCTCACGCACAATATATAAAAGAAATAAACAAAAAGAATACGATATCAATCTAAATCATCGTGAACACGCAAACAACACCAATATCGTCCAAAATATATACAATGTGTATCATATAAATACATACATGCTTAAAATATATATAAAAAAAAAACTATTCTAGCTCGGTCCAGCCCCTCCACCTCTGATAAACGCCGTAATCTGACGCATCTGCTCCTCGGTGCAGCCTTGATTAATCCGTAGGGCATTCTTTTGCGATTCCGTAGGGCCAAATTAAAAATTATGTTTTAATATTTTTAAATTAATCGGTAGGACACCGCAGGGACAACCGTGGGGTCCTACGGATTTCTGTAACCGTAGGGGCAACCCCTTATTGTAGTAGTGTGAGTTGTTGATATTGGTGTATATATATCGTGGATAGTATTTATATGTTAATTTGTATGCGTATGTGTTCATATTAGTTAATCTTGTTGGATATGTTGTGAATTATGCATATATATTGATTTGTATGTGAAACGCTATTTTGGTTTAATATATTATAATTTTGTGTATTACTGTATTGAATATAACATTTTTTGTAATTTTTTTGAGGAAAAATAGGTATCAGCGACCGTATAAACTACTGGAACGGACGCTTATACCTTATCAACGACTGTTCGCTGATATTAGGAAACGATTAAACTTGTTGGGACGTTCACGTGTTTCCTTATCAGCGACGGGAACAAACGATCCCTAATACATATATCAGCGACCATTCTTGTTAGAGACCGTTCATGAACGGTCGCTAATATATGTACAGCGACCATCCAATCAACGACCGTATTTTAGTGACCGTTTAAAATATGAATTGTCGTTAATAGATATTAGCAACCGTTTATGATTTTTTGGAGACCGTTTCATACGGTTTCTAATAGTTACTGTATGTAATAGTGTTGATATTACCGATATTCGATACACTGATGATTGACACTTGAAACTCACAATATATATAAATACGAACACGAACACCCACACAAACCCGGACGGTTGAGTGGGAGTCCAGCTCATCATGCATGCTGTTGTTGTTTTTGTGACTTAAACGTGTTATGAATAAAATGATGACCGAGAGACAAAACCTAGAAAACAATGCATGCATGAAATTTTAATAGGGAAGGACCATTTCATGGTACGGAAAGAGAGTGACTTGCAGTGAAACACGACAGAAATTATTGGCGACGGCAAGAAATCATATAATATATATATATATATATACACACACACACACAAAAAGAATTTCCCATATATAGATATGCTCATGACTATTATTACTGTGTGTGTGTGTTTTGTTCTCATGATTGTAATAAACTATGAGCACGATGCTCACGAGCATTAATTTTATATTTTTCCTTGCACCATGCAATTCATGACTGTAATAAACTATGAGCAGTACGGTCATGAGCATTAATTTTATATTAGAATTTATGATAGGGGAAGTGAGAGAAATATGAAGAGTTCCATAGCCTTATTTATTTATTTATTTATTTTTAAAAAGGAAAGGGTTGAGATGGAGGGCTTGAGAGATGAGAGAGATGATATGGAGGGTTTGATAAGTAAGGATTTTTCTCATTTCTTCTACTTTTCCAGAAAAAAAGGAGAAGGATAGATCTCTAACCAAGAGAGTGTGTGTATTTTGGGAGAGATTATGTGAAAAGTTCTAGATAAACAATTAATTGTTTTTTAGGAGAGAGAGATGACGTTATATATATATATATAGAGAGAGAGAGAGATAGATATGAGAATAATGGAGAAAAAAGGCCCTAGGAGGCTTTTTCGTTGGGCAACGTCAAAAATTTATTTCCTCCATGAATTTTTTCGACGATCGGCCCTCATAATCATCATGTTTATCATGTAAGATATGGATACACCAAATTTCATATGATTCCACCGTTTTTTCACCGTTAAATTAACAATGTAAAAAGTTCTATTGTCGGTAAACCGTTAATTTTGCACTCACTAAATCAACGGTGAAAAAGTAATGAAATCACATGAAATTTGGTGTATCCACATCTTAGATAATAAAGATGATAATGATCGGTGTCGATCGTCAAAAAAAATCGTGAGGGTGTATATTTTTTGACGCCATAGGAGCCTTTCCTCCATTATTCTCTTCCTCTCTATGTATATATATAATATGCTCATGGCCATTATTCCTGTGTCTGTATATATATATTCTGTTCTCATGATTGTAATAAACTAGGAGAACGATGGTCATGAGCATTAATTTTATATTTTGCCTCGCACCATGCAATTAATTGTAATAAACTAAGAGCAGTACGGTTATGAGCATTAATTTTATACTAGAATTTACGTGCAACGTGTTTAAAAAAATTAGTGTTTAAAAAAATTAGAGAATAGAAGAGAGAGAAATGTGGAGAGTTCCAGAGTCTTATTTATTTATTTATTTTAAAAAATGGAAAGGAATGAGATGGAGGGCTTGAGAGATGAGAGAGATGACGTGGAGGGTTTGATAAGTAAGGATTTTTCTCATTTTTTCTATTTTTCAAGAAAAAATGAGAATGATGGATTTCTAACCAAGGAAGTGTGTGTATTTTCGGAGAGATTATGTGGAAGGTTCTAAATAAACAATTAATTGCTTTTTAGGAGAGAGAGAGGGATGACATGGAGGGCTTGAGAGGTGAGAGGGATGATGTGGAGGGCTTGAGAGATGAGGATTTTTCTCATTTTTTCGATTTTTCTAGAAAAAAAGAAGAAGGTAGATCTCTAACCAAGGATATTTGCATTATAATAACTAGAATTTATGCACGTGCGTTGCACGTGTTTAAAAAAATTTGAGAAGGGATGAGAGAAATGTGGAAAGTTCTAGAATCTTATTTATTTATTTATTTTATAAAAGGGGGAAGGATGATGTAGAAGGCCTGAGAGGTGAGGGGGATGATGTGGAGGGCCTGAGAGATGAGGATTTTCCTCTTTTTTCTTTTTTTGGAGAAAAAAGGAGAATGCTGAATCTCTAACTAAGAGTATTTGCATTATATATATATATATATATATATATATTGGGAGAGATCATATGGAAGGTTCTAGATAAACAATTAATTGTTTTTAGGAGAGAGAGATGACGTGGAGGGCTTGAGAAGTGAGGATTTTTCTCATTTTTTCTATTTTTCTAGAAAAAATGAGAAGGATAGACTTCTAACCAAGGGTATTTGCATTATATATATATATATAGAGAGAGAGAGATACTAGAATTTATGCACGTGCGTTGCACGTGTTAATTAAACAATTAATTTTTTTGAAAGATGTGAGAGAAAGATGATGTGAATGGTTTTATATATATATTTGGAAGATGAAATGGAGGGTTCTAGATAAACAATTAATTGTATTTTTGCGAGGAGAGAGAAATGTGGAGGATTTTAGAGTCTTATTTATTTATAAAAAAAAGGAAGGGATGAGATGGAGGGCTTGAGAGGTGAGAATTTCTCGTTTTTCTCTTTTTCTAGAAAAAAGGAGAAGCGTGAACCTCTAACCATAGGTATTTACATTATATATATATATATATATATATATATATAGAGAGAGAGAGAGAGAGAGAGAGAGAGAGATAGAGAGAGACAGACACGCACACACTAGAATTTATGCACGTGCGTTGCACGTGTTAGTTTAAAAAAATTTGAGAAAGGGGGAATGGTGGAGAGAGATGTGGAGGGCTATAGAGTTTTATTTATTTGTTTTTTTTAAAAAGGGGATCGATGATGTGGAGGGTTCTAGATAAACAATTAATTGTTTTTTGGTAGGAGAGAGAGATGATGTGGAGGGCTTAAGAGATGAGGATTTTTCTCATTTTCTTATTTTTTCTAGAAAAAAAGAAAAGGATGGACATCTAACCATGGGTGTTTGCATTATATATAAAGATTGGTGCACGTGTGTTGCACGTGTTAATTAAACAATTAATTATTTTTTGAGAGAAAGGAGAGAGAGATTATATATATATATATATATATATATATATATATATATATATATATATATATATATTTAGAAGAGATGATATGGAGGGTTTTAGATAAACAATTAATTATTTTTTAGGAGAAGAGAGAGAGAGATGATGTGGAGGGCTTAAGAGGTGAGAAAGATGATGTAAAGCGCTCGAGAGGTGAGGATTTTTCTCATTTTTTTTTTTTCTTAGAGAAGGGTGGACCTCTAATCAAGTGTATTTGCATCACTCACACACACACGCTAGAATTTGTACACGTGCAGCGCGCGCGCGCGCTAGAATTTGTGCACGTGCGTTGCACGTGTTTAAAATTTTTTTAGAAAGGAAGAGAGAAATGTGGAGCGTTCTAAAGTCTTATTTATTTATTTATTTTAAAAACGGGGGAGGGATGAGGTGGAGGGCGTGAGAGAGATGATGTGGAGGGCTTGAAAGATGCGGACTTTTCTCGGTATTTTCTTTTTTCAAGAAATAAGAAGAAGTGTGGATTTCTAACTAAGAGTATTTGCATATTATATATATATATATATATATATATATATATATGCTCATGACCTTCGCGCGCGCGGCGCGTGATTGTAATAAACTATGAGCACGATGATCATGAGCATTAATTTTATATTTTGCCATGCACCATGCAATTCATGATTGTGATAAACTATGAGCAGTACGATCATAAGCATTAATTTTGTACTAGAATTTATTATGCACGTGGTTAAAAACTTTTAAAAAGGGTTGAGAGAAATGTGGAGAGGGTTCTAGAGAAATGTGCAGCCATCTGTCTTATTTTTTCAAGGGTTAAATGATAAGAGAAATGTGCAGCCATCTGTCTTATTTTTTCAAGGGTTAAATGATAAGAGAAATGTGCAGGCATCTGTCTTATTATTTTTGTTTAAATATCCCCTGTTTACCCCTACGAGTCGATTTTCTTGCAGCATGGTAAGGACAAACACAAAAAAAAATTAATTGATTTTATATTAAAGATGCCCCTACGATGTAAATTGTAGGGGCAAACAAAAATTATCCCTACGGAGTTTCCTATCGGTAAGGGCAACCCACATTAGTAGTAGTGATTATTGGCAACGGAAGAAATCATATATATATATATATATATATATATATATATATATATATATCTCGAGAGAAGGTACTTTAGGAGAGAATTCTCTCTTATGGTGTCTAAAAAATAAACCCTCCATGAATTTTTCTTAACAATCGGCATTCTTCATCATCATATTTATCATGTAAGATGAGGATACACTAAATTTTATGTGATTCCATCATTTTTTCACCGTTGATTTAGTGGATGCATAATTAACGGTTTACTAACAACATAACATTTTGCATTATTAATTCAACAGTGAAAAGGTGTTGGAATCACATGAAATTTGGTGTATCCATATCTTACATGATAAAGAAAATAATGATGGGTGCCGATCGTCGAAAAAAGTCATGGAGGATATAGATTTTTGACGCCACCTAACGAAAAAGCCGCTTGGGCCTAATTTCTTGGTTATTCTCTCTCTCTCTCTCTCTCTCTCTCTCTCTCTATATATATATATATATATATATATATATATATCATGATTGTAATAAACTATGAGCACTAGGATCATGGGCATTAATTTTATATTTTGCCTTGCACCATGCATTCCTTATTTTAAGTTGCCTTGCACCATGCATTCCTTATTTTAATAACAATAAATTAAATAGCGAATAGTTTCCTTTTCTTTCGCTTGATGCTTTTTATGAAAAGCCTATCCTAGCGACCAAGGATTTGTGAATCATGAGGAGGTTCTCCATCGAATGAAAAATTTGAAGGTCATGCATTCTCGGTCTATCTATTATCTATATATCTATCTATTATCTATTATATTATATATAATATAAATCCCTTAAATGCTTGATTTAAGATTTTCTTTTTCCATTTTACCCCTCGCATTCAATTTAATTACTATTTTTTCCTAAATATCTTCAAGCTTTTCCCCATTTTGCCCCTTACGTTCAATTTAATTAATATTTTGTCCTAAATATTTTCAAGGTTTCCTTTTGTCCCCTACATGGAAAATTAGACTCCAGCCCTATAATTTAAGAAAATCTGGTTTTAACCCCTTATTGCAAGAAACTAATCATTTGTCCCCTATAATTTATAGTTAATATTCATTTTACCCATTCTAAGTTTATCTTCAAATTCATGCAATATATTTTTTGATAAATTATCTGTATTTATTTTCATACAAGTTATCACTATTCAACCTAAATTGTACTGAAACATTTATGGAAAGTATTTTCTCTATGGACACATGGGGATGGAAAATTAAATGAGATCTTTGATATCTTTTAAAAATTGCAATCAACCGGTATATTATTAATTTGTATATGTAAATGCATATGGAAAATTAGATAAGGCACAAATGTATTTTGAAAAATTTTCCTCGGCACTTTCGTTATTACTTTGTCGTTATTACTTTGTATGCGTTCTTATTGATGAGATACACCCGTCAATTATTAATTTGCATGAGTACATGGATGAAAAATTATATGAGATTCAGATATTTTTTTAAAAATTGCAATCAACACTTTCGCTATTATATTTTATACGATCTTATTGTTCGGATATGAATCAGATATAGATATTATCATATTCATATCATATGATTATTGGCGGATGCAAATATAGAGATAAATAGCTATAAGAAATGAAAATTTGTATATTATACATCTACTACCAATAAAATTATGAAATATATATTAATAGTTATATATACGTATGAAATATATATTAAAATCGTTGAGTGGAATTATAAAATATGAAAATTAGTAGGCGAAGAATACATGATGAGTGAAGATAACCGTTGTCTGAAAAAGGACAGAGGTCGAGAGAAATCAATGAAAATGGCAGGAAAATTGTGGAGAAGTTTTTTCTAAATTTCAAATTTAGTCAGTGATGATTGCACTAATTTTCGAATGCAATTTTTCATCCGTTGAATACATGCAATAAACAGAAATGTGTAAAGACGGATACTTTTCTGAAATTATTTTGAGAGTTAATGAAGAAATTTTCTAAATTGTTTTGAAAGGGACTCGATTTATGTTAAATTTGAACGATTTACTTGCAATAAAATATAATTAAAATTAATTCAGTCATTTATGCGATATCATTTTTTGGGACAACTCTCCGGACCCGTACATAGCAGGGACACTTGCTAGTGTGTGTATAAAAAGCTATTTGGCAAGCTTCAAGCCCATTTTTGTCATTTAGCAAATTTTCTAGCTCTTTTTTGTCCTATAGTTGAAAATTATAGGAAAGACCCTCATTCAAAAACTTTTTCATTGCAGCAAGACCCATGCATAGCAGGGGGCACTTGCTAGTGTGTGTATAAAAAGCTATTTGGCAAGCTTTAAGCCCATTTTTGTCATTTAGCAAAATTTCTAGCTCTTTTTTGTCCTATAGTTGAAAATTATAGGAAAGACCCTCATTCAAAAACTTTTTCATTGCCAAAGATATATATATATTCATTTAGCGTAAACTTCGGTTTTTCATGCTCTTTTTTTGGCATCTAGTGGAAAATCATATCCAAGACCTTCATTTTCGAAATTTTGTCACTCTTGCACAATTTTATAAATAAACTCCAATAATACACTTCAACTTCGTCATGAAAATTTATATGGAAGACCTTCATTTTTAAAATTTTGTCGCCGTTACAAAATTTTGTAAATAAACTTCAATAACACACTTTAATTTCGTCATGGAAAATTACAATTTAACTTTGTCATGGAAATTTTTTAATTTGCTGCAACCATTTTACTGTAGCATGTTGGTAAATCGTCGCTTGATGCTGTTCATTTTTATTCCAGATATACATATGGAAACTTCGGTATTTCATGCTCTTTTCAGACATCTAACGGAAAATTATATAGAAGATAATTATTGTGTGTGTGTATTAAATGCAGAAAGAAATCTTTCGATGAGTCCGATCGCTTCAAAGAATGGAGAAATTTTTCCTTCGGAGAAATAAGAAAAAAAGGCACGGATATCTTGAATTATAGTTATTCGTTTTTCAAACGTACCCCAATATTTATTGTGTGAGGAAGGAAAGGTAAGAATAGGGTAGTTGAATTTAAAAGAGCTTACTAATAAAGAATAAAGAAAGGGCTAAAATGATGATGCATATGAAAAGGCTATAGTTATAAAATTTAAGAAGTTGATTACATGGATGGCTTGAAATGAGATATTTTATTTTAGGATTTTATAGCTTTTAATATTAACTGTTGAAAAAGGATATATCATCAATACACGACATGAGAGTTCACCTTACAAAGATAAGCGAAGAGTAACTGATGATGCTCTATATTGGCGACCTTCCAGATCAGGACACGTGGCAGATGACGTGTCTCAGAACTCAGAAGAGAGGGCCCACAGGAGCCGATCAAGCCACCCCAGTACCCGACCTACAAGCACAAAGCTGGCTCACCTCAGGCCCCGTGCAAATTGGCCTCCTCGGCTTCTCAGCTCGCCTCCGAGCTACCGCAGGACCAAGATACCTCGGCCCTCTCGCTCGTTCCCGAGCTCTCCCGCCGAGATCATCTTCCTCGGTCCCTCCGACCGACTAACTCCATCACTCACAGGCGTAACCGTCGCTCCGCAAATCTCGTCATGCGCAAATTCTCCGCCAGCAACATCCCATGTTCCACGCCATCACGATTCCTATTAATAGGCGATCCGCTCTTTACGCGGGCGTGACGTCGGGAGCGTAACTGCCAGCGAGATTCTCGCGGCTGCTGTTGCATGCCACCACCGCTATATAAACCCCCATCACAGAGGGGTCAAGTAAGCCATTTTTTACACTTTTATGCCGTTACTCTGCTCGGATCTCATCACTAACTTGAGCGTCGGAGGGTCCTTGGTGGTACCAAACCACCCCGGGACTTCTTTGCAAGTACTCGGCAACAACTTCCTCACCTCATCTCTTCCTTCAAAAACCCATTGAGACCCACAGGCCAACAAAGGATAATCAGCTAAGTTCATCGCGAGATCAACGGAAGACAACATCTGACGGAGGCCCGAAAAGGAGCCTCATCAGTTGGCGCCGTCCGTGGGAACCGAAACTCCACAAAAAACAAAGTTGGTCTTTCGATCTCCGTCCCCATGGCAAGCGATCACTCTGAAGATCCAGATACCAGCCGCCGCCTCCCCCTCACCGGAGGCGCGGGTGAACCTCCTCCGGCGACCGTCATCAACGCCCTCGTCGGCCGAATAGACCGACACCCCCTCCCTTGACGGGGTCGCACAGAGGGGGCTCGCCACGGCGGCTTGAGGGCCACCTCGCCTAAGGATCTAAGCTCTCACTAAGAGGCAGCCTAGCAGCTACCCTGCTCGGCTATCCCTGGCGGGTAGCTTCCCTACCACAACGCCAGGGATCAGAAAGTCCTCCCAGAGGCAGTCGAGCCCGAGGATCCCTCGCTCGGCTATCCTTGGCGGGTAGCTTCCCTACCGCAACGCTAGGGATCAGAAAGTCCTCCCAGAGGCAGTCGAGCCCGAGGATCCCTCGCTCGGCTATCCTTGGAGGATAGCTTCCCTACCGCAACGCCAGGGATCAGAAAGTCCTCCCAGAGGCAGTCGAGCCCGAGGGTCCCTCGCTCGGCTATCCTTGGAGGATAGCTTCCCTACCGCAACGCCAGGGATCAGAAAGTCCTCCCAGATGCAGTCGAGCCCGAGGGTCCCTCGCTCGGCTATCCCTGGCAGGTAGCTTCCCTACCGCAACGCCAGGGATCAGAAAGCCTCCCAGAGGCAGTCGAGCCCAAAGATCCCTCGCTCGGCTATCCTTCAGGACAAAAGCCCTCGCTAAGAGGCACCGGGCAGTAACCCTGCCCGGCTAAAGGTCATTGGTAGGCTTCTTACAGCCCTGTAGCTCTTCCCGTGCCAAGAACCAAAGTCCTCCCAGAGACAGTCGGGTCCTTGCTCGGCTATCCCCGGCTGGTAGCTTCCTACCACAACCGACAGGGATCAAAGTTCTCGCCAAGAGGCACTGGGCAGCAACCCTGCTCGGTCCCCGTCCTGAAGGATCAAAAGCCCTTGCAAGAGGCAACCGAGCAGCTGCCCTGCTCGGTCATCTCCGGCTGGTAGCTCCATGCCTATGACGCCAGGGATCGAAGCCCTCGCAAGAGGCATCCGAGCGGCTACCCCACTCGCTCATCCCATGTAACACTTTAGGATGTGTTTAGTGGCTAATTATATTTTAGTATATGGTTTGTAATAAAAAGTTTACCAAATTGATTTTTAAATATTTTATCCTATTTAATGAATATTTTATTAGATTTTTCCTCGGCTTGCACACACTTGTGCATGTTAACTAGGGTTGTATTTGGGGTTTAACCATGATTAGCAATCATGGTGAGCTAACCATTTCCTTAAGCTAAATTTTAGATTTTTGTATTAAGTGTTTTGGGTTTATTGTTATTGTTTTAAAAGAAAAATGAAAATGTTTTTATTTTCTTTTGTTGACAAGAGAGAGAGAGAGATGAGCATGGGGCAACATGGCATGAGCCATGCTCATTTAATGAAGTGAGAGAGTGAGAAGGGGGTTGAATTGTTTTCTCTCATTCTCATTCTTACTCGCTTCTCTCATTCTCTCACACTCACACACTCACACCAGCAGCAGCAGAGGCTCCAGCAGCAGCACCAACAGCAGCACCATCAGCAGCAATCAGCATCAGCACAGGCAGCATCAGCAACAGCTTCATTGCAGCAGCAGCAACATGCAGCACCTGCATCACCAGCAGCTGTAGCAACTCGGTTCTTCTTTTTCTCCTGCTTCCTAAGGTCCATTAGGGTATAATTTCTGAACCCGATTCCCTTTTTCCTAAGCTTGTGTGTTGATTAGCTTCGGTATGCGATAAAAGTTAGCTTTTGTGCTAATTATGATGATTTGTGTGGACTTTTGGTTAGGAGATGATTGTATTGGTTAACCCTGCCCATTTAAGTATTGTTAGGGTCACCTTAACTGAGATTAACCCCAGATTTCGCTAAAATACCATAGGCTTTCCATTTTGTGCAAAATTAGTGTTTTTAAACGATATTGTAGCTTTCTGTGATCTGCTTTTGATCCGGATCCTTCAGGAAAAAATTGGGGAAACTGGGGCATTCTTACTAGGTCTAGACCACACTACCAGAACACGAGCCCCTCATTCCCAAAACTGGCCGCAAATTTAAGCATTCTGGCCGCAAATTGCGGCCAGGAAGGGGAGATGGGTGTTGGGGGTTTTGGCTAGGGTAGTCTGCTATGTTTTCTAGTATTTTGGCATGTGCAATTTTGTGAGATTTTACCTGTAGCAAAATCTGGGATCAAATATCGATTTGCTAGTTTGTTTTAATTGCGCGATACGTGAGTAGGTTCTGTGATCCAGCGTGTCGCGGCGTATCGGATAGTTTTAGACGCGTATATACACGTTTCAGCGTACCGTGCACACGCGCGTTTAGTTCGCGACGCGAGTTTCTCGTTTGGTTTCGATATCGCGTTTTGCAAGATATTTTGCTTATATATGGATTTCTTGTATAATTTCCAGGTTCGCAGGCGGGTACGTCGGACGCAGCAAAGAAAGGGAAGTAGGTGGTCGGCTACGTGTAGCACACGACCAGGTGAGTAGATTTAACATCTACAGGGGAATCGCCCGCATGGCGTTATGCGTCTGGGTTTGGAATGTTAATACCTGTCACATCTTCTAGGTTATATTTAGAATTGTGCATTCACCCTATTACTTAGATGTTGTTGTATTGTGACTAGTAGCCGTAGGACACTGCACATATTATTGACGGTTCATGTTGCACGAGCACGGATTGTATGCTACACACACACCGTCAATAATTGCCATGTCACACACAAACCACTTATAGATATTATATTGCTTGGTTAGGGACTTGCGACATCGACTCAAATTACTCAGCACATATGACTTTTAGCTACAGGTATATCTTGCTCATATATTCCACTTATACCCAGGGGGTATACTACATCAGTTCTTATAGGTAGATACCTACACCTTGCTACACCTGTATGTTACACATATATCAGTTACCGTTCCATATTTACCTTTACTGATGTTACTTAGCGGTTTTTCCTTTATATGCTTACATTTCAGTTATGTCGCACATATAGTATTCATGGATTTGTGCATTCTTATATGGATTTTTCATGATATTTTCTGGATTTGGGAACCGCGGGAGTTCATAAAATTATGCATTATTTGAAAAACCCGGTTTCCTTGATATGATATTTGCGCATCCACCATGAGTTTTATTGGTTCTGATTTATATATACCCCTACGAGGAGGCGTCGAGGCCGTAGAGGGTACATGGTGGGGCCCGGAGGTACCCCGGGGCAAGAAAGGGATGTCGATGTACCACGCCGATAAGCCTGGCAGGGGAACCATACCATCCGGTGACAGTACCAATGACTCGGCGGTAATCATGGGGAAACCGTTGGGAGTCATGTACATATTGATACGTGAAAAGACGAGGGTCAGAGCCAGGCACTCGTGCTTTTCGGATAGCGTGTGATACGTACCTATCAGGATGCTAGTCTTAGTGACGGCATATGATAGATCAGTATTTCTGTGTCGATACTTGGCACATTGGTTTTCATGATATTTCTAATTACTTATGTATATATAACAGTGGGTTAGGACGCTCTTATATATACCCTTACACCAATATTAGTGGAGTGTGAAGCTAATATATGTGTATTGACCTCATCATTTTTATTTATGCAGATTTATTTAAGATGTTAGAATGTTACTTGAGTTTGACATTTGGGATATAGGTGATTTATTTGAGATTGGATTTGGATATATACGAGACTCACTTGATTTTGTACATTCGGGATATAGGGGATTTATTCAATATTGTATATTGAGGAGATGTGAGACTTATATGATATGAGAGCTAATTGGGGGCTGATTTGAGAAATTGGGATTTTGAGTGTCTTGATGGATTGTGATCCTACCACGATGTCAGGATTCCGTGGAAATGACATATTTCACTCCATACCTCACATTTATCTGTTTTTGCACTGTTTCATGTATTAGTAGTACATGTTAGTGTACCCTTCATGATTGTTGCATATTTACATTCTCATATTTTTACTGCATGATTATTGCATACTGATTGTCATATCATTATTGCTTCATATATTTGTTGTACCTGCTAGTGTACTTTCATTATTACTGCATTGATATGACCTGTTATTACTGTTAATTGCATATCTTAGATTCACGTTGTACGTGCATACTTGCGATTACCTGCATATGTTATCTACTATTCACGAGTTGGCAACTCACCCCCATTGTGCCACAGTTGTTTTGCAGGGTGTTTCCCCAGAGTAGTCGTGGCAGGCTATTCATCTATCATCTTTTGCTACAGATACCGCATCGGCTCACAGTGTGTTGTTTTGCTTAGGTGGGTTTTGGTGGTTATCTGTATTTTGTATTGTATGTTGATGTATCCTTGTACTCTCCATCTACTGTTATTTTGTTGACTTAGAGACTTGGTGAGGACGATATTGTATATTATTTGTGGATTTGTTGTCTTTTATATAGTTTCCTTTCTATTGTATTTTATTTCTTCGCTACAGCGTCGTATATTTGTGGTGGTTGTTGTTTTCCGCCTTTGGGCGTGTATTTGCTCCCGTTTGGGGATGCTTCTTATCTATTTATGTTGTACCCATCTTTGGGCTAGTTTTTATAAAAGGGGGTGTTGCCAAAATTTTAAAGGAAGAAAGTTGGACTTTTAAAGAATTTGGGTTGTGATTTCAAATGTTTCAAAACTGCTATTATCTTTTCTTGTCTTTTTAATGGTTTAGATTTCTGGGTTTTGGCTTTCTTTTACTGCGTTACGTCTTTAGGCGTTGCGTAGTATTAGGGCCGTCACGTGCCAATTTCGGGTCGTGACATCACAGGCCGGTAGTTGCCTACCCACGACGCCAGAGATCAAAGCCCTCACCAAGAGGCAACTGCGCAGCTTCACTGCCCGGCCATCCTTAGCAGGCCTCTCACGACCCTTCCAGCGCTAAAGGTCAAAGCCCTCGGAAAGAGGCACCGAGCAGCTACCCTGCTCGGCCATCCTTAGCAGGCCCCCACATCCCCTTCGACGCTGATGGTCTGAAGCCCTCATCACGAGGCCGTCGAGTTCCTTCTTGCTCGGCGCATCCCCAGCAGACATCCTCCTGCCCATCAGACGCTGAGGATCTCAAGCCCTCACCGCGAGGCCGCCGAGTTCCTTCTGCTCGGCGCATCCCAGCGGGCATCCTCCTGCCCATCAGACGCTGAAGGTCTGAAGCCCTCATCGCGAGGCCGTCGAGTTCTTTCTGCTCGGCGCATCCCCAGCGGGCATCCTCCTGCCCATCAGATGCTGAGGATCTCAAGCCCTCATCGTGAGGCCGCTGAGTTCCTTCCTGCTCGGCGCATCCCCAGCGGGCATCCTCCTGCCCATCAGATGCTGAGGATCTCAAGCCCTCATCGTGAGACCATCGAGTTCCTTCCTACTCGGCGCATCCCAGCGGGCATCCTTCTGCCCATCAGACGCTGATGGTCTTAAGCCCTCATCGCGAGGCCACCGAGTTCCTTCCTGCTCGGTGCATCCCCAGCGGGCGTCCTCCTGCCCATCAAACGCTGAGGATCTGAAGCCCTCTTCGCGAGGCCGCCGAGCCCCTTCCTACACGGTGCATCCCGGCGGGTAGCTTCCTACCCAACAAAGACAAGGATCAAAGTCCTTCCAGACTCGACTATCCTTGGCCGGTAGCTTCCCTACTCACAACGCCAGGGGTCAAGACCCTCGCCAAGATCAACCGAGCAGCTTCCCTACTCGGTCATCCCCAGCAGGCATCCTCCTGCCCAACAGACGCTGCGGGTTTGTAGCCCTCATAACGAGGCCACTGAGCCCATCACATGCAGCGGATCTGAAGCCCCAACAAGAGACATCAGGTCTATCCAAGTCTGAGTAATCCCCCCCGACTTCGGGGCCATGGAGATGCCTCCTTCTCAACAGCGCTTGACACGCAGACAGTCGCTTTAGTGACAGGATGCACAAACCGGCGCACTTTCCTTAAATGCAGAGATTTCGCCCTGATTCGCTGGCAGAAAAGGCAGCTGACAGCCCGGGGACGCGTCCTGACGAAATCTTAGGAGGGAGCTCTCCCCGGGCGGCCCGGCAGTCCACTCTTGGCCCGACCCGCCAGCTGATTGGGACAAGAGTGGGGTGCTAATGATGATGCTCTATATTGGCGACCTTCCAGATCAGGACACGTGGCAGATGACGTGTCCCAGAACTCAGAAGAGAGGGCCCACAGGGGCCAATCAAGCCACCCCAGTACCCGACCTACAAGCACAAAGCTGGCTCACCTCAGGGCCCCCTGCAAATTGGCATCCTCGGCTTCTCAGCTCGCCTCCGAGCTACCGCAGGACCAAGATACCTCGGCCCTCTCGCTCGTTCCCAAGCTCTCCCGCCGAGACCATCTTCCTCGGTCCCTCCGACCGACCAACTCCACCACTCACAGGCTTAACCGCCGCTCCACAAATCTCGTCATGCGCAGATTCTCCGCCAGCAACATCCCACGTTCCACGCCATCACGATTCCCATTAATGGGCGATCCGCTCTTTACGCGGACGTGACGTCGGGAGCGTAACTGCCGGCGAGATTCTCGCGGCTGCTGCTGCATGCCACCACCGCTATATAAACCCCTATCACAGAGGGGTCAAGTAAGCCATTTTTTACACTTTTATGCCGTTACTCTGCTCGGATCTCATCACTAACTTGAGCGTCGGAGGGTCCTTGGTGGTACCAAACCATCCCAGGACTTCTTTGCAGGTACTCGGCAACAACTTCCTCACCTCACCTCTTCCTCCAAAAACCCATTGAGACCCACACGCCAACGAAGAATAATCAGCTAAGTTCATCGCGAGATCAACGGAAGACAATATCTGACGGAGGCTCGAAAAGGAGCCCCATCAGTAACATAATAAATTATTACGGAAAAAGACATCGCTAAGCCGATCGCGTAATATTTTTTCTATAAACCCGATAGAATATAATGCCACCGGTTATATAAGTGGTTACTTTGAGACTTGAAATACTATCCTATTCATATACTCAATCACCAGCCGGTGGTAATTTACAGAGTTCATAAGAGATGGTGCGAATTTTCAAAAACCAGCATTGTAAACAATCGCCAAAGATTCGAGAAAAAGTAAAAAACCCTTCCATTTACCACGTGCAAATGCATGATCATGAAAAAGAAAGAAATAAAAATATGAGCCCCGAAAAGTTATCCAAGGTGTCCAAAAAATTCCCATATCTTTCTCTATCATGCCTAGCCCACTCGATATATCCAATAATTTCTCAGAAAACAGGGTCTCAGCTTAAAATTTATTTTTGTGAAAAATCAATGACCTAATTCACCAGACGGGGAAGAGTTAAACAATTGTGTTAAAAACCTAATGACCTAATTCACATGACTTGGTAACTCAGAAAAAATATTGGGAAAAATGTTCCCAACTCCCTAACTCCCTAAGCTTGAAAAACAATAAGAGAAAATTTCCGGCCAAAAAAATCCATAAAAAACCTCCCTAAATAAAAATAAATAAATTATAGGTTTAAGTATTTATAATATAACCAACCACTTTTTAATTTTTAATATTCTCATAATACCCTTGTCAACTTCTGTCAGATAACTGCTACATTTATCTGATAAATTATTGCACTTAATAGATAACTGCTATATTTATCAGATATATCGGTTTACATTAACTGCCACACTTAGCAAATAACTGTTACATTTATCAGATACAGCAGTTTAAATGTTAAATGTAGTAGTCATCCGCCAGAAGTTGACAAGGATATTATGGGGATATTAAAAAGTAAAAATTGGTTGATTGTACTGTAGAGACTTAAACCTATAACTTTTTGAATTTAGGGAGTTTTTCATGAATTTTGATTGGTCGGAGAGTTTTCTTCAAGCATAAAGAGTTGGACCAATTTTTTCCAAAAATATTTGAATTAAAAATAAAAGACGTAGTTTGGCGAATACTCTGTCAAGACAAGAAAGCGGAATTGGTTAGCTAGGCAATGAAAGAGAAAGAGGGTTGTTGCGGAGCTTTGGATGCCTGTCCTGAAGTTTAAAGACAACCGTGCATGCATCCCCATGCTCTGTATTCTACTAGGTTTCTAGCTCTATGGTAATATTTTTTTTAAAACATCCGAAATAAATGATCCAAGATCATATAGTTAATTCTTATATATTATGTTCAACATAAATATTTCAATCCGGTCCAAGGCAACATAATTCAATGTTACCTTTTGTCGTACCAGTCCTAGCCCCTGATCGATAAGTATCGATAAACCGATTATCTAGTACTGTACCGGTTGGACAAAATATTTAAAATAAATATAATACCGAAAATGTATCCAAAACCATCTAAAATATATATTTCTAATTTAACAAAATTGAAGTATATTAATATAACATGATATTCGGGACATCAGTTGATATCAATGCAGGATTGCTTGAGGGTATAAATTTAATGGGTATTTTTCCCGCTGGTAGAGGTATGCATTCCAACCGTCTGTAATATTAAATTAACATTAATTTTTCTATTCGTGTTTAGTACTCAAAAGAGACCTGAACATGAAGATGGAAAAACATGTCTTCAACTCTTTTCATATAAATGACGTCTGGTAGACTTTTTTTTTATTAAAATAGATAAATCATTAATGTAGAGTTTTAATTTAAATCCAAACTTAATTTCAAAAAGGGAAATTAGAATGGTTAGATCATATTTAAGGCTTGTTCGGTTCAAGGATTTGTGAGGATTATGCACTGATTGGATTCTTGAATCCAATTAGGT
This sequence comes from Agapanthus africanus, assembly GCA_030015575.1. Taxonomy (NCBI): domain Eukaryota; kingdom Viridiplantae; phylum Streptophyta; class Magnoliopsida; order Asparagales; family Amaryllidaceae; genus Agapanthus; species Agapanthus africanus. The sequence goes on from CM057341.1 coordinate 130,943,645, forward strand.
AATTCTTATTTGGTTGGAGAATTACAATTCTTTGGATTCCTTTGTTTTTAGTGTGGGGTCCACACAAAAAAAATTCATGGATCTTTTTTTTTGAGAGAATTTTGCAGGATACTTACTATTCATGTGTAGCCCTCCGTACTTTAGTTATTAAAATATCTCATCTTTTTTTAACCCTCATATCCAAATCTCATTTACTTTTCTCCAGCCAAACAAGGATTGTAATGATCTACAAATCTAATATTAAGAATCTAATATCAACCAAACACAAAATTAGTTAATCCAGATTTTTTTCTAGAAATTCAAATTTCACAATCTTGCAAGGAAACAGCCTTTTAGGACCTATTTGGTTGCTGGATTTGGATTTGATTTGGCACTGTTTGGATTCTTGAATCCAAAAAAAAGTTTGGATTCTTGGATTTTTTGTTTGGTTGTAAGATTTTGGATGTTTTGGATATGCTTGTTTTTTATAAGGGGTCCACCATTTTTTTGGATTCTTGAATACAAAAAAATGCTATGGATTGTTAAGTATTTGGCACTGTTCACATGGGTCCCACATACTTTATGTTATTAAAAAAATCCCAATTTCTCTATCTCGCTCTATAATCCTCAGATTTAAATCCCACTTAATTTTCCCAACCAAATAAGGATTAGAAGGATTTACAAATCCAAAATTAGAAATCCAATACCAACCAAACACAAAATAAGTCGATCTAAATTTTACAGTTGTACTATTTTAAAATCCAAATTTCAAAATCCTGCAGCCAAAGGGCCCTTACCAAACTATTCCAATAACAAAGGAATCATATCTCATATGGCTAACCTATTTGGTACTATGCTTTGAGTAGCAAGAAAAAGTCTAAGCTAGACCTAGAAGAAAACGATAAGATGGTTAGTGGTGGACAAAAATCTTCACCTAGTGTTCTAGCATGAAAAAGATAGATTTCGGAGTTTGATCGAACATTTTAATTTCGTTTAGGCCACTTCTAATACTCTAGCTTGGTTCTGATATCACTGCTGGGTTCCTTAGCACCCTCACTATATTTTCTAAGGCATTAAGCATACAATTTTATAAAAATCTAGAGTGCTAAGAAACCCGGACTAAGGATCTAACTAGAGAATTAAGGTTTAACTAAGCAAGTAAACAACTTTACTCTAAGTGAACAAGGAATACAACCTTTGTAGACCGGTCCTTCACTTCTAAAGCTCCGTGTAGTGGTCCCTTTGCTCCAAGCAGTGGTCTCCCGGACTCTCATTAGGCTCCACTAGGCGGAAGGAACAAACTTGCTCAAGGATCTTCGAGACCGAAGATGATCTACGTCGAAGAATTTCTAACTCAAGCTACCTCTTCACTAATTGATGAACTAGTGAAGAAACAACCTATACTAAATGGCTAGTTTGGTATAGATTGGTGAAGTAGGAATTTTGCTCACTTTAGAATTATTTTTTTCTTTTTTCTTTTTCTTCTCATAAGAAAACTAGAAAGCAAAAATGGAGATGAAGAAGAAGATGAATCAACAACTATGAACTCATGTAGAGACTTAACCAAAGCTAAAGATAATGGTTAGATTAATAAATATTTAGAGTAAAACAAAATTAGTGGACTAAATCAATGGGTTCCACAAGCTTCTATAAGCATCCAACCGATGACAATTTCCATCTAATTTTGTTTATTCTCTAAATAAATAATCACCTTAATTATCTTAAGTATGGTATAAGTCTCATACACCCAAGTCCAATGTATCATCTAACATGACACAAAATAAATATATTAATATATATCACATATATATTTAAATGTATTTAGAGAAAACAATTTCTTAAGTGAGCTAATATTAGTTAATGCATATTAATATATCAAATATATAATTATACATTAAATTATTAAACCAACACTTGATTTAATAACCCGGCTGTATCGCCTACAACCGACTAATATCATTTAATAAATTATTGAATCAACACTTGACTCAACAATCTGGTTATATCACATATAACCTATATCGCGGGATTAGAATACTGTATCACATACAAGTATCAATCTCGGTCCCGCACATATCACATACGTGTCCTACTTCGTTTCGCATTAGCTAGGAAACCTCTGTGTAGGACTCTAAAGACTCGTCAATACGCCAGCAGTAGGTGATGATCATATCAGTCACCCACAAGCCGTCAGCGGTACTAGCTGGACTTAACGACTACCCGGTTATTGAGCGATCAGAAAATCAACAAGCAAGCTTTTCTTCACTTGATTGATCACTTGCTCATTCTCATTCTCACTCACTTGGAAAAAGTTTAGCACTTTCTATAGTTGCTCATGCCACTTGGTTTCCTCACCTCCTCTTCATCTTCTATGGTTGCTCCTTTGAGCATTTATGATGAGAGAAAATAGATAGTGACACATTCCTACACCTCCACTCTCCGTTGCTAGCAACCTTGGAGCGTCGGTTGCCTCGTTTGGCGAGGCTGGAACTTGCGCCGTTTCTCTCAGGTGAATCATCGTAGATGGAGGAAGACCGGCAACCAAATTCGATCAAGGAGCTTCTAGGAGATTGGGATGATGGTTCAAGACCGAAGGACATGGATCAACTCGGTATAAGCATCTAACTCCTAGTTTACATATTGCTAGTATAGGGTTTAGGGTAGATCCGGGCCTCGGGTTGTGGTAGCGCCAGTTTAGACAATTTTTGTTCCGCATTTGGTCATGGTTTGATGGCCGAGGCGCTGCCGTAACCCAACACATACTCCCGTGAATCCAATAAGTAACACTATCGTACAGTCCGGTCTCTTCGTCTGATATGTCGCATATCTAGTCTGGGGTTGGTAAATGTCAGACCCCAATAACTTGATAAGTCATGCCGTTATGAGACTCATAACGGGTCGAGAAACTACTGATAACACTTACAAGTAAATATCACTATCAGCCCTGGCCAAGGACTTCTTGTTATAGCCAATCGAGCACAGCGCAACATCAATCCCTAATACCGGGAGAGACGAAACCCCTCCTATCGCTCATTGCCTCCATGTGACTCGGGACTGTACCCAAAAACCACCGTTTTGCACTCTCTTAAACGTGGTAAGGTGGAAATCAAAGCACAGTGGGAATCACACAAGACTCTATGACGATCTCGGGTCTACAAACTAACCTGTATCGGTGTCACTAGAGAACTGCTATCTGACGATAGGTATAATACTATCTAGGAGTTCTCGGCGAGTCATGTTCAGTGTACCCAGTCTCCACTGAGCACCCGTATACCATCTTTGATGTCAAACACTAATGGATATGTGATCATCCATCGCCTATCATATGGGTTAAGAAATGTATACGCTAGTCTACTCTAGAATATCGATGCCCTATCTCGATACACCCTCGACTAGGGACAATTAAAGGATGTACTTGTGGACTACCATGGCCCCACTAGTATGATCTCCATCATATTCCTCGTAGTCAAGTACACATCTTAAGGGCTTTATCAACATGTAAGAGAGAGACAATACAAGTTTACATGTTAAGATAAAGAGCAACAGATAGCATACTATCATGTCGAACAAGAAAGTCCTCTCTATATATGTCCAAGCATCCACTATAATATACAATCATGTACAATAATGGTTTCTAAGGCATACATATAACTAACAATCTCCCACTTGCACTAAGGCCAGTTGCTGTAGTATCTCATACCCAACATTCCTTAAAGTCTCTCTAGGGAAAGGCTTTCGTGAGTGGATCTGCCGTGTTATTCTTCGCGTCAACTCTCCTGACCTCGATAGTCCGGAGATCAACTATCTCCATGATCAGGTGATACTGCCTAAGAATATGTCTGGATCACTGATGGGACCGGGGTTTCTAGGCCAAAACCACAACTTCATTGTCACCACAATGGTAGGAACCTCACCAAGTTCATCTCATGAATATTTTTATCTAGACGGCCTCTTTGGTAGCATCGTTGGTAGCAATGTATTCAGCCTTCATCGTCGAGTCTGCTACGGTATCTAGCTTGGAACTCTTCCAACATACCGTCCCTCCATTGATGGTAAAGACAAAAATCGAGACTGTCTTACAGTCGACCTTATCACTCTGGAAGCTCGAATCGGTAAAGTACTCCATTTGGAGTTCACTGTTACCATACACCAAGAACATTTCTTTAGCGCTTCTCAAGTACTTAAGAATGTTCTTCACTGCTGCCCAGTGTTTCTCCCCAGGAAGTAAGAGGTATCACCCAAATCCTTCATAGAGAAACATAGTGATGAGAAGAGCATGACCGAGTGTAGCATAGGAACACCATTTCCTATCAAGAGTATGTCATCCACGTACAATACGAGGAAAGCAACCTTACTCTCTACAACCTTCTTATATATACAAAGTTCATCTACCTTTTTGATGAAGTCGAACTCTTTGACTGCCATATCAAAACAGATGTTCCAACTCCGCGATGCCTGCTTTAATCCTGATGGACTTAAGCATAGCCACTGGAGAAAAGGTTTCATCAAAATCTATACCTGGTTTTTGATGAAAACCTTTTGCTACAAGTCTAGCTTTGAAAGTCTCAACTTTTCCATCTACACCAAGAATCTTCTCAAGATCCACTTGCCCCCAATGGGTTTTACCCCTTCAGGTGCAACTTTCAAAGTCATACTTTGTTGGTGTATATGGATTCCATCTCAGATCGCATAGCATCCAGCCATTTCACAGAGTCCCCACTTGTGATGGCCTGCTCGAAACTAGTTTGGTCATCATCTTCCATAATGCAATCCTCGCTCCCACTGTCATTGAGAAGACCGTAGTATCTCTCAGGCGGATGAGAAACCCTTACTAGATCTGCGGAGTGGCTGAGATTCGTTGGAAACTATTGAATCCTCCGGTTCTCAAATCATCAGCTGTAGTTTGTGTAGCTGGAACTTCTTCCAGTTCTATCTCATGACCACAAATTTATTTGGAAAGAAATTCCTTTTCTAAAAAGGTGGCATGCCGAGAAATAAAACACCTTTTGTTCCTCGGTATGATAGAAGATATACCCTCGCAAATATTTGGAATATCCAACAAACTTACACAGAACTGACATTGCCTCGAGCTTGTCCGGATTTTGCCTTTCAACATAGGCCGGACAACCCCATCTCTTAACTCGTTTAAGACATGGCATCTTCCCATACCTTATCGCATATGGAGTGGTAGGCACGGATTTGGTAGGAACCCTATTCAATAGGTATGCGGGTTCTCAAGCGCATAACTCCAAAAGGAAACAGACAACTCAACAGTACTCATCATTGAGCGCACAATATCTAATAGGGTGCAGTTTCTCCGCTCCGATACACCGTTGTGCTGTGGTGTATACGGAGGAGTAAGCTGAGAGAGAATCCCATTCTCTTTTAAATAATCCAGAAACTTCGTGCTTAAGTATTCTCCTCCCCGATCAGATCGAAGGATTTTAATACCTTTACCCGTTTGGTTCTCGACTTCATACTTATATTCCTTGAATTTCTTAAAAGCTTCAGACTTGTGTTTCAACAGGAACACATGTCCGAATCTTGAGAGATTATCAGTGAATGTAATGAAGTACGAGGAACCATTCCTGGCATGTGTAGACATGGGACCGCATCCATCACTATGTATCAGTCTTAAGAGTTTAGTAGCTCTTTCTCCGTGTCCAGTAAATGGAGTTTTGGTCATTTTACCTTTGAGACATAACTGGCAAGTTTCATAAAATGTAAATTCGAACGGATTCAAATATTCATCCTTTTGTAACTTATCTAGTCGTGTCGCATTGATATGACCTAGTCTACAATACCACAAGAAGGATTCGTTCATTTCTGAACTTTTCCTCTTGTGTGTGTTCTGTACGTTAAGAACTATAATTTGATTTAGAACATATATGCTATTATATAACGTGCCTGATCCAATCAACTTTTGATTTAGGAAAATGTTCATAACATTATCCTGCAATACAAAATTATATCCTTCTTTACTTAATAAAGAAACTGATATAATATTGCATATCAGGTTCGGTATGTAATAACATTCGTTCAGAATCAATATATTACCAGTTGGTAATACAAGGTGATATTCGTCAACTGCTTTGGCTGCAACATTTGCACCATTCCCTACTTATAGAGATTGATTACCTTTTCTCAGTTGTCTACCTTTCTTTAGCCCGTGTAACATATTATATATATGGGATGCTGATCCGGTATCTAATACTCAGGACGTAGAGTATGCTGAAAAACAGTTCTTGGTGACAAACACACCCGAAGAAGATGCATCAACATGCTCATTCCTCATTTGGGTCGCATGGGAATCCGGATATTCCCCTATTTCCTGCTCGGACTTATAACAATTATAAGATAAAGCGGAACCAACGTTCCCGGCTCAGTATAATAAGCGGGTCATGTTAATATATCCATATTATTATCTTGATTAAGGCAGGTCACGGTCGCTACCTGGAGAGAGAGAAGAAAACACTCGCGTGCGCTCTTGCAAGATTAGATTGGTTATTATTTTATCTAATCAGGATGGCTCCCACTGTTTTTTTTTATCAAATCTTCCTTCAAACCCTAAAAGGTAAGACTAGCCGGGATTAATTACAGCCTACAAGTTCGCCAATCTTTCAGCCAGGCCAGTATCGGTACTTTGAGGGAGGTTCCCCGTGCTTTCGCACGGACCTAATTAAAATAAACATCGTTTTCCCAGAAACACAACCCCACTAATACCTTTCTAGTCACCTACTTGATCGGCTAATTGTAAAGCGCAAAACTCTCCCAGGAGTAACTCTTACTCGCAGCGGGTATCGGGATCCAACTATCTCATGGAAGGTATGCAATCCACTGCAAATTTCAACACTTGAAATTCCTGATAATGGTTTTTACCCCTAGCGACTTATGACCTTAACTATGGTCAACAAATCATAAGCACTAGTCAAGTTCTACTCGTCATTTCATGATTAATTAGACCCACTCATATGACCTTTAACTATGGTCAACAAAGTCATATAAATGTCTTAATTAATCGCATCATATGCTGTGTAGGAAGACATCACTTAGCTACCGCACACTACGCCTTAAATATGGTCAACAAACGTAGCACGAATACTAATTACTCTACTTCCTAAAATGACGGAGGGTTGCGGATGGTTTTTTTGAAAACCTTTAACGCTTTGAACTTGATCTCGTTGTAGAATCGAGTGATTTTGAAAAGGAGTGTTTTGAGGCTTTTACTAGTTTTGCTAAAGAGGTCACTCCCGGTGAAGGGATCTTGGCTCTTTCCTCATCAAATGAGGTGCTGGATATTCATCAAGGAATATCCCTATGGAAAGTAAGAACTGGAGAAGCAATCAAAAGACAAAACCGAGTAGGTTGTAGCATCTGCTATCTTCTGCTAAAGAGATCCCTCCCGGTGAAGGGATCTCGGCTCTTTCCTCATCAAATGAGGTGCTGGATATTCATCAAGAAATATCACTATGCAAAGCAAAAACTAGAGCTACCCTTTTTGAAAATTTGATTCTACAACATCTTTAGGTTTCTTTCCTTTTCATTAATCTCATTAATGAAGTCCCATCATTTATGCTTCCTAAGCATCACAGATAAAGAGACGAAAATACAACGTACGCTTATGCCATCCGCATTCGCCACGGAGTCCCGTCATGCACCGTTAGGTTAGATAACTAACGGCAGAGTGGGGCAGGACTAGCGCGGATGCAAAACATAAGCAATGTTTATTATATATCATATATATAATATTTAAGCATTCGTCTCATGTAGTTATATGATCTCATCACAGAACTGTAGGGTGTTTTTCGTCACCCTATTGAGATGGGAATACGCGCGCGCTTGTCAGGCGCATTACAGATTCCCCCTGTCTAGGATAGGCTGGGATTTATTGATTGTGGGGATCCGAATCTCCGGCAACCGCGAACTAAGCTGTCGTTAATTACCTCTCGCCTTTGGAGCGAGAGAACCTCCGATTGATGGGTCAAACAGGTCATGCGAACTCAATGTGCATTGCTGTTTTTTGAAGGGGTTTCAGATGTATCGGGGGGTCCGCAGAGTTTTTACGGGGGGTCTCGCAACCCGGATAGCGGGCTGGGGGTCAAGGGGGCTAGCAGCCCCCTTGCGGGGTGCGGGGCAGTGCCCAGTTAGAAATTTTCTCTAACGGGGGAGGTATATTTAGTGTGGAGTGCATAAAAAATGAGGGGAAGCATCTTAAATACGCGTGTGTGGCACGTGGGCGCTTGGTGTCCGGGGTCACGTACGCGTACATAGGCGCTTTAGTGCCCGGGGTCACGTGCGCGCACGTGACTATTGGGCGCCTTAGCGCCCAGGGTCACGTGGCGCACACATGACCGATGGGCGCCTTAGCGCCCCGGGGTCACGTGGCGCACACATGACCGATGGGCGCCTTAGCGTCCGGGGTCACGTGGCACACACGTGACCACGAGAAACACCCGCGGGAAGAGGCCTAGCTCCTAGGTTGGGGAGTTGAACTCCAAAGGGGTTTTTGGAGTTGAACTCCTAACATAAACTAATTTATGGAGTTAAACTCCAACAGATCTAGAAAGGAGTTAAACTCCTAGGAATGTTTGGCTCTTCTTTTGAGCCTTGAATCTGTCCAAAGTTAGATTTTTGGAGATGGGTCTCCTTCTTCCTTCTCTTGATCGGCGGGATCTTGGAGAAAAGGGGTGGGACTTAAAAGTCTCCCCTTTTCGAGATCTGATTGGAGATCCAAGTTCCCCTTCGTGGGTTTTGTGGTGAAAAACTATTTATTTTTGTGGAAGGAAGAGTTAAATTCTTGATTTAATTCAAAAAAGAGGAAGAGAGTTTTAGACCCTTGAGAAAGGGGAAGGAGGCACAAACCCTAGTTTTTGGGGAGAATGAATTTTTTTTATTCATCATCATGTTGCCTTATAGAGGCTTACACATTTACATATAGCCCCTTGGGCTTTACAAAATGGCATTTTGCCCATCTCATGCCTCATGTGCTCATTTCTTTTGCACATAAACCATGGGCTTTACAAAAATTTGGCTTCATACCCATTTTGCTTACATCCATGCACAAAAAATTACCTCAAAATTATTTATTACATGATTTTTATTTTGGTATGGGGAAGGCCGGCCGCGGGGCTTGACTTGGGCATGGGCCCACTTACCTGGGCTTGGGCCCGTTTACTTGGTGTTGACCTTGACTTTGATTCGGTCAACTGGGATGCGAATTTTGACCCTAACAAAGTGACCCCATCAATAAATGCACACCGCGCATCTGAGTTGTGTGCATGAAATTGATGGATCTTGAAGCTGTACTTCGAGGTGGAACATCATTCCGGGGGCGGAGCATCCCTCGGGGAGCATGATTCCCGGGGATCGGAGCATCATTCCGATTTGCGGAGCATAATTCCAGGGTCGGAGTATCCCTCGAAGAGTCGGAGCATAATTCAGAGGATCGGAGCATAATTCCGAAGAGTAGAGGCATGATTCTAGAGATCGGAGCATGATTCCGATGAGCATAATTTCGGGGATCGGAGCATAATTCCGAGGATCGGAGTATCATTCCGAAGAGCGTAGCATGATTCCAGGGATCGGAGCATGATTCCGATGATCATAATTTCGGGGATCAGAGCATAATTTCGAGAATCGGAGCATCATTCCGAAGAGCGGAACATGATTCCAGGGATCGGAGCATGATTCCGACGAGCAGCAGACATTCTGACCGAAGCATAATTTTGATGCAGAGGTTGATTCCCAGGAGAAGCATAATTTCGGGGATCGGAGCATAATTCCGAGGATCGGAGCATCGTTTCAAAGAGCGGAGCATGATTCCATGGATCGGAGCATAATTCCGAAGAGCGGAGCATGATTCCAAAGGGTCGGAGCATAATTCCGATGAGCGGCAGACATTCTGACCGAAGCATAATTTCGATGCAGAGGTTGGTTCCCAAGAGAAGCATAATTTCAAGGATCGGAGCATAATTCCGAGGATCGGAGCATCGTTCCGAAGAGCGGAGTATGATTCCAGGGATCGGAGCATAATTCCGATGAGCGGAGCATGATTCCAAAGGCTCGGAGCATAATTCCGACAGGAAAGGCAGATACACAGAGGCGAAGTATGATTTCGACATGGGGTACACCGAAGCACGATTCCGACGCAGAGCTTGCTGGTTGACTTGATTCCGAGGTAGAGCTTAATTCCGACTGGGAGGTCGCTGGTTGATTCCGAGCCGAAGTATAATTCCGATAGGGAAGGAAGATACACCGATGCGAAGCTTGATTTCGACGCGGGGTACACTCTGAGACGAATCATGATTCCGACGCAGAGGTTGTTGGTTTGATTTGATTTAGGTTGACATCGGCATCGCTATACTGGAATATGGTACCAGAAGCGAATCATCATTTGCCATGAGTGGATTTGGGGATTTTGGTTTTTGTTTGGCATCAACACCGCTTACACTGGAATATGGTACATGGAGCGAATCATCATTTGCGTTTTCCCGTCGGGGAGCGATGGCTTAGGAGACAGGTTTAGGTCCCTATCACCTAAGACTTTTCAATTTTATGAGCCGTAAGGGTCCCATAAATGCATTTTCTCCCTACGAGTCGAAAGGATCTTATAGGTGCATTTTCTCCTTATGAGTCGTGGGGACTCCTAAGTGTGTTGCTCCTTTGTGAGTCGTAAGGATCTCACGCGGGAATTTTCTCCTCACAAAGTCGAGAGGAATTTGCGAGTGCATTTCATCTCTTTTTCACGAGTTTGCGCCCTTTCGGGTTTTTACAAACTCGCCGGCAGTCCTGCTGTTTTTACTCATGGAGCCCTTTCAGGTTTTCATCCGTGCCTATTTTGCTTGTGGACATACCCTTTTTCTTTTTTTTTTTGGAACCGTCATCGCTGGTGGGACTTTCGGTGTGGTCTCACCAGTAGGACTTGGGAGAGATCGGGATCGTTTTACGTCCATGGATTGTTTACGGTTTTGCAGGATGTATGATCTAGACCGTAGGGCCGGAAGAATTTCGGGACTTTGTCGGCGTCTGCATCGCTGTACTGGAATATGGTACCAGGAGCGACTCATCATTCACCGTCAGGGATTTGAGTTTTGGTTGGCGTCTGCATCGCTGCACTGGAATGTAGTACCAGGAGTGACTCATCATTCGTCGTGAGGGTATCTCCCTCGTTTCCAGTTTAACAACTTAGGGGTCATCTATTCCCAGTTTAACGACTTAGAGGTCATATGTTCCCAGTTTAAAGACTTAGGGGTCTATTGGATCGGAAGCTTAACACTGAAGCACATGTGCCAGGATCAATTCATCATTTGCCTTTCCCTGTTGGGGAGCGATGACTTAGGAGACAGGTTTAGATCCCTATCACCTAAGGCTTTTCAATTTTATGAGCCATAAGGGTCCCATAAAAGTATTCTCCCTACGAGTCGAAAGGATCTCGTAGGTGTACTTTCTCCTTAGGAGTCGTGGGGACTCCCAAGTGTGTTTTTCCTTTGTGAGTCGTAAGGATCCAACGAAGGTGTTTTCTTACGAGTCAAGAGGATCTCGTAAGTTTGTTCTCCTCATGTATCGTGAGGACACATGAGTGGGTCTTCCCAAATGGAGCATAATTCCAAGGGCGGAGACCGGCCGCTGGACTGGTGATTGCGGTGGGGTATGAGTATGATGAGAATTATTTGAGCCCGTGGATTGTATACGGTAGTCAACTTGGGGACCAACCGTAGGGCTGGGGGAATGTTGGAAAATCGGATTTTGGTTGGCGTCTGCATCACTGCACTGGAATATGGTACCAGGAGCGACTCATCATTCGCCGTTTGAGGTTTTTTTTTGTTTTACCGCGATTGCTCTATCATTTCAGCTTTTCTTATCGCGAAGGTCGCGATTGCCCTATCATTTCGGTTTTATTTATTCGCGGTTGCCCCATCATTTCAGCTTTATTTTTCATGTTTATTTTTACTCGCTGATTTTTATTGCGAGTTGCCCCATCGTTTCTGCTTTTCTTTTGTTTTTATTTACACACTTTTTTTTACATTCCCAGTTTAACGACTTAGAGGTCGATTATTCCCAGTTTAATGACATGGTGGTCAGTTGTTCCCATTTTAACGACGTGGTGGTCCATCGTTCCCAGTTTAATGAGTGGTGGTCGGTTTGCTTATCCCAGATCCTCGAACTTTGATCTTGGCGGAGTTGTGTTGATGACCGTAGCTCCGTGGCTTGTCGGTACATCTGACGACTGTGAGGATTTCTTAAGTTTGTATTGGTTCTCCACTCAATCTTTGAAAACATAGCAGTCTTCAAGGGTATGACTCACCATTCTATGATATGGGCAGTATATGGGATTGCTGGTCATGTTCATTTCATGTGGTCTCTTTGGAAGAGGCAGTTGCAGACCGTTGTTCAAGGCGTTCACGAATATTTTGCGGACTTCATCCCTCCTGAAAGAGTATACATTCTTCTTTCTCTCCATTGGAGTAGGTGCCTTTACTGATGCTGGTCCTTGAGGCCGATCAGTCTTTGGTTCGCCCTTTTCAGATAATGGCACATGTCTGAGAGAATCAGGTTCCCGAAGGGCTTCGGTCTCCATTTGTACGAAATCGGCGGTCGTAGCTTGACTGTTTGCTAACACGCCTTTAGACAGTTTTATCTCTCCCGTCTTGTATTGCTTTTCGACCCAATCTTTAAAGACGAAGTAGTCCTCAATGGCATGACTTATCACTCTGTGATAGGGGCAATATTTTGGGTCGTCGGTCATATTCGCTTCTTGCGGTCTCTTTGATTCTGGCAATTGTAGACCGTTTCTTAGGGCGTCCCTGAATATCTTGTGGACTTTGTCCCTTTTGAAGGAATAGACCTTATCCAGTTTCTCTTTCAGAGACGATTCCCCTTCGGTGTACGTATCGGAGGGACTGGAGGCTGATCACGGCCGTTTTTCGCGAAGGCGCTCCGCACTTAGGCTGAAAGGGGTATCAGTTGGCTGCCTCCGGGTATCAATCCCTGGCTCATGAACCAAAATTTGATTCTACTGTAATTGCAATCGGGCGACTTGGGTCGCGAGATCTGCCGCGACGTTTGCCAGTTCGTCGACCTTAGACTGTACCTTGGCTAACTTCTCATCCCTGTCCTGAAGCTGCCTCTAAAGCTATCGGACTAATTCTTGTTCTGTAGTTTCGGTTATGACAACCGGGTCATCCTTATTTCCTGAGCTCAATTCCGCAGGAACCCCGGGCTCCTTTGGCTCATCGGCCTGAGCAAGCTCTTCATCATTTAGACCGAGTCGACGTTGAGTAGCGTTCACTATATCATCACCATGGCTGTGAAGCATAGAAGGGTTCGTTTCTTCATGTTCGACCATGTAGACAGTGTGGACCACATACCCAGCCATCTCTTTATCTTTGGTGGCTGATTTTTTGGACCATCGTCGCGGCCCTTCACCTTTTGGAAAGGACATGCGACGGAAGACGGTTGGCCCGACTGGGTCCTTGGGCGGCGCTGTCCGAATCACAGCTCTTTTGACCTTCACGATCATGGCATTCTTCTGAACCAATTTCAGTGGTTCAAAATAGTTAGCGAGATTTACAGCCGTTTCAGCTGTCGTTGCTGGGTAATCTCGTTCTTGGAACCCTACGATGTTCAAATCAGCAGAAGCCCTGGACCTTTTATTGGCTCTGTACCTGAGCCTTTTCTGTCTTAGCTTCTCAATTTTGAGGGCTTGACGGGCATCCGTCATCCAGGAAACCATCGTGAGTCGATTGACAGGGAACTCAGAGAAGATACCCGATCGAGCAGTTGTCAAGGGCGCCGCTGGAGCTTGCTTGAGACGCCTTATTGCTTTGTTGGTGTTGATGGACTTGCCCCCAGCTGGAGCGAAGGAAATTCGTTCAAACACCGACTTGCGTTTTGGTAGTGGTGCCTTCGAGATCACCACATTTGGCCTCCTGCCTTTTGAGGTCGGTTCATCCATCACCGGGGCTTGAAGAGCAGGGACGGCGTTAGCTGGCACGAACAGAATAGAGCCAAATGGTAGCGGCGGCTCCTCCCACTGTTGCCCGAGACTGGCCGGAAGGACCGTCCTGGCGCCATCTTCATCGTGTAGGTGATGGGAGTCGTGCTGAGAGCTGAGTTCATCTTTGGAGACATTGTTGAAAAGTGATTGCTTGAAAACCTGTATGAAAGAGCATTATTTTAGTATAAATATAGATATGTATATTGATTGAGTTCGCATGAACGTTTAACCCGAAATATGGGAGGAGAGATTGGTCCCACCGGGCGTGCCAGAATCTGTAGGGTGTTTTTCGTCACCCTATTGAGATGGGAATACGCGCACGCTTGTCAGGCGCATTACAGATTTCCCATGCCTAGGGTAGGCTTGGGTTTATTGATTGTGGGAATCCGAATCTCCGGCAGCCGCGAACTAAGCTGTCGTTAATTACCTCTCGCCTTTGGAGCGATAGAACCTCCGATTGACGGGTCAAACAGGTCATGCGAACTCAATGTGCAGTATTGTGTTTTGAAGGGGTTTCGGATGTATCGGGGGCCCCGCAGAGTTTTTACGGGGGGTCCCGCTACCCGAATAGCAGGCTAGGGTCAAGGGGGTTAGCATCCCCCTTGCGGGGTGCTGGGAAGCGCCCCGTTAGAAATTTTCTCTAACGGGGGAGGTATATTTAGTGTGGAGTGCATAAAAAAATCGGGGAAAGTGTCTTAAAGACGCGTGCGTGGCACGTGGGCGCATGGTGCCCGGGGTCACATGCGCGCACATGGGCGCCTTAGCGCCTGGGGTCACGTGCACGCACGTGACCATTGGGCGCCTTAGCGCCCGGGGTCACGTGGCGCACACGTGACCATTGGGCGCCTTAGCGCCCGGGGTCACGTGGCGCGCACGTGACCGATGGGCGCCTTAGCACCCGGGGTCAAGTGGCGCACACGTGACCGATGGGCGCCTTAGCGCCCGGGGTCACGTGGCGCACACGTGACCGATGGGCGCCTTAGCGCCCCGTGGTCACATGGCGCACACGTGACCGATGGGCACCTTAGCGCCCCGGGGTCATGTGGCGCACACGTGACCATTGGGCGCCTTAGCGCCCCGGGGTCACGTGGCGCACATGTGGCCGATGGGCGCCTTAGCGCCGGGGTCACGTGGCGCACACGTGGCCACGGGAAACACCCGCGGGAAGGGGCCTAGCCCTTAGGTTGGGGAGTTGAACTCCAAAAGGGTTTTTGGAGTTCAACTCCAAAAGGGTTTTTGGAGTTGAATTCCTAACATAAACTAATTTATGGAGTTAAACTCCAACAGATCTAGAAAGGAGTTAAACTCCTAGGTATCTTTGGCTCTTCTTTTGAGCCTTAGATCTGTCCAAAGTTAGATTTTTGGAGATGGGTCTTCTTCTTCCTTCTCTTGATCGGCGGGATCTTGGAGAAAACGGGGTGAGACTTAAAAGTCTCCCCTTTTCGAGATCTGATTGGAGATCCGAGCTTCCTTTCGTGGGTTTTGTGGTGAAAAACTATTTATTTTTGAGGAAGGAAGAGTTAAACTCTTGATTTAATTCAAAAAAGAGGAAGAGGGTTTTAGACCCTTGAGAAAGGGGAAGGAGACACAAACCCTAGTTTTTTGGGAGAATGATTTTTTTTTATTCATCATCATGTTGCTTTATATAGGCTTACACATTTACATATAGCCCCTTAGACTTTACAAAATGGCATTTTGTCCATCCCATACCTCATGTGCTCATTTCTTTTGCACATAAGCCATGGGCTTTACAAAAATTTGGCTTCATGCCCATTTTGCTTACATTCATGCACAAAAAATTACATCAAAATTATTTATTACATGATTTTTATTTTGGCATGGGGAAGGCCGGCCACGAGGCTCGACTTGGGCATGGACCCACTTTCTTGGGCTTAGGCCCGTTTACTTGGGGTTGACCTTGACTTTGACCCGGTCAACTGGGGTGTGAATTTTGACCCCAACAAGAACATTGCAGCAGAAGTCAACATATGAAATATTGGATATACTAGTAGGTCCGTGTTTTAAATCAAGCCAGTAAAAAACACAGATTCCACGGTCGTGATGAATAGCCAAACCCACATCCCTAGACCCCTACGAGAGCGGCAAGCAACCCTACAAATTCTAGAGTTAGGAGACCCGAACTCGACTCCTCGAGATGGTCTCCTACTGGACTCTAGAACCCGGTTATTTGTGCTCCCCGCCTTGGGTCTATCCTAATGCGGAAAAGTAAATAATATATATCAATGGTGACATCATCCTCAACCCGGAAGTGTCCCAATAAAAGAATATTACATACAAGTTTTTACATGAATGAAAATGAAAAACTCTCATCTCACGCAAAAAAAAACCCCGCTATTCAAACACGACGATCCAATATAACATATCACTGCAACACATAATATCACATGTCATCAGCGTAAGTAAATATACGTATCCCAATTGTCGTTGACGTATAGCAACGAAACCGGCGATACACCACATATTACATTTACGGTCCCAGAAAAGAAAGTGAAAAATACAATAATTGGAATCCGCAATCACCTTAGATAACATAAATCTGAAATATCACATATTTCGGATTTCATGCATAACCAAATGAATTCCTTAGACATCATAAACCCGGAATATCTCATATTCCGAATTTCATGCCTAACATTATAAACCCCGCATTTTAGTCTCAATATTGAAAACACTTTTCAATATCCAGTCGGGTAATTCAACAAGATTCCCAACAAATGATCGAATGCTCGTTGAAAACGTTAGTAGACGGCCGCACCCCCGATGCCGTAGATGAAGTGCACTTAGGAGGAATACCGCGGCCGCGAGCACCCGAGCGGATACTTTTGGCTACGGGGTTCTCCTGCAGTCACTTGGTCGGGGCTATGGGGCGTGGCTATCTAGTAGTATTACCTGGCGAGTGTTCGCGTACTATACGTGATTACGACGGAGCTTTGATCCGAATCAAAATCCCGTGGCAACCGATCAAATAAGACTAAATTGCTAAATTTACAAAATTCAAACCAGTTTTCACAAAACTAATTATTGTGGATTCCAAATATTGTATCACATATCACAGATAGCTAAACGAGGTTAAACATTTCGATCGAATCAACAAACACTCACATTTCCCAGAGACCTCAACACTTAAGACGGTTTTAAAAATACCCAGAACATGCCACAAGCACCTACGAACATTCACAAGAAAGCACACTCCCTGCCTCACCAACGACACCGTAGAACCACCGCCTAAGTCATGCTTTGGCCGCTCTTCCGTGGCCGTTTGGTCGAGTTAGGCCGTCGTTTTTCTTGTTGGTCCATAGAAAACCCTGCATGATTTTTTGAATATTTTTAACTTGGAAAAATCCAGCATTTGGAAAAATTTCCAGAGCGAATGAAAAATATGGGTTTCGGAGTTCGATCGAACACTTTAACTTCGTCTAGGCCACTCCTAATGCTCTAGCTTGGCTCTGATACCACTGCTGGGTTCCTTAGCGCTCTCACTATGTTTTCTAAGGCATCAAGCATGCAATTTTATAAAAATATATAGTGCTAAGAAACCCGGACCAAGGATCTAACTAGAGAATTAGGGTTTAACTAAGCAAGTAAACAACTTTACTCTAAGTGAACTAGGAATACAACCTTTGTAGACCGGTCCTTCACTTCTAAAACTCCGTGTAGTAGTCCCTTTGCTCCTAGTAGTGGTCTCCCGGACTCTCGTTAGGCTCCACTAGACGAAAGGAACAAGCTTGCTCAAGGATCTTTGAGGCCGAAGATTATCTACGTCGAAGAATCTCTAACTCAAGCTATCTCTTCACTAATTGATGAATTAGTGAAGAAACAACCTATACTAAATGGCTAGTTTGGTATAGATTGGTGAAGTAGGAATTTTGCTCACTTTAGAGTTATTTTTCTCTTTTTTCTTTTTCTTCTCACAAGAAAGTTAGAAAGAAAAAATGGAGATGAAGAAGAAGATGAATCAACAACTATGAACCATGGGTGAGAAAATATCATATATAACTCATGTAGAGACTTAACCAAGGCTGAAGATAATGGTTAGGTTAATAAATATCTAGAGTAAAACAAAATTAGCGGATTAAGTCAATGGGTTCCACAAGCTTCTATAAGCATCCAACCCATGACAATTTCCATCTAATTTTGTTTATTCCCTAAATAAAGAATCACCTTAATTATCTTAACTATGGTATGCGTCTCGTACACCCAAGTCCAATGTATCATCTAGCATGACACAAAATAAATACATTAATATATATCACATATATATTTAAATGTATTTAGAGAAAACAATTTCTTAAGTGAGATAATATTAGTTAATGCATATTAATATATCAAATATATAATTATACATTAAATTATTAAATCAACACTTGATTTAATAACCCGGCTGTATCGCATACAACCGACTAATATCATTTAATAAATTATTGAATCAACACTTGACTCAACAATCCGGTTATATCACATATAACCTATATCGCGAGATTAGAATACTTTATCACATACAAATATCAATCTCGGTCCCACACATATCACATATGTGCCCTACTTCGTTTCACATGAGCTAGAAAACCTCTGTGTAGGACTCTAAAGATTCGTCAATACGCCGGCAGTAGGTGATGATCATATCAGTCACCCATAAGCCGTTAGCGGTACTAGCTGGACGTAACGGCTATCCAGGTATTGAGCGATCAGAAGATCAACAATCAAGCTTTTCCATACTCCCGTGAATTTAATAATTAACACTACCGTACAGTCCGGTCTCTTCATCTGATATGTCGCATATCTAATCTGGGGGTGGTAAACGTCATACCCCAATAACTTGATAAGTCATGCCGATATGAGGCTCATAACGGGTCGAGAAACTACTGATAACACTTACCAGTAAATCTCACTTTCAGCCCTGGCCAAGGACTTCCTATTATAGCCAATCTAGCACAGCGCAACATCAACCCCCAATACCGGGAGAGACGAAACCCTTCCTATCGCTCATTGCCTCCATGTGACTCGGGACTGTACCCAAAAACCACTGTTGTGCGCGCTCTCTTGAACGTGGTAAGGTGGAAATCAAAGCACAGTGGGAATCACACAAGACTCTATGACGATCTCGGGTTTACAAACTAATCTGTACCGGTGTCACCAGAGAACTGCTATCTGACGATAGGTATAATACCATCTAGGAGTTCTCGGCGAGTCATGTTCAATGTACCCAGTCTCCACTGAGTATCCGTATACCATCTTTTATGTCAAACACCAATGGATATAGGATCATCCATCGCCCATCATATGGGTCAAGAAGCGTACGCTAGTCTACTCTGGAATATCAATGCCCCGTCTCGATACACCCTCGACTAGGAACAATTAAAGGATGTACTTGTGGACTACCCTGGCCCTACTGGTATGATCTCCATCATAGTCCTGGTAGTCAAGTATACATCCTAAGGGCTTTATCAACATGTAAGAGAGAGACGGTACAAGTATACATGTTAAGATAAAGAGCAACCAGATAGCATACTATCATGTCAAGCAAGAAAGTCCTCTCTATATATGTCCAAGCATCCACTATAATATACAATCATGTACAATAATGGCCTCTAGGGCATACATACAACTAACACTTATTGCGCTATTAGGGGTCTGACGGTTACCACCCTCTTAGGCCTGATATGCGAGTATCTTAGACGAACTGACCGGACTGTATGGAGATTGTCGCAGATAGGCTCAGTAGGAGTTCGGATGAGTTTGCTCATCGGCCTTCTTATCGACAGATACCTGGGTAGCCGTTACGTGCGGCTAGTACCGCTGACAGACTTGTGGTTAAACCTACTGCCAGCGTACTGTCGAGTCTATAGAGTCCCACACATAGTGTTTCCCTGCTTCGGGCGAAACGATGTAGAAGCTGTATGGTTTTACGGCAGGGTTCTGATCACATACGTGTACTGGCTACACGGATGATATTCGGGCGGATAATACTAGTGGTTTAAGCCGGATCCTAGTATTATATTATTGGATTATTATTATCTCATTGTATTCGTATTTTTCGGAATACGAATATGAGTATATATATACGGTGAGGGCATTCTTGTAATATTACATGACATGCTTCTAGAAGGGGACACCTCATTATTTGGTTTATCTATTTTGAGAAATAGATTAATGAGGTGGAAATTGAAGACATTCATGGTACGAGGTGAAGCATGGCTCTTTGCATTAGTTTATTGGTTTGGACTCACTATTCAAGCATGGTTGATATTTTCTATTGGAAAATATTGCATGCTTGAATGAGTGAAGAGAGAGGAGCCATTCTTCACTTGCCATAGCCTAGCTCATTTGCTCAATCTCTTTCTCTCTCCATATTTTCCCTCTTCTTCTTCCTCAAGACCCTAACCCTCACATGAGTTGTGAACTCTAGGGTCTTATGAGATAAAACATTACATTAGATACTCTACATCTTCTAGGCTACTTAGCTTGGAAAACTAAGTACCCTAGTTACCTCGGTTTAGAGGTTGGAGCTTGAGGTATAGATTCCCGGGTGGATCATCTTCGACATGAGGAGGCCGACGTTGCAAGATCGATACGATCTTCGAGGGGCTAAAGAAAAGGAGGAGGAGAAGAAGACCCGAAGAACTAGTTAACAAGGAGGTATAACAATTTTCATAATAGCTAGAACCTCCTAATAGTTTTAGGCAGTTAAGGTTTCTGTAAAGATCCTGGAGTTAAAGTCGGTGTTGCGAAATAAGAAAATCATTTTTTTGTAAATTCCGCCTCCCCACAAGTGCGTGGGGTGCGCGACATCGATTTAATGTGGTATCAGAGCCTACTAAACCTTAACTAGGTAGTTAACAAGTAGTTAGAAATTCGACCGACGAAATTTGTCCGAAATCAAATTCCAAGACTTGCTTTGTGTTCCCTCAGAAAATATCGGGAAAACCCCAATGGGGCATCACGTGCTCATACGTGACCAAGGGTCACGTGCTGACACGTGATGATTTCCTGGGGACTCTGTTATAATAGAATTGAATTCTAGTCAATAGAAGTCACATGCCCACACGTGATGGGCCTTTAAACCCACTGAAAGGGATTAAAAGATATAATAAAACAGCAAGGAAAAACCCCAATGGGGCATCACGTGCTCACATGTGACCAAGGGTCACGTGCTAACACGTGATGATTTCTTAGTTCTTTAAAAACAGAATTAAATTCTGGTTAAATGCTTAATCAGGGGGGTCATGTGTCAACACGTGATGGGTTCCTAAGCTCTCTGAATTAATAGAATTAAATTCTATTTAAATGATCAAACAGTGGGATCGCGTGCCAACACGTGATAGGCTCTTAAGCCTTCTAAACCAATAGAATTAAATTCTAATTAGGAGGGAATCAAGAACCTTAACTGGAAAAAGATCTCTGTAAATCTTTCCAAACAAAAAAGATTGTGCTCTGTAAAGTGGAGCACCGTTGGATTAAAAATCACCAATTTATAGAAAAATTCTATACAAGGAAAGATTTCCCTGAAATTCACCAAGAATAACAAACAGAATATCTTTTGGATTAAAAAATCCAATGGTGAATAAAATTCACTGAGTGATCTAAAAGATCATGTTGGTTACGAAATCAATTAAAATCTTTCAATGAAAAATTGACTAAACAAACTGATTCTTTTCTTTCTCCTATAAATAGGAGCCAAGAAGAGAAGAGGAGGATCTTGGAATTTTTTTTATAAAATACAACAACAGAGAGAAAAAAGAAAGGAGAATTTAATTCTCAAGAGAGAAAAGAAGATTTCTTCAGAAGAGAAAAGAAACCCTAGGTGAGAAAGGGGAAAGACATCTAAGCTCCATAAAACAAAAGAGAATTTAATTCTCAAATTAAGAGTTTAAATCTTCTGAATAAGAACTTAGTTCTTCCTTTGGTTGAAGATCTGCAGAAGCAGATCTCCCCACAAGTTGAGAATTTAATTCTCATCGGGGAGATTCTGCCATGCAGATCCAAAACTTAGAGGGAGAATTTAAGTTTACAGGAATTTAATTCCCCCAAATTCATAGGAATTTAATTCCCCCCAATGAAACTAGGGCTTAACCCTACATAAGAATTTAATTCTTCCAAATTTATAGGAATTTAATTCCTCCAAATGAAACTAGGGTTTAACCCTAAATAAGAATTTAATTCTTTCAAAACACATGGGAATTTAATTCCTCTAAAATGAAATTAGGGTTTAACCCTATAAAAGAATTTAATTCTTAAACAAGGGATTTAAAAATCTCCATGCACGTAAAGAGATCATTACCCAACTTGGTCACGTGGTAACACGTGACCCTCATCCTCAATGAGGAAAAAAGAACGAACAAGACTAGGTCACGTGCTCCCACGTGATCCGTAAACAGACTCCTTAAAATGAGAAAGAACAAGTCTGGAGGCAATACCTCACGTGCTCCCACGTGACCCTCAAAATAAAAGGAACAAAGCCAAAGGCAGTACTGATTTTAGGCGCCCTTACGTGTCCTCACATGGCCCCTAATAAACGCTTTAATAATCAATGCATGGGTACCCATCACGTGCCCACACGTGATGGCCGTTAAGATTAAGTGTTTAACACTTCTGTGAATATTCTGAGAACAAATAACAGAGGCAAGGCCCAATCATCAGACGCCTAACGTGACCCCACGTGAGCGTGTCAGTCTTAGTATTTAACACTACTTTAAGTGTTTTGTCTCTAGTGTTTAACACTATTTTAAACACTTCATTCTTTTAGTGCTTAACACTATTTTTTAAATGCATCACGTGGGAACACGTGATCGCCAAATATGTGCTAGTGTTTAACAGTATATTCAAATTGGTCTTAGCCTAAATTGGCTGAGTCTTCCAGAGGCAAGACTCCCCTCCAACTGAGCCTCAAAATTGACCAGTTCATATGATATGCAAAGTAAAGTCCAGAACCATGATGAATGGTCAGTGCCCAGTAAAAGACAAAATGTTGTCAGAGCCCCAAACCCCTGTTTTGCATTGCTAAATAATGGAGGGTTGAACCCGAACAAATGTTCAACAGTCCAAAAAAAGGTCCAACATTTCAAACCTAATTGGACTTAGCCCAAGTTGGCCATAAATCCTCAATTCAGATTTAATTGAGCCCATGTGCTCATAATCCAATTAATTGATCTTAGTCCCAAATTGGACTACATATTTCCCAATCAAATATTGGTTCAAGGGTACATCTCTTTGTAAGTCTACGCTAGCGCCCCGGCAGTCTACAGACGCCAAATGCGGAACAAAAACTTTTTAACTGGCGCTATCGTATACTTTAACCCGGATCTGCCATTATTGCTAAACTAACAAACTGTAAAGAGTGTAGAATGGTTATACCGAACGATCCGAGTCCTTCGTTCTTCAACCATCATCCCACGCTCCGTTGCGGCTGCTCCGATCTCGTCGATCTCTGATATCCTCGTCGAGGTGGCACCACATGATCGATTCTTTAAACGGGCTCCCGCCTCTGACTCGAGGCAACTCGATCGTCAAGTTTGCTAAAAGAGACGACCAAGATTGATGTAGAGAATGAGTAGATGACTTTGTCTCACTTCGTCCAAATTCGTGGACGATCGGTTAATGAAGTTGCCGAAGGAATCGGGTGATGGAATGAAATAGACTGTGAAATTCCATACACCGATAAAACCTATCATAATCTTTTCTAGCAAATGAAAACTCAAGTGAGAGAGAGTATGAGGAGAGAGAGGGGGCCGGCCTCTTATAGCAAAGAGGGAGGTGACCGTAGGAGAGGGGGGTGACCATAGGATAAATATCATAATGTGAACACAAAAGAATATCAAGCATAAAGATCTTAAGCAAAACAAGAATGTAATGAAATCAAAGCATGGGTCACTTAGCCTTGTCACAAATTCTAGAACCTTCTAGAACCTTCTAGAAGCACGACCCACTCTCATCCAAGAAAAGATAAATCCGCCTTTAACCAAATGTTAAAAGACGGCTGATAGAAAACTGGAAACTGGCAACTTCCAAAAGTGATCCTGAAACGACTTTCAGGATAACCCCGAAACTGTATAAATATACCCGCATTTGTATTACGACCGAATACAAATGCAACTGAGACAAAGATATTATACCTACTCAATATAATACTCGGATGCGGCTTAAACCAAAGCCGACCAGTATCACCTGTCCGAAAAATAACACGTGCGTAAACGCACGTGCATTTTCCTAACCCTGCCATAAAACCATACGGCCTCTACAACGTTTCGCCCGAACTTGGGAAACTGTCTGTGGGGGACTCTAATGACTCGTCAGTACCCTGGCAGTGGGTTTAACCACAAACCGTCAGCGGCACTAGCTATGCGTAACGGCTGCCCATGGACTGACCTCAAGGGTGGCTGAGGAGCGAACTCAAGGGAGACCGATGAGCGAACTCCTCCGAAAACCCTACTGAGCCTAACAGTGACAATGTATATACAGTCCGGTCCGTTCGTCAATGAGTATCGCATATCCGCCTAAGGGGCTAGTAACGTCAGACCCCCAGAAGCAGTATAAGTCGTGTCGGAGTGAAGCCTCAATACACCCTGAGATACTACTAGAGTACCTACCAGTAAATCTCCTACCATGGCCATGGATTTGTGTAATGGCTCTCCTAGACACAGCACGACCTCGCCCCCAATACCGGGAGAGACGAATCCCCTGCCGATCCGCTCACGTGCCTCCATATGGCTCGGGACTGTACCCAAAAGCTACCTGTTTGCACGACTCCTTTGAGCCGTGGTAGGGTAGAAATCAAAGCACAGTGGGAACTCACACGAGACAAATGACGACCTCAGGTCGATGAACTAACCTGTACACATGTCACCAGGGAACTGCTATCTGACGGTAGATATAATACTAACTAGCAGATTCCCGGCGAGTCCTGTCCGGTGTACTCATAACCCAATGAGCACCTGTATACATCTTAGGTGATCCAACTGACACCAGTGGCTTGTGAGACCGGCCACCGCCCCTCGTCGGGGTCTCGACTGTACACACTAGTCTACTCCGGAGTATCGATGCCCTGTCTCGAAACTCCCACGACTAGGGACCACAATTAAGGATATGCATATAAACTACCCAACTCTCACGTATATGATCGCCATCATACTGTTGGTAGTAAAGCAAGATCCTAAGGGCTCTATCAAAGTGTAACATGCAATCAGTCACCTGAACATGTACACGACTGATAAAGGCAAACCAGATAGCATACTATTATCTCGAGTAAGACTGTCCTACCGGGATAGGTCCTCCGCAATCATTGCAATCACATACCTGCGATCCAATAATTGACTATGAGGGCACTATCTCCAACACTCTTCACTCCTTTTATATTTGTCGTTGTAATTCTTCAACGTCTTCGAAGAGGTGACGGGTCCCGACAACCATACATTTCATAGACTATGACGTCTTTAAACTGGACTGTGGGGTCCTTAAACCCATGGACTATAATCTCCTTAACCTCGGACTGTGGGGTCCTTAAACCCATGGACTATGATGTCCTTAATTTTGGACCGAGATATTCTTAAACTAACAATGGACCGTAATGTCCTTAAACTAATCGACCGCAGTGTCCCTAAACTAAACAATAGAGCCCAAATGCTCTTTTGTTGGATCTAAATGATCCCGTTAAGTTGATCTTAGTCTGAAATTAGACTAACGTATCCTTAACATACGTTTAAGTTGAACTTAGTCTCAAATGAGACTAACGTATCCTCAAACCCAACCCCCAAACCCAAATCTAAGAAAATTCGTATTTGGACTAATCTACGCCCTACGGGCGACAACATAAATTAGTCTCCGTATACAATCCACGGGCAACCAAAAACAAAACAAACACCCACGACACGAAGTGACCATCTGGAGAAGGAGAAAGTGGTTACCGCGATGGGGTAGCGTAATTAACTGTAGGGGCTTGCGCCTGCAGGGAAGAGCATCCCCACAATCAAAAATCCCTCAACGAGGGGGAATTTGACGAAGTCTGCTATATCGGCCGCATCCGTTTAAACCTTCGATATACGGTGTCATAAATCAGCTTGGCATCTTCGGAGAGGTGGACGGATAGCACCAATTAGCATCTGTCCCCAAATTCAGGAAAGATGGACCTACACGGTCGCATCTCCGTGTTTCGGAGGGGAACAGATTCTGGCACGCCCGGTGGAACCTCTTCCTCTTTCCACTCCACACTTCGTGTGTCGTGTTCGCGAACGAATCGCGGTTTAATATGGTTGCCCTTGGGTTCGAGATACTAAGATTTGGTTTTGCTCTCGTGCAGAAAAAGAAGATCAAATGGCTTTCAACTGCACAAGCTGCAACAATGGTGATAACTCCCACTTCGTCCCCGCAGGAGGGGTGACCTACGGGCCTCAGGCGGCCTCTGTTTTTATAATGCCGGTGGACCAGGTGACTCAGGCCACCACTGGACTATTCTTCGGGACCATGCTACCACCCATGAACTTCAATGCCCCGCTACCGTTGCAGAAAACCCCAAAGAAGTCGGTCTTTGATCGACTTACCACTATTGCGGCCCCTCTCAGCGGGTCGCCCAACCCCACCGCCTCGGTCTTTAACAGACTGGGCCAAAGCTCATTTGGGCTCATGAAGAAGCCCGCGATACCGGAAAGAGTTATCCCTAAGCGGATAGCCATTCCTGCTCATGAAGTCGTCAAGGCGGCTTCTCCTGCCAAAGGGTCGGTTTTCACAAGACTGACTGTGCCGGCTCCCGCTCCAGGTGAAGTCCTCAAAGCTGCTTCCCCTACCCAGACGTCTGTCTTTGACAGATTGGACACTGCTTCTCAACGGAAATCGGTCTTCAAGAGGCTGACGCCGGCGACAAACCTTCGCCAAAACAAGGGGCGTGATGAAGTCACCCCAACAGCTTTGACAATTCCATCCGCGCGACATGCTCGCTGTCGTTACTGGCGTTGAGTAAGGAAGGCTGGGGGTAACTCTCCTTCTGGATTGACTCCGCTAGCTCCAACGGTAGAGATCGATGTTGCTGTTCCAACTGGGAACAACTTCGAACCGCTAAGGAGGGTGCGCAAAAACTCTCCAACCGCCGTGCTGAAAAGATCTCCTTCGCCTATGGAGAATTCTACAGGAAAGAAACCGGAGCGGCCCCCTCAGCGGCTTTCCTCCAAAATTTATAAATTCTGACGACAGGTCCAGGAATCGGTGATTGACCAGGACTACTCTCGACGACCAAAGAAGCTTAAAGCTCGGCCAGAAAAGAGCCATCCCGTGGTACCACAGAAGATGCCATCCGTCTGGGTGCCCGCTGCAACGGCTCCCTCAACTTCAACCGCTCACAAGAGAAGGAGGCCGGAGAAATCCCCTGTAACCGCAGCGAACCGCAAGGACGCTGAATCTAAATGCCCCAAGTCTGGGGGCATGGTAACACATACCGTTTATATGGCTTCCGGAAAAGAGAAAAGCCGTGCCTCTACGGGTCATCGACCGCTTACCCGGTCGATAACAAAGGCTCAGGAGCAACAGCAGCAAAAAATTCAGGAGATACTGACTGCATGGCCACACTCACTGGGCCGAAAGAAAATCCAGATACCTCAGAGCAGCGTCAGGAACAAGAAACTGATGCTGAATTCCTCCGAAGAATGCTCGAGAGGAAAGAAAAAGAGGCCGCAGAACAAGCGGCCAACATAAAACGAATGGCTCTTTTGTTCCAAGACATGGCTGGGATGATGTTACAGCCGGAACCTCCAGCTGAAGACTCCCCGCTTATCATTGAAGATAACAGAGGAGAGACATCGAACCCTCCTCCGGCTCTTTCAGCAGCCAAGGAGGAGACCATCTCCAAGGCCGCTCTGGATGATTATATTGCTCAGCAAATACGAGCTCACCAGGCGAATGAAGCGGTTGGACAGATCGTTAAGACTGGACGGCCCTATCCAGGCTGGTATGACCAAATAAGGTACCCGCCGAGATATACGATCCCCAAATTCCACGTATATATGAGGACGGGAAATTCGCATCAGCACGTCGCTCAATTCAGAGACTTGTGCGGCAACACCGGAGGTGATGATAAACTTCTGCTCCGCCAGTTTGTTGGCAGCTTGTCGGAGATGGCGTTCGAGTGGTATTTAGAACTCCCAAATGACTCTATCAAGACATTTGCAGAGATGGAACTGCTGTTCACCCAGCATATCGCGAGTGCTAGAGAACGCACCCCAATCACGACATTGATCAATGCCAGGGTGAAGCCTGGAGAAACTTGGGTCCAGTACGCGATACGATGGCGGAATTTATGGTCAAAGTGCAAGCAGCGCATCGAAGAAGCGCCTGCGGTGGGCATGTTTGTGGGCACTCTTGACCCTCAAGCGACCATCTCCCAATTCATGATGTTTTTCAAGCCGATCACTTTCCAGTCCTTGATTGATAAGCTGGCCCAAATGGACCAGATGGGCCACAGGCCTTCCTCTTCGAAGCCGGAGCTGCGGAATGAAAAAGGGAAGATGAAAGCGACCTTCGTTGCCAATGCTCAACAGCAGCCCGGTGGTCCAAAATTAACAGATCGCCTAGACGAGAGACGGCGATACTATAATGAGAAAATAAAGCGCCCTTATTCATTTTCCCGGGACAAAACGAGGAGATTGTTCGAGCTAGTGGTGCGCAACAGGCTCATTAATTTGCCGAATCCAAAATGCCCATTGCAACCCAGTGGGGCCAATAGTCCCAATTATTACCCCTACCATCAAGCGGTGAGCCATCCAATTGAAGATTGCTTCGTCTTTAAGGGCTGGATCGAAGAACAATACCAACAGGGCAAGTTCGCACTGTCCAAGAATTGGAAAGTAAGCCCGCCGCAGCCGCACGCTCTCAAAAAGACAGACACACCGAGGGCATCATGCTCTTTTGTAGAAGAAGCTCCATGGGAGGTCGATCTTTCAGCCAAGACGAAAAGAATGCTGAAGGATCTCCAAACATGCCCGGCGATCGGGTGGAAAAATCCACTGGAACCCGAGATCATCGAGGGAATGCTGAGACCGCGCCCAACTCCAAAAACTGGTGGTGATAGTCAAAGCGCTCACACCTAGCCGTCAAAGTCTTTGAAGAAGAAGAAGAAGACCAAAAAGCCTGTGAAGCCTAGTGACAAGCGCACGGAACTGCAAAAACAGATTGACGTATCGGAAGAATATAACCAGAAGGCGCGGACTCCAGTCACACT
The DNA here is from genome assembly GCA_030015575.1 of Agapanthus africanus. Classification (NCBI taxonomy): domain Eukaryota; kingdom Viridiplantae; phylum Streptophyta; class Magnoliopsida; order Asparagales; family Amaryllidaceae; genus Agapanthus; species Agapanthus africanus. The sequence goes on from CM057341.1 coordinate 130,972,837, forward strand.
CCAAGAATTTCTTAGCTACGTCCTTGAGGACGGAGATGATGATAATGGAGGAGACTCGTTGGATGAGCTTGAAGATTATGTGGCAAGCTGCCATGTGATCTCTCACTCGTTAATAAACGATGAAGAAGCTTCTTACGTAAGGAAACTGGGGGCAGATCCTGAGCCGGAACTTCTTGGGCCATCAGACGAAATGATTGATGCGTTCCTAAACGAAGCTCTTTTGAAAAGCAAAGCTGATCGAGAGCACGAGATGGCCATATTTGAGAAGGCCAAACGCCGGCGACTAGACGAAAAGGTTAAAACGCTCCCACCAGATCAAAGTACATCCGCTGCAAATAAAAGCAGGTTCAAGACGAGGAAAAGGTTCGCCAAAGCCATATCGATGGGAATGAAGCTGCCACCCTCCGAAGTAAACACTCATGATGAAGCGGATATACATCCTTGCTACTGCCTATATCATCGAAAGATTGCGCACCCCACCGAAGAGTGCAACGCTTTTAAAAACTGGTGGCATGGATATGTTGCTCACTGACAACATTTCAAGCGGATGAAACGCAAAGCTCGTCGAGAGCAAAGAAATACGACCGAAGAGCGTAAAAGAACTACCAGCAACTGTCACATGGTCAACGCTGGAGGATCGCAAGTTCTCACCTTTGGGAGCGATTCTGATAAAGAAATAGCCCTTGGCCCTCTCTTCAAAGAACCCACATCCGAAACGGAAGAGATGAAGACCTGTGAAAATATTCAGCTGCGCAATCGCACGCTTCCGGAAAAGAATCTCAGACCTGCCAACCAAGGTTCAAACAAAAAGGATAAGGGGAAAGAAAAGGTCCCTGAGGATATCTCCCTCGATGATCGAGTCGTTGAAGAGATGACAGCCAAGGACCCGCCAAAGAAAAACAAGGTGGATTACAACGTGCTGGCACACTTGAGGAAGCTACCCTCGCAGCTAAGCATTCTCGATGCCCTCTTGTTATCAAAAGAAGCAAGAGATTCTTTGATCAAGGCACTGCAAGAGCCCGAGCAATTCCAAGCTTTCATCACCGAAGAAAAGATGAAGGACGATCTGGAAGAAGTGCACACAGTCGATATCACCTTCGGCGATGAAGATCTCCTCCTCGGGATGTGCGAGCATAACCGTCCCCTTTACGTCTCCGGATACTGTCATGATATCAAGATAGGCAAAATCTTGGTTGACAATGGGTCCTCCGTTAACTTCCTCAATGTAAGAGTGTTGAAGGAAATCTGCATGAGCGTTCAGCACCTCGCTCGTGATAAAATCACCATCTCCGGGTTTGACTCCCAGTCATCACGGACCCTCGAGTCTGTAATATTGAAACTACGCTTTAGGTTGCTTGTCACGGACATCAAGTTTCATGTCATTGACGCCAAGACTTGCTACAACGCTTTGCTCGGCAAGCCTTGGTTACACGAGTACAACATCATCCCTTCTACACAACATCAGTGTATGAAGTATATCAAGGATGGTCTCGAGTATACTGTGACAGTAGAGTTAAACCCATTCTCCGTAAATGAAGTCCGAAAGTACGAAGATGCAAAATACTTCTTACCAGATTTCGAGGACACGGAAAGATGTCACAAACCGAAGAACAAAGCTATCACCACTATTCCGGTCTTCGGGAGTGATATTGTCACGCCCCGCTTCCCAGAGTACGCAAGATTGGGCACGTGACATAGCCAACCATGCTACCTGTGGGTAGGAAATATCCATCCACAGTCACATTACGGTTGTAGGGATATCAAGAACAAAATAATAAACTAATCTAATACATGTCCAAATCCATAATAACGAGAATCAATAAACAATAAGTGCGGAAGCAAATGATCCAATACAATGAATAAACAGTACGTCCCATAATGCGGGCTCACATTTGGAAATAAAATGAAAATAAATAAACTAAACCCTAAGAAACTCACAGTTCAGCCTGCTGGCTGAAGTACTCCTGCTCGGTCGTCGATAGTGGCAAGGAATCTGGGCCATGCAAAACCCAGACGTCAGCGCGTCATGTCATCAAGTAATATAATATGAACATGGTAATAAGCAATGCAGGTATGAACATGTATAAAGCAGTACTAAGAAATAACAGAGCAGGGCAAGGTGCAGTGGTGACTAAACTGTCCTATTAGGTTTCTACTCTATAGTCTTTGAAATCAATTGATGAATCGTCGATGTAACTCAATAGTATCCCGTACGTGCCCGGGACCACGGTCAAGGTCCTCGGGGCTGAATCCGAGACGTGCCGCTAAGCAGTAATAGGTAGCAAGATGGGCGAGTGATGTCAGCATCACCACTCCGGGGCTGGCCAAGCCCGTAAGACTGATCAGAACAAGTATCGAACTGTTGAGTTACAAGTCGGTTTCACCTTTGATTTCCCCATACCCCCAAGTTATGTATGTCAGGTCAGGTATTCAGTAGTCAAGGACTAATGCCAACACAAAATCCGGTAAGAGTAGGTCTGTCTGGATAGACAGCAGGAATGGTCAGGTTTGTCGGCATTAGGCATGAAATCAGGTAACAGGTCATGTCACGTTTCAACAGGTTGAGTCGATATGTACAGGGTGTCATGTCCGGTGTATCAGTACATGTGAATATAACAGGTGTAGCAGTGTCAAGTCAATATGCAATGTAACCGAGTATGTGCTCTCAACAGATGTACGATCAAATTAGTAACAGCAGCAATAAAGTAATTAACAATAACGGCTCACTTAATCACAATGTTACAAGAATACGGTGCAGTTGTATTATATTAACAGGTTCGAGCACCCTTGAGGTGCAATAATCACTGGGTAGTGCAAAATTAATAACAGAACGTAATAAAGCTGTATATGTGTACAATTATTGTCCTTTAAGTAGCAAAATGATTAACTGGTAGTTTTGTTATTAGGGTTACAGTGGCAAAATACGGTTCAGGTTACGTATCACGATATATATCATATTCCGTCCAATTGAGCAAGGTAACAACACTAGTTAATATTAACAGGTTTTAGGAGTCAAGTATACTTAATTAGTCTAACATAGCATGTAGCAAGTAATACTTGCCTCGACGGTTTCGCAAACCGGAAAACACGGATGCGATGTCGGCAGAGAACACGATATGGTAGCACGGGCTACGGATTGAGTCCCAACCGCGAACAACGGGATCACACGGACCAGGGTGCTTCGCGGAAGACACCAGGGGGTAACCCCGGCGGGCTCGACGGCGCTGGAACGCCGGCGAGGCAGCGACGGCGGCTGTGAAGGCCTGAACAGCCTCGGGTTCGCTGGAGAGGGGGTGCGACGAGCAGAGGAGGGTGGTGGTCGGCTCTGGTGATCGAGGGGGAAAGGAGGTGGCACGGGTGACGTCGACGAGGGTCGACGGCGCGTTCTCCGGCGACCCGGGGATGGTGCAGGGTCGGGCTCGGGTCTGAAGGTGTTCCGGCGAGGGGAGGAGGAAAGCGACGACGAGGTCGGGACGAGGAGGAAGAGAGGGAGTCGCGGGAGTCGTCGGCGACGGGAGGCGGCGTCGACGGCGAGAGTTGCGGTGGTTGGTGGCGTCGTCGGGGTTGGGTGCAGGCATGGGAAGCGGCGGAGGAAGGAGGTAGGTGGGTGCGGCTAGTCTCGTGGTGGCGAGGGCGGCGACAGCGAGGTCGCGGGGAGGTCGACGGCGATGTCACGACGCGGCTAGGGTTAAGGTCTGAGGTTCTGATGGTTCGCGTGAGATGAGGAAGGGAAGGAGGCTGCGTAAAAAATATATATAGGGAGAGAGAAAGGAGTAGAGAGAGATAGAGGGAGGAGAGATTGTAGAGATAGAGAGAGAAGGAGAATGAAGAGAGAGACAGAGAGAGGCGGAGAGAGAGAGAGATGGGAAAGGGGGCCCACGAGTTAAATTAGGGGCTCGTGATTGGCTGATCACGAGGCGGGGGGAGGGGATTTAGCAAAGATTGAGAATATTGAGTTGGTTAAAAATTACGTAAGTGAATATATTATATAGTTTTAGATATTAAATTAAATGGGCCTTTTTGGCGCTAAATGAAACATTTCCAAATCGCGCCCGGGTTGCGCCCAAATGTTCCAAATTCGAATTATAGGATTTTAAGCGGGTTCCAAATTTTGAAAAGAGGTGTTTAGTGATTAAAATGCATGCCCCCAAGTCGGACACTTGCACGCGCGTGTAGTCGTCTAAGCTTGCCCGTTTAGCCAAACGGGACAGAATCTCGACACGCGGACGCTACCACGCGACTAGTGGCGACGAGTAGGCCAACATGGATATTTTAAATTTCATTTTAGGAGTTAAAATTTGTTATGTGCCAAAATGACTTAACCGGTTAAAATTTTTCAAAAAGCACCAAACAATCAGGAAAATTGGAATGAGCAATATATAACCCTCAACTAGTAATATAAATAGTATTACTGGGCTCGGGTGTTACATCATACCCAACTACAAAAGAATTTCGTCCTCGAAATTCCAAGAGTACAAGATAGCTAACTACTGAAAAGGTGAGGAAATTTCTGCCGGAACTCGTCTTCTCGCTCCCAAGTGGTTTCTCCATGCGATCGATTACCCCAAGAAACTAGCACCAGAGAGATAACCTTGTTCTTAAGAACCTTTTCTCTTCGATCCTTGATTTCAACTGGTCGCTCCTCAAAAGTTAGGTCCTCTCGCACAGTCAACTCCGAATGATCCAAGACATGAGTCTCATCACGAACATACCTCCGTAGTTGAGACACATGAAACACATCGTGAACTCCTGCTAATGACTGTGGTAACGCCAACCGGTACGCTACCTCTCCAACACGCTCCAATATCTCGAAGGGTCCAACGAATCGAGGACTAAGCTTTCCCCGACTTCCAAAGCGAATCACCCCTCTAGTCGGTGATATCTTCAGGAATACCAAATTACCCACGGCGAACTCTAGAGGTCTTCTTGACGTGTCGGCCCAACTTTTCTGTCTATCTTGAGCTGCCTTCATATGCTTCCTGATTGTATTCACCTTCTCGACTGTCTGTACCACCAAATCTGGTCCTAGTAACCTTCGTTCACCAACATCATCCCAACAGACAGGTGAACGGCACTTACGACCATACAGTGCTTCAAACGGAGCCATCTGAATAGTTGCTTGGAAGCTATTGTTGTACGAAAACTCTACCAGGTGTAGATGATCCTCCCAAGAACCTTTGAAGTCCAACATGCAAGCCCTCAACATGTCTTCAAGGGTTTGGATCGTTCTCTCCGATTGTCCATCAGTCTGAGGATGATAAGCTGTGCTAAACTTCAATCGAGTCCCCAAACTTTCTTGTAAACTCCTCCAAAGTGCGACAAGAATCGAGTGTCCCGATCGGACACGATGCTTACCGGCACTCCATGCAATCTGACAATCTCCTGCATGTATCGCTCTGCCAAAGTCTCCGTCGATTGGCCAACCCGAAAAGGAATAAAGTGAGCTGCCTTGGTCAAACGATCGACAATCACCCATACAGCATTGTTGCCCTTTGGACTCCGCGGTAAAGCCGTCACGAAATCCATGGTTATATGTTCCCACTTCCACTGAGGAATCGGAAGTGGTTGCAACAAACCAGCAACCCTTTGGTGTTCAGCCTTGACTTGCTGACACACCAAGCACTTAGCCACGAAGCGAGCAATTTCCCGTTTCATACCTTCCCACCAGAAGTGCTGTCGAATATCTCGGTACATCTTTGTCCCTCCTGGATGTACAGAGTAAGCTGAACTGTGTGCCTCCTTCATACGCTCTTCACGCACATCTCCTTTTGGCACACACACACGGCTACCATATCTCAACGAACCATCTTCATGGATCAGTAAATCGGTTCGTAGTCCGGCTCCAACCTGCTCTCGAAATTTTTGCAGTCTAGGATCCTGCGATTGCGCCACTTTAATCTTCTCAACTAAGGACGACTGTACTTGCAACTGCATCAACTGTCCTGTAGCATGTGGTAGCACAACCTCCAAGTCAAATCTCTGAAAATCCGCAATGATCTCCCTTTGTGCGGTCAACACCTGAATTGCTGGTAACCGACTCAGCGCATCCGGCACGACGTTGACTTTCCCCGGATGGTACTTAAGATCAAGGTCATAGTCGGCCATCAGCTCCAACCATCTGCGTTGCCTCATGTTCAACTCCTTCTGAGTGAACACATACTTTAAACTTTTGTGATCTGTAAAGACTTCAACTCTCTCGCCCAAAAGGTAGTGTCTCCAAATCTTCAGGGCGAAGATCACGGCTGCAAGCTCTAAGTCATGAGTCGGATAGTTCTTCTCATGAGTCTTCAGTTGTCTCGATGCGTAAGCGACGACTTTCCCATTCTGCATCAAAACACATCCCAATCCCTTTCCGGATGCGTCGCTATGAATCACCAGTCCTCCTGAATCATCCGGTACGGTTAGGATAGGGGCGGTTATCAACTTCTACTTCAACGTCTCGAAGGCCAATGCACATCCATCCGTCCAAACAAACGGTACCTCCTTACGCGTAAGCTTGGTTAACGGCTCAGCTAGACGAGCGAAGTTCTCCACAAATCTTCTGTAGTAACCGGCGAGTCCAAGAAAACTTCTTATCTCCGCAACATTCTTTGGAATAGGCCAATCTCGAACTGCTGCAATCTTTTCGGGATCGACGGCGATTCCATCGCCCGACACGACATGCCCCAGAAACTTCACTTCTTCCAGCCAAAATTCACACTTACTCATCTTCGCAAATAACTTCTCTTGTCTCAGCGTCTGCAGTGCTATCCTTAAGTGCTCAGCATGCTCCTCCGGACTCTTCGAGTACACCAGAATATCGTCAATGAATACCACAATAAACTGGTCCAAGAACGGTGAAAAGATCATGTTCATCAAATCCATAAATATTGCTGGCGCATTAGTCACTCCGAAGGGCATCACTAGATACTCGAAATGCCCATATCGAGTTCGAAACGCCGTCTTGCAAATGTCTTCTGCTTTCACTCGGACCTGATGATATCCTGATCGCAAGTCCAGTTTCGAGAATACCCTCGCGCCACTAAGCTGCTCAAAAAGTTCTCCAATGCGAGGGATCGGGTACTTGTTCTTAATAGTCACCCGGTTCAATTCTCGATAATCAATGCACATCCTTCTCGTGCCATCCTTCTTCTTTACTAAAAGAACTGGAGCTCCCCAAGGTGAGTTGCTGCTTCGAATCCATCCCTTCTCGAGTAATTCACCAACTTGTTTCTTAACTTCTTCCAATTCTACCGGTGCCATCGGATAATAGGATTTTGATACTGGCGCTGCACCAGGAATAAGGTCAATCGCAAACTCCACATCTCGCCTTGGAGGTAAGCCTGATATATCTTCAAACACATCCATAAAGTCACGAACAACTGACGGGTCTTCCTTACTATCCACTACCATAGCCGCAAGAACATTGTTCGTCGGCCTAGCCCTAAACTCGACTGGCCCGACAGAACTGCTTCCTCCAATGAAAGTAAACTCAGGGTGTCCGGGAATCTGGAAAATTACTTTCCTTGCCCTACAATCAATGTGTGCGTGGAAAGTGCCAAGAAAATCCATTCCCAAGACTACTTCATAACTGCCCGTATCAATCACCAAGAAATCTGCAAAAAACTCCCGTCCGCAAACAACAACCGTACAATCTTTACATTCCTTACTAGCTATGATTTTCCCATTCCCAGTGTGTATGTCCCAGAAACTAGACAGGGTCTTGCAGGTAATCGAGTGTGTAGTTATAAATTTGGATGACATAAAACAGTGGGATGCTCCAAAATTAAATAATGCCAATGCAGAAAACCATGAACGAGTAAATTACCTGAAACCACTTCTCCCGATGCCTTAGCTTCCTCAGCTGTCAACGTGAACGCTCAAGCCTGATTTGGTCCTTGAGTAAGCTGTTCCTGCCCTTGGAACGGTCTCTGCGGAGGCTTCTGTATATCATCTCTCGTGCGAAGCTTCGACGGACAAGCATTAACGGTGTGATCTGCCGCTCCACATCTAAAACAGAGTCCCAGCCTCCTACGACACTCCTTTCGCACGTGTCCGGGTATATGGCAGTAGTTACAAATCACGCTCCCTTTCCGATCACCCACAATTGTTTTCTTCATTGGTGCTACGCTGTGCCTGTTCACCGGAATACTTCTACGTACAGACGTTTGGTTCAGTGCAAATGCCGGTTCCAGCTCGGTCTGTTCCTTTAGACTCTCCAGCAATCCCCTTATCACTCTACGCCTGGTGGCTAAGACCGCACTTCTTTGGTCCATCTTCAAATTCGCACCGGCCATATTCCTGGAAATCAAAGTACCCAACATTAGCATGATGATAGATTCTGGGTATAGATCAAGGCTAGAACTCCAAGATACTTAAATAGAGTGCTGCATTGTAGCTATGCCGCGGTATCATAGCCGCAATTACTTAACTCCACCCAAGTCGCCCAAGTCCTAGAGATAACAAGAAGTTAGGTTTTCGAGTTGACAGTGCAAAGTAAGTTTGCATGTCGACATGATCCGGAAGAATGATTCAAGGATGGTAAAACGGTCAAAGTGGCAGGACATGTTTCCTAATCACGGATATTCTGATTCGTGTATCGGGTGCAATACCCAACTACAAAGAATCAACCCAATTAACCTATGGCTCTGATACCAAAAGAACCATGTCACGCCCCGCTTCCCAGAGTACGCAAGATTGGGCACGTGACATAGCCAACCATGCTACCTGTGGGTAGGAAATATCCATCCACAGTCACATTACGGTTGTAGGGATATCAAGAACAAAATAATAAACTAATCTAATACATGTCCAAATCCATAATAACGAGAATCAATAAACAATAAGTGCGGAAGCAAATGATCCAATACAATGAATAAACAGTACGTCCCATAATGCGGGCTCACATTTGGAAATAAAATGAAAATAAATAAACTAAACCCTAAGGAACTCACAGTTCAGCCTGCTGGCTGAAGTACTCCTGCTCGGTCGTCGATAGTGGCAAGGAATCTGGGCCATGCAAAACCCAGACGTCAGCGCGTCATGTCATCAAGTAATATAATATGAACATGGTAATAAGCAATGCAGGTATGAACATGTATAAAACAGTACTAAGAAATAACAGAGCAGGGCAAGGTGCAGTGGTGACTAAACTGTCCTATTAGGTTTCTACTCTATAGTCTTTGAAATCAATTGATGAATCGTCGATGTAACTCAATAGTATCCCGTGCGTGCCCGGGACCACGGTCAAGGTCCTCGGGGCTGAATCCGAGACGTGCCGCTAAGCAGTAATAGGTAGCAAGATGGGCGAGTGATGTCAGCATCACCACTCCGGGGCTGGCCAAGCCCGTAAGACTGATCAGAACAAGTATCGAACTGTTGAGTTACAAGTCGGTTTCACCTTTGATTTCCCCATACCCCCAAGTTATGTATGTCAGGTCAGGTATTCAGTAGTCAAGGACTAATGCCAACACAAAATCCGGTAAGAGTAGGTCTGTCTGGATAGACAGCAGGAATGGTCAGGTTTGTTGGCATTAGGCATGAAATCAGGTAACATGTCATGTCACGTTTCAACAGGTTGAGTCGATATGTACAGGGTGTCATGTCCGGTGTATCAGTACATGTGAATATAACAGGTGTAGCAGTGTCAAGTCAATATGCAATGTAACCGAGTATGTGCTCTCAACAGATGTACGATCAAATGAGTAACAGCAGCAATAAAGTAATTAACAATAACGGCTCACTTAATCACAATGTTACAAGAATACGGTGCAGTTGTATTATATTAATAGGTTCGAGCACCCTTGAGGTGCAATAATCACTGGGTAGTGCAAAATCAATAACAGAACGTAATAAAGCTGTATATGTGTACAATTATTGTCCTTTAAGTAGCAAAATGATTAACTGGTAGTTTTGTTATTAGGGTTACAGTGGCAAAATACGGTTCAGGTTACGTATCACGATATATATCATATTCCGTCCAATTGAGCAAGGTAACAACACTAGTTAATATTAACAGGTTTTAGGAGTCAAGTACACTTAATTAGTCTAACATAGCATGTAGCAAGTAATACTTGCCTCGACGGTTTCGCAAACCGGAAAACACGGATGCGATGTCGGCAGAGAACACGATATGGTAGCACGGGCTACGGATTGAGTCCCAACCGCGAACAACGGGATCACACGGACCAGGGTGCTTCGCGGGAGACACCAGGGGGTAACCCCGGCGGGCTCGACGGCGCTGGAACGCCGGCGAGGCAGCGACGGCGGCTGTGAAGGCCTGAACAGCCTCGGGTTCGCTGGAGAGGGGGTGCGACGAGCAGAGGAGGGTGGTGGTCGGCTCTGGTGATCGAGGGGGAAAGGAGGTGGCGCGGGTGACGTCGACGAGGGTCGACGGCGCGTTCTCCGGCGACCCGGGGATGGTGCAGGGTCGGGCTCGGGTCTGAAGGTGTTCCGGCGAGGGGAGGAGGAAAGCGACGACGAGGTCGGGACGAGGAGGAAGAGAGGGAGTCGCGGGAGTCGTCGGCGACGGGAGGCGGCGTCGACGGCGAGAGTTGCGGTGGTTGGTGGCGTCGTCGGGGTTGGGTGCAGGCACGGGAAGCGGCGGAGGAAGGAGGTAGGTGGGTGCGGCTAGTCTCGTGGTGGCGAGGGCGGCGACGACGAGGTCGCGGGGAGGTCGACGGCGATGTCACGACGCGGCTAGGGTTAGGGTCTGAGGTTCTGATGGTTCGCGTGAGATGAGGAAGGGAAGGAGGCTGCGCAAAAAATATATATAGGGAGAGAGAAAGGAGTAGAGAGAGATAGAGGGAGGAGAGATTGTAGAGATAGAGAGAGAAGGAGAATGAAGAGAGAGACAGAGAGAGGCGGAGAGAGAGAGAGATGGGAAAGGGGGCCCACGAGTTAAATTAGGGGCTCGTGATTGGCTGATCACGAGGCGGGGGGGGGGGGATTTAGCAAAGATTGAGAATATTGAGTTGGTTAAAAATTACGTAAGTGAATATATTATATAGTTTTAGATATTAAATTAAATGGGCCTTTTTGGCGCTAAATGAAACATTTCCAAATCGCGCCCGGGTTGCGCCCAAATGTTCCAAATTCGAATTATAGGATTTTAAGCGGGTTCCAAATTTTGAAAAGAGGTGTTTAGTGATTAAAATGCATGCCCCCAAGTCGGACACTTGCACGCGCGCGTAGTCGTCCAAGCTTGCCCGTTTAGCCAAACGGGACGGAATCTCGACACGCGGACGCTACCACGCGACTAGTGGCGACAAGTAGGCCAACATGGATATTTTAAATTTCATTTTAGGAGTTAAAATTTGTTATGTACCAAAATGACTTAACCGGTTAAAATTTTGCAAAAAGCACCAAACAATCAGGAAAATTGGAATGAGCAATATATAACCCTCAACTAGTAATATAAATAGTATTACTGGGCTCGGGTGTTACAGATATCGAAGAGGAAGAAGAAATAATTTATTCAGGGCCACCCCAATGCAACAAACCGGGACCGTCCACCCCTATGTTGATCGTCGGCAGCGATTCGGAAGATGAGGTCAATGCTGTATTTTCCGTTCGACCATCAATACAAGCCTTCGCTAGCGATGATCGGAGTTTGCAAATTGCCATGGTTCCGCAAGAGCATTACAATGAGCTTGAAGCGCTTGGTACCTATGGTGTGCAAGAACTGCAGACATTCTACGTCCCTCTAAGGCGAAGAGATGAAAAGGCGATCCTCTTTTATCAATCCACGGAAACTAAAGTGGAGAAAGAAATTTGGCATGGTGCCGATTCGACACTTGACAGACTTCAGCCCATCCGTCTGCCCAGATACTACACAGAAGGATTAAAAAGGCTGTTGAGGCGCCAAGGCATACCCTTCAGACAGACCACGCGACAAGCCCAGTTTTACAACAGGATCTGGAGCGTCCCTGGAACTCAGCGAAATTGCCAAATGGGAGAATAGAAACGATCGGGCTTGGATACATTCGATCCAAGAAACGGGAACGATTCCATGGCTGCTACGTCATACATGACTGTGACGAAGAAGATGTTCTATTAAAATACGCTAACCCTGAACCAAAACAAGGTCCCGCCATCAAAACGTAAAGTCTGTCGTTTGAAGAACAGATGGATAAGCTGATAAGGGAAGCGAGTCAAAAGGTCCGAGATGACCATAGCCGCGAAATGGCCATTTACGAGAAAGCCAGGACGCGGCGCCTCCTTCAGCAGGCCGCCGAGAATGACAATGCTTTTCGTCACCAACCTATCATACAAAAGACCCGGCGTAGAGGAAAAAATAAACCAAAGAACAGAAAAAACGTTCGATAGCGGCCAAGTGGGTCTGAGAAGCCACGCGGTCAAGAATCGAGCAGCCGGGATCCGTCTCTTATAAAGAAGATGGGTTGAGAATATTCTTTTTCCCAACACAAGACAAAGAAGATATTCGATCTTGTCGTAAAACATCAGATGATGACGCTCCCGGAGTCCAAGCACCCCGAGCTAGCAGACAAGATCTCTCACCCAGACTATTGCTCCTATCACCGAGCAATAGGACATCCTCTCGAAGACCGCTTCACCTTTAAGAACTGGGTTGAAGACCAGTATCAGCAAGGCAAGTTCGCTTTATCCAGCAGTTGGAGGGTAACCCCGCCGCAGAAGCATGAGCCAAAATCCACGTATGCAGCGAGAGTAGAACCAGACCAATATCGGTCTTGGAAGCGATCTCGTACCTGTCACGTGATAACGCTATCAGAAGAAGAACCAGAGAATATGGATGACCTCTCTTGGTGCTTCGAAAACGATGAAGATGAGTTAATCTCAGAATTTCCACCAGCGCCAAAAGAGCTGGAAGATGGGGTACATACTACTGCAGATGATCTCAGAAAAATCGACTTGGGAACGACAGATGATCCACTGCCAACGTTCGTCAGTGAACTGTTATCTGAAAAAAAAGGGAGGCTATGATTAAAGACGTGCTCATACAGTATAAAGATTGCTTTGCATGGAACTATTCGGAGATGCTCGGATTGGATCCAGAAATAGCCGTCCACAAATTGGTGATTTCTCCAGGCATCAAGCCGATCAAACAAGCACCGAGAAGAATGCGGCTCGAGCTTGAAATGAGCATCAACGCCGAGGTCAAGAAGCTAATCGACTCCAGCTTCATCCAAGAGGTTCAATATCCTGACTGGATCGCCAACATCGTCCCGGTGATGAAGAAAAATGGGACGGTGCGTATATGTGTGGACTTTCGGGATCTCAACAAAGCTTGCCCAAAGGACGACTTTCCAGTACCGGTCACTGAGCTGATGATAGATAATACGTCCACTCATGAAGTTTTCTCCTTCATGGACGGCTCGTCAGGATACAATCAGATAAAGATGCATCCCGAGGACCAGAAGCATACCGCTTTCCGGACCCCTTTGGGCATATTCTGTTACAAGGTGATACCTTTCAGTCTAAAGAACACCGGTGCCACCTATCAGAGGGCCATGACGAAGATCTTCGATGATCTCATACATGAAATCGTCGAATGCTATATCGATGACCTCGTAGTTAAAAGCAAATCATACGAGGAACATTTAGAGTATCTGAAGATCGTGTTTCAGCGCCTTCGGAAATACAACTTGAAGATGAAGCTTCTCAAATGTGCGTTCAGAGTTTCTTCGGGCAAGTTCCTAGGATTCGTCGTCCGACACCGAGGCATCGAGATAGACCCGTCTAAGATCAAGGAGATCATGGAAATGCCTCCGCCCAGGACTCTCAAGCAGTTGCAGTCTCTCCAAGGAAAGCTCGCATATATCCGGTGATTCATAGCTAATCTCTCCGGCAAGTGCCGTCCTTACAGTCACCTAATGAAGAAGGAAACCCCATTCTTCTGGGATCGTAAATGCCAAAGCGCACTGGATTAAATCAAGCAATACCTACAGAATCCTCCGGTGCTGACCGCTCCAGTCAAAGGAAAGCCCCTCATTCTGTATACAACCGCCCTTGAGGGTTCTCTAGGCGCATTGTGGGCACAAGAAAACAACCAAGGGAAGGAGAGAGCTCTCTACTATTTAAGTTGAGTTCTCCTGGGGCAGAAAACAATTACTCTCCTATTGAAAAACACTGCCTGGCGTTGATCTTCGCAATAACGAAGCTCAGACACTATGCGTTGGCACATGAGGTCCATCTTATATCAAAGGTGGATCCTCTCAAATATTTGATGTCAATGGATATATTAACGGGACAGCTCGCTAAATGGGCCCTGCTCTTGATGGAATTCTCGATAACTTATCGTCCTGTTAAGGCAATGAAAGGCCAGGCCATCGCTGACTTCCTCGCTAAGCATCCGATGACTGCCGACTCTCCCTTGAACTGCGAATTGCCCGACGAGCACACGTTTGACACGATCGACGGGGAGAGAAGAGAGAATGATACCCAGTGGGAACTTTACTTTGATGGAGCATCTTCCATGAAGAAACACAAACAAAGTACCCCCATAATCAAATCAGGGGTAGGCCTCATCTTCGTGACTCTACAAGGAGGGATAATGCGCTTTGCCTTCTCCTTAACAGAGCCGAGGATGAACAATGAAGCCGAATATGAAGCTTTAATAGCCGGTCTTGAGATCACCGTCAACATGGGAATTGAGAACCTCCTCATATACGGAGACTCCCAGCTGATCATTAGCCAAGTAAACGACGACTGTCAAACATGTAAGCCAGAGTTGGTGAAGTACGGCGAGAGAGTGCAGCAACTGCTGACTCAAATCCCAGCCTATGCCCTGGAAAGCATACCGCGTGCGGAAAATAGTAAAGTGGACGCATTGACCAAACTCGCTAAAGAGCTGGCCGACGAGAATCTCGATGACACGAGGATTGTTGTGCAAAGCCGTCGGGTTCTCGCACCGGCAGAAATATCTCCGGAGTCGTCCGAAGAATAGGGAGCGACCGAGCAGACAATCCTGCAAGTAGAGGACCAGGATAAGGCGAAGGATTGGAGATGAGTCTTTATAGACTACTTCAAATCCCGTCGGACACCTGAAGATGCATCCTTAAGACATCAGCTCATAAAACGAGCTCTTTCTTTCGCATTCGTCAATGATACTCTGTATAAGAGATCGTTTGACTCTTTATGGCTAAGATGTCTGGGATCTGAAGAAGCAAAGAGAGTCGTCCAAGAAACTCACGACGGGCTCTGCGGTTCTCACCAAGCCGGGCCGAAGATGAAACTAAAGATCAAAAGGATGGGCTACTATTGGCCCACGATGATCCAAGACTGCCTTGAATACGCGAAGCAGTGCCACACGTGCCAAATTCACGGGGACTTTATCCACCAGCATCCAAATCCGCTACATCCAACGGTAGCTAGCTGGCCATTCGAAATGTGGGGAACTGACATAATTGGGCCCATCGAACCGGCATCATCCAGAGGACATCGGTTCAAACTGGCAACAACTGATTACTTCTCCAAATGGGCAGAAGCAGTACCGCTGAGGAAAGTGAAGACGGAGAATATCCTCCATTTCTTCAAGACACATGTCATTTATCGGTTCGGCATTCCGCGACGGATTATCTCCGATAACGGGCCAGCCTACAGAAGCCACAAGATCAGCCGCTTCGCACAACAGCATAACATAGACTGGAGATATTCATCAGTCTATAATCCCCGAGCTAACGGTCTAGCTGGGGCTTTTAACAAGACATGACGAAGATCGTGAAAAAGACGGTGTCTCAAAATAAGAGGGACTGGCACGAAAGACTTCATGAAGCTCTCTGGGCGTATCGAACTACGTTCAAAACAACCATGAACACAACGCCATATGCATTGGTATTTGGCACAGAAGCGGTACTCACTCTCGAGATAGAGTTACCCTCTCTATGAGTGGCGGTTCACCACGAGCTAACAGACGAAGAAAATGCTCATCTTCGGCTTGAGGAACTTGATGCCCTCGACGAAACTCGGCTCATAGTACAGCTAAACTTAGAGGCTTATAAAGAGAAGATGACGCGCTCATATGAAAGATTGACTAGGCCGAGAACATCCCGCCAAGGCGAACTCATGCTAGTATTCAAAAGACATATGATCCCCAATCGTGCCAAGCGGGGGAAATTCGAGCCAAACTATGAAGGCTCGTACATCATAGACAAAGTTTACCAGGGTGGAGCCTATCTACTCATGGACATGCATGGCGAATGACCTTTCAGGCCAATAAACGGTCGCTTCCTGAAAAAATACTACGCCTAACGAGTCACGGCCTAGGACAACGATAGATGACGACGCCTATGTCCGCTCGCTATCTTCCTAAGCCCAAACTCTATAAGTAGTAGCCGGCTTTCGGACCGAAACGTCCTTAAACTAACAATGGACCACTATGTCCTAAAACTGGCTGTTGACCGAGGCGTCGATAAACTACTACGGACCGAAACGTCTTTAAACTAACAATGGACCACTATGTCCTAAAACTGGCTGTTGACCGAGACGTCGATAAACTACTACGGACCGCAGCATCCCAAGGCTGACACAAAAAATAAAAAATAAAATAAAAAAGAAAACGGTATGTCCATAAGCAAAATGAGCATGGATGAAAACTCGAAA
The DNA here is from genome assembly GCA_030015575.1 of Agapanthus africanus. NCBI lineage: Eukaryota > Viridiplantae > Streptophyta > Magnoliopsida > Asparagales > Amaryllidaceae > Agapanthus > Agapanthus africanus. Next base: position 130,989,397 of record CM057341.1, read on the forward strand.
GGGCTCCGTGAGTAAAATCAGCAGGGCTACCGGCGAGTTTTGTGAAAACCCGAAAGGGCGCAATCTCGTTAAAAGACACTTGCAAGGTCCTCTCGGCCTTGCGAGGAGAAAGTACCTGCGTGAGATCCTTACAACTCACAAAGGAGCAATACACTTAGGGATCCCCACGATTCCTAAGGAGAAATTACACTTACGAGATCCTCACGACTCGTAAGGAGAATTCCCCTTTGAGACCCTCACGGCTCATAGGATTCAAAAGCCTTAAGCTATAGGGATCTGAACCTGTTCTTAAGCCATCACAACCTCCAGCATTGCCCTACAAGCATCTCGATATCGACCCTTGTATACAATCCACGAGCGCGAATAAACATTTCCCTAACAAAGTCTCATCAGAGACCGGGGATATGCTCATATGGCGAACGACACTTGTAAGTCCTCTCGACTTATAAGGAGAAAATACTCTTGTAAGATCCTTACGACTTATAAGAGACCATACACTTAAGACTCCTCACGATTCTTAAGGAGAAAACACACCTACGAGATCCTCACGACTCGTAGGGAGAAATACCTTTATGAGACCCTTACGGCTCATGAAGTCAAAAGCCTTAGTCGACAGGATCCTAACCCTGTTTACTAAGCCACCTTTGTTCGACATCAACAAAAGCAAATGATGATTCGCTCCCGGCAATATCCCAGTTGTAGCGATGTTGATGCCAAAATCGGTGTCAAATCCCAAACTCGCAGTGAAAAGTCAGCGAGCCACAAATGCATATGAAACAGCCGAAATGATTGGGCAACTTGCAAATCAGCAAGTAAAAATATATGCATACGAAATAGCCGAAATGGTTGGGCAACTCGCAATAAAAAGCATCGAGTAAAAATAAAACAAATAGCCGAAATGATTGGGCACCGCGAAAAATACCCGAAATGATTGGGCAATCGCGACTTTCGCGATATAAAAGCTGAAATGATAGAGCATCGCGGAAAGAAAAATATATAAAATAAAACTTTTGCCCTACATGTGAGATCACATCGATCCCTGTATACAATCTAGGGGCACAAACAAAGAAGGAATCACACCTTCCCTCCCAGGCTCCATCCGAAAAAGAGCTAATTCTCGACGGTTCACAGACAGCCTAGAGATCATCTCAACATTCGTCTCATTACAACAGACGCAACATCAACAAATCGGAGCTGCGGTGAAGTTCCCAGTTCCATGACTCAACGATGCACAGACAACAGAGAGTCAACCCCTGCTGGTTCCGTGGAACACGGCTTATGTCAATCCTGACCCCGTGGGAAGCGTCCAGAGCAAATCCTGGTTTCGTGGAAAACGGCTTATGTCAATCCTGACCCCGTGGAAAGCATCCAGAGCAAATCCTGGTTTCATGGAACACAGCCTATGTCAATCCTGACCCCGTGGGAAGCGTCCAGAGCGGATCCTGGTCCTTGCGGAACACGGCTTATGTCAATCCTGACCCCGTGGGAAGCATCCAGAGCAAATCCTGGTTTCATGGAACACGGCCTATGTCAATCCTGACCCCATGGAAAACGTCCAGAGCGGATCCTGGTCCTTGCGGAACACGGCTATGTCAATCCTGATCCCGTGGGAAGCACCCAGAGCAAATCCTGGTTTCGTGGAACACGGCCTATGTCAATCCTGACCCCGTGGGAAGCGTCCAGAGCGGATCCTGGTCCTTGCGGAACACGGCTATGTCAATCCTGACTCCGTGGGAAGCACCCAGAGCAAATCCTGGTTTCGTGGAACACGGCCTATGTCAATCCTGACCCCGTGGGAAGCGTCCAGAGCGGATCCTGGTCCTTGCGGAACACGGCTATGTCAATCCTGACCCCGTGGGTAGCATCCAGAGCAAATCCTGGTTTTGTGGAACACGGCCTATATCAATCCTGACCCTGTGGAAAACGTCCAGAGCGGATCCTGGTCCTTGTGGAACACGGCTATGTCAATCCTGACCCCGTGGGAAGCACCCAAAGCAAATCCTGGTTTCGTGGAATACGGCCTATGTCAATCCTGATCCCGTGGGAAGCGTCCAGAGCGGATCCTGGTCCTTGCGGAACACGGCTTATGTCAATCCTGACCCCGTAGGAAGCGTCCAGATAAAATCCTGGTCCCATAAAACACGGCTAAAGTCGATCTTAACCCCGTGGGAAATGGCCAGAACAACCCCTGACTCTGTGAAATGTGGATAATGTCAACCTCATCCATCACTTACGGGTCCTTTCGACTCGTAAGGGAGAAAACTCTTTTGTGAGATCCTTACGACTCTCAAAAGAAAACGTAGTTAGGAATCCTCACGATTCTTAAGGAGAAATTACACTTACGAGATCCTCACGACTTGTAAGAAGAAATAACTTTATGGGACCCTCACGGCTCATAAAGTTGGAAAGCCTTAGGAGGCAGATCTTAACCTGACTCCTAAGCCCTCGCTGTCCTACAAGGAGATCAAAATAGATTATCCACAAAATGCATTTACTAAAAAGGGACACACCATCATGAAGCAAAATATGTCTTTTATTCATGAATCAAAATGAATACAAAGTACAATTTATGGAAGAATAAAAAAAGAATATATATATATATATACACACTCTCATTCAGGAGTATGTACAAAAGAAGAATAAAAAATGTAAAATTCTTCAAGCCGGCGGATGATTTAAAAGGTTTGCCAATTCATCCTTTTTCCGCCGGGCCTCGGCTTCATGATTTATTATTGTCAAGAGACGGGCTTCCGCTTGAGCCTGTTGGGCCTGGTATGAGGCAAGCTGATTTTCGAGCTCCTTTTCGGTAACCTTATGAGCTTCGACCATTTCACGAGTGAAAATGACGGCTTTATCAATGGCTACCACCTCCTTGATAGTCTCCTGAAGCCCTCGCCAAAGTTCATACGCCCGAGTGGTCTTGGCCGTAAGATTAGCTTGAAGTTCCCCTAGCTCGGTTGAAGCCAACTTCCTCTCTGAGAATTTTCGGCTGAGCCTCTTCTCGCATGATAGCATATTCGCAGCGCACCGCTCAATCAGCCCCCGTAAGCTCGCCTTTGCAGCCACAACCTCTGAAGGAAGGCGTGTACATTCAAGAATATGCAAACAAGCCTCCACCTGACGACAGAACTCAACCCAAACTTGCACCAATGTTTCACTATGGTAAGTAGCAAGAAAGGGAAGAGAACCGTTGGCTTCAGCGGCAAATGCTTTGGCCATGATCAGACTGCCAGCACGAAGGTCTTCAATCAGAGCTGACAAGGAGTTAAGGCTTAGCTTTGCCATCCGTTCCGAGACACGTAGAGCATAGGGGCCGGGTGGCATGACGATGCGAGATTCCAGCGTGGTAAGAACCGGCAAAGCTGTTAATGATTTATAAACAATCAGCGAGACTTGCAAGCAAAGAGCAGATGGAAAAGCGTTGAAACTTTACTTACCCACGGTCATGCAAAAAGGGTCTGAAGGCTCCCCAGGCCCGTCAAGAATCTCAACTTCGTCATCAGCCTCTAGAACTGGAGAAGACATCAGTATCGTTATATGGAATAATGATAATGCCGTGAAGAAGGCGAACAACACTAACCTTGCCCGAAAGATAGGACAATGCGTTGAGGGGATATTGCCTGCGGAGCGGCCATCTTTAGCAGACGTTGAAAAGATTTCCTGGGAGACAGATCAGCGATAGATGCCGCCAACCCGCACAATTCTAAAAAGACAGAAAGGTTCAGATAATGGAGATATTATTAATATAAAATATATAAGGCTACCTTCGACGCTCCTCCCACTCTGGACTGGAGGGATAGCAACTTCGGCGGCCTCCTCCACGCCCCCAGGCACCTCATCGGGGACATGGGCCGGTATAATAACTTCTGATTGAGAAGCAGCGGCCATCGCTGCAGGCTCCAATGAAAGGACGGTGACCTCGACCACCTGTCCCATAGTCTCCGGGCCGTCCCCAGAAAGATCCATGGCATCCACGGCTAATGAAGATGCCTCTTTCGGAGGAGCAAGCACCTAGGAAACGGGAGTCACTGAGGGGAGCTCCGTGGCAGGAACAACAGTTGTATCGACCCCCTCCACACTTATTAGTGTCTCATCAGGGATATTTGCGGAGTCCGTAGTCAAGGCGCGACTCGAACTCAGATCCTCTGCCATTGCCGAAGTCCCTGCAAAGTTTTCACGATGATAAGGATGTATACATATAAAGCAGTGCAAAATACTACGAAAAAAGGGGGAAATATAAATGTACCAATGCGGAAAGGAGCTTCTAATATGGCTTTTTGAAGCCGACGTTCCTTCCTGAGGAGGTATGCTCGCCGGGGATTCAAGGGTAGACTCGTGGCCGCCGGTCCACAACGACAGCGCATCTTCGGCATCGGCCGAGATAGGCTGCTTAAGGGATCTCTTGCCTCCTTCTTCCAAAGGACCTATAAATATCCGCCGTATTGATAGAGGATCTTCGTAAAATATGACGGCAGGATAAGGCCTCTTCGGGATCCTTACATTCTCGGATTCATCCTGTGAGCGTCTTATAGCCTCAGCCAATTGTGCGGCTTCCTTGGCAGATGAACCCGGGAAAAGTAGACCACCATCCGATTCTTGTGTAGCTATTGGCTCATCTTGAAGGATAGGCTCTGATTCCACTAAAAAGTCGAGCAGATTGGTGACCATCTTCATTCGCCTCTTGGACCCAGAACTAACTGCAGAAGATGATCGTCTCTTTCCCCTCGGTGCTTTAGTGCGACGTTGACCCACTTCGCCTTCAATATCCTTACTCGGCAGTGCTACCGACGACGACACTGCCATTGCTGACGCCGCAGCTGATGATACTGCTACTGGCGCCTTATTAGCCCTTGATTGAGCTCTAGTGCGCAGCGGCATACCAGCTATGGGAGTTAGATCCACTTCTGTCGCCTCAGGAATAAGCACGACACCAATATCTCTCAAGGAAGGGCGAATCACTGCCCGCGGTCGCGGTGGGACTCCCGTAGACTGGATCGGAGTAGAAGCCCTCGGCAATAATGGGACTGACTCGGTGGAGGTACCAGCCCATGAAAGACCCCACACATCGAGGAATATAATCAGCTTCAGGAATCACGAAGAGAGAGCCGGTGTTCAGCCACATGAAGTGATGAGCAGTGTCATGAACGACTTCTGACGATGGGCTGGGCTCCACTGTAAATGCCTCAAAGGGGACACCCTGGTCATATCCCAGTTGCCGAGCAAAGCGGTGTGGGTTGTACCGCATAAAAAGGGCCGCACCGTTTTGACGAAATACCAGATAACCTGGTCTGATCGAATATAAGTGCATGGCTTCCTTGGACTTCAGGGAAGGTACTCCCTCTTTTGACGAGTCACAAAGCTATTGAATCGGTCCTGAAGGTGCAGAGAGGACTCGATCGTTGAATACCATCCCGCCCGTATTGGCATAGGGATTAATCAGCACACGAATAGCGCCGGACTGAGTCGGATCAGGAGCAGAAGCGTCCACCAACCTCATGAGCCGCAGAAAAGTGTAGGCATCATAAAAGCAGGGTCTCTGATGTGCGGTGAATTCCCCTAGCACGTGCATCTCAATCCTTGACGTAAAGTAATGAAGAGAGAAACTCACTACGTTCACGCCTGGGGTTGAGGAATTGGCTGCAGCGCTTACCCTATGATATAGATGCGCTAGCCCCGCAATGCCCACTTGTTTCCCCCAATCAGAGCAAGGCTCTACTGAATTTTGAAAATTCAAAATTCGAAGCAACGCTTCAGTTTCCGTGCGCAGCGCGCAATTTGCCACATGGCAGAAGCTGATTCGGCAGCGTAACGCCCGAGACGGTGCGTCCCATCAGAGCAAGGCTCTTCAGAAAACATAATTAAGACTTAACTGCGCAAATGCATGGCAGCGCGACACGTGTCTGCGCAGTTGCGCGATCGCAACTGCGCAAGCGCTCGGATGCGCGACACGTGTCTGCGCAGTTGCGCGATCGCAATTGCGCAAGCTCTCAGATGCGCGACACGTGTCTGCGCAGTTGCGCAACCGCAACTGCGCAAGCGCACAGATGCGTGACACGTGTCACGCGCTGGTGAGTTGCGCAGCAACTGAATGAAGATTTAGATAAATCTTTTCTGTTCTCCTGTAAAACAGGAACCCTTGGATCAAAGATCCAATGGTGGGAAAATTCCCAAAATTATTCAGGAAAGATTTTGTTAACAAACCCAACAAATTTGTGGGCACTATAAATAAGACCCCGAGCCTCATTCAAAAGGCATCATCAATCATCATCGAGAGAAGGATAAACTTCTGGAAAAAAAAGCTCTTAAAGATTAATCAGGAACAAAAGAGAAGGTAAAATTTCTGAAGAACAGAAAATTAAAAAAGGGAATAATAAAAGAAAAAGATAAATAGTGCCTTGCACTTGATATGAACCCCTGGTTCTGAAAAATCAAAGAATAATAAATAGTGCCTTGCACTTGATATGAACCCTTGGTTCTGTAAAATCAAGGAAAACAAGAAGAACTTGTTTTCCTTTGATCTAAATTTAGATCAAGAGTGCCATGCACTTTTTGTTCTCAAATCAAGAAAATTCTTGAATTTCTGCACAAGTGCAACTCATCATTCAAAAGGGCCTGGCCCAACTCAAGAAAATTATTGAGTTTCTGCAACTCATTATTTAAAAGGGCCTGGCCCAATTGCAGAATAATAAAAGGGCAAAGCCCTGTTTGGAAAACTCCTGAGTTTCTGTAACTCATTACTTAAGAGGGCCTAGCCCAATTGCAGAAAATAAAAGGGCAAAGCCCTGTTCAGAAAATTTCTGAGTTTTTGTAACTCATTATTTTAAAGGGCCTGGCCCAAATCAGATCGCAAAGTAATGAAGGGGCAGAGCCCTGTTTAGGTTAATTCTTTTAATCGGGCAGAGCCTAAAATAAAAATTGGACTTAACCCAATCCTGGCTGTAAGTCCTTAAATTAAATGCCTCTCATAAACCAAGTCACGACCGGTCCGAGGGTACATCTCCGAACTCCTTTGACATTTGTCGCTGTAATTTCTCAACGACGTCAAAGAGGCGACGGGTCCCAACGACCACTCATCTAATATTGGACCGAAACGTCCTTAAACTAATATTTGCCCCAAAATGAGAATGTCGGACCGAAACGTCCCTAAACTAATAACGGACCACTACGTCCCTAAATACGTCCCTAAACTGGCGACGGACCACCACGTCCCTAAACTGGAATATGGACCACTACGTCCTTAAACTGGCGACGGACCGAAACGTCCCTAAACTAATAACGGACCACTACGTCCCTAAAATGGCGACGGACCACCACGTCCCTAAACTGGAATATGGACCACTACGTCCTTAAACTGGCGACGGACCGAAACGTCCCTAAACTAATAACGGACCACTACGTCCCTAAACTGGCGACGGACCACCACGTCCCTAAACTGGAATATGGACCACTACGTCCTTAAACTGGCGACGGACCGAAACGTCCCTAAACTAATAATGGACCACCACGTCTCTAAAACTGGCAATGGACCACCACGTCCCTAAACTGGAATATGGACCACTACGTCCTTAAACTGGCGACGGACTGAAACGTCCCTAAACTAATAATGGACCACCACGTCCCTAAAACTGGCAATGGACCGCCACGTCCCTAAACTGGCACAATAGGGCCCAAACGCTCTTTTGTTGGATCTAAACGGTCCCGTCTAAGTTGATCTTAACCCCAAATACGGTTAACGTGTCCTTAGATATTCAAATAAACGATAAAACTCCAAATCAACTTTGGTTCAAGGGTATACCTCTGAACTCCTCTGACGACTGTCGTTGTAATCCCTCAACGATGTCAGAGAGGTGACGAGTCCCGATAACCAGATAATTAAATCAATCACTACGTCGGGTCGATCGTAGTCTAAAACAGGACTAACGTATCCTTGACGAATGTTTAAGTTGATCTTAGCCGCAACGCGACTAATGCATCCTTAAACTAAAAACACCAAACCCAAATCTAACTAAATACGGATTTGGACTAAAACACGTCCTACGGGTGACGGCATCACTAAGTCTCCGTATACAATCCACAGGCAACCATAAACAAAACAAACACACACGACACGAAGTGAAATTCTGGAGTAGGAGAAAGTTGTTACCGCGACGCGGTAGCGTAATTAACTGCAGGGGCTTGCGCCTGCAGGGAAGAGCGTCCCCACAATCAAAACCCCCTCACCCTGAGGGGGAATCTGACGAAGTCTGCTATATCGGCCGCATCCGTCTAAACCTTCGATACACGGTGCCATAAATCAACTTGGCATCTTCGGAGAGATAGACGGATAAAACCAAATAGCATCTGCCCCGAACCTCAGGCACAGGACGTCCTAACGTCTCGGCCGCCGTTCGGAGGGGAACACCACTGTTTCCCCCAATCAGAGCAAAACTCTGTTTGAAATTTAAATTTCAAAATGAAGCAACGCTTCAGATGCAGCGCCAAGTGCGCTGCGCCCTAAGCAGCGCACCATGTGCAAAGCACATGTGCGCTAGCGCTAGGTGCGTTACGCTTTAAGCAGCGCACCATGTGTAAGACACGGACGCACTAGCGCTAAGTGCGCTGCGCTCTAAGTAGCGCACCACGTGTCAAACACAGATGCGCTAACGCAATATGCGCTGCGATCTAAGCAGCGCGCCACGTGCAAAGCACGGGTGCGCTAGCGCTGGAACTAAAAGCTTCCCACCGTTAGATCAAAAATCTAAAAATAATGATAAATCATTAATTAATCAGAATTAAATTCTGTTAAGGAAATATTCTTCAAAAATCTTTCCAAATAACAAGATTGTGCACTGTAAATCAGAGCATCGTTGGATCAATGATCCAATGGTAAATAAAAATTACCAAAAGACAGAATAAATTCTGTATGAAAAGATTTCCCAGTCTTGTTAATAACAAGAAGATTTCCTTCTGTAAATCAGAAGCCCTGAGATCAAAGATCCAACGGTGGGGAAATCCCCAAATCAATTGGAGAAAAGATCTCCTTAACTGATTGAACTGATCAACTTGCCCTATATAAAGACCCCAAGACTTTAATTCTCAGATACAGAAACATACAGAACCCCCCCATAAACTTTGAGAAACTCAAAGATAAAGAGCAAGCTCTTGCAAGAAGATCTTTCTTCAAGGTAAAAATGATGATGATGAACATAGAGATGAAATCATCTCATAAAAAGAAGAATTCATTTATTTAAAAAGATCATAGATCTCCAAAGACAAAAGTCTTTCACAAAGAGATCAAAAGATCTCATCATAAAAAGAAGAAGAATATACAAGAGATCAAAAGATCTCACAGATCATGGATCTATAAAGGCAAAGCCTTTAATCAGTATAGGAGATTGGAAATATCTCCTGCAAAAATAAGAACTGTTGTTCTTAGATCTTGAGACAAAGTCTCTTTTAAAAGAACATAAATTTGTTTTCCGGATCATAAAATTGATCAGATACGCTTTGCGCTCTTGAACTGCGCTTCTGCGCTCTCTGGACTGGCGCTCAGCGCCAAATGCGCCACGTGTCAATCACGTATGCGCCAATTAACAACTTGCGCTTTGCGCTTCTGAAATAGCGCACTGCGCTCATGGGCTGACGTTCAGCGCCAAGCGCACCACGTGTCATTCACGAGTGCGCCATTAAACTGAAAGCACAATACGCTCATGGATTAGCGCTCAACGCTCATAAACTGGCATCGTGCGCTCATCATCTGGCGCCTAGCACTGAGTGCGACACGTTTCCCTTATATGTGCGCTACTTAGCAGAAGCGCACTGCGCTCTTTGACTGGCGCAAAGCGCCTAGCGCATCACGTATTGCGCTAACAGAACATAAATTGTTCTTTAATAAGCCCAGAGCTCTGATGAATGCTCTGCATTCAATAAAAGACAAAAACATTGTCAAGATGCAAATCAATGCTCAGCATTGTTAAAAGGGCCAAGCCCAAATAAAGGCTCGACAACCCAAAATAAAATGTTAAACATTTTAACCTGATTGGACTTAGCCCAAGATTGGCCATAAGTCCTCAACTCATATTAATTGAGCTCATCTGCTCATAAATATGTTAATAGATCTTAGCCCCAAATTGGACTACAGATCTTTCAACCAACTCACATCAGTTCGAGGGTACATCTCTTTACTCCTCTGATATTTGTCATTGTAATTCTTCAACGTCTTCAGAGAGGTGATGGGTACCGACAACCAAACATTCCACGGACTGTGAGGTCCTTTAAAACCCATTGACTATGATGTCCTTAGCCTCGACTGTGAAGTCTTTAAACTCACGGACTATGATGTCATTAACCTTGACTGTGATGTCTTTAAACTCACGGATTATGATGTCCTTAACCTTGACTGTGATGTCTTTAAACTCACGGACTATGATATCCTTAACCTTGGACCGAGATTTCCTTAAACTAACATCGGACCGAGATATCCTTAAACTAACATTGGACCATAATGTCCTTAAACTAATCGACCGCAATGTCCCTAAACTAAACAATAGAGCCCAAACGCTCTTTTGTTGGATCTAAATGATCCCGTTGAGTTGATCTTAGTATAAAATTAGACTAACGTATCCTCAACAAACGTTTAAGTTGATCTTAGTCCCAAATGCGACTAACGTATCCTTAAACCCAACCCCCAAACCCAAATCTAAGAAGATACGGATTTGGACTAATCCATGCCCTACGGTCGACAACATAAATTAGTCTCCATATACAATCCACGGGCAACCAAAAACAAAACAAACACCCACGACACGAAGTGACCATCTGGAGAAGGAGAAAGTTGTCGTAGCATAATTAATTGCAGGGGCTTGCACCTGCAGGGAAGAGCGTCCCCACAATCAAAACCCCCTCAAATGAAGGGGAATCTGATGAAGTCTGCTATATCGGCCGCATCCGTTTAAAATTTCGATACATGGTGCCATAAATCAACTTGGCATCTTCGGAGTGGTGGACGGATAACACCAATTAGCATCTGCCCCGAAATTCAGGCTAGACGGACCCGCGCGGTCGCGTCTCCGTGTTTCGGTGGGGAACAGATTCTGGCACGCCCGGTGGGACCTTTTCCTCTTTCCACTCCGCACTTCATGTGTCGTGTTCACGAACGAATCGCGGTTTGATATTGTTGCCCTTGAATTCGAGGTATTAAGATTTGGCGTCTTTCTCCGTGCAGAAAATGAAAGATCAATGGCGTCTACCTGCACAAAATGTTCCAGCTGCAACTGCAATTCCCGTTCCGCCTCATCTGGAGGTGTGACTTACGGGCCCCAGGCGGCCTCCCTGTTCACGATGCCGGTGGACCAAGTAACTCAAGCCACCACTGGGCTGTTCTTTAGGACTATGATCCCACCCATGAGCTTCAATGCCCCGATGCTACCGCAAGAAGCCCCAAAGAAGTCGGTCTTTGATCGACTTACCACTACCGCGGCCCCTCTCAACGGGTCGCCCAAGTCCAATGCCTCAGTTTTCAACAGACTAGGCCAGAACGCCAACAAGCCCGCAATACCTGAAGCAGCCATCCTAAAGCGGATAGCCGTCTCGGCTCAAGCGGACGAAATCATTGGAAATGCTTCTCCTGACAAGAAGTAAGTTTTCACAAGGCTGTCCACTCCGGCTCCCACTCCAGGCGAAGTCACCTCTGCCCAGAGGTCTGTATTCGATAGGTTGGACATTACTTCTCGGCGAACGTCAATCTTCAAAAGGCTGACACCGGCGACAACCCTCCGTCAAGATAGGGGGTATGACGAAGCTATCTCCATAGCCGAACTAACTCCATCCGCGCGACATGCTCGCCGTCGTCACTGGCACCGAGTAAGGAAGGCTGGGGGCAACTCTCCGTCTGGGCTTACTCCACCAGCTCCAACGGTGGAAATCAATGTCGCTGTTCCAACTGGGAACAACTTCGAACTGCTTAACAAGGTGCGCAGGAACTCTCCGACTGCCGTGTTGAAGAGATCTCCTCCACTTGTGGAGAATGTTACAGAAAAGAAATCGGACCAGCCCGCTCAGCGGCTTTCTTCTAAAATTTACAAAGTCTGGCGATAAGTCCAGGAATCGGTGATTGACCAGGACTACTCTCACCGGCCAAAGAAGCTTAAGGCCCAACAAGAAAAGGGCCATCCTGTGGTACCACAGAGAATGTCATCCGTCTGGGTGCCCGCTGCAACGGCCCCCTTGACTTCAACTGCTCACAAGAGAAGGAGGCCAGAGAAAGCCCCCGTGAATGCGGCAAACCGCAAGGACGTCGAATCTAAACGCCCCAAGGCCTGGGGCATGGTAATACATACTGTTTATATGGTTTCCGGATAAGAAGAAAGCCGTGCTTCTACGGGTCATCGACCGCTTACCCGATCGATAACAAAGGCTCAGGAACAACAGCAACAGAAACTTCAGGAGATGCTGATTGCAATGGACGCACTCACTGGGCCAAAAGAAAATCCAGAAACCTCGGAGCAGCGTCGGGAGCAAGAAACTGATACTGAATTCCTCCGAAGAATGCTCAAGAGGAAAGAGAAAGAGGCCGCGGAACAGGCAGCCAACATAAAACGAATGGCTCTTTTGTTCCAAGACATGGCTGGGATGATGTTACAGCCGGAACCTCCAGCTGAAGACCCGCCGGTCATCATTGAAGACGACGGAGGGGAAACATCGAACCCTCCTCCGGCTCTTCAGCAGCCAAAGAAGAGACAATCTCTAAGGCCGCCTTGGACGACTACATCGCTCAGTAAATACGAGCTCACCAGGAGAATGAAGCGGCTGGGCAGATCGTTAAAACTGGGCGACCATATCCAGGCTGGTATGACCAAATAAAGTACCCACCGGGAAATACGATTCCTAAATTTCATGTATATAAAGGGACGGGGAATCCATATCAGCATGTCTTTCAATTCAGAGCCTTGTGCGGCAACACCGGTGGTGATGATAAACTGCTGCTCCGCCAGTTTGTTGGTAGCTTGTCGAAGACGGCATTCGAATGGTATTCTGAACTTCCAAACGACTCCGTCAAGACTTTTGCAGAAATGGAGCTACTATTCACCCAGCGCTTCGCAAGTGCTAGTGAACGCACCCCAATAACGGCATTGATCAACGCCAGGGTAAAGCCAGGTGAAACGTGGGTGCAGTACGCAATACGATGGCGAAATTTGTGGTCGAAATGTGAGCAGCGCGTTGAAGAAGCGCCGGCGGTAGGCATGTTCGTGGGCACCCTTGACCCTCAAGCAACTATTTCCCAATTCATGATGTTCTTCAAGCCGACCATGTTCCAGGCCTTGATCGACAAACTGGCCCAAATAGACCAGATGGGTCATAGACCGTCTCCTCTAAAGCCGGAGCCGCGGAACGAAAAAGGTAAAGGGAAGGCGACATTCGTTGCGAATACTCAACAGCAGCCTAGTACTCCAAGACCAGTTGATCGCCAAAATGATAGACAACGATCCCTTGGAGAAAAAGTGAGAAGCCCTTACTCGTTCCCTCGGGATAAAACGAAGAGATTATTCGAGCTAGCACTGTGCAACAGGCTCATCACTCTGCCGGAGCCAAGACGCCCAACACAACCAGGTGACATTAACAATCCCAATTACTGCCCCTATCACCGAATGTTGGGTCATCCGATTAAATATTGTTACATCTTCAAAAGCTGGATCGAAGATCAATACCAACAGGGCAAGTTTGTATTATCCGAGACCTGGAAGGTGAACCCGCCCCAGCCATACGCTCTCAAAAAGGCGGACACACCGGGGGCATCGTGCTCGTTTGTCGAAGAAGCTCCATGGGAGGTCGCTCTTTCAGCCAAAACTAAAAAAATGTTGAGGGATCTCCAAACATGCCCGGCAATCAAGTGGAAGAATCCACTGGAGCCCGAGATCATCGAGGGAATGCTAAAGCCGCGCCCAACTCCAAAAATTGGTGGTGATAGCCAAAGCGCTCACACCCAGCCGTCAAAGTCTTCGAGAAAGAAGAAGAAGGCCAAAAAGCCCGTAAAGCCTGATGACAAGCACATGGACTTGCAAAAACATATTGACGCGCTGGAAGAATACAACCAGAAGGCGCGAACCCCAGTCACACTTCAAGAGTTTCTCAGCCACGTCCTTGAGGACGAAGATGATGACAATGGAGAAGACTCGTTAGACGAATCTGAGGATTATGTGGCAAGCTGCCATGTGATCTCTCACTCATCGATAGACGGTGAAGAAGCTCCTTACACAGAGAAACTGGGGGAAGATCCTAAGCCGGAACTTCTAGGTCCATCAGACGAAATGATTGATGCATTCTTGGACGAAACTTTTCTTAAAAGCAAAGTTGCTCGAGAGTATGAGATGTCCATATTTGAAAAAGCCAAACGCCGGCGACTGGACGAAAGGGTTAAAACACTCCCACCAGATCAAAGTACATTCGCTGAAAATAAAAGCAGGTTCAAGATGAGGAAGAGGTTCGCCAAAGCCATATCAATGGGAATGAAGCTGCCACCCTCCGAAGGGAACACTCCTGATGAAACGGATATACATCCTAGCTTCTGCTTATATCATCGAATGATTGCACACCCCACCGAAGAGTGCAACGCCTTTAAAAACTGGTGGCAGTGATATGTTGCTCATCGACAACATTTCAAGCATAAAAAAACGACCGGCAACTGTCACATGGTCGACGCTGGGAGATCATAAGTTCTTACCTTCGGGAGCGACTCTAACGAGGAAATAACTCCTGGCCCTCTCTTTAAAGAATCTACCTCGAGAAAAGAGGAAGAACCGAAGACCTGTGAAAATATTCAGCTGCGCAATCGTACGCTGCCCGAAAAGAATCTTGGGCCCTCGAACAATGGGTCAAATAGAAAGGATAAAGGGAAAGAAAAAGTCCCTGAGGACATCGCCCTCGATGATCGATTCGTCGAAGAGCTGACAGCCAAAGACCCGCCAAAAATAAGTAAGGTGGACTACAACGTTCTGGCATACTTGAGAAAGCTACCTTCGCAACTAAGCATCCTCGACACCCTTCTGCTATCTAAAGAGGCGAGAGATTCATTGATCAAGGCACTACAAGAGCCAGAGCAATTCCAAGCTTTCCCCGCCGAAGAAAAGATGAAGGACGAGTTGGAAGAAGTGCACACAGCAGATATCACCTTTGGCAATGAAGATCTCCTCCTCGGGACGTGCGAGCATAACCGTCCCCTTTATGTCTCCGGATACTGTCATGATATCAAGATAGGCAAAATCCTGGTTGACAATGGGTCCTCCGTCAATCTCCTCAATGAGAGAGTGTTGAAGGAAATCTGCATGAGCATTCAATACCTCGCTCGTGATAGAATCACCATCTCCGGATTTGACTCCCAGTCATCACGGACGCTCGAGTCTGTAATATTGACACAACGCTTTGGGTTGCTTGTCACGGACATTAAGTTTCATGTCATTGACGCCAAAACATGCTACAATGTTTTGCTCGGCAAGCCTTGGTTACACGAGTACAACATTATCCCTTCTACACAACATCGGTGTATGAAGTATTTCAAGGATGGTCTCGAGTATACCGTAACAGGGGAACTAAACCCATTCTCCGTGAACGAAGTCCGCAAGTATGAGGATGCCAAGTACTTCCTACCAGATTTCGAAGACACAGAAAGATATCGCAAACCGGAGGACAAGAACAAAGCTATCACCATTATTCCGGTCTTCGGGAGTGATACCGAGGACGAAAAAGAAATAGTTTATTCAGGGCCGCCCCAATGCAAAAAGCCGGGACAATCCATCCCTATGTTGATCTTCAGCAGCGACTCGGAAGATGAGGTCAATGCTGTATTCTCCGCTCGGCCATCAATATAAGCCTTCGCTGATGAAGATCAAAGTTTGCAAGTTGCCATGGTTCCGCAAGAGCATTACAAGGAGCTCGACGCACTTGATACCTATAATGTGCAGGAGCTGCAGACGTTCTACGTCCCTCCCAGGCGAAAAGGTGAAAAAGTGATCCTATTCTACCGATCCGAGGAAACCAAAACGGAGAAAGAAAATTGGCATGGCTCGGATTCTACACTTGACAAGTTTCAGCCCATCCGTTTGCCCAGATACTACACAGACGTATTAAAAAGACTGTTGAGGTGCCAAGGCGTACCCCTTAAGCAGACTGCTCGACAAGCTCAGCTCTACAACAGGATTTGGAGCGTCCCCAGAACTCAACGAAAGTTGCCCAACGGGAGAATGGAAACGATCGGACTTGGATATGTTCGATCCAAGAAACGGGAGCTATTCCGCGACTGCTACGTCATACATGACTTTGATAAAGAAGGAGATGCTCTGTAGGAAGATGCTAACCCTGAACCAGAACGAGCTCCCGCCGTGAAAATGCCAAGTCCGTCATTTGAAAAACAGATAGACAAGCTTATAAGGGAAGCGGGTTAAAAGTTTCGAGATGATCATAATCGCGAAATGGTCATCTATGAGAAAGCCAGAATGCAGCGCCTCCTTCAGCAGGCCGTGGATAATGAAAATGCTCTTCCTTGTCAACCCGTCATACAAAAGGCCTGAAGCAGAGGCAAAAATAAATCAAAGAGCGGGAAAGGCGTTCGACAGCGACAAAGCGGGACCAAGAAGCCACGCGATCGAGAATCGAGCAATTCGGATTCGTCTCTTATAAAGAAGATGGGTCGAGCATACTCTTTTCGCCAGGACAAGACACAGAAGATACTTGATCTTGCCATAAAATATCAAATGATTACCCTCCCGGAGTCCAAGCACCCCGAGCAAGCAGGTGAAGTTAATCACCCGGATTATTTCTCCCATCACCGAGCAATAGGACATCCTCTCGAAGACTGCTTCACATTCAAAGACTGAGTAGAAGACCAGTATCAGCAAGGAAGGTTCGCTCTATCCAGCAGCTGAAGGGTAACTCCGCCACAGAAGCATGAACCAAAATCTGCGCCTGCAGCGAGAGTAGAACCAGATCAACATCGGTCTTGGAAGCGATCTCGTACTTGTAATATGATAACGCTGTCAGAAGAAGAGCCTGAGAATATGGATGACCTCCCCTGGTGCTTCGAAAACAATGATGGTGAGGTGATTTCAGAGTTTCCACCGGCGCCAAAAGAGCTGGAAGATGGAATACATACTACTGCAGATAATCTCAAGAAAATTGATTTGGGAACGACAAGCGACCCACAGCCGACATTCATCAGTGAGCTGTTGTCTAAAGAAAGCGTGGCTACGCTAAAGGACGTGCTCTTACAGCATAGAGACTGCTTTGCATGGAACTATTCCGAGATGCCGGGACTAGATCCAGATATTGCTGTACACAAATTGGCAATATCTCCGGACGTCAAGCCGACCAAACAAGCATCGAGAAGAATGTGGCTCGAGCTTGAGATGAGCATCAACGCCAAGGTCAAGAAACTAATCGACTCCGGTTTTATCCAAGAGGTTCAATATCCTGATTGGATCGTCAACATCGTCCCGGTGATGAAGAAAAATGGGACGGTGCGCATCTGCGTAGACTTTCGGGATCTCAACAAAGCTTGCCCAAAGGACGACTTCCCAGTGCCAGTCACTGAGCTGATGATAGATAATATGTCCACTCACGAAGTCTTCTCCTTCATGGATGGCTCATCAGGATACAATCAGATAAAGTTGCACCCCGAGGACCAGAAGCATACCGCTTTCCGGACCCCTTTGGGCATATTCTGCTACAAGGTGATGCCTTTCGGTTTAAAGAACGCCGGAGCCACCTATCAGAGGGCCATGACAAAGATCTTCGACGACCTCATCCATGAAATCGTCGAATGCTATATCGACGACCTCGTAGTTAAAAGCAAATCATATGAGGAATATTTAGAGCATCTGAAGATCGTGTTTCAGCGGCTTCGGAAATACAACTTGAAGATGAACCCTCTCAAGTGCGCATTCGGAGTTTCCTCGGGCAAGTTCCTAGGATTCGTCGTCCGACACCAAGGCATCGAAGTAGACCCGTCGAAGATCAAGGCAATCATGGAAATGCCTTCACCAAGGACTTTCAAGCAACAGCGGTCTCTCCAAGAAAAGCTCGCGTATATCCGGCGGTTCATAGCCAATCTCTCCGGAAAGTGCCGCCCTTACAGTCACCTAATGAAGAAAGGTACTCCTTTCGTCTGGGATCACACATGTCAAAGCGCACTGGATGAAATTAAGCAATACCTACAGAATCCTCCGGTGCTAACCGCTCCAGTCAAGGGAAAGCCCATCATTCTGTATACAACTGCCCTTGAAGGTTCTTTAGGCGCTATGGGTACGATAGAACGACCAAGGGAAAGAGAGAGTCCTCTACTACTTGAGTCGAGTTCTACTGGGGGCAGAAAGCAATTACTCCCCCATTGAAAAACACTGCTTGGCATTGATCTTCGCGATAACGAAGCTCAGACACTACGCGTTGGCACATGAGGTCCATCTCATATCGAAGGTAGATCCTCTCAAGTATTTGATATCGAAGGACATGTTAACAGGACGGCTCACTAAATAGGCCCTGCTCTTGATGGAGTTCTCGATAACTTATCGACCCCTCAAGGCAGTGAAAGGACGGGCCATTGCCGACTTCCTCGCTGAGCATCCGATACCTGCCAACTCTCCCTTGAACTGCGAATTGCCAGACGAACACGCCTTTGACACGGTCGACGGGGAAAGAAGAGAGAATGATCCCCGGTGGGAACTCTATTTTGATGGGGCATCTTCCATGAAGAAGCGCAAACAAAGCACCCCTATAATCAAATCCAGGGTAGGCCTCATCTTCGTGACTCCACAAGGAGGGATAATGCGCTTTGCCTTCTCCTTAACAGAGCTGAGGACAAACAATGAAGCCGAATATGAAGCTTTGATAGCAGGTCTTGAGATCGCTGTCGACATGGAAATTGAAAACCTCCTCATATACGGAGACTCCCAGCTGATGGTTGGTCAAGTAAATGGCGACTATCAAACGTGCAAGCCGGAGTTGGTGAAATACGGCGAGAGAGTGAAGCAACTGCTGACTCAAATCCCTGCCTATGCCCTAGAGAGCATACCGCGTGCGGAAAATAGCAAAGCAGATGCATTAGCCAAGCTCGCTAAAGAACTGGCTGACGAAAACCTCGATGACGTGAAGATCGTTGTGCAAAGCCGTCGGGTTCTCGCACCGGTAGAAATATCTCCAGAATCGTCCGAGGAGAAGGGAGCGATCGAGTAAACGGCCCTACAAATAAAAGACCAGGAAAAGGCTGAGGATTGGAAAGAAGTCTTTATAAACTACTTCAAATCCCGTCGAACACCTGAAGATGCGTCCTCAAAACATCAGCTCATGAAACGAGCTCTGTCTTTTGCCTTCGTCAATGATACCCTGTATAAGAGATCATTTGACTCTTTATGGCTAAGATGCCTGGGACCTGAAGAGGCAAATAGAGTCATCCAAGAAATTCATGACGGACTCTGTGGTTCTCACCAAGCCGGCCCGAAGATGAAGCTGAAGATCAAAAGGATGGGCTACTATTGGCCCACGATGATCCAAGACTGTCTCGAATATGCGAATCAGTGCCACTCATGCCAGATTCACGGGGACTTTATCCACCAACATCCAAATCCGCTACACCCAACAGTAGTTAGCTGGCCGTTCGAAATGTGGGGAACTGACATAATCGGCCCTATCGAACCAGCATCGTCCAGAGGACATCGATTCATTTTGGCGACAACTGATTACTTCTCCAAATGGACAGAAGCAGTACCGCTGAGGGAAGTGAAGACGGAGAATATCCTCCATTTCTTCAAGACACACGTCATTTATCGGTTTGGAACTCCGCGACGGATCATCTCCGATAACGGGCCAGCTTACAGAAGCCACAAGATCATCCGCTTCGCACAACAGCATAACATAGACTGGAGATACTCTTCGGTCTATAATCCTCGAGCTAACGGTCTAGCTGAGGCTTTCAACAAGACCTTGACAAAGATCGTGAAAAAGACGGTGTCTCGAAATAAGAAGGGCTGGCATGAGAGACTGTATGAAGCTCTCTGGGCGTATCGAACTACGTTCAAAACGGCCACGAATACAACGCCGTATGCGTTGGTATTCGGCACAGAAGCGATACTCCCCCTCGAGATAGAGTTACCCTCTCTGCGAGTAACAGTTCACTACAAGCTAACAGACGAAGAAAATGCTCACCTCCAGCTCGAGGAACTTGACGCCCTTGATGAAACCCGGCTCATGGCGCTGTTCCCGCCAAAAATTTCTGCGCAAAAGAGTCCAAGGTATCAAATGGCAGCGATATGCTTAAGGAAATGCGAACCAGCATCTTCTGGGCTGTTTTTTGACAAACTCCCGAATGAGAAACAGATAAATTCTGATGGTACTTGAAAACCCCTTCGATTTGATATATTATGGGCCTCGTAATTCATCCGGGATCAAAAGTTATGAGGAATTACGTGTCCACACGTGATGGACTTTTAAGAACCCGCTGGAGGAGTTAAAAAATATAATATAAACTCAGAAAAGACCTCAATGGGGCATCACGTGCTCACACATGACCATGGATCACGTGCAGACACGTGATGGGCTCTTAAGACCTCTAAAATAATGAATAGAATTAAATTCTAAAATCTGTTCCCTGATTAAAAATCAGGAATCACGTGCTCACAAGTGACCAATGGTCACGTGTTGACACGTGATGGTTACAACTGAAGCGTAAGTAAACACTGAGAAAAGGACTCAATTGGGGGTCACGTGGCCACACGTGACTGGCTGTAAAAGCCTTGCTGTTCAACAGAATTAAATTCTAAAAAAAAAAGACCATTTAAATCTTTCGAAATAGAATTAAAATTCTAAAAGCTTCTAAATCTTTCCAGATGGAAAAGGATTATGGGGACCGTTGGATTAAAGATCCAAGGGTGATTAAAAATCACCAATTTATGGAAAAATCATAGACAAGGAAAGATTTCCCTGAAAATCTCACCAGAATAACAAATAGAATATCTTTTGGATTTAAAATCCACGGTGAATAAAATTCACTGAATGATCTAAAGGCCCAGATTGATGATAAATATAAATCAAACCTCTCAACAATCAAATCAAATCTTTCAATGAGAGATTTGCTAAACAAATTGATTCTTTTCCTTCTCCTATAAATAGGAGCCAAGAAGAGAAGAGAAGGGACTACCTGGGGGAGAGAAGAAACAGAGAGAGGAGAATTTAATTCTCTACGAAAGAAAAACCCTAGGTAAGAAAAGAGAGGCTTAAAAAGAGAATTTAATTCTCAAAAGAGTTTAACTCTTATATAAAGAAAAGAACTTAGTTCTTTCTCTGGTGGAGGATCTGCAAAGTGCACATCTCCCCATGAATTGAGAATTTAATTCTCATTGGGTTGAGATCCTGCCATGCAGATCCAAAACATAGAGGAGGAATTAAGTTTTGAGAATTCAATGGTCACAAAATTATAGGAATTTAATTCCTTTGGGATAAAATTAGGGTTTTACCCTAAATAAGAATTTAATTCTTTCACAATAGGAATCTAATTCCTCCAAAACAAAAATTAGGGTTTTACCCTAAATAAGAATTTAATTCTTAAAAATAAGGAGACTTAAAAGATCCATGTGCATGAAAAGACTAAGGTCACGTGCCCCACGTGACCCCTGAACAGATCCCCCAAAAATGAGAAGAGGAAAGCTTTGAGGCAATGCCTCACGTGTTCCCACGTGACCCTCATTATATATGGAACAAAAGCAAAGGCAGAAACAATTCTGGGCGCTCTCACGTGTTACCACGTGACCCCTAATAAATGTTCTAATAAATCAGGGCATAATTATACATCACGTGCCCACACGTGATGGCTATGAAAATTAAAAGTGTCTAACACTTGTTTGCAGAACAAAATAAAGGGGATCTGGCCCCACTTTTTGATGCCATCACGTGCTCCCACGTGACTCCCAAAACGCAGAAAGAAAGATCAATGGAAATGAAGGCTTTGGGCACTCTCACGTGTTTACCACGTGACCCCTTAGTAAACGTTTTAACAGTCAGCGCATAAATCCCCATCACGTGCCAACACGTGATGCTCTAAAATAAAAATAAAAGTGTTTAACACTTATTCACAGATTTGAGGATAAACCAAAAGGAGATCTGGCTCCACATTTAGGGCGCCCTCACGTGTCACCACGTGACCCCTAATGAGCATGCTAACAGACCAGAGCGGGGGCCTCCATCACGTGCCCACACGTGATGGCCAGGAAATTAAAAGTGTTAAACACTGATCTGCAGAATAAAATAAGGGAAATCAGGGCGCTCTCACGTGTCCGCACGTGACCCCTCCCTCCTTAGTGTTTAACACTAATTGGAAGACTCTATTTGCAGTGTTTAACACTGATTTTCTTAGTGTTTAACACTAATTTGGAAAACTCTATTTGCAGTGTTTAACACCGATTTTCTTAGTGATTAACACTAATTGGAAAACTCTGTTCCCGGTGTTTAACACTGATTTGCTTTAGTGTTTAACACTAGTTTGAAATCTCTGCTACCAGTGTTTAACACTGATTTGCTTTTGTGTTAACACTAATTTGAAAGCCCTGTTGCTAACACTAATTATCTTTTAGTGTTTAACACTAATTTGCTAATCTTATTCCCAGTGTTCAACACTGTTGTTCTCTAGTGTTTAACACTAGCTTTAGCCCAATTGGCTAAGTTTCTAGAGGCAAAGGCTCTCCTTCAATGAGCCAACGAAGGGCCAATATTTCAAACATAATTGGACTTAGCCCAAACTGGCCATAAGTCCTCAAATCATCTTGAACTGAGCATATCTGCTCTTTCAACCAACTCATTGGTTCAAGGGTACATCTCTGAACTCCTCTGATATTTGTCGTTGTAATCCTTCAACGTCTTCAGAGAGGTGACGGGTCCCGACAACCACACATCAACATAGACTGTGGGGTCCTTAAACCCATGGACTTATGCGTCCTTAAACTACCAATGGACCACTATGTCCCTAAACTGGAGATGGACCACCATGTCCCTAAACTGGCAATGGACCACTATGTCCCTAAACTAGAACAATAGAGCCCCCAAATGCTTTTTTGTCGGATCTAAATGATCCCGTTAAGTTGATCTTAGTCCCAAACTGGACTAGCGTATCCTTAACAACCGTTTAAGTTGATCTTAGCCTCAAATATGGCTAACGTATCCTTAAACCTTCAAACAGACTTTAGTCCCAAATTGGACTATGAATCCCCCCAATCAGCATTGGTTCAAGGGTACATCTCCGAACTCCTCTGACACCTGTCGTTGTAATCCTTCAACGTCGTCAGAGAGGTGACGGGTCCCGACGGCTATACATGCAATGGACCACCATGTCCCTAAACTGGAACAATAGAGCCCAAACGCTCTTTTGTAGGATCTAAACGATCCTGTTAAGTTGATCTTAGTCTCAAATCGAACTAACGTATCCTTAACAAACGTTTGAGTCGATCTTAGTCTCAAATATGGCTAACGTATCCTCAAACCAAAACCACAAACCCAAATCTAAGTAAACACGGATTTGGACTAATCCACGTCCTACGGGTGACTACATAAATTAGTCTCCGTATACAATCCACGGGCAACCACAAACAAAACAAACACCCACGACCCGAAGTGACCAGCTGGAGAAGGAGAAAGTTGTTACCGCGATGCGGTAGCGTAATTAACTGCAGGGGCTTGCGCCTGCAGGGAAGAGCGTCCCCACAATCAAAAACCCCTCAACGAGGGGGAATCTGACGAAGTCTGCTACATCGGTCGCATCCGCTTAAACCTTCGATACATGGTGCCATAAATCAACTTGGCATCTTCGGAGAGGTAGACGGATAACACCAATTAGCATCTGCCCCGAATCTCAGGCACATACAGTCCGTGTCTCGGCCGCCATTCGGAGGGGAACAGGCGCAACAGAATCTGGAGGCTTATAAAGCAAAGATGACGCGCTCATATGAAAAATTGACTAGGCCGAGAACGTTCCACCAAGGCGAACTCGTACTAGTGGTTAAAAGACCTATGATCCCCAATCGCGCCAAGCGGGGTAAATTCGAGCCGAATTATGAAGGCCCGTATATCATAGACAAAGTTTACCAGGGTGGAGTTTACCTACTCATGGACATGCATGGTGAAAGACCTTTCATACCAATAAACGGTCGCTTCCTAAAAAAGTACTACGCCTGACGAGTCATGGCCTAGGTCAATGATAGATGACGACGCCTATGTCCGCTCGCTATCTTCCTAAGCCCAAACTCTATAAGTAGTAGCCGGTTTTCAGACCGAAATGTCCTAAAACTAACCACGGACCGAAATGTCCTAAAACTAACAATGGACCACTATGTCCTAAAACTGGCGTCGGACCGAAATGTCCTAAAACTGGCGTCGGACCGAAATGTCCTATAAAACTAACAACGGACCGAAACGTTCTTAAACTAACGACGGACTGAAACGTCCTAAAACTAACAACGGACCGAAATGTCCTAAAACTAACAATGGACCACTATGTCCTAAAACTGGCGTCGGACCGAAATGTCCTAAAACTAACAACGGACCGAAATGTCCTAAAACTAACGACGGACCGAAATGTCCTTAAACTAACGATGCACCACTATGTCCTAAAACTGGCGTCGGACCGGAACGTCCTTAAACTAACGACGGACCACTATGTCTTAAAACTGGCTGTTGACCGAGACGTCGATAAACTACTGTGGACTGCAGCATCCCAAGACTAACACAAAAAAAATTAAAGAAAGAGAGAAAAAGAAAACGGTATGTCCATAAGCAAAATAGGCACGAATGAAAACCTGAAAGGGCTCCGTGAGTAAAAACAGCTGGGCTACCGGCGAGAGTTGTGAAAACCCGAAAGGGCCAACCTCGTTGAAAGACACTTGCAAGGTCCACTCGACCTTGTGAGGAGAAACCACCTGCGTGAGATCCTTACGAATCATAAGGGAACAACACACTTAGGGATCCCCACGATTCCTAAGGAGAAATTACACTTGAGAGATACTCACGACTCGTAAGGAGAACCCTCCTATGAGAGCCTCACGGCTCATAGGATTCAAAAGCCTTAAGCTACAGGGATCTGAACATGTTCTTAAGCAGCCATCACAACCTCCAATGCAGTTGTTTCCTGATTTAAAATCAGGAAAGCTTACGGAAAAGGCTTCAGAAAAGGGTCACGTGCTTACACGTGACCAGCAGTCACGTGTTGGCACGTGACATCTAAAAGCATCGGCAAGGCAAATTCAGCTTCCCGACTACATCAAAGAAAAAGGCTTCAGAAAGGGTCACGTGCTCCCACGTGACCTGGGTCACGTGTTGGCACGAGACAATTAAAAGCGGCTTCAAAGGCAAACCGGTTCCCTGATCAAATCAAGGAAAAGGCTTCAGAAGAGGTCACGTGCCCCCACGTGACCAGGGTCACGTGTTGGCACGTGATACTCAAAAGCAGCAGACTTGTTCTCCGGTTAAATCAAGAAAAAGGCTCCAGACGAGGGTCACGTGCTCACACGTGACCAGGGGTCACGTGGTGGCACGTGACAGCTAAGCAGCGACCAGAAAGCAGAGCGCAGAAAGAAAGAAGAGGGCTCGTTACAAGGGGGTCACGTGCCCACACGTGACCAAGGGTCACATGGCCACACGTGACCAGCTTTCAAAGCCTATCTGTTAACAGAATTAAATTCTGAGAAAAGACCTCTTAAATCTTTCCAAAGCAACCGATTGAATTAAAGATTTAAAGGTGATTAAATATCATCTATCTATGGGAAAATCTCGAATTTGGAAAGATTTCCCCGTAAAATCTAACCAAAATAACAAAGGAGAATCTCTGGATTTAAAATCCAATGGTGAATAAAATTCACCTAATAATCCAAAGGTCCAAAACGAATGATGGATACAAATCAAATCTCTCAATGAAATATTCATCAAAAACTAATTGACTCGGCTGCTTCTCCTATAAATAGGAGCCAAGAGACACACAAAGAGATAGATATGCAGAGGGAAGAAAAGAGAGAGAGCCTTGATACTTTGGAAGAATTTGGATCTTCTGCAAAAGAAAACCCTAGGTAAGAAAGGGAAGGCTTTTTTGAAAGAAAAAAGAATTTAATTCTCAACAGAGTTTAACTCTGATATAAAACAGAAGGACATATTTCTTCTCTCTTTGATGGAGGATCTGTAAAGTGCACATCTCCCATTGAGTTGAGAATTTAATTCTCAATGGGTTGAGATCCTACCATGCAGATCCAAAGCATAGAGAGGGAATGGAAGCACGAGAATTTAATTCTCGCAGAACTATAGGAATTTAATTCCTTTAAAATAAAATTAGGGTTTGACCCTGTGTTATGGGAATTTAATTCCTTCAGAATGAAAAGAATCAGGGTTTAACCCTAGTTAAGAACTTAGTTCCGTTAAAACAACAAGAATTTAATTCCCTTAATCTCATTCCCCAGAATAATTCTTTAACAGAGAGTGGGAGTTTAATTCCTTAAAGCTTTTATTAGGGTTTAACCCTATTCAGTTCTTCACATATATGAGGAATTTAATTCCTACAGAAAATTCAGAGTTCAACTCTTCAAAAGGAAGTAGGAATTTAATTCCTCTGAAATTATTGTCAGGGTTCAACCCTACGAGGAATTTAATTCCTAAAAGGGATTAACAGATCTTCTAAACAACTATAGAAAAGCAGGGTCACGTGTCACCACGTGACCCCCCAAAAGATCTACAGAAAAGCCCCTTTGAGGCAGTGCCTCACGTGACCCACGTGACCCTTGGCAGAGGCTTTAACATACTCCATTTAAACACCCGTCACGTGATGACACGTGATGCTCCAAAAGATGCGATCTTCTCAGCAGAACAAACGAAGGGAGGGCGCCCTCACGTGCTACCACGTGACCCTTCTTGCCTCAGCGTCTAACGCTAAATTGGAACCCCTGAATCCAGTGTTAAAACATTGTTTGGCCTTAGTGTTCAACACTAAGCAAAGAACTTTATTTGCAGTGTTCAACACTGATTACCTTAGTGTTCAACACTAATTTGGGATTTCTGTTGCCAGTGTTTAACACTGATCTGTTTTAGTGTTTAACACTAATTTGAAGGCCTTGTTGCTGGTGTTTGACACCAACTATTTTTTAGTGTTAAACACTGACTTATCAATTTCATTCCCGGTGTTCAACACTGATTGGTCTTTAGTGTTTAACACTAGGCATTGACCCAATTGGCTAAATGGCCAGAGGCAAAGCCTCTCCTTCAAGGGACCAACAGGAGGGCCGATGTCCCAGACATGATTGGACTTAGCCCAAGCTGGCCATAAGTCCTCAATTCGTAATTAACTGGGCTAATGGGCTCATAACATAATTAATTGGTCTTGATCCCAAATTGGGCCAAAGACTATTTAATCCACTCCGGTTCCAGGGTACATCTCTTCACTCCTTTGATACTTGGCGTTGTAATCCCTCAACGTCTTCAAAGAGGTGACGGGTCCCGATGACCACATATTGATACGGACTGTGGGGCCCTTAAACCCATGGACTACGACGTCCTTAACCTTGACCGAGATGTCTTAAAACTAACAACGGACTGTGGGGTCCTTAAACCCATGGACTACGACGTCCTTAACCTTGACGGAGATGTCTTAAAACTAACAACGGACTATGGGGTCCTTAAACCTATGGACTACGACTTCCTTAACCTTGACCGAGATGTCTTAAAACTAACATTGGACCGCAATGTCCTTAAACTATCCATGGACCGCAATGTCCTTAAACTACCCATGGACCGCAATGTCCTTAAACTAGCAATGGACCACTATGTCCTTAAACTGGAGAGGGACCATCATGTCCCTACACTGGAACAATAGAGCAACAAATGCTCTTTTGCCGGATCTAAACGATCCCGTTTAAGTCGATCTTAGCCTCGAATATGGCTAACGTATCCTTAAACCTTCAAACAGACTGGACTATGAATCCCTCCAATCAACTTTGGTTCAAGGGTACATCTCGGAACTCCTTTGACATCTGTCGTTGTAATCCTTCAACGCCGTC
The DNA here is from genome assembly GCA_030015575.1 of Agapanthus africanus. Taxonomy (NCBI): domain Eukaryota; kingdom Viridiplantae; phylum Streptophyta; class Magnoliopsida; order Asparagales; family Amaryllidaceae; genus Agapanthus; species Agapanthus africanus. Next base: position 131,017,434 of record CM057341.1, read on the forward strand.
AGAGAGGTAACGGGTCCCGACGGCCATACATGCAATGGACCGCTATGTCCCTAAACCGGAACAATGGAGCCCAAATGCTCTTTTGTCGGATCTAAACGATCCCGTTAAGTTGATCTTAGTCTCAAGTTAGACTAACGTATCCTTAACAAATGTTTGAGTTGATCTTAGCCTCAAATATGGCTAACGTATCCTCGAACCAAACCCCCAAACCCAAATCTAAGATAATACGGATTTGGACTAGTCTACGCCCTACGGGCGACGACATAACTCGGTCTCCGTAAACAATCCACGGGCAACAAAACACAAAACAAACACCACGACATGAAGTGACCATCTGGAGAAGGAGAAAGTTGTTACCGCGACGCGGTAGCGTAATTAACTGCAGGGGCTTGCGCCTGCAGGGAAGAGCGTCCCCATAATCAAAAACCCCTCAAGCGAGGGGGAATCTGACGAAGTCTTCTACATCGGACGCATCCGTTCAAACCTTCGATGCACGGTGCCATAAATCAACTTGGCATCCTCGGAGAGGTGGACGGATAGCACCAATTAGCATCTGCCCCGAATCTCAGGCGAGACGCCCATGTCTCGGCAGCCATTCGGAGGGGAACAGATTCTGGCACGCCTGGTGGGACCTTTTCCTCTTTCCACTCCACACTTCGTGTATCGTAATTCGCGAACCAATCGCGGTTCGCTAACGGTTGCCCTTGGGTTTCAAGATACTAAGAATTGGCGTCTTGCTTATTGCAGAAAGCAAAGAATCGATGGCTTCTACTTCTGCGAAATGCTCCAACGGCTCGGACTGCAATTGCGACCAACGCTCTGCCTCGCCAGGAGGTATTGCCTACGGACCCCAAGCTGCTTCGTTATTCACAATACCGGTTGACCAGGTGACTCAGGCCACTACTGGATTGTTCTTTGGGACTATGCTCCCACCGACAAGCTTCATCGCGCCGGTGCTGACAAAGGAAGCTTCTAAGAAGTCGGTCTTTGATCGTCTTACCCTTGCCGCGGCTCCTCTCAACGGGTCGCCCAACGTCAGCGGCTCGGTCTTCTCTAGATTGGGCCAGAAATCCTGTGGACCCATCATGGGGTCTACAATCCCAGAGAAGGCTGCTTCTCAGAAAGTGACCGGTCCTGCTCCTGAAATCGCCAAGGCGGCTTCCCCGGCCAAGAAGTCGGTCTTTACAAGATTGACGGCCCCAGCTCCCGCTCCCGCTACCCAAAGGACATCGGTCTTTGACAGGCTAACACCAGCAGCGACCCCCCACCTACACAAGAGGCAAGACGAAGCCATTCTCACCGCTGAACCAACGCCGTCCGCTCGTCACGCTCGACGTCGCCATTGGCGCCGAGTAAGGAAGGCCGGGGGCAACTCCCCCTCTGGGCTAACTCTATCAGCCCCGACGGCAGAAGTTAATGCTGCTGTTCCAACTGGGAACAGGTTCGAGATGCTAAATAAGGTGCGAAGGAATTCCCCTACTGCGGTGCTGAAGAGGTCTCCTCCCCCACTAAAAAAGGTTGCGGAAATAAAGTCAGAACAACCCCGATCCCCTCAACGGCTGTCTTTCAGAATCTATAAGGTTTGGCGACAGGCCTGAGACTCGATGATCGATCCAAACTTTTCCCGCCAGCACAAGAAGCTGAAAATCCAACCGGAAGCCGGTCACCAGGCTAAACCATGAAAAGCTGTCTGGAAGCCCACCTCAACGGCCCCCTCAACCTCCACTGCTCATAAAAGGAGGAAGACAGAGAAGATCCCCCAGCCTGCAACGACAGCTAAAAGCACTAAGCCCAGACGCCCTAAGTCTGGGGGCATGATGGTCCACACCGTATACATGGCGTCAGGAAAAGAAGACAGCCGTGCGTCCACAAGTCATAGATTGCTTACACGGTCGGTGACCAAGGCTCAGGAGCAACAGCAAAAGCTCCAGGAAATGATGAATGCTATGGCCGCACTTACCGGGCTAAAAGAAAACCCAGAAACGTCCTCAGACGAACGCCAGGAGGAAGAAACCGACGCCGAATTCCTTCGCCGGATACTGGAGAAGAAGGACAAAGTGGCTGCTGAACAAGCAGCCAACATACAGCGTATGGGCCTTCTCTTCCAAGATATGATAGGAATTATGATCCAGCAGGACCCACCCGCCGAGGATCCCCCAATCGTTCTTGAAGACGACCGAGGAGAAACGTCAAATCCACCACCGGCCCTCTCAACGGCCAAAGAGGAGGCAATCTCTAAGGTTGATTTGGTCGACTATATAGCCCAGCAAATCCGGGTTCATCATGCGACTGAGGCAGCTGGTCAAGTCGTAAAGACGGGCCGGCCGTATCCAAGCTGGTACGACCAAATCAAATACCCGCCGGGTTATACAATACCAAAATTCCACGTGTATAAGGGGACCGGCAATCCCCATCAACATGTTGCCCAGTTCAGGGCCCTTTGCGGTAACACCGGCGGTGATGATAAACTGTTGCTTCGCCAGTTCGTGGGCAGCTTATCAGAAACAGCGTTCGAATGGTATTCGGAACTCCCGAACGATTCTATCAAGACGTTCGCTGAAATGGAGCTGCTATTCACTCGGCGATTCGCAAGCGCCAGCGAACGCACTCCAATAACGGCACTGATTAATGCCAGGGTAAAACCAGGCGAAACCTGGGTCCAGTATACTATACGCTGGCGGAATTTGTGGTCGAAATGCGAGCAACGCATTGAGGAAGCACCCGCAGTGGGCATGTTCGTGGGAACCCTAGACCCTCACGCAACTATCTCCCAGTTTATGATGTTCTTTAAGCCAACCACATTCCAGGCTTTAATCGACAAATTGGCTCAGATGGACCAGATGGGTCATAGACCACCTCCCCCGAATTCGGAACCTCGGAATGACAAGGGTAAAGGAAGGGCAACCTTCGTCGCGAATGCCCAGCAACAACCTAACGCCCCGAAGCTGGCAGATCAATTGGAAGAAAGACACCGGTATTATAATGAGAAGATGAAGCATCCCTACTCGTTCCCACGAGACAAGACGAAACGGTTATTCGAGCTGGCGGTACGCAACAGACTTATAAACCTACCAAATCCAAGGCGACCGCCGCAACCCACTGAGGTGAATAACCCTAACTATTGCCCTTATCATCAAACGGTAAGTCATCCGATTGAGGATTGCTTCGTCTTCAAAGGATGGATTGAAGACCAATACCTCCAGGGGAAGTTTGCGCTGTCTGAAAAGTGGAAGGTGAACCCACCACAGCCGCATGCTCCTAAGAAAGCAGATACACCGGGGGCAACCTGTTCCTTTATTGAGGAAGCTCCATGGGAGGTCGTGCTGTCAACTAAAACCAAAAGAATGCTGAAGGACCTTCATGCGTGCCCGGCAGTCGAATGGAAGGACCCGCTGGAACCCCAGATCATTGAAGGAATGCTGAGGCCGCGCCCAACTACAAAAAGCGGTGGTGATGGCCCAAGTACTCACGCCCAACCGTCAAAATCTTCGAAGAAAAAGAAGAAGAAATCCAAGAGGCCCGTGAAGCCTGGAGACAAGCGCACGAACTTGCAGAAGCAAATCGACACGATGGAAGAGTACAATCAAAAGGCGCGAACTCCTGTCACGCTGCAAGAGTTCCTCAACCACATCTTTCAAGAGGAAGATGATTGAGAGAGCTCGTCGGATGAATCCGAGGGATATGTGGCGAGTTGTAAAGTAATCTCCCACTCATTTACTGACGATGAAAAAACTCCTGGCACTAAGAAACTGGGGACAGAGCCTGAACCAGAGCGTGTGTGGCCAACAGATGAAATGATCGACGCCTTTCTGGACGAGATTTGTCTAAAGAGTAAAGCGGATCAGGAGCGTGAGATGGCCGCTTCGGAAGGAGCCAAATGCAGGCGACTGAACGAAAGAGTTGAAGTACTCCCGCCAGATCGAAAGGCATCCGAGGCAGACAAGAAGATATTCAAGACGAGGAAAAGGTTTGCCAAAGCCATGTCAATGGGAATGAAGCTACCACCCTCGGAAGAAAACACGCTCAATGGGGCGGAGAGGCACCCTGATTATTGCGCTTATCATCGGAAAATTTCACACCCCACGGAAGAGTGCGACGCCTTTAGGATATGGTGGCAAGGATATGTTGCTCATCGGCAACATTTTAAGCGCATGAAACGCAAGACTCGTCGGTAACGAAGGAGTACTGCCGACGGGCACAACAGAACTATTGGCAGCTGTTACATGGTTAACGCCGGAGGGTCACAAGTTCTCACCTTTGGGAGCAACTCTGATGAAGAAATGGCTCTGGGCCCTCTCTTTAAAGAATCCGTTTTAGGGAAAGAGGAGAAATCGGAGGCCTGCGAGAACATTCAGCTGCGCAATCGCACACTCCCAGAAAAGAATCTCGGGCCCGTGAATAGAAAAGATAAGGGAAAGGAAAAGGTCACTGAGGATATCACTTTAGATGACCAGGTCATGAAAGAACTGACTACCAAAGACCCTCCTAGGAAGGGTAAGGTGGACTACAATATCCTAGCGGACCTAAGGAAGCCACCTTCTCAGCTTAGCATTCTCGATGCCCTCCTATTATCAAAAGAAGCGCGAGACTCACTAATTAAGGCGTTACAAGAACCTGAGCAATTCCAAGCCTTCCTCACCACTGAAAGGATGAAGGATGAACTGGAGGAAGTGCATACGGCCGACATCACTTTCGGTGACGAAGACCTCCTTCTCGGGACGTGCGACCACAACCGTCCCCTATATGTCTCTGGATACTGCCATGATATCAAGATAGGCAAGATCCTGGTGGATAATGGATCCTCCGTCAATCTCCTTAATGTTCGGGTGTTGAAGGAAATCTGCATGAGTGTGCAACACCTCGCTCGTGAAAAAATTACTATCTCCGGTTTCGATTCACAATCGTCACGGACTCTCGGATCCGTGATACTAACATTACGCTTTGGACTCCTCGTCACAGACATCAAATTCCATGTCATTGACGCCAAGACCTGATACGACGCCTTGCTCAGTCGTCCTTGGCTACACGAGTACAACATCATCCCTTCTACACAACACCAGTGTATGAAGTACTTTAAGGATGGTTTCGAGTATACCGTAACAGGTGAGTTGAACCCATTTTCCGTGAACGATGTCCGCAAATATGAAGATGCGAAGTACTTTTTGCCAGATTTCGAGGATACAGAAAGGTGTCGCAACCCGGAGAACAAAGCCGCCGCCACCATCCCTGTTTTCGGGAGCGATACCGAAGAAGAAGAAGAGATAGTTTATGCCGGGCCATCTCAACGCAACAACCCGGGGACGTCCGCCCCCATGTTGGTCTTCGGAAGTGACTCGGAAGATGAGGTTAATGTCGTGTTCTCCAATCGGCTGTCAATACAAGCACCCCCTAGCGATAATCAGAGTTTGCAAATCACCATGGTGCCGCGAGAACACTACAAGGATCTCGACACACTTCAAGCTCACAATGTGCAGGACCTGCAAACATTTTACGTCCCTCCCAGGCAAATGGGTGAGAAGTTAATCCTATTCTACCGATCCTCAGAGTCGAAAATAGGGAAAGAGATCTGGCATGGCACGGATGTTACACTCGACAGGCTCCAACCTATCCGTTTGCCCAGATACTACACAAATGGACTAAAGAGGCTATTGAAGCGCCAAGGAGTACCCTTAAAACAGACTGTTCGACAAGCTCGGTTCCACAACAGGATTTGGGATGTCCCTGGGACTCAACGCAAATTGCCCAACGGGAAAATGGAAACACTTGGGCTTGGATACGTGAGAGCCGGAAAACGGGAACGGGCCCACAGTAGCTACGCTATATATACTTTTGATGAAGAAGAGGACGCCCTGTCAGGAAATGCCAACCCCTCATCAAAACCAGATCCCGCGATTGAAGTGCCGAGTCCGTCGTTCGAAGAACGAATGGACAAGCTTATCAGGAAAGTGGGTCAAAAAGCTCGGGAAGACCACAACCGCGAGATGACCATCTACGAGAAGGCCAGGACGCAACGTCTGTTTCAACAGGCTACAAAAGACAAAGATGCTCGTCCTTGTCAACCCGTTGTACGAAAGGACCGACACAGAGACAGAAATAAATCAAGAAGCGGAAAGAGGAGCCGACAACAACGACACAGGATTAGAGAGTTACGTGATCGGGTATTGCGCGGCTCGGATTTGTCCCTTATGAAGAAGATGAGTCGAGCGTACTCCTTCCCCCGAGACAAGACGGAGAGGTTACTCGAGCTCGCTATAAAACATCAAATGATCGCGCTTCCAGAATCTAAACACCCTGAGCAAGCTAACAAGGCTTCTCATCTGAGCTACTGCTCTTAACACCGAGCCATAGAACATCTTACCGAAGACTGCTTCACCTTCAAGAACTGGGTCGAGGACCAGTACCAACAGGGCAGATTCGCTTTATCCAACGGCTGGAAGGTAACGCCGCCACAAAAGCACGAACCCAAAGCCGCAAAAGCAAAACCAGATCCACCTCAGTCCTGGAAGCGGATTCGCACCTGTTACACGATTACGATATTAAAAGAAGAGCCCAAGAACATGGATGACCTTCCCTGGTGCTTTGAGAACAGCAATGATGAGGTGATCTCAGAATTTCCGCCAACTCTGAAAGAACTGGAAGATGGCATACATACTACTGCAGATAACCTCAAGAAGATTGAGTTGGGATCGGCAGATGATCCGCGACCGACATTTGTCAGCGAGCTGCTATCTGAAGAAAGGGTGGCTGCGTTAAAGGACGTGCTTCTACAGCATAAAGATTGCTTCGCGTGGAACTATTCCGAGATGCCAGGATTAGATCCGGAGATTGCTGTGCATAAATTAGCAATATCCCCAGATATCAAGCCAGTCAAGCAGGCGCCGAGAAGGATGCGGCTCGAGCTTGAGATGAGCATCAACGCCGAAGTCAAGAAGCTGATCGATTCTGGATTTATCCAAGAAGTCCAATATCCCGACTGGATCGCCAATATCGTCCCGGTAATGAAGAAAAATGGGACGGTACGCATATGTGTGGATTTCAGGGATCTCAATAAAGCCTTTCCGAAGGACGATTTCCCAGTACCGGTAACCGAGCTAATGATAGATAACACGTCCACTCACGAGGTTTTCTCCTTTATGGACGGTTCATCAGGATACAATCAGATAAAGATGCATCCCAAAGACCAGAAGCACACCGCTTTCCGAACCCCTTTGGGTATATTCTGCTACAGGGTTATGCCCTTTGGTCTCAAGAACGCCGGTGCTACCTATCAAAGGGCCATGACAAAGATCTTCGATGATCTCATACATGACATCGTCGAGTGCTATATTGATGACCTCGTAGTGAAGAGCATGTCATACGAAGAGCATTTAGAGTATCTGAAGACTGTATTTCAACGTCTTTGGCAATATAATTTGAAGATGAATCCCCTCAAATGCGGGTTTGGAGTCTCCTCGGGTAAATTCCTGGGATTCATCATCCGACACCGAGGTATCGAAATAGATCCATCTAAGATCAAGGCGGTCATGGAAATGCCTCCCCCAAGAACCCTTAAACAGTTGCGGTCTCTCCAAGGGAAGCTCGCATACATCCGGCGATTTATCGCCAATCTTTCAGGCAAGTGCCGTCCTTACAGCCACCTGATGAAGAAGGGAACTCCATTCGTTTGGGATCACAAATGCCAAGGTGCACTATACGAGATCAAGCAGTACCTGCAGAACCCTCCGATGTTGGCTACGCCGGTCAAGGGAAAACCCCTCATTCTTTATACAACCGCCCTCGAAGGTTCCTTAGGCGCATTATGGGCACAAGAGAACGATCAAGGAAAAGAGAGAGTACTCTACTACTTAAGTCGAGTTCTGCTGGGGGCAGAAAACAACTACTCTCCCATTGAAAAAATACTGCTTGGCGTTAATCTTCACGATAACAAAACTCAGGCACTATGCGTTGGCGCACGAAGTCCGTCTCATCTCGAAGGTGGACCCTCTTAAATATTTGATGTCAAAGTCTATATTGACGGGTCGACTCGCTAAATGGGCTCTACTCCTGATGGAGTTCTCGATAACGTATCGACCTCTTAAGGCAGTGAAAGGCCAGGCCATTGCCGACTTCCTCGCTGAGCATCCAGTACCTGCCGGTTCTCCTCTGAACTGCGATTTGCCGGACGAACATGCATTCGATGCGATCGGCGGCGGTGATACCCGATGGGAACTTTATTTTGACGGGGCATCTTCCATGAAGAAGCGCAAACAATGTACCCCCATAATCAAATCGGGAGTAGGCCTCATCTTCGTAACCCCACAAGGAGGGATAATGCGCTTTGCTTTCTCCTTAACGGAATCGAGGACGAACAATGAAGCCGGATACGAAGCTTTGATAGCGGGCCTCGAGATCGCCATTGACATGGGAATTGAAGACCTCTCTATATACGGGGATTCTCAACTGGTCGTTAGTCAAATAAATGGTGACTACCAAACGTGCAAACCGGAGTTGGTGAAATACGGCGAAAAGGTGCAACAACTATTGACCCAAATTCCCTCCTACACTTTGGAAAGTATACCACGTGCGGAAAATAGCAAAGCAGACGCGTTAGCTAAACTCGCTAAAGAACTGGCTGACGAGAACCTCGATGACGTCAGAATCGTGGTACAAAGCCGTCGAGTGCTCGCCCCAACAGAAATATCTCCGGAATTATACGAAGAAAAGGGGGCGACTGAGCAGACGACTCTACAAATAAAAGACCATGAGAAGGCCGAGGACTGGAGGGAAGTCTTTATAGACTACTTTAAGTCCCACCGAATGCCCGAAGAAGCGTCCTCAAGACATCAGCTCATGAAACGAGCTCTATTTTTCGCTTTTGTCAACGACACTCTATACAAGAGATCGTTTGATTCTTTGTGGCTGAGATGTTTAGGACCTGACGAAGCAGAAAGAGTCGTTCAGAAAGTTCACGACGGACTCTGCGGTTCTCACCAAGAAGGCCCGAAAATGAAATTGAAGATCAAACGGATGGGTTATTATTGGCCCATGATGGTCCAAGACTGCCTCGAGTATGCGAAGCAATGCCACTCGTGCCAGATTCATGGAGACTTTATCCACCAACATCCGAATCCACTACACCCAACGGTGGCTAGCTGGCCATTCGAAATGTGGGGGACTGACATAGTCGGCCCCATCGAGCCAGCATCGTCCCGGGGACATCGTTTCATCCTGGCGACAACTGATTACTTCTCCAAATGGGCAGAAGCAGTACCGCTGAGGGAAGTGAAGACGGAGAATATCCTCCACTTCTTCAAGACGCACGTCATCTATCGGTTTGGAACCCCACGGCGGATTATCTCCGATAATGGGCCAGCCTACAGAAGCCATAAGATTAGCCGCTTCGCGCAGCAGCACAATATAGACTGGAGATATTCTTCAGTTTACAATCCACGAGCTAACGGTCTGGCCGAGGCCTTCAATAAGACCTTGATGAAGATCATAAAAAAGACGGTGTCCCGAAATAAGAAAGACTGGCACGAGAGGCTGCAATAGGCCCTTTGGGCCTATCGAACTACATTCAAGACGGCCATGAACACAACGCCGTACGCGTTGGTATTTAGGACGGAAGCAGTGCTTCCCCTCGAGATAGAGTTACCCTCTCTATGAGTGGCAGTCCACTACGAGCTGACGGACGAAGAAAATGCTCACCTTCGGCTTGAGGAGCTCGATGACCTCGATGAAACCCGGCTCATAGCGCAACAAAATCTAGAGGCCTACAAAGCAAGGATGACGCGCTCATACGAAAGATTGACCAGGCCGAGGACATTCCGCCAAGGCGAACTCGTACTAGTGGTCAAAAGACCTATGATCCCCAATCGTGCCAAGCGGGGAAAATTTGAGCCGAACTATGAAGGCCCGTACATCATAGACAAGGTCTACCAGGGTGGAGCCTATCTACTCATGGACATGCACGGTGGGAGGCATTTCAGGCCAATAAACGGCCGCTTCTTAAAGAAATACTATGCTTAATGAGTCACAGCCTGGGTCAATGATAGATGACGACGACTATGTCCGCTCGCTATCTTCCTAAGCTCAGACCTTATAAGCAGTAGCCGACCTTCCCCTTAATAACGGACCGAAATGTCCTTAAACTAATAACGGACCGAAACGTCCTTAAACTATCGACGGACCGAGACGTCCTTAAACTATCGATGGACCGAAATGTCCTTAAACTAACGACGGACCGAAATGTCCTCAAACTGACGACGGACGGAAACGTCCCTAAACTACTACCGCAGCATCCTTAGGCTGACGAGATGGATAAAAAAAAAGAGAGAAAGAAAAAAATATATAAAAAATATAAAATAAAAAAAACGGTATGTCCATAAGCAGAAGCGGCGAGGATGAAAACCCGAAAGGGCTCCGTGAGTAAAAACAGCAGGGCTACCGGCAAGTGTTCGTGAAAACCCGAAAGGGCGCGACCTTGTAAAAAAAAAGAGAGAAAAAGAATATAAAAAAAACGGTATGTCCATAAGCAGAAGGGGCGCGGATGAAAACCCGAAAGGGCTCCGTGAGTAAAAACAGCAGGACTACCGGCGAGTGTTTGTGAAAACCCGAAAGGGCGCAACCTCGTTGAAAGACACGTACAGGGTCCTCTCGACCTTGTAAGGAGAAACCACCCGCGTGAGATCCTTACGACTCACAAAGGAGCAACACACTTAGGGACCCTCACGATTCCTAAGAAGAAAATACACTTGCGAGATCCTTACGACTCGTAAGGAGAATTCTCTTATTGGACCCTCACGGCTCATGAGATTTGAAAGTCTTAAGTTACAGAAACCTAAACCTGTTCTTAAGCAAATCCCCCACAACCTTCGATATTGCCCTACAAGAGGCTCAATATTGACCCTTGTATACAATCCACGGGCACGAATAAACATTTCCCCAGCAAAGTCCCACCCGTGACTAGGGATATGTCCATATGATGAGCAACCCTTGTAGGTCATCTCGACCCATAAGGAGAAAGCCCTCTTGTAGGATCCTTACGACTTGCAGAGGAACATACACTTAGGAATCCTCACGATCCCTAGGGAGAAAATACACCTACAAGATCCTCACGACTTGTGTGGAGAAATACTTTTGTGAGACCCTTACGGCTCATGAAGTCAAAAGCCTTGGTCGACAGGACCCTTAACCCTGTTTGCCAAGCCACCTTTGTTCAACATCGACAGAGGCAAATGATGATTCGCTCCTGACAATATTCCAGTTGTGGCGGTGCTGATGTCGAAATCGGTATCTAAAATCCAAGCTTGCGGCGAAAAAGCTAGCAAGCCACGCATGCATACGGAATAACCGAAATGATGGGGCAACTTGCAATAAAAAGCAGCAAGTAAAAATGTATGCATGAAAAATAGCCGAAATGATGGGGCAACTCGCAATAAAAAACAGCGAGTAGAAAATAAATAAATAGCCGAAATGATTGGGCACCGCGAAAGATAGCCGAAATGATGGGGCAATCGCGACCTTCGCGATATAAAAGCTGAAACGATAGAGCATCGCGGAAAAAGAAATAAAATAAAAATAAAATTTAGGCCATACAGGTGATGTTCCATCACACCCTGTACACAATCCAAGGGCGTAAACAAAAAGGGATCATCCGTCTCCCCCATATTTCATCAAAAGAAAGAAGCTAAGTCTCGAAGGGCCACAAGCGACCTAGAGATCATCCCGGCGGGCGGTGCAGTAATTTTACCAGCTCATCGTTCTGTTGCTGAGCCACAGCTTCATGACGCAAGATCTCCAGAAGACGAGCCTCCGCCTGAGCTTGCTGAGCCTGATACGAAGCAAGCCGAGCTTCGAGCTCTTTCTCGGTGGCTTTATGAGCCTCGACCCTCTCACGAGTGAACGTGGCAGCTTTATCGAGAGCCACCACCTCTTTTATGGACTCCTGGAGCACTCGCTAGAGTTCGTATGCTTTGTTGTCCTTGGCTGTTAGGCTGGCCTGAAGCTCGCTCAGCGCCTTAGAAGCCAATTCCCTCTCCGAGAACTTGCGGCCTAGCCTCTTCTCGCATGACGTCATGTTGGCCGCACATCGTGCTATCAGACCCCGCAACTCCGCTTTTGCAGCCACGGCTTCCGAGGAAAGGCGAGAACATTCAAGAGCGTGCAAACAAGCCTCCACCTTCCTACAGAACTCCACCCAGACCCGCACCACCTCCTCGCTATGATAGGTGGCGAGAAAAGGAAGAGAGCCGTTAGCTTCAGCGGCAAACGCTTCGGCTGTGGTCGCGCTACCAGCACGGAGCTCCTCGACGAAAGATGATAGGGAGACAAGGCTCAATTGGGCCAAGCGTTCTGAAGCCCGCAAAGCATAAGGGCCGGGCGGCATCACGATGCGCGATCCCAACGCCATGGAGACTGGCAGGGCTGTTCAAATTTGACAAATGTTAGTAAAATTCTTAAGCACAGAACGAACGGGATTATAATAAAATGTCACTCACCGACAGTCATGCAAGTAGGAACCGAAGGTTCCCCTGGCCCTTCAACAACCTCAACCTCATCGTCAGCTTCCAAAACTATAAGAGACATCAACGTCATTTCGCAAGATAGTAACAATGCTATGGTAAAAGAAAAGATGGCGAATGACACTAACCTTGCCCGGAGGAAAGGACAATACGCTGAGGGGAGATCGCCTGCGGAGCTGCCATCTCCAATAAACGCTGAAATGACTGTCGAGGCGACAGATCAGCGATAGTGGCCGCCAAACCGCGCAATTCTGGGAAAGATAAAAGAGTTTAGACTATGAAAGGGTTGCTAAATTAAAACGCAGAGGGTTACCTTCAACGCTCCTTCCATTCTGAGCCGGGGGGATAGCAGCTTCAACGGTCTCTGCCGTAACATCAGGATTCAACAAAGGAAGAGTAGTCCCGACTACCTCCCTTCCAGCCTCTGAGCCGTCCTCAGTAAGGGTCATTGGGGCGGCGACCTCCAAAGGAGATTCCCCCAATGGGGCAAGCGCTCCCTGATCAAGAACCGCCGCTGGAGGCTCTACCATGAGAGGAGAAGCCTCACCAGCCCCCTCCACATCAAGCAAGGCCTCATTGAGAATTCCGGCGGGTTTTAGCTTTAATGGGCCCGTAGAGAGCTCCCCAAGCGTCGAAGATTCTGCACGATTCGAATAAAAATAATGATACATATGCACGGGCATAAATAATCGGAAAGACTACAAAAGGAGCACAACGTACCTATACGCAAAGAAGCCCTCAATATGGCTTCTTCAAGCCGCTGCTCCTTCTCAAGGAGGTGGGCTCGCCGGGGTTCAAGGGTAGACTCATGACCACCGGTCCATAAAGAAAGTGCATCAGCTGTGTCTTCTGAAGCGGCCTGCTTCAAAGCCCTTTCCCCCCATTCCTCCAAAGGACCGATAAATCGCCGCCGAATCCACGAAAGGTCTTCGTAAAAAATTACAGCGGGATAAGACTTCTTCGGAACCTTGGCGTTATGAGACGCGTCTTTTGAACGCCGTATGGACTCAGCCAACTGTGCGGCCTCCTTATCAGCCGAACTTGGGAAGAGAAGTCCAGCATCTGACTCTTGCAGGGCCAATGGTTCATCTTCAAGAATAGGCTCAGACTCCGCCAAAGAATCGAGCAGGCTGGTGGCCGCTTTCCTCCGCCGTTTAGACCCAGAGCCGGTCGCTGAGGATGACCGCTTCCTCCCTCGCGAAGCCTTAGGGCGGCGCTGGCCCACATCACCCTCATCCCTGTTACTCTCGCTCGGTGCCACAACCGAGGATGACATCGCCATTGTCGACGCCACAGGGGGCGGTGCCGCCACCGGCAGGGGTGCTACTACTGGGGCCCGTTTACCCCGCGATCGGGAACCCAAAGGCATACCAGCTGTTGGAGTAAGGTCTACCCCTGACTCCCCCGGAATGAGCGCGGTGCCAATCTCCCTCAAAGGGAAGCGGACCGGAACCCTCGGTCGCAGCTTAGCCCCCGAAACCTGAAGAGGGGCGTCGTGACCAAGAAGCACCCTTCTTTCTTCAAGAATAATTGGGCTGATCCGATGAAGATACCAACCCGTAAATGCACCCACACACCGGGGCATGTACTCAGCTTCAGGGACCATGAAACGGGAGCCGGTGTTCAGCCTCATGAAATGATGAGCGGCATCGCGAACAGCATTGAGCGAAGTGATCGGGCCGACTATAAAAGCCTCGAAAGGAACACCCTGGTCGTATCCAAGCTGTCGGGCGAATCGATGCGGATTGTACCGCATAAAAAGAGCTGCATTGTCCTGGCGAAACACCAAGTAGCCCGGTCTAATTGTATACAAATGCGCGGCCTCCCGGGGCTTCAATGAAGGTGCGTTGTCTTTCGACTGGTCCCAGAGTTGTTGAACTGGACCCGAGGGAGTAGACAAGACCCGATCATTAAAAACCAGCCCGCCAGCGGCGGCATGAGGAGAAATCAGCACCCGAATAGCCCCGAATTGAGTCGGGTCAGCAGCAGAAGCACCCACCAATCGCATAAGTCGCGGGAAGGGATAGGCATCGTAAAACGCGGGCCTATGATGCATAGCGAAAGCCCACAGCACATGCATTTCGACCCAGGACGTGAAATAATGAAGCAAAAAGTTCACTACATCCACGCCGGGTGTAGAGGTATTAGCTGCGGTGCCCAATCCATGATAGAGGTGCGCCAAGGCCGGGATGCCGATGGCCAACCGCGTCCCCTCAGCAATACGATGAGCCGGGTAGATGACCGAGGCTCTCATGAAGCGGCGATGCATAGGGATAACGAACCAACTGAGCCAAACACTAACAAACCACACAAAGAACGTCTCCTCGTCCATGCCTGGAACAGCAATGGATTCAAAAGATATCGGCGACATAATAGGGATGTAGTACTGAGGTAAATCCGATTCAGTGGTCGGCAGCTTCTTCGGACCGAACCCAAAGGGGTCTCCAATGTTGGCAAACTTCAGAGCTGTCTTCGATAAGGCGTCCTCACGAAGGAAACGAGCAATGAAGCTCTTGAAAGTAACACCCTGCTCTTCGGATTCGGTGAATAATCGGTCAAAGATACCTAGCGCCTTGATTAAACTGGGACGCTTGTGGCGAACGGCATTCTCAGCAGACAGGCCGTCAACTGGGGCGGGCTCGGGTTCAAAAATGTACTCGTCAGAAGGCAGCAACTCCTCGTACAGACTACCCCTGATTGGCAACCCCGAGATGTCATAAAATTCGTCCAGAGAGATCGAGACATCGCGATCTCCTAGAATGAAAGTGTTGGTGGGAAGATTCCATTGGTTCAAAAACGCCTTGACCCACCAGACATGCGGGGACTTATAATGGAAGAGTGACGCGTATATGGCCTGATAAAGCCCGACTTTCTGCAACCGCGCACGATGGGCAGAAAGGATGTAGCGAGCCCAGAGAAGGTAGCCCGTAGGGTGCCGAGGAGTAAGCCCTATCTTATAAATTTGCCCCCACGGGTGGGCCTCACCCTGGCAGATACGCCGCCCCAAGATGTCTATGGCCGGGATCGGATGGTTCGGAATACCGGTCGTCGAAGGCTCGAGCCTCCCCGTTGGAGTCCAGTTGGGCATTTCCACAGCAAAAACCGTCCTCGGAGGGTCCATCGGTAAGAATGGGAAAGTGGGCTCCGTCGGTACCGCGCAAAGAAAACTCCGGCGACCCTGAATAATCTGACTATACCAAGATCCCCATTGAAGAAGGTTGGTGCAGTTCGGGTCATGGGCCCGGATCATCGCCATCGCTTCCTCATCAGATGGCGACTGAGGAAAAGCAGCCTCCGAGCGAGAAAAGGGAAAGCACGGAACAGAAGCCATTGCACCTGAAATCCAATAAAAGGAGACCGTTAAAAGCAAAGTCAGCGATATATATCCATGCATGAACATGAAGACTAGTTAAAGAAAGCAACAGCAGAGTTTTCTGGGACCATTGGCTACAAAACACACGGGCCCCACAGAATCAGGATGACGGCTCATTAATAATGGGACCAAATAGTTACAATAAAACAAAGGGAATATCCTCATTTAATAAAAAAAATGGTAACCCTACACATTCCCCCCAACAGGATCTGCCTCGGGCTCTACAATGGATCCAACAAGATCAAAGGAATTAAATTCCCACAGAAGACATCATTACAAAGCTCCTGTTTCATTAATTGCAGAAGGACAACCTCGGGTCGAGAGACCCCAAGAAGCCTCCGTGTGAAGAAACTGAGTTCTTCATTGGAATTAAATTCCTTATTAAGAAAAGGGAATTAAATTCCCAGAAACATTTTTGGATGGAATTAAATTCCATGGAGTTGAAACGCCGTCATCATCTCCCCAAAGATCATCTAAACCCTAAAAGATCTACAATTCGAAGGTTAGGCGGTTTCCTGTTCTTATGGAAAAACTTGAAGAAAAATGGATTCCTTGTTAAAAAAGAGTAAAAACCCTTGTTTTGGATTTAAAATCCAAAGGAATGTGGAAGTTCGCTGTTTGTCCAAGAACATTACCTGAGGAAAAAGGGTCACCTGAACAGAGTTAAACTCTGAAGATTGTTTCAAGACAGAGAACTAAGCTCTGGAAGCGAGAATTAAAATCTCAAGGGAAAAGTTCTCAGAAGAAGAAGATGAGCAAAGTGAAGGCTCTTCTGAAGAAACATGAGTATTTATAGGAGGTGATGGAAACGTTTCATCTCCCCAAATCCCTAGAGGAATCCAACGGTCACAAAAGGTGACAGTGTTGCACTCACGTGCGGACACGTGAGAACAACGCTGTGGGGGCATTTGTTTCCTGATTTAAAATCAGGAAAGCTTACGGAAAAGGCTTCAGAAAAGGGTCACGTGCTTACACGTGACCAGCAGTCACGTGTTAGCACGTGACATCTAAAAGCATCGGCAAGGCAAATTCAGCTTCCCGACTACATCAAAGAAAAGGGCTTCAGAAAGGGTCACGTGCTCCCACGTGACCTGGGTCACGTGTTGGCACGTGACAATTAAAAGCGGCTTCAAAGGCAAACCGGTTCCCTGATCAAATCAAGGAAAAGGCTTCAGAAGAGGTCACGTGCCCCCACGTGACCAAGGTCACGTGTTGGCACGTGATACTCAAAAGCAGCAGACTTGTTCTCCGGTTAAATCAAGAAAAAGTCTCCAGACGAGGGTCACGTGCTCACACGTGACCAGGGGTCACGTGGTGGCACGTGACAGCTAAGCACCGACCAGAAAGCAGAGCGCAGAAAGAAAGAAGAGGGCTCGTTACAAGGGGGTCACGTGCCCACACGTGACCAAGGGTCACATGGCCACACGTGACCAGCTTTCAAAGCCTATCTGTTAACAGAATTAAATTCTGAGAAAAGACCTCTTAAATCTTTCCAAAGCAACCGATTGAATTAAAGATTTAAAGGTGATTAAATATCATCTATCTATGGGAAAATCTCGAATTTGGAAAGATTTCCCCGTAAAATCTAACCAAAATAACAAAGGAGAATCTCTGGATTTAAAATCCAATGGTGAATAAAATTCACCTAATAATCCAAAGGTCCAAAACGAATGATGGATACAAATCAAATCTCTCAATGAAAGATTCATCAAAAACTAATTGGCTCGGCTGCTTCTCCTATAAATAGGAGCCAAGAGACACACAAAGAGATAGATATGCAGAGGGAAGAAAAGAGAGAGAGCCTTGATACTTTGGAGGAATTTGGATCTTCTGCAAAAGAAAACCCTAGGTAAGAAAGGGAAGGCTTTTTTGAAAGAAAAGAGAATTTAATTCTCAACAGAGTTTAACTCTGATATAAAACAGAAGGACATATTTCTTCTCTCTTTGATGGAGGATCTGTAAAGTGCACATCTCCCCTTGAGTTGAGAATTTAATTCTCAATGGGTTGAGATCCTACCATGCAGATCCAAAGCATAGAGAGGGAATGGAAGCACGAGAATTTAATTCTCGCAGAACTATAGGAATTTAATTCCTTTAAAATAAAATTAGGGTTTGACCCTGTGTTATGGGAATTTAATTCCTTCAGAATGAAAAGAATCAGGGTTTAACCCTAGTTAAGAACTTAGTTCCGTTAAAACAACAAGAATTTAATTCCCTTAATCTCATTCCCCAGAATAATTCTTTAACAGAGAGTGGGAGTTTAATTCCTTAAAGCTTTTATTAGGGTTTAATCCTATTCAGTTCTTCACATATATGAGGAATTTAATTCCTACAGAAAATTCAGAGTTCAACTCTTCAAAAGGAAGTAGGAATTTAATTCCTCTGAAATTATTGTCAGGGTTCAACCCTACGAGGAATTTAATTCCTAAAAGGGATTAACAGATCTTCTAAACAACTACAGAAAAGCAGGGTCGCGTGTCACCACGTGACCCCCCAAAAGATCTACAGAAAAGCCCCTTTGAGGCAGTGCCTCACGTGACCCACGTGACCCTTGGCAGAGGCTTTAACATACTCCATTTAAACACCCGTCACGTGATGACACGTGATGCTTCAAAAGATGCGATCTTCTCAGCAGAACAAACGAAGGGAGGGCGCCCTCACGTGCTACCACGTGACCCTTCTTGCCTCAGCGTCTAACGCTAAATTGGAACCCCTGAATCCAGTGTTAAAACATTGTTTGGCCTTAGTGTTCAACACTAAGCAAAGAACTTTATTTGCAGTGTTCAACACTGATTACCTTAGTGTTCAACACTAATTTGGCATTTCTGTTGCCAATGTTTAACACTGATCTGTTTTAGTGTTTAACACTAATTTGAAGGCCTTGTTGCTGGTGTTTGACACCAACTATTTTTTAGTGTTAAACACTGACATATCAATTTCATTCCCAGTGTTCAACACTGATTGGTCTTTAGTGTTTAACACTAGGCATTGACCCAATTGGCTAAATGGCCAGAGGCAAAGCCTCTCCTTCAAGGGACCAACAGGAGGGCCGATGTCCCAGACATGATTGGACTTAGCCCAAGCTGGCCATAAGTCCTCAATTCGTAATTAACTGGGCTAATGGGCTCATAACATAATTAATTGGTCTTGATCCCAAATTGGGCCAAAGACTATTTAATCCACTCCGGTTCCAGGGTACATCTCTTCACTCCTTTGATACTTGGCGTTGTAATCCCTCAACGTCTTCAAAGAGGTGACGGGTCCCGATGACCACACATTGATACGGACTGTGGGGTCCTTAAACCCATGGACTACGACATCCTTAACCTTGACCGAGATGTCTTAAAACTAACAACGGACTGTGGGGTCCTTAAACCCATGGACTACGACGTCCTTAACCTTGACGGAGATGTCTTAAAACTAACAACGGACTGTGGGGTCCTTAAACCCATGGACTACGACATCCTTAACCTTGACCGAGATGTCTTAAAACTAACATTGGACCGCAATGTCCTTAAACTATCCATGGACCGCAATGTCCTTAAACTACCCATGGACCGCAATGTCCTTAAACTAGCAATGGAACACTATGTCCTTAAACTGGAGAGGGACCATCATGTCCCTAAACTGGAACAATAGAGCCACAAATGCTCTTTTGCCGGATCTAAACGATCCCATTTAAGTCGATCTTAGCCTCGAATATGGCTAACGTATCCTTAAACCTTCAAATAGACTGGACTATGAATCCCTCCAATCAACTTTGGTTCAAGGGTACATCTCGGAACTCCTTTGACATCTGTCGTTGTAATCCTTCAACGCCGTCAGAGAGGTAACGGGTCCCGACGGCCATACATGCAATGGACCGCTATGTCCCTAAACCGGAACAATGGAGCCCAAATGCTCTTTTGTCGGATCTAAACGATCCCGTTAAGTTGATCTTAGTCTCAAGTTAGACTAACGTATCCTTAACAAACGTTTGAGTTGATCTTAGCCTCAAATATGGCTAACGTATCCTCGAACCAAACCCCCAAACCCAAATCTAAGATAATACGGATTTGGACTAGTCCACGCCCTACGGGCGACGACATAACTCGGTCTCCGTAAACAATCCACGGGCAACAAAACACAAAACAAACACCACGACATGAAGTGACCATCTGGAGAAGGAGAAAGTTGTTACCGCGACGCGGTAGCGTAATTAACTGCAGGGGCTTACGCCTGCAGGGAAGAGCGTCCCCACAATCAAAAAACATCTCAAGCGAGGGGGAATCTGACGAAGTCTGCTACATCGGACGCATCCTTTCAAACCTTCGATGCACGGTGCCATAAATCAACTTGGCATCCTCGGAGAGGTGGACGGATAGCACCAATTAGCATCTGCCCCGAATCTCAGGCGAGACGCCCATGTCTCGGCCGCCATTTGGAGGGGAACAGCAGCCCTACAAGCGGTTCAGTATTGACCATTGTATACAATCCACGGGCATGAATAAACATTCCCCTAACAAAGTCCCATTCGTGACTTGGGATATGTTTACACAGTGAAGAGCCCTTATAGGTCCTCTCGACTTATAAGGAGAAAACATTCTTGTAAGATCCTTACGACTTACAAGAAACCATACACTTGGGAATCCTCATGATTCCTAAGGAGAAAACGCACCTACGAGATCCTCACGACTCGTAGGGAGAAATACCTTTGTGAGACCCTTATGGCTCATGAAGTCAAAAGCCTTAGTCGACAGGATCTTAACCCTGTTCGCTAAGCCACCTTTGTTCGACATCGACAGAGGTAAATGATGATTCGCTCCTGGCAACATCCCAGTTGTAGCGGTGCTGATACCGAAATCGGTGTCTAATTCCAAGCTCGCAGCAAAAAGCCAACGAGCCACACATGCATACGAAATAGCCGAAATAATGGGGCAACTTGCAAATCAGCAAGTAAAAATGTATAAATGCAAAATAGCCGAAATGATTGGGCACCGCGGAAAATAGCCGAAATGATTGGGCAATCGCAGCTTTCGCGGCATAAAAGCTGAAATGATAGAGCATCGCGGAAAGAAAGATATATAAAATGAAACTTTTTGCCCTACAGGTGAATTCACATCAATCTCTGTATACAATCCAGGGGCAAAAACAAAGAGGGAATCATACCTTCCCACCGGGCTTCATCGAAACGAAGCTAAATCTCGACGGTTCAGGGACAGCCTAGAGATCATCAACGGCGTTCCTCCCTATTCCAGCAGGATTCAGATGCTTTAATCAACCCTGGAGCCATGGCAAAGCCCCTACTCCAAATCTCGATGGTTCACAGACAACCTGGAGATCACTTCGATATTCGTCTCATTATAACAGACGCAACGTCATCCAAATAGCCCCGTCACGGAAATACGTCATCCAAATGGCCCCGTCGCGGAAATACGTCATCCAAATGACCCCGTCTCGGAAATACGTCATCCAAATGGCCCCGTCGCGGAAATACGTCATCCAAATGACCCCGTCTCGGAAATACGTCATCCACATGACCCCGTTGCGAAAATACGTCATCCAAATGACCCCGTCTCGGAAATACGTCATCCACATGACCCCGTCGCGGAAATACGTCATCCAAATGACCCCGTCTCGGAAATACGTCATCCAAATGGCCCCGTCGCGGAAATACGTCATCCAAATGACCCCGTCTCGGAAATACGTCATCCAAATGACCCCGTCTCGGAAATACGTCATCCACATGACCCCGTCGCGGAAATACATCATCCAAATGACCCCTTCTCAGAAATACGTCATCCACATGACCCCATCGCGGAAACGCGTCAGCCAATGACCCCGTCTCGGGAATACGTCATCCAAATGGCCCCGTCGCGAAAAAACGTCATCCACATGATCCCGTCTCGGAAATACGACATCCACATGACCCCGTCGCGGAAATACGACATCCAAATGACCCCGTCGTGGAAATACGTCATCCAAATGACCCCGTCTCGGAAATACGTCATCCACATGACCCCATCAAGGAAATACGTCATCCAAATGACCCCGTCTCGGAAATACGTCATCCACATAACCCCGTCGCGGAAACACGTTAGCCAATGACCCCGTCTCGAGAATACGTCATCCAAATGGCCCCGTCTCGGAAATACGTCATCCACATGACCCCGTCTCGGAAATACGTCATCCACATGACCCCGTCGTGGAAATACGTCATCCAAATGACCCCGTCATGGAAATACGTCATCCAAATGGCCCCGTCGCAGAAATATGTCATCCAAATGACCCCGTCGCGGAAACACGTCATCCAAATGGCCCCGTCGCGGAAATACGCCATCCACATGATCCCGTCTCAGAAATACGTCATCCACATGACCCCGTCTCAGAAATACGTCATCCAAATGACCCCGTCTCGGAAATATGTCAATCCTGATCCCGTGGGAAGCATCCAAAGAAACCCTTGACTCCGTGAAATGCGGATAAAATCAACCTCTGCCTCTGTGAAATGCGGATAATGTCAATCTCGTCAAACACTTACGGGTCCTCTCGACTCGTAAGGAAGAAAATTCTCTTGCTAGGCTTACTAAGGTAACACGCCGGCAACACAGAAAGGACAAGAAATCAAGAGATAACGCAAGGTAGTACGACAGAAATGTATCTTTTATTGATAACATCAAATTGAGTAAAATTTATATCATAAAAAAATGGATATATTTTATTCAAAAATTATAAATGGTGCAAAAGCAACTATTGGGAGGGAAGCGTTTTCAATAGGCCAATCAATTGCTCACGCTCTCCCTTCAGCCTCTCTTCACGGTCAGCTGCCACGGCCAACTCCGTTTCAACCTGAGCCTGTTGCTGCAAATAAGATGAAAGTTGCTCATCTATGACCCGCTGAGCTGCCCCATGACTTTGTGCATCTCGCTCGATGAGGTCGAGCTTCTGCCTCAGCGTTAGCCCATCAGAAATACATCGTAGAAGGCTTTCAAAGATGACTTTCAGCTGTACAACGTTTGCATCAACTTGAGCATGCAAACGAGCAGATTCTCTTAAAGTCTCCTCATGCTCCTCAGATTCGCTTAAAGTCTCCTCATGCTCCTTACGCCTCAAAGCCGCTTTTTGTTCAAGATGATGGAAGTAGAGAGTGCTCTCCTCGACCCATGCAGCCCGCTGGGAGTTCACAGCCAAGACCTCGGGGGCAGGACGTCTAAACTCGAGCTCATGCAGACAGGCTTCGATTTTCCTACAGTGATTAACCCAGGACTCCACGATGCCTTCGTTATGAAAGTGCACGAGCGTCGCCAGCATAGGATTAACCTCAGCGGCGAAATCGGTAGCAAGGACAGGAGTCTCCACATCAAGCTCCTCGAGGTGATCGATCAACATGTGCAGGCTATTCACAGCACCTTTGGAAGAGGGACGTCGAGAAAAGGGGCCTGCTGGCATTATAACTTGAGACTCGAATGGAGCTGAAGTCGATGTCACAGCTACAAAGCAAATCACAGTCAAATAACGGTTCAAGAATTAAAGGAAGTTCATGAATAACGGAGTTTACTATACCAGCTGCAGTAGGTGGCAAGGCTGGGAGTACCGGCGGTGCAACTGTTCTTTCGTCTCCTCCTTCGAGCTGTAGGGATGCAATTAAAACAAAGAAAAATTAGAAATGATTTGACTACCCGTCAATGAAAATGAGAGACGTTAGCTAAAGGCTGTACTCACCAGCTCCGCTAGAAGAGGCAATCTCTGACTGAAAGGAGAAGTGTGGGTGTAGCACCTGATACAGGTGATCAAAAAGGACTCCTGCAAGGATATAATAATACAATGTCAGTACATAAAGTATATTGCCTACAATGAAACTGATGGGTCATAAATCCGTACCTTCCAGCATTTGAGATGGTATGAGAGAAGGTAGAGGAGCGGTCACCGTCAAAGCAACTGGAGATGCTTCCTCGAAGCTCATCACACCTGCATTAGAAATAAGAGAAACTCTGTCAAGGGATTGCAGAATAAAAGGAAAAGTAATGATCCAAAATCTACCTTGTGAGTCGCCGATCGAGACCGCGACAAGGGCGTCACTGGATGCAGCGAATGCTTCACCCTCCTCCATCGGAACGGTCTCACCACCCGTAGCCTCATCCCCCGACTCCACGAGAATCGTCGTGATACTCGTAGCGCCCGGCAACGGCAAGGACCCGCAAGGGGAAAGAGCGACGATTGGAGCAGTGCCCGACTCTTAAGAAAGAGTAGCTAACTCGGGCTCAGCGGTTGTAGCCATCCCACCCACCGCTACCTCGGGCTCGGCGATTGTGGTTGTCTCACCTGCCGCTATTTCAGGCTCAGTGGTTGCCGCCACGTCACCTACCACTTCCTCGGCAAGACTCGGCCCTGCAAGATAGAATATATGAGAACCTGAGAATTAAAACTTTGACAAAAGAAACCAATGTTACGTTACCTTGGGTCAATTTTTTGATTGCCTCCCGAGCCGCATGAGCTGCCTGTCTGTGGGCGGTAGACAAGGCAGCCGAAGCATCCTCTGAAGGGGTGAGGGCAGGAGTAACAGCACTCGGACCTGCACCCGCCGCCAAGGCAGCGTTACGCTCCCTTGCTGCGCGCACTCTACGCTTCCTTTCCACTCGGGCCGTGAGAGCGAATCTTCTAGAAGCCTCCATCAATAGGATGTCATCGTCCGCGCCAAGGGTTACCTCTGGAGCCATTATGGCATCCGTCATCGGTTGCTTAAGTGAAGCTTCTTTCGGCAATACCGGCGGAACTGAGACTCCGATAGCCGACCCGGGAAGCGTCTCCGCACCACCCTGTGAAGTCGGTACCATGCCTGGAATAACCTGAGTAGAGGTAGTTCCTGTAATAAGATGAAAAGAAAGGGTCAGATTACCTATAAGAAACGGGAGCGGAGACACGATGAACCGAAATGTACTGATGCCTAAGGATGCTCGAAGTCTTTCTTCTTCCTCAAAAATCTTGAGAGAAGCTGCGAGAGATTCTTCGGTGGAAATGCCTCTTAAAGAAGGAAAAGTGTCAGTCAAAACATGATAATAAAAAAATATGATGCAATGACGAAAGATACAGCTGATGGTTACCTGATTGCGCAAGGATGGCCAGTCCCGCTTCGTGGCTTGCCAATTGCTCAGAAGCTGCAATGGCAGCCGCCAGATCAGTATCATCTGGCGGCATGAATAGACCCTCATTTGTCCCATACTCGCTCAGGCCCTCGCCATAAGGAGCATGAGGCTCCTGACCAAATACAACGTTGGCAGAGAGGATCGACTTCTTCTTCCTATTCTGCGAGTGAGCTCCGGTCGCCGCAAGCACAAGTTTACGTTTAGTGGGCACCTTGGGACGATGAGTCCCGATGTCTGAACCCACACCAGAATCGGGAGAAGCTGCAGTCGCCGTTTCTACAGGAGCCCGAGGTACCGGTAGCTTGGGCCTGTCATGCGGGACTTCGATCACGGTAGGTTCTCTTAAAGGAGGTAGGACAATGGTCCGTCACTTAAAAAGGATGTTTCGATCACCGGCAGGGGGTGCACCCTTGCGATCGAGCAACAGTCGCTTCCCATCCCTGATGACGGCGCCCATTGAATGCTGATACCATTCCGCGTACACATTAAGGGCCTTCGGGACACAGCTCGGTTCGCTGATAAAGAAGTTGGACCCCGTGTTCAAGCGCATGAAATGATGCAGCGCGTTTCGCATTCCCTCTTTAGTGACAGCTGGTTCTAACAAGAAAGCCTCAAGCGGGACTCCCTGATTGTAGCTCAGCTGTTGGGTGAAACGGTGCGGATTGTATCTCATGAATAACGCCGCATCATTTTTCCTAAACACTAGAAAGCCCGGTCTGATGGAATATAAATGAAGGATTTCCCGAGCTTTCAAAACAGAGGCTCCATCTTTAAAAATGTCCCGCAATGGATGTACCGTTGTCGCGGACTCTTTGCCGATAGTCAGGATCTTGTCAGTGAAAGTCATGCCATCTCCAACCGTGCGAGGACAAAGGAGCAAACCTCTAGCTTCCCGTGGTGACGGATTTACAATAGATGCGCCGACTAATCGCATAATCCGGGGGAAGCTGCAACTGTCATAAAAGGAAGGCCTTTTATGGATACCGAAAATGCTAAGTGCATGTAGCTCAAGCCATGACATGAAGTAATGCATCGAGAAGTTCACATGCTGCACTCCGGGTTCAGTAGTATCCGCCGCTTAGCTGAGACCGTAATACAAATGAGCTAACCCGGCAACTCCGACAGCCACTCTCACCCCAATAACCATTCGGTGAGCTGGGTAGAAGACAGACGGCCTCATACGGCGAAGATGCATCGGGAGTGCAAACTAGCTCAGCCATAACCCAAGAAACCCCCAAAAGAACGTTTTCTCATCAATCCCAGGGACTGCAACCTCCGCAAAAGAAACGACTGGAGTGTTGGGAAGGAAGAAACTCTTCTGATCTGCCTCCGCCGTTGGCAGGTTGTTTAAACCTAAGCCGAAAGGGTCATCAAGCGTGGCGAATTTAGCAGCCTCCTTCGAGAGGACCTCCGGATGAAGAAAACGAGCGATGAAATCCTAAAAATTAACCCTGCGGCTCCCAGATTCGAGGAAAAGGCCCTCATAAATATTCAACACTTTGATCAAACTAGGAAATTGGTGTTGAATGGCGCTCTCCGGGGTAAGGCCGGTCATCACTGGCTTGGCACCAAAAACGTATTCATCTGTAGGAAGCAGTTCCTCATAATGCTCCCCCATGACCGGTAAGCCAGAAACTTCTGCAAATTTCTCTAAGGAGATTGATACTTCTCGGTCCAGCGAAAGAAGGTGTGGGTAGGAATATTCCACTGCTCCAGAAAGGCCTTAACTCACCAGGCGGGAAGCGTAGGATACTGGAAGAGAGAAGCATAAATTGCGGGATACAACCCAAGCCTCAGCAACTGCGACTTCTTCGCTGACAAAATATAACGGGCCCATTGCAGATAACCAGTCGGATGACGAGGAATTAAGCCTATCATATATGGTTGTCCCCACGGTCGCGCCTCGCCTTGACAAATACGTCGCCCCAGGGTATCCAAAGCCATTGAAGGCTGAACGGATGTAAATCCCCGTTCCCATATTAATAAAGGTTTTCTATTTTTTCTAAATCCCAGAGATTTACTTTTTTTTCCTCGTATATTTTTGAAGAAGGTGGTTGCTTGAATCCCAATATTTAAATTTTCCCAAGCCCTAAAAGTCAAAACCCAAGATTTAAAATCAAAGCCAAACTAAACTGAAACCAAAATTTTACTAATCCTAACCCCATCTATAAAACCCTAAGCCCAATAAATAAACCCAAATTTAAATTAACATATACAATTCCTTAAGACCTCGGCCCATAGTTTTTCCCTTTAAAAAAAGAAAAATGGAAATCATTAAACCAAAATTAACCCCAGCCCGTTCCCTCTCCTCAGCCCACTCACCATATTTTAATTAAATCCCTCAATCCCCCGGCCCACTCTCCCCCTCAGCCCACAAAATTTTTAAAGGAATTATTTTAAAACTCCTCAGCCCAGCCCACTCCCTCCATCCCGCCTCCTCAGCGACCCGACCCGCTCCTGTTCACCTCCCTCTCCAACGGCTCCTTCCTCCATTCCCGCTCGCGACCCGCCTCCTCCGCCGCAGCTCGCGCCCACTCCCCGCTCTTGCGACGTTTCACCCGCGACTTCAACCCTCATTCATTTCCTCACACCCTCACCTTTCTCTTCTCTTTCATTTTCAAAAATTTCCTCACTTCTCTCCATTCACAAAAAACCCACCGAGCACCCATTATCCCTCACTCCACCGCCGACGGCGACGTCGACAACCCCTCGGTGACCCCTCACTCACTCCTCCCCCACCAACATAACTCCTCACCACTACACTCCATCAACCCAATCCCCTGCACACCCAAACCGTTACCCCCGAGCTCGACCCCCACCGTGCACGCTCGATGCCGGCGAGCCCCATTGACCCGAAGCATCCATCGATCTCTACACCCTCTACATCTTCTCCTCCTCCTCCAAAATCCAGAACCCGAGCCACCACTTCTCTCTCTCTTCAAAATTTCAAAACCACACATACCCCGACACCCACTGCAGCCCATCGCCGGAGCGACGCCGTCGACCGTCGTCGACCCCAGTGCACTCGCAGAGGACCACTGAGCACCCATCAACCTCCAGTGACCGTGCAACGACTCCGGGCAACTCCGACACAAATTCCGTATCTCGAGCCAAGCTCGCGCAAATCGTTTCACGACGTACATCGCGCGTTCGTGACGCCGCTGCTGCCGTGCAACCCCGAGACATTTCCAGGCAAGTGTTTTACTTGCTACATGCTAATATAATTGTGATACAAACTTAAATCATTTAATTTATAATTTACCGATTCCCGATATATTATGCGACCTATGTGTTCGATGCTAGACCCCAATGAAAATACTTGCTTAATTTGACGTAAATAGATGTTTTCTGTTGGACCATATAATGACGAATATCGTGTATAAATCTCACTGGAAAATACGATTGTTAGTGACTAAAATTGATACCCCCAAATATGCCGATAAAACTAGAATTTTTCCGTATCTGAAAATGATTAAAATCACTGTAAATTGTGTACATACTGGAATGGTGCGTTCGAGGGCTTAAATCGAAGCCGACTCGACGAAATTTAATTCTATGTAAACTTATAATGTTTTCTGTACAGTAAATGCGATGATATTTAGATCGGAGTGCAACTCTGGATTGCAGTCCAGAGCAACTCTGATTACTGTGTACTGTCCCAAAATGTGTGTCATTTTGTTTTCCTGAATTCGTATGTTACGGAACTCTGTAGTGGATTAAATATGGATCTGTTAGATAAACAAAACAAGTGGTTTCATTCCGTTTCATTGCCGTTAGCTATTTAAATTGTAAATAAAAGGGCAGAACGTATAACTGTCCAGAACAGAATCAGAAGTGACATACTGATGTTAAACTGTGTATAACTTTCGACGTACAGACGCGATTGAGGATCCGTATGTTGCGTTGAATACCCTATCGATAACCCTAGATTTTATTCAACTGTAGTATCGCTAAATTCTGATCCAAACTGGGTGCAATTCGTGTCGCGAAACGGACGTTCAGTTCTGAAACTGAATTTCCAGCCGCGAGCACTTAAAAATGAAACAGCTGTATCTTGAATACCGGAAACCCGATTGAACTGAAACTAATTTTGATGAATTGCTGATTGAATGTTCTATTTATCGTATTTGTATCATTTTGTTAAATTCTAAACATATGAATTTATGCAATTTTCGTAAGTTAATATCGTGCACATTGTTTCATAACATACTTAGCTTAATGATGGCATACATACATATATCATACCCCATTTGCCATATACTTAGTGTTAGTGCGTTTTAGAATCAGTGGACATTGCATTATCGTGCATGATTGATATTGGTTTAGGAGTGACAAGTACACCAATGGGAAGTGAATATTCGTGACCGTGATTGATACAGTGAATAGTGATAAAACCGTGCCATTGGTATACTTGTACACGACTCAATCAAGATCATATGTAGTGTAAACCTGGGGATAAAGGGGAAATCGAAGTGGAAATAGAATCGTATTTAGCGGGACCGTATTTTAGAGGATGATCATTCGAGCAGCGATATATATATTAGGTAGGATCTAGCGATCCGGCTGACAGGGTTATGTGCCGGGCATGTGGGCCGTTGTCTCCGGTATGTACGAGACTCCTATTAAACATGATCCTCCTTCCACTATGCGATTTCAAACATGACTTAGAGACCGATAGGTACACAGATCATATTTTGCATCATATAGTGACATAGCGATTGCATGCATTGTACTTTCACCTTTATTATTTCATTTACCTGTTTCACCTTATTATTATAATATTGTTATTGTGTCGCTCTGACGACCTGAGTATGCATGCTCAGATTCCGTGGAAGGACCAGTGCAGGAGAAGGATCTACCTTTCGAGTTCACGGAGATATAGTCGGGTGTACTTTCTTTACTGCTTTCCATAAAAGTGATCGTGAGATTGAACTTGGTTAGCAACTATTATTGTTATTCGTAATTTGTGAACAATGGATTTTAATGTAATAAATTAGTGATGTGATTCCGTTACTACTGTGCTTTATTTACTGATTACCATGTAATGCTAGAAGCCGAAGTGTGACTACGGCAGGATGATTCCTTGACCGTAGGAG
Organism: Agapanthus africanus; assembly: GCA_030015575.1. Taxonomy (NCBI): domain Eukaryota; kingdom Viridiplantae; phylum Streptophyta; class Magnoliopsida; order Asparagales; family Amaryllidaceae; genus Agapanthus; species Agapanthus africanus. The sequence continues at coordinate 131,047,528 of CM057341.1, forward strand.
CATGGCTAGCCTAGTCATCCCTCGTTTTCTGTATTTTGGGAAGCGGGGCGTGACATGGTTTAGTTGGTATCAGAGACGTGTTTAGTATCAAGGGATAACATTAACTATACTGTATTACGTTATTCTCGTTTCACTACTCTTGATTTTCATCCTTGAATCTGATCTTATCCTTTTGAATCTTCCAGTGATATGACGTCCCCGAACGACTCCTCCTCGGACTCCAGCACTCAGGACCGCACGGAAAGAATATTTAGTGCACTGACCTCTCTCGCGGAAGCTCAGGAAAGGAAAACAGATTTACTCGCTGAGGGACTCAGGGCGATTACCGCCGCAGGAGGACCCTCCTCACTCATTACCACTCCCGAGGGCGCTACTCCACCAGCTTATCATGCTAGGGCTGGTACCGTATCCGACTTCCGATGGTTACATCCAGCTGCATTCACAGGGCTAGCTGAACCCCTTGAGGCTGAGCAATGGCTGGTAAACATGGAGAACTTATTTACAGCCGCCAGGGTTCCAGAGGAAGATAGGGTGGACGTGATAAATATACAATTGGAAGATGAAGCCCGTACATGGTGGTCGGTGGAAGAAAGCAGGCTAGACGGGCCGATTGAATGGGGCAAATTTAAGGAATGTTTCCTAGATCATTATTTTCCTTCCACAGCCAAGGCAGAAATGGAGGAAAGATTTATTCTTTTGAAGCAGAATGGATGCCCGGTGGACGTTTATGCGGCAGAGTTCAACCGTCTGAGCCATTTTGCTCCATACATGGTCGTCTCAGAGGCCACCAGGGCCAGACGCTTCCTTCAGGGGTTAGATTTCGAGTTGCAGCAGTTGATTGCATTGTTGGATTTGCAGACTTTCGCACAGGTACTCAACACAGCGAGAGTTCAAGAGCAATTGATTAACAAGTTCAGGAGACCCCCAGTCGTTCCAGCATGTACTCACGTGCCTTCTCGAGGAGCCATACCAGTTCACAGGTCTAGAACGACACAAATGAAGCGCCCGTTCGTACCACAGCATCGCCCCCAGAGACAGGGCGTAGTTTGCGGCTATTGCGGTAGAGGTGGGCATACCCAGAAGGACTGTCGCCGTGCCAAGGGACAGTGCTTGATTTGCGGATCCAGTCAGCACAAGATTAGCAGTTGCCCTGAGCGAGCAGAGATACAGGGAGGTTCTGGACCGCCACAGCAGAGACCACAGGAGCAGAGGCAACCCTTTACAGGTCGCGGTCAGGGACGGGCTTTCACTTTGACCGCAGAGCAGGCAGAGGCGTCAGGAGACGTGGTTACAGGTACTCTATTCGTACATTCCTTGCCAGCTAGAGTACTATTTGATTCTGGAGCATCGCATTGTTTCTTGTCTGAGCATTTCACTGATACACACTCCATACCACATGAACCACTAACCAAGGGATGGGAAATACATACTGGTAATGGCATTATAATAATTAGTCGAGAATGTAGGTTATGCCCTGTTGTAGTGTGTGGCAGGGAATTCTATGCGAATTTCCTTCTGATTGGGACAGGCAGTTACGACGCAATTCTCGGGATGGATTGGATGAGCACTTTCCATGCAGTTATCGATTGTCGTGCAAGGAAGGTGATCTTCCGCATTCCCAATCACCCGGAGTTTACTTTCGAGGGAGGAAGCGAATCTTTGGAGCCAGCCAAGTACAGAGCCAAGCCCAAGGAGCTGACTGCTATGGAGGTTGATAAGAGCCCAGTCCCAGAAATTGTTCGGGACTTTCGGGACGTATTTCCTGAAGATCTACCAGGTCTACCACCTCCTCGAATTTTGGAGTTCTCAATCGATTTGACTCCAGGTACAGCCCCAGTATCCAGAGCCCCATACAGAATGGCACCAGTTGAGTTGGCGGAATTGAAGAAGCAGGTTGAAGAACTATTGGAGAAGGGATTTATTCGGACAAGCGCTTCACCGTGGGGTGCACCAATTCTGTTAGTAAAGAAGAAAGATGGATCGCTGCGAATGTGTATAGATTATCGAGAGCTGAACAAGGTCACAATAAAGAACAAGTACCCAATCCCGCGCATTGACGACCTATTCGATCAGCTAAGTGGAGCCAAGGTGTTCTCGAAGTTGAACCTCCGTTCTGGATATCATCAAATCAGAGTAGCAGCCGAGGATGTATGCAAGACGGCTTTCAGGACCCGATACGGACATTACGAGTTCCTTGTGATGTCGTTCGGTGTTACCAATGCCCCAGCAATATTCATGGACTTGATGAACAGGGTGTTCGCAAAGTACTTGGACACGTTTGTCGTTGTGTTTATCGACGACATACTTGTCTACTCGAAGACCCGGGAAGAGCATGCTGAGCATTTGCGCACGGTCCTACAAATTCTTCGGGAAGAGAAGTTGTATGCAAAGCTAAGCAAGTGTGAATTCTGGCTCGACAAGGTTCAGTTTTTGGGACATTGTTTCGGGTGAAGGCATCTCGGTGGACCCGGCAAAGATAGAATCTGTCAGAGATTGGCCAACGCCTAAGTCAGTGGCCGAGATCAGGAGCTTTCTGGGATTGGCAGGTTATTATCGGAGATTCGTCCAAGATTTCTCAAGAATCGCTGAACTATTGACGAGGCTGACACGGAAGGACGTACCGTTTACATGGACAGAGGAGTGCACTCAGGCATTTGACACACTAAAGCAGAAGTTAACCACGGCGCCTATTCTTACAGTACCAGATGATTCCGGTGGTTTGGTGATACACAGTGATGCCTCAGGGAAGGGATTAGGCTGTGTTCTAATGCAGCACGGCCGAGTGGTTGCTTACGCCTCTCGACAACTGAGAAATCACGAGAAGAACTACCCTACGCATGACTTGGAGTTAGCTGCGGTAGTCTTTGCGTTGAAGATTTGGAGGCACTATCTTTTGGGTGAGAAAGTGGAGGTGTACACAGATCACAAAAGTTTGAAGTATCTTTTCACTCAGAAAGAACTAAACATGAGGCAGCGCCGATGGCTAGAGCTGATGGCAGATTATGACTTGGACCTTCAGTATCACCCGGGAAAGGTGAATGTTGTACCAGATGCGCTCAGTCGCAAGCCAGCGGTCATGATGTTGACCGATCAGAGGAGCATTATTGAGGACTTTCAGAGACTCGAACTTGAAGTCGTTACGCCGAACGCACTCAGTCAACTTTGGCAACTACAGGTGCAATCTTCCCTGGTGGATCGCATCAAGATTGCACAAGCGGATGATCCCCGATTGCAAAGGTTCAGAGAGCAAGTGGAAGCCAGACTGAGAACTGACTTGATTATACATGAAGATGGCTCTCTGAGATTCGGTAGCAGACTCTGCATACCCAAGGGAGATGTTCGAGAAGAAGTATTGGCTGAAGCACACAGTTCGGCTTATTCTGTGCATCCAGGAGGTACAAAAATGTATCAGGACCTAAAGCAGCATTTTTGGTAGAACGGGATGAAGCGGGAAATTGCGAGGTTCGTATCCAGGTGTTTGGTATGCCAGCAGGTGAAGGCGGAGCATCAGAGGACAGCAGGATTATTACAACCACTGCCGATACCAGAATGGAAGTGGGAGCACATTACCATGGATTTTGTGACGGCCTTACCACGGAGCCCTAGGGGCAATAACGCCATTTGGGTTATCATCGATCGCCTCACAAAAGCTGCACACTTCCTACCTTTCCGAGTGGGACAGACGACAGAATCACTAGCAGAAAGATATATGCAAGAGATTGTACGACTTCACGGTGTTCCAGTCAGCATTGTGTCAGACCGGGACACCAGATTCTTGTCACACTTTTGGAAGAGCTTACAGGAGAGTTTGGGAACCCGCCTTAAATTCAGCACAGCTTATCACCCACAGATGGATGGACAATCCGAGCGTACGATTCAGACGCTCGAGGATATGTTGAGAGCCTGTATGTTGGACTTTCAGGGTTCCTGGGAGGACCATCTTCATCTAGTCGAGTTCTCTTATAACAATAGTTATCAGGCTAGTATTCAGATGGCTCCTTTTGAAGCACTATACGGGCGGAAGTGTCGATCCCCAGTATGTTGGGATGATGTGGGAGAATGAAGATTACTGGGCCCCGAACTCATTGTTCAGACAGTCGACAAGGTCCAAATGATCAGACAGCGTATTAAGACGGCTCAAGATCGACAGAAGAGTTGGACAGATACCAGCAGGAGGGCACTAGAATTCGAAGTCGGAGATCATGTGTTCTTGAAGATTTCCCCTACCCGTGGAGTTATCAGGTTCGGAGGCCGGGGAAAGCTCAGTCCCCGTTTTATCGGACCTTTTGAGGTACTAGAGCGAGTAGGAGAGGTGGCCTATCGACTTGCCTTGCCTCCATCGCTAGCTGGTGTGCACAATACCTTCCATGTGTCACAGTTGCGGCGTTATGTTCGGGATGAGAGCCATGACCTGGACCATTCGGAGCTAGTTTTGGGTACCGATCTGTTATACGAGGAGCAGCCCACTACCATCCTCGACCGCAGAGAAAAAGTGCTGAAGAATAAGGTCATTCCTTTAGTCCGAGTGTCTTGGGGCGGTCGTTCCCCAGGAGAATCCACCTGGGAGCGAGAGGAAGATATCCGTGATCGTTATCCACATCTCTTTGTTTAGTACATTGTTTCTTTGTATCCTTGTTAAATTTCGAGGACGAAATTTTTGTAAAGGGGGTATGATGTAAATCCCCGTTCACATCTTAATAAAGGTTTTCTATTTTTTCTAAATCCCAGAGATTTACTTTTTTTTCCTTGTATATTTTTGAAGAAGGTGGTTGCTTGAATCCCAATATTTAAATTTTCCCAAGCCCTAAAAGTCAAAACCCAAGATTTAAAATCAAAGCCAAACTAAACTGAAACCAAAATTTTACTAATCCTAACCCCATCTATAAAACCCTAAGCCCAACAAATAAACCCAAATTTAAATTAACATATACAATTCCTTAAGACCTCGACCCATAGTTTTTCCCTTTAAAAAAAGAAAAATGGAAATCATTAAACTAAAATTAACCCCAGCCCGTTCCCTCTCCTCAGCCCACTCACCATATTTTAATTAAATCCCTCAATCCCCCGGCCCACTCTCCCCCTCAGCCCACAAAATTTTTAAAGGAATTCTTTTAAAACTCCTCAGCCCAGCCCATTCCCTCCAACCCGCTTCCTCAACGACCCGACCAGCTCCTGTTCACCTCCCTCTCCAACGGCTCCTTCCTCCATTCCCGCTCGCGACCCGCCTCCTCCGCCGCAGCTCGCGCCCACGCCCACGCCCCGCTCTTGCGACGTTTCACCCGTGACTTCAACCCTCATTCATTTCCTCACACCCTCATCTCTCTCTTCTCTTTCATTTTCAAAAATTTCCTCACTTCTCTCCATTCACAAAAAACCCACCGAGCACCCATTATCCCTCACTCCACCGCCGACGGCGACGTCGACAACCCCTCGGCGACCCCTCGCTCACTCCTCCTCCACCAACATAACTCCTCACCACTACACTCCATCAACCCAATCCCCTGCACACCCAAACCGTTACCCCCGAGCTCGACCCCCACCCTGCACGCTCGACGCCGGCGAGCCCCGTTGACCCGAAGCATCCGTCGATCTCTACACCCTCTACATCTTCTCCTCCTCCTCCAAAATCCAGAACCCGAGCCACCACTTCTCTCTCTCTTCAAAATTTCAAAACCACACACACCCCGACACCCACTGCAGCCCATCGCCGGAGCGACGCCGTCGACCGTCGTCGACCCCAGTGCACTCGCAGAGGACCACCGAGCACCCCTCAACCTCCAGTGACCGTGCAACGACTCCGGACAACTCCGACACAAATTCCGTATCTCGAGCCAAGCTCGCGCAAATCGTTTCACGACATACATCGCGCGTTCGTGACGCCGCTGCTGCCGTGCAACCCCGAGACGTTTCCAGGCAAGTGTTTTACTTGCTACATGCTAATATAATTGTGATACAAACTTAAATCATTTAATTTATAATTTACCGATTCCCGATATATTATGCGACATATGTGTTCGATGCTAGACCCCAATGAAAATACTTGCTTAATTTGACGGAAATAGATGTTTTCTGTTGGACCATATAATGGCGAATATCGTGTATAAATCTCACTGGAAAATACGATTGTTAGTGACTAAAATTGATACCCCCAAATATGCCGATAAAACTAGAATTTTTCCGTATCTGAAAATGATTAAAATCACTGTAAATTGGGTACATACTGGAATGGTGCGTTCGAGGGCTTAAATCGAAGCCGACTCGACGAACTTTAATTCTATGTAAACTTATAATGTTTTCTGTACAGTAAATGCGATGATATTTAGATCGGAGTGCGACTCTGGACTGCAGTCCAGAGCGACTCTGGTTACTGTGTACTGTCCCAAAATGTGTGTCACTTTGTTTTCCTGAATTCGTATGTTACAGAACTCTGTAGTGGATTAAATATGGATCTGTTAGATAAACAAAACAAGTGGTTTCATTCCGTTTCATTGCCGTTTGCTATTTAAATTGTAAATAAAAGGGCAGAATGTATAACTGTCCAGAACAGAATCAGAAGTGACATACTGATGTTAAACTGTGTATAACTTTCGACGTACAGACTCGATTGAGGATCCGTCTGTTGCGTTGAATACCCTATCGAGAACCCTAGATTTTATTCAACTGTAGAATCGCTAAATTCTGATCCCAACTGGGTGCAATTCGTGTCGCGAAACGGACGTTCAGTTCTGAAACTGAATTTCCAGCCGCGAGCACTTAAAAATGAAACAGCTGTATCTTGAATACCGGAAACCCGATTGAACTGAAACTAATTTTGATGAATTGCTGATTGAATGTTCTATTTATCGTATTTGTATCATTTCATTAAATTCTAAACATATGAATTTATGCAAATTTCGTAAGTTAATGACGTGCACATTGTTTCATAACATACTTAGCTTAATGATGGCATACATACATATATCATACCCCATTTGCCATATACTTAGTGTTAGTGCGTGTTAGAGTCAGTGGACATTGCATTATCGTGCATGATTGATATTGGTTTAGGAGTGACAAGTACACCAATGGGAAGTGAATATTCGTGACCGTGATTGATACAGTGAATAGTGATAAAACCGTGCCATTGGTATACTTGTACACGACTAAATCAAGATCATATGTAGTGTAAACCTGGGGATAAAGGGGAAATCGAAGTGGAAAGAGAATCGTATTTAGCGGGACCGTGTTTTAGAGGATGATCATTCGAGCAGCGATATATATATTAGGTAGGATCTAGCGATCCGGCTGACAGGGTTATGTCCCGGGCATGTGGCCGTTGTCTCGTGTATGTACGAGACTCCTGTTAAACATGATCCTTCTTCCACTATGCGATTTCAAACATGACTTAGAGACCGATAGGGACACAGATCATATTTTGCATCATATAGTGACATAGCGATTGCATGCATTGTACTTTCACCTTTATTATTTCATTTACCTGTTTCACCTTATTATTATAATATTGTTATTGTGTCGCTCTGACGACCTGAGTATGCATGCTCAGATTCCATGGAAGGACCAGTGCAGGAGATGGATCTACCTTTCGAGTTCACGGAGATATAGTCGGGTGTACTTTCTTTCTTTACTGCTTTCCATAAAAGTGATCGTGAGATTGAACTTGGTTAGTAACTATTATTGTTATTCGTAATTTGTGAACAATGGATTTTAATGTAATAAATTAGTGATGTGATTCCGTTACTACTGTGCTTTATTTACTGATTACCATGTAATGCTAGAAGCCGAAGTGTGACTACGGCAGGATGATTCCTTGACCGTAGGAGCTTGGCTGGCCTAGTCATCCCTCGTTTTCCGTATTTTGGGAAGCGGGGCGTGACAACGGGTATCGAAGCTATAGCAGGCTGAAGAAGACCTCCCGAAGTCCAGTTGACTTCTTCCATGGCATAGTTCACCGGGGGTGGGTCGGCGTAATGGATCGCCATGATGGGCTCTGAGGGTATCTCGCACGAAAAGCTCTGCCGACCCTTAATAATTTGGTTATACCATGTCCCCCAGAGGTGAAGATTCTTATGTTCCAGGTCATGATCTTTGATCAGTGCTAAGACTTCCCGGTCCACAGGCGCTCCAGGGAATCCTCCCTCTGAACGAACAAACGGGAAAAAGGGATCGAAAGACATGTCGCCTGCGCGAAAAGGGAAAAAAGTCAACTGTCAATGCGATAATTTAATTTAAATTCTGACACTTAGTACTTTAAAATTTGTACCACACTGCAATGCAGTAGAGAGGGACCAAAGGGGCCCACAAAATCTAGATGACAGTTCATCATTAATAGAACAGCCTCATCATTTGATGAGACTGTTGATTAAATGAGGAAATCCTCAAGAAATTCTCATTAAATGAGAGAGATCTCGGGCAGAGGAGTAAATCTCCCTTTGAGAGCAATGCTCTGTGACAGAGTGACACTTGTCAAACTCTGATGATGAAGGAATAAAAATTCCTTAAGAGCCTTGCTCTAAAAAAATGATGATGAAATAATCCATCAGAAAAAATTGAAATCAATTTTTATGAATTAAAAGGGATCTTCAAGATCCATGAACAAACTCTAAAGAGTTCTTCATAAGAAATTAACAAATCTACATGTTATCAAAGAAGCAAAGCTCTGTTGATGGGTTAAGAAACCCTAAAAAAGATCTCTTTAGATCTATAATTCCAAAAGAGCAAGGCTCTATTAATGAAACCCTAAAAGGGTTTTCTTTAAGATCAAAGATCTATGAAGAGCAAGGCTCTGTTAATGGGTAAAACCCTAAGTCATCAAAAGGTTTAATCTTTACCTAAATTTTAAGCAGAGTTTTGACTCTTGAAAAGTTCTTAAGCAAAAGAGCTATGCTTTGCAAGAGAATAAAAATTCTCAGAAGGAAGAAGATGAACAATGGTCATCTCAGAGGACCAAAGGTCCTATTTATAGGCACTGAGTGTCGTTTCAACTTCTTAGTTGATCCAAGGGCACAGATGATGCCACCGCTGCACTCACATGTGGGCCACGCGAGCGCAATGGTGGGGGGGCATTTGTTTCCCCCAATCATAGAAAAGCTCTGTTTGAAATTTAAATTTCAAAATGAAGCAACGCTTCAGATGCAGCGCCAAGTGCGTTGCGCCCTAAGAAGCGCACCATGTGCAAAGCACATGTGCGCTAGCGCTGGGTGCGCTGCGCTTTAAGCAGCGTACCACGTGTAAGACACAGACACTCTAGAGCTAAGTGGGCTGCGCTCTGAGCAGCGCACCACGTGTCAAACACAGGTGCGCTAGCGCAATGTGCGTTGCGCTCTAAGCAGCGCACCACGTGCAAAGCAGGGGTGCGCTAGCTCTGGAACTAAAAGCTCCCCACCGTTAGATCAAAGATCTAATAATAATGATAAATCATTAATTAATCAGAATTAAATTCTGTTAAGGAAAGATTCTTCAAAAATCTTTCCAAAAAACAAGATTGTGCTCTGTAAATCAGAGCACCGTTGGATCAATGATCCAATGGTAAATAAAAATTACCAAAAGACAGAATAAATTCTGTATGAAAAGATTTCCCAATCTTGTTAATAATAAGAAGATTGCTTTCTGTAAATCAGAAGCCCTGGGATCAAAGATCCAACGGTGGGGAAATCCCCAAATCAATTGGAGAAAAGATCTCCTTAACTGATTGAACTGATCAGCTTGCCCTATATAAAGGCCCCAAGACTTTAAGTCTCAGATACAGAAACATACAGAACCCCCCCCCCCCTAAACTTTGAGAAATTCAAAGATAAAGAGCAAGCTCTTGCAAGAAGATATTTCTTCAAGGTAAAAATGATGATGATGAACATAGACATGAAATCATCTCATAAAAAGAAGAATTCATTTATTTAAAAAGATCATAGATCTCCAAAGACAAAAATCTTTCACAAAGAGATCAAAAGATCTCATCATAAAAAGAAGAAGAACATACAAGAGATCAAAAGATCTCACAGATCATGGATCTATAAAAGCAAAGACTTTAATTAGTATAAGAGATTGGAAATATCTCCTGCAAAAATAAGAACTGTTGTTCTTAGATCTTGAGACAAAGACTCTTTTAAAAGAACATAAATTTGTTTTCCGGATCATAAAATTGATCAGATGCGCTTTGCGCTCTTGAACTGTTCTTCTGTGCTCTCTGGACTGGTGCTCAGTGCCAAATGAGCCACGTGTCAATCACGTATGCGCCAATTAACAACTTGCGCTTTGCGCTTCTGAAATAGCGCACTGCGCTCATAGGCTGGCGCTCAGCGCCAAGCGCACCACGTGTCATTCACGTGTGCGCCATTAAACTGAAAGCGCAATGCGCTCATTGATTAGCGCTCAGCTCTCATAAACTGGCATCGTGCGCTCATCATCTGGCGCCTAGCGCTGAGTGCGACACGTGTCCCTTACATGTGTGCTACTTGGCAGAAGCGCACTGCGCTCTTTGACTGGCGCAAAGCGCCTAGCGCACTACGTGTTGCGCTGACTAAACATAAATTGTTCTTTAATAAGCCCAGAGCTCTGATGAATACTCTGCATTCAATAAAAGACAAAAACATTGTCAAGATACAAATCAATGCTCAGCATTGTTAAAAGGGCCAAGCCCAAATAAAGGCTCAACAGCCCAAAATAAAATGTTAAACATTTTAACCTGATTGGACTTAACCCAAGATTGGCCATAAGTCCTCAACTCATATTAATTGAGCTCATCTGCTCATAAATATGTTACTAGATCTTATCCCCAAATTGGACTACAGATCTTTCAACCAACTCACATCGGTTCGAGGGTACATCTCTTTACTCCTCTGATATTTGTCGTTGTAATCCTTCAACGTCTTCAGAGAGGCGACGGGTCCCGACAACCAAACATTCCACAGATTGTGGGGTCCTTTAAAACCATAGACTATGATGTCCTTAACCTCGACTGTGAAGTCTTTAAACTCACGGACTATGATGTCCTTAATCTTGACCGTGATGTCTTTAAACTCACGGACTATGATGTCCTTAACCTTGACTGTGATGTCTTTAAACTCACGGACTATGATGTCCTTAACCATGGACCGAGATGTCCTTAAACTAACATCGGACCGAGATGTCCTTAAACTAACATTGGACCGTAATGTCCTTAAACTAATCGACCGCAATGTCCCTAAACTAAACAATAGAGCCCAAACGCTATTTTGTTGGATCTAAATGATCCCGTTGAGTTGATCTTAGTCTAAAATTAGGCTAACATATCCTCAACAAACGTTTAAGTTGATCTTAGTCCCAAATGCGACTAACGTATCCTTAAACCCAACCCCCAAACCCAAATCTAAGAAGATATGGATTTGGACCAATCCACGCCCTACGGGCGACAACATAAATTAGTCTCCGTATACAATCCACGGGCAACCAAAAACAAAACAAACACCCACGACATGAAGTGACCATCTGAGAAGGAGAAAGTTGTTACCGCGATGCGGTAGCGTAATTAACTGCAGGGGCTTGCGCCTACAGGGAATAGCGTCCCCACAATCAAAAACCCCTCAAATTAGGGGGAATTTGACGAAGTCTGCTACATCGGCCGCATCTGTTTAAACCTTCGATACATGGTGCCATAAATCTACTTGGTATCTTCGGAGAGGTGGACGGATAGCACCAATTAGCATCTGCCCCGAAATTCAGGCTAGACGGACCCGCGCGGTCGTGTCTCCGTGTTTCGGCGGGGAACACCAACAGCTAGTCGCGTCCCTCCAGCAATGCGATGAGCAGGATAAATGACCGAAGCTCTCATGAATCGACGGTGCGTTGGAATGACGAACCAGCTGAGCCAGACACTGATAAAACCTACGAAGAAAGCCTCTTCATCTGTGCCAGGAGCTGCGATCGACTCAAAAGGTACAGCCGATAGGATTGGAATGTAGAACTGCGGCAAATCCTCTTCTTTAGCCGGCAGCTTATTTAAACCGAACCCGAAAGGGTCGTTGATACTCGCAAACTTCGGAGCTGTCTTTGATAGAACGTCTCCGCGAAGGAAGCAGGCGATAAAGCTTTTGAAAGTGACTCCCTGCTCCTCTGACTCTGTGAATAGCTTCTCAAAAATTCCCAGAGTCTTGATTAGACTTGGGTGCTTGTGGCGGACGGCATTTTCAGTCGACAGGCCGTTAAGCATAGCAGGCTCAGTTTCGAAAACATACTCATCAGAAGGCAGCAGTTCTTCATAGAGCGTCCCCCTGACCGGCAACCCCGAGATCTCGCGAAACTCTTCCAGGGAAATTGAAACTTCGTGGTCCCCTGGCAAGAAGGTGTTGGTGGGAAGATTCCATTAATTCAAGAAAGCCTTGACCCACCAGACATGGGGGGACTGATAGTGGAAGAGAGACGCGTACACCGCCTGATATAGCCCGACCCTCTGCAATCGCGCACGATGAGCAGACAGGATATAACGAGCCCAGAGAAGGTAACCCGTGGGTTGTCGAGAAGTAAGCCCTATTTTGTAAACCTGTCCCTAGGGCTGGGCTTCACCTTGGTAGATACGACGCCCTAAGATGTCTATAGCCGGCACAGGGTAGTTTGGAATCCCAGTTGTCGATAGCTCGAGCCGTTCCGCAGGAGTCCAGTTCAACATCTCCACAGCAAAAGCGGTCCGTGGACGCTCCATTGGCAAAAATGGGTAAGTAGGCTCTGTTGGTATCTCGCAAAGAAAGCTGAGGCGGCCCCGAATGATGTGCCCATACCAGGTCCCCCATAAAACCAAGTTGGTGCGATTAGGGTCATGAGCTCTAATCATCGCCTCCACCTCCTCATCAGACGGTGATTGAGGAAAGGCAGCCTCTGAGCGGGTGAAAGGGAAGTACGGAAGAGAAGCCATTGTTCCTGAAACAAATAAAAGGAAACTGTTAATGAAGCCCACACGTGTATATATACTTGTAAACATATATATATATATATAAAAGGGACAATGAAAGAAAACGATAAACAACTTATTTTATGAGACCATTGGTTACAAAACACAAGGGCCCCACAAAATCAAAATGGCGGCTAACTAGTGATGAGGCAGGGTAATCATTATGGGAATAAAAGGAAGATTCTCAATAAATAAACAGTGGATTTCAGACAACTCTAAACATTCCCCAAAAAAGAAAACCCACTGCAGAACTCTATGCAAAATCAAGAAGGATCTATCTGAAGAATTTTGTTTTGCAAAGGACATCTCAAGAAGTTCTCTGTGAAGAAATAAGTTCTTTAAAGGAATTAAATTCCCAGAAAATTGGCAGAGCTAAGCTCTTGGAAATGGAATTAAATTCCAGAGAGAAGACAAGTATCACCACCAATCCCTGAGATCAGAGAAGCCCAAACAAAAGGAGTTTATTATTTAAAGATTGGACATTATTTTAACTTGGAAAGATGGGTTCTTGTTAAAGGGAAAAACCCTTGGTGTGGATTTAAAATCCAAAGAAAATTTCTGCAAGAAGTTCTTCAGCCGTTCAAGATCATTACCTAAAAAAGGAAATATTTTGTTAACAGAGTTAAACTCTGGAAATTTTTGAAACAGAGAACTAAGCTCTGAGAGAGAGAGAATTAAATTCTCAAGGCAAGAACAAGCAAGGAAGAAGATGAAAAGTGGAGACGCTTCTGAAGAGACCCCTGCATTTATAGGATGTGATGGGAAACGGTCCATCGACCCACTTCCCTAGGAAGATCCAACAGCCACAAAAAATGACAGCGTTGCACTCACGTGCAAACACGTGAGAACAACGCTGTGGGGGCATTTGCTCCCTCATAAAATATTGGGAAAACCCCAATGAGGCATCACGTGCTCACACGTGACCAAGGGTCACGTACTGACACGTGATGGTTTCCTGAAGACTCTGTTATAATAGAATTGAATTCTGGTCAACAGGAGTAACGTGCCCACACGTGATAGGCCTTTAAACCCACTGAAAGGGATTAAAAGATATAATAAAATAGCAAGGAAAACCCCCAATGGGGCATCACGTGCTCACACGTGACCAAGGGTCATGTAATGATTTCTTAGTTATTTAAAAACAGAATTAAATTCTGGTTAAATACTTAATCAGGGGGGTCACGTGTCAACACGTGATGGGTTCTTAAGCTCTCTGAATTAATAGAATTAAATTCTATTTAAATGATCAAACAGTGGGATCACGTGCCAACACGTGATAGACTCTTAAGCCTTCTAAACTAATAGAATTAAATTCTAATTAGGAGGGAATTGAGAACCTTAACTGGAAAAAGATCTCTCTAAATCTTTCCAAACAAAAAAGATTGTGCTCTGTAAAGTGGAGCACCGTTGAATTAAAAATCCAATGGTGATTAAAAATCACCAATTTATAGAAAGATTCTATACAAGGAAAGATTTCCCTGAAATTCACCAAGAATAACAAACAGAATATCTTTTGGATTAAAAAATCCAATAGTGAATAAAATTCACTGAGTGATCTAAAAGATCATGTTGGTTAGGAAATCAATTAAAATCTTTCAATGAAAAATTGACTAAACAAATTGATTCTTTTCTTTCTCCTATAAATAGGACCAAGAAGAGAAGAGGAGGATCTTGGAATTTTTTTTAGAAAATACAACAACAGAGAGAGAGAAAAAAGGAGAATTTAATTCTCAAGAGATAAAAGAAGATTTCTTCAGAAGAGAAAAGAAACCCTAGGTGAGAAAGGGGAAAGACATCTAAGCTCCATAAAACAAAAGAGAATTTAATTCTTAAATTAAGAGTTTAACTCTTCTGAATAAGAACTTAGTTCTTCCTTTGGTTGAAGATCTGCAGAAGCGGGTCTCCCCACAAGTTGAGAATTTAATTCTCATCGGGGAGATTCTGCCATGCAGATCCAAAACTTAGAGGGAGAATTTAAATTTACAGGAATTTAATTCCCCCAAATTCATAGGAATTTAATTCCTCCCAATGAAACTAGGGTTTAAACCTACATAAGAATTTAATTCTTCCAAATTTATAGGAATTTAATTCCTCCAAATGAAACTAGGGTTTAACCCTACATAAGAATTTAATTCTTTCAAAACACATGGGAATTTAATTCCCCTAAAATGAAATTAGGGTTTAACCCTATAAAAGAATTTAATTCTTAAACAAGGGATTTAAAAATCTCCATGCACGTATAAAGATCATCACCCAACTTGGTCACGTGATAACACGTGACCCTCATCCTCAATGAGTAAAAAAGAATGAATAAGACTAGGTCACGTTCTCCCACGTGATCCTTAAACAGACTCCTTAAAATGAGAAAGAACAAGTCTGGAGGCAATACCTCACGTGCTCCCACGTGACCCCTCAAAATAAAGGGAACAAAGCCAAAGGCAGTACTGATTTGGGGGCCCTCACGTGTCCTCACGTGACCCCTAATAAACACTTTAATAATCAATGCATGGGTACCCATCACGTGCCCATACGTAATGGCCGTTAAGATTAAGTGTTTAACACTTCTGTGAATATTCTGAGAACAAATAACAGAGGCAAGGCCCAATCATCAGGGGCCTCACGTGACCCCACGTGAGCGTGTCAGTCTTAGTATTTAACACTACTTTAAGTGTTTTGTCTCTAGTGTTTAACACTATTTTAAACACTTCATTCTTTTAGTGCTTAACACTATTTTTTGTTGGAGATAGTGCCCTCAGAGTCAATTATTGGATCACAGGCACGTGATTGCAATGATTGAGGGGAGGACCTGTCCCAGTAGGATATTCATCACAGAATACTGCATTTTATACCGCCCATTCTTACGCTCGATTGTTTATAGGTAGGTGCTTTTAATCCGTGTTTGTTACATATTTACAGAATACAGGTTTCCAGTACAAATATTGCAATTCAAGACAAAATCTCCACAGTTACACCAAATACAGAACATCTGTTGACAACAGATAAAAGCCGGGTTCCGGTCATCCATATCCGTCCAGTGCTGCGTACCGGTTCCAGGGACAAGACATATGACAGCGGTCATTCGTGTCTCGGACAAGCACAGAGCACGAGAGGGGCTGCACAAGAATCAATGGGTGCACGGAGCTCGAGGGAGATAGAAGTCAAAAGTGAAAAAGATAATGCAATCTTGGACTAAGAATCTGAAGATATTCTGGAAGAAATTATCAGAAAATACATGTACCAGACAAAAGGGGACAGCAGACCAGGGCCGTACTGAAAATTCCATGCCCTAAACCCACTATAGTGCGGCGGATCCGCGGCCAATAGGGGGTATAGGCCGCGGATCCGCAGCCGTACTGGCGCCACAGCTGGTCATTTTTCATGGGTAGTTAGGTCTTTTCACATGGGTCCAGTTTGTTGCCCTCGATTTCATTTTCTCTGCCTATAAATACTCCAGAATTGAGCTAAGCCAAGGGTCATTCTTTTGTTCTTCTTTCTTTTTAGGATTTAGTCTTTTTCTTCTTCTTCTTCATTCTTTTTCCATGAAAATTGTAGTGAGAGCTTTTTGAGTGGGAGATCAATGAAGATGAGGGCTTTTTGTATCATTCTCTTGTATTTCTTCTTCCCCTTGAGATTCTTGCTTTCTCTTGATTATTCAACCTCTTCATTGAGCTTGAATGGTTAAGGGTTAGTTATTGATCTCAAGGGTCGTATTTTCTTATGGAATTAGCGCTTCATTTCACATGCGTTCTCTACCCTTCCCTTGATCTTACAACATCTTGATTGAGCTTGCAAGTTTAAGGGTTGGCTATTGATCACATGCTTGTTTTGAGTTCTAGTTTCTTGTTCTTTTTATCGCTTTTTATTACTCCCTTATTATTATCTTCTTTACTTTCTTGCAATTTAATTCATGCACTTAATTACTTATAATCTTTTTTTTTCTTTGTTCTTTTCTTTTTGTTCTCTCTTTTTGGTTCTCTTTTGTGAATGAATGTAATTATTATTGTTAAGAAGAAATACGGTATTATAAGTTAAGACTTTCTTTTCTCATTTCCTTTTCCCGTTATTTTCCATTGAACTCCGCCCAAACCATACGCAAGCGCTCCGTTAGGCACCCTACCCTAAAAAGGTAACGGTGATTCCTAACCGCGACCGGTTGCGTTCGGTTTGGCCGGAGGCGAAAGCAAGAGACAAGAACGGAAGGACAAGGGTAAATAAGCCGTATTCCACGAATACCGCGCTTAAATCCCCTAATCCACGTTGTTGCCGATTGCTCTAGCTTCAATTGGTCAAGACTCGGCTCAAAGGTTTTGAGTACGGATTTCTTTAGCTTACAATTTCGTATCTTTTTCTTAACAACTTTATACTTGCAAATAATACACATAGGATAGTCTCGAACAAACGCATACAAATTCTTTATTGACTCGTCTAAGACAAGAAAGGACATAACAACCATCTCCCTGTGGATCGACCCGTGCTCAACCGGCTAGCTGCATAGCGACACCGTCCTGATCGCGGTAAACTTTAGAACTTTGAACTTCCGACACGCCAAAAGCATGCGATCAAATGGCGCCGTTGCCGGGGAGACGGTAACGTATTTCTTTTCTTGTTATTCGGGTTAATATTCTTTTTGTATATATAAAAATATATATATATATATATATATAATTCTTTTTTGTTTTTTTTCATTTTTTGTGGGCAAGTGTGCAGATTTTTGCGTATTTGCAAACTGCGATTGTGGGAGAAAAGTGTGCATTCAAGGCAAAGGTGATTACGAAGTACAGTGCCAAAGATCCGGGTAGTTTGACCCGCGCAAGCGAACCTTTCAAGCTTACCGGATTTGATTCAACGGGGGTTTCCTAACCCAAAAACTTAACGGTACGTACTTTCCTAACACCTTCTTCTCAAATCCGACGCATCCAATATACTATTCTTTGCAGGATTCTTTGCAAGTTCGCTAGCAAACGCTAAAAATTGACTAACCCGTATTTGTTGCAGTGCCGCGCTTAAACTAAAAAAAAACAATTTTTTGATTCTTTATAGAATTTTTATTGAATTGCGCATTGCATCAATTAATACGGACTTAAGGGCAAGCGAACCCCACAACATACGGTAAAGGATTTCATCACCTTTTCCGTGGCCCACAAATCACGAACTTAAGCATAACGTTTACCCGCACAAATTTAAAAGAAACTAGACTTTAAGCCTTAAGGACTTCGCGCTCACTAGGAGAAGTTAACTGTGTTTAGAACCTTGCTTAACGGTATATTGTTTACGGGGTGTCTAGGAAAGTGTTAACGGCGAAACCGCCAAAAGAGAAAGGGTTATTTAATTAAGGAACTTCGCGAAAGCGTTGGAAAACCTCCCCTTATCTCTGCACTTACCTGGCCTCGTGATCAGTGTATCTTGAGCCTGTTTCTCGACACAGTTTTATTTCGACAATCAAGTTCTGGAGCAGGTCTAGTTGACCTAGGTTAACCCTAGAACGATTAGGTGTGTGGTATTTTTTTGTGTCGTGATTATTTGTGTCCATATTCTTTTTGTGTGTATACTTCATTCTTTTGTTAATATTTTAAAAAAAAATTAAAAAAAAATATCACATTCTTTTTTCCCTCCTTTTCTCTACATTTTTCTCACTCTCTTCATATCATGGGTACTCCACCTCGCAAAACTCTTGCCGAACTTTGGTACCCACAACCAGACATTACTTCCTACGGTTCTTGTTTTGGTCGAACTTCGAACGATCCATCCATGCCAAAAATTTCTTTGAAAGATCGGATAGACGCGTCTAGGACGAACAACTAGACCCCGCAATCCACTTCGTATCAACCGTTTCAAACATTCACACCTTCTTGCGTTGATACCCCTTTTGAAAATCCAATTGTAACCCCGAGACCTATGTCTATTGCTGAACGTATTGAACAATCTCGTAGCCGATCTTTCACTCCTTTCACCACTACAAATTCTTGGGATCAACAATTCCATTCACCTTCTTATCCCAATGTTGATCCCACTCCTGTCCAACCATTCAATTCCTACCAGTCCTACCCAACTTTTACACCTTCCCTAGACATTGCTTCTACACAGCCTTTTGGGAGTTTTCAGTATCCAAACAACTTTGAATCTTTTACTGAAACCCCTTCACAACCTATGTCTAGTCTTGAGCGAACGTTGGAAGACTTTAGGGTAGCGTCAAGCCAACAAATGATGGATTTGAATGCGTCCATGGCCGCCCTCATACAACCTAGTGATCCGGTAGCTAGTTTTCAACTAGCTCCAAATTTTTCAATGTATGATGAGGCGGCAGGACAGGCTGTGAATTTGAGTGGAGAGAGTGAGATGTACCCCCTTCCAAATCAAACCTACCCGTCCCAAATTGAATCCCACAACTCCTGTTTTGAAAGTCTATCGAGTATCCCACATGATTTATCAATTGAAGATAGAATGATGAATGAGTTGTGCGACTTCGTAGTGATTGATTTGCCCGATTATGAAGGGTCCCCTCCAAGTGAAACCATACCTAATCCTTTTGACCTCTACACCTATATCTTAGAACCAGAATCGATTAATATCCATGCTTTTGATGAGGTGTCAGAGAATTTTGATTTTCACTTGATTGAGGATATTGACGCTGGGGATATTTTGGATGATGAACCCGTAGATTTGGCTGAGTTTGTCTCTTCAAATCATCATCCCGAGTCATTAAATGTTTTTCCCGAACCCCATATGCGTCTGGACTTTGAAGAGAAGAGCATGGATGTGCTAAATTTTGAGGAGAATATTGAGGATAGTTTTGAGGATGAACCAGTTTTGCTTGATGAGTCGGATTTTCCAATTCATCATGTTCCTTCCACTGACTGTGTACACCCTCCTGAACCTTTAACCGATACCCTTCCTCAACCACTTCCCTCCATCCTTTCCATCGTTCCGACCTTGCAAGAACCCGTCTCACTTTCATTTACTGTGTCTGGTTTACCAAGTTCGGCGTACCCATGGTTTCTCACGAATCTTGAGGGATTTGACCCCATTTCTCGACGGGTAAATATATTAGCACAATCGCTTTTTACACATCGCTCATCACAAATTGTGCTAATCTATTTACTCCATTTGCACCCTCAAGTTCGTATTCCACTTCTTTTTCCCTTCCGCCATTCTTCTTCCTCTCATATACCGAGACCATATCCCGCTTCTCTCCGCATATGGTCTCGCGTATTCTCCATCTCTTTTCTCTACGCCTTCTTCCACCAACCGGTACATTATAGCGATAAAATCTTTGAATGGTTGGTGTTAACTTTTGGCCTGTGTAAGGCCTTGTATAGCTTGATACTGTTCTCTTTCCCCCCTAATCCTGAATTTCAACGCTTAACAGTGGAAACACTGTTTTACTCAAGTTTGGGGGGGACACCTTTTTTGTATATATTTTTTGTTTTCTTTTTTGTTTTATATATAATTTGTTTTTTAGGGAGCGCCGGCAATTTTGACCCTCTTGGTATAGCCTGACAGTGAGGGCACTGTCAAGTTTAAGTTTGGGGGTGTGCTCGGTAAGCTTTCTTCCTTCGCATTCATTTGTATATTTTGCATTTGCATACCTTATTAAAAACCCACAAAAATCGAAAATTTTTCCAAAAATATAAAAACTTTGTCGTCAAGTTAGCTAATAGGGTAACTTAGATCTTTATTCCGAAAGTTTAGTTGATATGATAGAAATAACTAAATTCTAGGCTTAGGAATTGAAAACCCTAAAAATAACCCTCATTCTGTTTAAACTTGGTAAGTATACGTCCTTATAGTTTTTTTTGAGAAATAGGTAATCTTGAGTTCAGTTCTTTAGTTAAGTCAAGATGAAGGGAAAGTATTGATGCTCTACTGAAGGATAAGTCTGAAAAATAATTTCTTTTCTTGAGTTCAAATTTAGAAAGTATATATCCTACAAACTGCACTTACACGCACCTTGAAACTTGGGATAGTAGAGGATACCTAGAAATACTCTTGCCTGAAAGCCTAGTATGAAAGAAAAAACGGTATTTAAAGCTAAACACCAAAAGAGCATATTGAAAAATATATCCGGTCTTGAAAAAAGAAAAAAAGAAAAAGAAAAAAAATAGAATAAAATCAAGACCTGGAGACTGCTATTTACGCTTTAAAGTTCACACATTCAGTAATCGGTCGTTAGTGCCTCAAGAAGTATTAATAGTCGCATGAAAGGTGTGTGAGCAAATCCGTCCATCCTTAATGAAAAGAAGTAGTATTAGGTATTAGGGCAAGGGTATTATAGCTTGAATTGAATTCTTGAGTGTAGGGGTGCAAATATACACACACGTAGGGGTATACAATCGATGTTTGAATAAAAGATAGAAATAAAGAATAAGACTTGTGTTTTCTGTAAAGTTGATAAAAATCCCTAATTTGAGGCCGCACTTTAGAAGGAAAACTCAGGGGAACCAACATCTTTCTAAACTTTTTTGGAATGTATATGATCTAAGAATAAATAGATTAGAGGTGTGAAGCATAAAGGTTGGATATTTCTAACTTAGGATGATAGAATTTCTAACTTAAATACTAAACTGTAGGAGTAGAATCGACGTTAACTTATGACACTAGCTTGACGGGATTTTGTGGGTGTAATCCGCTGAAAACCCTCAGGAGACAACACTCCTCCTACTAGGGACACCTAGAGGTTTAACGGCTTGTTGCACGCGCTCAGTGCAATCGCGTTCCCTGCGAAAGTGCGGTTAGGATTTTATTTTTTGTGAATAATTGGTTTTGCTCGGGACGAGCAAAAGTTAAGTTTGGGGGTATTTATTCATCACAGAATACTGCATT
Source organism: Agapanthus africanus (assembly GCA_030015575.1). Classification (NCBI taxonomy): domain Eukaryota; kingdom Viridiplantae; phylum Streptophyta; class Magnoliopsida; order Asparagales; family Amaryllidaceae; genus Agapanthus; species Agapanthus africanus. The sequence continues at coordinate 131,069,264 of CM057341.1, forward strand.
TTATACCGCCCATTCTTACGCTCGGTTGTTTATAGGTAGGTGCTTTTAATCCGTGTTTGTTACATATTTACAGAATACAGGTTTCCAGTACAAATATTGCAATTCAAGACAAAATCTCCACAGTTACACCAAATACAGAACATCTGTTGACAACAGAAAAAAGCCGGGTTCCGGTCATCCATATCCGTCCAGTGCTGCGTACCGGTTCCAGGGACAAGACATATGACAGCGGTCATTCGTGTCTCGGACAAGCACAGAGCACGAGAGGGGCAGCACAAGAATCAATGGGTGCACGGAGCTCGAGGGAGATAGAAGTCAAAAGTGAAAAAGATAATGCAATCTTGGACTAAGAATCTGAAGATATTCTGGAAGAAATTATCAGAAAATACATGTACCAGACAAAAGGGGACAGCAGACCAGGGCCGTACTGAAAATTCCATGCCCTAAACCCACTATAGTGCGGCGGATCCGCGGCCAATAGGGGGTATAGGCCGCGGATCCGCGGCCGTACTGGCGCCACAGCTGGTCATTTTTCATGGGTAGTTAGGTCTTTTCACATGGGTCCAGTTTGTTGCCCTCGATTTCATTTTCTCTGCCTATAAATACTCCAGAATTGAGCTAAGCCAAGGGTCATTCTTTTGTTCTTCTTTCTTTTTAGGATTTAGTCTTTTTCTTCTTCTTCTTCATTCTTTTTCCATGAAAATTGTAGTGAGAGCTTTTTGAGTGGGAGATCAATGAAGATGAGGGCTTTTTGTATCATTCTCTTGTGTTTCTTCTTCCCCTTGAGATTCTTGCTTTCTCTTGATCATTCAACCTCTTCATTGAGCTTGAATGGTTAAGGGTTAGTTATTGATCTCAAGGGTCGTATTTTCTTATGGAATTAGCGCTTCATTTCACATGCGTTCTCTACCCTTCCCTTGATCTTGCAACCTCTTGATTGAGCTTGTAAGTTTAAGGGTTGGCTATTGATCACATGCTTGTTTTGAGTTCTAGTTTCTTGTTCTTTTTATCGCTTTTTATTACTCGCTTATTATTATCTTGCTTTACTTTCTTGCAATTTAATTCATGCACTTAATTACTTGTAATCTTTTCTTTTCTTTGTTCTTTTCTTTTTGTTCTCTCTTTTTGGTTCTCTTTTGTGAATGAATGTAATTATTATTGTTAAGAAGAAATACGGTATTATAAGTTAAGACTTTCTTTTCTCATTTCCTTTTCCCGTTATTTTCCATTGAACTCCGCCCAAACCATACGCAAGCGCTCCGTTAGGCACCCTACCCTAACAAGGTAACGGTGATTCCTAACCGCGACCGGTTGCGTTCGGTTTGGCCGGAGGCGAAAGCAAGAGACAAGAATGGAAGGACAAGGGTAAATAAGCCGTATTCCACGAATACCGCGCTTAAATCCCCTAATCCACGTTGTTGCCGATTGCTCTAGCTTCAATTGGTCAAGACTCGGCTCAAAGGTTTTGAGTACGGATTTCTTTAGCTTACAATTTTGTATCTTTTTCTTAACAACTTTATACTTGCAAATAATACACATAGGATAGTCTCGAACAAACGCATACAAATTCTTTATTGACTCGTCTAAGACAAGAAAGGACATAACAACCATCTCCCTGTGAATCGACCCGTGCTCAACCGGCTAGCTGCATAGCGACACCGTCCTGATCGCGGTAAACTTTAGAACTTTGAACTTCCGACATGCCAAAAGCGTGCGATCATAGGACAGTCTTACTCAAGATGATAGTATGCTATATGGTTTATCTTTATCATCGTGTACTGCTTTAGGTGACCTTATGAGTCACTATTACACGTTGATAGAGCCCCTAGGATTCTTGCTTGACTACCAGCAGTATGAGGGCGATCATATAAGTGAGAGCTGGAGTCTATAAGCACATCCTTAAAAGGTCCCTAGTCGTGGGAGTTTCGAGACAGGGCATCGATTCTCCAGAGTAGACTAGTGTATACAGTCGAGACCCCGACGAGGGGCGGTGGCCGGTCTCACAAGCCACTGGTGTTAGTTGGTTCACCTAAGATGTATACAGGTGCTCATTAGGTTATGAGTACACCGGACAGGACTCGCCGGGAACCTGCTAGTTGGGATTATACCAGACGTCAGATAGCAGTTCCCTGGTGACATGTGTACAGGTTAGTTCATCGACCTGAGATCGTCATTTGTCTCGTGTGAGTTCCCACTGTGCTTTGATTACTACCCTACCACGGCTCAAAGGAGCCGTGCAAACAGGTTTTAGTTGGGTACAGTCCCGAGCCACATGGAGGCAGTGAGCGGATCTTCAGGGGTTCGTCTCTCCCGGTATTGGGGGTGAGGTCGCGCTGTGTCTAGGAGAGCCATTACACAAAGCCCTCGGCCGAGGCAGGAGATTTACTGGTATGTATTCCAGTAGTATCTCAGGGTGTTCTGGGCTACACTCCGACACGACTTGTACCGCTTTTGGGGGTCTGACTTTTACCAACCCCCTAGGCCCGCCATGCGATGCTCATAGACGAACGGACCGGACTGTACGGATATTGTCACTGACAGGCTCAGTAGGGTGTCAGGATGAGTTCGCTCATCGATGTCCCTTTTGGTCAGTATCTGGTAGCCCGTTACATATTGGCTTATACCTCTGACGTGCTAGTGGTTAAATCCACAACCAAGGTATTGACGAGTCTTTAGAGTCCACCACACTCACTTACTTAGGTTTCGGGCGAAACGATGTAGAGGCCGTATAGAGATATGGCAGGGTTCGATTAGATACGTGCGGTATTGCGCGGATCGTAATCGGACGGTTTTTACTAGCCGGCTTTGGCTTAAGCCGGATCCTAGTATTAGATAGTGTAGTTTTGTCTCTTTGCATTTGTGTTCAGTGGGAATACAAATGCGGGCATGTATTTGCAGTAGTGGGGTTTTCCTATAATTTATTACGGGATCGGTTTTCTGAAGTTGCCAGTTTGCATTCCGTTCCGGCCGGTTTTCTTTTGTTCTTTCTCGGCCGGACTTTATGATGGAGGGTGTTAATTGCAAGTTTGCAATTAACATTAAGTGGAGGGCTTTCTTGCATATGTGTGGCTCCATGATTGTTTAGTCATCATGAGATGCTTTTTGAGTCCATTCCTTTGCTTTTCATGTGATGGTTTTGGATGTGATGAGAATTGAAATGTGGTGACTATTTTTCTTGCATTATCTTCACACATTTCTTACTTGGTTAAAAAATCCATTATCTCCACCATTTCTTGGAGGGGGGCCGGCCACTTGAGAGAGGAAGAGAGGGATCAATTTTTTGGTGGCAAAAATCTTCATCTCTTTTTATTCCATTCATCATAAAATGAGAGTTTCATTTTCAAAGCTCATTCCTTTTCTCACCTCCACATCCATGGCAACTTCTAACCCCAAAGAGACAAGTTTCTACACTATTCTATAGCAAGTCTTGGACGCGTCGGCTATCCAACTTCGCGCCCGAGTTGCCTCGGTCAAGAGGTGGGAGCCCGTAAAAGATTCCGGCTACGTGGTGCCCTTTCCGACGAAACGACGATGGACAGAGATTCCGCGGGAGATCGGAGTGGAGATGAAGACCGAAGGACACGGATCGCTTGGTATAACTTCTCTACTCTTTTCTATTTTGCTAGTTAGCTAGGTTAATGGCCCGATCCGGGTAAAAAGTCCGCGGTGGTGCCGGTTTGCAAAGTTCGCAAAGTTTTTGTTTCCGCGTTTCCGGCGTCGGATCGACGGCCGGGGCGCCCCCGCGGGCTTACATTTTTTAAATACATCACGTGGGAACACGTGATCGCCAAATATGTGCTAGTGTTTAACACTATATTCAAACTGGTCTTAGCCTAAATTGGCTAAGTCTTCCAGAGGCAAGACTCCCCTCCAACTGAGCCTCAAAATTGACCAGTTCATATGATATGCAAAGTCAAGTCCAGAACCATGATGAATGGTTAGTGCCCGGTAAAAGACAAAATGTTGTCAGAGCCCCAAACCCCTATTTAGCATTGCTAAATAATGGGAGGCTGAACCCAGACAAATGTTCAACAGTCTAAACAAAGGTCCAACATTTCAAACCTAATTGGACTTAGCCCAAGTTGTCCATAAATCCTCAATTCAGATTTAACTGAGCCCATGTGCTCATAATCCAATTAATTGATCTTAGTCCCAAATTGGACTACAGATTTCCCAATCAAACTTTGGTTCAAGGGTACATCTTTTCACTCCTTTGATATTTGTCGTTGTAATCCTTCAACGTCTTCAAAGAGGTGACGAGTCCCGACAACCATACATTTCATAGACTATGACGTTTTTAAACTGGACTGTGGGGTCCTTAAACCCTTGGACTATGATGTCCTTAACCTCGGACTGTGGGGTCCTTAAACCCATGGACTATGATGTCCTTAACCTTGGACCAAGATGTCCTTAAATTAATAATGGACTGTAATGTCCTTAAACTAATCGACCGCAATATCCCTAAACTAAACAATAGAGCCCAAATGCTCTTTTGTTGGATCTAAATGATCCCGTTAAGTTGATCTAGTCTGAAATTAGACTAACGTATCCTTAACATACGTTTAAGTTCATCTTAGTCTCAAATGAGACTAACGTATCCTTAAACCCAACCCCCAAACCCAAATCTAAGAAAATACGGATTTGGACTAATCCACGCCTTACGGGCGACAACATAAATTAGTCTCCGTATACAATCCATGGGCAACCAAAAACAAAACAAACACCCACGACACGAAGTGGCCATCTGGAGAAGGAGAAAGTGGTTACCGCGATGCGGTAGCGTAATTAACTGCAGGGGCTTGCGCCTGCAGGGAAGAGCGTTCCCACAATCAAAAACCCCTCAACAAGGGGGAATCTGACGAAGTATGCTACATCGGCCGCATCCGTTTAAGCCTTCGATATACGGTGTCATAAATCAGCTTGGCATCTTCGGAGAGGTGGACGGATAGCACCAATTAGCATCTACCCCCAAATTCAGGCAAGACGGACCTACGCGGTCGCGTCTCCGTGTTTCGGAGGGGAACACTTTGCTGTCGATTTTCAAAACTGCTCAAAAAATTATTTCAGTGGCCTTAAAAATACATGCAGGCATTTATAAGAACACAGAAAAAAATCGAGTTCGTAGTTCCTCAAGACCACCGCGGAACCGCGGCAAAACAGTGTGTTTGGCCGCGGTTCCGCGACCGAGTCAAGGCCGACTCGCTCCAATTTTCTTCTGTGGGTCTTATTTGTGGAATTGTGATTTTTTGGCATATGTAGTTTCTACCCAGATTTATTTGTGTACTGGTTTGTGCATTGGGTAGACACGGATTTGTTTATCAATCGAAATTCTAAAGTTCTTGGCTAATCATGATTATGTGTTTGTATATATGACGCTAAACGTCTGCTAATCGCTATATGTCGATTATTGGGGGTTGCATATATTTGTATTGTGATGGTTTGTGTATTTGAAGTATTGGATCGTCATGGATGAATAGTTGGGGATGTGAGAAGAGTGTTTTCTTTTCTTTCATTCATGTAAATTTGTAATTGATGTAATATTATTTTGTGGGGCATATCCGGATTGAGGTTTTAGCCACCGTTGTATTATTTCATTTACTTTTTCTTACACCTAGGATAGACCCAAGGTGGGGTGCACAAACTACCGGGTTCTTGAAGTTCCGAGTGGCCTACTCATTTTATTGAGGGAGATTGCTTCACTTCGGGAATTTGGCGGGTAGTTTGCCCCGCCCGTATGGGTCTGGGGTGGGGTTTAGCTATTCATCACGACCGTGGAATCCGTCTTTCGTTATAGGCTAAAAAGAAACACGGAAATCCTAGTATATCCAATATATTCATCTGTGCTATGATCTGGAATGCCTATTATTGCGTGAGACAAATGGATATATATATATATATATTGTATATAATAAATGTTACTTATGTTTTGCACCCGCGCTAGTCCAGCCCCCGCTCTACCGTTAGTTAAGTAACCTAACGGTGCATGACGGGCCCCGTGGCGAATGCGGATGGTATAAGCGTACGTTGTATTTTCGTTTCTTTTCTGCAATGATAGGGTTAAATGATGGGACCGCATTAATATTGATTAATGCAAAGAAAATAAACTAAAGTTTAAATTGTTGGAACAATTTCAAAACCACTCAGTTTTCTTGAAAAGCAACTCTTAAATGCGGAGCCTAAACCACTCCTTTTAAAAAAAGCTATCATGGTTCCTTCGACTAAATCAATTTCATTACGTTCACGGTTTCGCTAAAACCAGCCGTAGCCCTCCATTATTTCAGATGGGTATTCAGAAGTATTCAAGCTATGTATTTTGACCTTCACCAAGGCATAGTGATTGGTAGCTGCTGGGTATTCATCTGTAGCATAGATAGATGCGTTGATTTGGAATAGTCATACAGCTATTTTGGCCTTCGTCAAGGGTTTGTACGGATGGGTTCAAATTAACCTGGACAATGACGGGTAGAACTTGACTTGCGACTTATGATATGTTGGCCTTCGTCAAGATCATAAGAGCTTAGGGCAAAAATCCATATCGGAAGTTTCTAAGGAAAATGAAACTTGTTAGTGTTGCATACTATTTGGAGTGTGATGATTTTGGTAGGATTCCTTCAAATTTGTCACATGATGATATTTGGATCCCGATCCTACTGTGAGTATCCGCTACTCCTCAGGAGATTTTTCACTAAAACAATCAATGGTATAAACCAAGTAGGTGCCTAGAACGGTGTTAGCGGGGTTACGCCTCCAGGGAAAAGAGGTTATGTAATTAAGGAATTTCGCGAAAGCATTGGAAAACCTTCCTCGAAATACCAACACTAGCCTGGCCGAAAGGTTAAGCAAGAATTGTAGGGTGAGATTAATCCTCACTAATTCTTCTTTTATGGTTTGAAGGAGGATCCGAGAAACAGTGGGAGCCATCCTGTTTAGATAAACTAAAAACCAATCTAAACTTGCAAGAGCATCATGCTGAGTGTTTCTCCTCTCTCTCTTGACTGCAGCGGCGAAAATGACTGGGCTTAAGTTACTTCTAGATAAAAACAAATTGACTGGGCCAAACTATAAAGATTGGCTAAGGAATGTCCAGATGGCCATTACCTATGACAAGCTGGGCTACCTCCTTACTACCAAAACCCACGCCGTCCCAGGTCCAGATTCCACCATCGTAGATGTTAAAATCCGTAAGACATGGGAAATGGATAGTGCGAGAGCTAAGTGCCTCGTGTTGGCCTCAATGGATAATGAACACCAGAGGCGGCACGAGAAGATGGACTTAGCTTCCATATTTCTCCATACCAAAAATTTATATGGAGGGCAATCATGTATCGCAAGATATGAGACCTCGAAGAAATTGTTTCAGGCGAGACTGGCTATCGGGTCCTCTGGAGGGGACTACGTCCTTAAGATGATCGGCTTGATTGAAGAGCTCGCAGACCTTGGGACCACGTTGGAGAACGAGTTATATACTGAATTGATTCTACAGTCCCTCCTTTCTACCTACGCCCAGTTTATCTTGAATTTCAACATTCAAGGGAAGGAAGTTTCACTTCCAGAACTCCTCAACATGTTAAGGAGCGCTGAGGGCATCCTGCAGAAATCTAGGGAGACACTCGCTCTGCTTATTGGGGAATCTTCCTCTTCTAGATCCAAGGCGAAATCCAAGGGGAAGAAGAAGAAGGCCTCCACCAAGCCGAAAGGCGGTGTCAGTAAGGTAGAGGGAAAATGCAGGGCAAAAGTTTCGGGGCCGACAGTAAAGAAGGAGGAATGTTTCTATTGTCACAGGAAAGGCCATTGGAAGAAGGACTGCAGGGCTTGGAAAGCCAGTAACCAGGATTCGAAACACGTTGTGGCTTCGGTTTCAGGTGTGTTTATGATTGAAAAATGTCTGTCAATTAACTCTACTTCCTGGGTACTAGATACAGGATTAGGATCTCATATCTGTAATTCATTGCAGGTTCTAAGAAACCGTAGAGTTATCAAGGCGGGTGATATGACTCTCAGGGTTGCTAACGGAATGAGCGTGGACGTTGTATCTGTAGGGGAATATCACCTAAGATTAACAAGTGGGCAGATTTTGATTTTGCGTTACTGTTTGTGTATACCTAGTCTGGCTTGTAATATCATTTCTGTATCTTTACTATCTAAAGAAGGTTATGATTTTACATTTGTAAGCAATTTCGTCCACATCCACCTTAATCATGGTTTGATTGGGTCAGGTACACTAGTTAACGGTATATACGTATTATATCAAGCTCAGGTTTTCAACGTCCAGAACACGCTATAAAGAAAGTCTTCAGAATTAAATCAGGCTTTCTTATGGTATTGTAGACTGGGTCACATCAATGAAACACGGTTGACGAAGTTACATAAAGAGAGATATTTGGATCCGTTCAAATATCAGTCTTATGTAACTTGTCAATCATGTCTCAAAGGAAAGATGACAAAGACTTTGTTCACTAGATACGGGGTAAGAGCGAGCGAGCTCTTGGGACTCATACACTGCGACGTATGTGGTCCAATGTCTACACATGCAAGAAGTGGTTATTCCTACTTCATTACTTTTACGGATGATTTATCAAGGTATGGACATGTATTCTTGATGAAATATAAATCCGAGACCTTTGAGAAATTCCAGGAATATAAGAATGAAGTGGAAAAACAAACAGGCAAAAGTATCAAGATACTTAGATCTGATCGAGGAAGTGAATACTTAAGTGCTAAGTTCCTGGATTACTTAAAAGAGAATGGAATTCTCTCTCAGCTTACTCCTCCATACACACCTCAACACAACGGTGTATCGGAAAGGCGGAACCGAACCTTATTGGATATGGTACAATCCATGATGAGTGACGCTGAGTTACCGCGATCCTTCTGGGGTTATGCACTAGAATCAGCTGCATATCATTTGAACAAGGTTCCTACTAAGTCAGTGCCTACCACACCATATCAGATGTGGAGTAGGAAGAAACCCTATCATCAGTATCTAAAGATATGGGGATGTCCAGCTTTTGTAAAAAGGCAGCATGCGGACAAGCTCGAGGCACGCTATGTACTGTGTAAGTTTGTGGGATACCTAAAGAACTCCAGGGGGTTTCTTTTCTATTACGTGGAGGAACAAAAGGTCTTTGTTTCTCGGCATGCCCACATTTTGGAAACTCAATTTCTTGAAAAAAAAATATGTGGGAGCGCAATAGAACTGAAAGAAATTCCAGAACCACAAGCTATTACTGAAAGCATGGTGGAACCAGAAGTTTCGAAAGAACTGGACATCTCCGCGCCACTCCGCAGGACTAGTAGGCGGTCTCATCCGCCCGAGAGATACTGCAGTTTTCTCATAGACGGGGATAGAGAGGATTGCATCATCGACGATGATGAGCCAACTAGTTTCCAGCAAGCTATTCAGAGCAAAGACTCGGTAAAATGGCTGGATGCAATGCGGACCGAAATGGAGTCTATGTACACCAACAAAGTATGGATTTTGTACATTGCTCCGAAAGGGGTAAAACCCGTAGGCTGCAAATGGATCTTCAGAAAGAAGATTGGTGTAGATGGACAGGTTGAAACCTATAAGTCTAGACTTGTTGCAAAAGGTTTACATCAAAGACCTGGTTTGGACTATGATGAAACCTTTTCTCCATTGGCTATGCTCAAATCCATTCGAATCCTTCTTGCCATTGATGCCTTCCATGATTATGAAATTTGGCAGATGGACGTAAAGACCGCTTTTCTGAATGGAAATTTGGAAGAATGCGTTTATATGGATCAGACGGAGGGTTTCATAGAGAGTGGGAGCAGCTGAAGAGTGTGCAAGTTGCTTAAGTCCATTTATGGATTAAAACAGACATCGCGGAGTTGGAACATCTGTTATGATGAACGGACAAAGAATTCGACTTTATCAAAAATCCAGATGAACCATGCATTTATAGTAAGATTGTAGCGAGAACTGTGGTATTTCTCGTCTTGTACGTGGATGACATTCTCCTAATAGGAAATGATATTCCTATGCTACAATCAGTCAAAGGATTCTTGTCACAAAGGTTCTCCATGAAAGACATGGGTGATGCCTCCTACATTCTGGGGATCCAGATCTATTGTGATAGATCTAAGAGAATATTGGGACTTTCACAGTTCAGGTACATCAACACCATACTGAAAAAATTTAGTATGGAAGATTCAAAGCGATGTAATCTACCGGCCTGTCACGGAATCACCCTCTCCAAAGAGATGTCTCCCAAGACTGATTTGGAAAGGGATCGCATGACTATTATACCCTACGCTTCTGCGGTAGGCTCTATAATGTATGCGATGTTGTGTACCAGACCAGTTGTAGCTTACGCACTGAGCGTTGTAAGCAGGTATCGGTCAAATCCAGGGAAGAAGCACTGGATAGAAGTTAAGAACATTCTCAAGTACCTGAGAAGGACTAAGGAGATGTTCTTGGTGTACTGCAGTAAAGACCTCCAGATCGAGACCTTCGCTGACTGCAGCTTTCAGAGTGACAAGGATGACTCCAGGTCCATGTCGGGTTATGTCTTTACCCTCAATGGAGGGGCGGTCTGTTGGAAGAGCTCCAAACAGGACACCGTTGTTAACTCGACGATGGAAGCGGAGTACATCGCTGCATGTGACGCCGTGAAAGAAGCCGTTTGGATGAGGAAGTTCGTGACAGAACTTCAGGTGGTTCCGACCATTATGGATCCAATACCGCTGTATTGTGATAAAACGGCGTTATAGCTTTAGCAAAGGAACCAAGGTCCCATCAGAAGTCCAGACACATCTTGAGGCGGTTCCACCTGATCAGGGAGATCGTTGATCGCCGGGAGATCGAGGTGCAGAGAGTAGAGACAGAGAACAACACCGCAGATCCATTCACAAAGGCCATCCCTCATACATAGTTCGAGAGGCTAATCGAGATGATAGGTCTGCGATATGCCAATACATGGCCTTAGTGCAAATGGGAGATTGTTAGTGGTATATGCCCTAGAGGCCATTATTGTATCATAATGAATTGAATATTACATATTGGAAGTTTGGGATATTCACAGTTATAATAACAGTCTTGCTCAAAATGGTAGTATGCTATTTGATTTGATTCTACCTTAATATATGCATGTGTTTCTTTTAGCATATCGCTTATACATATTGGTAGAGCCCTTAGGATCTTTGCTTGACTACCAGCGTTGTGATGGCAGTCACACTAGTGGGGGCTAGGTAGTCTATAAGCACATCCTTATACAGGTCCCTAGTCATAGGATTATCGAGACGGGGTATCGATACTCCAGAGTAGACTAGTGTATGAGCTTCTCATCCCAGCAGGGGAGATGGTCTGTCCCACAGCCATCGGTATGTCATACCGGAGATAGTATACAAGTGCTTATTGGGTTATGAGTTACACTGGATGGACTCACGAGGGAACTGCTGGTTGGTATTATACCTATCGTCAGTTAGCAGTTCCCAGGTGATATGTGTACAGCTTAGTCCGTTGACTTGACATCACTATTCATCTCAAGTGTGTTCCCAGTGTACTTAGATCACTACCCTACCACGGTTCAAATGAGTCGTGCAAACAGGTAGTGGTTGGGTGCAGTCCCGAAGCACTGGGAGGCAGTAGTGGTTAGATAGGATCCGTCTCTCCCGGTATTGGGGGTTGATATCGCGCTGTGTTCGGAAAGCCATTACATAAAGTCCCTGGCCAGGGCAAGCAAGATTTACTGGTAGGTACTCCAGTAGTTTCTCAGGGTGTTTTGGGCTCTACCCGGCACGACTTATTGTGCTATTAGGGGTCTGACGGTTACCACCCCTTAGGCCCGATATGCGAGTATATTAGACGAACAGACCGGACTGTATGGATATTGTCACAGATAGGTTCAGTAGGAGTTCGGATGAGTTTGTTCATCGGCCTTCATATCGACAGATACCTGGGTAGCTATTACGTGCAGCTAGTACCGCTGACGGATGTTACCCCAATCAGAGCAAGGCTCTGTTTGAATTTCAAAATATTCAAATTTTGAAGCAACGCTTCAAATCCCGTGCGCTGCGCGCAACGCGCCACGTGTCAAAAGTTGATACGACAGCGCAACGCCCAAGACGGTGCGTCCAATCAGAGCAGGGCTCTTTTAAAAACTAAAAGTAAAAGAAACAACTTTCAGTTGCGCAAGCGCTGCGCTGCGCGACACGTGTCTGCGCAGTTGCGCAAGCACAGCTGCGCAAGCACAGCTGCGCAAGCGCTGTGCTGCGCGACACGTGTCTGCGCAGTTGTGCAAGCACAGCTGCGCAAGCGCTGCGCTGCGCGACACGTGTCACGCGCTGGGGGAGTTGCGCAAAACAGAATAAATCTTTTCTGTTCTTGTTAAAATAAGAAGATTTTCTTCTGTAAAGCAGGGGCCTTTGGATCAAAGATCCAACGATGGGGAAAATTCCCCAAATCACTCAGAGAAAGATTCTTTTAACAAATCTAACTAATTTATGGGCACTATAAAAAGGACCCCAGACCTCATTTAAAAGAAAAGAACATTTTTTTTATAAAAAAAAAGAAGAGAAAAAGAGGACTCTGAAGAACTCCTAAAAAAAAAAGGTAAAAGCCTTTGAAAGAAGAGAAATTTCTCTTATAAACAGATCAGTGATCTAAGAACAAGATCATGGATCTTCAATAAATAAATAAACAAATAAAATAAAAATAAAAATAGTGCCTTGCACTTGTTATGAACCTTTGGTTCTCTGAAACAAGAAAAAACTTGTTTAGATCAAGGGATCAAAAAGTGCTTTACACTTCTGTTTTGAATCTAAAAAGATTCTTAGTGCTTTGCACAAATGCAGTGCATTACTTAAAGGGCCAGGCCCAAGTTAAAAAGGCCTAACAGGTCTAATAAAATGCAATGCATTATTTTTTTTAAAAAGGGGCAGAGCCCAAACTAAAATAGATGCCCTGCATCATAAATAAAGGGACAGAGCCCAAATCAAAAGCCTAGCAGGCCAGAATAGAATGCAGTGCATTATTAAATATGGGCAAAGCCCTAGCACAGGCCTAATGGGCCAAAGATCAAGAAAAATGTTGAATATTCTCAACTGGACTTAACCCAATTTTGGCCGTAAGTCCTTAAATTAAATTGACTGAGCAAGATTGCTCTCTTAAATCAATTTACTACCGGTTCGAAGGTACATCTCCGAACTCCTCTGACATCTATCGTTGTAATCCTTCAACGACGTCAGAGAGGCGACGGGTCCCAATGACCACACATGAATATGGACTGCGGGGTCCTTAAACTCGTGGACCGAAACGTCCTTAAACTAATATCGGACCGAAACGTCCCTAAACTAATGTTGGACTGAAACGTCCTTAAACTAATATCAGACCGAAACGTCCTTAAACTAACATCGGACCGAAACGTCCCTAAACTAATGTGGGACCGAAACGTCCCTAAACTAATATCGGACCGAAACGTCCCTAAACTAATATCGGACCACCACGTCCCTAAACTGGCGATGGACCACCACGTCCCTAAACTGGAAAATGGACCACTACGTCCCTAAACTGGAACAATAGAGCCTCCAAATGCTCTTTTGCCGGATCTAAACGGTCCCGTATCCTTAGATATTCAAATGAATGATAAAACTCCAAATCAACTTCGGCTCAAGGGTACATCTCTGAACTCCTCTGACACCTGTCGTTGTAATCCTTCAACGACGTCAGAGAGGTGACGAGTCCTGACGGCCATATTAATCACTACGTTAAGTTGATCTTAGTCTTAAACAGGACTAACGTATCCTTAACGAACGTTTAAGTTGATCTTAGCCGCAACGCGACTAATGCATCCTTAAACTAAAAACACCAAACCCAAATCTAAGTAAATACGGATTTGGACTAATCCACGTCCTACGGGCGACGGCATTACTCAGTCTCCGTATACAATCCATGGGCAACCACAAACAAAATAAACACACACGACACGAAGTGAAATTCTGGAGAAGGAGAAAGTTGTTACCGCGATGCGGTAGCGTAATTAACTGCAGGGGCTTGCGCCTGCAGGGAAGAGCGTCCCCACAATCAAAAAACCCTCACCCTGAGGGGGAATCTGACGAAGTCTGCTACATCGGCCGCATCCGTCTAAACCTCCGATACACGGTGCCATAAATCAACTTGGCATCTTCGGAGAGGTAGACGGATAAAACCACATAGCATCTGCCCCGAATCTCAGGCAAGACGCAAAGTCTAGGCCGCCATTCGGAGGGGAACAGATTCTGGCACGCCCGGTGAGACCTTTTCCTCTTTCCACTCCACACTTCGTGTGTTGTCTTCGCGAACCAATCGCGGTTTGTTAACGGTTGCCTTTGGATTTCCAAGTTACTAAGATTTGGTCTTTTGTCTGGCGCAGAACTCAAGCATCCATGGATTCAAACTGCACCAACTGCGCGAAGTGCCACTGCAACGGACGCTCCACCTCACCTAGAGGTGTAGCATATGGGCCCCAAGCGGCCTCTTTCCTCGCTCTGCCGGTAGAACAGGTGACCCAGGCCACCACCGGCCTGTTTTTCGGGACCATGGTCCCACCTACAAGCTTCTCTATGCCGATACCTGCACCGGAAGTGAACAAGAAGTCGGTGTTCGACCGGCTCACTGCTACCACGACCCCTGTCAACGGGTCGCCCACCACCAAGCCAACAGCCTCTGTCTTTGCGAGGCTGGATCAAAACTCTGAAGGGCCCGCTAAGAAGCCCAGGAACTCTAAAATGGCTGTCCCAAGGAGGGCAATGGCCGCTGCTCCGGAAGACGTTAAGGCGGCTTCTCCCGTCAAAGAGTCAGTCTTTTCAAGACTGACGATTCCCGTTCCTGCCCCTACACGAAGATCTGTCTTTGACAGATTGGATATTACCCCACAAGGAACAACCTCAGTTTTTAAAAGGTTAACACCGGCGGTGCCTCATTCAGACAAGGGGCAAAAAGAAGCTATCTCTATCTCTGAGCCAGTCCCAACGGCTCGTCGTGCTCGACGTCGCCATTGGCGACGAGTGAGGAAGGCAGGGGGCAACTCCCCCTCAGGGCTAACTCCACCGGCTCCAGTGGTGGAAGTCAATACTGCTGTTCCAACCGGGAACAGCTTTGAACTGCTGAGGAGGGTACGAAAGAACTCTCCAACCGCTACATTGAAAAGATCTCCTCCGCCTGCGGAGAGAGTTCCAGAAACAAAGCAAGAACAGCCCCCTCAACGGCTGTCCTCAACAATTTATAAAGTTTGGAGGAGGGTTCAAGACTCCGTGATCGACACGGATCACTCCCATCAATGAAAGAAGATGAAGGTGCAGCAAGAAAAAGACCGCCCTATTAAACAGCAGGGGACAACGATCGCTAGGGTACCCACTTCAACGGCCCCTTTAACTTCAACGGCCCACAAAAGAAGAAGGCCGGAGAAAACCCCCGCACCGGCGACAAACACCAGAGGTGATGAACTTAAACGCCCCAAGTCAGGGGGCATAACAGTTCATACGGTTTACATGGCATCGGGAAAAGAAGATAGACGCATTTCAACAGGTCATAGACCGCACACGAGGTCAGTGACCAAGGCTCAGGAGCAGCAGCAGAAGCTCCAAGAAATGATGAACGCTATGGCCGCACTTACAGGGCCAAAAGAAACCCCGGAAACATCCTCAGACGAGCGTCAAGAACAAGAAACGGACGCCGAATTCCTTCGGCGTGTACTAGAGAAGAAAGACAAAGAAGCTGCAGAGCAGGCAGCCAACATAAAGAAAATGGCCCTCCTGTTCCAGGATATGGTGGGTATGATGATTCAACAAGATCCACCTGCTGAAAATCCCCCGATCATTCTTGAAGACGATAGGGGAGAGTCGTCGAATCCTCCACCGGCTCTATCCACAGCTAAAGAGGATACCATCTCAAAAGATGATTTGGATGAATACATCGCCCAGCAAATACGGGTGCATCATGCGACCGAAGCGGCTGGTCAGATCGTAAAAACGGGGCGGCCATACCCAAGTTGGTACGATCAAATCAAGTACCCACCAGGTTATACAATTCCTAAGTTCCATGTCTACAAGGGGACGGGCAATCCTCATCAGCATGTTGCCCAGTTCAGGGCACTCTGCGGCAATACCGATGGTGATGACAAGCTGTTGCTTCGCCAGTTTGTTGGAAGCTTATCAGATACGGCGTTCGAGTGGTATTCTGAACTCCCAAACGACTCTATTAAAACCTTCGCGGAGATGGAGCTGCTGTTTACTCAACGTTTTGCAAGTGCCAGTGAACGTACCCCGATGACGGCACTGATTAACGCCCGGGTAAAACCCGGCGAGACGTGGGTTCAGTACACTATACGATGGCGGAATTTATGGTCAAAGTGTGAGCAGCGCATTGAAGAAGCTCCAGCGGTTGGTATGTTTGTGGGAACCCTCGATCCACAAGCAA
Organism: Agapanthus africanus; assembly: GCA_030015575.1. Taxonomy (NCBI): domain Eukaryota; kingdom Viridiplantae; phylum Streptophyta; class Magnoliopsida; order Asparagales; family Amaryllidaceae; genus Agapanthus; species Agapanthus africanus. The sequence continues at coordinate 131,085,681 of CM057341.1, forward strand.
CCATCTCGCAGTTTATGATGTTTTTCAAGCCGACTACCTTCCAGGCCTTGATCGACAAATTAGCACAGATGGATCAGATGGGCCATAAACCTCCTCTTCCAAGGCCGGACTCCCGAAATGACAAAGGGAAGGGAAAAGCGATCGTCGTCGCTAATGCTCACCAACAACCGAGCGACCCGAAGCCAGTGGCTCGTCAAAATAATATGCGCCCGTACGTACCCCTTGAGGATAGGATGGGACGTCCTTATTCCTTTCCCCGCGATAAAACGAGGAGGTTATTCGAGCTGGCGTTGCGCAACAGACTCATAAATCTGTCGGATCCAAAACGTCCGTTGCAACCAAGTGACGTCAACGAGCCCAACTACTGTCCTTATCATCGAGTACTAGGCCATCCGATCGAAGATTGCTACGTTTTCAAGAATTGGCTTGAAAACCAGTACCGACAGGGCAAGTTCGCGTTATCTGACAAATGGAAGGTGAATCCCCCGCAGCCCCACACCTCTAAGGGGACGAATACGCCGGGGGCAACATGCTCCGTCATTGAAGAAGCTCCTTGGGAGGTTGTATTATCAGCCAAAACAAAGAGGATGCTAAACGACCTTCAGGCATGTCCAGCGATCAAGTGGAAGAACCCGTTGGAACCGCAGGTCATTGAAGGGATGTTGAAGCCACGTCCAACCCCAAAGACCGATGGTGGTAGCTCAAACACTCGCAACCAGCCGTCAAAATCTTCGAAAAAGAAGAAGAAGAAATCTAAGAAACCCGTGAAGCCTGGCGACAAGCGCACGGACTTACAAAAGCAAATTAACGCGCTAGATGAATACAACCAAAAGGCGCGGACTCCCATTACGCTCCAAGAGTTCCTCAATCACGTCGTTCAAGAGGAAGATGAGGGAGAAAGTTCATCGGATGAATCCGAGGAAAATGTAGCGAGCTGTCATATGATCTCCCATTCGATCACGAACGATGAAGAAACTTCTGGCACTAAAACGCTGGGGGCAGATACTGAATCAAGAATTCCGGAGCTATCAGTCGAAATGATTGACGCGTTCCTTAACGAAGCTCGACTGAAAAGTAAAGCTGATCGAGAACGCGAAATGGCTATATTTGAAAGGGCCAAGCGCCAGCGACTTGATGAAAGAGCTGAGGCGATCCCGCTGGAGCAAAACACCTTCGCTACCGACAAAAGCCAATTCAAGATAAAGAAAAGGTTTGCTAAGGCCACATCAATGGGCATGAAGCTACCATCCTCTGAAGGAAAAGTTACTGGTGAAATAGAAATGCACCCCTCCTTTTGCTTATATCATCAGAAGGTTTCGCACCCCACTCAAGAATGCAAAGCTTTCGATAAATAGTGGCAAGGATATGTTGCTCGTCAACAACGCTTCAAGCGGGAAAAGCGTAAAACTCGTCGAGAGCAAAGAAATACGACCGAAGGGCTTGAAAGAACTACCGGCGATTGTCGCATGGTTAACACTGGCGGGTCACAAGTACCTACATTCGGGAGCGATTCTGATGAAGAGCTGGAACTCGCCCCTCTCTTTAAAGAGTCAACTTCGGGAAAAGAAGAAGAGCCAAAGGTTTGCGAAAATATCCAGCTACGCAATCGGACGTTACCTGAAAAGAATCTCGGACCCTTAAACAAGAAAAATAAAGGGAAAGAAAAGGTCTCTGAGGATATTACTCTAGATGACCAAGTTGCGGAAGAGCTAACCGCCAAGAATCCGCCGAAAAGAAATAAGGTGGATTACAATGTCTTGGCGCATCTGAGGAAGCTGCCCTCACAACTCAGCATTCTTGATGCCCTGTTACTATCAAAAGAGGCGAGGGATTCTTTGATTAAAGCGCTACAAGATCCGGACCAGTTCCAAGCCTTCCTGGCCGAAGAAAAGATGAAGAATGAGTTGGAAGAGGTGCACACGGCCGACGTTGCTTTTGGCGATGAAGACCTTCTCCTTGGGACGTGCGAACACAATCGCCCTCTCTATGTCTCAGGATACTTCCATGATATAAAGATAGGCAAAATCCTGATCGATAATGGATCGTCTGTTAATCTCCTCAACATGCGAGTGTTGAAGGAAATCTGCATGAGCGTCCAGCACCTTGCTCGGGACAAGATCACCTTCTCCGGGTTCGACTCCCAATCGTCAAAGACTCTTGGATCTGTGATATTGACGTTACGCTTCGGGTTGCTCGTCACAGATATTAAATTCCATGTCATAGACGCCAAGACATGCTACAATGCTCTGCTCGGTCGACCATGGTTACACGAGTACAATATCATCCCTTCTACACAGCATCAGTGTATGAAATATTGTAAGGATGGTCTCGAGTACACTGTGGCAGGAGAATTGAATCCGTTTTCCGTGAACGAAGTTCGTAAGTATGAAGATGCCAAATACTTCTTGCCGAGTTTCGAAGACACGGAAAGGTGTCACAAGCCTGAGAACAAAACTAACGCCACCATCCCTGTCTTCGGCAGCGATACCGAGGAGGAAGAGGATATAACTTATTCGGGTCCGCCCCAATACACCAAGCTGGGACCATCCGTTCCTTCATTGATCTTCGGTAGTGATTCGGAGGATGAAGTTCATGCGGTATTCCCTGCTCGGCTGTCAATACGAACCTCTGCTGATGAAGAGCGAAGTCTACAGATAGCCATGGTGCCGCCTAGACACCATAAAGAACTGGATGCACTTAATATCTACAGTATAGAAGAGTTGCGGACATTCTATATCCCTCCCAGGAGAAAGAGAGAGAAAGCAATTCTGCTTTACCGCTCTGAAGAAAATAAAGTGGAGAAAGAGATCTGGTGTGGAGCAGATCCAACGCTGGACAGGCTTCAACCCATTCGTCTACCCAGATATTATACAGAAGGCTTGAAACGACTGTTAAAGCGCCAAGGGATACCCTTCGAACAGACTGTTAGGAAGGCCAAATTCTATGACAGGGTTTGGAACGTCCCCGGAACTCAACACAAGCTACCTAATGGGAGGATGGAGATGATCGGGCTCGGATACATCCGGTCAAAGAAACGAGAGCTATTAAACAGCTGCTATGTCATATATGACTTCGATGAAGAAGCGGATGTTCAATGGGAGGACGCTAATCCTGAGCCAATAAAAGTGCCAGATGCAAAGGAACCCAGTCCATCGTTCGAAGAACAAATGGACAAGCTTATAAGGGAAGCGGGTCAAAGAGTCCGAGACGACCATAACCGCGAAATGGTCATCTACGAGAAAGCCAGAACGCAACGCCTTCTCCAACAAGCCGTGAAGGATGAAAAGGCTGCTCCCTGTCAACCTGTTATAAAGAAGGCTCAGCGCAAAAGCAGAAATAAGTCGAAAGGCCAAAAAGGTGCTCAACAACAACAAAGCAGGGCTAAGAAGCCACGCAAATGGGAGTCGAGCACTATTGATCTATCCCTTATGAAGAAAATGGGTCGAGCGTATTCGTTTCCTCGGGACAAAACGAAGAAGATACTTGACCTCGCTCTAAAACATCAGATGCTTACACTGCCGGAGTCCAAACACCCCGAACAAGCAGGCGAAGTCTCACACCCAGACTATTGCTCTTATCACCGAGTAATAGGGCATCCTCTCGAAGATTGCTTCACCTTCAAGAATTGGGTCGAAGATCAGTACCAGCTTGGCAAATTCGCTCTGTCCGGCAACTGGAGGGTAACGCCACCACAAAAGCACGAGCCCAAGGCCATGAAAGAAGAACCAGTTCCGCATTAGGATTGGAAGCGAATTCGCACCTGTCACATGATTACAATATTAAAAGAAGAGCCCGAGGACATAGATGAGCTCCCTTGGTGCTTCGAAAACAGCAGCGACGAGATAATCTCAGAATTCCCACCAGCGCCAAAAGAGCTGGAAGATGGAATCCATACCACTGCAGATAATCTCAAGAAAATTGAGTTGGGGACGGCAAATGACCCGCGACCAACATTCATCAGCGAGCTGCTATCTGAAGAAAGGGTGGCTGCGTTAAAGGATGTGCTTCTACAGCATAAAGATTGCTTCGCATGGAACTATTCCGAAATGCCGGGGCTAGATCCAGAAATTGCTGTGCACAGATTGGCGATATCTCCTAATGTCAAACCAGTCAAACAGGCGCCGAGAAGAATGCGGCTCGAGCTTGAAATGAGCATCAACACCGAGGTCAAGAAACTGATCGACTCTGGCTTCATCCAGGAGGTTCAATATTCGGAGTGGATCGCCAACATCGTCCCGGTGATGAAGAAAAATGGGACAGTGCGCATATGCGTAGACTTCCGGGATCTCAATAAAGCTTGCCCGAAGGATGATTTCCCAGTGCCAGTCACCGAACTAATGATAGACAACACGTCTACTCACGAGGTTTTCTCCTTCATGGATGGCTCATCGGGGTATAACCAGATAAAGATGCATCCCGAAGATCAAAAGCACACCGCCTTCAGGACTCCTTTGGGTATATTCTGTTACAAGGTGATGCCCTTTGGTCTAAAGAACGCCGGTGCCACCTACCAAAGGGCCATGACGAAGATCTTCGATGACCTTATACACGAAATCGTCGAATGCTATATCGACGATCTCGTGGTCAAAAGCAAATCATATGAGGAACATCTCGAACATCTGAAGACCGTATTTCAACGCCTTCGACAATACAACTTGAAAATGAACCCGCTCAAGTGTGCATTTGGAGTTTCCTCAGGCAAATTCCTGGGGTTCATTGTTCGACACCGAGGTATTGAAATAGATCCGTCAAAAATTAAAGCGATCATGGAAATGCCTCCGCCGAGAACTCTCAAACAGCTGCGGTCTCTCCAAGGGAAGCTCGCATACATACGGCGATTTATAGCCAACCTTTCGGGAAAGTGCCGTCCCTACAGCCACCTGATGAAGAAGGGAGCCCCATTTGTCTGGGATCACAAATGCCAAGGCGCACTGGACGAGATCAAGCAATACCTGCAGAACCCGCCGGTGTTGGCTGCTCCGGTCAAGGGAAAACCCCTCATTCTTTATACAACCGCCCTCGAAGGTTCCTTAGGCGCATTATGGGCACAACAGAACGATCAAGGGAAAGAAAGAGCACTCTACTACTTAAGTCGAGTTCTGCTGGGGGCAGAAAGCAACTACTCTCCCATTGAAAAACATTGCCTGGCGTTGATTTTTGCGATAACAAAGCTTAGACACTATGCGTTGGCGCATGAAGTCCGTCTCATTTCAAAGGTGGACCCCCTTAAATACTTGATGTCGAAGGCCATATTGACGGGACGACTCGCTAAATGGGCCCTGCTCTTGATGGAGTTCTCGATAACATATCAACCTCTCAAGGCAGTGAAAGGCCAGGCCATCGCCGACTTCCTCGCTGAGCATCCGATACCGGCCGACTCTCCTCTGAATTGCGATCTTCCAGACGAACATGCGTTTGATGCGATCGACAGTGATGATACCCGATGGGAGCTTTATTTCGACGGAGCATCCTCCGTGAAGAAGCGCAAACAAAGTACCCCTATAATTAAATCGGGGGTAGGACTCATCTTTATAACTCCACAAGGAGGGATAATGCGCTATGCATTCTCCCTGACGGAACCGAGGACAAACAACGAAGCCGAATACGAAGCTCTGATAGCAGGCCTCGAGATCGCCATTGACATGGGAATTGAAGACCTCCTCATATACGGGGATTCTCAACTGGTCGTTAGTCAAGTAAACGGCGACTACCAAACGTGCAAGCCAGAATTGGTAAAATACGGCGAAAAAGTGCAACAACTGTTGACCCAAATTCCCTCCTATACTTTGGAGAACATACCGCGCACAGAAAACAGCAAAGCAGACGCGCTGGCCAAACTTGCTAAAGAACTGGCTGACGAGAACCTCGATGACGTTAGAATCGTGGTACAAAGCCGTCGGGTGCTTGCCCCAGCAGAAATATCTCCGGAATCATCCGAAGAAAAAGGAGCGAGCGAGCAGACGACCCTGCAAGTAAAAGATTGGGAAAATACCGAGGATTGGAGAGAAGTCTTCATAGATTACTTCAAGTCCCACCGATTGCCCAAAGAAGCGTCCACGAAACATCAGCTCATAAAACGAGCTTTGTCTTTCGCCTTCGTCAATGATACTCTGTACAAAAGGTCATTTGATTCTCTGTGGCTGAGATGCTTAGGACCTGACGAAGCGAAAAGAGTCGTCCAAGAAGTTCACGACGGACTCTGTGGTTCTCATCAAGCAGGCCCTAAGATGAAGTTGAAGGTCAAACGGATGGGCTACTATTGGCCCACAATGATTCAGGACTGTCTCGAATATACGAAACAATGCCACTCATGCCAAATTCATGGGGACTTCATCCACCAGCATCCAAATCCACTACATCCAACGGTGGCTAGCTGGCCATTCGAGATGTGCGAGACTGATATAGTCGGCCCCATCGAACCAGCATCATCTAGGGGACATCGTTTCATCTTGGCGACGACTGACTACTTCTCCAAATAGGCAGAAGCAGTACCGTTAAGAGAAGTTAAGACAGAGAATATCCTCCATTTCTTCAAGACGCACGTCATATATCGGTTTGGAACTCCGCGACGAATCATCTCCGATAACGGGCCAGCTTACAGAAGCCACAAGATCAGTCGCTTCGCGCAACAGCATAATATAGACTGGAGATATTCCTCGGTTTACAATCCGCGAGCCAACGGACTAGCTGAAGCCTTCAACAAGACCTTAACAAAGATCATAAAGAAAACGGTGTCCCGAAATAAGAAAGACTGGCATGAAAGACTGCAAGAAGCTCTTTGGGCATATCGAACTATGTTCAAGACGGCCACAAACACAACGCCGTACGCGTTGGTGTTCGGTACAGAAGCAGTACTCCCCCTCGAGATAGAGTTACCCTCTCTACGAGTGGCAGTCCACTACGAGCTGACGGGCGAAGAAAATGCTCACCTTCGGCTTGAGGAGCTTGACGCCCTTGATGAAACCCGGCTCATAGCGCAACAAAATCTGGAGGCTTATAAAGCAAAGATGACGCGCTCGTATGAAAGATTGACCCGACCGAGGACATTCCGCCAAGACGAGCTTGTGCTAGTGGTCAAAAGGCCTATGATCCCCAATCGCGCCAAGCGGGAAAAATTCGAGCCAAACTATGAAGGCCCGTACATCATAGATAAAGTCTACCAGGGTGGAGCCTATCTACTCATGGATATGCACGGTGAAAGGCCTTTCAGGCCAATAAACGGTCGCTTCCTAAAGAAATACTACGCTTAATGAGTTACGGCCTAGGTCAATGATAGAGGACGACGACTATGTCCGCTCCCTGTCTTCCTAAGCTCAAGCTCTATAAGCAGTACCCAGCCTTCTCAATAACGGACCGAAACGTCCTTAAACTAACGACGGACCGAAACGTCCTTAAACTAATAGCAGACCGAAACGTCTTTAAACTACTACCGCAGCATCTTTTAGGCTGATGAGATAAAAAAAACATATAAAAATAAAATAAAATAAAAACGGTATGTCCATAAGCAAAATGGGCACGGATGAAAACCCGAAAGGGCTCCGTGAGTAAAAACAGCAGGACTACCGGTGAGTGTTTGTGAAAACCCGAAAGGGCGCAACCTCGTTAAAGGACACTTATAGGGTCCTCTCGACCTTATAAGGAGAAACCACCCACGTGAGATCCTTACGACTCACAAGGGAGCAACACACTTAGAAATCCCAACGATTCCTAAGGAGAAAATACACTTGCGAGATCCTCACGACTCGTAAGGAGAACTCTCTTATGGGACCCTCACGGCTCATAAGAGTTGAAAGTCTTAAGTTACAGAGACCTAAACCTGTGCTTAAGCAACCCCCACAACTTATGATATTGCCCTACAAGTGGCTCAATACTGACCCTTGTATACAATCCACGGGCGCGAATAAACATTTCCCTAACCAAGTCCCATCCGAGACTGGGGATATGTTCGCATAGCGAATGACCCTTGTAAATCCTTTCGATTTACAAGGAGAAAACCCTCCTGTAGGATCCTTACGACTTACAGAGGAACATACACTTAGAAATCCTCACGATTCCTAAGGAGAAAATACACCTACAATATCCTCACGACTTGTAGGGAGAAATAACTTTGTGAGACCCTTACGGCTCATGAAGCCAAAAGCCTTAGCCGACAGAACCTTAACCCTGTTCTCTAAGCTACCTTTGTTCGACATCGACAGAGGCAAATGATGATTCGCTCCTGGCAATATCCCAGTTGTAGCGGTGCTGATGCCGAAATTGGTGTCTAATTTCAGGTTTACGGTGAAAAGCTGGTAGGTCACACATGCATGCGAAAAATAGCCGAAATGATGGGGCAGCTTGCAACAAAAAAAACAGCGAGTAAAGAAAATGTATGCATGGGAAATAGCCGAAATGATTGGGCACCGCGAAAAATAGCCGAAATGATTGGGCAATCGCGACCTTCGCGATATAAAAGCTGAAATGATAGAGCATCGCGGAAATAAAATAAAATAAAATAAAGAAATGATAAAACTTGGCCCTACAGTTAAGATCACATCGATCCCTGTATACAATTCAAGGGCGTAAACAAAGAGGGAACCAGACTTTCCCAGCAGGCTCCGCTAGAAGACGAAGCTAAATCTCGACGGTTCAGTCCAACTCCGAAGAAACCAGTATCTTCATCAAATTCCTCGACTCACGGATACAAACACTCCTTGACGAGAGCCTCCTGATCCGCGTCGACTCGCAGAGCCACCAGTGCCTCCGTGGGAATCCTCGACTCGTTTCAAACCCCAAGGAAACAAATAATCCTTGGTGCTTGGGAAACAAATAATCCCTAGCAAACTCCTCGACTCACGGATACAAACACTCCTTGACGAGAGCCTCCTGATCCGCGTCGACTCGCAGAGCCACCAGTGCCTCCGTGGGAATCCTCGACTCGTTTCAAACCCTAAGGAAATAAATAATCCTTGGCGCTTGGGAAACAAATAATCCCTAGCAAACTCCTCGACTCACGGATACAAACACTCCTTGACGAGAGCCTCCTGATCCGTGTCGACTCGCAGAGCCACCAGTGCCTCCGTGGGAATCCTCGACTCGTTTCAAACCCCAAGGAAACAAATAATCCTTGGCGCTTGGGAAACAAATAATCCCTAGCAAACTCCTCGACTCACGGATACAAACACTCCTTGACGAAAGCCTCCTGATCCGCGTCGACTCGCAGAGCCACCAGTGCCTCCGTGGGAATCCTCGACTCGTTTTAAACCCTAAGGAAACAAATAATCCTTGGCGCTTGGGAAACAAATAATCCCTAGCAAACTCCTCGACTCATAGATACAAACACTCCTTGACGAGAGCCTCCTGATCCGCGTCGACTCGCAGAGCCACCGGTGCCTCCGTGGGAATCCTCGACTCGTTTCAAACCCCAAGGAAACAAATAATCCTTGGCGCTTGGGAAACAAATAATCCCTAGCAAACTCCTCGACTCACGGATACAAACACTCTTTGACGAGAGCCTCCCGATCCGTGTCGACTCGCAGAGCCACCAGTGCCTCCGTGGGAATCCTCGACTCGTTCCAAACCCTAAGGAAACAAATAATCCTTAGAGCTTGGGAAACAAATAATCCCTAGCAAGTTCCTCGACTCACGGATACAAACACTCCTTGACGAGAGCCTCCTGATTCGCGTCGGCTCGGAGAGAAACCAGTGCCTCCGCGGGAAATTCCCGATTCGTCTCAACTTGCAAATGAAGCCTCAGCCAGCAGGGACTAAAAAACTTGCTCCCTGAACAATGGGACCCTACAAGTCAATCCGAAATGGTCTCTTGCATACTATTCACGGGTCTCACTCTCTAAGGTCGAGTTTCGACAAGGAGGGAAACAACCGCTTACGAGTCCTCTCGACTCGTAAGAGGGAAAATTCTTTTATAGGATCCCTACGACTTATAAGAGAAAACCACACTTAGGAATCCTCACGATTCCTAAGGAGAAAAACCCACCTACGAGATCCTCTCGATCAGTAGGGCGAAAAGTCTCTCTGAGACCCTCACGGCTCATGGAGTTGAAAAGTCTTAGGCAGCAGATCTGAACCTGCGGCCTAAGCCATCGCTATTTCTTAAGAAAGTCAAGATGCATGCCCTATTATCCGTCAATCATGGTTACTAAGGTGGCACGCTGACAACGAAAGAAAGAAAAGGGCGGAGAAATGACACAAGACGTTACAAAAAAAAATGTGTATCTTTTATTCATAGACTTGATTGAGTACAAGATATATTGTGCTAAAGAATAAAAAATATGCATATACATTTTTTATTTATTTACAAGTACAAACGATACAAGGAGAGTTACTGAGAAGGAAGCCTCTTGAATAGCTCTATCAATCGCTCGCGTACTTCCTTCCACGCCTTCTCTTGATTAGCCGCCATCGCCATTCGGCCTCTACTTGAGCCCGCTGCTGCATGAAGGAGGCAAGCTGTTCCCCAGGGACCTGCTGAGCTGCTTCACGGCCTCGGGCATCACGCTCGGCGGCATCAAGCTTTCGCTTCAGTGCTAGTCCATTAAAAATACGCTCCAGAAGTCCTTCAAAGACGACTTTCACCTCAGCAGCATTCGCCCTAACTTCAGCGCGTAGGCGAGCAGCTGCGCTTGAAGATTCCTGACGTTCCTTCAACCGTAAAGCTGCTTCTTGCTCCAAATGACGGAAATAAGAAGTGCTTTGCTCGAACCAAGCTGTCTGTTGGGTGCTTATGGCCAAAACTTCAGGAGAAGGACGCGTCGACTCCAGCCGATGTAGGCAGGCTTCGACCTCCCTGCAGTGGTTAACCCAAGATTCGACGACGCCTTCATTGTGAAAGTTTACGAGCGCCGCCAACATTGGGTTGACTTCCACAGCGAAATCTGCGGCAGAAGGGAGAGCGTACACGTCAAGCTCTTCGATATACCCGCTCAGCATGCCCAAACTCATCACGGCACCCTTTGAAGATGGACGTTTCAAGAAAGGGCCTGCCGGTGAAAGGACGCGAGACTCAAGAGGGATCGGAGCCGGAATGATAGCTGCAAAATAAAACATGGTTAGACGATGGTTCAAGAGATGTTAAAGAATCGTCAAAAAAGGAAATTTACTATACCAGCTGCAACAGATGGTAAAGCTGGAAAAGCCGGTAGCGTGGCAGGTCTTGCATCCCCTCCTTCAATTCGTGGCACTACAATAAGGAAGAGGAAAAGTCAGAAATCATCTCATTGCTAAAAAAGGGGGGAAAATAAAGACATCGAAATGAAAGTATACTCACCGGCACCACTAGAAGGAGAAGCGAATTCGCATGGGAAGGAGAAGTGTGGGAGCAACACTTGGTATAGATGATCAAAGAGCACTCCTGAAAGGGCACAGTGGTATAACGTTAGTACATAAGCTACACGTTTAAAAGACTAACTCATGAGTCGTAAATCCATACCTTCCAGCATCCGCGATGGCACAAGGGAAGGCTGGGAGATGACCACCGCCAGAGCAGTAGTTGACAGTGCTCCTTCGAGCAATGGAGCATCAGCACTGGCCGCGCCTGCGTTAAAAACAAAGACAGAATTGTTAGAAAAGATCGCAAGATATGTAAAAAAAAAGGAGGGAATGATGGTAACTCGAAGTTTACCCGACGAGCTGCCAGCCGAAACTGAGGCAATTCCCTCCTCCATCGACATGAGGCCACCACCCGTAACCTCATCACCCGACTCGATAGGGACCGTCGTCGTGCTCGCGCGACCAGGAGACGACAGAAGATCGTAGACGGGAAGGGCAATGATTGGAGCATTGCCGGACTCTTGGAAGGAAGCGGCTGACTCTTCCCCAAGAGTCGTACCCATCTCACCCGCTACTTCCTCGGGCTCCGCTGTCTCCATCGGCTCATCTACCGTCACCACGAGGTCGCCAGCCTCAAGTGCCTCGTCCGCCATCACCCCAGACTCAGTTGTAATGATCGTTTCATCTACCGCCACTTCAGGCTCAGCATCAACGACCTTCTCGGCTATAGGCCCCTCAACCTCCGCATCAGGCTCCATGGCCTCAACGATGTTGCCCACTGTCGGCTCGAGTTCGGCAGGCACCGCCTCCTCTATTCCCCTGGGTTCAACGGTCTCCGCCTCACCCTCGGTCGGACTTGGCCCTGCAAAATAATAGATATAAGAACCGTCGGCATTATAACTCTCATAATAAAAATTCTGAAAGAAATGTTACCTGAAGTGGACTTATCATTTGCACTTCGAACGGCGCGCGCCACTTGTCTGCGAGCAGTGGATAGGGCGACAGGGGCCTCTCCGGAAAGAGTATCTGCCCGAGGGACGGTGCTTAGGCCCGCTCCCATAGCCAAAGCAGTCCGGCGCGCCTTCGCCTCGCGCCTCAGCCGCTTTCTCTCCTCCTGGGCCGTTGAGACGGACCTCACCAGAGCCTCTCTCATTGAGGCGTCTTCGTCCGTGAGTAGGGATGCCTCCAAGATTTTCAGGGCATCCCTCGTCGTTTTGTCAAGTCGAGGCTCTTGCAGCAGCCCCGATGAGACCGGGACTTCAGTAACAGGCTTGAGGAGGATCCCCGCATCAACTGATATAGCTCCTACAAAGAAACAAAGGAAGAAGGTTAGGTTGACCATCAGAAGAGATAACAATTTTTTTTTCTTATAAAAGAAAAGGGGGTGGGACGCACCAACGCCTGCCAGAGCACGTTTCTCCTCCTCCTCTTGGAAAGTTTTCAAAGATGCAGCAATAGCTTCTTCAGTAGAGACACCTGTTGAAAATGGGAAAAGTATTAGTCAAGAATAATGATAAAAAAATATGTGATGAAATGATGAGGAAAGCGGCTAATGATCACCTGACTCCGTGAGTTTGCTTAACATCGCTTCGAGCCTTGCTGATCGCTCAGAAGCTGCAATAGCGGCCGCCAAATTGGTATCTGCAGGGTCTACCAAGAAGCCCTTATTGCTGCCATATTCACTTATTCCTTTGGTAAGAGGGGCCTCAGACTCTAAATTGAGGATTGCGTCGAGAGAAAGGATCGACTTCTTCTTCTTTTGCCCGCCAGCTTTAGATGCACCTAGAATTGATTTGCGCTTGGCAGTCACCTTAGGGCGACGGGTCCCGATATCCGCTCCTGCGCCGGACTCTGGCGATATTACATCAACCGTCTTCATGGGAACACGGGGCGCCTGTGGTGCATTCACCATAGTAGACAGCGGCAATCCACGCGGGGGGCTCAACACGCGTGGTCGGTCGACTCCGGCATCTTTCAACGGAGGAATGACCGGGATCCTTGGTTGCAAGGGGGCCTTGCGATCACCGCCAAGAGGCGCACCCCTATGGTCAACCAGTATACGCTTCTCCGTTAAGATAATTGGGCCCATCGCATGCGCATACCAAGCCACGTACGTGTTAAGCATCTTAGGGACACAGCTGGGTTCACTAATGAAGAAATAGGAACCCGTGTTAAGCCGTGTGAAATGGTGCATTGCGTTCTTCATCCCCTATCGGCTGACCACAGGCTTTTCCAAGAAAGCTTCCATCGGGATCCCTTGGTTATAGCTCGATTGCTGAGCAAACCGGTGCGGGTTGTACCTCATGAAAAATGCGGTCTCATTCTGCCTAAACACTAGATAGCCCGGCCGAATGGAGTAGAGGTGGAGGATTTCCTGAGCCTTCAATACGGAAGCCCCGTCCTTGAAATCATCGCGCAGTGGCACTACTGACTTAGCAGTCTCTGAGCCTATGGTTATAACCTTATCCACAAAGGAAATCTTCGCTCCGACCAGATGTGGACGAAGGAGCAGCCCCCTAGACTCCCGTGGGGATGCAAACACAATTGAAGCGCCGACCAACCGCATGACTCTTGGGAGTCTGCATTTCTCGAAGAACGGAGGAATCTTATGGACACCAAACACCCCTTGCACATGCATTTCCATCCAGGAGGTGAAATAATGCGTCGGGAAGTTAGCGGGCTGTATCCCCGGCTCACTAGCGTCCGCCGCTACGCTAAGTCCTTTATAAAGGTAGGCCAGCCCGGCGACTCCTACCGATAACGGTAAACCAGCCACCATCCGATGCGCTGGGTAAAAGACGGAGGGCCGCATGTGACGCGGGTGCATGGGGAGCGCAAAGCTGCATAGCCACAAACCCAAGAACCCAATAAAAAAGGTCTCCTCATCCATGCCCGGGACGGCAATTTTTGAGAAAGGGACGACGGCAGCGCCAGGGAGATAAAAATCCCTTTGATCATTCTCCGATACAGGTCGACGGTCTAAGCCGAAGCCGAAAGGGTCATCGAGCTGAGCAAACTTCTCACTCCGCTCTGATAGGAGCTCCGGGCGAATGAAGCGGGCAATAAAATCTGCGAAACTGACGCCCCGGTCGCCCAATTCCAGATGGAGTCCTTCGTAGATCTCCAATATCTTCACCAGGCCCGGATACTGATGCTGGACGGCGTTTTCCGGAGTTAGGTCAAACACCAGCGGCTTGGTGACAAAGACGTATTCGTCAGGAGGTAGCAACTCCTCGTAATGCTCCCCTCTCATCGGTAAACCCGAGAGCTCGGCAAACTCCTCCAAGGAAATTGAGACCTCCCTATCCGCCATCAGGAAAGTGTGGGTAGGGATATTCCATTGTTCAATGAAAGCTTTGATCCACCACGTTGGAGGAGAGGGATACTCAAAGAGCGAGACGTAGATGGCTGAATACAACCCAATCTTCATTAGATGAGTCCTTTTCGCCGATAAGATGTATCGGGCCCACTGCAAGTATCCGGCGGGCGGTCGCGGCACCAATCCGATATTATAGGCCTGTCCCCAAGGGCGTGCTTCACCCTGACAGATTCGCCTTCCTAAAATATCTATTGCCGGCGGCGGCTGCACGGGAATAGCACCAATTGCGGGTTGAAGGAGGTCATCCGAATTCCAATTTTTAACCTCCACGGCATACTTCGCCGGGGATTCGTCCGCATAGGGGATTGGAGTTATGGGTTCAGACGGCGTGGCAAAACTGAAACTGCGGCGACCCTGGATGATCTGGCTGTACCACCTCCCCCACAGTTGGAGTTTTTTGCACCCGGGGTCATGATCCTTAATAAGAGCGAGCGCCATCCGGTCCACTGGCGAATGAGGGAACCCTCCTTCCGAGCGAACAAAGGGGAAAGACAAATCGTCAGACATGTTTCCTATGGAAAGACAAAAATAACCGTTTAGTGTTCTAACACTTGGCAGTTTAAAATCTTACTCCACACTGTGATGCAGTGGGTAGGGGACCAAAGGGGGACCCACAAAATCTGGATGACGATGCATCATTTAATAAGACAATCCCATCATGAGACTGTCAATTCATGGAAAATGTTCCACCAAAGAATATCCTCATTGATGGGAAATCCCTAGAGACAAGGAGAAAATCTCCTCTTTTAGAGCAAAGCTCTGTCACAGAGTGACATTTGTCAAACTCTGGTCTCAGGGGAACAAGATTCCTCAAAAGAGCATAGCTCTGTGGTAATAATGGAAAGGTCCATCAATTTTTTTTTTTGTTAACACTTAAAGAAATTAAAATTTTAAAACCTTGAAAAATCCATGAAAACTTATAAAAAAAAATCATTTTTCAGATCTAAAAAGATCTACATTTGATCCAAGAGCAAAGCTCTGTTCATGGGTTAAAACGCATGGACCAGATCTCTGTAAATCTATGAGTTCTTGAGAGCAAGGCTCTGTTGAAGAAACTCCAAAGGGGTTTTCTTTAGATAAAAGATCTATAAGAGGAAGGCTCTGTGAATTAAAATTTAATTTAAATTAATTTAATTTTCTTACCTAGGGTGATTCTAACTTCTGAACTTTAAAATTCTTGGGAAGAAGCAAGAGCAAGGCTCTGAGAGTTCTTAAGCAAGAGCAAGGCTCTGAGTTAAAATTCTTGAATTGGTAAAGAAATTAAAAGACCAAGGGTCCTATTTATAGGCGCCTGCGCCCTTTCAACTTACCCCGTTTGATCCAACGGCCAGGATCTTGCCACCGCTGCACTCACGTGCACGCCACGTGAGCGCAACGGTGGGGGGGCATTTGTTTCCCCAATCAGAGCAAGGCTCTGTTTGAATTTCAAAAAATTCAAATTTTGAAGCAATGCTTCAAATCCCGTGCGCTGCGCGCAACGCGCCACGTGTCAGAAGTTGATACGACAGCGCAACGCCCAAGGCGGTGCGTCCAATCAGAGCAGGGCTCTTTTAAAAACTAAAAGTAAAAGAAACAACTTTCAGCTGCGCAAGCGCTGCGCTGCGCGACACGTGTCTGCGCAGTTGCGCAAGCAGCACAGCTGCGCAAGCGCTGCGCTGCGCGACACGTGTCTGCGCAGTTGCGCAAGCACAGCTGCGCAAGCGCTGCGCTGCGCGACACGTGTCACGCGCTGGGGGAGTTGCGCAAAACAAAATAAATCTTTTCTGTTCTTGTTAAAACAAGAAGATTTTCTTCTGTAAAGCAGGGGCCTTTGGATCAAAGATCCAACGGTGGGGAAAATTCCCTAAATCACTCAGAGAAAGATTCTTTTAACAAATCTAACTAATTTATGGGCACTATAAAAAGGACCCCAGACCTCATTTAAAAGAAAAGAAGAACATTTTTTTTAAAAAAAAAGAAGAGAGAAAGAGGACTCTGAAGAACTCCTCAAAAAAAAAAAAGGTAAAAGCCTTTGAAAGAAGAGAAATTTCTCTTATAAACAGATCAGTGATCTAAGAACAAGATCATGGATCTTCAATAAATAAATAAACAAATAAAATAAAAATAAAAATAGTGCCTTGCACTTGTTATGAACCTTTGGTTCTCTGAAACAAGAAAAAACTTGTTTAGATCAAGGGATCAAAAAGTGCTTTACACTTCTGTTTTGAATCTAAAAAGATTCTTAGTGCTTTGCACAAATGCAGTGCATTACTTAAAGGGCCAGGCCCAAGTTAAAAAGGCCTAACAGGTCTAATAAAATGCAATGCATTGTTTTTTTTAAAAAGGGGCAGAGCCCAAACTAAAATAGATGCCCTGCATCATAAATAAAGGGACAGAGCCCAAATCAAAAGCCTAGCAGGCCAGAATAGAATGCAGTGCATTATTAAATATGGGCAAAGCCCTAGCACAGGCCTAATAGGCCAAAGATCAAGAAAAATGTTGAATATTCTCAACTGGACTTAACCCAATTTTGGCCGTAAGTCCTTAAATTAAATTGACTGAGCAAGATTGCTCTCTTAAATCAATTTACTACCGGTTCGAGGGTACATCTCCGAACTCCTCTGACATCTATCGTTGTAATCCTTCAATGACGTCAGAGAGGCGACGGGTCCCAATGACCACACATGAATATGGACTGCGGGGTCCTTAAACTCGTGGACCGAAACGTCCTTAAACTAATATCGGACCGAAACGTCCCTAAACTAATGTCGGACCGAAATGTCCTTAAACTAATGTCGGACCGAAACGTCCCTAAACTAATATCGGACCGAAACGCCCTTAAACTAATATCGGACCACCACGTCCCTAAACTGGAATATGGACCACCACGTCCCTAAACTGGCGATGGACCACCACGTCCCTAAACTGGAAAATGGACCACTACGTCCCTAAACTGGAACAATAGAGCCTCCAAATGCTCTTTTTCCGGATCTACACGGTCCTGTATCCTTAGATATTCAAATGAATGATAAAACTCCAAATCAACTTCGGCTCAAGGGTACATCTCTGAACTCCTCTGACACCTGTCGTTGTAATCCTTCAACGACGTCAGAGAGGTGACGAGTCCTGACGGCCATATATTAATCACTACGTTAAGTTGATCTTAGTCTAAAACAGGACTAACGTATTCTTAACGAACGTTTAAGTTGATCTTAGCCGCAACGCGACTAATGCATCCTTAAACTAAAAACACCAAACCCAAATCTAAGTAAATACGGATTTGGACTAATCCACGTCCTACGGGCGAGGGCATTACTCAGTCTCCGTACACAATCCACGGGCAACCACAAACAAAACAAACACACACGACACGAAGTGAAATTCTGGAGAAGGAGAAAGTTGTTACCGCGATGTGGTAGCGTAATTAACTGCAGGGGCTTGCGCCTGCAGGGAAGAGCGTCCCCACAATCAAAAACCCCTCACCCTGAGGGGGAATCTGATGAAGTCTGCTACATCGGCCGCATCCGTCTAAACCTCCGATACACGGTGCAATAAATCAACTTGGCATCTTCGGAGAGGTAGATGGATAAAACCACATAGCATCTGCCCCGAATCTCAGGCAAGACGCAAAGTCTAGGCCGCCATTCGGAGGGGAACAACGGACTTGTGATTAAACCCACTGCCAGCGTACTGTCGAGTTTTTAGAGTCCTACACAGAGGGTTTCCCTGCTTCGGACGAAACGATATAGAGGTCGTATGGTTTTACGGTAGGGTTCCGATCACATACGTGTACTGGCTACATGGATGATGTTCGGACGAATAATGCTAGTGGGATTTGGTTTAAGCTGGATCCTAGTATTATATTATTGGATTATTATTATCTCATTGCATTCGTATTTTTCGGAATACGGATACGGGTATGTATATACGGTGAGGGCATTCTTGTAATTTTACATGACGTGCTTCTAGAAGGGGACACCTCATTATTTGGTTTATCTATTTTGAGAAATAGATTAATGAGGTGGAAATTGGAGACATCCATGGCATGTGGTGAAGCATGGCTCTTTGCATTAGTTTATTGGTTTGGACTCACTATTCAAGCATGGTTGATATTTTCTATTGGAAAATATTGCATGCTTGAATGGGTGAAGAGAGAAGAGCCATTCTTCACTTGCCATAACCTAGCTCATTTGCGCATTCTTTTTCTCTCTCCATATTTTCCCTCTCCTTCTTCCTCAAGACCCTAACCCTCACATGAGTTGTGAACCCTAGGGTCTTATGAGATAAAACACTCCATTAGATACTCTACATCTTCTAGGCTACTTAGCTTGGCAAACTAAGTACCCTAGTTATCTCGGTTTAGAGGTTGGAGCTTAATGTATAGACTCTCGGGCAAATCATCTTCGACACGATGAGGCCGACGTTGAAAGATCGATCTGATCTTCGAGGAGCTAAAGAAGAGGAGGAGGAGAAGAAGAAGACCCGAAGGACTTGTTAATAAGGAGGTATAACACTTTTCATAGTAGTTAGAACCTCCTAGTAGTTTTAGTTAGTTAAGGTTTCTGTAAAGATTCTGGAGTTAAAGTCGGTGTTGCGAAATAAGAAAATTCGTTTTTTGTAAATTCCGCCTCCCCATAAATGCGTGGGGTGCGTGACATCGACTTTCAGTTTTTACTGCCGAGACGTCTGCCCCAGACATCTTTAAGAATTTTTTGAACTACAGACGTATAGGACTAGACATCTGTCGTTTAAAAAAAAGAGTAAAGAAAACCCAAGTCTTGCCACGAATAGCCTCATCTTGGAAACCCGCATCCAACGGTTAGAATTCGCTTCACCTCATCTCGAAATCCAAATCCAACAGTCGGATTTGTTTGATTTTGTGACGATTCGCCTCACCTCGTAACGGCTGAAAATTTTATTTAAAAAAATGAAATCCCTATAAAACCCCACGTCTATTTCATCTCATTCCAAATCTATTTTTCTCTCAAAATAAAAAAAAACATTCTCTCAACTCTTAACTTTTCAAGAATTGAAGCCCCGACTCGTAATTTTCGACGCTCCGACCGACTTTTTCTACTCTACTGCTCTCATGTTCAATTGCTCTACTATATCATTTTAGATATTCTTGCTTCTTGCTTTTATTTTATTAGCTCTCTTCTTACGGTTAAATTGGTATTGTTAATATTTATTATTTAATTTTTTAATTAGTTAAAAAAATTATACGGAGGGTTCATCTGATACACATCATACCCAAGTTCCTAATCTTGAAATGCATGCAGAAGGAGAAGAACCCACACAGACATCTAGAAAAGTTAGAAAACGTGCACTTAGTAGTAATGTTTGGAAATACTAAACAATTGAATATAGGGAAGGGGTTAGATACGCAATATGCAAATATTGTGCCACTGTGTTTAAATATAAGAAAGATATTGGCACCGGTACTTTACATAAACATGTAAAAAAAACACTTATAAAGAACGACCAGTTCCTTCTCCACACAATCACAAATTAATTTCGCCGGTTGTAACAACCGCAAATTCCATGTACCTTTATTTTAATTTCCTTTACTTTAATAAAGTATTTTTCTTTGAATTACCTGTATATTACTTTATTTATTTTCTAAATCCATACATGGCCCACTCTTGTAATTTTTGGTTAACACCTTACTTTGCTATCAAACCCAAACTTCTTAAAATTATTTATTTCTTTATTTTAAATATTTTGCATTATGAAATCTTGTTTTAAAAGAAAAAAAGAATTTTTAATATAAAATATTTATTAACATTTTTTTATAAAAAATGGAAAGAATTTATTAAGACCTTACCAAACTTTTAAAACCATTCTTAAAGAGAGAGAAAAGATTATTTGTATTTTTTGTAAAAGGGTAAATTAATTTATTCTTAATTTAAAACCTATATTTTTATAAAACCCTTTCTAAGATGTTCGATTCAACACAATATAATCATAGCACTCGATCCCTAGAAGCCCTAATCTCTAGTTCTACATATAAATCCTAACCTTCTCAAACCCTAATCTTCTTTCTTCTCCATTGCCTCCTTCAATATTTTCCTCCCACATTCTCTAAAGAAGCTAGACCTAAAGCTATGAAAGAGAAGAAGCCACTGATTCAACGTCGGAGGTCTCGAAATTAAATCGAGACTATCCCTACATCGGAATCGACAACTTGATACAAATATCAAGGTGTCTCTTTGTAAGTTCCTATCTCCTTTTCCATCTCTCATGGCCTTTTTCTTCTTGCATGAACTTACATTGGTAGTCTCTAGAGTTTTTATCTTAAAGTTTTGAAAAGAATAAAAAAACAAAGAAAATCAAGGCAAGATGTTTTTTTTATGACATAATTATTTTTAATGGATAAGAACTTTAATTTTTGTATGTTTCGTAGTAAAGATAGATAAATTTTCATGAGTTCATATGTATGTGTTTCCCTCTTCTTTTTCTTATTTAAATAATTGTAAATCATATGCATGTTTTCTTCAATCCTTTGGTTTCTAGGGTTTTTATTGATTTTCTTATGTATGAAATTATTAGATCTATTAGAATTTTTATAATATGAGATGTGATAGATTTCATGTTTTTATATTTTTTATTTTATTAAGGTTTTAATATATATGTATGATATGAAATTGAACTAACGGAATTGAAAGTTAATTTTAAATGACGATTTTTCATATTGTTGAAAATTTACTAAAGGGTAATTTACATCATTTTTTATAAAAGTGGATTAAAAATTAGATATGTTTTCTTAATTATCTATCATATTTTCCTATCATATGATTATTAGAATGAAGTTGGATATTTTATAAGAATACTTGTATCATGGGTTTAACATTAAATTAAAGTATATACTTATTTAAAAAGCAATATTCCTTTTTAATGTAAGTTCTCTCCCTCTTTTCCACTCACTCTTCCTTGTATTATTAAAAGCCCTAAAAAAATTTAAAAAAAGAAAATTTTATTTGAAAGCCCTAATTCTGTCTAGGATAAGTTTTATTTAAAAGCCTTAATTTTGCCTAAATGATTTTTTTTATGAAAAGCCATAACATTGATTAGGAAATTTTTATGAAAAAACATAATTTTGCCTTAGAAGATTTCTAAGAAAAGCCCTAAATTTTCATATAGGAGATTCCGTGTAAAGCCTTACTTTCATTTTAGTGGTGTAGAAAGCTAATGGTTTTTTACCTTTTTACATATTATAGTTTCAATGCACATCATGTCACGGGTGCATCTTATGCATGCTCGTATATATTATCGATGCACCTCATGTCACGGGTGTACCTTATTTATTGGTTATTTATAGTCAAATTGAAGGATGCAATTTTTAGTCATATATATGTTCTTTTTATACCCTATGTCACAGGTATACCCTATATTTTTGTATAGGGGGTCTTAATCGTAATTATAATTTCGTAATAATTCAGCAATGTTCTACCGTAGTTAACTAACCTACGGTGCATGACGTCTCTCCGTAGTCGGTACGAAATTCATAGTTTAAATTAAGTCGGATTGTACGTTATTTTTTCTCCAAGTTTGAAACCTATTTTTCCTCATTAGCAGAATATGTTTTAGACCTGAACTAAAATGACCATAACTCCTAACATAGGAAGCCAAACGGAGTAATGTTTGATTTCTGGAATAAGTTCAGGATGTTGGCTACATATTTATTCTAGGTTGACTTTATTGAAAACTGACGGAAACCATCTTAAAACACGTTTTAAAAATATGTGTCGAATCTGGACATCAGCAGGAATTATCTGCGCAGGTGTCATAAAACAACTATAACTCCATACCTGATTATCGTAACCAGAAGATTTTTATGAGGAATCGTTCACAACTCACAGACGCTCATTTCTTATTTAATATTTAAATCCATAAAATGAACAGAACTTACTCGAAAATGCAAAATACCACTAGTACATACATTCTGAAATCTGCACTGCCATGCTCTGCACAGCGGTACGAAAACACCCATAGTTCTCTCACCTGAAACCCAATCGAGGCAAACTCAATCTCGTATTTCACACGATATCTTGAACTAGAATTTACTCCTTATGCAATAACGTCTAATTATAATCCAAAACTGTTCGTTTTTGTATGTGAACATTTGGTTGATTTTGTCCTGGATTTAAACGTGATGATTGAAATCTTATGTTACATGTAGATATAGATATTTCATATTGTGTCTTGACTTGGCCCGACTCCTTAAATATATGACTCTGTGATTATATAAATTCGTGAACCCATTAATCTGATATGAAATAGAAAGTACATCATGAACTTGAATACATGGAATATTCACATGCACTTGAATATTGATCGAACCAAGTATCGTGATTTGGAACAAAGTGCTACAAGGAGAAAAGTGCACGACATGACGATGGTGGGGCTCACCTCTTGAGTCCATGGGGGATACCTCTTGAATTCTCATACGAGTGGCATCCACCACGAGTCATATGTGGGTACCTTACAAGTTTGAAAGTGCATGTATCCATAAACCACCATTAATGTTTATGAATAGTTTTGACCAATATTTGCCAGAGGTGTTGGGGTAGTTAAGAATGAGTGGTTTAGCTGCTTCAGAGTCTCCTTCCTCTAATCCTGTACTTAATCTTATATAAAATTTTATGAAGTTGTTGAACACCATATTTTAACTTGCGTTAAAAATGGTAGTAACCGATATTTACCGGGGGTGTTGGGAGTTGAGGATGCGTTGTCCAATTGCTTCGGAGTCTTCGTATTTTTGTACTCTACCATCATATATAAAAATCTCATGTAGCGGTTGGACGACATGCCTTGATTTGCGTTAGGATAGGAAATCTATATATTAACGATACTACCATCTTCCTGTATTCCTGACATGTTCACTCCATACTTGCATACAAAATTCCAGACCTCTGGTATCATTGTTTACATGTACCATCACCATGCCTTTCCTTATTTGTTATGATCGGTTTTCTTTTCCATTATAATATATTAAATCCCTAACATGTACTATCTTGTTTATGTAAATATCATATGTTTGACTGCCATGCATTCCCTGTATCATGTGCTTATATTAAATGTTCCTCTTGTGTGTATTGAGTGATTTTCGTGTCTTTTTTATTAATCTGATGCACTGCTAGTTTGCATATACTTTACTACCGTCTTTTAAAATATTTTACTTATTTTTCAATGTTTTTAAAATAAATTGTTTTATAATGAGGAACTTATCGGGCGCAAGTTCGCTGACAGACATTCATTTTTCTTGTTTTCTTTCTTCTTGGAGATGCCTGTCAGGAGATACAGATGATGAGGCTCAGTACATGATCGAGCTGAGTGAAGGGAGTTCATTCAGTTAATTACATAGTCAGTCCTTGGCCCCTTCTTGTATACTTCATTTCGAGGATCTTCAAAGTATTCATGTCATTTATTTATCTTTACACACTTGTGTCCTTTTGTACTAATTTTGTAATAATTATTATTGGATTTATTTGTCCAAGTTCCTTTTTGGTTGTTTGTTAAATTCTTGTTTTATTTCCTATTACTGCTTATACAGAAGCTTAGTGTATTCATATCAGAAAGAAGTGCTTCTCGGTATAATACGTCGCGGGCTTATCAGCTCTCGCTTCTTATCTTTTGGGAAGCGAGGCTGACACCGGTGAAGGTCTTTTTCAATATAATCATGATCTAAATGTTGAAGAAATGAAAAGATTTGTTATGGCAGATGAACACGTTCTCAAATTCGGAGAAAACCAAGTTTTTGAGCGGAACATTTAAAGGGCATTACAATCGGGATACAAAAAGGTTCCAAGGATTATTCTTAAAAGTCGTTATTTTTGGCTCTACAACGAAGATAAATAGCTATTAATTGCTACGTTTGCTTCTTTAGATACTAATATTTCATTAACTTATGATGTTTGTACCGATAGAATTGAACTTTCCTGGATTTGTGTTACTGCACATTGGATAGATTCTGACTAGTATTTGCAAAAAAGAATTATTGTTTTTAGACAGTTTCAATTCCCACATAATACTTTTAATATATCTTCTGAAATTAGATCTGTTTAGAAGAATATCAATGTGTAAATAAAAAAATTTCTATCTCTTTCGATAATGCTAGCAACAATAATTCTACTGTTACTGAATTTATTAGGCTGTGCAAACAAATTTACAATGGTTGCTTTTTCATATTCGATGCGCATGTTATATACTTAATCTTGCTGTACAGGATGCATATCAAGTATATTCTTCAAATATTCAAACAATTAAAGATGCATGTAAGTTTATTAAAAGTTCTGGAAAAAAAATCTGAATATAAAGTTAGATTCCATATTGCAGGATTAAGGTCGTTTCTTAGAAAAGATGTTTCCACTAGGTAGAATAGTACATATGACATATTTCGTACTGTATCAAAAATTAGCAGAATTAACATGTGGAATGAGCAAATTCCTGTAAAAATCCACTTAACAAATGATCATTGGTCGATTGCAGAACTTTTCAAATATTTTCTTATGACTTTTAAAATAGCAACCGAACGTTTTTCTGCTACTTATAACCCCACTTCTGATATTATTGTCTCTGAATTGTATAATATAGCTCAATATTTTGCTAGTCATTGTAATAATGAGATACTTTAGCCCGTTATACTTGCTATGTTGTCACGGCTCAGAAAAGACACATGACTGGCACTTGAATTACGTGATGTCTTTAGGACCCCACCGTAACCCAAGTAAGACAAAAATCCGGAATCTAAACCTTTTTAAAATAATAGTGGAGGTGAAGTTTTAAAAAGAGTTACTAAATGGAATCAAGTTTCTTTTTAAAGTATAAGTAAGTTTGTTTGAAAATTCCTATGTCGTTTGAAAATCGGACAGCATCTCCTTTGTAAATTTTGAGTAAAACCACATACAAAACATAATATGTATATAAGCATCCCCAACGGGATTTAGCTTTCACGCCCAAACGGCGGAGCAACCACGCAGTCAATATACGATACCCAAGACGAAAAATAGAAAGCGAAATATAACCAATAAAAATATAAAGTCGACTCCAAACGATTGTGACGTCCAAAAACACAAACATTTAAGTCTCGTTTCTAAGTCCACAAATATACAAGTTTTGGTCGATGGAGTTTTTAATTAGATCCAAAAGAAAATACATATATAATGGGTGGTTACGATCCAACGTGTAACCCACCTACCAAAACAATCACCGAAATAAGAAATATGCCAGCAAGCCGCTACTAATCCGAGCGGTCAATTCTGCAAGAAACTGAGGCACAACGGGATGAATGGCCAACTCAGTGAATAAAATCATATTGCAAGGTAGAAATCGAAATGCATAACGATCTACCTAGGTCATAAAATATAGTACTGTCATAACCTGTACTAAAATATGTATAATGCACAAGTACTATAAGCGTATCAATATCGATCGCGTAAATATGGAAATATATCAACATATCATATATAGTGTAACATGCGCGTCTGTGATTTGTGCAACATAGCAATTATTAATAGTTGTGCAGTGTTCTATCAGTGTGTTCGTATGAAAATAATAACACAACTAGTATATATAATAGGTAATCGAAACGCGGGCGTATAAAAAGATTAACCTAATCATAACGTGAATACTCGTTAAACGTAACTAAATTTTATGAGTTATACCGTTATAGTTTAAAATAGAACGAAACATTGTTTTACAAATAAGGATGCTACAGTGTTTTTGAAATAGATATTCATTTGAAATTTGTAGTACATCCTTGACATTACCATTTAAAAGTATGAAACGGATCGTTAGTTTTTAAAAGAGTATAGCTCAACAATCATAACAATATCGCAATCGGGATATAGCAAGACTTTGCGAGTTAAATACATATCGGCCGTATCCGAAAATCTATCCTCATCATAACAATATCTCAATCGACATCGTACGGATCTATAGTTGCGTACGCATGTCACAATAATCATATATAACTAAATATCCACGCATACATATAGCCTACTAGATACAAACTATATACTAATTTAGTTATAAACTAAGTTGTCTAATATAACACTATAACCTAGATATATAGTATAGATATCCTAATTAATTGATTGCGGGGGTCCTATACGCCATCCATCTGACTTCTCTTGTAGATTAACTAGGATATCTATACTATATATATAGACTATAGTGTTATATTAGATAACTTAGTTTATATGCTTAATCTTGATGTACTGGATGCATATCAAGTATGTTCTTCAAATATTCAAACAATTAAATATGCATATAAGTTTATTAAAAGTTCTGAAAAAAGAAAATCTGAATATAAAATTAGATTCCAGGTTGTAGGATTAAGGTCATCTCTTAGAAAAGATGTTTCCGCTAGGTAGAATAGTATATATGATATGCTTCGTACTGTATCAAAAAATAACGGAATTATTGGTAACATGTGGAATGAGCAAATGCGTGTAAAAATCCACTTAACAAATGATCATTTGGCGGTTGCAGAACTTTTCAAAAAATTTCTTATGACTTTTAAAATAGCGACTGAACGTTTCTCTGCTACTTATAACCCCACTTCTCATATTATTGTCTCTGAATTGTATAATATAGCTCAATATTTTGCTAGTCATTGTAATAATGAGGTACTTTAGCCCGTTATACTTGCTATGCTAACTAAGATTTCTAGATATTACTCTAAAATTCCAATTGTTTACGGTTTATGTTCAATAATGAACCCTAAAATTAAATTAGAACGTTTGGAGTATCTTTTAAACGGGTTTCATGGATGCATGGGGCATACTATAGATATTGATACTTATATTAATACCGTTAAATGAATTGTTTGATTCATATGTTGTGTGATCTTCTATTGGTAGAAGTACTAGAGCATCGGCCACAACCAGTTCACGTGCTTCGACTCAAGTGTTTGCACTTATTCAACAGTCGAAAAGAACACGAGGCCCCGTAGCTTCATCATCGTCATCTTTAAATTAATTAACAATATATTAATAGACTGATTTAGACGTAGATTATACTATAAATAAGATTGATGTTTTAGCCTGGTGGAAAAACCACGGACATTTTGTTTTCGTTGCTTTCTGCTGTGGCTCATGATTTACTAATCATTCTAGTGTCCGCGGTAGAGTCTAAAAGCGCTTTAGTACAGGTGGCGGATATTAAGCGAGAAGAGATGCAGTTTGGCATACGAAAGCATGGAGTGCATAATTTTCGCCCAAGATTGACAAGCAGCAACTGTCAGGAAACAAAATGCAATCAATTTAGACTCAGATTATCTAACTGGAGAGCTTACAGGATCAGGAGAGTCCAACACCGAATGAGGAACCACTACCGGCGGCGGCGAGTAGTAAGTAAGAACTGTAACAGCAGAAAAAGGACTACGTAAACCTGATTCCCTCTCATTAAACTCAATATTTAGAAGGGATACGTAGGCAGACCTAGTTGATTCGGTCTCTGGTGTTAAAAATCAAATTGTATTATTTAATTATAATATAATCGGTGGATTCAAAGTATTTAAATTTTCTATCTGATTTCAAAATTCATCCTACTGCAGACGTCTGGTCTAGACATCTGCTTGCAAAACTTTTAAAATACAGACGTCTAGTACAGATATCTAATGAAGAAATTTTCCACTTTTCAAATTTCCATTTTTAATGCAGACCTCTGCCCACACGTCTCTAAGAATATTTTGAAATGCAGACGTCTGGCTCCAGACGTCTGCAATTCAAAAAAAAAAAGAGTAAAAAAAAACCAGAGTCGCCTAACTCGCGAGAGTCACCTGACTCGCGCGAATCGCCTCGTCTCGCCTCGCGATTCGTCTAGACGAGATGAGTAGGGTGGACGACGACTACTGTTGAACTCGCCTCGCTTCACCTCTCCAGCTAAGCGAGACGAGTTCAACTTGTCTCATCAATGAATCGAGTCGGGCGATTCGTGAATTGAGTCAGCCTAGCTCGCTTCATTTGCCAGGCCTAGATGCCATTCATGCCCCTTCCTGGCTTCAAGAATTTAACCCCTTTTAAGGTTTATTTTGGGTGGTTTCTTCTATTCCGCAAATCCCAGCCTTCGAACTTTACTTCCAACCGAACATGATTATGAGCCTTTTTGTTTTATTCTAATATAGACTATCGGATTTGTATAGCAAGAAACAAAAGAACCCGAGATCCTCTACAATGGGTCTACTAAAGTTTTTGATTACTACCTACCGGACAAGTAAAAAGTCACTGAACATATATAAATAGGATGAGTTTTGCCATCAGATTTTACACCTTACAATTTTTGTTGCACGATGAATCCATTTAAATAGTCAATTGGAAGCGGAGACCTTTATCTTTTGCTGTTTGGCTGGGTTTACAATGCGGCAAAAAGAAAGAACGTCTTCGGAAACAAAAACGGAAATTAGCTTGCAATGCATTGGGACTACACTTTACAACAAACGATGATATACGGAAAAACTAATCTTGTGCTAAAGAAACATGATGAGAGGGAAAGAGCAGGCGATGTTTATCAAAATAGAAGTTAATATTGATACATGTCATGTATTCATGACCATTACAAATATCTGTTTATAAAAGACTTTCAAATAACAAATGTCTATAGCATGTTTGTAGATCCAAAATGACTATTAGAGAAATGCATTGGCAATTTTTATTAATTTTTTTCTTTTTGTTGTTTTCATGGTAGGAGGTATTTGAAAAGAAACTTTATGTGCAACACATTACATTCCCTCTCTCACCCCCACTCCGCAATCCCCCGCCACCCGCCCTCCCCGCCCCCCAAATTTCTTTTTTTTTT
This sequence comes from Agapanthus africanus, assembly GCA_030015575.1. Classification (NCBI taxonomy): domain Eukaryota; kingdom Viridiplantae; phylum Streptophyta; class Magnoliopsida; order Asparagales; family Amaryllidaceae; genus Agapanthus; species Agapanthus africanus. The sequence continues at coordinate 131,115,106 of CM057341.1, forward strand.
TATATACAATTCAAGATTCCATGATTCCAGGCCTAATTGCTCGAGTATTCAATAGTGATGAGTCCCTCTTGCTGGAAGATTATTATCTAAGCCGGCCATATACGTCCGGCCAAGAGAGAAGAAAGAGAAATGCGGGCCACACATATAGGTTGTCCAAGGCTATCCGAAATTCTCCTCTCTCCCTCTCTCTCTCTCTCCCCCTCTCCCCCTCTCTCTCTCCCCGTCCCTCCCTCTCTTCCCCTCTCCCTCCCCCGCCCGGCGAGACGGATGGAGATTCCATTCAAAGGATGTATTACATCCGGCATAGGGAATATTTCCTAAGGTGGCCGTATACGTCCAGACAAGAATTCTGTAGTTTAAATTGATTTTCGAGATGGGTATGGTTCTTTCCTTCGATTTACGGTCTTTTTAATTAATTGCCTAGATTGTGCATTTTTATGATTTTTTTTCCTTGCTGAATTTCTTTAAGTATATTAGAGTCATAGACCGTCATAGACACCGTTTCATTTTCAGTAAAAAAGAATCGTACATCAAAAAACAATAGAAACACGTCAAAAAAACCAATAGGATCGTTATGTCATTTTCCTTTCTAAAAAATGAATCCGATATCAAAAAGTAAATAGAAATGTGACCAACCATTTCCTTCATATAAAAAAATCCCACATCCAACTGGTATCATATTCTTTCTAGCTTAAATTTTAATTGGTGCTTAGCCGATACTATTTAAAAATACATTTTATTTTCAAACATGGTGCAATTTCTCTAGAAAAGCAGTATCAAAATCACAATCGGAATGAATACAAATGTCAATAAATCTCAATTCACCTTGATTGCTTAAATACAATATATAATGGGCATTATGGATTATGTAAGCATTTTATGCGCAGCTGAGAACAACATTACAGCTAACTGAAAACTACACTAATAAAATAAGACTGCTACAGATATGCAACTCATTAATACACTTGCATCTAACTAGGTAATGATACATACCGGTCACTAAAATGACCAATAATTCCAACAAAAGGCTATTTCCTTTCGGCATACTGAATTTCTACAACTCAACAGAAATTTCTAAACTAGATTCCGCGTCTGCAATTTTCACATCTCGAGATTCCTCAAAATTTTCAACTTTCAACCTTACTGGCCCCTCTAATTTCTCATCTTTGCAACGTTCAGTTGTCTCTATAACCGATGATATCAATTTCCTAATTTTGCTTTGAGGCTCATCTTTCACATTTTTATCCCTATTGGAAACCATCGAAGCATCCTCTACTATATCGACAGAGTTAAGAGAATCATCAATGTTGGGGTTTAAGGCAGTCTCTCCTTTATTTCTAGGAAATTTTCGCTTCGAGTTCCATTTCTTTTTCATCCAGGGTTTCTTCGGTTTGAGTTGGTCGTCTGATTTAGGTAGCGGCTCTGGTTCCCAAACCTTCTTTTTTATAGGGAGAACAGTGTATTGGGAGGAACTCATCTCAGAACAATCTGTCAATAAAAGTTAAGGGTCAGGTATATGTTTGGATCAAAGGGAAAGTGTATCAAAATAAGAATACATTAAAACTGCAAAAACGTCTTTGTCCAAAAAATAGGCATTTTTTTTGTTTAATCGCACAAAACCCCATTGTGGTTAACCTAGTATACCACTTATATCCCCTCAAGCAATATTTTTGAGCAAACACCCCATCTGTTCATCAATAAAAAAAAACCATCAAAAATACCCGAAGTCTGCTCTGAACAACACACATAAGTTCTAGAGTTAAATTAGCCAATATACAAGAGATTTAGAATTGAATTCGAGTGTTTTTCAAGCGTTTTGATCAATGAGTGTAGGGGCGTTTGCACTAATACATCAATTGGGGGTACAAGTGCTATACGGGTTAACTGCAGGACGGTTTTGTGTAATTATCCCCTTTTTAAGAACGCTATGTCGTAACAGGACCTGAACCCCAGGCCTTTTGCACATAAACAATAAACTTTATAATAATTTAGCTACGGTAATGGCCACCTGCTCAATTAAATGGGCAAAGGACAAGAATCTAATAGCAAGAACAGGAAGTTTTTAGTAATTGTAAGCCAAAAAAACAGTGAAGAAATTCGCAAAAAGCACTGAAGAAATATCATGGTAACTGATTGGCATTTGTTTAATTGATCAAACAAGAGAAACAATAGCATCCTTTTATACGCCACACCACCAGACAAGGAAAGGATGGTAAAAATTGAACAGAAGAAAAAACACATACAGATGCAAATATTCTGCTTTCAATATATCAAATGTTTTTCCCCTTCTGATAAAACATGAAATGGGTGTTGGCGTTGATCCGGAAAAAGGTAGCAGAAACTTTCTTCAAGGGAAGTAGTAAGCACAGAACATAAGCTAATGCCAAAGCAACTCTTTAACTTAACTTTCAGTGCAAGGGTTACAGTTGGTTGAAATTTAGGACGAGAGTAAAACTAAAAAAAATTCCTGCTACTTTCCTCTTCAAGTAATTTCAGTAAACAAACTATGAAAAATATCATCACATCCATCGGAACCCAACAGAAATCTTCCGTGTATAAAAACCTTTTCAGTTCAAATAAAGGAGGGTATCTTTTAATATACCTCTGATTGCCAGTAATGCAATTCTTGCTGCTTTGATCTCTGCTTCCTTTTTTGTTCTGGCTGCTGCGCCGATGTATTGGATGCCACCTATCTCAACAGTACAGATGTATGGATTTACTCCCTCTTGTTTAATGCATTTATAAGAAGGGATTGCATAGTTCATCTTTTGAGCATACTCTTGAAGCAGGTTTTTGCACAGCCCGGTTTCATGCTGGAGAATTTAGTGAAAAATAAAAGCAAATAAGAGAACAAAAATAAGCAAATATAAATGGTTTTTTAAGCAGGTGAAATGGACGTGTGTGTGAGAGAGAGAGAGAGAGAGAGAGGGGAGAGAGAGAGAGAGAGAGAGAGCAGTTAACAATTCATATTCTAATTTTATCTTTTTTTCCTATAAAATAAAGAGGGACTTGAATGCCGCACTGCCAATTGTAAGGATGTAACTGAAATTGGAACTCAATCCCTTTCTAGTTAGATAGTAAACATGCAAGCATGAGGACTAGCTAAAAAGAATCGATGACGAAAAAGCATCCATGATACATAGAAAAGCAAGGCATGACCCTGATTATCAAACAAAGTGATACCATGGATAGTGACTAATACTTAATAATTAACAATAGATTAATATCTAAATGGCACTAGTAACAAATCATATGGGATTACAGGTTGGTGACGCTGGTCTTAGGTCACAAAAGTCATTGCAACCACCCATAAAATACGTGTGCCATGGCCTCATAACCTAGTGTGGAAGCAAATTATTGCCTTCAAACCATTTTCATCTGAGTTTCCAGTTATTTTTATATTTTGAGCACGGTCTAAATCTTGGTAACAACTTTCCAGGGCTGAGTATCCACAGAACGAAGAAAAATTCCAATGATGTGGGGAAAAAAGGTGTAAATTTAAAGAGTATTATTCCTTGTTATGATGTTATGATCTCCTGACCTGTAATAGGCTTGAACACTAGCAAAAGAGTATACGTTAATGATCATGTAACCGTCAGCAGCAATTGTTGGATTAACAGTTGGACTGCAGGCGTCAGTTAGTGAAAAACCCCAAATATAAATAACTTCAACATATTTACAATAAGCATAGCATCCCAAAAAAAGAAAAAAAAAACATTGGCTATAAGATGATAGGTGATGGAACTTACAACAATTGGGATGTTTTCTGTCATTTGGCCCGATTTACGAATTTCAATGAGTGCAACTTCAGCAGCTGACTGCTCTGCTGCTTTGCGATTGAAAAATCCAGGCAAAGATTCATATTGGGCATCATTCAAAATCACAACAGATTTAAAAATGGGCTCATGGGAAGGACCTTCCTTGACTGTTTGATACACAGGAGTAGGAAACCCAACTTTTTGAGCATACTCTTGCAACCGACTTTTGAATACATAGCAATTTTCAACGCCTAGAAGTCAAAGAAAAAAATGATAAATATATTAAAAAAATTATAAGTATTCTCCACAATCTCATAGATATTGAACACATAAAACTATAAGGCTGTCTCAAGACAAGGGAACATCACACCAAAGACTAACCATTTACCTAATAGAAAGGAGAACACAATAGTATAGTTATGACTGGTTGACTACATACAACCAGATCCATTTCGTATTGACTATATTGTATATATATGATTCCCAATCAAGCATTGAAAGATAGCAGACATTGCTTTAGCATACTATATAAAACAAAAATAACAAGCACAAGCTTTTATCCCAAGCATTTAGGATGAGCGAGAGCATTCTTGATATATTTATAAAAAAACAAGTTATCCTTTGAAGGCAACAGAACAGCAGCAATTGATTCAAAAAAAAAATTAAATATTATGCAGATAAACTTGAGACAAGGGGGAATAACAGTTGAAGCCTATGAAGCATGGGCACAAACACGTGACACGGAGGCGGGCACGACACGGTTACAAGACAAGTGATGCGACGTTTTTAGTAATTAATTTCACACGCGTGCACGCGCACACACATAAACAGAGTAATGATATGGTGAGAAGATATTTTAAAGTCCATACATTGCATACCCTTAATGCATGATGTACGAATCCGATCGACGATCCAACGATCGGATTTGGCCATCTCACTTAAAGGATTCCCCCCTACACACGCACGCACGCACACGCACACGCACGCACGCACGCGCACACGCACACGCACACACACACATATAATGGGGATGACTTCCACCCCTTGGCACTTCTTGTTCGCACACGGAATTATGAGCTTCAGCACCAGGATCTAGACCCTTTACGAGAAGGTAGAACAGCATTTGATTGTCTTTTTTCTTTTTCTTTTTTTTTTTGGGGGTGGGGGGGTGGGAGGGGGTTGACTCTGTGTGCGTGCATGCGTGTAGAACTAGACAACTTAAATCCCTGTTGATACTTATTACACACAAAAATCCACCTCATTTCAAAAATTAAAAGATGTATGTTCTAAAGAAAAGACCAGGGAAAAAGAATGTCATAATGTCAACTAACAGGTCAAGTATAACAAATTTTTTAATTTTAAATTAATAAAATCAAGTCATCAACCAGAAGTATGTAGGAATTATATAAGAAACATCAACAAGATTCATGCATGAACCAAATTTTAAGTTTTATCATAAAATATGATGATAACATGTTACTACATGGGTGTACAAGAGACGCATAGGTCATACAACATGCATAGATACAAATACATGTATACCGTGTGTTCAACACATGTCGGGTAAGTGTCGATCTCCCATAAGTATTACGCGCGGACACGGCATACCGTTGAAAACTTTTAAGTATCCGTACATTATAGGTTGAAGCAATTGCATTATCAACAAAGCTTGAGGTCTATAGATTTGAACTTATAAATACATAATTAATATATATACATAATTAATATATATATATATATATATATATATATATATATGCCATTCACTCATGACAATAAGTCTACCATCATCAATTAGATGTAGGAATTACATGATTAAATTTATAAATCAAGGTATCAACCAGATGTATATATGGATAGTATAAGAAACATCAACTAGATTCATGCATGAACCAAATTTTATGTTTTATCATAAAATATGACATGTTACTTACTAGATAGGGGTACAACACACGCATAGGTCACATAACATGCATGGATAAACATACATGTATACGGTAAGTGTCGACTTCTCATAAGTGTCACGCACGGACACGACATGTCGTTGAAAACTTGGAAGTATCAGTACTTCATAGGTTCAAGCAATTGCATTATCAAAAAAAGCTTGAGGTCTATAAATTTTAACTTGTGAATTAAAAAATTGATCAAACTACATATATATACACCATTCACTCATATGACAATCAGTCGACCATGGTCAGTTAGATGTAGGAATGACATGATCAGTTACATAATTATATTTATAAAATCAAGTTATCAACCATATGTATGTATGAATAATATAAGAAACATCAACTAGATTCATGCATGAGCCAAAGTTTTAAGTTTTATCATAAAATATGATGACATGTTATCTACTACATAGGAGTACAAGACATGCGGCATAGGGCACACAACATGCATGGATACACATACATGTATACGGTGTGTCCGACACAAGTCGGGTAAGTGTCGGTTTCTCATACGTGTCACGCACGGACACAACATGCCGTTGAAAACTTGGAAGTATCGGTACTTTCGGTGTTTACAAAAGCGGTCGCTTAAACGGTCGAGCGGGTTTCTCTACTCTGGTTATTCTGCTTAAACGGGTGATATTGCATAACCTATTGTTATTGATGTATACACCTCATAAGTGTTATAAAGGGTATATAAATATTGTTATTGGGGTAAGAATAACATAAATACCAATTAATACAACATTCTGTCTTTTCTTTTTCTCTTTTTCCATGTTTCTATCATTCATGCTCGAGTCGATGAAGGTCAGGGTTGTCGAGCTGCTCGACTTTAAAACACTTCAAGATTTGGGATTCAAAACTCCAAAATTTTAGGTTTATCAACTTCAAGAAATCGAGATTTGAATCGACTTTGAGCAATCCTAGAGTTTTATATTTCCATTTCGAGTAGTTTTTGAATTTTGATATTGAAATTTCAATTCGATATCGACTCCACCTGGTTTCGGACTACAATCTTTTAGGTACTTTTTTTTAAAATAATTTGTTAAGTTTTTTTTTTTACTAATTTGAGCTATGGTGCTTGATGTTGGGCATTGAAAAACTTATAAGCGGTGTAAGCTAATAAATTCTAAGAAAATTTCAATTTTGCATTGAATTATTTGAGCATATTCTAGCAAATAATATATAGTCCGAGCAAATTTGTTAAATTTTGTTTAAATTTAGGCATTTACTAGTACAAAAGGAACATAAAAAGAGTTAGAACCTAATGAGAATCATTATTTATTAACAAGAAAACGAAAATTAATGAATCGCCGCTGTTCTAATTTCTGAGCAGCCGGTTAAGCGTTTTGGTTCCTTGTTCGCTCCGCTTCTGCTTTTAAAACATTGAGTATTTTATAAGTTGAAGCAATTGCATTATCAAAAAAGCTTGAGGCCTATAAATTTTAACTTTTGAATTAAAAAATTGATCAAACTACATATATATACGCCATTCACTCATGACAATCGGTCTACCATGACCAATTACATGACAAAAATATCACATAGCGATAACCAAGGTTCGAAAAGTCGTTTGTTGCTTTCAAAGTTTAGATTTTGATGGTTTTCACAAATTCAACACTGCTTGTAATAGTTGCAGTACAATTTATAATGCCTATGATGTTCTAAAACCAATATACTATTAATTGGAAAATCCCTTCCTCTCATAGTAAAGAGATCACCTAAAAATTGACATATCCCTTCCACTCATAGAAGAGGACCATCTTTATATATATCTATGATCAGAAGATGTTCCATTACCCTTGTATTAAAAATTATCCCATCCTCGCATAGTAAGGCCACCCGACATATATGTCTATCATGTATTCCACTTATTACAAAAAAGCGATAAGCAATGTTGTTGGAAATAGCCAACAGTAAGATTAGTTAGAATCTGTTTGTAACAGAATCTGTTTATACTTAGTTAGAATCTGTTTGTAACAGAATCTATTTGTAACTTCCTTATTACTTTCAAGGTTATAAAAGAGCCTCTCTGTATACTGAATTTAAAAGTGAGAAAGAAAGTTCAATTCGCTTATATGATATGGTATCAGAGCAGTAAAACTTTCTCCAAAAAAATCACCATGTTTCCTCAACCAAAAATTTTTCCCGGTTCTTTTTTTTCCCCAGCTATAATGTCCTCCACCACAGAGACTGAAGTTTCCTCCACTTTGCAGATCGAGTCCGATGGTTCTCAGGAGTCAAAAATCAACTCAGGATCGCCTCCATTCACAAAGGAACAACTGGAGCACATGTACAAGTTCTTTAACTTCACCGCAAAACCGTCAAAACCCTCTTGTTCTTTAGCCCAAATCGATAACAATCAACTTTCTTGGATTCTTGATTCTGAAGCAACTGATCACATGACCTGTTACTTCACATTATTTTCAACCTACACACCCTATGTAGGAAACAAAAAGGTCAAAATTGCAGATGGTTCATATTCTGCCATAGCTGGCCAAGAAACCATCACAATCTCACCTTCCTTATCCCTTCTTAATGTTTTACATGTTCCAAAGCTTTCCTGCAATCTGATTTCTATTATAAAGTTAACTCAAAATCTTAAGTGTCAACTTAAATGCATGTCCTCTCATTGTGAAATTCAGGTTCTGGACTCGGGGACGATGATTGGTAATGCTAGGACCAGTGGAGGTCTCTACTTGCTTGAAGAAGGATCGCATCTCAATATGTATGCATCTAGTCTGTGTTTTTAGTCCATTGTTTGTTTCTCGTGACAATGAATTGATTATGTTAGATTTTCGTCTAGATCATCCTAGTTTCCATTATATGCGGTATTTGTTTCCAATGTTATATCGGAATAAAAATCCTTCTCAATTTCAATGTGAAGTTTGTGCTTTTGCCAAACAAAAAAAAGCAATTTATCCACCTCGACCCTCTAAACCTTCAGCACCGTTTGTCATAATCCATAGTGACATTTGGGGACCATCCCGCGTTTTATCCGTCTTCAGAAAAAAATTGTTTGTTTTGTTTATTGATGATCATACTAGAGTCGTTTGGGTGTTTTTGCTAAAGAAGAAATCAGAAATTGAATAAGTTTTCAAAACCTTTTATGCCATGGTTGAAACACAGTTTAACACAAAAATTCAGAATTTTCGAAGTGATAATGGACGAGAATTTTTTAACGAAACCTTGGGAGATTTTTTTTGCAAAGAAAGGCATCATTCTTCAAAGTTCTTGCATTAACATACCGCAACAAAACAGTGTGGCTGAAAAAAAAATACACATTCTTGAAATTGCTAGGGCATTATTATTCACCAACCATGTTCCAAAAATATTATGGAATGAAACAATTTTAACAACCTATCTTATTAATAGAATGCCCTCAAAAATTCTCAATTTAAAAAAACTTGTTGCCTTGTTAAAATCCCTTTACCCTCAAACCCGCCTTGCAATCTCGGATCTGCCGTTGAAAATTTTTGGTTGTACCGTGTTTGTTCACGATCACAACCCCACCAGGGGTAAACTTGATCCAAAATCGAAAAAATGTGTTTTCATTAGCTACGCCACGAATCAAAGAGGGTATAAATACTTTGATCCTTTATCAAATAAAATATTTATCATAATGGATGTGTTGTTTTTTGAAAATAAAGATTTTTTAAGCCTCCTCTTCAGGGAAGACAAATAGTGAAGACTCGGTTTCCATAAAAAAATAGTCTCCCAAAAATAGTCAACTTAATCCCACATACAAATTCACAAGATCTAGATGTTTTAAGTCAAGACATTTTGGACCAGTCTTTTGAACACCTGGCAAACCAAAACAATGAAAATTCACTGAACGCTCAAAAAACGGGTCCTTGAAAACTTAGAAAATATGTCTATTGAAAACTCGGTTCCTTTATTAGAAAATCCGGAAAAATCCCATAAAAATAGGAACACACAACCGACTCCTAAAACAACTTGCCCCGTGGATTTAAATTCACCAGAAGCTGATGTGGAAATTAAAACTTACAAAAGAAAACAATGTGAAACAGGTCTGGAAAAAAACATAATAGGAACATTTAATTGAGATAGATCCTTCTTCAGAAGCAGATGCCGACTCTGTCTAGCCCCACCAAGAGTCTGACTCGAGAAGAGAACCGGATCACAGTGAGCAGGATCTTCCTATAGCCCTCCGAAAGTCCACAAGGTCGTGTACTAGTCGTCTATTGTATCTAATGTCAAAATTTGTGTCCTCAAATAATCTCTCACCCAGTTTTTCAGCCTTTACCTCTAATGTGTCTGCTGTGGAGATTCCAAAAGCTGTACAGGATGCACTGAGAGCTCCAGAGTAGAGAAAGACGATTTTCGAGGAGATAAATGCACTTGCGAAAAATCAGACTCGGAACATGGAGGAGCAGCCGAAAGGAAAGAAGACTGTAGGCTACAAATGGGTATTCACACTAAAGTTTCGTGCAGATGGAACCCTAGAACGATATAAGACGAGGCTCGTTGCTAAAGAGTTCACTCAAATATACGGGATCGACTACACGGAGACTTTTGCACCTGTGGCTAAGCTAAACACGATCCGGATCTTGATGTCAGTTGCAGTAAACCTCGATTGGTGACTTCAACAATTAGATGTAAAGAACGTGTTTTTGAATGGAGACCTGGACGAAGAAGTGTACATGGAACCTCTGCCAGGGTTTGAAAAAGGGTTCGGCTCCAAAGTGTGCAGATTGAAAAGATCACTTTACGGTCTTAAACAATCTCCACGAGCTTGGTTCGAACGTTTCCATTAGTTTGTGAAAGGGCAAGGATACAATCAGGCTCAAGCAGATCACACCATGTTATACAGAGTCTCAAGACAGAAAATTGCAATACTAAATGTTTACGTTGATAACATCATTATTACAGGAGATGACGAGGAAAAGGCCAACCAATTAAAAGGAAGTCTCGCCAAGGAGTTCGAAATAAAAGACTTGGGAGAATTGAAGTATTGCTTGGGTATGGAAATTGCTCGAAATAAGAAAGGCATTGTCTTGTCTCAACGGAAGTATGTTCTCAATCTTCTCAAAAATATAGGGATGCCAAACTGCAAACCTGCGGAGACACCAATAAATCCGAATAAAAAGCTCGGAGAATTTACACAGAGCCCGCCAGTGGACATTCCACAATACCAGAGGTAGTGGGAAAATTGATCTCTCTCACACACACGTCCCGATATCACCTTTGCAGTGAGTATGATAAGCCAATTTATGCACTCATCTCAAGAAGAGCACCTTGATGCAGCATATAGAGTTTTGAAGTATTTAAAAGGCGCACCAGAAAGAGATTTATTCTTCAAAAAAGGTGAGACTCGCAGCGTCGAAGTATTCACTGATGCGGATTGGGCAGGTTCCATCGTAGACAGCAAGTCAACTTCAGGGTATTGTACGTACGTGTGGGGCAATCTAGTTACATGACGGAGCAGGAAACAAAGTGTCGTGGTAAGGAGTAGTGCGGAGGTAGAATTTCGAGCCATGGCCTGTTAGATCCACGTTACCTCTCCCGGTACTTCGGGGTTGCGGAAACGGTAAATCAAAAATTTTTCTAAACTTTGTAACATGGACCGTAAAAGCCGGATCTTTGCTAAACTAAACTAGCATACTTGCAAAGAAGAATTAACTACTCGGCAAAGTGGTTATACCTCAACTTGAACTCCTTCACTTCTTGTTGTTGTTCTTCTTTGATGTTCTTCTCTTCTTGTTGTTCTTTTCATGGCTTGCTCAAAGGTTGATCCGGACTTCGGTCACCTCCGCGGCCTCCTTGAGTCGAAGACGATCCACCCGAGAGATGTACGCCGAGCTCCACCTCAAGCCGAGGTAACTAGGGCAAGGAGATTGCTAATCTAGAAGCCCTAGGTAGTGTAGAGAGGATGTATGGATGTGTTTGTCAAGTAGAATCCTTTTTCTCTCAACACATGAGATCAAAGGAGAAGATCAAGAGGAGGAAGAAGAAGGAGATTATCTAGCAACCATGAAGCTTCTCATTTCAAGAGAGAGAATGAGAATAAGCAAATGAAATGCTTAACCAAGAGAAAAGCTAACCATGGTTGCAATAATGCATAAACATCATCATTACAAATCCAATCAAGATAAAGGTGATGGCTACAAATGACATGACCATTATCATAACTAAATAAAAAGAAAACCAAAGAATACTTTAGATCTTCTAAGAAGGTCCAAGTCAACTTTGGTCAAAAGGTCAACAAAGTCAAGATGGTCAAATGGTCAATGTAATTAGCCATAACAAAATTATCAATGAAAGGATTAGTAAATAATGTCCCCGGCTCATTATGGTTTTGACCAAACGAACTGTCGAAACCCTAATGAGTCCGCCTCAATATGGTTTTGACCGAATTAACTGTCAAAACCCTAATGAGCCTGCCACATAGCGGTTTTGGCCGAACCATCTGCCAAAACCCTAATGAGGCACCTCCTCCTTCATCGCTCCAGAAAACTGTGCATACACACCTGCATCCGTATTCCGTAGAATGCGGATGCGCAGAAGACAAAACACATCCATCCGTGCAATACCAGGATCTGGCTTAAACCAAAGCCCACTAGTACTGATGCCCGAACATCATACGCACACAAGTGTACGTAAGTGATCGCAGCCCTGCCGTAAAACCATACGGCCTCTACACGTTTCGCTCAGTGCAGGGAAACTCTCTGTGTGGGACTCTAAAGACTCGACACTACGCTGGCAGTGGGTTTAACCACAGACCGCAAGCGGCACTAGCTGTACGTAACGGTCCCCAGGTAGATGTCGATAAGAAGGCCGATGAGGTAAACCCATCCGAACTCCTACTGAGTCTGTATGTGACAATCTCCGTACAGTCCGGTCTGTTCGTCTGATACATCGCATGGCGGGCCTAGGGGGCGGCAAGCGTCAGACCCCTAATAGCGGTACAAGTCGTGTCGGAGTGAAGCCCAGAACACCCTGAGATAACACTGGAACCTACCAGTATATCTCGCTTGCCCTGGCCAGGGACTACTCGTGTAATGGCTCTCCTAGACACAGCGCGATGTCAACCCCCAATACCGGGAGAGACGAATCCTGTCTAACCGTCACTGCCTCCAAGTGCTTCGGGACTGCTCCCAACTACTACCTGTTTGCACGACTCAGTAGAGTCGTGGTAGGGTAGTAATCAAAGAACAGTGGGAACACACTCGAGGCGAAGTGACAGTGTCAAGTCAGCGGACTAAGCTGTACTCATGTCACCTGGGAACTGATAACTGACGATAGGTATAATACCAACCATCGGTTCCCGACGAGTCCTGTCCAGTGTACTCGTAACCTAACGAGCACCCGCATACTATCTCAAGTACGACGTACCGACGGCTGTGGGACAGACCGTCTCCCTGCTGGGATGAGAAGCGCATACGCTAGTCTACTCCGGAGTATCGATGCCCTATCTCGGTACTCCCATGACTAGGGACGTGTATAAGGATGTGCTTGTAGATTACCCAGCCCCCACGAGTGTGATCGCCATCACAACGCCGGTAATCAAGCAAAGATCCTAAGGGCTCTACTAATGCGTATAGGTGATATAATAAATAAACACACATGTACACATTAAAGCAGAGACAAACCAAGTAGCATACTACTATATTGAGCAAGATTGTCTGTACAACTGTGAATATCCCAAGCTTCCATCAAGTAATATACATACTAGTATGATACAGTAATGGCCTCTAGGGCATATACACTAACAATCTCCCACTTGCACTAAGGCCATGTACTGGCGTATCGAAGACCTATCATCTCGATCAGCCGCTCGAACTGAGTCTGGGGTAAAGCCTTCGTGAATGGGTCCGCAGTGTTGTCCTTTGTGTCCACTCTCCGCACATCGATCTCCTGTCGATCAATGATCTCCCTGATCAGGTGATACCGCCTTAAGATGTGCCTGGATTTCTGATGGGACCTTGGTTCCTTCGCTAAAGCTATAGCCCCATTGTTATCGCAATACAAAGGTATTGGGTCAACAATGGACGGAACCACCTGAAGTTCACTAATGAACTTCTTTATCCAGACCGCCTCTTTTGCGGCATCGCTTGCAGCAATGTATTCAGCCTCCATCGTCGAGTCTGCGACGGTATCCTGCTTGGAACTCCTCCAACATACCGTCCCTCCATTGAGGATAAACACAAAATCCGAGACAGACTTACTGTCATCTTTGTCACTCTGGAAGCTTGAATCGGTAAAGGAATCGACCCTGAAGTCTCCATTACCGTAAACCAGGAACATCTCCTTAGTCCTTCTCAGGTACTTGAGAATGTTCTTCACTGCTGTCCAGTGGTCCTCCCCTGGGTCTGACTGATACCGGCTTACCGCGCTCAACGCGTAAGCTACATCTGGTCTTGTACATAGCATCGCATACATTATAGATCCTACCGCCGAAGCGTAGGGTATAGTGCTCATGCGAACCCTCTCCTCGTCAGTCTTAGGAGACATCTTCTTGGAGAGGGTAATTCCGTGCAATGCGGGTATGTTACCGCGCTTGGAACCCTCCATACTAAATCTCTTTAGTACGGTCTCTATGTACCTGGACTGTGAAAGTCCCAACAGTTTCTTGGATCTATCTCTATAGATCTTGATCCCCAGAATGTACGAGGCATCACCCAGGTCCTTCATGGAGAACCTTTGTGACAAAAACAGCTTGACCGACTGTAGCATAGGAATATCATTTCCTATCAAAAGAATGTCGTCCACGTACAAGACTAGGAACACGACAGTTCGTCCTACAATCTTCTTATAAACACAGGGTTCATCTTCGTTCTTGATGAAATCAAATTCCTTGATTGCCTCTTCAAAACAGATGTTCCAGCTCCGCGATGCCTGCTTTAATCCATAAATGGATTTAAGCAACTTGCACACCTTTCCGCTGCTCCCACTGTCTACGAAACCTTCTGGTTGATCCATGTAAACGCACTCTTCCAAACAACCGTTTAGGAAAGCCGTCTTAACATCCATCTGCCAGATTTCATAGTCATGGAAGGCAGCAATGGCAAGTAAGATCCGAATGGATTTGAGCATAGCCACCGGAGAAAAAGTCTCGTCATAGTCCAAACCAGGTCTTTGACGAAAACCTTTTGCAACGAGTCTAGCTTTATAGGTTTCCACCTGCCCATCTACACCAAGTTTTCTTTTGTAGATCCATTTGCATCCAACGGGTTTTACCCCAGGTGGAGCAATATCCAAGGTCCACACTTTATTGGCGTACATGGACTCCATTTCGGATTGCATTGCTTCCTGCCACTTATCAGAGTCCCTACTGATAATGGCCTGCCTGAAACTGGTAGGGTCATCTTCTTCCAAGATGCAATCCTCTCAATCCCCGTCAATGAGAAAACCGTAGTATCTCTCGGGCGGATGAGAAATCCTACCAGATCTGCGGAGTGGCTGAGGTTCGTTTGGGGTTATTGAATCTAGCGGTTCCTCCAAATCTTTTGTTAAAGTTTGTGTTTCTGGAATTTCATCCAGTTCTACCGTGCTGCCACTAAGGTTTTTAACAAGAAATTCTTTTTCTAAAAATGTGGCATTTCTTGAAACAATTATCTTCTGTTCTTCTGCATGGTAGAATAGATACCCACTTGAATCTTTTGGGTATCCCACAAATTTACACAAAACTGCCCGTGCCTCAAGTTTGTCTGGGTTCTGCTTTTTGACATAAGCTGGGCAACCCCAAATCTTAACACGTTTAAGATACAAACTCTTACCACTCCATATTTCATACGGAGTCTTAGGCACGGATTTGGATGGAACTTGATTCAATAGATGTGCTGCAGTTTGAAGTGCATATCCCCAGAATGAGAGAGGTTACTCAGCACTACTCATCATGGAGCGAACCATATCCAATAGGGTACGATTCCTCCGCTCCGATACACCGTTGTGCTGTGGTGTATAAGGAGGAGTAAGCTGAGAGAGAATACCATTCTCTTTTAAGTAATCTAGGAATTCCGTGCTTAAGTATTCCCCTCCCCTGTCAGACCGGAGGATCTTGATACTTTTACCTGTCTGGTTCTCTACTTCCTTTCTGAATTCCTTGAATTTCTCAAAAGCTTCAGATTTGTGTTTCATCAGATACACATATCCGAACCTAGAGAGATCGTCAGTGAATGTGATGAAGTACGAGAACCCACCCCTTGCATGTATAGACATCGGACCACATACATCACTATGTACGAGTCCCAAGAGCTCTGCTGCTCTTTCTCCATGTCCGGTGAACGGAGATTTGGTTATCTTCCCTTTGAGACAAGACTGACAAGTTCCATAAGATGAAAACTCGAACGCATTCAAGAGTCCATCTTTATGCAACTTACTTAGTCTTTTCTCTCCGATATGACCAAGTCTACAATGCCACAAGTAGGATTCATTCGTATCTGAATTCTTCCTCTTGCGTGTGTTTTGTATATTGAGAACTGTATTCTGATTTAGAACGTAGATACCATTAAGCAGTGTACCCTCTGCAACCAGTACCTCATCAAGGTAAATGTTCATGATATTCTTTTTAAGAACAAACTTATATCTATCTTTATCGAGTAAAGAAACTGATATGATGTTGCAAACCATGGAGGGTACATAGTAGCAATCGTTCAAAATCATAGTCTTGCCATTCGGCAATACTAGGTGATATTCACCGACGGCTGCCGCATTAACTTGTGCTCCGTTCGCTACTCTGAGCGACATATCACCCGGTGCAACTTTCCTACTTTTTCTCAGTCCTTGCAATAAATTACAGATATGAGATCCTGATCCGGTATCAAGTACCCAGGAGGTAGGGCTGACCGTAAAACAGTTCTCAATTACAAGAACACCTGAAGTAGATGCAAAACCATGCTTCTTCTTCAACTGGGTATCCTGGAAATCCATACTTTCCTCTTTCCCATTCTCATACTCATGACTGTTGTCACAAGTTAGAGCTGAACCAACTTTCCCCAGTCCCGAATAAGAATTCGGTTCGGTCAAGCGATACATTTTATTGTCTTGATTAGGGCGTGAAAAGGTTGCTGCCTGGAGAGAGAGAAAAGAAACACTCAGCGTATGCTCTTGCAAGATTAGATTGGTTTATTAATTTATCTAACCAGGATGTCTCCCATTGTTTCCTCAAATTCTTCTTAAAACCTTTTTAAAAGAAGAATTAGCCGGGTTTTAATTCACGTCACGATACTTGCTTAACCTTTCAGCCAGGCTAGTGTCGGTACTTCGAGGGAGGTTTTCCAACGCTTTCGCGAAGTTCCTTAATTAAAGAACCTCTTTTCCCTGGGGGCGTAACCCCGCTAACACCTTTCTAGACACCTACTAGGTTTATAGCATTGATCGTTAAGTGAAATAATCTTCCGAGAGTAAACCAACTCATCAGTGGGATCGGGATCCAACTGTCATTGTGTGATAACCTAGATGGAATCCACTCTAGTCACCACACTCCAGAAGGTATGCTAAATCTGCAAGTTTCAGTTCTTTTGAAACTCCCGATGTGGTTTTTGCCCCTAGGACCCAAGTGATCTTGACACAGTCAACAAATCAAAGAGTCCTAGGCAAGTTCATCCCGTCGTTGTCTTGATTGTATTAAACCCATCTGCATAACCCTTGACACGGTCAACAAGGTTATACAAATGTCCTAACCAATCACATTGTATCCAGCAAATAAGCAACACTTAGCTACCGTTCACTGCGCCTTGACACAGTCAACAAACGCAGCACGAATACTAAGTATAACTTATAAGAAACGACGGAGGGCTACGGCTGGGTTTTTGGCGAAAAACCCGTTAACGTAATGAACTTGATATCGTTGAGGGAACATGATACAGGTTTTTGAAAAATATAGTGGCGAAAACTTTTTGCTAAAGAGGTCACTCCCTGCAAAGGGATCTCGGCTCTTTCCTCGTCGAATGAGGTGCAGGATATTCCAAATGAATACCTCGATGCAAAGCAAGAATAATCGACTATAGTGAAGTTATTACCCTGACGCAAACTTTTGTCCAAGGGGTCACTCCCGGTGAAGGGATCTCGGCCCTTGCCTCGTCGACTGAGGTGCTGGGCATTCAGAACCGAATACCGCTATGCAAAACAAAAATGAACGTCCTTGCAATAACAGCTTTTTTTTGAAAAACTTGTTCCAACGTCTTTTAGGTTTATTTTCTTGCATTAGTTCTTTTAATGCGTCCCATCATTTAAAACCTACCATTGCAGAAAACAACCAAAATATGACGTACGCTTATGCCATTCGCATTCGCCACGGGGCCCCGTCATCACCCGTTAGGTTACTTAACTAACGACAGAGCGGGGGCTGGGCTAGCGCGGCTGTAAAACATAAGCAACGCCTAAATAGAAAGCAATGATAGACATTACAGATCACAGATGAATACATTGGATATACTAGCAATCCGCAATCCTTTCGAGCCTGGAACGAAAAGCGGATAACACGGTCGCGGTGAATAGCCAAATACCCCACCCAAGACCCCTACGGGTGCGGCAAACTACCCGCCAAGTACCCGAAGCGAAGCAACCTACCTCAATGCCATGAGTAGGCCACTCGGCACTTCGAGCTACCCGGTAGTTTGTGCACCCCCTCCATGGGTCTATCCTAGGAGCAAAAACAGTAAAAAGAATTATACAATGACGGCTACAACCCCGACCCGGTTGTGCGGCCAAACAAATAATAATTATTACATCAATTTACATTTACAATGAATGAAAGAAAAACAAAAGCTCATCTCACATCCACCCCGGCTATTCACCCGCGACAGTCCAACACATTCATATACACATTCCAATATCAAACACAGATCATGTATAACCCCGACTAATCGACTTATAGCGATTAGCCGACGTTCAATACATGCAAACATCACAGATATAACCATCATAGTCAAAGTGCAGTGAAGTCCGGAAAAATACGGAATTATAGGACCCCAAAAGAAAATTTCTTTTCTGGAAAATCTGGGCACATATAATATATCTGAAAAATCACAAAATCCCACCAGAAGAACACTGCACGAAAAACGATGCAGAGAGGAAAACAAACCGCGGCGCTTCCGCGGCACATGCCTACCTCGTGCCGCGGAAGGGCGGCGCTTTGGATGAATTAGGGCATCGTTTTTCTTGGGTGTTCACAGAAAACCCTGAGACGAATTTACAAGTATAAAGTTTTTCATTTTGAGCCAAAAAAAATTCAACAGAAACTCAGGTTTTGTAAAAGTTTGGTTTTTGGATTTTTCCGGTTCCGAACTTCGTTACACTTCACTACCAAGCTAGTTTAAGTTTAGTTAGGCTCTGATACCACTGTTAGATCCACGTTACCTCTCCCGGTACTTTCGGGGTTGCGGAAACGGTAAATCAAAATTTTTTCTAAACTTTGTAACATGGACCGTAAAAGCCGGATCTTTGCTAAACTAAACTAGCATACTTGCAAAGAAGAATTAACTACTCGGCAAAGTGGTTATACCTCAACTTGAACTCCTTCACTTCTTGTTGTTGTTCTTCTTTGATGTTCTTCTCTTCTTGTTGTTCTTTTCATGGCTTGCTCAAAGGTTGATCCGGACTTCGGTCACCTCCGCGGCCTCCTTGAGTCGAAGACGATCCACCCGAGAGATGTACGCCGAGCTCCACCTCAAGCCGAGGTAACTAGGGCAAGGAGATTGCTAATCTAGAAGCCCTAGGTAGTGTAGAGAGGATGTATGGATGTGTTTGTCAAGTAGAATCCTTTTTCTCTCAACACATGAGATCAAAGGAGAAGATCAAGAGGAGGAAGAAGAAGGAGATTATCTAGCAACCATGGAGCTTCTCATTTCAAGAGAGAGAATGAGAATAAGCAAATGAAATGCTTAACCAAGAGAAAAGCTAACCATGGTTGCAATAATGCATAAACATCATCATTACAAATCCAATCAAGATAAAGGTGATGGCTACAAATGACATGACCATTATCATAACTAAATAAAAAGAAAACCAAAGAATACTTTAGATCTTCTAAGAAGGTCCAAGTCAACTTTGGTCAAAAGGTCAACAAAGTCAAGATGGTCAAATGGTCAATGTAATTAGCCATAACAAAATTATCAATGAAAGGATTAGTAAATAATGTCCCCGGCTCATTATGGTTTTGACCAAACGAACTGTCGAAACCCTAATGAGTCCGCCTCAATATGGTTTTGACCGAATTAACTGTCAAAACCTTAATGAGCCTGCCACATAGCGGTTTTGGCCGAACCATCTGCCAAAACCCTAATGAGGCACCTCCTCCTTCATCGCTCCAGAAAACTGTGCATACACACCTGCATCCGTATTCCGTAGAATGCGGATGCGCAGAAGACAAAACACATCCATCCGTGCAATACCAGGATCTGGCTTAAACCAAAGCCCACTAGTACTGATGCCCGAACATCATACGCACACAAGTGTACGTAAGTGATCGCAGCCCTGCCGTAAAACCATACGGCCTCTACACGTTTCGCTCAGTGCAGGGAAACTCTCTGTGTGGGACTCTAAAGACTCGACACTACGCTGGCAGTGGGTTTAACCACAGACCGCAAGCGGCACTAGCTGTACGTAACGGTCCCCAGGTAGATATCGATAAGAAGGCCGATGAGGTAAACCCATCCGAACTCCTACTGAGTCTGTATGTGACAATCTCCGTACAGTCCGGTCTGTTCGTCTGATACATCGCATGGCGGGCCTAGGGGGCGGCAAGCGTCAAACCCCTAATAGCGGTACAAGTCGTGTCGGAATGAAGCCCAGAACACCCTGAGATAACACTGGAACCTACCAGTATATCTCGCTTGCCCTGGCCAGGTACTACTCGTGTAATGGCTCTCCTAGACACAGCGCGATGTCAACCCCCAATACCGGGAGAGACGAATCCTGTCTAACCGTCACTGCCTCCAAGTGCTTCGGGACTGCTCCCAACTACTACCTGTTTGCACGACTCAGTAGAGTCGTGGTAGGGTAGTAATCAAAGAACAGTGGGAACACACTCGAGGCGAAGTGACAGTGTCAAGTCAGCGGACTAAGCTGTACTCATGTCACCTGGGAACTGATAACTGACGATAGGTATAATACCAACCATCAGTTCCCGACGAGTCCTGTCCAGTGTACTCGTAACCTAACGAGCACCCGCATACTATCTCAAGTACGACGTACCGACGGCTGTGGGACAGACCGTCTCCCCTGCTGGGATGAGAAGCGCATACGCTAGTCTA
Organism: Agapanthus africanus; assembly: GCA_030015575.1. Classification (NCBI taxonomy): domain Eukaryota; kingdom Viridiplantae; phylum Streptophyta; class Magnoliopsida; order Asparagales; family Amaryllidaceae; genus Agapanthus; species Agapanthus africanus. Next base: position 131,136,034 of record CM057341.1, read on the forward strand.
CTCCGGAGTATCGATGCCCTATCTCGGTACTCCCACGACTAGGGACGTGTATAAGGATGTGCTTGTAGATTACCCAGCCCCCACGAGTGTGATCGCCATCACAACGCCGGTAATCAAGCAAAGATCCTAAGGGCTCTACTAATGCGTATAGGTGATATAATAAATAAACACACATGTACACATTAAAGCAGAGACAAACCAAGTAGCATACTACTATATTGAGCAAGATTGTCTGTACAACTGTGAATATCCCAAGCTTCCATCAAGTAATATACATACTAGTATGATACAGTAATGGCCTCTAGGGCATATACACTAACAATGCCAACGGTATTTGTGAAGTTCTATGCATTTAACGGGTACTACTGGAAATAAAGCAGCCTATAACTCAGCCACTAAAACTATACTGGGACCACAAAGCTGCCATCAACATAGCACACAACCCCGTACAGCATGACAGAATGAAACATATTGAAGTCGACCGACACTTCATCAAGAAAAAACTGGATGCCGATACCATCTGTATCCCCTACATTCCGACAAAAAAACAAACTGCAGATATCTTTACAAAAGGGCTATTCAAAGCAGTGTTCAAGGGACTCATAAGCAAGTTGGGCATGATGGACATCCACGCACCAACTTGCGGGGGAGTGTTGGAAATAGCCAACAGTAAGATATTTCTCAGATTAGTTACAATCTGTTTGTAACAGAATCTGTTTATACTTAGTTAGAATTTGTTTGTAACAGAATCTGTTTGTAACGGAATCAGTTTATACTTAGTTAGAATCTGTTTGTAACTTCCTTATTGTTTTCAAGGCTATAAAAGAGCCTCTCTGTATACTGAATTTAAAAGTGAGAAAGAAAGTTCAATTCGCTTATAAATGTCCAAAAAAGGTAGAGATCATGAAATTGACATTGACTGACAATTAAAGATGATAATGTATTAGTTGGTTCTTTTCTAGCGCACATGGATCATAACGAGCCTCAACGAAAGATGTTAGCCACTGCCAGCATGCCTCATAAGACCTTTGGGCTGCATTAGAGGTTTGAACCCCCGCTTTGGTTAGCTTTGTCCGCTTGAAGCACGCTTCAACCTGCTTTTCAGCATGACTAAATGCGATAGAACCCTTATTCTATCAAATTGCCAATAATCGTATGAAATGAAATAAAAAATAAATCACGCTATTGTCTCTAACCTACAAGATTGGCTTTTAAGCCGCTTATCTTCTGACATGTTCAATTAATGTTGTCTTATACTAATTGAATATATTTCTATTACTGCATATAAATAAAAGAAAAACATCTCTTTTATTTTTATATTGTCTTGTGCGTAAATGTTTAACCCTATCAAATCTATCCATCATCATAATCATCGTCATTTATTTATTTTCTTACTTAATAAAGTTGACACTTATTACTTCTAAAGACTAAGCCATGCCCTCCTGCTTCGCTATGCTTTCCACAACATTGATTAAAACCAACATCTTCCCATGATGCGACAGGCACCAGCAGTCTTAAGCTAAAGCTCATTTCCCAAGTTGGGTTTACTTATCCAGAAATTATAAACGACAAATACACACAAAACAATGTTCCTATACACGTCTAAAGATAATGCTTGAACAAATTTCAATAAAAAAATTTGCGATTCAAATCGTATTAACAATCGAGCAGCACACTGTCACAAAGCTATCAAAACGAAAAAAGCATAATTTCACAATGCATTCAGTTCGCAAGACCATATCAAAATGAACCATCACTAAAATAAGCACAAAGGAACTAAAATATAGAGTTCTTGTTTAGTATCAGCCTCTAAATCAAAGGAAATTGTAGAGTTAGAGTTGCATCATAAAAGATCGCAGCAAATTCATCAAAGAGATAGAAAAATTGAAGTAGTACGATGATATAATTGTGAAAAAAAGGGGGAAACAGAAAATTTTGCCAGTTGATGGAAGGGGCGCTGGTGAAGGCTGAAGATTCAAAGATGAAGGCTCCACATTCGAGCGATCAGATGGCGTAGGAATTGGAAGCGGTCGACACTCTTCCATGACTTTGAGAAGAAGATAAAGAAGAGATTTTTGAAACGAGAGAATTTGGGGGAAGGGAAACCCTAGATTTTGGATCGTGGTGTTGCTTCCTCTTTTATTGGCACTGAAACTATAACTTTGGCACGTGAGATGCACGTGCGACTGAGAAAATTAAAGGGTGAATTGTTTAGAAAAACGTAGCGTATTCCACCTGTCAAAAGTGAAAAAAGACCTGGCCCAAAACTTTGGCCGAAAAACCACCCGTCGATGGGTTCTTTGTAAAAAACCTGTAAGTGTACTCTTTTGTCATACTTATGAAATTTTTTCTCTTTCCATAATCTTCATCAAAATATAAAGAGATCATTTAAAATATATAAAAAAAATTGAATAAACTGCAAATTTTATAAATTTTTACAATGCAAGTTTCTTTCATTTCTCACACGCTGCAAAACAATAGTAACAAACTACTAGCTTTTGGCATAAAAAACAGGTAATTTTTGTTGTTGGACCTGTATCCTTTTTTTAAGTTCACTAGGATTCTTAGTGGTTGGAACTTCCAGTTATTTTGGTAGGAATCTGATAAACAGGTAATATTTGATGTCTAAAGCAGATATTTTAAACCCAAGTCAAATATAAATTTTATGCAGATCGGTTTCAAGCTGAATCATCACATAAGAAAACTTGAAATTAGAGGATAACAGACACCTACAATATCTACAGAACATCTTATAGATCCTATATTCATAAAATAATTACATAAGAGCTGCGGTCCCTTTGTATAGAGATGTACATTAAATAGATTATTTATAAATATTTAACTTCAAAATTTACAGCAGTACTTTATGACTTGCGAAGGTCAACAACATCAAAATTCACATTTAAGTTCATGTTAACATGAGAGCAGTGTTCGTAGATCGGGCTGCCATCAGGAGGCTCTTCATGCGGATGGAATCCACGTTCTTGGCAGTTTCGAATCAGATTTACACCGCCCGGATCAGATAAGTGAAATATGCCATGGTTCCTGCGAAATATGTCAAGAATATACATTCAAAATGATGGTTGGATAAAATTGTAAAGTATTTGGTAGAAAAATCCCAGGCAAAAAAAAAGCCCGTGCTTTGCCTGTAAAGCAGGAAGCCGCCTAACTATCAAAAAGCATCACAATTACCCTCAAACTGTAGCAGGGGTTAATCTTATTCTGTTTGTGCAAATTCTCACTTCCCAAAATACCCTTTGGAGAAAGTAGTCAATAGGGTTAATTGAACAAAACAACCTTGTAGTTTACATTGTATAGCACTTGTAGCCCCTCGAGATTTAATTGGCACAAAAACTGCCTTTGTCCATCAACAAAAATCTCACGCACAGATTCTACTATAAACAGCACAAACATGTTCTAGAGTTACCAATCGAGCATACTCAAGCGTTATAACTTACCTCTCCAAAACAATTTAGGGGCATGATGTGCAATTAACCCTATATAATATGCAATGTCGGTGAAAAGATGGCAAAAGCGCAGGGGTAATTTTATTTTTATTTTTATTTTTTTCTTTTCTTTTTTTGGGGTTTTGGGGTGGGGGGGGGGGGGGGGGGATGTTGGCAAAAAGGAGAAATTAGCATCTAAGTCGCAGTTTCTCAAAAGTTAGGTGGCATCGTGCTCTACAAGCAAAAGCAAACTAGATCCTGCAATTTACTATTAAAAGAAATATAAACATTATTTGCATACAATAAAATTTAGAATTTGAAAAACATTGATCCAGTGAATGTTAAATTAAGCCAATAGAATGCCAAAAATCTTTCCCAAAAAAACTGATATGGAGAATAGCAATTTTATCTTCATGAAATTACAGTCTGTCATTTTTAGAAACACAAGATGAAGGGAAATCCCCACCAAAATTTTCAGTTCAATGATACCAATAGCTGACAATGTAGGGTATTGAGGACAACTGCTTCGGGTTCTACATAATTAAGATAAACACGGAGTAACAAGGGAAAAAGAATCTCAAAGACTACTTTTCTATGTTAATTTTGATTCCTAACCAATTTCAAAGCATGATATTATGATTTTCAAGTCTTCGAAGAAAAATAGGACATACCTAGATGAATCAGTTGGTGCCATGACAATTGCAATTGCTTCTGGTAGCATAATCTGTTTCATAAAATATGAGAGCCAAAGGTATCAACATAAAAACAAATATAAAACTTTTCAAGATATCGAAGGAAGCTGAAAAGAGAAACAATATAAATATAAATAATTTCCTGGCATATTATACTTATGAAAACCAACTGATTTATTAAAACATTGCAGGACAAAAGAAGAAGGCATTATGGCAAGAGTAATATACAATTCCTTCTATAAAATGTCCACTTCATATAAATCATATCCCGGAACGGCTCAGCCCTCGTCATAACTTTGGAGTTTTGGTGTAGTGGCAGGAGCTTTACGATGGCACCACAAAATTGCATGTTCAAATTCTATTGGGCGCACATCTAAAGCGGATTAATTTTTAAGAAAATCGATGCGCAAAAGCTTAGGTTTCGGCCATAAAAAGGGCACTCAACCTTTTGTTGGGCATGATATCAAGTGTTATGTTAACTTCAAGTACACTGTTAACCACCCCCACCACCCCACCCCACCACCCAAAAAAAACATCTTAAGCTTTTGAGAAAAGAAGTTCTTGCAAGGTTCATTATGTGCCCTAAAACATCTTATATCTAGTAAAGAGCATCTTCTATGGCTATGGTTATATGAGAAATTCGGTAGAAGGATCATTGGAGATTACCAAACTAAATATGCAAGGAGATTTTAATCATAACTTTGTGAAGCCTTGCATAAAAAATCATAATTTATATGGACCCTTGCCAACCAATTTTAATGGGAGAAGGTTTAGATGATGACCATGATTGTGATAATCTGGACAAGAACAAGCAAGAGTACAGTCCTCCATTTTGTTCTAGATCTACTTGTCTCCGTTATAAAAGTTAGCATCTTAATCGGTTACACTAATAATGCAATATAACACTTGCAGTTATCAATATATATTCAGTCAAATAACAGACAAATCAACAAGATAACATTACTACACCTAGTTATGCAAACTACAGCCTTTCATCAACCTGGAATGTACCTATTGTATTTAGAGAGGAACACTAAAGTTTTCAATCACCTGATATGAATAATGAGTGTGAAGATCGATTGATGACATAAAGCAAGTCTGTGTGGGGTGCGTCTGAAAATAAGAGAAAAATAGGAAAAGAATTAAATAGCTATGCAACCTGAGAGTTGATAAACATATATTACAGAACTTCATAGATAACAAATGGCTCAAATGAAACCAAGAGTACCCTATGTGTGTTATAGAAGCGGACCATAATATTTTCTTTTCTAAAATACTGGTCATGAATAGTAAGAAAAAAACATATGTCCCAGGCATGAAGCAAAAAGCATGTCATTATTAGCAGTCTTTTAGATCACAAAGGACCGTACCATATAGCAGAATAATGAAGATTCAATAAATAATGTAATCTTTCATACAATATCCTTTTGCTTTCTAAATTTTGACCGGGGAAAAACACAAATTATTAACATGTGCATATTCGTGTAATTGATGCTATAGGGTTTCAGATAAGACACAGCTGAGATATAGAAGAAACATAAAAAAAAAAAAAAAAAAAAAAGTGAGCTCTTAACACCCAATTAGCACAACAATCTTTGAAAGACACTGAAACTTAATTAAATTACTGTTTTAAAGAAGTTATAAAACAAAAAAAGGGTTTTAAATTTCACTCATTACTTGGAGCAAAGAAGACCATTCCTGGGGAAATTTCAAAGCGTGAAAATAGTTCACAAACTTAGATAAATCCACTGAAGATGGACAAAGAGACCGTTCATTTTGCAGTGTAATAATTAAAGTGTGCCTCAATTGTTTTTGTTGACTTACATGAATCCACCCAAGTGGAAAAAGAGATCGTTCATCTTGAACATTGAATATTTCTTCTTCATCTGTTGTTTGACACTGAAACATGCAATTCGTCAAGACATTAAATATTCACATGCGGAAAAGAATTGTTTGCCAAGAAAAATTAAATAGAGAGAGAATTAGTGTAAGTGTATAGACATATATCTGGCTGCATGGATTAATTGGTCTAGCATTTTTATTAGTTATTTGTGAAGTGCAATTACAACATAATTTGAAAGAAAAGGTAACCATAGTAGTACTTTGATGAGCACCCTCCTCATTGGGAAGGAAAAGGAAACCGGAGTTTTGGAGATTCAATCTGAATCAGGATGCACCTCTGTACCATACCTATAATACTTCTTTATTCTTTTTGCTTTCAGATTTAGATGTATAGCAAAAATTTCTCGGCGACACAGTTCTGGTAATAATAACCCATTATACCAAATTAAGTACTATTGTTTTTTTCCTTCTCTATTTCCTGGCTACTATTAATTCTACATGTTCTCATTTGCTCATCTGATATTTAAAGATTTTTGTGGGGAAGTGACCCATTCAGGAATCAAACCGGCAACCTCTCGATTTGGAGAGCAAAGTTATACCGCATGAGTTATGCCCAATTGATAGCTGATATTTAAAGTTGCTATATATATAACATGTCCAGAGGAACCTATGAAAGTGACTCGCCTGAGTCATAGCATAGAGTGAAAGGGAGCAGGATTAGAACCAGATTACAAACTTATATCTATGCAGTTGATTGTGTTATGCACAAGACACAATATAAGCCTAACAGGTATGATTCTCCATATTTGTGATGGACAATAGAAATAGCCTTTAGATACATTTCCTATAATGAAGAAAATAGCTGAGACTTAGAAACTTGAATATAAATATGATGCTTGTGGTTTCTAAACTTCTACTCTACATGATGAAGTAACATTTTAGAAATGCTATAAATTGAGATTGGATTAAGACATAGGCGACAGCAATCTTTTACCCATAATAAGAACAATTAGCACAGAAGATTTCAAAAGGTGGGTCCCACAGTATATTGGCAGCCGATCTAGTTTCCACTTGGTTAAGTCTTGATTCTTGAATGTTCCATCTCTGACTATCTTTGACTTTTTCTATCCGAACAACATGAAAATTAATGATGTATAGCTATCAGATTTTGTTTGAATGGAAGATGTTTTTAATCGGGCTCAAAATGTCTGCCGCTAAATTATATCAGCCTTGCACCTATTGGTCATCATAATGCTTCAATTTGCTGCTTTGGAACCTAACTTAAAGATCATACATAAGAACTCACTACAATAAAAATGGTTCAAGCAACCACAATGACAATGAGAATGAAGAGAGAATCCTAGGAAAGTTGATGAGTTACAAAGGGCAGGCAAGGGATGCATAGTTCTGAGAGTTGCAATGAATCATCTGAATCCACGGAGAAAGAGTTTGTCTTGTTGAAGTCCAAAAATGAACTTCATTTTCAAGAAAAACCCAAGCCAAGACCGAGTCCAAAAGCTTAAGCATGGGGACCGGCCCCATGCCAAGAGAAGAAGAAAGAAAGAAAGCAAAAATAAATGAAAATGTAATAAATGTAAAAGAAATAGGCAAAAAGCCAATTATGTAAAGCCCAAGGGCTAAACTGCAAAAATGTTAGGGGTATTTAAACCCCACCATAGGACGAAATGAAGAAGTTTTTGTTCTCCTCACAAAAATACTAGGGGTTTTGGCCTCCATCTCCTTCAAGTGAGAACTCATCACATCTTCTTCCTCAAGGGACCCAAAAGAAAAGAGATTTCCTTTTGAGTCTCTTTTTTCTCTATCTTCTCCTTCAAAGGAACCCATTTCAAAAGAAACCAACCCACTCCAAATAGAAGAAAGCTTCATCTTCTTCTTAAAAAGCCAAAGAAAAAAAGTAATCTTTTTTCTCTCATTAAGAATGGTTTTAAAAGTTTGGTAAGGTCTTAATAAATTCTTTCCATTTTTTATAAAAAAATGTTAATAAATATTTTATATTAACAATTCTTTTTTTCTTTTAAAACAAGATTTCATAATGCAGAATATTTAAAATAAAGAAATAAATAATTTTAAGAAGTTTGGGTTTGATAGCAAAGCAAGGTGTTAACCAAAAATTACAAGAGTGGGCCATGTATGGATTTAGAAAATAAATAAAGTAATATACATGTAATTCAAAGAAAAATACTTTATTAAAGTAAGGGAAATTAAAATAAAGGTACATGGAATTTGCGGTTGTTACAACCGGAGAAATTAATTTGTGATTGTGTGGAGGAACAACTGGTCGTTCTTTATAAGTGTTTTTTTTACATGTTTATGTAAAGTACCGGTGCCGATATCTTCCTTATGTTTAAACACAGTTGCACAATATTTGTATATTGCGTATCTAACCCCTTCCCTATGTTCAATTGTTTAGTATTTCCAAACATTACTACTAAGTGCACATTTTCTAACTTTTCAAGATGTCTGTGTGGGTTCTTCTCCTTTTGTATGCATTTCAAGATTAGGAACTTGGGTATGATGTGTATCAGATGAACCCTCCGTATAAATTTTTTAACTAATTAAAAAAATAAAATACTAAATATTAAAAATACCAATTTAACCGTAAGAAGAGAGCTAATAAAATAAAAGCAAGAAACAAGAATAGCTAAAATGATATAGTAGAGCAATTGAACAAAAAAGGAGGGGAAGAAACCACCCGATCAAGGGGGCACCCGGCCCAGAGACTCGGCCTTGGAGCATGCATTCTGGGACAGCCGGTATACGGACACCTGGTTTGGGGGGTCCCGGCTTGGGGGGGTCCGGTTAGAGGAACCCAGTATATGGAGCACTCGGCCTAAGGGGTTCTCAACCGCAAGTTCACAACCGCACATCTTCTAGAATGAGTTCGCATGATCTGCATGACCCGTTAATCAGAGTTTCTCTCGTATCAAAACGAGAGGTAATTATCAGCAGTTTTGTCCGCGGCCGCTAGAGATTAGATTCCCCATGATTAATAAACCCATGTCTGTAATAGACAGGGGGAATCTGTACAAGCCCGGACGCACATACATCTCCACGAAGTGACAACAAACACTCTACAGTCCACACATACAAGGATGAAGGAGCCGAGGCCGAAGAAAAAGGTGTTCATATGTCAATTAGGGGTAATGAATACGGGGGAAGATACAAGATAACAAAAAACGGAGTCAAATTCACGGGCAACGGGATAGATGGAGCAGGCAAGGTGAATTGGTTAAGAATGATTATTGAAGAACTATTCATAAAAAAGTATATAGTCAAAAGTAATGATATTCCTTTACAATTACCGTTGCGGTGTTTCCTAATACATATTCTCCATTAACTACAAACAACCACGTCCTTGGTATCTGTCTCATGTCAAACCTATTTATGATTTATAAATCAAAATATCCTACATTCAACATTTTTTCCCTGTTAATAGCAAATAGAAATGAGGAGAAACAAACTCTTATCATAATTTCAACAATCTAAAAGATATGAATGTAATTTAAACCCATTTGCAGTTATCTCATAACAAGCAAAGGAGACCTTCACAAACGAAAAAAGGGATTTATAATAATACTGATTGATGAAAGTTGAAACTGAATAAATCACCAAGCACACTAGTTGAACAAGAAGGTACATGAATAGCACGGAATACAGCATATGACAACAAATGCAAAAAATATAGCTTATAGAGATCTAAAAAAAGGCTTACAGAATCAGATGTTGACTCCTGTTTAGGGATTATAAGCGTTGTCACATAAAATGCCCTGTTTTTCTGCAGCAACAACCATAGGGTGACATTAGAAAACAAAAAAAAATGGAAGCTTCTTACGTATGTGCTGGAAAAGACCTACCAATGATCCCGCAAGAACTCCGCATGTTTCCAGATTCTTCGTGGTGTTCATCTCTGCAAGCCTCAAGAAACAATCCATCATCTTTACTGGCTGCATAACAACAGAAACAAATAGGTCATTGTTTAAAAGCCTAACCTAAATATAGCTGCAAAATATATGTATTCTTCTAATGTTGGCGAGTCAAAACAAGAATTGTATATTCCTAATCTATGGATTAAAAGGATCAGAATCTAGCTGAGCTTACAATGTGCAACTTTTTATATTCTTTAGAATCAGGCATTCCATCCATTGAAAGTTTTGCTGGTCCTGGCCTTGGATCAGCAACTCTTGATGGACAAATTGCATGCGACTGCGTTTGCACCTGAGCAAGAACTGAGGGAACAGATGGTTGCCTGATATTCAGCTGAGAAGAATTTTCAAGTGTTCTATTGGGGTTAAAAGACCAGGATTCTTCCGGCGGAACTGACCATCTACCATCATCAAGAGAGAGAACAGACTCCAAATCAGTCATGACCCCTCCATGGTCTTCTTTAGTAGTAACTGTACCAAAATCTCCATCCTGGCTTATCCTGCTAGTCATCAAACATTATATACATTTTAGAATTAGGTGCAACTATATGGACAACATAGAATAACGGCTAAACAACTAAAACAAACTAACTGAAGTAGAATTATATGTGGTATGTAGCTTATAGAAGCACACAGCATAAAACTAACAAATGAAATATGCTAGTATCTAGCAACTGTATATTCCCTATCTTTAAATAGCAAAATGCATCTATGTTACTTACTGTGATATTTCAGCCTGGGCCAAGCCATCATTGCTGGGATATTGGACCTGTAGAAAGTAGAGGTGAATATTCCAGTGTAGTCATCACACTACAAAATCACATGCTAGTAATACAAGAATTATACCCTTATACCAGAAATAGGTCCAATCCACTGTCCGTGGAGCCCACTAGGTCCTAAAATAGAGTGTCTTGATAGTGTTTCATCCTTTGGACGAGGTAAACCAAGGGATCTGCATAATTCATAAGAAAATTATCTTGTAAAAGATCAAGGGTTATGCATATATCACATATAGCAATAAGCTCCAATAAATCAAACTATATTTGGAACAAACTCCATGATTTAAGTGACTTTTACTGTGCATGAATTTTGGAAACATTGCAAAGTTATATGCCAGATACAATCAAGCATACAGGATGGGGTGTTCTAGATTCTTGCAGGTAGTAACAAACAATAATTACAATAAAACCTTTATTGCATTGGGGTTGCCTACATGAACCCCTTTTATCTATTCGACTCTATAGAGGGCTAACCCATTGTTAAAATTAGCACCTATCTGATCCTTTATTAATCCCACAATCTATATTCGTCAAGGTCTATCCTTATTCCTCAATCAGAAAGATATGGTTCTAGCAGTGGAGCAAGATCCCTCTTACTCCGAATAATTTTAACATGAATTGCTATCGATTTAAGTTCCAGGAAGAGTTACCATGATGTGCTTCTAGTTCCAAATGGTGCATCCGAGAAGCAGATCAAAAGAGTTTATAGGATGATCTTTTCACTAACTAAATGATATCTGAATATGTCTATAGTGAGATCAGTTTGTTCATATAGCATTTAAGAATCATATAGACTGAAGAGTAATCAGCTATGTTAATAGTTTCCAAGCTTTTGCTTTATTGTCTTCTTTTTCTTAAAAATATTTTTACATAAACAATCATTGAGATTTGACAAAGAAGCAACCCTAACAATAAAGTCCTGAAAGCATCATAGTAAAACACCAAGCAGTTTGGATGAGTGATTCTGTCAGTCTAACTATACATACATTTTCTGAAACTGCCAGTCTATCTGCAATTTTCCGTATGGAGTAACTTGATTCCGTTCGCTATTATGCCTTTGAGATGACTGAGACAGCATTTTGGTAGGCGGCTGCAATTATAAAGAATCGGCATACAATTAGATTAGATAGGAAAGAAGCAGAAGAAGCATGAGTAATAATCTGAAAAACTGAACTAAATAAACTGAACTGTCCAGTACATTAAGATGAGGGTACTGGTGTAAAAGAGAGCATTCTTTTTAAGATCTAGATAGCATTCGGTAGCCACAATCATAAAATAGAAACCGCATGAGAAGAAGATCTACCTGCTCACTGAATGGAGTTCTGGAGATTTGCTTCCAAGTCGGAGATGAAATATAGGAAACATTTTCTCCATCGTCAGATTGAAACACCCCTCTGTTGCGCTCATCAACTTGGCGTTGAACATCTGGCTTAAGTGATTCTAGCTCATTGATAACGTCCAAGAGTTTCTACAATAATTTGTTAAAATGTCGTAAGAATTCACTGAAGTTACATCAGAAAGACAGATTTTCGTGCTCTTTTTTCTGTTAAGGAAGAAGAGACATGGAGCATATAAAGAAAGAAGTATGTAAGAATAAGAACAGTTGGGCAACCTTCTTATGTATAGCTTTTTCCTTTGGGTAGAAAGCACGGTAATCTCGATGAGAGGGTATGGTCTCACACATTAGGCTGCAGTGCAAAAAGGAACTAGTTATGGCATACGTATGTATAGAACTTAAAGTACCATGGCTCTCTTGTAAAATTAGAAGATAAGAATCAATAAGTAAGATTTAAATATTAAAGTGAATACAAGCAAGTAAAAGAAAGTGGCGTAAGCTACTAATAATACCTTGAATATCTTAGAAGTATGATGTACAGATCAATGAGATTCTTCTCCTCTCTGTAGATTCTCGCCTAAATGTAGTCACAATGCACCACAAAACATATATAATTTACATTCCACGGCTATAGAATATTTGATTCAATTAAAATACAGTTACTCCAGATAACAAGACGTCATGGAATTGTCTTCCAAAGGTCCGTTGTAACAGAAGCAAACATATAAATTTTCATTTGGTGCTACAATCCAATAAATAAAAGATTAAAAAAATTATTATTATTTATAAGAATGAGGTGGGCTCAAAAGCTCATCTCATGAAAGATCAACAAGAGAATATAATTACAATGACTAGGCATATTTAGCAAAATTAAATACAGAGCAAAAAGCATAAGTTGCTGACCCAAGTTACAAGACACTCCACTTATACATGCACTCAGCTTTTTTGTTTAAGTGGCATAAGCTATAAGTTTTCTTTATTCTACTCTAATCAACCTTTTTTGTCTATTTATTTTCTTTTCTTTTCTTCTACGACAAACAATACACACATGCACAACACTCAACAACATGGCAGATCGCGTTCCATGACCTTGTTCTGTTAGAGAGAGATTTTATGCAATTTTAAAATTACCATCAAAACAAAGGGGAATCAGCAACTTCAAAATTACTAGCAAAGAAGAGGGTTTCAAAACAAAGCAACAAATATCATGTGTCCCACTCAAACCCCAAATCAGAACCTCTCAAGACACGGTAAAGTTTCTAACCAACCGGTTAAACATGGAATTGAATCATTAAACCTGTCCTTTTGAGATTATCTCAGGACAATTTCAAAATTACAATAATATCAGCGGTGAATCAATTTAGAGCAACAAATTACCATGTTTCCGCCTCAAACCCTAAACCAAAACCATTGAATCCAAGATCAGGTTTCTGAGTAACAAATAAAACGAGAACTGAAATATGAAACGCCTGGCTTAAGAGATTATTAATGAGCAACAAATCATCATGTTTCCACCTCAAATCAAACCCTAAATCAAAAAATCTAATTTCAAGTTTTTAACTTTCAAGTTAAGGGTTGATTAAAAGATCGACTACCTAATATTTAACTGACCATCTGCGATCCGATAGTATAGTATATAGATATCCACTTGAATTCCATAAATACCATTAAGAAAAACAGAGGGAAATCAACTAATGAGCAACAAATTACCATTTCTTCCACCACAGACCCTAAATCAAAGCCCCTGGATCCAAGATCAAATAACAAACTGACAAAATTAAGAGAGGATTGAGAGATCGAACACCTGTCTTAAGAGATTGTCCGCGATGCGATAGTAGTACTGAAGCGAGATTCGATCGTCGACCTCGACCATTCGTGCCGAGGCGTTGATGTTGATCGCCTGAACCGATGGTGCCATTGGAGCTCGCTCGATGGCTTCTTCTTCTTCTTTTTTAGGGTTTTCAAATTCCCCCCCTCTGTGTTCGCTGATTTTTAAGGAGAAAACGATCATTCATCGGCTCCGTGACCATGATGTTCTAAAGAAAAGAATAGACTTTGTTTTTATTTTTAAAAAGTTGTTCTTCCTTTTTCCCTTTTTATTCTATGCAACTTCTTCACAAAGAACTACCCCGGTCAGTCATTAAAGGATCGACTGGAAAAAAACTATAAGATTTGACATTAGACAAAAAATCAGATTCCACAAGCTTCATACCCTCTCTAACCGCTATTAACTTGACCGACAGAACCACGAGTCCCATAAGGCTCCATCCTTTTGCTTGTAGAAAATAAACTTGATTGTTGCAACATAATGCACTCACTCATCCTACAGATGATTTCATTAACAAAGCCATCAAAACTTGCTTTGAGTTCATCATATCATGGGTGTAATCACTGAAAGGAAAAAAGATTTGTTGGGTGTTTATAAGGCATTGGGACACATTAATTAGCCATTAATGAACTCGGTTAGATATAGAGCTCATGGCACCAGTTATTCTGATCGGAAAGGGGTTGATTTTTTTTACCTTCACGTATATCGACCGTAAATCATTAAAAACCACTTCACGCGTTACTTCCATTCATCTATGCACCTTATATGAGAACTGCTTGCAGCAAGCCTAATTAAAGATGTTGTAATTAGACTTTTAAAAAAATAAATTAGACTTTCAACGAAATTAAACTCGAGAACCAGCTGTCTTACCTCCACCCTTAAAGATGGCATGCAAATTATATTTGGCAACCGAACATTGTCCAGCAGATCAACGGATTCTTCATGTTTTTGTTTCTTTTTCATATATGCCCCGATATTTTGAAAAACAACAATCAGAAAAACCAAAACTAAAAACAACCCCACGTCTTTAAGTTAACTAAATGCATCTTGAGACTTGGTTTCCTCTCTATGATTTCAGTCTTCTCCACCACAAATATACCAGAGCTTGTTTGCTTCCATTCAGTGATGTTTATATGCCGCGGCAGTCGAGTGCGTGAGTACTTGCAGCCCAGCCGATCGACGAATCCCGAGAATTAGCGTGCTGGATTGGCTTTTGCATCCTGACGCTTTCATTGAAAGGGATGCGAAAATACTCTTACGTATATAACTAAACCAGCTCCCCTCGTTCTTCATTTGTCTCGAACAAAACTTGATAAGTTTTCCTTTTCATCTGCTGAAATTATGTTTAAGCTATTTTAATTTATTAGATTTGTAAGCGGTATCCTGAAACTAGATTTTCCAACACCAAAACACCCGGGTTCGTGTGGTCTTGATACAAAACCACCAAAAAATAAAACCTGGTCGCTTGACAACCAATGTAGAGTTCCAACACCACGTGTTGAAGTAAGCCCATTTATCAAAACTCCAACACGAACGGAGTCTATCTTCATTCTCTTCCCCTGCATTTTAAAGGTAGGAATTAAGTAAACTTTCGTGTTATAGCCTATTTTAAGAGGGACCCTAAGCCTTGTGATCACCCGGCTTTACAAAGTCACAGTTTGCACGCATGCACAACAGTGATTTTGTTTTTAACTTGGATATTTGTTGCCGGGCTGGGCTCTACTATCTAAATACAACTTCCGGGGGGGGGAGGGGGGAAGGATTATAAGCCTTTATTGAGCTACATCATATCAGTTTTCAATCCTCAAAGTTTATTTTAATGCTTTAAATTCTTCCTATCTTGATCCGCACTGCCAAAACATCGACGTAGTCTTAATGTCATTTATATATTTTTTTTGTCACTGCACATATAGTTCTGGAATTAACCGTTTCTTGACAATGGAACAGGTATTGAGTTAGGCAAGCATATGATATTAGAAAGGACAAATCTCGAATGGACAAATTCGATCATAGAAGAACTGTTCGGGTAAAAAATTACACTCCACGACCGAAGTCAAAATGACAAAAAATCAAAGTCAAGGCCCAAAAAGTGGGCCCGGGCCCGAATCCAAGTCCAAACAGGTGGGCCCAAACCCACGCCAGTCCAAGCTCAAGCATGGAGAACGGCCCCGAAGAGAGAAAGTGCAATAAAATAAATTTAATATGTAATAAATATGAATAATGCAGCAATAATGGGCAAAAAGCCAATTTTGTAAAGTCCAAAGGCTTAAGCACAAATATGTAAGGGTATTTAAACCCAACAACAATA
The DNA here is from genome assembly GCA_030015575.1 of Agapanthus africanus. Taxonomy (NCBI): domain Eukaryota; kingdom Viridiplantae; phylum Streptophyta; class Magnoliopsida; order Asparagales; family Amaryllidaceae; genus Agapanthus; species Agapanthus africanus. The sequence goes on from CM057341.1 coordinate 131,152,209, forward strand.
TGATGAAATAAAAAGCATTTTCTTCTCTCTAAAAAATACTAGGGTTATTAGCCTCCATCTCCTCTCCTCTCCTCTCCTCGAGCTCAAATCTTCATCTCTCTCATCTCATCTATTCTCTTTAAAAAGAACCCATTAGAATAAAGAAGAACTCGTCTTTAGAAAGAAAGCTTCATCTCAAAGGAGTTACGATCCAAGATCAAAACTCAATAAAACGGTAAGGTTCCTCTATCAAGCTCGAAGAACAAGAAGGAACGAGGGCTATCGGGGGGAAAGCCTATGGCTTTCACATGTGAACAGAAGAACTCAACGAAAACCCATGGCTTTCATCACTCGCGTCGCCTTCGCTCGTTGATAGAGATCCCCAAAGGGATCTTCGCCACGGACAACCCCGCAAAAGGGAATGTCCATCCCGGAAATCCCCGCAAAGGAATTTTTCCGTCATGTCGGGGACCCCCCAAGGGGCTCCAGCTATCCAAAGGGGTCCCCGATGCCTTGAGAGGCACTGAAATCTCTCTATATTATCCCTTTCTCGAAGCTCTCCGGCACATTCAACAAACTCTTCCCCTCCAAAAAAAATTTTAACCGGATAGCGGGACCCCAGTGAACTTTGAGGGTCCCCCGATATGCCCAAAGCACCCCCGAAATTGTTTTCAAAACATATCAAGCGCATATTGCACTGTGGGTTGCATGATACGCATGACCCGTCAATCGGAGGTTCCCCCCACGTCAAATCAAGGGGTATTAACGGGAGTTTTGCCCATGACTGCCAGAGATTAGATTCCCTTCAATCAATAAACCACTGTCTATCATAGGGAAGGGGGAATCTGTACACGCCTGACATACGAGTGCATCTATCTCAATAGGGTGACTAAAAACACTCCACAGATTCTGGCACATCCGGTGGGACTTGTCTCTACTCCTATCTCTCGGGTCAAGCGATCAATCGAACTCAGCCAAGACATACGTTGTTGTCTGTAAGAAATCATGCTCCTTCATTCATATCATCAATTTTCAACAATGATCAACAATGAAGGCATTTCCAATGCTTGTTTGTCGCAAGTTACAGAAGATGACCAGGGTCCGCTCGCCGTTCTTCGCTTCTACCTTGTGTTTGAATGCCAACAAAGAACCGCTTCACATACCTGCTCCACAAGTTCACGTCCGAAATGACATCAAACTAAAATTTCTCATTCTTTCAAGTTACGTCCGAAATGACATTAAACTAAAATTTCTCAAGTTTTCAAGTTACGTCTGAAATGATTTTAAACTAATGTATGTTAAATTTCCGGGAAAACAAGTTTAGCTTCTGATGTGACCCCGTCGCATACACAATCAAGACCACGGGCAGAGAAACTTCTCCACCAAATCACATGCAGCAGGGGGCAGGACATCCAATCCAATTCGGGCCCATCATATTCTCTTCAATCTCCACCAGCGTCTTTATCGCGAAGACTCCAATGAGCCAAATCAATAGGGCTAACAAAAGTCAAACGTCATGATCGCAAAGATATCTTAGCCAAAGCACAAATCGATGTTTGAGCGTCTTTCTATCTTTCCATCTGAGGGCAAGGCCGTCAACTCGCAGGGGGATAACAAGATGTTCTAGGCTAGGCCAGGCATGCCCTATGACGACGGCAAATGCAAGTGTCTTCTCAAGACAGTTTATGGGTCAGCCCAAAACGGCCGTCAAGGAAGCAAATGCCTGCCAAGCCTTTAAATCCGAAGAGTTGAAGCAGAAACGGCTCAGATATAGAGCCAATAAGATGGCTAAGGTTCTTGCTAGATTGGAGTTTGTCGGGTTCCAAGAACATGGCTACCCCGCGACAAAAGCCAAATCTGTCATAAAAATCAACAATTCTTTCGAACCCTTAGGATCGACGCAGAATTATGCTCTGACTGCGTGGATCAAGAAGACAATGATTCAAAGAGTTCTACAAAGAGGCATATCTAAGCCGCAGAATCAAAAGTATAGCACGGTTTCATTAAAGATATACCAAGCTCCACTCGCCGTACAAAATCAAAAGAAAGAATTCAAACAGAGGCTACGAGTTGTATCCAAAACACCGGACCGATCGATTGCTCTTAGCGCTTGTCCTTCCTTGAAAGGAGAAGACTACAATAATGGTCCAAAGGCCCATCAAATATCTCTGCCAATGATGTGGCAATAGATGAATACACAATCAACACAGTTTATCTGGTAGGACACACGCTTGTCCAAAAGAAGATGAAATATTAAGGCCTTATCAAGAAAAGCCCAAGATCGGGCGGAAGAATCAAATGAAGCAGGTAGTCTCAGCCGTCAATTCAGCTCGATCAAACTTAAAATACAAGAAGCACAAATAATAACTCTACAAAAAGGCGTCAACAAGGCAAAATAAAGAATAAGTGCAATCCCCTAAGTCGTTAAACTGAAGATAATTGACCCTTAAGTCATTAAACTGGAGATAATTGACCCTTAAGTCGTTAAACTGGGAAATAAAAAAAAATGAAATAAAAAGAAAAGAAATAGAGCGTCAATCCATAAGCAAAATGGCACGAATGAAAACCTAAAAAGCTTTCGTGAGTAAAAACAGCAGGACTACCCGTGAGCTTGTGAAAACCCGAAAGGGCGCAAACTTGAAGAAAAAAAACCTTTTGACCCCTGAGTCGTTAAACAAGGAAATAAATAAAAAATATAATAAAAAAATTAAATAATAATAATAATAAAATGGTCAGTCCATAAGCAAAAGAGGCAAATGAAAACTTGAAAAGATTTCGTGAGTAAAAAACAGCGAGACTACTCGCGAGCTTGTGAAAACCTGCAAGGGCTCAAACTCGTACAAAAAATGTCATCAAAATAGGAATAAATGACCCATAAGTCGTTAAACTGGGAATGAATAAAATTCCCCAACGGCGAATGATGGGTCGTGATTGATTCGAAAAATTGTGTCTATGTTGTGTTCTAATTACCGCAATCAATAACGATGTTGCAGTAGCTACCCGATAGTGAATACGGGTCGTCCACAGGGAAATGGTGAACCACTTATCTTGTTTTAGACTAGTTGAATGAGAAATGTGGGATTTTGATCGTTTTATATTAAGAAGTTTTGAAAAGTTTATAAGAGAAAGGCTTATAGGGTTTATAGAATTTAATAGTTAATGGATGTAATTTTTTAAAAATAATTCTTTTTATCTTTTAATTATTTAATATTAGAAAAATAGCGATGAATATGGATTAGGGTTCTTGTAGGGAATGAGGGTTTCTCTCTATTGACCCTTATCCTTCCATTGATCCATATTTGTCTTGTAACACCCTAGCACTGTTATACTATATTTTATTTTGGGGTATTTTAAATCTTGCGGTAAAATTCTGGACTGTTGTTGCTTTTGGGGTTGTGAATAGTGAAATTGGTAGTTATGGTTATTATCCGACCCGACCCGCATGTTTGAAACCCATCATGGTTCAAGATTACGTCAAATATTTGCTAGTACAGAGTATACATGCAAATCAAGATTTTATAAACATATATAATATATTTTAGTATCCGCATATCTTTTATAATACAAAATAAAAATCAAATAACATATTTTGATATCTAGCCTTGTATGTCATTACCCCATATCATGTGGTTACACCCATATATCATGTTCATGCCCTAATTGTTAAAACAGACTCGTTTTTTATCGCTACGTATAATTACGTAGATCCGTGCTTGGGGGTATGCATTTTTATTGACATGATATCATATTATGGTTTAAACTTTTACGTATATTCTCCATATTGAAAAACTAGATTTTTAAATGGATACGGGTAATATTCGGAGCAATCTGGTATTACTTGTAAAATCCTATAATATATATATTATATTATTATGACTAAATATATATATATATATATAATTGTTATAAAATAGATATAATATATTAATTATATTAATATAACTTATTAAAATCTCTTATCCCTCTCTCTTTCTCTCTCGCCTCTGCTTCTCTCCCTCTCTCTCTTCTTCCCCCGTCCCCACCATATTCTCTTTATCTCTCTAAACACACACACACACACACACATATAATTATTAAAACCCAAAACACCTCTCTCTCCCTCATTCTTCTTCTCCTCCCGCTGGGAACCCTAACCCATCATCTCGTCGCCACCCCTCGTCATCGTTCGCCCTCGTCCTCGCTCTCTTGTCATCACCTCCACCTCCCTTTCATTCTCCCCGACAACCCCAAACCAAACCCCAGCGACCCCAAGCCGAGAACCTTAACCCTCGTTTTCCCCATCTTCGTCGCCGTCGATCTCGTCCCCCTCGTCGTCACCGCCCTTCACCGTCGCTGTCCCGACCACCCTCTTCACCTCATCTCCCTACAACCCCAGACCACCACCACAAACCCTGCACCTTCTCCGATCACTTTCATACCTCACACCCTTGCCACCTCGTCGTCGAAGTAGTCGCCATCGTCTCGTCGACGTCACCTCGTCGCTTACCCTTTCCTCTGTCCTCGCCAACCCTATAACCAGCAACATCAACCTCCACTTCTTCCTCTTTATTTTCTTTCTTTCTTTTCTTTTCATGGACGACCGTCTCGTCGGAGTTGCGCATCGCCGACGATCCAGACGACCCAGTCACCATCGTTGTCTAGCCCTGTGACCAGGTCACACAGCTTCTCAGCCAGGTCCAGTCCTGTGTGCGTAAGTTTGCATCGTAACTTTATTTCGACGTCGGAACGTGACATCTGTATCTCGACGTTAGATCCAACAGACAAGTTCTAAACCTACAACATGGTATGTTATTATATCAATATTTATTTGATAAATTATAGTGCATGTTGTTTACCCCAATCAGAGCAAAGCTCTGCTTTGAAAATCAAAGTGAAAATTAAAGTTAAAATAAATGAAGCAACGCTTCAGATCCCCTGCGCTGCGCGCAGAGCGCCACGTGTCAAAATCAGACACTCCAGCGCAGGGAGTGCAGCGTCCAAGGCAGCGCGCCCAATCAGAGCAAGGCTCTATTTAAAACAAAAAATAAAGGAAGCAACGCTTCAGTTGCGCAAGCGCTGCGCTGCGAGATACGTGTCAGCGCAGTTGCGCAAGCGCTGCGTTGCTCGCTGCGCGACACGTGTCAGCGCAGTTGCGCTGCGCTGCTCGCTGCGGGACACGTGTCAGCGCAGTTGCGCTGCGCTGCGCGCTGCGGGACACGTGTCAGCGCAGTTGCGCTGCGCTGCGCGCTGCGTGACACGTGTCACGCGCTGGGGCGTTTGCGCCAAACAGAATTAAAATTCTGAAAGATCCTTCTGTTCTTGTTAAAACAAGAAGATTGTCTTCTGTAAAACAGAAGCTCTTAGATCAGAGATCCAACGGTGGGGAAAATTCCCCAAATCACTCAGAGAATGATCTCTTTAACAAACTTAACAAATCTATGGGCACTATATAAAGACCCCTAGACCCCAATTCAAAACATCATCAACATTGGGAGAGATCAAGAACTTCAAAAACATAGAGAACTCTGAAGAAAATTCAAGAAAAAAGGTAAAAAAAACCTTTATAAAATAGAAGAATTTCTTCTGAATAGATCATTGATCTAAGAACAAGATCAATGATCTTCAATAAAAAACAAATAATAATAGTGCCTTGCACTTTTTATGAACCATTGGTTCTGGAATCTTAAAGATTCTTTTCTTGGATCCAAAATTGGATCAAGTTATTGAAACAGTGCCTTGCACTTGCAAAACTGCACTGCTGCGCTTCTGGGTTGGCGCAAGCCACCAGAGAGCGCCACGTGTCAGCACCAGAACCACTTGCGTTATGTGCTTTTAAGATAGAGCATTGCTATCTGAAATTGACGCAACTCACCAGAGCGCGCCACGTGTCAGCAGCGCAACAGCGCAGCGCACTGCGCTTGCGTGACACGTGTCACCACCACAAGCGCTTGCGCTCAATGATTGGCGCAAATCGCCTGACAAATGCACTGCATTGTTTACTGAAGGGCCAGACCCAAATCAAAAAGGCCTAGCAGGCCAAAATAAAATGCAATGCATTAAAAGGGCAGAGCCCAAACAAAATAGATGCTCTGCATCATTTATAAAAGGGCAGAGCCCAAACAAAACAAAATGCAATGCATTAAAAGGGCAGAGCCCAAACAAAATAGATGCTCTGTATCATTTATAAAAGGGCAGAGCCCAAGCAAAACAAAAATGCAGTGCATTATTAAAAAGGGGCAAAGCCCTAGCACAGGCCTAATAGGCCAAAGATAAATAAAAACGTTGAATATTCCCAACTGGACTTAGCCCAATCATGGCCATAAGTCATCAAATTAAATTGACTGAGCACGGCTGCTCTCCTAAACCAATTTACATCCGGTTCAAAGGTACATCTCTGAACTCCTCTGACACCTATCGTTGTAATCCTTCAACGACGTCAGAGAGGTGACGGGTCCCCATGGCCACAAATAACATGGACCACCATGTCCTTAAACTGGCGATGGACCACCACGTCCCTAAACTGGAACATGGACCACCATGTCCCTAAACTGGCAATGGACCACTACGTCCCTAAACTGGAACAATAGAGCCCTCAAATGCTCTTTTGTCGGATCTAAACGGTCCCGTTTAAGTCGATCTTAGCCTCAAATATGGCTAACGTATCCTTAAATATTCAAACAGACTTTAGTCCCAAATTGGACTATAAGTCCCCCAATCAACTTTGGTCCAAGGGTACATCTCCGAACTCCTCTGACACCTGTCGTTGTAATCCTTCAACGTCGTCAGAGAGGTGACGGGTCCCGACGGCCATATATTAAATGGACCACTACGTCCCTAAACTGCAACAATATAGCCCCTAAATGCTCTTTCCGTTAAGTTGATCTTAGTCTCAAATCAGACTAACGTATCCTTAACAAACGTTTAAGTTGATCTTAGCCTCAAACATAGCTAACGTACCCTTAAACCAAAAACCAAAACACCAAACCCAAGTCTGAGAAAATATGGATTTGGACTAATCCACGTCTTACGGGCGACGAAATAAATAGTCTCCGTATACAATCCACGGGCAACCACAAACAAAACAAACACCCACGACACGAAGTGAAATTCTGGAGAAGGAGAAAGTTGTTACCGCGATACGTTAGCGTAATTAACTGCAGGGGCTTGCGTCTGCAGGGACGAGCGTCCCCACAATCAAAAACCCCTCAAACGAGGTGGAATCTGACGAAGTCTGCTACATCGGCCGCATCCGTCTAAACCTCCGATACACGGTGCCATAAATCAACATGGCATCTTCGGAGAGGTAGACGGATAAAACCATATAGCATCTGCCCCCAGATTCAGACAAGACGTCAGTCTTTCCCGGTTTTCGGTGGTAAACAGATTCTGGCACGCCCGGTGGGACCTCTTCCTCTTTCCACTCCACACTTCGTGTGTCGTGTTCGCGAACGAATCGCGGTTTGCTGTGGTTGCCTGTGGATTCGAGGTACTAAGATTTGGTGTCTTGCTCCGTGCAGAAAACAGAAGATCGATGGCTTCAACCTGCACTAACTGCAACTGCAACTCTCGCTCCGTCCCGTCCGAAGGAGTGACTTACGGGCCTCAAGCGGCCTCCCTTTTCAAGATGCCAGTGGAGCAAGTAACTCAGGCCACCACTGGGCTGTTCTTTGGGATCATGCTCCCACCAATGAGCTTCAATGCCCCTCTGCCGTTGCAAGAAGCTCCGAAGAAGTCGGTCTTTGATCGGCTTGCAACTACTGCGACCCCTCTCAACTGGTCGCCCAAATCCAGTGCATCGGTTTTCAATAGACTGGGTCAAAACTCCAATGGGCCCGTGAAGAAGCCCACAATACCAGAAGGTGTTATCCCCAAGCGGATAGCCATCCCTGCTCCCGTTCCAAGCGAAATCTCCCAAGGTTGCTTCCCCTACTCGGAAGTCTGCTTTTGATAGGTTGGCCGTCCCCATTCAACGGACGTCGGTCTTTAAAAGGCTGATACCAGCAAATTCTGACCAACACAGGAGGCATGAGGAGGTCACCCCTGCGGCTCAATCAATTCCACCCGCACGACGCGCTCGACGTCGCCACTGGCATCGAGTAAAGAAGGCTGGGGGCAAATCCCCCTCTGGATTTACGCCATCAGCTCCGATGGTGGGGATCGAGGCTGCTGTTCCAACCGGGAACAGCTTTGAATTGCTGAACACGGTGCGCAGAAACTCTCCTACTGCGGTGTTGAAACGAACTCCTTCACCTGTGGAGAATGCTCCAGAGAAAAAGCTAGAGCAGCCCCCTCAACGGTTGTCCTCTAAAATCTACAAGGTCTGGCGTCAAGTCCAAGAGTCAGTGATCGATCAAAACTATCTCCGCCGACAGGAAAAGATGAAGGTTCGGCAGGAGAAGAATTACTCCGTCAAGCCACAAAAAGCAACAGCTACTTGGGTGCCCACTGCAACGGCCCCCTCATCTCCAATCCCTCAAAAGAAAAGGAGGCCGCAAAGATCCCCTGTGAACATGGCGAAGCGTAAAAGCGCTGAACACAAACGCCCCAGGTCTGAGGGCATGGTGGTGCACACTGTTTATATGGCTTCCGGAAAGGAGGAAAGCCGTGCTTTGACGGGTCACCGACCGCTCACCCGATCCATGACAAAAGCCCAGGAGCAGCAACAAAAGCTTCAGGAAATGATGACTGCGATGGCTACACTTACCGAACCAAAAGAAAGTTCGTAAGTATCATCAGAGCAACGTCACGAAAAAGAAATCGATGCTGACTTCTTACGTAGATTCCTCGAAAAGAAGGACAAAGAAGCCGCAGAACAAACGGCTAACATAAAACAAATGGCACTCCTCTTCCAAGACACGGTAGAGATAATATTACAGCCGGACCCTCCAGCTGAAAACCCTCCGATCATTGTTGGAGACGACAGAGGGGAGACATCTAATCCTCCTTCGGCTCTTTCAGCGGCCAAAGAAGAAACCATTTCCAAGGCCGCACTGGATGACTATATAGCTCAGCAAATACGAGCTCATCAAGCGAGTGAAGTGGCTGGGCAAACTGTTAGAACTGGACGACCATATCCGGGCTGGTATGACCAAATCAGTTACCCGCCGGGATATACGATCCCTAAGTTCCACGTATATAAAGGGACAGGGAATCCGCATCAGCATGTCGCTCAGTTCAGGGCCTTATGCGGCAATACTGGAGGCGATGACAAATTGTTGCTTCGCCAATTCGTCGGCAGCTTAGCAGAAACAGCCTTTAAATGGTATTCGGAGCTACCTAATGACTCTGTCAAAACATTTGCGGAGATGGAGCTACTGTTTACGCAAAGATTCGCGAGTGCTAGTGAACGCACCCCGATAACAACACTGATAAATGCCAGGATAAGGCCCGATGAGACATGGGTCCAATACGCAACACGATGGCGGAACCTATGGTCGAAATGCGAACAACGCATAGGAGAGGCACCTACGGTAGGCATGTTCATGGGTACTCTTGATCCGCAAACGACCATCTCGCAATTCATGATGTTCTTCAGGCCAACCACCTTCCAGGCATTGATCGACAAATTATCCCAAATGGACCAGATGGGCCACGGACCGTCTCTTCCAAAACCAGACTCTCGAAATGAGAAAGGAAAAGGGAAAGCGACTGTCGTTGCCAATGCTCAACAACAGCCGAGCAACTCAAAGTTGGTCGTTCGCCAAAATAACGCGCATCCACGCCCATCCCTCGAGGAGAGACTAGGACGTCCTTACTCTTTTCTTCAGAATAAAACGAGAAGACTGTTCGAGCTGGCAGTACGCAACAGACTCATCAATCTGCCAAATCCAAAACGTCCGTTGCAACCAGGCGATCTCAATGATCCCGATTACTGCCCTTACCACCAAACGGTAAGTCACCCGATCGAGGATTGTTTCGTCTTTAAGGGATGGATCGAGGATCAGTACCTACAAGGCAAGTTTGCGCTGTCTGAAAACTGGAAGGTGAACCCACCACAGCCGCACACTCCAAAGAAGACGGACACGATGGGGGCAGCTTGTTCTTTTGTTGAGGACGAAAACGATGGAGAAGACTCATCAGATGAATCCGAAGAATACATAGCGAGTTGTCATGTGATCTCTCACTCATTGGCGGATGATGAAGAGGCTCCTTGCGCCGAGAAACCGAGGGCGGACCCTGAACCAGAAATTCCGCGGCCGTCAGACGAATTGATCGATGCCTTCCTGAATGAGATTCGTCTGAAAGTTAAAGCCAATCAAGAGCGTGAGATGGCCATACTGGAAGGAGCCAAAAACCGACGACTGGATCAAAGAGTCGACGCACTCCCGTCAAATCAAAAGTCATCCGCTGCGGATAAAAACAAATTCAAGACGAGGAAAAGGTTCGCCAAAGCCCTATCAGTGGGAACGAAGCTACCGCCCCCTGAAGAAAATACTCTCGATGGAGTAGAGATGCATCCTAACTTCTGCTTATATCATCAGAAGATCATACATCCTACCGAAGACTGCGACTCCTTTAAGTGTTGGTGGCAAGAGTATGTCGCTCAAAAGCAACACTTCAACAGGACAAAGCGTGGAGCTCGTAGACACCGGAAAAATGCGATAGATGAGCGCAAAAGAGCCGCCGATGACTGTCACATAGCCGACTCCAAGAGATCACAAATTATCACCTTTGGGAGCGACTCTTACGAAGAGTTGCCCTCAACCCTCCTTAAGGAATCAATTTCAAAAATGAAAGAATTGAGGAGTTGCGAGAACATTCAGCCGTGCAACCGCCCGCTACTCGGAAAAAATCTCGGCCCCGCAAACAAAGGATCGAGCAAGAAGGATAAAGGAAAGGGGAAAATGACCTTCGTCGCCAACACTCAACAACAGTCGAGTGGCCCTAGACCGGACGTTCATCAAAACAATATGCGCCCACGCATATCCCTCGAGGAGAGGCTAAGACGTCCTTACTCATTTCCCCAGGGTGAAACAAGGAGGCTGTTCGAAGTGGCAGTGCATAACATGTTTATCACTCTACCGGAGCCGAAACACCAACTACAACTGGATGATGTTAACAGTTCTAATTATTGCCCTTATCACCAAGTATTGGGCCATCCGATCGAAAACTGTTACGTCTTCAAAAACTGGGCCGAAGACCAATACCAACAGGGCAAGTTCGTCATCTCCGAGAACTGGAAGGTGAGCCCGCCAGAACCGCACGCTCCGAGAAAGATAGATAGGCCAGGGGCATCATGCTCAGTCATAGAGAAAGCCCCATGTTGGGGTAAAAATTTACACCCCCGTTGACCGAGTCAAAGTCAAGGTCAACCCCAAGCCAGGTGGGCCCAAGCCCAGGTCAAGCAGGCCCATGCCCAAGTCGAGCCCGCGGCCAGCCTCCTCCATGCTAAAATATAGATCAGGTAATAAATAATTTTCATGTAATTTTTTATACATGAATGTATGCAAAATGGGCATAAAGCCAAATTTTTGTAAGCCCATGGCTTATGTGCAAAAATGAAATGGCACATGAGCCATGAGATAGGCAAAAATGCCATTTTTGTAAAGCCCAAGGGGCTATATGTATATATGTAAGCCTATATAAGGCAAAATGATGATGAATAAAGTAACACTTTTTCATTCCCCCAAAACTAGGGTTCTTTGTGCCTCCTGCTCCTTCTCCAAGGTTCTAAACCTTCTCATTTCTTAGAATTAAATCAAGAGTTTTACTCTTTCTTTTCCAAAACTAAGTAGTTTTCCACCACAAAACCCACAAAGGGGAACTCAGATCTTCCATCAGATCTTAAAAAGGAGTGATTTTTAAAATCTCCTACTTCTTGATCTTCAAGATCCGGCCAAACAACAGGAGGAAGAAGAAGAACCCCCTTCATCAGCTTCAAAACATCCTAGGAGTTTAACTCCATATATATAAAACAATAAATATTTCCTTTTTGAAGCATAGTTTCTGTTTCTCAGGCTAAAAGCTTCCTTTTCTCGCCGGCGCTCAAGCGCAGAGCGCCCGCATGCCGACAAGTGGCGCGCTTGCGCTCAAGCGCAAGCGCTCGAGCTCAAGCGCAAGCGCTCGAGCGCAAGTCGCCCCGGTGCCGACACGTGGCGCTCGAGCGCAAGTCGCCCCCGTGCCGGCACGTGGCGCGCTTGCGCTCAAGCGCAAGCGCTCAGGCGCAAGTCGCCCCGGTGCCGATACGTGGCGCACTTGAGCTCAAGCGCAGAGCGCCCATGTGCCGACACGTGGCACTCTAGTGCCTGAGCGCACAGCACCTAGGCGCACAGCGCCCAAAGTGCTGCCCCCACGCATCCTTTGGATGCCTTTTCCCCCTCTTTCTTTTATATATATATATACATATATATATATATATATACACATATGTATACATATTTACACACACACATTTTCCGCGACACTGTCCCTGTTAGAAAAAAAAATTCTAACGGGGCGTTGCCCCGCACCCCGCAAGGGGCTGCTAGCCCCCTTGACCCCCAGCCCGCTATCCGGGTAGCGGGACCCCCGTAAAAAACTCTGCGTGGCTCCCGATATATCCAAACCCCCCTTTCAAAACACAACACACGTACACTGCACATTGAGTTCACATGACCATTTTAACCCGTTAATCGGAGGTTCCCTCGCCCCAAAGGCGAGGGGTAATTAACGGCAGCTTAGTCCGCGGCTGCCGGAGATTCGGATCCCCACAATCAATAAACCCCGGCCTACCCTAGGCAGGGGGAATCTGTAGTATACGCCTGACAAGTGCGCGCGTATTCCCATCTCAATGGGGTGACGAAAAACACCCTACAGATTCTGGCACGCCCGGTGGGACCAATCTCTCCTCCCATATTTCGGGTTAAGCGTTCATGCGAACTCAATCAATATACATACCTGTATTTATACTAAAAATAATGCTTTTTCATGCAGATTTTCAAGCAATCACCTTCCGATGATGTCTTCGATGATGAACTCAGCTCCCGTCTCCTACACGATGAGGATAGACTCTAGGACGGTCCTTCCGGCCAGTCTCGGGCGACAATGGGAGGAGCCGCCGCTACCATTCGGCTCTATTATGTTCATGCCAGTTGGCGCCATCCCAGCTCCTCAAGCCCCGGTGGCAGACAAACCGGTCTCGAAAGGCAGGAGACCAAATGTGGTGATCTCAAGGGCGCCCCAACCCAAACGCAAGTCGGTGTCTGAACGACTTTCCTTGGCCCCAGCTGGGGGCAAGGCCATCAACACCAACAAAGCTACAACGCGTCCCGAACAAGCTCCAGCGGTGCCCTTGACCACTGCTCAATCGGGTGTCTTCTCTAAGCTCCCCGCTGATCAACTCACAATGGCTTCCCGGGTAGCGGATGCCCGCCAAGCCTTCAAAATCGAGAAGCTGAGGGAGAAAAGGCTCAGATATAGAGCCAACAAAAGGGTTAGGGCTCCTGCCAGGCTGAACCTCATGAGGTTCGAAGAACAGGGTTACCCCGCCGAAGATGAGGAAATGGCTGGGTATGTGGTCCACACTGTCTATACGGCGGGCACGCGCAGCAAGAGCAAGGACGGGGGTACCACATCTCAAACCCAATCTGGCTTGAATGTGGTGGCCGCTTCCCAAGAACAGCCGCCTCTACTGGGTGATGAAAACCCTCTTGATGAGGATGATAGGCGGAAAGACCCTTCGGTCCATGAGGAGTCGGGCTCGGAAAGCGAAGAAGAGCCGACTTTCCGCCCCAGGACCGCGGAACAAGAGCTGCTTCAAGAGCTCCGAAAGCAGCTCAAAAACAAGGAGATGGACAAACTCTACTCCAAAATTGATGACTTGACGAATGTCGTGATGCAGCTCACGGCCCGACTTGCCTCTCAGCCGCCCAATCAAGCGGAGGGCTCTGCTCGTGAACCGGAAAATGGTGTCCCAAAGCAGCCGACGCCTATCCCCTCAAATCCAAAAGTGGGCGAACTACATGAAAACCAGTCGCATCCTATCTCGGGAAATGTCTTGGCTACCGATGACAGTAGCCCGCTAACTCAAGATCAAATCATGGATTTGGTTGCCAACAAAGTCAAAACATTGGTGGCCGAAGCCGAAGCGCAAAAAGATATCAGCAGTAGTGGGAGACCATATCCTGCTCAGTATGATCTAGTAGAATTTCCTAGCGGCTATGTCATCCCCAAATTCGGAAGATTCGATGGGACGGGAAATGCGAATCAGCATATCGCCCACTTTAAAGCCTCATGCGGGAATACTGGGGGCAACGATGCGCTTCTCCTCCGCCAGTTCGTTAATAGCTTGACCGATGTTGCTTTCGACTGGTACGCGAGCATACCGAATGGCTCCGTCACAACATTTGTCCAAATGGAGTATCTGTTTCGGCAGAGGTTCATGAGCGTCAGCGATAAGATTACCATTGCCGAGCTCGTAAGGACCAAGCCCAAGAGCGACGAAAGCAGTACGGATTTTATAACCTGATGGCGCAATCTCTCCATCAAATGCGAACCGCCAATAGAGCAGGACCAATCTGTCAGTCTCCTCGTCGGAAATCTCAACAATTGGATGGCCCCGTTTTTATGCACCGCGGGTCTCAAAACATTCCAAGACCTGACCAGGAAAGTCCAGATGCTGGAGCGCTCAAAACAGGAGTCCTCCTCGGATTCTCAAAATAACAATAGGTCCTGGAGAAACCGGAAGGACGATAATCGCAAAGGCGGAAATTCCGATGATTCTGAATCTTTCAACACTTCGGCTAACCGAAATAAGCAAGGGATGAGCGGACCTAGTGCCAACCAGCCTCGGAAGCCAATGTTCGGAGATAGAGGAGAATCTCCACTGAAAGAGAAGCTGGATAAGGTCTATTCCTTCAGAAGGGACAAAATCCGTAAAATATTCAAAGACGCCCTGAAGAACGGTCTACAACTGCCAGAGTCAAAAAGACCGCAGGAAGCGAATAGGACCGATGACCCCAAATACTGCCCCTATCACAGAGTGATAGGTCATTGCCATTGAGGACTGCTTCGTCTTCAAAGATTGGGTCGAAAAGCAATACAAGGCAGGAGAGATAGAACTGTCCAAAGGCATGTTAACAAACAGTCAAGCTGCAACCGCCAATTTCATCAAATGGAGACCGAAGTTCTTCGTGGAACCGATTCTCTCAGACATCTGCCTTTCTCTGAAAACAATCGACCACCATGTCATTAAACTGGGAACAGTCGACCACCACGTCATTAAACTGGGAACAGTCGACCTCTAAGTCGTTAAACTGGCATTCAAGCCAGATTGGTTTGAGATGTGGTACCCCCGTCCTTGCTCTTGCTGCGCGTGCCCGCCGTATAGACAGTGTGGACCACATACCCAGCCATTTCCTCATCTTCGGCGGGGTAACCCTGTTCTTCGAACCTCATGAGGTTCAGCCTGGCAGGAGCCCTAGCCCTTTTGTTGGCTCTATATCTGAGCCTTTTCTCCCTCAGCTTCTCGATTTTGAAGGCTTGGCGGGCATCCGCTACCCGGGAAGCCATTGTGAGTTGATCAGCGGGGAGCTTAGAGAAGACACCCGATTGAGCAGTGGTCAAGGGCACCGCTGGAGCTTGTTCGGGACGCGTTGTAGCTTTGTTGGTGTTGATGGCCTTGCCCCCAGCTGGGGCCAAGGAAAGTCGTTCAGACACCGACTTGCGTTTGGGTTGGGGCGCCCTTGAGATCACCACATTTGGTCTCCTGCCTTTCGAGACCGGTTTGTCTGCCACCGGGGCTTGAGGAGCTGGGATGGCGCCAACTGGCATGAACATAATAGAGCCGAATGGTAGCGGCGGCTCCTCCCATTGTCGCCCGAGACTGGCCGGAAGGACCGTCCTAGAGTCTATCCTCATAGGACGGTACATACATAGAGGAGAATCGACCACTTCTGAATATTATCGTCCTTCCGGTTTCTCCAGGACCTATTGTTATCTCGCCCCGCTTCCCAATGTACGGCGAAGTGGTCGTGACGAGGCCCGCTACGTATGTACTCAGAAGTACATACGCTAAGCGTAACTAAGAAATATAAAATAATCACAAGAGACAAATGAGATTGAGATAACAGCAACTTTCATTAATAACATTCTTTATACAATGCATGAAATGAAAATACAACTGGAATGAAAAAAGAAAGCAATGCCTAAACAGTGGCATAATAATAATAGGAAATACTGGAAAGAACAAGTACAAAGTCTAGAGCTCTGGATCTTCTTGGAACTGCTCCAAATCTTCAGTTGTTGGCTCGGTCTCAACTTGGTCCAACGCACCTGACGACATTCAAAGAAGAAAGAAATAGAATGTCGTCAGCGAACAGGTCGCTCGGTAAGTCCCAAAAAAAAAGTGGAGTGAGAATGGCAGAGTAACAGTATTTTCTAGAGTATTATGTTGTAGAATATTATGGAATATTGTTTAACGCAGTTGTTTGTAGCTTGGTACAGAAGAATGCCAGTGTATACGAGGGGGATCTCTATATGCTAGAGATCAGTGCAAACGGAGAGTACAAGGAACCGTTATGCCACGGTACAACAGCAACAGTATTCATGTTAGGTGTCTTAATCTGACCACCTCATTCCACTTTTAACATCTTCCGTACCAATCTACCCCTTTAAACCCCGTAATGTTTTAACAGTGTTGTAGTAATGGAATATGTAAATTGAGTGACTGACCAAAACCATGATATCAGTAAACATGTTGCAACTGTATAATCAGGTAAATAGAATATCAGGATAATGGAATGAATATCCATGGTTTGATTCAGTCAAAAAAATGAATATATTGTTAACTGTATTCAGGGATTCATGATTTCAAGTTGTGTTGGAATATGATTGAAATATAGATTGACTTGAATTATATTCAAGTCAGAATTAGTCAGACTCTAACCCGAGTCAGACTAAAAGAAAGATAATTTGAAGTTCAATATTAGCTAGGGGCCTTATTGTAATTTGTGAAACTTGAGGGGCTTTTATGTAAAAAGTACTTTTGTATAGTTTTCAAAATATACCTCAAGTATTTAATAATCGTCTTTATTATTGTAATGGATGTGAATTTTATTTGTGTTATTCTAGTGAATATATCCTAATAAAAGTATTAATTGTTTATTTGAAATTCGTGGTATTTTAATGTAACTTTTAATCTATGATTTTTAGGAAAAAGTGGAAACTTGATATTATAACAGAATAAGTGTTTAAATGATAATTATATATAATAAAACACTTAAATGATTTTTAAATGAATATTTTATTTACAAAAAATATTACTTTCCTTAAATATTGTATTTAAACCTTTCGAGACCGAATGCTCATTGCGGAGGTCTGAATCTCGCACTACTAGCCTGCGGGTGCACGATGAACCGTGCTATCCCTAACAGGTTCCCCACGAATGGGTTGTAATGGCACTTTGCTCAGGTTTTATAAATACTTTTAATTTAGGGAAAAGATTTTCTAAATATAGGGTATTTATTTGTAAAAGTATATAGTTCTCCATATTTTAGTTGTTAGGGTTTCCTAGACCATCTAACCTATCTTCTATGGTCTAAACGATGAATCATTAGAGCCTCAAATCGCCTCTTCACCATCATGCAGCCAGGTAAGTGCCAGGTAAGTGGGAAGGAACCACGTCGTGGGCCTAATTAATAACCACTAGCCTGACACACTTGCCTAGTCACCACAAGACAGATTAGATAACGATCGATGTCCATGACCAATCGTGTTTTCATTTTGTATAAGTTTTATTTAAAAAGAATTTACAATTTAAAGATTAAACTAAAAGTTATAAAGATTATGGTATTTTAGTGAAAAAGTCCTATAATATCGTATTCTGTATTTTTGTTATTTATCAATTAGGGTTATAATGAGTGTGTGTAAGGGTAGGTCATTACCCCGTGACTTATATTAAATTTTGGTGAAGTTTCAAGGTGAAATAAGCTATGTTAAACTTAAGGGTATTAAGGTGCAAGAATACGGTATTCATAAACGTTATCATTTCATGTGTGAAATTTCATCCAAATTGAATGAAACAAGTTTTGTTATCAAAATAAACATGATTAGGAGTGGGGTATCTAAATAGAACATTAAAATTTAACTTGATGGTATTTTTATGCAAGAAATACGGTTTTATAAAGAACTTATCATTTCATGTGGAAAAGTACAATTAAATTTGATTTAAGGGTGATTAATAGTCAACATGCAAGAGGGTTGATAATATGTATTAGGTGACAAGTGGAATTTTTAAGAAAAACCGAATCGGAAATCGGTTTGTCCGATTTCCGTCGGGTTTCAAAAAGTTGTATTTTGCAAATATAGAAAAGAGAGGTAGAAGGTTGGGACTTACGGGTTTGGACAAGCTAAGCGTTCTAAAAGGTGTGGTGGTTGCCGATTCGTTGGAAACGTCACGTCGGTCTTGATCCGGTCGCCGGAATCCGTCGTCGGTTTCGGCAGCGCTTCGCTTCTCGCTCTTTGCACCAAGTTCTCAAGAGTTTTAGAGAGTATGCTTAGAGTTGTGAGGGGAAAAGGTAGAGGGTAGGGGCCTTTATATAGGGCTAAGCTAGGGTTAGGGTTAGGGTAGATGAAAAGTTAAAAAATAAAAATGTGATAAAATGTAATAAAAATGGAGTAATTGGGGGTTTTAAAGATCTCTGGAAGTGGGATTGGGCTGAAACTTTGCAGGTGAGTAGGGAATACCAAAAGACACAACTTTCATGTTGTGACCCTTGCCGGAATCGGCCTAAAAGGGGGTGACTCGGCCGTGACTCGGTCGGATCACTGAGTCGGCCGAGTCAAGGCCGAGTTGGCCGATTCCCGACCGAGTCCGGTGACCTGGATCTCCCCCGACGGTCCATCTACCCTCTGCAAGTGTTACATCTTTGGGTGTAGTGGGGTTTTTGTGAGATATGCACGTGTAAACTCTTGGTATTCTAAAGGTTTTTTAAAAAATCAATAATAAAAATAATGTGGGGTATGGGATTCGATCTCTGGTGGCTTAGTTCAGCAGTGCAAGGTATTACCAATGAGCCACAAGCTCCTTCTTGTAATTATTGTAGAAAAATAGTTACTTAAAATGATATCAGCAACATTAAATATCAAAGTACACTTTAAATTTAAAAACAATTTAATGTACACTAAAAATGAAATTATTTAAAAACAAAATAATTAATTATATATATCTTGTGCTCGGATTAAAATACTTCTTTATGGTTTTAAAAAATTTTAAAAATTTGTACAGAAAAGTGTATATGAAAATTAGGGTTGTTACACCAGTGCAGCGATGCAGACGCCAAACAAAAATTCAAATTTCCAAAGTTCTCCCAGCCCTACGGCCAGTCCCCAAATTGACTACCGTATACAATCCACGGGCTCAAATAATTCTCACCATACCCATGCCCCGCCGCCGCCACCAGCTACGCGGCTGGTCTCCGCCTTTGGAATTATGCTCCATTGAGAAGACCCACTCATGTGTCCTCACGATACATGAGGAGAACAAACCTTTGTGGGATCCTTACGACTCATAAAGGAAAAACACACTTAGGAGTCCTCACGACTCTTAAGGAGAAAATACACCTGCGGGATCCTTACGACTCGTAGGGAGAAAATGCTTTTATGGGACCCTCACGGCCCATAAAATTGAAAAGCCTTAGGCGATAGGGATCTAAACCTGTCTCCTAAGTCATCGCTCCCCAATCCCCAAATGGCGAATGATGAGTCACTCCTGGTACCATATTCCAGTGCAGCGATGCAGACGCCAACCAAATTCCAAATCCCATGCCCCAAATGGCGAATGATGAGTCGCTCCTGGTACCATATTCCAGTGCAGCGATGCAGACGCCAACCAAATTCCAAATCCCATGCCCCAAAACGGCGAAAGATGAGTCGCTCCTGGTACCATATTCCAGTGTAGCGATGCAGACGCCAACAAAGTCCCAAAAATTTTTCCGGCCCTACGGTCTGGATCATACATCCTGCAAAACCGTATACAATCCACGGGCGTAAAACAATCCTAACCTCTCCTAAGTCCTACTGGTGAGACCGCATTCAAAGTCCAAAAAAAAATTTTGAAAAATAAAATAAAATAAATAAAATGGTATGTCCACATGCAAAATGGGCACGGATGAAAACCCGAAAGGGCTCCGTGGGTAAAAACAGCAGGACTGCCGGCGAGTTTGTGAAAACCCGAAAGGGCGCAAACTTATGAAAAAGAGATGAAATGCACTCGCAAAGTCCTCTCGACCTTGTGAGGAAAAATTCCCGCGTGAGATCCTTACGACTCACAAAGGAGCAATACACTTAGGAGTCCCCACGACTCCTTAGGAGAAAATACACCTACGGGATCCTTATGACCTGTAGGGAGAAAATGCTTTGTGAGACCCTTACGGCTCACAAAGTTGAAAAGTCTTAGGCGATAGGGACCTAAAACCTGTCTCCTAAGCCATCGTTTCCTAATAAGCAAACGCAAATGATGATTCGCTCCTGGTACCATATTCCAGTGTAGCGATGCTGATGCAAACAAAAAAAAACAATCCCCAAATCCTCTCATGACAAATGATGATTCGCTCCTGGTACCATATCCCAGTGTAGCGATGCTAATGTCAAACCAAATCAAATCAAACGAACAACCTCCTCGGCGGAATCATGCTTCGTCCTAGAATTTACCCCGTGCCGAAATCATGCTTCGCCTCGGGATAACGACCTCCTCGTCGGAATTATGCTTCGTCTCAGAATACACCCCAAGTCGAAATGATGCTTCGCCTCGGTGTACCTGCCTTCCCTGTCGAGATTATGCTTCGTCTCGGAATCAAGTCAGCCAACAAGCTCTGCACCGGAATCATGCTCCGTCTCAGAATATACCCCGTGTTGAAATCATGCTTCGCCTCGGAATATTTGCCTCCCTTGTCGGAATTACACTTCACCTAGGAATCTACCTCTGCATCGAAATCATGCTTCGGTCAGAATGTCTGCCGATCCCGTGGAATCATGCTCCGCTCTTCGGAATGATGCTCCGCCCTTCGGAATGATGCTCCGAATCCTGGAATTATGCTCCGCCCTTCGGAATGATGCTTCGAATCCTGGAATTATGCTCCGCCCTTCGGAATGATGCTCCGAATCCTGGAATTATGCTCCGCCCTTCGGAATGATGCTCCGAATCCTGGAATTATGCTCCGCGAATCGGAATGATGCTCCGATCCTCGGGAATCATGCTCCCCTGGATGATGCTTCGCCTCCGGAATGATGTTCCACCTCGAAGTTCAGCTTCAAGATCCATCAATTTCATGCACACAACTCAAATGTGCGGTGTGCATTTATTGATGGGGGGCACTTTGTTGGGGAAAAAATTTACACCCCCGTTGACCGAGTCAAAGTCAAGGTCAATCCCAAGCCAGGTGGGCCCAAGCCCAGGTCAAGCAGGCCCATGCCCAAGTCAAGCCCGCGGCCAGCCTCCTCCATGCTAAAATATAGATCAGGTAATAAATAATTTTCATGTAATTTTTTATACATGAATGTATGCAAAATGGGCATAAAGCCAAATTTTTGTAAGCCCATGGCTTATGTGCAAAAATGAAATGGCACATGAGCCATGGGATAGGCAAAAATGCCATTTTTGTAAAGCCCAAGGGGCTATATGTAAATATGTAAGCCTATATAAGGCAAAATGATGATGAATAAAGTAACACTTTTTCATTCCCCCAAAACTAGGGTTCTTTGTGCCTCCTGCTCCTTCTCCAGGATTCTAAACCTTCTCATTTCTTTGAATTAAATCAAGAGTTTTACTCTTTCTTTTCCAAAACTAAGTAGTTTTCCACCACAAAACCCACAAAGGGGAACTCAGATCTTCCATCAGATCTTAAAAAGGAGTGATTTTTAAAATCTCCTACTTCTTGATCTTCAAGATCCGGCCAAACAACAGGAGGAAGAAGAAGAACCCCCTTCATCAGCTTCAAAACATCCTAGGAGTTTAACTCCATATATATAAAACAACAAATATTTCCTTTTTGAAGCATAGCTTCTGTTTCTCAGGCTAAAAGCCTCATTTTCTCGCCGGCGCTCAAGCGCAGAGCGCCCGCGTGCCGACACGTGGCGCGCTTGCGCTCAAGTGCAAGCACTCGAGCGCAAGTCGCCCCGGTGCCGACACGTGGCGCGCTTGCGCTCAAGCGCAAGCGCTCGAGCGCAAGTCGCCCCGGTGCCGACACGTGGCGCTCGAGCGCAAGTCGCCCCCGTGCCGGCACGTGGCGCGCTTGCGCTCAAGCGCAAGCGCTCAGGCGCAAGTCGCCCCGGTGCCGATACGTGGCGCACTTGAGCTCAAGCGCAGAGCGCCCATGTGCCGACACGTGGCACTCTAGTGCCTGAGCGCACAGCACCTAGGCGCACAGCGCCCAAAGTGCTGCCCCCACGCATCCTTTGGATGCCTTTTCCCCCTCTTTCTTTTATATATATATATATATATATATATATACATATATACATATATATATATATACACATATGTATACATATTTACACACACACATATTCCACGACACTGTCCCTGTTAGAAAAAAAATTTCTAACGGGGCGTTGCCCCGCACACTGCAAGGGGGCTGCTAGCCCCCTTGACCCCCAGCCAGCTATCCGGGTAGCGGGACCCCCGTAAAAAACTCTGCGTGGCTCTCGATATATCCAAACCCCCCTTTCAAAACACAACACACGTACACTGCACATTGAGTTCGCATGACCATTTTAACCCGTTAATCGGAGGTTCCCTCGCCCCAAAGGCGAGGGGTATTTAACGGCAGCTTAGTCCACGGCTGCCGGAGATTCGGATCCCCACAATCAATAAACCCCGGCCTACCCTAGGCAGGGGGGATCTGTAGTATACGCCTGACAAGTGCGCACGTATTCCCATCTCAATGGGGTGATGAAAAACACCCTACACCCCATAGACCGAAACGTCGTTAAACTAATGATGGACCACTATGTCCTAAAACTGGCTGTAGACCGAAACGTCGTTAAACTAAGGATGGACCACTATGTCCTAAAACTGGCTGTAGACCGAAACGTCGTTAAACTAACTATGGACCACTATGTTCTAAAACTGGCTGTAGACCGAAACGTCGTTAAACTAATGATGGACCACTATGTCCTAAAACTGGCTGTAGACCGAAACGTCGTTAAACTAACGATGGACCACTATATCAACCGAAACGTCGTTAAACTAACGATGGACCACTATGTCCTAAAACTGGCTGTAGACCGAAACGTCGTTAAACTAACGATGGACCACTATGTCCTAAAACTGGCTGTAGACCGAAACGTCGTTAAACTACTACCAACCCGCGGCATCTTCAGGCTGACGTGGTAAAAAAACGGAAAAAAAACGGTACGTCCATAAGCAAAATGGGCACGGATGAAAACCCGAAAGGACGCCGTGAGTAAAAACAGCAGGACTGCCGGCGATGTTTGTGAAAACCCGAAAGGGCGCAGACTCGTTTTAAAAAAAAAACGGTATGTCCATAAGCAAAATGGGCACGAATGAAAACCCGAAAGGGCTCCGTGAGAAAAAACAGCAGGGCTACCGGCGAGTGTTCGTGAAAACCCGAAAAGGTGCGGCCTCGTTAGAAAAATAAAAAGAACAAAAAAACAAAAAAAAAACGGTATGTCCATAAGCAAAACGAGCACGGATGAAAACCCGAAAGGGCTCCGTGAGTAAAAACAGCAGGGCTACTGGCGAGTGTTTGTGAAAACCTGAAAGGACGCGACCTCGTTAGAAAAATAAAAAGAACAAAAAAAACGATATGTCCATAAGCAAAATGGGCACGGATGAAAACCCGAAAGGGCTCCGTGAGTAAAAACAGCAGGGCTACCGGCGAGTGTTTGTGAAAACTTGAAAGGGCGCGACCTCGTTAGAAAAATAAAAAGAATAAAAAAAAGGAAAGACGGTATGTCCATAAGCAAAATGGGCACAGATGAAAACCCGAAAGGGCTCCGTGAGTAAAAACAGCAGGGCTACCGGCGAGTGTTTGTGAAAACCCGAAAGGGCGCAACCTCGTTAAAGGACACTTGCAAGGTCTTCTCGACCTTGTGAGGAGAAATCACCCGCGTGAGATCCTTACGACTCACAAAGGAAGCAACACACTTAGGAATCCCCATAATTCCCAAGGAAAAATTACACTTGCGAGATCCTCACGACTCGTAAGGAGAATTCTCTTATGGGACCCTCACGGCTCATAAGATTTGAAAGTCTTAAGTTACAGAGACCTTAACATGTTCTTAAGCAGCCCCCACAACCTCCGATACTACCCTACAAGTGGCTCAATACTGACCCTTGTATACAATCCACGGGCGCGAATAAACATTTCCCCAGCAAAGTCCCACCCGTGACTCGGGATATGTCCATATGGTGAACAACCCTTGTAAGTCCTCTCGACTTATAAGGAGAAAACCCTTTTGTAAGATCCTTACGACTTACGGGGGAACATGCTTAGGAATCCTCACGATTCCTAAGGAGAAAATGCACCTACAAGATCCTCACGATTTGTAGGGAGAAATACCTTTGTGAGACCCTTACGGCTCATGAAGTTAAAAACCTTAGACGACAGGACCTTAACCCTGTTCGCTAAGCCATCTTTGTTCGACATCGACAGAGGCAAATGATGATTCGCTCCTGAAAATATCCCAGTTGTAGCAGTGCTGATGCCGAAATCGGTGTCTAATTTCAGGTTTACGGTGAAAAGCCAGCAAGCCGCACATGCATACGAAATAGCCGAAATGATGGGGCAGCTTGCAATAAAAAGCAGCAAGTAAAGAAAACGTATGCATACAAAATAGCCGAAATGATTGGGCAACTCGCAATAAAATGCAGCGAGTAAAAATAAACTAAATAGCCGAAATGATTGGGCACCGCGAAAAATAACCGAAAAGATTGGACAATCGCGACCTTCGCGATATAAAAGCTGAAATGATAGAGCATCGCGGAAAGAAAACAATAATATATATAAAAAAATAATGAATGAAACTTTTGCCCTACAGGTGAGATCACATCGATCCCTGTATACAATTCATGGGCACAAACAAAGAGGGAACCATACCTTCCCAACAGGCTCCACCAGAAAGCGAAGCCAAATCTCGACGGTTCATAAACAACTTAGAGACAATCTCGACATTTGTCGCAATATTGCAGACACAATGTCAACAAACGGAGCAAAAAGATGTCCCCTAGCCTCAGGGTCTCGACGTCGATATCGATAACTTAGAGATCAACAACGGCGTTCCTTTGCAGTCCAGCAGGATGTAGATGCAACGTCAACAAAAGACCCCATGGTCAGCAAAGCGGAGTGACGGAAAAACCCCAACTCCACCTCAGCATTCGTCTCGTTACAGCAGACGCAATGTCAACAACGGCGTTCCTCCACGGTCCAACAAAGTGCAGATACAACGCCAACAAAAGACCTTGCGGTCGAAACAAAGCGAAGCGACGGCAAAATCCCAGCTTCAATTCAACAATCGTCCCGATACAGCTCACGAGATGTTAACAAAGGCGTTCCTTCGCAGTCCATCAAGATGTAGATACAACGCCGACGAAAGACCCCATGGTCAAACAAGCGGAGTAACGGCAAAGTCCCAGCTCCACCTAGGCGTTCGTCTCGATACAGCAGACGAGATGTCACTACAGCGCCCTTCCTCCAACAGGGTTCAGACGCAGTGCAAGCAAACGAAGCGAAGGCAAAATTCCTAGCTTCAAGGTCTTAACGGCGAGTCATATAAAGCCAGAAAGACAACTGGAGATCGTCTCACACCAGTGCGGAATGGTCACCACCTCGACGTTCGTCTCGACACAGCAGACGCAACATCATCAAACAAATGGAGCCACGGCAAAATCCCTAGTTCCAAACCTCGACGGTTCACCAGCAACCTAGAGACAACCGCGACGTTCGTCTCGATACAGCAGACGAGATGTCACCCCAGCGTTCTTCCTCCAGCAGGGTTCAGACGCGACAATCAAACAAACGGAACAACGACAAAATCCTTAGTTCCCACCGCGACATTCGTCTCGATACAGCAGACGTAATGCAAGCAAACGAAGCAAAGGCCAAATTCCTAGCTTCAGGGTCTTGACGGCAACTCATATAAAACCTGAAAGACTGTCGGAGATCGTCTCGCACCAGTGCGGAATGGTCACCACTTTGACGTTCGTCTCGACACAGCAGACGCAACATCATCAAACAAACGGAGCCACGGCAAAATCCCTAGTTCCAAACCTCGACGGTTCACCAGCAACCTAGAGATAACCGTGACATTCGTCTCAATACAGCAGACGTAATGCCAGCAAATGAAGCAAAGGCCAAATTCCTAGCTTCAGAGTCTTGACGGTAACTCACATAAAACCTGAAGGACCATCGGAGATCATCCCATACCAGCGCGGAGCGGTCACCACCTCGACGTTCGTTTCGATACAGCAGTCGAGATGTCACTACAGCGCCCTTCCTCCAACAGGGTTCGGACGCGCCAAAGCAAACGAAGCGAAGGCAAAATTCCTAGCTTCAAGGTCTTAACGGCGAGTCATATAAAGCCTGAAAGACAACTGGAGATCGTCTCACACCAGTGCGGAACGGTCACCACTTCGACGTTCGTCTCGACACAGCAGACGCAACATCATCAAACAAATGGAGCCACGGAAAAATCCCTAGTTCCAAACCTCGACGGTTCACCAGCAACCTAGAGACAACCGCGACGTCCGTCTCGATACAGCAGACGAGATGTCACCCCAGCGTTCTTCCTCCAGCAGGGTTCAGACGCGACAATCAAACAAACGGAGCCACGGCAAAATCCCTAGTTCCCACCGCGACATTCGTCTCGATACAGCAGACGCGATGCCAGCAAACGAAGCAAAGGCCAAATTCCTAACTTCAGGGTCTTGACGGCAACTCATATAAAACCTGAAAGACTATCGGAGATCATCCCACACCAGTGCGGAGTGGTTATGACTCATTGGGGCTCACCAAAATGAGCCTAACCTCAAGTAAAAAGTGGCATGGCAAATTCCTAACGCTTGCTCTTCCGACGGCCAAACTGCCAAGGAGGATTGCTTGAAGACGTCTTGTCTAGCCCCCGAAGGGATCAGAGACACGGCAGTCGCAGGGCTACTCGAACAGCACGATTGCCTATCGAGGAACATATCAGCTGATGCGACGGTACGACGGCCAAAACCCTGAGTACCACAGACCCTAACGGACTTCTGTCGAAAAAAGCAGAGGTTAACTGTGACGTTAGGATATTCTTGCGAGAAATTTTCGATTCGTCTTGACTTGTGAAGAAATTGATGTCTTTGCGAGAACGTCTCTATGCGGCTCGACTCGTAAGATAAAGCTTTAGGTAATAAGGATAAAAAAAACTTATTCCCTAAGCACTGAGACCCTACAAGTTGGCCCAAAACGGTCTCTTGCATACTATCCACGGGTCTCACTCTCCAAACTCGAATCTCGACAAGGAGGGAAACAACCGCTTACGGGTTCTCTCCACTCGTAAGAGGGAAAATTCTCTTATAGGATCCTTACGACTTATAAGAGAAAATGCACTTAGGAATCCTCACGATTCCTAAGGAGAAAATACACCTATGAGATCCTCTCGATCCATAGGGAGAAAAGTCTTTATGAGACCCTCACGGCTCATAAAGTTGAAAAGTCTTAGACGGCAGATCTGAACCTGCGGCCTAAGCCATCGCTGCCTTTTAAAGAAGCCAATACATCGCTCTATCACCTGTCAACCATGTTCACTAAAGCAGTATACTGATAATAAAAGAAAGAGGGAAGCGACAGAAAGGACATTCGATTTGCATTTGATCAAGCGTTCGAGACACATCCATTCATGCATGTGCAAAAGACTCAGAATGAGAAATAAGACAAGCTGAAATAAAATTTTTCCATTCATGTTTCAAAGGGTTTTTACAATCATAAAGAAATAAATGACAACATTATTGAAATGTTTATAACGGTATGACCTCGGACCCAGGACATGGATTAAGGAACTCGAAAGTAACCTTATCTAAGATTTTCCAAGCCCGGCGAACCATCCTAGTGTGCTTTCTTTCACGAGCACAAGCGTCGGGGTCCCCGCGGATGTCCTCCTCCTTCCAATAAGCAGCGAGTATGGCGGACTGTTGGAAGGCCTGGTGCAGGAGATCGACAAGATTGTCTCGCTGTCTCTTCGAGATTAAGTTCATCAGGTACACTGAGTGCACCTTATCCTCGGCGGTATCCAACGCCCTAAGCAGCACACCAGAATAGAATAGAGGAAGCGCTTCCCAGATGGCTCCCACGATAAGCTTCAGGAGGGAGGAACGTCGGGGAAGTAGTTGACCGTTATATGCATCGAAGCGGCTCATGATTTCAGCACACTCCGCGTTTGTGAACCCTCGATTTTGAGAACGGCCAAGGCGGCGGATGTCCCCGTAAGAGATGATCTCGTCAAGATCGTACATGTGGGCGTCCATTGTTTCTGTGAAAGAGAATCAACAAAATTATCAGAAAGACTGATTAAGCAAAACGATATAATGCACCGAGGAATAAAATGCCATCTTTAAACTTCAAGATCAATGAAAAACTCCTAAGAGTTCTTTTGTATGATTTGAAAGGAGCAAAGTTCCATTAATGAAATGAGAAAATACAAGGGAAATCTTTTAGAGAGCAGAACTCTATTAATGAAACCCTAATAGGGTTCTCCTTAGTTCTCTTTAGACCTCTTTAGAGCAAAGCTCTGCTAAGTGAAACCCTAAATGAGTCTTCTTTAGATCAGGGATCTATTGAGAGCAAGGCTCTTAAAATTGATTTAATTTAATCCAAATTAATTTTTACCTAAAGTTCGAAATTTTAAAAGTGCTTAAACAAAAGAGCAGGGCTCTGAACAAAATTCCTATGAAGAGATGAAAATCATCTAAGGGACCAAAGGTCCTATTTATAAGTATTGAAGAGCCGTTTCAACTTCCAAGGGATGACGCGACGGTTGAGATTCTGTCACCGCCGCGCTCACGTTTGGAGGCCACGTAAGCGCAACGGTGGGGGGCATTTGTTTACCCCAATCAGAGCAAAGCTCTGCTTTGAAAATCAAAGTGAAAATCAAAGTTAAAATAAATGAAGCAACGCTTCAGATCCCCTGCGCCGCGCAGAGCGCCACGTGTCAAAATCAGACACTCCAGCGCAGGGAGCGCGGTGCCCAAGGCAGCGCGCCCAATCAGAGCAAGACTCTATTTAAAACAAAAAATAAAGGAAGCAACGCTTTAGTTGCGCAAGCGCTGCGCTGCGCGACACGTGTCAGCGCAGTCGCGCAAGCGCAGTTGTGCAAGCGCTGCGCTGCGCGACACGTGTCAGCGCAAACGCAGTTGCGCTGTGCGACACGTGTCAGCGCAGTTGCGCTGCGCTCTGCGCTGTGTGACACGTGTCACGCGCTGGGGCGTTTGCGCCAAACAGAATTAAAATTCTGAAAGATCCTTCTGTTCTTGTTAAAACAAGAAGATTGTCTTCTGTAAAAAACAGAAGCCCTTGGATCAGAGATCCAACGGTGGGGAAAATTCCCCAAATCACTCAGAGAATGATCTCTTTAACAAACTTAACAAATCTATGGGCACTATATAAAGACCCCTAGACCCCAATTCAAAACATCATCAACATTGGGAGAGATCAAGAACTTCAAAAACAGAGAGAACTCTGAAGAAAATTCAAGAAAAAAGATAAAAAAACCTTTATAAAATAGAAGAATTTCTTCTGAATAGATCATTGATCTAAGAACAAGATCAATGATCTTCAATAAAAAACAAATAATAATAGTGCCTTGCACTTTTTATGAACCATTGGTTCTGGAATCTTAAAGATTTTTTTCTTGAATCCAAAATTGGATCAAGTTATTGAAACAGTGTCTTGCACTTGCAAAACTGCACTGTTGCGCTCCTGGGTTGGCGCAAGCCACCAGAGAGCGCCACGTGTCAGCACCAGAACCACTTGCGTTATGCGCTTTTAAGATAGAGGATTGCTCTCTGAAATTGACGCAACTCACCAGAGCACGACACGTGTCAGCAGCGCAACAGCGCAGCGCACTGACACAGCACACTGCGCTTGCGTGACACGTGTCACCACCACAAGCGCTTGCGCTCAATGATTGGCGCAAAGCGCCTGACAAATGCACTGCATTGTTTACTGAAGGGCCATGCCCAAATGAAAAAGGCCTAGCAGGCCCAAATAAAATGCAATGCATTAAAAGGGCAGAGCCCAAACAAAATAGATGCTCTGCATCATTTATAAAAGGGCAGAGCCCAAACAAAACAAAATGCAATGCATTAAAAGGGCAGAGCCCAAACAAAATAGATGCTCTGTATCATTTATAAAAGGGCAGAGCCCAAGCAAAACAAAAATGCAGTGCATTATTAAAAAGGGGCAAAGCCCTAGCACAGGCCTAATAGGCCAAAGATAAATAAAAACGTTGAATATTCCCAACTGGACTTAGCCCAATCATGGCCATAAGTCATCAAATTAAATTGACTGAGCACGGCTGCTCTCCTAAACCAATTTACATCCGGTTCAAGGGTACATCTCTGAACTCCTCTGACACCTATCGTTGTAATCCTTCAACGACGTCAGAGAGGTGACGGGTCCCCATGGCCACAAATAACATGGACCACCATGTCCTTAAACTGGCGATGGACCACCATGTCCTTAAACTGGCGATGGACCACCACGTCCCTAAACTGGAACATGGACCACCATGTCCCTAAACTGGCAATGGACCACTACGTCCCTAAACTGGAACAATAGAGCCCTCAAATGCTCTTTTGTCGGATCTAAACGGTCCCGTTTAAGTCGATCTTACCTCAAATATGGCTAACGTATCCTTAAACATTCAAACAGACTTTAGTCCTAAATTGGACTATAAGACCCCCAATCAACTTTGGTCCAAGGGTACATCTCCGAACTCCTCTGACACCTGTCGTTGTAATCCTTCAACGTCGTCGGAGAGGTGACGGGTCCCGACGGCCATATATTAAATGGACCACCACGTCCCTAAACTAGAACAATAGAGCCCCTAAATGCTCTTTCCGTTAAGTTGATCTTAGTCTCAAATCATACTAACGTATCCTTAACAAACGTTTAAATTGATCTTAGCCTCAAATATGGCTAACGTACCCTTAAACCAAAAACCAAAACACCAAACCCAAGTCTGAGAAAATACGGATTTGGACTAATCCACGTCCTACAGGCGATGAAATAAATAGTCTCCGTATACAATCCACGGGCAACCACAAACAAAACAAACACCCACGACACGAAGTGAAATTCTGGAGAAGGAGAAAGTTGTTACCGCGATGCGGTAGCATAATTAATTGGCTTGCGCCTGCAGGGAAGAGCGTCCCCACAATCAAAAACCCCTCAAACGAGGGG
Source organism: Agapanthus africanus (assembly GCA_030015575.1). NCBI lineage: Eukaryota > Viridiplantae > Streptophyta > Magnoliopsida > Asparagales > Amaryllidaceae > Agapanthus > Agapanthus africanus. The sequence continues at coordinate 131,183,540 of CM057341.1, forward strand.
GAATATGACGAAGTCTGCTACATCGGCCGCATCCGTCTAAACCTCCGATACACGGTGCCATAAATCAACTTGGCATCTTCGGAGAGGTAGACGGATAAAACCATATAGCATCTGCCCCCAGATTCAGGCAAGACGTCAGTCTTTCCCGGTTTCCGGCGGTAAACACATGTGTTTTACTATTCAGCAGAGAATACCGATTTATAGTTTTACAGTATTCGTCTGTATCCGTACTGATAATCGCTTATCTAGTTGCATGCCGGAACATCACGATATTATCATACTAATATAACAGTTCAATATGTTATCTAGTTTGCATCATACATGGTAATGGACGTATAATGGTTATTACAGATAGATACATATGCATCATGGCAATAGTTGTGTTTACCATGTTTCGATATTGGCTATAGTTTTATATTGGTATCTATTTTGGTTAATATACAATACATGGTATGTTCACGACACATTACCAGACTTGTTATTTGGATCTTATTGGTAATGCCAACAATCCTGATTGTTGTCCTAATGGATGTGACTTGTTGTCTACATAGACAAGATCTGTACCCGCTTGATCCTGTGTTAGCATTAGATTTATATCGGCAATACCTGACTTGAACACAGAAGCTTGGAGGAAAAGGGGAAATCAAGAATGTATCCGAAACGTAATTTAAGAGGATATTATTATTGTTTGCCATGATTCCAGGCGTTACGGAATAAATCATTGTTTGCCGCGATTCCAGGCGTTACGGAATAATCATTGTACCGTGGTCCTGTGGGGAATGAACGAGATATATTGTACCGTGGTTCCGTGGGGTATGAACGGGATATATATGTTGGAGATAGTGCCCTCATAGTCAATTATTGGATCGCAGGTACGTGATTGCAATGATTGCGGAGGACCTATACCGGTATGACAGTCTTACTCGAGATGATAGTATGCTATCTGGTTTGCCTTTATCAGTCATGTACATGTTCAGGTGACTGATTGCATGTTACACTTTGATAGAGCCCTTAGGATCTTGCTTTACTACCAACAGTATGATGGCGATCATATACGTGAGAGTTGGGTAGTTTATATGCATTTCCTTAATTGTGGTCCCTAGTCGTGGGAGTTTCGAGACAGGGCATCGATACTCCGGAGTAGACTAGTGTGTACAGTCGAGACCCTGACGAGGGGCGGTGGCCGGTCTCACAAGCCACTGGTGTCAGTTGGATCACCTAAGATGTATACAGGTGCTCATTGGGTTATGAGTACACCGGACAGGACTCGCCGGGAATCTGCTAGTTAGTATTATATCTATCGTCAGATAGCAGTTCCCTGGTGACATGTGTACAGGTTAGTTCATCGACCTGAGGTCGTCATTTGTCTCGTGTGAGTTCCCACTTTGCTTTGATTTCTACCCTACCACGGCTCAAAGGAGTCGTGCAAACAGGTAGCTTTTGGGTACAGTCCCGAGCCACATGGAGGCATGTGAGCGGATCGGCAGGGGATTCGTCTCTCCCGGTATTGGGGGCGAGATCGTGTTGTGTCTAGGAGAGCCATTACACAAATCCATGGCCATGGTAGGAGATTTACTGGTAGGTACTCCAGTAGTATCTCAGGGTGTTATTGGGCTTCACTCCGACACGACTTATACTGCTATTGGGGGTCTGACGTTACTAGCCCCCTAGGCAGATATGCGATACTCATTGACGAACGGACCGGACTGTATATACATTGTCACTGTTAGGCTCAGTAGGGTTTCTGGATGAGTTCGCTCATCGGCCTCCCTTGAGTGCGCTCATCGGTCTCCCTTGAGGTCAGTCCATGGGCAGCCGTTATGCATAGCTAGTGCCGCTGACGGTTTATGGTTAAACCCACTGCCAGGGTACTGACGAGTCATTAGAGTCCCCCACAGACAGTTTCCCAAGTTCGGGCGAAACGTTGTAGAGGCCGTATGGTTTTATGGCAGGGTTCGGAAAATGCACGTGCGTTTACGCACGTGTCAGTTTTCGGGCAGATGATACTGGTCGGCTTTGGTTTAAGCCGGATCCGAGTATTATATTGAGTAGGTATAATATCTTTGTCTCAGTTGCATTTGTATTCGGTCGTAATACAAATACGGGTATATTTATACAGTTTCGGGGTTATCCTGAAAGTCGTTTCAGGATCACTTTTGGAAGTTGCCAGTTTCCAGTTTTCTATCAGCCGTCTTTTAACATTCGGTTAAAGACGGATTTATCTTTTCTTGAGATGAGTGTGGATTCTTCTAGAAGTTTCTAGATGAGGTGACTAGGATTAATTGGTGTTGGATTTTCATTGGTTGCTTTAATGGTTCAATTAATGCATAATGACTCATGCTTTGTTATTAAAGCTTTTTGTTTTCCTTAAGATATTTTCTTCATGATAAGCTTCATCTTAGGGTCACCACTTGCTCCTACGGTCACCTCCCTCCTTGCATAAAAGTGGCTAGCCCTCTCTCTCCTCCTCACTTCACTTGATGTTTCATTTTGCTAGAAAAGATTATGATAGGTTTTATCGGTGTATGGAATTTCACGGTCCATTTCATTCCATCACCCGATTCCTTCGGCAACTTCATTAACCGATCGTCAACGGATTTGGACGAAGTGAGACAAAGTCATCTACTCATTCTCTACATCATTCTTGGTCGTCTCTTTTAGCAAACTTGACGATCGAGTTGCCTCGAGTCAGAGGCGGGAGCCCGTTTAAAGAATCGGTGATGTGGTGCCACCTCGATGAGGATATCGGAGATCGACGAGATCGGAGCAGCCGCAACGGAGCGTGGGATGATGGTTGAAGAACGAAGGACTCGGATCGTTCGGTACAACCTTTCTACACTCTTTACTGTTTGTTAGTTTAGCAATAATGGCAGATCCGGGTTAAAGTATACGATAGCGCCGGTTAAAAGTTTTTTGTTCCGCATTTGGCGTCTGTAGACTGCCGGGGCGCTAGCGTAGACTTACAGTGGTATCAGAGCCTAACCATTTTGCTATACTAACTTGTGCTAACGCGTTTAAAACATCGATCCGACCGGAAATCGAAAATTGCAAAATCTTAACTTGACAGTTTCTGTTGTTTTTAAACGGTCTGATAAAATTATTCTACACATCTCAGAATACTGTGCAGGCTTCTATTAGAACGACGACAAAAGTTGGGCACGTGACCCCACCAAAGCGCCGCGGAAACGCGGTCAAACCCATGGTTTGACCGCGCATCCGCGGCCACGTGGTGAGCTCGTGCTCCCAAATTTTGTCAGTAGGTTCTCTGTTGGATTTTGGGGTTTTTGGTAAATATCGTTTTGGCCCAGATTTTGTTACTGTTCACCAGTAAGCAGTGGGGCCCACTTTTTGATATTTGGTCTTTGGTCGATCGAAATTTAAACACGTTAGTTTACAGTGCTTACCGGGAATGTCATTTGATCGGTAAACCGCGTCTGATTGCTATAGTTCTTTTAGACGGGTTTGCGAACGTGACATTCGCGTTGATGTTCTGTGTTGTGCTGTGTTGTTGCGGATTTGTCGTGGTGGATAGCAGTGTGCAATGGTAGTACAGTTTGAGTTTATTTGTACTTTTGATATTGCGGGGCGAGCGTCCAACATGTGGACTGCCGTCACTGCCTGTTGTATAATATTCTTTTGGGGCACGACCAGGTTGCGGTCGATGTACCTATTGTACTATTTTTCATTACTGTACTAGGTTTTGCCCCGCGACGGAGTGCACGGATAGCCGGGTTCGGGAGGGCAACGGGTTCGCATCTCATGGCTTTGAGAGGCAGAGGGGCCCCACTCTAGAATTGGCAGACTATTCGCCGCACTCGTAAGGGGGTACAGGTTGACCCAAGGAGGGGTGCTCAATTTACCGGATTCCGTGAAGTGCCGGGTGTTCCATTCACTATGCTGTGGGGACTACCTCGCTTCAGGTTTTGGCGGGTAACTTGCCGCACCCGTAGGGGTCTAGGTTTCATTGCACAGGCTATCCACACGACAGGGGAACGTCGAGTTTCAGCAGCGGCTCTGTGAAACTCGGGGATCCCAGATATCTGTATTGTTCTGTGATGCTTATTACTTTTCTGTAATGTTGCATATTATCACGCCTGGAGCGATTATTGTATATTGGTTTATATACTATTAGATGTTGTATATGTTTTACACCCGCGCTAGTCCAGCCCCCGCTCTGTCGTTAGTTAAGTAACCTAACGAGTGATGACGGGACCCAGTGACGAATGCGGATGGCATATACGCACATTTTATTTTCGTTCTTTTCTGGTGTGATCGAATGATGGGACTGCGTTGATTCTGATCAACGCAAAGTAAAAACAAACCTGTATACAGTTGTTGGAACAATTTAAAAAGTGTTATTGCAAAGACGTTTCCTTTTGTTATGCATAGCGGTATTCAGTGGAATATCCAGCACCTCATTCGACGAGGCAAGGGCCGATATCCCTTCACCGGGACCGACCCCTTGGACAGAAGTTTGCGTCAGAGTAATAACTTCACTATAGTCGATTACATGTTGCTGTGCATAGCGGTATTCAGTGGAATATCCTGCACCTCATTCCACGAGGAAAGAGCCGAGATCCCTTTACCGGGAGTGACCTCTTTGGCAAAAGGTTTTCGCCACTATATTTAAAAAAAAAAAGCTATCAGGTTCCTTCAGCGATATCAAGTTCACTACGCTAAAGGTTTTTCGCCAAAAACCAGCCGTAGCCCTCCGTCGTTTCTTATGGATGGTCAGTAGTATTCAAGCTATGTTTGTTGGCATACGTCAAGGCATAGTGTTTGGTAGCTGCTGGGTATTCATTTGTTGCATAGATAGATGAGTTGGTTTGGGACAGTCGTATCACCTTGTTGGCATACGTCAAGGGTATGTGCGGGTGGGTTCAAATTAACAAGATAATGACGGGCAGAACTTGATATGTGACTTATGATTTGTTGGCATACGTCAAGGTCATAAGAGCATGGGGCATAAATCATATCGGGAGTTTCTAAAGAAACTGAAACTTGCCAAGTATGCGCATACCATCTGGAGTATGAGTAACGTGGATGCATTCCATCACGTTATCATGCGATGAGAGTTGGATCCCGATTCCCACTGATGAGTTGGTTTACTCTTCGGGTGATCCCGATTGATTCTTCTTTAGGTTTGGGGGAGAATTTGACATGACAGTGGGAGGTTTCCGGATTAGATAAAATGATGATCATTCTGATCTAGGTTAGAGTGCACGCAGAGTGTTTCTTTTCTCTCTCTCTCTTTGGCAGCGACCTTTGACCGACCCTAGACTATGACTCAGTGACCAGGTTGACCGAACCTTCTTAAAATACTGGCTTTTGGATTGTCTGAGTTGCATAAGTCATTGCCACTCCTTCTTTTACCCTTTGCATTTCTCAGAACACCCGTATTACTACGGATATCCACTTCCATTGGATAGAGCCATCGTATGGTTATATACGAACTCGAAGGGACTTCTTCGAGGATGGATCCAGGTTCAGGAGAAATAGAATTGGTTTATTCAGTTGTCTTTTATTATCACCTTCTCTCAGGTTGCGAGAGCTCCTTGGTTTAGGAGAGTACACCTATTACGCTTATTGGATAGTCTTATTCCAAACCATAGGCTTGTGCCGAAAGGTAGGGAATGAAGAAAACCAATTAGCCTAAGTAGGGTGTGCAGAAGGTAATATGTAAAGACAAAATAAAGGGATTAGAAAGAGGGCAAAGTAAATTGCGACTGATATCATTCACGACCAAAACCGCGTACTTCATCGCCACTCATATTTCACCTTTAAAAAGAATAAGGTATTATTCAGTTGTCTTTTATCGTCACCTTCTCTCGAGATGCGAGTACTCCTTGGTTTAGGAGGGTACACCTATTATGCTTACTGGATAGTCTTCTTCCAAACCATAGGCCGGTGCCGAACGGTAGGGAAGGAAGAAAACCATTTAGCCTAACGATGGTGTACAGAAGGTAACGACTAAAGACAAATAAAGGGATTTGGAGAGATGGCAATAAAATATACGGTTGAAGTCATGAATTGGATTATGGAAGAGGCATTGCTATGAATACCAGGATACCCCTACGAAACATTTTCATGTTTCAGTGCATTGTTAAAGAAAAACTGTTTTCCCGATTAGACACTTACTCCAAGGGTATGTATTTACCAGGTTTCATTCTCATATCTGTATGGTTTTACAGATGATGAGTGGGAGTAAGATATTGGGAATTAGGTGATCATCCTCATTATATCGGAATTCGTTGTAATTGGTGATATTTGAGGAAATCGCCAGGGTACAGTTTTCAACCTACGACGCACAAGTTTTGAGTTGTTTAACTCAGCGGACTTATACAGAGTATTGTATGTTGTCCAAGTGTCCATCAGGACAAAGGGGTAGGTCCTCGTACTATGTTCTGTTTACTTATAACTTCTCTAGTATTTAGACGAGTGTTTCGTAGAAATACAAGGTCTAAGTTTTGAGAAGTTGTGGGTATAAGAATAAAGTAGAGAACCAGGTGTCACAAGTATCGGGATTCTTCAAAAAGATCGAAGATGTGGATTCTTGTGATTGGTATTTAGATGATAGTGATGGTTTTGAGAAACGTGTTTCTCTTTCAGGTTACTCATAATTGGATGGATTCCTAAGTTGAGTAATGCTGATTAGCCTCTTTCCATTAAGTTGATATGCACTGGAGACAGCTGCATGATTTGAATCTGGTTCCAATTAAATAAGTGCCAAAGTTTCTATATTGGATATAGAATAGTTCGTGCCTTAAAAGATATTAAGGTACGGGGAGTTGTCCAGCTTATGCTTAAAACCAGACACTGGATAACTCAGGGCACGTTTCTGTAGTGGCTGTTTGTGGGTTGACCCTGGCTATGACGAGGGTTGATATTCTACCATTTCGAAGATCAATAGTGATATTGTTCTTGACTCGCCACAGTTTTAGTAAAATGGATCTTTTTCAGAAAACAGTAGTGGGAGTATGGTAGAACTGGAAGTGATTCCAGAACCGCGAACGATTACGGAAAATTTAATAGGACCTATATATTCAATCAGGTTTGACATTCCAATAGCCACTCCGCAGGTATGGTAGGTAACCTCAGACACCCGAGAGGTACTTCGGTAGGCTCAAGGACGGTGACAGGGAGGTTCTTATCTACCCAGACTTGACACTACTGTTGTTCCAGGTTATGAGACCCGGTAGGAGGGTTGTCGTAGTCAGTGGGAGCAACGGAAGCATAGTGGGCAAGATGCTTATATCTATTTATAGACTTGAGCAGTTATAGCGGAGATAGATCATCTAATTTTGATGTGACAGTCATGGGTTTGACTTCAATCAGAATAGGGGATGGATCAGTTAAGAAGGTAGTAGGGTGTGATGTCATGGTATATGGATGACATACACATAGTAGGAAGTAAAATTCCTATACTACGATCGGTTGTACTGTGGTCGTCACACAGTTGTTTCTCCAGACAGGATATGGATATAATATTTGACATTCTGATTTCTAGATCTATGGTTTTAGATCTGGATTTGGGTAGTTTCCCAATGTGGGTACTTTGACAGATATTCTAATGGTTTTTGGAATAGTTGACTCCTAGCATGGTGGTGTACCTGCAGGTGATGGAGTCACCCTCTCTAAAGGTGTCGTATAGACTAAAGTGGAGAGGGATGTGCATGATTGGCAGATCACTTGCTTAGGCAATTGAGTCAATCATGAGATGTCAAGTACCACACCAAATGTTGGTTTTGCACTAGATGCAATGAGTTTGTATTAATCCAATCCTGGAGAAATATAAGGAAGCAGTTTTAGAACATAAGTACATGTTCTACGGATTTGATGACGGCAGCCTCCTTCGGGAGACGGTTATCATTCCAGGCTTCAAAGGTGACATGGTTGACAGAGTGATTGTCAGAGTTATAGTTTTTCCCTCTGACGAAGAGGGACAGTATTATGGACAGGTGGTCCAAGAGGATACTGTGGGAAGCAAGGTGCCCGATACTGATTAGGTTCAGTGATCGATTCAGTCTAAGAAGTTTGGATATGGAGTTCATTTATGAACTAAGGTCCCATCAGATATCCAGACATGTTCTAAGACAGGTATTACTCAATTCGGGAGATGGTTTTCTCCGCGAACTTGAGATTAAGAGAGATATAGAAAGATACTTCTAGGCGGATCCACTCACTGAGGCTATTTCTCGAACACAATAGTTTTACAAACAGGCTTTGTGAAACTGATTAGTAGAGGAGTTGGATGTTCGGTTTCACACGGGCTGTGAGTAGTCGACATCGCAATATTAGCCTTGAGTGCAAGTGGGAGATTGTTGGAGATAGTGTCCTCATAGTCAATTATTGGATCGCAGGTACGTGATTGCAATGATTGCGGAGGACCTATACCGGTATGACAGTCTTACTCGAGATGATAGTATGCTATCTGGTTTGCCTTTATCAGTCGTGTACATGTTCAGGTGACTGATTGCATGTTACACTTTGATAGAGCCCTTAGGATCTTGCTTTACTACCAACAGTATGATGGCGATCATATACGTGAGAGTTGGGTAGTTTATATGCATTTCCTTAATTGTGGTCCCTAGTCGTGGGAGTTTCGAGACAGGGCATCGATACTCCGGAGTAGACTAGTGTGTACAGTCGAGACCCCGACGAGGGGCGGTGGCCGGTCTCACAAGCCACTGGTGTCAGTTGGATCACCTAAGATGTATACAGGTGCTCATTGGGTTATGAGTACACCGGACAGGACTCGCCGGGAATCTGCTAGTTAGTATTATATCTATCGTCAGATAGTAGTTCCCTGGTGACATGTGTACAGGTTAGTTCATCGACCTGAGGTCGTCATTTGTCTCGTGTGAGTTCCCACTGTGCTTTGATTTCTACCCTACCACGGCTCAAAGGAGTCGTGCAAACAGGTAGCTTTTGGGTACAGTCCCGAGCCACATGGAGGCACGTGAGCGGATCGGCAGGGGATTCGTCTCTCCCGGTATTGGGGGCGAGATCGTGCTGTGTCTAGGAGAGCCATTACACAAATCCATGGCCATGGTATGAGATTTACTGGTAGGTACTCCAGTAGTATCTCAGGGTGTTATTGGGCTTCACTCCGACACGACTTATACTGCTATTGGGGGTCTGACGTTACTAGCCCCCTAGGCAGATATGCGATACTCATTGACGAACGGACCGGACTGTATATACATTGTCACTGTTAGGCTCAGTAGGGTTTCTGGATGAGTTCGCTCATCGGCCTCCCTTGAGTGCGCTCATCGGTCTCCCTTGAGGTCAGTCCATGGGCAGCCGTTATGCATAGCTAGTGCCGCTGACGGTTTGTGGTTAAACCCACTGCCAGGGTACTGACGAGTCATTAGAGTCCCCCACAGAAAGTTTCCCAAGTTCGGGCGAAACGTTGTAGAGGCCGTATGGTTTTATGGCAGGGTTCGGAAAATGCACGTGCGTTTACTCACGTGTCAGTTTTCGGGCAGATGATACTGGTCGGCTTTGGTTTAAGCCGGATCCGAGTATTATATTGAGTAGGTATAATATCTTTGTCTCAGTTGCATTTGTATTCGGTCGTAATACAAATGCGGGTATATTTATACAGTTTCGGGGTTATCCTGAAAGTCGTTTCAGGATCACTTTTGGAAGTTGCCAGTTTCCAGTTTTCTATCAGCCGTCTTTTAATATTCGGTTAAAGACGGATTTATCTTTTCTTGAGATGAGTGTGGATTCTTCTAGAAGTTTCTAGATGAGGTGACTAGGATTAATTGGTGTTGGATTTTCATTGGTTGCTTTAATGGTTCAATTAATGCATAATGACTCATGCTTTGTTATTAAAGCTTTTTGTTTTCCTTAAGATATTTTCTTCATGATAAGCTTCATCTTAGGGTCACCACTTGCTCCTACGGTCACCTCCCTCCTTGCATAAAAGTGGCTAGCCCTCTCTCTCCTCCTCACTTCACTTGATGTTTCATTTTGCTAGAAAAGATTATGATAGGTTTCATCGGTGTATGGAATTTCACGGTCCATTTCATTCCATCACCCGATTCCTTCGGCAACTTCATTAACCGATCGTCCACGGATTTGGACGAAGTGAGACAAAGTCATCTACTCATTCTCTACATCATTCTTGGTCGTCTCTTTTAGCAAACTTGACGATCGAGTTGCCTCGAGTCAGAGGCGGGAGCCCGTTTAAAGAATCGGTGATGTGGTGCCACCTCGATGAGGATATCGGAGATCGACGAGATCGGAGCAGCCGCAACGGAGCGTGGGATGATGGTTGAAGAACGAAGGACTCGGATCGTTCGGTACAACCTTTCTACACTCTTTACTGTTTGTTAGTTTAGCAATAATGGCAGATCCGGGTTAAAGTATACGATAGCGCTAGTTAAAAGTTTTTTGTTCCGCATTTGGCGTCTGTAGACTGCCGGGGCGCTAGCGTAGACTTACAATATACTATTGAGTTATGATGAGAATTATATTAATTGATTTCAAGGACTTCTAGAATAGATGATTTAGAAGCAGAGACTTTAAGATACACATCACATATATACAACACACTGTTTTATTCCTGTGTTATTTATTCACATGCATTTTTAATCATAGCATCATATTTTGATTATCGCTATTATTTTGATATTATGATGCACTGATATCTGGGTTATGCATGGCCCAGTTCCTCTGACTTTATCGTAGGCAGATCAAGAGTATTTTGACAGGCAAGCCGAGCAGTGAGGAGCTAGACATTTAGTTTGAGAGGCTTAGTTTCGTTTATTTCCGTAGTTTTATTTTATTGATGTGAGCCCATATTGGGACGTGATTCAGATGCTATTGTTTATTGGATCTTAATTCGTTTCCGCTATATGCATTTCTTGATTTTATTCATTGTGGCAGATGGACATGTATTAGCTAGATTATATATTTTATCGTTCTTAATATCCGATTGATAGCCGTAATGTGACTGTGGAGGGATGATTCCTAGCCACATAAAGCATGGTTGGCTCTGTCGCGTGCCGTGTTTATGTATCTTGGGAAGCGAGGCGTGACACGTCTCAAGTCCTTAACAAAACGATTATTAACGAATTTCAAATAGTGGTTGTGACCATCATGAATGGATAGAACGACCGGTAAGAGGGTTAATATTCATTTTTCTAAAGTTTAAAAAAATTAAAACTTTAAAAAGAATTTAAGAGATGTTGTTCGTCCATTATTCTACCCTATCCTACAAACCCTAACAAGCGAAAATTTACTCGCTCATTAAGATAAACGAAGTAAAAAAGGTGGAAGAAAACGGAACCCATAATTAAAATTAAAAATGCAGAAAGTAAATTCAGAAGGTAATTGCGGAAAGTAAACGCGGAATGTAATTGCGGAAAGTAAACATGACAAAATTAAAAGAAAGAACTAGCTTTTATTGAATAACTATTGCATTATAAAAGTTACTCGCTGAAAAACCAAATTACAAAACCCTAGTTTTCTTTATATTGCTTGATCGGTAGATCAGTCGATTCTTCGATGGATTGTTTTATAGATAGCTCTTGGTCCTTTTATAGGCCCTGGAACTTGAAACCCTAGACGTCATATTGAAATGTGTGCAAAGACGATCAAGCCCCTGATTTTTCACATCCTACGGCCACCAAACGACTGTGGTTTAACCGCCCTTTAGCTTCTTTGGCCGCAGATCCGCCGTCCTTTGGTGGGTTTGAGTTTCTAGATTCTTCGTGCCTTCTTCTCTCGATATTTGGAGATCCTTCTGATAAAAATATTTTGAAAATATATCTCTTAGTATCTACCGTTGCGCGATTCTTCAATTTGCTTCTAACATTCGGCAGATTTGGTTTTGTAAATCGATTTACTGTGGATCTCCCACTTATATTTCAGACCTCAGCCGATTTATTATAATATCTGCACAATATCTCAAATCAAATTGTTGGTAGCATTTGTTTTATTCGAGATAATATTCCAACCAATTAATTGATATGATATCTTAATAATATTGGTTAAGATTATTTGATCTTATACGCATATAATAAATAATCTCATGGATATTTTATTTAAATATGATATGCATATATTTTCCAATTATATTAATTATAAATTAAGAAACATATGATAATAATCTTTTTATGAATAAACTCATATATGTTCTTAATTTACAAATAACACCTTTTAGTAACTAATAATAGTAGACCACACGGGACAAATCTATCGGTTATCATACGATTGAATCTTCTCGTCACATAGACTATACGACGGTTGTTAGTATCGAGCTATACCGTCCGATATTTAACTATCTCCGTATAGTTCTATGTCACGACGAACATCGAACGTATGTTAACCGATAGACGGGGACTAAGTGACGCTTTTAGTTTCATATATGAGTATCGATGGGAATATGAAAGTTTCATATTATCATCGAGTATCATATATTGGTTTTAACTTGAACATCTTGAATCACTCTCTAATGATGCGTTTGTTGTGTATTCTTGTTGTATGTGTGTGTTTCGGCTGTCGGGGTTAAGGCTTCTATCGGTTATCATACGATTGAATCTTCTCGTCACATAGACTATACGAAGTATTTAAATAAAATATAAAGTAACTGATATAACATGATTTTAAACTTATGAAATAATACTTGCTTAGTTACTTGCAAGTTGCAACTTGAGAATAAGATATATGAAGAATTGAGCATTAAAGAACTAAGATGCATTAGATTTGAGATTGAGATACATACCTTCAACATAGAAAAGAAATCAATAAACAAGATGAATATAATATAAATTCAAGTTGAAAAAATATATATCAAATAAATTCAAGTTGAACGAAGTGATCAAATATATTATTTCCTTGGTTATATTTTGTTATCCTACATCCAATCAGTTTAATTTTTCAATGTAAAATCTATCGTACATCTAACTAAAATAATAAAAAAAGACAAAAGAAAAACTCAAACAAAAATAAAGATATTACTTCGGTTCCTCCTTTCAAATGCAATTAAGTCTCGATGATGCCGAAGATGTTACCAGAAAAACAAAAATTAGGAGACAGAATCAAGTCTCGATGCTAAAAAGAACAAGTTTAAGGGTCAACAGAGCCCCAATTTTTTTTTGAGGATTGTTAATTGATGAATACTTGTTTTTGGAATGTGAGAGGAAACGCTATGATATAGAAAAACAGAGAAGTTCAAAATTTCTGTATTATGGAGCCTATGGTGGACTTCTCAAAAGCAAAATATATTGCTCAATCTACAGGCTTTGCACAGATATGGGGGAATTTGTCTAATAAGATTTGGATTTTTATTGAATCTACTGTTCAGGCTGATATTATGAAATCTTCAGATCAATGCCTTGCAAGGAAAATTGTTCACAATAATACGTTTTGATGGAAATTTTTATATAACTGCTTGGGACATTATTCATTGTGATGTTCAGGAAGCTGTTCAATACTTTTTCGGATATGGTTTAGTCCCAAAATCTGTGAATTCAACTGTTATTTGTCTGATACCAAAAAAGAACAATTGTACTAGAATAACATATTTCAGACCTGTCAGCCTCCGCAACTTCTTGTGCAAAATTTTCACAAAAAATCTGTCCAGCAGGATTGCAAGTATTCTACCAAACATTATCTCTAAAGAGCAGGGTGCTTTTGTTAAAAGGAGAGAAATTCCTGAAAATATTGCTTTAGCTTAGGAACTTAAGACATTGCAGAAAAGTCAATGGGGCATAATGTTATCCTCAAATTGGACATGGAGAAAGCTTTTGATAGAATGGAACGGGCTTTCATTTTCCAGGTTATGAAGTCTTTTGGTTTCTCAGAGCAGTTCATTGCCTTGGTTAGAGGATGCTTGGTTACACAACACTTCTCTATGTCCTATTCTTTTGATTGTCATGACCCTAACCCTAACCCCAGCCCCAGCCCCAGCCCCAGTCCCAGCCGAACCCCAACCCTAACCCAACTGCAGCCCCAACCCTAACCCTAACCCCAGCCCCAACTGTAGCCCCAACTGTAGCCCCAACCCTAACCCTAACCCCAACCGATGCCTAACCCTAACCCTCATCGGTACCCAAACACTGAACCCTAGCCCTAAAATAATCAAAAATTTGTTTAATTGAAGATTTAATTACTAACCTGTGCGGTGGAGGAGACAATCGATCGGTGGTCAAAAATCGATGCAATCGGCGATGAGGAAGAACGGCGACGAGATCGGAAACGAGATTGGCGACGCGGCAACGAGATTTGGGGAGTTTCGCGCGCGAGAGGAGATAATCAGCGTAGGGAAATTATGTGTCTTTTTTTATTAAATTCCCATTTAGATGCCCCTACGGATTAATCCGTAGATCATTGGTTTGCGTCTCCGTAGGGGCAAACAACAAATTACGATTTACTATTTTTAAATTAAACGTCTGAGACCGTAGGGGCAACCGTCTGGCCCTACGGATTAGTCCGTAGGGCTAAAATAAATCTGTCCCTACGGATAATGAAATCCGTAGGGGCACCCCTCTATTTTAGTAGTGCAAACGATATCCATCTCAACAGGGTGATGAAAAACACTATACAAGAACAACATAGCTTGATCGTTTAATCATTCTTTGTTAAAATTAAGCATGAGTTTTATTTAATAATTTTTCTACATTCTTGCCACATGTTGTTCTGTAATTCTCATAACCAAAGGGGCAATTTTAACTTTAAAACTCAAGAAGAAAATAAAATGCGTGGATGATTATGCATCAGTACTTGCAATTTTGATGAATTTAAAAACAAAACAAAAAACAAAATATTCAGGACTTCAATAATAACATAAAACTTAAGCGCGGGACGACCTGAGGGGTCCAAGTAAACCAACGTCCACGTGTCACTGTATCATTGGTCCAATCACCTAAACGAGGCCTCCCATTGGTCCAACTCCAAAGGATCCACGTCTTCAACCAGAAGAACGGACTTGTTCCTCAAAACGAGGTCGAAGCCCCAAATCGCATTCCAACGCTTCGATCCTCAGCGAGCAAAACCCTAACCCTAGCTCTATAGATCTCTAATTTGGGGGAGCTTCGTGCAATGGCTTGCCCGAGATCGAGCTTCCTCCTATTCGTCTTCTTCCTATCGCACGCCCTCTCTGCAATCGGAGCGTAAGATCTCTCGCCTCCTTGTGAAAAAAAATTTGATCTTGAGTTATGAATGATTCGTTTGGTTTTGTGGTCGCAGGAAAAATTACTACGATGTGCTTCAAGTTCCGAAGGGCGCTTCAGAGGAGCAGATCAAAAGAGCCTACAGGTTGATCCTTTTTTCACTAATGCGAGATTAGTTCAATATTCACTTATAAAAGATTATTTGTGGTCATTGTATTTTGATTAGTTTTTTTTTATTTCTATACAAAATATACTTAAGATCCGATGAAGAAGCAGCCCAATGTCCCATCATTTACCCCAAAAGAAAAAACCCAACTTGTTTTCTGTCGAAAACTGCGAACACTTTGAACATGTTTGTGCAACCCAATCCAATTCCATATTTCTTGCATCTTCAATATTGCAATGAATAAATAACTGTGAAGCCCAGAATGCTCATTGCGAAGAAATACTTTACATCTGAAAGGTGCCTTGTCTTCATTTGGTGTATATAATTTGTACTTCAAAGATATTTTATCCCTGAGCATAAAAAATTTATATGAAATTGTTTAATGTTAACCCTTGAAAGAATTCCGACTTATTATTGTCCTTGCAGGAAGCTTGCTTTAAAATATCACCCTGACAAGAACCAAGGAAACGAGGAGGCAAACAAGAAATTTGCAGAAATAAGCAATGGTGCATTTTTGAGATCAATGCCTCTTGCTATCTTTTTTTTTCTTGTTTTTGTTATACACATTTATTTTTGAAAAATCTAAATGGAGTTTGATCCTTTCTTTTTAATCAGCATATGAAGTTCTTAGTGACAACGAGAAAAGGAATATATATGATAAGTATGGTGAAGAGGGATTAAAGCAGCATGCTGCTTCTGGTGGAGGGAGAGGCGGTGGCATGAACATGCAAGATATCTTTAGCTCGTAAGTTGGACATTTCTATCCGTTTATTAAATCCTGGAAAGAATGCGAGAGTTATCATAATTGATATTCTACCGATAATGACTTAATGATGCAAATGCATGAATATATGTGCACACTAGAAAGAAATTAGGGTAAATATCAGTTCGATTAGCGTAGAAAGATTCTTAATGAGCAACTGTTCCAAGTGACCAAGAATATATGTTAATTTAACATTGTAAACTGTACCAAAAGCTTTGATGCAGAAGTCCCATCTCACACCATGTACCGCGAATTTTATTTATTAACTAATAACCGATTTTTGAGGTTTGGCGATGCATGGAAGCTTCGGCTAGCAAGAATTCCAGTACCTTGAAAAAAAGTACTTGCATCACACAATGCTTTGGACTTGTTACAATGAAACATGCTCTAACTTGCCTCTTTGGTTTAAACCACGCCATGTGGATATACTGACCTATATCACACATTGTATTATTTCCTTATTCTCATGACTTACTGTGGGGGAATTTAAAAGGGTATTTACCAATGCAAAACTCTTAATGCAACAGCTCGATGGCTTAAAAATGAGCTTGTCGGATATCCTCTTTGTTGACAAATCAAGGGGGCAATGCTGTTTGCAGCGAAGAGGCTAGTATTGTGTTTGGGGATGGGTTTGGAAGGGGGAGCTGGGGTTTAGAGCTGGTTAAAAAAAAGGGTTTGATCCCTTTACTAGATTTAAACTGTTTCAACTCCGACTCGAAAATTAAAGCACCACTTAACCCCCCCCCCCTCTATACAGTTCCCCTCATAAATATGTCGACAGTGCGAAAAAGAGATAACGAGGACTTGAATGTCGGATGTCCGCTGATGCTGCATATGTATGTGGGTAATGAGACAGCGTTGAAGTTGGATGGAGAATGAAGGAGTCTTATGGTATGGGTTGAGGAGGGATTTAACGAGGAACGTGAGGTTTGGGATATTTGCTAGTTTGGGTATTGAATAGTCCTTAGTTGGATAATCTGCCTTGGCTTGGAGTTGGGAGTGGTATAACGGTAACTGTAAGCATGGATGCATGCTCTTAATCATTTCTATAGCATGCCCTTAATTCATGTTAAAATCAATACTGTAAATAAAATTGCCCATATTTAGTTATCTCCGTCTTTGCATTTTATCACTAATATGGGTGTTTATCTAAATAGATTCTTTGGTGGTGGCATGCAAGAAGAGGAGGAAGAGAAGATCCCGAAAGGCGATGATGTAATCGTTGAGTTGCATGCTACGCTTGAAGATTTGTATATGGGAGGTTCTCTAAAGGTGCCTATTCTTAGTCTCTCATCGTAAAATACTTAATATCTTTGTAATTTGTTGCTGTGATACTGCTATTTTCTTCTCAAGCTGAGCAGTCTTATCTTCCATTTATAAGTGTCAATTTACCCAAAAGCTTAAGCCATTTGGTTGTGGGATAACAATGTATATCGAACTAATGTTATCTTAACACTCCCCCTCATGTGGGTCTTCAACACCGTGGAAAGGCCTCTGAGGAAACCCCCGTTTGTAAAGACCAAAGTAATGGGGCTACATAAGTATTAGGCTAGGGTCTTAAACCCTGTCCCATTTTCCCAATAAAATGGGGGTAAATGAATATGCTTTTTTAAACCAACTGTGATGAGGTTTAAACCCAGGACCTCTTGAAAATAATGTTTTGAAAACATGTCAAGATTCAAGAACCATGTTACCCAAAAGTTTAACCGGGTGGATGTGCGATGACAATGGATATCAAAGTAATATTTATGCACACCTATCTATCTGATCTATGCATTTACGTAAGCTTTAGTTACATGTTAAGGAGCAAGATCTCCACAATTCATACATGCACAAATATGACAGCTTAATTAATATATGTGGACTATATTGTGGAAAACAAATGAGTTATTTACTTTTAGCCTTTCTTCTGATTACTAATACCTATTATATATTTTTCTCTTCATGGGATTCTTAACAGGTTTGGCGGGAGAAGAATGTTATCAAATCAGCGCCTGGAAAGAGACGCTGTAACTGCAGAAACGAGGTCTCTCATAGACAAATTGCTCCAGGAATGTTTCAGCAGATGACAGAACAGGTATTGTATTAGGTCATAAATATGAATTTATCTGTTGTATGATTGAATTTTCAATACTTATATTGTTTGTATTACACAGTTTCCAGTTTCATTCTTTTGTCATTGTAGGAAATCCATATACTTTACCTGTAATTGTTACAAAAAAAATTATTATAATTTTTTTTCTGTTCCAGGTTTGTGAGCAATGTCAAAACGTCAAATTTGAGCGAGAAGGATATTTTGTCACTGTTGATATTGAGAAGGGAATGCAAGATGGGCAGGTAGACTTGTATGGATTTAATTCTCGATTATAATTAATAATCTAGCTTAGTGTGGCTTGGTAGCATGCTTGCATTTTTCTGTGACCTGAGAGTATGCTATCTCCATCAAATATCTTTTGGTTTTGTTTATTGATTAGCATGTTATTGTTGGCCCTATGTGACTGGCGCAGTTTAAATGATTGAGCCTTTTTGTCTAATTGCCAGTTTTTCGTGCTATTTGTGCAACAACTCCAATTGGCATCTCATGCTGTTATCAGTATCACTTGTCTTCATTGAAATTGAGTTTTTCATATTATTGTTCTTTATCTACAAGTAATTATTATTATTATTTCCTTGAAATTCCTGTGATCGTTTGCCTGATTGTCCTTTACGTTACCTAAATATCCCCAATGCTCATTATAACCACCACCACATCAATAATATTGTAATTACCATCTCTTGTGTTTTTTCTATTGCTTTCTAGGACGCATATGCTAAAATAGAAAAACTATGAGGACTCTAGTAAGCTTTAACATTATCTAATTTATTATAACAGGCAAATTTTTATTTCAAACTTTTGGTGTACTATTGTTTAGTTTACTTAACTTTATTATGCTTTTAGTAACCTTTAACGAATACGAAATCATGTGGACCTTTTGTAGGAAGTGGTATTTTATGAAGATGGTGAACCCAAAATTGATGGTGAGCCTGGAGACCTAAAGGTGATTGAAGTTTACACTCTTACACAGACTTTCTTTTCCTTTTCTTCTAAATTCTTGAACTAGTTATTCTTGCAAGCAGTTTAGGATTCAGACAGCACCACACGATATCTTCAGACGCAAAGGGAATGATCTGCACACAACTGTAACGATTTCATTGGTAATATAGCTTTAACTTAATTTCCTTTTTGTGTGACATATTCAATTGCTGCTCTAAGCTGACCATTTATCCCATTATCTATGCCTGTATACTGCTTAGCTTGGTTATAAGTCGTGCACACTCTGCACTTGTATTATCCGGGCTCTTTCGAGCTGCTCAATGGCCTCATGATTTACAAATCCATCCAAAATCATTGTGCGATCTTCTGTGCTCATTTTCCTGCCAAAACATAGTTATAATGCACTCTCATTGTCATGTTAGCATGCCATTCAAATATTTTCCATCCCTTAAATTCTTTTAGCTAGCATATCTACGTTGTTGATCTGATTGCATTGCATCATATCAGACAGTTATGGAGGGAAATGTTGTAGTCTAAAGATAACAAGTTACTGCAAAGTAAATGAAGAAGCCGCATGGAAATTTTTGCAACCAAGTGGTTTTAAGCTATTTTTTCTTCTCTTTTCTTTTTTTTCCTGTAAAAATGTTGTGTTTTCTGACCTGATGAGTGAAATATTATTTAGCTGACATAAGATATCCTTGAAGAGGATGTGCTGCACGTATTCATAGGAAAGAGGGGAATTTTTGCATCGATGAGAACTAACCTATACTTCCAATGAATTCCGTAGATTTGGGTATTGTTATAATCACCATCTTCATCATGGCCTTCGCCCATAGCCATGAAGCTCCACATGAGATTCGATAAAGTTCTATGATAAAAGATAAAATTCATGACCAAGAAAGTAAATGACCGGTTTATATCCTCCAAATTTTCCTAGACTGCAAAAAGAAGGTTTTTAAAACTGAGGGGGAAAAAAGAAAAAGTAAAGAATCTGTAGGAAACCCTGTTCAACTATATATTGCCAGATAAATGATGATTAAGTTACATGATTTACTTTGTTTTTACCATCACTTTACTTGCTTATTTTAACCATTCTCCAATGTTAACATCGAGCTATTACATTTTTTTCAATTGTACCTCAGGTTCAAGCTCTTGTCGGCTTTGAGAAGACCATCAAACATCTTGATGATCATCTAGTAGAAATTGGCACAAAGGTTAGCATCCCCCTTGTTATTTCATCACCTCTTAATTACAAGTCCATAACTGACTAAACCAATAAAAAATTGATCATATTTTAGGGAATCACGAAACCGAAGGAGGTGAGGAAATACAAAGGCGAAGGAATGCCTTTCCACTTCAGTACAAAGAAAGGTGATTTGTACGTAACCTTCGAGGTTTTGTTCCCGAAATCTTTAACAGAAGGCCAGAAGGCTAAGATTAAGGATATTCTTTCTTAAACGGGTTCTTTTTCCATTGTAAAATCACGAGGTAAATTTGGAAGATGTACAGCTCAGGAACCCCTGAACGATAAGCTGCTAGTTTATTTGGTGAAAATTCCCTGATTTTTTCTGTCATCTTCTTTGGTGAGGAGATATAATAGATTAAGAAGCATTAACAAGAGTTTATTGTACTGGGAAATTGTAATTGAATATTGATGGAATTTTTTTGGAGTTATGTTGAGAATGTTACCATTTTACTGACTTGCTTTTTTCTATATTGCGAGAAAGGGCTCCGTGCACTGGTCCCGGGTCCCTGAAAAATGCTGCAAAGATTCTTTTTGATATTTTTGCATGATCTAATTAAGATGAGTTTAAATAAGTCGAATAAAGGGACGTTGCATGATATTAAAAAATTTATGACAATTGAATACATAATTGTTTAATGACAATTATAAAAAGAATGTTTCCAAAGAAATAATTAAGCCAACTATATATTTATTGGTAGTAATTTACCAGTTTGAAAGGTTGATTGTTAGCAAAGCAAAGCTTTAATGAGATGCGACGGACCATATCAAGTTTACTACTGTTGATTGTAATTTCATATAATTTCAAAATATATATCGGTAACGCCAATAAACTAAATCAATTTCAAGCAGAGAAAAAAAATATTCTAAATCGAAATGAAGTTTGTAAACTTTTAGCCATATACAGATAAATTTTAAAAGGCCAAAAAATACATTATGAAGGATTCAAATGAAAACTTAAACAAAAAAAGAAGGGGCAAAATCTAATTTTTCTGTCTTATCTCTCTCTGGATAAACATAGAAGGGGAGAAATGGAATTTTCTCAAAGCATAGGGGACGGAGGCTAAATGTTTCCAGCACCAATCATCATTGATCAAAAATAAGAGGCCAAATGCAAATTTCTTTAAAAACTAGGGGCCGGAGGATAATTTTCCAAAGAAAACAACACAAATTTGAGCCGAATCCTAAATATATATAACAATATATCTAAATATATATAACAATATATAATAGTTGCTTGAATAGGATTTAATTTGGGCGGAATGCACATTCCTAAAGTAAAATTTCTAAGATTTTATTTATATGTGTTTGGATGGTTTTGGGATAAGTATTTACCAGGAAAATTTATTCATTTGAATCAACATTTTATCTATATAATCCTATGACAATTTTAATTGATTTATGTTTTCTCATTTGATTAGAAAATGATTGTATACATGTTTCTTATATATTTTGCCACCATAAAAAAATCATCTAACACAACCATGATATCCAAACCGAGCAATCAATATAAAGTGGGATCATAATTATAAATAAAATAAAAGATGGGTTTGTTATATTTTGAGAATTAGGTTTTGCACAGTAGTTGGGAATTTTATGATTTTCAAGTTGGGAATTTAGAGTTTGTGAAGGTTTAAGAAAAAGAAAAAAGAATGTGGAGAGAGATAGTGCTATGAACTTAGGGGATCTTATTGGAAGGAATGTGTAGAAGAGGTCATGGATGTGTTTTTTGTGAGCGAAAAGATATGTATATTTGGATGGATAAGAGAGAAAATAACATAGAGAAAAAGAAGAGAGAGAAGAAAGAAAGAGAAAGAAATACACACTATTCTTGAGGAGAGAAGAGAAAGAAAGTTGAGAAAAAAAATAATTGAGTCGAGTTAATTTTTATTATCTCGTGGAATGGGTTTATTTGGGGATTTTTCCCCTCTGGGTTAATCTTGAAAAAGACCATCCAAACAAGCTCATACTCAGAATTGTACTCCAGTGGATAAAAGTAATCTAGGATTTTAATTCGAAGAAAAGGGTCCAAACATGTGTAATTTCCCCTTGCTTTTTTTCCTTTCGTTTTTTGGCTTTTGTAAAGCAAATTCTAGCTGAAAAATAATCTTATAATCATCTTTTAAAAACATGGGTTTTTTCTCTCCATATATATATACATCCATGTTATCTTTCTTATTTGTATACACTCATACCCTCCCCAAAACTTGAATTTATGTATCCGCTTGAAATCAACCCATGTTTTCTTTTATCATTAAATCAATTAATTCCTTTTAGGCTAAGTTGGAAAATTACCTGATCATCCTCTTGTTAAATCATCAGTTAAAACTGATTTATTTTCATATGTGTAATCATGAAAAATTAAACAGAACAAAAAGTCCTTAAGATTTGAATACTATGATTCTAATCTATTGAAGTGGAGAGATTTTTGGTGCATTGTCTTGTTCTTCAAACCTTTCCTTATATTCGAATAAAACAACATCAATCTCTACATATTTTGAAGTTCTCTTCAAGCAAGACAATAAATTCTTTAATGCTAATAATAAATGATTTACTAAGTTTTGGTTTTCCTCTATAAAGCTAATCTAACTCAAATTCCAATTTGTAGACAAATATGAAAGAAACGAGAATACAATCAAAGAAGGATAAAACGGTCCAAAAATTATTGAATTGTATCACGTTGATGACGTTTAAAGAATACTTCTTAGAATATCTCATGGTGGAATGAAGATGTAAAGGCTGCTATTAAAATTAAAAGGGATTCTTATAAAGATTTGAAGAAAAGTAGAGATGTGGAGAGATTTGAGAAGTACAAAATGGCTAAAAAGGAAGTTAAGAAAGCTGTTCGGGAAGCTAAATCTAAGGTCTACAAGGAGGTGTACGAGAAATTAGACACTAAAGAGGCTGCAAATGATATATACCGGATTGCTCGAATGCGGGAAAGGAAGACTAGAGACTTATGTGCGGTGAAGTGTGTCAAAAATGAAAATCAGAAGGTTTTAGTTCGAGATGAGGATGTCAAGGAAAGATGGAGAGATTATTTTGACAAATTGTTCAATGAGAGCTTTACTAAGAATTTGGATGGACTTGTCATTCAATCTCAAGATATAAATCGTAATTTCATGCGTAAAATAAGACTTACTGAGGTTAAAGAAGCTTTGAACAGAATGAGTTTAAGAAAAGCGGTTGGTCCTGACGGGATTCCTATCGAGATTTGGAGATGCTTAGGAGAAATAGGCGTTAAATGGCTGACAGATCTGTTTAATAAGATTTGGAAGACAAAAAAGATGCCAAATGAATGGAGGAAAAGTATCCTTGTACCTATCTACAAGAATAATGGTGACATTCAAAGTTGCTCAAACTACCGTGGAATAAAACTAATGTGTCACACCATGAAACTTTGGGAGAGAGTGATTGAACACAGGCTAAGGAAGGATATTAAGATAACAGAGAACCAATTTGGGTTCATGCCTGGACGATCGACGACAGAGGCGATTCATTTGCTTCGTCAACTTGTCGAGCGCTTTCGAGAGTGGAGAAGAGATTTGCATATGATATTTATTGATTTAGAAAAAGCGTACGATAAGGTACCTAGAGAGGTATTATGGGGGACAATGATGAAAAAGGGGGTCCCCGTCAAGTATATTGACATAATCAAGGATATGTACGACGGAGTAGTGGCAAATGTCAGAACTTGCGGTGGCTTAACAAGTGATTTTCCGATTACTATTGGTTTACACCAAGGATCTGCATTAAGTCCTTTCCTATTTACCATCGTGATGGATGAGCTTACTAGAACTATCCAAGATGAGGTCCCTTGGTGTATGCTATTCGCTGATGATATTGTTCTAGTAAATGAGACGAAAGCAGGGGTTAATACCAAATTGGAATTATGGAGACAAACATTGGAATCTCGGGGATTCAGATTGAGCAGGTCCAAGACAGCATATATGTACTGCAAATTTAGTAGCCAGAGAAGTCAAAACCATATTGGTATAACATTGGAAGGGCAAGAGATATCACCGAGCGACCAGTTTAGATATCTAGGTTCCATCATCCAAAGAAATGGGGAGATCGATAGTGATGTTAATCAAAGGATCCAAGCTGGTTGGTTGAAATGGAGGAGTGCAACAGGGATTTTGTGTGATCGTAACTTTCCGTTAAAATTGAAAGGGAAGTTTTATCGGAGCGCTATTCGGCCTGCCTTATTATATGTGTAACGCCCGAGGGGCGTGACAATATGGTACAGAATGCTGGGCTCCTAAGAAGCATCATACACAGAAGATGCACGTAGCGGAGATGCGCATGCTTCGTTGGATGTGCGGTAACACTAGAAAAGACAAGGTGCGAAATGAGGATATTTGTGCAAAAGTTGGTGTAGCACCCGTGGAGGAGAAGATGCGGGAAAACCGGCTTAGATGGTTTGGTCATGTGCGACGCAGACCTATGGAAGCACCGGTTCGACGAATAGATACTCTCGATATGGGTAATGGCAAAAGGGCAAAAAGGAGACCGAAGAAAACATGGATGGAGGTGATACGAAACGATATGGTTGCCAAAGGACTCAATGAAAGTATATTGTTCGATAGAAGTGAGTGGAGACAGAGGATTCATGTGCTGGACCCGGCGTGATTCTCATGTTGGTTCATGTAGCCTACCCCATATGCTTGGGATAAAAGGCTCAGTTGTTGTTGTTGTTGTTGTTTTGTGGGGGTGGGGGCGCTATAAAAATGCTTCAAGTTTTTGAGGGGGCTTATATAGAAATATATGAAAGACTAATCCAAAAATGAAAACTATAAATCAAGAATATTTTTTTTTCATAGATCAGAAAAAGACAAGGGAAAAAAACTTATGAAAGCAAAAAAGCAGGGGCGTTCCGGGAATCGAACTCGGGACCTCTCGCACCCGAAGCGAGAATCATACCACTAGACCAAACGCCCTCTATGTATTTCAGAACGTAGTTTCTATAATTATCCAAATATATATATAAATTGGCGCCAATATATCTACGTGCTTATTTATTCTCTCTCATCCATAGGATCTGCACTTTAAATTTGTTGCAAGCATATTCAGTAATTCTTCTTTATCTATATTTTTGACCATCGACAATCGGATGCTAGGCCAGGAAAGGCAGTGGACAAGCCTCCAATCCAGAGCCAAAGGAAGGGCTCCCTTGTTTGCTTTCGCTTAGCCTTATCTTATAAGCCTTGCTAGGATAATTCATAAAACCTTGCTTATCCTTCTGATGAGCAACTAATTAAGTCCTCTTACGAGCAGGTAACCTACTTTCTAAACCATGCCCCACTAGACTTTCTTCTGAGCCAGCATATATAGAGTGAGAGAGTGGGGCCAAGAGAGTAAAGATGCCATAGGAGGGAATTTATTCTATTGCGTCGGAAAAATGCACCCTCCATGATTTTTTCAACGATCGGCATACACCACCTCCATCTTTATCATCTAAGATGTGGATACGTACCAAATTTCTTGTGATTATACCATTTTTTTACCGTTTATTTAGTTGGTGCAAAATTAATGGTTTACCGACAATAGAACTTTTTACATTGCTGATTCAAAGATGAAAAAGTGGTGGAATCACATGAAATTTGGTGTATGCACATCTTAAATGATAACGATGATGATGATGGATGCCGATCGTCGGAAAAAATGGTGGAGGTTGTATTTTTTCGACGTCATAGGAAGAAATCCCCTCATATGGCATCTTTTCTCTATTATTCTCATATATATATGTGAGAATAATGGAGGAAAGATGCCATGGGTGGGGATTTCCTCCTATGGCGCCGAAAAAATACAAACTACACCTACGGTGTATGCACATCTTAAATGATAACGATGATGATGATGGATGCCGATCGTCGGAAAAAATGGTGGAGGTTGTATTTTTTCGACGTCATAAGAAGAAATCCCCTCATATGGCATCTTTTCTCTATTATTCTCATATATATATGTGAGAATAATGGAGGAAAGATGCCATAGGTGAGGATTTCCTCCTGTGGCGCCGAAAAAATACAAACTACACCTACACCAAATTTCATGTGATTCCACCACTTTTTCATCGTTGAATTAGCAATGTAAAAAGTTCTATTGTCGGTAAACCATTAATTTTGCAGCAACTAAATAAACGGTGAAAGAGAGTATAATCACAGGAAATTTGGTACGTATCCACATCTTAGATGATAAAGATGGAGGTGGTGTATGCCGATCGTCGAAAAAAATCATGAAGGGTGCATTTTTCCGACGCCATAAGAGGAAATTCCTCCTATGACACCTTTTCTCCATCAAACTCTTTCTCTCTCTCTCTCTATATATATATATTTGAGTAAATAAAAGGCTATAAGTTAATGCTAGCTGGTTTGAATTCCATAGCTCTTGCTGAAATGCAGTAGGCTAGGCTTTAAAGGCACACGCTAATGTTTCATGTTTCACTTTATTAGCAACGTTTGGATGGATCAAAGTAACATAGGCTGTATTTTCCTATTTATTCAAAAATAAATAAATTTATCTTTTTGAACCTAGAGTCGATGAAGATGTTGCGGTCGTGATGTGCGTACGGAGCCTTCGATTCTTCGAAGAAATGAAAATTGATTACAGGAATTGGGTTGCATTTGCATTGATTGGGATCTTTTTTAAAAAAAGAAATTGTTCTATAAATGTAATATTAGTGCCAATTGATTTTCTGTTATCATAACAACAAAAAGAAAAGAAAAGAAAAGGCTTAATTTGGACAAGTTTCTCTTAACATATCATAAATCATGAGGGACATTCTTGTTTTCTGTTTTTGCCGTTTCTTTCTTTTTCTCATTTCATTTGGTTTCAATTTGTTGGTAATGCTTTCTATTTCTCGAAGAGAAAACGTTGACTTAATGAATCCATGTATGAAATGAGATTAATGCAACAATTTTATAAGTATCTTCTTATTCATAGATCACAGTTAATCTCATAGGTTAGCAAACTCATTAATCCCGCTTATTCTCTTGGTCATGAGTGCATATATATTAACATTGTGCAATTATTATAAGATTAGAAAGAGTATGCAAAAATCTCAAGATATCAAAATGTGTTGGATGCGGTTGTACTTGTGAATGCACATGGCAAACTGGATTGAGGGGTTGCATTGTTTGTATTTTCATTCCGATCAGAAGAATGCTATTTGCATTGCTTAATATCTTTATGCACAGATCTGATTATCTCCTTTCCAAACAACAAGGTGTGGATTGGGGTTAACGAGTTTCACATACTCGAATCGCATACGAATATACTCAGCTTATGTCCCATATCGAGGATTTGGGTACTCAAGATGATGCATACAAACTTCTTCCAGTGGAGAAGCCATATGATTATTCCATTTTTCAAATTAGGAGCCAAATCGAGAATTCACAGCATAACATCTTTATATCTGCATCCAGCCATTTAGTTTTCATATCATTATTTCAAATTCTACCCAATTTTTTGCCACATCTTGTGGAGAATTCATAATCCCAACCAAAAGCATGGCTAAAAAGGAAGAGAAGGGGAAAAAAAATCGGCAAATGACAAAATTTGCGAAGCCTACGCAACAATGACATTGTGGCGCTCACGTCCCTAGTACAAAGGTCAATAGAATAATGGGCCGAACGCACTTGGGCCTGGCCTAAAAGCGCCTGACAGTTACCCAATAAAATTGGCGCAAACTCATCCATTCAAAATTCCAATGTTTGCTGCACCCTCTCCTCAAAGGTTGTGTCTCTTCTCAAGAGACAACTACACAACCAATCAAATCCTATAAAATTAACAAACTCAGATCACTTGTTTAAAACACTTCAATTTGCAACAAATTCTTCAAATTTGCAGCACATTTAAGCAAAAATGCCTACAATTGGGGAAATGATCTCATTCCACCGCACCGAGGGTCAAATTTACGCAAGAGTCCTTTCGTTGGGAACACCTAATTTGATTGCTCGCAACATTGTTGCATTATGGATTTTCCTACAATACATTGGAATCGATCTTATCTATTATATCAGCGACTGCCGCAACGATGTATTAATTAGACGGTACATTGCAGAGGCACGGTCTGTTCTAAATTGCATCCGTGCCAATGTGCCGCCCATTGAAGCCCGTGTGGCGATTCCTCTTACTACATCGCTTGCGACAGAACAAATTAATCTGAGATTTTTCTACTTTCAAAAGGATGTCGTTGCTAGAGGGATTGCCTATATTATGGACGGAATCGGCACGATCATTTTCGAATCCGAGATGAATCTTGATATGTCTAGACCTTATCATATTAGGGCTATACCAGACCCGATCGACCGCTTATCACTGTTCATCACTTTCGACAGTGATAGATTGAGAAGAGAGGATATCTTGGAATTTTTCGAAAGGTAATTAACATCGCAAAAAAAAAGGAATTTTGAATTTTGGTTGCTGGAATTAAAATTCATACGGCCAATTCTAGTAGTAGTCCATTGTTATTGCCACCGGTTTTCTCACACATGTATCACAAATGCAACGAAACGAAAGAAATAGTATATTTTTATCTTATATATGACTTTTAAAGAAAGGTTATTGTGTTCGTATGTTGATATCATAAATTATATAAAATATCATGATTGTATCCACATATTTGAAGGGCTTATACATGGCATTTGATATCAAAATGTTTAGATGTATAATGAACTTGACTCAGAATTTAATTCGTGATTTTCAATTAAAAAAACGTGCAGGAAATGGTGCGATTCTGTACACTATATTCTCATCGAAGAAGCAGCGACAGGAGTAATGCCAATCTATGGAAGAATTGTGCTAAAGAGCAACTATATGGTCGATTTAATTTTCCGGAACAACGAGCAGTTGCTGGCCATGGAGATCAATGGAGATACAATGATGGTTCGAAAATTCACCATCAATTGAGAATTCAAACACTTGAGTTTGCAAAGTTTGAACTTTTAAATTTCTGCTATGTAATAAGATTATATTCCGTTATGACGGAATGTGAACATTCATATTATGTTTGATTTGAGTTTCCTGTAACATCCATAGTAATTATGGAGCTTTTATTTTCAGTCTGGAATTAATTTGTTATGAATAAATTCTTTCTGCATCATTTTGTGAACAAATAAGAATCTTAAAGATATAGCAACACTTGCAATTCACAACTGTATATGCATAAAATTTGAAAGCTCATAAACTAATAACAGTTCTTCAATCGGTAGTTGCCAACTTTTCTTCATCTACTTCAAAAGCTTTTCTTGCCTGCTTTAGTTCTTCATTCATCGATAGCAGTTCAGTGCATCGATGGAGCTTTGGCGAGTCCTGTTTTAATTGAAATAACCGTAGAAAATTATTGCGTATTCGAATAAAAATTATAATCAAGCAACTGGACTTTTTTTTGGTTTACCCCAAAATAAAAATGACAAGACAATATGATTAACTACCTTGCGGATCAGATATAAGAAATCCTCAGTTAAAAGCTTCCCCCTCCTTGATGCAATATCTTGTGCTTTATGCACCTGATAACAGAAGAATTTAATTAGTTAGATTTGAGATATATTTAAGAATAGGTAAAAACCTACATAAAGTTAAAAATGCATCTCATTGAAATTCGCCCACTAATCAATTAGATCCTTAGCCTAAGTATTATGATCCTTCCTTTGCAACGCCTATGGGGATTGGTTACAGAAGGTAATCAAATCAGTTTAAGTCTCTTACTCTTAGAGCGAGACGAGACTTCGATGTACCAATCAAAATCCTAGACTTTGGTATGATGCATGTAAGAATTCAATATATTGTTCATGGAAATAATTATGAACCGTCAACATAAGAAAAATCTTCAACTGTTTGCTACCATAAACATTATCAAGACATGCTAGTGTGTGAAAGCATGGAAGTCATTGATATTATTTATTTATTTTTATTTAACAAGGAAACTGAAAAGGAATTAGAAAATGTATGCTACAGATTTATGGGTGGTAATGGTGCCTATCCAAATTTAATCTTTAGCTTGATTACATGTTACATGTTATTTCAGAATTAAAAAAACAAAAAAACTAAAGGTTTAAACAATTACCAAATCAGTGACATATTCCACCACAATATCCTCAAGAAGCGACACAGTTTCTGGAAGAGGCTGCAAAATAACAGGTAATAAGTTATCACAACAAACCGATTATTCTATCTTTTACTTACCTACATACTGAAGCATATAATAACAAAATGTATCAAATAACATGATTTGAAGTACTCATTTTTTAGAAAAGGGGCCTGAGTTGTGTTTTGAAGAACTTGCTAATATTAACTTGATAAAAGTCGCTTTTCGTAATAGGGTTAATAGACACAGAACTCGCTTGTAGTTTATGTTATGACTCATTAAGTGATTTATTAGCGCAGATACTCCCATTAAGTGATTTATTAGCGCAGATCCCTATGTTCATCAACCAAAGCCCTCAAATTCAGAACAACACAAATAATCAGTTACCAAACTCGCCATTTGGAGTTATTTAGAGTAGAATTTTAGTGTTTTCTAAAGGTTTTAGTTGATGAGAGGAGGTGGAGTTTGTTCTAATAAATCACTTGAGGTATAAATTCTAAAGTGCAAGTTCTGAACTCTTATTGCATAATGTCCTTTGACCACTCTTATCAAATTCGCCTTCAATTTCAAATTTTCGCCTTCAATTTCAAATTTGTGCTATAAGTGCAAGTTGTGAACTCTTATTGCATAACGTCCTTTGATCACCGTTACCAAACTCGCCTTCAATTTCAAATTTGCAAGGTGGGATCATCAAACAATTCAATGCTTGGAGAGACACTTCAAAAATGCATACCATTTTTCCATTCCAATGTTGGCAGCCTTAACAGAATCATCAAACTATGAACCTATTATGGCTTCGATTTGCAAACAATAAACATACGCATGCTTGCCCTTAATCTAAACAAATAAATTCACTCCCTCATGCAATATTTTCATGATTCCCATGTCACAATAGTAGAATTTAGAGAAATTGCCGGCTGCAAAACAAGCATCAAGCTACAAGAGAATCCTTGATGCGGCAAAAAAATTTGAACATTTAGGATAATAGGCAAACAAAATATTAAATTTCATTTTTTTCCACTATCCATAAGCTCGAAGCGATATCTATGAATCATTAAATAAGAGTATCGTGCAAAAAAATCAGCAGAAATTTGCTTACTTACATTGGGATCATCTCCAAATCCATACATCATGTGCTGCACTGCAAAATCAACAGAAAAAATAACAAATCAGCAGGCAAGCAACACAAGAAACCCTAAAACCTTCTTATTTGACGTGAAAAATCAATTGAAGGATAGGAAATTGGCAAATTCAAGGCTTTACAATCTTTTTGAAAGACGCCGCGCTTGCGCTTGAGAGAAGTATCAGAGGGCTGAGAAGATCCTGACTTGGGCTTCGATGATGATGGAGGGGGATTCGCTGATGATGATGTTGGATTGAGCATCGTGAATCGATTCTAATCGAGATTGACGATTGGAGCTGTTATTCAAAACCCTAGAGATATCGAGAAGGGGAAGGGAAAAAAACCTTGCTATTAGTTCCAGAGTGTGGATTTTGTAGAATATTGTTGCAGAATCTGCATCTAGGTCCGCTGTTATTTACGATTTTGCGTATTGAAATAATTTGGAAACATTTGCATAAAGGATAGGGACAAAAAAAATTGAAAAATTGTGGTGATTGTTCGATTCCCTTACCTCTCGCATGCTAAGCGAGCCCTCTATAAGCTACTTCCCCTTAGAGATTTGTAAGTTTAGTTATTATACCTTAATATTGATATCTCGTCCTTATATTTCTATGTTATACATAAAATATTTGATATTCCATATATCATCCCAAAAGATTACAAGTTATCCAAATTTACCTCCGTCAAAATGATTTTTGGATAGCGGCAATGTTTTGGGTATGGTTGTCATAATTAGGCAACTTTTGAGAGTGACATAAAGAAGAAACCCCAAAAAATTTTAAGTGACAAACAGAATATATAACTAGGCTATTTATTGACCTATTAGTTTCAAAATAGTTGCAAACCACTATTCAACCAAATCCAGCTTTCTCCAACTCTAGCAGTTTAAAAAAAATACACTCACTCAAACGAAAGGTCCAATTTTATCTCCTGCAAACTGCTGAATTTTTTTTTTAAACATTAAGCTGCTGAAAATTATCTAAATTCAGAGAAAAACAGATTTCATTTCCATCCTTTTTACAAGAGAAGACCGTTAACTAATAATATGATCCCAAACTTGAGCCATTATGAGAAAAGATTGGAAAAAAAGAGGAAGCAGATGGTTGGTATAGTACTTCAACCAAGCACTTCAATTTCCCAATATCAAGATGATATTCACTTCAAATATATGAGTAACATATTCCAACAACATCAAGAAATCCCTAGGATTCAACAACAATACACCATAGAGTAAAACCAAGGGAATGGACGATCTTTATAATATCATTTGTGGAGAAAACATAATAGGTTTGCTTAGAGGTTGATCTTTCCAGCTAAGTACCAAGAATGCATAGCAAGGCTACCAAAAGAGAGGATGTTGGCGAGCGAAGAAAGCCCATGGATCATTCCGAATTTTTTGTTCATAGCTTTAAGTTTCGGGTTTGCTTTCGCCACTTCCATGTTCTTTGTCCATCCAACTTCGTCGCCGATGCTCAGCTCCCTCTCAAGCTTGTGCCTCTTCTTCATCATCTTTTCATAGGAAAAAAAATTAGAAGTATCAATATCATCATCTTTAACATAACACCATTGAATTTTGGATAACAAAAAAAAACACTGGCATGGAAATGATTATAAAATGAAGGGTAAATTGCATAAACACCATCAGACTTTTCCCATTTTACTTGAGAACCATAATAATACATTAAAAAATCACTTTAAGATTTTTTTTGGTTAATATAGAATTCAATTTGGTACAAAGTAAGATTATTCTGCAATAGGTTCTGAGTTCATATGTACCTGCAAATAAATCAAATAAAGGGTAAATTGCATAAAACACCATAAACCTTCCCATTTTTCATTGCAATCATTAAACTTAGTTAATTACATTAAACACCATTAAATGCTTAAATATTGTGTTAAATTTTACATAAAGTACCATCCAAAAGTTGCAGATGAGTTCAGAAAAAATTGCAGAATAATCATGTACCGTACTAAAATAAATCCTATATCAACAAATACGGCTTCTTACGAAGTCTGGAAACGCATTGGAACAGCAACATAATAAACAAAATTAGGAATGTGCCACACTACACAAGGAATTTGGCATATAGGAACTGAAATGAAATTCTTCCTCTACTTGCTAGTTAATTAAAGTCTAAAGTTCACTAAACTCCCAATATGTTTGCCCAAACCCAGAAAATTACCAAAAAGTTTGATTGACACAAAAAAAAAGGCACCATAGGTAACAGTCAATGGCAAACGATGTCAGGTAGGCATGAAAAATGACCATTTTGCCCTTTTAAATCAACATGGTTAATTAAATCATTAATTTTATTATTAAATTATTAATTGATATTAAAATTTTCATTTGGTCGGGTCAGGCTTGGGAGGAGGGTGATCAGAGGAGGCGAGGTGGGCAAGGAGAAGGGGCAAAATGAAAATTGGTAGCGTAGAATAAAGCAATGCCAAGAAGAAAAAGGGATAACAGAAACTTGTAAACCAAATACTGTTACAAAGTTTTCATGTTCATTTACGAAATGTGATTCCACTCCGATTGTTATTTGTTAGTAATAAATAGAATGTGCACTATTCATTATATCCAGGACATCAAACCCAATATGAGTTCAGTTTCATTATATGTGTAGGTCTTTATCCTCTGTAAGCAATAAATTTTCGGTGATTAGATTTAATGGAGGATAATGTGTACTTTATTCATAGCAGCTTCCATGAATTCTCAATAACATCTGTGTTTCAATTATTTCTGTCAAACAAAAGTATATGCAAAGCAATAACTAGCTCCATGATAAAAAGGTTAAAAATTGATCATAAAATTGGGATGGTTCACAAGTTTCCATCACTAGCTAGCTATCGAAAGTAAACAATAAATTTACAAAAAGGAAAAATTTCAACCACAAAGGGTATATATAAACACTCAAGTCCCACCATTATCTAGCAATTTCAAGCCAGAGGCTAAAGAAAACATCATGGATTCATCATTTGAGGCATCTTTCATATATACCATGATAAACATAATCTTGGATAGCAGGCAAAGATGCCCAGATATTTCACAAGAAGACCAAGCCAAGTGCTATAGATGCCAGCATTAGAAAGACTACAATCTTCACTGGGATGATCATTAAATAATAATTTGTGGTTAATCCATATAGTTTTAAATCCTTGGGGATATGGAATTGCACAAACGTTTTAATAATAAATTTCTAATGATGGACATACAAAACTGAAGGAAATGAACCTGGCGACTGAGCAATTGGTGGTTTTATGATACACATGGAAAATGCACCCAAATGGGTGAGTGAAGTAATTACTTAAGCTCAAAAGTGTGAAGAGGCAAAAATAAAAACAAAATCACTGTGTCTGAATTTAGGCAAGGCTTGTCGTAGTTTAAACAAACATTAAATGCAAGCATAGAATTTGATATGGGTAGTGGGGAAACAATTAGCTCCTGGAAACAAATGAGTTCGAATACTCTGTTGAGCCATAGGTAACTGAAATCTTCTAGAGATTAAAAGAGACAAAAATAGTTCAGTTCAAAACAACTAGCACAGAAACGGACGACATCTACAGTTCACCAAATTGTGAAGAAAGAGGAACTCTCGATATGGGCAATGGCAAAAGGGCAAAAGGGAGACCGAAGAAAACATGGATGGAGGTGATACGAAACGATATGGTTGCCAAAGGACTCAATGAAAGTATATTTAACACGACCATCTGTTATGAGCTTAATCAATGTATGCACCATCTTGTGCATCAAGGCGTTCCTTTTTTGATTCTCCTCTTTTAATTTATTACCGGGAGGGAAACTTGGATCCAGCATTTCAGTAATATGAAGGCGTGATTACTACAGAGTCTTTTTTAATTATTAGGGCAGTAATTGAAATTTAAGAGGCCTTTAATGTGATGAATTTTAGGAGTTCCATTGAAGACTTTAATGTGCAACTAACAAAAAATTGGAGGAGAGTTGGAGCCCTGCGGAAGCATTTAAAAATAGTTATAGGCAGTGTAACCCAGATATTCAAGTATTGTTTCAGTCATACGACATTTAGCTTTTGATTCCATCTGGTATTTTAAAGAGGATGATGGTTTTGTGAGAGCGGCCTATACCGACTCTGGAGAATATGCTTGTGCATACGTGCTAATTTTTGTCGACAATTGGGATCGTCACTTGCCATTGTTAGGATTCTCCTTCGATAGCAGTTATCAGGAGACATTCCAATTGGCAACCTTTGGGTTTAGTTGTTATATCGTGTCGATCGCCATTCTGTTTTTCTGGCTCTGCGTAAATAGGATTTTTGGACTCCAGCTAGTCTAGAGACTTCGGAGATGATCCAGTTGGTTCAGGTCAGGATGATGACAGCCCAGTGCAGACAGAGGTCTTATGCCGACCATGGTGGTCACAGACTTGGGTTCGCATTGGAAGATCATGTATTCCTACGGATTTTCCGATAAATAACGTGTTGAGTTTTGGAGAGCTTATCCCAGGATTTTAGGTCCTTTTGAGATCCTTTTCGCGAGTTAGTTTCCTTGCCTTTAAATTGGCACTTCCATCCAGATTATTGAGTTTTCATCCCGTATTCCTTGTGTCGATACTTTGCAAATACCTTCATGATCTTTCTCACATGATTCAGCACAGACCATTTAGCTTGGACGCGATATTTTCGTTCACCGGCAGCCATTTGTAATAGTGGCTCGGCAGATGAAGAAACTTCGGTCAAGGGTCTTGCCATTTGTGGAGAGTTTTCTTGGACGTAGCCATATAGTGAGGTGGTCACTTGGAAGGCTGCGAGCGAGATATGAGACTTTGTAATCTTTTTTTTGAAGGTACGCTTTGTGAGAATTTTAAATTCGGGAACGAATTTTTATAAGGGGAGAGATTGTAACGTTTTAGAAAATTGTTATGCGAATTTTTCCGTCTTAGGGTAAAATTGTCGGTATTTTCTGTTTTAACCCGACTGTGATCAAACGACCGTATAGACTTGCCAGCAGTTAGTTTAGCTAAAATAAAGCTAGTGAGCAAGCTTTGGGGGTATATGGAACGTTTTGGTTCAATTGAATTTTTCCCAATTTAAATATTATTTTAATGTGGTATTTACATTTTGGGAAATTTCTCCTGAATTGGAATTTTTTCAAATAAATCAAGTTGGGAAAAACAAAACTTTCCTTATAATATCTAGATTTTTGCTGTGCATGGGTTTTAAAGTTTTTAAAGGATAAGAAAAGAATGCATGAGGTGGCTTCATGCATGAATGTGCATGTGAATGCATTAAAGTGCATTTATTGATGAGAAAAGCTAGAAAACCCTACACAATTCCGTCACCTTCCTCAATTATTGGCCGAGCCTCCTCTTTCCTCTGCCTTTGAGTTTTCCTTCTTCATTTTTCATCAATTCAAAACTAGTAAATCCCCAAAATTACCAAAATATATCACAAAATACCTCAAGTCTTGAATTAGCATCTTAGAGCTGGGAAAGCTTGGATCTTGGGAGCTAGCTTTGATAGGTATAATCCCTAATCTATTAATTAAGAGTTTTTACGTGGGTAGCTCGTTGGTTATTGTTTAGAACACGTTAGATATCGATTTGTGCAATATCGTATTTTTAAATGTCCTTTTTGAGTCTCTGTGATCTGCTGTGATATGAGATTTTTAGTGTTTGACCAAACAAGATTTTAGTGATGTACTAGTGACCCTGGAGCACCACCTGAGACACGAGTACTACCCCACCGGCCATGGCCAGCGACTCAAGGTGAAATTCCGGCGACGCCGGCTATGGGGGGAGGTGCTAGGGTTTGGTTTTTTGTGGGTAGTTGTCTGCTGTGGTTTAGGGGTGTTTGGTACTGTTTACTTTTTTTAGTAATTGCAGTATGAAAAATCTGGGATCGTTTTCCAATAATCTAGTGTTTTGTGTCCGCGCGATACGTTTTATAACACGGATCGTGCACTTGGTGTGATTTTGCTCTTAGATTGTTTTCGTCGTGTCGCTACACACGTTAGCCACAATACGAACACTTGAGAGTATGTTTTGTGTTGTTGCGTCGATTAAATGTAGTTTGTGCGTGTTTTGGGTCTATTATTAATATATACTTGCTTTATTGTTTTATTGTGGTAGGTTCGCAGGCGGGGACTTCGGACACTGCTACAAAGGGAGAGCAGGTGGTTGGCTTCACTTAGCCAGGAGCATTTGTGAGTAGATTTAACATCTACAGGGGAATCGCCTGCATGTCGTTATGCGTCTGGGCTAGAAATGACTTAACTTGTCGCATATTTTATGTCATATTTAGAATTGCGCATTTATCCTACTGCTTAGTAAATTGTTGTGCTTGGACTAGTATTCTTAAGACACTGCACTATTATTGACGGCTCATGTTGCACGAGCACCGATTGTATGCCACACACGCCGTCAATAATTGCCATGTCACGCATAACCCACATATAGAAATGCTATGGTTTGGTTAGGGACATTGAGACATTGATTCATATTTTTTTATGCATAAGACTTATAGCATACCTGTATACCTACATGCTTACATATATACCTGGTTATAGCTACATGTTTACCTTTACTTGATGTCATTTAGAATTGGAGAGATTAGGAACCGCATGATATTATATTAACTTGTTGCAGTTAATTGCGGCTTTTCCTTTATATGCTCGCATTTCAGATTTATGATGCGTATATTATATTCATGAATTTTCGCATTGAGATATGGATTTTTCATAATGTTTTCTGGATTTGGGGACCTTGGTAGTTTCCTGAAATTATGTCTTATTTGAAAAATCTGGTTTCCCTTGATATAATATTTCAGCGGCCACCATGAGATTTATCGATTCGGATATATATATATACCCCACGCGAGGAACAGAGGGAGCGGTGTGCGGGTACATGGTGGGGTCCGGAGGTACCCCGAGACAAGAATCTCAATGAGGAGATGAGTTAGTGGGGGAACCATATTTTCCGGTGATATACAAATGACTCGGCGGTTATCATAGGGATACCGACGGGAGTCATGTGCGTATGGATGCGTCGAGAGGCGAGGGTCAGAGCTAGGCACTCGAGCTTTCGCGATAGCGTATCATACGTACCTATCAGGGGGCCAGTCATGGAGACAACACCTGATAGATCAGCCTTTCTGTGTCGATGCTTGACACATTGTTTTCATAATATTTTACTTCTTAGTATATATAACAGCGGAATGGGACGCTGTTATATATGCCTTTACACATATATTAGTGGAATGGGATGCTAATATACGTGTATTGATATCAATTTATATACATCATCATATTTATTCATGCAAATATACCTAGAATATAAGAGATGCACTTGATCTTGGATTTAGGACATTTGAGATTTACTTGATATTGAATACAAGATATATATGGGATCTCCTGATTTTGTACATTCAGGATATATGAGATTTACTTGATATTGTACATTCAGGATTTGTGAGACTTATATGATATGAGAGCCAATTTGGGGGCTAATTTGAGGAATTGAGATTTGGATTGTCTTGATGGATTTTGATCCTACCACGATATCAGGATTCCGTGGAAATGACATATTTCATTCCATACTCCACATTTATTGTTTATGCACCGGTTCATATATTAGTAGTACCTGTTAGTGTACCTTTCATGACTGTTGCATTTACATACCTTTATTTATATGCATTACATCATGTATTAGTAGTACCTGTTAGAGTACCTTTCATGACTGTTGCATATATACTTTTTCATATCATTATTGCATGATTATTGCATACCGATTGTCATATCATTACTTCATGTACCTGTAGTACCTGATAGAGTACCTTATATGACTGTTACATATATATCGTCATATTATTGTTTCATGTATTAATTGTACCTGCTAGTGTACTTTTCATGATTTTTGCATTACATATGACCATTCATGGCTATTAGATACTTATGTTAGATTCGCGTTGTACGTACATACTCACGATTACCTGCATATGTTATTTTACTATTCACGAGTTGGCAACTCACCCCCGTTGTGCCACAGTGTTTTGCAGGTGTTCCTCATGATAGTCAGAGGCAGGGCTATTTTCATTCATCGTATCACCTTTGCTGCGGATACCGCTTCGTCTGACAGTGTGCAGTTTTGCTTAGGTAGGTTTTGCGGTTATCCAATGTTGTTTGTTGTATATTCGTTGTATCATGTACTCGCCATCTACCATTATCTTGTATGAGTTAGAGACTTGATGTGAGGACGATATTGTATATTATTTTGTGACTTGGAGGTTTTTATGCAGTTTTATTTGTATCGTCTTTTTCTTCGCTACGGCGTCGTATATCTGTTGTGGTGGTTGTTTTCCGCCTTTTGGCGTGGATTTGCTCCCGTTGGGGATGCTTTACTTTATATTTATATTGTACCCATTTTGAGGACTTGTTTTATAAAGGAGGTGCTGTCAAAATTTTAAAGAAAATAAGTTGGACTTTTAAAGAATTTGGGTTGAGATTTCAAAGGGTTTGAAAATGCTATTATTTCTTATTACTTTTGATGGTTTAGATTTCTGGGTTCTGGTTTTTTTTTACTGCGTTACGCCTGCAGACGTTGCGTAGTATTAAGGTCGTCACGTGCCAATTTCGGGTCGTGACATTACCTTACCTGAGTCGTCTGAGAGAGGGGTTTATATAGTGGCAGCCGTGGGCTGGCGGGTGCGAGATTCACGCCGGCCGTTACGCCCCTGGCGTTACGCCTGCGTGAAAGGCGGGGTTTCCCATTAATGACGAGATATGCTCGTTAATGGGGGAACGAGATGACGTGGAACACGGGATTGTGGGCGGCGGACATCTCGCGTCAGGCGAGATTCGCGGAGCCGTGGCGGAGACGCCTGTGATCTGTGCTGTAGGTCGGTCGATAAGACCGAGGAAACTGAGCTCGGCGGAAGGCTCGGAGGCGAGCGGGAGGCCGAGCAGGCTTGGTTCATATGATAGCTCAGAGACGAGCTAGGAGGGCTGAGAGAACTCAGCGTGTGGGAGGGCTCGGAGGCGAGCCAATGGTTGTTTGTAAGGCCGGCACAGGAGTGGTCGGGAAGTCCACTAAAGGTCGGGAATATCCTCGGATCGAAGGCCGGGGGCATGCTTCCAATGTACCATTCCTGCTCCTTTCCCGCAAGCCTTAGGACAAGTATCTGCCACGTGTCATGATCTGGGGAGTGCTCAGTACCGAGCATCATCAGAGTTGTTATTCAAAACCTTAGAGACATCAAGAAGAATGGAAAAAACCCTGTGATTAGTTCCAAAGCTTGGATTTTGTAGAATATTGGTGCAGAATTTGCATCTAGGTCCGCTGTTATTTATGATTTTGCGTATTGAAATAATTTGGAAACATTTGCAGAAAGGATAGGGTCAAAAAAAATGAAAAATTGTGATGACTTGAGCTTCGATGATGATGGAGGGGGATTCGCTGATGATGATGTTGGATTGAGCATCATGAATCGATTCCAATCGAGATTGACGATTGGAG
Source organism: Agapanthus africanus (assembly GCA_030015575.1). Classification (NCBI taxonomy): domain Eukaryota; kingdom Viridiplantae; phylum Streptophyta; class Magnoliopsida; order Asparagales; family Amaryllidaceae; genus Agapanthus; species Agapanthus africanus. Next base: position 131,224,565 of record CM057341.1, read on the forward strand.
CTGTTATTCAAAACCCTAGAGATATCGAGAAGAGGAAGGGAAAAAAACCTTGCTATTAGTTCCAGAGGGTGGATTTTGTAGAATATTGTTGCAGAATTTGCATCTAGGTCCGCTGTTATTTACGATTTTGCGTATTGAAATAATTTGGAAACATTTGCATAAAGGATAGGGACCAAAAAAATTGAAAAATTGTGGTGATTGTCCGATTCCCTTACCTCTCGCATGCTAAGCGAGCCCTCTACCGTCTATGCTACTTCCCCTTTGAGATTTGTAAGTTTAGTTATTATACCTTAATACTGATATCACGCCTATGCTATACATAAAATATTTGATATTCCATATATCATCCCAAAAGATTACAAGTTAACCAAATTTATCCTTGTCGGAATGATTTTTGGATAGCGGTTATGTTTTGGGGATGATTGTCATAATTAGGCAACTTTTGAGAGTGACATACAGAAGAAACCCCAAAAAATTTTAAGTGACACGAACAGAATATATAACTAGGCTACTTATTGACCTATTAGTTTCAAAATAGTTGCAAACCACTATTCAACCAAATCCAGCTTTCTCCAACTCAAGCAGTTTTAAAAAAATACACTCACTCAAACGAAAGGTCCAATTTTATCTCCTGCAAACTGCTGAATTTTTTTTTTAAATATCTAAATTCAGAGAAAAACAGATTTCATTTCCATCCTTTTTACAAGAGAAGACCGTTAACTAATAATATGATCCCAAACTTGAGCCATTATGAGAAAAGATTGGAAAAAAAGAGGAAGCAGATGGTTGGTATAGTACTTCAACCAAGCACTTAAATTTCCCAATATCAAGATGATATTCACTTCAAATATATGAGTAACATATTCCAACAACATCAAGAAATCCCTAGGATTCAACAACAATACACCATAGAGTAAAACCAAGGGAATGGACGATCTTTATAATATCATTTGTGGAGAAAACATAATAGGTTTGCTTAGAGGTTGATCTTTCCAGCCAAGTACCAAGAATGCATAGCAAGGCTACCAAAAGAGAGGATGTTGGCGAGCGAAGAAAGCCCATGGATCATTCCGAATTTTTTGTTCATAGTTTTAAGTTTCGGGTTTGCTTTCGCCACTTCCATGTTCTTTGTCCATCCAACTTCGTCGCCGATGCTCAGCTCCCTCTCAAGCTTGTGCCTCTTCTTCATCATCTTTTCATAGAAAAAAAATAGAAGTATCAATATCATCATCTTTAACATAACACCATTGAATTTTGGATAACAAAAAATTCACTGGCATGGTATTAATGCAACTTTTGGATGGTACTTTATGTAAATTTTAACACAATATTTAAGCATTTAATGGTGTTTAATGTAATTAACTAAGTTTAGTGATTGCAATGAAAAATGGGAAGGTTTATGGTGTTTTATGCAATTTACCCTTTATTTGATTTATTTGCAGGTACATATGAACTCAGAACCTATTGCAGAATAATCTTACTTTGTACCAAATTGAATTCTATATTAACCAAAAAAATTCTTAAAGTGATTTTTTAATGTATTATTATGGTTCTCAAGTAAAATGGGAAAAGTCTGATGGTGTTTATGCAATTTACCCTTCATTTTATAATCATTGCAGGTACAGATGTGTTCAGAAAAAATTGCAGAATAATCTTGTACCGTACTAAAATAAATCCTATATCAACAAATACGGCTTCTTACGATATCTGGAAACGCATTGGAACAGCAACATAAAGTTATAAACAAAATTAGGAATGTGCCACACTACACAAGGAATTTGGCATATAGGAACTGAAATGAAATTCTTCCTCTTCTTACTAGTTAATTAAAGTTCACTAAACTCCCAATATGTTTGCCCAAACCCAGAAAATTACCAAAAAGTTTGATTGACACAAAAAAAAATACCATAGGTAACCGTCAATGGCTAACGATGCCAGGTAGGCATGAAAAATGACCATTTTGCCCTTTTAAATCAGCATGGTTAATTAAATCATTAATTTTATTATTAAATTATTAATTGATATTAAAATTTTCATTTGGTAGGGTCAGGCTTGGGAGGAGGGTGATCAGAGGAGGCGAGGTGGGCAAGGAGAAGGAGCAAAATGAAAATTGGTAGCGTAGAATAAAGCAACGCCAAGAAGAAAAAGGGATAACGGAAACTTGTAAACCAAATACTGTTACAAAGTTTTCATGTTCATTTACGAAATGTGATTCCACTCCGATTGTTATTTGTTAGTAATAAATAGAATGTGCACTATTCATTATATCCAGGACATCAAACCCAATATGAGTTCAGTTTCATTATATGTGCATGTCTTTATCCTCTGTAAGCAATAAATTTTCAGAGGTTAGATTTAATGGAGGATAATGTGTACTTTATTCATAGCAGCTTCCATGAATTCTCAATAACATCTGTGTTTCAATTATTTCTGTCAAACAAAAGTAAATGCAAAGCAATAACTAGCTCCATGATAAAAGGTTAAAAATTGATCATAAAATTGGGATGGTTCACAAGTTTCCATCACTAGCTAGCTATATAAAGTAAACAATATATTTACAAAAATGAAAAATTTCAAATAAACACTCAAGTCCCACCATTATCTAGCAATTTCAAGCCAGAAGCTAAAGAAAACATCATGGATTCATCATTTGAGGCATCTTTCATATATACCATGATAAACATAATCTTGGATAGCAGGCAAAGATACCCAGATATTTCACAAGAAGACCAAGCCAAGTGCTATAGATGCCAGCATTAGAAAGACTACAATCTTCACTGGGATGATCATTAAATAATAATTTGTGGTTAATCCATATAGTTTGAAATCCTTGGGGATATGGAATTGCACAAACGTTTTAATAATAAATTTCTAATAATGGACATACAAAACTAAAGGAAATGAACCTGGCGACTGAGCAATTGGTGGTTTTAAGATACGCATGGAAAATGCACCCAAATGGGTGAGTGAAGTAATTACTTTAGCTCAAAAGTGTGAAGAGGCAAAAATAAAAACAAAATCACTGTGTCTGAATTTAGGCAAGGCTTGTCGTAGTTTAAACAAACATTAAATGCAAGCATAGAATTTGATATGGGCAGTGGGGAAACAATTAGCTCCTGGAAACAAATGAGTTCGAATACTCTGTTGAGCCATAGGTAACTGAAATCTTCTAGAGATTAAAAGAGACAAAAATAGTTCAGTTCAAGACAACTAGGACAGAAACGGACGGCATCTACACTTCACCAAATTGTGAAGAAAGAGGAACTGTACAGAACCTTCTGGAGATTCATTAAGAATCGAGACAACAAAAAAATTCAACTTCAAGTGGAGGATAGATGTGTGTGGAGGTGGCCAAGTGACGAAGCATTCTCAGTCGTGAACACTAAAGGCACCTTCTCGTGCGCTACCTTTATTTTAGAAGTAACAGATCCACTTAAGGTTAAGGTCTTTGGTTGGCTGGCTGATGATCTCGTTAAGAGAAAGTGAAATGGATCAAGTGTGTGTAGCCTTTGCAATGGGGGAATCAAAAAAGTTAATCATTTACCATTGCGTTGCCCTATTGCTACAACGGTGTGGAAGTACTTCATAAGTAGGTTTAAACTAAAGGGTTTACCGGGGTCAGTTGAATCACTATGGGGAAAATGGAGAAACAACAATGTTAGGACGAGTAATCAGAGATCTTGGGATACCGTAGCAATGGCCCCTTTGGGGGTATTTCATTAGAAAGAAAGTGTGTTGCTTCTACAAAAAAGTTTAAAATAAAAACTTTACCATTGGTAATAGAGGCTCTCCAATTACTAGTCCAGAAATAGGCTGGATTTGCTCGTTGTATGATAACAGTAACACTTAAAATCATTGCGGACGATTTGATTTTGCTTGAATATAGCTAGTATTCTAAGATGCCTATCTCACATATTATACTGCAAACTCCCTCAAATCATGTTCCAAATTAATTTTCTTCAATTGTGACATGTAGGCATCAATAGTCCACTCAATTCATAGGGCAAAAATAAGAAGGGCCCACGTCAAAAGTTGACGAGCCCCACAATTTCTCAAGATAAAAAAATTCCCGCTCCTTGTAGGAGACCTTGCAAATCTAAAATCAAGTTTTCTGTTATATAAATCCCCTATAAAGTATAAATTTGCAAAAAAAAAAAACATTTATGAAGCGAAAATGAAATATCCCTCACCTTAAGCGAAAATAAAATATTCCTCATTCATCATATATCCATTTTTTTGTATGACGAAACTCTTTTGCATATATACTATGTGATTGGCATACATAATAATACGCATGAAATTTCATATCTATTTACAAATGCATTATCATCTATGACAATATTGTTACGTATACAAATTTATTCAAGTCGAATCTATGCAGACTAACTTGCGTGATCCCAAAAAAAACTAAGACTAAATGAATATGAGAAATTTATTATACATTTTTATCATCTTAAAATACATGCATCGTTTGTGCTTAAAAACTAGTTTCTATATTCAGAAACTCTAAATGGACAATTTGGTTCTCTACTAATCATAAAAACTTAATTTTTGATCGAACCAAATAGGCCTTTAACGTTTAATGATTATCTAAATGGGCATTTTAGAGAATTTTTTTAATAATAGTAACCATTTGATCAAACCAATCTAGCCTACTTTTGAAGATGGATACAACTCTTCATTCTGCCATCCTACCAGCAAGTAACAAATAATCACAGCATCTCAACCAAATCCAATCACCACTAGATTTTGCACGATTAGAATCCAAATAGTTTGAACGGCAAGCAGGAAAGTTTGTGGACGAGAAAATGAAGATAAAAAGAATTACCTCAATAGTCATTGGAGTGAATACTAGAAGATTAGAGAGATTGAATCCAAGTGCCGATAAAAGAAACCCCAGCTGATATTTCTCAATCGATGATGCTAATTTCCATGGATGTAGATATGCAAATGCCGCAACTGATGTTGCTGCGCACACTGATACCACCATAAAGTATGCTGGAAACATCTTGCTTTGCAAATTCCCAAACATATGCCTTGGCAAATTTCTTCAATTTCCCCCAAATTGTAAAGGAACAAAAGTAAACAATCAGTTAGCTAAGCTAATTTTAACATAATATAAGTACAAAAATACATCCAAACATCCTCGGCAATTTATTTCCCTAACCAGTAAAAATTTAGAAGTAGATAAAAATCCTTGGGTTTAGAGCAGAATATAAAAAAAAAGAATAGAGTCAGCTTGACGGCAGTAGACTCAAATTACTTTGGCAGAAAATTTTTAACAATAAAACTAAACCGCATATGGTCAATGTTTTCAAAACAAAAAAGAAGTTACCCTTGAACACAAATCTAACAAATTTACTGCAAATTGTCATTGAAACACAACAACAACATTATCCCAAACTTTTAGTATAGGTCTTCCATTTAAGAGTTGGCATATCCTTTTTCAACCGCCTCTATATAAGTTTGTTTAAGCCTCCATTAATTACAATCGTTGGCCTCCATTACACATGCTCAAACTGTTTTGATCGGTTTTTCCTCATTTCATTTTCAATTGGATCTACTTCCAACTTCTGATACACTCAATGATTATCCTATTTTTATCAAAAATTTCAACTCTCACTCAAATTAGTAAAAAATCAAAATCAATTTTAACTAAATATAGTCCGTTTCCTAAAAATACATAAAACTCCCCCAAAAATATTATGCTTTGGCCACCTTCTCCAAACAAATTGAATAAAAACTACTACTTAGAGCCCCTAAATGAGCCCCCCAAAAAATTCTAACAAATCAATAGGGTGTTTTTAGTAAAAGATTTTACTTGAACATGATGATGCCACCGATGAAAGTGACCCAAAGCGCAGCGCCCCAAGCTGTAGCAAAGCAAAGGAGATGAGCGAGCTTCGCGATGGAGACGACGATCGGTGCGGATTCGGGTCTGGACCCGAAAAGATCCGGTGCAAAGATGACGCCGACGGCGAAGAAGGCGACGGCCGTCAGGAATCGAGTAGCCCACGCCATTGGCGAAGAATTCTAGGGTTAGGGTTAGGGTTAGGGTTTTGGGCGAGGCGAGAATGAGAAAAAATAAAGAAGAGGAGGTTGTTGAGTGTATAAACACGTTGATAATCGAAAGGGCGTTGAATTTAATTTAAGCAGGCAAGATTTATTTATTTATTTATTTATTTATGTATATAGTTATTGTGATGAGACACGAGATTGATTCATCCATCCGCACATTACATCTCAAATACGGACGGTTTTTCAAGCATGTTATACCAATATTTAAATGATTATGACTTGGCTTGGTAAATTCTATAGCGCTTTTGCTTTTTCTCTAATAGAGTGACATATAATCAAAATGCTAAAGTGTTCTTCCCCTGTTATGAGATATTCATGATGCTTGAAAATTTGGATTTTTGGATATCAGGAAAATGGTGCTGAGCACGTGCTCAAGACGTTTCATCATTATAAATCAGATATTTGATTGAATAAAATATTCTTTATTTGCTAAATGTGTATGATATATAGATGAGGAGTACAGTAAGCAATTAACATAAAGACCAACCAAAGGACAAAATGTTCATTTCTCGCTACATGCATAATAATTTTGTTTTTCATCACTTGGATTAATGAGAGCAATGAAGCAAAGCACAACACATCTCCCTGATATAACCATTTGGGTTTTTTTTTAAAATATTATTAATTTAAATTTAAATTAGTAAAACCGGGGGGAAAAAATTAAAATTATGGGAATAGGGTGGTTTCGAACCACCCTATGGCCCACCCCACCCCCCTCAGTATAGGGGGCGGGTTCTCAGAACCCGCCCTCTATACTATTGTATAGGGGGCGGGTTCTCAGAACCCGCCCCCTATACAATAGTATAGAGGGCGGGTTCTGAGAACCCGCCCCCTTATTTTTTTTTTTTAAAATTTAAATTAATTATTAATCGAATTATAATTATAATTATTATCATAATATTATTATTATAATTATAATTATAATTATAATTCATAAAAATAGAATAAAATTAAATAGACGAAAAAAACATTTAAATTAAATAATAAAATTTCACTATATCAATGTTTTTTACAGAATGAATCCGTCAAAATGTACAATTCCAAAAAATCCTATCTATTTGTAAAATCTAAATGCTATATCGACGGTCAAATTTATAATACAGAAAATTCTGAGTGCACTTGTCACGATTCTGAAGGTCCCGCCCCTGATGCATATCCTGGACATCTGGTCCTATAATGGCCTGGTTGTTTGCATAGGCTACATCTGGATTGCCTTTGCTGAGGATCAGTATCCATTGTCATTCGATCTCGACGTACCTTCGGTCTTCCGGGCTTTATATTTTTTTCCGGCGGTAATACAGTCGGTGTTTGTCTGTTGGCAGTATAATAATGCCAATAGCGATTGTCCGGTATAGGATGAAATTTTGGATCGTATGCACCTTGGTAATTAGAAACTGTATAGTAATTGGAAGCAAAATTGTAATGTGAGGTATGCATACTGCTCGCAGCAGCAATAGCGTGGGCACAAGGTAAATGTTGTTGCTGGAAAAGACCGTATGTACACGAAGAGAGCCCTTCATCTCTAAAGTTCACGGTATATTGATTCCCATTACCGCCCGTCACCTGAAACTCCGCCGTGTCAAACCTTTCGGATCTGTAGTATTGTGCTCTGCGCTCTCTTTTCCGAAAGATATCTTCGTAATACGCGGTGAGCGGAGTGTCCATCCCCAAGGACTTTTCTCTTCTGTGCACAAAATAAGTATTCATCCGGAAAAATGTTCGAACAATCAACCCCTGTATCGGTAAGCCTCTAACCCCTTTAAGGACCCCGTTGAAGCTTTCAGACATATTAGTCGTCATTAGGAGATATCTGCACCCATCATCATGTGCTTGTGACCACATGCGGACTGGATACTCATCTAACCACGCTTTCGCGGCTTGACTCATCTCCCCAATTTTCGTCATGTATATGTCGTGAACATTAGGGTCAGGCGTTTCACCGGCTCTGTACATAAGTTTATGTAGTTCCGAATTTTTAAATTTTCGATCAAAATTTTGCCTGAAGTGTCGTAGGCAAAACCTATGTAGGGTCGTCGGAAATACAGATCTCATTCCAGCCAGTATTCCCGGATGTCTATCAGATATGATGCATAAATCCGTTCTATGAAGAACAGATGGGATATTTTTGAGGTTACGGAAAAACCATGACCAGGATGATGTATTTTCACCCTCGACAATAGCAAATCCCAACGGAAATATACCGTTATTAGCATCAACACCTGTAGCAATTAACATGCAGCCTCTGTACTTACCGTATAGATACGTACCATCAACGCACAATACCGGCCGACAGTGTGTGAAACCAGCCGCACATGGACCAAAGCACCAGAAAATTCTCTGAAACCTGACAGAGCCCTCGACGTCGGTTTCTGTGGTTTTTAACCGGTATACGGTCCCCGGATTTGATGCTTTCATGGCTTCCATAAAAGGGACTAGGGAGTTGTACGAGCTTTCCCAGTCCCCGAATATCTTGCACAAAGCCTTTCTTCGAGCATCCCATGCCTTCACATACGAAATCTGAATTTTATGCTCTCCGCTAACCAAGAGCCGTATCTCTCGGGGAGTCATCGCCACATCTGTACGGATCATGGGCATGATTAGCGAGCAAATGTAAGATGAAGTGCAATTCCGGTGATCCTGTGACATAATAGAATTGATGCAAGTGTGTTCTTGGTTGTATTTCGTGACCTTCCAAGCCTTGGCTCTTTTCGAACAACACGCATGCAATCTCCACTGACATTCAGGAGATTTCGTACATACCATAGTATAGTACGTCTTATTTGATTCTTCGGTTTTAAATGTAACGTTTTGCTGAATGGACCACGACTTCAGCTTACAAATAAGATCTCCTTTTTCCTGAAACAAATCCCCGACGCTGATGCAGTCTTCGCTTGCTGCTGTCGCGTCCAAATAGGGTGCCGTATTTACTTCTGCAACGGCCAAGTCTACCCAACCATCATCTTCTAGCGGATCGAGGCCGGGATCTTCTAGCTCGACAAAATCGTTATTCGCAACCATACCATCGAAGAATGCTACCTCATTCAATCCAGCAGCATATTCCACGCTATCCTCCCCCTGATCACCTTCACCGATTTCATCATCATCACTGCCACACATATCAATATCACCCGTAGCAACATAAGGCTCGGGTGCAACATATGATGGTTGTGGTCGGTGTAATGTGGATGGTTCAGGGTGAGAAGACCGGAAAGATGTGGACGGACATGCTTGGAATGCGCTGCTTGGATCGTGTTGGAATCTGCGTTTAGTATATAAATTGTTATTATAATATTATTCCCTAATTTTTTCGTAACTAAATCATCACTTGTTTCAAATTTATTTACCTGTGGAAGGCTGTGTATGGTAGTTCTTGCTGTTCTTCTGGGGTGCATGTAACTGCAGCAGTCGGCTGGAAGAACCTGGATTTATGCATTTTATTAAATGTTTGAATATTAGTATACAGGTATTACTAAAATGCTTAAATATGGGTTTATAAAATGTTTACCCATGTGCTTGAAGATTTGAATAATGTTGTGTATAGTCATATCCACCGGCACTGACGGCATCATCGTTGACCATGTGACCGTACCTCCAGGAACTATCTCCAGCATTACCATCAAAATTATCCGTTGGAGGGGCATCTGATACTTCCAATTGCTCCTTCTGAACCAAAAGTTCAAAAGAATGCTGGGTGCTTGAGAGACCGAAATCTATCATCGAAGATATTGATGCATCGTCTGTAATTTCAACCAATGCATTTCCACTGAACATAGGCCAGATACAACTTAACCTGACCCTACTTTCACGGGGATCGTATTTCGTAATTTTGTACACTTTGGCCTCTAGTTCATCATATGTCGTTGATGCTTCCAATCGCATGATTCGTGCAGACCCGCCCATATACTCGGGACCTTGTGCACTTGTGATAACCTGACCATCGTATTTACATACAACAAATATACTTGGGGAGGCCATAATCCTGCACAAAAAACAGTTATATTTTTTTTATGTTGTGTTGAAATTGCCAAAAAAATTCAAACTCGAAGATTACACAAAAAATATTTTATGAACTGTTCTACTGCTCGAAGATTGCTTACTCGCAGACTATGGTACTGAACTTCACCTTCTTCTAAAACTCCACACTTACACAAAATTGATAGCGGAGAAGAACTGATCGAAGTAAATGGATAGTGAGCGGTGTAGGGTGCAAATTTGACAGAGATGAAATGAAATGGGTAGTGCGGAGACATATTTATAGCGATCTGATATTGAAGAGAGCGGGTTCTAACAACCCGCCCTATTATTGAAGAGAGCGGGTTCTAACAACCCGCCCTATTATTCACCAGAGTCTCGTATTCTGCAACTCTTCTTTGACTGGGTTCTAACTGATTTGACAACTCATAAATTAATGAAGAGGGCGGGTTCCTGGAACCCGCCCTCTTCTTTGCGAATAAGACCGCGTGATTTTTGAAGAGGGCGGGTTCCTGGAATCCGCCCTCTTCATTAATTTGACTAATTATTGAAGAGGGCGGGTTCCAGGAACCCGCCCTCTTCATTTTGAAAGTGATTTGACAACACACCAGAAGAATAGTAGGAGTGTATTTAAATTTTCTGAGATGAAAACGTTCATAAAAAACATTCAAACATTGATGTGACAAGGACAAATAGTACTTGAATAGTACTGATTTGACCATTCATAAATTAATGAAGAGGGCGGGTTCCTGGAACCCGCCCTCTTCTTCCGCGTGATTTTTGAAGAGGGCGGGTTCCTGGAATCCGCCCTCTTCATTAATTTGACTAATTATTGAAGAGGGCGGGTTCCAGGAACCCGCCCTCTTCATTTTGAAAGTGATTTGACAACACACCAGAAGAATGGTAGGAGTGTATTTAAATTTTCTGAGATGAAAACGTTCACAAAAAACATTCAAACATTGATGTGACAAGGACAAATAGTACTTGAATAGTACTGATTTGACCATTCATAAATTAATGAAGAGGGCGGGTTCCTGGAACCCGCCCTCTTCTTCCGCGTGATTTTTGAAGAGGGCGGGTTCCTGGAATCCGCCCTCTTCATTAATTTGACTAATTATTGAAGAGGGCGGGTTCCAGGAACCCGCCCTCTTCATTTTGAAAGTGATTTGACAACACACCAGAAGAATAGTAAACCTTTCATTTAAATTTTCTGAGATGAAAACGTTCACAAAAAACATTCAAACATTGATGTGACAAGGACAAATAGTACTTGAATAGTACTGATTTGACCATTCATAAATTAATGAAGAGGGCGGGTTCCTGGAACCCGCCCTCTTCTGTGTGAATTAAAGGGCGGGTTCCTGGAACCCGCCCTCTTCATTAATTTATGAATTGATTTGACTAATTATTGAAGAGGGCGGGTTCCACAGGAAAAACTGTAGCGGGTAAGACGAACCCGTCCACCTCTATAAATACCGAGCCTCCACACTTTCATCAACCACACAATTTCTATCACTTGATAAAACTCTCGACAAATCTCTGCTTCAGTACATTTCAATGGAGAATCAACCACTCGACAAATCTCTGCTTGTCCATCAACATGAACACAGATCGTTCAAAATATTACACGGGGAGGAAATATTCTAAACTTAGTTAATTTCTTTTAATTAAACCTTTCATTTAATTTTTGTACTTGAAAATAACAATATTTAATTTTGCAGGATGGAGATAATCTCACCGTCGTCACGCATAGCTCCGACAAATGGGTAGTTAGCGACCAAAGAATAAACCAACGGCTTAGACGGGCCGGATTTTATGAAGCGTCGTTGATTCGACATATCCAAATCGACCACGCTCTCGTCACCTCTCTGGTCGAACGTTGGAGAAAAGAGACCCACACCTTTCATCTAAGATGGGGTGAGGCCACAATCACACTCCAGGATATTGGTCTCTTACTCGGTTTACGGGTTAATGGGCTTGGGTTGGTCGGAGGAAAAATTGTTGGTCCAGATACCGACCACCCATACTGGGATACATATGCCGAGTCTGCTCTCGGACAGGTAAACAATATCATTCTGCTTTCCCTATTTAGTGTACCTATTTTATATTTTACATTATTTCTAGCTTTAACATTTAAAAAAATACTAATATCAGGCACCAGGAGGCCACAGTAAGGGGTATAAAATCAATCTGAACTGGTTAAGAGATACATTCAGTAATATCCCTGATGAAGCCACCGATGAAGTTTTGGATAGACATGCACGTGCCTACATTCTGTACATGATCGGTTCTTGGTTGATGCCGGACCAATCAGCAACGCATGTCCATCCGTTATACCTTGGCTTCCTAGCGGATTTTGATGTCTGTGGCCAATATGCTTGGGGAGCAGGGGTCCTGGCCTTTCTCTATAAGGAACTCGACAAAGCATGTGCTCCTACGAAGAATAAAATTTGTGGATGCAGCACATTACTTCAGGTAAATTATTTATTTTTTCACAGCTAGAATTTTGCAATATTGGTTTTCTCTCTTATAATCTAAAACTTTTTTTCTAGATCTGGTCGTGGGAGCATATGTATATAGGAAGACCAGATACTATTAAAATAACTGGCTTGGATAATCCCGGAAAGCCGCTCGGCTGCTGGTGGAATGGGAAGAAAGCGTATAAAGCTCCTCGTCGAGTGCTTAGGTACTATAGAGATGAGTTAGATCGCATGGAGGCGGCTCAGGTAATCATAATTTGGGTAATTTAATTTGTTTTACAGTTTTGAAAATACCTAAATCACAATTTTTTTACTATGTTATTTGCGCAGTTTCTGTGGACGCCTTATACAGCAGATCGTCTACAAAACTTACCCGGCATCTGTCTCGAAGGAGAGCCGGTTTGGCGGGCTCGATGCCCACTCCTCTGCATCAATGTTGTTGTTATGCACCTCCCAGATAGGGTACTGCGGCAGTTTGATAGATTGCAACATATTCCTGTCCCGCCGCCTTCGCCTACGACAGTAGAGGGAGACATGCGAGGAGGAAATACGGAGCGTGATTGGAGGGAGCATCATCATCAGTATTTGCTGAGATGGGAGGATAGGCAGCATAGTATTGCCTTACAGCAAATAGGTGACCACACAGCTACCGACGCTACCAAAGTATATCTACAGTGGTATAAGCGTGTCACCATAAGATATCTTTCTGCTCCTCCCAAAGACTTCCCAAACATCTCGCGGTACGAGCCTAGAGGACACATGGAACGAGATTTGGTAAGCCGCCCTCTTTGTATCATATTACTTTTTAACATCCGCCGGTATGAGTCAATACTTATTTCTTATTTCTAATGTAACGACAGGCTCGTGGGTTGCATCTCGTACAAACAATGGTGCAGGAACCATACCCGACTGATGCTGGTCCGGTATCTCAGACTCAATTTTCAAATCTCGACCAATTTATTGGTGGTGTACTTGGTTCACATGGTATTTCTCAACATTTATCGCCGGCACCGGAGCCGCATTATCAGCCGGCACCGGAGCCGCAGTATGAACCGGCACCGCAGCCGCAGTATGACCCGGCACCAGAGCCGCAGTATGACCCGGCACCAGAGCCGCAGCATCAAGGAGATCCAGCGCAGCTGGATCAGTGGTTTGGATCACCATACCGTCAACAGCAACCCTGGCATACCGGACAGGCGCAACAACAACAGACTTGGGGATCAGGTTTTGCAGAACAACCGTCTTGGGGGTTAGATTTAGCGCAACAACAGCACCCTTGGGGGTCAGGATTTGAGCAGCCATGGGGCCAAGCTTTTGTGCAAAATCAGCCTCATGGAACCGGTACAAGTTCTTCGCTACAACTGCCCAGTTGGGCTTCAGATTTAGCGTCCTACGGAAATTTGTTGGGAAGCAACACATATCCGACACCTGTCCCACATTCAGGTTCAGGATTTGTGGATCAACAGCCTGTCGAAGACGTTGCTGAAGACGAAGCTGAAACAGAACCCGAACCCGAAGCAGCAGAACAGACGCCGACGCCGACGCCGCCACCGCCATCTATCCAAGAAACAGGTGGTTCCTCCAGTCATCCCAGGAGGCATAGGCTTATGTCAAGCCTTCTCGGATATCATAAAGGAAAACGGAAAGGAAAAAAATAGCATTTAGATTTTACAAATAGATAGGATTTTTTGGCATTGTAAAATTTGACGGATTCATCCTGTAATAAAAAATTTGATATACTGAAATTTTATTATTTAATTTAAATGTTTTTTGTATATTTAATTTAATTTTATTTTTAATAATATTATAATTATAATTATAATTAAAATTATATCGTAAATAATTAATTTAAATTTTTAAAAAAAAAATAAGGGGGCGGGTTCTCAGAACCCGTCCCCTATACTGAGGGGGGGTGGGGTGGGCCATAGGGTGGTTCGAAACCACCCTATTCCCATAATTTTAATTTTTTCCTCCCGGTTTTACTAATTTAAATTTAAATTAATAATATTTTAAAAAAAAACCCTAACCATTTCCCCCGTAATAATTTACTCAAACAAATATTTGAAAAACCAACACCAAAAAAACTCTTTATCGGCAACTGCTTCAACTTCATCAAGTCAAAAGAGAGTTATAAATTCGACCGGAACAAAAATGCAATCTTTTTATCTCGTCGAGCCACAACATCGACCAACTTTATTTCTGAAACTGATGGAGCTCCTTTTCGGGCCTCCGTCAGATGTTATCTTCCGTTGATCTCGCAGTGGACTTAGTTGATTATCTTCCTTCGCGTGTGGGTCTCAATGGGTTTTTGGAGGAAGAGGTGAGGTGTGGGAGTGGCTGCCGATTACCTGCAAAGAAGTCCCGGGGTGGTTTGGTACCACCAAGGACCCTCCGACGCTCAAGTTAGTGATGAGATCCGAGCAGAGTAACGGCATAAAAGTGTAAAAGATGGCTTACTTGACCCCTCTGTGATGGGGGTTTGTATAGTGGCGGCAGCACACAGTAGCAGGCGCGAGAATCTCGCCGGCAGTTACGCTCCCGACGTCACGACCGCGTAATAAGCGGATCGCCAGTTAATGGGGATCGTGATGACGTGGAACGTGGGATGTTGCCGGCGGAGAATCCACGCATGCGCGAGATTTGCGGAGCGGTGGTTACGCTTGTGAGTGGTGGAGTTGATCGGTCGGAGAGACCGAGGAAGAAGGCCTCGGCTGGGGAGCTCAGAGGCGAGCACGAGGGCCGAGGAGTCTCGGTCTTGCGGCAGCTCGGGGCGAGCTGAGAGGCCGAGGAGGCCAATTTGCAAGGGGTCTGAGGAGAGCCAGCTTGGGCTTGCAGGCCGGGTGCGGGGGTGGCCTGGTCGGCCCCTGTGGGCCCTCTCTTCTGAGTTCTGGGACACGTTATCTGCCACGTGTCCTAATCTTGGAGATCGCTAATACCGAGCATTATCATTAGCCCCCCACTCTTGTCCCGACCAGCTAGTGGTCGGGTCAGGAGTGGACTGTCGGCCCCCCTGAGGCGAGATCCTTCTATGGTTTCAACTTCATCAAGTCAAAAAGAGTGTTATAAATTCGACCGGAATAGGAATGCAATCGTTTTATCTCGTCGAGCCACAACATCGACAGACTTTATTTCTGAAACCCAAACAAAAGAAGAAGAAGAAGAAAAGATTGATTGAGTAAATGTAAATTTCAACTTAATTAGAAGCACAGAATGATAAAACGCCAAAGCAGACATTAGAAATTCTTCTTGACAAAACAATTTCATTTGACAAAGTTGTTTATTGCAGTAAGCTCCCTTAAAAAGCTACATTTAAGGGTATTTTAGTGTAAAAGAGAAAACTCTCTTAAAACTAAAGAACAAGGGTTAGCAAAAATCAAAGATAGTTAAGGGCAGTTTAGTGTAATTTAGCTAAAACAATATCGTCGATAGCATGTTTTCAGGAACTGAACAGCTGTACAAGATCGTCGATAACATGCTAGGAGAAACTGAACCAAGAAGCGGTAATAATCAATTGTAAATTTGTAGCGTAAATTAACAACAGTCAAAGAACATCAAACAATACCCATCTATTACGATACTGCGTTATCGGTTATATTTGAAATAGGGCACATAAGTATTTAAGAATGCTTATGACCTTAGTTAGATATACCATGGCAAATAAGGGCTACTAATTTATTAAATTTGATTCTAAACATCTGCCATGCAGCAGAAACTTATACATAATTACAAACAGAACTCATTTCTTCAAAAGGAATTTTGCTGATTATAAATAAATAAAGGCACAAGTAAATCACAAACTTACATCAACAGTTCTGCAGATGGATGAAATTATCCTTCTCCTCACATCTTCCCTTGCACCGGGTCTCCCCTAAACACAAAAAAGAAAGAGATTTACAAATTCCATTAGGCGCACCACCCTAATGAAATAGTAATTAAATGAAACAAAATACACAAAATGTCATTTTTCATAATTGAAATTACCATAATAATGTTGAATGCTGGATCTCACCTTGGAGAAGAGAATCTTCAGGGGCTGAAAGCAGGAGAAGGAAGACGAGCGCCGAGCAACCACGACTTAAGAGGGGGAAATATGAAGGAGTAAGGGCCCTAGGGCGGAACCTACCCCTGTTTATTGCTGCATACGGCCTCATCCAACGGCGCCCGTCATCTCCCGCCGAAACGACTCCTCTGGCCCAGCGGCTCCGATTGCTCCACGTGTCGATCCTGCGTTGAACCGTGTCCCATCAGACGCCGCAGGCCTGCATACGCCGCGTCAGCCAGTCGACGCTTGACACGTGGACCGTCGCTTCAGTTACAGAGTGCACGAACCGGCACACCTTCTTTAAATGCAGAGATCTCGTCTTGATTCGCTAGCGGAAAAGACAACCGACGGCCCGAAGACTCGTCCCGACAAAGCCATAGAAAGGAGCTCACATCGGGAGGCCCGGCAGTCCACTTCTGACCCGACCCGCTAGCTGGTCGGGACAAGAGTGGGGGGCTAATGATGATGCTCAATATTGGCGATCTCCAAGATCAGGACACGTGGTAGATGACGTGTCCCAGAACTAAGAAGAAAGGGCCCACAGGGGCCGACCAGGCCACCCTGTACCCGATCTGCAAACACAAGCTAGCCCTCCTCAGGCCCCCCCTGCAAATTGGCCTCCTCGGCCCTGTAGCTCGCGCCGAGCTGCCACAGGACCTGGACTACTCGGCCTCCTCGCTCGTCCCAAGCTCACGGCCGAGGCCGTCTTCCTCGGCCCTCCAACCAACTCCACCACTCACAGGCGTAACCGCTGCTCCGTGAATCTCGCCATGCGCAGATTCTACGCCAGCAATATCCCACGTTCCACGCCATCACGATCCCCATTAATGAGCGATCCGCTCTCTACGCGGGCGTGACGTCGGGAGCGTAATTACCGGCAAGATTCTCGCGCCTGCTGCTGCGTGCCACCACCGTTATATAAACCCCCATCACAAAGGGGTCAAGTAAGCCATTCTTTACTTTTATAAGCCGTTACTCTGCTCGGATCTCGTCACTAACTTGATCGTCGGAGGGTCCTTGGTGGTACCAAACCACCCCGGGACTTCTTTGCAGGTACTCGGCACCAAACTCCTCATACCACCTCTTCCACCAAAACCTATCGAGACCCACACGCAACAGAAGATAACCATCTAAGTCCACCGGGAGATCAACGGAAGACGACATCTGAAGGAGACCCGAAAAGGACCTCCATCAGGGTGTATGCCTTCACTCTTCATTTTTATAAATAGCTTCATAGGCCTTTCTACATCTCCAATGCCACAAAGAGAACGAATCTATATGTTATACGATAATAGCGTTAGGAGAAATTCCCCATTCAACCATTTCGTTAAAACGATCAAAAGAATCGTTTATTTGGTGAACTCGACGAAGGCCATCTATTAAAGAGCTAAATGTGTAACAACATCAGGCTTAAATCCATGCTCTGTGAGCATTTTCAAAACATTTCTTGCCAAATTTAAGTCTTTAGCCTTAGAATAGCCCGATGTAAGAGTGTTAAATGCGACGAGGTTACGATGGAAGCCTTTATTAATCATATCGTCCAAAATTTTCGTTGCCGTTTCCATTATCTCAGCTCACAAAGCAATCGATCAGCATATTATAAGATACAACACTGCATATAAGACCATTTGATATCGATTCATCCAGATATCAATGCGCATTCATAACCTCTCCTTCCTTCGACAATGATTTAATCATCGCAAGATAAGTACTAAACCCGGGCTTCAGGCCTCTCTTAACAAAAATATCAAACAACCCACAAGCTTCATTCAATCTCAAGCCTTTCACAGCACAAGTCATCACCGAATTAAAAGTCTAAGTATCTGGAAAATTAGAATTAAGATATTTAAGAGTTATACAAATTAACAAAGAAATAAAGTCTTATATATAAATTTGGTAGGCATATTTTTCTTTTGGTCTTTTAAACATGAGAAAGAATATGTAATGAATGAAAGAAAAAAAGAGGGTTGTTAGCTGTTCATTTTTTAATTTTTGTCTTTTGTGATGAATGGAATGAACATCTCCAATTCTCAACTTTGGCTTTTTCTTATTTTTTCTATTTTTTATTTGTGTTGATTAATGACATCATCCAAAAACTTCTAGTAAAACTTTTATTAAGATATGAGTATGTTTTACGCCGGCGGTTTATTACCAAATACACCCTTCTCCATTTTCTATAAATATATATAAACTCTGTCCGTGTTGTGTTTAAATGTCTTACTTTTTTGCTGCATGTCCTAAGCCGGGAAGAAATTTTATGGCGGTAACATTATAACTAGTCATCATCTAACTTGTTACGTACCTACCAATGGATTGATACCATGTGGTGATACATAAATTAGCAAAATAAGTAGAAAAATCTCTTTTACGACTTTTATTTATATTCATAAAACTACACTCTTTCTTCTTTTCTCTTTTATATCTAACAAGCAACTATGGCAGGCTATGATTTGAAGAATCCATCACCGTCTGCCTTCGCCATCGACGGAGACGACGATGATCTCCTTCCTTTTGCTCATAATCCCTGTTTTATATGGATGGTTTAGTAGACCGCATGACAAGCAAGGATGAGAAATGACCTTTGAACCTAATTATCCATGTTTGTCCAAACTTCATAGATTGAAATTCAAAAGGTAAAGGGATTCTAAGAAAGAAATAAGGGTTTCGTTATAATTGACGAAGACTCCCCATCCTTATTGTGCATACTTTTCAAAAATTGATCGATCGAAAGAGAAAAAATTGAAGCACGATGGAGAGATGGATAGTAGGAAGATTTAACGAAGAACGCAGTAAATACGCATGAGAGAATGGAGGTCTCCAATGGGTGTCCGTCGATAGGCCCCAACTACCACAGAATCAACGCCAAGAAGGGATTCCATTTTCTTAGGGCCTATTTGGTTGCAGGATTATGGATTTGGATTTGGATTTTGGAATTCTGAGATTCCATAATTTTGTGTTTGATTGATAGATTTGGATTTCTAGGATTCCTTTGTTTTTTATGGGGGGCCACCACAAAACAAGGATTCTTGAATCCTACAAAATTTCAAGGATTTGGTACTATTCATTGTACTTTTAGACGAGACCTGTATACTTTATTTATTTAATAATCTTCTCTCTCTCTCTAAAATACTCAAATCCAAATCCTATTTTTTTCCTCACCAACCAAATAAAAATTACAAAGATCTACAAATCCAATAATAGAAATCCAAAGCCAACCAAACAACAAATTACCAAATCCAGAAATTTCAACCGTATTATTTTGGAATCCAAATCCCATAATCCTGCAACCAAGATTTATGCCACAATGTTAGGCTGGTATTTCGACTTTTGTTGATCATACATCTTAATTACTGTTTTTTTAATTAAGATCAAAATTTTCTCTTTAAACAAGATCTAACATCCAAACTTTAATTTTTATACATTTTGTGGCTGCAAGATTGTTGATAGCAAGGTGTTTAATTTCTTTTTTAATCAATTTGATTTATGTTGTTTATTTGATTAATCAATTTTCTTCTCATTTCAATTGATAATTATGTGCGTGTGGAATTTGACATTTGGATGAAATCTCTAATCAGTCTATTGGAACAAGGAGGATGAGGTAACATTGAGGAGGGGCATCGATATTTAATAAAGAAAGAAGAAAGAGGGTAGTTTTGGAAATCTAAACAAAAGTATTAGAAGAGTTTCTGTAATTATTTTGCTAATCTATTTATTGCCACATGGCATCAATTTATTGGTGGCATCAATTTACTGACTAGTTATGCCGTTACCACCATAAAATCTCTTCCAGGCTTGGGATATGCAGTAAAAAAAGTAAGACATCTAACTACAACACCGACAAAGTTTATATGTAGGCCACAACTAGTTGAATAGGAAAAACATGGATGTATAGAGAATGACTGGGAAAGAATTTACTGCAAGTTAAATCATGTTAAACACCGTTGACTTTTCTAAGGTTTTGAGTAATGAACATTCAAATGCCATGAAACCCTCGATGTTGTCTAAAATTGTTAGTTTTGTTCATTGGTGGCGAGAGAAGACCGAATAATCTCAAAATTGTCTTTTAATTAGACTATACAATCCCAGCTGAACCAAATATGGCATCCGACAAAAACATACTTTTGTCAAAAGTTATCCTTTAGAGAAGGTTCATGGCATTTTTTTTTGAAGTTTTAATGTTATCTTATAAATCCTAAGAACTTGACGGGCGTTTTTAAAAATTTACCCTTTATAAAATGGTGGTTCAAAAAAAGTTGTCAAGGAGAACAGCTGTACATATGCCAACTTCATCTTATGTATAAATAATCGTTGAAAATAAGTCTCATTTTCCCATAAATGTTATTTTTTCCCCCATGACGTTCTTGAATCCATATAACCCAAAATGAATATATAATGTAGGCAACTTGCTATGCAATTGATCAGCGAAGGGAATTAGGGATCTTCATGCCCTCAAAAAATAGAAAACAAATGCCAAGTAACTGCTCGGAATTTAAAAAGGGTTGGAGAAAAACACTCATGAGATTAGCAAAAATTATTGGATATTTATAGTATGAAGAGTTTGTTCTCCGTTCCAATTAAAAAAATACACGATTGTTTACATCGATGAATGGCCGCTCTAATCTTTTAGAGCATGAATGGTAAACAATTTTAAATATCTTTTAAATCCACAAATTTTCTTTCTTCTACTCTTTAATTCTCATTTCCTTTTTTTCTATTTCTTTTTTAATTTCTAGTATTGAATCCTTTCCTATACTCGCACTGATTCGGCTCTTAGCGACACAGAGTGAGTCAAGTCTCCAATCTGAAAGCTATGATCACCAATCGGGATCCTTTGGATCCCATACCTATCGGCAAAGCTGAGGTCTTTACACACATCAATGCCAAACACCACTCTCATCTCTCCACCGGCTGCCACATGTATTTTCTCAAATCCAACTAGCTGTTTCTGTAGGGCCCAATGTCCTTTGGGTAGGTTTGCATACACCATCACTGTATGTGTCCCATCCCTATCCCCCGCATTCTTAACATCCACCTGTACCGGAATCGTTAAGCCGTCGCATCTTAAGTGGGTGACCCGAACTGCGCGGTTCGAGTCGGTCAAGTTAAGTCTGCTTGGACGACCATCGAGCCGCATGGTGAGTTGGGCCGGGGCCTGGGCTATGGAGTGAGTGAACTTTGTGTAGCTTAGCCCGTGTCCGTATGGGTAAACAACCGGGCCTTGGTAGAAGCGGTAGGTCCGCCCTGGGTAGTTTCGGGTCGGGTCGGGCCGCATGCCCATATCTGTCATGGCCACCGTTTGAATGAAGTTCTCAGGGTACCATGTCATCGGAAGTTTTCCTCCTGCATCCAAATAATTCATTGTGAATAAACTAATTGCTTTCAAACTAAGGTTGAAATTTGCATATTTTGTCCTAAACATTGCCAAAAGGTATACCTGGGTTATATGTACCAAAAATAACATCAGCAATGGCCATGCCACCAGCCTCACCAGGATACCCAGCCCACAAGATGGCCCCAATTCTTGGATTATTCTCTGCAAAGCCGACATCAACTGGCCCGCCACAAACCAACACCAAAATAGTCGGGCCATTCGACGCCGCCGCAACCTTGGTCACCAACTCCTGCTGTCGGCCCGGTAAAAGCAGGCTTGATCGATCCACCATCTCAGCCTCCATCGACTGGTCCAGCCCGACCACTAGTATCGTCGCGTCGGACTGTCGGGCTGCATTCACTGCTGCATCGACCGGCTGTTGGCCTCCGGAGCAGGCGACGTCCATGCATCCAGCTTGGTGGTTGGTTCTTACGTATTTGGAAATTCCTTGAAGTGGGCTTGTGTACCCACAAGGAACACCTATAGCAAAATATCAAGGTTTAGCACTGAACTGAAGCCCACTGGCCCTAATAAAACATAAAAATCATTAATTTTGTCTGAAGCCCAAGTTAGTCCTAAAAGCCCGTGCACTATACGGTTATTAATTTTGTTAATTATTTTCAAAGTATTGCTCAACTTTTATCGTTTTTCTACCATTATATCCATTAACCTACATTTGAGAGAGTTTTGATAAAAAGGAGGGAATAGTTCAAGTTTTTCAAACTTAGCGTGCGGCTTTTTGCTAATAAGGCAAAAGGTGAAAGGTGTCTCCTCCCATATACCCTAGGTCAATGTTAGGGTTTTTACCGGCATAGTTCCCAATCATGGTGATCGTGGCATCGGAGTTTGGCCCAATGACTGCAACGCTACGGAGGCGAGAAGGTGAGAGCGGCAGAGACCCACGGTTGTTCTTTAGCAGTACAATTCCCTGACGGGCTGCTTCTAGAGCGAGGTTCTGATGGGCTAGAGTGCAGACATCTCGTGGGCCTAGGTTTCCAAAGGGCTGCTTTGAGGGTTCGCCGTCATACATCCCTAGCCTCATTTGGACCGTTAGGGTGTTCGCTAGCGCGTTGTTTATATCGGCCTCGTTCACCCTGCCTTGGTTTAGGGCCCCTTGTGTGTATTGGGCTAGAAAAGGCCCACAATCTAAATCCAAACCTAAACAAAATATTCAAATAAAAAAGAAAACAAGAACATAATATTAGTCTATTCTGATTTCAAGAAATTGTAGTAGTATAATGTTGCGATCAAAGAAATTTGTGATAGCAATCACCTGCTTTGATCGCAACTGCTGCTGCCTCTTCTGGCGTTGTAGTATAATGTTGCGTGTTATAAAAGACACCGACGGAATCACAATCAGAGACGATGTATCTGTGTACATCATGCATAGATTTTCTTCACCAACACAAACAATTAAACAAACAACTAAACAACTTGAAATCCAATTGCACTCACCCGTCAAGGCCCCATTCACCTCGAATTGTGTTTTTGAGAAGGTTTGGATCAGCACAGGTCGGAACTCCGTTCACTTGGTTGTAAGAACACATCACACTTGCCACCCTTCCCTCCGTGACGCAAGTCTTGAACGGGACATCGAATGTGTCCACTAAATCTTGCTTGCTTACCTGAAAATTATATATTTTTTGAGATTATTCATATTGAACTAGCAAAAGAATATATCCCTAATGCAGCTCTCTGTTATTTATAAGTAAGGTTTGGAAGTATAACAAATTTGATGCATTTGATAATCTCTAACTTTCATAACCAAAATTACAAGGTGGTACTTAAGTAAAGTTAAACCTGCATGAAACTCTAGTTTCATCAATTCAAATATCCCTAGAAAATATATTCAATTCTCAAGTAAGTATAAAATCTAAACAAGAGAGAAAATGTTTTCTTTTAATAAAATATATACTAAGATTATATTGAAACCCACCATTGCCGGTCCCAAATCCGGATGAGAAATGATGAGGGTTGTGGTAGCTTTGTGACAGACAACGTAAAAGTTTGCCACATTCTATGACATGAACCATAATAAGAATATCGTTGGGCGTCCCCTACTCAGCGACACACTACATCAGATTCCGGATGGAGTGTTAAATATGCAAGGACTTCTAGATCGTCGTCTGGAATGACGCGCTATATCAGACTCGGATGTAGTGACAATAAGCAAGAATTTCATAAGATCCGTCTAGTTTCTTGAAATATATGTTCTCTTACGGGTAGACTAACAGAATTAGTGGAGGTGATGATTACGAGGAGAGGTGGTATTATGTGTTCGCAAGAAACTAAGTGGGTAGGAGAAATGGGTAGGAGAGTCATGGAGCCTTGGGATTATAGGTTTTGGTATACGAGTAGAGATAAAAAATCGTAATGGGGCAGGCGTAATCATAGATATAGAGTTGTTTGATAATATAGTTGAGATTAGGAGAAAAGATGATAGAATTTTACTGCTTAAGTTTATTCTAGGTGGGGAGATCTTTAATGTCATTAGTGCTTATGCACCATAGATAGGTCTTGATAACGCTAGTAAGTATCTATTCTGGGAGAATTTAGATGAGATGGTGTAAAGGATACCTAATAGAGAGAAGTTATTTATTGGTGGTGATCTCAATGGACATGTAGATACTAGTCGTAGTGGATTTGATATTATCTGATGATGCTCATAAGTGGGAACTCCCCAGATCATGACACATGGCAGCTGACGTGTCCCGAGGCACACAGAAACAGGGCAAGAACCACACATTGGAGGCGTCCCCCGGGCTATCGTCCCGCTGCCTGGACCCGATCTCCGAGGATTCCCTGAACATTCGTGTGCTCGCCATGTAAATGACTATTGGCTCGCCTCTGAGCCCTCCTACACGCCGAGCTCCTCGGCCCTTCGCCTCCGAGCTATCACAGAATCGAACTAGCTCGGCCTTCCGCCCTCTTTTAGGCCTCTCGCCGAGCTAGGCCTCCTCGATTCTATCGAGCGAACTAGAACGCAGATCACAGGCGCCCCCGCCATGGCTCCGCGAATTTCGCCAGACGCGAGATATCTGTCGCCCCACGATCCCGCGTTCCACGCCGTCGCATCCCCCCATTAACGAGCGTATCTTGTCATTAATGGGAGATCCCGCCATTCACGCAGGCATAACGCCAGGGGCATAACGGCCGGCGAGGATCTCGCGCCAGCTAGCCTATGGCGACCGCTATATAAACCCCTCTCTCAGACGACTCAGGTAACGCAACCCTATTCCAATAGGCCGCTACTCTGCTCAAATATCTCGGCTAACTTGATTGTCTGAGGGTCCACGGCGGTACAACTATCTCGGGACTTCTTTGTAGGTAACTCGGCTTCATTCCAAATCAAGCCCACTGAGATCCACACGCTTAGGGAGACAACCCTCAACATCAATCTCAGTCGTTCACTAACGCTCGCGACAAACTAACGGAGGACAACATCTGAAGGAGATCCTGACCTCCATCAGTTGGCGCCGTCTGTGGGAATTTTGAAGATTCCACTTATCGAAAGTTGATCTTCCGATCTCAAACTTATGGTGAGTGATCATCGCGACAATCCAAGCACAAGCCGCCGCCCTCCCCACAACGGAGACGCGGACGGATCCTCTCCCCCCTAACGCCGTTCACGCCCTGTCTGCACGGATCGACAAGCTCGCATCCATCGTGGATGACCTTGTCCGCGTCCAAACAGCGGGACAAGCCCCCCAGGTCGCCGTTCCCTCACCTCGGGATTGCGTCCTCCGCAGAGGGGGAGATGACACTGTCTATGCTGGCACCACTGAGCAGCGTCTCGCTATCTCCGGTGACCACAGGTCCCCAGCGGCAACTAATTCGATGACCCGCTGGGCGCCTCACAGCTCCACGCCGAGGTCTCGTGAAAGAGAACCCCGCCCTGAGATCCATCGCTATTATGTCTTTCTCGAGGAGGTGTCGGTTAGCTCGCCTGCTCCCAGGCATGGCCGACACCCTCTCCCTCGACGGGGTCGCGCGGACGGCACTCACCGCGGTGACTCGAGAACGACCTCGCCAGGGGACCTGAGGAACCTGATAGAGCGGAACCGGAGCCGCAGCCAAGCGCAGGCCGCTAGCGGGAGGGGCCCTAACTCCAAATACGCTGAATCCTCGAGGTACCACGATCGTCTCGATGCCCTCGAAAAGAAAATCGAGGGTATACATCGGGAGAGTCGTTTTTCAAGCGAGGGGGCCGGGTATGCCGCCGACTCGCTTACGAAGCCCTTCACTGAAGAGCTGCTCGCTATACGCGTCTCGTCCAGAAACAAGCCTCCAAAAGTGGCCCTCTTTGACGGGAAGTCCGACCCGAAAGACCATCTGGACGCGTTTACGGCGGGCATGAGCTTCCAGGACAACTCTGATGCCGTCCAATGCCGAGCGTTCCCCGCCACTCTCATCCGGGCTGGACGAGACTGGTTTCGAGAACTCACGCCAAGCTCCATCTCTACCTTTGATGAGCTGGCCACCCAGTTCCTCGGGCGTTTCGTCGGGAACAGATGACAGAAGCGGACTGTCGATTACCTCTTTACTATAAAGAGCGGGGACAATGAATCCTTTAAAAGATATGTCACTCGCTACTATAACACTCTTCTTGAGGTTCCCGAGCACAGGGACGAGACTGTAATCACTGCTCAGAGGTTAGGTCTTAGGCACAAGGAGTGGCTCCGCTCCTTTGCATTGGCGCAACCTAGGACCATGGCCAAGGTAAAAGCTTGGACCGAGCGGGAAATCCAGCTCGAGTCCGAAGTAAGCGCCAACCTACCCCGGGCTAACCAGTCCGACCTAAGGAAGAGGGGAAGAGAAGAGAAGAGAAGAAGAAGGTCGACCGGCCAAAACCATACTCCCCAAAGTTCCAGGAGTATACCCCGCTCAACATCTCTCAAACTGAGCTGTCGGAGGAGGCGAAGGGCGTGCGATTCTTCAAGCTCCCTCCGGTCACCAATAGAGCGGTCAAACAGACTCAAGGCCCGTACTGCACCTTCCACAGGTCGCAGGGACACCCTACCGAGAACTGTAAACAACTCCGCAACTACATCGAGGAGTTGATTCGCTCGGGGAACCTGGCAAAGTACCTGCGCGAAAAGCGACAAGCAGACCGGGAGCAAGAGAACCATCCCCCTCCCGGTGAATTGACGATCGGCCAAATCATGGTTGTATCAACGGAGGGTGCGCCTGGAACCGACGAGATTCGCCGCCTCCTGCCGGTCGAGGGAACTACCGACCGACCCCGGAAGAAAAACAAAGCAGCCCAGCCCATACCTTCACCGACGAAGACCTCCACGGAATATCCTTGCCTCACAACGACCCCTTGTGATTACAACATGGGTCCACCGCTACGAGGTTCAAAGGATACCGGTCGACTCGGGAAGCTCGGCGGACATCCTTTTCTATGACTGCTTCTTACGTATGGGGCTCGGCCCGTCGGGCCTGAGGCCAACCGCCCACATTCTGTCGGGGGTTTACTAACCACTCCATCCCGACAGAGGGAGTGGTAACCCTCCTCCTTAACATTGGGGAGGCGGGCTGTACAAGAACCATACCAGTGGAGTTCATCGTCGCTAGAATTCCGTCGTCCTACAATATCCTCCTTGGGCGTCCGACGCTAAACTCCCCCCGGGTCCAAATCTTGACCTACCACCTCGCGATCAAATTTCCACTGGAACAATGGGGAATAGGCCGGGCCAACGGGAACCAGCAAATCGCAAAGATTTGCTTCACAGCGACATCCACCTTTGAAGAGCGAAGCGGAGACCTTGAAAGCGCGGGTGATTTCCAGGGGCCCTTAGATACTCGTGACGAACAAAAAGATATCCGAGGGGCCATGGTGGAGGCGCTAACGGAGGTCCCCCTCGTCGAGGGGGACAATGAATGAACTGTCCAGATCGGGTCACTCTTAGCGGGAGTCCGGCGCGAAGACTTGTTCGCTTTCTCCGAGGAAACTCAGACGTGTTCGCTTGGGCCCCCGCCGACATGCCCGGGATCGACCCAATGGCCCAACCCGTCAGGCAAAAGAAACGAAACTTCGCTCCGATCAAACAAAAGGCAATCAAGGATGAGGTCAACAGGTTGCTTACAACCAACTTCATTCGAAATGTAGCTTACTCGGAATGGCTAGCGAATGTGGTCATGGTTAAGAAGGCAAGCGGGAAGTGGCGTATGTGCGTCGACTGCACATATCTCAACAAGGCCTGCCTGAAAGACAACCATCCCCTCCCTCGGATAGATCGACTTGTCGACAGCTCGTCAGGCCACGAATTGCTCAGTTTCATGTATGCTTTCTCTGGCTACAACCAGATCCGTATGAACCCGGCAGACGAAGAGCTTACCGCATTCATAATGGACCGGGGGGTATATTGCTACAAGGTGATGCCCTTCGGCCTCAAAAATGCCGGAGCTACATACCAGCGCCTGGTCAACAGGATGTTCAAATCGAAAATCGGGAGGAACATGGAGGTTTACTCGACGACATGCTCGTCAAGTCGACCTCGTCGGACAAGCACGCCAAAGATCTTGGCGAGACATTCAACATCCTCCGCAAGTATAAAATGAAGCTGAATCCCGCCAAGTGCGCCTTCGGGGTCACTAGTGGAAAATTTCTTGGGTTCATGGTTACCCACCGAGGAATCGAAGCTAACCCGAAGAAGATCAGCGCCATCTTCAACATGGCCGTGCCAAATTGCAACGTCGAAATCATGCGACTCACGGGGAGAATGGCTGCTCTAAGTCGCTTCATGTCGAGGTCCGGAGAAAAGTACTTCCCATTCTTCAAATCCTTGAGAAAGATCCTAAGATTCGAATGGTCAGAAGAGTGTCAGATCACTTTCGAGCAATTGAAAATGCACCTGGAAACTCCCCCACTGCTCACCCGGCCGATTGAAGGAGACGAGCTATCACTGTATCTAGTGGTGTCCGATCAGGTTTCAAGCTCGGTGCTCGTCTGAGAAGTCGAAGGAGTCCAGAAGCCGGTCTACTATGTAAGCCACGTCTTTAAGGACGTAGAATCATGGTACCTGTCCATAGAAAAGATTGTCTTGGCGCTTATCGTGGCCTCAAGGAAGCTACGACACTACTTCTAGACACACACCATCCTCGTCCTCACCGAGCGTCCCCTATAGGCTATTCTCGCCTCACCCGAGTTTGGTCGTCTGGAGAAATGAAGGTGGGAGTTATCTCAATTCGACATTAAATACCACCCAAGACAAGCTATCAAAGCAAAAGTCCTAGGAGACTTCGTTGTCGAAAGTACTATACCCAAAAAGGAGGCAGTGTCGGCGCCGGTCCCCGGGTCTCAACCTTCGATCGAGGGGGGCCCGACTCCATCCCCGATTGGGTTCTTTACGTCGACGGATCCTCTACCGTGGATGGGAGCGGTGCCGGCCTTAACATTCGAGGCCCGAACGAGACAGAGATGGAGTACTCTGTAGGGTGTTTTTCGTCACCCCATTGAGATGGGAATGAGCGCGCGCTTGTCAGGCGCATTATAAATTCCCTATGCCTAGGATAGGCTGGGGTTTTATTGATTGCGGGGATCCGAATCTCTGGCAGCCGCGGACTAAGCTGCCATTAATTACCCATCGCTTTTGAAGCGAGAGAACCTCCGATTGACGGGTCAGACAGGTCATGCGAACTCAATATGCAGTATTGTTTTTTGAAGGGGTTTTGAATATATCAAGGGCCTCACAGAGTTTTTACGGGGGTCCCGCTACCCGGATAGCGGGCTGGGGGTCAAGAGGGCTAGCAGCCCCCTTACGGGGTGCGGGGCAGCGCCCCGTTAGAAATTTTTTCTAACGGGGGACAGTGTTGTAGAGTGTGTGTGTGTGTGTGTAAGGGAAAGGGCATCCAAAGGATGCGTGGGAGAAAGCGCCAGCGCCTCATGTGCGCGGCACGCTGGTGCTTGAGCGCCGGCGCCCAACGTGCCGCGCTTTGGGCGCCGGCGCTTTACGTGCCAGGCACGTGGGCGCTGGCACTTTGGGCGCTAGCGCCTCACGTGCCAGGCATGTGGGCGCTCGGGCGCTAGCGCCACATGTGCCAGGCATGTGGGCGCTCCGGCGCTCACGCTTTGGACGCTTGGACGCTAGCGCTTCACGTGCCAAGCACGTGGGCGCTCGGGCGCTGAGCGGCAAAAGGGGCTTGGTCCCTGCACTGGGAGTTGTACTCGCAGAAAGAAATACTTATTATTTTGTGTATGTGTGTGTGTGTGTGTGTGTGTGTGAGGAGTTAAA
The DNA here is from genome assembly GCA_030015575.1 of Agapanthus africanus. Lineage (NCBI taxonomy): Eukaryota > Viridiplantae > Streptophyta > Magnoliopsida > Asparagales > Amaryllidaceae > Agapanthus > Agapanthus africanus. The sequence goes on from CM057341.1 coordinate 131,254,745, forward strand.
CTCCTAAGATATTTTTGAAGCTGATGAAGGGGCTTCTCCCCTTGAGCCCTGGATCTTCCCCAAAGTGGGGTCTTTGGAGATGAGTCTCCTTCTTCTTCCTTTGTTGGCCGGCTCTTGGATAACATGAGAGGTGGGATTTTAAAAATATCTCATTTTAAAGATCTGATAGAAGATCTAAGCTCTCCTTTGTGGGTTTTGTAGTGAAAAACTATTTATTTTTGGAAAAGGAAGAGTAAAACTCTTGATTTAATTCAAAAGAAAAAAGAAGATTTTAGAACCTTGAGGAAGGAGAAAGAGCACAGATCTTGATTTTTTTTTGGAGAGAGAAAAAGTTGTTGAGATATTTTCATTATCTTTGCCTTTATAGGCTATACACTTTACATATAGCCCCTTGGGCTTTACAAAAATGGCATTTTGCCCATCTCATGCCTCATGTGCTATTTCTTTTTGCACATAAGCCATGGGCTTTACAAAAATTTGGGTTTATGCCCATTTTTCTTACATTTATTCAAAAAATAAAAAAAAATAAAAAAAGGAAATACACCAAAATTATTTATTACAAAATTTTTATTTTGGCATGGCGGAAGGCCGGACGCTTCGTGTTCGGGCTCGACCTGGGCATTGGCCCACTTGACCTGGGCTTGGGCTCACTTGGCTTGGGATTGACTTTGATTTTGACTTGGTCAACTGGGGTGTAAATTTCGACCCCAACATACTCTTTAAAGCTCGGGTTCAAAGCTTCAAACAACGCCGCGGAGTACGAGGCTTTGCTAGCTGGGCTACAAATCGCCTCCGGAGTGGGGCTGAAGACGATCCGAATTCACAGTGACTCCGTCCTGGTCGTAAACTAAGTGACCGGCCATTTCGAGGCCCAGGAGCCTCTGACGGTGAAATATTTAGCCGAGATAAAAAGACTACGAAAAGTCTTCGACGAGGTTCTAGTGGAGCAGATTCCTTGGCACCTAAACGCCCAGGCCGACGCTCTGAGCAAGCTAGCCTCCTCCTATACGCCTAACAATAAGAGAAATATCCTCTTCAAAGTCTTGACACGGCCCAGCGTGGAGAACAGGGAGGCAGCACTTCAAATATACACTACTCAGAAGGAAGGCCGGGATTAGAGGAAGCCCCTTGTAGAGTTCCTGAGGGAAAGTACTCTCCCAGAAGATCGAGAGGAAGCACGCCACCTTCGAGCCAAAGCTTGTCATTTCGTCTGGAGCAATGGAAACCTCTACAAGAAGTCGTACATGCAACCTTTGCTTCGGTGCGTCGACCCCCACGAAGCCGACTACGTCCTGCGGGAGATACACGAAAGGGTCGGTGGAGCCCATCAAGGGCCCCGCACCTTAGTCCAAAAAACGCTGCTCCAAGGATACTATTGGCCGACCATTCATCAAGACGCCCAGAAGCTCGTCAGAAAATGCAAGAGCTGTCAACTCCATGGTAGCATACCCCGCCTTCCGGCTACCGAGCTACGGCCCTGACCTCCCCATGGCCGTTTGCCCAGTGGGGAATGGACATAGTAGGCCAACTCCCAACTGGTACGGGCGGGCACAAATACATCCTCGTCGCAGTAGACTACTTTACGAAGTGGATCGAGGCCGTCCCCATCAGAAAACCGGACGCCACCACGACCATCAAATTCCTGCAAAACAATGTAATATCCCGATTCGGGATCCCGAGGTGTATTGTTACCGACCACGAGACGAATTTTGAAAACGACAAAGTCAAAGGATTCTGCAGCGAATACCATATACTGATGAAGTTTGCCGTGGTTGCGCATCCTCAATGCAACGGGCAGGCCGAGGTCGCTAACCGAGATGTCATTCGAGATCTTCGAACTCGTCTGGAAGGAAGGCAGGGCTGTTGGGTCGACAAACTGCCCCGGATCTTATGGGCCCTGCGCACATCGAAGAAGACCCCTACTGGAAAGACCCCCTTCAGCCTCTGCTACGGCACCGAGGCGATGGTCCTGACAGAGATTGGACTGCCTAGTTACAGAGTCGAGCATTTCGACGACGAAGCAAACACCTCGGCGCTCCGGACTAATTTGGATATCTTGCTAGAGAAGCGGAACCAGGCACAGATCAAAGCCGTCGCTTATCAACAACAAACTACCCACTACTATAATTCTCGAGTCAAGCATCGCACCTTCAAGACTGGAGATTTGGTCCTAAGGCAAAACGAATTCATAGACAAAGGCAAACTGCACAAGTTTTCCCTGAAATGGGAAGGCCCATTCTTCGTCTCCGAGGTATTGCCCGTCGGAGCCTATCGCTTACAAGACGCGGGGGGATGCAAGTTTCTGCGACCTTACAACGCCGAAAAGCTTAAACTGTACAAGTGAATTCAAAATTTGTATCAGTGTATATATGTTCCTTCTTTGTCGAAGCGATGTAAATTTTCTTTATTATTAAGTCTCCTGAATTAAAGAAATATCTTTCGATATGTTTCCCTCTTCCTCGGTTCCAAGACCTCCGGGTTCATTTTTGTGAAAATACGCAAAAGCACGAAGAGAACAAAAAGGAGACAAAAACACTCGCAAAAAAGGAACTTTATTCATCAAAGGTATTATGAGCTCTCCAGCCTTATAAAAAAAATTATTATTACAATAAAGGGGGCCGGGAATGGAGGAAGCATTGTTGATGATGCTCCGATGAAATCTCCGTCAGCCGAGCCCTAACTTCCTCGGCCACCTCTGAAGCGTCACCCACCGGACAAAAATCAACAATCAGCCTCTTCTGGAAACACTCCAGAAGAAGGCCCGTGGATCTATCCCGCCTGCTCTTCGAGATCAGGCCGAGGTGGTAAAGCGAGTGCAACTTTTCAATCGCCTCATCGCTCAGCTGCGGAGACAAGGCGTTGTGTAGACCCGGAGACCTCCTCCAGATCGCATAAATGAGCACCTGGAGGAGTGGAGATCGCCGGGGAAGAAGACGTCCAAAATGGGCATTCACGCGGTCTATCACCGCCTCGTACGTCTGTTCGGACCGGTCAAGATTGTAGAGGTACACATCGTCCCGGGAAATCATCTCGCTGATAAGCACATACGGATGCCCGGCCATTTTCAGAAATGCAGGGCTAAAAGAAACTAACACGCCTTCGCTATTTATAGTCCCAACGGAATCCTAAAAGGCCTAATTTGCGCGTGCATGGGCGCGAATCTTGGGATATTTTCATATTTTCCAATACAGGGCTACCGCGTGGCGACAATCCCGTATCTCTCGGTTAACCGAAGTTGAAACGACGCGGATCTTGAAGCGCCTCGTCTCGCCTGTGCGTTTCAGCAACGTGTCGCTCGCGACGGCCGCTCTTCCCGATTTTCTTCTCAGTAGATTGAGCGACATCTTGTAAAAGAAAGAATAAGTTTATGAAAGCCCTCTCCAAGATGCCACCCAGCAACTTCCCTGCTCGGTCAATCCCTGGCGGGTAGCTCCTACCCATTCACGCCAAGGACCGAAAGCCCTCGCCAAGAGGTCACCGAGCAGTTTCCCTGCTCGGTCTGTCCCTAGCTGGTAGCCTTCTACCCACCGACGCCAAGGATCGAAGCCCTCATCAAGAGGCCACCGAGTAGCTTCCCTGCTCGGTCAATCCCTGGCGGGTAGCTCCTACCCATCCACGCCAAGGATCGAAGCCCTCACCAAGAGGCCACCGAGCAGCTTCCCTGCTCGGTCAATCCTTGGCGGGTATCTCCTATCCATCAACGCCAAGGATTGAAAGCCCTCACCAAGAGGCCACCTAGCAGCTTCCTTTCTCGGTCAATCCCTGACGGGTAGCTCCTACCCATCCACGCCAAGGATCGAAAGCCCTCACCAAGAGGCCATCGAGCAGCTTCCCTGCCCGGTCCATCCCTGACGGTAGCTCCTACCCATCTACGCTAAGGATCGCAAGCTCTCACCAAGAGGCCACCGAGCAGCTTCTCTGCTCGGTCAACCCTTAGCGGGTAACTTCTTACCTATCCGCGCTGAGGATCAAAAGCCCTCACCAAGAGGCCATCGAGCAACTTCAGTACTCGACAAACGCCGACCAACTCTAACTTGGCTATTGTTTAACTTACGCTAAGTGAAGTGGTCACCGGTCTGACTCAAAGGAGTGGGCGAACCTCGGCCTACCTACAATGAAGAATCTCCCAATGTATTCTAAGCAAACGATTGCTACCTCGACTCCGGGGGCAGGAGGGACCGACCTTCCTGCACTTAGCGATTAACTGGTTTACACTCGACGGACGATCGAAATCTAAAAGACCGGTCATCGACCTACGGCTTGACTCTTGGGACGAGGAAAACACTAAAAAGCTCACATTAACGAGCATAAGAAAACACTGCTACGAAGAAAAATAAAAAAACATCTTTATTCACGATCTGAAAGTCTTTACAAGGTACTATGGGCTCCTCAGCCTTACAAAAATTGCCCAAAGGCTTACAAAATTCAAAAAAAAAAGAAAAGAGAAAAAAGAAGAAGGCAGGAAGGCTCAGGCCTTGGGACCGGGGAGGATTTCGACCTGCTCTGCGCTGGCATCGGGAGTCAGGGTGACAGTTTTAGGTTCGGGGCTCCCACCAGGAGCTTCAGCGCTGGGAGCCGGGGTGACTGTCTTTGGGTCGACGCTCCCACCAGCGACCTCTCCCCCGGCGGCACTCCCGGCGGCCTCCCCCTGCGGCTCATCCTTGGAGAGGGGGTACTCAAGCCGAAGCTCGCCATCGGCAAACCCCGGCATCAACGCCTTGACAGCGTCGAGGGCCTGATGCCAAACAATGGTCGAGGCGTCGGCAAGGTCGGCGTAGAACTGTTCGGACATCTTGTACTTTTCCACCAACCTTACAGCCCGGAGGTCGGCGATCTTCACCGCTTCCTTCGTCGCCTCGGTTTCCCTCTTGCAGGCATTAAGCGACTACTTCATCATGGCGTTTAGCACCTTAGCCTCCTCCAATTTAGCCTGGATGGTCTTATTGGATTCCTTCAGAAAGCGAATGAACTCCTTGCATTTGGAGTTCGTCACCTCCTCGGAGGCCACCCGGGTTTCGAGGGCGGCGATCCTCTCCTTCGCCTGCTGCAGATCCTCTTCTCGCGAGGAAGACTCGCCCGCCTTCTGCATCGCTGGGGCAATCTCCTCGTGCTCTATAGGTGATGAGGGCGCAGTGCTGGAGGACCTGATGAAAGTAAAAGAAGGGGTTAAAAAAAAGCATCCGATCCGAGGAAAATATGCTTGAAGAAAACCTCATCGGAAAGCAGATACTGACCTGTACAGCCTCCTGAGCAATGGCGGCAAGTTGGGCCTTGAGGGTCTCCCGGGGAATTTTGCCCCTGGACGATCGTTCCATCTCCGAAGGCAAGCTATCGGCAACAGAAAGCCCCGAGGGCACCTCGAAACAGACATCCCCCTCCTGCACGAAGATCGGGGAGGACGAAGCTCGAGATACCGTCCTCTTGTACCTCTTGAGGGGGACCTCGAGGGGGGGTCGGCCTCATCCTCCACCTCCCTTGCTCGGGGCTACGGTTCCTGAGCATGCTTATGGTTCTCCTCGCGGCTGGTTTTTGAAGCTCGGGGCATGGTGGAAGGCCTAGCCGGTGCGGCTGCCTTCGGGACCGGGCTCGAACCGGGGCGGGACAAGCTAACGCCCCCGGTCAGCCCGGAATTTAGATCGGTCCATTTGCTCTGCAAAGCGGAAAATACACAAAGGGAGTTAGTAACACGGGAAATAGCAAAAGAAAAATATTCAAGTCTAGATAGATCTTCCAAGCTCCTAACTTACCCACGAATCGAGCGGGGCTGAGCCCGGCCCAGCTAAGGGCCTGCTCGGACAGCAAAACGTCGGCCCGTTGGATCGGCTCCCACATGGACACCGCCCTCGCCTCAGGAGAGGACGACCGCTTCACCCACGGGCAGTCGGCCCTGTGCCACTGTACAGGCACAGGCCAATCCTCGCCCTCGGGTGGCCCGATGAATACGAACTTCTCCTTCCATTCGTGAATGGAAGAAGGAACTACTACTACCCCCAACCCGACTGCCCTTCCCTTGCGTTTTTAAAGGAAATGTACATCCAGCTCGGCTCGTCCTTATGGATGCTGAGATGATTTTTATAACAAAGAAAGGAAAGGAGAAGCATCAAGCTGAAGGGGATTTCTTCAAGTCTCAACCGGACCAGAAACCCAAGGAGAATTCTCCATGAGTTCGGCATTAGTTGGCCTGAGGCAAGTTGGAAGAAACGTAGCGCCCCGCATACTTCAGGGGGAAAAGGGCGGACGCATTCCAGCCCACAATGCGTCCAAGTACAAGACAATCTCCTTGCCCTGCATCTGATCCGCCCTCTCGTCCTCTCTAACCAAACGAAGCGAATAGCTAGGGGGAATGTGGAATCGAGCCCGGATCGTAGTGAGCTCGTCTGCATTACTTAGGAGGGAGGGCGCATCGCGGGCGTTCCCGATGCGCGCTTTGGGAACCCTTCACGTAGCCTGACCACGAGCGGCGCGGGTAGCCCTAACTCTACGAGGGGAATCCGACTCGGATGGGGCAGAGGAGGAAGTAGAAGAAGACTCCCTAAACTCTACCCTAACTATCTCAACAGACTCATCAGAGGAAGACATCTAACCTGATTCAAAAAGAAGGAGTCCTCCGAGGAAAGGGCGCGAGAGATCCGATCTAAAGAATAGAGCGCTGAGCTATCTCTCACAGCAATAGGGAAGCGATGGCGAAAGTGTGGACCCTGGGGGGATCCCACCTCTATTTATAGTACTTTAGCAACGCATCCAACGGCTCAGATCATTTCCCGCCAAAACGACGCTTCACGCTCGCTAGCCGTCGATGCTCCATACGTCGCTCAACCATTGGAAATGTCCCTTCGGGCTCAGAAGACAGCGACGACCCATCACGTCCGCCAATCGGCGTCGGACACGTGGCCTGCGCCTCAACGAACGTACGATCAAATCGGCGCTCCTTCTTTAATGCACGATCTCCTTTCTGATTTGCTGACGTCATCAATGGATACGCCTAACCGCCTCGGGAATTCACACTGACAAGGTCCTTAACTACGAGCTGAGCCAGGGGGATCGATCAGACCACTCTCGACCCGACCCATAAATAGGTCGGGACGAGAGTGGGGGGGGGGTAATGATGATGCTCATAAGTGGGAACTCCCCAGACCATGACACATGGAAGATGACGTGTCCCGAGATACACGGAAATAGGGCAAGAACCACACATTGGAGGCGTCCCCCGGGCTATCGTCTCGCTGCCTGGACCCGACCTCCGAGGATTCCCTGAACATTCCTGTGCTCTCCATGTAAATGACCATTGGCTTGCCTCCGAGCCGTCCTACACGCCAAGCTTCTCGGCCCTTCACCTTCGAGCTATCACAGAACCGAACTAGCTCGACCTCCCGCCCTCTTTTAGGCCTCTTGCTGAGCTAGGCCTCCTCGGTTCTATCGAGCGACCTAGAACGCAAATCATAGGTGCCTCCGCCACGGCTCTGTGAATCTCGCCAGACGTGAGATATCCACCACCCCACGATCCTGCGTTCCACATCGTCGCATCCCCCCATTAACGAGCGTATCTCGTCATTAATGGAGGATCCTGCCATTCACACAGGCATAACGCCAGGGACGTAACGGCCGGCGAGGATCTCGCGCCAGCTATCCCATAGCGACCGCTATATAAACCCCTCTCTCAGACGAATCAGGTAACGCGACTTTATTTCAATAGGCCGCTACTCTGCTCAAATACCTCGGCTAACTTGATCGTCGGAGGGTCCACGGTGGTACAACTACCCCGGAACTTCTTTGCAGGTAGCTCGACTTCATTCCAAATCAAGCCAACTGAGATCCACACGCTCAGAGAGACAACCCTCAATATCAATCTCAGCCGTTCACTGACGCTCGCGACAGATCGACGGAGGACAACATCTGAAGGAGATCCTGACCTCCATCACTATCCATGGAGGTTTTGGTTTTGGACAAAAGAATGAAGCAGGTAGCTCGATTCTAAATTTTTCCTTGTCTTATGACTTGATCTTAGCAAACACTTGGTTTAGGAAAAGAGAGTCCCACCTTATCACCTTTAGGAGCGGATCAAGTGCAAATCAAATAGGTTTTTTTCTGACGAGAAGGATAGATAGATGTGGTTGTATCAACTGTAAGGTAGTGTTAGGTGAGAGTGTAACCACTCAACATAGATTTTTAGTTCTAAATTTTCGATTTAGAAGAGAACTTAGGAAGATTAGACATAAGGTGTAGCCTAGAATTAAGTGGTGGCGACTGAAGAAAGGTAACCAAAAGGCTTTTATAGATCGTATAGTTCAAGAGGCAGATTGTTAGTCTGAAAATGATTCAGACAGAATATGGAAAAAGATGGCTAATTGTATCAAGAGGGTATTTAGAGATCTACTTGGTGAGTCGAGAGGTAGTGCTCCACCATCTAAAGACACATCATGGTGGAACGAAGAAATAAAAGCTGCTATTAAAATCAAGAGGGATTCTTATAAAGATTTGAAGAAAAGAAGAGATGTGGAGAGATTTGAGAAATATAAAATGGCTAAAAAAGAAATTAAGAAAGCTGTTCGGAAATCTAAAACTAAGATCTATAAGGAGGTGTATGAGAAGTTGGACACTAAGGAGACTGCAAATGATATATACTGGATTGCTCGGATGCGGGAAAAGGAAGATCAGAGATTTATGTGCGGTGAAGTGTGTCAAAAATAAAGATTAGAAGGTTTTAGTTCGAGATGAGAATATCAAGCAAATGTGGAGAGATTATTTTGACAAATTGTTCAATGAGAGCTTTACTAAGAATTTGGATGGACCTGTCATTCAATCTCAAGATATAAACTACGATTTCATGCGTAAATAAGAATACCTAAGATTAAAGAGGTTTTGAAGAGAATGAGATCAAGAAAAACGGTTGGTCCAGACAAGATTCCTATCGAGCTTTGGAGATACTTAGAAGAAATAGGTGTTAAATGGCTAACAGATCTGTTTAATAAGATTTGGCAAACCAAAAAGATACCAAATGAATGGAGAAAAAGTACCCTTATACCTATCTATAAGAACTAGGGTGATATTCAAAATTGCTTAAACTACCGTAGAATAAAATTTATGAATCACACCATAAAGTTTTGGGAGAGAGTGATTGAACACAGGCTAAAAAATGATGTTAGGATAACAGAGAACCGGTTTGGGTTCATACCTGGACGATCGACGACAAAGGCTATTCATTTGCTTCATCAACTTGTCGAGCGTTTTCGAGAGAGGAGAAGAGATTTGTATATGATATTTTATTGATTTAGAGAAATCGTACGACAAGATACCTAGAGAGGTGTTATGGGAGACAATGATGAAGAAGGGGGTCCCTGTCAAGTACATTGACATAATCAAGGGCATGCATGATGGAGTAGTGGCAAATGTCAGAACTTACGGCGGCATAACGAGTGATTTTCCGATTACAATTGGTTTATATCAAGGATCTGTATTAAATCCATTCCTATTTACAATCGTGATGGATAGGCTTACTAGAACTATCCAAAATGAGGTATCTTGGTGTATACTATTTGCTGGTGATATTGTTCTAGTAAATGAAATCAAAACAGAGGTTAATACCAAATTGGAGTTATGGAGGCAAACGTTGGAATCTCGGGGTTTAGATTGAGCAGGTCCAAGATAGCGTATATGCACTGCAAATTTAGCAAACAGAGAAGTCGAGACCATAATGGTATAACACTGGAAGGGAAAGAGATATCACCGAGCGATCAGTTTAGATATCTAGGTTTCATCATCCAAAAGGATGGGGAGATCGATAGCGATATTAATCAAAAGATCCAAACTGGTTGGTTGAAATGGAGGAATGCAACAGGAATTTTGTGCGATCGTAACTTTCCGTTAAAATTGAAAGGGAAGTTTTATCAGAGTGCTATTCGACCTGCTTTATTATATGGTACAGAATGCCGGGCTCCTGAGAAGCATCATACACAGATGATGCATGTAGCGGAGATGCACATGCTTCGTTAGATGTGTGGTAACACTAGAAAAGATAAAGTGCGAAATGAGAATATTCGTGCAAAAGTTGGTGTAGCACCTGTGGAGGAGAAGATGCAGGAAAACCGGCTAAGATGGTTTGATCATGTGCAACGCAGACTTCTGAAAGTACCGGTTCGACGAATGGATACTCTCGATATAGACAATGTCAAAAGGGCGAAAGGGAGATCGAAGAAAATATGGATGCAGGTGATACGAAAAGATATGGTTGCCAAAGGTCTCGATGAAAGTATATTGTTGGATAGGAGTGAGTGGAGGCAGAGGATTCATGTGCTGGACTGGGCATGATTCTCATGTTGGTTCATGTAGCCTACCCCATATACTAGGGATAAAAGGCTCAGTTGTTGTTGTTGTTGTTGTTGTATATACTAAGATTATATTGAGATCTTAACCACACGTAAACCAGCGAGCTAGTTGCCTTGTTAAAATGAGGTTAATGTTGAAATCACAACCAATGTTGGCTGTGATATACTGTGGGTGAACTACACAGCCAACTTTGGTTGGGAACTTCACAACCATATTTTTGCCTAAAATCAAATACAAAAACAAATACAAACAAATTTTAGTTTGGCTTTGCCCTAATTCACAATCACAAAAAGAAGAAGAAGAAGAAGAACAGTCAGGTACTTGTCTCTGTTTAAATAGAGCCAAACAGCTCAAAAGCTATGAAAAGAACAAAGGAATAAAAATAGGTTGTGGCTGAAATTTGCTTTTGGCTTCACGTAGATCAACTAACATATGGATGGCACTAAAGGTTTGGTTTTTATTCCATTTCTCTTGGGTCCCAATCATACACAACCATCTAATAAACTGAATTTCCATCTATATATCCCTTTTTCCATCTAAATATTAATAAGATGGAAATTTTTATATGAAGCATATTTCAAAATTATATAGGATATTTATTCATTTTTGGTTCTTTATACTTTCATTCGACGGTTAGCCTGTATATATCGAGATGCATGAGAAGCAATAGCTCATCAAAAAATGGACAGATGGTGTCCATTAGAGAGTCCTTTTTTGATATTATTTTGATATATAATTCTCAGGTGAGAATAATTCAATAAAAGACTCTGTTTAAAACCTCCGGTCGAGAGAATCATAAACGGATATATAGTAAAATTGAGAAGAAAACCTTCACCAGTACAGTTTCTAGAAAGCTGTTTGGAGGGAGCTTTTGAGACGTGTTATTTCTATCTTTTCCCTCTCTCATCTCTGTTCGAATGCATTGCACTCGTATATAGAATGGTATATAGAATGTAATTTCTCAAAATTTAGATAGGTCCATTAAATATTGCTAAACTTGTGAGGACATCCATTATTTAGTTTAATTAGGAAGGATTAATTTATAAAAACAAAAGGATCTACATCTGGACTTGGCCAAACATCAAACAACCATCACCAACCAACTTAATTCATGCATCTCATCAGTGCAAAAAAAATTCATGCATCTCATAATCCAATTTTCTAACCTAAAGGTTGAAAGTTGTTGAGGTACTTTCCTCACATAATAGAGAGTAGAGCTCTAGATTATAAGATACTTAAATATAATTGTATTAGATATTATGGACATTTACGCTATTTTTTAGGGATCGAAATTGCTTACTCATGCTGTGACTATCTTCTTTTACAATAGAAGTACATTTGTGATCTTCTTGTACGAGCCACGGTTAACGATTCTACTATTACCGACAGTACTTCTACAGCTACGCCGATAGAGCTTCATCTGAAGTTTCGCCAAGCACGTATCCAACTTTTGCATTTATTGTCCAAACTCTTGGTATATGATACACCGAGAGTTTGAGTGGGGTTATTAAGATATGCATATCTTTTATATCATTTTGTATTTGTCTTTTTGTATTATGGTTTACGTGTATTATACGTATATTACGTATTAGGTTTCATCTTGTGGGTTATACATAGAGATACATATTGTATATTGTATTTTGATCAATCGTTAATAATATTTTTCTTCTCTCAAATTCAATCATTTCTAACATGGTATCAGAGCTTATCCTACCATTGATTGCTGCCTTCATCGATAATTGATCCTCTCCACCATCTTGTCTCACAGTCTTCTCGTCCCCTCGATCTCCACATCTTACCATCGTCAAATCCCTCTCCCACAGTCGATCTATATCTCATTCTCTTATTCGAACCTAAATTTCTTTTTCTTACTCTTCGTTTCTTTTTTATTTACTACAATTTGATACTTCATATCAAATTGATGATCGTTATCTGAAATCGCAAAATCAGAATCTGATGAATCCGAATCCTCCTTTATTCTTCTTCTCCTCACTGCCTTCGATTTTCCCGTCTTATTTACCTTCTTTCTATCTTTTCCATGATTACTAATAATAACAAAATCCTCCTCAATAAAATTATCATTATACACATCCAAAGATCTATTCATCCTCATCTTCCTCTTCTTTTTTCGCTTATCCACAACAACATGATGCTTCAGATCCGTCATCACTGTTCTCGTCTTCCGAAACCTTCATTGACGATTTCTAGATCCTCTCAATAATATCAAGACGTCTCCCCATAGTCGAAGTCACCTTTTCTTAATTTTTAATTTTTTTTAAAAAAAAAAAATTGATGCCATCTTCACCGATATCATCGTCTTCTATATCTTTCGCTGCTTCTACATCTATTTGGGCAATGCCATCTACTCCTTCTTCTTCTTATACTACTTCCATTTCTATATGTGTGATGCCATCTTCTGGATTTTCTTCTTCTTTTTTCTCCGGTTCTTCTATTTCTATATTGATGGCGTCATCTCTTATTTCTTATCCTTCATCTGTCTCTACCTCTTTATAATTACGATCAACTGCTCTTTTTGGCGATTCTTCCTTTTCTTTTACTTCTTTATAAACGTGCCATCTTTTTTTTCTTCGTCTTTCACTTCTGTCACTACAACGTAGGTAATTGCTTCATTTTGTTCTTCTAGAAATTTTGTTGGTGATATCATGTGCTCCTTTGTTCTTCAATTTCCTTTATTGATTTTATTTTTATCCTTCTTCTTTCTGGTCTTTTTCCCTTGATCTCTTGATCTTGATATAAATTCTACTTAATTATTTATTTTATTTTCTTGATATGATCCCTTCTTGATCTTTTGATCATTTTTATTACTTTGTGGAATTTCTTCTTGATCTTTTGATCATTTTTATTCTTTTGTGGAGCTTTTTCTTGATCTTTTGATCATTTTTGTTGACCTACGTGTCAAATTCCTTTTAGTTTTGATTATTTTACAAAACCATACTTTAAATATACCATATGTTACTAATCATGTCAGGAAACATCAATATGCTATACAACTGAAGTTATTCAAGTACAAGGACAATCAACACAGCAACGAACATCGCAAAAAGTAATATCAATGAAATCGAACGACTCGGAAACTACAATGTCAATTCAAAGAAGATAACAGAGAAATCAATCAATGGAGATATTCAAGAATTTTTCCATTTTCTTTTGAGTATAGAGTCGTGTCGATCTCAAACGGTTAGAATCTATTTTTCCAAATCTATATTTACTTTCTAAACTCGTATTTATTAAAACCAAAAATTTCATTTCAAAAATTCCTAAAACCTAAATCTCTGTGTCTGAATTTATTAGATATAGGACGTCCTATGAGACATCCATTGCTGTTGAATTTTTCAAATTTTCTGTTTTGCGTATAATTCAAATTTCAATGGTTATAAACTGCTAAAAATGGCCCTCATAATCAGGGTAGTTATTTTAATTTCTCCAATTGCCCTAAAATAATTTTCTATTAATAAACCATTTAGTAAAGAGTTTTTACTCACCTTTCTCACTCATTTCTCATTTTCTTTACCCTCGAGTTTTTTCCGTGCAAACCTTACCTCTCTTTGCTCTCAAGTTTTTACTACACATTTTGAGAGAGGAGATTTTTCTCGTTCCTTTAGACTTTTCTAATATTTAAAAAAAGAAAGATCTCAAAAGTTTCAAAGAAGTAATTGTTTTCAAATTTGTTTTTTTAATCTTGAAAACTTTTTCGAATTGATTTAAATTTTTTTAATCTCCAAAATAAAATATATCACCTCCTTGAATCGAAAATTTGATTTATCCATTTAAGATTGTCAGGATTGTTGAAGCTGGTATGTAAAGATTGTAAAATCTTACTTTGTACGATATAGCGAAAAAAGATCTAATATTTTCACATTATAAAGATTTGGACTTGAGCCTCGAAAAGGTTTAGACGTGCGCAGCCTGAAGGTGTAAAGATTTGGATCTGAGCCCGCAAATGATCTAGGTTTCTCCACCTGTAAGGAGTCACAGGATAATGAAATTGAATTCTGAGCAGGAGTTCTCAGGCGGGATTAGTCACTGGGTTGGTGAATCTCGATAACAATCTCTTGTATACATTTTATTTTTTGTGCTTCTGTGATTGTGATACCTTAGTACTTTTTCTATTTTAAATTCAGCTGCATAATTTCTGTATTTTGCAAAGATTACTCTCTGTTTGCCATACAGCCTTATTCAACTCTCTCTAAGGTTGTTTTTAATTTTTATTTCTTCGCGGAACTTCTTCTTAATCTTGGCTCAATACCATATCAAGTGCAAGCAACTATTTTTTTATGACGTCTTCTAGAAACATGATTTTCTTCCTTTAAGCAATTCAAGCGAAAGAGATTGCAGTTTATTCGGTTCATCTTATAATTCATGAAATAGACTAAAGGGAATTTTACAAGTTGCATTTTTTTTTAAGTTGTTATCCAAACTTTCAGTTTATGATCCACCGTGAGTTTGAGGGGCTGTTAAGATATGCATATTTTTATCATATCTTTTATATTATTTTGTATTTATTTTTATTGAGGTTCACGTATATTACGTATTAGGGCTTCATTTTGTGGGTTATATATAGAGAGGCATATTATATATTGTATTTTGATCAATTATTAATAATATTTTTTCTCTTTTAAATTCAATGATTTCTAACCTCCTATCGGTGACCTATGATAAAGTACAAAACCCCTCACATTATCTTTTGTTTGATTTTAATTTCGGTGAGTTTAAAGTTCCCTTATGGAGTAGCTTTAAGCTGAAAATGTTGATAATTTCTAAAAACAGACAAACACTTAATATAAAAACCAAGAAATTGATTTCAAAGCAAGAAAATGATTTCAATGCGTACCTTAGCATTGAAGTGGAATCGATCAATACCGTTCCACTTATCGAGATCATAAGCGGTATAATGCTTGCAGCATGCTGCCACCTTCAGTTTCAGATATCCAGTTTTTCCACCATACGTCTGTTGCAACCCCCTGACATAAGCAGCCGCGTATTTCCCAGCCACAACCGGGTCCTCTCCTGGAGTCTCTTGACCTCGGCCCCACCGTGGGTCCCGGAATATGTTCACATTAGGGCTCCAATACGTCAGGCCAGCTTGGCCGCCATTGTACATTGCACGGGCCTCGTCGGAAACAACCTGCGCACATTAGCATGTTATCACTGGGTATGCCAAAATGAGCCGGCGGTGATGTGGGGCCCACCAGCCGCCCCACTCTATGGCGTTGGATTTTGTCGGTTCACGTGTAGGCTTTTTATTGTCAGGCAGCAACTTGGAGGATGGTATTTAAAAGCGGAATAGAATTTAATAGTTGATTATTTTCGCATTTTAAATCATAGGTTCACTCCTAATTTTAGAATAAAGTTATCTTAATGAAAGTCGAGACATATTAGGAGGTTCTAAGTTTTAGTCATGTATATGGAAATGTATGATATATAAAGTGATTAAAGACAAATCAATGGTTGTATGGATTTTTCATATTTATGTTTTTAAGTTGTAACTGTATAAAAAGTGGGGTGTGACTTTTAATGAGTAAATGTAACATATTTATGCTTTGGCCCAACATATATGCTAACTAAAGATGCGCAAAAGAATTATTGTAAGTTACAGAAAACATTTTAAAAATTTGCTAGGGTTAGATTTTATTTTGATTCCCTCAGAACTATTTAATTTTCTGTTTTTCTGCTCAATTGTATTAGGTAATATTGGTTGATTCAGCAATCGCTACTTCTAGTAAGAAAACTAGCAGAGAAAAGAGCGAGTGCCCAAAGAAAAGGCCATAGAATCGCTTTTGCTTCAAACTCACACAAAGTTTCTTCATCAAAAAGGCAATTAAATAAATATCCTACTTGGTATGTAGCTCATGAGGCATAAACTCTCTCCAAAATGAGAGTTCCGCAGTACGATTCCCTAATGGCTCACATCAAAAGATGAAAAAGTAAATAAATATATATAGAGTTCGAATAGAATCCTATCGGAAGTATTTTGAAACAAATCCTTCTAAATTTTTTACTATTGAATTAAATTTAGGATTTGTGTATTCAATTATGTAATGTTTGGTGATAAATGAAAGATTTTACTCATAATTATTAGCACACATCCCAAAATTAATTTAATGGTGAAAACGGAAAACATTTGTTTCCAAATCCTTCCGTTAGAATTCTGGTCGGACTCAACATGTATAAGACCAAACTATTTATGTGTTTAGAATCAAGATAAAAAAACCAAGTGGAATGCAAATAAGAGAAGAGGCAGCGTCAAAAGAAAAGGACATAGCACTATCATAAAAAAAGGGACATTAGCACATTATTGGATATTTTTTGCCAAACATCTACTGGTTGTCAATGACACAATAAATCTGGCACAGAATTTAGTCCCCTTATCCAATCCCAACTGCAGCAGCAACTTGCCACCAACTGAACTTACCAAAATGCCCCTATAGGTTAGCATGTCTTGGCCACATGTGACATCACAATCTTATGCCCGTGAACTTGGTTAGAATCTCCAAAATACCACGTGACCTTTGTCAC
This sequence comes from Agapanthus africanus, assembly GCA_030015575.1. Taxonomy (NCBI): domain Eukaryota; kingdom Viridiplantae; phylum Streptophyta; class Magnoliopsida; order Asparagales; family Amaryllidaceae; genus Agapanthus; species Agapanthus africanus. Next base: position 131,271,605 of record CM057341.1, read on the forward strand.
GATGTACACAGGCTCAGAATTATTTAGGACCACAGCCTGATTGATACCCTCACCCTACTTTTTAAAATAAAATAATCACCTTTTTATATGCAAGTTTTGATCATCGTCATAAATTAGTAATAAAGTCATGAAAAACTCATAAGGAATGGATTTAATTGGTGCTAATGAATAGTATAACTATCGTTTTGAGCTTTTTGTACGATGGTTATTCCATAATTAATACTGTAGTGATGTCCGCCTATATTTTGTGCATTATGTATGGCACATTATGCTTTCCCTCGGAGAAACGGAAAATGTTTTTTCCTACGCAATAATTATATATTCATACATGCATGTACCCATCCAGTTATTAATCTTATAATCATAGTCTCCCAATTAGGTGTTCCGCTATATTCTTCTTTCAAACCTAACCATTAAGAATTACATGATATAATGGCCTAAAACACTACTAATAATATGCATAGTATGGACAAATAAACTATGAGATCAATTAGCCAACCTACTTACTTGTATGCACATGAGGAGCATGGTCTTCCATCCCAATCACTAGTTGTGTGTTTTCTCAAGTCCTAGCATGCCATATTTTGGATATATAATGCATACTTAATTAGAAGCAGACCCATCATCCCTTCATGTATATTTGATGCTATGTCCTACCTTATGTTCCATCTTCTTAGATCATATATCTAATATTTTAATGCAAAAAGTGAAGGGTCTTCAAATTTAATTTTAAATCGCCCAATTTGATTGTCAAGAAAAATTCACATAATTTTGGGAAAGAACATAATTAAATTCTCAGGCAATAAAATTTCAGAAAAACAATATTTTGAACGAGCGAGTCTAACTTTAAGAATCTCTAACGAGAGTCTGTAAAATTCTTTTTACTATCTTAACTAAAAATCAGTACAATATATAAATCATCTGAAATAATTGTTCGCCTTGTCAACATATGTATATGGACATTGCAGGTGCAGAACGCTAGGGAGTATAAAATGCACACAACGTTAAAGACTTGTACCGATACAACGGATATATGCTTTGCTCAGAGCAAGTCATGCATACTCAGAAGCTGACATACGCTTGAGTTTAGCCCTACACCATCTTCAAACAAAAAAATTGCAGGCATACTTGCACACTGAAACACATGTACAAGCGGCATCACTCATGGGTTAGGGTGAGGGTGAGGATATCAAAAACATACAAGTGGGCCACACCGACCAAGCATTTGCCAAAATACTCGGAGGGGTCCACACACGTCCCCGTCCCTCACAACCAACTAACTAAACAGTCACCGGAGTCCCGTCACCGCCGGAAACCTTAAAAGTTCAAAATATAAGGACAAAACATAATTACCAACTTACCCTTCCAATAAGTTCCCAGAGCGTAGCATTGAATGAAGCGGCCGTAGTGATGACCTGAGGAAAGCTGACCGCACCCGGAAACGCACCCCCGAATTTGACCCCAGGCCCTGTGTTGGAGACCCCGTGCAGCGCCTCCGACCACCACTCGTATCCGTTGATCCCCAGCCTCGGGACCGGGGCGGCATTGTTCACCAGCAACCTTATCTTCTCGCCTACGGACAGGCGGCCGATGAGGTCCCAGACACGGACTTTTATCGGCAGGCGGGTCCTGCAGAACGGGAGGGTGGATGTTGGACCGACGCAGGAGAATGCGGGACGGGCGTCGGCATGGGTGAGGAAGTGGGTGTGGGAAATGGTGGTGAGGACTAGGATGAGGAGGAGGGGAGGGGGTGGCATTTTTCGGCTTTTGGGGATGGGGGGTCGGGGTGCGGATGGGCGTGGGTGTGGTTTTTTGGGGCGTGCGGGTATTTATAGGGAAATGGTGGGCTGAGATTTGAGTTGGGGATTTGGTTGTCACGTAGGAAATTGATTTTATTTTTTATTTTTATTTTTTTTGATAGTGGAGGAGTGGGAGAAGCAACGAGGGAGGGGGAGAGATTTCATATCAGGGGTGTCAATGCTTCTTGTTTTGGAGATGTTTCTTTCTTCTTCATCTTTTTTTTTTAATTAAAAAAATTGCATTGGTTTTTATAGGGTTATTTTTGCTTTCTTGAGGAACTATCAAATTATTTGTGTTAAATGTTTGTTGCCATGGTTTGGTTGATCTGGTGAATGCCTGTGATGTTGTTATTGGGTTCATTACTTGATTAACACATTTTAGTTTAGAGCATGGTTTGATTTCTATATTTTGGGTTCATTAGCAGTTTTATGATCTGCACCATGGTGGAGAAATCATTATTTTAAAGACAGCGAGAGCCTCCAATGATGTATCATGCATATGTATATAATTGTTATTTCATTTTTATTCTTTTATAAATACCCCTAACACATTGTGGATATGACCTAAGTGCTTTTTCCATGAAGTTCGGTTATGAACAAAGTTTGATGAAAATTTTGATAATTTTCTTTTCTTGATGCGAGAAAATTAACTATGAGAGAATCAAACTTGCTATGAACTTAAATGAATATTTTAACCTCCAGTTTTTTAGATCAGAGTATCACTACTACAGAGCATGAATTTGGTCACGGTTTTAACCGTGACCGTAGATATCTTTGGTCACGGTTAAAACCGTGATACAACTGTCTTCTAAAACCCCGTCACGAGAATCCTAATCACGCCCTTAACCGTGACCATAAGGTTTTTTAGTCACGGTTAAGACCGTGACCATATACGTGACATTACAAAAAACGATTCAAACAACTTAATAAAATCTATATAGGATCCACGTATATGGTCATAGTTATAACCGTAACTAATTTATGGTCACGGTTTAAACTGTGACCATAGACGATATATGGTCACGGTTTAAACCGTAACCAAAACGTTAAAACGTAATGTAGGATACCTTCTATAGCAGGTAACCGTGACTATATAGTCCCTATGGTCACGGTTTAAACCGTGACCATAAGGGGAAACTATAGTGAAGGTTACCTGTTACTAGCGGATAACCAGTACTATATCTTATGATCACGGTTTAAACCGTGACCATATAATATTTGGTCATGGTTAAAACCGTGATCAAATATATTATCAATTTTTAAAAAAAATTGAAATCTGCGTGCCCCACATGCGCTACTTCCAATTACAACAGGCGAAAGATAATAATTATATGATCAAATCTCAAACAATTTTAATAATCAAGAAGTAATATAATTAGAATCAAACGCAATTATAAACAAAATATATACACCAAATAGTATAATCAATAAACCAATAAAACAAATGTTTGTATAAAAAAATAATAATGTATGGTCGTTGGGACGATCCAGCTCCATCGTCCCGTAACCTGAACATAGTCCCAAACTCATTTCGTATGTCTTGCTTGATGGCCTCCGCGTTAGATTGCCTCAGATTCTCGATCTGCGCCTGAAGCGTATCCATCCGCACATTCTGCTGCTCCACCCGATCTTGGAGCCGATGAATCTATTCTTGCAACGTAGCGGCCGCATCTGTTTGCGTCTGGGCCACAGCGTACTCTTAGACGGACGGACGCCTGACAAAATGTTGGTGGGCCCCGTGACCAACCCGTGCTCATAGCCACCGTGATGTCCGTCGGATATTGAATCCAGAACAAGGACAATGGCGGTAATCGAGTCGTCGGGGCCAAGTCCTAAGGCGTCCGTCCTCTCCTAGAACTGGATCCGTGAAAAAAAATATAGATATATTTATATATAAATATGTTAACTTAAATACAGTATCGACTTGATTATATGTAACTTACTATGTACTCGCTCGTGCCCCTGTGTAACGCGGACCATCCCCTAGCAGCAGTGTAGTTGGCGGGTATAAAGTGTTTTTCGTCACCATATTGAGATAGGAATACATGCGCTTGTCAGGCGTATTACAGATCCCCCCTGCTTAGGTTAGGCCGGGGTTTATTTTTTGTGGGGATTCGAATTTCCGGCAGTCACGGACTAAGCTGCCATTAATTACCCCTCACTTTTAGAGTGAGAGAACTTCCGATTGACGGGTAAAACTGGTCATGTGAACTCAATGTGCACAGTGCGTGTATTGTGTTTTGAAGGGGACTTGGACGTATCGGGGGTCTTGCAGAGTTTACGGGGGTCCCGCTATCCGGATAGCTGGCTGGGGGCCAAGGGGGCTAGCAGCCGCCTTGCGGGACAGCGCCCTTTTAAATTTTTTTCTATCGGGGAAGTATTTTTAGTGTGAAGCATTTGGGAAAAAGAGAGATGAGGAGCGTCCTAAGAACGCGTGAGACAACGCGTAACCGTTGGGCGCCAGCAGGTCACGTGCGCGGCACGCGACCGCTGGAAACACCAGCGGAAAAAGGGCCTTAGCCACTGGGCCAGGAGTTGAACTCCCAAGGGGTTTTGACGCTCTTAGGGAAGAAATTGGATGTGGATTTGGAGTTAAACTCCCCAAAGGCTTGGATTTGGAGTTAAGCTCCTTTGAGGATTTGGATCTTGGAATTAAACTTCTCAAAAATTGATTTGGAGTTAAACTCCTAAGGAATTTAGATCCTAGATGGTGAAAGGAGGTCCTTTTTCATCCTTTTCGAGCCTTAGACTTCCCTAAAATGGGTTCTTCTGAGATGGGTTCCTTCTTCCTCCTTTCTTTTTGTTGGATTTTGGAGAAAAAGACCGTTGAGATTAAAAGTCTCCCTTTTAGAGATTTGATGGGAGATCTGAGATCCCCTTTGAGGGTTTTATGGTGAAAATCTATTCCTTTTTGGGAAAAGAAGAGCTAAACTCTTGATTTAATTTAAAAAAGGAAGATGGTTTAGTAGAACCTTGAGGAAGGAAAAGGAGGCACAAAACCTTAATATTTTTTGAGAGGAATGAATTCTTCTTTCATTTCATCATCATGTTGTCTTATATACGCTTATAAGTTTACATATAGCCCCTTCGGTTTTACAAAATGGAATTTCGTCCATCCTATGCCTCATGTGCTTATTTCTTTTTGCACATGAGCCATGAGCTTTACAAAATTTGGCTTTATGCCCATTTTCCTTATATTTATTCATAAAAAATTATATCAAAATTATTTATTACATAATTTTTTTCTTGGCATGAGGGAGGGCCAGTCTCTTCATGTTCGGGTTCGACTTGGGCATTGGCCCACCTGATCTGGGCTTGGGCCCGCTTTTTTGGACTTGGGTTCAGGTTTGGGCCCACTTGACTTGGATTCGGGCTTGGACCCGGACCCACTTTTCGGGCATTGACTTTGACTTATTGATCTCGGTCGTGGGGTATAATTTTTTGATCCCAACAGCAGGGTGTTTCTTTTTCTGCAATAAAATTAGGATTTATTTCAATAAGTAATTTGCGACAAAGAAACCATATATTCTTAAACGTCAAAAAACTCACAAGTTGGTATTGAGCACTAACCGCGACCGCATCGCTTAGATCGGGATAGCGCCTTCTCTGACGCCGTTGTTCCGGTTCTCCCTATTGCGAATCGATGCCGCCTTGCAAATATAAAGAAGATAATATCATATATCATAAAATATGATTTCAAGTTATATTATTATAATCTTAAAAATTAAATTTATACCTGAACATCATCACGCTCGTAATACGCGACCAGCAGCGGCTAATCCTCTCTTGGGACATCCCAAAAAATGACCTCCATCATCGCCTCCCGCTCCTCCTCAGTAGACGCGGCCCAGGGAATGTAATGATGCTTCTTTATTTCATATCGACGTCTTTTCTCGATAGCGTGGCACTCGGATATGACCCAGTCTATGGCTCGATGTGCATCGAACGGCGTAGGAACGCCATCCTCGCCGATAAATCTGTGATGTTCTTGGGTCTGAAATTAAAAAATTATATATATATATATATATATATATATATATATATATATATATATATAATGATGATTAAATTTAAATGGGGTAGCATTATGAATGTATGAGACCGCTATAACCTGCTCAAGAACACCGTAATAGGGATTTCCTCTATCATCGGAGCTTGCGACGCCGCTATTTTGAGTAGCACTAATACATTCCGTCATTTCTATCTCAAATTTATAGCCAGAAACCCTGTATCCGTTGTAAAACATAACTGCAATCGATGGACCGATTAAAAGGTCCTGGACCTCTCTATCAATCAGCTCACTACGATTCATTTGTCTGTTAATTTCTTCTCTATACCAAGCGACGAACGTGCGTCTCTATTCTTCTTTGACTCTATCATCCGACCATGTCCTAAGATTCGATCTCTTGAGTATAGTTTTGTGCACTCTGTTCGTTAATTTACAGTTTGTAGTGTGTTTTTCGTCACCCTATTGAGATAGAAATGCGCGTTGCTTGTCAGGCATATTACAGATTCCCCCTGTCTAAGCTATGCAGGGGTTTAATGATTGTGGAAATCCGAATCTCCGGCAGCCGTGGACTAATTTGCTGTTAATTACCTCTTACTTTTGGAGCAAGAAAACCTCCGATTAACAAGTCAAACAGATCATGCGAACTCAATATGCAATATATGTGTGATGTGTTTGGGAATAAGCTGAGAGCGCTTCGGGCATATCGGGAGCATCACAGAATTTTTACGGGGGCGCCGCTTCGGGCATATCGGGCATATCAGGTGGCAAGGTGCGCGCGTGACAAGTGTGCACCTGGCAAAATGCGCACCTAGCAAGGTGCGTTCCTAACAAGGGGCGTACATGACAAGTGCGCACCTGCCGAGACGTGCACCTAGTAAGGTGTGCACTTGGTAAAGCGCGAGAGAGTGATGTTAGATATGTATGCACTAGAGGACATTATTGTATATTATATTGGATGTTTGGGACATATATATGTATAAAACAATCTTTCTCAAAATGAAAGTATTTTATCCGATTTTGATTTTATCTTAACATGTATACATTTATTCTTGCTCTTACTTATACATGTTGATAAAGCCCTTAGGATCATTGCTTGACTATCAGGATTATGATGTCGATCATACTAGTGAGCCATGGGTAGTCGATAAGCACATCCTTAAAAGTTCTTAGTCATACGGGTATCGAGACATGGCATCGATATTCCAGAATAGACTAGTGTATACGTTTCTTGACCCCGTATGGGGCGATGGTTGATCCCACAACCATTGGTATTTGACACCAAGCATTATATACAGGTGCTCATTAGAGACTGAGTACACCGAATGGACTCACCGAGAACTCCTAGATGGAACTATACCTATTGTCAGATAGCAGTTCTCAGGCGACACGAGTACAGATTAGTTTATAGACCTGAGATCGTCATAGTGTCTCATATGGTCCCCACTGTACTTAGATTACTGCCCTATCACAGGTTTAAAGAGTTGTGCAAACAGGTAGTAATTGGATACAGTCCCGAATCACATGGAGGCAGTGAGCGATCGGAAGGGATTCATCTCTCCCGTTATAGAGAGTTGATGTTGCGCAGTGTGTGATTGGCTGTAACCATAAGTCTCTGGGCAGGGCAAGCGAGATTTACCGATAAATGTTATTGGTAGTTTCTCATTTGATTATGAGCTTAATATTGGCACGATATATCTGTTTATTGGGAATCTGACGGATTGTAACATTTTAGAAAATAAATATTAATTTTGGGAATTAAAATAATTAAAATAATAAATATTATGAATATCTTAAAGTAAGGAAATTGGTTTTAATGAAGTGGTATAATTATATACCGATAGTTTGGAAAATATTCGGAAAATTTTTAAGAATTATTGTTTTTGAAAGAAATTTTATGAATTGGATATTTTGTAAGTTATTAAATAATTAATTATATACAAGTTTAATACAATATGTATTAAATTGTGCATTAAACATGTTACAAATACTTGCTACATTTTAATTATATGCACTATGGATTTTTTTATGAATGATTTGTTTTAAGTTTAAAATAAAAAGAAAAGGGAGAAGAAAAATAAATGAGAGAGAGTGTGTGAGGTGACATGTATCATGATTGATGTGAGAGTGGCTCCTTCTTTGTTCCCATTTGTTCTTCATCATTTTCTTCATTTCATTCTCCTCGTCTTCCTCCACCTTCTATCACCCTCAAAACCATTCCAAATCAACACCAAAACCTTATATGCTCTTCACAAAAATTGTGTACAAGCTCACTACAAGCATGGTGAACCAAACAAGTCAAGATTTTGAGCACTTGGGGCAACTCAAGAAAATTCTTGGGTTGCTAAATGAGATAATCTCTACACCCATAGTTTATAATTTAAGTTTTTTTTAATCCCTATTGTAGTTTAGAGCTTAGTAATTGAGGTTTAGTGATCTTGGAAAATTCCAAGATGAGGATTAGGGGATTTTATGAGTTTGTGAATTGTAATTGAGCTTAGTAGAGGCCATAAAACTCTTCCAGTGTTAGAATTCTGGACAAAACCAGAGGCTAGACCCTAAACCATGAACTTTAGATTTGCTGATATCGGGGTTTTGTGGAATTAGTGATGGTATTTAGAGATCTGCTGCTATCCTGAGACCCTAAAAATTTTATAGCGATTACTGTGAGTCATGCAGGTAACTTAGAAGCTACCATAGAGACCCGAGCCCCAACTCTTTCAACTTGGCCGCAGATTTAACCCAATTGACCGCAATTTGCGGTCTGGGTATGACTAAATTGATTCGTGCTAGGTCCATGGCTTCATCTTCAGTAAATTAGACCTACCCCATATGCAAAATTGGCTAATTTGATCCGAGGCAAAATCTGGAGGTGTTTTCTTGAGTTGATGATTTGATTTTACGACTTTTTTTAATGACTTTAGCTTTGGTATTGTGTTTTATCTCGATCGATTGGCGTTCGTACGTCGGTGTCGAGAGTTATTGGGTCTTCTTGCATATGTAAACCATAGGTTCTAACCTATGTGTGTTTCGTGTGCCACTTGGTTTTTCGTATTCGATTCTTGGTTACAATACGACATATTTGAAATTGTAGGTACCTTCGCGCGGACATCGGGATGACAAAGAAGAACAAGGCGTCATCGACTTCGGCAAGTGAGGATCGAGGTGAGTAGATGTATATTTACGGGGGAAGTCGGGTGGATGGCGTATAGCACCTCCGCAAATGTAGAATATGGCTATTACCATGTTATTATGAGTTTGGATGTGATATTGAATACTTATCGAGTAGGGTATTTAGAAGACCTTAGGTTAGATTAGGTTGATCTAGGAAGACCTATCCATAGAATGATTACCTTGGTGGCGAATCACAGGTGTTATGTAGTCACGCACACACGCACACACGCACACTTGACTTTGTGTATGTGTGTGTGTGTGTATTTATGTATGTGTGTAGGTTTTTATATACACACACACACACACACACACACACACATACATATACACGTGAGATGAAAATAGTATATGATATCTGGAGATGAGTCGATATGATCGGGCATGATGCCGTGGAATTTTATATATGATTGAGTCATGATATGATATATGACGTGATATTTATAGTGGATCGTTGGGCGATGTGTATTCATATATACGATAATATGTGTTTGATGATCTTAGAATGTATGAGACTTTAGAACAGTGCCCCTGATCATGATATTGTACGATGATGATACCATGCGAAAGATGATATTATATATGATAGTTGACCCGTACCCCCTATTTTGGGGATGCCGTACGATAGATTTTACCGTACTAGGTATAGATATGATGATTGATCCGCACTCTTGACTCGAGGATGTCGTACTATATATTATACAGTACGTGACGCTATGAGGCTAGATCGCCGACTACTAGATATATCGACTCGGAATTTAGGTAGATTTCTTACCCTTTCAGCTAGTTTCTTAGTTTAGTCTTTTAGTTGATTAGGTAGATGTTAGACTAGGCTCGAGTCATACATATTCTCAAAAACTAACGAATCGTGAGTATTTTCAAAATACAATACGAGGGAAGCTACGGATTGGCATATCTATTCTTAAAAACACCGTAGCCCCTATTTTTCTAAAAATCACGATTCGTGCTATTTCAAACACCAAAATTGTATGACTTGTATATAGATATGTATATTCTACAATGTTTTGTTTACTACTCATTCTTCGTTATATTCATATTGTTCTCATCGCATTGCATGTTATACATGTATTTTCTTAGTTATTATGAATTCCGTCTGTTAGGACACCAGCACCATTACCGATGATGTGTGTAACACCCGAGCCCAATAATACTATTTCTGTTACTGGTTGAGTGTTTGGCATTGCTCATTTCATTTATCTTGCTTGTTTGGTTCTTATTGCAAAATTTTAACCGGCTAAGTCATTCTGCATATAACAAATTTTAGCACCTAAAATAAAATTGAAAATATTCTTCTTGGCCTACTTGACACCCTTAGCCTCGTGGTAGCGTCCGTGCATTGTATTCTCGTCCCGTTCAGTGAAACGGGCGAGTTTGGATGGCTACGTGCACGTGCGTGTGTCCGTTTTGGGAGTATGCTTTTTAATCATAAAACATTTCATTTTAAAATTTGGAACCCGCTTAAAATCCTATTATTTGAATTTCGAATTTTTAGACCCAACCCGGGCGCAATTTGGAAATGTTTTATTTTGCGCCAAAATCCCAAAATTTAATATTATTAAAACCATCGCATATATTTTTCTAACTAACCTGATATCTTACTGTTCATTACCTATCTTTTAAATTTTTAAGTTAACCATATAATATTTTTACAATCTTTTATATCCTTCTTAATTTATTCTCTCAGCCAATCGCAACCTCTCTTTTAACCCCGTGGGCCCCTCTTCTCTCTCTCTCCACTTTTTTCTCTCTCTCTCCCTCATATATTCTCTCATATTTCTCATTATCATTCTTTCTCTTCTTGCTTCATGTTTCGTTTCTCATTTTTTTTTACTGTTCTTTTGTTGCCGGAATTCCGTCGTGCCGGTGACGCTTCTCGACGTTCCAGCGAGGTACCCCAACCCGTGTGGTTCCTTTGTTCGTCGTTTGGGTTCAATCCGTGAACCGTGCGCCCGTCGCGAGTTTTCCCCGCCGACGGTTAACGTTCCGTTTTCCCGATTCGCGACCCATCGAGGCAAGTTAATCTTGCTACATGCTATATACTTTTATAATCTTCATTTTATAATGTTATACATTTGAAAATCTTATAGTTTACACATGAAACGTCGTTGAAAAATCGGATATGACAAATCTGGAATTTACTGTACACCTTATCTTATAAAATTCATTATAAATCATAGAAAAATCATTAGTATACGTTCTTTAGTTCGTTACGAAGCTAATTCAGAATACTATAACTCTATGAAGTATTTACTGGCAAAATAAATTGTTTAAATAACGTAAAATGCAAATGAAAATGCCTTTAAACTGCTGTCCAGGGAAATTCCAGCAGCAAACTTTCAACTTCGAATATTCATAACTTTTTGTAGGGATAACCTGAGATTCTTATACTTATAAAACTGAAAACCTTATTGAATTATCTTTGTTTTGGTATAAGATACGTCTCTTTTGGAGAACATTTGTTATTTTTAAGCTATTTTACAAATTAGGGTGACGCTGAATTTCTGAACGGAACCTTCTTGTGCATGGTTAATCAATACCACTTTTATAGTTATTAATCGCTTTGAATATGCTATCCATATTAATATTATTATATCAATATTTATATCACATATTGCTTAGTTGTACATCCCACATTACCATTTTATAGTTTTATAACTTTTCGGATACCTGTTTGCATCCATCGCATTTAAGATACATATAATTGCATCCATAGATCACATTACTACATAATAATGTGATATTAACACTCCATGTTTAATAAATTGCATCCTAATTAATATTGGAACTATAAATGTAACCCTAATCGATAACTGTGCATCCATATCCTTGAAATTATATCTATTTGCATATCATATTACATGTTCCAGTTTATTGTTCTGATAGTACTCATGCTTGTTTATTTATACACATGTTTATGTTAGTTTGATTATGAGCACCCACATGACATCTTGTGCTTCCTGACATGACCTGTTACACTTCCTACTTGACATGACATGGTACCGTACACTCTTGACATGACATGACACCTTTATACATTACCTGGCTTGACCTGATGTACCATGGCTTTACCTGTTACCTGATCTTGTGTCTAATGCCAACAAACATAACATGTAGTCCTCATGGACCGTTCCTATTGTCTATCCAGACAAACCTGTTTACCTGATCCTGTGTTGGCATTAGTTTCTTGATTACTGGATACCTGACTTGACATACACATATAACTTGGGGGTATGGGGAAATCAAAGGTGAAATCTGAGTTGTAACTCGACAGTTCACTACCTGTATTGAGTGTACACATTCCTGTTTTGTGCCTAGCGGCATGTCTCGGTTTCAGCCGAGAATATTGTGGCCGTGGTCCCGGGTATGTACGGGATACTACCGAGTGTACACATTCCTGTTTTGTGCCTAGCGGCATGTCTCGGCTGCAGCCGAGAATATTGTGGCCGTGGTCCCGGGTATGTACGGGATACTATTGAGTTACATCGACGATTCATCAATTTGGTTTCAAAGACTTTAGAACAGAGAACCTGATAGAACAATCCAGTTTACCCACTGCACACTACCCTGTACTGCTCTGATTTATATTATTGTTACCCTTGCTTTATTCATGTTTATATTCGCATTGCCTGTTTACTATGTTATTACTTGATGACTTGACGCGCTGACGTCTGGGTTTTGCATGGCCCAGATTCTTCTACCTTGCTGCAGACTGATTAGAAGTTTTGCCGCTGTTAGACGAGCGGTGAGGTTCCTGTCGGTACATAGTTTTACTCCAGGTGTTTCATTTATTGTATCTTTTGGCTTCCGCATATTGTTATCTCTTGATTCTTTTACTCTGGCTTATGGACATGTACTAGGTAGTTAGTTTACTTTCCTGTTCTCGATATCTCCACAGCCGTAATGTGACTGTGGAAGGATTTTTCCTATCCACAGGTAGCATGGTTGGCTATGTCACGTGCCCACTTTAGCGTACTTTGGGAAATGGGGCGTGACATGGTTCTTTTGGTATCAGAGCCATATGATAGTCGGGTTAATTCTTTTGTAGTTGGGTATTGTACCCAATACACGAATCAGAATACCCGTGTTTAGGAAACATGTCCTGCCACCTTGATCGTTTTACCATTCTTGAATCACATTCTTCCTGATTATATCTTTTACGACGTGCAAACTTACTTTGCATGTCGACTCGAAAACCTGATTTCTTGTTATCCCTAGGACTTAGGCGACTTGGGTGGAGTTAAGTAATTGTGGCTATGATACCGCGGCATAGTTACAATGCGGCACTCTATTTAAGTATCTTGGAGTTCTAGCCTTGATCTATATTCAGAATCTATCATCATGCTAATGTTGGGTGTTTTGAGTTCGGGAATATGGCATGTAAGAATTTGAAGACGTACCAAGGCGTGTGGACGAACCCGCCATGCTTGGAGTGATAAGGGGAATGCTGGAGAATCAAAAGAAATAGACCGAGCTGATCCAGCAGCAAGCGGACTCGTTTCAGGAAGGTTTGCAGATCGTTCAGCGGTCTGTGAACAATGTTGGAGCTAAGCCAGTTGACCGAGTAGGGACAGTAGCAGATTTCAGGCGGTTGGGTCCGTCTACATTTACTGGTTTAAAGGAGCCGTTGCCAGTGGAGCAGTGGCTAGTTGACACGGAGAATTTGCTGATTGCGGCACAGATTCTGGAGGACAAAAGAGTTGATATGGTACGCATTCAGTTAGTGGACTACGCCTGAGAGTGGTGGCTTGTGGAGGAGACCCGCTTGCCCAAGCCGATCAAGTGGGCGGATTTTTCTAAGAGTTTCCTGGAGAAGTTCTTCCCGCGGACTGCACGGGAGGAAATGGAAGAGAAGTTCATCGGACTAAAGCAGAAGGGAGCACCCGTAGATGTGCATGTAGCAGAATGGACGAGACTCAGTAGTTTCGCTGGACCTTTAGTTGCCAACGATGCAGACAGGGCACGGAGGTTCATGCGCAGACTGGACGTAGACATCCAGAGGCAGATTGTCTCCCTGGGTTTGACCACTTTCTCATAAATACTTGCAGCAGCCAAGAGCATCAAAGTTTATCTGGGATGAAAGGGAGTTTGCAGCAGACAGCAGTTGCGTTAAGGAAGCAGTTCTGTCAGGCCAGTCGAGTTTAGGGCTAGGCCGACTAACAATGTTCTTGCAGTAATGGAAGTTGATAATAGTGAAGAGCCGGCGGTTGTTCGCGATTCTATGGATGTGTTTGAAGATATATCGGGCCTGCCGCCGAAGCGAGACGTGGAGTTCGCAATTGACCTTATTCCTGGTGCAGCGCCAGTATCTAAAGCGTATTATCCAATGGCACCAGTAGAATTGGAAGAAGTTAAGAAACAAGTTACTGAATTGCTTGAGAAGGGTTGGATTCGAAGCAGCAGCTCGCCTTGGGGAGCTCCAGTTCTTCTAGTAAAGAAGAAGGATGGCACGAGAAGGATGTGCATCGATTATCGGGAATTAAACCGGGTAACTATTAAGAACAAGTACCCGATCCCTCGTATTGGAGAACTTTTTGAGCAGCTTAGTGGCGCGAGGGTATTCTCGAAACTGGATTTGCGATCCGGATATCATCAGGTCCGAGTGAAAACAGAAGATAATTGCAAGACGGTGTTCCAAACTCGGTATGGACATTACGAGTACTTAGTGATGCCCTTCGGAGTAACGAATGCGCCGACAGTATTCAGGGACTTAATGAACCGAATCTTTTCACCGTTCTTGGACCAGTTTATTGTGGTATTCATTGACGATATTCTGGTTTACTCGAAGAGTTTGGAGGAGCATGCTGAGCATTTGAAGATCGCACTGCAGACTTTGAGACAGGAGAAATTGTATGCGAAGATGAGTAAGTGCGAATTTTGGCTGGAAGAAATGAAGTTTCTGGGGCATGTTGTGTCGGGCGATGGAATCGCCGTCGATCCCGAAAAGATTGCAGCAGTTCGAGATTGGCCTATTCTAAGGAATGTAGCTGAGATAAGAAGTTTCCTTGGATTAGCCGGATACTACAGGAGGTTTGTGGAGAACTTCGCTCGTTTGGCAGAACCGTTGACCAAGCTTACGCGCAAGGAGGTACCTTTTGTATGGACGGATAAATGTGCGTTGGCTTTCGAGACGTTGAAGCAGAAGTTGATAACCGCCCCTATTCTGACCGTGCCAGACAATTCCGGAGGATTGGTGATTCACAGCGACGCATCTGGGAAAGGATTGGGATGTGTTTTGATGCAGCATGGGAAGGTTGTAGCATACGCATCGAGACAATTAAAGACCCATGAGAAGAATTATCCCACTCACGACTTGGAGCTTGCGGCTGTGATCTTCGTTTTGAAGATTTGGAGACACTATCTTTTGGGCGAGAGAGTCGAAGTTTTTACAGATCACCAGAGTTTGAAGTATGTGTTCACTCAGAAGGAGTTGAACATGAGGCAGCGTAGATGGTTGGAGCTGATGGCCGACTACGATCTTGATCTTAAGTACCATCCGGAAAAAGTTAACGTCGTGCCGGATGCGCTTAGTCGGTTACCAGCGATTCAGGTGTTAACTACGCAGAGGGAGATCATAGCAGATTTTCGAAGATTTGACTTGGAGGTTGTGCTACCACATTCTACGGGACAGTTGATGCAGTTGCAAGTACAGTTGTCCTTGGTTGAGAAGATTAAAGCGGCACAATCGCAGGATCCTAGACTGCAGAAGTTTCGAGAGCAGGTTGAGGCTGGACTACGAACCGATTTACTGATCCACGAAGATAGTTCGTTGAGGTATGGTAGCCGTGTGTGTGTGCCAAAAGGGGATGTACGTGAAGAGCTTATGAAGGAGGCACACAGTTCAGCTTACTCTGTACATCCAGGAGGGACAAAGATGTACCGAGATATTCGACAGCACTTCTGGTGGGAAGGTATGAAACGGGAGATTGCTCGATTCGTGGCTAAGTGCTTGGTGTGTCAGCAAGTCAAGGCTGAACACCAAAGGGTTGCTGGTTTGTTGCAACCACTTCCGATTCCTCAGTGGAAGTGGGAACATATAACCATGGATTTCGTGACGGCTTTACCGCGAAGTCCAAAGGGCAACAATGCAGTATGGGTGATTGTCGATCGATTGACCAAGGCAGCTCACTTTATTCCTTTTCGGGTTGGTCAATCGACGGAGACTTTGGCAGAGCGGTACATGCAGGAGATTGTAAGATTGCATGGCGTACCGGTGAGCATCGTGTCCGATCGGGACACTCGGTTCTTATCACACTTCTGGAGGAGTTTACAGGAAAGTTTGGGGACTCGATTGAAGTTTAGCACAGCTTATCATCCTCAAACTGATGATCAGTCGGAGAGAACGATCCAAACTCTTGAGGATACGTTGAGAACATGCATGTTGGACTTCAAGGGATCTTGGGAGGATCATCTACTTTTGGTGGAGTTGTCTTACAACAACAGTTTTCAGGCAACTATTCAGATGGCTCCATTTGAAGCTTTGTATGGTCGTAAATGCCGTTCACCTGTTTGTTGGGACGATATCGGTGAACGAAAATTATTGGGACCAGATTTGGTTGTGCAGACAGTTGAGAAGATTAACCCTATCAGAAATCATATGAAGGCAGCATAGGACCGACAGAAGAATTTGGCAGATACATCAAGAAGACCTCTAGAGTTCACCGTGGGTGATTTGGTATTCTTGAAGATATTACCGACTAGAGGGGTGATTCGTTTTGGAAGTCGAGGAAAGCTTAGTTCTCGATTCGTTGGACCCTTGAGATCGTGGAGCGTGTTGGTGAGGTAGCATATCGTTTGGCGTTACCGCAGTCCTTGGCAAATGTGCACGATATGTTTCACGTATCTCAACTCCGTAAGTATGTTCGAGATGAAACACACGTTTTGGATCATTCGGAGCTAACAGTACGAGAAGACTTGACTTTTGAGGAGCGACCGTTTGAAATCGGGGATCGAAGGGAAAAGGTTCTTAAGAACAAGGTTATCCCCCTTGTGCTAGTCTCTTGGGGTAATCGATCGTATGGAGAATCCACTTGGGAGCGAGAAGACGAGATCCGGCAGAAGTTTCCTCACCTTTTACTGTAGTTATCTATCTTGAATTCTTGGAATTTCGAGGACGAAATTCTTTTTGTAGTTGGGTATGATGTAACACCCGAGCCCAATAATACTATTTCTGTTACTGGTTGAGTGTTTGGCATTGCTCATTTCATTTATCTTGCTTGTTTGGTTCTTATTGCAAAATTTTAACCGGCTAAGTCATTCTGCATATAACAAATTTTAGCATCTAAAATAAAATTGAAAATATTCTTCTTGGCCTACTTGACACCCTTAGTCTCATGGTAGCGTCCGTGCATTGTATTCTCGTCCCGTTCAGTGAAACGGGCGAGTTTGGATGGCTACGTGCACGTGCGTGTGTCCGTTTTGGGAGTATGCTTTTTAATCATAAAACATTTCATTTTAAAATTTGGAACCCGCTTAAAATCCTATTATTTGAATTTCGAATTTTTAGACCCAACCCGGGCGCAATTTGGAAATGTTTTATTTGGCGCCAAAATCCCAAAATTTAATATTATTAAAACCATCGCATATATTTTTCTAACTAACCTGATATCTTACTGTTCATTACCTATCTTTTAAATCTTTAAGTTAACCATATAATATTTTTACAATCTTTTATATCCTTCTTAATTTATTCTCTCAGCCAATCGCAACCTCTCCTTTAACCCCGTGGGCCCCTCTTCTCTCTCTCTCCACTTTTTTTTTCTCTCTCTCCCTCATATATTCTCTCATATTTCTCATTATCATTCTTTCTCTTCTTGCTTCATGTTTCGTTTCTCATTTTTTTTTTACTGTTCTTTTGTTGCCGGAATTCCGTCGTGTCGGTGACGCTTCTCGACGTTCCAGCGAGGTACCCAAACCCGTGTGGTTCCTTTGTTCGTCGTTTGGGTTCATTCCGTGAACCGTGCGCCCGTCGCGAGTTTTCCCCGCCGACGGTTAACGTTCCGTTTTCCCGATTCGCGACCCATCGAGGCAAGTTAATCTTGCTACATGCTATATACTTTTATAATCTTCATTTTATAATGTTATACATTTGAAAATCTTATAGTTTACACATGAAACGTCGTTGAAAAATCGGATATGACAAATCTGGAATTTACTGTACACCTTATCTTATAAAATTCATTATAAATCATAGAAAAATCATTAGTATACGTTCTTTAGTTCGTTACGAAGCTAATTCAGAATAATATAACTCTATGAAGTATTTACTGGCAAAATAAATTGTTTAAATAACGTAAAATGCAAATGAAAATGCCTTTAAACTGCTGTCCAGGGAAATTCCAGCAGCAAACTTTCAACTTCGAATATTCATAACTTTTTGTAGGGATAACCTGAAATGCTTATACTTATAAAACTGAAAACCTTATTGAATTATCTTTGTTTTGGTATAAGATACGTCTCTTTTGGAGAACATTTGTTATTTTTAAGCTATTTTACAAATTAGGGTGACGCTGAATTTCTGAACGGAACCTTCTTGTGCGTGGTTAATCAATACCACTTTTATAGTTATTAATCGCTTTGAATATGCTATCTATATTAATATTATTATATCAATATTTATATCACATATTGCTTAGTTGTACATCCCACATTACCATTTTATAGTTTTATAACTTTTCGGATACCTGTTTGCATCCATCGCATTTAAGATACATATAATTGCATCCATAGATCACATTACTACATAATAATGTGATATTAACACTCCATGTTTAATAAATTGCATCCTAATTAATATTGGAACTATAAATGTAACCCTAATCGATAACTGTGCATCCATATCCTTGAAATTATATCTATTTGCATATCATATTATATGTTCCAGTTTATTGTTCTGATAGTACTCATGCTTGTTTATTTATACACATGTTTATGTTAGTTTGATTATGAGCACCACATGACATCTTGTGCTTCCTGACATGACCTGTTACACTTCCTACTTGACATGACATGGTACCGTACACTCTTGACATGACATGACACCTTTATACATTACCTGGCTTGACCTGATGTACCATGGCTTTACCTGTTACCTGATCTTGTGTCTAATGCCAACAAACATAACATGTAGTCCTCATGGACCGTTCCTGTTGTCTATCCAGACAAACCTGTTTACCTGATCCTGTGTTGGCATTAGTTTCTTGATTACTGGATACCTGACTTGACATACACATATAACTTGGGGGTATGGGGAAATCAAAGGTGAAATTTGAGTTGTAACTCGACAGTTCACTACCTGTATTGAGTGTACACATTCCTGTTTTGTGCCTAGCGGTATGTCTCGGTTTTAGCCGAGAATATTGTGGCCGTGGTCCCGGGTATGTACGGGATACTACCGAGTGTACACATTCCTGTTTTGTGCCTAGCGGCATGTCTCGGCTGCAGCCGAGAATATTGTGGCCGTGGTCCCGGGTATGTACGGGATACTATTGAGTTACATCGACGATTCATCAATTTGGTTTCAAAGACTTTAGAACAGAGAACCTGATAGAACAATCCAGTTTACCCACTGCACACTACCCTGTACTGCTCTGATTTATATTATTGTTACCCTTGCTTTATTCATGTTTATATTCTCATTGCCTGTTTACTATGTTATTACTTGATGACTTGACGCGCTGACGTCTGGGTTTTGCATGGCCCAGATTCTTCTACCTGCTGCAGACTGATTAGAAGTTTTGCCGCTGTTAGACGAGCGGTGAAGTTCCTGTCGGTACGTAGTTTTACTCCAGGTGTTTCATTTATTGTATCTTTTGGCTTCCGCATATTGTTATCTCTTGATTCTTTTACTCTGGCTTATGGACATGTACTAGGTAGTTAGTTTACTTTCCTGTTCTCGATATCTCCACAGCCGTAATGTGACTGTGGAAGGATTTTTCCTATCCACAGGTAGCATGGTTGGCTATGTCACGTGCCCACTTTAGCGTACTTTGGGAAGCGGGGAGTGACAATGTGTATGCTCCACATACACTTGCTTGCCGGCTCACACACATCATCATCGGTAATAACTATGTCACGTACACCTTAGAAAATGTTACTTCATTGGTATAACCTGCTAGCTGGTAGTTTCAACAAATTATCATTATGCTTGCTCTTATGTGCTAGTTTAGATATTGCATTCCTTGCTTAGATGCCCCATGCATTTATATATCCATTCTGTTATGCGATATTATGGACATTATGCCGATAGTCACTGCTTATTGACTCTTGATGTTTGGATTTCGGATTTTCTATGAGATTTCTTGATTTGGGGGAAAACCGCAAGACTTTTATAAACTCATTATCTTTTTAAAATGCAAGTTGCGGTTTTCTCGTGATATGATATATGTGTCGTCCACCATGAGTTTTCCTGATTTTTGTCGGTTTTCGCGAGCCGATTCGAGGAGTTGGATGAACCGTCTGGGGTATATGGTGGGCCCGGTAAGGTACCCCGGGGCAAGAAGCTCGAGTTGTAGACGATGATCCTGGTAGGGGCAGACTACCTACTGGTGATGTCTGGCGCGGCGGATATCCGGAGGATACCGATCGTAGTCGTGAGATTTGATGATATAGGCCGATCTGGACTGACGGAGCCTGAGATATTGAGATATTGAGATATACATATATTGTGTCGATACTTGACACGGATTTTCTGTCGATTTCACTGATGATGTTCCAGTTTTATTATACAAGTTTTACTAAGATAAAAACACAGATTTTCTTATATCAGATATATCCAGATTTTGTGATTGATTGTTTCATTCATGATGCATTCATACATCAGATATATGACTTATTGCTGCTTAGTGACACTGACACGAGTACTGAGTATTACATTATGCATAGATTATTATCCTGCCACTACTAGATATCCGGTGTTATATTTGAGTACTTTATGGTATGACCTAGGAGATTGTCATACATTCAGTTTCTACTCGGTGATGTTTTCTACTCATGAGTTGGCAACTTACCCCTGTTGTGCCACAGTTTCTTACAGGTTTAGCCGTACAGGTCCCATGGCGGTTTCGCTGGCACACTACTTCCTTCCGGGTGATTGCTTTGGTGGGTGGGTTCACTTGCATCGTGACCACCGTTGTACTTTTATTTATTTCACTTGTGTCTAATAAGCTCCATCATCCAGACTTTTATATTTAGTAGACTTAGATGACCACGGTTTGTATATTCTTTCGGCCTTGGAGTCGCTCTCTTGTATTTTTTATTGTCGGGATTTTCTTGATGATGCATGTTTTCCTTACCTTCATTTTGAGTTTTGATCCTCGTTTTTGGCGTTGTATATTTATGTTATCTTGCGTGGTTGTTTCCGCAGATTGGCGAAGAGCTAGCTCTTGTTTGGGGATGCCTCATATTATATTGTTTGTACCGGTTTCGGGTTAAGTTTTACAAAGGAGGTGCTGCCCAAATTTTCAATGACGAAAATGTTTTCAAGTGGATACAAACATTGGGTTTTCGTATACTACTATCTATGTTTTAAAGAAAGAAACTTGATTTCTGTAACCTTATTTCAAAAACTTCACCTCCACTATTTTTTCCCTAAAAAAGTTTAGATTTCTGGGATTTTGGCTTGATGCAAGTGCCAGTCACGTGCCTTATTCGGGTCATGACAAAGTTGGTATCAAAGCGCTAGGTTTAATCTTGGTTCGAGTCTAGATTTGACTATGCGGAGTCTATGGCGTATATATATATATATATATATATATATATATATATATATATATATATATATATATATATATTCGGAACCTAGACTTGACCTTATGGAACTTAGACTTGGCCGAGGGGGTATTAGACCCGAACTTTCGTCGAGTGGGTTGACCTTGGTTGATGGAGTAAGTGACTTAAGTAGAGTGATGTACCGTGTGTATGTTCCACGGCATACTTATGATACGCTACTCCGCTTAAGAAGCCTTAGGATGTACATTTCTTAGGCACTGTATTTCTATTCGTTCCTATGATCTATCCTCATCGATGTCGGATTGTGGTTTCTGTTACCACGGTTACACGAGCAGAGAGAGTTACAGCTAGAGGTGCGGTCAGCATGAGCTCATCAGGGACGAGGACTGACCAGGTTGTTTTCCGGTAGTATACGAAACACATCGATATATTATTGTTTAGATTTTTCCGTTGACACGAGCGTTCGAGATCTGCCCCAGATAATTGGGCTATTACCTGAGTCCAGCCGTTTTGTAAAGACTACTAGGCTACCGTCTACTTCAGATGATTGAGACGTTGTTTACGTGCGGACAGATGAGTCAGCTGTTGCTGAGTTGATAAGATATCGCCCCAGACGTTTGAAAGCTATTGCAGCATGCAATAACACTTAGGAATGTGAAAGAAGATCGCTATCCACCTTTGGATAAGACTAGGACCTTTTATTCGTTGGGTGTTCGATGCGAGATCATCAGATTGATTAACTTCAGCTAGAAGAGGACCTCATCCAGATGCGTTGTGAGTCGATCGAGAACGAACGAGCGTAACCGCATCACTCCGATGATTTGGACGAGTCCCCGAGGATGTAATTGGCAAGATGCCTACTACAGGATAATTGAGATGCCGAGTACGTAGCTTCGGAAAGGAGACTCTAGATATGAGTGCATCCATTTGTAGCGCAGTTCACACAGCTATGAAGAGACGATTCAGAATTGGTCCACATTAAAGAAAAGTGGAGTAAGAGGTTCGTACGAGATCTTGACGAGATAACGTTCCACTCCGTTGACACTAGGGACGTGATACGTACGCAGAGGCGTTGGATATGGATATATCTTCCAGAAGGAAGCCATGAAGTGGATGTGGCTGTCCTGGAATAAGGAATGGGTTAAGTAAAGGGTGATAACTTTAGGGCAGTTCAGCAGAGACGAGATTTGGAAGGAGAACCTGACAGGATCCTTCTGGAACACTACGCAGTAAGACTCGGACCCAGGATCGGTTGTATCACACCTACCATTTAGGCCAGAGGCTGCCATCGCTGACGTGATACGTTATGAGTGACCATGATAATTGGTCAGAAGATCTTCAGAGAAGCGCCAGAATCGGGCTGTAGAGCCGAAGGGGCATAAAATTGGTAATCCACCGAGAGAGATGAGAACTTAAGGGCAGAAGGCGCCAGACCATGAATAGGAGGCAAGTAGATATCTTGCTCTGCTAGCTTAGGATGTACCGACACTTTCTCGACCTTGAAGGAAGGTCACATCGACGATGGTCAGTTATGATTTATGATTTGGTGATTTGGATTTGACGTTTCCATTGTTTTGGATTCTGGTATTGTGAGGATTTCGTTTTATGATTTATAATTCCTATGTGCACCACAGTTGCACATGATTCGCATTTCCATGTATCAGTTATGCTGATTTTTGCTTTGTGCACATTCATTGCACTCAATTTCGATTTATGCCGTCCGAGACATTTGATTGTATTTCATACGTATTGGCATACATATAATTTGACTTATGCTTTCGGTATAGTTTTCATGTGTTTTTAATACCTTGATTTGGTTTTGTGCATGCTGATGCACGCGTTTATGAGTTTATACGCCAGGGTATACTTGATTTGAGTTGGTGTATGTCGTATACCGTTGACTTCGATTTTGATACTTGATGTCGTTTTCGTGCACCATGTGCACCTGATTGAGATTCTTGCGCACAGTAAGCGCATTTGATGCGATTTTGTGCACACCAGATGCACTAAAAAATCAAGATTCTTCATGCATATCTGATGCACCTGATATTATTTTTGTGCACACCCGTTGCACTTGACAGACGTTTTTGTGCACATCTGTTGCACTCAGTTTTGTTTCTGTGCATATTCGTGGCACCTGTATTTGGTTTCGATTTCCGTACACACCAGACGCACGTGGTATTTTGTATGCTATCTTTAAGATTGATTTCATTTTGAGCATCGTGTTTTTACGACTTATACTATATGGTATAGTAACTGAGCATGACTAGTCCGAGAACAGTACTTGAGTATTTTTGCATCTATAACTGCCGAAGGGATTTCCAAAAAGGAGCTATAGTCTCAATATTTTCCTATATGTCCATGATGACACGAAACCTTACGAAGGAAACCCTTCTAAATTATTTTCAAAAGGACGGAACGTGTATGTTAAACAAAAGATATATATATATATATATAGCTATTTTCCTTATAATGGACGTCCGCTACTTGTCCCGTGATACGCGCATCGCATGACGATTTGAAAAAGGTTTTGCATGCATTTCTACATGGATGTTTTCACGATTTTACAACGATGCGTACTATATATGTATTATCGTTTGAGTACATCATATTAGTTTTCGTATTGGATTTTGATACTGTATATTCTCCATAACTCCGATGATTGCGTGACTTGACGGAGTTTTGATTTTGAGTTTTACAATCGTTCTCATTGCGCATGTATTGCGCTATGATACGTTTTGTGTATTCATGATTTCGGAGCCCCGACGATTTGATCATTTTACTGAAATGTTTTAGTATTTGAGGAGTTTAAATTTAAATTCGGGGACCGAATTTATTTAAGGGGGAAGACTGTAACATTTCAGAAAATAAATATTAATTTTGGGAACTTAAATAATTAAAATAATAAATATTATGAATATCTTAAAGTAAGGAAATTGGTTTTAATGAAGTGGTATAATTATATACCGATAGTTTGGAAAATATTCGGAATTTTTTTAAGAATTATTGTTTTTGAAAGAAATTTTGTGAATTGGATATTTTGTAAGTTATTAAATAATTAATTATATACAAGTTTAATACTAAACTTGATTAATATGTATTAAATTGTGCATTAAGCATGTTACAAATACTTGCTACATTTTAATTATATGCACTATGGATTTTTTGTGAATGATTTGTTTTAAGTTTAAAATAAAAAGAAAAAGGAGAAGAAAAATAAATGAGAGAGAGTGTGTGAGGTGACATGTATTATGGTTGATGTGAGAGAGAGAGAGAGTGAGAAAGCTCTAGAAATTCCCATGGCTCCTTCTTTGTTCCCATTTTTTCTTCATCCTCTTCTTCATCTCATTCTCCTCCTCTTCCTCTACCCTCCACCACCCTCAAAACTATTCCAAATCCATACCAAAACCTTATATCTTCTTCACAAAAATTGTGCACAAGCTCACTACAAGTATGGTGGACCAAACAAGTCAAGATTTTGAGTACTTGGGGCAACTCAAGAAAATTCTTCTTGAGTTGCCAAATGAGGTAATCTCTACACCCATAGTTTATAATTTGAGTTTCTTTAACCCCTATAGTAGTTTAGAGCTTAGTAATTGAGGTTTAGTGATCTTGGAAAATTCCAAGAAGAGGGTTAGGGGATTTTATGAGTTTGTGAAGTGTAATTGAGATTAGTAGAGGCCATAAAACCCTTCTAGTGTTAGAATTTTGGACAAAACCAGAGGCTAGACCCTAAACCATGAACTTTAGATTTGCCGATATCGGGTTTTTGTGGAATTAGTGATGGTATTTAGAGATCTGCTACTACCCTAAAAATTTTATAGCAATTACTGTGAGTTGTGCAGGTAACCTAGAAGCTACCATAGAGACCCAAGCCCCAACTCTTTCAACTTGTCCGCAGATTTAACCCAATTGGCCGCAATTTGCGGTCTGGGTATGACCAAATTGATTCGTGCTGGGTCCATGGCTTCATCTTCAGTAAATTGGACCTACCCCATATGCAAAATTGGCTAATTTGACCCGAGATAAAATCTAGAGGTGTTTTCTTGAGTTGCTGATTTGATTTTACGACTTTTTTTAAGGACTTTAGTTTTGGTATTGTGTTTTATCTCGATCGATTGGTGTTCGTACGTTGGTGTCGAGAGTTATTGGGTCTTCTTGCATATGTAAACTATAGGTTCTAACATATGTGTGTTTCGTGTGCCACTTGGTTTTTCGTATTCGATTCTTGGTTATAATACGACGTATTTGAAATTGTAGGTACCTTCGCACGGACGTCGGGATGACAAAGAAGAGTAAGGCGTCATCGACTTCGGCAAGCGAAGATCAAGATGAGTAAATGTATATCTATGGGGGAAGTCGGATGGATGGCGTATAGCACCCCCGAAAATGTAGAATATAGCTATTACCATGTTATTATGAGTTTGGATGTGATATTAGATACTTTGCGAGTAGGGTATTTAGAAGACCTTAGGTTAGATTAGGTCGATCTAGAAAGACCTATCCGTAGTATGATTACCTTGGTGGCGAATCACAGGTTTCATATAGTCACACACACATGCACACACGCACACTTGACTTTGTGTATATGTGTGTGTGCGTGTGTATTTATGTATGTGTGTAGGTTTATACACACACACACACATACATACATATACACGTAAGATGAGGATAGTATATGATACTTGGAGATGAGTCGATATGATCGGGCATGATGCCGTATGATTTGATATGTGATTGAGTCATGATATGATATATGACGTGAAATTTATAGTGGATCGTTGGGCGATGCGTATTCATATATACGATAATATGTGTTTGATGATCTTAGAATGTACGAGACTTTAGAACAGTACCCCTGATCATGATATTGTACGATGATGATACCGTGCGAAAGATGATATTATATATGATAGTTGACCCGTACCCTCGATTTTGGGGATGCCGTACGATGGATTTTACCGTACGAGGTATAGATATGATGATTGATCTGCACTATTGACTCGAGGATGTTGTACTATGTATTATACAGTACGTGACGCTATGAGGATGGATCGCCGACTACCAGGTATATCGGCTCGGAATTTAGGTGGATTTCTTACCTTTTCGGCTAGTTTCTTAGTTTAGTATTTTAGTTGATTAGGTAGATATTAGACTAGGCTCGAGTCATACCTATTTTCAAAAACTAACGAATCGTGAGTATTTTCAAAAGGCAATCCGAGAGATGCTACGGATTTTCAAAGGGCATATCTTGTCTTAAAAACACCGTAACCCCTATTTTCTAAAAACCACGATTCATGCTATTTCAAACACCAAAACTATATGACTTGTATATAGATAGGTATATTCTACAATGTTGCGTTTACTACTCATTCTCCGTTATATTCATATTGTTCTCATCGCATTGCATGTTATACATGTGTTTTCTTAGTTATTATGAATTCCGTCAGTTAGGACACCAGCACCATTATCGATGATGCGTATGCTCCATGTACACTTGCTTGCCTTCCCCCCCAACATCATCAGTAATTACCATGTCACGTACATCTTAGAAAACATTACTTCATTGGTATAACCTTCTAACTGGTAGTTTCAACATATTATTATTACGCTTGCTCTCATGTGCTAATTTAGATATTGCATTCCTTGCTTAGATGCCCCATGCATTTATATATCCATTCTGTTATGCGATATTGTAGGCTTTATGCCGATAGTCACTGCTTATTGACTCTTGATGTTGGGATTTCGGATTTTCTATGAGATTTCTGGATTTGGGGGAATCCGCAAGACTTTTATAAACTCATTATCTTTTTAAAATGCAAGTTGCAGTTTTCTCGTGATATGATGTGTGTGTCGTCCACCATGAGTTTTCCTGATTTCTGTTGGTTTTCGAGACCCAATTCGAGGAGTTGGATGAACTGTCTCGGGTACATGGTGGGCCCGGTAAGGTATCCCGAGGCAAGAAGCTCGAGTTGTAGACGATGAGCCTGGCAGGGGCTGTTCGCTGCTGAAAGACACGACCGGGACGTTGGGACGTCCGGCCTGAATTTTGGGGGCAGATGCTATTTGGGTTTATCCGTCCATTTCTCCGAAGATGCCAAGTTGATTTATGGCACCGTGTATCAAAGGTTTAGACGGATGCGACCGTTGTAGCAGACTTCATCAGATTCCCCCTCATGTACGAGGGGTTTTTGATTGCGGGGACGCTCTTCCCTGCAGGCGCAAGCCCCTGCAGTTAATTACGCTACCGCATCGCGGTAACCACTTTTTCATTCTCCAGATGGTCACTTCGTGTCGTGTGTGTTTGTTTTATTTTTGGTTGCCCGTTGATTGTATACGGAGACTAATTTATATTGTCGCCCGTAGGGTATGGATTAATCCAAATCTGTATTTTCTTAGATTTGGGTTTGGGTTGGTTTAAGGATCGTTAATTTTGTTTTAGATTAAGATCAACTTAAATATTTGTTAAGAATAAGTTAGCCTAATTTTGGACTAAGATCTACTTAACAAGGTTTTAGGATCATTTAGATCCAACGAAAGAGTATTTAGACTCTATCGTTTTAGTTTAGGGACATTGCGGTACATAAGTTTAAGGACGTCATAGTCCGTGAGTTTAAGGACGTCATAGTCCATAGGATTTAGTTTAGGGACGTGGCGGTCCGTAAGTTTAAGGACATCATAGTCCATGAGTTTAAATACATCATAGTCTGTAAGGTTTTTTCTGTTTAAGGACATCATAGTCCATGAAGTTTAGTTTAAGGACGTTACGGTCTAGAGTTAGTTTAAGGACATTACGGTCCATCATTAGTTTAAGGACGTTGCGGTCCATTGTTTGGATGTAATCATGAGCTTGGAAATGCACCAGATAGTTATTGGTCGTCGGGACCCACCACCTCTCTGATGACGTTGAAGAATTACAACGACATGTATCAGAGGTGTGAAGAGATATACCCTTGAACCAAATGCTATATTGAGAAGTAATGGGATGAGCATTATTATAAATGCCATCTGAGATGATTAATTTTGGAAGACCTGAGCATAATTAGGGCTCGGTTAAAAACACGGTTTTGGCTTTGGGAGACTTAGCTAAGTTGGGCTAAGGTTGGCCTATCATAGTGTTAAACACTAGCATATGTTCGACGCTCACGTGCTCCCATGTGAGGTCTTAAAGTATTGTTTAAGCACTGAAGATTTGAAGCGCTCACATGGGGTCACGTGAGGCGCTTGAAGTAGTGCTAAACACTGAATATTTGAAACGCTCACGTGGGATCACGTGAGTCGCTTGAAGTAGTGTTAAACACTGAAGATTTGAAGTGCTCATGTGGGGTCACGTGAGGTGCTTGAAGTAGTGTTAAACACTGAAGATTTGAAGCGCTCATGTGGGGTCACGTGAGGCGCTTAAAGTAGTGTTAAACACTGAAAGTCTGAGGCGCTCACGTGAGGTCACGTGAGGCGCCTGAGATTTGGCACAGCTTCTTTGGATTTGTTCCCTTTTTCTTTTTTGAGTGCTGAACACTATTGGGTCACGTGGGATCATGTGAGGCGTCCCCCAAAGATTGAAAACTGCCTTTGTTTTATTCTCTTTAGAAAAGTGCTAAGCACTATTAAGGGGTCACATGGGGTCATGTGAGGCGCCCTATGAATGGAATCTGTCTTAAGGTTGTTCCTCTTTTATAAAGGTTTGTTCAAGGGTCACGTGGGAGCACGTGGTCTGCAATTATCATGTTTGGATGCTAATCTCCTTTTACGTGCATGGGGATCTTAAGTTTTCAAGCCCCTTGTTTAATAAGAATTAAATTCTGTTATAGGGTTAAACCCTAGTTTTATTTAGAGGAATTAAATTCCTATATGTTTTGTTGTAAGAATTAAATTCTTTGGACTCAATTTTCCCCTAAGTTTTGAATCTGCATAACAGATCTTCCCGATGAGAATTAAATTCTCAACTTGTAGAGAGATCTACTTCTGCAGATCTTCAACCAGAGAAAGAACTAAGTTCTTTTTCGAAAAGTTAAACTCTTGTGAAGGTGGTGAAGAGGTAAAAGGTTCTGTGTTTGGTTCCTTTCCTTACCAAGGGTTTCTTTTTTGGAGATCTTCTTCTCTCTGGAGAATTAAATTCTCTTTTCTTTTGGCTTACGAAGGTTTTTTTTCCTCTTCCTTTCTATCTCTCTTGAACTTGAAGTTTAGGGGGGGTAAGGGTTTCCTCTGTACAATACTTGAAGTTTTGGGTCCTTTATATAGGGGAGGCTGATTTGTTGAATCAGTTAAGAAAATCTCTCATTGAGAGATCTCTAATTGATTTGGGAATTTATCCCACCATTGGATCTTTGATCCAAGGGCTTCTGTTTTACAGAAGACATCTTTCTTGTTTTTAGCAAGATTGGGAAAATATTTTCCCATACAGAATTTATTCTGTATCTTGGTGATGTTTAATCACCATTGGATCTTTGATCCAACGGTGCTCTGATTTACAGAGCACAATCTTTCTTGTTTAGAAAGATTTTCGGAAATATTTTCCAACTAGGGGTTTTGATTCCTCTTAATTAGAATTTAATTCTATCGGTTCAGAAGGCATAGGAGCCCATCACGTGTAGCATGTGACCCCAACAAATTAAGCCTACCAAAGAGCGTCACGTGCTATCATGTGAGTTTTTGTTCTGGCCAATTGTTTGCTTTATTCAGGCGCCTATATACTTTGTATATAGAGGTCATGTGTCTGCACGTGAGGCCCAGTTTCAGCTTAGTTTGTCAAGCGCAGCGCCTATCACGTGCGGGCACATCATGCTCCATTTAGGGACTTTTTCCCGTTGCTTTTATTTATTATTCATTTTTTTTATAAGGGAACAAATGCCCCTACAACGTTGTTCTCACGTGGTTTGCACGTGAGTGCAACGCTGTCATCTTTACAGCCGTTGGATTGCCTAGGGGAACGGGGAGATGAACCGCCCTTGTCACGTCTTATAAATGCATGGGTTTAGTTTCTTATGCAGCCACTGTTTCCTTCATCTTCTTCCTCTTTCGTTTTCTTTGAGAATTAATTCTTCTCCTCAGAGCTTAGTTCTCTGCCATTGCAATCCAAGAGTTAAACTCTGTCAAAAAGAAACCCTTTTTAGGTAAAGATCTTGCACATCATAAAAACTTTTCTTTTTGAACAAAATTTTTCTAGACTTTGAATCCATTATGAGAGCTTTGCTCTCCTCTGAAACCTATCCACTTAGGGATCCAAAGATGTGATTTTTGAGTAGTAAACCTTCATATCTCGAACATTCACCTCTGTTTTTGAGGATTCATGGAATTTCATTTCTCATATATGTTTTTTGTGAGTTTCTGGAATTTAATTCCATCATATAAAAGGAATTTGATTCCTCAGGCGAAGAGCTTAGCTCTGAAAGATCAAAAGGTCCCTTTGGGAATTTTATTCCCTGGTGTTCTTGAAAATCTTTGCATGGGGTTTTACCTTTATTCGCGCAAATTTTAAATTTGTTGTGTGCCTTAGCAGAGGTTGTTTTCCCAAGAGTTGTTTGGAATTCCAATGTCTGTTTAATGAGAATATTTTTGATTCTCATAATGATTGCCCTGTCTCATCATTGATGCGCCGCTATATTGATTTTGTGGAGTCCATGTGTTTTGTAGGCAGTGGCCCCGCAAAACAGACATCCTGTTATATATATATATATATATATATATGTGCATGGGTTTTGCTAATGTTTCCTCTTTTCCTTATTTCAGGAGCAATGGCTTCTCTCCCCTATTTCCCTTATACTCCCTCAGACGCCGCTTTTCCACAATCGCCGTCGGATGAGGAGGCAATGGCGATAATCAGAGCTCATGATAAAGACCAGACAAGTCTGTTCTTATGGGGCGTTTGGTACGGCCACATCATCCGGGGGCGCCGAAGTTTTATTTGCGAAGAGCCCGCGGAGCCTCTTCGCCCTATATTGCCGATGGAGCGCCCACAGACAGCTTACGCAGTGGAGATGACCAATTGGACTCCTTCTGGCCGGCTTGAGCCCTCTACATCTGGGATACCCAACCAGCCCTTGCCGGCTATAGACATCTTGGGGCATCGGATTTGCCAAGGTGAAGCTCGACCTTGGGGACAAGTTTATAAAGTAGGTGTCATCCCCCGGCATCCAGTGGGCTATCTTATTTAGGCTCGCTACATTCTTTCTGCCCACCGCGCAAGGTTGCAGAAGGTTGGGCTGTATCAGGCAGTATATGCGTCGCTATTCCATTATCAGGCTCCTCACGTCTGGTGGATCAAACCCTTCTTAAACCAATGGAACCTGTCTACCAACACCTTTCTGCTAGGGGATTGAGAGGTGTTTATTTCATTGTATGAATTCCGTGAGATTTCAGGATTGCCCATCAGGGGGAGCATTACGAGGAGTTGCTGCCTTCCGATGAATATATTTTCTTCACTGTGCCAGCTACACTTGATGGCTTAACGGCCGAAACTGCCGTCGTCACAAATACCCCGGCCTAATCAAGGCTCTGGGTATTTTCGACAGATTGTTTGTGAAGTCAGAGAGGCAGGGGGTCACTTTTGAAAGCTTCATTGCCTGCTTTATCCGGGAGGATGTTCTAACCAAGGAAGCCCCGAAGTTTGCGAGCATCGACGACCCTTTTGGGTTTGGGTTAGACAAACTACCGGCCAAAGAAGAAGATTTGCCGCAGTTTTAGATTCCAACCACATCGGCCGTGTCTTTTAATGCGATTGCGGCTCCCGGCATAGACGAAGAGACCTTCTTCGTCGGCTTTATTAGCCTCTGGCTTATTGGTTTTCGATACCGTCGCACCGACGCTTCATGAGAGCTTCCGCCTTCTACCCCGCCCATCGTGTAGCTGAAGGGCAAAGTTGGCCGTTGGTATCACGGGACTATCGTACCTTTATCATGGGTTAAGTGTTGCGGCCAACACTTCGACTCTAGGTGTAGATGTTGTGATTCTCCCCCTCCATTATTTCACATCTTGGATCGAAATGCATATGCTGGGGGCATACGCAGCACATCGACGGC
This sequence comes from Agapanthus africanus, assembly GCA_030015575.1. NCBI lineage: Eukaryota > Viridiplantae > Streptophyta > Magnoliopsida > Asparagales > Amaryllidaceae > Agapanthus > Agapanthus africanus. The sequence goes on from CM057341.1 coordinate 131,304,343, forward strand.
CGAATTTCTATGACTCCTACACCTTCCCGCGAGTTATGAGATTGGTGGATGCCTCCGCTTCCGATCCGACTCAGCTAGGGGCCCTTCGTGTTCTGCTCAATACATATGCTGCTGAGGGTGGGATGGTGTTTACTGATCGCGTTCTTTCTACTCCGGCGGGGCCCATCCAACAGCTATTCGACTTGTCGAAAGGGGGAGCATCATCCTTAAAGCCTAGGGAGATCATGCATTTGCATTCAATTAGACTGGGCTACTTGGTGTTCCGCCGAAATGATATGTCCCTCCTTATGCGGTATAATCCGCACCGCTTCGCTCGGCAATTGGGTTACAATCAAGGCGTCCCCTTCGAAGCGTTCTTGGTTGAGCCTACCCCGTCTCTGGGAGTTATTCGCGACGTCATTCATCATTTCATGTGGCTGAACACTGGCTTTCTGTTTATGATCCCGGAGCCAGACTATCTCCCAAGGTCTGTGGGGTCCTTTGTGGGTTGGTATCGCCACCGGGTTGGTCCTGCCATTGATGAGGAGAGGCGGGTACTCTTCGAGTATAGGACTCCCGCTCCAACCTAAGCTGCCAACGCTCTGTTGCGACCGCGGTTAGTTGTTCGCCCTCTCTTGAGGGATGGCGGCATGGTCCTTATCCCGCAAGTCGCAGAAACAGAATCAATTCCTCCCACTGCAAGGATGCCAATGCGCACTAGGGCTTAAGCAAAGGCTTCCGCCGAAGCGCCATCGGCCGTGCCATTAGTGGCGATGCTATCGGCAATGGTGTCGCCAAAAGGGGATAGTGAAGGCGAAGTGGGCCAACGTCGCGCCAAAGTGCCGAAGGGAAGGAAGCGATCTTCTTCCAGCGTTAGTTCCGGATCGAAGAGAAGAAAGAAGACGGTCACCGGTCTGCTTGACCTTTTGCTGGAATCCGAGCCTATTGTTCAAAATGAGCCAATATCCATGTGAGAGCCGAATGATGGTCTTCTCTTTCCGGGTTCATCTGCCGAGGAATCTGTTGGTGCATGTTGCATGCTCCCACAACTCTTGTGAGGCGGCGGAAGCGGTAAACGAAAATTTTCTTTGCATACAACACACACTTTTCCAAAGATCTTGTCTAAACCATAACTAGAAAACCCTAACTAGAGATCTTATCTACTATGTTAGGGATTATACCTTGATGATACGGTCCTTCGGGTCTTCTCTTTGGTGCAACTCCTTTGCTCCTTGCCTTCTCTTTTGATGAACTCCTTTAGCTCCTTTGGATGTTGCCGATGTCCTCGATCTCCGGCCACCTCATGACCTAGATGATCCACGCGAGAGTTGTCGTGCAAGCTAAAACCCTTCTCAAGAGCTAAACCTAGAGATCAAGTTTGCTAAAAATGGTCACTAGGATGATATAGAGATTAGTGTATTGGATTATCTTTGATCCTTGGCTTTTGATTCACATCTCATGTGAGTGTTAAAGCAAGGAAGAAGAAGGAGAAGAGAAGAAAGAGAGAGAAAGAGTTTGTGATGATAAGAAAATTCAAGCATGAGAAAATGATATATTCAAAAGGAAATAATTGAAGCATGGAATATAAAATTAGCACCATACTTCAATAGTAACTCCAAAAGATTAAAATATAAAACAACCCATTCTCACAACCATGCTTGGACTTTCTAATTTCCACCTCATTTATTCATTTTCATAAAATAAATAATGTATTATGAGGTGGCATCTTCTAGAAGGTATTCTTATAACAATTACAAGAATACCCCTCCTCCGTATACCGTATCCCGTATACCGTATACCCGTATCCGAATTCCGAAAAATACGAATACCAATAATCCAATAATATAATACCGGTATCCGGCTTAAACCAAAGCCTACCAGTATTATCATTCCGATTATTATTCCTGTAACAATTACACGAACATAATCGAAACCTTGCCGCAACACCTTACGGCTGCCATAACAACTTACGGCCTCTACATCTTTCGCCTGAACGAGAGAACCCTCTGTGTGGGACTCTAAAGACTCGACAGTACGCTGGCAGTGGGTTTAACCACAAGCACGTCAGCGGCACTAGCTGTGCGTAACGGCTACCCAGGTACTTGACGAAAAGGTGGCCGACGAGCGAACTCATCACAACCCAAACGAGTCTGCAAGCAACACTTACCGTACAGTCCGGTCTCTTCGTCTGATACGTCACATATGAAGTCTAGGGTGGTATATGTCAGACCCCAGTAACTTTATAAGTCATGCTGATTTGAGGCTCATAACAGGTCGAGAAACTACTGATAACACTTATCAGTAGATCTTCATATCAGCCCTGGCCAGGGACTTCCAGTTATTGCCAATCGAGCATAGCACAACATCAACCCCCAATACCGGGAGAAACGAAACCCCTCCTATCGCTCGTTGCCTCCATACTACTTGGGACTGTACCCAAAATCCACCTGTTTGCACGACTCCTCTTGAGCGTGGTAAGGAGGAAATCAAAGCACAGCGGGAGTCACATAAGACTCTATGACGATCTCGGGTCTACAGACTAATCTGTACCAGTGTCACCAGAGGACTGCTATCTAACGATAGGTATACTACCACATAGGAGTCCTCGGTGAGTCCTGTTCAGTGTACCCAGTCTCCACTAAGCACTCGTATACCATCTCTGATGTCAAACACTAATGGATGTGGGATCATCCATCGCCCATCATATGGGTCAAGAGGCGTATACGCTAGTCTACTCTGGAATATCGATGCCCTGTCTCGATATTCCCTCGACTAGGAACAATTGAAGGATGTACTTGTGAACTACCCTGGCCCCACTAGTCTGATCTGCATCATATTCCTGGTAGTCAAGTACATATCCTAAGGGCTTTATCAATACGAGAGATAAAGGTAACCAGATAGAATACTATCATGTCGAGCAAGAAAGTCTTTTCTGTATATAAATATCCAAGTATCCACTATAATATATATCATATGTACAATAATGGCCTCTAGGGCATACACATAACTAACAATCTCCCTCTTGCACTAAGGCCATGTGTTGTAGTATCTCATACCCAACATCCCAAAAAGTCTCTCAAATTGCGTCTGAGGGAGGGCCTTCGTGAGTGGATCCGCTACGTTGTCCTTCGTGTCAACTCTCCTGACCTCGATCTCCCGGCGATCTACTATCTCCCGGATCAGGTGATACCGCTTCAGAATATGTCTGGATCTCTGATGGGACCGGGGTTCCTTGGCTAAAGCCACCGCTCCATTGTTATCACAATACACAGGTATTGGATGCTCAATGGATGGAACCACACCAAGCTCAGCAATGAACTTCTTCATCCAGACAGCTTCTTTGGCAGCATCGTTGGTAGCGATGTATTCATCCTCCATCGTCGAGTCTGCAACGGTGTCTTGCTTGGAACTCTTCCAACACACCGCCCCTCCGTTAAGGGTAAAGACAAAACCCGAGACCGACTTACTGTCGTCCTTATCCCTTTGGAAGCTCGAGTCGGTAAAGGACTCCACTTGGAGTTTACCGTTACCGTACACCAAGAACATCTCCTTAGTCCTTCTCAAGTACTTGAGAATGTTCTTTACAGCTGTTCAGTGATTCTCTCCTGGATCTGCTTGATACCTACTCACTACACTTAGTGAGTACGCTACATCGGGTCTGGTAAATAACATTGCATACATGATAGAGCCTACCGCCGAAGCATAGGGTATCCCTTGCATGCGAGTTCTCTCCAAATCAGTCTTGGGAGACATCTCTTTGGAGAGAGTGAGTTCAGAGATCGTGGGTACATTCCCACGCTTGGACTCTTCCATACTAAACCTCTTTATACGGTGTCTATATACCTGGATTGGGACAATCCCAGTATCCGTTTAGATCTATCTCTACAGATCTTAATCCCTAAGATATAAGAGGCATCACCTAGATCTTTCATTGAGAATCTATGTGATAAGAAGAGCTTGACCGAGTGCAGCATAGGAACATCATTTCCTATCAAGAGTATGTCATCCACAAACAATACGAGGAAGACGACCTTACTCTCTGCAGCTTTCTTGTATATACAAGGTTCATCTATATTTTTGATGAAGTCAAACTCCTTGACTACCTCATCAAAACAGATGTTCCAACTCCGCGATGCCTGCTTTAACCCGTAGATGGATTTAAGCAGCTTGCACACCTTTCCACTGCTCCCAATTTCTACGAAGCCCTCCAGCTGAGTCATGTATACACTCTCTTCTAAATCACCATTTAGAAAGGCGGTCTTAACATCCTTTTGCCAGATTTCGTAGTCATGGTATGCAGCGATGGCAAGAAGGATCCGGATGGACTTAAGCATAGCTACTGGAGAAAAGGTTTCATCATAATCCACACCTGGTCGTTGACGAAAACCTTTTGCAACAAGTCTAGCTTTGAAAGTCTCAACCTTTCCATCTACACCAAGTTTCTTCTTAAAGATCCATTTGCTCCCAATGGGTTTTACCCCTTCAGGAGCAACTTCCAAAGTCCATACTTTGTTGGTGTACATGGATTCCATCTCAGATCTCATCGCATCCAGTCATTTCACAGAGTCCCCACTCGTGATGGCCTGCTCGAAGCTAGTTGGGTCATCATCTTCCATGATGCAATCCTCGCTCCCACCATCAACGAGAAAACCGTAGTATCTCTCAGGTGGATGAGGAACCCTATTAGAACGGCAGAGAGGCTGGGGTTCGTCGGGAACTACTGAATCCTCTGGCTCCACCAAATCTTCTGTTGCAGTTTGTGCAGCTGGAACTTCTTCCAGTTCTACCTCCTTGCCACTAATTTCATTTGCAAGAAATTCCTTTTCTAAAAGGGTGGCATGCCGAGAAATAAACACCTTTTGTTCTTCGGTGTGGTAGAAGATATACCCTTGTGAATTTTTGGGATATCCTACAAACTTGCATAGAACAGACCTTGTCTCGAGCTTGTCCGGATTGTGCCTTTTGACATAGGACGGACAACCCCATATCTTCACATAGTTAAGATGTGGTCTCTTTTCCTTCCATATCTCATTTGGAGTGGTAGGCACTGATTTGGTAGGAACCATATTCAATAGATGTATGGCTGTCACAAGCGCATACCCCCAAAAGGAAACAGGTAACTCAGCGGTGCTCATCATAGAGCGCACCATATCTAATAGGGTGCGATTCCTCCGCTCCGATACACCGTTGTGCTGTGGTGTATATGGAGGAGTAAGCTGAGAGAGAATCCCATTCTCTTTTAGATATTCAAGGAATTCTGTGATTAAGTATTCTCCTCCCCGATCTGATCGAAGGATTTTAATACTTCTACCCGTTTGGTTCTCGACTTCAGATTTATATTCCTTGAATTTCTCAAAAGCTTCAGATTTGTGTTTCAACAGGAACACATGTCCGTATCTTGAGAGATCGTCAGTGAATGTAATGAAGTACGAGAAACCATTCCTGGCATGTGTAGACATGAGACCACATACATCACTATGTATCATCCCAAGAGTTCCGTAACTCTTTCTCCGTGTCCACTAAACGGAGTTTTGGTCATTTTGCCTTTGAGACATGACTGGCAAGTGTCATAAGATGAAAACTTGAACGGATTCAAATATCCATCTTTATGCAACTTAGCTAGTTGTGTCACATTGATATGACCTAGTCTGCAATGCCACAAGAAGGATTCGTTCATTTTTGAACTCTTCTTCTTGTGTGTGTTTTGTACGTTAAGAACTGTGTTTTGATTTAGAACGTACAATCCGTTACATAACTCACCAAACCCAATCAACACTTGATTTAGGTAAATGTTCATAACATTATTCTCTACTACAAAGTTATATCCTTCATTATCTAATAAAGAGATTGATATTAAATTGCATATCATAGAGGGTACGTAGTAACAGTTGTTCAGGATCAATGTATTCCCTGTTGGTAATACAAGGTGATATTCACCAATTGCTTTGGCTGCAACATTTACACCATTCCCTACTTTTAGGGAATGATCACCTTTTCCTAGTTCTCTGCCTTTCCTTAGCCCATGCAACATATTGCATATGTGGGATCCCGATCCGGTATCTAATACCCAGAACGTAGAGTGTACTGAGAAGCAGTTCTCTGTAACTAACACACCCGAAGAAGATGCATCAATATGCTTATTCTTTGTTTGGGTGGCGTGGGAATCCGGATATGTTCCTATCTCCTGTTCGGACTTATAACACTTATAAGTTGGAGCGGGACCAACGTTTCCTTGCTCAGTATAACAAGCGGGTTCGGTCAATACATCCATATTATTATCTTGATTAAGGCGTGACATTGGTTGTTGCCTGGAGAAAGATGGAAGGAAACGCGTTAGCGTGCGCTCTTTGCAAGATTAGGTTGGTTTATTATCTTATCTAATCAGGACGTCTCCTACTGTTTTTATCAGATCTTCCTTCAAACCGTAAAAGGTAAGATTAGCCGGGATTAATTACACCTTACAAGTTCGCCAATCTTTCAGCCATGCCAGTGTTGGTACTTTGAGGGAGGTTCCCCGTGCTTTCGCACGGACCTAATTAGAGTAAACCTCGGTTTCCCAGGGGCGTAACCCCGTTAACACCTTTCTAGACACCTACTTGATTGGCTAATTGTTATGTGTAAATACTCGCAGTGGGTATCGGGATCTAACTATCTCATAGAAGGTATGCAATCTCATTGCAGATTTCAACACTTGAAATTCCCGATAATACTTCTACCCCCAGCATCCTATGACCTTGACGAAAGCCAACAAACCAAAGGACGCTAATTAAGCTCAACCCGTACATTTCTTGATTGAATTAAACCCACCCGCACGACCCTTGACGAAAGCCAACAAAGTCGTACGACTATCCTAATCCAATCGCATCTCATGCTTTAGTAGATAAGCACTAATTAGCTACCGCACACTACGCCTTGACGAAAGCCAGCAAACGTAGCACGAATACTAAATAGTATCTATCTGAAATGACGGAGGGCTACGCAGGTTTTTCAGAAAAATCATGAGCGTAATGAACTTGATATCGTTGTAGAAACTAGTGATTTTGAAAAGGAGTGTTTTTGAGGCTTTTCTAGTTTCACTAAAGAGGTCACTCCCGGTGAAGGGATCTCGGCTCTTTCCTTATCTAATAAGGTGCTGGATATTCTACAAGGAATACCGCTATGCAAAGCAAGAACTATAGAAGCAATCAAAAACTAAACCGTGATTTGTAGCATTTGCTAGTTTTGATAAAGAGGTCACTCCCGGTGAAGGGATCTCGGCTCTTACCTTATCGAATAAGGTGCTGGATATTCTACAAGGAATACCGCTATGCAAAGCAAAAACTAGAGCTACCCTTTTTGAAAATTTGATTATACAACATCTTTAGGTTTCTTTTTCTTGACATTAATCACATTAATGCTGTCCCATCATTTACGTTTCCTAAACATCACAGAAAAGAAACGAAAATAGAACGTACGCTTATCCCATCCGCATTCGCCACGGGGCCCCGTCATGCACCGTTAGGTTACTTAACTAACGGCAGAGCGGGGGCTGGACTAGCGCGGGTGCAAAACATAAGCAACGTTTATTATATATCTCATATATAAATATAGCCATTTCAGATCACAGATGAATACATTGGATATACTAGGAATTCCGCATTTCATTCAAGATGAAAGACAGGTTCCACGGTCGTAATGAATAACCAAAACCCCACCGTAGATCCCTACGGGTGCAGCAAACTACCCGCCAAATTTCCGAAGTGGAGCAACCTCCCTCAACAAAGTGAGTAGGCCACTCGGTACTTCGAAAACCCTGTAGTTTGTACACCCCACCCTGGGTCTATCCTAGGAGCAAAAACAGTAAAAAGAAATTATACAACGGTGGCTACAACCTCATCCCGGATATGCCCCGCAAAATAATATTACATTGCTTTTTACAAATTATATTGAATGAAAGAAAAGAAAAACGCTCTTCTCACACCCCCCGGCCATTCATCACGACGATCCAACACATTCATATACACATACCATCTCATAATATCATTACAGAAGTGTGCAACCCCGACTAATCGACTTATAGCAATCAGTCGACGTTCCAAACACACATAACAAATAACTGAAAACCCGATTAGCCAAGCACTTTAGAATTTCGATCGATAATTTTAAATCATGACAACACTTGTCATCTACCAGTGCACAAACAACTTTGTGAAAATTACAGATGTCCCAGAAACACTATTTCCTTAATCTAAGCAAACTGCTGAAAAACGAGTTAACTCGGCCCCGACTCGGCCGCGGATCGGCGGCCAAACACTGAGTTTGGTCACGGATCCGCGGCGTTCCTGGCGAGTTAGAGTCTCGTTTTTCTACAGTGTTCTTAGAAAACCCTGCATGTATTTTTAAGGCCACTGAAATGATTTTTTGAACACTTTAAAAAATTGACAGCGGCAGGGGCAGAAAACATGTTTTCGGGAGAAAAAATTGTCGATCGAGGTTCTAACTTTTGGCTAACAATCTAATTATGGTTTAGTTAGGCTCTGATACCATGTTGGTGCATGTTGCATGCTCCCACAACTCTTGTGAGGCGGCGGAAGCGGTAAACGAAAATTTTCTTTGCATACAACACGCACTTTTCCAAAGATCTTGTCTAAACAATAACTAGAAAACCCTAACTAGAGATCTTATCTACTATGTTAGTGATTATACCTTGATGATACGGTCCTTCGGGTCTTCTCTTTGGTGCAACTCCTTTGCTCCTTGCCTTCTCTTTTGACGAACTCCTTTATCTCCTTTGGATGTTGCCGATGTCCTCGATCTCCGGCCACCTCAAGACCTAGATGATCCACGCGAGAGTTGTCGTGCAAGCTAAAACCCTTCTCAAGAGCTAAACCTAGAGATCAAGTTTGCTAAAAATGGTTACTAGGATAATGTAGAGATTAGTGTATTGGATTATCTTTGATCCTTGGCTTTTGATTCACATCTCATGTGAGTGTTAAAGCAAGGAAGAAGAAGGAGGAGAGAAGAAGGAGAGAGAAAGAGTTTGTGATGATAAGAAAATTCAAGCATGAGAAAATGATATATTCAAAAGGAAATAATTGAAGCATGGAATATAAAATTAGCACCATACTTCAATAGTAACTCCAAAAGATTAAAATATAAAACAACCCATTCTCACAACTATGCTTGGACTTTCTAATTTCCACCTCATTTATTCATTTTCATAAAATAAATAATGTATTATGAGGTGGCATCTTCTAGAAGGTATTCTTATAACAATTACAAGAATACCCCTCCTCCGTATACCGTATCCCGTATACCGTATACCCGTATCCGAATTCCGAAAAATACGAATACCAATAATCCAATAATATAATACCGGTATCCGGCTTAAACCAAAGCCTACAAGTATTATCGTTCCGATTATTATTCCTGTAACAATTACACGAACATAATCGAAACCCTGCCGCAACACCTTACGGCTGCCGTAAAAACTTACGACCTCTACATCTTTCGCCTGAACGAGAGAACTCTCTGTACAGGACTCTAAAGACTCGACAATACGCTGGCAGTGGGTTTAACCACAAGCACGTCAGCAGCACTAGCTGTGCGTAACGGCTATCCAGGTACTTGACGAAAAGGTGGCCGACGAGCGAACTCATCACAACCCAAACGAGCCTGCAAGCAACACTTACCGTACAGTCCGGTCTCTTCGTCTGATACGTCGCATATGAAGTCTAGGGGTGGTATATGTCAGACCCCAGTAATTTTATAAGTCATGCTGATTTGAGGCTCATAACAGGTCGAGAAACTACTGATAACACTTATCAGTAGATCTCCATATCAGCCCTGGCCAGGGACTTCCAGTTATTGCCAATCGAGCATAGCGCAACATCAACCCCCAATACCGGGAGAGACTAAACCCCCCTATCGCTCATTGCCTCCATACGACTCGGGACTGTACCCAAAATCCACCTGTTTGCATGACCCCTCTTGAGCATGGTAGGGAGGAAATCAAAGCACAGTGGGAGTCGCATAAGACTCTATGACGATCTCGGGTCTACAGACTAACCTGTACCAGTGTCACCAGAGGACTGCTATCTGACGATAGGTATACTACCACATAGGAGTCCTCGGTGAGTCCTGTTCAGTATACCCAGTCTCCACTGAGCACCCATATACCATCTCTGATGTCAAACACCAATGGATGTGGGATCATCCATCACCCATCATATGGGTCAAGAGGCGTATACGCTAGTCTACTCTGGAATATCGATGCCCTGTCTCGATATTCCCTCGACTAGGAACAATTGAAGGATGTACTTGTGAACTACCCTAGCCCCACTAGTATGATCTGCATCATATTCCTGGTAGTCAAGTACATATCCAAAGGGCTTTATCAATACGAGAGATAAAGGTAACCAGATAGCATACTATCATGTCGAGCAAGAAAGTCTTTTCTGTATATAAATATCCAAGTATCCACTATAATATACATCATATGTACAATAATGGCCTCTAGGGCATACACATAACTAACAGAATCCGCACAGTTGGCTGAGGCTATAAGGCATTCACAGGATGAGATTGAGAATGTGCGCATCCTGAAGAAGCCTTACCCCCCGTTATCTTTTACGAAAATCCACCATCACTACGGAGGGTACATATGGGTCCCCTATGACTGGAAGACGAGATAGCCCTCAAGCAGCCCATCTCAGCCGCCTACGAAGATGAGCTAGCAGCGAAGACCGGTGGGCATGAGTCTACTTTTGACGCCCGACGAGTGCATTTCCTAAGGAATGAGCGATGGCTTGAAAAAGCTATACTAGAGGCACCCTGGCATATCGGTATGAATTTTTTTGTATTTTCCTTTGGCAAGTAATTTGTTTCGCTTTTTTTATGTCTTCTTATCTTCGTGAAAAACTTGGCAGGGACTTCGGCGATGACAGAGGATTTGAGTCCAAGTCGTGCTTCGCCTGTGGATTTTACAAATTTCTCCGATGAGGCACCGGCAGGTGCGGAAGAGATTGTTATAGCTGCTATTCCTGTGACGGAGCTTCCGATGATAGCCTCTGTTCCTTCAGTGTCAATTCCTTCAGCTGAGGTAGCCTCACTGGCCATGCACCGAAAGGTGTAGAAGAGATTATCGAAGCGGTCGGTTCTATCTTGGAGCTCCCGGTGATGACCTCCACTTCTTCATTGCCTACACCTTCCACAGAGGCGACCTTGTCGATCATAGACCCGATTGATCTTTCTGGTGGCGCCTTGAAGATTGTAGAAAGCACCGCCATGTCCACTGTTCCTTCCTTGGAGCCTGAAATGGATGATGTCGTTTCGCGGCTGGAAGCTGCTACGCCAGCCCACGTCCCCGGTGATGTGCCTGAGGTTACGGAGGAGGCTGCCGAAGCTGCTATCCCTCCAGTTCAAAGCGGGAGGAGCATCGAAGGTAGTCTTATATATTTTGTTTTAATGATCTCTCCATTGTCTAAATCTTTCTGTCTTTTCAGAATTACGAGGGGCGGCGGCGTCCATCGTGGATCTATCCCCCAGAAAGTCTTTTCAGCGTCTGCTCGAGATGGCCGCCCCACAGGCAATATCCCCGCAAAGCATCGTCCTCTCTTCTGGGCAAGGTTGGTGTTATTTGACCCCATCATTGTATTATCATTATTTCGTATAACGATGCTAATATGTCTTCTGTAGTTCTGGAAGCTGACGACGAAGTTGAGATCCTCGACGAGCCTGGGGATCTTTTAAACCCTCCTTGCATGACTGTGGGTAATTAAGGTTTTGACGTTGTTCCATCTATTCTTTGTTTGCAAATCTCGCTGAATGTTCATGAATCTTGACAACTTTTCCCGCTCTTACCCCGCTGGAGTATCGCATCATTATTCCATTAGGCCCTTATGCCCGGCGTGCATCTGAACGGATGGCGAAACAAAGCATCCACTCCTTGTCGGCTCTTATCGAAGATCTTCGTGCTGGTAATTCGATCACAGCCGAAGAATTTGCTGCTGAAGCCAATATCTCTTTTCCCTTTCTCGCCACTTACCACGATGAAACCTTGGTGCATGTCTGGGTCGAATATTTTCGCCGAGTGGAGGCTTGCTTACATGGTCTTGAGTGCGTATGCCTTCCTTCAGAGGTCCTTGCTGCAAATACGAACTTGCGGGGGCTGATTGAACGGTGCACCGCGAATCTGCAGTCATGTGAGAAGAGGCTCAACCGAAAATTTTCGAAGAGGGAACTAGCCTCGAATGCTTTGAGAGAACTCCAAGCTCAACTCACTACTAAGACCACTCGTGCGTATGAACTTTGGCGGGTGCTTCAAGAAGCTATCACGGAGGTGGTAGCACTTGATAAAGCCGTTATTTTTACCCGCGAGATGGTTGAAGCTCACAAAGTAGCTGAAAGGGAGCTTGAGAGTCGGCTCGCCTCGTACCAGGCTCAACAGTCTCAGGCGGAGATTCATCTCGTGGCGATAACAAAACTTGAAGTCGAGGCCCAGCGGAAGAAGGATGAACTGACGAACTTATTACACCATCCGCCGGCTTAAAGATTTTTTTGTATATTTTCCTTTTCTTGTATTCACTCCTGAATGAGAGAATATCCATTTTGATTCTTTTTATGAAATGTATCTTGTATTCATTTTGAATTCATGAATAAAAGACATACTTTATTTCATATTGGCGTGTCCCTTTTAGCAAACGCGTTCCGTAAATAGTCTATTTTGATCTCCTTCCAGGACAGCGATGGCTTAAGAAACAGGTTCAGGTCTGCTACCTAAGACTTTTCAACTTTATGAGCCATGAGGGTCTCGTAAGGACTTTTCTCCCTACGAGTCGAGAGGATCCCGTAGGTGTCTTTTCTCCTTAGGAGTCGTGAGGACTCTTAAGTGCGTTTTCTCTTGAGAATCGTAAGGATCCCACAAGAGAATTTTCTTTATGCGCAGGGAAACTAATTTCCCCGCAGGTCGAGATGAATCGAGAGATTCCTGCAAAGACACTGGTTTCCTTACGGGTCGACGCGAATCGAGTGGTTCTCGCCAAGAATGCTGATTTCCCTGAATCGAGAGGTCTTGCCAAGGACATTGATTTTCCTGGGGTCGAGACGAATCGAGAGATTCCTGCAAAGACACTGATTTCCTTGCAGGTTGACGCGAATCGAGAGGTTCTCGCCAAGGACGTTGATTTCCCTGAATCGAGAGGTCTTGTTAAGGACACTGATTTCCCTGGGGTCGAGACGAATCGAAGTATTCCTGCAAAGACAACGATTTCCTTGTGGGTCGACGCGAATCGAGAGGTTCTCACCAAGGACGCTGAATTTCCTGAATCGAGAGGTCTTGCCATGAACACTAATTTCCCTGGGGTCGAGACGAATCGAGAGATTCCTGCAAAGACACTGATTTCCTTGTGGGTCGACGCGAATCGAGAGGTTCTCTCCAAGGACGATGATTTCCCTGAATCGAGAGGTCTTGCCAAGGACACTGATTTCCTTGGGGTCGAGACGAATCGAGAGATTCCTGCAAAGACGCTGATTTCCTTGCGGGTCGACGCGAATCGAGAGGTTCTCGCCAAGGACGCTGATTTCCCTGAATCGAGAGGTCTTGCCAAGGACACTAATTTCCCTGGAGGTTGGTTGACTTGTTTCCGAGACAGAGTCATTGGATGACGTATTTCCGCGATGGGGTCATTTGCTGACGTATTTCCGCGACGGGGTCATTTGCTGACGTGTTTCCATGACGGGGTCCTTGGATGACGTATTTCCGCGACGGGGTCATTGGATGACGTGTTTCCGTAACGGGTTCATTGGATGACGTGTTTCCGCGACGGGGTCATTGGATGACGTGTTTCCGCGATGGGGTCATTGGATGACATATTTCCGAGATGGGGTCATTGGCTGACGTGTTTCCGCAACGGGGTCATTTGCTGACGTATTTCCGCTTTCTGCGGTGTCAGGGTTTTGACTATAGGTTGTCTGTGAACCATAGAGTCTTGGAACTTGGGACTCTGCCGTGGTTCCGATTGGTGATGTCATGTCCGAATCCTGCTGGGATGAGGAGGAATGCCGTTATCGGTCTCTAGGCTGTAGATATTGCTGGTGAGATCTGACTCTCCCTTTAACAGAGTTTGTTGGGACACGGGGTTCCCCTTTCGTTTACGCCCATGGATTGTATACAAGGGTCAGGATGGACTTACCTACAGGGCAGAAGTTTCATTCTTTCATCATTTTTTTTTATTTCTTTCCGCGATGCTCTATCATTTTAGCTTTTTATATCGCGAAAGTCATGATTGCCCAATCATTTTGCCTATTTTTCACGGTGCCCAATCATTTCGGCTATTTTTCTTTTTACTCGCTGCTCTTTATTGCGAGTTGCTCAAACATTTCGGCTATTTTTAGATGCATATATTTTACTTGCTGATTTTGTTGCAAGTTGCCCTATCATTTCGGCTATTTCATATGCATTTATGGCTCGCCGACTTTTCGCCGCAAGTATAGAACTTTGGATCTGATACCAATCTTAGTATCAGCATTGCTGCGACTGAAATATTGCCAGGAGCGAATCATCATTTGCCGTGAAAGGACTTGGAATTTGTTACAGTTTCAGGCATCAGCATCGCTACCACTGGGACATTGCCAGGAGCGAATCATCATTTGCTCTTTTATTGGTTCGAACAAAGGTGGCTTAGCAAACAGGGTTAAGATCCTGTCGACTAAGGCTTTTGATTTCATGAGCCGTAAGGATCTCATAAAGATGTTTCTCCTTACGAGTCGTGAGGATCTCATAAGTGCGTTTTCTCCTTAAGAATTGTGAGGATTCTTAAGTGTATGGCCTCTTATAAGTCGTAAGGATCTCATAAGAGCATTTTCTCATTGCAAGTCGAGAGTACCTACAAGTGTTTGTTCACCAAATGAGGACATTCCTCGTCGTTGGTGGGACTTGATGGGGGAGACGTTTATTTGTGCCCGTGGATTGTATACAAGGGTCAATATTGAACCGTTTGTAGGGCAGTCTGGAAAATGTGATGATTTAAGAACAGGTTCAGATCTCTGTAGCTTAAGGCTATTGAATTTTATGAGCTGTGAGGGTATCATAAGAGGGTTCTCCTTACGAGTCGTGAGGATCTCGTAAGTGTAATTTCTCCTTAGGAATCGTGGGGATCCCTAAGTGTGTTGCTCCCTTATGAGTCGTAAGGATCTCACGCAGGTATTTTCTCCTTATAAGGTCGAGAGGACCTTGCTAGTGTGCATGAATTTTTTACGAGTCTGCGCCCTTTCGGGTTTTTACAGACTCGCCGGTAGCCCTGCTGTTTTTACTCACGGAGCTCTTTCGGGTTTTCATCCGTGCCCATCTTGATTATGGACATACCTTTTATTTTTATTTTTTTACGAGTCTGCACCCTTTCGGGTTTTCACAAACATCGCCGGTAGCTTTGCTGTTTTTACATAAGGAGCCCTTTCGGGTTTTCATCCGTGCCCATCCTACTTATGAACGTACCGTTTTTTACGAGTCTGCGCCCTTTCGGGTTTTCACAATCATCGTCGGTAGCCTTGCTGTTTTTACTCACGGAGCCCTTTCGGGTTTTCATCCGTGCCCATCTTGCTTATAGACGTACTGTTTTTTTTACGAGTCTGCGCCCTTTCGGGTTTTCACAAACATCGCCGGTAGCATTGCTGTTTTTACTCACGGAGCCCTTTCGGGTTTTCATCCGTGCCCATTTTGCTTATGGACATATCGATTTTTTGTGCGTCAGCCCAAAAATGCTGCAGTTTGTAGTAGTTTAAAGACGTTTCGGTCCGTCGTTAGTTTAGGAACGTTTTGATCCGTAGATAGTTTTAGGACATTACGGTCCATTGTTAGTTTAGGTACATTTTGGTCCGTCGTTAGTTTTAGGACATTGCGGTCCATAGATAGTTTTAGGATATTACGGTCCATTGTTAGTTTAGGGACGTTTCGGTCCGTCGTTTGTTTTAGGACATTGCGGTCCATATCTCATCCTGTATGCACGTGTATTAGTTACGTATCGGGATACATAACGATAAAGTGGGATACACCCATTTAGAGTGTGATTTGGTTTGGTTGGGCTGTTTTGTGATCCATCCCTACCGCGACTTGTTCCACTTGACGTCGACGCCTGGCTTTTTCGAATATGGTCATTTTGCGTTCTCGATCAACTTTGCTCTTCTGACGGGCTTCATTTAGCAGCACGTCAATCAGCTCATTGGACGGTTCCAAGGATTTTGGTTCCGATTCTGCCCTCAGCTTCTCTGCATCAGGGGCTTCTTTATCATCTATTGACGAGTGAAAGATCATATGACAACTTTCCATGTAATCTTCGGGTTCCTCTGACGCGTCGTCTCCCTCGTCATTGTCATTGCCTCTGTTCTCAAGGATATGGTTGAGAAACTTATGGAGTGTAACTGGGATCCGCGCCTTCTGGTTGTATTCCTCCATCGCGTCAATATGCTTTTGTAGGTCCGTGCGCTTGTCATCAGGCTCCGCAGGCTTCTTGGTCTTCTTCTTCTTCGAAGACTTTGACGGCTGGACTTGGGTATTTTTCCCATTGCCACCAACTCTCGGTGTCGGACGCTGTTTCAACAGTCCCTTAATGATCTCGGGCTCTAGCGGGCTTTTCTACCTGATTGCGGGGCATGCTTGAAGATCCTTCAGCATTCTTTTCGTTTTTGCCGAAAGAACTACTTCCCATGGAGCTTCCTCTATGAATGAGCATGATTCCCCCGGCGTGTCTACTCCTTTAGGAGTGTGCTGTTGTTACGGATCTACCTTCAAGTGTTCGGACAGCGCGAACTTGCCCTGTTGGTACTGGTCTTCAACCCAGATTTTGAAGACGTAGCAGTCTTCGATCGGATGGCCCAATATTCGGTGGTAGGTGCAGTAATTGGGATTGTTGACGTCGTTCGGTTGCAGTGGGTGTCTCAAATCCGATAGAGTGATGAGCCCGTTGAGCACTGCCAGTTCGAACAGTCTCCTTATTTTATCCCGGGGAAACGAGTAAGGACGCCTCAACTTCTCATCGAGGGATTGCCTCTTGTTGCTTTGGCGAACAACCGGTCTCGGGCCACTCAGTTGTTGTTGAGCGTTGGAGATGAAGGTTGCTTTCCCTTTCCCTTTCTCATTCCGAGGATCCGTCTTTGAGGAGGACGGTCTATGGCCCATCTGGTCCATTTGGGCCAGCTTGTCGATCCAGACTTGGAAGGTGGTCGGCTTGAAAAACATCATGAATTGGGATATGGTCTCCTGAGGATCGAGGGTTCCCACAAACATGCCCATGGCAGGAGCTTCCTCTATGCGCTGTTCGCACTTTGACCACAGGTTCCGCCACCGAATGGCGTATTGAACCCAGGTTTCTCCCGGCTTCACTCTAGCGTTAATTAATGTGGTGATCAGGGTGCGCTTGCTAGCACTTGCGAATCTTTGTGTAAACAGTAGCTCCATTTTTGCAAACGTCTTGACGGAGTCATTCGGGAGCTCGGAGTACCATTCGAATGCTGTCTCTGACAAGCTGCCAACAAACTGGAGAAGCAGCAGTTTGTCGTCACCCCCAGTATTACCGCACAGAGCCCTGAATTGAGCAATGTGCTGGTGTAGATTACCCGTCCTCTTGTACATGTGGAATTTAAGGATCGTATAGCCTGGCAGGTACTTAATTTGATCGTAGCAACCCGGATAGGGTCGTCCAGTCTTGACGATTTGGCCGGCCGCTTCGCTTTCCCGATGAGCTCGTATCTGTTGAGCTATATAGTCGTCAAGGGCGGCTTTGGAGATGGTCTCTTCTTTGGCTGCTGATAGAGCTGGAAGAGGGTTTGATGTCTCCCCTCTGTCATCTTCAATGATCACCGAAGGCTCCTCCGCTGGAGGGTCCGGCTGGATCATCATTCCCACCACGTCCTGGAACAATAGTGCCATTTGTTTTATGTTGGCCGCTTGTTCCGCGGCTTCTTTATCTTTGTTTTCGAGCATTCTGCGGAGGAACTCGGCATCAGTTTCTTGCTCCTGGCGTTGCTCCGACAACGTCTCCGGGCTTTCTTTTGGCCTAGTGAGCACGGCCATCTTTGTTAACATTTCCTGGAGCTTCTGTTGTTGCTCTTGGGCCTTTTTTACGGATCGGGTGAGTGGTCGGTGACCCCCGGAAGCGCGGCTTTCCTCTTTCCCGGAAGCCATATAAACAGTATGCACCACCATGCCCCAAGACTTGAAGCTTCTGGGTTCAGTGCCCTTGAGATTCGTCGCAGGCATAGGGATCTTCTCCGCCCTCCTCTTTTTATGGACGATTGAAGTTGAGGGGGCTGTTGATGTAGGCACCCGTGTAGACGATACCTTCTGTGGTACGACGGGATGATCCTTCTCTTGCCGAACCTTCATTTTCTTCGGTCGGCGGGAGTAGTCTTGGTTAATCACAGAGTCTTGGACTCTTCGCCAGACCTTATGGATTTTTTAGGGTAGCCACTGAGGAGGCTGCTATAGCTCCGCCTTTGTAATATTTTCAACAGGTGAAGGAAACCTTTTTAATACAGAAGTTAGAGAGTTCTTGCGCACCCTCCTGAGCGGCTCAAAGCTGTTCCCAGTTGGAACAGCAGTATCGACTTCCACCATCGGAGCTGGTGGGTCAATCCAGAAGGGGAACTGCCCCCAGCTTTCCTCACTCGGGGCCAGTGGCGATGTCGAGCAAGTCTTGCAGACAGTACCGACTCAGTTACGGAGGTGGCTTCATCATGCCCCATGTTCTGGTGAAGGGTTGTTGTTGGTGCCAGCCTATCAAAGAATGGCGTCCAATGAGAAGAAACGTTCAACCTGTTGAAGACTGACTTTCGGGCAGGGGAAACAGCTTTGGTGGCTTTGCCTGAAGCGGGAGTTGGAACGGACAGTCTTTTTAAGACTGATCCTTTAGCAGGAGAAGCCCCTCTGATAACTTCATTTACTGGAGCTGGAATGGCTATCCGCTTCGGGATAACCCCTTCTGGTATTGCAGGCTTTTTCACGGGCCCGTTTGAGCTTTGGCCTAGTCTATTAAAGACTGATGCAGTAGACTTGGAATTGGATGGCCCGTTGAGAGGGGCCGTGGTAGTTGTAATCCGGTCGAAGATCGACTTCTTCAGAGCTTCCTGTGACGGCACTAGGATGCTGAAGCTTGCCGGTGGGATCATGGTCCCAAAGAACAGTCCAGTGGTGGCCTGAGTCACCTGTTCCACTGGAATGACAAAGATGGAGGCCGCTTGGGGCCCATAGGTCACTCCTCCAGCGAGGAAGGAGTGGGAGTTGCTGTTGCAGTTGGTGCAGTTAGAAGCCATTGACGCCATCTTCTCTTCTTCACGGAGCAGGACACCAAATCATAGTACCTCGATTCCAGGGGAAACCATACTAAACTGCGATTCGTTCGCGAACACGACACATGAAGTGTGGAGTGGAAAGAGGAAAAGGTCCCACCGGGCGTGCCAGAATCTGTTCGCCACCGGAAGATGCGACCGGGATGTTGGGACGTCCAGCTTGAATTTTGGGGGCAGATGCTATTTGGGTTTATCCGTCCACCTCTCCGAAGATGCCAAGTTGATTTATGGCCCGTGTATCGGAGGTTTAGACGGATGCGGCCGTTGTAGCAGACTTCGTCAGATTCCCCCTCGTGTACGAGGGGTTTTTGATTGTGGGGACGCTCTTCCCTGCAGGCGCAAGCCCCTGCAGTTAATTACGCTACCGCATCGCGGTAACTACTTTCTCCTTCTCCAGATGGTCACTTCGTGTCGTATGTGTTTGTTTTATTTTTGGTTGCCCGTGGATTGTATACAGAGACTAATTTATGTTGTCGCCAGTAGGGTGTGGATTAGTCCAAATCCGTATTTTCTTAGATTTGGGTTTGTGTTGGTTTAAGGATCGTTAATTTTGTTTTAGATTAAGATCAACTTAAATGCTTGTTAAGGATACGTTAGCCTAATTTTGAACTAATATCTACTTAATAAGGTTTTAGGATCATTTAGATCCAACGAAAGAGTATTTGGACTCTATCGTTTTAGTTTAGGGACATTGCGGTCCATAAGTTTAAGGATGTCATAGTCCGTGAGTTTAAGGACATCATAGTCCATAGGATTTAGTTTAGGGACATGGCGGTCCGTAAGTTTAATAACATCATAGTCCATGAGTTTAAAGACATCATAGTCTGTAAGGTTTTTTCAGTTTAAGGACATCGTAGTCGATGAAGTTTAGTTTAAGGACGTTACGATCCAAAGTTAGTTTAAGGACATTACGGTCCATCATTAGTTTAAGGACGTTGCGGTCCATTGTTTGGATGTAATCATGGGTTTGGAAATACACCAGATAGTTATTGGTCGTCGGGACCCACCACCTCTCTGAAGATGTTGAAGAATTACAACGACATGTATCAGAGGTGTGAAGAGATGTACCCTTGAACCAAATGCCAGATTGAGAAGCAATGGGATGAACATTATTGTAAATGCCATATGAGATGATTAATTTTTGAAGACCTGAGCATATTAGGGCTCGGTTAAAAACAAGGTTTTGGCTTTGGGAGACTTAGCTAACTTGGGCTAAGGTTGGCCTATCATAGTGTTAAACACTAGCATATGTTCGGCGCACACGTGCTCCTACGTGAGGTTTTAAAGTATTGTTTAAGCCTTGAAGATTTGAAGCGCTTATGTGGGGTCACGTGAGGCGCTTGAAGTAGTGTTAAACACTGAAGATTTGAAACGCTCACGTGGGGTCACGTGAGTCGCTTGAAGTAGTGTTAAACACTGAAGATTTGAAGCGCTCACGTGGGGTCACGTGAGGTGCTTGAAGTAGTGTTAAACACTGAAGATTTGAAGCGCTCACGTGAGGCGCTTGAAGTAGTGTTAAACACTGAAAGTATGAGGCGCTCACGTGAGGTCATGTGAGGCGCCTGAGATTTGGCACAAGTTTTTTGGATTCGTTCCCTTTTTCTTTTCCGAGTGCTGAACACTATTGGGTCACGTGCGATCATGTGAGGCGTCCCCAAAGACTGAAAGCTGCCTTTGTTTTATTCTCTTTAGAAAAGTGCTAAGCACTATTAAGGGGTCACATGGGGTCACGTGAGGCGCCCTATGAATGGAATCTGTTTTAAGCTTATTCCCCTTTTACAAAGGTTTGTTCAGGGGTCACGTGGGAGCACGTGGTCTGCAATTATCATGTTTGGATACTAATCTCCTTTTACGTGCGTGGGGATCTTAAGTTTTCAAGCCCCTTGTTTAATAAGAATTAAATTCTGTTATAGGGTTAAACCCTTGTTTTATTTAGAGGAATTAAATTCCTATATGTTATGTTGTAAGAATTAAATTCTTTGGACTCAATTCTCCCCCTAAGTTTTGAATCTGCATAACAGATCTCCCCGATGAGAATTAAATTCTCAACTTGTGGGGAGATCTTCTTCTGCAGATCTTCAACTAGAGGAAGAACTAAGTTTTTTTTAGAAGAGTTAAACTCTTGTGAAGGTGGTGAAGAGGTAAAAGGTTCTGTGTTTGGTTCCTTTTCTTACCTAGGCTTTCTTTTTTGGAGATCTTCTTCTTTCTGGAGAATTAAATTCTCTTTTCTTTTGGCTTACAAAGGGTTTTCTTTTTCTCTCCCTTTCTATCTCTCTTGAACTTGAAGTTTTTTTTGGGGGGGGGGTTCCTCTGTACAAGACTTGAAGTTTTGGGTCCTTTATATAGGGGAGACTGATTTGTCGAATCAGTTAAGGAAATCTCTCATTGAGAGATCTCTAATTGATTTGGGAATTTATCCCACCATTGGAACTTTGATCCAAGGGCTTTTGTTTTACAAAAGACATCTTTCTTGTTTTTAGCAAGATTGGGAAAATATTTTCCCATACAAAACTTATTCTGTATCTTGGTGATGTTTAATCACCATTGGATCTTTGATCCAACGGTGCTTTGATTTACAGAGCACAATTTTTCTTGTTTGGAAAGATTTAAGGAAACATTTTCCAACTAGGGGTTTTGATTCCTCTTAATTAGAATTTAATTCTATCGGTTCAGAAGGCATAGGACTATCACGTGTAGCACGTGACCCCGACAAATTAAGCCTACCAAAGAGCGTCATGTGCTATCACGTGAGTTTTTGTTCTGGCCAATGGTTTGTTTTATTCAGGCGCCTATATACTTTGTATATAGAGGTCATGTGTCTGCACGTGAGGCCTAGTTTCAGCTTAATTTGTCAAGCACAGCGCCTATCACATGTGGGCACGTGATGCTCCATTTGGGAACTTTTCCCCGGTGCTTTTATTTATTATTTATTTTTTTTATAAGGGAACAGGGGAAGACTATCTACCAGTGATGTCAGGCGCGGCGGATATCTGGAGGATACCGACCGTAGTCGTGAGATTTGTACTATTATTTATTTCAGTTGTATCTAGTAAGCTCCATCAGCCAGACTTGTATATACCGTAGACTTACTGTAAGTCCACGGTAGTGCCCCGGCCGTCTAACAGACGCCAAATGCGGAACAAAAACTTTTTACAACTGGCGTTATCGCGTACTATAACCCGGATCTGCCATTAAAGCTAAACTAACAAACTACAAAGTGGGTAGAAAAGTTATACCGAACGATCCGAGTCCTTCGGTTTTCAACCATCATCCCACGCTTTGTTGCGGCTGCTCCGATCTCCTGAATCTCCAATCTTCTCGTTCAGGTGGCACCACGTCGACGGATCTTTAAACGGGCTCCCGCCTCTGAACCGAGGCAACTCGGTCGTCAAGTTTGCTAAAAGAGACGACCAAGATGAAGTAGAGAATGAGTAGAACACTTTGTCTCGTTACGTCCAAGGCTATGGACGAACGGTTAATGAAGTTGCCTTTTGGATCGGATTGAAATGAGATATGAAAATATATATGAACTAGATCTCTCTCTTCTCATTTTAACAACCCTTTCTTTTTCCCAAATCAATCATAACCTCATGGGGAGGGGGCCGGCCATATAAGTAGAGGGAGGGAGGTGAGGGTAGGAGCAAAGAGGTGACCATAACAATAAAGGAGAAGGAATGAGTCATTAACCACCTAGTATGAACTCATTTAAAGCAAAGGATGAATCATAACACATAGTCATCAACACATTAATGCCCCATTAATGCACTAAGCCACCTCACCATCCTAGTCACCTCATCTAGATGCTTCTAGAACCTTCCACACTCATCTCAAGAAAAGATAAATCCGTATTTAACCGAATGTTAAATACGGCTGATAGAAAACTGGAAACTGGCAACTTCTAAAAGTGATCCTGAAACGAATTTCAGGATAACCCCGTAATGGTATAAACATGCCCGCATTTGTATTACGACCGAATACAAATGCATCTGAGACAAAGATATTATATCTACACTACATAATACTCGGACCCGGCTTAAACCAAAGCCGACCAGTATTATCTGCCCGAAAAATGACACGTGCGAAAACGCACGTGCATTTTCCGAACCTTGCCATAAAACCATACGGCCTCTACAACGTTTTTCCCGAACTTAGGAAAGTGTCTGTGGGGGACTCTAATGACTCATCAACACACTGGCACTGGGTATAACCACTAGCACGTCAGAGGTACAAGCTGTACGTAACGGTTTGCCTATGTATTGATTAGAAGGGAAGCTGACGAGCGAACTCATCCATAAACCCTACTGAGCCTAACAGTGACAATATACATACAGTCCGGTCCGTTCGTCTATGAGTATCGCATATCTGCCTAGGGGGCTAGTAACGTCAGACCCCCAATAGCAGTATAAGTCGTGTCAGAGAGTGGCCCAGAACACCCTGAGATACTACTGGAATATCTACCAGTAAATCTCCTGCCTCGGCCGAGGGCTTTGTGTAATGGCTCTCCTAGACACAGCGCGATCTCACCCCCAATACCGGGAGAGACGAATCCCCTGCCGATCCGCTCACTTGCCTCCAATGTGGCTCGGGATTGTACCCAACTAAAACCTGTTTGCACAACTCCTTTGAGCGTGGTAGTGTAGTAATCTAAGCACAGTGGGAACTCACATGAGACAAATGACGACCTCAGGTCGATGAACTAACCTGTACACATGTCACCAAGGAACTGCTATCTGACGATATGTATAATACCAACTAGCATGTTCCTGGCAAGTCCTGTCCGGTGTACTCATAACCCAATGAGCACCTGTATACATCTTAGGTGAACCTACCGACACCAATGGCTTGTGAGACCGGCCATCGCCCCTTGTCGGGATCTTGACTGTATACACTAGTCTACTATGGAGTATCGATGCCCTGTCTCGAAACTCCCACGACTAGGGACACTTTAAGGATGTGCTTACAGACCCCAGCTCCACGTATATGATCGCCATCATACTGCTGGTAGTCAAGCAAGAATCCTATGGGCTCTATCATCATGCAATAGTGAACTAAAGCATGTATACGATGATAAAGACAAACCGGATAGCATACTATCATCTCGAGCAAGACTGTCATATTGGTATAGGTCCTGCCTCAATCATTGCAATCACGTATCTGCGATCCAATAATTGACTTTGAGGGCACTATCTCTAACAATCTCCCACTTGCACTTAAGGCTAATTATTGCGATGTCGCATACTCATAGCCCGTGTGATACCGAACATCCAACTCCTCTACTAATCAGTTTCACAAAGCTAGTTTGTAAAACTCTTGTGTTCGAGAAATAGCCTCAGTGAGTGGATCCGCCCTGATGTTTCTTTCTATGTCTCTCTTAATCTCAAGTTCAAGGAGAAAGCCATCTCCCGAATCGAGTAATTCCTGTCTTAGAATATGTCTGAATATCTGATAGGACCTAGTTCATAAATGAATTCCAAATCCAAACTTCTTAGACTGTATCGATAACTGAACCTAATCAGTATCCAGCACCATGCCTCCCACAGTATTCTCTTGGACCACCTGTCCATAATACTGTCCCTCGTCAGAGGGAAAACTATAACTCTGACAATCACTCTGTCATCCATGTCACCTCTGAAGCCTGGAATGATCACCGTCTCCCAAAGGAGGCTCCCGTCATCAAATCCGTAGAACAAGCACTTATGTTCTAAAACTGCTTCCTTATGTTTCTTCAGGATTGGATTAATATAAACATATCGCATCAAGTGCAAAAACAACATCTGGTGTGGTACTTGATATCTCATGATCGACTCAATTGCCTAAGCAAGTGATCTGCCAATCATGCACATCCCTCTCTCCTTTAGTCTGTAAGACACCTTTAGAGAGGGTGGCTCCATCACCTGCAGGTACACCACCATGCCAGGAGTCATCTATTCTAAAATACTATTAGAATACTGTCAAAGTACCCACATTGGGAAACTACCCAAATCTAGATCTAAAACCATAGATCTAGAAACCAGAATGTCAGATATTATATCCATATCCTTTGTGGAGAAACAACTGTGTGACGATCATAGTACAACCGATCCTAGTAAAGGAATTTTACTTCCTACTCTGTGTATGTCATCTAAATACCAGGACATCACACCCTACTACCTTCTCAACAGATCCATCCCCTATTCTGATGAAGTCAAAGCCATGACTATCACATCAAAATTAGATGATCTATCTCCGCTATATCCGCAAGTCTATAAATAGACATAAGCTACTTGCCCACTATGCTTCCGCTGCTCCCACTGACTACGACAACCCTCTGGCAGAATAATATATATACGTGTACTTCTAAAACTAGTTTAGAACGACGCTATACTTATCCTTCTGCCGGGTCTCATAGTCTGGAACAACAGTAGTGTCAAGTCTGGGTTAACAAGAACCTCCCTGTCACCGTCCTTGAGGCTACCGGAGTACCTCTCGGGTGTCTGAGGTTACCCACCATATCTGCGGAGTGGCTAATGGAATGTCAAACCTGATTGAATATATCGGTCCTATTAAATTTTCCGTAATCGTTTGCGGTTCTGGAATCACTTCCAGTTCTACCATACTCTCACTACTGTTTTCTGAAAAATTCCATTTTAATAAAACTGTGGCGAGTCAAGAACAATATCACTATTGATCTTCCAGATGGTAGAAATGTCAACCTTCGTCAAAGCCAGGGTCAACCCACAAACAGCCATTACAGAAACGTGCCTTGAGTTATCCAGTGTCTGGTTTTAAGCATAAGCTGGACAACTCCCCGTATCTTAACATCGTTAAGATATGAACCATTCTATATAATATAGAAATAGAGGCACTAATTTAATAGGAACCAGATTCAAATCATGCAGCTGTCTCCAGTGCATATCTACTTAATGGAAAGAGGCTAATCAGCATTACTCAACTTAGGAATCCATCCAATTATGAGTAACCTGAAAGAGAAACAAGTTTCTCAAAACCATTACTATCAACTGAATACCTATCACAAGAATCTACATCTTCGATCTCTTTGAAGAATCCCGATACTTGCGATACCTGGTTCTCTACTTTATTCTTATACCCACAACTTCTCAAAACTTAGACATTGTATTTCTACGAAACAGTTGTCTAAAAACTAGAGAAGTTACAAGTAAACAGAACATAGTACGAGGACCTACCCCTTTGTCCTTACGGACACTGGACAACATACAATACTCTGTATAACTCTGCTGAGTTTGAATAACTCAAAACCTGTACATCATAGGTTGAAAACTGTACCCAGGCGATTTCCTCAAATATCACCAATTACAACGAATTCCGATATAATGAGGATGATTACCTTATTCCCAATAACTTACTCCCACTCATCATCTGTAAAACTGTACAGATATGAGAATAAAACCTGGTAAATACATACCTTGGAGTAAGTGTCTAATCGGGAAAACAGTTTTCTTTAAACAATGCGCAGTGAAACTGAAACATTAAAATGTCTCGTAGGGGTATTCTGGTATTCCTAGTAATGTCTCTTCCATAATCCTATTCATGACTATAACCGTATATCTCTTTGCCATCTCTCCAAATCCCTTTATTTGTCTTTAGTCGTTACCTTCTGTACACCTTCGTTTAGGCTAAATGGTTTTCTTCCTTCCCTACCGTTCGGCACCAGCCTATGGTTTGGAAGAAGACTATCCAGTAAGCATAATAGGTGTACCCTCCTAAACCAAGGAGTACTCATAACTTGAGAGAAGGTGATGATAAAAGACAACTGAATAATACCTTATTCTATTTCTCCCGAACTGGGAAAAAACAAAGGTGAAAATAGGAGTGACGATGAAGTACGCGGTTTGGTCGTGAATGATAACAGTCGCAATTTACTTTGCCCTCTTTCTAATCCCTTTATTTTTGTCTTTACATATTATCTTCTGTACACCCTACTTAGGCTAATTGGTTTTCTTCATTCCCTATCTTTCGGCACCAGCCTATGGTTTGGAATAAGACTATCCAATAAGCGTAATAGGTGTACTCTCCTAAACTAATGAGCCCTCGCAACCTGAGAGAAGGTGATAACAAAAGACAACTGAATAAACCAATTCTATTTCTCCTGAACCTGGATCCATCCTCGAAGAAGTCCCTTCAAGTTCGTATATAACCATACGATGGATCTATCCAATGGAAGTGGATATCCGTAGTAATATGGGGTGTTCTGAGAAATGCAAAGGGTAAAAGAAGGAGCGACAATGACTTATGCAACTCAGACAATCCAAAAGCCAGTATTTTAAGAAGATGCGGTCAACTTGGTCACTGAGTCATAGTCTAGGGTCGGTCAAAAGGTCGCTGCCAAAGAGAGAGAGAGAGAGAAAAGAAACACTCTGCGTGCACTCAAACCTAGATCAGAATGGTTATCACTTTATCTAATCAGGAAACCTCCCACTGTAATCTCAAATTCTCCTCCAAACCTGAAAGAAGAATTAGTCAGGATCACCCGAAGAGTAAACCAACTCATCAGTGAGAATCGGGATTCAACTATCATCGCATGATAACTTGATGGAAGCCACTCAAGTTATCACACTCCAGAAGGTATGCGCTTGCCTGGCAAGTTTCTTGTATGTTTGAAACTCCCGATGTGATTTTTGCCCCATGCTCTTATGACCTTGGCGTTGGTCAAAATATCATAAGTCACATGTCAAGTTTTGCCCGTCATTGTCCTGGTCAATTTGAACCCACCCGCACATGCCCTTGACGTTGGCCAAGTATGACAGAACGACTGTCCTAAACCAACTCATCTATCTATGCAACAGATGAATACCCCAGCAGCTACCAAACACTATGCCCTGGCGTTGGTCAAATGCATAGCTTGAATACTACTGAATATCCATAAGAAATGACGGAGGGCTACGGCTGGTTTTTGGCGAAAAACCTTTAACGTAATGTACTTGATCTCGTTGAAGGAAACTGATAGTTTTTTTATAAAATATAGTGATGAAAACTTTTTGCTAAAGAGGTCACTCACGGTGAAGGGATCTCGGCTCTTTCCTCGTGGAATGAGGTGCAGGATATTCTAACTGAATACCGCGATGCAAAGCAACTTGTAATCGACTATATTGAAGTTACTACCCTGACGTAAACTTCTGCTCAAGGGGTCATTCTCGGTGAAGGGATCTCGGCCCTTGCCTCGTGGAATGAGGTGCAGGATATTCCAACTGAATACCGCTATGCAAAACAAAAGGAAAGATCTTTGTAATAACACCTTTTAAAATTTGTTCCAACAACATCGAATATAGGTTTTTTTTTCTTGCATTGATAAGAATCAACGCAGTCCCATCAATCAATCACACCAGAAAAGAACGAAAATATAATGTACGTATATGCCATCCGCATTCGCCACCAGGTCCCGTCATCACCCGTTAGGTTACTTAACTAACGACAGAGCGGGGGCTGGACTAGCGCGGGTGTAAAACATATACAACATCTAATAATATATATACCAATATACAATAATCGCTCCAAGCATGATAATATGCAACATTACAGAAAAGTAATAAGCATCACAGAACAATACAGATAATCTGGGATCCCCGGCTTTCACAGAGCCGCTGCTGAAACTTGACGTTCCCTGGTCATGTGGATAGCCTGTGCAATGAAACCTAGACCCCTACGGGTGCGTCAAGTTACCCGCCAAAACCTGAAGCGAGGTAGTCCCCACAACATAGTGAATGGAACACCCGGTACTTCACGGAATCCGGTAAATTGAGCACCCCTCCTTAGGTCAACCTGTACCCCTTACGAGTGCGGCGAATAGTCTGCCAATTCTAGAGTGGGGTCCCTTTGCCTCTCAAAGCCATGAGATACGGACCCGTTGCCCTCCAGAAACCGGCTATCCGTGCACTCCTTCGCGGGATAAACCTAGTACAGAAATAAAAATATGTACAACGGGTACATCGACCTCAACCCGGTCGTGCCCCAAAAGAATATTATACAACAGGCAGTGACGGCAGTCCACATGTTGGATGCTCGTCCCGCAATATTAAATGTACAAATAAATCCAAACTGCACTATCATTGTACCCTGCTATCCACCACGACAAATCCGCAACATCACAGCACAACACAGAATATCAACGCGAATGTCACGTTCGCAAACCCGTCTAAAAGAACTATAGCAATTAGACGCGGTTTACCGATCAAATGACATTCCCGGTCGGAGATATAAAGTAAGTACTGCGTACTAACAAATTTAAAATTTCGATCGACAAAATTTCCCGAAATGGGCCCCACGTACATCTGCTGTATAGTAATAAAATCTGGGCCCAAAAGAAATATTCCAAAACCCACAATTTCCTTAAAGAAGCTCTCTGGAAAAAGTTGATGCACTGTTCCCACTAAAGCGCTTCGGTTCCACGGTCAAACCCTAGGTTTGACCGCGGATCCGCGGTGGTCTTGTGGGATCACGTGCCCAAATTTTTCCAGTATGCTCAAAAAACCCTGCACGCATTTCTGTGATATGCAAAATTATTTTTAGGCCCTTTGAAAAATCGACAGAAACTCAGAAC
Source organism: Agapanthus africanus (assembly GCA_030015575.1). Classification (NCBI taxonomy): domain Eukaryota; kingdom Viridiplantae; phylum Streptophyta; class Magnoliopsida; order Asparagales; family Amaryllidaceae; genus Agapanthus; species Agapanthus africanus. The sequence continues at coordinate 131,334,197 of CM057341.1, forward strand.
TTGGAATTTGCGGTTTTCGAAAATCCGTTCGATCGATATTTTAAACGCGTTAGCACAAGTTAGTATAGCTTAATGGTTAGGCTCTGATACCACTGTAAGTCCACGGTAGCGCCCCGGCCGTCTAACAGACGCCAAATGCGGAACAAAAACTTTTTACAACTGGCGCTATCGCGTACTATAACCCGGATCTACCATTAAAGCTAAACTAACAAACTACAAAGTGGGTAGAAGAGTTATACCGAATGATCCTAGTCCTTCGGTCTTCAACCATCATTCCACGCTTTGTTGCGGCTGCTCCGATCTCCTGAATCTCCAGTCTTCTCGTCCAGGTGGCACCACGTCGACGGATCTTTAAACGGGCTCCCGCCTCTGAACCGAGGCAACTCGGTCGTCAAGTTTGCTAAAAGAGACGACCAAGATGAAGTAGAGAATGAGTAGAACACTTTGTCTCGTTACGTCCAAGGCTATGGACGAACGGTTAATGAAGTTGCCTTTTGGATCGGATTGAAATGAGATATGAAAATATATATGAACTAGATCTCTCTCTTCTCATTTTAACAACCCTTTCTTTTTCCCAAATCAATCATAACCTCAAGGGGCGGGGGCGGCCATATAAGTAGAGGGAGGGAGGTGAGGGTAGGAGCAAAGAGGTGACCATAACAATAAAGGAGAAGGAATGGGTCATTAACCACCTAGTATGAACTCATTTAAAGCAGAGGATGAATCATAACACATAGTCATCAACACATTAATGCCCCATTAATGCACTAAGCCACCTCACCATCCTAGTCACCATCCTAGTCACCTCATCTAAATGCTTCTAGAACCTTTCACACTCATCTCAAGAAAAGATAAATCCGTATTTAACCGAATGTTAAATATGGCTGATAGAAAACTGGAAACTGGCAACTTCCAAAAGTGATCCTGAAACGAATTTCAAGATAACCCCGTAATGGTATAAACATACCCGCATTTGTATTACGACCGAATACAAATGCATCTGAGACAAAGATATTATATCTACACTGCATAATACTCGGACCCGGCTTAAACCAAAGCCGCCCAGTATTATCTGCCCGAAAAACGACACGTGCGAAAACGCACGTGCATTTTCCGAACCTTGCCATAAAACCATACGGCCTCTACAACGTTTCGTCCGAACTTGGGAAAGTGTCTGTGGGGGACTCTAATGACTCATCAACACACTGGCACGTCAGAGGTACAAGCTGTACGTAACGGTTTGCCTATATATTGATTGGAAGGGAAGCTGACGAGCGAACTCATCCATAAACCTTGCTGAGCCTAACAGTGACAATATACATACAGTCCGGTCCGTTCGTCTATGAGTATCGCATATCTTCCTAGGGGGCTAGTAACGTCAGACCCCCAATAGCAGTATAAGTCGTGTCAGAGAGTGGCCCAGAACACCCTGATATACTACTGGAATATCTACCAGTAAATCTCCTGCCTCAGCCGAGGGCTTTGTGTAATGGCTCTCCTAAACACAGCGCTATCTCACCCCTAATACCGGGAGAGACGAATCCACTGCCGATCCGCTCACTTGCCTCCAATGTGGCTCGGGACCGTACCCAACTAAAACCTGTTTGCACAACTCCTTTGAGCGTGGTAGGGTAGTAATCTAAGCACAGTGGGAACTCACACGAGACAAATGATGACCTCAGGTCGATGAACTAACATGTACACATGTCACCAGAGAACTGCTATCTGACGATATGTATAATACCAACAAGCATGTTCCTGGCGAGTCCTGTCCGGTGTACTCATAACCCAATGAGCACCTGTATACATCTTAGGTGAACCTACTGACACCAATGGCTTGTGAGACCGGCCATCGCCCCTTGTCGGGGTCTTGACTGTATATACTAGTCTACTCTGGAGCATCGATGCCCTGTCTCGAAACTCCCACGACTAGGGACACTTTAAGGATGTGCTTACAGACCCCAGCTCCCACGTATATGATCGCCATCATACTGCTGGTAGTCAAGCAAGAATCCTATGGGCTCTATCATCATGCAATAGTGAACTAAAGCATGTATATGATGATAAAGACAAACCAGATAGCATACTATCATCTCGAGCAAGACTGTCATATTGGTATAGGTCCTGCCTCAATCATTGCAATCACGTACCTGTGATCCAATAATTGACTTTGAGGGCACTATCTCTAACACTTAGATGATCACGGTTTGTATATTCTTTCGGCCTTAGAGTCACGCTCTTGTATTTTTTATTGTCGGGATTTTCTTGATGATGCATGTTTTCCTAACCTTTATTTTGAGTTTTAATCATCTCCTTTGGCGTTGTATATTTATGTTATCTTGCATGGTTGTTTCTTCCAATTGGCGAAAAGCTAGCTCTCACTTGGGGTGATTCATATTATATTGTTTGTACCAGTTTCGGGTTAAGTTTTACAAAGGAGGTGCTGCCCCAAATTTTCACCGACGAAAATGTTTTCAAGTGGATACAAACATTGGGTTTTCGTATACTACTATCTATGTTTAAAAGAAAGAAACTTGATTTCTGTAACCTTATTTCAAAAACTGCACCACCACTATTTTTTTCCCTTAAAAGGTTTAGATTTATGGGCTTTTGGCTTAATTGTATTAGGGGTAGTCCTATAGACTTCACCTGATGCAAGTTCCAGTCACGTGCCTATTCCCCTCCGAATGGCGGCCGAGACGCTGAGGACGTCTAAGCCTGGCGATTCGGGGCAGATGCTATTTGGTGCTATCCGTCCACCTCTCCGAAGATGCCAAGTTGATTTATGGCACCGTGTATTGGATGTTTAGACGGATGCGGCCAATGTAGCAGACTTCGTCAGATTCCCCCTCGCTTGAGAGGTTTTTGATTGTGGGGACGCTCTTCCCTGCAGGCGCAAGCCCCTGCAGTTAATTACGCTACCGCATCGCGGTAGCCACTTTCTCCTTCTCCAGAATTTCACTTCGTGTCGTGTGTGTTTGTTTTGTTTGTGGTTGCCCGTGGATTGTATACGGAGACTGAGTAATACCATCGCCCGTAGGACGTGGATTAGTCCAAATCCGTATTTACATAGATTTGGATTTGGTGTTTTTAGTTTAAGGATACGTTAGCCACTTTGAGGCTAAGATCAACTTAAACGTTCGTTAAGGATACGTTAGTCTGATTTGAGACTAAGATCAACTTAACGTAGTGATCCATTTAATATATGGCCGTCGGGACTCATCACCTCTCTGACGTCGTTGAAAGATTACAACGATAGGTGTCAGAGGAGTTTAGAGATGTACCCTTGAACCAAAGTCGATTTAGAGTTTTATAGTCCATTTGATTGTTTAAGGATACGTTAGCCGTGTTTGGGGCTAAGATCAACTTAAACAGGACCGTTTAGATCCGGCAAGCGAGAGCATTTGGAGGCTCTATTGTTCCAGTTTAGGGACGTAGTGGTCCATGTTCCAGTTTAGGGACATGATGGTCCGTATTCCAGTTTAGGGACGTGGTGGTCTATATTCCAGTTTAAGGACGTGGTGGTCTATATTCCAGTTTAGGGACGTGGTGGTCCGACATTAGTTTAAGGACATTTCGGTCCAGCATTAGTTTAGGGACGTTTCGGTCCACGAGTTTAAGGACCCCGCAGTCCATATTGATGTGTGGTTGTCGGGACCAGTCACCTCTCTGACGTCGTTGAAAGATTACAACGACATGTGTCAGATAAGTTCGGAGATGTACCCTCGAACCGGATATAAATTGATTTAAGAGAGCAGCTGTGCTCAGTCAAATTAAATTTGAGGACTTACGGCCAAAATTGGACTAAGTCCAGTTGAAAATGTTCAACACATTTATTTATTTTTGGTCTATTAGACCTGTGCTAGGGCTTTGCCCACACTTAAATAATGCATTGCATTACTTTTATTTTTTTTTGTTTGGGCTCTGCCCATAAAAGATGCAGAGCATCAATTTATTCTGGGCTCTGCTCATTTATGAATGATGCAAGGCATCTAATTTGTTTGGGCCCCGCCCCTTTTAAAATGCGTAGCATTTTTATTATTTCGTTTGGGCTCTGTCCATTTACAAATGATGCAGAGCATCAATTTAATTAGGCCTGCTTGGTCTTTTTGATTTGGGCTTGGCCCTTTAGGAAATGCCTTGCATTTATCAGGCGCTTTGGGCCAATCAGAGAGCGCAAACGCTTGTAGTGCTGACACGTGTCGCGCAAGCGCAGTGCGCTGCGCTAATGCGCTGCGCCAGCGCTGCTGACACGTGGCGCGCTCTGGTGGCTTGCGCCGATCCAAGAGCGCAATAGCGCAGTTTGCAAGTGCAAGGCACTATGATTTAAGAATCTTTTTAGATTCAAGAACCAATGGTATATTTTTTTTTTGTTTTTTTTTATTTTAAAGAACCAGTGGTTCATAAGAAGTGCAAAGCACTGTTTATTATATGAAGATCATTGATCTGGTTTTTAGATTAATGATCTATTAGAAGAAATTTCTTCTCTTTGTTGAAGGTTTTTACCTTTTTCTTGAAATTTTTCTCAGAGTTCTCTCTGTTTGAAGTTCTTGATTTTTTAAGAAATGTTGATGCCTTTGAATTGAGGTCTGAGGTCCTTTTTATAGTGCCCATAAATTAGTTAAAGAGATCTTTCTCTGAGTGATTTGGGGAATTTTCCCCACCGTTGGATCTTTGATCCAAAGGCTTCTGTTTCACAGAAGAAAATCTTCTTGTTTTAATAAGAACAGAAAAGATTTCTTTAAAATTTCAATTCTGTTTTGCGCAAACTCCCCAGCGCATGACACGTGTCGTGCAGCGCAGCTGTGCTTGCGCAGCTGCGCAGACACGTGTCACGCAACGCAGCGCTTGCGCAGCTGTGCTTGCGCAACTGCGCAGACACGTGTTGTACAGCGTAGCGCTTGCGCAACTGAAGCGTTGCTTCCTTTACTTTTATTTTTAAAGAGCCTTGCTCTGATTGGATGCACTGCCTTGGGCGCTGTGTTGACACATCAACTTCTGGCACGTGGCGCTTTGCGCGCAGCGCAGAGGATCTGAATCGTTGCTTCATTTATTAAAAATTAGATTTTCAGAGCTTTGCTCTGATTGGGGGAATCGGAAGCATTGCTTCACTTGAGATATCTTTTCATCTCCTCTTTTCAAGTCAACTTGTATTTCCCCGAAATTTCGATTTCCCGGGTCTTGGAAATAATTCCACTGCGCACAGAATCTTCTGTGTTTGGGTCTATATATAACTCAAGGCCAGGTCTTTTCTTTTCTCACCTTCAGAGAACTTCTTCGATCATGGCTTGCAACCGTCCTCACGCCCGCCGACAACCGTAGGAAGTGCCGATCCGGGACATCGTTCCCCGTTTTGCTGCGCGCTTGGTGGACTCCTCTTTTTCGGACGAGCAGTGCGATGCTGCAATGTACGAGCTTTCGACTCGTGTGGGGTCTCCTCTTCCCCCGGACTCCATTTGGCTTCGAATGATCCTTGCCTCGGTGCTCGCCGACATTCCCCCTCCTCCGGCGGAGATGTCCTCGGCAATGCTTGATGTGGCCGAGGATAAGATCGAGAGCTTTTTCGAAGCGCTCTTGATCACTAAAGCCCTGAGGGACTGCTCTTTCCACCTGCTGAGCCAGATACGGGCTCGCCGGATTGTCATTGCCACCTTTTCCAAAGAATGTGGCGACGATCGTTGGATGTCTTCTTCTCGGGAGGATCGCCGCTTTGACGTGGTGAAGAAGGCAGAAAGGGAGCTGGGGAATCTCTTTTTTATTTTTGCGAACCCTTGTCTTTCCGATCTCACATTTGGTGATCTTTTTTAAATGTAATAATAAATAACTGTTTTAATTAAGTATTTTATTATCTGTTAAGGACTCAATGAAAGTATATTGTTCGATAGGAGTGAGTGGAGACAGAGGATTCATGTGCTGGACCCGGCGTGATTCTCATGTTGGTTCATGTAGCCTACCCCATATGCTTGGGATAAAAGGCTCAGTTGTTGTTTGTTGTTGTTGTTGTGCTTGTGCATCTCATGATTTAATTTGCTATTATTAAATGCATGTGATTCTTGCTAGGATAAATTGCCTTTGGCATTCAGACTCTTTTATGAAGCAGTGCTTTACTTTTCAGTTTTAGAAATTGGGTTTTGTTCTGATTGAGGGGAAACAAATGCCCCCCGCCGTTGCACTTGCGTGGTTCCCAACGCAAGCGCAACGGTGGCAAAATTCCAACCGTTGTGGCAACCTTTGGAAGTTGAAAGGGCACTTGATGCCTATAAATAGGACCTTTGGTCCTGCACAGATGATTATTAAAATTTTCATTTTCAGAAACGCGTCGTGCAGCGCAGCGCTTGCGCAGCTGTACTTGCGTAGCTATGCTTGTGCAACTGCGCAGACACGCGTCGTGTGGCTTGCTTGCGCAGCTGTGCTTGCGCAGCTGCGCAACTGCGTAGACACGTGTCGCGCAGCGCAGCGCTTGCGCAGCTGTGTCTGCGCAACTGCGCAAACACGCAGTGCGGCGCTTGCGCAGCTGTGCCTGCACAGACACATGTCACGCAACTCAGCGCTTGCGCAATTAGAGCGTTGCTTCCTTTAATTTTTGCTTTAAATAGAGCTTTGCTCTGATTGGGTGTGCTGCTTTGGGCACTGCGCTGATGTGTCCGCGCTTGCCACATGGCGCGTTGCGCGTAGCGCAGAGGATCTGAAGCGTTGCTTCATTTATTAAACTTAGATTTTCAAAGTAGAGCCTTGCTCTGATTGGGGGAAGATGAAGCGTTGCTTCATCTCCCGCTTTGGAATTTGAACAGAGCTTTGCTCTGATTGGGGTAAACAAATACCCCTCCACCGTTGCGGTAGCTTTTGGAAGTTGAATGGGCACTTGATGCCTATAAATAGGACCTTTGGTCCTTCACAGATGATCGACATCTTCCAAAAACTTTATTTTCAAAAACTCAGAGCCTTGCTCTTGTTTAAGAACTTTTAGAGCCTTGCTCTCATTTCTTTTTAAGAACTTTCAGGGTTCAGAACCCAGCACCCTCTTAGGTAAAATTTTAAGTTAAATTAAATTAAGTTTAATAGAGCCTTGCTCTCATAGATCTTTTGATCTAAAGAAAAACCCCTTTGGGGTCTCACCAATAGAGCCTTGCTCTCAAGAATCTGTTTCTGGGTTTCTTGACCCATGAACAGAACCTTGCATCTTTGGCAAAACATAGATCCCTTTGATCTAAAAAAAGAACTCTTAAGAGTTTGAGTATGGATAATTAAAAATGGAATTTTGTGTTTTAATGGATTATATCATATATCATTTCTTAATAATAATGATCTCAGAGTCTTGGGGGATTTTTTTAATTTTTTTTATTAAAATTTCCTTTATTAGGATTTTGATAGTCACTCCCGTTCGTAGAGCATTGCTCTTGAGGAGTTTAACTCTTGGTGCTCGTTTTTTTAACAAGAATTCGCTTAATCAGTCGGTCTGCTAATTCTGTTGATCTTCTTTCACAGGAACAATGGACGCCCATATGTATTCTCTTAATGAGATCATCTCTTATAGGGACATCCGCCGACTTGGCCGCTCTCAAAATCGAGAGTTCACAAATGCGGAGTGTGCTGAAATAATGAGCCGCTTCGACGCATACAATGGTCCACTGCTTCCTCGACGTTCTTCCCTTCTTAAGCTTATTGTGGGAGCCATCTGGGAAGCGCTTCCCCTATTCTATTCCGGCGTACAGCTTAGGGCGTTGGATGCTGCTGAGGACAAGGTGCACTCGGTGTACCTGTTGAACTTTATCTCGAAGAGACGGCGAGATAGTCTTATCGATCTCTTACACGAGGTTTTTCAACAGTCCGCCATACTTGCTGCTTATCGGAGGGTGGAAGACATCAGGGGGGACCCTGACGCTTGTGCTCGCGAAAGAAAGCACACTAGGATGGTCCGCGAGGCCTGAAAAGTCATAGATAGGGTCGCTTTTGAATTCCTCAATCCATGCCCTGGATCTGAGGTTATTCCATTGTAACTTTCGGTTATTGTTTTTATGACTGTAAGAACTTCGGGCAATATTAATGGAAGAAAAAAAAATTATCCCAGCTTGTCTTTATTATATATCTTTTGTCCTGAGTCTTTTTGCCCATGCATGAATGAATGTGTCTTGAACGCTTGATCAAATGTAAATCGGATGCTCTTTCTGTTGCTTTTCTTCTTTTTTAGCATGTCGTCACAATTAGCATGTAATAGAGTAGGCCTCTTGATTTCTTCATAGGATAGCGATGGCTTAGGCTGCAGGTTCAGATCTGCCTCCTAAGACTTTTCAACTTTATGAGCCGTGAGGGTCTCATAGAGACTTTTCTCCCTACGGATCGAGAGGATCTCGTAGGTAGGTTTTTCTCCTTAGGAATCGTGAGGATTTCTAAGTGTGTTTTCTCTTGTAAGTCGTAAGGATCTTGTAAGAGAATTTCTCCCTCTTACGAGTCGAGAGGACTCGTAAGCGGTTGTTTCCCTCCTTGTCGAAACTTGACTTCGGAGAGTGAGACCCGTGGATAGTATGCAAGAGACCGTTCAGATCGACTTGCAGGGTCCCATTGTTCAGGAAGCAAGTTTTTTAGTCCCTGCTGCCTGAGGCTTCATCTTGTAAGTTGAGACGAATCGGGAGTTTTCCCGCGGAGACGCTGGTTTCTCTGTGAGCCGACACGAATCAGGAGGCTCTCGTCAAGGAGTGTTTGTTTTCTTGAGTTGAGGAGTTTGCTAGGGATTATTTGTTTCCCTAGCGCCAAGGATTATTTGTTTTCTTGGGGTTGAAATGAGTCGAGAATTTCCCACGGAGGCACTGGTTGCTCTGCGAGTCGACGCGGATCAGGAGGCTCTCGTCAAAGAGTGTTTGTATCCGTGAGTTGAGGTGTTTGCTAGGGATTATTTGTTTCCCTAGCGCCAAGGATTATTTGTTTCCTTGGGGTTGAAACGAGTCGAGAATTTCCCACGGAGGCACTGGTTGCTCTGCGAGTCGACGCGGATCAGGAGGCTCTCGTCAAGGAGTGTTTGTATCCGTGAGTTGAGGTGTTTGCTAGGGATTATTTGTTTCCCTAGCGCCAAGGATTATTTGTTTCCTTGGGGTTGAAACGAGTCGAGAATTTCCCGCGGAGGCACTGGTTGCTCTGCGAGTCGACGCGGATCAGGAGGCTCTCGTCAAGGAGTGTTTGTATCCGTGAGTTGAGGTGTTTGCTAGGGATTATTTGTTTCCCTAGCGCCAAGGATTATTTGTTTCCTTGGGGTTTGAAACGAGTCGAGAATTTCCCACGGAGGCATTGGTTGCTCTGTGAGTCGACGCTGATCAGGAGGCTCTCGTCAAGGAGTGTTTGTATCCGTGAGTTGAGGTGTTTGCTAGGGATTATTTGTTTCCCTAGCACCAAGGATTATTTGTTTCCTTGGGGTTTGAAACGAGTCGAGAATTTCCCACGGAGGCACTGATTGCTCTGCGAGTCGACGCGGATCAGGAGGCTCTCTTCAAGGAGTGTTTGTATCCGTGAGTTGAGGTGTTTGCTAAGGATTATTTGTTTCCCTAGCGCCAAGGATTATTTGTTTCCTTGGGGTTTGAAACGAGTCGAGAATTTCCCACGGAGGCACTGGTTGCTCTGTGAGTCGACGCGGATCAGGAGGCTCTCTTCAAGGAGTGTTTGTGTCCGTGAGTTGAGGTGTTTGCTAGGGATTATTTGTTTCCCCAGGTGTTGAAACGGATCGAGAATTTCCCACGGAGGCACTAGTTGCTCTGCGAGTCGACGAGGATCAGGAGGCTCTCGTCAAGGAGTGTTTGTATCCGTGAGTTGAGGTGTTCGCTAGGGATTATTTGTTTCTCTAGCGCCAAGGATTATTTGTTTCCTTGGGGTTTGAAACGAGTCGAGAATTTCCCACGGAGGCACTGGTTGCTCTGCGAGTCGACGCGGATCAGGAGGCTTTCGTCAAGGAGTGTTTGTATCCGTGAGTTGAGGTGTTCGCTAGGGATTATTTGTTTCCCTAGCGCCAAGGATTATTTGTTTCCTTGGGGTTTGAAACGAGTCGAGAATTTCCCACGGAGGCACTGGTTGCTCTGCGAGTCGACGCGGATCAGGAGGCTCTCGTCAAGGATTGTTTGTTTCCCTGAGTTGAGGTATTTGCTGAAGACACTGGTTTCTTCGAAATTGGAATGAACCGTCGAGATTTAGCTTCGTTTTCTTGCGGAGCCTGTTGGGAGAGTATGGTTCCCTCTTGTTTGTTTACGCCCTTGGATTGTATACAGGGATCGATGTGATCTCAGCTGTAGGGCCAAAGTTTTATCATCATTTTTTTTGTTTTATTTTCGCGATGCTCTATCATTTCAGCTTTTATATCGCGAAGGTCGCGATTGCCCAATCATTTCGGCTATTTTTCGTGGTTCCCAATCATTTCGGCTGTTTATTTTGTTTTCACTCGCTGCTCTTTATTGCGAGTTGCCCAATCATTTCGGCTATTTTGCATGCATACATTTTACTTGCTGTTTTTTTTTGTTGCAAGTTGCCCCATCATTTCGGCTATTTCGTATGCATGTGCGGCCTACTGGCTTTCTACCGTAAACCTGGAGTTAGACACCGATTTCGGCATCAGCACCGCTACAACTGGGATGTTGCCAGGAGCGAATCATCATTTGCCTCCATTGATGTCGAACAAAGGTGGCTTAGCGAACAGGGTTAAGGTCCTGTCGACCAAGGATTTTAACTTCATGAGCCGTAAGGGTCTCACAAAGGTAGTTCTCCCTACAAGTTGTGAGGATCTTGCAGGTGTGTTTTCTCCTTAGGATTCGTAAGGATTCCTAAGTGTATGTTCCTCTCTAAGTCGTAAGGATCCTACAGGAGGGTTTTCTCCTTGTAAATCGAGAGGACTTACAAGGGTCATGCGAACATATCCCCAGTCACGGATGGATCTTGGTTAGGGAAATGTTTATTCGCGCCCGTGGATTGTATACAAGAGTCGGTATTGAGCCACTTGTAGGACAATATCGGAAGTTGTGGGGGTTGCTTAAGCACAGGTTTAGGTCTCTGTAACTTAAGACTTTCAACTCTTATGAGCCGTGAGGGTCCCATAAGAGATTTCTCCTTACGAGTCGTGAGGATCTCACAAGTGTATTTTCTCCTTAGGAATCGTAAGGATCCCTAAGTGTGTTGCTCTTTTGTGAGTCGTAAGGATCTCACGCGGGTAGTTTCTTCTTACAAGGTCGAGAGGACCTTGTAAGTGTCCTTTAATGAGGTTGCACCCTTTCAGGTTTTCACAAACACTCGCCGGTAGTCCTGTTGTTTTTACTCACGGAGCCCTTTCGGGTTTTCATCCGTGCCCATTTTGCTTATGGACATACCATTTTTTTTATTCTTTTTATTTTTTATTTTTTTTTACGAGGTCGCGCCCTTTCGGGTTTTCACGAACACTCGCCGGTAGCCTGCTGTTTTTACTCACGGAGCCCTTTCGGGTTTTCATCCGTGCCCATTTTGCTTATGGACATACCGTTTTTTTTATTCTTTTTATTTTTATATATTTTTTTACGAGGTCGCCCCCTTTCGGGTTTTCACGAACACTCGCCGGCAGCCCTGCTGTTTTTACTCACGGAGCCCTTTCAGGTTTTCATCCGTGCCCCTTTTTTTTTCTGGACATACCGTTTTTATATATTTTTATTATTATTTTTTTTATATATCTTTTTTTTATCTCGTCAGCCTAAAGATGCTGCGGTAGTAGTTTAAGGACGTTTCGGTCCGCCATTAGTTTAAGGACGTTTCGGTCCGCTATTAGTTTAAGGACGTTTCGGTCCGGTATTAGTTTAAGGACGTTTCGGTCCGGTGCTGAAGAAGGCCAGTTGCGACTTATAGAGTTTGGGCTTAGGAAGATAGCGAGCGGACATAGTCGTCGTCATCTATCATTGACCTAGGCTGTGGCTCATTAAGCGTAATATTTCTTTAGGAAGCGACCGTTTATTGGCCTGAAAGGCCTTTCACCGTGCATATCCATAAGTAGATAGGCTCCACCTTGGTAGACCTTTTCTATGATGTACGGGCCTTCATAGTTTGGCTCAAACTTTCCCCACTTTGCGCGATTGGGAATCATAGGCCTTTTGACCACTAGCACAAGTTCGCCTTGGCGGAATGTCCTCGGTCGGGTTAATCTTTCATATGAGCGCGTCATCTTTGCTTTATAAGCTTCCAGATTTTGTTGCGCTATGAGCCGAGTTTCATCAAGGGCATCGAGCTCCTCAAGTCGAAGGTGAGCATTTTCTTCGTCCGTCAGCTCGTAGTGGACTGCCACTCGTAGAGAGGGTAATTCTATCTCGAGAGGGAGTACTGCTTCTGTACCGAATACCAACGCATATGGCGTTGCGTTCGTGGCCGTTTTAAACGTAGTTCGATACGCCCAGAGAGCTTCTTGCAGTCTTTCGTGCCAGTCTTTCTTATTTCGTGACACCGTTTTCTTCATGATCTTCGTCAAGGTCTTGTTGAAGGCCTCAGCTAGACCGTTAGCTCGCGGATTATAAACTGAGGAATATCTCCAGTCTATATTATGCTGTTGCGCGAAGCGACTGATTTTGTGGCTTCTGTAGGCTGGCCCGTTATCGGAGATGATTCGTCTTGGCGTTCCAAACCGATATATGACATGCGTCTTGAAGAAATGGAGGATATTCTCCGTCTTTACTTCCCTCAGCGGTACTGCTTCCGCCCACTTAGAGAAGTAGTCAGTCGTCGCCAGGATGAAACGATGTCCTCTAGACGATGCTGGTTCGATGGGGCCGACTATATCAGTCCCCCACATTTCGAATGGCCAGCTAGCCACCGTTGGATGTAGTGGATTTGGATGCTGATGGATGAAGTCCCTATGAATTTGGCATGAGTGGCATTGCTTCGCATATTCGAGGCAGTCCTGGATCATCGTGGGTCAATAGTAGCCCATCCGTTTGATCTTCAACTTCATCTTTGGGCCTGCTTGATGAGAACCACAGAGTCCGTCGTGAACTTCCTGAACGACTCTTATCGCTTCGTTAGGTCCGAGACATCTCAGCCACTGAGAATCAAACGACCTCTTGTATAGAGTATCATTGACGAAGGCGAAAGACAGAGCTCGTTTCATGAGCTGATGTCTTGTGGACGCTTCTTCAGGCATTCGGTGGGACTTAAAGTAGTCTATAAAGACTTCTCTCCAATCTTCAGCCTTTTCCCGGTCTTCTATTTGCAAGGTCGTCTGTTCAGTCGCTCCTTTTTCTTCGGATGATTCCGGAGATATTTCTGCTGGGGCAAGCACCCGACGGCTTTGTACCACGATTCTAACGTCATCGAGGTTCTCGTTAGCCAGTTCTTTAGCGAGTTTGGCCAACGCGTCTGCTTTGCTGTTTTCCGCGTGCGGTATGTTCTCCAAAGTATAGGAGGGAATTTGGGTCAACAATTGTTGTACTTTTTCGCCGTACTTCACCAGCTCTGGCTTGCATGTTTGGTAGTCGCCGTTTACTTGACTAACGACTAGCTGGGAATCTCCGTATATGAGGAGGTTTTCAATTCCCATGTCAATGGCGATCTCGAGGCCTGCTATCAAAGCTTCGTATTCGGCTTCGTTATTTGTCCCCGGCTCTGTTAAGGAGAAAGCGAAGCGCATTATCCCTCCTTGTGGAGTCACGAAGATGAGGCCTACTCCTGATTTGATTATAGGGGTACTTTGTTTGCGCTTTTTCATGGAAGATGCTCCATCGAAATAAAGTTCCCATTGGGTATCACCACCGTCGATCGCGTCAAACGCATGTTCGTCTGGCAGATCGCAATTCAGAGGAGTATCGGCAGGTATCGGATGCTCAGCGAGGAAGTCGGCGACGGCCTGGCCTTTTACTGCCTTGAGAGGCTGATAGGTTATCGAGAACTCCATTAAGAGCAGTGCCCATTTAGCAAGTCGTCCTGTCAATATGGCCTTTGACATTAAATACTTAAGAGGGTCCACCTTTGAAATAAGACGGACTTCATGCGCCAACGCATAGTGTCTATGCTTTGTTATCGCAAAGATCAACGCCAGGCAATGTTTTTCATTGGGGGAGTAGTTGCTTTCTGCCCCCAGCAGAACTCGACTTAGGTAGTAGAGTGCTCTTTCTTTCCTTTGATCGTTCTCTTGTGCCCATAATGCGCCTAAGGAGCCTTCGAGAGCAGTTGTATAAAGAATGAGAGGTTTTCCCTTAACCGGAGCAGCCAACACTGGCGGTTTCTGCAGGTATTGTTTGATTTCGTCTAGTGCTTCTTGGCATTTGCGATCCCAGACGAACGGGGTTCCCTTCTTCATCAGGTGGCTGTAAGGACGGCACTTTCCTGAAAGGTTGGCTATAAATCGCCGTATATACGCGAGCTTCCCTTGGAGAGACCGCAACTGTTTGAGAGTTCTTGGCGGAGGCATTTCCATGATCGCCTTGATCTTTGATGAATCTATTTCGATACCCCGGTGTCGGATGATGAATCCCAGGAATTTGCCTGAGGAAAACTCCGAATGCACACTTGAGAGGGTTCATCTTCAAGTTGTATTGCCGAAGGCGTTGAAATACGGTCTTCAGATGCTCGAGATGTTCCTCATATGATTTGCTTTTAACCACGAGATCGTCGATATAACATTCGACGATTTCGTGTATAAGTTCGTCGAAGATCTTCGTCATGGCTCTCTGGTAGGTGGCGCCGGCGGTCTTTAAACCGAAGGACATCACCTTGTAGCAGAATATACCCAAAGGAGTCCTGAAGGCGGTGTGCTTCTGGTCTTCGGGATGCATTTTTATCTGATTATATCCCGACGAGCCATCCATGAAGGAGAAAACCTCATGAGTGGACGTGTTGTCTATCATCAGTTCGGTGACTGGCACTGGGAAATCGTCTTTCGGGCAAGCTTTATTGAGATCCCGGAAGTCCACGCATATGTGCACTGTCCCATTTTTCTTCATCACCGGGACAATGTTGGCGATCCATTCAGGGTATTGAACTTCCTGGATGAAGCCAGAGTCGATTAACTTCTTGACCTCGGCGTTGATACTCATCTCAAGCTCGAGCCGCATCTTTCTCGGCGCCTGCTTGACTGGTTTGACGTCCGGGGATATCGCCAATCTGTGCACAGCAATTTCTGGATCTAGTCCCGGCATTTCGGAATAGTTCCACGCGAAGCAATCTTTATGCTGTAGAAGCTCGTCCTTTAACGCAGCCACCCTTTCTTCAGATAGCAGCTCGCTGATGAATGTCGGTCGCGGGTCATTTGCCGTTCCCAACTCAATTTTCTTAAGGTTATCTGCAGTGGTATGGATTACATCTTCCAGCTCTTTTGGCGCTAGCGGAAATTCTGAGATTACCTCGTCATTGCTGTTTTCAAAGCACCAGGGAAGGTCATCCATGTTCTCGGGCTCTTCTCTTGATATCGTTATTACATGACAAGTACGAATTCGCTTCCAATCCCAATGTGGAACTGGTCGTTCTTTCGTGGCCTTGGGTTCGTGCTTCTGTGGCGGCGCTACCCTCCAGTTGTCGGACAGAGCGAACTTGCCAAGCTGATACTGATCTTCGACCCAATTCTTGAAGGTGAAGCAGTCCTCGAGAGAGTGCCCTATCACTTGGTGATAAAAGCAATAGTCCGGGTGTGAGACCTCGTCCGCTTGTTCGGGATGTTTAGACTCCGGCAATGTAAGCATCTGATGTTTTAGAGCAAGATCTAGTATCTTCTTCGTCTTGTCCCGAGGAAACAAGTACGCTTGACCCATTTTCTTCATGAGGGATAGATCAATAACGCTCGACTCCCTTTTGTGTGACTTCTTAGCCCTGCTTTGTTGCTGTTGGGCGCATTTTTGGCCTTTCGACTTATTTCTGCTTTTGCGTCGAGCCTTCTTTATAACAGGTTGACAAGGAGCGGCATTTTCATCTTTCACGGCTTGTTGGAGAAGGCGTTGCGTTTTGGCTTTCTTGTAGATGACCATTTCGCGGTTATGGTCGTCTCGGACTTTTTGACCCGCTTCCCTTATAAGCTTGTCCATTTGTTCTTCGAACGACGGACTGGGCTCTTTTGCATCTGGAACTTTCACTGGCTCAGGATTAGCGTCCTCCCATTGAGCATCCGCTTCTTCATCGAAGTCATACAAGACATAGCAGCTGTTTAGTAGCTCTCGTTTCTTTGACCGGATATATCCAAGTCCTTTTGTCTCCATTCTCCCATTAGGCAGTTTGCGTTGAGTCCCGGGAACGTTCCAGACTTTGTCATAGAACTTGGCTTTTCGAACGGTCTGCTTGAAGGATATCCCCTGGCGTTTCAGCAGCTTTTTCAAACCTTCCGTATAATATCTGGGGAGACGGATAGGCTGAAGCCTGTCGAGCGTAGGATCCGCGCCATGCCAGATTTCTTTTTCTACCTTGGTTTCTTCAGAACGGTAGAACAGAATTGCTTTTTCGCTTTCTCGCCTGGGAGGGATATAGAACGTTTGCAGCTCTTCTACATTGTAAATATTAAGTGCATCCAGTTCTTTATGGTATTTAAGCGGCACTATGGCGACTTGTAGACTTTGCTCTTCGTCAGCGGACGTTCGTATTGAAGGTCGAGCAGAGAATACAGCATGGATCTCATCTTCCGAGTCACTACCAAAGACCAACGTAGGAGTGGACAGTCCTGGCTTGTTGTGTTGGGGCGGACCCGAATACACTATCTCCTCTTCCTCCTCAGTATCACTACCGAAGACAGGGATGGTGGCGTTAGCTTTGTTCTACGGCTTGTGACACTTCTCCGTGTCTTCGAAATCCGGTAAGAAGTATTTGGCATCTTCATATTTGCGGACCTCGTTCACAGAGAACGGGTTCAGTTCTCCTGTCACGGTATACTCGAAACCATCCTTAAAATACTTCTTACACTGATGTTGTGTAGAAGGGATGATGTTGTACTCGTGTAACCATGGTCGGACGAGCAAAGCGTTGTAGCATGTCTTGGCGTCTATGACGTGGAACTTAATGTCCGTGACGAGTAGCCCGAAGCGTAGCATCAGTATCACAGACCCAAGAGTTCTTGATGACTGGGAGTCAAACCCGGAGATGGTGATCTTGTCCCGAGCAAGGTGCTGGACGCTCATGCAGATTTCTTTTAACACCCGCACGTTGAGGAGATTAACGGAGGATCCATTGTCGATCAGGATTTTGCCTATCTTTATGTCGTGGCAGTATCCTGAGACATAGAGGGGGCGATTATGTTCGCACGTCCCAAGGAGAAGGTCCTCGTCGCCGAAAGTGACATCGGCCGTGTGCACTTCCTCCAATTCATCCTTCATCTTTTCCTCGGCCAGGCAAGCTTGGAATTGTTCTGAATCCTGTAGTGCCTTGATTAATGAATCTCTCGCCTCCTTTGATAGCAAAAGGGCGTCAAGAATGCTGAACTGTGAGGGTAGCTTCCTCAGATGCGCTAAGACGTTGTAATCCACCTTATTCTTCTTCGGTGGGTCATTGGCGCTTAGCTCCTCCAGAACTTGGTCATCTAAGACGATATCTTCGGAGACCTTTTCTTTCCCTTTATTTTTTCTGTTTGAGGGTCCGAGGTTCTTTTCAGGCAGCGTCCGATTCCGCAGCCGAATATTTTCGCAGACCTTCGGCTCTTCTTCTTTTCCCGAAGTGGACTCTTTAAAGAGAGGGGCAAGTTCCAGCTCCTCATCAGAATCGCTCCCGAATGTAGGCACTTGTGACCCGCCGGTGCTAACCATGCGACAATCGCCGGTAACTCTTTTAAGCCCTTCGGTTGTATTTCTTTGCTCCCGACGAGTTTTACACTTTTCCTGCTTAAAGCGTTGCCGATGAGCAACGTACCCTTGCCACCATCTATCGAAAGCTTTGCACTCTTGGGTGGGGTGCGAAACCTTCTGATGATATAAGCAATAGGAGGGGTGCATTTCTATTTCACCGATGATGCTTCCTTCAGAGGATGGTAGCTTCATGCCCATTGATATGGCCTTAGCAAACCTTTTCCTTATCTTGAGTTGGCTTTTGTCGACGGTGGAGGCATTTCGCTCCAGCGGGATCGTCTCAGCTCTTTCATTAAATCGCTGGCGTTTGGCCCTTTCAAATATAGCCGTCTCGCGTTCTCGATCAGCTTTACTTTTCAACCGAGCTTCATTAAGGAATGCGTTAATTATCTCATCTGATGGCCCCAGAATTTTTGGTTCAGGATCTGCCCCCAGCGCTTCAGTACAAGGAGTTTCCTCATCGTCCATGAACGAATGGGAAATCATATGACAGCTCGCCACGCATTCTTCAGAATCATCAGATGACCTTTCTCCCTCATCTTCCTCTTGGAAGACGTGATTGAGGAACTCTTGGAGTGTAATGGGAGTCCGTGCCTTCTGGTTGTATTCCTCCAGCGCGTCAATTTGTTTTTGCAAGTCCGTGCGCTTGTCGCCAGGCTTCACGGGCTTCTTAGATTTCTTCTTCTTCTTTTTCGAAGATTTTGACGGCTGGTTGCGAGTGCTTGAGCCACCACCATCGGTCTTTGGAGTTGGACGTGGCTTCAACATCCCTTCAATGACCTGCGGTTCCAACGGGTTCTTCCACTTGATCGCTGGACATGTCTGAAGGTCGTTTAGCATCCTCTTTGTCTTGGTTGATAATACAACCTCCCAAGGAGCTTCTTCAACGACGGAGCATGTTGCCCCCGGCGTAGTTGTCCCCTTAGAGGTGTGGGGCTGCGGGGGATTCACCTTCCATTTGTCGGATAACGCGAATTTGCCCTGTCGGTACTGGTTTTCAAGCCAATTTTTGAAAACGTAGCAATCCTCGATCGGATGACCCAGTACTCGATGATAAGGACAGTAGCTGGGCTCATTGACATCACTTGGTTGCAACGGACGTTTTGGATCCGGCAGATTTATGAGTCGGTTGCGCAACGCCAGCTCGAATAACCTTCTCGTTTTATCGTGGGGAAAAGAGTAATGACGCCCTAGCCTCTCCTCAAGATCTACGTACGGGCGCATATTATTTTGACGCACAACCGGCTTCGAGTTGCTCGGTTGTTGTTGAGCATTAGCGACGACGATCGCTTTTCCCTTCCCTTTGTCATTTCGGGAGTCCGGCTTTGGAAGAGGAGGTTTATGGCCCATCTGATCCATCTGCGCTAACTTGTCAATCAAGGCCTGGAAGATAGTCGGCTTGAAAAACATCATAAATTGCGAGATGGTTGCTTGCGGATCAAGGGTTCCCACAAACATACCCACCGCGGGAGCTTCTTCAATGCGCTGCTCGCACTTTGACCATAAGTTCTGCCACCGTATAGCATATTGAACCCATGTCTCGCCTGGTTTTACCCTGGCGTTAATTAGTGCCGTCATCGGGGTGCGTTCACTGGCGCTTGCAAAACGCTGAGTAAACAACAACTCCATCTCCGCGAAGGTCTTGATAGAGTCGTTCGGGAGCTCAGAGTACCACTCGAACGCCATATCTGATAAGCTTCCAACAAACTGGCGAAGCAAAAGCTTGTCATCACCGCCGGTGTTGCCGCAGAGTGCCCTGAACTGGGCAACATGCTGGTGAGGATTGCCCGTCCCCTTGTAGACATGGAACTTGGGAATTGTGTAACCCGGCGGGTACTTGATTTGGTCGTACCAACTTGGATATGGCCGCTCCGTTTTTACGACATGGCCGGCTGCTCAGTCGCAATATGAACCCGTATTTGCTGGGCGATGTACTCGTCCAAATCAGCTTTGGAGATTGCATCCTCTTTAGCCGTCGACAGAGCTGGTGGAGGATTTGATGTTTCTCCCCTATCGTCTCCAAGGACGATCGGGGGCTCTTCGGCCGGAGGCTCTTGTTGTATCATCATCCCTATCATGTCTTGGAAAAGGAGGCCCATACGCTGTATGTTGGCTGCTTGTTCAGCAGCCTCTTTGTCCTTCTTCTCTAGTATTCGACGAAGGAATTCGGCGTCGGTTTCTTCCTCCTGGCGTTCATCTGAGGACGTTTCAGGGTTTTCTTTTGGCCCTGTAAGTGCGGCCATAGCGTTCATCATCTCTTGGAGCTTTTGCTGTTGCTCCTGCGCCTTGGTCACTGATCGCGTAAGCGGTCGATGACCCGTAGATATACGACTGTCTTCTTTACCAGACGCCGCGTAGACGGTATGAACTACAATGCCCCCTGACTTAGGGCGTTTGGGTTCACCACCTTTGATATTTGTCGCCAGCACGGGGGTTTTCTCCGGCCTTCTTCTTTTGTGGGCCGTTGAAGTTGAAGGGGCCGTTGCAGTGGGCACCCTAGCGATTGTTGTCCTCTGCTGTTCAATAGGACGATCTTTTCCTTTTTGCACTTTCGTCTTCTTTCGTTGACGTGAGTGATCTGGGTCGATCACGGAGTCTTGAACCCTCCGCCAAACTTTATAAATTCTTGAGGACAGCCGTTGAGGCGGCTGTTCTTGCTTTGTTTCCAGAACTCTCTTCGCAGGCGGAGGAGATCTTTTCAATATAGCGGTTGGAGAATTCTTACGTACTCGCCTCAGTAGTTCAAAGCTGTTCCCAGTTGGAACAGCAGCGTTGACTTCCACCACTGGAGCCGGTGGAGTTAGCCCTGAGGGGGAGTTGCCCCCTGCCTTCCTTACTCGTCGCCAATGGCGACGTCGAGCCCTACGAGCCGTTGGGACCGGCTCGGAGATAAAGATAGTTTCTTTTTGCCCCCTGTCTGAATGGGGCGCCGCCGGTGTTAACCTCTTAAAGACTGAAGTTGTCTTTTGAGGGATGATATTCAACCTGTCGAAGACAGATCCTCGAGCAGGGGCAGGAGCAGGAATCGTCAGTCTTGAAAAGACTGACTCTTTGACAGGGGAAGCCGCCTTGACGACTTCTGGAGCAGCAGTTATTGCCTTCCTTGGAACAGCCAATTTAGAGTTCTGATCCAGCCTGGCGAAAACAGAGGTTGTTGGTTTGGTAGTTGGCGACCCGTTGACAGGGGCCATCATAGCAGTGAGCCGGTCGAAGACTGACTTCTTGTTCACTTCCGGTGCAGGTATTGGCGTAGAGAAGCTTGTAGGTGGGATCATGGTCCCGAAGAACAGGCCAGTGGTGGCTTGGGTTACCTGGTCTACCGGCAGAGCGAGGAAGGAAGCCGCTTGGGGCCTATATGCTACACCTCCTGGTGAGGTGGAGCGTCCGTTGCAGTGGCATTTCGAGCAGTTGGTGCATTTAAAGGCCATTGAATCTTGAGTTCTGCGCCAGGCAAAAGACCAAATCTTAGTAACTTGAAATCCGAAGGCAACCATTTAACAAACCGCGATCGGTTCGCGAGGACGACACACGAAGTGTGGAGTGGAAAGAGGAAAAGGTCCCACAGGGCGTGCCAGAATCTGTTCCCCTCCGAATGGCGGCCGAGACGCTGAGGACGTCTAAGCCTGGCGATTCGGGGAAGATGCTATTTGGTGCTATCCGTCCACCTCTCCGAAGATGCCAAGTTGATTTATGGCACCATGTATCGGAGGTTTAGACGGATGCGGCCGATGTAGCAGACTTCGTCGGATTCCCCCTCGCTTGAGGGATTTTTGATTGTGGGGACGCTCTTCCCTGCAGGCGCAAGCCCCTGCAGTTAATTACGCTACCGCATCGCGGTAGCCACTTTCTCCTTCTCCAGAATTTCACTTCGTGTCGTGTGTGTTTGTTTTGTTTGTGGTTGCCCGTGGATAGTATACGGAGACTGAGTAATACCATCACCCGTAGGACGTGGATTAGTCCAAATCCGTATTTACTTAGATTTGGATTTGGTGTTTTTAGTTTAAGGATACGTTAGCCACTTTGAGGCTAAGATCAACTTAAACGTTCGTTAAGGATACGTTAGTCTGATTTGAGGCTAAGATCAACTTAACGTAGTGATCCATTTAATATATGGCCGTCGGGACTCATCACCTCTCTGACGTCATTGAAAGATTACAACGATAGGTGTCAGAGGAGTTCAGAGATGTACCCTTGAACCAAAGTCGATTTAGAGTTTTATAGTCCATTTGAATGTTTAAGGATACGTTAGCCGTGTTTGGGGCTAAGATCAACTTAAACAGGACCGTTTAGATCCGGCAAGAGAGAGCATTTGGAGGCTCTATTGTTCCAGTTTAGGGACGTAGTGGTCCATGTTCCAGTTTAGGGACATGATGGTCCGTATTCCAGTTTAGGGACGTGGTGGTCTATATTCCAGTTTAAGGACGTGGTGGTCTATATTCCAGTTTAGGGACGTGGTGGTCTATATTCCAGTTTTGGGACGTGGTGGCCTGACATTAGTTTAAGGAAGTTTCGGCCCAACATTAGTTTAGGGACGTTTCGGTCCACGAGTTTAAGGACCCCGCAGTCCATATTGATGTGTGGTTGTTGGGACCCGTCACCTCTCTGACGTCGTTGAAGGATTACAACGACATGTGTCAGAGGAGTTCGGAGATGTACCCTCGAACCGGATATAAATTGATTTAAGAGAGCAGCCGTGCTCAGTCAAATTAAATTTGAGGACTTACGGCCAAAATTGGGCTAAGTCCAGTTGAAAATGTTCAACACTTTTATATATTTTTGGTCTATTAGACCTGTGCTAGGGCTTTGCCCACACTTAAATAATGCATTGCATTACTTCTAATTTTTTTTTGTTTGGGCTCTGCCCATAAAAGATGCAGAGCATCAATTTATTCTGGGCTCTGCTCATTTATGAATGATGCAAGGCATCTACTTTGTTTGGGCTCCGCCCCTTTTAAAATGCGTAGCATTTTTATTATTTCCTTTGGGCTCTGCCCATTTATAAATGATGCAGAGCATCAATTTAATTAGGCATGCTTGGTCTTTTTGATTTGGGCTTGGCCCTTTAGGAAATGCCTTGCATTTATCAGGCGCTTTGCGCCAATCAGAGAACGCAAACGCTTGTAGTGCTGACACGTGTCGCGCAAGCGCAGTGCGCTGCGCTAATGCGCTGCGCCTGCGCTGCTGACACGTGGCGCGCTCTGGTGGCTTGCGCCAATCCAAGAGCGCAATAGCGCAGTTTGCAAGTGCAAGGCACTATGATTTAAGAATCTTTTTAGATTCAGGAACCAATGGTATATATTTTTATTTTTATTTTGTTTTTTTTGTTTTAAAGAACCAGTGGTTCATAAGAAGTGCAAAGCACTGTTTATTATATGAAGATCATTGATCTGGTTTTTAGATTAATGATCTATTAGAAGAAATTTCTTCTCTCTGGTGAAGGTTTTTACCTTTTTCTTGAAATTTTTCTCAGAGTTCTCTCTGTTTGAAGTTCTTGATTTTTTAAGAAATGTTGATGCCTTTGAATTGAGGTCTGGGGTCCTTTTTATAGTGCCCATAAATTAGTTAAAGAGATCTTTCTCTGAGTGATTTGGGGAATTTTCCCCACCGTTGGATCTTTGATCCAAAGGCTTCTGTTTCACAAAAGAAAATCTTCTTGTTTTAATAAGAACAGAAAAGATTTCCTTAAAATTTCAATTCTGTTTTGCGCAAACGCCCCAGCGCATGACACGTGTCATGCAGCGCAGCGCTTGCGCAGCTGTGCTTGCGCAACTGCGCAGACACGTGTCACGCAGCGCAGCGCTTGCGCAGCTGTGCGTGCGCAACTGCGCAGACACGTGGCGCAACTGAAGCGTTGCTTCCTTTACTTTTATTTTTAAAGAGCCTTGCTCTGATTGAACGCACTGCCTTGGACGCTGTGTTGACACATCAACTTCTGGCACGTGGCGCTTTGCGCGCAGCGCAGAGGATCTGAAGCGTTGCTTCATTTATTAAATATTAGATTTTCAGAGCTTTGCTCTGATTGGGGGAATTGGAAGCGTTGCTTCACTTGAGATATCTTTTCATCTCCTCTTTTCAAGTCAACTTGTTTTTCCCCGAAATTTTGATTTCCCGGGTCTTGGAAATAATTCCACTACACACAGAATCTTCTGTGTTTGGGTCTATATATAACTCAAGGCCAGGCCTTTTCTTTTCTCACCTTCAGAGAACTTCTTCGATCATTGCTTGCAACCGTCCTCACGCCCGCCGACAACCATGGGAAGTGCCGATCCGAGACATCGTTCCCCGTTTTGCTGCCCGCTTGGTGGACTTCTCTTTTTCAGACGAGCAGTGCGATGCTGCAATGTACGAGCTTTCGACTCGTGTGGGGTCTCCTCTTCCCCCGGACTCCATTTGGCTTCGGATGATCCTTGCCTCGGTGCTTGCCGACATTCCCCCTCCTCCGGCGGAGATGTCCTCAGCAATGCTTGATGTGGCCGAGGATAAGATCGAGAGCTTTTTCGAAGCGCTCTTGATCACTAAAGCCCCGAGGGACTGCTCTTTCCACCTGCTGAGCCAGATACGGGCTCGCCGGGTTGTCATTGCCACCTTTTCCAAAGAATGTGGCGACGATCGTTGGATGTCTTCTTCTTGGGAGGATCGCCGCTTTGACGTGGTGGAGAAGGCAGAAAGGGAGCTGGGGAATCTCTTTTTTATTTTTGCGAACCCTTGTCTTTCCGATCCCACATTTGGTGATATTTTTTAAATGTAATAATAAATAAATGTTTTAATTAAGTATTTTATTATCTGTTAAGTGTTCTTTTTATTTTAGCTCTCTGTTGTGCTTGTGCATCTCATGATTTAATTTGCTATTATTAAATGCATGTGATTCTTGCTAGGATAAATTGCCTTTGGCGTTCAGACTCTTTTATGAAGCAGTGCTTTACTTTTCAGTTTTAGAAATAGGGTTTTGTTCTGATTGAGGGGAAACAGTGCCTTATTTGGGTCGTGACAAAATTGGTATCAGAGCGCTAGGTTTAACCTTGGTTCGAGTCCAGGTTTGATTATGCGGAGTCTAGGGCATATATATATTCAGAACCTAGGCTTGACCTTACGGAACTTAAACTTAGCCGAGGGGGTATTAGACCCGAACTTTCATCGCATAGATTGACCTTGGTTGATTGAGTAGGTGACTTAAGTAGAGTGATGTACCATGTGTATGTTCCGCGGCATACTTACGATACGCTGCTCCGCTTAAGAAGCCTTAGGATGTACATTTTTTAGGCACTTTATTTCTATTCGTTCCTATGATCTATCCTTATCGATGTCGGATTGTGGTTTCTGTTACCACGGTCACACGAGCAGAGAGAGCTGCAGCTAGAGGTGCGGTCAGCATGAGCTCATCAGGGACGAGGACTGACCAGGTTGTTTTCCGGTAGTATACGAAACACATCGATATATTGTTATTTGGATTTTTCAATTGACACGAGCGTTCGAGATTTTCCCCAGATAATTAGGCTATTGCTTGAGGCCAGCCGTTTTTTAAAGACCACTAGGCTACCGTCTACTTCAGATGATTGAGATGTTGTTTACGTGCGGACTGTTTAGCCAGCTGTTGCTGAGTTGATAAGATATCGCTCCGGACGTTTGAAAGCTATTGCAGCATGCATCAACACTTAGGAATGCGAAAGAAGATCGCTAGCCACCTTTGGATAAGACTAGGACCTTTTATTCGTTGGGTGTTCGATGCGAGATCATCAGATTGATTAACTTCAGCTAGAAGAGGACCTTACCCAGATGCATTGTGAGTCGATCGAGAACGAACGAGCGTAAGCGCATCACTCCGATGATTTGAACGAGTCCCCGAGGATGTAATTGGAAAGATGCCTACTACAGGATAATTGAGATGCCAAATACATAGCTTCGGAAAGGAGACTCTTGATATGAGTGCAGCCGTTTGTAGCGCAGTTCACACAGCTACGAAGAGACGATTCCGAATTGGTCCACATTAAAGAAAAGTGGAGTAGGAGGTTCGTACGAGATCTTGACGAGATGACGTTGCACTCCGTTGACACTAGGGACGTGATACGTACGCAGAGGCATTGGATACGGATATATCTTCCAGAAGGAAGTCATGAAGAGGATGCAGCTGTCCCAGAATAAGGAATGGGTTAAGTAAATGATGATAACTTTAGGGCAGTTCGGCACAGACGGGATTTGGAAGGAGAACCTGAGAGGAGACGAGAATTAGGTTGGGATTTTGTGGGTAGAATCTTCGCAACAAACCCTCATATATGACATCCAGGTTTTGTATCTTCTGTGACTATAAATAGGATCAAGAGCTAAAACTAGAAATCATCACCTTTAACATGAAGCAAATCATCGTCAAAGAACAAGTGATCCACGACAGGTCCGAGATTCGACGTGATAGAGCGACGTGAAATTCGACGGAACATCTACTTCCTATGAGGCAGAGATCGAGAGCAACCTCTTCTTCTTGTAATCTAAACTCATACGATTTGTACTTGTGAAGTTGATTAATAAAAGTAGATCATTAGTTTAATTAGTTCGTATTTAATTTCTGCATTATGATTTCCTTCTCTATCCTTTTTTTCTTCTATCTCCATCATGCGCGAGTAATTCTCCGCTTGATATGGTTCAGAGGATTAGGGTAGATCAATAGATGAGAAAATATTTTAACTTCTTTTAATTCTTATGATGTTTATAAACTTTAGTAAAAGAATCGTTAACATCTTAATCGGGCGCGCTATCAATTTATTAATAGTCTTGACCGCGATTTGAGATCAGATTAACAATTGTTTTGTTAAGGGCTAGACATGAGTAGAGATTCAATGAAGGGACAAGGGTCAATAGTGGGGAAACTCTAGTTTCTTCCAAGAACCCTAATTCTCATTCATCACTATCTATCTAGTTTTAAATCTATCAAAAGATAAACGGAGTAATCTTTATTAGTCATTCATGACTACTAAATCCCAACGAACCCTATGTTCATATCATAATTTTGCATTATTATATTCCCCATTCTTATTCATTTTACAAATAAACAGGTACTTTTGATCCATGTTTGCTACATAGTTGCAGGTTACAGGTTCTCGGAACAAAACAATGAAAATGATGAAAAGAAGATACAAGTGAGACTACGACCAACAAATGGAAGAATCTTGATCATGCCTACAGTTTGAAGAATAAACGAAGATCAATGGACAATTTCACAAAGCACAAAGGCAGCGCAAGGTTCAAGACTTCGACACGAAGCAAAGGGTAAAAGTCCACGACATTATGCACTGTGGAAATCTGGAAGAGAACTAGAAGACAATCTGAGAAACCAAGTGAAAAAACAAAAAGCCAAATGCAACCAGAAGAACACCAGAAGAATACAGCCAACAAGCCTTCTATATGGCCGCGGATCCGCGGCCAAACATGGCTTTTGGCCGCGGTTCCGCGGCCATGATAAGCACGTGTCGGTGCATGTTTTGACGGTTTGGCGGTGCGTTGACTAGACTTCTTAGGGTAAATTTGTAAATGCAGATAGGGATCGGATGTAACCCTAGGATTTCTATGATCTATAAATAGAAACCCTAATGCTCTTTTTTGGGGCATGCCTCTTTTTATTGATAAAACTTCAGAATTCATTGTAATGTTTTAAAGAGTGCATCAAATAAAAGTAAGTAGTTTTTTTTACCTTGCCCTAGTTAATTTCTTTTCTGCCGTAGTTTAGAAATTTATTTATCTGCTCTAGTTAGATTTTATTTATCTGTCGTAGTTTAGATAATTAGTCTTTTAAAAACACCAAAAAAATTGTCTTTTATTATCAATTCCCTAATGAGTGAGTAGTTCCTCACTTGTTAGGGTTAGGAATAGGAAAGGTTTGAGAGATGAAAATCTCTCACCCCTTTCTTACCCATCGCTTATTTTTTATAGGACTCCATGCATACATTCACACACCGTTTACTACGGAACCCTACCCCACGAGGTAGCGGTGATACCGTAGTTTTAAAGACCAGTTGTGCATGTTTTCCATGGAGATTAGGGTAAGAATTAAGAAAGGACGGACAAGGACCTAGAGGAAGAAACATCGTTTCTTTCCGATCGTGCTAATTCCCTTTATTAATTATTACCATAACACCTAAATAGATC
This sequence comes from Agapanthus africanus, assembly GCA_030015575.1. Classification (NCBI taxonomy): domain Eukaryota; kingdom Viridiplantae; phylum Streptophyta; class Magnoliopsida; order Asparagales; family Amaryllidaceae; genus Agapanthus; species Agapanthus africanus. The sequence continues at coordinate 131,362,066 of CM057341.1, forward strand.
TTAATTAGGGCATAGAAAGCGGCGAGGAATATTAAATTTCCAAACTTAACCTAAACCTAACCCTAGCAAGATTTTAATCCTAATCTAGATCAACCTTAGTTTTTAGTGATAATCCAATCCACCACAATTGGGATTAACTCGTTAGAACAAATAGAAAATACATAAAATCCCTGTGGACCGACCCGTACTCACCGGCTAGCTACCAAGCGACGCCGTTCTTGATTGCGGTAAAATTCTTTGATTCATCTTTTAAAAGTGCAAGCAAGCATAAAATCACTCATCAATCAAATGGCGTTGTTGCCGGGGATGGCGTAGTTATTTTCTTTTTGCAATTTCGGGTTAATATAAAATCAAAAAAATCATAAAAACTGAAAAATAAAAAAATTATAAAAATTTTATCATCTTGTTATTTTTTGAAGGTGTTTTGTTTGAATTGTGCAGGATCGACGAACAGACTCAGATCTGGAAAAATCTAGAGATCAAAACAGCAAAAAACAGATCTGAACAAGCAGAGGACAATCAGAACAGAGGAACAGAGAAGTTTTGGAATCTGAACCGCACAGTCCACCGTGTTTCCGCCGCGAAAAGTACGTTACTGCCGCGCAACCGCAGTCTGGTGGTGACGTCAGCACTTGGAAATCCCTCTGTAAGCTTTCTCTTCTTCTCTGTAACCCCATTATCTCCTCTGTAAAATTTTCCTGCAGGATTCTTTGCGCAAAAACTTCTCCCCCTTCTCCAATAACTTGATCTTGTGCAGGATTCTTTGCGCCGCAATAAAAAAAATTTGTTTGCAAGTGTTTGATTGTGTTTACTGCTTTGCATATTTAAAATTGACTTTAAGGGGCTTTTACACCAATCCAGATTGGGTGGGGATTTCATTACCCTTCCCAGGACCCCAAAAATCACATAAAGCATATTGCATTGACCATCAAGTTAAATTAAAAAAGATTAGACTCAGCCTTAAGGACTGTCGCGCTCAATAGGACAAAGAAATAGTTGTAGACATCGATCGTTTATCTAAACCTGACTTTGTGGTGCCTAGGATAGACAGGTAGGGAAAGGTAGCTTTAAAAGGCCCGTCTCACGGTGATTCGTGAGCGGATCCCTCCTTTCTCTACTTGTGCTTACCTGGCCACAATTGGCGGTGAAGAGGCGATTTGAGGTCCTCACATCTTGCCCTTTGGAACAGTTAGGAGCAGTCTAGTTGACTTAGGTGACCCTAGATCTAGGCTTGATTGTGCATTTTATGATTGATTGAACGTGTGTCTAAGCCTTTTATTGAAAATCTTTTTGCAAAAAGCTCCTTATAAAAAAAACACAAAAAGGAATTTTTTTTTACAAAAACTTGCCACTTTTCGCTAAGAAATCCGTTGCACCTCACTTACACCCACTTCCTTCCATTGACGTTTTCTTACCCTCACCTTCTGTTTTCACCTTTTGACTACACTACCTCTTTAGTGTATGTCCGGTTGGACTAGGGACACTAGTGCCCGTTTAGTCCATGTCTCGTTAGTGCCGACTGACGACGCTTTCGACTCCGAAGTCGAAATTCCCTCCACTTCTTTACCTTCATCATCATATTCTTCGTCTTCTAAGGAGATGCCGGGATTCAATCCTAACAACCCCTTACCCGCGGGACTGATTCCACCTCCGCTAGGTGCGAATAACCCACAACACCCACCTGTTGAAGCGCCTCAACGAATCGCGCTCCAGAATCTTTTCTACCCTATCCGCACCGCTTTACCAACTTGTCTTTCACTCCCACCGGCAAATGGGGATAACTTTGAGATTAAACCCCACTTCATCAACATGTTGCCAAAATTTCCCGGACTGGAATCCGAAGATGCCTATATCTTCTTAAACAAATTCCAGAATGTTTGCGCAATGATGAAGACAACACAACTTTCAGATGATGCTATAAGGCTATGTGTCATTCCATTCACTTTATGTGACCTAGCCGAGAAATGGTTATATAGCACAGCATCACACTCGATTAAAAATTGGGAAGAGTTTGTTAAAGCTTTTCTTAAAAAGTTTTACCCACATTACAAGACCGCGAGAATTCGCAATGAGATCATTCAATTTTCCCAGCTTCCTTCCGAACCTTTTTGGAAGTGTTTTGAAAGATTTAAAGACCTACTTGTTTAATGCCCTCACCACGGTATCGAAAATTGGCAACTTTGCCAAACTTTATACGAAGGATTGAACCCAGCAACTAAGCAGTTGTTGGAAACCATTTGTCAATGTCACTTTCTAACAAAATCAAGCGAGAAAGCTTGGCAGTTTCTCGACGATCTTGATGAACAAACAGTTCAGTGGGAAAGCACCAAGACCACCTCATCTTCTTCATCAGGTCAGTCTAGGGCAGACATACATCAACTAGATATGTCGATTGCAATGAAGGCCGAAATGGCCGCACTTACCAAAAAGCTAGAAGCAATTGAGACCAAAATCTTATCGTCTTCTCCTGCCCCTACTTTACCCCCACGAACTGTTTGCGCTTGTTGTTCGGATCTATCCCATCTTACTGAAGAGTGTCCTTACAATCCACCTGTTCAAGGACAAGATCAAGTCAATGCTGCCTTTCAGCAAAGACAAAGAAATGATCCATACTCTTCAACTTATAATCCTGGTTGGAGGAGCCACCCAAATTTTGCTTGGAATCAAAATCAACAATTCTAAGGCAATAACAACTTTCAAAGGCCTCCTCCTCCACAACAACAAGCACCTCAACAAACTCAATACCAGCAACCTTTCCAACCCCAACCTTACCCAAACCAAATGAACAACTTTGTGCCCAACAACTCTTATCCTCAAAACAATTTTGTTCAACCAAATAACGATAAGGTTATCTCGCTAGAAAGAAGTTTGGATGCGTTTTTAAAACAATCCACACAATCCGCAGCAAGGTTGGAGACTTCCATTCAATCTTTGGTGCAAAACAGTACTTCACATGATCAAAGCATCAAATCAATTGAGGCCAAAATTGCACAATTAAATGCTGCGGTGAGCGAGCGAGAAAAGGGAAAGTTTCCATCTCAACCATTGCCAAATCCCGGTCACGCACACAACGCACATGTTGCTTATGAACAACAAAATCATAATGTAAATGCTATGACCACGTTGAGATCTGGAAAAGTGTTGCACAATAAGTGGGCAATAGTGATGACACCCCTGCCGGTGCTTCTTCTTCTTCTTCTTCTTCTTCAGAGCCTATTCTTCATTCTTCACAAGGCTCTACTTCTTCTACTTCTAACGGACCCACACCTCACTTCACGAACACACCAACACTGGGATCCGTTCCAACTCCGCAATCTACTCCACAAACATTGGACTCAACAAATTTTCAAAATGTTCCATTTCCAAACAGGTTGAGATCCAATAAACCAACTCCACAAATGGAGAAGATTGTGGAGTTATTCAAACAGGTTAGCATAAATATACTTCTCTTGGATGCAATCCAACAAGTCCCTTCTTACGTGAAAATCTTAAAGGACTTATGCACCAAGAAGAGAAAGTCACAAGTACCAAAGAAAATTTTCGTGGCTAGTGCTGTAAGTGATGCTCTTGTCCAATCTTTACCCTAAAAATATAAGGACCCCGGCTGTCCTACAATTTCGATAACAATTGGGATAAGAACATCAATAGTGCATTATTAGATCTTGGTGCTAGTGTCAATTTGCTACCCTATTCAGTATATGAGCAATTAGGCGTTGGAGAGCTTAAACCCACTCATTGTACTCTCCAAATGGCCGACCGATCCATCACCCATCCTAGGGGTGAGTTAGAGGATGTGTTGATCAAAGTAGGGGACTTCATTTTCCCCGTTGATTTCATTGTTATGGATACACAGCCTGTAGCTAACCCCCGGAGTCAAATTCCGGTGATACTTGGTCGACCATTCCTTGCGACTTCTAATGCTGTAATCAATTGTCGAAATGGTTCGATGAACCTATCTTTTGGAAATATGACAATTGAACTCAACATTTTTAAGTTGGGGAATCAGCCCTTCGAGCCTAATGCTAGTATACTTGATATTTGCTCGATCCATGAGATCACGCAGGAGGACTGTGAGCTTGAAAAATTTCTGTTTGATCACAGCAGTTTTGATCCCTCTAGTGCGTTCCTCTTAGAATCTGACACAGCTTTCACACCGGATAACGATTATGAGTGTTTCACTTTTTTGGACGATTTTGAAGACTCGCCACCCGAGTTTGAGTCCTTTGATTTTTCGGATGAGTTGGTTGAACCATCCGACTCGGTTGCTTACACTCGCTTTGAACCATTGTTGGAATCTTTCGAGTTCGAGACAGTTTCACCAATGTTACCTTCAATTGTTTCACCTCCAAAATTCGAACTGAAGTTTTTGCCGTCTCACTTTAAATATGCTTACTTAGGTGAGAATGAGACTCTTCCTATGATCATATCGGCATCTCTAGCTCTCGAGCAAAAGAAAGCCCTTTTAATGGTCTTACAAAATAACCGGCAAGCTTTTGGCTGGACTATGACGGACATCAAGGGGATTAGTCCCCTCATAGTTGAACATCATATACATATGATGGATGATGCCAAGCCAGTAAGGGATCCACAAAGACGCCTCAACCCCATAATGAAAGAGGCTGTCAAGAAGGAGATTGTAAAATGTCTTGATAGTGGTATCATTTACCCTATCTCGGATAGCCGGTGGGTTAGCCTTATTCATGTTGTCCTAAAGAAATCGGGCATAACGGTCATAACCAATGAGGCAAATGAGTTAATACCTACTCGCACCCAAACTGGGTGGCGAGTTTGCATCGATTATAGAAAACTCAATGCCGCGACACGGAAAGACCACTTTCCTTTACCTTTTATTGACCAAATACTAGAACGATTGGCTGAGCACGAATTTTACTGCTTTTTGGATGGCTATTCCGGCTATAATCAAGTTCCCATCACCGAAAAGGATCAAGACAAGACCACATTTACTTGTCCTTTCGGTACATTCGCTTACCGTCGCATGCCCTTTGGGTTATGCAATGCACTCGCTACATTCCGGCGGTGTATGATGGGGATCTTTTCAGACATGGTGGAGAAATTTTTGGAGATTTGTATGAATGATTTCTCCATTTTCGGTGACTCCTTCGATGAGTGTTTGCTACAGTTAGACGCTGTTCTTACCCGCTGTAGGGATAAGAACCTCACTTTAAATTGGGAGAAATGCCACTTTATGGTACGTGAGGGCATTGTCTTAGGACATGTCATCTCGCGAAATGGCATAGAGGTTGATAAAGCCAAGATTGAAGTCATTTCCAATCTTCCTCCTCCTAAATGCGTCAAAAACATCCGATCCTTCCTTGGCCATGCCGGTTTTATAGACGGTTCATCAAGGATTTTAGCAAGATAGCTAGACCCTTGACTCTTTTATTGGCCAAGGACACAACTTTTGATTTTGACTCAACTTGCATGAAAGCGTTCGAGTCATTGAAACACTCACTTATTTCTGCGCCCATTCTTTCATCTCCCGACTGGACGCATCCATTTGAAATTATCTGCGATGCATCTGATTTTGCCATTGGTGTTTTTCTCGGACAACACATTAATAAGACGCCACATGTAATTTATTACGTTAGCCGAACATTAAATGAGGCCCAATTGAATTACACAACAACAGAAAAAGAATTTTTAGCCGTTGTGTTTGCACTTGAAAAATTCAGGCCCTATTTAATCGGCTCTCCAGTGATTGTTTACACGGACCATTCAGCTATTCGTTATCTTTTTGAGAAGAAAGATGCAAAATCCCGGCTAATACGTTGGATCCTCTTGCTACAAGAATTTGACCTTGTCATAAGAGACCAAAGAGAATGTGAAAACGTAGTTGCCGACAACCTTTTACGACTTCCTTCTTCGCCCACACTTGACATTCCTATTAAAGACGTTTTTCCCGATGAGCTGCTCTTAACCGTGTCATGCGAACCTTGGTTCGCTGATATAGTAAACAATTTGGCCACCGGACTGATACCTAAAGATTGGTCGAAACAGGACAAATTCCGATTCCTGTCCCAAGTAAAACATTTTTACTGGGATGAACCGTATCTCTTTAAATACTGTTCCGACCAAATCATTCGTCGGTGTGTCCCCGAAAACGAGTTTAAGAGTGTGCTGTCTTTTTGCCACGATCAAGCGTGTGGCAGGCATTTTGGCCCCAAGAAGACAGCAGAAAAAATCTTGCAGTGTGGTTTCTACTGGCCACGACTCTTTAAAGATGCATACGAATACTGCAAGACATGCTCCCGGTGCCAACACTTGGGCCGGATATCGCGGAGAAATGAAATGCCGCTCCAACCAATTTTGGTTGTTGATATTTTTGATGTTTGGGGAATAGACTTCATGGGACCATTTCCCAATTCCTTTGGGAATATGTATATTCTATTGGCTGTTGACTATGTGTCAAAATGGGTCGAGGCTGTGCCCAGCCGAACGAATGATAACAAGGTTGTTGTTCGATTTCTTAAAGAAAACATATTTTCTCGGTTTGGGCATCCTCGAGCGATTATAAGTGATAATGGATCTCACTTCTGTAATAGGACTTTTGAGTCCTTAACGCGCAAATACTCCATTACTCACAAATTGTCAACACCATATCATCCCCAAACTTCTGGGAAAGCCGAGATTTCGAATCGGCAGATTAAACAAATTTTGGAGAAAACGGTTTCTAAAAACCGTAAAAATTGGTCACACAAACTGATTGATGCACTATGGGCATTCCGTACTGCTTACAAGACCGATTTTGGTATGTCTCCATACCGGCTTGTTTATGGGAAAGCTTGCCACCTCCCAGTAGAAATTGAGCACAAGGCATTTTGGGCGATTAAAGAGTTGAACTTATCGATGGGAGATGCGGGCAGCAATAGAAGGTTGCAATTGAATGAGTTAGATGAGCTGCGGGTTGAGGCCTACGAAAATGCTGTAGTTGTTAAAAACCGAATGAAGGTGTTCCATGACAAACACCTTCTGCGAAAATTTTTCAAACCTAGCCAACAGGTTTTGCTTTATGATACTCGGTTACACTTCCACCCCGGCAAGCTCAAATCTAAATGGAAATGGCCATTTTTTGTACGCACCGTATATCCACACGGTGCGGTAGACCTAGAAAACCCTGAGGACGGTACTTTATTTAAAGTAAACGGACATCGACTCAAACCATTCCTCACTGCGGACCCATCGGAGGAGCTCCTGTTTTTGCAGGAGCCGATTTATCCTGACTGATCTTCCTCCATTTACCCCCAAATTTTCGATCGTCTAGCCAAAACTTTGTTTCAAACAAGTTTGGGGTATGTATCGTTTGTAAATATATAAATACAAAATAACATAAAAAATAAAAAAATTTGAAAATAATTTTTTTGGGTATTTTTGTAAATTTACAGATTAACTAAATAAAATAAAACTTTTTGCAAATAATTTCCTCTTTTTAGAGGGGTTTATTTGTAAATTTCCAACACTTCCCCCTATATATACAGACCCCGACCAATCTCTGTGATAAAAAACCCTAATTCCATATTCTAAATAAACCCTAGAGCCGCCGCAATAAATTTCTGCAGAGCGATCTCGACCTCCAGCCGCGGAACCGCCGCACGAGCCGCCTTCCCGTCGCTGATCCGCCGCGCTTTTGTGTCTTCACCCCCTGAATTTTTCAGGGGAGGTACGATCTCTCAAAACCCTTTCTGTTTTTTATTTTCTGTAGATCGTAGCTTACCTGATGGCACACAGTATGCAACTTGAACGTGACTTTTCACAAATCTTCTCACATGCGGTGTATGGAAGTTATTTTGCAAATGAGATAGCACGTAGGGGTTGGAACTTTTTGATATATAATCATCCTTACGCCTATGCACTTCCGGAATTAGTCACTCGTTTTTACGAGTGTATGGAAGATGGGTGTCTCACCCAATTTGGCTTTATAAAATTGCAGTGGGGTGATAGGGAAATTATCATCGATAGGGATATCATACATGAAATCATATTAATCCCTCGGATACCCGCTCATGACCAACCATTACAATTTGAGGATTGCATGCCCTTGATGGGCAATGATTGCTCAAGGGAGCCGCGGAAGGGGATCCAAGCGAGAACCCTTTTCGCCAATGTCTTAACTGTGTGCCGGTGGGCACAAAACAATATTTTTGGAAGCTCCCACAACACAACATTTTTTACACCCTCATTGCATATTGTGCATACCCTCATGACAAGAAACCCTCGTTTCGACATGTGCACAGTTTTGCTAAACTCTATAGGTGCGGGCAAACGAGCCGCAAATTACTCTTGTCCCATGTTTGTTACACAACTATGTCGATATTTCCTTCCCGTGGAGAAGTTCGAATTTTACATGCTTAGAGACATACCTGTCAGGCCTCTTATTGAGGGTGTTTCTACGTCCTATTCACGATTGACGGATGTGTGGTCAAGAACTGAACCGGCGGAGCACGTACCCGCCCGTACACCTAGCTCCAGCTCGGCCGCGAGCGAAGGAGAACTAACCCCTTTAGAACATGCAAATTTGATGCGAAGAGCTGTTAGGGGGATAGATGAGTTGAGAGGGATAGCGAGGGAGCATGATACGCGGTTGACTGAAGTAGAGCAGGGGATCCGAACCCTGCTAGGTAGGGAGGAGCGTTCCCGTTCACGCTCGAGGGCATGGCGTGGAGCCGAGCAGTGAGGGCACTGCTTGTGATAAGTTTGGGGGAGTTGGTGGTTGTAAATAGTTATCATTTGCATTGCATAATTTTTTTAAAATTTTTGTATATATTTTTTCTTTTTCTTTTGCATGTTTAAATTCTGCATTGCACCCGTATAAAAAATCATAAAAATTGAAAAAATGAAAATAAAAAAATATAAAAATATAAAACTCAAATAAAAACTAAAAAAATTGAAAAACTATAAAAATTGAAAAATTCAATTTTGGCCATAATTGACTTAAATTTAACAAGACGGTTAACTAGCTAGGAAAAACTAGATCCAAAACTTAGTAAATTAAAAACCCTAAAAATAACCTTTCTTAAAATTTAACGGTAGAAAAATATATGTCTTTGTAGTTTACTTAGAAATAGGCAAATTTTGAGTTCACTTCTTGGGCTAAGTCAAAATAAAGGAAGAGTATTGATATTTTTATTAAAGTATAAGTCTGAAAAATAATTCCTAAGCTTAAGTCTAAATTCTGAAAATATATACCCTACAAATTGCACAAACACGAACCTTGAAACTTGGAATAGTAGAAGAGACCTTGAAATGCTCTTGTCTAAAGTCCTTAGTATGAAGGAAAATAAAATAAAAATACAAGTGTGAATAAAGAGGAAAAAAACAATATGAACACTGGTTTTTGTAAGTACTTAAGGCTGCATAAATAGAAAAAATATTTAGCGAGGGTGGTTTATTACCTAGTGCCTTATACCAACTGGTTTGGGAGTCACTGCTAAAGCCTTAGGTGTTACAAGACTAGGAATTACGCTTTAATATGCAAACACATTTTGTAATCGGTCGTTAGTACCTCAAGAAGTATTAACGGCCGCATGAAGAATGTGTGAGCAATTTCATCTAAAAATTCACCAAAGTACTTTGGACAATGGACAAGAGTGTAAGAGCTTGAATTGAATTTCTAAGTGTAGGGGTGATACATACACACACGTAGGAGTATGTGATTGGGGTTTAAATGAGAGACAGGAATGAAATATAGGACTTGTATCTTTATTGGAGATGATAAAAATTCCTAAGTTGAGATGGAACCTTAGAAGAAAAACTTAAAAGATGTTAAAAGCTAAGTAAATTTACAGAACATATACAATCTTAAGTTAAATGATAAGGAAGCGTGAAAAATACGGGTTGATAATTTCTGAGTTGAAGATAATAGAATTTCTTGTTAGAAAACCTAATCGGAGAATAAAAGTCAATAGGCCGAATTGATAGGATTTTGTGGGTAGTATCCGCTGAAAACCCTCAGGAGACAATACTCCTCCTACTATGGACACCTAGAGGTTTAACGGCTTATTGCACGAGATCAGTGCAATCGCGTTTCCCTGCGAAAGTGAGGCTAGGTATTTTTCGAGAATAAAACTAGTTTTGCTCGAGGACAAGCAAAAGATAAGTTTGGGGGTATTTGTTCATATCATAATTTTGCATTATCATATTCCCCATTCTTATTCATTTTACAAATAAACAGGTGCTTTTGATCCATGTCTGCTACATAGTTGCAGGTTACAGGTTCTCGGAACAAAACAGTGAAAATGATGAAAAGACGATACAAAAGTAAGACTACGACCAACAAATAGAAGAATCTTGATCATGCCTACAGTTTGAAGAATAAACGAAGATCAATGGACAATTTCACAAAGCACAAAGGCAGCGCAAGGTTCAAGACTTCGACACGAAGCAAAGGGTAAAAGTCCACGACATTATGCACTGTGGAAATCTGGAAGAGAACTAGAAGACAATCTGAGAAACCAAGTGAAGAAACAAAAAACCAAATGCAACCAGAAGAACACTAGAAGAATTCAGCCAACAATCCCTTTATATGGCCGCGGATCCGCGGCCAAACATGGCTTTTGGCCGCGGTTCCGCGGCCATGATAAGCACGTGTCGGTGCATGTTTTGACTGTTTGGCAGTGCGTTGACTAGGCTTCTTAGGGTAAATTTGTAAATGCAGATAGGGATCATACCCTAGGGTTTCTATGATCTATAAATAGAAACCCTAATGCTCTTTTTTGGGGAATGCCTCTTTTTATTGATAAAAATTCAGAATTCATTGTAATGTTTTGAAGAGTGCATCGAATAAAAGTAAGTAGTTTTTTTTACCTTGCCCTAGTTAATTTCTTTTCTGCCGTAGTTTAGAAATTTATTTATCTTCTCTAGCTAGATTTTATTTATCTCCCGTAGTTTAGATAATTAGTCTTTTAAAAACAATAAAAAAAAATTGTCTTTTATTATCAATTCCCTAATGAGTGAGTAGTTCCTCACTTGTTAGGGTTAGAAATAGGAAAGGTTTGAGAGATGAAAATCTCTCACCTCTTTCTTGCCCATCGCATATTTTTTATAGGACTCCATGCATACATTCACACACCGCTCACTACGGCACCCTACCCCACGAGGTAGCGGTGATACCCTAGTTTAAAAGACCGGTTGTGCATGTTTTCCATGGAGGTTAGGGTAAGAATTAAGAAAGGACGGACAAGGACCTAGAGGAAGAAACATCGTTTCTTCCCGATCGTGCTAATCCCCTTTATTAATTATTACCATAACACCTAAATAGATCTTAATTAGGGTATAGAAAGCGGCGAAGAATATTAAATTTCCAAACTTAACCTAAACCTAACCTTAGCAAGATTTTAATCCTAATCTAGATCAACCTTAGTTTTTAGTGATAATCAAATCCACCACAATTGGAATTAACTCGTTAGAACAAATAGAAAATACACAAAATCCCTGTGGACCGACCCGTACTCACCGGATAGCTACCAAGCGACGCCGTTCTTGATTGCGGTAAAATTCTTTGATTCATCTTTTAAAAGCGCAAGCAAGCATAAAATCAATCATCAATCACCCTACAAGCCTTTTCCCTATAAAATCTATATCCGTATTTAAACTAGATCTAAAAACTCTAAATTCTACATCCGTATTTAATATAGAACTAGAATCTACAACTATTCTCCCTATTATTTTATTCTTCAATCAACTCATCTAAAGTAAGATTAGAAATTCCATGTATCCCTGCGGACGATCCGTACTCATCTCGGCTAGCTACACGCGACACCGTTATTGATTGTGGTTACTATTACAAACACACTTCTCACAGAATCAATCAAATAGCGACGTTGCCGGGGATGCGTGCGTAAATTTTTTTACTATTCGTTTTGAATTCTAATTCGATCCATATCATAAAAATAAAACAAAACCACAACTTACATATTTAACGATTAGTGTGCGATTTTTTCGAGGGAATCTAGAGTCACTTGAACGAGAAAATCGAGATTCAGAGACCTTCAGAGAGGAGCAAAGGAGGCCACAGTGGAAAAATTGTCAATAGAACCCTCTTTTCTGCGGCAGAACTACGGCCTAAGCTTGGTATTGGCGGTGGAACCGCGGCGGAGTAGGAGAGTTGGAGTGCCAAACTCCTCTGGTATTTTCCTCACATCTTTCTCTCTCCTATAGAAATCCAATAATTTGATTTTCTGCAGGATTATTTGCAAAATATCGCCGCTCAAAAATCTTTTTGCGTGCTTTGTAATTGGTTTGTTTTTGCATATTTTTAAAATAGACATTAAGGGGCAATGACCAAAATTCAGATTAGGTGGGGATTTCATCACCCTTCTTAGGCCCCACAAATCACAAAACGAGCATTTACATACCCTTATATTAATTAAAAAATATCTAGACCAAGACTCTAAGGACCGTCGCGCTAAATTAGGACAGAGGAGGGTCATGGGCAATCTATCGCTTATCTGCATTTCTTTTGTAGTGTCTAAGCAAGTGTGACTGAGGCAAGTGGTTACTTAATTAAGCCCGCTATTTTCGGTGATTCGTATAGCGGATACCTCCCACTTACCTGGCACTTACCTGGCCATCAGAGTGATAAAGAGGTAGTAGAGGATTGATCCTGCGGCTTGTCCTTTGGAAGTTTAGGAGCGGTCTAGTGCTTGACCTAGGTGTAATACCTTAGAATACGATTAGTGTTAATTAAATGATAATGCGGGTTTTTAATAAAAAGTTAACCAAAATAGTTTTCATATATTTTATTGAAATTAATTAATATTTTATTTTATTATTTTTAAGCTTGCACACACTTGTGCATGTTAACTTTGGGTTAAGGAGGTGTTAACCATGCTTAACTAGTCATGACACACTTAACCATTTTCATGCCATGCTAACTCATTTTTACCTATTTTTAGTAAAGAGTTTTATCTTTTATTAAGGGAGAAGAGTTGACAATTGAAGGAATGATGAGGCATGTGGCAAGGATGGGAGCAATTAATGAGGAGAGAGAGAGGGCATGGCTCATTTCCTAACCCCACTCTCTCATTTTCCCTCATCACTCACACACTCTCATTTTTATTGTTCTCCTTCTTCTCCACTAAAACCCTTCTCTTGATCATTAATTTCTTCAAACCCTAAGCCTAAACCTTCTTTAAACCCCACTAAAACTTCATCAAGTTTGCCTAAACCCCCTTGTGATGACTTAGAGCTTAGAAAGCTAGGGTTTTCCTCAAGTTTTGGAGAGGTAATGATCCTTGATTGTTATTCAGGCTATAGGGAAGTTGTTTTGCTAAAATAGTTGCAGTTTAATACCATAATGTGTCAAGATTAGTGTTTGTATCGTTTTTTGTTAAGTTCGAGTCGCTGTTGAATCTGCTATCGAACCAGGTTATTGTTTGGAAAGTTGCCATCACAGAGACCTAGTTTGGAGACCTAGAATCTACCCTAAAAACCCGAGCCCTCCCCCTTCATACTTGGCCGCAAATATATTCGTTCTGGCCGCAAATTGCGGCCAGATTGGGGATTGGGGTTTCGTATCTTGGTTGTGGGGTCTCTGGGGTTGTTTGTAGGCTCGTGGAACTTGCAACTTTTACTAATTCCTGGTGTAGCAATATCTGGGACCGTTTAGCTAGATTTCAAGCGTTTCGGCAACGTGCGATACGGATTTATCCAATTTACGTTTAAGTGTTTCGTACGTTTAGTAGCCATAGGATTGGTTTAGGCTGTCGCTGCACGCGTTTAGCCGCTAAGCGAATACTTGGTAGCTTGTGGGAGTTGGTTTGTTATTGCCGTTGTATTCGTGTGTTATCGTAGTTCGCTAATTTCACTCGTTATGTTTTGTATTATATTAGGATCGATTGCGGGGACTTCGGACGCTACTAGGAAAGAGAAGGAGGTGGTTGGATTCACCTAGCTTGAGATCATCGGTGAGTAGATTTAACATTTACGGGGGAATCACCCGTATGGCGTTATGCGTCGAGGGTTGGATTCAGTGATATGAATATTGTTTATAAGTATATATATATATATATATGCATCGATTGTGCATGAGTATCATTGTTGTATATCCCATTTCCTGTTGTATATAGACATAGTATCAATGAGGTACAACACTATTACTAACGGTTCATGTTGCACGAGCACCAAACTGTATGCCACACACACACCGTTAGTAATTGCCATGACACGCACACTATAGAAATTACCTTGGATAACTTATTGTACTGCTTTCTTGATCACTAATATTTAGATGTTAAATCTTGTTCTATTGCGCATATGAATTGCATCATACATACATGCATACATACATACATTGTTATAATCACCCGTTGCTTTCAAAAGATGTTGCACTTCGATTTCGTGAAAATTGGGAAACCGCAAGATACCTTTGAAAACTTGATATATTTAGAAGAGAGGTTTTCCCTTGATATGCTCACATCACCATTCCATGTTGCATGCATTGTATTTAATGGACATATGCATTGATGTACCGATTTCATGCGATTTCTGGATTTGAGAACCGCAAATATATTTCATAAAGAATTACATGTTGCTTTAAAACGCGGTTTCTCTTGATATGATATTTCGAGGAGTCCACCATGAGTTTTCTCGGTTCTGAGCTGTGTGATACCCAATTCGAGGAGCTGGATAGGCCGTTTGCGGGTACATGGTGGACCCAGTATGGTACCCCGGGACAAGAAAGGTATGTTGTGCAGTAGACGATGAGCCTGGCAGAGGGAGTACTACCTACCAGTGATTGTATAGAATTCGATGGATATCCGGAGGATACCGTTTTGGAGTTATGATATAAGATGGATATATGAGGGCCGATCTGAGTATGCGGCGCCTGAGAGATGAGTATTTACGTGTCGATGCTGGACACGGGTTTTCATGATGTTTCGAGTGTCGATATTGGACACCCAGGTTCCATGATGATGATTCATGCATGAGGTTTTATGTGTTATCCCATACTCAGGATTTATTTGACATGCATTATTTCATGTAGTTATTGTACCCTAGAGGTGTACCTTGATCATGAAGTTACTGCATATCCGTACTGTTATGCTTATACCATTAGCTTATATATTGCAGACTATCGCTTTCGTGCATACTTGCGATTATCTGTATGATATTATTTACTATTCACGAGTTGGCAACTCACCCCCGTTGTGCCGCAGTGTTTTGCAGACTTAACCCTCAGAGTAGTCGTGCCAGGGCTTCTCGTTGCATCTATTTCTGCGGATACCGCTACTATTGGTCGTGATTTTTGGATAGGTGGGTGATTTTGCGGGTATCCATATGATCTCATTGTATATCTTATTGTATCTAGTACTCTCCATCTACCACTTTCATGTATTTAACTTAGAGACAAGATTGTGAGAATCGATATTGTATTATTTATGACTCTAGGTGTCGAGCTCGTGTGAGCTGGCTTTATTTTGATTATGTGTGATGTTTTCACTTCCTTCTTGCTTGTTCCTTCGCTACGGCGTCGTATATACTTGTTGTGGTTGTGTTCCGCCTTCTTGGCGTGAGTTACTCCCATTGGGGATGTTTTATATTTATTCTTTGCTTGTACCCGTTTGGGGCTAGTTTTTACAAAGGAGATGCTGCCGAAATTTTTAAAAAAATAAATTAAATTGAATTTTTGTAAATTTGAGATTTCTAAATATTTTAACAAATATTTTAAATGTTTTTCCTATTCTAACTTTCTATGGTTTAGATTTCTGGGTTTTTCGGCTTGAATTACGTTACGTCTTTAGACGTTGCGTGATTTAAGTGCCGGCCGCGTTCCTAAATTGGGTCATGACACTAAGTGACCTTAGTTTTAGGGTTTGTTTGTGCATTTTGTGATTTGTTGAGTCAACCCTCAAGTCCCACTTTCAAAGCAAAACAATCCAAATAGAGCTTAAATCTTTCCCTTTTCACCCTCTTTTATTTTCACCTTCTTATAATGGGTAACCCAAACAGACGAACCCTTGCTGAGATTTGCTATCCAGAACCAGATATTTCTTGTTTTCGTAATCGCTTCGTTATACCATCCGACTCTACCTTGTCTTTGAGAGCGGAAAGAAATAGTTTGACTCCTCACCAAAATTCAACATCGTCTTATGTTGATAATTCATTTAAAGCAAGATAGGAACCACCTAAACGCATATCCATTGCTGAGTATATTGCAAAGACCGAATCCCAAAGTTTCAATCCGGTCAAACCGTTAGGACAACAAACACCATCATTTTCTGAAGAAAGTATTGCTACTCGTTTTGCGGCGTATATGACATCTATTGCCAGTCGCCAACCAACCAACCAATCGCACTATACTTCTTATCACAATGTTGATCCTGCTCCTGTCCATTTTTCACAACCATTCGATTCCTATCAATCCTACCCGACTTTTACACCTTCTTTAGACATTTCTTCTGAACAGTCATTTGGGAGTTTCACCTATCCATAAGAATTTCAATTTTCTCCCGAAACCCCTTCCCAACCCATGTCTAATATTGAACGGTCATTGGAAGAATTTCGGGTAGCGCCGTACCTCCAGATAGAGGAATTGAACGCATCCATGGCCGCCTTCATACAACCCAACAAACGAGCAACTGGTTTCCAACCAGCTCAAAATTTTTCAATGTATGATATGACAATAGGACAAATTGAGAATTTGAGTAGTGAGAGAGAGCAGTACACCCTTCCAAATCAAACCTTCCCCATCCCAAATTGAAATCCACAGCTCCAGTTTCATAAATCTATCGAGTACACTAAATGATCCACCAATTGAAGGTAGAATGTTTGATGAGTTGTGCGATTTTATAATGTTTGATTTACCCGATTGTGAAGGGTTCATTTCAAGTGAAACCACACCCAATTCTTGTGATCTCTACACCTTCACTCTAGAACCGAAATTGATTGAAAACCATGTTTTTGATGAGATGTCTGAGAATTTTAACTTTCACTTGATTGAGGATATTGACGCTGGGGATATTTTGGATGATGAACCCACAGTTTTGGATGAGTTTTTCTCACCAATTCATCAGGTCCTTTCAGTTCCGTGTGAACATCATCTCGAACCATTAACCGTTTTTCCCGAACCCCATATGCATCTAGAAATTGATGATAAATGCATGACCGAAAAGAAGAACGATATTCAGCCTTTATTTTCCATATATGGTTCAACAATGATCGACACATAAATTTGTTTACCCATTTCATCACCCACTTTCTTTGGTTCTTCTTCTAATTTTCCTTTAATTTTATCGAGTGTCGATGAATCACACACCGATATTTCAAGTTCAATAATTCTAGAAAGACCACTTGATTTAGACCCCTTTGAGAATGAGGTAGATGAGTTTTTCAAGGCTCCTACCTCTATAATTTTTGACAAATCAAGTGTGTTGAATTCTGGCGCGACACTTTTTAACATTGAAACGTTCAATCGAACCATCGATGAAAGTTTCGAAAATATTTTCGCTGACAAACCCGCATTTCTAAACGACACGGATTTTGTGATTAATCAACCTTCACCCGAAAAAGTTAAACCACCACCATTTCTTCTTATCCCATACGAGAATATGACTATTCTTCCTATACCTACTCATTCACATTCTCGTTTTCGTTCACCATCACTATTTCGTCTCTACAAACCGAGACGTAAACCCATTTTATTCCACCTCTTATCCCCTCCCCAATTCTTCACGTCTACAGGTGACATGATCTTCTACCAACCAGTGCGTTACATCGATAAAATATTTAAATGGTTGGTGTTGACTTTTGTTCTTTGTAAAACTTTATATTGACCAATAATTTTACCCCCCTTATAATTTTACATGCTTAATACTCTTTTACTCAAGTTTGGGGGGGGGGGATCTTTTGGCTCTTGAAAGAAAATAAATTTTTATTTAATTATGAGCCAAAAATAAGTTTGGGGGAGGATGTCACTTTCATTATTTCATGTCCCCGTTACTAACTTTTCCTTCCAAGTCTACAATTTTTTTAAGCTTAACAGATGACATCAGTGAGGACACTGCTGCAAACAGGTTTGGGGGAGGTTTGTGCTTATTCACGCATTATTTTGCATTATCATAAATATAAGCACATTTTTTTTTGATAATGAACGTTTGAAAGTGAAAAATTACATTTGAAAGATAGGAATAGTTTGAAAAAAGCAAGAAAGTTAGATGTTTTCTTAAACGAAACTAGTAATAAGTAGTTATGAGCTGTTATCCCAAGGGTTAGTAAGATGAAGGAAATTACTAATCTGAGGATAAAAATAAGTTTGAAAAATAATCCCTATTCTTAAGTCCGACATCTTGAAACCTGGGATTGTAGAGGATACCTTGAAATGCTCTTGTCTAAAAGCCTTGGTATGAAGAAAAATAAAAATATGAATAAAAAAATAGTGAAGAAAAATGAACACTGGTTTTGTAATTATTTAAGACAGCATAAAAAATATAGCGAGGATGCTTTATCACCTAGTTGTAAGTCGATGTTGCGCACCCCCACGTGTTCGCGGGGAGGCGGAAATTGCAAAAAATGATTTTTACGGACTTCGCAACACCGACTTGAACCAAGAATCGATCACAAACCCTAGCTAGCAAATGACTTAAGGTTTAACTACTCGGATACGAAGTTATACCTTACGATACATGTCCTTCGGGTCTTCATCGTTGTCCTCTACTTGTCGTCGGCTCCAAGGGTCGAAAATGGATCGGGCAACCTCGATGGCCTCCTCGAGTCAAAGACGATCCACCCGAGAGTGTAGAGTAAGAAGATGGAATGCTTTGTCTCTTGGAACCCTAGAATTCTCAACACGTGAGAGGTGTAGGGTTTGAATGAGGAAGGAGGTCAAATGAGAAAATGAGAGAGGAGATGAAAAACTTGGATGAATAATGCTCATTCATTTGTGATGAATAATGAACCATGTGATAATTGATGAGATAAATAAATATCTCACAAATATCAACCATGGCTCACAAAATATCTATTTTGTCAAGTGATGACTCATAGCTCATCCAAGAAAATATCTCCAACTCATTTTCTACACCTCATTATGTTTAATCCCTAAAAGAAAATAAACCCTAAATGAGGTGTCTCTTCTAGAAGCTTTCCCGCAAGAATTACGAGAACACCCCTCATCCGTATATACATACCCGCATCCGCATTCCGAAGAATACGAATACAAAGAGATAAAAATAATCCATCAATATAATACTAGGATCCGGTTTAAACCAAAGCCCACTAGTATTATCCGCCCGATCATCATACATGCACAAGTACACGTAAGTGATCGAAGCCCTGCCGTAAAACCATATGACCTCTACACCTTTTGCTCGGTGCAGGGAAACTCTCTATGTGGGACTCTAAAGACTCGACACTACACTGGCAGTGGGTTTAACCACAAGCCGCAAGCGGTACTAGCTGCACGTAATGGCTACCCAGGTATGTGTCGATAAGAAGGCCGATGAGCTAACTCGTCCAAACTCCTACTGAGCCTGTATGTGACAATCTTCATATAATCCGGTCTGTTCGTCTAAGAGTATCGCATATCGGGCCTAGGGGGCGGTAATCGTCAGACCCCTAATAGCGCAATAAGTCGTATCGGAGCATAACCCAAAACACCCCTAGAAACTACTGGAGTACCTACCAGTAAATCTCGCTTATCTTGGCCAAGGACTTTGTGTAATGGCCTTTCGAACACAACACGATATCAACCCCCAATAACGGGAGAGACGAATCCTATCTAACCGCTACTGCCTCCAAGTGCTTCGGGACTGCACCCAACTACTACCTGTTTGCACGACTCTTTTGAGCCGTGGTAGGGTAGTAATCATAGTACAATGGAAACACACTCGAGGCAAAGTAGCAGTGTCAAGTCGGCGGACTAAGCTATACTCATGTCACCTGGGAACTGCTACCCGACGATAGGTATAATACCTACCAACAGTTCCCGATAAGTCCTGTCCAGTGTACTCATAACCTAATGAGCACCTGCATATTATCTCCAGTACGACGTACTAATGGTTGTAGGACAGACCATCTCCCATGACGGGATGAGAAGCGTAGACACTAGTCTACTCTGGAGTATCGATGCCCCGTCTCGATAATCCTATGACCAGGGACCTGTATAGGATGTGCTTATAGACTACCCAGCCCCCACTAGTGTGACTGCTATCACAACGCTGGTAATCAAGCAAAGATCCTAAGGGCTCTACCAATATGTATAAGCGATATGCTAAAAGAAACACATGCACATATTGAGATAGAAACAAACCAGATAGCATACTACCATTTCGAGCAAGACTGTTACTATATCCGTGTATATCCCAAGCTTCCATTAAATAATATACAATCCAGTATGATACAATAATGGCCTCTAGGGCATATATCACTAACAATATCCCACTTGCACCAAGGCCATATACTGGCATATCGCAGATTGAAGATCTCGAATAGCCTCTCGAACTGTGTCTGATGGATGGCCTCTGTGAGTGGATCTGCAGTGTTGTTCTCCGTATCTACTCTTCTCACCTCGATCTCCTGGGGATCAACGATCTCCCTGATCAGGTGGTACCGCCTCAAGATATGTCTGGATCTCTGATAGGACCTAGGTTCTTTCCCTAAACCTATAGCGCCGTATGTTGTCACAATACTAAAGTATTGGACCAACAAATGGAAGGAACCACCTGAAGTTCAATTAAGAACTTCCTCATCCAGACTGCCTCTTTTGCCGCGTCTCATGCAGCGAACTACTCCATTTCCATCGTCGAGTCTGCAACGGTGTCCTGCTTGGAGCTCTTCCAACAGACCGCTCTTCCACTGAGGGTAAAGACATAACCCGACATGGACTTGGAGTCATCCTTATCACTCTGGAAGCTGGAGTCATCTGAGGCCTCGATCTGGAGGTCTTTACCACCATACACGAAGAACATCTTCTTAGTCCTTCTCAGATACTTGAGAATGTTCTTTATTGCTATCCAGTACTTCTCCCCTGGGTTTGAATGATACCGGCTTACCACGCTAAGTGCGTAAACAACATCTGGTCTGGTACATAATATCGCATACATTATAGAGCCTACCGCAGAAGCGTTGAGTATAGATGTGATGCGAGCCCTTTCCAAATATGTCTTGGGAGACATCTCTTTTGGAAAGGGTGATTCCGTGACAAGCTGGTAGACTACCACGCTTTGAAACATCCATACTAAATATTTTCAGTATGGTGTTGATTTACCTTGACTTTAAAAGTCTTACTATCCTCTTTGATCTATCACAATAGATCTGAATCCCCAGAATGTAGTTGGCATCACCCAGGTCAATCATGGAGAACCTCTGTGATAAGAATCCTTTGACTGATTGTAGTATAGGAATGCCATTTCAAGAGAACGTCTTCCACGTACTAGACGTGGAATCCCACAGTTCTCGCTACAATCTCATTATATATGCATGGTTCATCTGGATTTATGATAAAGTCGAATTGCTTTGAACGTCTCATTAAAACTGATGTTCCAACTCCGCGATACCTGCTTGAGTCCATTAATGGACTTAAGCAACTTGCACACTTTTCCGCTGCTCCCACTCTGATTGAAACCCTCTGGCTGATCCATATAGACGCACTCTTCCAAATAACCATTTAGAAAAGCCGTCTTTACATCCATCAGCCGGATCTCATAATCTTGGAAGGCAGCAATGGCAAGAAGGATCCGAATGGATTTGAGTATAGCCACTGGAGAAAATGTTTCATCATAGTCCAAACCAAGTTTTTGACGAAAACCTTTTGCAACAAGTCTAGCTTTATATGTTTCAACCTATCCATCTACACCAATCTTCTTTCTGAAGATCTATTTGCAGCCTTCGGGGTTTACCCCTTCTGGAGCAATGTTCAAAGTGCATACTTTGTTGGTGTACATGGACTCCATTTCGGTCCGCATTGCATCCAGCCATTTTACCGAGTCGCCGCTCTGAATAGCTTGCTAGAAGCTAGTTGGCTCATCATTGTTAATGATGCAATCCTCTCTATCCCCATCTATGAGAAAACCATAGTATCTCTCGGGCGGATGGGACTGCCTACTAGTCCTGCGGATTGGCGCAGGGATGTCCCGTTCTTTTAAAAGCTCTGGTTCTACCATACTTTCAGTAATAGTTTGTAGTTCTGGAATTTCTTCCAGTTCTATTACGCTCCCTGTAGGGTTACCTTGGATGGCAGTAAGGTTTCGGGAGGCATCATCCATACCGTTTTAAAAAAATTTCCGTTCTAAATAACCCTAACCTAGAATCTTTAACTAGAAATTTAAACAATAAGCAACGCTAACAACTTAACATCTAAGTGAACTAGAAATACAACCTTTGTAGATCGGTCCTTCACTTCAATAGCTCCTTGTAGTAGTCCCTTCGCTGCGATGAAATGATCTTGCGGACTCTTGAATGGCTCCATGAGAAGAAAGCAACGATCTTGCTTGAAGTCTTCGAGGCCGAAGATGATCTACGTCGAGGAGACACTAACCCAAGCTACCCTCTTCACTAATGTGGGATTAGTGAAGCTAACACCCTATACTAAAGTGCTAATCTAGTAGAGGATGATGAAGTAGGATTTTTGCTCACTTTGGAATTAATTTTCTCACTGGGGTTTTTCACTTGATCAAGAGCTAAAGAGCTCTTGAGCTTTGGAGAGGAAGATGAAGAGAGATAATGTTGTGAGAGAGAATGGCAACCATGGGTGAGAAAATATCTAATATGTATCATGTAGAGACTTAACCATGAGTTAAGATAATGGTTGGGTTAACAAATATCTAGTATAAAACAAAACTAGTGGACTAGTCAATGGGGCTCCAAGCTTCTCAAAGTTTCATGCCATGTGACCATTATCCAACTAATAATTGATTTAAACTAAATAAATAAACCCTACGTTATCTTTATCATGGTGTAAGTCTCAGACACCCATGTAGCTTGTATCATCAACCATGACACAAAATAAAACACAATTAATATATATCCCATATATATTAAGTGTGCACATGTGAGAAAAATTAATGTTTAAGTGAGCTAATATTAGTTAATGTAAATTAATATATCAAATATATAATTATACATTAAATCATTAAATCAACACTTGATTTAATAATCCGGTTATATCTCATATGACCGACTAATATTATTTGTATCATTATATCGAATCAACACTTGATTCGATAACTCGGCTATATCGCATATAACCGACCGATACAGTATCGACTTATCGAATCAACATTTGATTCGATAACCCGTCTATATCACATATAACCGATCGATACTTTATATTGCGAGAATAGAATACGGTATCACATACTCGTATTAATCTCGGTCCCGCACATATCACATATGTACTCCTACTTCGTTTTGCCTGAGCCAGTGAAACCTCTGTGTGGGACTCTAAAGACTTGTCAATACGCCGGCAGTAGGTGATGATCACATCAAGCACCCACAAGCCGTCAGCGGTACTAGCTGGACATAACGGCTACCCGGGTATTGAACGATCAGAAGATCAACAAGCAAGCCCGCTCTAACTCCTGCAAAAGCTTGACAGTAACACTACCGTACAGTCCGGTCTCTTCGTCTGATATGTCACATATCATCGCTTGGGGGTGGTAAAACGTCAGACCCCAATAGCCTGATAAGTCATGACAATGCAAGGTCCATAACGGTTCGAGAAACTACTGATAAAACTTACTAGTAAATCTCAACAACCCTAGCCAGGGATTTCATGTTATGGCCAATCGAGCATAGCGCAACATCAACTCCCAATACCGGGAGAGACGAATCCCCTCCTATCGCTCATTGCCTCCATGTGACTCGGAACTATACCCCAAAACCACCTTTTTGCACGATCTCTTGACCGTGGTATGGTGGAAATCAAAGCACAGTGGGAATCACACGAGACTCTATGATGATCTTGGGTCGACAGACTAATCTGTACCAGTGTCATTAGAGAACTGCTATCTGACGATAGGTATAATACCATCTAAGAGTTCTCGGCGAGTCCGTTCAGTGTACCCAGTCTCCACTGAGCACCCGTACACCATCTTTGATGTCAAACACCAATGGATGTGGGACCATCCATTGCCCATCATATGGGTCAAGTTACGTATACGCTAGTCTACTCTGGAGCATCGATGCCCTGATACTCCCTCGACTAGGAACAATTATAGGGTGTACTTGTTGACTATCCCTAGCCCCACTAGTATGATCTCCATCATAGTCCTGGGGGTCAAGTACACATCCTAAAAGGCTTTGTCAACATGTGAGAGCAAGACAACATCACATATACAAGTCAACATGTTAAGACAAAGAGCAACAAGATAGCATACTATCATGTCGAGCGAGAAAGTCCTCCCTATATATGTCCAAGTATCCACTATAATATCATCCCTTGTACAGTAATGGCCTCTAGGGCATACATATAACTAACACTCCCATTATTTCCTTTTTCAAAAAATTGATTTTCTAAAAAAAATGGGCATGATGAGGAACAAAACCCTTTTGTTCCTCCGCGTAATAGAAAAGATACCCCCCGGAGTTTTTTGGGTATCCTACAAACCTATACAGTATTGAGCGTGCCTCGAGCTTGTCCGCATACTGCATTTTGATAAAAGCTAGACATCCTTATATCTTCAGACACTGAAGATAGGGTTTCTTCCCACTCCACATATGATATGGTGTTGTAGGCACAATCTTGGTAGGAACCTTATTCAAAATATATGCAGCTGATTCTAGTACATAAGCTCAGAAGGATCTCATCAACTCAGCATTACTCATCATGGAATGAACAATATCCAATAGGGTTCTATTCCGCCTTTTCGATACACCTTTGTGTTGTGGTGTGTATGGAAGAGTAAGCTGAGAGAGAATTCCATTCTTTTGAGTAATTCAGGAACTCGGCAATTAAGTATTCACCATATCGATCAGATCTCAGTGTCTTGATACTTTTGCCTGTTTTTTTTTCCACATCATTCTTATATTCTCGGAATTTTTCAAAGGGTCTCGGATTTATGCTTCATCAAGAAGACATGTCCTAACCTAGAAAAATTATCCGTAAAATTAATGAAATAGGAATAACCACATCGTGCATCTTTAGATATTGGACTACACACGTCGCTGTGTATAATTCCTAAGAGCTCGCTCGCTCTTACTCCGTGTCCAGGAAATGGAATCTTTGTCATCTTTCCTATGAGACAAGATTGACAAGTTGCATAAGACTGATATTCGAATGGATCCAAATATCCCTCTCTATGTAACTTCGTCAACCGTGTTTCATTGATGTGACACAGTCTACACTGTCTTAAGAAAGCCTTATTTAATTCTGGAGACTTTCTTTTAAGTATGCTCTGGACGTTGAAAACCTGAGCCTGATTCAATATATACTGTTCTTTAGTGTACCTGACCCAATCAAACTTTGATTTAGGTGGATATGAAACACATCATTTACAAACCAGACTTGGTACACACAAACAGTTACGTAGAATCAATATCTGCCTACTGATCAATTCTAGATGATATACCCTACGGATACAGCGTCTACGCTCATTCCGTTAGTAACCCTGAGAGTCATATCACCTGCCTGATAACTCTACGCTTTCCCAAGCCTGTAATGAATTACAGATATGAGATCCTGATCCGGAATCTAGTACTCAGGAAGTAGAGTTAATTGACAGACCATTTTCAATCACAAACACACCCGAAATCGAAGCCACAACATGCTTCAGATCCTGGATTCTGGCTTTCCAAGCCCTGCATCCCTTCTGCCAATGCCATTTCCCGTGACAATAGGAACATCCCTCCTTCCCTACTGTTAACCCCGAAACTTTTGCCCTACCATTTCCATCTACCTTACTGACACCGCCTATCGGCTTGGTGGAGGTCTTCTTCTTCTCACCCTTGGCATCCGCCTTAGATCCAGAAGAGGAAGATTCCCCAATAAGCAGAGCGGGTGTCTCCCTGGTTTTCTTCAGAGTGCCCTCAACTGGAAGTATAACTTGCTTCCTCTGGGCTTAAGTAGAAGGTAGGGACTGTAGAATCAAGTCAATACATGACTCATTCTCCAACGTGGTCCAGGTCTGTGAGCTATTTAATGCAGCTGATCATTGTAGGGACATGGTCCCCTAGTGATGACCCGACAGCCAACCTCGCTTGAAGTAATTCCTTCGAGATCTCATATCTTGCGATACGAGATTGCTCTCCATATAATACTTTATTATGGAGGAAGATAGAAACTAAGTCCATCTTCTCATACTGCCTCTGGTATTCACCATCAACACGAGGCCAACATGAGGCACTTGGCATTCGTACAGTCTTTTTCCATTGTCTTACGGATACCAACATCCGCGACGGTGGAAACTGGACCTGGGACGGCGGGGGCTTGAGTAGTAATGAGGTAGTCCAGCATGTCATTGTTAGTGTATATGCCCTAGGGGCTATTATTGTATCATACTAGCTTGTATATTACTTAATGGAAGCTTGGGATATTCACAGTTATATTAACAGTCTTGCTCAACATGGTAGTATGCTACTTGGTTTATATCTATCTTAATATGTGTGTACGTATTGATAGAGCCCTTAGGATCTTGCTTGACTACCAGCGTTGTGATGGCAGTCATACTAGTGGGGGCTGGGTAGTCTACAATCATATCCTTTTTCAGGTCCCTAGTCGTAGGATTATCGAGACAGGGCATCGATACTCTGGAGTAAACTAGTGTGTACGCTTCTCATCCCAGTTGGGGAGATGGTCTATCCTACAGCCATCAGTACGTCGTACTGGAGATAGTATACAGGTGCTCGTTGGGTTACGGGTACACCGGACAGGACTCGCAGGGAACTGTTGGTTGGTATTATACCCGTCGTCAGTTAACAGTTCCCAGATGACATGAGTACAGCATAGTCCGCACACTTGACACTGCTGCTTCGCCTCGAGTGTGTTCCCACTGTTCTTAGATTGCTACCCTACCACGGCTCAAAGGAGTCATGCAAACAGGTAGCAGTTGGGTGCAGTCCCGAAGCACTTGGAGGCAGTGGCGGTTAGACAGGATTCGTCTCTCTCGGTATTGGGAGTTGATATCGCGCTGTGTTTGGAGATCCATTACGTAAAGTCCCTGGCCAGGGCAAGCGAGATTTACTGGTAGGTTTTCCAGTAGTTTCTCAAGGTGTAATGGGATTCACTCTGACACGACTTATACCTCTTTTAGGGGACTGACGCTTGCCGCCCCCTAGGCCTGATATGCGATAGTCCTGGACGAACTGACCGGACTGTACGGAGATTGTCACATCAGGCTCGGTAGGAGTTCGGATGGGTTTCCTCATCGGCCTTCTTATCGACATCTACCTAGGGACCGTTACGTACAGCTAGTGCCGCTTGCGGTCTGTGGTTAAACCCATTGCCAGCATAGTAGTCGAGTCTTTAGAGTCCCACACAGAGAGTTTCCCTGCTTCGGGCGAAACGATATAGAGGTCGTATGGTTTTACGACAGGGTTCGGACACATACGTGTTTTATCGCACGTACGATGTTCGGACAGTTTTTACTAGCGGGCTTTGGTTTAAGCCAGATTCTAGTATCGGATTATTGGATTTATATAGTCTCAGTATTTCCGTGTTTTCACGGATAGAAGGGGCGTTCTCGTAAATTGTCGAGAAGCTTCTAGAAGGTTGATGAGGTGGAGGGCTTAGGTGTAAAATGCATTAAATGGTTTTGTGACTCATGGAGATGATTCATCAAGAGAGTTAATGATGCATTAAATGTTTTTAATGACTCACTTGATGATTCATTATGTATTAAATGAAGCATGAAGATATTTGTGCAAAGAGATTTTTGTGCAAAATATCTTATGCTTCATATATATACACAAATGAATCAATTTCCATTTCATAATTATTATCACATTCTCTCTCCTCAAGCTCTCTCTCTCTTCAAACCCTAACCCTAACCTCTCATGTGTTGAGATCAAGGGTTAGCAAGACTAATTGATCCCTAATCCTATTCTTTATCCTCTAGGTTGCTTTGATTAGCACTCTCAGTTACCTAGTTACCTCAAGTTAGAGGTCAATCTTGGAGAAGTAGCTCTCGGGTGGATCTTCTATCACAACGAGGAGGCCGACGAGGAGGTGGTCAACGGGAACAAGAAGGACTTGGTTCATTAGGTATAATCTTCTTTCATAGTATCTAATCCCTCCTATGATGTTGTTAGTTAGGGTTTGGCAAAGATCCGTAAGTTAGTCGATGTTTGTTTTAAACAAAATGATTGTTTTACCTATTCCGCCTCCCCGCAACTCGTAGGGTGTCTAACGTCGACTTACAGTGGTATCAGAGCCTCGCTAAACCATAACTAACTTGTTAGCAAAGTCGTTAGAAATTCGATCGCAAAACGAACCGGAAAAAACAACATTTTGACCAAGTTTCTGTCGATTTTAAAACAGGGTCTAAAAATTTTTCAGGGGCTCTTAAAAATACAAGCAGGGAAACTTAAGGTTACTGGAGAAATTTGGGGTTCTAACTCGGCCAAACCGCCGCAAAACCGCGGCCGATCCAAAGCGATCCGCCGCGGATCCGCAGCCGAGTTGGGGCCGAGTCAACCCAAAATTCCTCAGTAACTCTTCTGTGTTGATTTTGTTCTTTCTGGGATGTTCTGTTTCTACTCAGGTTTCAGGTGCACAGAGAATTTTTGGAGTAGAATCATTTGTGTTTTCTTAATCGAAATTCTAAGATGTTTGGCTAATTTGATTATATCTGTGATTTGTTTAATGTTTTCGTAAACCTCCCCTAACTTCTAGTATGTCGGTTAGCAGGGGGTTGCACATTTCTGTAATGGTTTTTACTGTTTCTGTTTGTGGACTTGTTGGATTGTCGTGAATGGATAGCCGGGGATGTGAGACAAGCGTTTCTTTCATTCAAATGTATAAATTGTTGTAATATTCTTTTGCGGGGCACATCCGGGCTGAGGTTGTAACCACCGTTGTATTATTTCATTTACTGATTTTTGCTCCTAGGATAGACCCAAGGTGGGGTGCACAAACTACCGAGTACTTTGAAGTGTTTAGTGGCCTACTCACGTTGTTGAGGGAGGCCGCTTCACTTCGGGTACTTGGCGGGTAGTTTGCCATACCCGTAGGGGGTCTAGGGTGGGGTTTTGGCTATTCATCGCGACTGTGTAATCCGTCTTTCTTTGCAGGCTCAAAAGGAATGCGGATTCGTAGAAAATCCAATGTGTTCATCTTTGATCTGGAATACCTATTATTGCGTCTGACGAATGTACAATATCTATATATGATAGCTATTAGACGTCACTTATGTTTTACACCCGCGCTAGCCCAGCTCCCGCTCTGTCGTTAGTTAAGTAACCTAACGGGTGAATGACGGGACCCAGTGGCGAATGCGGATGGCATAAGAGAACGTTGTATTTTCGTTGTTTTCTGCAATGATAGGTTAATTGATGGGACGCATTATATTAATGCAAAGAAAATAAACCAAAGTTGAATCGTTGGAACAGTTTAAAAGAAACCACTCGGTTATTTTAAAACAGAGGATATTTTTTAAATTGCGGAGCTTTAACCACTCCTTTTAAAAGCTATCAGGTTCCTTCGATCATATCAAGTTCACTACGTTCACGGTTTCGCCAAAACCATTCGTAACCCTCCGTCATTTCATTTGGGTATTCAGGAGTATTCAAGCTATGTATTTTGACCAACGCCAAGGCATAATGTTTGGTAGCTGTTGGGTATTCATTTGTTGCATAGATAGAAGAGTTAGTTTGGGACAGTCGTATTATCATTTGGCCAACGTCAGGTGTATGTATGGATGGGTTCACATTAACAAGATAATGATGGGTAGAACTTGACTTGTGACTTGTGACATTTTGACCAACGCCAAGGTCATAAGAGCATGGGGCAGAAATTTATATCGTGAATTTCTAAAGAAACTGAAATTTGCAAAGAGATGCATACCATTTGGAGTGTGATAATTTTGGTAGGATTCCTTCAGCTTTATCACACGATGATATTTGGATCCCGATCCTACTGTGAGTATCCGCTACTCATCAGGAGATTCATCACTTAAAGATCAATGCTATAAACTAAGTAGGTGTCGAGAAAGGTGTCAGCGGGGTTACGCCCCCAGAGAAAAGAGGTTATTTAATTAAGGAACTTCGCGAAAGCGTTGGAAAACCTCCCTCGAAGTACCGACACCGGCCTGGCTGAACGGTTAAGCAAGTATTGTACAGTGAGAATAGTCCTGACTAGTTCTTCCTTTTTGGTTTGAGGAGGGATTCGAGAAACAGTGGGAGCCATCCTGTTTAGATATACTAAAAAACACTCTAAACTTGCAAGAGTATCATGCTAAAGTGTTCCCTCTCTCTCTCATTGCAGCGACCCAAAACATGACAGGCCTTAAGTTACTATTAGAGAAAAATATTTTGACAGGGCCAAACTATAAAGATTGGTTCCGGAATGTTAAGATGACTTTGACTTATGACAAATTGGGGTATGTCCTTACTACTAAAGCACCTGCTGTCCCTGGTCCAAAATCCAGTATTGCGGATAAGGAAATCCACAAGACCTGCGAGTTAGATTGCGCGAAGGCCAAATGCATCGTGGTTGCCTCTATGAATAATGAACATCAGAGGAGGCACGAGGATATGGATCTTAAATCCATATTTCTCCATACAAAGGATCTGTATGAAGAGCAATCTCGTATAGCTAGATAGGAGACCTCGAAGAACTTGTCTCAGTCGAGGATGGTCGTCAGATCATCTGTAGGAGAACATGTCCTAGAGATGATTGGTTATATAGAAGATCTCGCGGACCTCGGGACGACTTTGGAGAAGGAACTCTATACAGACTTGATTCTTCAGTCCCTTCCTTCCACCTACGCCCAGTTTATTCTGAATTTCAACATTCAAAGAAAAGAAGTTGAACTTCCAGAACTCTTTAACATGTTGAGGAGTGCAGAGGGCACCTTGCAGCAGGCACCTTGCAAAAGGCAAGGGAAACACCCGCTATGTTTGTCCGCGGTGCTTCTTCTTCCAGGTCCAAGGCTAGGGCCAAAGGAAGGAAGATGAAGGCCGCTACCAAACCAAGAGGTGGTGTTGGTAAGGTGGGAGCTAAGGGAAAGGCAAAGGTTGCGGTGCCAGTAGTGGCAAAGGACGAGTGCTTCCACTGTCATAAGAAAGGGCACTGGAAGAAAGATTGCAAAGCTTGGAATGCCAAGAACCAGGAACCGAAGCAAGCTGTGGCTTCGACTTCAGGTGTGTTTGTAATTGAAAATTGTCTGTCAATCAACTCTACTTCCTGGGTATTGGATACTGGATCAGGATCTCATATATGCAATTCATTGCAGGCACTGAGAAACCGTAGAGTGCTGAAGGTTGGTGATATGACCCTCCAGGTTGCTAACGGAGCTAGCGTGGGTGCTGTGTCCGTAGGGGATTATCACTTTGGATTGATGAGTGGACATATTTTGGTTTTGCATAACTGTTTTTGTGTACCCAGTTTAACGTGTAATATCATATCGATTTCGTTGTTATCAAAAGAAGGTTATGATTTCACGTTTGTAAGCGATGTAGTTAACATCCACCTTAATCATGGTTTGATTGGGTCCGGTACACTAGATAACGGTATATATGTCTTAAACCAATTACAGATTTTCAATGTCTAGAACACACTAAAAAGAAAGTCTCCAGATATAAATCAGGCTTTCTTATGGCATTGTAGACTAGGTCACATCAATGAGACAATGTTAACTAAGTTACATAGAGAAGGATATTTGGATCCGTTCAAATATCAATCTTATGCCACTTGTCAATTATGTCTCAAAGGAAAGATGACAAGGACTCTATTCACTGGACATGGAGTAAGAGCAAGCGAGCTCTTAGGACTCATACACAGCGATGTATGTGGTCCAATGTCTATACATGAAAGAGGTGCTTTTTCATATTTCATTACTTTTACGGATGATTACTCTAGGTACGGATTCATTTTCTTAATGAAACATAAATCCGAGGCTTTTGAGAAATTCCAAGAATATAAGAATGAAGTAGAAAACCAGACCGGCAAAAGTATCAAGAAACTGAGATCTGATCGAGGTGATGAATACTTAAGTGTCGAGTTCCTAGGTTACCTAAAAGAGAAAGGAATTCTCTCTCAGCTTACTCCTCCATACACTCCACAGTATAACGGTGTATCGGAGAGACGGAACCAAACCCTATTGGATATGGTACGTTCCATGATGAGTAATGCTGAGTTACTGTGATCTTCCTGGGGTTATGCGCTAGAATCAACAGCATATCTTTTGAACATGGCTCCTACCAAGACTGTGCCTACCATACCATATCAGATGTGGAGTGGGAAGAAACCCTATCTTCAGTATCTGAAGATATGGGGATGTCCAGCTTTTGTTAAAAAGCAGCATATGGACAAACTCGAGGCACGATCAGTACAGTGTAAGTTTGTGGGATATCCAAAGAACTCCAAAGGGTATTTCTTCTATAACGCAGAGGAACAAAAGGTTTTTGTTTCTCGTAATGCCCATTTTCTAGAACAGCTGATTTTAGAAAAGGAAACAAGTGGGAGCGCAATAGAACTGGAAGAAATTCCAGAACCACAAACTACTATTGAAAGTTTCGTAGAACCAGTAGTTCAACCCCTCCGCAGGAGTGGTAGGCCGTCTCATCCGCCTGAGAGATACTACGGTTTTCTCATAGATGGGGATAGAGAGGATTGCATCATTGATGATGATGAACCTACTAGCTTCCAGCAGGCCATCCAGAGCGGCGACTCGGTATGATGGCTTGATGCAATGCGGACCGAGATGGAGTTCATGTACACCAACAAAGTATGGACTTTGGACTTTGCTCCAGATGGGGTAAAACCCATAGGATGCAAATGGATCTTCAAGAAAAAGATTGGTGTAGATGGACAGGTGGAAACCTATAAGGCTAGACTTGTTGCAAAGGGTTTTCGTCAAAGACCTGGTTTGGACTATGACGAGACTTTTTTCTCCAGTGGCTATGCTCAAATCCATTGGAGTCCTTCTTGCTATTGCCGCCTTCCATGATTATGAGATCTGGCAGATGGACGTAAAGAAGGCTTTTCTAAATGGTAATTTAGAAGAGTGCGTCTATATGGATCAGCCAGAAGATTTCAATCAGAGTGAGAGCAGCGGGAAAGTGTGTAAGTTGCTTAAGTCCATTTATGGGCTGAAGCAGGTATCGCAGAGTTGGAACATCTGTTTTGATGAAACGGTCAAAGAATATGACTTTATCAAAAATCCAGATGAACCATGTATATATAGTAAAATTGTAGCACGAACTGTCGTATTCCTCGTCTTGTACGCGGATGACATTCTATTGATAGGAAATGACATTCCTATGCTACAATCTGTCAAAGGATTCTTGTCACACAGGTTTTCCATGAAAGACCTGGGTGATGCCTCTTACATTCTGGGGATCTGGATCTATCGTGATAGATCCAAGAGGATGTTGGGACTTTCGCAGTCCAGGTATATCAACACTATACTGAAAAGATTCAGTATGGAAGATTCTAAGCGCGGTAGTTTACCGGCTTGTCAAGGAATCACCCTATCCAAAGAGATGTCTCCCAAGACTGATTTGGAAAGGGATCGCATGTCTATTATACCCTACGCTTCTGCGGTAGGCTCTATAATGTATGCGATGTTATGCACCAGACCAGATGTAGCTTACGCACTGAGCGTGGTAAGCAGGTATCAGTCAGACCCGGGGGAGAAGCACTGGATAGTAGTAAAGAACATTCTCAAGTACCTGAGAAGGACTAAGGAGATGTTCTTGGTTTACGGCGAAAAAGACCTCAAGATCGAGGCCTTTGCGGATTCCAGCTTCCAGAGTGATAAGGATGACTCCAAGTCCATGTCAGGTTATATCTTTACCCTCAATGGAGGGGCGGTGTGCTGGAAGAGTTCCAAGCAGGACACCGTTGCTGACTCGACGATGGAAGCGGAGTATATTGCTGATTGCGATGCCGCAAAAGAAGCTGTCTGGATGAAGAAGTTCCTAACAGAACTTCAGGTGGTTCCTACCATTGCTGATCCAATACAGCTGTATTGCGACAACAACGAAGTTATAGCTTTAGCGAAGGAACCCAGGTCCCATCAGAAGTCCAGACACATCTTAAGGCGGTATCACCTGATCAGGGAGATCATAGATTGCCGGGAGATCGAGGTCCGGAAAGTGATTCATATGTCAAAAACTATTTCTAAACCGCAATCAAGAACGGCGTCGCATGAAGCTAGCCGGTGCGTACGGGTCGGTCCACAGGGATTTTGTGAATCTCCTAGTCGCGCTAACGAGTTAATTCCGAAGGGTGTTCGGATTGGTTATTAAATCTAAAAACCTAATTAATCTATACTAATTATCTAGATCTATTCTTGCTAGGGCTAGGTTTAGGGATGGTTTGGAAATGCAAGTAAACCTCAACGCTTTCTATACCCGAATGAAGATCTATGAGGAGTTATGGTAATTATCAATAAAGGGGATTAGATCCATTCGGGAAGGTGTTCCTTCCTCTAGGTTCTTGTCCTTCCTTTAGAGATCCTTACCCTAACCTCCATGGAAAACGCGCGCAACCGGGCCTTTACACTACGGTGTCATCGTTACCTCGAGGGGTAGGATGCCGTAGGGCGCGGTATGTGCGTGTATGCATGGAGTCCTATTGTAAATATTTGGTGGGTAAGAAAGGGATGAGAGATCCCATCTCTCAAAATCCTTCCCCAAAGCTAAACCCTAAACAAGTTCCTAGGGCATGAAATTAAATCTACCTAGGGCAAAGAATTGAAATCTAAACTAGGGCGAGAAATTAAATCTACTTACAAATGCATCCCTCCAATCATCCATGCAGGTTTGTCAGATCTGAATTTCTGAATGGAAAAGAAACACCGATGCTCTCCAAAAGAATTTCTGAATTTTTATTAAAAGGAGACATGAAGAGTTACAATGATTAGAGTTCCTATTTATAAAGAATAGGAAACCCTAGGGTTACATTTGTTTCGCATGTCTGAAATTACAAAAATAGCCCTTAGGAAATATTTTCAGAGCCGCACCCAAATTATGTAAAAATTTCACGAAGCGAGGGCACCAGAAGGCCGTGGAACCGCGGCAATGGTAGGCTTGGGCCGCGGTTCCGCGGCCCTTTAACAAGATTGAATCACCATTTTTTCTGGGCTGATTTCTGTTGGCTTGGGCTTCTTATTTCTATATATCTTTTTCTATTTGGGCTTCTAGGTTGGTTCCAGATCTTCAGTGAACAATTTGCAATGGATTTTTAACCGTTCGCTTTGAGTCGATGTCTTGAATCTTGCTTTGTGAATTGTTCCTTATGTAGGCTTGATCAAGATTCTCTGTTTGTTGGTTAAAGTCCACATTTTCATCGTCTTTACATCGTTTGCACTGTTTTCTGTCCAAGAACCTGTAACCTGTAACATGTAGCAGACATGCGTCAAAAGAACCTGTTTATTTATAAAAAGAATAAGAATGGGGAATATAATAATACAATATTCTGGTGTGAACAGAGAGTTGCTACAGAGGAGAACACTGTTGATCCATTCATAAAGGCCTTACCTCAGATTCAGTTCGAGAGGCTACTCGAGATGATCGGTCTTCGATACGCCAGTACATGGCCCTGGTGCAAGTGGGAGATTGTTAATGTATATGCACTAAGGGCCATTATTGAATCATACTAGCTTGTATATTACTTAATGGAAGCATTGGGATATTCACAGTTATATTAAAAGTCTTGCTAAACATGGTAGTATGCTACTTGGTTTATATCTATCTTAATATGTGTGTACGTATTGATAGAGCCCTTAGGATCTTGCTTGACTACCAGCGTTGTGATGGCAGTCACACTAGTAGGGGCTGGGTAGTTTACAAGCACATCCTTTTTCAGGTCCCTAGTCGTAGGATTATCGAGACAGGGCATCGATACTCTGGAGTAGACTAGTGTGTACGCTTCTCATCCCAGTTGGGGGGATGGTCTGCCCCACAGCTATCAGTACGTCGTACTGGAAATAGTATACGGGTGCTCGTTGGGTTACGGGTACACCGGACAGGACTCACAGAGAACTATTGGTTGGTATTATACCCATCGTCAGTTAACAGTTCCCAGGTGACATGAGTACAGCATAGTCTGCAGACTTGACACTGTTGCTTCGCCTCGAGTGTGTTCCCACTGTTCTTAGATTGTTACCCTACCATGGCTCAAAGGAGTCGTGCAAACAGGTAGCAGTTGGGTGCAGTCCCGAACCACTTAGAGGCAGTGGCGGTTAGATAGGATTCGTCTCTCCCGGTATTGGGAGTTGATATCGCGCTGTGTCTAGAGAGCCATTACGCAAAGTCCCTGGCCAGGGCAAGCGAGATCTACCTAGGGACCGTTACGTGCAGCTAGTGCCGCTTGCGGTCTGTGGTTAAACTCACTGCCAGCGTAGTAGTCGAGTCTTTAGAGTCCCACACAGAGAGTTTCCCTGCTTCGGGCGAAACGATATAGTGGTCGTATGGTTTTACGACAGGGTTCGGACACATACGTGTTTTATCGCACGTACGATATTCGGACAGTTTTTACTAGCGGGCTTTGGTTTAAGCCAGATTCTAGTATCGGATTCTTGGATTTATACAGTCTCAGTATTTCCGTGTTTTCACGGATAGAAGGGGCGTTCTCGTAAATTGTCGAGAAGCTTCTATAAGGTTTATGAGGTGGAGGGCTTAGGTGTAAAATGCATTAAATGGTTTTGTGACTCATGGAGATGATTCATCAAGAGAGTTAATGATGCATTAAATGTTTTTAATGACTCACTTGATGATTCATTATGTATTAAATGAAGCATGAAGATATTTGTGCAAAGAGATTTTTGTGCAAAATATCTTATGCTTCATATATATACACAAATGAATCAATTTCCATTTCATAATTATTATCACATTCTCTCTCCTCAAGCTCTCTCTCTCTTCAAACCCTAACCCTAACCTCTCATGTGTTGAGATCAAGGGTTAGCAAGACTAATTGATCCCTAATCCTATTCTATATCCTCTAGGTTGCTTTGATTAGCACTCTTAGTTACCTAATTACCTCAAGTTAGATGTCAAGCTTGGAGAAGTAGCTCTCGGGTGGATCTTCTATCACAACGAGGAGGCCGACGAGGAGGTGGTCAACGGGAACAAGAAGGATTTGGTTCATTAGGTATAATCTTCTTTCATAGTATCTAATCCCTCCTATGATGTTGTTAGTTAGGGTTTGGCAAAGATCCGTAAGTTAGTCGATATTTGTTTTAAACAAAATAATTGTTTTACCTATTCCGCCTCCCCGCAACTCATGGGGTGTCTAACGTCGACTTACAGTCATAGATAATAGACATCTGGACAAATCTTTGCCAGTCAATATAGTATAACTCAGTCATTTTGTTATCTATCTGTAACCTAATCTGGTCACCTGGTAGCTGCAATTAGGAGAGAGAGAAGAAAACACTCTGCATGATACTCTTACAAGTTTAGATTGGTTTTTAGTTTATCTAAACAGGATGGCTCCCGTTGTTTCTCGAATCCTTCCTCAAACCATAAAAATGAATTAGCCAGGATTAATCTCACTGTACAATACTTGCTTAACCGTTCGGTCAGGCTATTGCTGATACTTCGAGGGAGGTTTTACGACGCTTTCGCGAAGTTTCTTAATTAAATAACCTTTTTTCCCTGAAGGCGTATCCCCGCTAACACTATTCTAGACACCTACTTGGTTTATAACATTGATCGTTAAGTGAAGAATCTCCCGAGGAGTAGCGGATACTCACAGTAGGATCAGGATTTGTTCAGTCGAAAATATTACACTTTTGATATAACATTTTCCTTACTTTCCTTAAATATTTAAAGGTGTTTATTATAAATAAAGAACATATTTTGGTTTATCTGGAAAATACTATTTACCATATGCTTATATGTTATAATTAACATTATGAAGGAAAATATATGCATATAATATTTATATAATATTTTGGTAATTAAAATATGCATATCATATCAAATATTCTAATCAAGATTCTTAAAATATATAATATCATACAAATGGTTAGAATAATATTTCAAAATGTATGCATAATATTTTAGTAATTAATAGATGCATATCTTACCAAATATTCTTAATCAAGTTTCTTAAAATTTTATTACCATATAAAGTAATTAAGATACTCTCTCTAATTTATATACAAGTTTTTATTTATATTCATTCTTGACATACAACTGGAAAGTAAAATACAATAATGGAAAGCGATGCCTAAACAATAGCATATGAACTGAAAGTAAAGTAAGTACAAGTAGATCTAGAACTCTGTATCTTCAGTGAACTGATCCAAATCTTCCTGGCTGGGCTCGATCTCCTGAGAGTCGGGTCCTCCTGATAACATTCCAAACAAAGAAGAAATAGGAATGTCGTCAACGAACAATCGCTCGGTAAGTCCTAAGAGAGACATATGAATAGATCTCGTAAAAGGAATAAATCTGGTAATTTATTTGTTTTTGTTATACTAACGTGGTTGTTTGTAACTTGGTACAGAACGCATCAGTGTATACGAGAGGAGTCCAACTATCCATGGACTAAGGTATACGGAGCATAAGGACCCGTCAGGCCACGGGACAACGGCATGGATATTCATGTTAGGTGTATTATGGTGATCGTCTCGTGCCACTTCTAATACATT
Source organism: Agapanthus africanus (assembly GCA_030015575.1). Lineage (NCBI taxonomy): Eukaryota > Viridiplantae > Streptophyta > Magnoliopsida > Asparagales > Amaryllidaceae > Agapanthus > Agapanthus africanus. Next base: position 131,400,780 of record CM057341.1, read on the forward strand.
CCGTACCAATCTACCCCGTTAAAACCCCGTAATGCATATTGTAATGATTGTAATTATTTGTTGTATAAGATTTGCTGAAACCATGGTATAAGTTGTTCATGTAAACGGATCGGATGTAAACGGATATTCATGTAGTCAAGTTCAAAATATATCCATGGTTCGGTCCAGTCGAGTCATGTTGCATGTTTGTATTGATTGGTATTCATGTTCATGTTCAAGTGTTCTTGCTTGATATATTGGATTCATGTTGAATTAGATATATGGTTGGATTCATGTTTAGATTGTATTAAGATTAGACTGAGACTCAGATTGAATCAGACACTTAAACAGATTTGAGTCCTGAATTAGGTTTAAGAGTTATCGGTAACTGCTTCACATGGACGGCAGAATTTATGACTTTTTCTAAGCCAATTACCCTTGATAACCCCGTTTTAGTATTCTACTTTAAATAGGTAAGCACACACTTTCTCCGGCTCCCTGAGGCTCAAGAGAATTGGTCCCGCTTAAATCTATATTTACTAGGGTCCTTAATGTAAATTAATATAACTTGAGAGGGTTTATGAAAAATAGTTTTAGTATACTTTCAAAATAAACCTTAATTATTTATTTATCGTATTTAGGGTTTTTATGGATGTAACTTTTAAAAGTGAGGTGTTCTAGTGAATAAATACCTAGTTGAATAGTTCATGGTATTTTTGTGTAAATTTTACTTGTATGGATTCTTGATGGTATTTTTATGGAACTTTAATTCTTTTCTTTTGTTTAGAAAAAAACATGGAATTTATTATATATTTAAAATAGATGGTTTGATAATATATATATATATATATATATATATATATAATTATTAAAAATAAAAAATTTATTTATTAAATAGAAAATCACGTTTTTCTTATGCATATAAATAGGATTAAAGAGGTGAATTTAATCTCTCTATTAATTTACAGAGAAATCAAACAGAAGAGGAGTAGTAGGGGTAAGCCAAACGACTAGTGTGAAAAATACGGGGGCATTACCCACGGTTTAGCCCAGTGTCGCCGGTCCAAATGCAGATCTCGCCGGCCATTGGGTGGGGGGGACTCTGGATCTTTGCCACATATCTTGGTCGGTTCATATAACATTCAGTACATGTTTGATTTTATCAAACTTTTCATTTTACGTGTATTGCACGTGTAAGCTTTTAGGCTTCCAAAAGGTTTAAAAGAAAAATCAGTAAAAATATATATGGCTGATGGGATTCAAACACAGGGGCTACGTCACAGTAGTGCAAAGATTTACCAATGAGCTATAAGTGCTTTCTTGATGTTCTTAAACAATTTTAATTTATAACTTGTGCTCAAGCTTGAAACTCTATTCTGTACATTAATTTAAAATTTTTGTACAAATGAAATTGGAGTCATTACAGGGCTGTTGAAGGGCAACTTAGGTCGTGAGCTGTAAGACGACGTTTATCAAGTTGTCAATTTTTTAGTAAAACTGGGCCATCTCCTTATCTTTGTTTCTGAGCTACTTTTGGAGCTCTTGAAGGAGTTGTTGTTCTGCGGTCCCGTTCAGTTGATAAAACTGCACATTTGTATTACATTTTTCCTACCATTTTCATATTAAAAAAGGACTTTATTATGATATATTATACATATGAGGGTTTATGTGTAAAGACACCATTTTCCATGTGTTAATATATTTTAATTAGTATTTGGTAGAAAAATATATGCAAATAAATTCATTGACCAAATCCTAGTAGAACTAAGTCTACTAAATATTATTTGAGATTATTGTGCAGAATTTAGCAAGCAAATCAAGTTGTTGAAGAAGACTTGCCTAATTAAGAATTAAAACTTGGAGACCAAGTCTGGAAGCAACCGAGAGAAGATTTCTGAATTCTGAAGGTGCCTAGGATTGCCACATGTCCCAAAGACCAAGCCCCAGAAAAATGATGGAGGGATGAGATCAAATGGCCGCGGATCCGCGGCCATAACCCCCCTTTGGCCGCGGATCTGCGGCAATCTAGAGGGATCATTTGCTAAGATTTTGTGGCTTAAATCTCTGCTATATTTTACCAACTTTTGAAGCAAAAGATTGTAGCTTTGGACTATAAAAGAGCACCGAGAGCCTCTTGGAAAAGTTATCAAGCCGAAGAGATCACGAAGTCCAAGACGGCTCACGCATCCAGGCTGATCATCAACTGTTCATCTACCTCTTTCGGAAGAGTTCGAGAAGCAAACCAAGTTTTTGTAATCATTTTCTAAGGAATAAAGTGTAGATTGTTCAAGTTGATTAATAAAGGTAGTTGTTTTATTTAATTCTTTTGCATTTTACATTATGTTTTCCCTCTCTGTCTTTTCATCTTCTTTTCCCAACATGCGCGAGTAATTCTCCGCTTATTAGGGTTCGTAGGATTAGGGTAGGCTAATGGATGATGAACATCCCTAAACCCTTTTTAAGTCCTATAAAGTTTATGAACTTTATCAAAAGAATCATTAACATTCTAATCGGGCGCGCTAACAATTCTTTGTTAGTTCCGACCGCGGTTAGAGATTAGATTAATGATTGTTTTGGTAAAGGCTAGATATGAACGGAGTTCCGTGTCGAGATAAGGGTTAAGAGTGGGATTCCTTTTCCCTCCAGAAACCCTAATCTACATGCATCACCGTCGTTCTAGTTTTAAATCTATTAAAGGATAAAAAGGGTAACTTTTAATTAATCATCCATAACTACTAAATCCTAACGAACCCTACAAGCCCTCTTATTATATTAACTACATCCCTAAAATAATCTAGATCTATATATTTTGCATTCTTGCTTAACGTAGATCTAGAAACTATTCACAAAATTCTTTATTCCTCCTCTCTTTTTCAACACATCTAAAGTAAGAGTAAAAGATTCAACGTTTCCCTGAGGACGACCCGTACTCATCTCGGTCTAGCTACACGCGACACCGTTATTGATTGCTGTTAACTACAAACACTTTTTCACATCAATCAAATGGCGTCGTTGCCTGAGATACGTGCGTAATTTTTTATTCTTATTATTTGTGTTGAATTCTTAGACGATTCATATCATTATTAAAACAAAACTGCAAATTGCATATTTAACAATTTGTGCGTGAATTTTTGCAAGGAGATCTGGAGTCATGGACTTGAGGAAACAGGAGATCTAGGGTTCGCAATTCTCTGGTATCTTTTTCAACTCCTTCTCTCTCCTCTCAAATCCAATAAAATCTATCTTCTGCAGGATTCTTTGCAAAATCGCGCCGCTCAAAAATCTTTTTGCAAAAGTTTTGTGATTGGTTTTGTTTTGCATATTTTAATACGGATTTTAAGGGGCAAAGACCAAATCAAGGTTAGGTGGGGATTTCATCACCCTTCCTAAGCCCCACAAATCACAAACCGAGCATATAGATCAACCCTTCATTAATTTAAAAAATATCTAGACCAGACTCTAAGGACTTTCGCGCTCAATAAGGACAGAGGAAGGTCGTGGGTAATTTATCACTTATCCGCATTACTTTTGTAGTGTCTAGGCAAGTGTGACTACGGCTAGTGGTTTTTAATTAGGCCCACTACTGTGGTTCCTTCCCACTTACCTGGCACTTATCTGGCTACAAGGGTAGTACGGAGGCGGTAGAGGATTGATCCTGCGGCTTGTCCTTTGGAAGTCTGGGAGCGGTCTAGAGACTGGACTTAGGTGACCTTAGTTCTAAGGTTGCTTGTGCATCTTAGGGATATTTGTCTTGAGTCCCACTTTTTCAAAACAAGCCAATTTTAAATCACACACACGCTGTCACTTGCACTAAACCCGCTTAGTGCATGCTCGGCTGGACACGGGATCCTAGTGCCCGTCTTGTCCGCGTTCCTGCTATCGACGCCGAAGTCGGTACTTCTTCATCTTCTTTTCCCCCACCACACACCATGACCGAGATGGACGGCACTCCATCAGAATATAACACCATGCTGCCACCGCCCGCAGGTGCGCAGAATCCACCGCGCATCTCTCTCCAAGAGAGATGCTATCCTATCCGAGGTCCTCTTCCCACTTGTCTATCTCTTCCACCAGCTAACGGGGATAATTTCGAAATTAAACCCCACTACATCAATCTGCTGCCCAAATTTCACGGGCTTGAGTCGGAAGACGCATACATTTTCATTACCAAATTCGAAAACGTATGTGCAATGATGGGTACTTCACAGTTGACTGTCGATACTATGCATTTGCGTCTTCTCCCATTCACACTGTGCGACTTGGCAGAAAAATGGCTTTACAATACTGCCGCACACTCTATCACTAATTGGGATGAATTCGTCATAGCATTTCTTAAGAAGTTTTACCCAAACCAAAAGACGGCCCATATTAGGAGCGAGATCAACCAGTTCACCCAGCTTCCCAATGAACCATTTTGGAAGTGCTTTGAACGTTTCAAGGATCTGCTTGTTCAATGTCCTCATCATGGAATACAAAGATGGGATTTATGTCGGATTATATATGAGGGCATTAATCCAGCGACAAAGCAGATGCTTGAAACAATGTGTCAATGCAATTTCATGTCTAAAGATGACGGTGAAGCTTGGAAGTATCTGGAAGACCTCGCTGAAAACACTTTGCAGTGGGAAAGCGTAAGACCACCTTCATCTAGGGGAGGTATTCACCAGATCGATGTTTCCATCGCAGTGAAAGCCAAAATGGCAGCGATGCAGAAGAAACTCGATGCTATTGAGAACAAACTTTCATCAGTCCCCCTAAATCAGGTCACGCTTCCTAAGACCGTCTGTGGTTGCTGTTCGGATCCTTCACACTTAACGGAAGAATGTCCTATGGATGCATCGTTTCAAGCTAATGCTGCTTTTCAGCAGCGACCTAGAAACGACCCTTATTCTTCCACGTACAATCAAGGATGGAGGAATCATCCTAACTTTGCTTGGAATCAAAACCAACAAAGCAATTATCAAAGACCTCCTCCACAGCAACCACAACCACAGAAACCTCCCCCCAAATCTACACGCATCACCGTCGTTCTAGTTTTAAATCTATTAAAGGATAAAAAGGGTAACTTTTAATTAATCATCCATAACTACTGAATCCTAACGAACCCTACAAGCCCTCTTATTATATTAACTACATCCCTAAAATAATCTAGATCTATATATTTTGCATTCTTGCTTAACGTAGATCTAGAAACCATTCACAAAATCCTTTATTCCTCCTCTCTTTTTCAACACATCTAAAGTATGAGTAAAAGATTCAACGTTTCCCTGAGGACGACCCGTACTCATCTCGGTCTAGCTACACGTGACACCGTTATTGATTGCGGTTAACTACAAACACTTTCTACTCTTTTGTTATATAAAAAAAAAATTAATGCCCAGTGTCAAAGATAATTCAGTAAATACAAACCTCCCCCCCAAACCTGTTTTCAGCAGTGCCCTCACTGATGTAGCCTTTTGAGAACATGGACCTTTTGTGGTGCGGTATGTACACCCGCACGGGGCAGTTGAAGTCGAAAATTTGAAAAACGATTCGATTTTTAAAGTGAATGGGCATAGATTAAAACCGTATTTTTCTGCTGACCCCGCGGAGGAGCTCCTGTTTTTACAGGAGCCGCTTTATCAAAACTAAAATTCCTCCGCCTCACCTCCATGTTTTGATAACTTTTTCACATTTTAAGAACGGAGGTGAGTAAAAAATGATTTGATTGAATATCTGTGCGTGTCAAAGAACAAGTTTGGGGGAATTTTTCATTTAACTATTATTTTACCCCTTGTATCTCTCCCTTAGTATACAGGTCCATGTTCTCAAAAGGCTACATCAGTGGGGACACTGCGGAAAACAGGTTTGGGGGGAGGTTTGTATTTACTGAATTATCTTTGACACTGGGCATTAAAAAAATTTTTTTATATAACAAAAGAGTAGAAAGTGAAAAATTACATCCAAAAAATAGGAATAGTTTAAGAAAACCAAGAAAATTAGAAGTTTTCTTACACGAACTAGTAATAAGTAGTTATGAGCTGTTGTACCAAGGGTTAGTAAGATGAAGGAAGTCACTAATCTGAGGATAAAAATAAGTCTGAAAAATAGTTTCTATTCTGGAAGCCAAACATTTGAATGTTGATACCCTACTATATGCACTTACCCACGTCTTGAAACTTAGGATAGTAGAGGATACCTTGAAATGCTCTTTTCTAAAAGCCAAAGTATGAAGGAAATGAAAAAAATGAAGAAAATATAAAAATGGTGAAAAGAGAAAAATGAACACTGGTTTTGTTATCGCCAAGGCAGCAATAAAAAAATATAGCGAGGGTGCTTCTTCACCTAGTGCCCTAAGGCCAACTGGTCTGGGAGTCACTGCTAAGCCTTAGGTGGTGCAAGACGAGGAAAATATTATCACCTAATCAGCAAACACATGAGTAATCGGTCGGTTAGTACCTCAAGAAGTATTAACGGTCGCATGAAAATGTGTGAGCAAATCTAAATATTCATCAAGTTAAAAAGTACTGAGGTAGATGGACAAGAGTATGATAGCTTGAATTGAATTCTCCGAGTGTAGGGATGTCCATTTCACACACGTAGGGGTATATGATCAATATTTGGATGAAAGGTAGGAATGAAGAATAAAGACGATGTTTTATTGAGGGATGGTGTGATTTCTAACATTTTTTCATGACTATTAAGACAGGGCTCATGACAACTGAAAAGCTAGTGTAGTTGGAAACTCTAAATTTTCAAAGTATTTCTTTTATGGTTCTTATCTTTATATGTAAATTTCACCATCTCTCTTTTGTTATTGGATTTTGTGGGTGTAATCCGCTAAAAACCCTCAGGAGACAACACTCCTCCTACTAGGGACACCTAGAGGTTTAACGGCTTGTTGCACGTGCTCAGTGCAATCGTGTTGCCTACGAAAGTGTGCTTAGTTTTCTCCTTTCCTTTTCTCCTCTTAAATAAACTAGTTTGCTCGGGACGATCAAAGATAAGTTTGAGGGTATTTGTTCAGTTGATAAAACTGCACATTTGTATTACATTTTTCCTATCATTTTCATATTAAAAAAGGACTTTATTATGATATATTATACATATGAGGGTTTATGTGTAAAGACACCATTTTCCATGTGTTAATATATTTTAATTAGTATTTGGTAGAAAAATGTATGCAAATAAATTCATTGACCAAATCCTAGTAGAACTAAGTCTACTAAATATTATTTGAGATTATTGTGCAGAATTTTCCAAGTTGTTATGCAGAATTTAGCAAGCAAATCAAGTTGTTGAAGAAGACTTGCCTAATTAAGAATTAAAACTTGGAGACCAAGTCTGGAAGCAACCGAGAGAAGATTTCTGAATTCTGAAGGTGCCTAGGATTGCCACATGTCCCAAAGACCAAGCCCCAGAAAAATGATGGAGAGATGAGATCAAATGGCTGCGGATCCGCGGCCATACCCCCCCTTTGGCCGCGGATCCGCGGCAATCTAGAGGGATCATTTGCTAAGATTTTGTGGCTTAAATCTCTGCTATATTTTACCAACTTTTGAAGCAAAAGATTGTGGCTTTGGACTATAAAAGGGCACCGAGAGCCTCTTGGAAAAGTTATCAAGCCGAAGAGATCACGAAGTCCAAGACGGCTCACGCATCCAGGCTGATCATCAGCTGTTCATCTACCTCCTTCGGAAGAGTTCGAGAAGCAAACCAAGTTTTTGTAATCATTTTCTAAGGAATAAAGTGTAGATTGTTCAAGTTGAATAATAAAGGTAGTTGTTTTATTTAATTCTTTTGCATTTTACATTATGTTTTCCCTCTCCGTCTTTTCATCTTCTTTTCCTAACATGCGCGAGTAATTCTCCGCTTGTTAGGGTTCGTAGGATTAGGGTAGGCTAATGGATGATGAACATCCCTAAACCATTTTTAAGTCCTATAAAGTTTATGAACTTTATCAAAAGAATCATTAACATCCTAATCGGGCGCGCTAACAATTCTTTGTTAGTTCCGACCGCGGTTAGAGATTAGATTAATGATTGTTTTGGTAAAGGCTAGATATGAACGGAGTTCCGTGTCGAGATAAGGGTTAAGAGTGGGATTCCTTTTCCCTCCAGAAACCCTAATCTACACGCATCACCGTCGTTCTAGTTTTAAATCTATTAAAGAATAAAAAGGGTAACTTTTAATTAATCATCCATAACTACTAAATCCTAACGAACCCTACAAGTCCTCTTATTATATTAACTACATCCCTAAAATAATCTAGATCTATATATTTTTCATTCTTGCTTAACGTAGATCTGGAAACCATTCACAAAATTCTTTATTCCTCCTCTCTTTTTCAACACATCTAAAGTAAGAGTAAAAGATTCAACGTTTCCCTGAGGACGACCCGTACTCATCTCGGTCTAGCTACACGCGACACCGTTATTGATTGTGGTTAACTACAAACACTTTTTCACATCAATCGGGTCCTAGAGCAGAAATTCGACACCTCTTCACTTTCGAGCCCGATTCCTCATGAACTGAGAGATCTTTCCGCTTATCAGCCTCACCGGAAGGGTTTTCATTATCTTCCGGAGGAGACGAGTCTTAAAAAGTGGCGGCTACATTCAAACCCGGTTGGACTTGAGATGTGGTGGCCCCATCCTTGCTCTTGCTACGTGTGCCTGCCATATAGACAGTGTTGACTACATATCCAGCCTTCTTTTTATCTTTGGCGGCTGATCTTTTGGACCTTTGTTGTGGCTTTTCTACTTCGGGAAAGGTCAATCGACCGATGACGGTTTGCCCAGCCTGGTTGTTGAGTGGCACTGGTGCTTCTTTTCTAGCTCTGCCCTACTACTTTCGCACGACACGAACTGCTTGGTAGACTTCGGAAGAGAGGGTATCGCGCCTTTTGGGCTGGGTCTTGGACATGTCCTTTTGCGGCACTGTTTGAATCGCGGTCTTCTTAATCGTGGAAGATATCACATTCTTTTGGACTCACTTTAAGGGATCGAAAGAATTGCTGATTTTCACGGCTGACATGGCTGTAGTCGTGGAGCAGTCCGGGCTTTGGAACTTCATACAATTTAACTAGGCCGAAGCCCTGGCCTTTTGTTGGTTCTGTATCTTACCCACTTCTGTCTCAGCTAATCCGTTTTGAGCGTTTGGTGAGCTTCTGCTCTTCGGGAAGCTGTCGTAGGCCGAGTGGTAGAGCGCCTTGGAGATACGTCCGACTGTGTACTTGTATGATGTTTGCTGACTTTCTTTGTTTCGGCGATCTTGCCCCCAATTGGAGCGCCAAAGATTAGTTTGAACACCGTCTTATGTTTGGATTGTGGTGCCTCGGCGATCACAACATTCTGCCTCCTGCCCCTTAAGGTCGGCTTGGCCACTTGGTTTGCCTGGGTCTCTGCCAGATGATCGCTTCCGGCAGGGTAGATGATGACATAACCAAATTGGTAGGGCAATTCCTCCCATTGCGGACTGAGACTTATGGGGAGAACCACGCGAACATTGATCTTGACCACGTACGGAATCGAACTTGCTTCAGAGATCGAACTAGTTTCTGGCGTAATTCTTGTTGAGTTTGCAAATTGCAGTTGAAAAGCTATTATCCTGCACAAAGAAGCATTATTTCAGTACAAGTGATTGATATATATATATATTGCATATTGAGTTCGCATGAATGTTTAACCCAAAATATGATAGGAAAGACCGGTCCCATCGGGCGTGCCAGAATCTGTAGAGAGTTTTTCGTTACCCTATTGAGATAGAAATACACGTCGCTGGTCAGGCGTATTATAGATTTCCCCTGCCTAGGTAGGCTGGGATTTAATGATTGTGGAGATCCGAATCTCCGGCAGCCGCGCACTAAGCTTTCATTAATTACCCCTCGCTTTTGGAGCGAGTCAAACAGATCATGCAAACTCAATATGCAATATGTGTGTTGTGTTTGGGAACAAGCTGATAGCGCTTCAGGCATATCAGGGGCTCAAAGAGTTTTTACGAGGGTCCCGCTAAAATTTTTTTTCTAACGGGAGAGATGATAAGTGTATATATATCAAGTGCGCGTGTGGTAAGGTGCGCGCGTACCAAAACGCGCACCTAGCAGGGTGCATGACTAGTAAGGGACGGACATGGCAAGTGCGCACCTACCGAGACGCGCACCTGATAAGTGCGCACCTGCCAAGACGCACACCTGATAAGGCGTGCACTTAGCAAGATGCGAAAGAGTGAAGGAGGGTAAATGGTCTTGAATGGACCAAAAGTTCCAGAAAGGTGCGCAGATGGGGAAATGCACACCTAGCGAGATGCGCATCTAGGCCGGTGCACACTTGGATCGATGTACACTGAAAGGGGTGTGCACGTAGCAAAATGGGCACTTAGCACAGTACGCACCTAGCACGGTGCAAGTAGGGTCGAAACCCAATGAAGTAACAGACTAAAAATACTAAGATTTTTACTTTTGAAGATCAAAAGGCTCTTTTCCCCTTTTTTGAGGCCTCCTGATGAGCACACTTTGAAAAACAAAAAGGATGAAGGAGAAAAAGACTTGTGCAATAAAGTGTGGCTCAAAACTCAAGATTTTTATTTTTTAGGGAAATCAAGATTAATTCTCCTCTTTTTATCAAATCATCATGGGGGGCCTTTTATAGGCTTACATCTTTTCATTTTGCCCCATGGCTTGTACAAAATTAGCATTTTTCCCATCCCATACCCATGTGCTTATTTCTTTTTACCCATGAGCCATGAGCTTTACAAAATTTAACTTTTTCCCTTTTATTTTACATTTATTCATGAAAATTATATCAAACCTATTTATTGCTTGATGAATGTTCATTTGGCATGGGGCCGGTCTGGGCTTGGGCCCACCTGCTTGGACTTGGGTTCGGGCGTGGGCCCAGCTTGGATTCGACAGTAGGGTCCGTTTGCATTGGCTTGAGCCTACTTGTTCACGGTCTGACTTTGATTTTGACTTTTGATCAATGGGACGTAAATTTAACCCAAACACAGTTATATCAGTTAGATTATACTCTATTTCAAACGGTTTAAATGGATGAAATTAAAAAAAACTTGCTCAGCATATTTTGCAAAACATTTGCTGTTTAGCAAGATGAACGCATGTAAACCGTCAATGAGATCATAAGACATGTTTTTTAGCCTTCCTGCTCCAATTAGATCGTCAGGAACACGCGGCGGTTTGTTCAGTTTCGTCCTGACATCGTCGTTCAGGAAACGAGCACAAAAAGATGTCACTTCTTCCAAGAGATAACCTTCCGCAATTGAACCTTCAGGACGATACTTGTTGCGGATATAATTTTTTAAAGTTAATAGATATCTGTTGAAAAAAAATAGATATTAATAATCCATGATAATGTTTTGCAATTTAGATGAATAATAATAAACATTTTCATACCTCTCGATGGGATACATGCAACGGTAATGCACTGGACCGCCAATCTTGACCTCAATTGCCAAATGGACGGACATGCGAACAATAATGTCTAAAAAAGGTGGAAAGATAGTTTTGAGCTTGCAAAGGATCGTAGGAATATTTTTTTCGAGCTCTGCCATCTCATTGACGTCCACGTTTTTGGAACACAGTTATCAAAAATACGTGCAAAAGTCATTAAGAATGAGACCAACTTCGGATTTTACAGATGCTTTCAGGCATAAAGGAAGAAAATGTTGCATCAATATGTGGTAGTTGTGGCTCTTCAGTCCTACGATTTTTCCACTTTCTACTTGTATTTGTTTGAAAATGTTTGATGAGAAACCAACATAGACTTTCAATTCTTTCAACACCCACAGGAGCCGCCGCTTCTCTTCTTTGTCCAGGTTATAGATTGTCGGTGGGATCTCATAGTAAGCTGGTTTATCAGCCACAGGCTGAGAATGCAATTCTTCTTTAATGGACAAACCATCTAAATCTGTCAAATCACGGCGAGCATTGAGATTGTCCTTTTTTCCATCTTTATAAAGCAGAAGATTGATGACGTGTTCAGAGACGCCCTTCTCGATATGCATAACATCTAAATTGTGGCCGAGCGATAGATCGGAACAGTACGGAAGTTGAAATAAACCACTTAATTTCTTCCAACCGGTTGGGCATGGCGTTGCATCTTTGTTTTGTTTCTTTCCGAATGTGATATTCTAATAGTCTCTTCATTGTTGCAATATGTCATTATCGGACAACAGTTTAGGAGGCCTATTGGTCTCCGTCTTTCCATTGAACAATTCTATATTCTTTCTGAATCTGTGAGTTATAGGCAAGAAACGTCGGTGACCCATAAACGACTCTTTCCCGCTAAACTTCAAGCGTATGGCGCTCGTATGATTATGACAACTGGGGCAAGCAAGCTTATCTTGAGTTGTCCACCCCGACAGCATGTCGTAGGCTGGAAAATCATTAATAGTCCACAACAAACCAGCCCGCATATGAAAAAATTGTTTATCATCTGTGTCATAGGTTCTCACACCAGGTTCCCACAACAACTTTAACTCATCGATCAAGAGTTGAAGGTACACGTCGATGTTTTTCCCAGGAGACGAGGGACCGTCGATTAAAAGTGCCAATGTAAAATAAGACTGCGTCATAGCCCTCCATAGCGGCAGGTTGTATATAGTCACCACAATGGGCCAAGTACTGTAAGTACGCCCACCGTGAACCATCCCAAATGGACTGAAACCGTCGCTCGCAATTCCTAGGCTCACGCTATGAGGGTCTACTGTGAATGAAAAATGTTTTTCATCTAAAACTTTCCATAACATCAAATTTTTGGGATGAGTCATTTGTCCCTCTTCACGAGGCGCTTTACGGTGTCACTGCATTTCGGACGCCGTCTCCTCGCACATAAATAACCGTTGAAATCTCAGTATTAATGGAAAATGATGAAGAATTTTCACGGGCACATCACTCAACTGAGGGCCTTTCTTAGGCTTGAATCGGCTGGTCCCGCATAAGGGGCAGTTTCTGAGTGTGGCGTGTTCACTCCGGAATAAAACACAATCATTCTCACATGCATGTATCCTATGATACTTCAGGACGATATTTGTGAATATCTTTTGCGCCTCGTGCCAGCTTGGTGGCACTTCATTTCCGTCGGGAAAAGCTTCCTTCAGCAGTTCTAGGAGATCGGTGAAAGACTGGTCACTCTATCTATTATTGCACTTGATCTGAAAGAGACGTACAAAAAAGGACGGTTTTGAAAACCCTTTGAAATTTGGATATAGCGAGATCCTAGAGTCAGCCTTGTACTTCTCCAATAACGAGGGCCCGGTGCTTTCCGTATCATAAGGAAGTCCAGCGGTATTTATAAGCTTATCCATGTCATTGATCGGCACGAATACAGCATATCTTCTTTGACGGCTTCATCTTCTTCAAACTGCCATTTCTCTTCCTCCTCTTCTTGTACTATCCCTTGCTATTTAGTGGTTTCCGTTTCGATGAATTCGTTTTCCGTCCCTTGCACCGATACTTCGTCTCCCGTTATAACGACTTTTTCTCCGTGAAGTTCCTACGTAGTGTAATCTCTAACGAAACTGTATCTCACGATTTGTAACTAAACTTCTGAATTCTTGAGCAATCGCTTATTCATACACTTAGAGCAAGGACAATAGATTTCGAGCTCTTTCGGTAACCCAAGACGTGTGTAGGCAAAATCGGTGAAAAATCTAACATCGTCAACGAAAAAGCAGTTGACTCTCGAGTGAGTATCGACGTACATCCAACTCTTATTGTGGAGGTACGGGAATGCCATATTAGAACAGCCCGGACGAAGCAAGGTTCCTATAGACAAGAAGCATCGAATTGAGATTTCTTGACAGATACGTGATAGACGGGATATTATGAAGAGTTAGTGCTAGGTTTAATTGATGACTTGGTTAATTTAAGTTTCAATTGACGATTTAGCTATAAAAATTATCAAGGGCCGAGAGCAAATGCTCATAGGTAGGGAGTTAGATTCTTCTTCCAAAAAAGATGATGATGATATTAAATGTTCGATATTGGATGTCGAGGGTAGCGGCTGTCGGGGGTAAGGCACTTATCCCATTAAGAATGTATAAAGTATACACCTATTCACTTGTGCTTTTATCCGTTTAGAGAAAATTTCGGCAGTACCTCCCCGCTATTCTCCGAGTACACTGTAATAGAAAAAATAATCATTTCAATGCTGTCAAACAACATTGAAACGAGCATCTAATCTATCATTGTACATGGAGAACTAGCGGAAAGGTACCGACGAAATATCTCGAAACGAATAAAAAACACAAGTGAATGATGGTGCCTACTTTATACTGTAAGTCGATGTCGTGCACCCCGCGGGTCCTCGGGGAGGTGGAATATTTAAAAACAGATTTTACAAAGATCGCAACACCGACTCGAACTCCAAGATCGATCCTAAACCGTAACTAGCAAACATGCAAAAGGTTAACTACTCGGAAAGAAGTTTTACCTCATGAAAACATGTCCTTCGGGTCTTCTTGTCGATGTCCTCCTCATCGTCATAGGCTCCATGGATCGTTCGGATCGGGCCTCCTCGTCGGTCCTCTCATGTCAAAGATGATCCACCCGAGAGTCTGTGCATTGAGATCCCACCTCAACGGAAGTAACTAAGGCACCTAGTTCGCTACACTAGATGTCGTAGACGATGTAGAGAATACATATGGAGTGGTTTGTCTCTCATAACCATAGGATTCTCAACTCATGAGACAAGAATGGCGTGAGGTAAGTAGAAGAAGACTTGAGGAGAATGCTAGTGAAGACTTAGCATAAGAAAAGAGAATAACTTCCTTAGTGTCACGACCCGAAGGTACGGAACGTGACTGGCACTTAAATTACGAAACGTCTAAAAGCGTAACATAATCTAAGTAAGCCAAAACCCAGAAATCTAAACCAAAATAGAAGTAGAGTGCAGGAAAACTTGTTAAAAGAAAGCGATTTTAACCAAAACAAGTCGCCTTAAACATTTTTAATAAAACAACAAATTTTTCCGAAAATTTCGGCAGAGTCTCCTTTATAAATACTGGCCCCGAAACGGGTACAAATAAGATAAATACATATATATCAAGAATAAGGCATCCCCAAGCAGGAGCTAGCTCTTCGCCAAAGGTGGATCACAACCACATACAGTATAGATATCAACAATACCAAAATAAGCATGTAAAAGCACGGAAGTAAGAAAACAACACGTCGGCTCAAGTGAGCATCGACACCAAACCACAAATACAAGTATCACAAATCTCACCTTCTAGTCCAATATACAAGGGTAGATGGAGTGTACTAGATACAAAATAAAAATACATGGTGGGTGCAAAGACAAACCCTCCAAAACCCACCTGTGAGCAAACTGCAAGCAGAAGCAAAGAAGCAAAAAAGGAGATACACCCACCGCTCCTGCGCTGACGGGTCTGACCCGCAAAAAAATACCGTGGCACAACGGGGGTAAGTTGCCAACTCGTGAGTGGTAAGTAACATCTAAAAGGCTATCGTAAGTATGCACGTAAATGCGTCACAACCTACGCATGTACTAATATAATACAATGCAATAACAGGTATGCAACGTGAATGCATAATCAACATAAAACCTGAGTATATTTGGTATGAGAAAATCTTTATTTTTATCTTAGAAATCTCCTGTAAAATAACTAAAATAATATCAATGAAATCAATAGAAATCTGTGTCAAGCATCGACACAAAATATGTATATCTCACTGTCTCGATATCTCATATCTCTGTATCTCAGATCTCAATATCACAATATCTCTGTATCTCAAATCTCGATATCTCAATATCTCTGTATCTCAAATCTCAATATCTCAATATCTCGGGCTCCGGCAGTCCGGATCGGCCCATATCATCAAATCACACGACTACGGTCGGTATCCTCCGGATATCCACCGCGTCATAAATAACCGGTAGGTAGTACTCCCCTGCCAGGCTCAACGCCATCATCTGCGATCTTCTTGTCCCGAGGTACCATATCGGCCCTACCATCTACCCGCAGACGGTGCATCCCCCTCCTCGAATCGGGTATATGATACTGGTCAAGAACCGAGAAAACCCATGGTGGACATACACATCACATGAAGAGAAAACCTCAATTTCTGTTATTAAAATGATAATAGGTTTCTTAAAATTCTTGCGGTTTTCCCAAAAATCCAGAAATCTCATCAATACAGAAATCCTCAAGAAAATCATAATACATGTTCATGTGGGAAAATGATACTGCCTATGATATCCAAAACATGAAATGCGATTCATGACTGAAAGCCTATATATGAATGATGATGAAATGCGATGTATATATGCAACTATCAATTAAAACATCATGTACGATGCAAAAGTTTCGATACCGATCTAGCAAGTTTTCTAAAGTGCTCGTGGCATAGCAATTACCAAAGGCGTGTGTGTTCACATGAATAGTGTACGTGCAGCATAAACCAACGGTAATAGTGCAAGTGTACTATGAGATGATATCGCATATTTGCATAAGTATGAAATGGTGCGATGAAATGAGATTGTTAACTAAATAACTATGCATATATATTGCAAGTAATAAAACAATCCTAACTGTGGGGCGCCTCGCGCCATCCAGATGATTTCCCCATAGATGTATACATCTACTCACCAGGACGCTTCAGCTAAAGTGATCCAATTTTCGTCTGTCTTTCTGCGCCGCGTCCGACACCTCTGCACACGATCCTAGGATCGCACACAAGCAATAAAAGGATAAATATACGAATGGTCACGGACACAATTTACACAAGTCAAACAACGCGCGCTAATTAAACGCGCACGTACCCGGCGCATAAACGCGCTCGCGACAATGCCAACGCTACAGGTAGGGTCACTCTACGTGAAAACACCAAGCCTAAAACCCAAATCGCATCAATTGTGCATTCATAACATACTAAATATTATAGGGATTTAGTTATAGATCATCAAAGTCTTAACTTAGTTAAAATTGATTAACTTCCAAAAACCTAGTAAGCATAATTTCCATTTTAGTTCAAACTTGATGTTATAACCAATTTAAATATTTTAGCAATTCTAGTAGCTATAATACTCATTAAATATCCTAATTAAGTCATACAAACCATAACCAAAATTATATATATATATATATATATATATATATATATATATATATATATATATATATATATATTACAAAAACATAGTTTGCAAAAATCCTAATTAGGACAATTTAAATGCAACAATCAACAAATTTGCTACTAGATTAGGTTTTGCATTATTTAACATGTTAAACTACTCATTCAGACCATAATCTAATGTTAAAAACCCTCACTTGGTAACAAACCCTTTTCTTGAAATCTAAATCTTGCTATTAATTCTATATTTAAACATCTAATTAAATTAAATTAAATTGAAGTAGTGCCCAAAAATTAAAGCAAAGGGTTAAGATTATATCTCCACAAATCTTGAGATCTAGCATGAATCTTAGCCTCCAAAGATACATCCTTGCTCCTCAAACCAAACTAGATTGGATAAAGAAAATTAGGTAACGCTTAAATTAAGAATTTAGTGAGGTTTTTATTTGGATTTGATGGATTTTTGTAATGAATTTTGAAGTGGAAAGAGATGGAAAGAGTAGGGAATGGGGGCTGCAGGTTTCGGTCTGTTTTGAGAGAGAAATAGAGAGAGTGGAATGTGTAGAGGTGTGTAGAAAAGTCTTGAATTAATACTTGTTTTCATTTAATTCATTAATTATTCAATTTCCTTTTCATTTTAAATTTAGAAGTGAGGAAGAGTTGAAATGGGCAGCTTAGTCTCGGCCAAGAGGTAAGAAGGAGTGTGGGTGGGTGTGTGCAAAATTCCCATTTCAGAAAGACCCCCCATCATTTCATATATTAACTTTTTATCATAATTAATTTATTTTGTTTTATTTTCTAATCCATTCTAGTTTTCTCTAGAACTTTAGAGACAAAACCAAAAGAAAGAATATGTTACAACTAAATTTTAGGTTGTCATGGTTCACATTTGTATAATTAACCCATTCTCATTTGTAATTTACACTAATTAAATGTATAAAGAAAAGCTTATAATAATATTTTTTAAAAACTAATTAAAGAAAAATATTTAAGTAAACTAATAATTTATAAGTCACTAAATAAATACCATTTACTAGTAATTACCTAGTTAAAATAGGTCTTTTTAAATCTATAATGAAAAATAATTATAGTTAAGTCTTGCGGAAAATACGGTTTATTTTACCGATTATCGGAAAATTCACCTGAAGGATTTTATTTATTTATTATTATTTTTTTTAAAACGTTACACTTAGCTCCAAACTGAACCATCCCCTTTTCCTAATGAGTAAATCGTATTGGAAAATGAAATATGTTTCAATAATTAACTATGAGAAGAAAACCCCACAAGTGTCACCTAAAGCCATGCCCAATTTTATGCAAAATACACCTCATTTTCTCTACTCATAAAATGAATAATCATTTAAACTAGAATGATAAATACAATTATGAGGTGTCTCTTCTAGAAGTATCTTTGAACAAATTACAAAAATGCCCCTCATCGGTATATAAATACCCGTATCCATATTCCGAAAAATACGAATACAAAAAAGACGAAAACTGTCCATCAGTATAATACTATGATCTAGCTTAAACCAAAGCCCACTAGTATTATCTGTCTGAATCATCATCCGTGTGCTAGTACACGTACGTGATCGAACCCTGTCGTAAAAACCATACGACCTCTACATCTTTTGCTCGAAGCAGGGAAACCCTCTGTATGGGACTCTAAAGACTCGACACTACGCCGGTAGTGGGTTTAACCACAGGCCGTAAGCGGTACTAGCTGCACGTAACGGCCCCCAGGTATATGTCGATAAGAAGGCCGATGAGAATAACTCATCCGAACTCCTACTGAGCCTGTCTGTGACAATCTCCGTACAGTCCGGTCTATTCGTCTAACAGTATTGCGTATCGGGCTTAGGGGCGGTAATCGTCAGACCCCTAATAGCGCAATAAGTCGTGTCGAAGAGTAGCCCAAAAAACCCTGATAAACTACTGGAGTACCTACCAGTAAATCTCACTTGCCTTGGCCAAGGACTTTGTGTAATGGCCTTCCGAACACAGCGCGATATCAACCCCCAATACTGGGAGAGACGAATCCTATCTAACCGCCACTGCCTCCAAGTGCTTCGGAACTGCACCCAACTACTACATGTTTGCACGACTCCTTTGAGCTATGGTAGGGTAGTAATCAAAGTACAGTGGGAACACACTCGAGGCGAAGTAGCGGTGTCAAGTCAACAGACTATGATGTACTCATGTCACCTGGGAACTACTACCCGACGATAGGTATAATACCCACCAGCAGTTCCCGACGAGTCTTATCCAGTGTATTCATAACCTAATGAGCACCTACATACTATCTCCAGTACGACGTACTAATAGCTGTGGGACAGACCATCTCCCCTGCTGGGATGAGAAGCGTATACACTAGTTTACACTGGAGTACCGATACCCCGTCTCGATAATCCTACGACTAGGGACCTGTATAAGGATGTACTTATAGACTACCCAGCCCCGACTAGTTGACTACCATCACAACGCTGGTAATCAAGCAAAAATCCTATGGGCTCTACTAATATGTATAAGCGATATGCTATGAAACACATGCGCATATTAAGGTAGAAACAAACCAAGTAGCATACTACCATTTTGAGCAAGAGTGTTACTATATCCGTGTATATCCCAAGCTTCCATTAAATAATATACAATCTGGTATGATACAATAATGGCCTCTAGGGCATATATCACTAACATATACATTCCTAACTTGTCCACACGGGACAAATCTATTGGTTATCATATGATTGAATATTAATTCTCATTACATAAACTACGCGACGGTTGTTAGAAACCGAAAGATACCGTACGATATTTAACAACCCTTGTGTAGTTTTATGTCACAACGAACATCGCACGTATGTTAACCGATAGACGGGAACTAAGTCGCGTTTTGATTTTCGCATATGATTATCGATGAGAATATGAAAATTTTATATTATCATCGAGTTTCATACACTTAGTTTAAGATTTAATTTGGATTGGTTTTACGTTTACGTATCAATTTCAAGGTTTCGAAGTTTTTGGTTTAGGGTACAGTTTTTTAAAGTTAAGGGTTTTCTTAATCAAACCCACCATTGCCGGTCACAAGTCCGGATGAAAAAGGGTGAGCGTTGTGGTAGGCTTGTGATAGCCAACGTAAAACTTTGTCACATTCTATGATATGAACCATAATAAGAATATCGTTGAGGCGTCCCCTACACAGCGACGCGCAACATCGGATCCCGGGTGTATTGTTAAGTATGTAAGGGCTTCTAGGCCGTCGTCCGGAAACGACGCGCTGCATCGGACCCCGGGTGTAGTGACAAATAAGTAAGGGTTTTATAGGATCTGTATAGTTTCTTGGAACATAGGTTCCCTTACGGGTAGACTTAACAGAATTAGTGGAGGTGATAATTAGGAGGAGAGTTGGTATTATGTATTTGCAAGAAACTAAGTGGGTAGGTGAAAAGGATAGAGTTATAGAGTCTTGGGGTTATAAGTTTTGGTATACGGGTAAAGATAAAAATCGTAATGGGGTAGGCGTAATCATAAATAGACGGTTGCTTGAGAATGTAGTTGAGATTAGGAGAAAATATGATAGAGTTTTACTAGTTAAGCTTATTCTAGATAGGGAGATCTTTAATGTTATTAATGCTTGTGCACCATAGATTGGTCTTGATGACACTTTTAAGCGTCTATTCTGGAAGGATTTAGACGAGATGATGTAAAGGTATCTAGTGGAGAGAAATTATTTATTGGTGGTGATCTCAATGGACATGTAAGTACTAGTCATAGTGGGTTTGATACTATCCATAGAGGCTTTGGTTTTGGACAAAGGAATGAAGCAGGTAGCTCGATTCTAGATTTTTCCTTGTCTTATGTCTTGATCTTAATAAATACTTGGTTTAGGAAAAGATAGTCTCATATCTTTAAGAGAAGATCAAGTGCAAGTCAAATAGACTTTTTTCTGACGAGAATGATAGATAGAGATTGTTGTATCGACTGTAAAGTAGTGTCAGGTGAAAGTGTAACCACTCAACATAGATTTTTAGTTCTAAATTTTTGATTTAGAAGAGGACCTAGAAAGATTAGACGTAAGGTAGAGCTTAGAATTAAATAGTGGCGACTGAAGGAAGGTAACCAAAAGATTTTTATAGATCGTGTAGTTCAAGAGGCGGATTGACAGTCTGAAAATGATTCAGACAGATCATGGAACAAGATAGCTAGTTATATCAAGAGAGTAGCTAAAGATCTACTTGGTGAGTCGAGAGGTGGTGCTCTACCGTCTAAGGACACATATTGGTGGAATGAAGAAGTAAAGGCTGCTATTAAAATTAAGAGGGATTCTAATAAACATTTAAAGAAAAGCATAGATGCAGAGAGATTTGAGAAGTATAAAATGGTTAAAAAGAAAGTTAAGAAAGCTGTTCGGGAAGCTAAAACTAAGGTATAAAAGGAGGTGTACGAGAAGTTGGACACTAGAAGGCTGAAAATGATATATACTGGATTGCTCTGATGTGAGAAAAGAAGACTAGAGACTTATGTGCAGTAAAGTGTGTCAAAGATGAAGATCAGAAGGTTTTAGTTCGAGATGAGGATATTAAGGAAAGGTAGAGAGATTATTTTGAAAAATTATTCAATGAGAACATTAGTAAGAATTTGGATGGACTTATCGTTCAATCTCAAGATATAAACCGTGATTTCATGCATAAAATAAGACTACCTGAGGTTAAAGAGCCTTTGAAGAGAATGAGATCAAGAAAAGCGGTTGGTCCAGACGGGATTCTTATCGAGATTTGGAGATACTTAGGAGAAATAGGCGATAAATGGCTGACAGATCTGTTTAATAAGATTTGGCAGACCAAAAAAATACCAAATGAATGGAGGAAAAATACCCTTGTACCTATCTATAAGAACAAAGGTGACATTCAAAGTTGCTCAAAATACCGTGGAATAAAACTTATGTGTCATACCATGAAACTTTGGGAGAGAGTGATTGAACGTAGGCTAAGGAAGGATGTTAAGAAAACAGAGAACCAGTTTGGGTTCATGCCTGGACGATCGATAACATAGGCTATTCATTTTCTTCGTCAACTTGTCGAGCGTTTTCGAGAGAGGAGAAGAGATTTGCATATGATATTTATTGATTTAGAGAAAACGTATGACAAGATACCTAAAGAAGTATTATGGGGGACAATAATGAAGAAGGGGGTCCCTGTCAAGTACGTTGACATAATCAAGAACATGTACGATAGAGTAGTGGCAAATAACAGAACATGCGGCGGCCTAACGAGTGATTTTCCGATTACAATTGGCTTACATCAAGGATCAGCATTAAGTCCATTCCTATTTATCATCGTGATGGATGAGCTTACTAGAACTATCCAAGATGAGGTACCTTGGTGTATGCTATTCGCTGATGATATTGTTCTAGTAAATAAGACAAAAGCAGGGGTTAATAACAGATTGAAGTTATGGAGGCAAACATTGGAATCTCGGGGGTTCAGATTGAATAGATCCAAGACAGTATATATGCATTGCAAATTTAGCATATAGAGAAGTCGAGACCATATTGGTATAACAATGAAAGGGCAAGAGATATCACAGAGCGATCAGTTTAGATATCTAGGTTTCATCATCCAAAACGATGGGGAGATCGATAGCAATGTTAATCAAAGGATCTAAGCTGGTTGGTTGAAATGGTGTCGGGACCCGGTTCTTGCTCACGGAACAAAGTACCACACGGAACAAAAGTGCCACGCCAATTTTCATGCCAAGGAGGCGGGGGCCACCTCTTGAATCCGTGGAGACCACCTCTTGAGTCCGTGGGACCCACTGTAGTACAATGGTGAATCTTCGGAACACATTCCGAAAAAGAATCGAACTGCATTATAAATGTAATGATACCACCCTCAATTACAGAGGCAACTCTTAAATGAATCGGCACTACATGAGCTTTAGAACTCCATAGTTAAGCGTGCTCGGGCCAAGAAAGCCTTGGGATGGGTGACCTCCTGTGAAGTGGGCTCCGGTCGGGTTCGGTTCGCTCTAAAGGGCAAAACCGTGCGGTTTCGGCCTGAGAGGACAATACCATCTATACTGAGGCATGGGGCGTTACATTTATGGTGGCCTATGCAGGTCCCTCAGAAGTAAGTCTGTGGTTCGAGGACGAACCCTTGTTCAAAGGTGGGAAGAATGTCGGGACCCGGTTCTTGCTCACGGAACAAAGTGTCACGCCAATTTTCATACCAAGGGGGTGGGGGCCACCTCTTGAATCTGTGGAGACCACCTCTTGAGTCTGTGAGACCCATTGTAGAACAATGGTGAATCTTCGGAACACATTTCGAAAGAAGGCCGAACTGCATTATAAATGTAATGATACCACCCTCAATTATAGAGGCGCCTCTTAAGTGAATCGGCATTACAGGAGCTTGAAAACTCCGTAGTTAAGCATGGTCGGGCCAGGGAAGCCTTGGGATGGGTGACCTCCTGGGAAGTGGCTCCCGGTCGGGTATGGATCGCTCTAAAAAGAAAAAAAACGTGCGGTTTCGGCCAGAGCAGACAATACTGAGGCATGGGCGTTACATTTATGGTGGTCTATGCTGGTCCCTCAGAAGTAAGTCTGCGGTTCGAGGACGAACCCTTGTTCAAAGGTGGGGAGAATGTCGGGACCCGGTTCTTGCTCACGGAACAAAATGCCACGCCAATTTTCATGCCAAGAGGGTGGGGGCCACCTCTTGAATCCGTGGAGGCCACCTCTTGAGTCCGTGGGACCCACTGTAGAACAATGGTGAATCTTCGGAACACATTCCGAAAAAGAACCGAACTACATTATAAATGTAATGATACCACCCTCAATTATAGAGGCGCCTCTTAAGTGAATCGGCATTACAGGAGCTTGAGAACTCCGTAGTTAAGCATGCTCGGGCTAGGAAAGCCTTGGGATGGGTGACCTCCTGGGAAGTGGCCCCCGGTCGGGTACGGATCGCTCTAAGGGGGAAAACCGTGCGGTTTCATCCAGAGCAGACAATACTGAGGCATGGGCGTTACATTTATGGTGGCCTATGCAGGTCATGTTGGATATATGTATACCCTAGAGGCCATTATATGATAGTGGATGTATCTGTACATGTGTGTGTGTGTCTATATATATATATATATATATATATATATATATATATATATATATATATATATATATATAGTGTACATTCTTGCTCGACATGATAATATGCTATCTGGTTCTACTTTATCTGACATGTTGATTTGATCATGCTTTTATTCATTCATACATGCTGATAAAGCCCTGGGGATATCGGCTTGACTACAGTGATTATGATAGAGATCATACTAGTGGGACATCTGTAGTTTATAAGCATATCCTAAAATGTCCCTAGTCGGAGGTGTATCGAGACGGAGCATCGATATACCAGAGTAGACTAGCGTATATGATACTAGACCCATGTGATGGGCGATGGATGTTCCCACATTCATCGATGTTTGACATCAAGATCATATACGGGTGCTCAGTGGTGACTGGGTACACTGGACGGACTCACCGAGAACTCCTATATGGAATTATATCTATCGTCAGATAGCAGTTCTCAGGTGACACTGGTACAGGTTAGTCTGTAGACCCGAGATCGTCATAGAGTCTTGTGTGCTCTCCCACTGTACTTTGATTACCACCCTACCACGGCTCTACTGAGTCGTGCAAACAGGTGGCCGTTGGGTACAGTCCCGAGACACACGAAGGCGATGAGCGATAGGAGAGGTTTCGTCTCTCCCGATATTGGGAGTTGATGCTGTGCTGTGCTTGACTGGTTATATCAGTAAGTCCCTGGCCAGGGCTGCTGAGATTTACTGATAAGTGTTATCAGTAGTTTCTCAATCTGTTATAAACCATTCACTGGCACGACTTATTGAGTTATTGGGGTCGACGTTACCATCCCTAGACTCGATATGCAGCATATCTGACGAAGAGACCGGACTGTACGGTAGTGTTGTAGATTGGCTCGACGGGAGTTGTAGCAGGTTCGCTTGTTTTCTTCTGATCGCTCAATACCCGGGTGGCCGTTACGTTTAGCTGACCGCTTGCGGCTTGGGGGTGCTTGATATAATCATCACCCACTGCCGGCGTATTGACAAGTCTTAGAGTCCCACAAAGGAGTTACCTAGTCCAGGCGAAACGTTGTGGTGCGCGTATGCGATATGCGCATGGACCTGATTAAAATACGCGTATAGGATACCGTATATTGATCGTGCGGCTTGCTTTTGGTGGGGTCATATGTGATATGGCCGGATTGATAAATCAAGTGTTGATTTATCATTTAACCATTAGTTTTCTCACTTGAAACCTTTTCTTGTTCATGATGGATGTATGCATGCATGTATGCTATCTTTCTTTTAGTTTCATGCACATATGGATGTGCATACATACATACATACATACACCATCTATCATGGTTGATTACACATGGAAAATGGTAGCAATATAAGACTCACACCATGGATAAATATATGGATTATTATTTGATTTTGTGTTTAAAACAAAATGGAAAAGAAAAGGATTATTCTTGACTTGTTTCTACATCCTTCTTTAACCTAACCATCCTCACCTACCCTTAACCTTGGATTAAACTTTCCTTCTATGTTTTAAACTCTAATTAAATAATAACTCAAACATTTAACCATGGTTTGAAATGAGAAGAAATAAAATATATATAGATATATTTCATTTCTTTTCTTAGGTTAATCTTTTCTCTTCTTCAAAAGAAAAGCCATCATCTTCCTCCTTCTTCTTCCTTTGCTCTCTAGTTTTTTCTAGTGAGCAAAACATACATCAAGAAAGGTTTTTGAAGTGAGAATTAGAACCACAACATCATTCTACACAAGTTTAGCCCACTTGTGTAGAGTGTTGTCTTCATTTCTCCTCTTGAAAAGTGAAGTTGCAAGTTTGGACTAGGAGCTTCGGGTGGATCGTCGTGGACACTAGAAGACTTCAAGAGTACCTTCCTCCAATACTCAAGAGGCCAAAGAGTCCAGCAAAGGGAGCTACAAAGGTTGTAGTCTCGAAACCCTAGCCTTTGTCGCTTGTAAACTCATGAAACCCTAATTTTCTAGGATAAGATCCTTTGTATGCTTGCTTAGCACCATAAAAAATTGATCTTTGTGACATGTGATGCTTCCAAACTCTGCATAGGGTGCTAGGTATACCTTACATTAGTATCAGAGCCGACCTAGAACATTAGGCGACACTTTTAAGAAGTAAAAATCCCGATCGGATCAAAATACGATTTTTCGAGACCTTCTCTGGACAAATTTTAAAATCTGACATTTTTTAGAATTAAAAATACTTAAAAAAATATAGCAGGAAAATATAAGAAATACTGTGAAAAACGAACCAATGATACGTACAAACCGCCGCGGAACCGCGGCAAATCCTTGCTTAGGCCGCGGTTCCGCGGCCGTACAGAGGCTTCATTGCTTCATTTTTGCACAGTAATTCATACCACTTCTTGTATATTGTTTTAGGTATGTTTAATCTGAATTAAGTACTGTAAATTCTGGAGATGGTTTTGGACTTGACGATTCGATCGGAATTTTCATTTCGTTTCTTTTCCGGGTAAACTAGAAAGTATTGAAGTGTTTGAACGAGTATCATTTGCTCACTATTCACGGGGTTTAAATATTTTGGAGATACGTGCAAGTCTTTTTATGGTGGACCCTCTAGAAGACAACAAAGCTTAACTCGATTATGTGACCGTCTTGAACTGCCCTTTGAACCTTAGGGTTTGGGGCAGTACGGCGTGCCACATGTGAGGCGTTGGCTTGACCCTTCAACGGCTGGACCGCTACTACTGTGTCACACTCCAGGTTTTTGAACTCTGCTCAAGTGTTGATCTTTAGTGAATCTTGGGCATTTGATCGTTCGTTCGAAAACTTTAATACTGTCTGTTTATCTGGAATGTGATGCAATGTGTGGAATTCATATTACGAGACATGAAATACGAAGTATGTGATATTTCGCATTTACGATGTCTAAAGAGAATGTGGATTCCAGATATTGCAGTTTTACACTTTCTTTTATGTGACCGTAAGTGTAGTATGTTCGATATCGCCGGTTTCTTTGCTATACATCAACGACAATTGGGGTACGCATACTTACTTACGTTGATGATATATGATATTATGTGTTGCTGAGATATGATTTGCAGGATTGTCGCGATCGAATAGCCGGGGTTTTTTTTATGTGAGATGAGAGTTTTAAATTTTCATTCATGTAAATTCAAATGTAATGTAATATTCTTTTATTTGGGGCACTTCCGGGTTGAGGTTGTGTCACCAGTGTTGCATATTATTTACTTTTCCGCATTAGGATAGACCCAAGGAGGGGAGCACAAGTGACCGGGTTCTAGGGTTCAGTGGGAGGCCATCTCGAGGAGTCGAGACCGGGTCTCCTAAACTCCAGGATTGGTAGGGTCGCTTGCCGCTCTCGTAGGGGTCTAGGGGTATGGGCTTGGCTATTCATCGCGACTGTGAAATCCGTATTTTCTATTGTTGGCTAAATACTAAATACGGACGTCCTAATATATCCCACATTATATATATGTTTCTGCTGCCTGTGTTCTGAAATATCTGAGACGAATGACATATTATATATATGATATATAGTAGACGTTGCTTATGTTTTACACACGCGCTAGTCCCGTCCCGGGATGCCGTTAGTTAAGTAACCTAACGGTGCATAACGGAACATTGCGGCGAATGCGGATGGCATAAGCGTACGTGTTATTTTCGTTTCTTTTCTGTGATTGGCTTAAGAACTTAAATGATGGGATTACATTAATATGATTAATGTAAAGAAAATAAACCTAAAAAGATGTTGTAGAATCGGATTTGAAAACCACTCGGCTCTTTATGAAAAAGCTGTATTTCAAAAACTGCGGAGCACAAGCCACTCCTTTTCAAAACCATTTGATTCTACGACGATATCAAGTTCAAAGCGTTAAAGATTTTCTTAAAAATCATTCGCAACCCTCCGTCATTTTAGGAAGTAGAGTACTTAGTATTCGTGCTATGTTTGTTGACCTTAGCCAAGGCGTAGTGTACGGTAGCTAAGTGATGTCTTCCTACAATGCAAATGATGCAGATTAATTAGGACGGGTATATGACTTTGTTGACCTTAGCCAAGGGTCATGTAGACGGGTCTGATTAATCAAGAAATGACGGGCTGAACTTGACTAGTACTTGTGATTTGTTGACCATAGCCAAGGTCATAGGTACTAGGGGTAAAAATCATATCGGGAATTTCAAGTGTTGAGATTTGCAATGAGATTGCATACCTTCCATATGATGGTTGGATCCCGATCCCACTGTGGGCAATAGTTGCTCCTAGAAGAGTTTTGCAGTTTACAATTAGCTAACTCATTAGGTGTCTAGAAAGGTGTTAACGGGGCTACGCTTCTGGGAAAACGAGGTTTACTTTAATTAGGTCTGTGCGAAAGCACGGGAAACCTCCATCAAGTACCGACACTGGCCTGGCTGAACGGTTAGCGAAGTTGTAGACTGTAATTAATCCTGGCTAGTTTTCTTTTTAAGGTTTGAAAGAAAAACTTGATTAAAGCAGTGGGAGACATCGATTAGACAAGATAATAACCAATCTGATCTATGCAAGAGCTTTCGCTGAGTGTATTCTTTTCTCTCTCTTAATGGCATATACCAATGACTGGACTCAAGTTTCTACTAGATAAAAACAAACTGAATAGGACTAATTATAAAGACTGGCTGAGGAATCTGAAAATAGCCTTGACTTATGATAAAGTATCATATGTCCTCACGGCTTCAGCCCCGCCCACCCCAGGTCCAAAATCCTCAGTTGCAGACATTGAAGTCCGCAAGACATGGGACGCTGACTGTGCCACGGCCAAATGCCTCGCGCTTGCATCGATGGACAATACACATCAAAAGCAGCACGAGAATATGGGCATTCAAACCATATTCCTCCATACAAAGGAGTTGTATGGAGAGCAATCCCGTGTATTACAATACGAAGCATCAAAAAAATTGTTTCAGATGCGAATGGCCCCTGGCACACCGGTAAGAGACCATGTTCTGAAGATGATAGCTCTTATAGAAGAGCTTGAGGACCTAGGATGGACAATGGACAATGAACAATATACAGATATTATTCTGCAGTCCCTCCCCTCCACCTTTGCTCAATTCATAGTTAACTTCAACATGCACGTCATGGAGAAGGAGCTACCTGAACTCCTTAATATGTTAAGGAGTGCAGAGAGCACTATGAAATCGATGAAAACTCCCGTTATGACTATTGGGCAATCTTCTTCTTCTCGCCCTAAGGCTAAGTCCAAAGGAAAGAAAAAAAAAAGAAGCCCACCAATCCTAAGGGTGGAGTTAAAAAGGTGAAGGGAAAGGAAAAGTCCAAAGATGGAGACTCGGGGAAAGGTGAATGTTTTCATTTCCACAAAGCAGGACATTGGAAGCGCAACTGTACAGAGTACTTGAACCTCAAGAAGGAGCATGGGGATGCTTCCGCTTCAGGTGTGTTTGTGACAGAAAACTGTTTTTCAATAAACTCTGCTTCCTGGGTATTAGATACCGGTTCAGGTTCTCACATTTGCAATTCTATGCAAGGGCTGAGAAATAGCAAAGTTTTGAAGACAGGTGACCATACTCTCCGCGTTGGAAATGGTTCCAATGTACATACAGTCGCAGTGGGAGAGTATCACTTGGGGTTGCCATCTAGGTGTATATTGGTTTTGAACCCATGTTATTTTGTACCAAGTATGCTATGTAATATAATATCTGTTTCTTTGTTAGACCATGAAGGATATAATTTTGTATTGCAGAATAATGTTATGAACATTCACCTAAATCAAATGTTGGTTGGGTATGGTACACTTAATAACGGGATATACGTCCTAAATCAACACACAGTTTTCAGTATACAACACACTAAGAAAAGAAAACTTTCAGAATTAAATGAAGCTTTTCTTTGGCACTGTAGACTTGGTCATATTAACGAAACAAGACTAAACAAGTTACACAAAGATGGATATTTAAATCCTTTTGAATATAAATCTTATGCGACTTGCCAGTCTTGTATCAAGGGTAAAATGACCAAAACTCCGTTTACCGGACACGGAGAAAGAGCTACTGAGCTCCTAGGCCTCATACATAGTGATGTATGCGGGCCAATGTCTACACAGGCTAGAGGCAGTTTTTCATACTTCATTACTTTCACTGACGATTTCTCAAGATTCGGTCATGTATTTTTATTAAAGCACAAGTCCGAAGCTTTCGAGAAATTCATTGAATATAAACAAGAAGTAGAAAAACAAACCAGCTTGAGTATCAAGATGCTTCGATCAGATCGAGGTGGAGAGTATCTCAGTACAGAATTTGCAAACTTCCTAAAAGAGAATGGGATTCTCTCTCAGCTCATTCCTCCTTACACACCACAGCACAACGGTGTGTCTGAACGACGGAATAGGACCCTATTAGATATGGTCTGATCCATGATGAGTGATGCTGAGTTACCCGTCTCATTTTGGGGGCATGCATTGGAGACTGCAGCGTTTCTACTGAACAGGGTTCCAACCAAAACCGTGTCTACCACGCCATATGAGATATGGCATGGGAAGAGACCATCTCTTAAGAGAATTAAGATTTGGGGTTACCCGGCCTACGTTAAAAAGCAGAATCCGGACAAACTCGAAACACGGTCAGTCATGTGTAATTTTGTGGGGTATCCAAAGAATTCAGATGTATATCTATTCTACCACAAGGAGGAACAAAAGGTGTTTGTTTCTCAGCATGCCACATTCTTGGAAAAAGAGTTTTTCACAGATAAAGATAATGGCAAAGTGGTGGATCTAGAAGAGGTTCTAGAGACACAAACTACAAATGACGATTTGGTTGAACCGGCTGTTGCAATAGAAACTGAGGAACCTTGGCCACTCCGAAGGTCTGGTAGGACTTCTTGCCCACCGGAGAGGTACTACGGTTTCCTCATTGATGGTGACGGAGAAGACTGCATCTTGGATGATGATGATCCTACCAGTTTTCAGCAAGCTATCACGAGTGGAGACTCTGTGAAGTGGCTGGATGCCATGAGATCCGAAATGGAGTCTATGTACACCAACAAAGTATGGACTTTGGACATTGTACCCCCTGGGGTAAAACCTGTGGGATGCAAATGGATCTTTAAAAGAAAGATTGGTGTAGATGGGCAGGTAGAGACCTATAAGGCAAGACTTGTGGCGAAAGGCTTTCGTCAAAGACCAGGTTTGGACTATGACGAAACTTTTTCGCCCGTAGCCATGCTTAAATCCATTCGGATCCTACTTGCTATTGCTGCTCACTACGACTATGAAATCTGGCAGATGGACGTTAAAACAGCATTTCTAAATGGAGATTTAGAAGAATGCGTTTATATGGATCAGCCAGAGGGCTTCATTGACAGTGGGAGCAGCGGGAAAGCATGTAGATTGCTTAAATCCATATATGGGTTAAAGCAGGCATCTCGGAGTTGGAACATCTGTTTCAAAGAGTTTGATTTCATCAAAAATCCAGATGAACCTTGTGTTTATAAGAAGGCTGTAGGAAGAGCTGTCACATTCCTCATATTGTACGTGGATGACATTCTTCTGATAGGAAATGATATTCCTATGCTACAGTCGGTCAAATCATTCTTATCACTAAGGTTCTCCATGAAGGACCTGGGTGATGCCACATACATCCTGGGCATAAGGATCTATAGGGATAGATCCAAAAAGTTATTGGGATTGTCCCAAACCAGGTACATCAACACCATCCTAAAAAGGTTTAGTATGGAAGACTCCAAGCGGGGTGCCTTACCTGCTTGCCATGGAGTCACTCTCTCCAAGGATTCTTGTCCAAAGACCGATGAAGAGAGAGCTCGCATGAGCATTATACCCTATGCTTCGGACATAGGATCTATAATGTATGCGATGTTATGTACACGCCCAGATGTAGCTTATGCACTTAGTGTTGTAAGCAGGTATCAATCCAACCCAGGGGAGAACCACTGGACAGCTGTGAAGAACATTCTTAAGTACTTACGAAGGACTAAAGAATTGTTCTTGGTGTATGGTAATATAGATCTCCAAATGGAGGCCTTTACCGATTCGAGCTTCCAGAGCGATAAGGATGACAGCAAATCTATCTCAGGGTTTGTATTTACTCTCAATGGAGGGGCGGTAAGTTGGAAGAGTTCCAAACAGGATACCGTTGCAGACTCTACGATGGAGGCTGAGTACATTGCTGCAAATGATGCCGCCAAGGAAGCTGTCTGGATGAAGAAGTTCGTCTCGGAGCTAGGAGTAGTTCCAACCATTATTGATCCAATACCCTTGTATTGTGATAATAATGGGGCTATGGCGTTAGCCAAGGAGCCCAGGTCACATCAGCGGTCCAGACACATCCTGAGGCGCTTTCATTTGATCCGGGAGATTATAGATCGCCGCGAGATCGAGATTAAGAGAGTAGACACAAAGAATAACGTCGCGGATCCACTCACCAAGGCCCTCCCTCAGCCGCAGCATGAGCGAATTTTTGAGATGTTGGGTATGAGATACGCCAATAACTGGCCTTAGTGCAAGTGGGAGATTGTTGGATATATGTATGCCCTAGAGGCCATTATATGATAGTGGATGTATCTGTACATGTATATATATATATTCAGTGTACATTCTTGCTCGACATGATAGTATGCTATCTGGTTCTACTTTATCTGACATGTTGATTTGATCATGCTTTTATTCATTCATACATGCTGATAAAGCCCTGGGGATATCGGCTTGACTACAGTGATTATGATAGAGATCATACTAGTGGGACATCTGTAGTTTATAAGCATATCCTGAAATGTCCCTAGTCGGAGGTGTATCGAGACGGGGCATCGATATACCAGAGTAGACTAGCGTATATGATACTAGACCCATGTGATGGGCGATGGATGTTCCTACATTCATCGATGTTTGACATCAAGATCATATACGGGTGCTCAGTGGTGACTGGGTACACTGGACGGACTCACCGAGAACTCCTATATGGAATTATATCTATCGTCGGATAACAGTTCTCAGGTGACACTGGTACAGGTTAGTCTGTAGACCCGAGATCGTCATAGAGTCTTGTGTGCTCTCCCACTGTACTTTGATTACCACCCTACCACGGCTCTACTGAGTCGTGCAAACAGGTGGCCGTTGGGTACAGTCCCGAGACACACGAAGGCGATGAGAGATACGAGGGGTTTCGTCTCTTCCGGTATTGGGAGTTGATGCTGTGCTGTGCTGTGCTCGACTGGTTATATCAGTAAGTCCCTGGCCAGGGCTGCTGAGATTTACTGATAAGTGTTATCAGTAGTTTCTCGATCTGTTATAAACCATTCACTGGCACGACTTATTGAGTTATTGGGGTCGACGTTACCATCCCTAGACTCGATATGCAGCATATCTGACGAAGAGATCGGACTGTACGGTAGTGTTGCGGGTTGGCTCGACGGGAGTTGTAGCAGGTTCGCTTGTTTTCTTCTGATCGCTCAATACCCGGGTGGCCGTTACGTTTAGCTGACCGCTTGCGGCTTGGGGGTCTTGATATGATCATCACCCACTGCCGGCGTATTGACAAGTCTTAGAGTCCCACAAAGGAGTTACCTAGTCCAGGCGAAACGTTGTGGTGCGCGTATGCGATATACGCATGGACCCGATTAAAATGCGCGTATAGGATACCGTATATTGATCGGGCGGCTTGCTTTTGGTGGGGTCATATTTGATATGGCCGGATTGATAAATCAAGTGTTGATTTATCATTTAACCATTAGTTTTCTCACTTGAAAACTTTTCTTGTTCATGATGGATGTATGCATGCATGTATGCTATCTTTCTTTTAGTTTCATGCACATATGGATGTGCATACATACATACATACATACACCATCTATCATGGTTGATTACACATGGAAAATGGTGGCAATATAAGACTCACACCATGGATAAATATATGGATTATTATTTGATTTTGTGTTTAAAACAAAATGGAAAAGGAAAGGATAATTCTTGACTTGTTTCTACATCCTTCTTTAACCTAACCATCCTCACCTACCCTTAACCTTGGATTAAACTTTCCTTCTATGTTTTAAACTCTAATTAAATAATAACTCAAACATTTAACCATGGTTTGAGATGAGAAGAAATAAAATATATATAGATATATTTCATTTCTTTTCTTAGGTTAATCTTTTCTCTTCTTCAAAAGAAAAGCCATCACCTTCCTCCTTCTTCTTCCTTTGCTCTCTAGTTTCTTCTAGTGAGCAAAACATACATCAAGAAAGGTTTTTGAAGTGAGAATTAGAACCACAGCATCATTCTACACAAGTTTAGCCCACTTGTGTAGAGTGTTATCTTCATTTCTCCTCTTGAAAAGTGAAGTTGCAAGTTTGGACTAGGAGATTCGGGTGGATCGTCGTGGACGCTAGAAGACTTCAAGAGTACCTTCCTCCAACACTCAAGAGGCCAAAGAGTCCAGCAAAGGGAGCTACAAAGGTTGTAGTCTCGAAACCCTAGCCTTTGTCGCTTGTAAAATCATGAAACCCTAATTTTCTAGGATAAGATCCTTTGTATGCTTGCTTAGCACCATAAAAAAATGATCTTTGTGACATGTGATGCTTCCAAACTCTGCATAGGGTGCTAGGTATACCTTACAGGTCCCTCAGAAGTAAGTCTGTAGTTCGAGGACGAACCCTTGTTCAAAGGTGGGGAGAATGTCGGGACTCGGTTCTTGCTCACGAAACAAAGTGCCACGCCAATTTTAATGCCAAGAGGGTGGGGGCCACCTCTTGAATCCGTGGAGGCCGCCTCTTGAGTCCGTGGGACCCACTGTAGAACAATGGTGAATCTTCGGAACACATTCCGAAAGTGGACCGAACTGCATTATAAATGTAATGATACCACCCTCAATTATAGAGGCGCCTCTTAAGTGAATCGGCATTACAGGAGCTTGAGAACTCCGTAGTTAAGCATGCTCGGGCTAGGGAAGCCTTGGGATGGGTGACCTCCTGGGAAGTGGCCCCCGGTCGGGTACGGTTCGCTCTAAAGGGAAAAACCGTATGGTTTCGGCCAGAGCGGACAATACCATCTGTACTGGGGCATGGGGCGTTACAAATGGAGTAGTGCAACAGGGATTTTATGTGATCGTAACTTTCCGTTAAAGTTGAAAGTGAAGTTTTATCGAGGCGCTATTCGGCCTTCCTTATTATATGGTACAGAATGCTGGGCTCCTAAAAAACATCATACACAGAAAATGCACGTAGAAGAGTTGCGCATGCTTCGTTGGATATGTAGTAACACTAGAAAAGATAAGATACAAAATGAGGATATTCGTGTAAAAGTTGGTGTAACACCTGTGGAGGAGAAGATGCGGGAAAACCGGCTAAAATAGTTTGGTCATGTACGACGCGGACTTATGAAAGCACCTGTTCGACGAATGGAGTAGTGCAACAGGGATTTTGTGTGATCGTAACTTTCCGTTAAAGTTGAAAGGGAAGTTTTATCGGGGCGCTATTCAGCCTGCCTTATTATATGGTACAGAATGCTGGGCTCCTAAGAAGCATCATACACAGAAGATGCATGTAGAAGAGTTGCGCATGCTTCGTTGGATGTGTAGTAACACTTGGAAAGATAAGGTGCGAAATGAGGATATTCGTGCAAAAGTTGGTGTAGCACCTGAAGAGGAGAAGATGCGGGAAAACCGGCTAAAATAGTTTGGTCATGTACGGCGCAGACTCATGAAAGCACCAGTTCGACAAATGGATACTCTCAATATAGGCAATGTCAAAAGGGCGTGGTTTTGGCCAGAGCGGACAATACCATCTGTACTGGGGCGTGGGGCATTACAAATGGAGTAGTGCAACAGGGACTTTGTGTGATCGTAACTTTCCGTTAAAGTCGAAAGGGAAGTTTTATCGGAGCTATTCGGCATGCCTTATTATATGGTACAGAATGCTGGGCTCCTAAGAAGTATCATACACAGAAGATGCACGTAGTAGAGATGCGCATGCTTCGTTGGACGTGTGGTAACAGGGAAAAACCGTGTGGTTTCGGCCAGAGCGGACAATACTATCTGTTCTTGGGAATGGGGCGTTACAAATGGAGTAGTGCAACAGGGATTTTGTGTGATCGTAACTTTCCGTTAAAATTGAAAGGGAAGTTTTATCGGAGCGTTATTCAGCCTCCCTTATTATATGGTACAGAATGCTGGGCTCCTAAGAAGCATCATACACAGAAGATGCATGTAGAAGAGATGCGCATGCTTCGTTGGATGTGTAGTAACACTAGAAAAGATAAGGTGCGAAATGAGGATATTCGTGCAAAAGTTGGTGTAGCACCTGTGGAGGAGAAGATGCGGGAAAACCGGCTAAAATAGTTTGGTCATGTACGACGCAGTCTTATGGAAGCACCGGTTCGACGAATGGATACTCTCGATATAAGCAATGTCAAAAAGGCGCGGTTTCGGCCAGAGCGGACAATACCATCTGTACTGGGGCGATGGGCGTTACAAATGGAGTAATGCAACAGGGATTTTGTGTGATCATAGCTTTTCGTTAAAGTTGAAAGAAGTTTTATCGGAGCTATTCGGCCTGCCTTATTATATGGTACAGAATGTTGGGCTCCTAAGAAGCATCATACACAGAAGATGCACGTAGTAGAGATGCGCATGTTTCGTTGGATGTGTGGTAACACTAGAAAAGATAAGGTGCGAAATGAGAATATTCGTGCAAAAGTTGGTGTAGCACCTGTTGAGGAGAAGATGCGGGAAAACCGGCTAAGATAGTTTGGTCATGTGCGACGCAGACCTATGGAAGCACCGGTTCGAAGAATGGATACTCTCGATATAGGCAATGTCAAAAGGGCGCGGTTTTGGCCAGAGCGGACAATACCATCTGTACTGGGGCATGGGGCGTTACAAATAGAGTAGTGCAACAGGGATTTTGTGTGATCGTAACTTTCCGTTAAAGTTGAAAGGGAAGTTTTATCGGATCGCTATTCGACCTGCCTTATTATATGGTATAAAATGCTGGGCTCCTAAGAAGCATCAGAAGATGACGTAGCAGAGATCTGCATGCTTCGTCAGATGTGTAGTAACACTAGAAAAGATAAGGTACGAAATGAGGATATTCGTGCAAAAGTTGGTGTAGCACCTGTAGAGGAGAAGATGCAGGAAAACCGGCTAAGATAGTTTGGTCATGTGCGATGCAGACCTATGGAAGCACCGGTTCGACGATTGTATACTCTCGATATAAGCAATGTCAAAAGGGCGAACGGAAGACCAAAGAAAACATGGATGGTGGTGATACGAAAAGATATGGTTGCCAAAGGCCTCAATGAAACTATATTGTTCGATAGGATTGAGTGGAGGTGGAGGATTCATGTGCTGGACCCGGCGTGAATCTCGTATTGGTTCATGTAGCCTACCCCATATGCTTGGGATAAAAGGCTCAGTTGTTGTTGTTTAAGGGTTTTCTCAATCGAGTTTAAAATTTTGGATTTAGGTTTGGGGTCAAGGTGCGCGCGCGCTTGTGTGTGTGTGAGTGCGCGCGCGCGCTTGTGTGTGTGCATGTTTGTGTATATGTGTGTGTATGTACACACACACACACACCCCCTAAGTAATTTATTTCTTTCATTTTACTAAATTACACTAAAATACCCTTAACTATTCTTGGTTTTTCACTAAACTACGTTAAATTCACTAAATTACTAAGAATTTCACTAAAATATCCTTAACTATTGTTATTTTTCACTAAATTGCCTTAAAATTTTAACTAAACGATTCATATTAGTAAATTAACTAAATTACTATAAATTTCACTAAAACACCCTTAACGTTTGTTGTTTTCACTGAACTATAATTAAATTTTTTAATAAAAAACCCTATCTGCTCAATGTTACTTATTTACACTAAAATATCCTTAACTATTGTTGTTTTTCAACGGAAATACCCTTAACTATTATTGCTTTTCACTAAATCACCTGCAAAAATTCGCTAAATTAGCTTAACACTAACCCTAACTATAAAGCCAAAACTATCCTTAATCCTAACCCCAACCCTAACCCTAATCCTAACCTTATCCATATCTCTAATCCCTAATCCAACCCAAACCCTAACTCTACCCAAACACCAACATCACCACCAATATCAACAACTTCAACAACAACATCAACAATAACATCATCAACAATAAGAGTAACAACAGCATCAACAACAAAAAAAAGCAAAAAAAAATTGGGTATTCTGCAAAATATAAAAATTAAACAAAAAAAATAAAAATTACCTCTTGACGATGACGACGATCTTCGACGACGGCGGTGACGATCTAGGACTTCGATCAGATTCAACGACGGCCTAGGGAAAAAATTAAAATTAAACCAAAAAATTTAAAATTATTCTAATCCTAACCAATTTTACTTATCTCTAGACGACGACGGCGATGACAAGTTTCGACGATGAGCTTGATCAGGTTTGGGCTTTCGACGACGAGCTCAATCAGAGAGGCGAGGGCTTCGAAGTGGACAGTCACGGCGGCAACTGTAGGCAGCTTCGGCGGCGGGAGGGGATTTTTGGCGCTGGATGAAAATTTTAGGGCGAAAATGATTGAGGAAAAAAGGGATGGGTTTTGGGATTTTATCTTCAGTGCGTTGTGGGGCCTTCCATTGTTTTTATTTGTAGCAGTTTGAACCGTGACCAAATCTTTTATAACCGTAATAGTAAGTTGATCACGGTTGTAACCGTAACGAAATGCCCATTACTACTGGGCACATTTGTAGTAGTGTATGAAATTAGAAAAAAAATCTAATATGTGGTTTTATGTATAATTTCTACCGGTTTGGGAAAAATAGAAGTGTTTTAGTACTTGTAAACTAAGTTTTTAAGTTTTTGAACTAAGATTTTAGTGTTTGTGGTACTCAAATGATATCTGCTCTAACTTGAGAACTCTGAAAATATTCTGAGAGTTTTCTGAGGCGGTGAGGACAACTAGAGACCACACCCCAAGACCGTACCCATCTGGAGTTAACCTGACCGCAAATTTATTAATTTTAGCCGCAATTTGCGGTTTTGGTTTTGATTTATGGTCTGGGGTTTTAAAAGTACCTCCTAAACATCTCAATTAGGCTAGTGTATTCTTGTTTTTGCCCCATATTACCTGTAGCAAAATCTGGAACACGTATCCTATAAAAGCTTAATATTTTACATTTTAAAAACTTAAGTTTTGATTTTCTTTATTACCGGGGGTAGTTCGATATTGATAGCACGCGTTAAAATACGTCGATCGTACGTTCTAGTTTTTGTGCATTAGAAGTGTAGTAACGTTTGCATTTCAATTCTTATATGTATAGGATCGGTCGCGGAGACGTCCGACGCGGCGAAGAAGGGCAAAGCATTCGCAGGCTTCGTCTAGCATGTGTTGATTTTAAGTGAGTAAAGAGACATTTACAAGTGGAAACTCGGGCGGATGACATATAGCACCCCCGACTACCAAAAGCTTTATAAAACTCCGTATCGGTTTTTAAATACTTTTAGCGATACTTTATCGCATTTCCACGTCATATACATTATATTGAGTACCATGACATTCTTAGTGTACAATTATACTTGCTAGAATAGATACATTGAATAGAACACAAGCACAATACTAATGATTCCATGTTTTAGAGTTCACAAACTCGCATGCTACACCACACTTCATTAGTACTGTCATGACACGTAGAATCTGTTTAAACCATATTACCATGTTCGTGATAGCATTAGTTGATAAATACCATGTTCCACTATTCGAATTATATAGTTCATATAAATACATGTTATAGTTGCCAAATGTTATATGAATGAATCATTCTCTGATTGGTATCATAGATTTGATATTTCTATGAATTTGAGAAACCGCCTGTATCTTTTATAAAATGGATTATGTTTTCAAAAGTGTGGTTTTCTCGTGATATGATGATTTGGCGTCCACCATGAGTTTTGGTTTTCATGATAAGATATCCGAATAGAGGGAGGGGTTAACCAATTACGGATACAGGGTGGACCCGGTACGACTCCGATGGCAGGAAAACTGTAAGCGGGTACGGGGAGCCTGGGGAGGATGATCGATACAGGAAGTGATATTGGAGCATGGCGGATATCGAAGGATTCCGACCATGGCTGAGTTGATATCAGGAGAGGAACAATCGGTTAGACAGTGCCTACGATATCCAGATTTTTAGTGTCGATGATGGACACGAGTTTGATGAGGATTTGATGATGAATGATATTCTTCTTATGTGACTTCATTTATATTGCACTTGCATTCATTACTACGCATACCATATCATATCTTGTAATGTATGCTTTTATTCACTGAGTTGCCAACTCACCTCCGTTGTGCCTTAATTTCTTGCAGGACGGGCCGCACAGCCACTTAGAGGCGTCACGGACACATACTTGGGGTTCATCGCAGATTTTATTAGGTGGGTTACACACATAGTGACCGCCTCATTTGTATATGTTGTACCTTATATCTAGTGTCACTCTATCAGACCACCTGTATTATTTGACTTAGAGCGAGTTTTGACTTATCTATATTCTTTTGGGATCGAACTCGGATAGAGTCGACTAGTTAGCTTTACTTACGCAGTTTATTTATATATTTGCTTGTGATTTTTCGCCTTCGAGCGTCGTATATAACTGCGTGGTTGTGATTCCGCCAATTAGCGTTGAGATAGCTCCCAAGTGGAGCTATCGTTATATTTATATGTATATGTACTTGTTTTTATCAAAAATTACAAAGGAGGTTTTGCCGAAATTTCAAATAACGAAAACATTTTCAACCCTATTTCAAAATATTGACACGTGCTTTTAAACAAACAATCCTTGTAAATAAAATTATGTTTCATGTTAAATACCTTTTTTGAAAACCTCGCCTTATTTATTCTTTAAAAAGATTTAGATCTTGGTTTTTGGCTTACTTGGATTGCGTGGACATCTTTAGACGTCACGTGATCTAAGTGCCGGTCACGTACCAAATTCAGGTCGTGACAGAATTACG
This sequence comes from Agapanthus africanus, assembly GCA_030015575.1. Lineage (NCBI taxonomy): Eukaryota > Viridiplantae > Streptophyta > Magnoliopsida > Asparagales > Amaryllidaceae > Agapanthus > Agapanthus africanus. The sequence goes on from CM057341.1 coordinate 131,441,960, forward strand.
TAAGTTTGCTCCTATACAGGTTTCTGGTAGTTATTTAAATCACTTAATTTCATTTTCAATAATTGACTTAACTTAGTTCATATTGTAATTTCGTGCAACAAGAGATGAGCAGAGAGATTGATGAGCGGGTGGCTGCGTTTGTTGAGCTGCATGACCGAGATCCTACTCCTGCTGAGCTTCATGGGATTAACAAGGATGTCATTCAGCGACACAACCCGGATCAGCACGGGAGAGTTCATCTGGACGGCCAAGGCATTTTGCCTACGGTATATCATGCCTATTAGGGTCCGGGTTGAATCCTCCTCAGATACACACAGAGATATTTGTTCAGGAGCCTGCGACCCCGTCTGCATCTTCGTCCACTTTGGTATTCCATAGAGAAGGCTCATCCCCTCATACTCTTACGGGTTCTCGAGCACCCGTTTTCTCGCCTCCTTCTGCATTTAGACCCTCGTCAGCTTCGGGTTCACGAAGGAGGATGTCCCAAGAAGAAGTCCACAAAGCTCTTGTGCCACGCTCCTCTTCCCAAAAGTACGGAAATGGTGACGTGCCAGGGTCCGCAACCTAACCGTGTCGAGTGGTCTTTCTCAATACAGTTACGTTAAGCGTATAAATAACATGCAGGCTATGTACCAAAATAGAAAAATAAAAGCGGAAGCATTTATTTTCATTAACTTGAATTTATTACATCCCAAAGTGCTGAAACGAAAAGTCTAAATAGTCTGATTACATTGATGGAAAGTAAGCAAAGCCCTAAACAAGTGGGCAAATGAAAAGAAGATAACTATTCCTAATAACTGATCGTGAGTTTCGCATAGTATTCGTTGGTGAGCACCATTCCTTCATCTTCAACCGAAATCTTGTTCTCATCTGACGGACGTTCCAGGGATAGAGAAGGAAAAAGAAAGTTCGTCAGTGAGTTACTGCCACGCCCCACTTTCCAAAATACGTAAATATGGTACGTGACAAAACCAACTATGCTGCCTACGGTGAAGAAAAATCTTTCCATAGTCACATTAGGGCTGTCAATCAAATATCAAGAACAGTAAATAAAAATTTAACTAACACATGTCCAACTGCCACGATAAAATAATAACAAGAAAATAACGGAAACGAATAAGAATCCAATAAAAATAATATGCTAGCTACGTCCCTTATGGGATCACAAGGTTAAATCATAACTAGAAAATAGAATAAACTAAACATCACTAAACTAATCAGCAAAACTCCTCACTGCTCAGCTTGCTTATCAAAATGTTCTCGATCTTCCTGCGACAAGGTTAAAGGAACTGGGCCATGCAAAAGCCAGACGTCAGTGCGTCATAAATATCATGATAATAATAACTGAGTAATGTACTATACAGGGTGTTATGTGCAAAATAATATATGATTAAAAATAAACAATCACAGGCGATATAACAGCGGCTATACGTATCTCACGTGTATCCTAAAGTCTGTGTTTCTAGCTTATCTATCCTAACGATATTTGAAACCAATTAATGTAATTCTCATCGTAACTCAATAGTATCTCGTGCATGCCCGGGACCACAGTCATGATTCTCAGGGCTGAATCCGAGACATGCCGCTAGATAGTAAAACAATATCATGTACAGATGAATGATGTCAGCATCATCATTCCGAAGTCCGAAACTCGTATCGACTGATCAGTCTGTGAAAAGTAGTGAGCTGTTGAGTTATAAGTCGGGTTTCATTCTTGATTTCCCCTTTTTCCCTAAGTTTCATGTTCTAGTCAGGTATCAATAGAATGTCTACCTAATACCAATACTGGAACAATCAGGTACATGTTACGTCCATCAGGATAACAGCTCTGGTCAATCAAGTCAATATCACTAGTTGTTGGCATGGGTAAATATTACATGGCAAGTATGTACTGACATGATAATGATAACAGTAATGATCATGATAACGGTAACGGCAACGGTAAAGATAATGGTAATGATAACGGTGTACTGATAATGATAATAGTAACGTGCATACAGGAAATCAGTCACTATGTTATCATGATTAAAGGTACTATATACGTCGACAAAGAGATAATTTACTGTAATTATCATGCTTTTCTGTTCCGCTTTAAAATAAAAATAAGGTTACCATAATGTATACTGTTTCACATCATATTCCTTAAACTGTAAATTTGATATTTAAAAGAATAGTGTGTGTTATTTTCTAGAAAAGATCTGGATGTAGTTTCAAACTGCAATAATTAGTAAAAACGGATTATTAATATTGAATAAACCATAAACTTAACTAATGATATAAACTAACTGCAACCCAAAAATTGACGCATTCACACCATAGTTTTATTATTTAAAAACTACTCTAGCATATATTAAGTTGACCATTATAGATACATAGCATTACGACAACCATAATTGTCATTGTAGCTAGCATGTAAAAGTAAGTAGTAGATACTTGCCTCGAAGACGAACAAAACAATGGAAACGACGAATATGCAAACTACGACCCAAAACAAAATCCAATCTTGGTGCACGACTAGGGCAGTAAGAGTCTCGATGCTCGATTAAATCGGCGACGATGGCTTTTGCTAACAGCGAGGTTTGAAGGCGAGTCGATGAGGATGGCTGAAGGAGTTAAGTACTCCGGCGATGGGTTCTCGGTCAGAGTTGGGTTGTAGGGTTTGGCGAGATGATGGGTGCTCAGGTGTGAAGGTGCTGTTTGAGTTAGGCTTCAGAGGATGAATAAGTCGGTGGTGGAAAGATGAAGGTGAGGCGGCGGCGGTGCTCGGTTGTGGTTGTCGGGGGTTTTGAAGGAGGGTGCGTCGGTCGTAAGAGATGGGATCAGTTAGGGGTATCGACGGCGATGAAAACGAGTAGGTGGCGACGTAGGTGGCCGGAGTCGACGACGAGGACGAGGAGATGAGGAAGGGGGTGAGGTAAGGGTGCAGGCAACGGCAGGTTAGGGGCTCGGAACTGAAGATGATGGGAGAGAGAGAACGCAAAGAGAGAAAGAGAGAGAGAGTGTGTGTAACATCCTAGTTCGATCATAGGTTTCTTTTTCTTCTTCTTTTGGATATATTGGGTTTTGTTTTATTTTTATTATTATAACTTGGAGTTTAATACTTTTAATCAAGATATACACATATAATTATGGTTTTTCAAGTTTGTTAAATATGCATATTATTAGTATTTAAATATTTATTTGTCTAACACTATTTTATAACCATATTTATATTTTAGTATCATAGTTTAAACAAAAGATATTTTATTTGGTATTTCTTTAAACAATAAATATACATAAGATTTTACCCCTTTTTAAATTCTATTTATAAGATATTTTGTCTTACGATATTTATTTGGTTAAAATATTTAATTTTGAAAAGTCATGAAAGCGCTTGTTAAATCTCTTAACCATATAAATATTTTTCCTAATCTAACAACTCAATTTTCTCTCTCCAATCACCATATATGCCTCACCTGATAACTTTATTCTTTTAAAACAAATATTATTCTCTCTCTCCAAACAAATATCTTTCCCAACAGATTTCTTTCTCCCTATATTCTATTCTATCTACATATATTTTTCTATATCACTAACTATATTTCACAAAACCCCCGCTCTCTTTTTCTATATATATTCCCTAACAAAATCCCTCTCTCTCCAATCTAATCTAATCTCTCTCAGCAGATTCTCTTTCTCAAATCTACCCTCCTATTAATTATTTTTCTATAAACCTATATACATACATACATATATATAATTGAAGATATTTTGTTATGATAGTTTAACTGAAAATATATTTTAATTGTTTGATATCATAAAATCCTATATATATAACTAATTATATTTATTTTCATTAACCCATAACCATATACATATCTACATATATTTTCACTATATACTAATATGTATATATACATATACCTTTCTATTATTCTAATTATATATAAACTAATATGTATATATACAACTTTTCTAATATCTTATAGAAGTATATAACAACCCATCATATCTCTCTTTTATAAAATCAAATCCAAATCCCATCTAATCAGAATATTTCTCTCTCTAATTATAACAATCTCTCCAATCTTTAACATCTCTCTTCTCTATAAATAACAACCTAATTATTATCATCTCTCCCCTTCTCATGGAAATCAACCTTCTCTTTTTCCCATCACAATATTTTCTTTTGCTTCTTCAAAATTAGCCGAGTAATCAAACCTTGGAGTTGTTCTTCGTGTCGTCGTGTTTATCTGTCTCCGAGGCAAGTTGTAACACCCGAGCCCAGTGCTACTAATTTCAGTTACCGTTTGAACGTAGTGTGGCACTTATTTCATTTATCTTGCTTGATTGTTACTTATTGTAATTTTACCCCGTTAATTCAATTCAGCATATAACAATTTATGGCATCTAAAATAAAATTAAAAATATTTATCTTGGCATGCTTGACACCCCTAACCCTGCTGTAGCGTCCGTGCATCGTGTTCTCGTCCCGTTCAGTGAAACGGGCGAGTTTGGACGGCTACGCGCACGTACGTGTGTCCGTTTTGGGGTATGCTTTTTGATTGTAAAACACTTCATTTTAAATTTTGGATCCCGCCTAAAATTTTCTTATTTCAATTTCGAATTTTTGGACCCGACCCGGACGCAATTTGGAAATGTTTTATTTTGCGCCAAAATCCCATTTTCTATTATATTTTTATAACTGCCGTATATATATATATATTTAACCTAATAATATTTTTATACTTTAAATCTTTGATTTAAATCTTTTCCTAAACCCACAAATTTCCTTCCCAGCCAATCAATCTCTCTTATTCCCGTGGGCCCCACCTCCTCTCTCTTTCCCCGTCTCCTCTCTCTATCTCTCCTCTCTCTCTCCCCGTCTCTCTCTCTCTATCTCTCTTCTCTCTCTCGCTTTCTCATCTCTCCCCTCCCGAAAACCCTAGCCGTTCCTCGCCGTCAGTTCTGCTCTGGCGACACACTAGACCTCCTCCGCGATCGCATCCACCTCTTAACGGAGAAGCCGGCGTCCGTCACCTCCGACGGCGATCTCGAAGACCTTCGACTTAGGGTTCTTCCATCGCCGACGATGTCCTCGCCCTTAACGTTGTGCAAGACATCGCCGGAGTTCTTGGGGCGACATCCGCTGCTGATTTGCTCCGGCGATCCCCTGATGGGTTCGCGTCTGTCGAGGTGCTGTCTAGGCTTAAGTCGAGGCCTGATTTTTGCTTTGGAGGATTACTTTTAATTCCAAACCCTGACTTTGAATGGTGAGGAGCACAAAGACCAAAGGCTATTGCTTGTCTGCAAAAAGTTTGATTGCTTTATAGAATTTCGATCTGGAATCTTTTAGACCAAATTTCATATGCCCGAAGCTCTTGAGTCAACAAACCATACATTTTTAAGTAATTGAATTGGCTATCCTGGTTCCATAATCTAAAGGCTGCTCATTACGAAAGATCGCTAACTGTATATTGTTGACCTAAATTTCCTGGTTCATTTATTTTTCTTGATCTGCAGTTTTTGGTCGCTGTCGTCGTAGGCCACCGCCGGAGCTCCGTCGACGAGGTCGACCGTCACCACCCGTCCCACAGATCCTCGTGAGCATTCCCTTCTCCATCCTCCTTCCCTTCTTCTTCATTTTCTTTTCTTTTCTTGTTGCAATCTTGATTGTTCACTGGTTTTGCGTCTCGCCGGAATCCGGCCGTGCCGGCGACGCGTCCCGACGTTCCAGCGAGGTACCCCGACCCGTGTGGTTCCACTTTTCGTCGTTTGGGTTCATTCCGTGAACCGTGCGCCTGTCGCGAGTTTCCCCGCCGACGTTTTACTTTCCGTTTTCCCGATTCGCGACCCGTCGAGGCAAGTACCCCTTGCTACATGCTAAACAATATTTACATACATATTAATGACACCCTAAATCTATAAATTTAACTTTGGTACGATCATTTCTCTTTTTCGTGTTCAATATTGTTATATAACATTTTATCTTTCAAACTTGGAACCTATATATGTAGATATCATTGCACCCATGAAGTCTTAACTTGGTAACATGATTAAACGGCTATAATTGTCTTACTGCATTCTTTTAAATGTTGAAATCATCTCTGTGACACAATTGATAACTGTATTGCTAATTGAATGAATCTGCACATTGCTTAATTCATTGCTTATATCATGTGTTGATAACCATGCTTGATTATATAACTGATTGTGAGCACGCATATGTTATCGTTTACATCTTGACCTGACTTGCTACATACATAGTGCTTGACCCGACATGGTACCGTATACTGCTTGACTTGACATGATGTACCATGACCTGACCCGTTACCTGATCTTGTGTCTAATGCCAACAAACATGACATGTAATCCTCATGGACCGTTCCTGCTGTCTATCCAGACAAACCTGTTTACCTGATCCTGTGTTGGCATTAGTTTCTTGATTACGGGATACCTGACTTGACATGCACTTATAACTTGGGGGTATGGGGAAATCAAAGGTGAAACCTGACTTGTAACTCAACAGTTCACTACTATTGAGTGTACACATTCCTGTTTGGTGCCTAGCGGCATGTCTCGGTTTCAGCCCGAGAATATTGAGGCCGTGGTCCCGGGTATGTACGAGATACTATTGAGTGTACACATTCCTGTTTGGTGCCTAGCGGCAAGTCTCGGTTTCAGCCCGAGAATATTGAGGACGTGTTCCCGGGTATGTACGGGATACTATTGAGTTACATCGATGATTCATCAATTTGGTTTCAAAGACTTTAGAACAGAGAACCTGATAGAACAGTCCAGTTTACCCACTGCACACTACTCTGCACTGCTCTGATTTACATTATTGTTACCCTTGCTTTATTCATGTTTATATTCGCATTGCCTGTTACCCTATTTATTATGTTTTACTTGATGACTTGACGCGCTGACGTCTGGGTTTTGCATGGCCCAGATTCTGTACCGCTGTCGCATTCCGAGCAGGAGTACTTCAGCCGACAGGCTGAGCTGTGAGTGTCAGCAGTAGTTAGTTTTCTTTCCTGCATTTATTTCCTGATGTGAGCCCGCATTATGGGACATACATTCCAGTTATTTTGTATTGGATCTTTCGCTTCCGCATTTTATTATTCTTGACTCATGTTATCTTGGATTATGGACATGTTTAGATAGTTTTATTTTGTTCTTGATATCTCTACAACCGTAATGTGACTGTGGGTGGATGCTTCCTACCCACAGGTAGCATGGTTGGCTATGTCACGTGCCCATTTTAGCGTACTCTGGGAAGCGGGGCGTGACACAAGTACTCTTACTCTTTTATTTTTTTAGTCGATGCAACATCGGCAATTCTCTAAATAAATTATTAAGTTACAATATTTAAATAAAATTGTAATATTTTGCCGCTTTATTAATATATCTTATAATACTTGTACATATGATGAAAACTCTAGGATCTAGAATAACTATTAATCATTCATCAAGTGAACAACTGTAAAAGTGCAAGCGTAATAAAATAACTATTAACATGTAAATGAGGTTTAATATATAAAAAGCTTTATAAGTAATTATATGTTTCTGATGCAATAATATTGGTATACGCTAGCATGCAAAATGTCAACACTTATATCCTGATCTAAAACATAAAAATATACCATTATTACTGTTAATCAATAAACGCTTTGGGCTTAATATTATATATATATATATATATATATATATATATATATATGACTTTCTACATTATCACAACTTATAATATCGCTGCACTCTATGTGCCCTAATCATATAAATTATTTTGATACTATAATTTGTATTAATATTTTCTATTATCACATGATTATAAAACTTATTATTAGCACTTACATGATAACTAGTCAATCTGTCGTTTATTTTATTTTACTTACTATTATCTCGTAATTATACTATTACCACTATCCGCTTTATGCATCTGTAATTTGTCATTCCTATTTAACTATATTAACCCTTTAAAATCATATTTCAGTTTATTATTCTTTTCAATAAATAAACCCGGATGTTAAATACAGATGCTTGCATATTTATGTTAAGTCTTGTTTACATTTTTGACCTTATCATATCATATCGTCTAAATTTAACATTTTACTTGACACTATCATTGTCGGCATGCTTAAGAAACCTTAACATGATATTCTTGTTTATGGACACTATCATTTTATAACTATTGTACTTGACATGCCGTGACTACTCATTGTTCCAGACTACTCATATTAAAACGAGTTCTCTAATTTGAATGCTGAATTACATGACATGACACACCACTAATTACCAGTTTTATTTCCATACAATTACCATACCACAAGTTCCTATCTTTTCAGTATTCTTAATTAATGATTTAGTCTTTACCATAGTAGCTATAAATACGCGGGTGTTGGGGTAGTTTGAATGTGCGTTCGTACAACAAGATCTCAAGAGTCCCATGCCGGCAGCTCGTACCAGGCTATATCGGTCTCATGTTTACAGCTCATATCGGGCTATATCGGTCTTACAGCTCGTATCGGGCTATATCGGTCGCTTGTTCATTCCACAGTCGGGCCCGTGTTTCCTAGCCCCTGGGGCACCACTCTTGGGTTAGGAATACTCCTGCAGAGGTTGATGCACATACTCAAGCTTACGATGGGATAGTTTACCTTTTAGTGACCAGTTAGATTATGACTTGATCTCTTACATTTTTGTTTCATAGTATCCATGCATTTATTTAGATATCTGTTTTGCTTGCGCATACGGGCTTCACTACATTCATATATTCATGTTATTATACCACACATACACTTTATACGTTGAGTACTTGCTGGGATGTTCTGACATCCCTGAGATTTACCATCTCAGGTTTAGAGACGGATTTTCTGGACGAGCAGGATCGCAGCGGCTACCAGGACATTACCGAAGATCAGTAACCTGTAGGTTTATTTCCTTTCTGTTAGTATTTAGTATGTGCACCCTTGTGGGACATTAGGACTTATGTATCTCTTTTGGATCTTATTTTATTTCCGAATCTATTGTATTGGATCTTTAATTGCATCAATTATCTAGTGGACCCATTTTTTAGTCTTCCTTGTGGTTTCATTGCAGCATGATTATCAGTATTATTCCTTTTGGTATTGGATTTTATTTTTTACAGGTTAATCTAAACAGCCTTATGTGACTATGGAAAGATCTTTCCTTAACGTAGGTAGCACGGCTGGCCTTCGTCGCTCTCCGTATTCCGGATTTTGGGAAGCGGGGCGTGACAAGGTTTTGTTGGTATCAGAGCTCAGGCTGACATCAAAGTTAGTCTTAGTTTTACCGACCTTTTAGGTTAGAATCACATGTATGGGTTCTCCCCAGTGTGTCATGCAGCATATTCTTTTGACTCTGGTTGTAGGATTCGGGCGACTGAGATAGAATTACGATATTGTACCCATATACCGCGGTATGCTTACAATACATTATTCTGTTTGAGTAACTTAGAGTTCTACCTGATTTGTTTCCACTGATTTGATTTCCTTTCACATGCCGATTTTTCGAGCCCAAACCGTGACTCTTAATACCCTCATTTGCTTCCTTGATCCTTAATTTTTCATACCCATATATTTTCATTAATCCTTGTAATTAGTTCACGATCTTGTATTTTTCGTTCTTTAAATTTCGAGGACGAAATTTTCTATAAGGTGGGTAGGATGTAACATCCTAGTTCGATCATACGTTTCTTTTTCTTCTTCTTTTGGATATATTGGGTTTTGTTTTATTTTTATTATTATAACTTGGAGTTTAATATTTTTAATCAAAATATATACATATAATTATGGTTTTTCAAGTTTGTTAAATATGCATATTATTAGTATTTAAATATTTATTTGTCTAACACTATTTTATAACCATATTTATATTTTAGTATCATAGTTTAAACAAAAGATATTTTATTTGGTATTTCTTTAAACAATAAATATACATAAGATTTTACCCCTTTTTAAATTCTATTTATAAGATATTTTGTCTTACGATATTTATTTGGTTAAAATATTTAATTTTGAAAAGTCATGAGAGCCCTTGTTAAATATCTTAACCATATAAATATTTTTCTTAATCTAACAACTCAATTTTCTCTCTCCAATCACCATATATGCCTCACCTGATAACTTTATTCTTTTAAAACAAATACTATTCTCTCTCTCCAAACAAATATCTTTTCCAACAGATTTCTTTCTCTCTATATTCTATTCTATCTACATATATTTTTCTATATCACTAACAATATTTCACAAAACCCCCGCTCTCTTTTTCTATATATATTCCCTAACAAAATCCCTCTCTCTCCAATCTAATCTAATCTCTCTCAGCAGATTCTCTTTCTCAAATCTACCCTCTCTTTAATTATTTTTCTACAAACCTATATACATACATACATATATATAATTGAAGATATTTTGTTATGATGGTTTAACTGAAAATATATTTTAGTTGTTTGATATCATAAAATCCTATATATATAACTAATTATATTTATTTTCATTAACCTATAACCATATACATACCTACATATATTTTCTTTATATACTAATATGTATATATACATATACCTTTCTATTATTCTAACTATATACAAACTAATATGTATATATACAACTTTTCTAATATCTTATAGAAGTATATAACAACGCATTATATCTCTCTTTTATAAAATCAAATCCAAATCCCATCTAATCAGAATATTTCTCTCTCCAATCTTTAACATCTCTCTTCTCTATAAATAACAAAATAATTATTATCATCTCTCCCCTTCTCATGGAAATCAACCTTCTCTTTTTCCCAACACAATATTTTCTTCTTCTTCAAAATTAGCCGAGCAATCAAACCTTGGAGTTGTTCTTCGTGTCGTCATGTTTATCTGTCTCCTAGGCAAGTACTCTTACTCTTTTATTTTTTTAGTCGATACAACATCGGCAATTCTCTAAATAAATTATTAAGTTACAATATTTAAATAAAATTGTAATATTTTGCCCCTTTATTAATATATCTTATAATACTTGTACATATGATGAAAACCCTAGGATCTAGAATACCTATTAATCCTTTCATCAAGTGAACAACTGTAAAAGTGCAAGCGTAATAAAATAACTATTAACATGTAAATGTGGTTTAATATATAAAAAGTTTTATAAGTAATTATATGTTTCTGATGCAACAATATTGGTATACGCTAGCATGCAAAATTTCAACACTTATATCCTAATCTAAAACATAAAAATATACCAATATTACTGTTAATCAATAAACGCTTTGGGCTTAATATATATATATATATATATATATATATATATATATATATATAAATTAAACTTTCTACATTATCACTCCTTATAATATCGCTGCACTCTATGTGCTCTAGTCATATAAATTATTTTGATACTATAGATTGTATTAATATTTTCTATTATCACATGATTATAAAACTTATTATTAGCACTTACATGATGACTAGTCAATCTGTCATTTATTTTATCTTACTTACTATTATCTCGTAATTATATTATTACCACTATCCGCTTTATGCATCTGTAATTTGTCATTCCTATTTAACTATATTAACCCTTTAAAATCATATTTTAATTTATTATTCTTTTCAATAAATAAACCCGGATGTTAAATACAGATACTTGCATATTTATGTTAAGTCCTGTTTACATTTTTGACCTTATCATATCATATCGTCTAAATTTAACATTTTACTTGACACTATCATTGTCGGCATGCTTGAGAAACCTTAACATGCTATTCTTGTTTATGGACACTATCATTTTATAACTATTGTACTTGACATGCCGTGATTACTCATTGTTCCAGACTACTCATATTAAAATGAGTTCTCTACTTTGAATGCTGAATTACATGACATGACACACCACTAATTACCAGTTTTATTTCCATACAATTACCATACCACAAGTTCCTGTCTTTTCAGCATTCTTAATTAGTGATTTCGTCTTTACCATAGTAGCTATAAATACGCGGGTGTTGGGGTAGTTTGAGTGTGCGTTCGTACAACAGGATCTCAGGAGTCCCATGCCGAAAGCTCGTACCGGGCTATATCGGTCTCATGTTTACAGCTCGTACCGGGCTATATCGGTCTCATGTTTGCAGCTCGTATCGGGCTATATCAGTCGCTTGTTCATTCCACAGTTGGGCCCGTGTTTCCTAACCCCTGGGGCACCACTCTTGGGTTAGGAATACTCCTGCAGAGGTTGACGCACACACTCAAGCTTACGATGGGATAGTTTACATTTTAGTGACCAGTTAGGTTATGACTTGATCTCTTACATTTTTGTTTCATAGTATCCATGCATTTATTTATATATCTGTTTTGTTTGCGCATACGGGCTTCACTACATTCATATATTCATGTTATTATACCACACATACACTTTATACGTTGAGTACTTACTGGGATGTTCTGATATCCCTGAGATTTGCCATCTCAGGTTTAGAGACGGATTTTCTGGATGAGCAGGATCGCAGCGGCTACCAGGACATTACCGAAGATCGGTAACCTGTAGGTTTATTTCCTTTCTGTTAGTATTTAGTATGTGCGCCCTTGTAGGAAATTAGGACTTATGTATCTCTTTTGGATCTTATTTTATTTCCGAATCTATTATATTGGATCTTTAATTGCATCAATTATCTAGTGGACCCATTTTTTAGTATTCCTTATGATTTCATTGCAGCATGATTATCAGTATTATTCCTTTTAGTATTGGATTTTATTTTTGACAGGTTAATTTAGACAGCCTTATGTGACTATGGAAAGATCTTTTCTTACCGTAGGTAGCACGGCTGGCCTTCGTCGCTCTCCGTATTCCGGATTTTGCTAAGCGAAGCGTGACAGAGAGACCGAGAAAAAGAGAGAAAAGAGAGAGTGGTTTATATTATTTTAAACTATATGAATTATATGTATTATATATATAGTATTGTTTATTAGGTTATATATATTATATTATAGGTTTTATGGTATATAGATAATATCAAATTACAACCAATCTCCACCAAAATCTCATCAAATATATATTTTGGAAAACAATCCACATATGTAAACTTTTAAACCATAATATAAGATTATATTTTAAATAAACTATACCTCTAAAAAAGATTTAAATGATTTTAAATATATATCTAGATTTAATAAATATTCAGTATTAGATATCTTGAGATTTAAACGTAATAAATAAAAGTAAAATAAGATATGAGATGGCAACCATATGATGACACTTAATGTATATAAATTATCCTTAATTTGTGGTTACAAAAGATATGCGCTTATAATTTAGATACTAAAAATATCAGTTATACTAGATTCTCATGAATTTAGTTAACCGATAAATATCAAACAAAATATTAATCTAGCACCATACTGGGTTTCACACATATTGGTCAGGTCGGATAACTATCTCTATTATTCGAAACGATCGCAACCCAAATAGATAAACTAAAAGAAATACAAAGAAAGTTTTAAAATACCAGTTAATATTGTAAGAACGGACTAGGGTGTTACAGTTACACTCGGGTAGGGTTTTCTCAACATAAACTAATGATAAATAGAATAAGTGTGTGTAATATATGATATCATATATGAGTAGAGATATGATGTATATGTTGTAAGCATCAGGTAAAGTATGTGATACTATGTAAGGTAACTTCAGGTAATATATTTACTTAGCTTGTTAGATAAAGGTACCGGGTTCTCGAGATTTTTTCGTTGTACCACGGAACAACGGTTGGGAAAAATGAAATGTGTTGTTCCACTTTTCCGAATCTAATCGAGTAAAAGGGGAATCCGGGTCTGTATACTACCTTGCCTAATCAAACTACCCATTCTCGTTTTATTCAGTGTAAAGGTTTTACGGATTAGAGTTGGTGCGTATATCATCTAGGTATGGAATTTCCACATTGGTATGCCATCCATAATTTGGATTATCCGTCCTTAATGTAAAGTTAGTCTCCGTCCGAATATCGGGTCGGTAGGCGTCCGTATTTTGGACTGTTCATTTCATTCATAATAATATTTCATATCCAGATTTGCACATCCTAACCCTAACCGTATCGTAGGTCATGTCGTGTGATGTTTCAAACGTTTGAATTCAAGTAGACGATATCTCAGTCGATTTGACTTCCACGGCCGTTGGTTATATTTTGTTCCATTCGTTTGGAAATTAGTCATAGTATTTTATAGAACCCTAAGTTTATAAAAAAATTATGGTATTTTCCGTAATTATTGTTTATATAAAAACCATGGTATTTTAGGGAAAAATATTGTTTTATGAAGTGCAATGGTATTTTAGGGTAATTATCATTTAATAAAAATTGTGACATTTTAATAAAAATATCTCTTTATAAAAGAGTATGGTATTTATATGGTATATTAACGTTAATTATCTTTTATTATAGAAGTTATGGTATTTTAATAAAATAATTAGTCTACCGGGTTCGTGGTATTTTAATAAAAATTATGATTCAGAAAGGTTCACGGTATTTTAATAAAAATATCACTTAGAAAACTTTTGTGTATTTTAAGAAAAATATTATTTTTCCAAATTTCATGGTATTATAATGAAAATATAAATTCTAAGGAGTTGATGGTATTCTTATGAAATAGCGATTTTAGTGAAAATATGGTTTTCCAAGTTTACTATCGGTTTTATTTATAAAAAACCAATATATAAAAATTTACTATGATTTTTCCATATTTTTAACAATTGGGGAAATTATTGATAAACTTTAATTAAAGCAGGCGAGTAATTATATTTATTCACGTAAAAGTTGTCCCGGTCATGATATTCGCTTGATGAATTAGTTCCATATGTCCAAGCATGAAATGGGGGTTGTTCATTATCCCGTAATTTTATCATGAAGGATAACTACTACAAGTTCATTATTTAATGAGGTTTTAATATCGTTTTTAATCATCATAACCCGTAAAATAGATAATCGAGTTAAAACTCATGGTTAGGTTCTGGAATTTTTTCCACGGATAGATATGATCATAATGAAGATAACGGAGGGTTGAGTGTTGAGAGATCCCACCTGAAACGAGCTAGGAAAATGATAGTCGGTGAGCGTCGTGTTGTACGAGAACAGATATAGTTTAAAACCAAGAATTATATAGCCTATGGGACTGGAACCAGTGTGTAGAGGACTTAAATAGGAAGATCTGAAAAAAAATTTGGATTTTTGTATCGATCATAATTTTTTCTAGGATTTTTACAAGCTCAAAGGTATTTATAGGAATTTATGGGATAAAAAATCCCTAATATCCTCCTCGGCTACAGGAGCTGTCCCCACGAGCTGACTAGATCCGCACCGTCCGCGTACGAGATCCAACAAACCCCATCGCGTCTCTCGTGATCTGGCGTGGGCCTCCGCTCGGCGCTAGCGCTGCTGATTTGGGCCATTGGATATTTGATCCAACGGTCCAAATCAAAGACGCCGATATTATATTTTTTTCCTCCTTATCTTGTTTTATTTTACCGGAGGGAAGATCTAGGCCGTTAATCATTTCATCCGACGGCCCAGAATCATTCCCGATCGAAAAAATACATAAAAATTCGTTTTTAATATTTAAAATGGTTTTTAAATTAGTTTTGGCTTTTTATAAATTAGTTTTAAATAGTTAAAAATATTTTTAAATTTTGGTAAAATTATAGAAAATATATTTTGATGTTTTCTTCTATTTACAAACAAATTTGGTCCAAAATAACTTCCTTTGTTGATTTTAAAATCTTTTCCCTTCAATAAAAATTCATTAAAAAATCCTAAAAATCCCCAAAAATTCATTAAAAATCCTAAAAATCATATTAATTCATTTTAATCATGAAAAAAATATTTTTAAAGTATTTTCTACCAATAGAAGCGGTAAAATAATTATTTTGATTTCGAAAAAAATTATAAGACGCTTTTATTACGTATTTAGAGTACACGGTCATTATATCTTGAGGCGAGGATAGAGATCATCCGGAGCTTGGGACGTCAAGTGAAGAAAGTACCGGATGTAAATTTAATAATTCTTGATTTCAATACATATTTCATATAATTATCGATAATATTATGTACTGATACTTGTCTATTGATAACACTATAGTACCTGATCTATTTCGAGGACTTTCTCGACGACGGCAGCACCCAGTAAGCTTGAGATGAAGTGGAAAAGCACAAAACGTGCACGTATCGACGAATCGCTCCATTTCATATATTTTTTCGTTTTAAGAACCAGTAAAATACTATTATATGAATGAATTTGTAATTGAATTAAATTGAATTTAATATTGAATTGAATTGATTTTAGCTGTGGTTGTTTGTGTATTAGTAAATAAATTGAGTTGTGGTTGTTTATATATCGGTAATCTAATTGAATTTGTATTAAATACTCGAAAATTACGCAAAGCCTGCTCTATTTTTTCTTCTCTGTATGCAACTTATTCGTTGGTTATTTCCGACGGAATAAGTTATTTCGTCGGAAATAACTTGATAAAATAAGTTGCGTACGGGGAAATTTTCCCGGTTTTTTCGAATCTATTCCGTCGGATATATTCCGATGAAATAAATTAGGCACCCAATGAAATAACCTTTTTTCATCGTAATTTATTCTATCGGACATCAGCCAACAGAATAAGTGAATTCGTCGGGTGCACCTTTAATTCGACAGCCCGACGAAATAAAGAAGTATTTCTTATGGTGTGTATTTATTAGTTATCAATTATCAACATATTCCAGATAATTCATTTTAGACATAGAAATTCATACCATCTAAATCAAGAACAAATTAGAAGCTAATACAATGATTAATCTTTTAGATTCTAATATCATTTATGCCATCATTCATTTTATGGTTAAATTTGATGATACATATGCTTGTACTTTGCATAATCATAAGTTGTCTTTATTATCATAATTATAGCTACCCTTTTAAACCATCCAAGACTTTAGGTATCTTCCTGCACTTCAAAATTATCAACAAGTTAATCCAATCAAGTTGCCAATAGAGTTTTGATTGTTAGAGCATTGCACATGTGTAGTAGGGCTCTAAAGGGCAATTTGGGTTAATTCTTACGTCATGCGGATTACCTTTGCCCTACTTCCTTTAATGCATGATAATCACTAATCTCCATACTTTTTCCCTACAATTATTGCCATCCCGATGGAAATATTTATTATATGGGTCTTTTTGGCGATCAACTGCTTTCATATTTTCAAAAAACACACCAACTATTTCATACTTCTAAAACAACATCAATTTTTTACCATTATCTTAAAAGAACACTTCTGTTAGGCTGCAGTTATTCAGGTGAGTTATAACGAGTGAGTTAATATAACTTAGGAGGTTAGTTCATGGCAATTTTGACCCATTTACTCCTCATCTCTCTCATCTCTATCGATCTCTTCTCTAGTTCTCTCGCTCGTTCTCTCCCTCATCTCTCTCGCTCTTCTTTGGCTCTCTTGCTCTTCTCTCCCACATCTCTCTCCGTCTCTCTTTCTCTCTCTCTCTCATCTCTCAAAATCCTTAAAATCATTTTCGATCACCTCCAAATGGAAGAGAGAGAGAGAGTAGGTATGGAGAAGGAGAACGAGAGCTAAGAGTCAACGAAAGAAGAAAGAATAGATGGATAGAAGAAGAAGACACCCTGATCCATTTAAGAATCAAATACAACCATTAGAGAGGTATTTTTGTTTGTTTAAGCTCCTAACAACTATAATTAACAACAGTTAATATGAGATGGACGAAAAGTTAATGGAACTTAACCATGATGTCCTTTTCAGATGAAGTTTTGGTGTTGCTTTTTAAATTATAAAGTAATTGACGTGTCTTTTGAAAATATGAAAATATAAAAAAAGCTGATGGCTAAAATAAAAAACACTTATTGCTATTATTTTTATGTAATATTTGTTTAATGATGCTAAGTGTATTAGTTCCGCTAATATTAAGAATCAGACAATATAAACATACAGCGGATTATGAAATGTATCAACACAAAAATCTCGAGTTGTAAACTCAAGAAAACTATAACACTTACAGTTTAGCATAGGTATAATTTCTAATGTCTCATCACAAATTAAAATTTTAGCCTAAATCCAAAACTTTACCAAATATAAAAGTTTAACGATGCCTATATAGAATCACAGTTATCACACATGATTAAGTTATGGGCAATTCCTTCTCGAGAAGAGTGCGGCTTCAAACCCCAAAAACCTTAAAAGAGGAAGTGACCACAAATTAACGTATTCGGGACAAATTCATGGATCTCCGAATGTGTGTGCATGTGTGTGTTGTGTGCGGTGTGGCTAGATGTGATTGTGTATGTTGTGTGCTCAGGTTAGGACTCACATACCAGTGCAAAATAAATATATTACACTGCAAAATAAATATATTACTCTGCTATTTGATCCAATCCAATTTCTCGTCAATTATTTAAGTCCATTAGTACAGTAAAATTTACAAGTCATAAACTCATAATATTACACAAGTATTAAAGTTGTATGGAGTATTGTCGATACAATAATCGTAGATATAAACTTTAAATACTGTAAACATCTAATGTAAAACTATATCTCCCCCAAAGAAATTTGACAAAGGCTATAGTTGGAAACAAATCAGTTAGTGTAAAAGGTAAATTTCGGGGGGCTTAGAGGGCTCTCAATCATTGTGTGCACTCTCAAGAGACTGAAAGTTTATAATTAATGTATTAAAAAGAGATTTAAAAAGGAAGAGGAAGAAGGATAATATATCTTTTTCACCATTTCCAAGCCTCTCTTCCTCTTCTTCCATCTTGTTGGGTTCATGCTGCAGACAGAATCTAAAATTTCGGCACCTAAAAGGGAGCAAAGAAATCCCTTAGACTGACATTGTAACTACCAAAATACTATTCCTTAATACAACTTGTCCATAAAAAAGGAAGAAAAAAATGCACAAGATTAGGTTACAAGTTGCTTATGTTAGTATAAAATTATCGTCATCAGGATTAACCATAACCTTGAAGTTTTGTTAAAACAACAAAAAGTTTAGATTGACATTATAACAAACCGACCCAAATTTTCAAGTCTAACAAAAATATCACTACACAAAAATCTTGATTTAAACATAAACAAAGCACTCAAAGGCGGTCACTCATGGAGACTCATGGAGACATTATTCAGTCGATTCTTAGAGAAATAGACTAGCGATCACCAAGAAAAATTCAAAAAAGAGGGAAAGATTTGAATCTGAAAACGTGTATTATTATATAAAAATATCTTTTTATAACTTCAGAGCTTCGGCAGGGCAACAAAGAGTGAAACACATGCAACCAAAATCAAAGAAAAACTAGCAGTTCATTTTTAATTAGCCTGTTCTTGAAATCATTATTCATCGATATTAAAGCCAATTACTTGTCCAAGTGCATCAAGAAAATCGCAATATAGCCTATTAGCTCATCACCTTCTTAAAACCTATAGTGATGGCTTTTTAATATTGCAGCTTGTAGATAATCTTTGATAGATTATCTACAATTCTTACACCTATGGTGATCGCTTTTTAATATGGGCACTTTTTGGCCTCACACTATAACAAAATAAAGAAAAATTTAAAACTAATGATGGAACTTAAAAAGGAAGAAGAGTCAAAGGAAAGTAATGCAAGCAAAGAGAATGGACCACTCTCAAATGTGATGATTGTTTGAAGAGAAGGGCTTGATCCTACTCTAACCACCAATAAAGGAAAGAATAACTTGGTCCCCACATCTCCAAGCTAATGCATACATACCATGTCAACGACCTTTTTGTCCTCCTAGGGGCACACCTTTACTTCATGCTACTTTTTTGTTAGGGCACATCTTTATATATTTGTGTGGAAAAGAGCATTGATTAAAAATGGATATTTCTCGGTTAAAAAAAATACAAAAAGACCAATGAATTTGATAAAAAGAACAAGGGAGACGGAGACGGACGATGACAAGCATACCGAATATACTTATAATCAAATAGAGCGTAAACAAAGAGATAAAAAGTCGAGATGCTTAGATTGTCAGGATTGATATTTGTCCGCTGGCTAGATTTAGATGTACTAACATATCATTTAGAGAAATTTTCTTTCTTGTTTGTAATAACATAAGTCAGCACTCTACTACTCAAATAAATCAAGTAGTAATGAGTGAAGCAGGCTCAAAAAACAGCAAGATGAAAGAAATTATGAGCAATAAGGAAAAAATAAGAAAGATGTTATTTGCACCAAAAATACACCATGATATACCACTATCATATGTCAACCATCAGCAAAATTTTTGAAAATTCATGAATAGAATCACTCTATTGATTAAACATATTTGCCAGGTGCATGAATACTTCAGATGGAGCATATTTCTCCCATTGGTGGACTATAGATGAGATACTGACCATGTACCAGTTCTTCACTGTACACTCATCTCAGAGCGGCAACCATAATGCAAGAATAACTTTGAGCCTTGGGTAAAATCTATTGCTACTGCCTATTTAATTAAGACAGTATAATCCTCACGCTTAATGTTAATCCTATTAAATTAGGACAGTACGATCTTCAAATACATTATTAGGGCTGTATGACCATTAGCGATAGCTTTGCATATATCATCTTTACTAAATCAAGGATTCCTCTTTATTCTTTTATCTTCTTCATGTTTTTGCTTTGCATTCTTATTGCACATGGAGATGAGATTGCATCACAGCCCTGTCATGATTTGCATGAAAGATTGAGACCAGATATCTTTCCAATTTGTGGATCATATTAATTGCATTAATTGTAGGTTCACATGACCCTTGGCCCCCTTTTCGGATGAAGGTATAGATCTTGTATTTAATCTATGAAAACGATTCAGGTCAAAAAAGGGATTGGAGTTAATTGCATATGGTGTATAACACCATATATCAATACCTTACCATACATTATGGTCACTCAACCAGTTTATTAACATCCAACGTCCATCTGATTACTCATCAGTCATGTCAAATATAATATTTTAAACCCGATTGACTTATACGATTCTAATAAGATTATTTGTATAATTAGGTTTTACAAGATGAAGACCAACACCATAGGGTCCATCATCAAACTAAAAATTGTAAAGTTGATCTTTTGACAGACCGCGATAGGAGAGCTGAGATTTCAATAATATAGCTGTTTATTTAGTTCCATCCATCTGGCTTAAACAGAGAAAGAAAAATTTGCACAAAACTCAAAAATTGGAAGCTCATCTAAATAGAATATAATCAGAGAGGAGAAGAATATTTCTCTATGGTTTGTGAATTGTTTAAGAGTCCCTTTCTATTGAACTCAATCAGTGTGTTTTGACAAAGCTGACTAGTATCGCACCAGAATCTACATATCATACCTATTTTAAACTATAAATCGTAATAAATCTAATTGTAGATCATTCCAAAAGGAAAAATAATCAGAAATTGATATAATTATATATCTAATGAGATTCTGGAGATAAAGAAACAATATATATAGCAACCACTAGTAGCCATGAACAGCATGCGAATTAAACACTGCTTGCCATCTCATGTCTATGCTTTGCATTTAACAATAGATACTTTGAGGAGAAAAATCAGTACCATCAGTGTGATACTTACATGACATGATAGATAACTGGTTCTAATATAAATCTGAAAGCCATTTGCAAGCATTAATTAAGTGATTAAGAAATATTGCTTGAGCAGGCCCTACAATTAATTCATCCAGATAACACATACATAAACAGCAAATTCATCTTTTGGCCATTTTAAAGAAAATACAAATATAAAATAGCAGTTGTTTTCCTTCTATTGCGATAAGGGGGGAAAACAACATAATTTACTCTTTTTTTGGACGACCAACATTGCTTTTGTTGAACTCCAGTTCATGTATTTATACTTTTCCCTCAGGAATTTACCGGTGAAAACAAGCTGATCTTAACACTTGGCTAAATGTCAATTATGGTGAAAATAGAAGACCTTGCTGCATGCAAATTATATTTATATAATGATTTTTTGAGGATAAATACAAAGCTAAAAATGCATATCATAGCCAGATCAAGTGAGGAATGGGGGGCCCAACAATCTAGTTCAAAACTAGATGATGATCACAGGAAAAGAATAACTGTGTACCCACCTCGTCATTTAGCACAAAGTGGATGAAGATGATATGTACTATCAAAAACACCACAGCAATCATACACATCATGTTATTTTGTTCTTGTTCTTCAGACCCTAATATTTTAAAAATACTTTTCGAACATCAGAAACTTCAATTGGTTAAGCGTACTTGTTATCAATGGAAATTTGGGTTTTTTGTGCAGCATTTTCTTAATTGCGGTCTAAATACCTGTCCAGATTTCAATTGGATAATTTTAAGAACATTTCAAAGTCTCCAACAAGACTTAAATGTCATGGTGAGCACGAAAAAATAACCACTTTCTTCATCATCGAAGCCTTTCTCCCGTTTTAACGGGTTAGGCCATGGAGCACGAAAGAACGAAAATTTTGACAAAGTATTTCGTAAGTGTCAAATTCTAGACGATGAAGCTATGGAGGGGTTTGCATTAATCCTAAACTAGTGGGGTTATGCGACTCTCCGTATAGAGATTAAATAAAGTCTATAAAGATGGAAAAGATGATAGAGTTCTTCATATATAGTCATTTTCAAATTTAAGCCACGGATAACATCAAAACACATTCCTAAGAAAAAGTATTTTTATATTTAAGAAATTTGTTGAGTGTGGGCATCTTAATCTTTAAGGCTAAGGGATAAGACTGCCTCCAGTTGCATGCTCACTGGTTCAGCTAAAAACAACAACAGCAACTTTTTCCATCTCAGCACTTAAAGTCCTTATCCTATATGTCCGCGATAGTTCAAATAGGATTAGTTGCATGTTACTCAAAGAGAGAACTTTGGAAATCTCATATTTTCGAAATTGTTGAAATGTACTAGTGCAGGAGTGCTTATAAAATTTAGAAGGGAATTTCATATCTTTTCGAACCCTCGGTTGTTAAAAGTCCCTAGACTCTCTACTGATATCTTTACTGAAGAGAATTTTAATCCCTGATAATAGGTACGTTGTGAGAGAAAGGCCACAGATTCAACAAACAACCAATAGTCAAGTCTAATCGAAAATATATGAATTGAAGATGGTCAAGAAAATCCACTAGCTGTTGATCAAATCGTCCAAATGTTTCTGATGGAGCTAACTAAAAGAAAAGGATTCATGCAACAGCACTATAGGTTTAAGACATAGATTTTGTTAAACTCATGTCTCAGATATGCTACACATTGGCTAAGTTGGGTCGGATATCATTAGAACCATACTTCATCTATTAGTTTTCTTATTTAATCTCATAAACACCAGAAAACTTTTTGTAGATTAATGCCCAAAATCAGGTCAGCTTGCATAAAACTTTTTGTACATTCATGCCCAAATCCAGGTTAACTTGCATAAGAATCTGCCCTATCAATTTGCAACACTTGTCTACATGAGACCTATCACAATGCGTATAAGTTTAGGATATGTTCGCCTTTGTATTATCTGCCATGCAATTGACGCAGCGAAGAAGCAACATCTACCAATAAAGGATTGATGTCAAGGTCTCATTCAGTCATAGACAGTCTCGTTATCATCGTTGGTTTCTTGCTGAACCAACTTATTTTGATGGATATAGACTTAATTTTATGACAGTGATATGAAAAAACTATGTATAACTAGCATGCAATCTAAACGATGTTTCTTGCAAGTGTAAATGCTTAGGTAGTTATTGCAGTCAAGCTCAGCAGCTTAATGAACAGACGTACTGCAATTTTCAAAGGCAATTTCCACAAGTTCCTTGGACCCAATTTCTTTGTAATAATTGGGGAAAAAATCAGTTAACCAAATAAAGTCTATTATTAGGGAATTGTCTTCATGTATGGGTGAAACTTTGACAAGCTTGAGGCACTCTAGGAACAAGGGATGATTTAATAATGTGTAGGAACTGCTAGTTGTTTGCGTTGGTAAATGGGGTGGAGTTGGATTGTGAGGAATTTCAGGTTTAATGTTGCCACGCCCTAATTCCCGTAATACGGAAATATGGACCTAAACCGCCAGTGCTCATAGGCAAGGGGGAAATCGCCTTGCTATAGTCACTTCTAAGGCTCTAGCTAAACCTTTACGATAATATCCCAAGATATAATACTAATATCATGCTGCAGAAATAACAAGTAATAAAAAATGGAATCACAAAATGACGATAGATCCAATAAAATATCCATGGAAGATAAAAAAATCTGAGTAAACGAAATACATGATCCAAAATAAAGATGCATCACTCCTAACGTCCCGCGAAGACGCACATTCTAATAGCAACTGAAATAAAATAGAAATAACCTACAAATACTACTGATCTTTGGCAAATTTCTGATAGTCACTCTGATCCTGCTCTGCTAATGAATCAGTCTCTAAATCTGATATGGCAAGTCACATGGATGTTAGAACATCCCTACAATTACTCAATCGTAATAGTGTATGTGTGTGATAGCATAAATATGTAAGTGTAGTGAAGCCCGCGTGCACATGTAGATATCGCAGTAATATGAAGCAAGCATGTAACCAGGTCAAGTCATATCCTAATTGGTCACTAAAAGGATAATCTATTCTTATCGTGTGTTCGAGTGTGTATGTTAACCTCTGCAGGGGTATTCCCAACCCAAGGGTAGGGCCTCAGGGGCAAGAAAACACAGACCCAAATGTGGAATGAAGTGACCGTATAAAGCCCGGTACCGGCAATAGTAACATATGACCGTTTAAAACCCGGTACCAGCTAATGAACATATGACCGATATAGCCTGGTACGAGCTCCAATGACCGATATAACCCGGAACAAGCTCCAATGACCGATATAACCCGGTACGAGCTGTATGAACAAATGATCGATATAACCCGGTACGAGTTGCCGGCAATGGGGCTCCTGAGATCCTGTTGAACGAACGCACACTCAAACTACCCCAACCTCAGCGTATCTATAACTAACATAGTAATAAATTCAATCACAATATAGAATAATGACTGGACAGAAAAACAGGACAAATCATGATGATAATACGGTATAGTAAACATGTAAGCACGAGTAATTGTTTCATGGCATGAATGTCCAGCATTCTAATTAGTGATCTCGTTTTAATGTAAGGAAACAGTAATCGTGAACATGCATGTCATGTCAAGCAGGTCAATGATAATAGTCTTAAGCAGCATGTTAAGTACAGTCAACATAATATGATAGTATCAATAATGTAAGCAAAAATCTACATGAATTTACGAGCATCTCCATTTAATATCCGGATTTGCTATTAGAAAGAATAATAAACTAAAATATGGTTTTAAAGGATTAATATGATTAATGGGTGCTCTAGAAATCCTAGGGTTTTCATTTCATACATGATTAACATAACGTTTCATTTAATAGCATATGGTTTGATTGTTAATAAAAACACAAAATTAAATATATAAAATTAATACAAAGGGTATTAAAACACATTCAATATAGTTATCTTACATAAATGCACTTAACCGTTCTGTTTCATGTTATTAGTAACAATGAGTAAATTCTTGATTGTATTATATATTGTATATTCATTTTCTTGCTGTTACAATGATTTGATCTTATATATATAATTTAATTATCCTGAACTACTGTGCACTAAGCACTATATTATGTAAAGCTATATTCTACAAAAATTCAACAAAAATAAAACTGAATTGATTATTTAACTTAATGAAATGATAACTCATATCTACTAATTAAAATTTATATTAACTATGCAAATAAGTCTAAATATAAGCCATATATACGTGAGCAGCATGCAAACTTACGTGAGCAGTATAAAACTAAGGTTTTCATCATGTATATAATAATTATATGGTATTTTAGTGAAATTGCACAATAATACAATTTTCATTCAAATATTATAGACTAAAAATTTATTGCGATATTTGCCGATATTGTATCGGCTAAAAAGAACAAGATTACTTGCCTCGAGACGAATGCGGACACAAAAAATATGAACGGAGCAAGATCGGAACTTGAGCTTGTTAAAGAATACATACGGCTAGGGTTTCCAAGTTGGCTTAAGGTGATGTGCTCAGCTCGAAAACACTATGTTGCATGGCTTGATCTTGGCTCGGCTAAGATTAAGAGTTGGATGGAGATTTAGGTTCGATGGGGTGCTGGGTTAGGTCAACGATGGGGTGAAGGGAGATGGGTCTCGAAGTTGGGAAGATGATGAACGAGCTACGGGTGTGAGGGGTTGATAAGAGGTTCTAGGTTAGGGTTTGGTTTTATTTTGGAGAAGGGAAAAAGATGAGAGAAAATAATGAGGGTGATGATGCTAAAATTAAATAGAATAGAGAAGAGAGAGATAGAGAAATATGTTTGAGAGACGAGGGAAAAAAGAAATAATTTGTTTAGGATTATATCTACATATAAAGAAATATATTATGGGTTATATACACACACTCAAAGTTAGCTTGCGCACAAAATAAAACCCTTGACCTATACTTAAAAATATTAAAAGGAATTTATCAAAACTTATCATACCAGAATATTAACTACAATATCTCTATGCTTGACAAAACATTATACTAGAATATAAATAAGATATTATTTGATTAGAAATTAAAACTATCAAACTAAAAAAATATATCTTTAGTTACCAAACTAGTATTAGACAAAATATTGTATGCACATAAAATAGGATATTAATATATTGGCAAACTAAACTTAAATAGAAAATATCTTTTGTTAAAACAACCATACTAGTATTATCCATTTAGTTATAAAACTAATGTTAAACATAAAAATATGCATATAAATAAGATATTAGTAAGTTAGCAAAGTAAATATTAAAACTAATTATATATCTATTTAACTGCTTGGAAAACCATAACTATAATAAACTTAAAACAACCATAATAATATGTTCTATCTTAATCAGAAAGTATTAAACTCCAATTTAAAAATAATAATAATAATAAAACAAAACACAATACATTCAAAAGAAAAAGAGAAAAAAACGTTCGATCGGGCTTGGGTGTTACAAATGTCATCAACAAGCAGATAGTGACAGCAGCAGCAGCAGCAGCAGCAAACATTGCTTTATAAAAATTGCATAGAACATTCTTATAGTCAAATATAAAAGCAAAGTAGCTTAATTAATAACACCCTGATAGATATTTATAAATATAACAGTCAGGATGGCATCATAAGTCATGACATTTACTCGCATATTACAAAATTTGAATTTAAGAGCTCTATGTTCCTTAAGAAACAAGAATTTAATTTGTTCTACAAGATAATATTTATTCCTTACGCAATAACTTTACAGTTTTTTAAAGCAATATTTGAATTTATGATTAAAAGCTGAAGAAAAATTTGAATTTCTGTCAGAGAACTTGTTTGCGTATCTTTACCCGAAGTTATTTTAATTCCCTATTGTAATTCTGAACATACAAAAATTAAGGGTAACCAAAATGTAGGCATTTGAGTTGGGTATGGACACATTACCAAGAGAAGTTTGTCCGCCGGTGCTCATTTGTCTACTATCCCTATTCTTCACATTCCTTGAGGTATGCATTAACACCAGGATCATAAGTGGCTGCTATTCTCAAATACTTAGCAGCTTCTACCTTGTCACCATCGCCAAAAAGGGTGCTGCAGGAACAAATTAAACCAGTTCAGATAAATTTCTGCCACTAATTTGTTCAGTGTAATTGCTAGCTGATATGCTTTGTTCACGCACAACCAAAAATCTTAAGCTTTTAGGAAAAGTGGTGCTTTACATGGTAAAGAGCGAGCACAAGATTTTAAGAGGTCATGATTTTAGACCCTTTCAAGTTTTTTGAAAGTATACTAATTTACCCTCATCTAATGCGTTTATAGAACTTCCTTTGGAAACACTTCTACATGACCCAAAGGTCAATGTGAGAGGAGTCAATAGATCTTTACAGGGTTAGCCAAAATCCAACAGCTTAAGCTATTTGATAGTGCTCCTTGACATAATTAAAAACAAGTTATGCAAAGTCCGTAAAGTTAAAAAAAAAAATTAAAAAAATTGCATGGAGCCTAGCTTCTTAGGTGACCATATTTTAATGGAGAAAGATGTAGAATATGGTATGAGATAGAACGTCACAGACACTTAAAACAACAATGCAAGCCTTTTTTCCTCAGGAATAACAACAATGAAGACTTTGGTACTTGTATTACCTTCCTAACATCACCAAACCCCTGTAATAGCATGCTTTGTCCATGGGATCATTTGGCACCTTCAACTCAGATATTCTTTTTAAGTGTGTCATCCCTTCTGATTTCCTTCCCTGCTTAAATGCGGTTTGTTAGAGTCTGCATATATAACCGCTCGATACGTTGTTAACGTTTTGAAATGTTAAGGAAGCCAAGTTCCTTTCCTAGTGGGTGAATGGAATAACGAAGACAATTTAACGATGTTAACAAATTCTAATACAATATGCTGGGTTCAAAGTTTTAACTGGCTAATTCCACTAAAATACCCATAACAAAGGATGTTGTTCAATTTTCAGTACGCTACCCTCAAGTTTTTAAATTCCACTAAAATACCCTTAACTAGGATGTGTTCAATTTTCAGTACACGGCCTTCAGGTTTTATATTACAGTAAACTCCCTTGAAGTGAATATTTAACGGTATTTAAGTGAAAACAAAACTCCCTTCAAACCAAATTAAGGGAGAAGATTATAATAAACAAACCTTACGGTAGCTTAGAGAGAAACAATGATAATTAAAGGTACTTTATTGTAATTTACCCTTTTTAATTTGTGGGGTGATTTTTTTAATCGTGTGCACTCACCTGCCATAGACGTGAAACACCAGCACCAAATGATGCAAGAACAAGGAGACTGTTCTGCTCCTCAAGTCGAATCTATATATAGACAATATTTGTGAGATGCTCTAATTGCAAACAAAACTACAAGATTCACTATTTCTGAACTTTCTGTCAAATTTTTACACACCTTTGAGATGGCACGCTCAAAATAATCAGCTGCTTCCTCAAATGACTCTTTAGCGCACAAAATCTGCCCCATGGCAATCAAAGCTCTTACAAGCTCAGGATCTTTCTTTGTCGCTATTCTGCTCATGATTTTGAGATTCCTCAGTAAAATCAAGATAGTAGAAGAAAGAATATGCAAATTGGCTTACACAAAAGGAGCTGGTCTGTCACCTTAACAAAGGAAGAGCTTTATCTTGTTTGCCTGCAGCTAAGTATCCAAGGGAAATCTGCGAAAGTTTTCAATTAACGAAAGCAAGATATGATTAGGAATTTGGGACATAATCCATGAAAACTAATATGCAATTAACTACTAAATACTTACATCAAGCAACTTCTCAGGGGACAGAGTTTCTGCAGGAATTTCACGTTGTAAAGTGTCATTATTCTCAAGCATAGCATATTCTGTTGATACTCTACCCTTTAGAATTTTCTCAGGGGCCAATCCCAACTTACTGCGAACGTATGGATTTTTGATAGATAATAGCTGCAAGAATTATTGCTAGGTAAATATGGAGTTCCAGTTTTTATTGTGCTGGTACAGAGAAGAAGCATAGAGTGGATAATGGACGTAGTCATTGGAATGTCCAACATTGGAGTGAAATCATTAAAACTTTCAAACAAATCCATAAAGTTAAATGGTTGGAAAATATACGATTACAGGATGAAACAGGAAGCGAGCAGTATAGCAACATTTGAATTGTTCATCACATGGAAAATACACTAGCACTGACCAGGATATGATTGCATATAACGGTAATGAAGGTCGTAGAAGAACTTAGAAATGTCTTGCAAACAGAGTAAAATATTTTTTTGAGATAATAGGTGGGATAAATTAGCCACCCCTCATAAATGGGAGACCCCGGGCTTGATCATAGGTCTCCCCCATGGGCTACTCCAAGCCCTTCAGAGTAGAATATTGTATCAGCACAAATACCATATTCCATATCAAAACTTCCGCAATCAAGGTATGATCGCTGTTCAGCTGACATGTCATCACCAACTCACTACATTGGTAACTCCAATAAAATAAGCAGCCATTGATGTGCTGCAATACGGACGAATTTTTTTCAAAAAGAACAAAGGTAACTTAGGATTGATGGAAACTAACATCTGCCTTTCTAATTGTTTTTTTTTTGTAGAAAAAATTACTTCTCGAGTCCAACAATTTGTATATTATCGAAAACATCATGCTGTTGAAGGCAGAAAAATACCATGCCTTCAAAAGAATAAAAAGAGAGAGAGAAGAAGAAAAAGAGAGGGTCGGGAGGCCCTAAGGCGGATGCTTCCCTATCAGGAGACCTCACCCGACCATCTTGTGATGGCGAGTTCGGGTGCCCCAATTGAGGGCATCCAACTGAGCAAGTGGGGAGTTATTTTCTCCCCACTCGTCCTAAAATTAGGGAATTGGTTAACAAACCACTCCCATCCCTAAGAGGAGTATATATACTCCCCTTAGACAAAAAGGGACAAAATAAGAGAACTGGAGAAGAAAAATAAAAAAGAAGATTCAAGGCAAGTTGAATTATTAAGAAGATAAAAGAAAAGAAAGAAGGTAGGAATAAGAGTACAATCTCTAACTTCCATAAAGTCTCTTCTTATCTTTCTTTCTTATAGATGTTCCTTCTCTCTTCATGATCAAACGCCATCTTCTCTCTTTTTGGCCAAGACTCTCAAAAGAGAACCATTAAGAACGTGTATAACTCCATGATTCTCTTGGAATAAATTTTAATCTATGCTTCTACATAATTTGGGAAATAGGGGAAACTTTATTATCCACCGCATACATTGAAACACAGGCCAACACCCTATGTTTCATCAAAACGAAAATAGAATAATACTCTATTTTTCATAAAACAATGATCTTGGAAATGGTATAAATACCATATTCCACTCTTTGAACATGTTCAATAAAAACATGATTCATTGAATATTGGAAATAATCTAACACATTATTTTTACTTAAAATACAAAAATGATTAAAAATAATAATTCCCTGTCAAAATCTTGTTCATGCATGATTTACAGATAAATACACTCAATACATGTGCAAAACAAAGCTGAATGCACCTTATTCAAATAGGAATATGGGAATTTACTCAAGAATACGGATCCCATCTAAGGATCAGGCCCCCGCCCAATGGTTGTGTCCCCACCCGATGATCGGGATCCTGACCCAACCCTCAGGTGGCCACATAATTGCTATATTCCCCTTGTGCAAAAATGTAATCTGTGGTCTTTCATGATTCTTCTGTGCAAGTCTTGATATGTAAATGACCGTACATGTACTGAAGTTGTACACATGAATGAAATTTCCTTTGAAGACACTTTATATATTCTCTTACTTGCGAGTATACATATATCTATGATGTGATCTCCCTTCAAATGATGTGATTTAAAGCAATCTATAAGGTATCCCATCTAGGTATTTAAGACAACATACCATAATTAACTGTAAATGCTTGCGCTTATCGGAAGTCCCGAACTATGCTACCATAAATCGCTGTACAACTAACGAATTGCGAATTGGAACTATCGTTCAGAATTCTAGAACACTAACGCTCCGGGTCGGAAGAATCACCGTTCTGATCAAACTCATTAAAAACTTATGCTAAATGCAGTAATTAATTGGGTTTGGGATATAGATTATACTAGAAAATATGTATTTTTTTATTATACTAGAAAATATGTATTTTTTTTATTATACTAGAAAATATGTATTTTTTTTATTATACTAGAAAATATGTATTTTTAGCAAAAGAAATTGAATTATGTATATGTATATTATAGATCAATACACACAAACACACGAACAATCCACAAATACTTCATTTTCTAGATGTATGTTTTCCCTCCTATATAAGCACATGGAAGAAGTCTTACCTTATCGTATCGAATTCCACAACAATAGACGCTCCACTCCGTGTTCCGGGTAACATTGGTCTCAGACTCTAGGATCTACTGGTCAAACTTTTAAACTTCAAACTTTGTTTTGTTTAAACTCTGCCTTTATTTTAACGTTTAATCGTTAGTGGTCCTAAGGCATGCATTGGTGATCAATGTTCTAAATATGTATAATGCCAAGACATAAGGGTAAGCCTACAGTGATTGAGAATGGTTGTCTATATCCTTCACACTAGGTGTTACTCCAACACAGAGATCTTTAATCAACATCAATATAGCTATCAGGTACTTGTTGCTTTTCCAAATTTGACCATATTTTTTCCCTAGGTATTCAACCACAAGCATTTCTTAAATCAATGTAAATTATACATGCACCACTTCTAGTCTTTTCTTCTCTGGCATAAAACAGTCTTCAAAACAAACATTTTGTTCTTGTCGTTGTTTGATTGACTCCAAAATTTTCATTATGTTCCTTATCAACTTGATTTTCCGATAATTCACGCATCCTTGTACTTTTTTATTCTTGTATATCACCTTTATTCTTATAAACAGGCACAAATTATTTGCAAAAATCATAACAAATAAGAACTATGGTACATATTCGAGACATGAATATAAGACTTTTAAAACACACCTGAATCATGGTTAATGAGCTGTTAGTTACCCAATACACCAGACTTCCCTGAAAAAGAAAAACAAAAATAATAGGTTAGGAGCATTCTATTGAGTGCAATAAACACGTTACTGCTGCAAGAGCAGAAAACAAAGTAAAGAAAGAATTATAGGCAGGCAGAACCCCTATAAATGGGTAAATTTTATAAAGCAACTTTCAGAAATTTTGAGATAGCACCATTAAACTTCAAAAATACAATGAACATCTCTTTAAGGATATTTCTGTCAAAAAATTGAAAGGTATTTTCAATAGAAAAAAGTATCTAATTCAATTCAATTTGGGCCTATTTAGTCCATGTACAAGGCTACTTTGGTTATTCAATCCATTTTTGGTTTAAACTAATTGACGAAAACAGCACCAGTTCAAGAAGTGTTCAAGGCATTTTCAAAGATCAATGGTGCTATCTCAAAAACTTTGAAAGTTCGATAGTGCTTTTTAAAATTTTCCCTCTACAAATTATAGTAGTCTTAGTAAATAATTATTTTTATGTGAACTCTTGACTGAGAGAATAGGATTTGAGAAGCCCCTCCATGGGTTGTAGTATTCCTCAACCAAAAATTCGACAACCATTGTATGCCATTCTATTTTTTTTTTCCAATGTCTTCTCAGAAGATATTGACTCCTTCTCTACTATTTATCCTTATTGCTAAAATTTAATTGCATTTTCTTGCACAGTTCCCTTTGCGATGAAATATAAACCAATACTGTAGAATCATATTATTGCATGTAAGCTCCGACCACAGTAAAAATCGCAAGCCGGAACACTATCATAAATAAAGGATATATTATGTCCAAATATGGTTTGAATATGTAGCAATTTTAAATCTTTACGGATAACCATTTGGGGTTTACAAGCATAAAGCAACTTCAGAGGGTAAATAACATCACAAGTAACTCTGAAGCAAGTGAGGTTGAAGTATAAATTTTAATGCTCTTATTCTCTCAACCTAAAGAGATCTAAAAAATTCTCCTACAGATTCTTGTTTTCTGTAATAGTCATGTAGGACCTATACATTTCTAGAGGAGTTGATGATCTTTCCTTGTTGAAATCCGGTAGATATTATGGGACATGTTAGTGGTTACCTTCTTGCTTAATCTTCGTATTGTTGTGTGATCCGTTGATGGTTGTATTGTTGTTTAAAAGTCGACAAATATTGAGTATGGTGTGGTCAGACTCATTTATTTCCAAAATATGGAAGAAATTCTCCTGCTTACATGTACATTTAGTTGACTCTTATTTTAAAATAAGATTTATGTTAGCATACCTAGACCTTTATAGATGCATGCCTTGGACCAGTCATAGGTTGTAACAAAGTAGTTTTACACTTCTGCTACTGTGAACATATACTTTCTCAGCATTCGTAACTCCAAAGCAGCAAGAAATTTCATCTTCACTCGAAAGCACCAAGAAATCATCTACCTTATATTCTCTGCTAATGACTCCCATCAATCTTCACTTCAATTTGTTTACTGCCAAGGACATAGCTACTTACCTCCGCTCTCCGCACCTTAATGGATTTCATCCGATCATTTTTTGGCAAGTAATTAATCATTTCGCAAAGGGAGGAAACTCTCTTTTATAAAGATATTCAAGGGAATGGGTCAATCCTAATTGATATTTTAAAGTCTAGCCAATATGTTTTTTAGCAGAGTGGTTGGGCGAGCTAACCAATGTTCTTTAGCTATTTTCATTGTCTTTAAAAGTGAATAGTTGAGACACATAGGAAAGAAGAAAATAGAAATCTAAAAACAATTAAAAACCATAGAGCTAGAAGCTTTCTGCCATAATTAGTTGCATTAAAGTCAGCTATTTAACATAAATCCAATAGCTATTCTGTTGTGGATTCAATAAGGATACGGTCGCCTGCAACTAATTAGCTGAGGGAGTAAAATCCCACATAAAGGGTGGCTCCCCGCCCTATAATTCCATGTGCCCCTTCTTTTTCCCTTTATGTGGTTGCAGCAACCCAACTAAGTAGTTGCGATCAACACAACCACATAAATCACCTTTATTATTTTTCCTTCATAATCTGCATCTTGACCAAATAGTAATTTATAGGACTAGTGTTGTGGACATGTGGAGCACATATGTATATGTTATCGTGGACAAAGATTTATGAAGATTTATAAGAACTTTAATTAAATTAATACATACTTTTAGTGAAGATTTTCGCGGATTTGAAGTTAAATATGAATTTTTTTTAAAGACTTTCAGTAGAGAATTTTTTTATAAATTAAGAAGATCTGAGGTTAGATATGTTTTTTTATAATACTTAAACTTCTAATAAATTTGTATCATCGTGAGAAACAAATTGGCAATTTCAATATGAAATGTCGCATGCCTCTTGTTCTCTTCTTATAACAGAAGAGAAGATAGCATTTTGGATGTGCGTTGCACATGTATTGTTAGGAATATGTATGCCTTAGAGACCATTATTGTATGATATAATGGATGCTTAGACATATATATAGAGGACTTTCTTGCTCGACATGATAATATGCTATCTGGTTGCTCTTTTCTTAACATGTACACTTTTTTTTAGTATATTGTCTTTCTGATACATGTTGAAAAAGTCCTTAGGATGTAGACTTGACTACCGGGACTATGATGCGGATCATACTAGTGGGGCTTGTGTAGTCCGCAAACACATCCTTTAACAGTTCCTAATCGAGAGAGTATCGAGACAAGGCATCGATATTCTAGAGTAAACTAGTGTGTACGTTTCTTGATCCTGTATGGGACGATGGTTGATCCCATAACCATTGGTGTTTGACATCAAAGACTGTACACAGGTGCTCATTAGAGAATAGGTACACCGAACAGGACTTGCCGAGAACTCCTAGATGGTACCATACCCAACGTCAGATAGCAGTCCTCTGGTGACACTTATACAGGTTAGTCTATAGATCCGAGATCGTCATAGAGTCTTGTGTGGTTCCCACCGTGTTTTGATTTCTTTCTACCACGGCTCAAAGGAGTCCTGCAAACAGATGGATTTTGGATACAGTCACAAGTCACTTGGAGGCAATGAGTGATAGAAGGGGTTTCGTCTCTCCCGGTATTGGGAGTTGATATTGCGCTATACTCGATTGGCTATAACAGTAAGTCCCTGGTCAGGGGTGATGAGATTTACTGGTAAGTGTTATCAGTAGTTTCTCGGCCACACATCGGCATGACTTATCAAGTCAGTGGGATCTGACGATTTAACCCCCCAGACTCGATATGCGACATATCAGACGAAGAGACCGGACTATACGGTAAATGTTGCTTATCGGCTCTACGGGAGTTTGGACAAGTTTGCTTGTTGATCTTCTATTCGTTCAATGCCTGGATAGCCGTTACGTCCAGCTAGTACCACTGATGGCTTGTGGAAATCTGATGTGATCATTACCTACTGCTGACGTATTGACGAGTCTTTAAAGTCCCACACAGAGGTTCCCTAGCTCAAGCAAAACGAAGTAGGGCACATATGGAGATGTGTGCGGGGCTTGATTAAATACGAGTATATGATACAGTATGTGATATCAGCCGGGTTATTGAATGTATATTTACATATTTGATATATATATATATATATGTATATATATTAACTAATATTAAAGCTCACTTAAGATTTTCTTCTCTTGATATACATTTATATATGTGTGTGTGTGTGAGAGAGATATTTATATGTGTGTATGTGATATTGTATCATGGTTGATAATACAAGGGCATGGATGTAAAAGAATCACATGAGGAAAATGAGAAGAGATAATGATAAATATTTTGGAATTAAAAGAAATAGAAAATGAGTCATGGCTTGAGAAATTTTGAGAAGCCATGACTCATCTTCATTTCTTGTTTTATTCTAAGATATTTATCATACATGATCAAATCTCATTTAAAACCTCATCTTATCCTCACATGGTTCACTCTCTCATCCAAGTTCATCCCCGTCTTCTTCATTCACTTCTCTAGATTTTTCTTGAGTTGAGAAAAGAAAAGAGAATTATTTCTAGCGAGAAAATCTCCTACTTTATCAACCTACACTAATCTAGCCCATTATTTTAGCTTGTTTGCTTCACTAATATCTTGATTAGTGAAGAGTGAGCTTGAGTGAGAGAGACTTCAAGGTGAATCATCTTCGGCATCGAAGACTACAAACAAGCTCGATCTTTTCTTCAAGTGGAGCCTTAAGAAGAAATCTAGGGACTACTACTTGGAGCTTTAGAAATGAAGGACCGGTCTACAAAGGTTGTAAACTCCCATCACTTCGTTTAGAACTTGTTTGCTTGCTACAAAACCCTAATTCTCTAGTTCGATTATAGGTTATTATACTTAGCACTCTGGATTTTTTTAAATTGCATACTTGATGCTTCTTGAAACCTAGTAGAGATGCTAAGACATACTTTCATGGTATCAGAGCCAAGCTAGAGACTTAGGTGAAGTCTTGACAACGTTAAAGTGTTCGATCGACGTTTCAAAACCCGATTTTGGCTAGTTTCTATCCATTTTTCAAAAGTTGATATTTTCACAATTAAAAATATTCAGAAAATCATGCAGGTAAAACCATAGTCACAAATTCGTGATTCGGGTATAATTCGGCGAGGTCGAAAATTCGGATTCAGAGAACTATTCAGAAAAAATCGGCAGGTATTTGGAAAAGATTCGGCAAGTGTTCGGGAAATGTTCGGGAAGGATTTTGAGCAAGAAATTAATATACAAGACGCTAGATTTTGATTTTGTTCGGGTAGCTCTAGTTTTTGCTTTGCATAGCGGTATTCCATTATGAATATTCCGCACCTCATTCGATGAGAAAAGAACCTAGATCCCTTCACCAGGAATGATCTCTTTAGCAAAACTAGCAAATGCTACAACCCACTCGGTTTGTTTTGAAAACTACTCGATTTTAAAGTGAAGCTTAAACCACCCTTTTCAAATCACTGGGTTCTATAACGATATCAAGTTCAATACGTTAAAGGTTTTCATCAAAACCATTCGTAACCCTTCGGCATTTTAGGAAGTGGAGTACTTAGTATTCGTGTTACGTTTGTTGATTATAGTTAAGGCAAAGTGTACGGTAGCCAAGTGATGTCTTCCTATAAAGCATAGGATGTGATCGATTATAACATTCGTACGACTTTATTGACCATAGTTAAGGGTCATACGAATGGGATTAAATCAATCATGAAATGACGGGTAGAACTTGACTAGCGCTTATGATTTGTTGACCATAATTAAGGTCATAAGTTGTTAGGGGTAAAAACAGATATTGGGAATTTCAAGTGTTGAAATTGGCAATGAGATTGCATACCTTCTATATGATAATTGGATCCCGATACCCACTGCGGGTAAGTGTTACTCCTAAGAGAGTTTTCCTCTTTACAATTAGCTAATCCAGTAGGTATCTAAGAAAGGTATTAACGGGGTTATGCCCCTGCGGAAACGAGATTATTTAATTAGTTCCATACGAAAGCACTGGAAGACTCCCTCGGAGTACCAACACCTGTCTGGCTGACCGATTAGCGAAATTGTAGGGTGTAATTAATCCCGGCTAATTTTACCTTTTAGGGTTTGAAGGAAGATTTGACAAAAACAGTGGAAGCCATCCTGATTCGATAAGATAATAACCAGTCTAATCTTGCAAGAGCGCACACTAAAGTGTTTTCTTCTCTCTCCATGTGCGATCATGTCACGCCTTAATCAAGATAATATTATGGATGTATCGACCGAACCCGCTTATTATACTGAGCTGAGAAACGTTGGTTCCGCTCAATCTTATGACAATTGTCATAAGTCTGGGCAAGAGATAGTGGAATGCAAGGATTCCCACACAACCCGAATGAAGAAAGAGCATTCTGATGCATCTTTTTTGGGTGTGTTAGTTATTGAGAACCGTTTCTCAGTTTGCTTTACGTCCTGGATATTAGATACCGGATCAGGATCCCATATTTGTAATCTGTTACATGGGTTAAAAAGAAGTAGAGAACTGGAAAATGGTGATGTCTCTCAGAGTAGGGAATGGAACAATTGTTGCTCCAAAGCTGTAGGCGAATTTCACCTTGTATTACCAAATGGTAATACATTGATTTTGAACGACTGTTATTACATACCGTCGATGATGTGCAATATAATGTCCGTTTCTTTATTAGATAAAGAAGGATATAATTTTGCGTTAGAGAAAAATGTTATGAACATTTTCCTATATCAACTGTTGATTGGATTTGGTACGTTATGTAATGATATATACGTTCTAAATAAAAATACATTTCTGAATATACAGAACACACAAAAGGAAAAGTTCAAAAATGAACGAAGCCTTCTTGTGGCACTGTAGACTTGGTCAAATCAATGCGACAAAACTAGCTAAGCTGCATAAAGATGGACATTTGAATCCGTTCGAATTTACATCTTATGAAACTTGTCAATCATGTCTCAAAAGAAAGATGAACAAAACTCTGTTTACGGGACACGGAGAAAGAGATACTGAACTCTTGGGACTGGTACATAGTGATGTATACGGTCCTATGTCTACACATGCCAGGAATGGTTTCCCGTACTTCATTACATGCACCGATGATCTCTTAAGATTCGGACATGTGTTCCTGTTGAAACACAAATCTGAAGCTTTTGAGAAATTCAAGAAATATAAAAACGAAGTAGAAAACCATACGGGTAAAAGTATTAAAATCCTTCGATCTGATCGAAGAGGTGAATACTTAAGCACGAAATTCCGAGATTATCTAAAAGAGAATAGGATTATCTCTCAGCTTACTCCTCCGTATACACCACAGCAAAATGGATCATCGGAGCGGAGGAATCACACCCTATTAGATATGATGCGCTCTATGATAAGTGTTGCTGAGTTATGCATTGGAGACTGTTGTATATCTATTGAACAGAGTTTCGACCAAATCCGTACCTACCACTCCATATGAGATATGGTATAGAAAGAGACCATCTCTTAAACGAGTTAGGATATAGGATTGTCCTGCCTTTGTTAAAAAGCAGAATCCAGACAAGCTCGAAACACGATCAGTTTTGTGTAAATTTGTAGGATATCATAAACATTCATATGAATATCTATTCTACCATAAGAAGGAAGAGTGTTTGTTTTTCAATATGCCACCTTTTTAGAAAAGGAATTTCTTGTAAAAGAAATTGGTGGTAATTATATGTGATATAACCGGATAATTAAATCAAGTGTTGATTTAATGGTTTGATATATATATATATATATATATATGATATTAGTCGGTTATATATGATATAACCGGATTATTGAATCAAGTGTTGATTTAATAATTTGATGTATATTTACATATTTGATATATATATATATATATATATATATATATATTAACTAAAATTAAAGCTCACTTAAGATTTTCTTCTCTTGATATATATATATATATATATATATGTGTGTGTGTGTGTGTGTGTGTTTGATATCGTATCATGGTTGATGATACAAAGGACATGGATATATAAGAATCACACATGAGGAAAATGAGAAGCGATAATGATAAATATTTTGGAATTAAAAGAAATAGAAAATGAGTCATGGCTTGAGAAGCTTTGAGAAACCATGACTCATCTTCATTTCTTATTTTATTCTAAAATATTTATCATACATAATCTAATCTCATTTAAAACCTCATCTTATCCTCACATGGTTCACTCTCTCATCCAAGTTCATCCTCGTCTTCTTCATTCTCTTCGCTAGATTTTTCTTGAGTGGAGAAAAGAAAAGAGAATTATTTCTATTGAGCAAAATCTCCTACTTCATCAACATACACTAATTTAACCCATCAGTTTAAGTTGTTTGCTTCACTAATACCTTGATTAGCGAAAAGTGAGCTTGAGTGAGACTTCAAGGTGGATCATCTTCGGCATTGAAGACTACAAGCAAGCTCGATCCTTTCTTCAAGTGATGCCTTAAGAAGAGTTCTAGAGACTGCTACTTGGAGCTTTTAAAGTGAAGGACCGGTCTACAAAGGTTGTAAACTCCCATCACTTAGTTTAGAACTTGTTTGCTTGCTACAAAACCATAATTCTCTAGTTCGATTCTAGGTTAGTATACTTAGCACTATGAAATTGCATACTTGATGCTCATTGAAATCTAGTAGAGGAGCTAAGACATACTTTCATGTATATCTTTACTATGATAATGCTAATTCTAATTCATTTAGGGCCCACCAAATTTACAATTAGTTTTGTAGCTAAGATGATGGCTTCTCTTTCTTAGACAAATAAGAAACATCCTTAATAATTTATTGCACACTTAGGAACCCATGCCCATTTTTCCTTATTTTAAATTTTTAAATAATATTATAGCTTTCCAAGAAAAGCCTTCTCTCTCCAAACAACCCCTTCCAAATAAAACATCTTCCCAACTATATTTTTAAATTTTATATGTAAATTTCCAGATAAAAATAATAAATTTATATAGTTTACGAACCACATTCCACGTGCATCACACGTGCAAAAATTACTAGTAACTGTATGTTAACATCATTGGTAATCCAAGACAAAAGAATTGAGAAAATCTTTAGAAGATCCCAGTTAAGATAATAAAGAAATATAAATAGTTGATATAATTTGAAAATTTAGTGATGGTTTATTTATAAAAAAATCTCAAAATTATGAGATCTTTTTCTAGCCACAAGTCATCATGAGAATCAAATTGACGTTTTCAATCTGAAGACCCCCTATCCTTTTGCATTAATAGTAAGAAAGATAATAAGCCGTAGAATTACTTTAACTCAAAAATGTACTGGGAGATTAATAGAGAGCAAACCTGAGGAATAAAAAACCCAATACAAAGTAATGGGATTGCCAAAACGTCCAAATATAACTTGTAATACTGCAAAAGAATAAATCCACCACTCAGATGTAAGAACATAATTTGATAATAAAGCTAAAGTTAGCTTATAAATGTTCCTTATCTGAAGTTCCATAGTATACTGCAGCTCGGTAGATTATTTTGCTTTCTTATTTCAACTACAGTTTGCTTATTAATGATTCTGACAGTGATATTATTAAAAAATAATGAATAAATGTAATCATAAAGAGAGGCAACTGACTTTTGCCAATAAGCTGAAAATTCCAGGTAGTGCTTCTGGCTTAAAATTTCGGAAAGAAATCTGAGAAAAAATACAATATAAAGGTTTTGTGTCAGTAATCCACCTGCAACAAGCGCAGCAGATGAGCAAAATAAGTAAAGCTATTGGCCAACATGATTATCAAACTTGGAGAGAACAGGATTTGAGTTTGTTTGTGCTGGGTGGGGTGATATTTAGCATGCCTTATCATCTAGCTACTAGTAGGTTCAACTGTATATTGATCAATAAACTCCACAAGAAATCCATTCACATCTGTTAGGAACATTATATTCATTACTGATCCTAATAATGAATCATTCCCTATAAGATCAATACTCTGGTTTAATGCCATATGGTGCTAACAGATGTTTGACAGGATCTGAATCCAGACGTCTTTAAACAAAAATATTATATCCAAGATGA
Source organism: Agapanthus africanus (assembly GCA_030015575.1). Classification (NCBI taxonomy): domain Eukaryota; kingdom Viridiplantae; phylum Streptophyta; class Magnoliopsida; order Asparagales; family Amaryllidaceae; genus Agapanthus; species Agapanthus africanus. The sequence goes on from CM057341.1 coordinate 131,484,107, forward strand.
TAATTCCTTTTTATTTATTTTTTTCAAGGAGCCTGCATTCATACCAAAAAGTTCGCGTCCACAATGAAGGGAATGGGACGAATATGCTCCAGAATGAACTCTACTATAATACAAACTACGGGATAGCAGGGGAGCAAACCGCACTAAGCCACCAACATATTGATATATCTATGGGCATGATAAGATGCATATTGATATTTCATAGCTTGCTATCATATAAACATATAGGGAGTTTGGTTTGAAAATGTCTGATATTCATTAACTCGACCTAGTTGTTTAAGAAAAAAGATCCCAATGCATGAATATAAAAAACCGACAGAAAAATAAAAAGAAGCCAACAATATCAACTGCATGAAATTAAAAATATCTCAACTGAATGAAATTACACAAGAGAATACATGTCTCTAGTGTAGTTATATAAAACTTAAATCAATATTGAGCATCAATATCAAAATGCATGATATGACAAGTTTTAAAGCGATACAAGACAGTAGGTCTCCAAATACCTGAATGTTGACATAATGGAGGCCAGCAATCATGATAGGGAAAGTGGGACCTAAAAGACCGTGTGGAAAATCAGTCAGATTTTGGAACCATAGAGTGCCACCCTGAACAAATATATGTTAGCTACTCAATATGCGCATGAGGAAAGAATATAGAGGGAGGAGAAATGTATTAGTTGGAACAAAGCTCTCAAACATACAGAAAGAGATGTAAAATATAAAATGCCACCGCACAACACACAGGGTGGGTCGTCAATTGATATATTTTGCAGCCTTTATTTTAGCAGGAAAAATGTCCCACATCAATCGCACAAGAAAGTACATTAAATTAGCATTTCTATGAACTGAGAAAAATAATAATTTTTTCGTTTAACCCTACTAAAAATTGATACAATAGTACTAAACATCAAAGTCCCAAGACAAAGTTTGATATTTATATGCAAGGTTTAAAATCGTGGAATCAGTATCAATATCAAGTGATTACTTTTTGGGTCTGAATCGGTCATCTCGGCCGTCTTAGATCGGAAAATATCGGATTTTATATCATTTCACAAAACAAAAAAAATTAATTAAGAAAATCTTTAAATAAACAGTAAAAGCAACCATAACAATTTGTCAAATTCTTTCCCGATTAATGATGTCCAAGATGTTATCATGATACCCAGTAAAAATGACTAGAATATTTTTTTATATACCACTTAGTAATTAATGATGTCAAATATACCGTAATTCAATAACTTGTTTTTCTAACCCATAAACCCAATAAAAACTTAATACTAGAACCCTACTAATTAAATGGTAAACAGACTATAATTTGGAATCGGCCAATATTGGATCGTTTTTTGGATCGAAATCGGCCATCGTAGATTGGGATAGGCCGAGATTTCAAAGTTCAAACCATGTTTATAGGAAAGTATGTTCCCGTCATCTCAGATATATTTTGTATTGTATTTTGGAAAGACTTCTTTTTTGAGTTTCACCATTGCCCCAAGAACAGAAGGTGCCAAGATGTCCCAAGTTTCAAATTAAAGGTTTTTCTTTTCAACTTCCAAAATACGGTTGGAAGCCTACACCGGGCCAACAGGGCAGATATCAATAAGCCATAAGTTGTTGTATGTATATGCTGAAGTATAGCTATATGTACTTTAACATCTTTCAACTCATAAACAAATTCTAAAAATACTAACCTTATAGGTCAAAGTGCTCCGTAATTTAAGGGTTGAAATCCTCTCTAGTTGTGCACTACCTCACAACATAATGCCACCAAATGCATGACGCAAGTAAATCCCTGTCCTAAAAATATTTAGTGCAGCCAGACTAGAGGTTTTTGTAACGACCCTAAAATCCATGTAACATTGTATTTTCCGTGCAGCCAGACTAGAGGTTTTGTAACGACCCCAAAATCCATGTACCATTGAATTTTCCTTTTTTAATAAAAGACGGTTTTTCTTTCGATTACCGATATATATTTAAATCCTGATGAATATATGCAAGAGTAAGCTTGTGTCTCATTGGTTAAGTCCTTGCATTTATATCCCATAGGTCATGAGTTCAAACATCAGCCTCTCTAAATTATTTATTTCTTTATATATTCATCATTTTGTGTTATATAATCTTGTTTCTAAAGAGAAGGAAAAAGAATTGTGTTTGTTTTATTTTATTTTATTAGATTTTTTAAAAGAGAATTTGTTTTCATTGAAAGAAAGAAAAATTATTTTTAAAAAATGATTTATTCAGTTTATCTTTTAAATTATTCTCTTTTGTAACTCTGTATATATTTGTTTTTATTTAATTATATGCAATAGTAAACTTGTATCTCATTGGTTAAGTCTTTACACCCATGTCCTATTGTCCACATGTTCAAACCCCGGGTCTTACATATTTTTATCAATTTTTTTAAAACTCTTTCATAACCTACAAATGGCCTTTCAATTTCTTTTTCTTAAAACTCCCAAAAATCAATGCACACAATCAATTATATGGTTTTGAATATATAATCAATTAGAATTATGATGACATAACATCACTCTTCATATGGTCATCTTTCTCCTTTCTTCTTTCTCCATAAATCCTAGCTAAATTCTTCCCAAGAATTCTTGAAATCTCAAGGTCGTCGAAATCCTCTCCCTTCCACTAGAATCGAAACGATGAGCCCGTTGTTATACCGACTCACACCGCGAGAAAGTCTCGACCTCCCTTTCTCCTTCAATTGTAGAGCTCTCACTATAAACCCGATGCCCTTGCTGCTAGCATAGTCCCTAATATAGAATATTCACATACATGGGTATATAAAGATATATAGCAACATATATAGTTATGATCAAAGTTTATTGATAGCCTCTTGTTAAGCTTTATGTTTAATTTTTTTTTGTAATACTATGCATCCATGTTGTAAGACATAATTGCACTATAGTTACCGACATCATGAAACGAAAATAAAAGGATAAACATCGACTTAACCGATTGAATGATAATACTTGTACATATGAATTCTCATGAAAATCAAAATTTTGGCTTTTTTGACCTTGTTGACATTCTTGAACCATATGTTAAGATTCGGGCAAATTATATCGCTGTATTTTTGTTATACACGCACTCAAGTTCTTTAAAGAAAACAAAGTTATAGCTAAAATACCGTAGTTTATTTTTTTCAAATATGACCTCAACATACCCTGATCTTCGAAATAAATCTTTTTAAAGATCCATTTGACTTCTAGGAATTTCAAGAAAATTAGATCTAATATTTAAATGGTTTCATACGCGTCTTTAACAAAATTTTAGAAATCGAAACGGGGCCTAATTTAGGCTTTACGTGATTTTTTTGTTATTGTTTTAAAATCAAAAAACTGTTTTTATCGGCCAACCTCGGAAACCCATTACTCCGTCTTCGGTGGTCCGTTTTGAGCAAACTCAAGTGTTTTGGACAACTAGATCTAGATTTTCCTAGTTTTAATGTCTTCCTGAAAATTGACATGATTTATAGAATGCTGCCTTTAAAAATTATGTGACGAAACTGGACAGAATCTCTTCTGATTCGCGCATTGTTTTTAAACATGACATAACTCAATCTCCCGACGTCGGTTTGTGACAAACCTTAAATGTATGGATGCCTAATTGGCAAACCTATAAATTTCCTAAAAGTTTAGTGACTCGGAAACGTATAAAATAATCTGATATATGCCCACCCCATTGTTGGGGTCAAAATTTACACCCTTCGTCCAAGAAAATCAAAGTCAACGACCGAATAAGTGGGCCCAAGCCTAAGTCCAAGTCAAGCGGGTCCAATCCCGGGTCAAGCCAAGTTCAAGTTTCAAACATGGGACCGGTCCCATGCCAAATTAGAAAATAAAATAAATATGTAGCAAATAAATGAATATGTAATTTGTTAGAATTAAATTGGGCAAGATAGCCAAAAATTGTAAAGCCCAAGGGACCAATATAAAGTGCCAAGGCTATAAAAGCCAACCCTCATGTTGAAATAAAATATACTGATTCTCCTTTACAAAAATCAGGGTTTTGTGCCTGCTTCAAGGTTTTAAACATTGTTCCTTCTCTTTTTGAATTAAATAAAGAGTTAACTCTTCTTTTCTCAAAAAAAATCATTGAATAGAAGTTCAAATCTCTAAAAGAGGAGATTTTAAATCTCATCACCCTTCTACTCCAAGATCCAAAAAAAAGAGAGGAAAGGGGTCCCCTTTCATCATCCAAACATATATATTGAAGCTTCAAGAGATCTTTTTTTGGTTTTCTTTTCAAACAAAAATCTTTGGGAGTTCAATTCCAAACAAAAATCAAATCTTTTGCGAAAAATCTGAGTAAAAATCAAATCTTTTGGGAGTTTAACTCCAAACAAAAAAATTTAGGAGTTTAACTCCAAATAAAAATCTTTCCTTTTGAGAGTTTAACTCCACATAAAATTGTTTTGGGAATTTAATTCCAAATAAAAATCCGTTTGTCACAAATAGCATAAAAAAGAAATGAACCCCTATGCAATTTTTTTAAAGCACCAACACTTCACAATTGAGTTCGCGTGATCTGTTTGATATGTTAATCGGAGGTTCTCTCGCTCCAAGAGCGAACGGTAATTAACGACAGTTTAGTCCACGGTTACCGCAGATTTGAATCCTCATGATCAATCAACCCTTGTCTGCCCCAGACAGAGAGAATCTGTAATACGCCTGACAAGCGACGTGTATTTCTATCTCAATAGGATAACGAAAAACGCTCTACAGATTCTGGCACGCCCGGTGGGACCTTTCCCTCCCATATTTCGGGTCAAGCATTCATGCGAGAACTCAATTTTTATATATATTGATTGTCTGTACTGAAATCATGTTTTTTGTGCAGATTAACAGCCTTCAACCGTAATTTCGAACTTAGCAACCATATCTCCCAAGAAGAACCGTCTCTGATGCAACTCCGATGACCAACGTGGTCAAAACGAACGCACGTGTGATCCTCCCGGCGAATCTCATGACGCAATAGGAAGAGCCTCCACACCAGTTAGGTTCAGTCATGATCTACCCAGTCGGCAGCGCTCATATTGCGGAGCCTTTACCAGAGAAAGTGGACAAACCAACCTTGAAGGGCAGAAGGCCAAATGTAATGGTCGCAAAGGCATCCCAAATCAACTACAAATCCGTTTTTTAATGACTTTCTGTTGCTCCAGCCGGGGGCAAGGCGGTAGAAACCGAAGAAATCATATGGCGTCGCGGGCATGCTCAAAAGGTGCCATCAACCATAGCACGACCGGACGTCTTCTCGAGACTCTCCATCAACCGACCTACAGCGATTTCCCGGAAAGCGGATGCCAGCCAAGCCCTCAAAGCGGAGAAATTAAGGCAAAAACGACTCGGATATAGAGCCAACAGAAAGGCTAGGGCTCTGGCCAAATTGAATTTCATAAAATTCCAAGAACCGGGTTACCTCGCGACACAAGTCGGGCCGGCAGTGAAGCTTACTAGCTCTTTTGAGCCGTTAAAATTAGTTCGGAAGAATGCCATGATGGCAAAAATCAAGAAGACTGCAATCCAGACAACACTGCGAAAGGACATATCAAAGCCCCAAGGAAGAAAGCATGACGCCAACTCTTCAAGAGTCTACCAAGCGCTTTGTGCCGCGCAAAAGCAACGGGAACGATCCGGAAAGGGGCACCTTCGCCACCCAAGGACTCGGTCGGGCCGATAGTATTTAGTCGCATGTCCTTTTCCAAAGAGGAAGATCACGACGACTTGTCTGAAAGATCAGCCGCCAAAGATAAAACGATGGCCGGATATATGGTCCACACTGTCTATATGGCAGGTACACGCAGCAAGAGCGAGGATGGGGCTACCATATCCCAAGCCCAATCTGGTTTGAATGTGGCTGCCATTTCCCAAGACCAGCTCCTCCAGAAGATAACGAAAACCCTTTCGTTGAAGCTGATAAACAGAAACATCCCTCGGCTCATGATGAATCTGGTTCTGACAGCGAAGAGGAGACGATGTTCCTCTCTAAGACCACAAAGCAGCAGCTTCTCCAAGAACTTCAGAAGCAGCTCAAAAATAAAGATAAGGAGATGATCAAGCTCTACTCAAAGATTGACGATTTAACAAATGCCATCTTGCAGCTCACGGCCCAAGTTGTCTTCAGCCGTCCAATCAAGCGTAGGGCTCTGCTCATAAGCCGGGTGATAATGACCCAAAGCAGTCGACGCCCGTCTTATTAAGTCCGAAAATAGGCGAACCTCGCAAAAGTCGGCCACATTCCGCCTCAGGAAATGTCTTGACTGTCGATGATAGCAGCCCATTAACATAAGACCGGATCATAGATTTGGTCGCTAACAAAATCAAAACGTTGGTGGCCGAAACCGAAGCTCAAAAAGACGTTGGCTGTGGTGGGAGGCCGTACCCTGCACAATAAGATCTTATAGAGTTTCCAAGCGGCTACGTCATTCATAAATTTGGAAGATTCGACGGCACAGGAAATGTGAATCAGCACGTTGCCCACATTAAAGCATCATGCGGAAATACAGGAGGAAATGATGCGCTTCTTCTCCGTCAGTTTATAAACAGCCTAACCGGTGTTGCTTTCGACTGACGGTTCCATCACTGCTTTCGCCCAAATGGAGTCTTTGTTTCGACAAAGATTCATGAGTGTCAGCGACATAATCTACATTGCTGATCTTGTGAGGACCAAGCCGGAGAAAAACTAAAGCAGCACAAACTTCATAGCCCGTTGGCGCAACACCTCACCGTCAAATGCGAACCGCCGATAGAGCAGAACCAATCTGTCAGCCTTCTCGTCAGAAATCTCAAGAATTGGATTGCTCCGTTTCTATACACTGCGGGCCTCAAAACATTTCAAAAGCTGACCAAGAAGGTCCAAATGTTGAAACGCTCAAAGCAAGAGTCTACCTCGGACCCCCAAATTAACAATAGATCATGGAGGAACCGAAAGATAATAGCAAAGGCGGAAATTCCGACGATACTAAATCTTTCAACACTTCAGTTGACCAAAATAAGCGAAGGACGGACAGGCCCAATGTCAACCAACCTCGGAACGCATTGTTGGGAGGGGGGAGAATCGTCCCTGAAAAAGAAGCTGAATAAGGTCTATTCCTTTAGAAAGGCCAAAATCCATAAGATGTTCAAGGACGCCCTAAAAACGGTCTACAATTGCCAGAATCGAAAAGACCGCAAGAAACGAATATGACCGACGACCCTAAATATTGCCCTTATCACAGAGCGGTAAGTTATGCCATTGAGGACTGCTTTGTCTTTAAAGATTGGATTGAGAAACAATACAAGGCATGAGAAATAGAACTCTCAAAAGGCGTGTTAATGAACAATCAAGTTGCGACCGCCAATTTTATACAAACAGATACCAAAGCCTTTCGGAAACCTATTGTTCTCAATCGTCTGCTCTTCTCTGAAAGGTGCGGACCAAGAAAACAAGCCAAAATCCTAACAAGCAACATTACTAATGAGGAGGCAGTGGATAGGTACACATCTATACGGTCTTCATGACCGTGACAATGAGGTGGTTGTTGCTACCCAACACCGGCTCTGTCCAGATGATGAAGAGTCTGTTCGGGCCATTAAGTAAAAGGAACCCGTGGTTCATGAAGAATCGAGCTCAGGCGGTAAGGATAACCCGGTTATCATATCCGGAACTATAGAACAAAAATTATTCCAATGGCTTCAAGAGCAATTTCGGGACCATGATTGGGAGCTAGCCAAGATCCGTTCCAAAATTGACGATCTGGCGAATGTTGTGAAAAATCTCACGATCCAAGTCGCACGAATGAAGTTGCAACAAAATCAAACTTTGGTTCACAGACCAGGGATTGATATCCTGAAACAGCCAACAGATATTCCCTTCAGGCTAAGAGCAGAGCATCTTTGCGAAAGTCAACTGCAACCAGCATCTAGCCCCTCCGGTGTGCATACTGACCAAAGTAAGCAAACAATAAGTGAACTAAAAACCGGTACCGAAAAAAGAACCGACTCCGATAAAGAGAGGGAAGAAAATCTACTTCTTCGGGAAGGAAGAAGTTCACAAAATATTCGAGAACGCCTTATGTCACGGTCTACAGTTGCCCATTCCAAAGAGACCACATGAGGCAAATATGACTGGCAATCTCATGTCCTGCCCATATCATAGGATGATAAGTCATACTATCGAGGACTGTTACGTGTTTAAAGACTGGGTAGGGAACCAATACAAGGTTGAGAAAACTTCATTGCCCTTGATGCGCTGGCAAACCACTAAGTTACGGTCATCGATTCAGCTTCACCAAAATCAAAACGCGAGAAGCTTGAATAAACGCACAACTTCGACCCCTAAGTTGTTAAACTGGGAGAGGAAAATGTGTGTATAAATAAATAAAAAGCTGAAATGATAGGGCGGCTCGCAATAAGAATAAGCGAGTAAAAATAAAGATGAAAAGCCGAAATGAAGGCGCAATCGTGAATGAATAACCGAAATGATAGGGCAATCGCGACCTTCGAGATAAGAAAAGCCGAAATGATAGAACGACCGCGGTTAAAAAAACTTGACCTCTAAGTCGTTAAACTGTAAATATATATGTATATGTAAATAAACATCTCAACCCCTTCAATGGTGAATGATGAGTTACTCCTGATATCATATTCCAATATAGGAATGCGCCAACAAAATTTTAAATCCCCAAAATGTCCCAACGGCGAATGATGAGTCGCTCCTGGCACTATTCCAGTGTAGCGACGCAGACGGCAACCCAAAATCCAATTTCCTCAAATTCTCCCAGCCCTACGGGTTCGACGCTTCGCGCGCGCCTTCTACAATCCACGGGTATAAATGAGTTAAATCATACATATGTCCCACCGCAATCACCAACCCTGCAGCCGGTCTCGGCCCTTGGAATTATACTCCATTTGAGAAGACTCACTCATGTGTCCTCATGGTACATGAAGAGAACGGCATTTGCGAGATCCTCTCGACTAGTAAGAAAAACGCACTGTCGAGAGATCTTTACGACTCACAAGGTAAAAGTACACTTGGGGTCCTCACAGCTTCTAAAGAGAATATACACCTACGAGTTCCTCTAGACTCATAGTGAGAAAATACTCTTATGAGACCCTTGCGGCTCATAAAATTGAAAAGCTTTAGGTGACATGGAGCCAAACCTGCCTTCTACGCCATCGTTTCCCAACGGGCAAAGGCAAATGATGATTCGCTCCTGATACCATATTCCGGTATTAGCGGTGCTGATATCAACCCAAAACCCAAATTCCAAGTTTTCCCAAAGCAAATGATGAGTTACTTCTGGCACTATTGCAGTATAGCGATGCTGATGCCAAACAAAATCCAAATTCCAAATCCCACTCGAATTCAAAAGTCCCACCAAACAAGACAAGAATCAAACAAATCAAATCAAAGTTCCACCCGACGGAGCACCAAAGCTCGAAGGTCCCGTGGATGGACATGAACCAAATCAATCAAGTCAACCAATTGTCAGCCCCTGCGTCGAAATCATGCTTCGTCTCAGAATATATCTGCCCCCAGAACGATGCTTCACCTCTGGAATTATGCTCCGCTCTTCGGAATCATATGCTCCGCCATCGGAATCATGCTCCTGAAATTATGCTCTGCCCTCGGAATTATGCTCCATCCCGGAATTATGCTCTACCATGAAATTATGCTCCACTCCTCGGAATGATGTTATTCCCCCTGGAATTATGCTCCTGGAATTATGCTCCGCTCCTCGGAATGATGCGTCGCCCTTGGAATTATGCTCTGATCCTCGAAATGATGCTCATGGAATTATGCTCCGCTCCTCGGAGTGATGCTCCAACACCGGAATGATGCTCCTGGAATTATGTTCCGCGCCCTCGGAATTATGCTCCGCAACTCGAAATTAAGCTCTTCAAGAAAGAAGATACATCAATTTCCTGCACGCGACGCACACACGCGGAATGCACTTATTGATGAGAGCACTTTGTTGGGGTCAAAATTTACACCCCTTTGTCCAAGAAAGTCAAAGCCAACGCTAAAATAAGTGGGCCAAAGTCTGAGTCTAAGTCAAGCGGGTCAAAACCCGACTCAAGCAAATTCAAGTTCCAAACATGGGACCAGCCCCATGCCAAATTAGAAAATAAAATAAATATGTTGCAAATAAATGAATATGTAATTTGTTAGAATTAAATTACGCAAGATAGCCAAAAATTCTAAAGCCGAAGGGGCCCAATATAAAGTGCCAAGGCTATAAAAGCCAACCCTCATGATGAAATAAAATATACTGATTCTCCTCTAAAAAAATTAGGATTTTGTGCTACCTTCTTCAAGGTTTTAAACCTTCTTCCTCTTCTTTTTAAATTAAATCAAGAGTTTAAATCTTCTTTTCTCAAAAAGAAATAGTTTTTCATCATAAAATCATTGAAGGGAGTTCAAATCTCCCATCAAATCTCTAAAAAAGAAGATTTTAAATATCACTCTTCTTCTCCAAGATCAAAAAAAGAGGAAGGTGGCCCATCTCAGAAAATCTCACTTTGAAAGGATCCAAGGCTCAAAAAAAAAAGTAAGGGGTCCCCTTTCATCATCCAAGGCATAGATCTTGAAAATTCAAGTCGTCTTTTTTTTTTGTTTTCTTCTCAAACAAAGATCTTTGGGAGTTTAACTCCAAATAAAAATCAAATCTTTTGGATGTTTAACTCCAAACAAAGATCTTTGGGAGAGTTTAACTCCAAATATTAAGAGTTTAACTCCAAACAAAGATCTTTGGGAGTTTAACTCCAAACAAAAATCAAATCTTTTGGGAGTTTACCTCCAAACAAAGAGGGTTTAAATCCAAATAAAAATCTTTTCTTTTGGGAGATTTAACTCCAAATAAAATTGTTTTGGGAGTCTAAGTCCAAATAAAACCTTTTAGGAGTTTAACTCCAAATCATCCTCAGGGGGATTTTGTTTTCCCCTACACGAAGGGGGCAGCTCCCGCCCTCCCCCCACGTGAGGGATTGCTCCCACCCCCCCTCACGTGAGGACTCCCGCCTCCCCCTCTCACGTGAGGAGAATTTAGTCCACGTGAAGGGGTTGCACCCGCCCCCTCCCCCATGTAAGGAGGGTTGCTCTCGCCTCCCCCTTCACGTGAAGGGGATTTGTTACCCCCATGTGAGGGAGGCCGCTCTCCACCCCCTCTCACATGAGGAGGGTGCCTCTAAAAAAATTTTAAATACAAAAAAAGAAAAGAAAAATACTCTTTGGATAAAAAAATCCGTTTGTCACAGATAGAATAAAAAATGAAATGAACCCGTCCCTTTGCATTTTTTAAGGACCAACACCTCACAACTGTGTTTACATGATCTGTTTGACTGTTAATACTAGGTTCTCTCGTCCTAAAAGCGAAAGGTAATTAACGGCAGCTTAGTCCGCGGTTGCCGGAGATTTGGATCCTCATGATCGATAAACCTGCCTACCCCAGACAGAAGGAATTTGTAATACGCCAGACAAGCGACGCGCATTCCTATCTCAATAGGATGACAAAAAACGCTCTATACCTATAGTTGTCCTAAAATTATAATTTCTTGTCTAAACCCTGATGTTAACCAAACTATAATTAGAGTTTCAGAAATCCAAATCGCGCGGAACTTGGTTGTTTGGATAAGTAGACCGAAATACCTACAAGTTTTTAATAATTTTTTAGACCTGAAAACCGGCGAAAAATAATGCAACTGTGTTTTAAAAACATGTGTCGGGGCTGGATTGATTCTGATATGTTCTGCGTGACAATACGAAAACACGTATATCTTCCAAACCAGTAGCCTTAATTAGACGAGACTTGAACCCACGTTTGTATAACACCTAGAACTATGTTTCTTGTTTAATTTCTGATTTCAATTGACTTCAGTAATTAATAGTTCACAACACTTCTTTACAGTACTATTTTCTGGTCATTACTTGAACATTGTACGTGTCTCATTTCATGCTGTGACTTCTCATTTTGTTGTACCCATATGGATCGTGTAAATAATCTATTGCATGCTTAACATGACTTGACTCTAGTCATGAATACGTAAGATACTATCCTGATCTGAACTTGACATGAACTCGACTTGAACTCGACTTGAACTCGACATCCCAGGTATTCATGGAATCGTGCAAGACTTGTGCCATTATTTATAGTTTAACATGCGTGGGGTGTTGGGATAGTTTGAGTTGTGAGTTTGATCAACGGAATCCCAGGAGTCCCATTACTAACACATGAATCCGTGAATGCGTGTTGCTGTGGTACCGGGTTCAAACGGTACATTACTAACTCATGAATCTGGGCCTATGTTTTCTTGCCCCTGAATGATAGCCTTAAATTTGAGAATACTCCTGCGGTGGTTCACACTCACACTCGAACTGGCGTTAAATTTGCTTACCTTTGTAGTGACATATTTAGAACATATTACCAGTTACTTTATGTTCGTCGGTAATACTTATTATATGCTTATGTCAACCAACATTATGCTTATACCGAACTGCCATGCTCATGTATAATTGCAATGCTTATATAGCTATCATGTTTAACTGCCATGCTTATGTAAAACTGCCATACTTATATAGTTTGCCATGCTTACTTGACATATCATACTTGGTCATCTCAGTAAACTACTTTCATACATGTTCTTATACTTGTTATTATATCTTATTTTATTATACCTTTAATTAGGGGCTTTATCAAGCACAAGTTCGTTGACAGACATTCATTTATTTCCTTTCTTTGGGAATGTTCGTCACGTGGCTTAGTGACAGGGAGATCGAGCCGACAGAGAAGGGTTACTCTTAACAACCATCTCAGGTTGATTACAAATTATCCGCCAGTCTTTGTTTTTCAGTATACCTATTGTACGGGCATTGTTTAGTTTTATTTCGTTGCAGTCGAACTACAGACTTGTTGTCTTTGTTTTCAACTTTGTGCCTTGAAATGTAATAGGTAGTTGGATTTATGCTCTAAGTTAAATTCTTCTTATATTTTATACATTGCTTACTATACGTTTAACGTATTTATTTCAGGAAGACCACTTCTCGGTATAAATACGTCGCGGACCCTGCCACGTCACCGCTTCAGTACTTTAGAAAGCAGGACGTGACAGGTTTTATTGGTGGTCCATGCGGGTCAGTTCTGCATGAAAGTCGAATGCAGTATATTACAAGAATTTAGAAATTCAACTACATTTAACCTTTCCTTTGAATCCCATCATATTACTTGAATCAATTTTGAACTTCACTTTCGATTTTTTTGAAGATCGTCTCTCGACTTTTAAATTCTTAACTTTAGTTCACTCCTACTTGTATCTCTTAGACTATTCTTTGCATGCGTTCTTGAATTTTTCATGTTGGCTTAGGAATTATTCAAGAAAGCATGTACCGGTCTTCAAATCTGACTCGCGATTATTTGGTTCCTATAAATTTGTTCCACCACGGTCTACACCTGTCTTCTCGCTGGTTGGAGTATCAATCAACGGACTCGAAAACGACATACCACAACATTATCCTTAGCTTTCCTCGTGGCTTGTTGCAACGTACTTCTAAGAGAATTTCGAGGACGAAATTTTTTAAGGAGGGTAGACTGTAACGACTGCACCATAATTGCATACTTGAATCTATCTCGCTCCATTCCTTAAATTTTCTTGAAGATCACTTCTCGATTTCTTGAATTCCTAAAATTCATGTACATTTCTTCTCATCTCTTAGACCATCTTTTACATCCTTCGAACTTTCCGATTCGGAAGCATCTCCTGTTTACACGTCTTTCTGATTCATTGTATCGTGATCTACGCCACCCTCGAATGTCGTCAAAGGAGTGTAGTGTTCAAGATTCCCGATCCCTGACAATCATATTCAGAAGTTCTTTAAGCTTCCAGTCAAGTTACTTTCTTGTTTGCATTTCTTGAACCATTTTTCTTCCACCTTTAAAACAAGTCATACGATACTAGTAGTCCATATCCTAACCTTTGCGACTGCATGACCTTTATCTGTTCCTTACCCTTCTACGGTTTCCTTCTTGTTGGATTTTTCCTGCTTTTTAAATTCCAGTCAATTCTTTTTCCTTCTTATTTGCATCCATAATTGCCCCTTGCGTACATTCTTGAATCATTCTCGTTGGCTTAAGAGATTATCCTAAAAACCTTGTGTCATCATTTAAATTATTTGACTCGAAATATCTCACCATTTTTGTTCCTCTAATTTTGATTCCCTCGCAATCTACTTCAATCGCAAGCCTTCTTATTGATTAAAGTAGTGGCTGATGGAGCACGACGATGAAACATGACTGCGTCATCCTGACCTTTTTTCCTTGCTCTGTTGCAACATGCTCGAATAGTTTCGAAAACGAAATTATTTTTAAGGATGGTAAAATGTAACGACCCCAGAATCCATATACCATTGTATTTTCCTTCTTTAATAAAAGACTCGATCACCGGTATATATTTAAATCCTGTTGAATATGTGCAAGAGTAAGCTTGTGTCTCGTTAGTTAAGTCCTTGCATTCTTATCCCACAGGTGTCAAGTTCAAACCTCAGCCTCTCTAAATTGTTTATTTATTTATTTTAATAATTTTGCATTATATAATCTTGTTTCTAAAGATAAAGATAAAGAATTGTGTTTGTTTTATTTTATTTTATTAGATTTTTGAAAAAAAAATTTGTTTTATTGAAAGGAAAAAAATAAGTTTAAGAAAATGATTTATTCCGTTTATCTTTTAAATTATTATCTTTTGAAACTCTGTATGTATTTGTTTCTATATATGCAATAGTAAACTTGTATCTCATTGGTTAAGTCTTTACACCCATGTCCTATTGTCCACATGTTCAAACCCCGGGTCTTACATATTTTTATCATTTTTTTAAAACTCTTTCCTAACCTACAAATGACCTTTCAATTTCTTTTTCTCAAAACTCCCAAAAATCAATTCACACAATCAATTAGATGGTTATGAACACATAATCAATTAGAATTATGATGACATAACATCAGTCTTCATATCGTCATCTTCCTCCTTTTTCTTTCTCCACGAATCCTAGCTATCTTCTTCCTAAGAATTCTTGAAGCCTCAAAGTCGTCAAAATCCTCTCCTGTCTGCTAGAATAAAAACGGTGCGCCGGTTGTTATACCGGCTCACAAATCACACCTCGAGTATGTCCCCACCTCACTTTTTCCTTCTCTTGTAGAGCTCTCCTTATGAACTCACTGCCCTTGTTGCTATCGTAGTCCCTAAATATAGAATATACATATATAACTACACATGGATATATAAAGAGATGTAGCGACATATATAGTTATGATCAAAGTTTATTGATCGCCTCTTGTTAAGCTTTATGTTTAATTTTTTTTTGTATAATACTATGCATCCATAATTGCACCCTAGTTACCGGCATTATGAAACAAGAGTAAAGGGATAAACATCGACTTAACCTATTCAATGATAATACTTTTACAAATGAATTCTCATGAAAATTGGATTTTTGGCTTGAGACCTTGTCGACATTCTTGATCCATATGTTAAGATTCGGGCAGATTATATCGCTGTATTTTTGTTTTTTATATACACACACACTCAAGTTTTTTAAATAAAACAAAGTTATAGCTAAAATACCGTAGTTTCGTTTTTTTTTTTCAAATATGAGCTCAACATACCCTAATCTTCAAAATAAATCTTTTTAAGAATCCATTTGACTTCTAGGAATTTCAAGAAAATTAGATTTAATATTTAAATAGTTTCATAGGCGTCTTAAACAAAATTTTAGAAATCGAAACGGGGCCTAATTTAGGCTTTACATGATTTTTTGGCACTGTTTTTAAAATCAGAAAACTGTTTTTATCGGCCATCTTTGGAGACCCATAACTCCGTCTTTCGTGGTCCGTTTTGAGCAACTCCAAGTGTTTTGAACTAGATCGAAAGATCAAGATTTTTCTAGTTTTAATGTTTTCCTCAAAACCGATATAATTTATAGAATGTCGCCTTTAAACATTATATGATGAACCTGGCCAGAATCTGTACCGATTCACACTGTTTTTAAACATAACATAACTCGAGCTCCCGAAGTCGGTTTGTGACAAACCTTAGATGTATGGATGCCTAATTGACAAACCTATAACTTTCCTGTATATTTAGTGACTCGGAAACGTATAGAACGACCCGATATATGTCCTGCAAAACACCCCATAGTTGCTGCCTAAAATTATAATTTCTTGTTTAAACCCTTAACCTGACCATAACTAGAGCTTCAGAAATCCAAATTGTGCGGAACTTGGTTGTTTGGCCGAAATACCTATAAGTTTCTAATAATTTTCGAGACCTGAAAACCAGCGGAAAATAATGCAAACTGTGTTTTAAAAACATGTGTCGGGGCTGGATTAATTCTAATATGTTCAGCGTGACGATACGAAAACACGTATATCTCCCAAACCAGTCGTAATTAGGCGAAACTTGAACCCACGTTTGTATAACACCTAGAGCTATATTTCTTGTTTAATTCCTGATTTCAATTGAGTTGAGTAATTAGTAGTTCACAACACATCTTTACAGTACCGTTTTCTGGTCATTTACTTGAACATTGCAGTTGACTCATTTCATACTCTGTGACTTCTCGTTTTATTGTACCTATATGAATCATGTAATAATCTACTGCATGCTTGACAGGACTTGACTCGAACCGTGAATTCGTAAGATACTATCTTGACATGAACTCTACTTGAACTCGACATGAACTTGCAACTCTACGTATTCATGGAATCGTGTAAAACTTGTGCTATTACTTATAATTTACCATACGCGGGGTATTAGATAGTTTGAGTTGTGAGTTCGATCAATGGAATCTCAAAAATCTCAATACTAACACATGAATCTGTGAATGTGTGTTGTTGTGGTACCGGGCCCAAACGATGCATTACTAACTCAGGAATCTAGGCCTATGTTTTCTTACCCCTGGATGATAGTCTTAGGTTTGAGAATACTCCTGCGGTGAATGACGCTCACTCGAACTTGCGTTAGATTAGCTTATCTTTATAGTGACATATTTAGACCGTATACCATTCACTTCATGTTCGTCATTTATTCTTATTATATGCTTATGTTAACCAACACCATGCTTATACTGAACTGCCATACTTGTGTAAAATTGTCTTGCTTATATAGTTGCCATGCTTATGTAAAACTGTCATGCTTATATAGTTTGCCCTGCTTACTAAACATATCATACTTGGTCATCTTAGTATGCTACTTTCATACATGTTCTTATACTTGTCATTATATCATCTTATTTTATTATTATATCTTTAATTAGAGATTTACTGAGCGGAAGTTCGCTGACAGGCATTCCTTTGTTTCCTTTCTTCTTTAGGAATGTTCGTCAAGTGACTTAGTGACAGAGGAGATCGAGCCGACAGAGGATGATTACTCTCGGCTATTAACTGATCTCAGGCTGATTACTAATTATCCGCCGGTTTTTGTTTTTCGGTATGCCTATCGTCCAGGTTTTGTTTAGTTTTATTTCATTGTATTCGAACTACAAACTTGTTGCCGTTGTTTCGAGCTTTGTGACTTGGAATGTAATAGATAGTTGGATTCATGCTCTAAGTTAAATTCTCGTTATATTTTACACATTGTTTACTATACGCTTAACGTAATTATTTCGGGAAGAACCACTCCTCGGTATAAATACGTCGCAGATCATGCCCGTTACTGCTCAAGTACTTTGGGAAGTGGGGCGTGACAGGTTTCCTAGCATATCGGTTAACTATCCCAACCTAGGCATATTAATGTTTCAAAACATGACTTAATTCACTCTCATAATCCTTACCATGACCATCAGGAGAGGATCTGATAACTGACAGCAAGTTGTCAGTCTTCTAAAACGAAAAAAGAATGTATGTGTTGTTGGTATATCATCAAAGACCATCACCAAACACAAAGGCTACATACTGTTATCAGCAAGAAATTCACATTCCAATAAGTTCCATTCTTTCCCTCCGTTCCAACTTTCTAATGCATTTTTATGCTCCGTAAAGAATCTAATTTCTTATGGAAGGAAGACATTCATCATAGAACTGGAAATCATTTAAACAGGCCGATTTACAGAAGTAGCACTCCACTTTACCAGAAGTTGGTTTTTTAAAAAGGAAATATGGGTGAACTGCCCCCCCCCCCAAAAAAAATTATAGTAATAAACAACATTTTCCAACACAACATAAAAGTCCGTCAGTGTAATTAAATATTACATCCAGAACTTCCTTTAGTAAAGTGAATTAAATAATGTCAAACTATTGAACCAAGAAAACACATACACGATATTTATATTTGCTTAAATTGTATAGCTGCCTTAATCTAAAAATCTTAAGAAAAAAATTAAGCCAAAGCAAATGAGAGAAAACAAGCAAATAAGATAAAACAGTGCTAAAAGATAATAGTCGACTGCAGGTTCCTGTTATTAACTGACGCTATAATTAATTGCCGGCACATTGATGAATGATTGTGGATTCTATATTACAATAGTCATTCCAAGATGATAAACATTTTTACTGCTAAAGAAACACATTTAAAATAATCACTTGGACAAAATTATACCGAAAATAGTATCATCTTCATATTAGTCATTTCCTTACAATTAGTCATTTCTACAATCATTTCTGTTAATTCTTTAATTATACACGAACAAGGGGGTCCGGTTATATATTTATTTATATGAGGGCACACGCGGGGTTTCAACATAGACGGGTTCCATCCAATACTCAAGCCTTGTGGTGGGTTGCCCCATCTTATATCTTATACCCAAGTACCTCTCATAGTTTTTCAATATGGGACTATGTTATCCACACATCTCAACAGTTCCATTAACTTTTCGCCTAGGTTTTGGTGCTGACTATTGTTTGATCTATATATACAAATATATAATAACCCAAAAAAATGGTAGACAAATAAGAAAGCCCCTTGACTCGAACATGAGAAGAGATATGATCAATGGAAGTCACTGGATTGGCTGAGGTTTAGAAAACTGACTGCCAATTTCTGACAAAACCAAGGGCAAACACTGACTTTTTAGATAAATGAAACATGTGAGCATAGTGACCATATTAAAAAGAAAGCATTGCTCTAAAGCAATTACAAAAGTACTTGAGCATTTCCAAGCTATAACTGATACCTCTTACGCTTCCTTATTACAAAATACCCTAGGAAGTAAAGGATTCGGTCCAAGTTGAATGTCATGCTAGTATAGAAAATATAATAGAAAGTGCTTAAAATTTCTATAGCATTCACTACTTACAGTATCAAACCCAGGATGATGGTCCAGGCACATACTTCGAACACTAGTCATCCCTAACAAAAAGCAAGGGAACTGTAAAACAGAAAGAAAACACAACCAAGTCATCAATACAGAACAAGTAAAACTGTCTTAAGAAGAACATAACAGAAGAAATTGCTACCTTTTCCAAATAATTCTTTCTTTTATATAAAGTAAAAAAAAAGAGCATTGAGATGAATTTACAAAACAGTTTTTTTCAAGCTTTCAAAAGTGTAACAGGAATTAAATTATTAAAACAAAACTAACATGACAAATTACAATGGAAGAAAAGCTATCTAGATGCAAAAACATTTATGGAATAAACTATAACAAAAGGAAAACTATGCATAATTATCAGTACGAAATTATACATGCTGCAGCTGCTGCCATAGTGCAGAGGTAAGCAACCTTTTTCCATGCAAATTGACAAAGCTTCAAATCCCGCCGTTACACTGGATTTATGTTGTAGCTTTAGCAGAAATGACAAAAGTAATGACGACAGCAACGATTGGAAGGTATTATGATTAAAGATCATATAGGGAAAACTGGAAGAGAGCCCACCTCATCCAGATTGAACTTCCAATGAAGCTATGTAACACCAATTCGTCATCAAGGAGACGTATCCATATTGGATGCGTATCCAAATCAAATTATTTCGGACTCGTCAAGTATATTTTTGGAACTCCTCTTTGCACAATCTAAATCTATATTGTACTATAGTTGTAAAACATGCATCAATGGTTAAAGACAACAATGTATGCATCAAACACTAACAAATTATTTGTATTCTTAGTTTTTCTGCTATAATGATAACTACTTGTTGTATCGTGTGTGTATTTGATATTTTAACTACAAGCATTTAGTGTATCCCTATGAGACGTATCCTTAATTTTTGAAGAATTGTGAATGCACAAATCCGACTTGTATCGTGTCCCCCATATCTGTAAGACTGTCTCCGAATTTGTGCTACTTAGCAAGGAAGTAACAACGAATACATTCCATGGACAGAAGTAATGTCAATGGAGATTGTGGAGATGCTCTGTTGAGCTGTAAGATTTGTTCAGTTCGGCATCAACTAAACCTATGGAAAGATCCCACGCCAACAATATCGCAAACATTTAAGAACATGAAGAGTGCTGAGACAAATGGGCAAACATGATGAATTAAAAAAGCGCATGGTCAGATAATAGGACTGCAGAAAAAATGAGAGCACGCATTAGCTGAAAGCAAGAATAACTTGCTTGCTTCACACTGTATTTGAGCTGTTGGTAATCCTTGCAGGTCAGATATAGAATGTAGCATGGTTTAATATTTAGCATGGTTCAATATTTCGTGATATAACCAGCAGGTACAGTGTGAAGCAAAAAATGTAGCATAAATTCAAGCTTCACACTGTATTTGAGCTGTTGGCAATCCTTGCGGGTCAGATATAGAATGTAAAAATGTGAAGCAAGCAAGTACAGTGTGAAGCAAAAATGTAGCATCGTTCAATATTTTGGTGATCTAACTATCAGGTTTAATGTGAAAGACCAGTTGATTTTGTGGGATTTAGTCTAAATTCAAGTTTCTTCCTGGAGAGGTTTGTTATGCCTGTATAGGACCAAAAATGTAGAACCAAAAATATTTTCAGTAAAAGTGATTGTGACTGCAATCATTGCTTTACCTGGATAATAAAGAAAGCAAAACTCCAAATATATGAAGGACACCCAAGTTTTCGTCTTTGCTTTTGAAAGAGCAAATATTGTTCTCGGAAACTCCTTCCTGATAGAGGTGGTGGCAACGGTGGAGGCACTTATATGAAATACATGTCAAATTCGATAATTATTATCAAAGAAACAAAATGGTGAAAGAGTTAAAGGAAGTTACAAAATCTGGTTTCCATTTTCTAGGAGGATTATATCATTTGACCATATCAAATTCATGCCCAATGAACAAATTGAGCAAAACACAAACAAAAGAGGCTGATTACAAATCAAATGCACAAGGAAAAGTTAAATCCAGTTCCATCTACACTGTCTAAACTAGCAATAATTATATGTACTCACTAATATGTAAAATATAATTAACGAAATATGGCACGCATAATGGATTTCATTATCATGTTCATTTTTAAGAGTGGCCACGTTGAGTAAGCTTTTGAGTATAAAGATGAAGAGTTCATAAACAAAAAGTTTCATGACAAAATCACGCAATGAAGAAGATACAGATATGGTCTGTAGTCAAATCATCAGCTGAATTTCATCATGTCTAAGCCCTTTGATCTGTAAACACTGATCTTCAGGTAAACCATCTTTCAGATCCTAGCCATATGATTATTGGTAGTTCTCTATCATCCACTACGAAAGGTTCAAATAATGCCCATCAACCTGCTGTCGAAAGAAACAAATCTTTAATGCAGAGTGCGGCATGGATTTCTTAGGAGGGGTTAGCTTTAGGTCGTTTTAATATCCAAATCCAGAATTTCAATATTGGGTTAGTCCCGATTCATTTGAAATTGGTATTAACTTAAAAGTGTTAGTCAAACTAGAATTGCTACAATTAGAAGTTTAAAATGTGTCATTCAAGTTTCAGAACTTATAGTACAAAAAGAGAGATACATCTCTCAAAATCACCACATACCACCAGGGAACCCTGGAAAGATAGGAAGATGAATATTTCCTTAAGAGCTACATGTCGATTTACAGTTCAATCTTCTCTTTTATATTAACTATTAGTCTTGGACATGTAACATCAGAAGGTACTTCCCAATATTGGTATTTTTTCTGGTCTAAGAAGGTATCTGAACCTCTTTGTATTTCAGTTACGACTATTTTCTCGACATCCCCCCCTGGGTCTTTCCATCTATAATTGTCTGCAGATAGTGCATTAGCCTCCGTTGACCAATCTAAGATTTGTACATTTGCAGAGTATGCATAATCAATCAGCACAAGAATCAACCGAACACTAGCTCATGCCATCTTGGTCGACCTCCCGCCCCCAGCCAACGTGGGCCCTTGCCTATTTCTCCAGCACTAATGCTATCATACCAAATTACATATAATTTTAGAAATCAAATGACTGGCGGTTTGAATAAAAAGAAATTTTATCAAAATGGAGTTCATTTCATTTATAAATTCTCAATTCATAAAATTACTTGGGACTAACACCCCCTTGGTGATATTGAAATAGAGATATTTTTCATTAATTACGCCAGTCTGACAGGTTTCTTTCTATGTAAAATTACAAACTAACCCTGCATATGAATGTGAGTGAGATTGGTAGAACTGCATAACCTTCCATTAAGTTCAAGCTAGTTCTGAAAATTGTTGTAATGAAAACCAATCAAACAATAAAAAAAATTAAACACAATACGAACTGACAGCTCAAGAAACTACGTTACTTACATTTTGGCATCAACTCTGCAATTTTTTCCATTTTTTTAAGTTGTAAAATCAGCACAGGAAATAGAGATATCCTAAATGCTAAAGTCGATGCAGAGATTACCAGCCACCTGTAATCAAGATTTTGGATTCAGAACACATCACAAGATGGTTTTTCCATATACTCATAAAGGGAAAGAAAAAAATGCAAAAGCTTCCATCGGAAAGGTCAGATACCATGAAGGAGCAAGTTACCAACTTTCATAACAGAATCTTCAGTACTAAATAGTCTACAATCAGAAACATGAAATAAAAAGGTTTATTTATAATGTAATCATTGGGACATAGTAAAAACAATGAAATTTTAGTTAGAGGCATGTGCCAAGGAGAAATGAAAAGGTCGAGATGAAGAAGAACTGAGCCTCATAGGTAAGCAAGTGTTTCGATGGATATCAAATAAACTAGGCAATAGAAACATATGAATATATCAAACGATAAAGCTAGTAAACTGGGATACGAGTATAATAAATGAACCAAGGGCGGATCCATTAACAAGGTAGAGGGGGCGCCCCTCCCATTTGAAATTTTGGAATATAGAGGCTAACATAGTTATAAACAAGTTTTCCAAATTTTTGGACACCTATTATATATGGTAGTAGCATAAATAAAGCAAAAGTAGGCTTAATCTAAGTGGTAATGTTATCTGTTTCCCAACAAAAGGTCATGGGTTCAATTCCCACTATCTACATTTTTGTTGGATCATATTATGTGGTGTGGATATGAGGATATCACTATGCCTTCTCTTTTAAATAAAAAGGTTTCTTCTATATTAGTAGCTAAATCAATTTACAGCTTTGCTTTAAATAATTGGGGGATTTTTAAAAATTATTTACTATGATATTTTAATTCAACCTTGTTCTCTTTGGTACCTGATGAAAATTCCTGAATCCGCCGCTGAAATGAACCATACTAGTTCAAATAAGGTTTAAATTCGGCATCAGATAATCACCCTTGGGATTGGAATCGGCTCTCTCGGCCGTATTGGATCGGAATATCAGAGTTTATATACTTGGAGAAAAAAATTTAAGAATTAGGACAAAAATTAACTAAATATTTAAAGTGAAGATACACAATTTGTCAAATTCTTTTGTAATTTATGATGTCGAACAAACCGTAATAAACGAGTGACCTAAAATAAACCTACTAAACCATTAAGAAAACCATTAACCCCTTGGTAAACCCACTAACCATTAATAAACATAATAAGAAAAAACCCATTATAAAATGGTAAAAACAATATTACTTGGTATCTGACTGGTCTCGGAACTAGGATGACATTTATGGAATCGGAATCGGCCATCTTGGATTGGGATCGACCGAGATATCAAACGATGGTTCAGATGAAACATTTTTAGCATTTAACCAAATTCCTAACAGTGAAAATTTATACATGTCAAATACGATCCAGAGTTTTCTGTTCCCATTTTTCACCGCTTAATTTTGTACAGTATTGCTGATTTCTCAGCTGCATAACAATCAATTCTGTCCTTTGTGTTTGCGTCTTAAATCATACAAAAATTAACCTAGAACAAGGATCTAGAATTTCCATCAAAGCAAATGGCAAAATTGCAAATTTCAGGTACTAAAATTTACCAAGGAAGGCCAGTGAGATTATGAACCCCATCCATCATCCAGATCAACGATTCACGAAATGGAGAATACCACGCCTCATCGACGTTCGGTGCCACCAACACAGTTTCGGATCCATTAATCGAACTCAGATCCGACCCGCTATCTGAGCTCTGCAAGCTATCATCTTCAAAAATCCCCGAACTGTCGAACCCTAGTTTCGGCGATTCCTGAACTCCAGCTTCCGATCCATCGATCGAACTAAGGTCCGACACGTTTTCGGATCCCTTTGAAGCGTCTTCGGATCCGACAGCATCCTTTGACGAACGGGTCCATGGGATCCAAGAGATGGATCGATGTGAGGAGAAATTGTTAGGGTTAGGGTTAGGGTTTAGAGAGGTCCGTGATTGCTGGAAGCGATTGAACAGAATGGGAGAAGATGAGGAGAGGGTTTTAGGGTTAGGGTTTTGGAGGGGGATGGAGTGAGAGATGAGACGGCGGCGGAGCCGGTAGCTGAGGAGCTTGGTGGTGGGTCCCATGAGGTAATGGAGAGCTTTACCACCAAGAACTTGGGAGGTGGCAACTTATAAATGGGCAGCAGATAAGGTTCATGTCGGATCCTACCCGCTTTTTATTAAGGGATTTTCCTTTGTTTTTGGCGAATTGTCCCAGCAAATTTAGATGATTTTTTTACATGTTTTTGCCGTTCAAGTTCTAGGAAATAATTTGTCAAGCGTTTAGAAAATCTCTGCTGGTTAAGAAAAAGCATATATGAGTGGCTGCATGCAATTTATCTACGGCCGCAAAAAAAGATGGAAATATAAAAAGGTCTCAGTAATTCTTGCTCCAAGGCAAGTTGACTTGCTTCAACCGCGGATTCATGTTTCATTGGCTAATTAGCTTGTTATGGAGCGTGTTTAGAATGTCATTGCGTGCAGAAAGTGAAAACCTCATGTGTATTGCATGGGTTTATTTCTAGCTACTAATGGACCAGTGAAAACTTATCGGCGTCATCGCCATTTACCACAAAATCATCTACTGTAACAATACTTGAAAGCTAAAACCATACTTGCAACCGACTGAATGTTATGTTTTAAAACTTTTTATGCGGAATGGAAAGAAATGAGCTCAACTCATATACAGCACATCGCATCAAAGCTATTTGAATTTCACCATTTACAACCAAGATTTTTCCTGACCAAGACACAAACGTGGAAACCACTCAATTATTATTCAGCTCCATCAAATGGCGATGATGATATAATTTCCAACCAGAGATGTTGCGCACCAATGTGAACATAGACGATCAGCTGGGCTTAGCTCTGTTGTTACCAATTTACTTTTCAATGTGAGACGTCGCGATTGCAACCCCAAAAAGGGCTAATTTATAAATAAAAAAAAAATTGATCCTGCAGTAAAAATTTATCTGCCAGAACATAGGTTCCATTCATTCAACAGTCAATCTAAAAACAGTAACAATAATAATGACAAGCATACCGGATGAAAACATTAGCAAAAATTTCAGCACTCTCAGACAACTACTCAAATTACCACAAACAATACACAAGCCAAGGAAGCATAAAACCCGAGGTCTTATATTTGAGAAAATGCAGAAGGAGCACCAAGATTTATCGCCTCAAAACTCCAGATGAAACATCCAAATCAAAACTATTAGCAAAAACTTCATTTCAAGCCAGATATGCTGAGCAGCAATTCAACATTTGGAATCAAAACCATGATTAACCTACGAATAAAGAAAAAGAAATCAAAGTATAATCCCATAACGGTACTAGGCTCATTCACCAGCAAATCATGTTACAATAAACCAATATCTGATAAATTTTTTAAAGATGTCTTAACTTGGATGAAGAATGCAAAGGGACCATCAATCCGCAAAAGGGAAAAAATTCTGGGCCAGATGTTTTAACATCACAAACCAGCACAAATTTTTACAGGGTTTCCATTGTTCATTAAATATACTAAATGTTCTCTTTCAAAACCCAACTCTTGACGAGAAACGAGTCTCGGTAAAAGAGCAGGATCGCAATATGGAGCAAGCAGATCAAGTTCCAGGCTCTCTTTCTCTCTCAATAACAATACAATATGTGAGACAAAGCAACAGCAAAGGCGAAGAAAAATCATGACTTGCTGCCAAATCTCACTTGATGTACTGAGAGAGCCACTTAAATCCTTCCCCATACCCCATCTTCCTCACAATGCTGCACATGAACACTTCAAGCGGGCGAACATTGGAGTCTGTGAGATTCACCTTGCCCTTTCCAGTAGTGAAGTTGCTGAGGCCGAGGTGGTAGCGGAGCTCCTCTTCCGATGCTGCATATGGAATGTCGATCTTGTTTCCTAAAATGAGGAACGGGACGGTAGCTAGGGATTCGTCTGAGAGGAGGGCGTCAAGCTCTTTTTTGGATTCAGCAAATCTTTCTTTGTCAAAGGCATCAACCAAGTACACCACTGCATCAACCTACAATGAAACAAGGATATGAATATTAGAGTAATCACATCAGAGAATATTCATTTTATTTTATATTTTAAAAAGCACTGGGCAGATCTATTATGCATGCAGAACAAGTAGAGAACAGATTTTTAAAAACCCTAAAATATCCATACCCCAAAAACGGAAATACACAACCAACCACTAAACTCCCATCGATACTTATAATGTCAGAGTCAAGCCAACCACATTGTAAACCATATTGCAAGAAATGTCAAAGTCAAGCAAACCACATTGCAAACTTTATTGCAAGACAACAATTTGATGATGCCAAGTGGACTAGAAATGATTTGCCAGAAGAAATGCTCAGACAAGCAACATTAGAGTCATTTCAAAGAACCACTGTGATTATGTAATTATGTTACTGTACACGGGGTTACGTATTACGAAGAAAACATACAAAATTAAAGTAAAGAAAATATTTCACATTAGGAAAAAGTGCCAAAATTTTCTTGAGCTCTCACAAAAATAATTCTCCATATTTTACAGCTTAGCCGCTCACCGAAGTACAAAACTGGGAAGCCATGGCAGTGTACTTATTCCATTCAATTTTAGCACGCGTTCATAATTAATCAGGGGCGAAAAGCAGCGAATATGAAGAAAAAAGTTCCTGATAATGATGAGGAAAAATCTTGATCTCCAGCTACTTAAATTCTAACAGAATTTCACGAACAAGAAAGAAACAGTTAGAACAAGGCATGAAAAGGGATACAATAGCGGGCGTAGATATTTGACAGGCAGATCTTAATTTCACCAATCATCACACAATTAGGGTAAACTGCTCCAAGAGAGTCGTAGTTTGAAAGTATGAATGCTCAAATGAACAAATAGGATTCAACTATGTTTCACGAAATATCTTCAATGAACCTGGGAGATTTTCCCACTGTTTTAAACCTTAACGTACAATTAGAATCTAGAATGCCTAAAACATGCATTCACTTTGGAAATAGTATACACTCAAGAACATAGCATAGTGAATGAACATAGCATACACTCAAGAATTAAAACATGCATGGAAATAGTAAGTGAAACTCTAACTTTATCCATCATTACGAGGGAAAAAAGATTAAATATGGAAACCAGGAAATTACAACCAAAAAATCCTAAGCAATCAAACAGTATGCAGGTTCTTCTCAAAATATTCAGCAAACCTAGTAGTAGAAAGCAAAATGGCTCCAGTGAGTTTCAGATACAAAGACAAAATGTAAAAGGGTGCACTTTATACAAGTTTAATGACCTAACATACACTATTCTTACATGCTATAGATCCAAAGGTATTTTAAATTACTATAAATCATGATAGAAGAGCGGTACATATATCCAATGCAGATGTTATCAGGGCGGTGTGGAGCAGGTTTCCAATGGATGAAAGAACTAGCATGTTGTATCGTATTTTTAGACATGTACCTAAATGGAATGAACAGGTTTCAGTCGCGGGTTGATTTTTAACTTACTCGTAAGGCATGGATGGGATTAATGCCAGCAATAGGTTTAATTGACACAGCAGCAACCCAGTGATGAGAGAAGAAATGATAACATGCATTTCCATATTTCAAACTTCTTAGCAGTTAGCACAAGGACAAAGCAAAATTATATTCTTCGTACTTCAAGGTTTCCAGTAATAATTTCTTATTCTCAAACTGTTCAGCGAGTGTAGTAGTAGAAACACACAATGCAAAAGAGTGTATTTCATATAAGTTTAATGATCTAACAGCAATCACTATTCAGGCATGTTATAGATTCAAAGGTATTTTAAATAACTATAAATCATGATAGAATAGTATATATGTCTAATGTGGTGTTGTCATGGTGGATGGAGCAGGTTTCCAACATATGAAAAACTAGCCAGTTGTATCGTATTTTTAAATCTGGGCCTGAAGGGAATGTACATGTTTCAGTTGCAAGTTGATTTTTAACCGGCCTGGAAGGCATGGATGGGATTAATGCCAATAATAGGTTTGAATGACACAGCAGCAACCCACTGATGAGAAAAGAGTTGATAATATGCAGTCCCAGTGCCTAAAGGGCATGAACAGGTTTCACTTGGTTGACTATTAACCAGCCCGGCAAGCATGGATGGGATTCATTACAACAAAAGTATTAAATGATACGCCAGAAACCCAGTGATGAGAGAAGAGATATATATATGCATTTACATATTAAAAAATTGCTAACAGTCAGATACACTACAGACAAGCAATATGATTTTTTCATTCTTCAAGCTTTCCAGCAGTGACTTCTAATTCTCAACAAAAGATCATATATAATTATATACTCAATTAAAATTTAAAATATAGTTGTTGGAATGTTGGGTCAATAAGATTAAGAAACAGGGAACAAAAATAAATCGAACTTAAATAAAAGAGGAGGAGAAAGGGACCATGAGACATGAAGTGGGTAGAGGGATCAGATAGAGCTAATACATTGACAGCCATCATATAGGGCTTCAAACCAACAAGCTCATCATATCGTCGTCTAAAGTTTAAACCTCAAAAACAATCTCATGATCCTGGGAAAAAAAGAACATTCACTGAAAATCAAATTAAACACACTACAAAAACAAAGAAAATTGTTACAAAGTAAACTAAATGAACCTAAGAATATGACTTATAATAAAAGGGCATCGGATCTCCAAGGCATTGACATAAAAAAGAAATATATGTTTATATTACTCATTGAAAATAAAAAAAATCCTCATTTGAATATACAAAAATTAGTACAATATCAATAGATAATTGATGAGGAAATAGAGGCAAAGGACAAGCACCCAAAGAAAGGAAATGAAATAGATATTCCACCATCAATGACAACTGGGATAGACACGAAGAAGAAGAAGAAGAGAGGTTCCGCTTGTATAAAGAAAGGAAACATATTAGGTTAGGGTTGTGGCGGGGTTGTTTGTGGAAAAAGATCTACAGAGACAAGGGAAGCTACAGTTAGCTGATGCGGCAAATCTTCAAGGCACTTAAATATTTTTTTCCCTATTCGACAAATGATTGTCACTTTATGTCACAACGGCTGAAATTGTAGATAACTTCTTACAGTGTCGCTGCAGATCCCCTTATCCTATATATGTTCTATTAATCTTAATCAATCGCTTCGAGATTTGAATAGTTGAGCTAAGATTAGATTCAAACCCCTATAAACTCTCTTTAAATGAATGGTAGAGATGAATGACGTACACAAAAGCACGTGAATTCATCTGAGTTATATATAGATTTCTAAAAACCACTATGTTTCAATCAAGTCTGAGACTACTCATAAACTGGTGATACAATGGTTTTGAATCAAAACCCAACCCACCGAACACCCCTAAGCCCAACAATTACTTCCTACAACCACAATTCTATCAGAAAGCCGACTGCACCAAAAATATCTTCAATTGCAAAGATCGATTACTGAATTCCACATAATAAAAAAAAAAGACCCAGTCATGTTATATTTAGAGACAAAATTAAAAGATGATGGTGAAAAATGTAAAGATCACAAGATCAAACCTTAGCATAGTAATCTTTCCATACACGACGGGCAATCTGATGCCCTCCAAGATCAAAAGCTTTGAACTTGATCTTCCCAATGCTCAGCTCCTCTGAGGTCGGGTACTGAGTCGGCTGGTGCTGAACCAATCTCTACCCATTCATCAAGAAAAAAGCAGTATGTTAAGCAAACTTCTATTTGATCAAAATATGCGCTTACTTAATAAAATCTATATTTCAGGAGCGAAAAATCAATCAGTTCTTAAGATGATCACAACAATTGCGCAGATGCAATCGAATTCAATCCGAAATTACAAGAAATTCATTCGAATTTTTCATATGTTCATGCAAGAACAGCAACAAGACCCAAAGATCCGAACACTTAGAGACATCAGATCTAAAAATAAATCAAACCGAATACAACATAAATCAATTACAGATCTAGAAATGATTCGATTAGATCCAAATACCTCGTCCTTGAGCATATGGAGCAGAGTGGTCTTTCCCGCGTTATCGAGCCCTAGGAATAAGATCTTGGCCTCTTTCTGCCACAGCCCCAGCGATGCGAGGACGCCATAGAACCAATCCACGAGAAACATGGCTTCTTGATTTCGAGATCGGATCGGATCCGGCGATTTGATTCGTCGGTATCGGATCGCTCGCCGGAGATCGAAGAAGAGTTCGAGAGATCTGAGAGAAAGAGAGCGAAGAGAGAGAAAGAGAAAAGAAAACCCTAGAGAGAGAAAGAGAGAGTGGGCGGTAGTTTGTCTTTTTGATGTGACAATTTTATATAGTAAGCCAATTTTAAATAATAATTATAAAAAAAACAATTTCAAAAATAATTTTAAAAAAAGACCACTTCAGCCATGTAGGTGCACGTCGGCGATGTAGGGTGTTTTTCGTCGTCCCATTGAGATGGGAATACGCGTCGCTTGTCGGGCGTATACAGATCTCCTGCGTAGGGTAGGCTGAGATTTATTGATTGTGGGGATCCGAATTTCCGGCAGCCGCGGAATAAGCTGTCGTTAATTACTTCTCGCTTTTGGAGGGAGGGAACCTCCCATTGACGGGGAAAACCGGTCATACGAACTTAATGTGCAGTGTGCGTGTGTTATGTTTTGAAAGGGACTTGGATGTATCGGGAGCCTCACAGGATTTACGGGGGTCTCGCTATCCGGATAGCGGGCTGGGTTCAAGAGAGCTGGCAACCCCCTTGCGGGGTGTGTGGCAACTCCCCGTTAGAAATTTTTTCTAACGGGGGATGCGTTTTGAGTATGGAGCGCGTAAGAAAAAGAGGGATGAGTGGCGTCCTAAGAACGTGTGAGTGGCGCGTAGACGCTGGGCGTCCGCGGGTTGCGTGGTCGTGGGGCACCCGCGGGTCCCGTGCCCTGCATGCGACAGCTGGGCACCAGCCGGTCACGTGCGCGACAAACGACCGCTGGAAACACCAGCGGAAAAGGAGGCTTAGCTCCTGGGCTGGGAGTTGAACTCCCGAGGGGCTTTGTGGTTGAACTCCTTAACAGGAATTGGGTGTGGATTTGGAGTTAAACTCCTAAAAAATTTGGATTTGGATTTAAACTCCTAAAACATCTGGATTTGGGGTTAAACTCCTTTGAGAATTTGGATGTTGGAGTTGAACTCCTCAAAGATCTTCGGAGATGATCAAAGGGGATACTTTTCTTCTCCTTGAAGACTTGGATCCTTCCAAAGCGATATTTTTTGAGGTGGGATTTCTTCCTCCTTCTCTCTTTTTGCTGGATCTTAGAGAAAAGAGGATGTGGGATTAAAAATCTCCTTTTTAGGGATTTGATGGAAGATCTGAACTCCCTTGATGGTTTTATGGCGAAACCTTTTTTGGTTTTGAAAAAAAGAGAGCTAAACCCTTCATTTAATTAGAAATGAAAAAGAGAGAGAGAACCTGAGGTAGAGAAAATGTAGGCACAAAGCCTGGATTTATTTAGGGAATTAATTATTCTTCATTTCATCATAATGTTGCCTTATATAAGCTTACAGGTTTGCACATAACCCCTTGAGCTTTACAAAATGGCATTTTGCGTATCTCATACCCATGTGCTTAATTCCTTTTGCATGAGCCATGGGCTTTACAAAAATTTGGCATTTTGCCCATTTATTTTACATTCATGCATGAAAATTACATCAAACTTATTTATTGTGTAATTTTCTTCTTGGCATGGGGGAGACTGGCCGCTTCATGTTCGGGCTTGACATGGGCATGACCCACTTGGTTTAGGGCTGACTTTGACTTTGACTTGGTCAACCGGGGTGTAATTTTTGACCCCAACAAGCGTCAGCCCACCGCTGGCGCCGGCGTCAATCGGAAAAAAATTTTGGGCGCAGTTTGCGTCCACTATATTTATATGGGGCACAGTTTCAAACCGCGCCTGATACATTTGTAATGGACGCATTTTGAAACTGCACCCAATACAAATGTAAATGGGCGCAGTTTGAAAATGCGCCCACTATAGATATATTGGGTGCAGTTTCTGTAAGTCGATGTCGCGCACCCCGCGGGGAGGCGGAATGCGTAAAAAACGATTTTTACAGGCTTCGCAACACCGACTTGAACTCCAAGATCAATACTAAACTCTAGCTAACAAAACAACCAAGAGGTTAACTACTCGGATAGAAAGTTATACCTCACAGAACCATGTCCTTCGAGTCTTCTTGCTATCCTCCTCTTCGTCATAGGCTCCTCGGATCATACACGGATCGGGCCTCCTAGTTGGTCTCCTCAAGTCAAAGACGATCTACCTTAGAGTCTATAGTCCGAGCACTAACCTCAAATCCGAGGTAAGTAAGGCACCTAGTTCGCTAAACTAGATATCCTAGATGATGTAGAGAGTGTAGATGGATTACTTTGTCTCTAAATATCCTAAGTTTCTCAACACATGAGACATGAAGGGTATGAGGAAGAAGATGAGGAGCTTGAGGAAAAGAGAGTGAAGCAAGAACATTAGAAAGAGATGGCTAGTTTGTGATGAATAATGAAGCATACCAATAATGCATAAGATAAATATCTCACCAAAATATCAAGAATGCTTCATGAGTCACCTAGTGAGCCATCCCATGAGTCACCTAAAAGCCATGCCTCATTTAATGAAATCCTCCACCTCATTTATCTTTTAATCAAAAGATTAAATACAAACAAGGTGACTTCTTTTAGAAGCAATCTTGAGTAAATTACAAGAATACCCCTCATCCGTATATACATACTCGTACCCGTATTCCAGAAAAAAAGAATACAAAGAGACGAAAAAATCTAACAATACAATACCGGGATCCAGTTTAAACCAAATCCCACTAGTATTATCCGCCTGAACATCATACTGCTAGTGATATATGCCCTAGAGGCCATTATTGTTATAATACACAGCCCCTTTTGTACCAAAACCTGTATTTTGTTACTCTAGAATTCTATTTATTTTTATTTATAATTCTATTTATTTTATTTATAATTTTATTTATTTTAATCCCCATTTATTCTTTTATCAATAAAAAACCCAAACCATCAAATAATTTCTCTCATATTTTACCCTCAGCCAATTCCTTCAGCCCAGAGCCGGCCCACTCCTCTAATCCTTTTCTCATTCACTTAAAATTCCAAGCCCGGCCCCTTTCTTTTCCCTACTATCTTATCCCTTGGCCCGAGCCCATTTTCCCTCCCCAGCCCATTAAAATAACAATTATCCCACCTCATTTCTTTTAAATCCCTTCAAATCCAAACCCAAATCTCCTCTATAAATTCCTATTAAACCACCAAATTAATGCCTCTTTAATCCCAATTAATTTCCTCCATTAATATCTTTTAAAATCTTATTAATCACCACTTAATTCTCATTCATTCTATTCCCCCTCCCTCATCTCACCCACATTCTTTCTCTCTAATTCCCTCCCTCTCACTCTCTCAATTTCTCTAATTCTCTCTTTCTCTCTGATTCTCTCTTCCTCTCCCTCTAAATTTCTCTCCCTTTATCAGCGTCTCACCTTCCCTCACATCAAATCAAGGAAAAGCGTGAAGCAGTGATGCAAAGGAGGGCACGAAGAGCAGCTAGATCGAGTGAAATTGTCGGATTCCAAAGGACTGAGCCGGTGCTGCGTTCGTGGCACGATCGTGCTGATACCACTGCAGTATTATTGTCGACACGTCCCCAGGCAAGTATTTTACTTGCTTACATGCTATATACTCAAGTTGCAATCTTTAATTACATAGATCATGAAGTTACAATTTTAGATCAATTATGTACCATACCTGTTCGAGGTGTGTTCCCAATGAAAATATTTGTCTATTTTGATGGAATTAGATTGTTTGTATTGGCACTTGTTGTGATGAATACCTTGTGCAAATTTCGCTGGAAAATATGACCGTCAACGACTAAAACAACTACACTCAAGTTTACTCGTAAAACTGGAATTTTCTTGCACCTGAAAACCATTAAAATCACCATAAATTATATACATACTGGAATGATGCGCTCGAGGGCTCAAATCGAAGCCGACTCAACGAACTTTAACTACGTGCAAGTTTATAATAGTTTCTGTACTTAAACGGTGTCAATATTTGGATCGGAGTGCGACTCTGGACTGCAGTCCAGAGCGACTCCAGTTGTTGGTTGCTGTTCTGTAATGGGTACCACATGGTTTCCTTAACTCGTAGATTGCGGAACTCCACTGTTAATTATAGGTGAATCTGTCAGCTAGAGAACACAATTAATTTCATCCTGTTTCGTTATGATTTGTTATTTAACTTGTAATTTAAAAGATCGGGACGTATAACAGTCCCAACAGAATCAGAATCGACATACTAGCGTTAAACAGTGTAAAACTCCTGATGTACAAATGCGATTAAAGATCCGTCTATTGCGATGAAAACCTTACTGAAAACCCTAGATTTCATTCAACTGTAGCGTCGCTAAAATCTGATCCCAATTAGGATTCAAAATGCGTTCCGAAACGGACTTCCGATTCTGAAACCGGATTTCCAGCCGCGAACGCTTAAAATGAAATGGCTATAATTAATGATCCTGGAACCCGACTGGCATGAAACTAAATTCGATGGATAGATAACTGAACATACTAATTATTACATGTTTATCGTTTCGCTAAACTGTAATCGTAGGATTTATGATACATTATTCAAGTGATAGATTACTAATTCATGACATCCTAAACATGCTTTATATACTGTTCACGCATCATTTCATACACATGTCATTGCATCGATAACCTAGTGATAATGTGCATTACCCAGTGCTAGGTATTAGTGATGATTGTGGCAAGTACGTTAGTGTTCGTGTATAAGTGATTAAGTGAAATTGATACGTACTTGTACACAATCAGTGAACCTTATTATTCTATTGCATTGTCGACGTCTGTGGGATGCGTGTATGTGTGACTATAAGTGGTATGTGACACTTATGAAAGCTCTTGCACGGGTGTCACAGATAAGGCACCAGACACTGCCATTTATCTTAGGTATTAGTCGGGACGTGCTTGATGGAGGTCCTGCCTCCAGTTCTCGCTCAGACTTGTCACGGACCGATTAGTATTTAGGGTTATGGTTAGCGTTTGATGTAGACCACGGGGTGTGGGGTAGTTTAAGTGTAAGTTCAACAGAATCTCGGGAGTCCCATGCCGACTTATATATTTAGAGAGATATATGGAGATTTACAGGGTATGTGATTATTACCGTGATAAACATGTTGGGCCCGTGGTCCCTTACCCTTGGGTGGAGGACACTCGCGAGTGGTTGATTCTCACACTTGGACTGACGATAGGTTTAGTGACCTGTACAGTGAGACTTAAAGACTGATAGGGATAATGGCATCGATATACATACATACTGTGTTGACATACGTGGCATATCATTCTACTGCTTTTACCGTTCCACTGCATTGATTACTGCATGTTCATACCCATACTGCCATTGATCTACTTATATATATATATATATATCTATTATCGCTTTTAGAATTGTCACATGATTTTATATATATTATATTGCTATTGTGTCGCTCTGAC
Organism: Agapanthus africanus; assembly: GCA_030015575.1. Taxonomy (NCBI): domain Eukaryota; kingdom Viridiplantae; phylum Streptophyta; class Magnoliopsida; order Asparagales; family Amaryllidaceae; genus Agapanthus; species Agapanthus africanus. The sequence goes on from CM057341.1 coordinate 131,520,405, forward strand.
GACCTGAGTATGCATGCTCAGTGTGAGGAGAAGATTTAGCCTGGACCAGGACTAGACGCACATCACGGACATCTTGTTTAGCTATCCAGAGTTATATCTTTTGTTTCCCATCAGGTCAGTTCATTTTACCGTTTTGTTCCAGTTACTGCATTTCTCATTACCTGCGCATTAATTACTGTTTACCATGAAAAACTAGAAGCCGAAGTGTGACTACGGCAGGACATTTCCTTGACCGTAGGAGCATGACTGGCCTTGTCTACCCCTCGTATTCCGTATTTTGGGAAGCGGGGCGTGACATGGTTTAGTTGGTATCAGAGCCCAGGTTTTGCTTCGATTGGGATTGCAGTTTTCCGTGTAGAGCTTGACAATCTATGACATCCCTCAGTCTAGATTGTAAACTTGATATCCTTGATCCATATTCACATTGAGTGTTCTGCTATCCATTCGCTAGGGTTTCGGGTGACTTGGCAAAGTTACATGGTTGTAATTGTAAACTACATCACAGTTACACTACCATACTCTGTTTAAGTGACTTAGAGTCATACAGTTGGTTTTTCCAATTGCAATGAATCTCATCACATCTGATATTCTTGAATTTTTGTCCAATCCATATTATATCTTGATTCTTATAGCTTGTGCCTTATATCGTTCTCAAAATTATTGTTTCAGAATCATGTCTTCCAACGACTTTTCCTCTATCTCCACTCTCCAGAATCAGACCATTGAGATTCTAAGTCTACTGCAAGGTCTGAAGGAAGCCCAGGAGCGAACAAACGACTTGTTAGCTGAAGGACTGAGAAGGCAGGTGAATCAGGCACCGGCGGGAGTCTCTAATCGTAAAGGGATCCCTGTTAGACGAGGAAAAGAGAAGAAGATGAAGCGCCCATTTGTTCCCCCGAGACAGAAGCAGCAGAAGACCCAATATTGTGGGTACTGCAGGAGGCCAGGACATCTTCAGAGGGATTGTCGCCGCGCCCAGGGGAAATGCCTGATTTGCAGATCCAACGAACATCTTATCAACGGTTGCCCTAATAGGAAGGAGCTACAAGGAGGCAGTTCGCCCACATTCCCTACTCCTGCTAATTGATGGATATTTCGTAGATCGAGCTTCGAGGATAGTGCGGACCCAGCTTAGAATTCAACCCGTGTGACGAGATTGCAGCGGTCCAGAAATCAAAGAAGAGTTATTATATTTTCTGCTTTCTATAATAATGTTGTTACCCCTTTTGTAAAAATTTCCTTTCGTTTGAAATCTCGTATCCGTCGAACTTTTAGTTGAATGCAATAAAACTTCGAATCGTGATGTATGTATCATTCACTTACTTCCCCCCTTATTTATACTATTCATTACAGCGGCATTTTTATTTTTGATTTTTCAGTCCTTGCCTACCGCATATTTTTCTTGTACTCTGTATACTGGGTTATTTACTCAGCGTGTCCCACTATCTAATCATGACTCTTTCTTTTTCAGGCCATGGCCCACCCTGGAGCAGCGCCGCATCCAGATGAGGATGCGCAGTCATGTGTTTCCTTAGACCGCACGCTGATGAGTTCTGACGATGAGATCAACGACCCCCAGGTCATTTTCGGAAACAGCGAGTCAGAGGACGAAGGAGTAGCCGCCCCAGAGTTTGACATGATAAGCGATTCCGACGAAGAGTAAGAAGACCCGGAAGAGAACCCGATAGAGGAAGATCCTGAGGAAGACCCGATAGAAGAAAATCCAGTGGAGGAAAATCCCGTGGAAGAAAATCCAGAAGAAGAGAATCGCATGGAATCGGGCCTCGATGAAGAAGCTCCATCCGAGGAAGAAGAACCAGAAGATCAAGACCCTGCTGTGGAAGAGTTCCCAATGGCGATCCCTGCAAGGCGATATGGGAATGGACGCCCCTATCTCAGCGCGCGAGCCTACCGCAACCTGCTGAATCTCCACAACCGCGACTGACGGGATTTCTTTTAGATGTTGTCTATTCTGGCCAAATAAAACTGTGTATAGTTTAGGGCCACTTTCGTCTTTGAGAATGCTTTGTTTAAAATCTTTTGAAATGAAATAAATTATTGAGTTCGCTAATCTATCGATCTTCTCAGTTCCCTTGATGTTTGATTATTTCTTCTATACAATTATTTTTCCTACTGCGATCTGTCCACCCCTACTCCTTACATTGTCTTAACACTCACTGAGATTAACCAGTACCACACCCGATCTTTTAGAGGTCCACCCTTCATCCTTCGTCTGTGCCCCGTTTGAGATTCTTCTGGGAGGAGAACATTTCTTGTGAAACTTCCGAGTTCACTAACCCTTCAAATTCTTGATTCATATGATGTACCGAACGTTATCCTCCCCATACTTTTCCTTTGTAGTCCTTTGTTGCTCACCCTTACTTCATGTGCTGACCCGATCCCAATCTCCTTAACATTCAGCCTAAAGCCGCCATACTCCAACCTTTGAATGATCCACACTTCCTTGTAATCTTTACCATAGCTAGCCCTATACATTTTTTGTGTGTTTTCCTATTACCCTATATATATTTAGGGACTTTATTATTCGAAATTTGGTTTTCATTATCTTGTATTTGTCGAAGAGTGTGTGTTATTGACTGCTTAGTTTTACGTATTTTAAAGTGCACTACTATTACCCTCAGTTTTCAGTAGCGCAATTTTACACCGCGCATACTTTTGGTCCATGTTTCTTAATTTCACTATACAAGTTTTCTAAATTATTTTAAACCTATTTTATCGATACATTATCCTAAAATGTTTTAATCTACCGACTAATTTTCACTACTTTATTGTCGTTACATTATTTTCGGGTTTTGTGCCCACGTTTACTATTATAAATGATTGTGCCTTATACTTATTTTCCTGCCGTACTACTTTTGATATACTTATACGTGTACATATTTTAGTTTCGATTTTATCGAATACGCCTCGAATATCATTGTGCGTTATTGTTGTTATTGCTATTCTTGTATACAGTTAGTTGCCACTATAGTTATTCCTGCCTTATACATATTTAGACCTATCCTTTCGTATGTCGTTCTTACATATTTATGTCTTCGAATTTCTTCGTCCACGTATTTCTAGTAAATCTTTATGTGTTAGTTTGCAATATAATAGCTTTCGCATATGTTTGTATAACTTATCTTTTATTTTAAATTTCGAGGACGAAATTTTTGTAAGGGTGGTATGATATAATACCCAGCCCCTTTTGTACCAAAACCTGTATTTTGTTACTCTAGAATTCTATTTATTTTTATTTATAATTCTATTTATTTTATTTATAATTTTATTTATTTTAATCCCCATTTATTCTTTTATCAATAAAAAACCCAAACCATCAAATAATTTCTCTCATATTTTACCCTCAGCCAATTCCTTCAGCCCAGAGCCGGCCCACTCCTCTAATCCTTTTCTCATTCACTTAAAATCCCAAGCCCGGCCCCTTTCTTTTCCCTACTATCTTATCCCTTGGCCCGAGCCCATTTTCCCTCCCCAGCCCATTAAAATAACAATTATCCCACCTCATTTCTTTTAAATCCCTTCAAATCCAAACCCAAATCTCCTCTATAAATTCCTATTAAACCACCAAGTTAATGCCTCTTTAATCCCAATTAATTTCCTCCATTAATCCCTTTTAAAATCCTATTAATCACCACTTAATTTTCATTCATTCTATTCCCCCTCTCTCATCTCACCCACATTCTTTCTCTCTAATTCCCCCCCCTCTCTCAATTTCTCTAATTCTCTCTTTCTCTCTGATTCTCTCTTCCTCTCCCTCTAAATTTCTCTCTCTTTATCAGCGTCTCACCTTCCCTCACATCAAATCAAGGAATAGCGTGAAGCAGTGATGAAAAGGAGGGCACGAAGAGCAGCTAGATCGAGTGAAATTGTCGGATTCCAAAGGACTGAGCCGGTTCTGCGTTCGTGGCGCGATCGTGCTGATACCACTGCAGTATTATTGTCGATACGTCCCGAGGCAAGTATTTTACTTGCTTACATGCTATATACTCAAGTTGCAATCTTTAATTACATAGATCATAAAGTTACAATTTTAGATCAATTATGTACCATACCTGTTCGAGGTGTGTTCCCAATGAAAATACTTGTCTATTTTGAAGGAATTAGATTGTCTGTATTGGCACTTGTTGTGATGAATACCTTGTGCAAATTTCGCTGGAAAATATGACCGTTAACGACTAAAACAACTACCCTCATGTTTACTCGTAAAACTGGAATTTTCTTGCACCTGAAAACCATTAAAATCACCATAAATTATATACATACTGGAATGATGCGCTCGAGGGCTCAAATCGAATCCGACTCAACGAACTTTAACCCCGTGCAAGTTTATAATAGTTTCTGTACTTAAACGGTGTCAATATTTGGATCGGAGTGCGACTCTGGACTGCAGTCCAGAGCGACTCCAGTTGTTGGTTGCTGTTCTGTAATGGGTACCACTTGGTTTCCTTAACTCGTAGATTGTGGAACTCCACTGTTAATTATAGGTGAATCTGTCAGCTAGAGAACACAATTAATTTCATCCTGTTTCGTTATCATTTGTTATTTAACTTGTAATTTAAAAGATCGGGACGTATAACAGTCCCAACAGAATCAGAATCGACATACTAGCGTTAAACAGTGTAAAACTCCTGACGTACAGATGCGATTAAAGATCCGTCTATTGCGTTAAAAACCTTACTGAAAACCCTAGATTTCATTCAACTGTAGCGTCGCTAAAATCTGATCCCAATTGGGATTAAAATGCGTTGCGAAACGGACTTCCGATTCTGAAACCGGATTTCCAGCCGCGAACGCTTAAAATGAAATGGCTATAATTAATGATCCTGGAACCCGATTGGCATGAAACTAAATTCGATGGATAGATAACTGAATATACTAATTATTACCTGTTTATCGTTTCGCTAAACTGTAATCGTAGGATTTATGATACATTATTCAAGTGATAGATTACTAATTCATGACATCCTAAACATGCTTTATATACTGTTCACGCATCATATCATACACATGTCATTGCATCGATAACCCAGTGATAACGTGCATTACCCAGTGTTAGGTATTAGTGATGATCGTGGCAAGTACGTTAGTGTTCGTGTATAAGTGATTAAGTGAAATTGATACGTACTTGTACACAATCAGTGAACCTTATTATTCTATTGCATTGTCGACGTCTGTGGGATGCGTGTATGTGTAACTATAAGTGGTATGTGACACTTATGGAAGCTCTTACACGGGTGTCACAGATAAGGCACCAGACACCGCCATTTATCTTAGGTATTAGTCGGGACGTGCTTGATGGAGGTCCTGCCTCCAGTTCTCGCGCAGACTTGTCACGGACCGATTAGTATTTAGGGTTATGGTTAGCGTTTGATGTAGACCACGGGGTCTAGGGTAGTTTAAGTGTGAGTTCAACAGAATCTCGGGAGTCCCATGCCGGCTTATATATTTAGGGAGATATATGGAGATTTACAGGGTATGTGATTATTACCGTGATAAACATGTTGGGCCCGTGGTCCCTTACCCTTGGGTTCTACCCTTGGGTGGAGGACACTCGCGAGTGGTTGATTCTCACACTTGGACTGACGATAGGTTTAGTGACCTGTACAGTAAGGCTTAGAGACTGATAGGGATGATGGCATCGATATACATACATACTGTGTTGACATACGTGGCATATCATTCTACTGCTTTTACCGTTCCGCTGCATTGATTACTGCATGTTCATACCCATACTGCCATTGATCTACTGTTATATATATATCTATTATCACTTTTAGAATTGTCACATGATTTTATATATATTATATTGCTATTGTGTCGCTCTGACGACCTGAGTATGCATGCTCAGTGTGAGGAGAAGATTTAGCTTGGACCAGGACTAGACGCACATCACGGACATCTTGTTTAGCTATCCAGAGTTATATCTTTTGTTTCCCATCAGGTCAGTTCATTTTACCGTTTTGTTCCAGTTACTGCATTTCTCATTACCTGCGTATTAATTACTGTTTACCATGAAAAACTAGAAGCCGAAGTGTGACTACGGCAGGACATTTTCTTAACCGTAAGAGCATGGCTGGCCTTGTCTACCCCTCGTATTCCGTATTTTGGGAAGCGGGGCGTGACAATTGTATCATACTGGATTGTATATTACTTAATGGGAGCTTGGGATATACACGGATATAGTAACAGTCTTGCTCAAAATGGTAGTATGCTACCCGGTTTGTTTTTACCTTAATATGTGCATATGTTTCTTTTAGCATATCGCTTATACATATTAGTAGAGCCCTTAGGATCTTTGCTTAATTACCAGCGTTTTTGTTCTCCTCCGAAATACAGAGACAGGACCTCGTAGGTCCGTCTTGCCTGAATTTGGGGGCAGATATTAATTGGTGCTATCCGTCCACCTCTCCGAAGATACCAAGTTGATTTATGACACCATGTATCGAAGGTTTAAACGGATGCAGTCGATATAGCAGACTTCGTTAGATTCCCCCTCGTTGAGGGGTTTTTGATTGTGGGGATGCTCTTCCCCGCAGGCGCAAGCCCCTGCAATTAATTACGCTACCGCATCGCGGTAACCACTTTCTCCTTCTCCAGATGGTCACTTCGTGTCGCGTGTGTTTGTTTTGTTTTTTGTTGCCCGTAGATTGTATACGGAGACTAATTTATGTTGTCGCCCGTATGGCGTGGATTAGTCCAAATCCATATTTTCTTAGATTTGGGTTTGGGGGTTGGGTTTAAGGATACGTTAGTCTCTTTTGAGACTAAGATCAACATAAATGTGTGTTAAGGATACGTTAGTCTAATTTAGACTAAGATCGACTTAACGTTTGTTAAGGACACGTTAGTCTAATTTTAGACTAAGATCAACTTAACGGGATCATTTAGATCCAACAAAAGAGCATTTGGGCTCTATTGTTTAGTTTAGGGATATTGCGGTCGATTACCAGTTTAAGGACTTGGTGGTCCAAGGTTAAGAACATCATAGTCCGTGGGTTTAAAGGGACCCCACAGTCCGAGGTTAAGGACATCATAGTCCGTGGGTTTAAAGGGACCCCACTGTCCGAGATTAAGGACATCATAATCCGTGGGTTTAAAGGGACCCCACAGTCCGAGGTTAAGAACATCATAGTCCATGGGTTTAAAGGGACCCCACCGTCCGAGATTAAGGACATCATAGTCCATGAGTTTAAGGACCCCACAGTCCATGGAATGATTGGTTATCGGGACCCGTCACCTCTCTGAAGACGTTGAGGATTACAACGACAAATATCGGAGGAGTGAAGAGATGTACCCTTGAACCAAAGTTGATTGGGAAATCTGTAGTTCAATTTGGAACTAAGATCAATTAATTAGATTATGAGCACATTGGCTCAGTTAAATCTAAATTGAGGACTTATGGCCAACTTGGGCTAAGTCCAATTAGGTTCGAAATGTTGGACTTTTGTTTGGACTATTGAATCATTTGTCTGGGTTCAGCCCCCTCATTATTTAGCAATGCTAAACAGGGGTTCTGATCATGTTTTGTCTTTTATTGAGTGCTGAGCACTCAAATATCATATGAGATGACCAATTTTGGAAGACAAAAGTGTATTTGAGGCTCAGTCAAAGGGGAGTCTTGACTCAGAAAGACTTAGCCAATTTGGGCTAAGACCAGTTTGAAAATAGTGTTAAATACTAGCACATATCGGGCGGTCACGTGTTCCCACGTGATGCATATAAAATAGTGTTAAACACTAAGGATGCAATGCTTAAAATAGTGTTAAACACTTTCAATCTTCCAGGCTATCACATGTGGGCACGTGATGGGCATCCACGCACTGGATATTAAAGGGATATGCTAGGGGTTACGTGGGGACACGTGAGGGCGCCCATGCATTGGATTTTAATCCTTCAGTTCTTTCCATCTTATCTTTTTTAAAGAGGTGTTTGTCAGGGGTCACGTGGGGACACGTGAGGGCGCCCAAAGTCTGTTCTGCCTTGGCTTTGTTCTCTTTTATTTTGAGGGTCACGTGGGAGCACGTGAGACATTGCCTCTAAGCCTTTTATTTTAAGGAGTCTGTTTAGGGTCACGTGGGAGCACGTGAGGCATTGCCTCCAGACTTGTTCTTTCTCATTTTGAGGAGTCTGTTTAAGGGTCACGTGGGGGCACATGACCTTGTCTTGTTCGTTCTCTTTTGATCATTGAGAGGGAGGGTCACGTGTTGCCATGTGACCAGGTTGGGTACTGATTTCTTTACGTGCATGGAGAGTTTTAAGTCCCTTGTTTTAAGAATTAAATTCTTTGGTAGGGTTAAACCCTAATTTTATTTAGAAGAATTAAATTCCTATGTATATAGAAGAATTAAATTCTTATGTAGGGTTAAGCCCTAGTTTCATTTTAGAGGAATTAAATTCCCATGTGTTCTGAAAGAATTAAATTCTTATGTAGGGTTAAACCTTAGTTTCATTTGGAGGAATTAAATTCCTATGAATTTGGAGGAATTAAATTCCTATGAATTTGGGAGAATTAAATTCTCATATAGGGTTAAACTCTAGTTTTATTTGGAGGAATTAAATTCCTGTGAATTTGGGAGAATTAAATTCTCATATAGGGTTAAACCTTAGTTTCATTTGGAGGAATTAAATTCCTATGAATTTGGGGGAATTAAATTCCCTAAACTCAATCCTCCCTCTAGGTTTTGGATCTGCACGGCAGAATCTCCCCGATGAGAATTAAATTCTCAACTTGTGGGGAGATCTGCTTCTGCAGATTTTCAACCAAAAAAAGAACTAAGTTCTTATTCAGAAGAGTTAAACTCTTAATTTGAGAATTAAATTCTCTTTTTGTTTTATGGAGCTTAGATCTCTTTCCCTTTCTCACCTAGGTTTTTTTTCCTGAGGAGATATTCTTTCTCTCTCTTGAGAATTAAATTCTCCTCTCTTTTTTCTCTCTGTTATGTATATTTCCCTAAAAAAAAATAGATCCCCCTCTTTTCTCTTCTTGGCACCTATTTATAGGAGAAAGAAAAGAATCAATTTGTTTTGTCAATCTTTCATTGAAAGATTTTAGTTGTTTTTTTGTAACTAACATGATCTTCTAGACCATCCAGTGAATTTTATTCACCATTGGATTTTTAATCCAAAAGATATTTTATCTGTTATTCCTGGCAAATTTCAGGAAAATCTTTCCTTATATAGAATCTTTTTATAAGTTGGTGATTTTTAATCCAACGGTGCTCCACTTTACAGAGCACAATCCTTTTTTGTTTGGAAAGATTTAGAGAAATATTTTTCTAGTTGAGATTCTCGATTCCCTCTTACTTAGAATTTAATTTTATTAATTCATAGATCTTTACGAATCCATCACGTGTTGGCACGTGACCCCCTGATTAAGCATTTGACCAGAATTTAATTCTGCTGTTTTAAAGAACTCAGGAATTATCACGTGTCAGCACGTGATCCTTGGTCACGTGTTGGCACGTGATGCCCCATTGGGGTTATTCCTTATTATTTTATTATACCTTTAATTCTTTTCAGCGGGTTTAAAGGCCCATCACGTGTTGGCACATGACCCCACTGATTAATTATTTCCAATTATTTATTTTATTCAGTGCCTACAGGCTTTGCCTGTAAATGATCACGTGTCTGCACGTGATGCCCGGTCACGTGTGGGCATGTGATGCCCGGTCACGTGTGGGTGCCTCATAACTTTTGATCCCGGATGAATTATGAAGCCATAATATATCAAATCGAAGGATTTTTCGAGACACTTTCGATACCATTAGAATTTAGCTGTTTCTTATTCGGGAGTTTGTCAAAATGCAGCCCGGAAAATACTGGTTCGCATTTTCTTCCTTAGATTACACGTGCATAGCATATTTGCTCATAACTTTTGATCCCGGATGAATTATGAAGCCCATAATATATCAAATCGAAGGATATTTCAAGACTCTTTCGATACCATCAGAATTTAGCTGTTTCACATTCGAGAGTTTGTCAAATTACAGCTCGGAAAATACTGGTTCACATTTTCTTAACGTATCGCTGCCATTTGATACCTTGGGCTCTTTTGCGCAGAAATTTTTTTGTGGGAACAAATGCCCCCTACTACTTTGCCCACATAAGTATATACGTGGGTGAAGTAGTACAGAGTAATTCATAGCATATGACTAGTTTTTGGTTGGTATATAATTTTCAGAATCTTGATCTGAGAAGATAACGAGCGGACACAAGCGTCGTCATTTATCATTGACTCAAATCTCGACTGTTAGGGACATAGTTCCAAACCCTCAGCTCCATGAGCCGCACCCTTCTATTTCTTTATGTTTTACTCTGGCGTGAAGTAGTTTATATGCTCATGAGTAACTTCTCCATTTCAGTGGCATATAGTTTTGGCAAGTGTGGCCCATAGATGGTAGATAACAGTTCATCTTGAACTCTTTATAAGGTAGCGATGGCTTAGAAAATAGGGTTAGGATCTGTTGCCTAAGACTTTCCAACTTTATGAGCCGTGAGGGTCTCACAAAGGCTTTTCTCCCTATGAGTCGTGAGGATCTCGTAGGTGTTTTCTCTCCTAAGTAGTCGTAAGGACTCCTAAGTGCGTTTTCTCCTGAGAATCGTAAGGATCCTACAAGAGAATTTTCTTTATGCGTAGGGACGCTAATTTCCCCGCAAGTTGAGACGAATCAAGAGATTCTCGCAAAGACACTGATTTCCTTATGGGTCGAAACGAATCGAGAGGTTCTCGCCAAGGACGTTGATTTCCCTGAATCGAGATAAGAAGCGATGGCTTAGGAAACAGGTTCAGATCTGCCGCCTAAGTCTTTTTAACTTTATGAGCCGTGATGGTCTCATAAAGATTTTTTCTCCCTACGAGTCGAGAGGATCTCATAGGTGTATTTTCTCCTTAGGAATCGTGAGTATTCCTAAGTGTGTTTTCTCTTGAGAGTCGTAAGGATCTCACAAGAGAATTTTCTTCCTTACAAGTCGAGAGGACTCGTAAGTGATTGATGAGTTGACATACTCCCGAGTCAAAGCATTGCTTCAACAGGGAGGTCGAGGGTTGACTTTGGTTTGTCTGTGCACTGTTGAGTCATGGAACTGGGAACTTTGCCGCGGCTCCGCTTTGCTGATGTTGTATATTCCTGCAGAGACACTGATTTCTCTGCGGATCGACGCAAATCGAGATGTTCTTGTCAAGGACGCTGATTTCCCTGAATTGAGGTTTTTGCCAAGGACACTGATTTCCTTGGAGTTGAGACGAATCGAAGTATTCCTGCAAAGACGCTGATTTCTCTGTGGGTTGACGCGAATCGAGATGCTCTCATCAAGGACACTGATTTCCCTGAATCGAGGAGTTTGCCAAGGACACTGATTTCCTCAGAGTTGAAACGAATCGAGGTATTCCTGCAAAGACGCTGATTTCTCTGCGGGTTGACGCGAATCGAGATGCTCTCGTCAAGGACGCTGATTTCCTCGGAGTTGAGACGAATCGATATATTCCTGCAAAGACACTGATTTCTCTGCGGGTCGACGCGAATCGAGATGCTCTCGTCAAGGATGTTGATTTCCCTGAATTGAGGTTTTTGCCAAGGACACTGATTTCCCTGGGGTTGAGATGAATTGAGGTATTCCTGCAAAAACACCGATTTCTTTGCGGGTCGATGTGAATCGAGATGCTCTCGTCAAGGACACTGATTTCCCTGAATCGAGGTTTTTGCCAAGGACACTGATTTCCTCGGAGGTCGAGACGAATCGAGGTATTCCTGCAAAGACACTGATTTCCTTACGGGTCGATGCGAATCGAGATGCTCTCGTCAAGGACGCTGATTTCACTGAATCGAGGAGGTTGCCAAGGACACCGATTTCCCTGGGGTTGAGACGAATAAAGGTATTCCTGCAAAGACGCTGATTTCTCTGCGGGTCGACGCGAATCGAGATGCTCTCGTCAAGGACGCTGATTTCCCTGAATCGAAGAGGTTGCCAAGGACACTGATTTCCCTGGGGTTGAGATGAATCGAGGTATTCCTGCGAAGACGCTGATTTCTCTGCAGGTCGACGAGAATCGATATGCTCTCGTCAAAGACGCTGATTTCCATGAATCGAGGAGGTTGCCAATGACACTAATTTCCTTGGGGTTGAGACGAATCGAGGTATTCCTGCAAAGACGCTGATTTCTCTGCGGGTCGACACGAATCGAGATGCTCTCGTCAAGTACGCTGATTTCCCTGAATCGAAGAGGTTGCCAAGGACACTGATTTCCCTGGGGTTGAGACGAATCGAGGTATTCCTGCAAAGACGCTGATTTCTCTGTGGGTCGACGCGAATCGAGATGCTCTCGTCAAGAACGCTAATTTTCTTGAATCGAGGAGGTTGCCATAGACACTGATTTCCCTGGGGTTGAGACGAATCGAGGTATTCCTGCAAAGACGTTGATTTCTCTGCGGGTCGATGCGAATCGAGATGCTCTCGTCAAGGACGCTGATTTTCCTGAATTGAGGTTTTGCCAAGGACACTGATTTCCCTGGAGGTCGAAACGAATCGAGGTATTCCTGCAAAGAAGCTGATTTCTCTGCGGGTCGACGCGAATCGAGATGGTCTCATCAAGGACGCTGATTTCCCTGAATCAAGGAGGTTGCCAAGGACACTGATTTCCCTGGGGTTGAGACGAATCGAGGTATTCCTGCAAAGACGCTGATTTCTCTGCGGGTTGACGCGAATCGAGATGCTCTCATCAAGGATGCTGATTTTCCTGAATCGAGGTTTTGCCAAGGACACTGATTTCCCTGGAGGTCGAAACGATTCGAGGTATTCCCGCAAAGACGCTGATTTCTCTGCGGGTCGACGCGAATCGAGATGCTCTCGTCAAGGATGCTAATTTCCCTGAATCGACGAGGTTGCCAAGGACACTGATTTCCCTAGGGTTGAGACGAATCGAGGTATTCCTGCAAAGACGCCGATTTCTCTGCGGGGCGACGCGAATCGAGATGCTCTCGTCAAGGACGCTGATTTCCCTGAATCGAGGAGGTTGCCAGGGACACCGATTTCCCTGGGGTTGAGACGAATCGAGAGATTCCTGCAAAGACACTGATTTCCTTGTGGGTCGACGCGAATCGAGGTTCTCGCCAAGGGCGCTGATTTCCCTGAATCGAGGTTTGGCCAAGAACAATGATTTCCCTGGAGGTCGGTTGACTTGTTTCCGAGACGGAGCGTTGATCCGGCGGGGAAGTCATTGGTTGACTCTAAGTTGTCTGTGGACCATAGAGTTTTGGAACTAGGACCTTGCCGTAGTTCCGATTGATGGTGTAACATCTGTGTCCTCCTGGAATGAGGATGCACACCGTTGTTGGTCTCCAGGCTATAGATGTGGCCATTGAGATTTAGAACTGGGGACTTTACCATGGCTCCGTTTCGTTGAGACTCTGAGGTCGGTTGTTGACGTCACGTCTGCATCTGGTTAGAGTGAGGAGAAACGCTGTTGGTGATCTCTAGGCTGTTTGTGAACCGCCGAGATTTGGAACTTAGGGACTTTTCCATGGTTCCGTTGTTTTGACCCCGGGGTCGTTTGTTGATGTCGCATCTGCATCCTGCTGGAGTAAGGAGAAACGCCGTTGGTGATCTCTAGGCTTTCTGTGAACCGTCGAGATTTGGAACTAGGGGACTTTGCCATGGTTCCGGGGTAGTCTCTAGGCTGTCTGTGAACCGTCAAGATTTGGAACTAGAGGACTTTGCCGTGGCTCCGTTTTTTGATGTTGCGTCTGCATCCGATTGGAGGGAGGAAGAATACCGGTGTTGATCTCTAAGTTGTCGATGTTGACGTCGAGACCCTGAAGCCAGGGATCTTCTTTCGCTTCGTTTGTTGACATCGTGTCTGCAATATTGCGACGAATGTCGAGATTGTCTTTAGGTTGTCTATGAACCATCGAGATTTGGCTTCGCTTCGACGAAGTCTCGTGGGACGATATGGTTCCCCTCTTGTTTGTGCCCATAGATTCTATACAGGGGTCAATATAACCTCACCTGCGGGCAAAAAGTTTTATTCTTTCATTTTTTTAATTCTTTCCGCGATGCTCTATCATTTCAGCTTTTTATATCGCGAAAATCGCGATTGCCCAATCATTTCGGCTATTTTTCGCGGTGCCCAATCATTTCGGCTATTTTTCTTTTTTACTCGCTGCTTTTTATTGCGAGTTGCCCAATCATTTCGGCTGTTTTTGTATGCATACATTTTTACTTGCTGATTTCGTTGCAAGTTGCCCCATCATTTCAGCTATTTCATATGCATTTTTGGTTCGCTGATTTTTTATCGCGGGTGTGGAACTTGGAATCTGGTGCCAATCTCAGCATCAGCATCGCTGCGACTGGAATATTGCCAGGAGCGAATCATCATTTGCCATGAAAGGACTTAGAATTTGATACCGATTTAGGCATCAGCATCGCTACAACTGGGATATTGTCAGGAGCGAATCATCATTTGCCTTTGTCGGTTTGAACAAAGGTGGCTTAGTAGACCAGGTTAAGATCATGTCAGCTAAGGCTTTTGACTTCATGAGCCGTAAGGGTCTCATAAAGGTATTTCTCCCTACGAGTCGTGAGGATCTCATAGGTGCATTTTCTCCTTAAGAATCGTGAGCATTCCTAAGTGTGTGTTCTCTTATAAGTCGTAAGGATCTTACAAGAGTATTTTCTCCTTATAAGTCGAGAGGACTTACAAGTGTTTGTTCATCAAATGAGGGCATTCCTTGTCGTTGATAGGACTCGGAAAGGAAATGATTATTTGTGCCCGTAGATTGTATACAGAGGTTAATATTGAACCGCTTGTAGGGCAATCTTGGAAAGGTGATGGCTTAAGAACAGGTTCAGATCCCTGTAGCTTAAGGATTTTGAATCCTATGAGCCGTGAGGGTGTCAAAGGGGAATTCTCCTTACGAGTCGTGAGGATCTCATAAATGTGTTTTCTCCTTACGAATCGTGGGGATTCCTAAGTGTGTTGCTCCCTTGTGAGTCGTAAGGATCTTACGCAGGTATTTTCTCCTTAAAGGGTCGAGAGGACCTTGCAAGTGTCTTTTAATGAGATTGCGCCCTTTCGGATTTTCACAAACTCGCCGGTAGTCCTGTTGTTTTTACTCAAGGAGCCCCTTCGGGTTTTCATCCGTGCCCATCTCGCTAATGGACATACCATTTTTTTACCACGTCAGCCTGGGAACGCCGCGGGTTTGTATTAGTTTAACGACGTTTCGGTCATAGGTCCGAGATTTTTCGGGCAACGTACGATTACGCAGCTAGATTTTCTCGCAAATCTTCGTATCTTTTGTGTCGGAGGTGGATTCCTTGAAGAGAGGGCTGGGGACGATTTCTTCGTCAGAGTCGCTTCCAAAGGTGATGACTTGCGATCCCTTGGGGTCAACTATGTGACAGTTGCCAGCGGCTCTTTTGCGCTCATCTGTCGTGCTTTTCTGTTCCCGACGAGCCTTGCGCTTCACTCGTTGAACGTGTTGTCGGTGGGCAACATATCCCTGCCACCAGTTTTTAAAAGCTATGCACTCCTCGATAGGGTGTGTATGTTGGAGATAGTGCCCTCAGAGTCAATTATTGGATCACAGGCACGTGATTGCAATGATTGAGGGAGGACCTATCCCGGTAGGACAGTCTTACTCAAGATGATAGTATGCTATCTGGTTTACCTTTATCATCGTGTACTGCTTTAGGTGACCTGACATGTCGCTATTGCACGTTGATAGAGCCCCTAGGATTCTTGCTTGACCACCAGCAGTATGAGGGCGATCATATAAGTGGGAGCTGGTAGTCTATAAGCACATCCTTAAAAGGTCCCTAGTCGTGGGAGTTTCGAGACAGGGCATCGATACTCCAGAGTAGACTAGTGTATACAGTCGAGACCTCGACGAGGGGCGGTGGCCGGTCTCACAAGCCACTGGTGTCAGTTGGTTCACCTAAGATGTATACAGGTGCTCATTGGGTTATGAGTACACCGGACAGGACTCGCCGGGAACATGCTAGTTGGTCTTATACCTGACGTCAGATAGCAGTTCCCTGGTGACATGTGTACAGGTTAGTTCATCGACCTGGGGATCGTCATTTGTCTCGTGTGAGTTCCCACTGTACTTTGATTACTACCCTACCACGCTCAAAGGAGACGTGCAAACAGGTTTTAGTTGGGTACAGTCCCGAGCCACATGGAGGTAGTGAGCGGATCTTCAGGGGTTCGTCTCTCCCGGTATTGGGGGTGAGGTCGCGCTGTGTCTAGGAGAGCCATTACACGAAGTCCTTGGCCAAGGTAGGAGATTTACTGGTAGGTATTCCAGTAGTATCTCAGGGTGTTCTGGGCTACACTCCGACACGACTTGTACCGCTTTTGGGGGTCTGACTTTTACCAACCCCCTAGGCCCGCCATGCGATGCTCATAGACGAACGGACCGGGATGTACGGATATTGTCACTGACATGCTCAGTAGGGTGTCAGGCTGAGTTCGCTCACGGACGTCCCTTTTTGTCAATAGCTGGTGGCCCGTCATGTATGGCTAAGACCTCTGACGTGCTAGTGGTTAAATCCACAGCCATAGTATTGACGAGTCTTTAGAGTCCACCACACATTCAGTTACTCAAGCTTTCGGGCGAAAAGCTGTAGAGGCCGTATGGAGATATGGCACGGTCCGATCAGATACGTGCGGTATTGCACGGATCAGGATCGGACGGATTGTACTAGAGGCCGTATGGTTATATGGCAGGGTTCGATCAGATACGTGCGGTATTGCACGGATCAGGATCGAACAGATTTTACTAGCCGGCTTTGGTTTAAGCCGGATCCTAGTATAGTACAGTGTAGATGTTGTCTCATTGCATTTGTATTTCGGTCGGAATACAGATGCGGGTGTGTATGCACAGTATCGGGGTTTTCCTGTAATTTATTACGGGACCAGTTTTCTGGAGTTGCCAGTTTGCTTTCCGTTTCGGCCATATTTCATTTGTATCGTTCATTGGCCGAAGATTGGTGGAGGAGGGCTTATTTGCATTTGTGCAAATAAGTATTAGTGGAGGGTGTTCTTTGCATTTTGTTGGATCATGATGGCTCACCATCACTTGACTTTCTTTGTGTCATGATGGCATGACTTTTGTGGACATGATTGTTGATGATGGTTGAGGTTGAGTGTGGGATTGTGTTTGTGATGTTTACATTTCCGATTGACCAAAAATTCCAAAATCTGAGTTTTTCACATACATCAGTTTTCTGTTGAAATTATTTGAAGCCCAAAATTTTTTCAGGTTGTAAAAAACTAATGTACTGGAAGTTCTAAGACTACTGGAGAAATTCGACAAATTGATCATTCAAGGGGAGCGCGGAACCGCGGCCGAACCCCACTTTGGGCTGCGGTTCCGCCGCAGTATGGAATGTTCAATTGGTCAAACTTTTTCAGTGGGCTTCTGGGGTGATTTTAGGGGTTTTGGAATATTAATATTGGGCCCAGAATTTCTTGATGTGCTACAGTAGTACTTGGGGCCCACATGTTATAATTTTAATCGATCGGATATTTTAAACACATTATTTCACAGTATTTACATTATATCTGCGACCGTGAATGTCACTTGATCGGTAAATCCAGTCTAACTGCTATAGCCCGGTTAGACGGATTTGCGAATGTGACTTTCACGTTGATGTTCTGTGTTATGCTGTGATGTTGCGGATTGGTCGTGGGGGATAGCCTGGATGCAATGCTAGTACAGTTCTGTTGTATTATGTACATTTGATATTGCAGGGCGAGCGTCCGACATGTGGACTGCCGTCACTGCCGGTTTGTATTATTATTTTGGGGCACGGCCAGGTTGCGGTCGATGTACCCGGTGTATGTATATTTTACTTTCTGTACTAGGATTACCCCGCGGAGGGGTGCAAGGATAGCCGGGTTCTAGAGGGCAACGGGCCCGCATCTCATGGCATTGAGACGGAGGGGGCTTCACTCTAGAATTAGCGGGCTATTCGCCGCACTCGTAGGGGGTACATGTTGACCCAGGAGGGGTGCCCAAGTTACCGGATTCCGTGAAGTGCTGGGTGGTCCATTCATGGTACTGAAGGGGACTGCCTCGCTTCAGGTTTTGACGGATGACTTGCCGCGCCCGTAGGGGTCTAGGATTTCATTGCACAGGCTATCCACACGACCAGGGAAACGTCGGGTTTCAGTAGTGGCTCTGTGAAACCCGAGGATCCCAGATATCTGTATTGTTCTGTGATGCTGTACATTTCTGTGATGTTGCATTTTTTATCACGCCTTGAGCGAAATATAATATATTGGTATATATATTAGTAGATGTTGTATATGTTTTGCATCCGCGCTAGTCCAGTCCCCGCTCTGTCGTTAGTTAGCTAACCTAACGGGTAATGACGGGACCCAGTGGCGAATGCGGATGGCATATACGTACATCAGTATATTTTCGTTCTTTGTGGTGTGATCAATTGATGGGACCGCGTTGATTCGGATCAATGCAAGTTAAAAACAAACCTAATCTGATGTTGTTGGAACACTTTTTCAAAAAGCTGTTATTGCAAGGACGTTCTCTTTTGTTTTGCATCGAGGTATTCAGTTGGAATATCCTGCTCCTCAGTCGACGTGGCAAGGGCTGGGATCCCTTCACCGGGAGTGACCCCTTGGACAGAAGTTTGCGTCAGGGTAATAACTTCACTATAGCCGATTACTTTTGCTTTGCATCGAGGTATTCAGTTGGAATATCCTGCACCTCATTCTACGGGGAAAGAGCCGAGATCCCTTCATCGGGAGTGACCTCTTTAGCGAAGGTTTTCGTTACTATATTTTCTAAAAAGCTATCCGTTCCTTCAACGATATCAAGTTCATTACGTTAAAGGTTTTCGCCAGAAACCATTCGTAGCCCTCCGTCGTTTCATATGGGTAGTCAATAGTATTCAAGCTGTGTTTGTTGGCCAAAGTCAAGGCACGGTGTTTGGTAGCTGTTGGTTATTCATATGCAGTATAGATAGATGCGTTGGTTTGGAACAGTCGTACTGCCTTGTTGGCCAAAGTCAAGGGTAGGTACGGGTGGATTCAAATCAACCTGGAGAATGACGGGTAGAACTTGACATGTGACTTATGATTTGTTGGCCAAAGTCAAGGTCATAAGAGCATGGGGTAAAAATCACATCGGGAGTTTTCAAAAGAACTGAAACTTGCCAGATATGCGCATACCTTCTGGAGTGTGACACCGTGAGCGGATTATGTCACGTTATCATGCGATGATAGTTGGATCCCGATTCCCACTGATGAGTTGGTTTACTCCTCGGATGATCCCGACTAATTCTTCTTTCAGGTTTGGAGGAGAATTTGACGGTACAGTGGGAGGTTTCCAGATTAGATAAAGTGATAACCATTCTGATCTAGGATAGAGTGCACGCTGAGTATTTCTTTTCTCTCTCTCTTCGGCAGCGACCATTGACCCGACCCTAAGACTATGACTCAGTGACCAAAAATTGACCGAACCTTCTTAACACTGGCTTTTGGATTGTCAGAGTCGCTAACCTCATTGCCACTCCTACTTTTACTCTTTTCTCCAGGACACCCCGTATTACTACGAACGTTCACTTCCATTGGACAAAACCATCGTATGGTTAGATACGAACTCGAAGGAATTCGAGGATGGTTTCCGGTTCTGGAGAAAACGGATAGGACTATTCAGTTGTCTTTTCCTTTTACCTTCTCTCAGGTTGCGAGTACTCCTTGGTTTAGGAGATAGTACACCTATTACGCAAATTGGATAGTCTTCTTCCAAACCTTAGGCTGGTGCCGAACGGTGGGGAATGAAGAAAACCAATTAGCATAAAAATGGTGTGCAGAAGGTATTAAGTTAAGACAAAGCAAGGGATTAGTAAGAGGGCAAAGTAAATTGCGACTGCTATTCACGACCAAACCAAGTATTTCTTCGCCAATCCTAAATCACCTTTGTATTTCTCCAGAACACTCCGTATCACTACGAAGATCCACAGTTTATTGGATACTCCATCGTATGGTTATATACGAACTCGAAAGGAACTTGTTCCAGTTCGGGGATGGATTCTGGTTCAGGAGAAATAGGAATAGGGTTTATTCAGTTGTCTTTTATCTTCACCTTCTCTCGCGTTGCGAGTGCTCCTAGGATTAGGACAGTACACCCATTATGCTTCTTGGATAGTCTTCTTCCAAACCATAGGCTGGTGCCGAACGGTAGGGAAGGAAGAAAACCATTTGGCCTAAAGGGGTGTACATAAGGTAAAGACTAAAGACATATGAAGGAATTTGGAGAGGTGGCAAAGAATTATACGGTTACAGTTGTGAATCTGGATAATGGAAGAGGCATTACTAGGAATACAAGGATACCCCAACGAAACATTTCAATGTTTCAGTTTCACTGTGTACTGTTAATGGAAAACTGATTTCCCGATTAGACACTTACTCTAGGGTATGTATTTACCAGGTATGATTCTCACATCTGTATGGTTTTACAGATGATGAGTGGGAGTAAGTTATTGGGAATTGGGTGATCATCCTCATTATATCGGGATTCATTGTAATCGGTGATATTTGGGAAAGTCACCTGGGTTGTTTGCCGGATGGCAATTATTTGGTTTTGAATATCCGCTATTATGCACCAATTTCAAATTGATATATCTGTACGTCTATTTTTATAGAGTGAGATATACCTTTCTGAAATTATGTCTGTGACATTTACCTATATCAGTGGATGGTTAGGTAAGGAGTATTAAACAGCGGTGTAATTCTTCTTAACCATAAGTACAGTTTTCAACCTATGACACACAGTGAATGAGTTATCAGACTCAATGGACTTATACAGAGTATTGTATGTTGTCCAAGGTCCATCAGGACAGAGGGGTTGGTCCTCGTACTATATTCGGTTTACTTATGACTTCTCTAGCTTTTAGATAGGTGTTTCGTGGAAACACAGGGTTTGAATTTTGAGAAGTTATAGGTATTTGAATAAAGTAGAGAACCAGGTGTTACAAGTATCGGGATTCTTCAAAGTGATCGAAGATGTAGATACTTGTGTATGGTATTCAGTTGATAGTAATGATTAAGAGAACCTGCTTCTCTTTCGGGTTACTCATAATTGGAAGCATTCCTAAGTTGAGTAACGCTGATCGGCCTCCTTCCATTTAGTTGACATGCACTGGAGACAGCTGCATGATTTGAATCTGGTTCAATTAAATCAGTGCCTCTGGTTCTATATTGGATATAGAACAGTTCATATCTTAACGATGTTAAGGTACGGGGAGTTGTCCGGCTTATGTTTAAAGCAGACACTGGATAACTCAAGGCACGTTTCTGTAATGTCTGTTTGTGGGTTGACCCAGGCTATGACGAGGGTTGACTTTCTACCATCTGGAAGATCAATAGTGATATTGTTCTAGACTCGCCACAGTTTTATTAAAAATGGATTTTTTTCCTGGAAAAACAGTAGTGGGAGTATAGTAGAACTGGAAGTGATTCCAGAACCACAAACGATTACGGAAGATTTCATAGGAACCTAAAGATTCAATCTAGCTTGACATTCCATTGGCCACTCCGCAGATAAGGTGGGTAACTTCAGGCACCCGAGAGGTACTCCGGTAGCCTCAAGGACGGTGACAGAGAAGTTCTTGTTTACCCACACTTGCCATTGCTGTTGTTCCAGGCTGCGAGACCCGGCAGGAGGATGAGTATAGCGTCGTTCTGAACTGGCTTCAGAAGTGTATGTGTATATGACTCTGGCAGAGGGTTGTCGTAGTCAGTGGGAGCAGTGGAAGCATTGGTGGACAGTTGTCTTATGTCTATTTATAGACTAAAGCAGATATAGCGGAGATAGATCATCAATTTCTGATGTGACAGTCATAGGTTTGACTTCATCAAAATAGGGGATGGATCTATTGAGAAGGTAGTAGGGTGTGATGTCATGGCATTTGGATGACATACACAGAGTAGGAAGTGATATTCCTATACTACAATCGGTTATACTTTGGTCGTCACACAGTAGTTTCTCCACATGGGACTTGGACATTATATCAAACATACTGGTTACTGGATCTATGGTTTTAGATCTAGATTTGGGTGGTTTCCCAATCAGGATACTTAGACAACATTCTAAGAGTATTTAGAATGGACGACTCCTGGCACGGTAGTGTACCTGCAGGTGATGGAGTCACCCTCTCTAAAGGTATCTTACAGACTAAAGAGGAGAGGGATGTGCATGATTGGCAGATCACTTGCTTAGGCAATTGAGTCAATCATGAGATGTCAAGTACCGCACCCGATGTTGTTCTTGCACTAGATGCAATAAGTTGACATTGATCCAATCCTGGAGAAGCAGTCGGAAGCAGTTTTAGAACATAAGTGGATGTTCTAGGGATATGATAACGACAGCCTTATTCGGGAGACAGTTATCATTCCAGGCTTCCAAGGTGACCTGGACGACAAGGAGGTTGTCAGAGTTTTAGTTTTTCCTTCTGACGAGGGGCAGTATTTTGGACAGGTGGTCCAAGGCAATACTGAGGGAGGCATGGCGCAGGATACTGATTAAGTTCAGTTGACGATACAGTCTAAGAAGTTTGGATTTGGAGTTCATTTATGAGCTAGGTCCCATCAGACATCCAGACACATTCTAAGACAGGTATTGCTCATTTCGGGAGATGGGTTTCTCTGCGAACATGAGATATAGAGAGACATAGAAAG
The DNA here is from genome assembly GCA_030015575.1 of Agapanthus africanus. Classification (NCBI taxonomy): domain Eukaryota; kingdom Viridiplantae; phylum Streptophyta; class Magnoliopsida; order Asparagales; family Amaryllidaceae; genus Agapanthus; species Agapanthus africanus. Next base: position 131,543,128 of record CM057341.1, read on the forward strand.
AAACATCAAAGCGGATCCACTCGCTGAGGCTATTCCTCGAACGCAATAGTTTCGCAAACGGGTTTTGTGAGACTGACTAGTAGAGGAGTTGGGTGTTCGGTATCACACGGGCTGTGAGTATGCGACATCGCAATAATTAGCCTTGAGTGCAAGTGGGAGATTGTTGGAGATAGTGCCCTCAGAGTCAATTATTGGATCACAGGCACGTGATTGCAATGATTGAGGGAGGACCTATCCCGGTAGGACAGTCTTACTCAAGATGATAGTATGCTATCTGGTTTACCTTTATCATCGTGTACTGCTTTAGTTGACCTGACATGTCGCTATTGCACGTTGATAGAGCCCCTAGGATTCTTGCTTGACCACCAGCAGTATGAGGGCGATCATATAAGTGGGAGCTGGTAGTCTATAAGCACATCCTTAAAAGGTCCCTAGTCGTGGGAGTTTCGAGACAGGGCATCGATACTCCAGAGTAGACTAGTGTATACAGTCGAGACCCCGACGAGGGGCGGTGGCCGGTCTCACAAGCCACTGGTGTCAGTTGGTTCACCTAAGATGTATACAGGTGCTCATTGGGTTATGAGTACACCGGACAGGACTCGCCGGGAACATGCTAGTTGGTCTTATACCTGACGTCAGATAGCAGTTCCCTGGTGACATGTGTACAGGTTAGTTCATCGACCTGGGGATCGTCATTTGTCTCGTGTGAGTTCCCACTGTACTTTGATTACTACCCTACCACGCTCAAAGGAGACGTGCAAACAGGTTTTAGTTGGGTACAGTCCCGAGCCACATGGAGGCAGTGAGCGGATCTTCAGGGGTTCGTCTCTCCCGGTATTGGGGGTGAGGTCGCGCTGTGTCTAGGAGAGCCATTACACGAAGTCCTTGGCCAAGGTAGGAGATTTACTGGTAGGTATTCCAGTAGTATCTCAGGGTGTTCTGGGCTACACTCCGACACGACTTGTACCGCTTTTGGGGGTCTGACTTTTACCAACCCCCTAGGCCCGCCATGCGATGCTCATAGACGAACGGACCGGGCTGTTCGGATATTGTCACTGACAGGCTTAGTAGGGTGTCAGGCTGAGTTCGCTCACAGACGTCCCTTTTTGTCAATAGCTGGTGGCCCGTCATGTATGGCTAAGACCTCTGACGTGCTAGTGGTTAAATCCACAGCCATAGTATTGACGAGTCTTTAGAGTCCACCATACATTCAGTTACTCAAGCTTTCGGGCGAAAAGCTGTAGAGGCCGTATGGAGATATGGCACGGTCCGATCAGATACGTGCGGTATTGCACGGATCAGGATCAGACGGATTGTACTAGAGGCCGTATGGTTATATGGCAGGGTTCGATCAGATACGTGCGGTATTGCACGGATCAGGATCGAACAGATTTTACTAACCGGCTTTGGTTTAAGCCGGATCCTAGTATAGTACAGTGTAGATGTTGTCTCATTGCATTTGTATTTCGGTCGGAATACAGATGCGGGTGTGTATGCACAGTATCGGGGTTTTCCTGTAATTTATTACGGGACCAGTTTTCTGGAGTTGCCAGTTTGCTTTCCGTTTCGGCCATATTTCATTTGTATCGTTCATTGGCCGAAGATTGGTGGAGGAGGGCTTATTTGCATTTGTGCAAATAAGTATTAGTGGAGGGTGTTCTTTGCATTTTGTTGGATCATGATGGCTCACCATCACTTGACTTTCTTTGTGTCATGATGGCATGACTTTTGTGGACATGATTGTTGATGATGGTTGAGGTTGAGTGTGGGTTTGTGTTTGTGATGATTTCCTTTCATGATATCTTTTGACCTCTCTCTCACTTGGATGAGGGTGTGGCTCCCTTCATTTTTTGATACACTCTCACCCTCACATTTTCCTTTCTCCCTCATTGTTTTGGCCGGCCAAGCCTGTATGGGGCTGTCCAAATTTTTGGATGGTGAAATTGTTGTTCTTTTCATGCTCCAAAAATCCCCAAGTCCCTCTACATAGTTCTTGTATCATCCCTCTACCAAAATGGCACTTCCATGAACCCCAAATGAGACACAAGTTTACATTACATTCTACAGCAAAACCTTGGGCACGTCGACTTGCCAGCTTCGTGCCCGAGTTGCCTCGGCATAGAGGTGGGAGCCCGTAAAAGATGTAGGCGACGTAGTGCCCTTCCGGCGAAGAGGTGGAGTCTGGACATTCCGCGGGAGATCGGGACGACGGCGAGAAGACCGGAGGACACGGATCACTCAGTATATCTCTCTTCCCAATCTTGTTGTTAGCTAGGACTAGTTAATGGTTCGATCCGGGTTATAGTGCGCGGTGGTGCCGGTTTGTTTGTTTGCAAAATTAAAGTTTTTCGCTTCCGCATTTTGGCGTCGGAATTGACGGCCGGGGCGCCGCCGTGCACTTACAGTGTAATCCTCTGATGGTATAAGTAGAAGTTAGGATGTATGTCCGCTTTATCAAGATGTATACCGCCAGGAGAATTTCCTCTGAAAGAGGGCAACTTCATTCCTATTGACAGGGCCCTAGCGAATCGTTTCCTTACTTTAAGCTTGCTTTTGCTGGCGATAGGGATGCTTCAATCCGGTTAGGGTGTCTCGACCTTTTCATTCAGTCGTCGGTGTTTGGCTTTTTCGAATATAGCCAGTTCGCGCTCTCGATTGGCTTTGCTTTTCTGACGGGCTTCATTCAGTAGCAAGACGATCATCTCGTCAGACGGTTCCAAGGGTTTTGGCTTCGATCCTGCCCCCTGCTCTTTTATGCCGTCTTCTATCGCCGAGTGAGCTTCTTCGTTAGTTAACGCCGAATGAGAGACCATGTGGCAACTTGCTACATAGTCCTCAGATTCTTCTGACGAGTCATCCCCGTCGTTATTTTCGTTATCTCCGCTCTCAAGGATATTGTTGAGAAATTCTTGGAGTGTGATCGGGGTCCGCGCCTTCTGGTTATATTCCTCCAGCGCATCAATATGCTTCTGCAGATCCGTGCGCTTGTCATCAGGCTTCACGGGTGTTCCCCTCCGAATGGCGGCGCAGACTTTGCGTCTTGTCTGAGATTCGGGGCAGATGCTATTTGGTTTTATCCGTCTACCTCTCCGAAGATACCAAGTTGATTTATGTCACTGTGTATCGGATGTTTAGACGGATGCGGCCGATGTAGCAAACTTCGTCAGATTCCCCCTCAGGGTGAGGGGTTTTTGATTGTGGGGACGCTCTTCCTTGCAGGCGCAAGCCCCTGCAGTTAATTACGCTACCGCGTCGCGGTAACAACTTTCTCCTTCTCCAGAATTTCACTTCGTGTCGTGGGTGTTTGTTTTGTTTGTGGTTGCCCGTGGATTGTATACGGAGACTGAGTAATGCCGTCGTCCGTAGGACGTGGATTAGTCCAAATCCGTATTTACTTAGATTTGGGTTTGGTGTTTTTAGTTTAAGGATGCATTAGTCGCGTTGCGGCTAAGATCAACTTAAACGTTCGTTAAGGATACGTTAGTCCTGTTTTAGACTAAGATCAACTTAACGTATTGATTAATATATGGCCGTCAGGACTCGTCACCTCTCTGACGTCGTTGAAGGATTACAACGACAGGTGTTAGAGGAGTTCAGAGATGTACCCTTGAACCAAAGTTGATTTGGAGTTTTATCATTCATTTAAATGTCTAAGGATACGTTAGCCGTATTTGGGGCTAAGATCAACTTAAACGGGACCGTTTAGATCCGGCGAAAGAGCATTTGGAGGCTCTACTGTTCCAGTTTAGGGACATAGTGGTCCATAGGTAGTTTAAGGACGTTGCGGTCTATTGCCAGTTTAGGGACGTGGTGGTCTATGTTCCAGTTTAAGGACGTGGTGGTCCGTATTCCAGTTTAGGGACGTAGTGGTCCGACATTAGTTTAAGGACGTTTCGGTCCAATATTAGTTTAAGGACGTCTCGGTCCGATATTAGTTTAAGGACGTCTCGGTCCGTATTCCAGTTTACGGACGTGGTGGTCCGACATTAGTTTAAGGACGTCTCGGTCCGATATTAGTTTAAGGACGTCTCGGTCCGGTATTAGTTTAAGGACGTCTCGGTCCGGTATTGATATGTGGTTGTCGGGACCCGTCACCTCTCTGACGTCGTTGAAGGATTACAACGACATGTGTCAGAGGAGTTCGGAGATGTACCCTCGAACCCGTAGTAAATTGATTTAAGAGAGCAGTCTTGCTCAGTCAATTTAATTTAAGGACTTATGGCCAAAATTAGGCTAAGTCCAGTTTCAACACTTTTTTTATCTTTAGCCTGTGCTAGGGCTTTACCCTTTTTTTTTAGTAATGCACTGCATTATCCTTGTTTTGGTTGGGCTTTGCCCTTTTCTAAATGATGCAGAGCATCTAATTTGGGCTTTGCCCCCATTTTAAGATGCATAGCATTTTTTATTAGGCTTATTAGGCCTTTTAATTGGGCTCTGTCCCTTTTCTTTAATAATGCAGAGCATTAAATACTCTGACGATGCCCCACGTGGCTTGTCAGGCGTTTTGCGCTAAGTAATGAGCGCAAACTCATATGGTGGTGACACGTGTCACGCTCTGGTGAGCGCAAGCGCAATAGCGCAGTGCGCTGCGCGAGTGCGCTGCGCTGTTGCGCTGCTGACACGTGGCTCGTTCTGGTGAGTTGCTCCAATTCCAGAGTGCAAAGCTCTATTTCAAGAACGCTTAGCGCAAGTGGTTCTATAGCTGACACGTGGCGCTTTCTTAAGAGCGCAACGACGCAGTTTGCAAGTGCAGAGCACTAAGAATCTTTTAGATTCAAGAACAGAAGTGCAAAGCACTGTTTAATTTCTTGATCTAAATTTAGATCAAAGAAAAATAATAAATTTTTCTTCTTTTTTTTGGTTTCAAGAACCAGAGGTTCATAAAAGTGCAAAGCACTATTTTTTTTATTTTGTTCCTTCTTGTTTTAAAGAACCAGAGGTTCATAAGAAGTGCAAAGCACTTTTTTTTTTATGTAAAGATCATTGATCTTGTTTTTAGATCAATGATCTATTAGAAGAAATTTCTTCTATTTTATGAAGGTTCTTTACCTTTTTCTTGGAATTTTCTCAGAGTTCTCTCTGTTTGAAGCTCTTAATTTTTTTCAAGAAAAATGTTCTTTCCTTTGAATTGAGGCCTAGGGTCCTTTTTATAGTGCCCATAAATTAGTTAAATTTTGTTAAAGAGATCTTTCTCTGAGTGATTTGGGGAATTTTCCCCACCGTTGGATCTTCGATCCAAGGGCTTCTGCTTTGCAGAAGAAAATCTTCTTGTTTTAACAAGAACAGAAAAGATTTCTTAGAAATTTAATTCTGTTTGGCGCAGATGCCCCAGCGCGTGACACGTGTCGCGCAGCGCACAGCGCAGCGTATCTGCGCTGACACGTGTCGCGCAGCGCAGAGCGCAGCGCAACTGCGCTGACACGTGTCGCGCAGCGCAGAGCGCAGCGCAACTGCGCTAGCGCAGCGCAACTGCGCTAGCGCAGCGCAACTGCGCTGACACGTGTCGCGCAGCTGAAGCGTTGCTTCATTAAAATAGAGCTTTGCTCTGATTGGGTGTGCCTTCTTGGGCGCTGCGCTGACGTATCAGCGCTGGACACGTGGCGCGTTGCGCCCGGGATTTGAAGGTTTGCTTCAAAATTTGAATTTTGAATTTCCAGCAGAGCTTTACTCTGATTGGGGGAAACAAATGCCCCCCCACCGTTGCGCTTACGTGGCCCCAAACGTGAGCGCAACGGTGGCGGAATTCCAACCGCCGTGACAACATTTGGAAGTCGAAGAGGCACTTGATGCCTATAAATAGGACTAGATTTTTATCATCTTTCATATTTTTATTTTCAAAAAACTTCAGAGCTTTGCTCTTGCCTTCAAGAACTCTAGAGCTTTGCTCTTCTTTCCAAAGTTTTTTAGAAAAAACTTTAGGTAAAATTGATTCTTAGATTAAATTAATTTTAATTAATCTTAAACAGCAGAGCTTTGCTCTCATAGATCTTTTAATCTAAAGAGATCCCTATTGGGGTTTCACTAGCAGAGCTTTGCTCAATTTCAAAGTTAGAAACTTTAGGTAAAATTAATATAAATCAAATTAATTTAAATTAATCTCAATCAAAGAGCTTTGCTCTCACAGATCTTTTGATCTAAAGAGATCCCCATTGGGGTTTCATTAAGCTTTTGTTCATGGGTTTTAATCCCTGAACAGAGCTTTGCTCTCTAGGAATTTAGCCCTCTATGTTTATTATTTTTCTTCTATCGCTAATCTTCCTGTGGTATTTCCTCCAGGCATAATGGCGGTGCATCTATACAGTTTGCACGAGTTTATCACCTATGACGATATCCGCGCACAGGGTCGTCAACAAAACCAGGAGTTTACAGACGCTCAATGTGCAGAGGTCATGGGTCGTCTTAACGCAAGCGGTGGTTGGCTGCTGCCCCGTCGTTCGGCTCTTTTGAAAGTCGTGCTGGGAGCAATATGGAGAGCACTTCCAGGTCTTCACGAGGCCCTACCGCTCAATGCGCTGGATGATGCCGAGGACAAGGTGCATTCAGTGTATCTGACGGGGCTGATCTCGAAGAAACGGCGGGACAGCCTCATTGACATCCTACACCAAATCTTCCAGCAGACGACGATAGTTGCTGCTTATCGAAGGCCGGGAGGGCTTGCCGAGGATCTTGACACAGAGGAGCGCGAGAGGTTGCGCATAAGAATAATTAGAAAGGCCAGAAGAACTCTGGATGGCCTTACTTTTGAATTCCTCAATCCGTGCCCCGGATCTGAGGTCATACCATTGTAATAATTTGAATAATGTTTCTTATTTATTGCTCTTGTGATTGTAAGAATTTTTAGCAATATGAATGGAAACCCTCTTTTTTTTTATTTCAGCTTGTCTTATTTCTCGTCCTGAGTCTTCTGCCCATGGATAAATGAATGCGTCTCGAACGCCTGATCAAATGTAAATCGGATGTTCTTTCTGTAGCTTTCTTCTTTCTCTTATTATCAGCATGCTATCTTAATAAACATGGTTGACGGATAATAGAGCACGCATCTTGACTTTCCGGCTTAGGCCGCAGGTTCAGATCTGCTGCCTAAGACTTTTCAACTCTATAAGCCGTGAGGGTCTCATAGAGACTTTTCTCCCTACGGATCGAGAGGATCTCGTAGGTGGGTTTTCTCCTTAGGAATCGTGAGGATTCCTAAGTGTGGTTTTCTCTTATAAGTCGTAAGGATCCCACAAGAGAATTTTCCCTCTTATGAGTCGAGAGGACCCACAAGCGGTTGTTTCCCTCCTCGTCGAAATTCGACTTTGGAGAGTGAGACCCGTGAATAGTATGCAAGAGACCATTTTGGATTGACTTGCAGGGTCCCATTGTTCAGGAAGCAAGTTTTTTAGTCCCTGCTGCCTGAGGCTTCATTTGCAAGTTGAGACGAATCGGGAATTTCCCGCGGAGACACTGGTTTCTCTGCGAGCCGACGCGAATCAGGAGGCTCTCGTCAAGGAGTGTTTGTATCCGTGAGTCGAGGAATTCGCTAGGGATTATTTGTTTCCCAAGCGCCAAGGATTATTTGTTTCCTTGGGGTTTGAAACGAGTCGAGGATTTCCCACGGAGGCACTGGTGGCTCTGCGAGTCGACGCGGATCAGGAGGCTCTCGTCAAGGAGTGTTTGTATCCGTGAGTCGAGGAATTTGCTAAGGATTATTTGTTTCCCTAGCGCCAAGGATTATTTGTTTCCTTGGGGTTTGAAACGAGTCGAGGATTCCCACGGAGGCACTGGTGGCTCTGCGAGTCGACGCGGATCAGGAGGCTCTCGTCAAGGAGTGTTTGTATCCGTGAGTCGGGGAGTTTGCTAGGGATTATTTGTTTCCCAAGTGCCAAGGATTATTTGTTTCCTTGGGGTTTGAAACGAGTCGAGGATTCCCACGGAGGCATTGGTGGCTCTGCGAGTCGACGCGGATCAGGAGGCTCTCGTCAAGGAGTGTTTGTATCCGTGAGTCGGGGAGTTTGCTAGGGATTATTTGTTTCCCAAGCGCCAAGGATTATTTGTTTCCTTGGGGTTTGAAACGAGTCGAGGATTCCCACGGAGGCACTGGTGGCTCTGCGAGTCAATGCGGATCAGGAGGCTCTCGTCAAGGAGTGTTTGTATCCGTGAGTCGGGGAGTTTGCTAGGGATTATTTGTTTCCCAAGCGCCAAGGATTATTTGTTTCCTTGGGGTTTGAAAGGAGTCGAGGATTCCCACGGAGGCACTGGTGGCTCTGCGAGTCGACGCGGATCAGGAGGCTCTCGTCAAGGAGTGTTTGTATCCGTGAGTCGAGGAGTTTGCTAGGGATTATTTGTTTCCCAAGCGCCAAGGATTATTTGTTTTCTTGGGGGTTTGAAAGGAGTCGAGGATTCCCACGGAGGCACTGGTGGCTCTGCGAGTCGACGCGGATCAGGAGGCTCTCGTCAAAGAGTGTTTGTATCCGTGAGTCGAGGAGTTTGATGAAGATACTGGTTTCTTCGGAGTTGGACTGAACCGTCGAGATTTGACTTCGTCTTCTGGCGGAGCCTGTTAGGAAAGTATGGTTCCCTCTTTGTTTACGCCCTTGGATTGTATACAGGGATCGATGTGATCTTAACTGTAGGGCCAAAGTTTTATCATTTCTTCTTCTTTTTTATTTTATTTCCGCGATGCTCTATCATTTCAGCTTTTATATCGCGAAGGTCGCGATTGCCCAATCATTTCGGCTATTTTTCGCGGTGCCCAATCATTTCGGCTATTTATTTTATTTTTACTCGCTGCTTTTTATTGCGAGTTGCCCCATCATTTCGGCTATTTTCCATGCATACATTTTCTTTACTTGCTGTTTTTTATTGCAAGTTGCCCTATCATTTCGGCTATTTCGTATGCATATGCGGCCTATTGGCTTTTTGCTGTAGACCAATTTCGGCATCAGCACCGCTACAACTAGGATATTACCAGGAGCGAATCATCATCTGCCTCTGTCAATGTCGAACAAAGGTGGCTTAGCGACCAGGGTTAGGGTCCTGTCGACTAAGGCTTTTGACTTCATGAGCCGTAAGGGTCTCACGAAGTTATTTCTCCCTACAAGTCGTGAGGATCTTGTAGGTGTATTTTCTCCTTAAGAATCGTGAGGATTCCTAAGTGTATATTTCTCTGTAAGTCGTAAGGATCCTACAGTAGGGTTTTCTCCTTATAAGTCGAGAGGACCTACAAGGGTCATACGAACATATCCCCAGTCACGGATGAGACTTGGTTAGGGAAATGTTTATTCGCGCCCGTGGATTGTATACAAGGGTCAATATTGAGCCACTTATAGGGCAATATCGGAAGTTGGGGGAGTTGCTTAAGCACAGGTTTAGGTCTCTGTAACTTAAGACTTTCAACTCTTATGAGCCGTGAGGGTCCCATAAGAGAGTTCTCCTTACGAGTCGTAAGGATCTCGCAAGTGTATTTTCTCCTTAGGAATCGTGGGGATCCCTAAGTGTGTTGCTCCCCTTGTGAGTCGTAAGGATCTCACGTGGGTGGTTTCTCCTTATAAGGTCGAGAGAACTCTATAAGTGTCCTTTAACGAGGTTGCGCCCTTTCAGGTTTTCACAAATACTCGCCGGTAGTCCTGCTGTTTTTACTCACGGAGCCCTTTCGGGTTTTCATCCGCGCCCATTTTGCTTATGGACATACCATTTTTTTTATTCTTTATATTTTTATATATTTTTTTACGAGGTCGCGCCCTTTCGGGTTTTCACGAACACTCGCCGGTAGCCCTGCTGTTTTTACTCACGGCGCCCTTTCGGGTTTTCATCCGTGCCCCTTTTTTTGCTTATGGACATACCGTTTTTATTTATTTATTTTTATTTTTTTATATATATATTTTTTATATCTCATCAGCCTAAATATGCTGCGGTAGTAGTTTAAAGACGTTTTGGTCTGCTATTAGTTTAAGGACATTTCAGTCCGTCGTTAGTTTAAGGACGTTTCGGTCCGTCATGGAGAAGGCCAACTACCTTTTATAAAGCTTGGGCTTAGGAAGATAGCGAGCGGACATAGTCGTCGTCATCTATTATTGACCTAGGCTGTGGCTCATTAAGCGTAGTATCTCTTTAGGAAGCGACCGTTTATTGGCCTGAAAGGCCTTTCACCGTGCATGTCCACGAGTAGATAGGCCCCACCCTGGTAAACTTTATCTATGATGTACGGGCCTTCATAGTTTGGCTCGAATTTTCCCCGCTTGGCGCGATTGGGGATCATAGGCCTTTTGACCACTAGCACGAGTTCGCCTTGGCGGAATGTCCTTGGTCGGGTCAATCTTTCATATGAGCGTGTCATCTTTGCTTTATAAGCTTCCAGATTTTGCTGTGCAATGAGCCGGGTTTCATCAAGGGCATCAAGCTCCTCAAGCCGAAGGTGAGCATTTTCTTCGTCTGTTAACTTGTGGTGAACTGCCACTCGTAGAGAAGGTAACTCTATCTCGAGGGGGAGTACTGCTTCTGTACCGAACACCAACGCGTACGGCGTTGTGCTCGTGGCCGTCTTGAATGTAGTTCGATATGCCCAAAGAGCTTCTTGCAGTCTTTCGTGCCAATCTTTCTTATTTCGGGACACCGTTTTCTTTATGATTTTTGTCAAGGTTTTGTTGAAGGCCTTAGCTAGACCGTTAGCTCGCGGATTATAAACCGAGGAATATCTCCAGTCTATATTGTGTTGTTGCGCGAAGCGACTGATCTTGTGGCTTCCGTACGCTGGCCCGTTATCGGAGATGATCCGTCGTGGAGTTCCACACCGATATATGACGTGCGTCTTGAAGAAGTGGAGGATATTTTCCGTCTTCACCTCTCTTAACGGTACTGCTTCTGCCCATTTAGAGAAGTAGTCAGTCGTTGCTAGGATGAAACGATGTCCTCTAGACGATGCTGGTTCGATGGGGCCGACTATATCAGTCCCCCACATTTCGAATGGCCAGCTAGCTACCGTTGGATGTAGTGGATTTGGGTGCTGGTGGATGAAGTCCCCATGGATCTGACACGAGTGACACTGCTTCGCATATTCGAGGCAGTCTTGAATCATCGTAGGCCAGTAGTAGCCCATCCGTTTTATCTTCAACTTCATCTTTGGGCCCGCTTGGTGAGAACCGCAGAGTCCGTCGTGAACTTCCTGAACGACTCTTTTCGCTTCGTTAGGTCCCAGGCATCTCAACCACAGAGAATCGAACGATCTCTTGTACAGAGTATCGTTGACGAAGGCGAAAGATAGAGCCCGCTTCATGAGCTGATGTCTTGTGGATGCTTCTTCAGGCAATCGGTGGGACTTAAAGTAGTCTATGAAGACTTCCCTCCAATCCTCAGCTCTTTCCCGGTCTTTTATTTGCAGAGTCATTCGCTCAGTCGTTTCCTTTTCTTCGGGTGATTCCGGAGATATTTCCGCTGGGGTGAGCACTCGACGGCTTTGTACCACAATTCTGACGTCATCGAGGTTCTCGTCAGCCAGTTCTTTAGCAAGTTTGGCCAACGCGTCTGCTTTGCTGTTTTCCGCGCACGGTATGTTCTCCAAAGTATAGGAGGGAATTCGGGTCAACAGTTGTTGCACTTTTTCGCCGTACTTCACCAGTTCTGGCTTGCACGTTTGGTAGTCGCCGTTTACTTGACTAACGACCAGTTGAGAATCCCCGTATATGAGGAGGTTTTCAATTCCCATGTCAATGGCGATCTCGAGGCCTGCTATCAGAGCTTCGTATTCGGCTTCGTTGTTTGTCCTCGGCTCCGTCAGGGAGAACGCGTAGCGCATTATCCCTCCTTGTGGAGTTATAAAGATGAGTCCTACCCCCGATTTGATTATAGGGGTACTTTGTTTGCGCTTCTTCACGGAAGATGCCCCGTCGAAATAAAGCTCCCATCGGGTATTATCGCTGCCGATCGCATCAAACGCATGTTCGTCTGGAAGATCGCAGTTTAAAGGAGAGTCGGCCGGTATCGGATGCTCAGCGAGGAAGTCGGCGATGGCCTGGCCTTTCACTGCCTTGAGAGGTTGATACATTATCGAAAACTCCATCAAGAGTAGGGCCCATTTAGCGAGTCGTCCCGTCAATATGGCCTTTGACATCAAGAATTTAAGGGGGTCCACCTTTGAAATGAGACGGACCTCATGCGCCAATGCATAGTGCCTAAGCTTTGTTATCGCAAAGATCAATGCCAGACAATGTGTTTCAATGGGGGAGTAGTTGCTTTCTGCCTTCAGTAGAACTCGACTTAAGTAGTAGAGTGCTCTTTCTTTCCCTTGATCGTTCTCTTGTGCCCATAATGTGCCTAAAGAACCTTCGAGGGCGGTTGTATAAAGAATGAGAGGCTTTCCCTTAACCGGAGCAGCCAACACCGGCGGGTTCTGCAGGTATTGCTTGATCTCGTCTAGCGCGCTTTGACATTTTTGATCCCAGACGAATGGGGTTCCCTTCTTCATCAGGTGACTGTAAGGACAGCACTTTCCAGAAAGGTTGGCTATAAATCGCCGTATGTACGCGAGCTTCCCTTGGAGAGACCGCAGCTGTTTGAGAGTTCTCGGCGGAGGCATTTCCATGATCGCTTTAATCTTTGACGGATCTATTTCAATACCTCGGTGTCGAACAATGAATCCCAGGAATTTGCCTGAGGAAACTCCAAATGCACACTTGAGCGGGTTCATCTTTAAGTTGTATTGCCGAAGGCGTTGAAATACGGTCTTCAGATGCTCGAGATGTTCCTCATATGATTTGCTTTTAACCACGAGATCATCGATATAGCATTCGACGATTTCGTGTATAAGGTCATCGAAGATCTTCGTCATGGCCCTTTGGTAGGTGGCACCGGCGTTCTTTAAACCGAAGGGCATCACCTTGTAACAGAATATTCCTAAAGGGGTCCTGAAGGCTGTGTGCTTCTGGTCTTCTGGATGCATCTTTATCTGGTTATACCCTGACGAGCCGTCCATAAAGGAGAAAACCTCATGAGTGGACGTGTTGTCTATCATCAGTTCGGTGACTGGCACTGAGAAATCGTCTTTCGGGCAGGCTTTATTGAGATCCCGGAAGTCCACGCATATGCGCACTGCCCCATTTTTCTTCATCACCGGAACGATGTTGGCGATCCATTCAGGGTATTGAACTTCCTGGATGAAGCCAGAGTCGATCAGCTTCTTGACCTCGGCGTTGATACTCATTTCAAGCTCGAGTCGCATTCTCCTCGGCGCCTGTTTGACTGGCTTGATGTTCGGGGATATCGCCAATTTGTGCACAGCAATTTCTGGATCTAGTCCCGGCATTTCGGAATAGTTCCACGCGAAGCAATCTCTATGCTGCAGAAGCACATCCTTTAACGCAGCTACCCTTTCTTCAGATAGTAATTCGCTGATGAATGTCGGTCGTGGGTCGTTTGCCGTCCCCAACTCAATCTTCTTGAGGTTATCTGCAGTGGTATGGATTCCATCTTCCAGCTCTTTTGGCGCGGGTGGGAATTCTGAGATTATCTCGTCGCTGCTGTTTTCAAAGCACCAAGGGAGCATATCTATGTCTTCGGGCTCTTCTTTTAACATTGTAATCATATGACAGGTGCGAATTCGTTTCCAATCCCAATGTGGAACTGGTTCTTCTTTCGTGGCCTTGGGCTCGTGCTTTTGTGGCGGTGCTACCCTCCAGTTGTCGGACAGAGCGAACTTGCCAAGCTGATACTGATCTTCGACCCAATTCTTGAAGGTGAAACAGTCCTCGAGAGGGTGCCCTACCACTCGGTGATAAGAGCAATAGTCTGGGTGTGAGACTTCGCCTGCTTGTTCGGGGTGTTTAGACTCCGGCAGTGTGAGCATCTGATGTTTTAGAGCAAGGTCAAGTATCTTCTTCGTCTTGTCCCACGGAAACGAGTATGCTCGACCCATTTTCTTCATAAGGGATAGATCAATAACGCTCGACTCCCGTTTGCGTGGCTTTTTAGCCCTGCTTTGTTGTTGTTGAGCGCCTTTTTGGCCTTTCGACTTATTTCTGCTTTTGCGCTGAGCCTTCTTTATAACAGGTTGACAGGGAGCAGCCTTTTCATCCTTCACGGCTTGTTGGAGAAGGCGTTGCGTTCTGGCTTTCTCGTAGATGACCATTTCGCGGTTATGGTCATCTCGGACCTTTTGACCCGCTTCTCTTATAAGCTTGTCCATTTGTTCTTCGAACGATGGACTGGATTCCTTTGCATCTGGCACTTTTATTGGCTCAGGATTAGCGTCCTCCCATTGAGCATCCGCTTCTTCATCGAAGCCATATATGACATAGCAGCTGTTTAATAGCTGTCGTTTCTTTGAACGGATGTATCCGAGCCCGATCGTCTCCATCTTCCCATTAGGTAGCTTGTGTTGAGTTCCGGGGACGTTCCAAACCCTGTCATAGAATTTGGCCTTCCTAACAGTCTGTTCGAAGGGTATCCCTTGGCGCTTTAACAGTCGTTTCAAGCCTTCTGTATAATATCTAGGTAGACGAATGGGTTGAAGCCTGTCCAGCATTGGGTCTGCTCCATACCAGATCTCTTTCTCCACTTTGTTTTCTTCAGAGCGGTAAAGCAGAATTGCTTTCTCTCTCTTTCTCCTGGGAGGGATATAGAATGTCCGCAACTCTTCTACACTGTAGATATTAAGTGCATCTAGTTCTTTATGGTGTCTAAGCGGCACCATGGCTATCTGCAAACTTCGCTCTTCATCAGCAGAAGCTCGTATTGAAAGCCGAGCAGGGAATACAGCATGAACTTCATCCTCCGAATCACTACCGAAGATCAATGAAGGACGGATGGTCCCGGCTTGGTGTATTGGGGCGGACCCGAATAAGTTATATCCTCTTCCTCTTCGGTATCGCTGCCGAAGACAGGGATGGTGGCGTTAGTTTTGTTCTCAGGCTTGTGACACCTTTCCGTGTCTTCGAAACTCGGCAAGAAGTATTTGGCATCTTCATACTTACGAACTTCATTCACGGAAAATGGATTCAATTCTCCTGCCACAGTGTACTCGAGACAATCCTTGCAATATTTCATACACTGATGCTGTGTAGAAGGGATGATATTGTACTCTTGTAACCATGGTCGACCGAGCAGAGTATTGTAGCACGTCTTGGCATCTATGACATGGAATTTAATATCTGTGACGAGCAACCCGAAGCGTAACGTCAATATCACAGATCCAAGAGTTTTTGATGATTAGGAGTCGAACCCGGAGATGGTGATCTTGTCTCGGGCGAGGTGTTGGACACTCATACAAACTTCCTTTAACACCCGCACATTAAGTAAATTAACAGACGATCCGTTATCGACCAAGATTTTACTTATCTTTATGTCATGGCAGTATCCTGAGACATAAAGGGGACGATTGTGTTCGTACGTCCCGAGGAGAAGGTCTTCATCGCCAAAAGCAACGTCGGCCGTGTGCACCTCTTCCAACTCATTCTTCATCTTTTCTTCGGCCAGGAAGGCTTGGAACTGGTCCGGATCTTGTAGCGCCTTAATCAAAGAATCCCTCACCTCTTTTGATAGTAACAGGGCATCAAGAATGCTGAGTTGTGAGGGCAGCTTCCTCAGATGCGCCAAGACATTGTAATCCACCTTATTTCTCTTCGGCGGATTCTTGGCGGTTAGCTCTTCCGCAACTTGGTCATCTAGAGTAATATCCTCAGAGACTTTTTCTTTCCCTTTATCTTTCTTGTTTAAGGGTCCGAGATTCTTTTCAGGTAGCGTTCGATTGCGTAGCTGGATATTTTTGCAAACCTTTGGCTCTTCTTCTTTTCCCGAAGTTGACTCTTTAAAGAGAGGGGCGAGCTCCAGCTCCTCATCAGAATCGCTCCCGAATGTAGGCACTTGTGACCCGCCAGTGTTAACCATGCGACAATCGTCGGTAGTTCTTTCAAGCCCTTCGGTCGTATTTCTTTGCTCTCGACGAGTTTTATGCTTTTCCCGCTTGAAGCGTTGTCGACGAGCAACATATCCTTTCCACCATTTATCGAAAGCTTTGCATTCTTGAGTGGGGTGCGAAACCTTCTGATGATATAAGCAAAAGGAGGGGTGCATTTCTATTTCACCAGTAATTTTTCCTTCAGAGGATGGTAGCTTCATGCCCATTGATGTGGCCTTAGCAAACCTTTTCTTTATTTTGAATTGGCTTTTGTCGGTAGCGAAGGTATTTTGCTCCAGCGGGATCGTCTCAGCTCTTTCATCAAGTCGCTGGCGCTTGGCCTTTTCAAATATAGCCATCTCGCGTTCTCGATCAGCTTTACTTTTTCAGTCGAGCTTCATTAAGGAACGCGTCAATCATTTCGACTGATAGCTCCGGAATTTTTGATTCGGTATCTGCCCCCAGCGTTTTAGTGCCAGAAGTTTCCTCATCGTTCGTGATCGAATGGGAGATCATATGACAGCTCGCTACATATTCCTCGGATTCATCCGATGAACTTTCTCCCTCATCTTCTTCTTGAAAGACGTGATTGAGGAACTCTTGGAGCGTAATGGGAGTCCGTGCCTTTTGGTTATATTCATCCAGCGCGTCAATTTGCTTTTGTAAGTCCGTGCGCTTGTCGCCAGGCTTCACGGGCTTTTTAGATTTCTTCTTCTTCTTTTTTGAAGATTTTGACGGCTGGCTGCGAGTGTTTGAGCCACCACCATCGGTCTTTGGAGTTGTACGCAGTTTCAACATCCCTTCAATGACCTGCGGTTCCAACGGGTTCTTCCACTTGATCGCTGGACATGTCTGAAGATCGTTTAGCATCCTCTTCGTCTTGGCTGATAATACAACCTCCCAAGGAGCTTCTTCAATGACGGAGCATGTTGCCCTCGGCGTATTCGTCCCTTTAGAGGTGTGGGGCTGCGGGGGATTCACCTTCCATTTGTCAGATAACGCGAACTTGCCCTGTCGGTATTGGTTTTCAAGCCAATTCTTGAAAACGTAGCAATCTTCGATCGGATGGCCTAGTACTCGATGATAAGGACAGTAGTTGGGCTCGTTGACGTCACTTGGTTGCAACGGACGTTTTGGATCCGGCAGATTTATGAGTCTGTTGCGCAACGCCAGCTCGAATAACCTCCTCGTTTTATCGCGGGGAAAGGAATAAGGACGTCCCATCCTATCCTCAAGGGGTACGTACGGGCGCATATTATTTTGACGAGCTACTGGTTTCGGGTCGCTCGGTTGTTGTTGAGCATTAGCGACGACGATCGCTTTTCCCTTTCCTTTGTCATTCCGGGAGTCCGGCCTTGGAAGAGGAGGTTTATGGCCCATCTGATCCATCTGTGCTAGTTTGTCGATCAAGGCTTGGAAGGTAGTCGGCTTGAAAAACATCATAAACTGCGAGATGGTTGCTTGTGGATCGAGGGTTCCCACAAACATACCCACTGCGGGAGCTTCTTCAATGCGTTGCTCGCACTTCGACCATAAATTCCGCCATCGTATAGCGTACTGAACCCACGTCTCGCCGGGTTTTACTCTGGCATTAATCAGTGCCGTCATCGGGGTACGCTCGCTGGCACTTGCAAAACGCTGAGTAAACAGTAGCTCCATCTCCGCGAAGGTTTTGATAGAGTCATTCGGGAGTTCAGAGTACCACTCAAACGCCGTATCCGATAAACTTCCAACAAACTGGCGCAGTAAAAGCTTGTCATCACCGCCGGTATTGCCGCAGAGTGCCCTGAACTGGGCAACATGCTGATGAGGATTGCCCGTCCCCTTGTAGACATGGAACTTGGGAATTGTATAACCTGACGGGTACTTGATTTGATCGTACCAAGTTGGATATGGCCGCCCCGTTTTTACGACCTGACCGGCCGCTTCGGTCGCATGATGCACCCGTATTTGCTGGGCGATGTATTCATCCAAATCAGCTTTTGAGATGGTATCCTCTTTAGCTATGGATATAGCCGGTGGAGGATTCGACGTCTCTCCCCTATCGTCTTCAAGAATGATCGGGGGATCTTCAGCAGGTGGATCTTGTTGAATCATCATACCCACCATATCCTGGAACAGGAGGGCCATTTTCTTTATGTTGGCTGCCTGCTCCGCAGCTTCTTTATCTTTCTTCTCTAGTACGCGCCGAAGGAATTCGGCGTCCGTTTCTTGTTCTTGACGTTCCTCTGAGGATGTTTCCGGGGTTTCTTTCGGCCCTGTAAGTGCGGCCATGGCGTTCATCATCTCCTGGAGCTTCTGTTGCTGCTCCTGAGCCTTGGTCACTGACCGTGTAAGCAGTCTATGACCCGTGGATGCACGACTGTCTTCTTTTCCCAATGCCATGTAAACCGTATGAACTGTTATGCCCCCTTACTTGGAGCGTTTAGGTTCACCATTTTTAACTTTTGCCGCTGACGCGGAGGTTTTCTCTGGCCTCCTTCTTTTGTGGGCCGTTGAGGTTGAAGGAACCATTGAAGGGGCACCCTAGCAGCTGCTGTCCCCTGCTGTTTAATGAGACAATCCTTGTCTTTTTCCACCTTCGCCTTTTTCTGGCGACGAGAGTGACCTGGGTCAATCACAGAGTCTTGAACCCTTCGCCAAACTTTATAAATTCTTGAAGACAACCGTTGAGGGGGCTGTTCTCATTTCGTTTCTGGAACTCTCTCCGCAGGTGAAGGAGATCTCTTCAATGTAGCGATTGGAGAGTTCTTCCGTACCCTCCTCAGCAGTTCAAAGCTGTTCCCAGTTGGAACAGCAGCGTTGACTTCCACCGCTGGAGCCGGTGGAGTTATCCCTGAGGGGGAGTTTCCCCCTGCCTTCCTCACTGGTTGCCAATGGCGACGTCGAGCACGACGAGCCGTTGGGATTGGCTCAGAGATAGAGATAACTTCTTTTTTCCCCCTGTCTGAATGAGGCGCCGCCGGTGTTAACCTCTTAAAGACTGAGGTTATTCCTTGCGGGGTAATATCCAATCTGTCAAAGACAGATCTTCGTGCAGGGGCAGGAGCAGGAATCATCAGTCTTGAAAAGACTGACTCTTTGGCGGGAGAAGCCGCCTTAACGACTTCCGGAACAGCGGCCGTTGCCCTCTTTGGGACAGCCAATTTAGAGTTCTGATTTAGCCTGGTGAAAACAGAGGTTGTCAGTTTGGTAGTGGGCGACCCGTTGACAGGGGCCGTCGTGGCAGTGAGCCGGTCGAAGACCGACTTCTTGTTCACCTCCGGTGCAAGTATTGGCATATAGCAGCCTGTAGGTGGGATCATGGTCCCGAAGAACAGGCCGGTGGTGGCCTGGGTCACCTGTTCTACCGGCAGAGCGAGGAAGGAGGCCGCTTGGGGCCCATATGCTACACCTCCAGGTGAGGTGGAGCGTCCGTTGCAGTGGCACTTCGAGCAGTTGGTGCAGTTAGAGGCCATTAATGCTTGAGTTCTGCGCCAGGCAAAAGACCAAATCTTAGTAACTTAAAATCCGAAGGCAACCATTAACAAACCGCGATTGGTTCGCGAAGACGACACACGAAGTGTGGAGTGGAAAAAGGAAAAGGTCCCACCGGGCGTGCCAGAATCTGTTCCCCTCCGAATGGCGGCGCAGACTTTGCGTCTTGCCGAGATTCGGGGCGGATGCTATTTGGTTTTATCCGTCTACCTCTCCGAAGATACCAAGTTGATTTATGGCACTGTGTATCGGATGTTTAGACGGATGCGGCCGATGTAGCAAACTTCGTCAGATTCCCCCTCAGGGTGAGGGGTTTTTGATTATGGGGACGCTCTTCCCTGCAGGCGCAAGCCCCTGCAGTTAATTACGCTACCGCGTCGCGGTAACAACTTTCTCCTTCTCCAGAATTTCACTTCGTGTCGTGGGTGTTTGTTTTGTTTGTGGTTGCCCGTGGATTGTATACGGAGACTGAGTAATGCCGTCGCCCGTAGGACGTGGATTAGTCCAAATCCGTATTTACTTAGATTTGGGTTTGGTGTTTTTAGTTTAAGGATGCATTATTCGCGTTGCGGCTAAGATTAACTTAAACGTTCGTTAAGGATACGTTAGTCCTGTTTTAGACTAAGATCAACTTAACGTATTGATTAATATATGGCCGCCAGGACTCGTTACCTCTCTTACGTCGTTGAGGGATTACAACGACAGGTGTTAGAGGAGTTCAGAGATGTACCTTTGAACCAAAGTTGATTGGGAGTTTTATCATTCATTTAAATGTCTAAGGATACGTTAGCCGTATTTGGGGCTAAGATCAACTTAAACGGGACCGTTTAGATCCGGCAAAAGAGCATTTGGAGGCTCTACTGTTCCAGTTTAGGGACATAGTGGTCCATAGGTAGTTTAAGGACGTTGCGGTCCATTGCCAGTTTAGGGACGTGGTGGTCTATGTTCCAGTTTAAGGACGTGGTGGTCCGTGTTCCAGTTTAGGGACGTGGTGGTCCGTATTCCAGTTTAAGGACGTCGTGGTCCGACATTAGTTTAAGGACGTCTCGGTCCAATATTAGTTTAAGGACGTTTCAGTCCAATATTAGTTTAAGGACGTCTCGGTCCGTATTCCAGTTTACGGACGTGGTGGTCCGACATTAGTTTAAGGACGTGGTGGTCCGATATTAGTTTAAGGACGTCTCGGTCCGATATTAGTTTAAGGACGTCTCGGTCCGATATTAGTTTAAGGACGTCTCGGTCCGGTATTGATATGTGGTTGTCGGGACCCGTCACCTCTCTGACGTCGTTGAAGGATTACAACGACATGTGTCAGAGGAGTTCGGAGATGTACCCTCGAACCCGTAGTAAATTGATTTAAGAGAGCAGTCTTGCTCAGTCAATTTAATTTAAGTACTTATGCCCAAAATTTGGGCTAAGTCCAGTTTCAACACTTTTTTTATCTTTAGCCTGTGCTAGGGCTTTACCCTTTTTTTAGTAATGCACTGCATTATCCTTGTTTTGGTTGGGCTTTGCCCTTTTCTAAATGATGCAGAGCATCTAATTTGGGCTTTGCCCCCCTTTTAAGATGCATAGCATTTTTTATTAGGCTTATTAGGCCTTTTAATTGGGCTCTGTCCCTTTTCTTTAATAATGCAGAGCATTAAATACTCTGACGGTGCCCCACGTGGCTTGTCAGGCGTTTTGCGCTAAGTAATGAGCGCAAACTCATATGGTGGTGACACGTGTCACGCTCTGGTGAGCGCAAGCGCAATAGCGCAGTGCGCTGCGCTGTTGCGCTGCTGACACGTGGCCCGTTCTGGTGAGTTGCGCCAATTCCAGAGAGCAAAACTCTATTTCAAGAGCGCTTAGCTCAAATGGTTCTATAGCTGACACGTGGCGCTTTCTTGAGAGCGCAACGGCGCAGTTTGCAAGTGCAGAGCACTAAGAATCTTTTAGATTCAAGAACAGAAGTGCAAAACACTGTTTAATTTCTTGATCTAAATTTAGATCAAAGAAAAATAATAAATTTTTCTTCTTTTTTTTGGTTTCGAGAACCAGAGGTTCATAAAAGTGCAAAGCACTATTTTTTTTATTTTGTTCCTTCTTGTTTTAAAGAACCAGAGGTTCATAAGAAGTGCAAAGCACTTTTTTTTATGTAAAGATCATTGATCTTGTTTTTAGATCAATGATCTATTAGAAGAAATTTCTTCTATTTTATGAAGGTTCTTTACCTTTTTCTTGGAATTTTCTCAGAGTTCTCTCTGTTTGAAGCTCTTGACTTTTTTCAAGAAAAATGTTCATTCCTTTGAATTGAGGCCTAGGGTCCTTTTTATAGTGCCCATAAATTAGTTAAATTTTGTTAAAGAGATCTTTTTCTGAGTGATTTGGGGAATTTTCCCCACCGTTGGATCTTCGATCCAAGGGCTTCTGCTTTGCAGAAGAAAATCTTCTTGTTTTAACAAGAACAGAAAAGATTTCTTAGAAATTTAATTCTGTTTGGCGCAGATGCCCCAGCGCGTGACACGTGTCGCGCAGCGCACAGCGCAGCGCAACTGTGCTAGCGCATCTGCGCTGATACGTGTCGCGCAGCGCAGAGCGCAGCGCAACTGCGCTGACACGTGTCGAGCAGCGCAGAGCGCAGCGCAACTACGCTGACACGTGTCGCGCAGCGCAGAGCGCCGTGCTTGCGCAGCTGAAGCGTTGCTTCATTAAAATAGAGCTTTGCTCTGATTGGGCGCGCCTTTTTGGGCGCTGCGCTGACGTATCAGTGCTGGACACGTGGCGCGTTGCGCCCGGGATTTGAAGCGTTGCTTCAAAATTTGAATTTTGAATTTCCAGCAGAGTTTTGCTCTGATTGGGGGAAACAACGGGCTTTTTCTTCTTCTTTGAAGACTTTAACGGCTGGGCCTGAGCGTTTTGACCATCGCTACCAATTCTCGGCATCGGGCACGGTTTTAGCATTCCCTCAATGATCTCAGGCTCTAGCGGGCTTTTCCACCTGATTGCCGGGCATGTGTGAAAATCCTTCAGGATTCTTTTCGTCTTGGCTGAAAGAGCGACCTCCCATGGAGCTTCTTCTATAAAAGAGCACGATGCCCCCGGTATGTCCACCCTTTTAGGAGTGTGCTGTTTTGGCGGATTCACCTTCCAGTTTTCGGATAGCGCGAACTTGCCCTGTTGGTATTGGTCTTCAATCCAGTTTTTGAAGACGTAGCATTCTTCGATCGGATGGCCCAATACTCGGTGGTAGGGGCGGTGATTGTTGTAATTTCCGGATTGTGTATGTAAAAAGTATCAATTCAAATAGTCCCCGATTTCGGCGCCATTTGATTGATCGTAAAATTCGAGACTGTGTAAGTAAATCAAATCGATAAGAGTCTCTTTGTGTCGGTAATTAGAAAATTGAATAAAGTTCACAATCAAAAAATTATATTTGACCGCAATCAATTACGGTGTCAGTTTTAGATCGTAAGCGAGTGCGGATCGTCCACAGGGATTGTGCGATTCATTTTTATATTTGATTTGCTTGAATTGAAAAGTTAATCGAAAAGAAAAGAAAACATGATTCAAGAATTTATCGATTGATTCAGGTGTCACGAGTTTAATCAAGAATCAAGAAACTGATAAACAATTGAGAATCGTGTTTCGATGGTATTTCCAACCAAATATCAAGAATCTAAATGAGGCTCGTAGGAATCGATCGGATCTATAGACGTGATGTAATCTCAAGATTTCGTGTTCTTGTCCTTCGAAGGATTGATACTAGATCGATGATGATCGACGAGAGTTAGGGCTTTCTTGATGAAACTAGGGTTTCATCATTTAACCCTTGTTCTTTCTTTGATATCATTCACATTCTAGCCTCTAGCGATTTCAAGAAACGATCGTAACTCCCCAATCTCGAGCGATATCAATCAAGAAAGTATCGCAACGAATTGGGTCATCGATTCTTGAACTTGCTAGGGTTTATAAAACTCGTAGGATTCAAGAATCGATTTAAGATATATTACATCATCATTCTATTGATCGTCTCGACTCCTCGACGAGCGGAGTATTACTCAAACATCACAACAAGAATTACAACTAGAAATTTAGATTGAATCATGATGCAAGAATTTAAAGAAAACAAGATAAAAGAATATCACCTTTTATTTATATCAACAATTTGATTACAGTCGCTCAAGAACTACAAGAGGAAGAACTAAATTGTCGACTTGGCTTCGCTCAGCTTCGTGAGTCGCGGATCGGCTTGGACCACTTGCTCCGTTGAAGATCGGCTCGACTTATAAAAGGTTGCAAGGCTTCTTGCTTGATGGGGTACTCATGATCTTGGCTTTTGATTGGAATTAGGGTTAGGGTTTCACACAAGTCCTCTCACTAGACTTGTGGAAGAAGATGAAGAGATAGAATGGCTCTAGTATGATACTAGAATTGGGTAAAGATGATTAGCTTTTTTAACCCTAGGTCTAGGCTTCTATTTATAGAATTCCCAAACCCTAGGTCTAGGTTTGAAATTACAATTCCCTCCAAAAGTTTGTTGAGGCTTCTAGAAGGAGTTTGTTAGGAGCTAGCTTAGGCTTTAAGCTAGGATTAATTAAGCTTAGAAACCCTAGTTTGCTGATCTGGCAGAAGTCTCTGGAGTCTTCTGGAACTTGAAGTACATGAGCTGAATGTGGGCCCTGAATGAAGAATTTTGGTGCAAAGCTTTGGTGCTGACATGGCAGATCCGCCGCGGATCCGCGGCACAAGGCGGCTTAGGCCGCGGTTCCGCGGCCACATAGGCTCCTTGGGGCTACATCTTTCTGGTGTGGTCTTGGGCTGCTATTTGGGGCTTTATCTGATATGTTGAATTTTATTTGTCCCTTTGGATTGATACCAGAACTAAAATCATTGAGTTGTCGTAATATTTGATCAGCTCTTTTGGCTTTGCTTCTGGGTTTTCCTGCACAGATCTCAAAACAAGTGTTGCGCAATATAGGGATGATGCGATGCCATGAAATGCGGTCAATTTCCTTTATAGTGCCGGTTTTAGGGTCTAACACATGTAATCTGATATTTTGCTATTGTTTTGCTAATATGTGAAATATGAATGCCGAACACTTCTATATGAATGCAAATGATGAGGAAATTGCCGGCTAAAATATGCAATATTTTTGACTAATCAAATTCCCCCAAACTTAATTTCGATCGTCTCGAGCCAACTGTTTTATTAAAAAGAGAAGGAGAAAATAAAGAAAGAGAAAAACTAACTAGCACACTTTCGTAGGCAACACGATTGCACTGAACACGTGCAACAAGCCTTTAAACCTCTAGGTGTCCCTAGTAGGAGGAGTGTTGTCTCCTGAGGGTTTTCAGCGGATTGCATCCACAAAATCCAATAATAAAAGAAATATCATGAATATTACATTTAAAGAAAAGAATTGTGAAAGAAAAGCCTTGAAAATTAGGGTTTCCAACTAAGCTAGCTTTTCGGTTCTCACGGGCCCTATCTTAATGGTCATGAAAAGATGTTAGAAATCACGTCCTCCCTCAATAAAACATCATCTTATTCTTCATTCCTATCTTTCTTCCAAACATCGATCATATAACCCTGCTTGTGTGTAAAGGACATCCCTACACCCGGAGAATTCAATTCAAGCTATCATACTCTTGCCCATCAGCCTCAGTACTTTTTAATTAATGAATATTTAGCTGAGATTGCTCACACACTTTCATGCGACCGTTAATACTTCTTGAGGTACTAACCGACCGATTACTCCTGTGCTTGCTTACTTGGTGTATTTTCCTTGTCTTGCACCACCTCAGGCATAGCAGTGACTCCCAGACCAGTTGGCCTTAGGGCACTAGGTGAAGAAGCACCCTCGCTATACATTTTTTTATTGCCCTTAGTGATAACAAAACCAGTGTCCATTTTTCTCACCACTTTATATTTTTTTATTCATTTTTTTTATTTCCTTCATACATCGGCTTTAAGACAAGAGCATTTCAAGGTATCCTCTACTATCCCAGGCTTTAAGACGTGTGTAAGTGCGGATAGCAGGATAGCAACGTTCAAAATGTTTGGCTTCCAGAATAGAAACTATTTTTCAGACTTATTTTTATCCTCAGATTAGTGACGTCTTTCATCTTACTAACCCTTGGGACAACGGCTCATAACTACTTATTACTAGTTCGTATAAGAAAACTTCTAATTTTCTTAGTTTTCTTAAATTTTTCTAATCTCATGGATGTAATTTTTCACTATCTAAACTTTTATTATCTTATTTATATACAAAAAAGTGTAAATATTAAAATTATTTTTATACTTGAAATTTTTTAAATTTTTATGGGTTTTGAAGCATTTTAAATTTTTATAGATTTTTTAAAAGAAATGTTTTGTGCTTATGCAAATGATATGAAAATGATGCAAGAATAAGCACAAACCTCCCCCAAACTTGTTTTCAACAGTGTCCTCAATGTTGCCAACAGCTATATCTGCAAAACTTGTAAGTCTGGGAGGGATTATTAGTGGGGGCAAAATATTTAAGTGAAGAACTTCCCCCAAACTTACTCTTTTCACTCACCTCCATTCAAAAGATAATGCAATGATATACTGGACATGAAGGTGAGACAGAGGAATTTTAATCCAAATAAACTGGCTCTTGTAAGAACAAGAGCTCCTCCGTGGGGTCAGTGGAAAAATACGGCTTTAATCTATGTCCATTTACTTTGAAAAAGGTGCCGTTTTTAACATTTTCTACTTCTACTGCCCCGTGCGGGTATACAGACCGCACAACAAAAGGTCCCTTCCATCGAGATCGGAGCTTACCCGCGTGAAGGTGTAATCGTGAATCATAAAGAAGGACTTGTTGACCAGGTGAAAATGTTTTCCTCAAAATGTTTTTATCGTGAAAAACCTTAGTCCTATTCTTTGTGATTACAGCGTTATCATAAACTTCATCGCGGAGTTCGCTTAGCTCATTAAGTTGCAGCTTCCGAAAGTTGCAAGCAAGGTTTAAATCAAAATTTATTTCTTTAATAGCCCACAATGCTTTATGCTCTATCTCGATGGGTAAATGACATGCTTTTCCAAACACTATCCTATATGGAGACATCCCTAGGTCGGTCTTATATTCAGTTCGGAATGCCCAAAGAGCATCCGTCAGTTTGGTCGACCAGTCTTTTCTATTTTTAGCAACAGTTTTCTCTAGGATAAGTTTGATTTGTCTGTTTGAGATTTCAGCCTGCCCGCTTGTTTGGGGATGATAGTGTGTAGAAAGTCGGTGGTTGATTGAGTATTTCCGCATCAGAGTCTCGAAAGATCTGTTGCAGAAATGTGTCCCATTATCGCTAATGTAGCGCGTGGGTGTCCAAATCGCGAAAAGATATTCTCTTTCAAGAACTTAATGACAACTTTCTTGTCATTAGTGCGACATGGAATGGCTTCAACTCACTTTGAGACATAATCAACCGCCAGCAATATGTACAGATTCCCAAAGGAGTTGGGAAAAGGACCCATAAAATCTATGCCCCAAACATCGAATATTTCAACAACCAGAATGGGTTGCTGAGGCATTTCATTCCTCTGGGAGATTCTACCCGTATACTGACATTGTGTACAGGTTTTGCAATGGTCAAATGCGTCCTTGAATAAGGTCGGCCAATAAAATCCACATTGCAAAACCTTCTCCGCCGTCTTTCTAGGACCGAAGTGACCCCCACAGGCCTGATCATGACAAAAAGAAAGAACACTCTTGAACTCTTCATTCGGGACACATCGGCGAATGATCTGATCAGGACAATATTTAAACAGATATGGCTCATCCCAGTAAAAGTGTTTTACTTGGGATAGAAAACGATATTTGTCCTGTTTTGACCAATCGCTGGGTATCAGTCCCGTGGCATGATAGTTCACAATATCCCTGAACCATGGTTCATTGGATACGCTCAAGAGTTGCTCGTCAGGAAACGAGTCATTGATCGGCAGGGTCACAGGGGAAGAAGAGATGCGTGAAAGATGGTCAGCTACTACGTTTTCACATCCTTTCTTATCTTTGATAACAAGATCAAATTCTTGTAACAGTAGGATCCAACGTATTAGTCGATCTTTTGCATCTTTCTCGCCAGAAGATGTTTTAAAGCGGAATGGTCAGTATACACAACTATAGGTGAGCCAATTAAGTAAGGCCTGAATTTTTCTAATGCAAATACAACCGCTAAGAGTTCTTTTTCTGTGGTTGTATAATTGATTTGCGCATCATTCAGGGTCTTACTTGCATAGTATATTACTTGTGGCATCTTTTCGATGTGCTGTCCTAAGACTGCACCTACTGCAAAGTCGGATGCATCACACATTAGCTCAAAGGGGTAGTCCCAGTTTGGTGATGATAAAATGGGGGCTGAAGTGAGTGAGTGTTTAAGTGAGTCGAAAGCTGTCTCGCAGTCCGAGTCAAAATGGAAGGTCGTATCCTTGGCCAGGAGAAGAGTTAAAGGTCTAGCAATTTTGCTAAAATCCTTAATGAATCTTCTATAAAAGCCCGCATGGCCAAGGAAAGAGCGAATATCTTTGACGCTTTTGGGATGAGGGAGGTTTTGAATGACATCTATCTTAGCTCTGTCAACCTCAATGCCTTTCTGTGAAATAACATGTCCAAGAACAATGCCTTCTTGGACCATAAAATGACAGTTTTCCCAGTTCAACGTTAAGTTCTTCTCTTTGCAACGAGTAAGAACAGCGTCAAGATTCGATAGGCAATCAGAAAAAGAGTCTCCAAAAATCGAGAAGTCGTCCATAAAGATCTCCAGAAAATTCTCTACCATATCAGAGAATATCCCCATCATACACCGCTGAAAGGTAGCGGGAGCATTGCATAACCCAAAGGGCATGCGACTAAAAGCAAAGGTACCAAAAGGACAAGTAAAAGTGGTTTTATCTTGATCCTTTTTGGCGATGGGGACCTGATTATAGCCTGAGTATCCGTCCATAAAACAATAATACTCTTGTCCCGCTAAGCGTTCCAGCATCTGATCAATGAATGGTAGAGGAAAGTGGTCTTTCCTCGTGGCAGCGTTGAGTTTTCTATAATCGATACATACACGCCACCCAGTTTGGGCGTGTGTCTGAATCAACTCATTCGCCTCATTGGTTATAACAGTGATGCCGGATTTCTTAGGAACGACATGTATAGGACTCACCCATTGGCTATCGGAGATGGGGTATATAATACCATTATCTAAGCATTTGACGATCTCTTTCATGACCGCTTCCTTCATGACGGGATTCAACCGTCTCTGTGGTTCTCGGGTTGGTCTGGCATCATCCATCACATGTATATGATGTTCAACTATCAAGGGACTAATCCCTTTGATGTCCGCCATACTCCAACCAAACGCCTCTTTGTTAGATCTCAATACCGATAAAAGTGCATTCTCTTGCTCTAATGCTAGAGAGGCGGATATTATAACCGGTAAAGTCTCCTTCTCACATAAATAAGCATATTTCAGATGAGACGGTAAAATTTTGAGATCTAATTCGGGCGGAGAAATGATAGAAGGAAGGATCATTGAGTGATTTTTGGATTTACAAAGAAGCTCAGAGCCTGTGAAAGATACAGACTCGGGTGGAGAAAAGTTAGAAGTGCAGGACTCAAGTGTAGAAAAAGTGTCCTCACTAAGATCTTGTGTAAAGTCAAACAGAGATGTGGTAATGTCATCGAGATCAGTAAAGCAAAGTTCCTCAGCTCCGCAACTATCGGGAGCGATCTCATGGACAGAGCACACATCTAAAATATGAGCAGAGGGTTCTGATGGCCGACTTCCAACTTTGTAGATATTTAGTTCAATGGTCATATTTCCAAATGATAAGTTCATTGAACCGTTTCTACAGTTTATAACAGCGTTGGAAGTGGCAAGGAAAGGACGACCCAGAATCACCGGAATTTGGCCCCGGGGGTTTGCTACAGGATGTGTGTCGAGCACAATGAAGTCTACAGGGAAAACAAATTCCCCGACCTTTATCAACACATCCTCTAATTCACCCCTTGGTTTGGTGATAGATCGGTCTGCCATCTGGAGAGTGCAGTGAGCAGGTTTCAGCTCTCCAATCCCTAATTGCTCATAGACAGAATAAGGGAGTAGGTTAACACTTGCGCCAAGGTCTAAAAGAGCACGATTTATGTTTTTACCCCCAATAGAAATCGATATTGTAGGACATCCTGGGTCCTTTCGTTTCTTTGGTAGCTGGGGAATAAAAGCAGTGCTGATATTATTAGCCATAAAGACCTTCTTTGGCACTTGGGTCTTCCTCTTCCTAGTACACAAGTCCTTAAGAATTTTCGCATATGCGGGGACTTGTTGAATTGCATTTAGGAGAGGGATATTGATGTTAACCTGTTTGAACATTTCAATAATTTTCTCCATATGAGGACTCGTTCTATTATCCCTTAACCAATTTGGGTAAAGAGCTTTCGCAATAAGCGCTGGGTCCATCATAGGAGAAGGAAGAGGGGGTAGACGAGGTCCCAAAAGAGGTGTGGAGACCGTCTGTGGAGAACTATAAGGGTTGGGAGAAGGTGTCGAGCCTAATGGGAAATATAGAATAGGCTCTCGAGAAGATGGTGTGGTAGAAGAAGAAGGATCAGAAGGAGAAGTGTGTGTGTGTGGAAAGGTCTTAGCCGGGGTGTTGACATGATTTTCAGTATCATCAATACCTTCCCCGACATGATTGATCAGCACTCTTCCCGATCTCAACGTTGTGATGGCATTTACATTGTAATGCCCAGGATTCTGTAGGGGTTGAGAGGGAAGTTTCCCTTTTTCTCTCGCACTCATTTCGGCTTTTAGGCGTGCGATTTCAGCTTCCATCGATCTGATACTCTCAGCTTGGGACGCTGAGTTTTTCTTTATCTCACTGACGGAAGATCTAACCTCAGTCGAAACCTCTATGAAATTTGATAAAAGTGATTTCATGGTTTGAGTGAATTGAGAGAATTCGTCAGAACATGTCATAGGATTAGACTGTGCAGGATTGTTGACCTGATTTTGGAAATTTTGTGACTGATAGGGGTGCTGAGTGAGTTGAAGGGGTTGCTGTTGTGGTGGAGGAAGAGCTCTTTGAAAATTATTCGTGTTTGGAACCGTGTTTTGAGATTGGTTTTGGTTCCAAGCGAAATTCGGGTGATTCCTCCAACCCTGATTGTACGTGGAAGAATATGGATCGTTTCGAGGTCTTTGAAATGCGGCATTAGAATGCTCGTGACCTTGAAACGCAGAGTTTAATGGACATTCTTCCGTTAAATGAGACGGATCAGAACAGCACCCACAAACAGTTTTGGGGAGCGACATTGGGTTTAGGGAGGCTGCAGAAAATTTGTGTTCCATAGCGTCGAGCTTCTTTTGCATTGCTGCCATCTCAGCTCGAACACCTATGGACACATCTATTTGGTGTACGCCATCCCTATTCAATGGTTGGGTTCCACTCTCCCACTGTAGTGATTTTTCAGCGAACTCTTCTAAGTACTTCCAAGCTTCCCCATCATCCTTGGTCATAAAAGTACCTTGACACATGTTTTCAAGGCTTTGTTTAGTGCTTGGGTTAATGCCCTCATAAATGATTCGGCAAAGCTCCCATCTCGGGATGCCGTGATGAGGACACTGAACCAATAGATCCTTGAAACGTTCAAAGCATTTAGAGAATGGTTCAGTAGGGAGCTGGGCAAATTGATTCAGTTCGCTACGGATTCGAGCTGTCTTTTGTATTGGGTAAAATTTCTTAAGGAATGCAGCGACGAATTCTTTCCAATTCGTAATAGAGTGTGCGGTAGTGTTATATAGCCACTTCTCGGCTATATCGCACAGTGTAAATGGAAGAAGTCGTAGACGCATAGCAACCACTGAAAGTTGTGACGTACCCATCATTGCGCATACGTTTTCAAATTTGGTAATGAAAACATAAGCGTCCTCAGTCTCGAGTCCGTGGAATTTGGGTAAAACATTGATAAACTGGGGTTTAATCTCGAAGTTATCCCCATTGGCTGGTGGTGTGGATAAGCAGGTCGAAAGAGGACCTCGAAGTGGATAGCACCTCTCCCAGAGAGAGATGCGGGGTGGATTCTGCGCACCAACGGACGGCGGCATATTAGGGTTAAAGAAGTTTGATGGATTCGGATCCATCGGTGTGGGTGTGATAGTGGGTAAAGGAAAGGTAAATGGAGAAATATCGACTTCGGAGTCGATAAAGGGTACGCGGACTAAACGGGCATTAGAATCCCGTGTCCAGCCTATCTTGTACTAAAAAGGGTTAGTACAAGTGACATCGTTGGCTTATAATTAGGGGTAAATGAATGCGGTGTTTGCTTTGAAAAAGGGACGGATTTTTGAAAAAATGATGCGACACAACAAATGCAGCACATAAACCCTAGAATCTAGTGGTCACCTAGGTCCGGCTCTAGACCGCTCCTAACTGCCAAAAGACAAGTCGCAGGATAGAATCCTCCACTGCCTCTTTGTTCCCCTGTGGCCAGGTAAGTGCCAAGTAAGTGGGAAGGTACTCCACTACGTAAGTAGTGGGCCTAATTAATAACCACTAGCCTTCGACACACTTTCCTAGGCACCACAAGAAAAAGCGGATAAGCAATGAATTACCCACGGCCTTCTTCTGTCCTAATTGAGCGCGACAGTCCTTAGAGTCATCTCTAGATTTCTTTTAGTTAATGTGGGTCAATGCGGATGCAATTTTTGTGGTTTTCGGGGCCTAGGAAGGGTAATGAAATCCCCACCTAATTTGGATTTGGCCGTGCCCCTTAATATCCGTATTTAGAATGCAAACAACCAAGAAACAAAATTACGCACAAATTTAATTTTGCAATTTGCGAGCTGCTATTCTTTGCAAAGAATCCTGCAGAAAATTATTAGTTGGAGCTAAAAAGAGGAGAGAGGAGAAGGTAAGAAAGTACCTGAAGCAAAAATTTTGCAGAGATCCCCCAAGCCTGCCGCGGTTCCGCCGCAATTGGGCACTTAGACCGCGCTTCCGCGGTTGGGTAGTGAGATCACTTCACCAAAATTTTCCAGGGAGCTTCTGTAGACTCCCTCAGCTCTCTGGTATATTCCAAATTTTTTTCCAAATTCCCAGCAAGCCCCAGATCTCCTTGCAATGAAACACAACAAATTGTTTAGGGTTTGCACGAGTTTTGATCTCAAAAATCTCAATGAAATAAATCTTTCAATTCAAAACTATAATATGAAACGAATTAGCGCGTTCGATCCCCGGCAACGGCGCCATTTTGATTGTTGTAATTTCCGGATTGTGTATGTAAAAAGTATCAATTCAAATAGTCCCCGATTTCGGCGCCATTTGATTGATCGTAAAATTCGAGACTGTGTAAGTAAATCAAATCGATAAGAGTCTCTTTGTGTCGGTAATTAGAAAATTGAATAAAGTTCACAATCAAAAAATTATATTTGACCGCAATCAATTACGGTGTCAGTTGTAGATCGTAAGCGAGTGCGGATCATCCACAGGGATTGTGCGATTCGTTTTTATATTTGATTTGCTTGAATTGAAAAGTTAATCGAAAAGAAAAGAAAACATGATTCAAGAATTTATCGATTGATTCAGGTGTCACGAGTTTAATCAAGAATCAAGAAACTGATAAACAATTGAGAATCGTGTTTCAATGATATTTCCAACCAAATGTCAAGAATCTAAATGAGGCTCGTAGGAATCGATCGGATCTATAGACGTGATGTAATCTCAAGATTTCGTGTTCTTGTCCTTCGAAGGATTGATACTAGATCGATGATGATCGACGAGAGTTTGGGCTTTCTTGATGAAACTAGGGTTTCATCATTTAACTCTTTTTCTTTCGTTGATATCATTCACATTCTAGCCTCTAGCAATTTCAAGAAACGATCGTAACTCCCCAATCTCGAGCGATATCAATCAAGAAAGCATCGCAACGAATTGGGTCGTCGATTCTTGAACTTGCTAGGGTTTACAAAACTCGTAGGATTCAAGAATCGATTTAAGATATATTACATCATCATTCTATTGATCGTCTCGACTCCTCGACGAGCGGAGTATTACTCAAACATCACAACAAGAATTACAACTAGAAATTTAGATTGAATCATGATGCAAGAATTTAAAGAAAACAAGATAAAAGAATATCACCTTTTATTTATATCAACAATTTGATTACAGTCGCTCAAGAACTATAAGAGGAAGAACTAAATTGTCGACTCGGCTTCGCTCGGCTTCGTGAGTCGCGGATCGGCTTGGACCACTTGCTCCGTTGAAGATCGGCTCGGCTCATAAAAGGTTGCAAGGCTTCTTGCTTGATGGGGTACTCGTGATCTTGGCTTTTGATTGGAATTAGGGTTAGGGTTTCACATAAGTCCTCTCACTAGACTTGTGGAAGAAGATGAAGAGATAGAATGGCTCTAATTTGATACTAGAATTGGGTAAAGATGATTAGCTTTTTTAACCCTAGGTCTAGGCTTCTATTTATAGACTTCCCAAACCCTAGGTCTAGGTTTGAAATTACAATTCCCTCCAAAAGTTTGTTGAGGCTTCTAGAAGGAGTTTGTTAGGAGCTAGCTTAGGCTTTAAGCTAGGATTAATCAAGCTTAGAAAACCCTAGTTTGCTGATCTGGCAGAAGTCTCTGGAGTCTTCTGGAACTTGAAGTACATGAGCTGAATGTAGGCCCTGAATGAAGAATTTTGGTGCAAAGCTTTGGTGCTGACGTGGCAGATCCGCCGCGGAACAGCGGCACAAGGCGGCTCAGGCCGCGGTT
The DNA here is from genome assembly GCA_030015575.1 of Agapanthus africanus. NCBI lineage: Eukaryota > Viridiplantae > Streptophyta > Magnoliopsida > Asparagales > Amaryllidaceae > Agapanthus > Agapanthus africanus. Next base: position 131,577,227 of record CM057341.1, read on the forward strand.
CCGCGGCCACATAGGCTCCTTGGGGCTACATCTTTCTGGTGTGGTCTTGGGCTGCTATTTGAGGCTTTATCTGATATGTTTAATTTTATTTGTCCCTTTGGATTGATACCAGAACTAAAATCATTGAGTTTTCGTAATGTTTGATCAGCTCTTTTGGCTTTGCTTCTGGGTTTTCCTGCACAGATCTCAAAACAAGTGTTGCGCAATATAGGGATGATGCGATGCCATGAAATATGGTCAATTTCCTTTATAGTGCCGGTTTTAGGGTCTAATACATGTAATCTGATATTTTGCTATTGTTTTGCTAATATGTGAAATATGAATGCCGAACACTTCTATATGAATGCAAATGATGAGGAAATTGCCGGCTAAAATATGCAATATTTTTGACTAATCAGGCTGTAATTAGGACCGTTGACGTCGTTCGGTCGCGTTGGGTGTCTCGACTCTGGTAGAGTGATGAGCCCATTGCGCACTGCCAGTTCAAACAGTTTCCTTGTTTTATCCCGGGGAAACGAGTAGGGACGTCTCAACTTCTCATCGAGGGATTGTCGCTTGTTGCTTTGGCGAACAACCGGTCTTGGGCCACTCTTTTTTTGTTGAGCGTTGGCGACGAAGATTGCTTTCCCTTTGCCCTTTTCATTCCAAGGCTCCGTCTTTGAAGAGGAAGGCTTATGACCCATCTGGTCCATTTGGGCCAGCTTGTCAATCAAGGCCTGGAAGGTGGTCGGCTTGATGAACATCATGAATTGGGAGATGGTCGCCTGCGGATCAAGAGTGCCCACGAACATGCCTACCGCAGGCGCTTCTTCGATTCGCTGCTCGCACTTCGACCATAGATTCCGCCACCATATCGCGTATTGCACCCATATTTCGCCTGGCTTTACCCTGGCATTGGTCAGTGCCGTGATTGGGGTACGTTCGCTAGCGCTCGCAAAACGTTGGGTAAATAGCAGCTCCATCTCTGCAAATGTTTTGACAGAGTCATTCGGGAGTTCAGAATACCACTCGAATACTGTCTCCGATAAGCTGCCAACGAATTGGCGAAGCAGTAGCTTATCGTCACCTCAAGTTTTACCGCACAGAGCCCTGAACTGAGCGACATGTTGATGGGGATCGCCTGTCCCCTTGTATACGTGAAACTTAGGAATCGTGTATCCTGGCGGATACTTAATCTGATCGTACCATCCTGGATATGGTCGCCCAGTTCTAACGACTTGGACGTTTGCTTCATTCGCTTGATGAGCTCGTATTTGTTGAGCTATATAATTATCGAGCATGGCTTTGGAGATGGTCTCTTCCTTGGCTGCTGACAGAGCCGGCAGAGGATTTGATGTCTCTCCTCTATCATTTTCAATTATTACTGGAGGATCTTCGGCTGGAGGGTCCGGCTGGATCATCATGCCCACTATATCTTGGAACAGAAGGGCCATTTGTTTTATATTGGCCGCTTGTTCCGCGGCCTATTTGTCCTTCTTATCAAGCATTCTCCGAAGGAATTCAGCATCAGTTTCCTACTCACGGCGTTGCTCCGAGAATGTCTCCGGGCTTGCTTTCGGTCCCGTAAGTGCGGCCAAAGCTGTTAGTATCTCTTGGAGCTTTTGTTGTTGTTTCTCCTGAGCCTTAGTCGCTGTTCGCGTAAGCGGTCGATGACCTGTGGAGATACAGCTATCCTCTTTTCCGGATGCCATATAGACGGTATGCACCACCATACCCCCAGACTTGGGGCGTTTAGGCTCAGTGCCCTTGAAATTTGTCGCAGACATGGGAATTTTCTCCGGTCTTCTCCTCTTATGGGCGGTCGAAGTTGAGGGGGCCGTTGCAGTGGGCACCCAAGTAGCTGTCGTCTTCTGTGGATTAACAGGATGGTTCTCTTCTTGCTGCACCTTCATCTTTTCCTGTCGGCGGGGGTAATCTTGATCAATTACTGAGTCTTGGACTTGACACCAGACCTTGTAAATTTTAGAGGACAGCCGCCGAGGGGGCTGCTCCAGCTTCGCCTTTGTAGAGTTCTCCATTGGTAGAGGAGATCTTTTCAACACAGCAGTTGGCGAATTCCTGCGCACTCTGTTAAGTAGTTCAAAGCTGTTCCCGGTTGGAACAGTAGACTCAACTTCCACCGTTGGCGCTGGCGGAGTCAGTCCAGAAGGGGAATTGCCCTCAGCTTTCCTCACTCGGCGTCAGTGGTGACGTCGAGCATGTCGTGCGGCCGGGATTACCTCCGCCGTTGGATCAGCTTTTCCATGCCCCTGTTCTGATGAGAGCTGTTGTTAGCGCCAGCCTGTCAAAGACAGATGCTCGTTGAGAGGGAATGACTAATCTTGAAAAGGCCGATTTTCGTGCAGGGAAAACAGCCTTGGTTACTTCACCCGGAGTAGGAGCTGAAACGGTCAGTCTTGTGAAGACCAACCCCTTAGCCGGAGAAGCCGCCTTGGTGACTTCGGGAGTAGGAATAGCTATCCGCTTCGGGACAACGCCTTCTGGTATTGCGGGCTTCTTCACGGACCCGTTGGAGTTTTGGCCCAGTCTGCAGAAAACTGAGACGCTTGGTTTGGACGACCCATTAAGAGGGGACGCAGTAGTGGTAAGCCGATCAAAGACCGACTTCTTCGGAGCTTCTTGTGATGGTACAGGAGCGTTGAAGCTTGTTGGCAGGATCATGGTCCCGAAGAACAATCCAGTGGTGGCCTGAGTCACCTGTTCCACCGGCATAGCGAAAATGGAGGCCGCTTGGGGCCCGTAAGTCACTCCTCCGGACGGGACGGAGCGAGAGTTACAGTTAGTGCAGTTTGAAGACATTGATCTTCTGTTTTCTGCACGGAGCAAGACACCAAATCTTAGTACCTCGAACCCAAGAGCAACCATATCAAACAACGATTCGTTCGCGAACACGACACACGAAGTGTGAGTGGAAAGAGGAAAATGTCCCACCGGGTGTGCCAGAATAGTTCTCCTCCGAAATACAGAAACGGGACCTCATAGGTCCGTCTTGCCTGAATTTGGGGGCAGATGCTAATTGGTGCTATCCTTCCACCTCTACGAAGATGCCAAGTTGATTTATGACACCATGTATCGAAGGTTTAAACGGATGCGGCCGATGTAGCAGACTTCGTCAGATTCCCCCTCCTTGAGGGTTTTTGTTTGTAGGGATGCTCTTCCCTGCAGACGCAAGCCCCTGCAGTTAATTACGCCACCGCATCGCGGTAACCACTTTCTCCTTCTCCAGATGGTCACTTCGTGTCGTGTGTGTTTGTTTTGTTTTTTGTTGCCCGTGGATTGTATACGGAGACTAATTTATGTTGTCGCCCATAGGGCGTGGATTAGTCCAAATCCATATTTTCTTATATTTGGGTTGGGGGTTGGGTTTAAGAATACGTTAGTCTCATTTGAGACTAAGATCAACTTAAACGTGTGTTAAGGATACGTTAGTCTAATTTAGACTAAGATCGACTTAACGTTTGTTAAGGACACGTTAGTCTAATTTTAGACTAAGATCAACTTAACGGGATCATTTAGATCCAACAAAAGAGCATTTGGACTCTATTGTTTAGCTTAGGGACATTGCGGTCGATTACCAGTTTAAGAACTTGGTGGTCCAAGGTCAAGGACATCATAGTCCGTGGGTTTAAAGGGACCCCACAGTCCGAGGTTAAGGACATCATAGTCTATGAGTTTAAGGACCCCACAGTCCATGGAATGATTGGTTATCGGGACCCGTCACCTCTCTGAAGACGTTGAGGATTACAACGACAAATATCAGAGGAGTGAAGAGATGTACCCTTGAACCAAAGTTGATTGGGAAATCTGTAGTTCAATTTGGAACTAAGATCAATTAATTAGATTATGAGCACATTGGCTCAGTTAAATCTAAATTGAGGACTTATGGCCAACTTGGGCTAAGTCCAATTAGGTTCGAAATGTTGGACTTTTGTTTGGACTATTGAATCATTTGTCTGGGTTCAGCCCCCTCATTATTTAGCAATGCTAAACAGGGGTTCTGATCGTGTTTTGTCTTTTATTGAGTGCTGAGCACTCAAATGTCATATGAGATGACCAATTTTGGAAGACAAAAGTGTATTTGAGGTTCAGTCAAAGGGGAGTCTTGACTCAGAAAGACTTAGCCAATTTGGACTAAGACCAGTTTGAAAATAGTGTTAAACACTAGCACATATCGGGCGGTCACGTGTTCCCACGTGATGCATATAAAATAGTGTTAAACACTAAGGATGCAATGCTTAAAATAGTGTTAAACACTTTCAATCTTCCAGGCCATCACATGTGGGCACGTGATGGGCATCCACGCACTGGATATTAAAGGGATATGCTAGGGGTCACGTGGGGACACGTGAGGGCGCCCATGCATTGGATTTTAATCCTTCAGTTCTTTCCATCTTATCTTTTTTAAAGAGGTGTTTGTCAGGGGTCACGTGGGAACACGTGAGGGCGCCCAAAGTCTGTTCTGCCTTGGCTTTGTTCTCTTTTATTTTGAGGGTCACGTGGGAGCACGTGAGGCATTGCCTCTAAGCCTTTTATTTTGAGGAGTCTGTTTAGGGGTCACGTGGGAGCATGTGAGGCATTGCCTCCAGACTTGTTCTTTCTCATTTTGAGGAGTCTGTTTAAGGGTCACGTGGGGGCACGCGACCTAGTCTTGTTCGTTCTCTTTTGATCATTGAGAGGGAGGGTCACGTGTTGCTACGTGACCAGGTTGGGTACTGATTTCTTTACGTGCATGGAGAGTTTTAAGTCCCTTGTTTTAAGAATTAAATTCTTTGGTAGGGTTAAACCCTAATTTTGTTTAGAGGAATTAAATTCCTATGTATATGGAAGAATTAAATTCTTATGTAGGGTTAAACCCTAGTTTTATTTTATAGGAATTAAATTCCTATGTGTTTTGAAAGAATTAAATTCTTATGTAGGGTTAAACCCTAGTTTCACTTGGAGGAATTAAATTCCTATGAATTTGGGAGAATTAAATTCCCATATAGGGTTAAACCCTAGTTTTATTTAGAGGAATTAAATTCCTGTGAATTTGGGAGAATTAAATTCTCATATAGGGTTAAACCCTAGTTTCATTTGGAGGAATTAAATTCCTATGAATTTGGGGAAATTAAATTCCCTAAACTCAATCCTCCCTCTAGGTTTTGGATCTGCACGGCAGAATCTCCCCGATGAGAATTAAATTCTCAACTTGTGGGAAGAACTGCTTCTGCAGATCTTCAACCAAAGAAAGAACTAAGTTCTTATTCAGAAGAGTTAAACTCTTAATTTGAGAATTAAATTCTCTTTTTGTTTTATGGAGCTTAGATTCCTTTCCCTTTCTCACCTAGGTTTTTTTTTTCCTGAAGAGGTCTTCTTTCTCTTTCTTGAGAATTAAATTCTCCTCTCTTTTTTCTCTCCGTTGTTGTATATTTCGCCAAAAAAAAATAGATCCCCCTCTCTTCTCTTCTTGGCTCCTATTTATATGAGAAAGAAAAGAATCAATTTGTTTTGTCAATTTTTCATTGAAAGATTTTAGTTGTTTTTTTGTAACCAACATGCTCTTCTAGATCATCCAGTGAATTTTATTCACCATTGGATTTTTAATCCAAAAGATATTTTATCTCTTATTCCTGACAAAAATCAGGGAAATCTTTCCTTATATAGAATATTTCTATAAGTTGGTGATTTTTAATCCAACGGTGCTCCACTTTACAGAGCACAATCTTTTTTTGTTTGGAAAGATTTAGAGAAATATTTTTCTAGTTGAGGTTCTCGATTCCCTCTTAATTAGAATTTAATTTTATTAATTCATAGATCTTTACGAACCCATCACGTGTTGGCACTGTTCCCCTCCAAAAGACGCGGCGGAGACGCGATGTACGTCTTGCCTGAAATTCGGGACAGATGCTAATTGGTGTTATCCGTCCACCTCTCCGAAGATGCCACATTGATTTACGACACCATATATCGAAGGTTTAAACGGATGCGGCCGATGTAGCAGACTTCGTCAGATTCCCCCTCATTTGAGGGGTTTTTGATTGTGGGGACGCTCTTCCCTGCAGGCGCAAGCCCCTGCAGTTAATTACGCTACCGCATCGCGGTAACAACTTTCTCCTTCTCCAGACGGTCACTTCGTGTCGTGGGTGTTTGTTTTGTTTTTGGTTGCCCGTAGATTGTATACGGAGACTAATTTATGTTGTCGCCCGTAGAACGTGGATTAGTCCAAATCCGTATTTTCTTAGATTTGGGTTTTTGGGGGTTGAGTTTAAGGATACGTTAGCCTCATTTGGGACTAAGATCAACTTAAACGTTTGATAAGGATGCGTTAGCCTAATTTCTAGACTAAGATCAACTTAACGGGATCGTTTAGATCCAACGTAAGAGCATTTGTACTCTAATGTTTAGTTTAGGGACATTGCGGTCGATTACCAGTTTAAGGGCGCGATTCATGAGTGCAATGCACTTTTCCATAGCGCAAAGCACACTTGATCAAATTTGTGATTAGAGAACAAGTTTATGTCCTTCAAAGGATGCTTTGCCTCAAGATCCAAGAACAATATTTCTTATTTATAAAAAGGCGCTGCCTTTGTAGATCAAAGATCTATGAATGAAGCAAAATACTTCTTTTGTTTATTATTATTAGATCTCTTGATCTTTTCTTTTAAATCAAAGACCTTGGTCTTTTTTTTATAGATCTAAGATCTTTTTAGAAGACGTTTCTTCTTTTTTACGAGATGATTTCATCTCTGTTCTTCAAGAATCAATTCTTTACCTTTCTTTTTCTTTGAGTTTTTCTCAAATTTTTGCAGAGGTTTTTCTCTCTCTCTTCTGTCTTCTGTTTTTTTTTAGACTTGAAGTCTAGGGTCCTTTATATAGGGCCAAATGATTTGTTAAATCAGTTTTAAGAGATCTTTCTCTGCTTGATTTGGGAATATTTCCCACCATTGGATCTTTGATCCTAAGGCTTCTGTTTTACAGAAGATAATTTTCTTGTTTTAATAAGATTGAAAAATCTTTCCATAACAGAATTTTAGTTCTGATTAATTAATAATTTATTATTAGTAGATCTTTTGATCTGACGGTGGGGAACTTTTAATCCCAACGCTGGCGCACCTATGTTCGACACGTGGCGCAGAGCGCAGAGCGCAGCGCAACTGCGCTAGCGCACCTGTGTTTGACACGTGGCACGTAGCGCGCAGAATCTGAAGCGTTGCTTCAATTTAAATTTTGAATTTGAAACAGAGCTTTGCTCTGATTGGGGGTGCGCTGCCTAGGACGCAGCGCACCTGGCGCTAGCGCGTCTGCGTTTGACACGTGGTGAGCAGCATCTGACGCGTTGCTTCAATTTTTGAATTTTGAATAGAGCTTTGCTCTGATTGGGGGAAACAAATGCCCCCCCACCGTTGCGCTCACGTGGCCCGCATGTGAGTGCAGCGGTGGCGACATCTGCGCCCTTGGATCAACTCAGAAATTGAAGAGGCGTTTCAATGCCTATAAATAGGACCTTTGGTCCTTTATATGATTTTCATCTTCTTCTTAAGAATTTTCACTTCTGAGAATTTCATTCTCCCACAGAGCATAGCTCTCCTGTTTAAAAATTTTTCAAGAGTAAAACTCTGTCAAAACTTAGGTAAAGTTAAGAACTTTTAATAAATTAGGGTTTTAGCCATTAACAGAGCCTTGCTCTTCATAGATCTTTGATCTAAAGAAAACCCATTTAGGGTTTCATTAACAGAGCTTTGCTCTCCTGAACATGTAGATTTTTTAATCTCTTGTGAAGAACTCTTAAGAGTTTGATCATGGATCTTAAAAATAAAATTTTATTTTTGATGGATCATCTTCTCAGAGCAAGGCACTTCTTGAGGAATTTTATTCTTTCATCATTAGACTTTGACAGATGTCTGTCTAGTAAAGAGCGCTGCTCTCAATGGGAGTTTTACTCCTCAGCCCGAGGGGTTCTCATTGAATGAGAATCAATTGAGGATTTCCTCATTAATTAACAGTCTCATCCAATGATGAGGCTATTTTTTATTAATTGATGCACTGTCATCTGGATTTTGTGGGTCCCCCTTTAATCCCCTTTCCACTGCATTGCAGCGTAGTACAACTTTTAAAGTATCGAGTGTCAGAAATTTAAAATTAAATTACTGACAGTTGATTTCTGTCCCTCCTTTTGCAGGCAACATGTCTTTCGATGGTTCGTTTCCGTTCGTTCGTTCAGAGGGAGGATTTCCTGGAGCACCTGTAGACCGGGAGGTCCTAGCTTTGATCAGAGACCATGATCCGGAACATAATAATCTTCACCTATGGGGCTCATGGTACAATCATATTATCAGGGGTCGACAAATCTTTTCATGCGCGGTACCCTCGGAGCCCATCATGGCGATCCATTATGCCAGCTCATCCCCGGGGAACTACGCCGTGGAGATGGTTAATTGGACTTCAGAATGCCTTCTTCAGCCCGCTATAGCTTCGATTCCCGTTCAGCCTCCCATGGTTTTAGATACCTTGGGACGCCGTATTTGTCAAGGCGAGGCGCGGCCGTGGGGGAAACCATATAACATAGGTCTGATTCCTCGTCATCCGACCGGTTATCTGCAATGGGCTCGCTACATTCTGTCAGCGAAGAAGTCGCAATTGATGAGGCTTGGGTTGTATACCGCCGTTTATGCTTCTCTTTTCCAGTATCCTACGCTTCCCACCTGGTGGCTTAAGGCTTTTTTGGAGCAGTGGAATATCCCTACTCACACCTTCCTTTCACTGGACCGGGAAGTGTCAATCTCCTTAGAGGAATTTGCAGAAGTTTCTGGCTTACCGGTCATAGGGGAGCATTATGGGGAGATGCTTCCCACAGACGAATATGTCTTTGGTGCCAAGCCAGTGATAATGGGCCTTACTCCGGTGAATGCTGTTCAACACCAGTTTCCCAGTTTGATCAAATTGTTGGATATCTACGAGGGCCTTCTTCTCGAATCTGGGAGCCGCGGGGTTAGTTTCGAGGATTTCATCGCTCGCTTCCTTCACCCAAATGTCTTTTCGAAGGAGGCCATTAAATTCTCTACGCTTGACGACCCTTTCGGCTTAGGTTTGGACAATCTTCCAGCGACGGAGGTAAATCAGAAGAGTTTCTTCCTTCCCAACTCTCCAATTGTTCCTTTTGCGGAGATTGCAGTCCCTGAGATGGATGAGGACGCATTCTTTTTGGGATTTCTTGGGCTATGGTTGAGCTGGTTTGCGCTCCCAATGCACCTTCGCCGTATGAGGCCGTCTGTCTTCTATCCGGCTCACCGAATGACTATTGGGGTGAAAGTGGCTGTCGGGGTCGCCGGCTTAGCCCATCTGTATTATGACCTTAGTCAAGCGGCGGATACTACTGAACCTGGAGTGCAGCATGTGAACTTCTCGATGCATTACTTCATGTCATGGCTCGAGTTACATGCACTTGGCGTTTTTGGTATCCATAGAAGGCCTTCATTCTATGACAAGTGCAGTTTCCCCCGGATTATGCGATTGGTCGGCGCCTCAATTGTAAATCCGTCTCCGCGGGATGCTAGAGGTTTGCTCCTTCGTCCCCGCATGGTTGGAGACGGGATGACCTTCACCAACAAGGTGTTAACCATCGGAAAAGAGTCTACCACAACGGTGCGGTTATTGCAGGATATTTTCAAAGATGGAGCCTCAGTTCTGACAGCTCGGGAGACCCTCCATTTATATTCTATCAGACCGGGCTTCCTGGTGTTTAGGCAAAATGATGCGGTGCTTTTCATGAGATATAATCCGCATCGTTTTGCCCAACAATTGAGCTATAACCAAGGAGTGCCGCTGGAGGCTTTCTTGCTGGAACCCACTGCCACTGAAGAGGGGATGCGGAGCGCGCTGCATCACTTCATGCGTCTGAATACGGGCTCTCACTTCTTTATCAGCGAGCCGAGTCGTGTCCCACGGATCCTTAATGCATATACGGCATGGTATCAGCATTCGACGGGCGCCGTTATTAAGGAAGAAAGGCGGTTGTTGCTTGATCGCAAAAGTTCACCTCCTGCCAGTGATCGTAAAGTCTCTTTGAAGCGACGGATCGTTGTCCCCCCTCCGCTAAGAGGGGTTGCTGCAGTTAAGCCTCCACGTGTGCTAAGCCCCACGCGTGGATTGCCCCATGCTCCTGTGGAACCGGTGGATGTGCCATCGGTGCCCCGTGCTCCCGTGGAGACGGTAAACGTAGCTTCACCCGAATTTGGCGTGGGCTCGGATATCGGGACTCGCCGTCCCAAAGTGCCCACGAAGCGCAAGCTGGTTCTGGCTGCGACCGGAGCTCGTGCACAGAAGAAGAAGAAGTCGGTCCTCTCCCTTGATGCCGTACTCGGCCTAGAGCCTCAGGTTCCTCTTACCGAAGGCCTAAGTGAATATGGGACCAATGAGGGTCTCTTAATAGCTTCAGAAGACACTGATCTTGATGCCGCTATTGCTGCTTCTGCGCGATTCGCGAGCCACCAAGTGGAAATAGCCGCTCTCGTGCAATCAAGTAACTATTAGTCGCACTTTGTTTTTGCGTTATATTTTTATTTTTATTATCATGTCTTGACTGACATTCTTTCTTTTGTAACAGGCTTTACTACTGAAGAGGTTCTGGCGGCTTCCCTCAAGACCTTTGAGGAGGAGGAGAGGAATCGCGCTTCATTGGGCATTGGTATGTCTCGGCTCATTGAGTCTTCATTCTCCTTTTTGTGGACGATCTAACCCTTTCTTTATCTCATCGCAGGGACCATAATGCCGGTCTCGCAAGGTGACGCGGAGACTCTTCCCGGGCCAGCCACCGAAGTTCCGGCCTCTTCGGTATTGCCGAAAGAGGCCTTACTCAAACGACCGATGACGGAAGCCTTGACGGCTCCAGAGGTAAACCTGGGTGCGGATGATGATGCTCTATTGAAGGAGGCTTCTAGAAGGTTTGTTTTGACGGCCCGGGAGGAAAGGAAGCGCCGGAAGCGCGCAGCAAGGGAACGTAGTGCTGCTTTAGCTGTGGGTGCGGGTTCGAGCGCTGCTACTCTCGCTGTTACTCCTTCAGAGGAGCTCCCGGTTGCCTTGTCTACTGCTCATAGATGGGCGGCACGTGCAGCTCGGGAAGCCAACGGTAAATCAACCCTAGGTAATGTGTTTTGAGGCTTCGTTGTCAAAGCTTTAAACTACCAGTTCTTATATATCTTGTCCTGCAGGGCCGAGCCTTACTGAAGGAGTGGCGGCGACCATTGAGCCTGACGGGGCGGTGGAGGAGGTAGCTGCTGAACCCGAGGCGACGGTAGGCGATGTAACCGTAATTGCCGGGCCCGAGATGGTGGCTGACGAGACAGTCACGACTGCTCTGCCCGAGATAGCTACCTCTGCCGAGCGCGAAGTGGCGGCGGATGAGACGGATACCATGGCCGAGCCTGATGCAGCAGTGGACGAAACGGCTGCTACGGACAAGCCTAAGGCAGCGGTGGACGAGACGGCTGCGACCACTGAGCCCGAGGTGGTAGCGGGCGAAACGGGTACGATCGCTGGGCACGAGATGGCCGCTCTTTCTCAAGAGTCAGGCACCGCTCCGATTATCGCTCTCCCTGCCTACGGTTCCTTGTCGTCTCCTGGCGTCGCGAGCATGACGAAGGCTCCTGTGGAGTCAGAGGACGAGGCGACAGGAGGTGAGACCACTCTGATGGAGGAGGGAGACGCCGTTGTTGTATCAAGTGACGCCCTCGTCACGGCTCCGGCTGGCGACTCATCAGGTAGATTTTAGGTCACCGCCCTTCTTTTTATTCCGCAATCTTTTTTAATCTTTCCTGACAGGGTTTATCTTGTTTCTAATGCAGGTGCGGCTAGTGCTGATGTCGCGCTACCCGAGGCAGCGCCTCAGTTACCGCCCTGACGGGGACCACCTCTCTACCTTCTCTCGCACCGTCTCAGATGCTGGAAGGTATGGATTTGTGTCCCATCAGTCTTATCTTTAGGCTGCATAATTTATGTACTGACGTTGCATTATTGCGTTTTTGTAGGAGTCCTTTTTGACCACCTGTACCAGGTGCTGCACCCCCACTTCTCCTTCCCGTCGGAGATTGCTTCATCCAGTGGCGCTGGTGAATACAGCCTTCAGTTAATGTTTTTTCTTTTACCAACAGTGAAATCATTTCTGATTCTTCATTGCCTTGATTGCAGTACTACAGATTGAAGGAGGAGATGAGAGAACAGTTGCGCTACTGGTCCTTCCGGCTTTGCCACCTTCTGCAGCTGGTATAATAAATCCTATTGTTCATGAATCTCTTATATTTCTTGAACCGTCATCTGATTGTGATTTGTTTTGCAGCAGTCGCTTTGACTCTGGCCTTTTTCGAATCTCGCATTACGATGCCGGCAGGGCCCTTTTCCAGACGTCTATCCTCAAAAGGTGCTGTGACCAGTCTGCGTATGCTGAGCGAATACGTTGAGGAGCTTGACGCGGAGGCTCCTACATCTGCCGCAGATTTTGCTGCCAAGGTCAACCCAATGCTGGCGACGCTCGTGAACTTCCATAATAAAGGTGTCGTCGAGTCTTGGGTTAATCATTGCAGGAGGATTGAGGCTTGTCTGCATGAGCTTGAGCTTATGCGTCCTGCCCCTGAGACTCAGGCTTTGAACTCCCAGCGGGCCGCATGGGTTGAGCAGAGTGTTCCGTTCCTTCGCCATTTCGAACGAGAGGCAACCCTTATACGGAAGGAACGTGAGGCGACTGCTGCTGAATCTGCCCAACTGCGTGCTGAGGTTGTCGCTAATGCTGCCCAGCTGAACGCCATTTTTGAAAATCTTCAACGATGTATCTCTGACGGGCTGGTGTTGAGGAAGAAGCTTGATCTTAATGAGCAGGTCGCGCAGAGTCAGGAGGCTGTCCAGCAGGAAGTTGATCAGAAGCTCTCATCCTGTTTGCAGCAACGAGCCCAAATTGAAGCAGATTTGTCCGCGGCAGCTGACCGTGACGAGAGGTTGAGGGGAGTGCGCGAGCAATTGATTGGCCTACTGAAGACGCTTCCCTCCCAATAGTTGCATTTTGCGCCATTTGTAAATTTTGAATAAAATGTATTCATTTTTCTTTATCCTTTCAGATGATGTAGCTTGTACTCAATTGAATTCATGAATAAAAGATACATTTCTTTCGCAATGTCTTGTGCCATCTCTCTGCTTTCTTCTTTCTTTTGTTATCAGCATGTCATCTTAGCAAACATAGCCGGCAGGTGATAGAGTGAGCACCTTGGACTCTTTGTAGGGTGGTGATGGCTTAGGAAGCAGGTTCAGATCTGTTACCTAAGACTTTTCAATTTTATGAGCCGTGAGGGTCTCATAAAGAATTTTCTCCCTACGAGTCGTGAGGATCCCGTAGGTGTTTTTTCTCCTTAGGAATCATGATGATTCCCAAGTGTGTTTTCCCTTATAAGTCGTAAGGATCTTATAAGAGAATTTTCCCTCCTATGAGTCGATAAGACCCGTAAGCGGTTGTTTCCCTCCTTGTCGAGATTCGACTTTGGAGAGTGTGGCTCGTGAATAGTATGCAAGAGTCCATTTTGGACCGACTTGCAGGGCCCCAGTGCTTAGGAAACAGGTTTTTTAATCCCCACTGCCTAAGGCTTTTCCCTACGAGTCGAGACGAATCGAGCATTTCTCGCAAGGATATCCTGACGTCACAGTTAACCTCTGCTCTTTACGACAAAGGTCCGTTAGGGTCTGTGGTACTAGGGTTTTGTCCGTTGTACCGTCGCGTTGGCTGATGTATTTCTCGATAGGCAATCTTGCTTGTTCGAGTAGCCTTGTGACATGTTGTGTCTCTGATCCCTTCGGGGGCTGGACAAGACGTCTTCAAGCAATCCTCCTAGGCAGTTTGACCGTCGGAAGAGAAAGCGTTAGGAATTTTGCCATGCTGCTTTTTACTTGAGATTAGGCTCATTTTGGAGAGCCCCAATGAGTTATAACCACTCCGCGCTGGCGTGGGATGATCTCCGATAGTCTTTCAGGTTTTATATGAGTTGTTGTCAAGACCCTGAAGCTAGGAATTTGGCCTTCGCTTCGTTTGTTGGCATTGCGTCTGCTGTATCGAGACGAATGTCGCGGTTGTCTCTAGGTTGTTGGTGAACCGTCGAGGTTTGGAACTAGGGATTTTGCCGTGGCTCCGTTGTTTGATTGTCGCGTCTGAATCCTGCTGGAGAAAGAACGCTGTGGTGACATCTCGTCTGCTGTATCGAGACGAATGTTGAGGTGGTGACCACTCCATGTGGGTGCGGGATGATCTCCGATAGTCTTTCAGGTTTTATATGAGTTGCCGTCAAGACCCTGAAGCCAGGAATTTGGCCTTCGCATCGTTTGTTGGCATTGCGTCTGCTGTATCGAGACGAATATCGCGGTTTTCTCTGGGTTGTTGGTGAACTGTCGAGGTTTGGAACTAGGGATTTTGCCGTGGCTCCGTTGTTTGATTGTCGCGTCTGAATCCTACTGGAGAAAGAACGCTGTGGTGACATCTCGTCTGCTGTATAGAGACGAATGTCGAGGTGGTGACCACTCCATGTGGGTGCGGGATGATCTCCGATTGTCTTTCAGGCTTTATATGAGTTGCCGTCAAGACCCTGAAGCTAGGAATTTGGCCTTTGCTTCGTTTGTTTTGTCATGTTCGAATCCTGTTGGAGGAAGGACGCTGTAGTGACATTTCGTCTGCTGTATCGAGATGAACTTTGAGGTGGTGACCACTCTGCGCTGGTGTGGGATGATCTCCGATAGTCTTTCAGGTTTTATATGAGTTGCCGCCAAGACCCTGAAGCTAGGAATTTGGCCTTCGCTTCGTTTGCTTTGGTGTGTCCGAATCCTGTTGGAGGAAGGACGCTGTAATGACATTTCATCTGCTGTAGCGAGACGAATGCTGAGGTGGAGCTGGAATTTTGCCGTCACTTCGCTTGGTGATGTTGCGTCCGAGTCCTGTTGGAATGAGGAGGATCACTGTTGCTGATTTTTAGGCTGTAGATATTGCCGTTAAGGTTTGGAACTGGGGATTATGCCGTGGCTCCGTTTCGTTGTGTCGCTTCCGTGCCTTGCTGGCATAAGGAGGAACACTGTTGTTGGTCTTCTGGGATGCAGATGTGACCGTCGAGACTTGGCTCTCTTTCTGATGGAGCCTGAGGAGGGAAGGCGTGATTCCTTCTTTGTTTGCGCCCCTGGATTGTATACAGGGATTGATGTGATATCACCTGTAGGGCAAAATTTCATTCTTTCAAAACTCTTTTTTTTTATCTCTTTCCGCGATGCTCTATCATTTCAGCTTTTATATCGCGAAGGTCGCGATTGCCCAATCATTTCGGCTATTTTTCGCGGTGCCCAATCATTTCGGCTATTTATTTTATTTTTACTCGCTGCATTTTATTACGAGTTGCCCAATTATTTTGGCTATTTATTTTATTTTTACTCGCTGCTTTTTATTGCGAGTTGCTTAATGATTTTGGCTATTTTGCATGCGTACATTTTTACTTGCTGATTTTGTTGCAAGTTGCCCCATCATTTCGGCTATTTTGCATGCATGTATGGCTCGCCGGCTTTTTGTTGCAAGCTTGGAATTAGACACCGATTTCGGCATCAGCACCGCTACAATTGGGATATTGCCAGGAGAAAATCATCATTTGCCTATGTCGATATCGAACAAAGGTGGCTTAGCGAACAGGGTTAGGATCCTGTCGACTAAGGCTTTTGACTTCATGAGCCGTAAGGGTCTCATGAAGGTATTTCTCCTTGCGAGTCGTGAGGATCCCGTAGGTGTGTTTTCTCCTTAGGAATCGTGAGGACTCCTAAGTGCATGATCTCTTATAAGTCGTAAGGATCTTACAAGAGTGTTTCCTCCTTATAAGTCGAGAGGACTTACAAGAGTCGTTCATCATATAGACATATCCCTAGTCACGGATGGGACTTCGTTAGGGAAATGTTTATTCGTGCCCGTGGATTGTATACAAGGGTCAGCATCGAGCCGCTTTTAGGGCAGTGTTGGAGGTTGTGGTGGCCGCTTAAGAACAGGTTTAGATCCCTGTAGCTTAAGACTTTGGAATCTTATGAGCCGTGAGGGTTTCATAAGAGAGTTCTCCTTACGAGTCGTGACGATCTCGCAAGTGTAATTTCTCCTTAGGGATCGTAGGGATCCCTAAGTGTGTTGCTCCCTTGTGAGTCGTAAGGATCTCACGCAGGTGGTTTCTCCTCACAAGGTCGAGAGGACCTTGCAAGTGTCTTTTAATGAGATTGCGCCTTTTCGGATTTTCACGAAACTCACCGGTAGCCCTGCTGTTTTTACTCACGGAGCCCTCTCGGGTTTTCATCCGTGCCCTTTTTGCTTATGGACATACCGTTTTCTTTTTTTTTCTTTCTTTTTTATTCTAACGAGATTGCGCCCTTTCGGGTTTTTACAAAACTCACCGATAGCCCTGCTGTTTTTACTCACGGAGCCCTTTCGGGTTTTCATCCGTGCCCATCTTGCTTATGGGCATACCTTTTTTTTTAACACGTCAGCCTGAGAATGCCGCGGGTTGGTAGTAGTTTAACGACGTTTCGGTCATCAGTCGACGCACGATTACGCCGCTAGATCTTGCCGCGAATCTTCGCATGTTTTGCGTCGGAGGTGGATTCCTTGAAGAGAGGGCTGAGGGCGATTTCTTCGTCAGAGTTGCTTCCAAAGGTGATAACTTGCGATCCCTTGGTGTCGGCACTGTGACGGTTGCCAGCAGCTCTTTCGCGCTCGTCTGTCGTGCTTTTCTGTTCCCGACGGGCCTTGCGCTTCACACGTTGAACGTGTCGTCGATGGGCAACATATCCCTGCCACCAGTTTTTAAAGGCTATGCACTCCTCGGTAGGGTGTGCAATTTTCTGATGGTATAGGCAGAAGTTAGGATGTATGTTCTCTTCATCAAGACGTATATTGCCAGGGAAATTTCCTTTGAAAGAGGGCAACTTCATTCCTGTTTCCTGATTTAAAATCAGGAAAGCCTACGGAAAAGGCTTCAGAAAAGGGTCACGTGCTTACACGTGACCAACAGTCACGTGTTGGCACGTGACATCTAAAAGTATCGGCAAGGCAAATTCAGTTTCCCAACTACATCGAAGAAAAGGGCTTCAGAAAGGGTCACGTGCTCCCACGTGACCAGGGTCACGTGTTGGCACGTGACACTCAAAAGCGGCAGACTCAATTCCCTGATTGAATCAAGAAAAAGGCTCCAAACGAGGGTCACGTGGTGGCACGTGACAGCTAAGCAGCGACCAGAAAGCAGAGCGCAGAAAGAAAGAAGAGGGCTCGTTCTAAGGGGGTCACGTGCCCACACGTGACCAAGGGTCACGTGGCCACACGTGACCAGCTTTCAAAGCCTATCTGTTAACAGAATTAAATTCTGAGGAAAGACCTCTTAAATCTTTCCAAAGCAACCGATTGAATTAAAGATTTAAATGTGATTAAATATCATCTGTCTATGGGAAAATCTGGAATTTGGAAAGATTTCCCCGTAAAATCTAAACAAAATAACAAAGGAGAATCTCTGGATTTAAAATCCAATGGTGAATAAAATTCACCTAATAATCCAAAGGTCCAAAACGAATGATGGATGCAAATCAAATCTCTCAATGAAAGATTCATCAAAAACTAATTGACTCGGCTGCTTCTCCTATAAATAGGAGCCAAGAGACACACAAAAAATATATATGCAGAGGGAAGAAAAGAGAGAGAGCCTTGATACTTTGGAGGAATTTGGATCTTCTGCAAAAGAAAACCCTAGGTAAGAAAGGGAAGGCTTTTTGAAAGAAAAGAGAATTTAATTCTCAACAGAGTTTAACTCTGATATAAAACAGAAGGATATAGTTCTCTCTTTGGTGGAGGATCTGTAAAGTGCACATCTCCCCTTGAGTTGAGAATTTAATTCTCAATGGGTTGAGATCCTGCCATGCAGATCCAAAGCATAGAGAGGGAATGGAAGCACGAGAATTTAATTCTTGCAGAACTATAGGAATTTAATTCCTTTAAAATAAAATTAGGGTTTGACCCTGTGTTATGGGAATTTAATTCCTTCAGAATGAAAAGAATCAGGGTTTAACCCTAGTTAAGAACTTAGTTCTGTTAAAACAACAGGAATTTAATTCCCTTAATCTCATTCCCCAGAATAATTCTTTAACAGAGAGTGGGAGTTTAATTCCTAAAGCTTTTATTAGGGTTTAACCCTATTCAGTTCTTCACATATATGAGGAATTTAATTCCTACAGAAAATTCAGAGTCCAACTCTATTCCAGAATATAAATCTTCAAAGGGAAGTAGGAATTTAATTCCTTTGAAATTATTGTCAGGGTTCAACCCTACGAGGAATTTAATTCCTGAAAGGGATTAACAGATCTTCTAAACAACATACATAGAGGCAGGGTCACGTGTCACCACGTGACCCCCAAAAAGATCTACAGAAAAGCCCCTTTGAGGCAGTGCCTCACGTGACCCACGTGACCCTTGGCAGAGGCTTTAACATACTCCATTTAAACACCCGTCACGTGATGGCACGTGATGCTCCAAAAGATGCGATATTCTCAGCAGAACAAATGAAAGGAGGGCGCCCTCACGTGCTACCACGTGACCCCTCTTGCCTTAGCGTCTAACGCTAAATTGGAACCCCTGAATCCAGTGTTAAAACACTGTTTGGCCTTAGTGTTCAACACTAATCAAAGAACTTTATTTGCAGTGTTCAACACTGATTACCTTAGTGTTCAACACTAATTTGAGATTTCTGTTGCCAGTGTTTAACACTGATCTGTTTTAGTGTTTAACACTAATTTGAAGGCCTTGTTGCTGGTGTTTAACACCAACTATCTTTTAGTGTTAAACACTGACTTATCAATCTCATTCCTAGTGTTCAACACTGATTGGTCTTTAGTGTTTAACACTAGGCATTGGCCCAATTGGCTAAATGGCCAGAGGCAAAGCCTCTCCTTCAAGGGACCAACAGGAGGGCCGATGTCCCAGACATGATTGGACTTAGCCCAAGCTGGCCATAAGTCCTCAATTCGTAATTAACTGGGCTAATGGGCTCATAACATAATTAATTGGTCTTGATCCCAAATTGGGCCAAAGACTATTTAATCCACTCCGGTTCCAGGGTACATCTCTTCACTCCTTTGATACTTGGCGTTGTAATCCCTCAACGTCTTCAAAGAGGTGACGGGTCCCGATGACCACACATTGATATGGATTGTGGGGTCCTTAAACCCATGGACTACGACGTCCTTAACCTTGACCGAGATGTCTTAAAACTAACAATGGACTGTGGGGTCCTTAAACCCATGGACTACGACGTCCTTAACCTTGACCGAGATGTCTTAAAACTAACAACGGACTGTGGGGTCCTTAAACCCATGGACTACGACGTCCTTAACCTTGACCGAGATGTCTTAAAACTAACAACGGACTGTGGGGTCCTTAAACCCATGGACTACGACGTCCTTAATCTTGACCGAGATGTCTTAAAACTAACATTGGACCGCAATGTCCTTAAACTACCCATGGACCGCAATGTCCTTAAACTACCCATGGACCACTATGTCCCTAAACTGGAGAGGGACCACCATGTCCCTAAACTGGAACAATGGAGCCCAAATGCTCTTTTGTCGGATCTAAACGATCCCGTTTAAGTCGATCTTAGCCTCAAATATGGCTAATGTATCCTTAAACCTTCAAACAGACTGGACTATGAATCCCTCCAATCAACTTTGGTTCAAGGGTACATCTCGGAACTCCTTTGACACCTGTCGTTGTAATCCTTCAACGCCGTCAGAGAGGTAATGGGTCCCGACGGCCATACATGCAATGGACCACTATGTCCCTAAAATGGAACAATGGAGCCCAAATGCTCTTTTGTCGGATCTAAACGATCCCGTTAAGTTGATCTTAGTCTCAAGTTATTTTAACGTATCCTTAACAAACGTCTGAGTTGATCTTAGCCTCAAATATGGCTAACGTATCCTCAAACCAAACCCCCAAACCCAAATCTAAGATAATACGGATTTGAACTAGTCCACGCCCTACGGGCGACGACATAACTCGGTCTCCGTAAATAATCCACGGGTAACAAAACATAAAATAAACACACACGACACGAAGTGACCATCTGGAGAAGGAGAAAGTTGCTACCGCGACGCCGTAGCGTAATTAACTGCAGGGGCTTGCTCCTGCAGGGAAGAGCGTCCCCACAATAAAAAACCCCTCAAGCGAGGGGGAATCTGACGAAGTCTGCTACATCGGACGCATCCGTTCAAACCTTCGATGCACGGTGCCATAAATCAGCTTGGCATCCTCGGAGAGGTGGACGGATAGCACCAATTAGCATCTGCCCCGAATCTCAGGCGAGACGCCCAGTCGACGCCGCCATTCGGAGGGGAACAATTCCTATTGCCAGGGCCCTAGCGAATTGTTTCCTTACTTTAAGCTTACTTTTGCTGGCGGTAGGGATGCTTTGCTCCAGTTGGGGTGTTTCGACTTTTTCTCTAGTCGTCGGCGTTTGGCTTTTTGGAATATAGCCAGTTCGCGCTCTCGATTGGCTTTGCTTTTCTGACGGGCTTCGTTCAGTAGCAAGTCAATCATCTCGTCAGACGGTTCCAAGGGTTTTGGCTTCGATCCTGCCCCCAGCTCTTTTATGCTATCTTCTATCGCCGAATGCGTTTCTTCATTAGTAAATGCCGAATGAGAGATCATGTGGCAACTTGCCACATAGCCCTCAGATTCTTTTGACGAGTCATCCCTGTCGTTATTGTCATCATCTCCGTTCTCAAGGATATTGTTGAGAAATTCTTGGAATGTGACCGGGGTCCGCGTCTTCTGGTTATATTCTTCCAGAGCGTCAATCTGTTTTTGCAGGTCCGTGCGCTTGCTATCAAGCTCCATGGGCTTTTTGGTCTTCTTCTTCTTTTTCAAAGACTTTGACGGCCGGATGTGAGCGCTTTGGCTATCACTACCAATTTTTTGAGTTGGGTGCGGCTTCAGCATCCCCTCGATGATATCAGGTTCCAGTGGATTTTTCCACCTGATCGCCGGGCATGTTTGGAGATCCTTCATTCTTTTTGTTTTGGCTGAAGGAGCGACCTCCCATGGGGCTTCCCTTATGAATGAGCACGATACCCCCGGCACGTCCACATTTTAGGGGCGTGAGGTTGTGGTGGGCTCACCTTCCAGTTTTCCGATAACGCGAACTTGCCTTGTTGGTATTGGTCTTCAACCCAGTTTTTTGAAGACGTAGCAGTCCTCGATCGGATGGCCCAATACTCGGTGGTAGGGGCAGTAATTGGGATTATTGACGTCGTTTGGCTGCAACGGACGTTTTGGGTCCGGCAAATTTATGAGCATGTTGCGCAATGCCAGCTCGAACAGTCTTCTCGTTTTATCTTGAGGAAACGAGTAAGGACGTCCTAACCTCTCCTCAAAGGATGGGCGTGGACGCATATTGCTTTGGCGAATAACCGGCTTTAAGTTGCTCGGCCGTTGTTGAGTATTGGCGACGAAAGTCGTTTTTTCTTTCCCCTTTTCATTCCGAGGATCCTTCTTCAAAGAAGATGGTCTATGACCCATCTGGTCCATTTGGGCCAACTTGTCAATTAAGGCCTGGAAAGTAGTTGGCTTGAAGAACATCATGAATTGCGAGATGGTCGCTTGCGGATCAAGAGTGCCCACGAACATGCCTACCGCCGTCGCTTCCTCGATGCGTTGTTCGCACTTAGACCATAAGTTTCACCACCGTATTGCGTATTGAACCCGCGTTTCGCCTGGCCTTACCCTGGCGTTGATCAATGCGGTGATCAGGGTGCGCTCGCTAGCGCTTGCGAATCGCTGGGTGAATAATAGCTCTATTTCTGCGAAAGTCTTGATGGAGTCGTTTGAAAGTTCAGAGTACCATTCGAACGCTCTCCGACAAGCTGCCAACAAATTGACGGAGCAAAAATTTATCATCACCCCCGGTATTGCCGCAAAGAGCCCTGAACTGGGCGACATGCTGGTGGGGATTGCCCGTCCCTTTATATACGTGGAACTTAGGGATCGTATATCCCGGCGGGTAACTTATTTGATCATACCAGCCCGGATAGGGTCGTCCGGTCTTGACAATTTGGCCAGCCGCTTCATTCGCCTGGTGAACTCATATCTGCTGAGCGATATAATCGTCCAGGGCGACCTTGGAAATTGTCTCCTCCTTGGCTGTTGATAGAGCCGGCAGAGGGTTTGATGTTTCTCCTCTATCATCTTCAATTATCACTGGAGGATCTTCGGCCGGAGGGTCCGGTTAGATCATCATGCCCACCATATCCTGGAATAGAAGGGCCATTTGCTTTATATTGGCCACTTGTTCCGCAGCCTCCTTGTCCTTCTTTTCGAGCATTCTCCGAAGGAATTCAGCATCAGTCTCGTGTTCTTGACGTTGTTCCGATGACGCCTTTGGGCTTTCTTTTGGCCCGGTAAGTGCGGCCATTACAGTCAGCATCTCTTGAAGCTTCTGCTGCTGTTGTTCCTGAGCTCTTGTGATGGATCGGGTGAGTGGTCGGTGGCCCGTAGAAGCACGGCTATCCTCTTTCCCGGATGCCATGTAAACGGTATGCACCATTATGCCCCCAGACTTAGGGCGTTTGGGCTCAGTGCCTTTGACATTTGTCGTAGGCATGGGGATCTTCTCCGGCCTTCTCTTCTTGTGAGCGGTCGAAGTTGAGGGGGCTGTGGCGGTGGGCACCCAGATAGCTTTTCGTGGCTTGGTAGGATGGCTTTCTTCTTGTTGAACCTTCGCCCTTTTTTTGTCGGCGAGGGTAATCTTGATCAACCACGGAGTTCCGGACCTTCCACCAGACTTTGTAGATCTTGGAGGATAGCCGTTGAGGGGACTGTTCTGGTTTTGCTTCCGCAACGTTCTCCACCGGAGGAGGAGATCTTTTCTGTACGGCGGTAGGAGAATTCCTACGCACCTTATTCAGCAGCTCGAAGCTGTTCCCGGTTGGAACAGCAGCATTAATTTCCGCCGTTGGGGCTAGTGGAGTTAGCCCAGAGGGGGAGTTGCCCCTGGCCTTCCTTACCCGGCGCCAGTGGCGACGTCGAGCGTGTCAAGCTGATGGAGTTGGCTCGGTGACGGGGATGGCTTTGTCTTGCTCCCTGTTCAGGTGAGGGGCTGTTGCTGGTGTCGGCCTGTTGAAGACTGATATCCTTTGAGTAGCAGGAGCGGGAGTGGGAGTTGGGACAGTCAGTCTTGTAAAGACCGACCCCTTGGCAGAAGAAGCCATGACGACTTCGGGAGCAGGGTTGGTTACTCTCTTCGGAATAACCTTCTCTGGGATTGCAAGCTTCATTGTGGGCCCACAGGAATTTTGGCCCAATCTGGAGAAGACCGAGGCGCTGGTGCTGGACGACCCGTTGAGAGGGGTTGCAGTAGCTGTAAGTCGATCGAAGACCGACTTCTTGGGAGCTTCCGGTATGGGCACGGGGGTGCTGAAGTTTGTCGGCGGAAGCATGGTTCCGAAAAACAACCCTGTGGTGGCTTGAGTGACCTGTTCCTCCAGCATTGTGAACAGGAAGGCTGCTTAGGGACCGTAGGCTATGCCTCCAGATGAGGCAGAGCGTGGGTTGCAGCTGCATGTGGAACACTTTGAGCAGGTGAACTGTTAGTTATATGTATGCCCTAGAGGCCATTACTGTACATTGGATGTATATTGTAGTGGATGCTGGGACATATATAGGGAGGACTTTCTTGCTCGACATGATAGTATGCTATCTGGTTGATCTTTACCTTAACGTGTATACTGATTGTCTCTCTGTTACATGTTGGTAAAGCCCTTAGGATGTGTACTTGACTACCTGGACTATGATGCGGATCATACTAGTGGGGACATGGTAGTCCATAAGTACATCCTTCAAAGTCCCTAGTCGTGGGTGTATCGAGACGGGGCATCGATATACCAGAGTAGACTAGCGTGTACCTTCTCGACCCATACAGATGGGCGATGGATGATCCCATATCCATTGGTGTTTGACATCAGAGATGATATACGGGTGCTCAGTAGAGACTGGGTACACTGGACGGACTCGCCGAGAACACCCAGATGGTATTATACCTCACGTCAGATGGCAGTTCTCCGGTGACACTGGTACAGAGTAGTCTGTTGACCCGAGATCGTCATAGAGTCTTGTGTGGTTCCCACTGTACTTTGATTTCCATCTTACCACGTCCAAGAGGGCGTGCAAAACGGTGGTTTTTGGGTACAGTTCCGAATCGCATGGAGGCAATGAGCGATAGGAGGGGATTCGTCTCTCCCGGTATAAGGGGTTGATGTTGCGCTGTGTTCGATTGGCTATAACAGGAAATCCCTGGCCAGGGTTGCTGAGATTTACTGGTAAGTGTTGCCAGTTGTTTCTCGAATTGTTATAGACCTCATATCGACACGACTTATCGAGCTATTGGGGTCTGACGTTTACCACCTCTAGGCAAGATATGCGACATATCAGACGATCAGACCGGACTGTACGGTAGTGTTACTGGTTGGATTCACTGGAGTGTGAGCGGGCTTACTCGTCGATCTTCTGATCGCTCAATACCCGGGTGGCCGTTACGTTTAGCAGACCGCTTGCGGCTTGTGGGTGTTTGATATGATCATCATCTGCTGCCGGCGTATTGACGAGTCTTTAGAGTCCTACACAGAGGTTTCCTGGCTCAAGCGAAACAAAATAGGAGCGCATATGAGATATGTGCGGGACCGAGAATAATGCGTGTATGTGATACCGTATTCGATTCTCGCGATGTGACATTGATCGGTTATATGCGATATAGCCGGGTTATCGGATCAAGTGTTGATTCGATAAGTTGTTACTAATGATACTGGTCGGTTATATGCGATATGACCGGATCGTTAAATCAAGTGTTGATTTAATGATTTAATGCATAATTATATATTTGATATATTACTTTGCATTAACTAGTATCGGTTCACTTTAAATGGATATTCTCACTCGGATGTGCACATTGTATATGTGATGTACTTTTTTGCACTTGATTGTATCATGTTTGATGATACATGTTTGCTAGGGTTTTTGTGTAAAGACCAAACCATGGTTACATGTTAATGGTTAGGGTTTTGTTTTATTCACTTATTTATTTATCTATTGTTTTTTGGAAAATAAAAGGCATGAAAAGAAAATGGTGGCTTGATTTGTATTCTAGTTGAAGCTTTGACCTAAGTGATCATTTTTGTCTCATGCTTAACCCTAACCATTCCCACTAACCCTAGTTTAGTCTCTACACTTGACCATGGTTAAGAGATGATAAGTATTATTATTATTTTAAATAATACATATCATATCTTTAACTTCTTCTTGCTTTCTTCTTCTTCTTCTTCACATGAAGAAACCTTGTCTTCATCAATGGTGGATTGATGAAATGAGTGAGAAATCCAATTCTAAAGTCTACCCACTTCCTATTTCTTCATCCTCTACCTCTTTCCAAGTAGTAGAGTGTGTTTTCTTCACAAGTTTCATGACTTGGTGAAGTGAGAGCTTGATCTTGCGATGCTTTGACGTAGATCATCTTCGGCATGTCGTCGATGACCTAGCCCGTCTATTCTTCGATGAAGCCGACGCTAGAGCCCGAGACTTGATATGGACAGCGAGGAGACTTCATTGCGGAGCCAAGGAGGTGGAGAAACGGATCTACAAAGGTTGTATGTTCGTTTACTTTTAGTTAAGTGTTAACTAGATTTCACTTTCGCCTAGACATCTAGCCAACGATCCGTAGTTTAGGGTTTCTCGGCACCTAGATTTTTTGAAATTGGCATGATCGATGCCTTGTGAGACCTCCTTGGAGTGCCTAGGAACCCTACAGTGGTATCAGAGCCTAGCTAGAGCCTTAGGCGAAATCCCGACGGAGTTTGAAGTCCGAACGAACCGAAACCCCATAATTTCCATGCTCTCTGGACTTTTTCTGAAAACGTGGATTTTTCCAAATTAAAAATTGCCAAAAAATTCAGCAGGGAATCCTATGAGTTACTGTGAAGCACGTGGCTCTAAATCGACCAACGACCCACGGAACCGCGGCCCCACCCCGGGTTTCGCGGCGGTTCCGCGGCCATGTTGGTGATTTATACCACGTGTCTTGCACAGTAATTCTTGTGTCAAAGTGCTGAGTCTTCTGGAAATTTTTATTTTTTATTCAAGAGTTGAATTTTCTGGGGTATTTTGGGGATTCGGTGTTTCGATCGGAGTATCAAATTTTGTCTGTGTGGCTTTCCGGATAAATTTTAGAATATGTTAAAAAGTTCGACCGGATATAAATACCCAATTTTTCCCCTGTTGGGAAATTTCCAAGTGTTGGATTTTTCCGTGGTTTAAAGACGTTCTAAGTAGTGCAAGTAACGCGATGGACCCTCTAGAAGACAACAAACCTTAACTCGATTATGTGACCGTCTTGAACTGCCCTTTGAACCTTCGGGTTTGGGGCAGTACGGCGTGCCACATGTGAGGCGTTGGCTTGACCCTTCTACGGCTGGACCGTTGGTACTGAGGCACGAACTGAATGTCTTTAGACTTGTTTCATGTGTTGATCTGTATCGGGAAAACTTGGGTGTTTGACTGTTCAATCGGAAAGTTTAACATTTTCTATTTATCTGGAATGTGATACAATAATTGGAATTCACAAGTAGTTATGAGATAACTGAATGAATGTTATAAACATAGCACTTTAGTCTCACTTGATCGGTTGCCACGGAATTTTGATGTGATCAAAAGTCCGTAGCAATCACGTAGCGTACGCGGATACTCGCCGGATAAACTTAATAGACAGCCTCACCCCATAGCCCCGACCAAGTGACTGTAGGAGAACCCCGTCGCCGAAAGCATCCGTTCGGGTGCTCGCGGTAGCGGTGTTCCGCCTTGGTGCACTTCGTCGTCGGTATCGGGGGTGCGACCGTCTACTAAAGTTTGCGACGAGCATTCGATCAAAATGTCGGGAATCTTGTTGAATTGCCCGACTTGATATTGAAAAGAGATTTCGATTTTGAGACTAAAATGCGGGGTTTATAAATGTTAGGCATGCGATGTCTAAGTAATTCATTTGGTCAGGCATGCGATGTCTGAGGTGGTTGCGGATTCCAACTGTTGTAGTTTTACACTTTCTTTTCTGTGACCGTAAGTGTAATATGTGATATCGCCGGTTTCGTTGCTATTTGTCAACGACAATTGGGATGGACATATTTACTTACGTTGATGACATGTGATGTTATGTGTTGCTGGATATGTTATATTGGATCGTCTTGTTCGAATAGCCGGGGGTTTTTATGTGAGATGAGTATTTTTCATTTTCATTCATGTAAAAACTTGTATGTAATATTCTTTTATTGGGGCACTTCCAGGTTGCGGAAGTTGTCACCGTTTGTATATTATTTGCTTTTCCGCACTAGGATAGACCCAAGGAGGAGGGCACAAGTAACCGGGTTCTGGAGTCCAGTGGGAGACCAACTCGAGGAGTCAAGTCCGGGTCTCCTAACTCTAGAATTGGTAGGGTTGCTTGCCGCTCTCGTAGGGGTCTAGGGGTGTGGGTTTGGCTATTCATCGCGACCGTGGAATCCGTGTTTTATACTGGCTCGTATTGAAAACACGGACGTCCTA
Organism: Agapanthus africanus; assembly: GCA_030015575.1. Lineage (NCBI taxonomy): Eukaryota > Viridiplantae > Streptophyta > Magnoliopsida > Asparagales > Amaryllidaceae > Agapanthus > Agapanthus africanus. The sequence continues at coordinate 131,604,864 of CM057341.1, forward strand.
GTATATCCAATATTTCATATGTTTCTTCTGCTGCGATATCTGTGATGTGATCATGTGATGTTCTATGATAGATACAGTATATAGTATATATGATATATTATATAGACGTTACTTATGTTTTACACCCGCGCTAGCCCAGCCCCGCTCTGCCGTTAGTTACCTAACCTAACGGTGCACGAGGGGACATCGAGGCGAATGCGGATGGCATAAGTGTACGTCGTATTTATCTGTGATGTTTAGGTACTTAAATGATGGGACTTCATTAATGTGATTAATGAAGATAAAAGAAACCTAAGATGTTGTAGAATCGAATTTCAAAATAAAACAGGTAGCTACAGTTCTTGCTTTGGACAGCGGTATATGTGACATATCCTGCACCTTATTCGATAAGGAAAGGACCGAGATCCCTTCACCGGGAGTGACTCCTTTAGCAATAACTGGCAGATGCTACACACTCGGTTTGTCTTTTGATTGCTTTTAAGAGTTTTTGCTTTGCACAGTGATATATATGATATATCCCGTACCTCATTCGACGAGGAAAGGACCGACGATCCCTTCACCGGGAGTGACTCCTTTAGCAAAACTAGAAAAGCCTCAAAAACACTCCATTTCAAAATTCATTCGATCCTACAACGATATCAAGTTCATTACGCAATAGGTTTTCAGAAAAACCTGTCGTAGCCCTCCGTCATTTCAGATAAGTAGTAGTTAGTATTCGTGCTACGTTTGTTGGCCTGCGTCAAGGCGTAGTGTGCGGTAGCTAACTGGTATTTATCTGCTTATGCATATGATGCAGATTGGATTAGGGTAGTCGTGCGACTTTGTTGGCCTGCGTCAAGGGTCGTGCGGGTGGGTTTAATTCAATCAGGAAATGACGGGTTGAACTTGACTAGCGGACTATGGTTTGTTGGCCTGCGTCAAGGTCATAGGACGCTAGGGGCAAAATATTATCGGGAATTTCAAGTGTTGAAATTTGCAATGAGATTGCATACCTTCTATGAGATAGTTGGATCCCGATACCCGCTGCGAGTAAGAGTTACTCCTGGGAGAGTTTTACACATTACAATTAGCCGATCAAGTAGGTGTCTAGAAAGGTGTTAACGAGGTTACGCCTCTGGGAAAACGAGGTTTACAGTAATTAGGTTCGTGCGAAAGCACGGGGGACCTCCCTCAAAGTACCGACACTAGCCTGGCTGAAAGATTGGCGAACTTGTAGTATGTAATTAATCCCGGCTAGTCTTTCCTTTTAAGGTTTGAAGGAAGATTTGATAAAAACAGTGGGAGCCATCCTGATTAGATAAAATAATAACCAATCTATTCTTGCAAGAGCGCACGCTGAGTGTTTTCTTCTCTCTCTCTCCTGGTAGCGACCATGTCACGCCTTAATCAAGATAATAATATGGATTATTGACCGAACCCGCTTGTTATACTGAGCTGGGGAACGTTGGTCCCGCTCCAACTTATAATTGTTATAAGACAGAGCAGGAAATTGGGGAATACCAGATTTCCCATGCCGCCCAAACGAAGAAAGTGCATATGATGCATCATCTTCGGGTGTGTTCATTACAAAGAACTGTTTCTCAGTATCCTCCGAATCCTAGGTATATGATACCGGATCAGGATCCCAGATATGTAAGATGTTACATAGGGCTACAAAAGGGTAGAAAAACTGAGAACGGGTGATAAGTTTCATGAGGCAGAAAACGGGGCAAGTGTTGCAGCCAAGTCTGTTGGTCACTGTCACCCTGTATTGTAATACATTGATTCTGAACGAATGTTATTAGATACCGAACCTGATATACAAAATCATGTCAGTCTCTTTATTAGTAAAGAAATGATAAAATTTTGTATAGTTGGATAATGTTTTGAACATTTCCTATATCAAAAGTTGATCGGTTCAGGCACGTTATCTAAAAGCATTAATGTTCTAAATCAAACTACAGTTCTTAGTATACGGAACACACACAAGAGGAAGAGTTCAGAAATGAACGGTTCCTTCTTGAGGTATTGTAGACTAGGTCAGATCAATGTGACCCGACTAGCTAGAGTTACATAAAGATGCATATTTAAATTAGTTTGAATTTACATCTTGTGAAACTCGCCAGTCATGTCACAAAGATAAGATGACCATAGCTCCATTTACTGGAAACAGAGAAAGAGTTAGTAAACTCTTGGGATGATACATGTTGATGTATGTAGGTCCCCAGTCTACACATGCCAAGACCGGTTCTTTGTACTTCATTACATTCTCTGATGATCTCTTTAGATTCAGACATATGTTCCTGCTGAAACACAAGTCCGAACCTTTTGAGATATTCACATAATATAAGAAAGAAGTAGAGGACCAAAATACGGGTATAAGTATTATGTCCTATGATGAGATCAGGGAGGAGAATACTTGTGCATAGAATTTCTGGACTTTTCTAAAGGAGAATGAGATTATCTCTCAGCATTACTCCTCCGTATACACCATTGCACGATGGTATGTCGGGGCGGAGCAGATACACCCTATTTGATATGGTGTGCTCCATGATGAGTACTACCGAGTTACCTATTTCCTCTTGGGAGTTATGCACTTATGAAGTTGCATACCTATTGAATAGGGTTTCGATCAAATCAGTTGCCTACCACTTCATATGTGATATGGAAAGGTAAGAGCCCATATCTTAAGTTAGTTAAGATTTGGGGTTGTCGGCCTATGTCTAAAAGCAAAATCCGGACAAACTCGAGGCAAGGTCTATAATGTAGAACTGGAAAGGTTCCAGCCATACAAACTACAGTAGATGATTTGGTAGAACCGAAGGATTCAGTAGATGCCAACGAACCTCAGCCTCTCCGCCGATCTAGTAGGGTTCCTCACCCACCTGAGAGTTACTTCTGTTTCTCTATGACAGTGGGAGCGAGGATTGCATCATGAGATGATGACCCAACTAGTTTCGAGCTGGCCATCAGGAGTGAGACTCTGTAAGAATGGCTGGATGCTTAGCAATCTGAGATGGAATCCATGTACACCAGCAAAGTATGGACTTTGGCTGCTATATCTGAAGGGTTAAATCCCCATCAGGAGCAAGTATATCTTGAGAAGATTACTTGGTGTAGATGGAAAAGTTGAGACTTTCAAACCTAGACTTGTTAAAGGTTTTCGTCATTGACCAGGCGTGGATAATGATGAAACCTTTTCCTGTAGCTATGCTTAAGTCCATCCAGATCCAACTTGCCACGGCTGCATACCATGACTACGATATCTGGTGGTTGGGTGTCTTGACTGCTTTTCTAAATGATGTTTTAGAAGAGTATGTCTATAAGAACACAGCCAGAGGGCCTCGTAGACAGTGGGAGCAGCGGAAACGTGAGCAAGATGCTTTATAGATTAAAGCAGGCATCGCGGAGTTGGAACGTCTGTTTTGATGTCTTAGTCAAAGAGTTTGACATCATCAAAATGGTAGATGAACCTTGTATAAACAAAAAGGTAGTAGGAAGTATGGTGACGATCCTCGTAGAGTACGTGGATGACATACTCTTGATGGGGAAGGAGTTTTCTATGCTACGCTCGATCAATCTCCGCTTATCACAATGATTCTCCACATAGGATCAAAGTGATACCTACTAAATCCTGGATTTTGGATCTATGAGATAGATCTAATTGGATGTTAGGAATCTCACTAGGTGTAGTGAGATGGTATCAGTTGATCCTGGGAAGAATCACTGGAAGTGTTCCAGGGTGATAAAGATAACTGAATGTCAGTCGCAGGCATTGTCTTTACCCTCAGTAAAGGGACGGTATGTTGGAAGAGTTCCAAGCTAGATACCGTGGCATACTAGATGAAAAAGGCAGGATACATCGCTACTTAAGATGCTACCAAAGAGGCCGTTTGGGTGTATATTGGTTCATGAGATGAAATATGTTCCTCCCATTGTGTGACAATGGAGTTGTGGCTTATGCCAAGGAACGCTGGTCCCATCAGTGATCCAGACATATTCTAAGGCAGTATCACTTGATCATGGAGATGGTTGATCTCTAAGAGATCGAGGTTAGGAGAGTAGACTCAGAGGACAACACGGCGGATCCACTCACGAAGGCCTATTCCCAGAGAGAGACTTTTATAGGATGGTTGAGTATGAGATACTACAACCACTGCTACAGATGGCCCTAGTGCAAGTGGGAGATTGTTAGTTATATGTATGCCCTAGAGGCCATTACTGTACATTGGATGTATATTGTAGTGGATGCTGGGACATATATAGGGAGGACTTTCTTGCTCGACATGATAGTATGCTATCTGGTTGATCTTTACCTTAACGTGTATACTGATTGTCTCTCTGTTACATGTTGGTAAAGCCCTTAGGATGTGTACTTGACTACCTGGACTATGATGCGGATCATACTAGTGGGGACATGGTAGTCCATAAGTACATCCTTCAAAGTCCCTAGTCGTGGGTGTATCGAGACGGGGCATCGATATACCAGAGTAGACTAGCGTGTACCTTCTCGACCCATACAGATGGGCGATGGATGATCCCATATCCATTGGTGTTTGACATCAGAGATGATATACGGGTGCTCAGTAGAGACTGGGTACACTGGACGGACTCGCCGAGAACACCCAGATGGTATTATACCTCACGTCAGATGGCAGTTCTCCGGTGACACTGGTACAGAGTAGTCTGTTGACCCGAGATCGTCATAGAGTCTTGTGTGGTTCCCACTATGCTTTGATTTCCATCTTACCACGTCCAAGAGGGCGTGCAAAACGGTGGTTTTTGGGTACAGTCCCGAATCACATGGAGGCAATGAGCGATAGGAGGGGATTCGTCTCTCCCGGTATAAGGGGTTGATGTTGCGCTGTGTTCGATTGGCTATAACAGGAAATCCCTGGCCAGGGTTGCTGAGATTTACTGGTAAGTGTTGCCAGTAGTTTCTCGAATTGTTATAGACCTCATATCGACACGACTTATCGAGCTATTGGGGTCTGACGTTTACCACCCCTAGGCAAGATATGCGACATATCAGACGATCAGACCAGACTGTACGGTAGTGTTACTGGTTGGATTCACTGGAGTATGAGCGGGCTTGCTCGTCGATCTTCTGATCGCTCAATACCCGGGTGGCCGTTACGTTTAGCAGACCGCTTGCGGCTTGTGGGTGTTTGATATGATCATCATTTGCTGCCGGCGTATTGACGAGTCTTTAGAGTCCTACACAGAGGTTTCCTGGCTCAAGCGAAACGAAATAGGAGCGCATATGAGATATGTGCGGGACCGAGAATAATGCATGTATGTGATACCGTATTCGATTCTCGCGATGTGACATTGATCGGTTATATGCGATATAGCCGGGTTATCGGATCAAGTGTTGATTCGATAAGTTGTTACTAATGATACTGGTCGGTTATATGCGATATGACCGGATCGTTAAATCAAGTGTTGATTTAATGATTTAATGCATAATTATATATTTGATATATTACTTTGCATTAACTAGTATCGGTTCACTTTAAATGGATATTCTCACTCGGATGTGCACATTGTATATGTGATGTACTTTTTTGCACTTGATTGTATCATGTTTGATGATACATGTTTGCTAGGGTTTTTGTGTAAAGACCAAACCATGGTTACATGTTAATGGTTAGGGTTTTGTTTTATTCACTTATTTATTTATCTATTGTTTTTTGGAAAATAAAAGGCATGAAAAGAAAATGGTGGCTTGATTTGTATTCTAGTTGAAGCTTTGACCTAAGTGACCATTTTTGTCTCATGCTTAACCCTAACCATTCCCACTAACCCTAGTTTAGTCTCTACACTTGACCATGGTTAAGAGATGATAAGTATTATTATTATTTCCATTTTTAAATAATACATATCATATCTTTAACTTCTTCTTGCTTTCTTCTTCTTCTTCTTCACATGAAGAAACCTTGTCTTCATCAATGGTGGATTGATGAAATGAGTGAGAAATCCAATTCTAAAGTCTACCCACTTCCTATTTCTTCATCCTCTACCTCTTTCCAAGTAGTAGAGTGTGTTTTCTTCACAAGTTTCATGACTTGGTGAAGTGAGAGCTTGATCTTGCGATGCTTCGACGTAGATCATCTTCGGCATGTCGTCGATGACCTAGCCCGTCTATTCTTCGATGAAGCCGACGCTAGAGCCCGGGACTTGATATGGACAGCGAGGAGACTTCATTGCGGAGCCAAGGAGGTGGAGAAACGGATCTACAAAGGTTGTATGTTCGTTTACTTTTAGTTAAATGTTAACTAGATTTCACTTTCGCCTAGACATCTAGCCAACGATCCGTAGTTTAGGGTTTCTCGGCACCTAGATTTTTTGAAATTGGCATGATCGATGCCTTGTGAGACCTCCTTAGAGTGCCTAGGAACCCTACATGAACGCCATTGATCCTTTGCTTTCTGTTCCGAGCAAAACGCCAAATCTTAGTACTTCGAAACCAATGGCAACCATTAGCAAACCGCGATTGGTTCACGAACATGACACACGAAGTGTGGAGTGGAAAGAGGAAAAGGTCCCACCGGGCGTACCAGAATCTGTTCCCCTCCGAAAGACGTGGCGGAGACGCGATGTATGTCTAGCCTGAAATTCGGGGTAGATGCTAATTGGTGCTATCCGTCCACCTCTCCGAAGATGCCAAGTTGATTTACGGCACCATGTATCGAAGGTTTAAACGGATGCGGCCGATGTAGCAGACTTCGTCAGATTCCCCCTCGTTTGAGGGGTTTTTGATTGTGGGGACGCTCTTAACTGCAGGCGCAAGCCCCTGCAGTTAATTATGCTACCGCATCGCGGTAACAACTTTCTCTTTCTCCAGGCGGTCACTTCGTGTCGTGGGTGTTTGTTTTGTTTTTGGTTGCCCGTGGATTGTATACGGAGACTAATTTATGTTGTCGCCCGTAGGACGTGGATTAGTCCAAATCCGTATTTTCTTAGATTTGGGTTTTTGGGGGTTGAGTTTAAGGATACGTTAGCTTCATTTGGGACTAAGATCAACTTAAACGTTTGTTAAGGATACGTTAGTCTAATTTCAAGACTAAGATCAACTTAACGGGATCGTTTAGATCCAACGAAAGAGCATTTGTACTCTAATGTTTAGTTTAGGGACATTGCGGTCGATTACCAGTTTAAGGACATGGTGGTCCAATACCAGTTTAAGGACATAGTGGTCCGATACCAGTTTAGGGACATCGTGGTCCAATACCAGTTTAAGGACATAGTGGTCCGTGGGTTTAAAGGGACCCCACAGTCCGAGGTTAAGGACATTGTAGTCCATGAGTTTAAGGACCTCACAGTCCGTGAAATGTGTGGTTGTCGGGACCCGTCACCTCTCTGAAGACGTTGAAGGATTACAACGACATGTATCAGAGGGGTTCAGAGATGTACCCTCGAACCGGTGTGAATTGATTGGAAGAGCAGATGAGCTCAATTCAATTTAAATTGAGGACTTATGACCAGAATTAGGCTAAGTCCAGTTAAAAATGTTTAACATTTTATTTTTGTTCTGCCTGTTGGGCCCTTTGTTTGGGCTTTGCCCTTTTAATAATGCTAAGCATTGGGCTCTGACATTTTTTGTTTTATATTGAATGCATAGCTTTTATCAGAACAAAGTATGTTCTGACAGCGCGCCACGTGGCGCGCTAGGTGCTTTGCGCCAGTCAAAGAGCGTGTTGCGCTTCTGTCGGTTAGCGCACATGAGGAGGACACGTGTCACTTAGCGCTAAGCGCTAGTTTGTTACTGTAGGGTTGCTAAGCATGCACACAAGGGTCTACGAGGCATCAACCATGCCCGATTAAAATTTTAGCCGTGCCGAACAACCCAAAGCCGGATCTTTATACTAGAGTTTAGGCGAAAACAAGCGTGTTAAACACTTTAACCCTAAGTGAGAGGGATTACAACCTTTGTAGATCCGGTCCTTCACTTCAATAGCTCCGTGTAGATGTCCCCTTCGCTGCGATCGTGAACTCTGGACTCTAGAGAAGCTCCACAAGAAGAACGGACGTGCTTGCTTCGATGACTTCGAGGCCGAAGATGATCTACGTCGGGGAGACACTAACTCAAGCTATTCCTTCACTAGGTCATGAACTTTGTGAAGAGAACACACTCTACTACATGGCAAGTGGTAGAGGATGAAGAAGTAGGAAGGTTGCTCACTTTAGAATTGATTTTCTCACACTTTTTCTCAAACTCCATTGAAGCTAGAAAGCTTTTGTTGAATGAAGAAGAAGAAGAAGTCTAATGAATAATTCATCCAAATGAAAACTTATCCAATGAATTATTGCACCATGGATGAGTTAATCCCTCATGCTTAACTCATGTAGAGAATTAACCAAGGTATGAGGTTAAGGGTTGGGTCAACTAATATCCTAAGGAATGACAAAAGAGTTGACTTTGTCAATGTTTCATCAAGCTTCATGAAGCTTGATAACTTTGACCAAAGTCTCATCTCTTTTGTTATTTGTTAGGAAATAAGTAAACCCTAATTTAACCTTGATTTGGTTTAAGTCTCATACACCCAACTTGTATGTATCATCAAGCAAGATACAAACATGTACACTTGCATATATCACATATAAACAATGTGCACAATCTAGTGAGAAAATAAATCATAAGTGAGCTAATACTAGTTAATGTAATGTAATAAATCAAATCTATAATTATACATTAAATTATTAAATCAACTCTTGATTTAATAACCCGGCTATAACCGACTAATATCATGTGTAACAACTTATCGAATCAATACTTGATCCGATAACCCGGCTATATCGCATACAACCGATCAATGTCACGAATCGCGAGAATAGAATACGGTATCTCATATCGTATTAATCTCGGTCCTGCACATATCACATATGTGCTCCTACTCCGTTTCGCTTGAGCCAGGAAACCCCTGTGTAGGACTCTAAAGACTCGTCAATACGCCGGCAGCAGGTGATGATCATATCAAACACCCACAAGCTGTAAGCGGTCTGCTAAACGTAACGGCCACTCGGGTATTGAGCGATCGGAAGATCAACAAGCAAGCCTATACATTCTCCTACGAATCCAATCAGTAACACTCCCGTACAGTCCGGTCTCTTCGTCTAATATGTCGCATATCTCGCCTATGGGTGGTAAACGTCAGACCCTAGTAGCTCGATAAGTCGTGTCGATATGAGGTCTATAACAGTTCGAGAAACTACTGATAACACTTACCAGTAAATCTCAGCAACCCTGGCCAGGGATTTCCAGTTATAGCCAATCGAACACAGCGCAACATCAACTCCCTATACCGGGAGAGTCGAAACCCCTCCTATCGCTCATTGCCTCCATGTGATTCGGGACTGTACCCAAAAGCTACCTTTTTGCACGCCCTCTTGGACGTGGTATGATGGAAATCAAAGCACAGTGGGAATCACACAAGACTCTATAACGATCTCGGGTCTACAGACTAACCTGTACCAGTGTCACCAGAGAACTGCCATCTGACGTAAGGTATAATACCATCTGGGAGTTCTCGGCGAGTCCGTCCAGTGTACCCAGTCTCTACTGAGCACCCGTACACCATCCTTGATGTCAAACACCGATGGATATGGGATCATCCATCGCCCATCATATGGGCCAAGATGCGTATACGCTAGTCTACTCTGGTGTATCGATGCCCTGTCTCGATACACCCTCGACTAGGAACAGTTATAGGATGTACTCATCGACTACCGTGGCCCTACTAGTATGATCTCATCATAGTCCCAGTAGTCGAGTACATATCCTAAGGGATTTATCAACATGTAACATAGAGACAATCAGAGTACATGTTAAGATAAAGTACAACCAGATAGAGTACTATCATGTCGAGCAAGAAAGTCCTCCCTATATATGTCCAAGCATCCATTACAATATACATCGTATGTACAGTAATGGCCTCTAGGGCATACATATAACTAACATTCTCCCACTTGCACTAGGGCCATCTGTTGTGGTATCACATACCCAACAATTAGCTGTGGTTGAAGTATCTCATACTCAACCATCCCATAAAAGTCTCTACTGGGAAAAAGGCCTTTGTGAGTGGATCCGCGCTATTGTCCTCTGTGTCTACTCTCCTAACCTCGATCTCCCTGGAGATCAACCATCTCCATGATCAGGTGATACTGCCTAAGAATTATATCTGTATTTCTTATGGGACTGACGTTCCTAGGCCAAACCCACAACTCCATTGTCACACAATGGTAGGAACGAAGTTCATCTCATGAACTTATATGTATCCAGACTGCCTCTTTGGTAGCATCTTTGGTAACGATGTATCTTGCTTTTAATCGTCTAGTAAGTCACAGTATCTAGCTTGGAACTCTTCCAACATACCGTCCCTCCACTGAGGGTATAAACAATGCCCGCGACTGACATTCAGTCGTCCTTATCACCCTGAAACCTTTCCAGTGATTCTCCCCAGGATCAATTGATACCATCTCACTACAACTAGTGAGTATCCTAACATCCAATTAGATCTATCTCATAGATCCAAAACCCAGGATTTAGGAGGTATCATTTTGATCCTATATGGAGAATCCTTGTGATAATCGGAGATTGACCGATCGTAGCATAGGAAACTCCTTCCCTATCAAGAGTATGTCATCCACGTACTCTACGAGGATCACCATCATACTCCCTACTACCTTTTTGTATATACAAGGTTCATCTACCATTTTGATGAAGTCAAACTCTTTGACTACTACATCAAAACAGACGTTCCAACTCCGCGATGCCTGCTTCATCACATAAAACATCTTGCACACGTTTCTGCTGCTCCCACTGTCTACGAAGCCCTCTGGCTGTGTACTTATAGACGCTCTCTTCCAAATCAACATTTAGAAAAGCAGTCATGACACCCAACCGCCAGATATCGTAGTCATGGTATGTAGCCGTGGCAAGTAGGATCTGGATGGACTTAAGCATAGCTTTGAAAGTCTCAACTTTTCCATGTACACCAAGTAATCTTTTCAAGATATACTTGCTCCTGATGGGGATTTAACCCTCCAGATAAAGCAACCAAAGTGCATACTTTGTTGGTGTATAAGGATTCCATCTTAGATTGCTAAGCTTCCAGCCATTCTTACAGAGTCCCACTCCTGATGGCCAGCTCGAAACTAGTTGGGTCATCATCTCATGATGCAATCCTCGCTCCCACTGTCATAGAGAAACCGAAGTATCTCTCAGGTGGGTGAGGAACCCTACTAGATCGGCGGAGAGGCTGAGGTTCGTTGGAAACTATTGAATCCTTTGGTTCTACCAAATCATATGCTGTAGTTTGTATAGCTGGAACTCCTTCCAGTTCTACCTCATGACCACTAATTTCTTCACAAGAAATTCCCTTTCACAAAGGTGGCATGTTGAGAAACAAAAACATCTTTTGTTCCTCTGTTTGGTAGAAGATATTCCCTTGCGAATGCTTGGGATATCCAATAAACTTCCACAGAACTGACTTTGCCTCGAGCTTGTCCGGATTATGCTTTTAGACATAGGCTGGACAACCCCAAATCTTAACAAACTTAAGATATGGGCTCTTCCCATTCCACATCACATATGAAGTGGTAGGTAACTAATTTGATTTGAACCCTATTCAATAGGTATGCAACTTCTCAAGTGCATAACTCCCAAAAGGAAATAGGAAACTCAGTAGTACTCATCACAGAGCACACCATATCACATAGGGTGCTATTGCTACGCCCCGATATACCATCGTGCTATGGTGTATACGGAGGAGTAATGCTGAGAGAGAATCTCATTCTCTTTTAGAATAGTCCAGGATTTTCGTGCTCAAGTATTCTCCTCCCTGATCACATCAAAGGACATAATACTTATACCCGTTTTTGGTTCTCTACTTCTAACTTATATTCTGTGAATATCTCAAAAGCTTCGGACTTGTGTTTCAACAGGAACATATGTCTGAATCTTGAGAGATCATCAGAGAATGTAATGAAGTACAAAGAACCGGTCCTGGCATATGTAGACAGGGGACTTTCATACATCAACATGTATCAATACCAAAAGTTCACCAACTCTTTCTCTGTTTCAATAAACAGAGCTGTGGTCATTTTATCTTTGTGACATGACCGGCAAGTTTCACAAGATGTAAATTCAAACTAATTTAAATATGCATCTAAATGTAACTTAGCTAGTCGGGTCGCATTGATATGACCTAGTCTACAATGCCTCAAGAAGAATTCGTTCATTTCTGAACTCTTCCTCTTGTGTGTGTTCTGTATACTGAGAACTGTAGTTTGATTTAGAACGTCAATGCTTTTAGATAACGTGCCTGAACCGATCAACTCTTGATATAGGAAATGTTCAAAACATTATCCAACAATACAAAATTATATCCTTTCTTTACTAATAAAGAGACTGATATGATGTTGTATATCAGGTTCGGTATCTAATAACATTCGTTCAGAATCAATGTATTCAGGTAATACAGGGTGATAGTGACCAACAGACTTGGCTGCAACATTTGCACCGTTTCTATCTCATGAAACTTATCACCCGTTCTCAGTTCTCTACCTTTCGGTAGCCCATGTAACAAATTACATATGTGGGATCCTGATCCGGTATCTCATACCCAGGACGTAAAGGATACTAAGAAACAGTTCTCTGTAATGAACACACCCGAAGATGATGCATCGATATGCACTTTCTTCGTTTGGGCGGCACGGGAATTCTGGTAATCCCCAATTTCCTGCTCTGTCTTATAACAATTATAAGTTGGAGCGGGACCAACGTTCCCTAGAGCGGTATAACAAGCGGGTTCGGTCAAAACATCGGTATTATTATCTTAATTAAGGCGTGATATGGTCGCTACCTAGAGAGAGAGAGAAGAAAATACTCAGCGTATGCTCTTGCAAGATTTGATTGGTTATCTAATATATCTAATCAGGATGTCTCCCACTGTTTTAATCAAATCTTCCTTCAAACCCTAAAAGGAAAGACTAGCCGGGATTAATTACACGCTACAAGTTCGCCAATCTTTCAGCCAGGCCAGTGCCGGTACTTTAAGGGAGGTCCCCCGTGCTTTCGCACGAACCTAATTAAAGTAAACCTCGTTTTCCCAGGGGCATAACCCTGTTGACACCTTTCTAGACACCTACTTGATCGGCTAATTGTAATGTGCAAAACACTCCCAGGAGTAACTCTTACTCGCAGCGGGTATCGGGATCCAACTATGTCATAGAAGGTATGCAATCTCATTGCAAATTTCAACACTTGAAATTCCCAATAATATTTTACCCCTAGCCTCCTATGACCTTGACAAAGGCCAACAAACCATAGGCTGCTAGTCAAGTTCAACCCGTCATTTCCTGATTGAATTAAACCCACCCGCACGGCCCTTGACAAAGGCCAACAAGGTCGCACGACTACCCTAATCCAATCTGCATCATATGCATAAGCAGATAAGTACTATTCAGCTACCACACACTACGCCTTGACAAAGGCCAACAAACGCAGCACGAATACTAAACAGTCCTTATCTGAAATGACGGAGGGCTACGACAGGTTTTTAAGAAAACCCTATGCGTAATGAACTTGATATCGTTGTAGAATCGAGTGATTTTAAATGGAGTGTTTTCGAGGTTTTTTTAGTTTTGCTAAAGAGGTCACTCCTGGTGAAGGGATTGTCGGCTCTTTCCTCATCGAATAAGGTGCAGGATATTTCACAAATACCACTATGCAAAGCAAGAACTATAGAAGCAATCAAAAGACAAACCGAGTTTGTAGCATCTGCTAGTTTCACTAAAGAGGTCACTCCCGGTGAAGGGATCTCGTCTCTTTCCTTATCGAATAAGGTGCTGGATGTTCTACAAGGAACACCGCTATGCAAAGCAAGAACTAGAGCTACCAGTTTTTAAACAAGTTTCTACAACATCTTAGGTTTCTTTTATTTCATTAATCTCATTAATGAAGTCCCATATTATTATGCTTCACAAGCATCTCTTTTGAAACGAAATCTGCAATATAACATATATCTCATATATATAATATAAACATTCGTCTCAGGAAGTAATATGATCTCATCACAGAACATTGCAGCAGAAGAACATATATAAAATATTGGATATACTAGGATGTCCGTATTTTCAATACGAGCCTGTATAAAACACGGATTCCACGGTCGCGATGAATAGCCAAACCCACATCCCTAGACCCCTACGAGAGCGGAAAGCAACACTGCCAATTCTAGGGTTAGGAGACCCGGTCTCGATTCCTCGAGATGGTCTCCCACTGGACCCTGGAACCCGGTTACTTGTGCTCCCCGCCATGGGTCTACCTAATGCGGAAAAGTAAATAATATACAACGGTGACATCATCCTCAGCCCGGAAGTGCCCCAATAAAAGAATATTACATACAAATGAATTTTACATGAATGAAAAAGAAAAACTCTCATCTCACATAAAACCCCCGGCTATTCAAAACGCGACGATCCAATATAACATATCACAGCAACACATAATATCTCATATCATCAACGTAAGTAAGTATGCGTATCCCGATTGTCGTTGATATATAGCAACGAAGCCGGCGATACACCACATACTACGCTTACGGTCACAGAAAAAAAAGTGTAAAACTACAACAGTTGGAATCCGCAACCTCCTTAGACATCACATGCCTAACCAAATGAATTCCTTAGACATCGCATGCCTAACAATCATAAACCCCGCATTTTAGTCTCATTAATTGAAAACTCTTTTCAATATCAAGTCGGGCAATTCAACAAGATTCCCGACATCATGATCGAATGCTCGTCGCAAACTTTAGTAGACGACCGCACCCCCGGATGCCGTCGACGAAGTGCACTAAGGCGGAATACCGCTGCCACGAGTACCCGAACGGATGCTTTTGGCGACGGGGCTCTCCTACAGTCACTTGGTCGGGGCTATGGGGCGTGGCTGTCTATTAAGTTTACCCGGCGAGTATCCGCGTACGCTACGTGATTGCGACGGACTTTTGATCACATCAAAATTCCGTGGCAACCGATCATCTGAGACTAAACTGCTATGTTTATAACATTCAAATTAGTTATCTCATAACTACTTGTAGATTCCAAATATTGTATCACATTCCAGATAAATAGACAATGTCAAACTTTCCGATCGAATAAACAAACACCCAAGATTTCCCAAATAGCTCAACACTTGAGATTAGTTTAAAAACATCCATCACATGTCACAGTACCAATGGTCCAGCCGTAGAAAGGTCAAGCCAACGCCTCATATGTGGCACGCCTTACTGCCACAAACCCTAAGGTTTAGAGGCAGTTCAAGACGGTCACATAATCGAGTTAAGGTTTGTTGCCTTCTAGAGGATCCACCGCGTTACTTGCATGACTTAGAACGTTCTTAAACTACGGAAAAATCCAACACTTGGAAATTTTTCGGGTCGGGAAAAAGTGAGTTATTGATATCCGTTCGAACTTTTTAACACGTTCTAAAAATTACGCGGACAACCTAAACAAAGTTAAATTATCCGATCGAATCAACGAGTCCCTAATACAACCCAGAAAACTCAACTCTTGAGTATTAATTAAAAATTCCCAGAAAACACAGGAATTACATAAGGACATTACTGTGCAAACAATGAAGCATGAAGCTACAGTATGGCCACGGAACCGCCGTGCAAGCCAGGCTACGGCCGCGGTTCCGCGGTGCTTTGATGGAATTAGGAGCACGTGCTGCACAGTAATTCCTTGAAAACCCTTCTGATTTTTTTGAGCATTTTTAATACGGAAAAAATCACAATTTCAGAAAATTTCCAGAGAAGGGTAAAAACTAGGGTTTCGGGGTTCGATCGGACTTTAAACTTCGTATAGACTTCACCTAAAGCTCTAGCTTGGCTATGATACTACTGTAGGGTTGCTAAGCACGCATACAAGGGTCTACGAGGCATCAACCATGCCCGATTAAATTTTAGCCGTGCCGAACAACCCAAAGCCGGATCTTTATACTAGAGTTTAGGCGAAAACAAGCATGTTAAACACTTTAACACTAAGTGAGAGGGATTAAAACCTTTGTAGATCTGGTCCTTCACTTCAATAGCTCTGTGTAGATGTCCCCTTCCCCGCGATCGTGAACTCCGGACTCTAGAGAAGCTCCACAAGAAGAACGAACGTGCTTGCTTCGATGACTTCGAGGCCGAAGATGATCTACGTCGGGGAGACACTAACTCAAGCTATTCCTTCACTAGGTCATGAACTTTGTGAAGAGAACACACTCTACTACATGGAAAGTGGTAGAGGATGAAGAAGTAGGAAGGTTGCTCACTTTAGAATTGATTTTCTCACACTTTTCTCAAACTCCATTGAAGCTAGAAAGCTTTTGTTGAATGAAGAAGAAGAAGAAGTCTAATGAATAATTTATCCAAATGAAAACTTATCCAATGAATTATTGCACCATGGTTGAGTTAATCCCTCATGCTTAACTCATGTAGAGAATTAAGCAAGGTATGAGGTTAAGGGTTGGGTCAACTAATATCCTAAGGAATGACAAAAGAGTTGACTTTGTCAATGTTTCTTCAAGCTTCAAGAAGCTTGATAACTTTGACCAAAGTCTCATCTCTTTTGTTATTTGTCAGGAAATAAGTAAACCCTAATTTAACCTTGATTTGGTTTAAGTCTCATACACCCAACTTGTATGTATCATCAAGCATGATACAAACATGTACACTTGCATATATCACATATAAATAATGTGCACAATCTAGTGAGAAAATAAATCATAAGTGAGCTAATACTAGTTAATGTAATGTAATATATCAAATATATAATTGTACATTAAATTATTAAATCAACTCTTGATTTAATAACCCGGCTATAACCGACTAATATCATGTGTAACAACTTATCGAATCAACACTTGATCCGATAACCCGGCTATATCGCATACAACCGATCAATGTCACGAATCGCGAGAATAGAATACGGTATCTCATATCGTATTAATCTCGGTCCCGCACATATCACATATGTGCTCCTACTCCGTTTCGCTTGAGCCAGGAAACCCCTGTGTAGGACTCTAAAGACTCGTCAATACGCCGGCAGCAGGTGATGATCATATCAAACACCCACAAGCCGTAAGCGGTTTGCTAAATGTAACGGCCACCCGGGTATTGAGCGATCAGAAGATCAACAAGCAAGCCTGTACATTCTCCTGCGAATCCAATCAGTAACACTCCCGTACAGTCCGATCTCTTCGTCTTGTCGCACATCTCGCCTAGGGGTGGTAAACGTCAGACCCCAGTAGCTCGATAAGTCGTGTCGATATGAGGTCTATAATAGTTCGAGAAACTACTGATAACACTTACCAGTAAATCTCAGCAACCCTGGCCAGGGATTTCCAGTTATAGCCAATCGAACACAGCGCAACATCAACTCCCTGTACCGGGAGAGACGAAACCCCTCCTATCGCTCATTGCCTCCATGTGATTCGGGACTGTACCCAAAAGCCACCTTTTTGCACGCCCTTTTGGACGTGGTATGATGGAAATCATAGCACAGTGGGAATCACACAAGACTCTATGACGATCTCGGGTCTATAGACTAACCTGTACCAGTGTCACCAGAGAACTGCCATCTGACGTAAGGTATAATACCATCTGGGAGTTCTCGGCGAGTCCGTCCAGTGTACCCAGTCTCCACTGAGCACCCGTACACCATCCTTGATGTCAAACACCGATGGATATGGGATCATCCATCGTCCATCATATGGGTCAAGATGCGTATACTCTAGTCTACTCTGGTGTATCGATGCCCTGTCTCGATACACCCTCGACTAGGAACAGTTATATGATGTACTCACCGACTACCGTGGCCCCACTAGTATGATCTCATCATAGTCCCAGTAGTCGAGTACATATCCTAAGGGCTTTGTCAACATATAACATAGAGACAATCAGAGTACATGTTAAGATAAAGTACAACCAGATAGCGTACTATCATGTTGAGCAAAAAAGTCCTCCCTATATATGTCCAAGCATCCATTACAATATACATCGTATGTACAGTAATGGCCTCTAGGGCATACATATAACTAACAGTTAGCGCACTGTGCTTTTAATTCATGAGCGTGCTGCGCTAATTTATGGGTGCGCCATTGAGTGACACGTGGCGCGCTTGGCGCTGAGTGCCAGTCCATGAGCGCCAGTCCATGAGCGCAGTGCGCTGTTTCAGAAGCGCAAAGCATTGATTGTGTCTCTGATTGACACGTGGCAAGTTTGGGTGGTGAGCGCCGATCCAATGAGCGCAAAGGCGCGATTCATGAGTGCAATGCACTTTTTCATAGCGTAAAGCGCACTTGATAAAATTTGTGATCAGAGAACAAGTTTATATCCTTCAAAGGAGGCTTTGTCTCAAGATCCAAGAACAAAAATTCTTATTTATAGAAAGGCGCTGCCTTTGTAGATCAAAGATCTATGAATGAAGTAAAATACTTCTTTTGTTTATTATTATTAGATCTCTTGATCTTTTCTTTTAAATCAAAGACCTTGGTCTTTTTTATAGATCTAAGATCTTTTTAGAAGACGTTTCTTCTTTTTTACGAGATGATTTCATCTCTGTTCTTCAAGAATTAATTCTTTACCTTTCTTTTTCTTTGAGTTTTTCTCAAAGTTTTGCAGAGGTTTTTCTCTCTCTCTTCTGTCTTCTGTTTTTTTTAGACTTGAAGTCTAGGGTCCTTTATATAGGGCCAAATGATTTGTTAAATCAGTTTTAAGAGATCTATCTCTGGTTGATTTGGGAATATTTCCCACCGTTAGATCTTTGATCCTAAGGCTTCTGTTTTACAGAAGATAATCTTCTTATTTTAATAAGATTGAAAAATCTTTCCATAACAGAATTTTAGTTCTGATTAATTAATAATTTATTATTAGTAGATCTTTTGATCTGACGGGGGGGGGGATTTTTAATCCCAGCGCTGGCGCACCTTGCGCTAGCGCACCTACCTTCGACACGTGGCGCGCAGCGCAGAGCGCACCTGTATTTGACACGTGGCACGCAGCGCAGCGCGCAGAATCTGAAGCGTTGCTTCAATTTAAATTTTGAATTTGAAACAGAGCTTTGCTCTGATTGGGGGTGCGCTGCCTAGGGCGCAGCGCACCTGGCGCTAGCGCGTCTGCGTTTGACACGTGGCGAGCAGCATCTAAAGCGCTGCTTCAATTTTTGAATTTTGAAACAGAGCTTTGCTCTGATTGGGGGAAACAGGCACGTGACCCCCTGATTAAGCATTTGACCAGAATTAAATTCTGTTGTTTTAAAGAACTCAGGAATTATCACATGTCAGCACGTGACCCTTGGTCGCGTGTTGGCACGTGATGCCCCATTGGGGTTATTCCTTATTATTTTATTATACTTTTAATTCTTTTCAGTGGGTTTAAAGGCCCATCACGTGTTGGCACGTGACCCCACTGATTAATTATTTCCAATTATTTATTTTATTCAGTGCCTACAGGCTTTGCCTGTAAATGGTCAAGTGTCTGCACGTGATGCCCGGTCACGTGTGAGCACGTGATGCCTCATAATTTTTGATCCCGGATGAATTATGAAACCCATAATATATCAAATCGAAGGATTTTTCGTGACACTTCCGATACTATTAGAATTTAGCTATTTCTCATTCGGGTGTTTGTCAAAATGCAGCCCGGAAAATACTGATTCGCATTTTCTTCCTTAGATTACAGTGCATAGCATATTTGCTCATAACTTTTGATCCCGGATGAATTATGAAGCCCATAATATATCAAATCGAAGGATTTTTCGACCCGCTTTCGATACCATTAGAACTTAGCTGTTTCACATTCGGGAGTTTGTCAAAATACAGCCCGGAAAATACTAGTTCACATTTTCGTAACGTATCACTGCCATTTGATACCTTGGGCTCTTTTGCGCAGAATTTTTTTGGCGGGAACAGTTGTGATGGCAGTCACACTAGTGGGGGTTGTGTAATCTATAAGCACATCTTATACAGGTCCCTAGTCATAGGATTATCGAGACGGGGCATCGATACTCCGGAATAGACTAGTGTATACGCTTCTCATCTCAGCAGGAGACATGGTTTGTCCCACAGCCATCAGTACGTTGTACTGAAGATAGTATGCAGGTGCTCATTAGTTTATGAGTACACTGGACATGACTCGTCGGGAACTGTTGGTGGGTATTATACCTGTTGTCGGGGAGCAGTTCCCAGGTGACATGAGTACAGCTTAGTCCGTCGACTTGATACTGCTATTTCGCCTCGAGTGTGTTCCCACTGTATTTTGATTACTACTCTACCACGGCTCAAAGGAGTTGTGCAAACAGGTAGTAGTTGGGTCCAGTTCTGAAGCACTTGGAGGCAGTGGCGGTAAGATAGGATTCGTCTCTCCCGGTATTGGGGGTTGATATCGCGCTGTATTCGGAAGGCCATTACACAAAGTCTTTGGCCAAGGCAAGCGAGATTTACTGGTAGCTATTCCAGTAGTTTCTCAGGGTGTTTTGAGCTACTCTCCGACACGACTTATACCGCTATTAGGGGTCTGACGTTTACCATCCCCTAGGCTCGATATACGATACTCTTAGATGAACAGATCGGACTGTACAGAGATTGTCACATTCAGGCTTAGTAGAAGTTCGGATGGGTTTTTCTTATCGGCCTTCTTATCGACATCTACCTGGAGACTGTTACGTACAGCTAGTACTGCTTGCAGCCTGTGGTTAAACCCACTTCCAGCGTAGTGTTGAATCGTCCCACATAGAGAGTTTCCCTGCACTGGGCAAAAGGTGTAGAGGCCGTATGGTTTTACGGCAGGGCTTCGATCACTTACGTACACTTGTGCGCGTGTGATGTTCGGGCGGATAATACTAGTGGGCTTTGGTTTAAGCCAGATCTTAATATTATATTAATGGACCAGTTTCGTCTCTTTGTATTCGTGTTTCTCAGAACACAAATGCGGGTATGTATATACGGATGAGAGGAGCACAGAAAGAGACACCTCATTAGGGTTTTGACCATTTACTTGATTAAAACAATTATGAGGTGGAGGAAAGTATTTGTTATTTTTGTAAATGATAAATGTGGCATGCCTACTTGGATTGACTGCTTGACTTGGTTTGACCATTTGACTTGGTTTGACCACTTGACTAGATATTTCTTGTGAGATATTTTGTGTGGCACTAGATATTTTGGGTGAGATATTTTCTTGACATGAGAGTGGTCAAATCTAGTGAGCCATCACAATTTTCTATTATCATTAACACAAATCATTTATCTTTCCTCAAGTGAGCTCTCATGCTAGCTCTCTTCTTCTTCCTCACTACAAACCCTAAAAGCTCTCATGTGTTGAGAATCCTAGGGTTTCAAGAGACAAATAAATCCATCTACATACTCTACATTACCTAGGATATCAAGTTTAGCAAGCTTGTTGCCCTAGTTACCTCGGTTTTGAGGTGGAGCTCGGACTATAGACTCTTGGGTGGATCGTCTTCGACTCGAGGAGGCCGTGGAGGTCGCTACGATCCGGATCGATCCTTGGAGCCTAAGTAGACGAGGAGGACAGCGATGAACACCCGAAGGACTTGTATCATGTGGTATAACTTCGTATCCGAGTAGTTAAACCTCTTGTAGTTTGCTAGCTAAGGTTTATGTTCGATCCTTTGTTCTAGTCGGTGTTGCGAAGCTCATAAAAATCATTTTTTGCAAATTATGCCTCCCCGCGAACACGTGGGGGGCGTGACATCGACTTACAGTGGTATCAGAGCCTCACATAAACCTTAGATAGCTTGTAATGATGTTAGAATTCCGCAGTTTTTGTCGCCGAAAAACTGTCGACAAAAGCAGTTTTTAAAAGTGAAGTTTTGAGTTGTTTGCACACCCCGCGGGCTCACGGTTTGAACTGAGAAGCCGCGGGGTGCAGCGTGCGCACCCCGGGGACCCTCCAAGAGGGTCCGAATGGCTGAGCTCACTCCCCAAGACCACCACAAGGTGGTCTTGGTGGTGGGGATCAGAAACTGCCCCACCTTGGGCATTTTCGGGTCTGCCTCACTCCCTGGCCACCTCGTGGTGGCCTCGGGGGTAAGGTACCCCCTCTAGGCCCCCCAACTTGAAGTTAATTTCGTTCTCTAACTTCCCGCAAAGGTTCGGGCGCGTTTCGTTTTGATTCGGACTTCCGAATTGGCTCAAAATGATCGGTTTTGGAACTTTAGCTCACTGGATTTTTGAGCCTTGGAAAATTGGTTAAGTTTGCTAATTGCGTGCGGAATTCCAATGTCGTAGTTACTTTACAAACTTTGTGGTGTATATATGTGTTTGTAAACGTTGACTAATTGCTATACATCAATTAGTCGGGGTTGCACATATCTGTGATGTTGTGATGGTTTGTGTATATGAACTTGTTGGATCGTCGTGGATGAATAGCCGGGGATGTGAGATGGGGTTTTTCATTCTTTCATTCGATGTAAAATTTTTAAAGTGATGTAATATTATTTTTTCGGGGCACATCCGGGTTGAGGTTGTAGCCACCGTTGTATTATTTCTTTTACTGTTTTTGCTCTTAGGATAGACCCAAGGTGGGGTGCACAAACTACCGTGTACTTTGAAATGCCGAGTGGCCTACTCACTTTGTTGATGGAGGTTGCTTCACTTCGGGTATTTGGCGGGTAGTTTGCCGCACCCGTAGGGGTCTGGGGTGGGGTTTTGGCTATTCATCACAACCGTGGAATCCGTCTTTCGTTACAGGCTCAAACGAAATGCTGAATTCCTAGTATATCCAATGTGTTCATCTGTGATCTGGAATGCCTATCATTGAGTCTGACGAATGGATATTATTATTATTATTATATATATATATATATATATATATTATAATAGATGTTGCTTTTGTTTTGCATCCGCGCTAGTCCAGCCTCCGCTCTGTCGTTAGTTAAGTAACCTAACGGGTGATGATGGGGCCCCGTGGCGAATGTGGATGGCATAAATGTACGTTGTATTTTCGTTGTTTTCTGCAATGGTAGGTTAATTGATGGGACTGCATTACATTAATGAAAAAAACAAATCAAAGCTGAATCGTTGGAACAAATTTTAAAACCACTCGGTTATTTTAAAATAGGAGACTTTTAAATGCGGAGTTTAAACCACTCCTTTTAAAATCTATCAGGTTCCTTCGATTATATCAAGTTCACTACGTTCACGGTTTCGCCAAAACCATTCGTAGCCCTCTGTAATTTCATATGAATATTCAATTGTATTCAAGCTATGTTTGTTGGCCTTAGTCAAGGCATGGTGATTGGTAGCTGCTGGGTACTCATATGTTGGATAGATAGATGCGTTGGTTTGGGACAGTCGTACTACTTTGTTGGCCTTAGTCAAGGGTATGTACGGATGGGTTCAAATTAACCTGGACAATGACGGGTAGAACTTGACATGTGACTTATGATTTGTTGGCCTTAGTCAAGGTCATAAGAGCATGGGGCAAAAATCCACATCGGAAGTTTCTAAAGAAACCGAAACTTGCTAGTGATGCATACCACTTGGAGTTTGATAATGTTGGTAGGATTCCTTCATCATTATCTCACAATGATATTTGGATCCCGATCCTACTGTGAGTATCTGCTACTCCTCGGGAGATTCTTCACTTAACGATCAATGCTATAAACCAAGTAGGTGTCTAGAACAGTGTTAGCGGGGCTACGCCTCCAGGAAAAAGAGGTTATTTAATTAAGGAACTTCGCGAAAGCGTCGTAAAACCTCCCTCGAAGTACCGACACTAGCCTGGCTGAACGGTTAAGCAAGTATTGTATGGTGAGATTAATCCTGACTAATTCTTCTTTTATGGTTTGAGTAAGGATTCGAGAAACAGTGGGAGCCATCCTGTTTAGATAAATTAAAAACCAGTCTAAACTTGCAAGAGCATCATGCTGAGTGTATTCTTCTCTCTCTCCTAATTGCAGCGACCAGGTGACCAGATTAGGTTACAGATAGATAATAAAATGATTGAGTTATACTATAATGACCGGCAAAGGTCTGTCCAGATATCCATTACCTATGACAAGTTGGACCACCTTATTACTACTCAAGCCCCCGCCGTCCCAGGTCCAGTTTCCACCGTCGCGGATAAGGATATCCGTAAGATAAGGGAAAAAGACTGTGCGAATGCCAAGTGCCTCATGTTGGCCTCAGTTGATGGTATATACCAGAGGCGGTACGAGAAGATGAACTTAGTTTCCATTTTCCTCTATAACAAAGTTTTATATAGAGAGCAATCTCATATCGCAAGATATGAGACCTCGAAGGAATTGCTTCAAGCGAGATTGGCTGTCGGGTCATCTGTAGGGAACAACGTCCTTACGATGACCAGCTATATTGATGAGCTCACGGACCTGGAGACCACATTGGGAAACAGATCATATGTTGACTTGATTCTACAGTCCCTACCTCTTACTTACGCCGAGGGGAAGAAAGTTATACTTCCAGTTGAGGGCACCTTGAAAGAAACCAGGGAGACACCCGCTCTGCTTATTGAGGAATCTTCCTCTTCTGGATTTAAGGCGGATGCCAAGGGTGAGAAGAAGAAGACCTCCACAAAGCCGATAGGTGGTGTCAATAAGGTAGAAGAAAAGGGAAGGGCAAAAGTTTCGGGGTTAACAGTAGGGAAGGAGGGATGTTTCTATTGTTACGGGAAAGGGCATTGGCAGAAGGGATGCAGAGCTTGGAAAGCCAGAATCCAAGATCCGAAGCATGTTGTGGTTTCGACTTCGGGTGTGTTAGTGATTGAAAACAGTCTGTCAATTAACTCTACTTCCTGGGTACAAGATACCGGATCAGGATCTCATATCTGTAATTCATTACAGGCTTTGAGAAACCGTAGACTTACCAGGGCAGGTGATATGACTCTTAGGGTGCTAACGGAATGTGCGTAGACGCTGTATCCGTAGGGTATATCATCTAGAATTGACAAGTGGGCGGATATTGATTCTACGTAACTGTTTGTGTGTACCAAGTCTAGTTTGTAAGCGATGTGGTTCATATCCACCTAAATCAAAGTTTGATTGGGTCAGGTACACTAGAGGACAATCAGTATATATTGAATCAAGCTCAGGTTTTCAAACGTCCAGAACACACTTAAAAGAAAGTCTCCAGAATTAAATAAAACTTTCTTATGGCATTGTAGACAAGGTCATATCAATGAAACACGGTTGTCGAAGTTACATAGAGATGGATATTTGGATCTGTTCGAATATCAGTCTTATGCAACTTGTCAATCTTGTCTCATAGGAAAGATGACAAAGACTCCGTTCACTGGAAACAGAGTAAGAGCGAGCGAGCTTTTGGGACTCATACACAGCGACGTGTGTAGTCCAATATCTACAGATGTACGAAGTGGTTATTCCTATTTCATTACTTTTACGGATTATTTCTCTAGGTAAGGATATGTCTTCTTGATGAAGCATAAATCCAATACCTTTTGAGAAAATTCCGTGAATATAAGAATGAAGTGGAAAAACAAACAGGCAAAAGCATCAAGACACTGAGATCTGATCAATGTGGTGAATACTTAAGTGCCGAGTTCCTGAATTACCTAAAAGAGAATGGAATTATCTCTCAACTTACTCCTCCATACACATCACAACACAACGGTGTATAGGAAAGGCGGAACAGAACTCTATTGGATATTGTTCGTTCCATGACGAGTAACGCTGTGTTGTCGCGGTCCTTCTGAAGTTATACACTAGAATAAGTTGCATATCTTTTGAATAAGGTTCCTACCAAGACTGTGCCTACCACACCATATCAGATATGGAGTGGGAAGATACCCTATCTTCAGTATCTGAAGATATAGGGATGTCCAGCTTTTGTTGAAAAGCAGTATACAGACAAGCTCGAGGCACGCTCAGTACTGTATAGGTTTGTGGGATACCCAAAGAACTCTGGGGGTATCTTTCCAATTACGTAGAGGAACAAAAGGTTTTTGTTTCTCGTCATGCCCACTTTTTAGAAATTCATTTTTTTAAAAGGAAATAGTGGGAGCGCAATAGAACTGGAAGAAATTCCAAAACCATAAACTATTACTGAAAGTATGGTAGTACCAGAGGTTTCAAAAGAACCAGACATACCTACGCCAATCCGCAGGACTAGTAGGCAGTCTCATCCGCCTGAGAGATACTACGGTTTTCTCATAGAAGGGGATCGAGAGAATTGCATCATTGACAATGATGAGCCAACTAGCTTCCAGTAAGCCATTCAGAGCGGAGACTCGGTAAATGGCTGAATGCAGTACGTACCGAAATGGAGTCCATGTACACCAACAAAGTATGCACTTTGAACATTGCTCCAGAAGGGGTAAAACCCGTAAGCTGCAAATGGATCTTCAGAAAGAAGATTGGCGTAGGTGGATAGGTTGAAACCTATAAGGCTAGACTTGTTGCAAAAGGTTTTCGTCAAAGACCTAGTTTGGACCATGATGAAACCTTTTCTCCGGTGTCTATGCTTAAATACATTCGGATCCTTCTTGCCATTGCTGTCTTCCAAGATTGTGAGATCTAGCAGATGGACGTAAAGACGACTTTTCTAAATAGTAATTTGGAAGAGTGCGTCTATATGGATCAGCCAGAGGGTTTCAATCAGAGTGGGAGCAGCGGGACAATGTGCAAGTTGCTTAGGTCCATTTATGGACTAAAGCAGGTATCGCGGAGTTGGAACATCTGTTTTTATGGAGACAGTCAAAGAATTCGACTTTATCAAAAATCCAGATGAACCATGCATTTATGTAAGATTACAGCAAGAACTGTGAAATTCCTCATTGAGTACATGGATGACATTCTCTTGATAGGAAATGACATTCCTATGCTACAATCAGTCAAAGGATTCTTGTCACAGAGGTTCTCCATGAAAGACCTGGGTGATACCAACTACATTCTGGGGATCCAGATCTATCGTGATAGATCAAAGAGGATTGTGGGACTTTTACAGTCAAGGTACAACAACACCATACTGAAAATATTTAGTATGGACGATTCTAAGCACGGTGGTCTACCGGCTTGTCACAGAATCACCCTCTTCAAAGAGAAATCTTTCAAGACTGATTTGGAAAGGGTTCGCATGTCGATTATAACCTACGCTTCTGCGGTAGGCTCTATAATGTATGCGATGTTGTGTACCAGACCATATGTAGCTTACGCACTGAGCGTGGTAAGCCGGTATCAGTCAAGCCCAGGGGAGAAGCACTGGGAAGTAGTAAAGAACATTCTCAAGTACCTGAGAAGGACTAAGGAGATGTTCTTGGTGTATGGTGGAAAAGGACTTCCAGATCGAGGCCTTTGCTAACTCCATCTTCCAGAATGATAATAATGACTCCAAGTCCATGTCAGGTTATGGCTTTACCCTCAGTGGAGGGGCGGTCTGTTGGAAGAGCTCCAAGCAGGACACTGTTGCAAACTCGATGTTGGAAACGGAGTAGTTCGCTGCATGAGACGCCGCAAGAGGCAGTCTGGATATAGAAGTTCTTAAATGACTTCAGGTGGTTCCTTCCATTTGTTGGTCCAATACTTTAGTATTGTGACAACATACAACGCTATAGCTTTAGGGAAGGAACCCAGGTCCCATAAGAGATCCAGACATATCTTGAGGCGGTACCACCTGATCAGGGAGATCGTTCATCCCCAGGGGATTAAGGTGAGGAGAGTAGATACGGAGAACAACACTGCAGATCCACTCACAGAGGCCATCTCTCAGACAGTATCCGAGAGGCTATTTGAGGCCATCGGTCTGCGATATGCCAGTATATGGCCTTAGTGCAAGTGGGAGATTGTTAGTAATATATGCCTTAAAGGTCATTATTGTATCATACTGGATTGTATATTACTTAATGGGAGCTTAGGATATACACGGATATAGTAACAATCTTGCTCAAAATGGTAGTATGCTACCGGGTTTGTTTCTACCTTAATATGTGCATATGTTTCTTTTAGCATATCGCTTATACATATTGGTAGAGCCCTTAGGATCTTTGCTTGATTACCAACGTTGTGATGGCAGTCATACTAGTGGGGGTTGGGTAATCTATAAGAACATCCTATACAGGTCCCTGGTCGTAGGATTATCGAGACGGGGCATCGATACTCCGGAGTAGACTAGTGTATACGCTTTTCATCCCAGCAGGGGAGATGGTCTGTCCCACAGCCATCAGTACGTCATACTGGAGATAGTATGCAGGTGCTCATTAGGTTATGAGTACACTGGATAGGACTCGTCGGGAACTGTTGGTGGGTATTATACCTGTCGTCGGGTAGCAGTTCCCAGGTGACATGAGTACAGCTTAGTCCTGCTACTTCGCCTCGAGTGTGTTCCCACTGTACTTTGATTACTACCTTACCACGGCTCAAAGGAGTCGTGCAAACAGGTAGTAGTTGGGTGCAGTCCCGAAGCACTTGGAGGCAGTGGCGGTTAGATAGGATTCGTCTCTCCTGATATTGGGGGTTGATATCGCGCTGTGTTCGGAAGGCCATTACACAAAGTCCTTGGCCATGGCAAGCGAGATTTACTAGTAGGTATTCCAGTAGTTTCTCAGGGTGTATTAGGCTACTCTCCGACACGACTTATACCGCTATTAGGGGTCTGACGTTTACCACCCCCTAGGCCTGATATGCGATACTCTTAGACGAACAGACCGGACTGTACAGAGATTATCACATTCAGGCTTAGTAGGAGTTCGGATGGGTTTTCCTCATCGGCCTTCTTATCGACATCTACCCGGGGACCATTACATACAGCTAGTACTGCTTGCGTCCTATGGTTAAACCCACTGCCAGCGTAGTGTTGAGTCTTTAGAGTCCCACATAGAGAGTTTCCCCGCACTGGGCAAAATGTGTAGAGGCCGTATGGTTTTACGGCAGGGCTTCGATCACTTACGTGCACTTGTGCGCGTATGATGTTCGGGCGGATAATACTAGTGAGCTTTGGTTTAAGCCAGATCCTAGTATTATATTGATAGATCAGTTTCGTTTCTTTGTATTCGTGTTTCTCGGAACACGAATGCTGGTATGTATATACGGATGTGAGGAGCACAGAAGGAGACACCTCATTAGGGTTTTGATCATTTACCTGATTAAAACAATTATGAGGTGGAGGAAAGTATTTGTTATTTTTGTAAATGATAAATGTGGCATGGCTACTTGGATTGACTACTTGACTTGGTTTGACCACTTGACTTGGTTTGACTCTTTGACCAGATATTTCTTGTGAGATATTTTGTGTGGCACTAGATATTTTGGGTGAGATAT
This sequence comes from Agapanthus africanus, assembly GCA_030015575.1. Taxonomy (NCBI): domain Eukaryota; kingdom Viridiplantae; phylum Streptophyta; class Magnoliopsida; order Asparagales; family Amaryllidaceae; genus Agapanthus; species Agapanthus africanus. The sequence continues at coordinate 131,634,147 of CM057341.1, forward strand.
TTTCTTGACATGAGAGTGGTCAAATCTAGTGAGCCATCACAATTTTCTATTATCATTAACACAAATCATTTATCTTTCCTCAAGTGAGCTCTCATGCTAGCTCTCTTCTTTTTCCTCACTACAAACCCTAAAAGCTCTCATGTGTTGAGAATTCTAGGGTTTCAAGAGACAAATAAATCCATCTTCATACTCTACATCACCTAGGACATCAAGTTTAGCAAGCTTGTTGCCCTAGTTACTGTTGGGGTAAAAATTTACACCTCGGTTGACCGAGTCAAAGTCAAGGTCAACCCCCAAGCTAGGTGGGCCCAAGCCCAGGTCAAGCGGGCCCATGCCCAAGTCGAGCCCGCGGCCAGCCTCCTCCATGCCAAAATATAGATCATGTAATAAATAATTTTTATGTAATTTTTTATATACATGAATGCATGCAAAATGGGCATAAAGCCAATATTTTGTAAGCCCATGGCTTATGTGCAAAAAGAAATGACACATGAGCCATGGGATGGCTAAAATGCCATTTTGTGAAGCCCAAGGGGCTATATGTAAATATGTAAGCCTATAAAAGGCAACATGATGATGAATAAAAAACACTTTTTCCATTCTCTCAAAAACCTAGGGTTTGTACATCTTTCCCTTTTCTGAAGGTTTCAAACCTTTTTCTTTCTTTGAATTAAATCAAGAGTTTTACTCTTCCATTTCCAAAACTAAATAGTTTTTCACCACAAAACCCACCAAGGGGAGCTTGGATCTGTCATTAGATCTCAAAAGAAGAGATTTTTAGATCTTACATTTCTTGATCTTCAAGATCCGGCCAAACCACAGGAGGAAGAAGAAGATCCCCTGTAACACCCTAGTTCATTTATACCAATTTCAGTTCTCGTATTTCCTTAATTGTGGTATTTTACTGATTTATCGTATTTTGGGTGCGAATAGTATTTTACATTTTACATTGCATTCGACCCGACCCGCTTGCTTGAACCTGTTTGATTCATATTTATAGATTATCCTGATTTGTTACATAGACACGTGCATCTCATGTATACTGCATACTGGCATTTTACCATATAACATTTTAGGTCATGTAAAATAATTTAAAATTGCATTTCATAGCCTGCATGATACCCTTAACCCCGTGGTAGCATCCGCGCATCTTGTTCTCGTCCCGTTCAGTGAAACGGACGTGTTTGGATGGCTACGCGCATGTACGTGCATCCGTTCTTAGGGGTATGCATTTTCGTTACCTGAGCATTCATTTTGAATTTTGAAAGTCGCACATATTTTTCGTATTTTAAATCTAAAGTTTTAGACCCGACCCGGGCGCGTTTTGAAATATTTTGGTATCCCGCCAAAATTCAATTTATTTAATTTTAAAATTTAGTTTAAATATTTTCATACGATTTCTTTAACAAACTGAAACCTCTTATCTAAAATTTTAAATCTAAAAATCTTTTAAAATTTTAAATCTAATTTCCTAACAAACTAACAACTCTTTTCTCTCTCTCTCTCTCCTCTGCATATATATATTTATATATATTTTATTTATTTAATTTTTCTTTCCTTTTTTAATACATAGCCTCTTCTTCTTCTTTCTACTTTCTTTTTCTTGATCTTGTTTCTTGATTCTGGTGATCACCGCCGGAGCCGTGCTCGTCGCTGACGATTCGAGTGATCCACTGAACGTATCTAACTTGCGTGATCACCCTTGTGCATTGTTTGGAACCGTTCCGTGTACTGTGCGCGCGTCGCGATATTTCGCCGACGAAGGACGTTCCGTACACATCCGTTCTTGTTCCGTCTAGGCAAGTTAATCTTGCTACATGCTATATAATTCATTTTATACCTATTTAAATAAATACCATACCTATAGTTTAAATCTAGTACCCCATGTTTAATTTTATAACGTTTCGATGTTCCGTTTGCATCCGTTTTTATCATTTTAAATCTAGATCATGAAAACTTATCTTGTGACATACTAGTTTACATTATACTGCATCCATATCATTTAAAATATATATCATCGTAATATTTCTTATTATTTTCTTTAATTAGTTTATAATCTACATTTTATAATGTTATACATTTGAAAATATTATAGTTTACTCATGAAACGTCATCGCAAAGCGGATACGACAAATCTGAAATTTACTGTACACCTTACCTTATAAAATTCATTATAAATCATAGAAAAATCATTAGTATACGTTCTTTAGTTCCTTGCGAAGCTAACTCCGAATAATATAACTCTATGAAATATTTACTTACAAAATAAATTGTTTAAATAATGTAAAATGCAAATGAATATGTCTCTAAACTGCTGTCTAGGGAAATTCCAGCAGCAAACTTTCAACTTAGAATATTCATAGATTTTTGTAGGGACAACCTGAGATACTTATACTTATAAAAATGAAAACCTTATTGAATTATCTTTGTTTTGGTATAAGACACGTCCCTTTTGGAGAACGTTTGTTATTTTTAAGATATTTTACAAATCAGGGTGACGCTGAATTTCTGAACGGAACTTTCTTGTGCATGGTTAATCAATACCACTTTTATAGTTATTAATCGCTTTGAATATGCTATTCATATTAATATTATTATATCAATATTTATATCAAATATTGCTTAGTTGTATATCCCACATTACCATTTTATAGTTTTATAACTTTTCGGATACCCGTTTGCATCCATCGCATTTAAGATACATATAATTGCATCCATAGATCACATTACTACATAATACTGTGGTATTAACACTCCATGTTTAATAAATTGCATCCTAATTAATATTGGAACGATAAATGTAACCCTAATCGATAACTGTGCATCTATATGCCTTAATCTGTACCTGATTGCATATCACATTACAATGTTCCATTTTATTGTGCTATTAGTACCCATGCTTGTTTTGTATACCCATGTTTATGCTAGTTGATTATGAGCACCCACATAACATTTTGTGCTTCCTGACATGACCTGTTGCACTTCCTACCTTATAGGACATGGTACCGTACACTCTTGACATGACCTGATGTACCATGGCTTGACCTGTTACCTGATCTTGTGTCTAATACCAACAAACCTAACATGTAGTCCTTACGGACCGTTCTTGTTGTCTATCTAGACAAATCTGCACCTACCTGATCCTGAGTTGGCATTAGTTCTTGATTACTTAAAATACCTGACTAGACACTTATAACTTGGGGGTATGGGGAAATCAATGATGAAATCCTGACTTGTAACTCGACAGTTGCTTGCTTATACTGATCAGTTTTTAGAGGCTAGGCCCGCCTCGTGACGATGCTGCTGACATCGTTGGTCTGTACCCTTTTCCTGTTAGTGCCTAGCGGCACGTCTCGGTTTCAGCCCGAGAGTCTTAGACCGTGGTCCCAGGCATGCATGGGATACTATTGAGTTACATCGATGATTCATCAAATTGATTTCAAAGACTTGAGAGTAGATAACCAACTGACCAGTTTAGTTTACTCACTGCACGCTACCTTTCACTGCTCTGATTTAGATTGCTTTACACCTGCTTTACTATTTATGATTATACTTGCATGTCTTGCTACCCTGTTTACATATTGTTGCTTGATGTTATGACACGCTGACGTCTGGGTTTTGCATGGCCCAGATCCTTCTACCTTTGTTGCAGACTGATCAGGAGTATTGCCACTGTTAGACCGAGCGGTGAAGTTCCTGTCGGTATGTAGTTTTACTTTCCAGGTGTTTCATTATTGTATCTTTTGCGTCCGCATATCATTATTTCTTGACTCATTCATTCTGGCTCATGGACATGTACTAGATAGTTTAATTTACTTTCCTGTTCTTGATATCTCTATAGCCGTAATGTGACTATGGAGGGATTTTTCCTATCCACAGGTAGCATGGTTGGCTATGTCACGTGCCCATCTTAGCGTACTCTGGGAAGCGGGGCGTGACATCCCCCTTCATCAGCTTCAAAACATCCTAGGAGTTTAACACCATATATATATATAATAAATATTTCCTTTCTGAAGCATAGCTTCTGGTTTCTGGGGCTAAAAGCCCTCTTTTCCTCGCCGGCGCCCATCCGCTCAAGTGCTGAGCGCCCACGTGCCGACACGTGGCGCGCTAGCGCTCGAGCGCAAAGCGCCCACGTGCCGACACGTGGCACGTTTGCGCTCCAGCGCCCTTGCGCTCGAGGGCAAAGCGCCCACGTGCCGACACGTGGCGCGCTTGCGCTCCAGCGCCCTTGCGCTCGAGGGCAAAGCACCCACGTGCCGACACGTGGTGCGCTTGTGCTCCAGCGCTCTGCGCCCGAGCGCAAGGCGCCCGCATGCCGACACGTGGCTTGCTTGCGCTCTAGCGCCTTGCGCCCGAGCGCAAGGCGCCCGCGTGCCGACACGTGGCGTGCTTGCGCCTGAGCGTACAGCACCTAAGCGCATAGCGCTCAAGACGCTGGCCCCACGCATCCCTTGGATGCCTTTCCCCCCTCTTTTTATGTACATACATATACATATACATATGTATACATATTTGCACACACACGTGCTCCACGACACTGTCCCTGTTAGAAAAAAATTTCTAACAGGGCGCTGCCCCTCACCCCGCAAGGGGTCTGCTAGCCCCCTTGACCCCCAGCCTGCTATCCGGGTAGCGGGGCCCCCGTAAAAACTCTGCGTGGCTCCCGATATATCCAAAACCCCCTTTCAAAACACAACACACGCACACTGCACATTGAGTTCGCATGACCAGTTTAACCCGTTAATCGGAGGTTCCCTCGCCCCAAAGGCGAGGGGTAATTAACGGCAGCTTAGTCCGCGGCTGCTGGAGATTCGGATCCCCACAATCAATAAACCCTGGCCTACCCCAGGCAGGGGGAATCTGTAGTACGTCTGACAAGCGCGCGCGTATTCCCATCTCAATGGGGTGACCAAAAACACCCTGCAGATTCTGGCACGCCCGGTGGGGCCAATCTCTCCTCCCATATTTCGGGTTAAACGTTCATGCGAACTCAATCAATTTACATGTCTATATTTATACTAAAATAATGCTCTTTCATGCAGGTTTTCAAGCAATCGCCTTTCAACAATGTCTCCAATGATGAACTCAGCTCCCATCTCTTACACGATGAAGATGGACTCCAGGACGGTCCTCCCAGCCAGTCTTGGGCGACAGTGGGAGGAGCCGTTGCTACCATTCGGCTCTATTCTGTTCGTGCCCACTAACTCCATTCCCGCTCCTCAAGCTCCAGCAACAGACAGACCGGTCTCGAAAGGAAAGAGACCAAATGTGGTGGTCTCTAGGGTACCCCAACCTAAACGCAAGTCAGTGTCTGAACGACTTTCCTTGGCCCCAACTGGGGGCAAGGCCATCAACACCAACAAAGCTACAACGCGTCTTGAGCAGTCTCCAGCGGCGCCTTCGACAACTGCTCGATTGGGTGTCTTCTCAAGCCTCCCCATCACTCAGCCTATGGCGGCTCCCCGAAGAGCAGAAGCCTGCCAAGCGCTTAAGGCAGAGAAGCTGAGGCAGAAGCGGCTCAGATATAGAGCCAACAAAAGGGCTAGGGCTCTGGCCATGTTAAAATTTATGAATTTCCAAAGCTCGAAATGCTCCGCGAAACTAGCTGCCAGTGATGAAAGAATGGCTGAATGTGTTATCCACACTGTCTACATGGCCGGATATGAAGAAACGAACCCTCCTCTTCTTCACAGCCATGATGATGATATGGTTGACGCTACCCAGCATCGGCTCGATCTAAATGATGAAGAGCCCGCTTAGGCCGATAAGCCAGAGGAGCCCGTGGTTCCTGCGGAATTGAGCTCAGGCAATAAAGATTACCCGGTTGTCATAGCCGGAACTACAGAACAAGCATTATTCCAATGGCTTCAAAGGCAATTTCAGGACAGGAATGAGAAGATGGCCGAGGTCTATTCCAAAGTCGATGAGCTGGCAAACATCGTGGCAGATCTCGCGACCCAAGTCGCCCGATTGCAATTACAGCAGAATTAAATTTTGGTTCATGAGCCAGGGATTGATACCCGGAGGCAGCCAACTGATACCCCCTTCAACCTAAAGGCGGAGCGCCTTCGCGGAAAATGGCTGCAATCAGCCTCCAGTCCCTCCGACACATACGCCGGGGGGGGGGGAATCGCCTCTGAAAGAGAAACTGGATAAAGTCTATTCCTTCAAAAGGGAAAAAGTCCACAAGATATTCAGGGACGCCCTAAGAAACGGTCTACAACTGCCGGAATCAAAGAGACCGCAAGAAGCGAATATGACCGATGACCCAGAATATTGCGCCTATCACAGGGTGATAGGTCATGCCATTGAGGACTGCTTCGTCTTCAAAGATTGGGTCGAAAGGCAATACAAGACGGGAGAGATAGAACTGTCTAAAGGCGCGTTAGCAAACGGTCAAGCTACGACCGCCGATTTCATGCAAATGGAGACCGAAGCCTTTCGGGAACCTAATCCTCCCAGACACGTGCCATTATCTGAAAAGGGCGAACCAAAGACCGATCGTCCTCGAGGACCAGCATCAGTAAAGGCACCTACTCCAATGGAGAGAAAGAAGAAGGTATACTCCTTCAGGAGGGATGAAGTCCGCAAAATATTCATGGACGCCTTGAACAACAGTCTGCAACTGCCTATTCCAAAGAGGCCACAGGAAATGAACATGACCGGAAATCCCGTATACTGCCCATATCATAGAGTGGTGGGTCATACCATCGAAGACTGCTATATTTTCAAAGATTGGGCAGAGGACCAATATAAGCTTGGAAAAATCTCACAATCCTTGGATGTGTCGGCAAGCCACGGAGCTAGGTCATCAACACAGCTCCACCAAGATTAAAGTTCAAGGAGCTGGGATAAGCAAAGATGACCCCCACGTCGTTAAACTAGGAACCGTCGACCTCTAAGTCGTTAAACTGGGAATGTAAAAAAATATATATGTATATAAATAAACAAAAAATTTGTAAATAAAAGAAAAATAAAGAAAATCCGAAATGATGGGGCAACTCGCAAAAAAAAATCAGCGAGTAAAGATAAACATGAAAATAAAGCCGAAATGATGGGGCAACCGCGAATAAATAGCCGAAATGATAGGGCAATCGCGACCTTCGCGATAAGAAAAGCTGAAATAATAGAGCAATCGCGGTAAAACAAAAAAAAACAACAAAAAACAACTGGCGAATGATGAGTTGCTCCTGGTACCATATTCCAGTGCAGCGATGCAGACGCCAACAAAAATCCATTTTTTCAAAATTCTTCCGGCCCTACGGTTAGTCCCTAAATTGACTACCGTATATAATCCACGGGCAAAAATAATTCTCTTCATACCCATGCCCCACTACAATCACCAGTTACGCGGCTGGTCTCCGCCTTTGGAATTATGCTCCATTGAGAAGACCCACTCATGTGTCCTCACGATACATGAGGAGAACAAACCTTTGTGGGATCCTTACGACTCACAAAGAAAAATCACACTTGGGGGTCCTCACGACTCCTAAGGAGAAAATGCACCTACGGGATCCTTACGACTCATAGGGAGAAAATGCTTTTATGGGACCTTCACGGCCTATAACATTGAAAAGTCTTAGGTGATAGGGATCTAAACCTGTCTCCTAAGCCATCGCTCCCCAATCCCCAAGCGGCGAATGATGAGTCGCTCCTGGTACCATGTTCCAGTGCAGCGATGCAGACGCCAACCAAATTCCAAATTCAAATCCCAATGGCGAATGATGAGTCGCTCCTGGTACCATGTTCCAGTGCAGCGATGCAGACGCCAACCAAATTCCAAATTCAAATCCCAATGGCGAATGATGAGTCGCTCATGGTACCATGTTCCAGTGCAGCGATGCAAACGCCAACCAAATTCCAAATTCATACCCCAATGGCGAATGATGAGTCGCTCCTGGTACCATGTTCCAGTGCAGCGATGCAGACGCCAACCAAATTCCAAATTCAAATCCCAATGGAGAATGATAAGTCGCTCAAGGTACCATGTTCCAGTACAGCGATGCAGACACCAACCAAATTCCAAATTCATACCCCAAGGGCAAATGATGAGTCGCACCTGGTACCATATCCCAGTGCAGCGATGCAGACGCCAGCCAAATTCCAAATCCCAATGGCGAATGATGAGTCACTCCTGGTACCATGTTCCAGTGCAGCGATGCAGACGCCAACCAAATTCCAAATTCAAATCCCAATGGCGAATGATGAGTCGCTCCTGGTACCATGTTCCAGTGCAGCGATGCAGACCAAATTCCAAATTCATACCCTAATGGCGAATGATGAGTCGCTCCTGGTACCATATCCCAGTGCAGCGATGCAGACGCCAGCCAAATTCCAAATCCCAACGGCGTATGATGAGTTGCTCTTGGTACCATATTCCAGTGCAGCGATGCAGACGCCTACAAAGACCCAAAATGTTTTTGGCCCTACGGTCTGGATCATACATCCTGCAAAACCGTATACAATTCACGGGCGTAAAATAATCCCAGTCTCTCCCAAGTCCTACCGGTGAGACCACATTCAAAGTCCCACCAAAAATAAAAAAAAAGAATAGAAATAAAAAAGGCATGTCCACAAGCAAAATGGGTACGGATGAAAACCCGAAAGGGCTCCGTGAGTAAAAACAGCAGGACTGTCGGCGAGTTTGTGAAAACCCGAAAGGGCGCACACTCGTAAAAAAGAGATGAAATGCACTCACAAAGTCCTCTCGACTTTGTGAGGAGAAAATTCCCGCGTGAGATCCTTTCGACTCACAAAGGAGCAACACCCTTAGGAGTCCCCACGACTCCTAAGGAGAAAATACACCTATGAGATCCTTTCGACTCGTAGGGAGAAAATGCTTTTATGGGACCCTTACGGCCCATAAAATTGAAAAGTCTTAGGTGATAGGGACCTAAAACCTGTTTCCTAAGCCATCGTTCCCTAATAAGAAAATGCAAATGATGATTCGCTCCTGGTACCATATTCCAGTGTAGCGATGCTGATGCCAAACAAAAAGAATAACCAATTCCCAAATCCTATCGGGGCAAATGATGAGTTGCTCCTGGCATTATTCCAGTGCAGCAATGCAGATGCCAAACAAAAAAAACAAATTCCCAAATTCTCCCGGGGCAAATGATGAGTTGCTCCTGGTATTATTCCAGTGCAGCAATGCAGATGCCAAACAAAAACCCCAATTCCCAAATCCTTTCAAAGATGGATGATGATTCGCTCCTGGTACCATATTCCAGTGTAGCGATGCTGATGTCGACTCAAATCAAACAAATCAAACCAACCAATTCTAACATCGACCTCTGCGTCAACAAGTGACACTCCGCGCCGGGGAAAAGTCGATCAGCGACACTCCGTGCCAGGGAAAAGTCAACCAGCGACACTCCGCGCCGGGGAAAAGTCAACCCGACACTCCGCGCCGGGGAAAAGTCGACCAGCGACACTCCGTGCCGGGGAAAAGTCAACCCGACACTCCGCGCCGGGGAAAAGTCGATCAGCGACACTTCGTGCCGGGGAAAGTCAACCCGACACTCCGCGCTGGGGAAAAGTCGATCAGCGACACTCCGTGCCGGGGAAAAGTCAACCAGCAACACTCCGCGCCGGGGAAAAGTCGATCAGCGACACTCCGTGTCGGGGAAAAGTCAACCCGACACTCCGCGCCGGGGAAAAGTCGATCAGCGACACTCCGTGCCGGGGAAAAGTCAACCAGCGACACTCCGCGCCGGGGAAAAGTAGATCCGCGACACTCCGTGCCGGGGAAAATTCAACTAGCGACACTCCGCGCCGGCGAGAAGTCGATCAGTGACACTCCGTGCCGGGGAAAAGTCAACCCTACACTCCGCGCCGGGGAAAAGTCGATCAGCGACACTCTGTGCCGGGGAAAAGTCAACCCGACACTCCGCGCCGGGGAAAATTCAACCAGCGACACTCCGCGCCGGGGAAAAATCAATCAGCGACATTCCGTGCCGGGGAAAAGTCAACCCGACACTCCGTGCCGGGGAAAAGTCAACCAGCGACACTCCGCGCCGGGGAAAAGTTGATCCGCGACACTCCGTGCCGGGGAAAAGTCAACCAGCGACACTCCGCGCCGGCGAAAAGTCGATCAGCGACACTCCGTGCCGGGGAAAAGTCAACCCGACATTCCGCGCCGGGGAAAAGTCGATCAGCGACACTTCGTGCCGGGGAAAAGTCAACCCGACACTCCGTGCCGGGGAAAAGTCGATCAGCGACACTCCGTCCCGGGGAAAAGTCATCCCGACACTCCGCGCCGGGGAAAAGTCGATCAGCGACACTCCGTGCCGGGGAAAAGTCAACCGACACTCCGCGCCGGGGAAAATTCGATCAGCGACACTCCGTGCCGGGGAAAAGTCAACCAGCGACACTCCGCGCCGGGGAAAAGTCGACCAGCGACACTTCGTGCCGGGGAAAAGTCAACCAGCGACACTCCACGCCGGGGAAAAGTCAACCAGCGACACTCCACGCCGGGGAAAAGTCGATCAGCGACACTCCGTGCCGGGGAAATGTCAACCAGCGACACTCCGCGCCGGGGAAAAGTCGATCAGTGATACTCCGTGCCGGGGAAACGTCAAGCAGACACTCTGTACCGGGGACACGTCAACCAGTGATACTCTGCATCGGGGAAACGTCCAACACAGACACTCGGCATCGGGGAAACGTCCAACACAGACACTCCGCATCAGGGAAACGTACAACAGTGACACTCCGTCTCGGGGATACGTCAACCAGCAGACACTCCGCGCCGAGGACACGTCGACCAGCGACGCTCCGTCTCGGGGAAACGTCAAGCAGACACTCCGTCTCGGGGACACGTCAACCAGCCGATACTCCGCCTCGGGGAAACGTCGACCAGCGACACTCCGCGCCGGGGGCACATCAACGAAATCACTCTGGGCTAGGGAAACGTCTACCATGGACACTCTGTCTCGGAGACGTGTCAAGCGTCGGCCGTCCATGTCCTAAAAAGGGTAGTGCATCCCAAAAAGTGGGAACCAAAGCAAGTCGCCTCCACGCAAAAGAAGATCCATCAATTTTATGCACACGACCCACATGTGCGGTGTGCATTCATTGATGGGGGCAATTGTTGGGGTAAAAATTTACACCCCGGTTGACCTAGTCAAAGTCAAGGTCAACCCCAAAGCTAGGTGGGCCCAAGCCCAGGTCAAGCGGGCCCATGCCCAAGTCGAGCCCGCGGCCAGCCTCCTCCATGCCAAATTATAGATCATGTAATAAATAATTTTTATGTAATTTTTTATATACATGAATGCATGCAAAATGGGCATAAAGCCAATATTTTGTAAGCCCATGGCTTATGTGCAAAAAGAAATGACACATGAGCCATGGGATGGCTAAAATGCCATTTTGTGAAGCCCAAGGGGCTATATGTAAATATGTAAGCCTATAAAAGGCAACATGATGATGAATAAAAAACACTTTTTCCATTCTCTTAAAAACCTAGGGTTTGTACATCTTTCCCTTTTCTGAAGGTTTCAAACCTTTTTCTTTCTTTGAATTAAATTAAGAGTTTTACTCTTCCATTTCCAAAACTAAATAGTTTTTCACCACAAAACCCACCAAGGGGAGCTTGGATCTGTCATTAGATCTCAAAAGAAGAGATTTTTAGATCTTACATCTCTTGATCTTCAAGATCCGGCCAAACCACAGGAGGAAGAAGAAGATCCCCCTTCATCAGCTTCAAAACATCCTAAGAGTTTAACTCCATATATATATATATATATATATATATATATATATATATATATATAATAAATATTTCCTTTCTTAAGCATAGCTTCTGGTTTCTGGGGCTAAAAGCCCTCTTTTCCTCGCCGGCGCCCAAGCGCTCGAGCGCCCACGTGCCGACACGTGGCGCGCTAGCGCTCGAGCGCAAAGCGCCCACGTGCCGACACGTGGCACGTTTGCGCTCCAGCGCCCTTGCGCTCGAGGGCAAAGCGCCCACATACCGACACATGGCATGCTTGCACTCTCACGCTCTGCGCCCGAGCGCAAGGCGCCCGCGTGCTGACACGTGGCGCGCTTGTGGTGTCGCGCTTGTGCTCCAGCGCTCTGCGCCCGAGCGCAAGGCGCCCGCGTGCCGACACGTGGCGCGCTTGCGCTCCAGCGCCTTGCGCCCGAGCGCAAGGCGCCCGCGTGCCGACACGTGGCGCGCTTCCGCTCTAGCATCCAGCGCTCATGTGCAAAGAGCCCATGTGTCGATACATGGTGCGCTTGCGCCTGAGCGTACAGCACCTAAGCGCATAGCGCTCAAGGCGCTGGCCGCACGCATCCCTGGGATGCCTTTCCCCCCTCTTTTTATGTACATACATATACATATACATATGTATACATATTTGCACACACACGTGCTCCACGACACTGTCCCTGTTAGAAAAAAATTTCTAACGGGGCGCTGCCCCGCACCCCGCAAGGGGGCTGCTAGCCCCCTTGACCCCCAGCCCGCTATCCGGGTAGCGGGACGCCCGTAAAAACTCTGCGTGGCTCCCGATATATCCAAAACCCCCTTTCAAAACACAACACACGCATACCGCACATTGAGTTCGCATGACCAGTTTAACCCGTTAATCGGAGGTTCCCTCGCCCCAAAGGCGAGGGGTAATTAACGGCAGCTTAGTCCGTGGCTGCCGGAGATTCGGATCCCCACAATCAATAAACCCCGGCCTACCCCAGGCAGGGGGAATCTGTAGTACGCCTGACAAGTGCGCACGTATTCCCATCTCAATGGGGTGACCAAAAACACCCTACAGTTACCTCGGTTTTGAGATGGAGCTCGGACTATAGACTCTCGGGTGGATCGTCTTCGACTCGAGGAGGCTGTGGAGGTTGCTACGATCCAGATCGATCCTTGGAGCCTAAGTAGATGAGGAGGACAGTGATGAAGACCCGTATGACTTATATCATGTGGTATAACTTTGTATCCGAGTAGTTAAACCTCTTGCAGTTTGCTAGCTAAGGTTTATCTTCGATTCTTGGTTTTAGTCGGTGTTGCGAAGCTCGTAAAAATCATTTTTTGCAAATTCCGCCTCCCCGCGAACATGTGGGGTGCGTGACATCGACTTACACATATATGCACAAGTACACGTATGTGATCGAAGCCCTGCCGTAAAACTATACGGCCTCTACATCTTTTGCCCGATGCAAGAAAACCCTCTGTGTGGGGCTCTAAAAACTCGACACTACGCTGGCAGTGGGTTTAACCACAAGCACGTCAGCGGTACTAGCTGCACGTAACGGCTACCCAGATATCTGTCGATAAGAAGGACGATGAGCAAACTCATCCGAACTCCTACTGAGCCTATCTGTGACAATCTCCGTACAGTCCGGTCTGTTCGTCTAAGAGTATCGCATATCGGGCCTAGAGGGCGGTAACCATCAGACTCCTAATAGTGCAATAAGTCGTATCGGAGTGTAGCCCAAAACACCCTGAGAAACTACTGGAGTACCTACCAGTAAATCTCACTTGCCTTGGTTAGGGACTTTGTGTAATGGCTTTCCGAACACAGCGTGATATTAACCCCCAATACCCGGAGAGACAAATCCTATCTAACCGCCACTGCCTCCGAGTGCTTCGGGACTTCACCCAACTACTACCTGTTTGCAAGACTCCTTTGAGCCATGGTAGGGTAGTAATCTAAGAACAGTGGGAACACACTCGAGGTGATGTAGCAGTGTCAAGTCGACGGACTAAGCTGTACTCATGTCACCTGGGAACTGCTACTCGACGATAGGTATAATACCCACCAGCAGCTCTCTACGAGTCATGTCCAGTGTAATCATAACCCAATAAGGACCTGCATACTATCTCCAGTGTTTCCCCAATCAGAGCAAAGCTCTGTTCAAATTTTGAAATTTGAAATGAAGCAGCGCTTCATAGCAGCGCCAGCGCTAAAAGTCAAAGACTCTGATGCAGCGCTCACGTGCAAAACACGAGCGCGCCAGCGCTGAGAGTCAAAGACTCTGAGGCAGCGCTCACGTGCAAAGCACATGAGAGCTAGCGCTAAGAGCGCTGCACTCTAAGCAGCGCACCACGTGCAAAGCACGTGAGCGCTAGCGATAGAACAAAATGTTCTCGGCCCTTGGATCAAAGATCCAACGAACATGATTAAAAATCATCAATTGACGAGAATAAAATTCTGTTAAGGAAACATTCCTCAGAATCTTTCCAAACAGGAAAGATTATGCTCTGAAAATCAGAGCACCGTTGGATCAATGATCCAATGGTGATTAAAAATCACCAAGATACAGAATAAGTTCTGTATGGGAAAATATTTTCCCAATTTTGTTAAAACCAAGAAGATCGCCTTCTGTAAAACAGAAGCCCTAGGATCAAAGATCCAACAGTGGGAAACATCCCTAAATCAATTAGAGAAAAGATCTCTTCAACTGATTCAACAAATTAGCCTCCCCTATATAAAGGACCGAAGACTTCAAGTCTCACAGAGAGGAACACCCCCACAAGTTTTGAGGAATTTCAAAGAAAAGAGCAAGCTCTGAGAAGAATTGCTTTTCTTCAAGGTAAAAACAGAGAGATAGAAACATCTCATCCGGGAAGAAGAACATAGTTCTTTTTCAGATCATAGATCTAAAAGACAGAGGTCTTTCACAAAAAGAGATCATAGCATCTCATCAAAAAAGGGGGGAAGAAGAATTTCATTCTCTTCAAATCATAGATCTACAAAGACAAAGTCTTTCACAAAAGAAAATTGAAGAGATTGCAACATCTCCTATAAAAATAAGAACTTTGTTCTTAGAACCATGAGGCAAAGTCTCTTGTAAGCGAGAACTTATTTCTCATATCACAAAATTGATCAGAAGCGCTCTGCGCTCATTGTCTGGCGCCGAGCGCGCCACGTGCTCCTCACGTGTGTGCTACTTCATAAGAAGCGCTAAGCGCTCATTGACTGGCACTCAGCGCCAAGCGCGCCACGTGCTCCTCACCTGTGCGCTACTTAACAGAAGCACTCTGCGCTCATTGACTGGCGCTCAACGCCAAGCTCGCCACGTCCTCCTCACGTGTGTGCTACTTAACATAAGCGCTCTGCGCTCATTGATTGGCGCTCAGCGCCAAGCGCGCCATGTGCTCCTCACGTGTGCGTTACTTAACAGAAGTGCTCTGCGCTCATTGACTGGCACTCAGCGCCAACCACACCACGTTCTCCTCACGTGTGCGCTGAGGGAATACAAAGTGTTCTTTAAATAAAAGCCCCAGAGCTATAATGAGTGCTCAGCACTCAATAAAAGACAAAACGGTTGTCAGAACCCAACCCAATGCTCAGCATTGTTAAATGTTCAACATTTTAACTGAGTGGGCCGAGCCCAAGTTGGCCACAGATCCCTAATTCAGATTAATTGAGCTCATATGCTCATAAATCTTTGATCTTAGTCCCAAACTTGACTACAGATCTCCCAAACAATATTGGTTCAAGGGTACATCTCTTCACTCCTCTAATATGTGTCGTTGTAATCCTTCAACGTCTTCAGAGAGGTGACGGGTCCCGACAGCCAGACATTCCACGGACTGTGAGGTCCTTAAATTCATGGACTATAATGTCCTTAAACTTTACGGACTGTTGGGTCCTTAAACTCATGGACTATGATATCCTTAAACTTTACAGACTATGATGTCTCTAAACTACCATGGACCGTGAGGTCCTTAAACTCATGGACTATGATGTCCTTAAACTTTACGGACTGTGGGGTCCTTAAACTCATAGACTATGATGTCCTTAAACTTTACAGACTATGATGTCTCTAAACTACCATGGACTGTGAGGTCCTTAAACTCATAGACTATGATGTCTTTAAACTTTACAGACTATAACGTCTTTAAAATGGACCGTAATGTCCCTAAACTAAAACAATAGAGCCCAAATGCTCTTTTGTTGGATCTAAATTATCCTGTTAAGTATATCTTAATCTAAAATTAGACTAACGTATCCTTAACAAACGTTTAAGTTGATCTTAGTCTCAAATGAGATTAACGATCCTTAAACCCAACCCAAAACCAAATCTAAGAAAATACGGATTTGGACTAATCCACACCCTACGGGCGACAACATAAATTAGTCTCCGTATACAATCCACTGGCAACCAAAAATAAAACAAACATACACGACATGAAGTGACCATCTGGAGAAGGAGAAAGTGGTTACCGCGATGCGTTAGCGTAATTAACTGCAGGGGCTTGCGCCTGCAGGGAAGAGCGTCCCCATAATCAAAAACCCCTCAAATGAGGAGGAATCTGACGAAGTCTGCTACAACGGTCGCATCCGTTTAAACCTCCGATATACGGTGCCATAAATCAACTTGGCATCTTCGGAGAGGTGGACGGATCAAACCAAATAGCATCTGCCCCCAAATTCAGGCCGGACGTCACAATGTCCCGGTCGCGTCTTTCGGCGGAGAACATCCAGTACGACGTACTAATGGCTGTGGGACATACCATCTCCCATGTTGGGATGAAAAGCGTATACACTAGTCTACTCTGGAGTATCGATTCCCCGTCTCGATAATCCTACGACTAGGGACCTTTATAAGGATGTGCTTATAGACTACCCAGTCCTTACTAGTGTGACTGTCATCACAACGCTGGTAATCAAGCAAAGATCCTAAGAGCTCTACCAATATGTATAAGCGATATGCTAAAAGAAACACATGCACATATTGAGGTAGAATCAAACCAGGTAGCATACTACCATTTCGAGCAAGACTGTTACTATATCCGTGTATATCCCAAGCTTCCAATATGTAATATACAAACCGGTATGATACAATAATGGCCTTTAGGGCATATATCACTAACAGTTTCAAACTGCGCCTATATATCTTAGTTCAAAAAAATTTGGCGCACTTTGAAAGTGCGCCCATTCCCCTCCTTATATCAATCCGACACTAATTTTTCTCATTCCTCACCTCACTCTTTCTCATCTCTCTCTCTCTGTGTCCTCCTCCCTCTCTCGATCTTTCTTTCTCTGCTCTCTCACTCTCTCGATCTTCCTCCGCTCTCTCACTCTCTCGATCTTCCTCCCGAGACGACTATTCCCTCCTCCGACCTCCCCCCAGCCTCCTCTGGTCTCTCTCTCATCTCTCCCCCCTCTCTTTCGTCTCACTCGCCCACTCAGTTTTGTCGAATTCATAATCTCTCGTTTGTGCAGATTTAGGTGGAAACTCATGGACGAACAATCACTTTCATCCTCGCCGCCGCCATCACCATTGTGAGCATCTCGAAGGTTAGCTAAACCCTAATTTTATTTTAAAATAATTTAAAAAATGGTTAAAATTTCGTATTGGTTAAGCAATTCGAACAAATTGGGTATATATTAGGGGTTTTCCCCGATTTTACTTGTGACGAGTCAATGAATAAGATACAAGTTCTTGAAACTTGTTACATGATATAAATATGGATTTTATTGTAATTTTATGTAATTGGTTGAGTATAATTGTGAAGATAAATAAGTAGGTTATTTGATGAGAACTCTCAAAGTGTGTTAATATTTTTGGCATGTGGAAAAATGGTTACAAAAAATAATATTCCTGAATATGTCGGTGGAAAACTAAGGACTAGAGTCAAGAAGTCTAGCACATACAACGAGCTGTGCCAAGTGGTGTACAAAGCTACCAAAATCAAACCGTTAAAGTTCAATATCTCCTTAATATGCAAATGACTGACGGAGCATGAATATACCACCATTGAAGTATCCAAAGATGAGGATACACAAGTCATGCTTGCATCGGAATCAAAATCGACCGAGCTGTTTGTGAAGAAGGAGATATTGACGCCCGCTCAACTGCCTAAACCTTATTCTGAAGTGCCTGATCCTTCTTTTCGAGCATCCGAGTAATACCCGCAAGGAGAAATGACACGCATGCTCAATATGGATGCTGATTCTACCGGATTTATGTCTCTCACCAATGATGAATAATATATAGACAAAATTACGTAGGTGAAGGCACATCAAGCAGAACGCCAGTGAATTGGCGGTCTATGAAGTAAGTATTATCTTGCATATCTTTATACCGCATATACATTTAGCAGATCACTATTTATTGATAGTGGAGGTATACTATAATTACTAAGTATTCATAAATTTGTGTGCAGTTCTTACGTACCACCACCTGATTATAATTGCATGTCACCGCCAAACTTAGGTTTTAATTGCATGCCAACGTCAAGTTTCGGCTTCAATATTATGCCCTAAAATATCGAACACATGAAGTCATACAATACATAATATAATATGGGATGGATACCGTTTGCAAACGATAGGTCGAGATTTCGTCGGTATAAAACCGGAACATCAAGTACCATGCAAGTCCCCAATATTGGTTTCGCACATCCAGCCGATGTACCTGCTATGGATCCAGCGGTGTTGGAACATAATCGAGATGAAAGTGATGATGATGCTGGTGATGAGGACGAGATTCAAGCACAAGATAACATGCAAATTGCATATGTCCTTACTGATGAGAATGATAGGCAGTGGATTAATAATTCATGTGTTAACAATGACTTCGTTGAATTTGAAGATCCACTTGCAGATAACATGATAGATGCTCACATATTATCTACATCGGTAATGGAGAATGTCAACTTTCATGCGGATAGGCTTTCGGCGATCAATATTGAAAGTGGGTTGAAGGTCGGCAATTTGTTCGAGAATAAGAAGAAGTTAATTCAGGTAGTCAGCGTTTGGTCAATTAAACACGGAATTTCTTTTAAACCAATCAAGACTAACACGACCAGGTACACCATCGTTTGTAAAACAGACGCGAACTGCTCGTGAAGGCTTCATGTATATATTTCAAAGAAATCACCGACAGGATTCTGGCAGATAAAGAAGTATGCGAGTAATCATACTTGTGTGAATCCTGTAGTGTTCTACATTCATATGTAACAAGATATTTCCTTTTGTGAAAGCGGATGTCGATTTGACCCCCAAAACGATTCAAGTGCTTATAAAAAATACATTATTCATTGAAATAAATTATATGAAGATATGGAATGCATTGAACATGGCCGTTCCCCCAAAATTTAAATAATATAAAAAGAGCTAAGTTCTTTTGAATTTTAATGAGGCAGCGCCTCACGTGCTCTTCATGAGGGCGCCAGCGCCAATTTTGTAGGATTAAATCCTATGGTGGCGCCGCACGTGCTTCTCACGTGGGCACCAATATGCAAATCACAAGAGCGCTTATTATATAAGAAGTAGATTCTTATCTGGCTCTGCACGTGCTTCTCACGTGGGCGCCAATATACAAAGCGTAGAAACACCTATCATAATTAAGAATTTAATTCTTAAGTGGCGCCTACGTGCACAACTCGTGAGCACAGACGCTCAAGTTTATACCAGTAGAATTAAATTCTACATGAGGATATTTCCCTAACAAAAAGTTGGGACACTCTCTGCCATTAGATCAAAAATCCAATGGTGATGATAAATCACAAAACAATAGAATTAAATTCTATTCTGATGAATATTTGTCCTCAATCTTTACAAACAAAGAAGATTGTAAAACAGAGAACCGTTAGATTAAAAATCCAATGGTGATTAAAAATCACCGCTTGACAGAATAAAATTCTGTATATGGGTCAATCTTGTCAAAAACAAGAAAACATATTCTATAAAACAGAAACACTTGGATCAAAGATCCAACGGTGGGTAAAATTCCCCAAATCAATTTTGAGACCAATTAAATTAATTGGAATCTCTTAATAAGAGATTTTCTCAAATACTAATTAACAAACTTACCTCTACTATATAAAAGACCTGAGACTTCGAGTCTCATATAGAGGGAACCCCGCATAAGCTTTTGAAAAATACAGAAAGCTTTCAAAATAAGAGAGAATTCAATTCTCAATAAAAGAAGAAGACTTTTTTCATCAAAATCATAGGTAAAGAAAATACAGAGATCAAAATATCTCTTTTTACCTATCTAAGGGTTTAACCCTTCTCAAAGAACTTAGTTCCTCCTCTGGATCAGAGATCCACAAGACAAGTCCCCCACAAGTTGAGAATTTAATTCTTATCGGGAAGATCTTGTTCTTGAGAATCAAAGATTCAGAAAAGAACTAGGTTAAAAAGAAATGAAGAAAAAGAAAAAGAACATATGTTTTGGGAATTTAATTCCTCAGAAATTAGGGTTTAACCCTACATAAAGAACTTAGTTCTTAGGAAAAAAAAAGAAGAACTTGGTTCTCCAATTAAGAAAAAACAATCCAAAGTCTTCAAAATAGAGATCTTGATGATCATTAATGGCTAAAATGGTATTAATAGAGATTAAATCTCTAAAAAAAAAGAGATTAGCGCCTCACGTGTTTCCCACGTGGGTACCCTCCCAATAACGCCCAGCGCCTCATGTGAAAAACACGTGGGCGGCCAGCGCCTCACGTGAAAAACACGTGGGCGCTGAATAAAAGTGCTTAGTATTTCATATACAGCCAAAACGGCTGAGTGCTTAGCACTGATTGGGCAGCGCCTCACGTGCTCCTTACGTGGACGCCACACAAAAGTGCTTAGCATTTCATATACAGCCAAAACAGCTGAGTGCTTAGCACTGATTGGGCAGCGCCTCACGTGCTCCTTACGTGAACGCCACACAAAAGTGCTTAGCACTTCATATACAGCCAAAACGGCTGAGTGCTTAGCACTAATTGGGCAGCGCCCAGCACCTCACATGCTCCTCACGTGGGCGTCACACAAAAGTGCTTAGCACTTCATATACAGCTAAATGGCTGAGTGTTTAGCACTGATTAGGCAGCGCCCAGCGCTTCACGTGCTCCTCATGTGGGTGCCACACAAAAGTTCTTAGCACTCCATGTTTATCGCTGAAAATAGAGACGAACCTAAGATGGATCTTCTTGCCTGAATTTAGAGGCAGATGCTATTTGGATTTATCCGTCCACCTCTCCAAAAATACCAAGTTGATTTATGACACCGTATATCGGAGGTTTGGATAGACGTGACCGTTGTAGCAGACTTTATCAGATTCCCCTTCATTTTATGAGTTTTTTTTATTGTGGGTACACTCTTCCCTACAGGCACAAGCCCCTACAGTTAATTACATTATCGCATTGTGATAACCACTTTCTCCTGCTCCAGAGGTTTACTTCGTGTCGTGTTGTGTTTGTTTTATTTTGGGTTGCCCGTGGATTGTATACGGAGACTAATTTATGTCGTCGCCTGTAAGGCGCGGAATAGTCCAAATCCGTATATTTGGGATTTGGGTTTGGGTCAAGGATCTGCTTGACGGGGTCCACATTGGTAGCTTGGTTTGCCAACGGGAATGAACTCAGGATGCATTTCTCATATTTGTGAGGTCCATCTGTTCACGGGATATTTGGGATTTATCTAAAGATCGTTAGTCATATTTGAGACTAACCAGCTTAGAAATAAATGAGCATATGGGCTCAATTATTTTAGTTTAAGGACATCACGGTCCATTGACGCCGTGTTTGGGGCGAATATTAGTTTAAAGACATTTTGGTCCAAAATTCCCATTTTAGGGATGTAACAACCCTAAACTTTCTGTACAATTTTTTCAAAAATACAGAAAGGGGTTCTTGAGCCTGAGCACAAGTTATAAGTTTGATTTGTTTTTGAACAGCAAGAAGGAACTTGTAGCTCATTGGTAAAGCCTTGCACTGCTGAACCAAAGCACCAGAGTTCAAATCCCATCAGCCACACATTATTTTTAATTTGATTTCTTTTAATCTTTTTAGAAGCCCGAGAGTCTACATGTGCATAACCCGTAAAACCAAGAGCCACACATAAAACAAACGGGTCCACGAGTCAAGTCCAAGCGTCAGGGACACGTGGCAAGAAGATGGTCCCCGACTTGGCCCAACTCGGCCGGCGCCACCAGGTCAACTCGGCCGAAACCCCGATTTTCTTCTTTGTACTGCAACCTTTGGCCTACCCCATAACCCCTATACTATTTAATTTCCCTACACATTTACAGAGCAAATTAAAACGCCCATTTAATCCATTTTTAATATAAAATTTTAATACACCCTTTCATTACCCTAAACCCTAATTTTTCCTATAAATACCACACCTAAAATCACCCCTCCTCACTCCCAAATCCCTGCCCAAACTCTCAAGAAAATTCCCGATACTTTTTGTGTGCAAGTGGAGTTAGTAAAGGGCGAAGCTCCGACGAACTTCCAACGACGATCCGAGGAGTTTCCGACAACGAAACGACGCACCGGTACTTCACCAATCTTCCTCTTCCTCCTCTCTAATCCAGTAAGTACCCCTTCTCTCTCTCTTTTGCTATTCTCAAATTCTTAATCCTTAAAACGCGTCGGAAGCGGAATTATCCGGCTTCCGATTCTCTTTTCTTTCAAAAATACAAAATTTTCTTAATAACAAACCTACAACTTTTTATATATATTGTTTAATACTCATTAACTAAGGCAATATAACAAGTTTGACATTAAAATGATAATTGTAGCAAGTTTTATTCCACTTTTACAGTAAAATACCTTTATGTTTTATATCGACATGTTTATACCTTTTAACCATGCTAGCTTTAGAAAACTCACAAGGTAATGACCTGCCTCCTCACAACACTCATATATAACATTGCACGATGATATTTAGGAAAATACGATTTTGCACATAATTACCTTCGACTTATTAAAACCTTTTTCTACAAAATGTGTATTTTTAACAAATCTTTGCAATGTGCCGCTACAACTCATTTTGGGAAACTCGTTTGGGATGGTGCGGATTATCGCACATCTTCGGGCTTAGTAGTGCGAGATGCAGACCTCCGCAAGGAGCATACGGTCTCGAAAGATTTAAAATACAATTTTCTTTAGAAAAATGTGATTTCTATTATAAATAAAACTTATATTTTTAGTAAATAAATAAATATATGTGTAATTAATATCAAAATATCTATTTTTAATATTTATAATATTCCGCATTTCCAAAATTCAAGAAAAACATCTCATTTATAAGAAAATACCATACAATTCCAATATTACAAATAAAAACCATATATTATGAAATTAGGCTTTATTCACTAGAAATGTCATATTGATAAAATATATATCCATGAAAACTCTAAAGACGATAATAAAATACTTGAGGTGTATTTTGAAAATTATACAAAATTATTTTACATAAACCCCCCTCAAGTTATACTAAATTACAATAAGGACCCTAGTAAACATAGGTTTAAGCGGGACCGGTCTCTTGAGCCTCAGGGAGCTGGAGATATGGGTGCTTGCCTATTTAAGGTAGACAACTTAACAAACAGTGTTATCAACACGGTAATCATCTTTGAAAAAGACACAAATCCCGCCGTCCATGTGCAGCGGTTACCGATAACACTAAAACCTAATTCAGGATTCAATTTCTTTTCTAATTGTCTGACTCAGACCGAGTCTCAATATAATCAATTTGACTAAATGAGATTCAAGTATATATAACAATTCAATATGAATCCATATATTCAATCTGTTCAATCTATCAATCTATACAAATTGACCGAACCGAACCATGGATATACATCCATCTGCATGATTCTCCAGTTACATCCATTTACTGATATCATAGTTTCGGCAAGTCATCCATCTATATACAATATACAATTCAAACAATACAACAACACAATCAAGACATCACGGGGTTTAAGGGGTAGATTGGTACGGAAGGTGATAGAAGTGGCACGAGACTGCAACCATTAAGACGCCCAACCTGAATTCAATTGCCGTTGTAGCGTGGCTGAACAGTTTCTTGTATTCTATCCACTGTAGTCTCTGGTCTATTAAGACTCCTCTCGTATACACTGGTCTCTTCTGTACCAAGTTACAAACAACAGCGTTAACACTAAATACAACATTATAACAATATAATACCACTTTAAAAGTTATACTCTCTCTCTCTCTCTCTTTCTGTCTATTCTAATTCTCCCTCATCTTTGGGACTTACCGAGTGATTTGTTCGCTGACGGTATTCTCTTTCTTGTTCTTTGGAATGTCGTCAGGTGATTCGGACCTTCAGGAGATCGAGCTCACCAGCGAGGATTTGGACCAGCTAGCTTTCGGCCCGGAGCTCTAGATACTTGTACATTTCATTTCAGTACTTTCCATTTCAGTTATGCCACAGTTTAGGCATTGCTTTTCATTCCACCTATTTACTTTTCAGATGTATTGTAAAAAGAATGCTAATAAATAAAGTTGATGTTCAATATATATCTATTGTCATTGTCACTTGTGTATTTTACTTATATTGCTTAGATACGCTTAGCGTATTTACTTTAGAGTAAATACATAGCAGCCAGTCGTGTCCCCTTCGCCGTACACCGGGAAGCGGGGCATGCCAGGTTTTGTTAGCGGCCCATGCAGGTCAGAGCTGTATGGAACCCTACCATGTAGTCCAGTTCTGCGTGGACAACCTAAGAAATATAAAATAAGAACCAGCAACTAAAAACATTCATTACAATTCATATTCCTTGAATCTTATCATTTCATATACTTTGAATCTATTCTAAACCAAAATTTTCTTCCAAGGTTATGGATTCCCCAAACAACACCAGCACAAATGTCAACAACACTCCCCCATCACTACTACTCACACATGCCGTCGCTGCTCCGATCAACGAGCAGACGGTTATGCTTGTGGCAATCCGAAGCCTCCTGGAAGGACTGCAGCAGCAGACTGTTATATTATTGAACCGACCAGAAGCTGAAGCAACCGGTATAAAGCGCTCTGCCACCCAGATGGCAGGAGGAGCCTATCCTATACAACCTTCAAAACCCAAGAGATAGAAAGAAACAATTAACTAGTCAAGTCCAGGTTTTTGTTTCTACTGCAAGAAGGATGGACATTTAGTGAAGGACTGTAGGCGCACCAAAGGCCTGTGTCTAGTTTGTGGCGCATCCAATTACGGAATTGGAAATTGTCCTTATAGAAGCAACCCAACTTACACACCCACCAACTACCCGCAGCGGCTAGCTATCCAGGCTCTTGCACCTCTCATTTCACTCCCTGTTCCACCACCTGCACAGCCTTCTCGCCAATTCTATCAGGTACTTAGGAACATGCCTCGAGGGCAGAGAAACATGCCCCAAAGACAGAGGAATGTGCCTCCAGTTAGGAGAAATGTACCACGGCGTCAGGCTTTCCTTTTAGCGGCCGAAGAAGCAGAGGCCGTAGACCAAGGTAACCCTAGCAATTCTCTTCAACCTTTTCAAACCTTTGTACCACTTTGTTATTTTTCATACATTATCAGTACTTCTATCACCAAACTTTTCTTGAATCCGTTACACTTTTCTTTTTACAAATATCGAGGACGAAATTTGTATAAGGAGGGTGGAATGTAACAACCCTAAACTTTCTGTACATTTTTTCTAAAATACAGAAAGGGGTACTTGAGCCTGAGCACAAGTTATAAGTTTGATTTGCTTTTGAACAGTAAGAAGGAGCTTGTAGCTCATTAGTAAGGCCTTGCACTGCTGAACCAAAGCACCAGAGTTCAAATCCCATCAGCCACACATTATTTTTAATTTGATTTCTTTTAATCTTTTAAGAAGCCCAAGAGTCTATACTTGCATAAACCATAAAACCAAGAGTCACACATAAAACAAACGGGTCCACGAGTCAAGTCCATGCGTTGGGGACACGTGGCAAGAAGATGGACCCCGACTCGGCCGACTCGGGCTGGCGGAGCGGCTGACTCGGCCGGCGCCGCCGGGTCAACTCGGCCGAAACCCTGATTTTCTTCTTTGTACTGCAACCTTTGGCCTACCCCATGACCCATGTACTATTTAATTTCCCTGCATATTTACAAAGCAAATTAAAACCCCCATTTAATCCATTTTTAATATAAAATTTTAATACACCATTTCATTACCATAAACCCTAATTTTTCCTATAAATACCACACCTAAAATCAACCCTCCTCATTTCCAAATCCTTGCCCAAACTCTCAAGAAAATTCTCAATACTTTTTGTGTGCAAGTGGAGTTAGTAAAGGGCGAAGCTCCGACGAACTTTCAACGACGATCCGAGGAGTTTCCGGTGACGAAACGACGCACTTGTGCATTCCCAATCTTCCTCTTCCTCCTTTCTTGATCCTAATCCAGTAAGTACCCCTTTCTCTCTCTCTTTTGCTATTTTCAAATTCTTAATTCTTAAAACGTGTCGGAAGCGGAGTTATCTGGCTTCCGATTCTCTTTTCTTTCAAAAATACAACATTTTATTAATAACAAACCTACAACTTTTGATATATATTGTTTAATACTCATTAACTAAGACAATAGAATAAGTTTTACATTAAAATGATAATTGTAGCAAGTTTTATTTCACTTTTACAGTGAAATACCTTTATGTTTCATATCGACATGTTTATGCCTTTTAACCATGCTAGCTTTAGAAAATTCACGAGGTAATGACCTAAATCATCACAACACTCATATGTAACATAGTACGATGATATTTGGGAACATAGATTTAGGAAAATACGATTTTACACATAACTACCTCCGACTTATAAAAACATTTTTCTACAAGATGTGTATTTTTAACAAATCTTTGCAATGTGCCGCTACAACCTATTTCGGGGAACCCGTTCGGGATGGTGCGGATTATCGCACATCTTCGGGCTTAGTAGTGCGAGATGCAGACCTCCGCAAGGAGCACACGGTCTCGAAAGATTTAAAATACAATAATCTTTAGAAAAATGTGATTTCTATTATAACTAAAAATTATATTTTTAATAAATAAATATATATGTAATTAATATCAAAATATTTATTTTTAATATTTATAATATTCCACAATTCCAAAATTCAAGAAAAATATCTCATTTACAAGAAAATACCACACAATTCCAATATTACAAATAAATACCATATATTATGAAATTAGGCTTTATTCACTAGAAATGTCATATTGATAAAATATACATCCATGAAAACTCTAAAGACGATAATAAAATACTTGAGGTGTATTTTGAAAACTATACAAAATTATTTTACATAAAACCCCCTCAAGTTATACTAAATTAAAATAAGGACCCTAGTAAATATAGGTTTAAGCGGGACCAGTTTCTTGAGCCTCAGGGAGCCGGAGATATGGGTACTTGCCTATTTAAGGTAGACAACTTAATAAACAGTGTTATCTGTAAGGCTACGGCAGCGTCCCGGCCAACTTTCCTTGACAAACGCGGAACAAAAACTTTTATAAACCGGCGCTAACGTAACCCTAAAACCCGGATCGTGCCATTAACCGTATGCTAGTAAACTGTAAAGAGGTTAAAGATATTATACCGATCGATCCGTGTCCTTCGGTCTTCAATCTCTTCCCTTAGCTTGTTGCGGCTGCCCTGACGAAGTTCGCTCTCCGGTCTCGCTCGTTGAAGAGGCTCCACGTCGAGGATTCTTTATACGGGCTCTCGCTTCAAACCGAAGCAACTCGAACAACTAGTTTGCTAACCTAGGTGCTCAAGATGAAATAGAGATAGTGTGTGATTACTTTGTCTCAATACACTCTAGCATTCTCAACACATGAGAGGGATAGAGTGGAGGTTGAAGAAGATGCCCAAGGTGAGAGGAAAGTGTGAGCTCAAGCAAAACTAATGAGCAAATGAGCAAACCCCAAAAATATCAAGGGGCTGCCCCATATTTTGTGTGTTGGTTTTATGAGATATAGTAATGGCCAAAAAAGGAAAAATCCCACCAAAAATATCTTACAAGCCATTACCTAAATATCTCACCAAAAACAAAACACAAAATATCTAGCATAAATATCTTAGCCAAGACAAAAAGTCTAGCCATGCTAAAAAGAAAGGAGTCACAATTTCCTCACACAGTAAAACATTTAAAACCAAAATGTTTTTATCCACAAAAAGAAAATGGCATCAACTGAAGTTATCTTGTAACGAATTACAAGAATACCCCTCATCCGTATATACATACCCGTATCCGTATTCTGACTGAGTACGAATACTATGAGACGAAAGTAATCCAACAATCTAATACTAGAATCCGGCTTAAACCAAAGCCCACTAGTATGATCCGTCCGATCATGATCCATGTACGAGTGCACGTATATGATCGAAACCTGCCATAAAACATACGGGCTCTACAACGTTTCGTCCAAACTTAGGAAACTCTCTGTGAGGGACTCTAAAGACTCGTCAATTCGCTGGCAGTGGGTTTAACCACAAGCACGTCAGTGGCACTAGCTGTACGTAACGGCTGTCCAGGTATCGGGCAAAAGGGAGGTCGATGAGCGAACTCATTCTGAAACCCTGCTGAGCCTGTCAGTGACAATATCCGTACAGTCCGGTCCGTCCGTCTATGAGTATCGCATATCGGGCCTAGGGGGATGGTAAACGTCAGACCCCTAATAGCGGTATAAGTCGTGTCGGAGTGTAGCCCAGAACACCCTGAGAAACTACTGGAATACCTACCAGTAAATCTCACTTGCCTTGGCCATGGACTTTGTGTAATGGCTCTCCAGACACAGCGCGATATCACCCCCAATACCGGGAGAGACGAATCCCCTGCCGATCCGCTCACTACCTCCATGTGGCTCGGGACTGTACCCAACTAAAACCTGTTTGCACGACTCCTTTGAGCCGTGGTAGGGTAGTAATCAAAGTATAGTGGGAATTCACACGAGACAAATGAAGATCTCAGGTCGATAGACTAACCTGTACACATGTCACCAGGGAACTGCTATCTGACGACAGGTATAATACCAACTAGCATGTTTCCGGAGAGTCCGTCCGGTGTACTCATAACCAAATGAGCACCTGTATACATCTTAGGTGAACCAACTGACACCAATGGCTTGTGAGACCGGCCACCGCCCCTCGTCGGGGTCTCGATCTGTATACACTAGTCTACTCTGGAGTATCGATGCCCTGTCTCGAAACTCCCTCGACTAGGGACCTTTTAAGGATGTGCTTATAGACTACCCAACTCTCACGTATATGATCGCCATCATACTGTTGGTAGTCAAGCAAGAATCCTATGGGCTCTATCAACGTGTAATAATGATCTGTAATGTCACCTAAAGCATGTACACGATGATAAAGATAAACTAGATAGCATACTATCATCTCGAGTAAGACTGTCCTACCGGTATAGGTCCTCCCTCAATCATTGCAATCACGTGCCTGCGATCCAATAATTGACTTTGAGGGCACTATAACCAACATTATCAACACGGTAATCGTCTTTGAAAAAGACACAAATCCTGCCGTCCATGTGCAGCGGTTACCGATAACACCAAAACCTAATTCAGGATTCAATTTCTTTTCTAATTGTCTGACTCAGACCGAGTCTCAATATAATCAATCCGACTTGAATGAGATTCAAGTATATATAACAATTCAATATGAATCCATATATTCATTCTATTCAATCTATCAATCTATACAATTTGACCGAACCGAACTAAGGATATACATCCATCTACATGATTCTCCAGTTACATCCAGTTACTGATATCATGGTTTCGGCAAGTCATCCATCTATATACAATATACAATTTAAACAATACAACAACACAATCAAGACATCGCGGGGTTTAAAGGGTAGATTGGTACGGAAGATGTTAGAAGTGGCACGAGACTGCAACCATTAAGACGCCTAACCTGAATTCAATTGTCGTTATACCGTGGCTGAATGGTTCCTTGTATTCCGTCCACCGTAGTCTCTGGTCTATTAAGACCCCTCTCGTATACACTGGCCTCATCTGTACCAAGCTACAAACAACAGCGTTAACACTAAATACAAAATTATAACAATTTAATACCACTTTAAAAGTTACATACACACACTCTCTCTCTTTGTCTATTCTAATTCTCCCTCATCTTTGGGACTTACCGAGCGATTTGTTCGCTGACGGCATTATCTTTCTTCTTCTTTGGAATGTCGTCAGGTGATTCGGACCTTCAGGAGATCGAGCCCACTAGCGAGGATTTGGACCAGCTAGCTTTCGACCCGGAGCTCTAGATACTTGTACATTTCATTTCAGTACTTTTCATTTCTGTTATACCACTGTTTAGGCATTGCTTTTCATTCTATGTATTTACTTTTTAGATGTATTGTAAAAAGAATGTTAATAAATAAAGTTGCTGTTCAATATATATCTATTGCCATTGTCTCTTGTGCATTTTACTTATATTGCTTAGATACGCTTAGCGTATTTACTTCAGAGTAAATACGTAACGGCCATTCGCGTCCCCTTCGCCGTACACCGGGAAGCGGGGCGTGACAGGGGACAAATATTAGTTTAAGGACATTTCGGTCCAGCATTCCCATTTTGGGTACGAATGTTAGTTTAAGGACATTTTGGTCCAACATTCCCATTTTGGGGACGAATGTTGGTTTGAGGACATTTCGGTCCAACATTCCCATTTTGAGGACGAATGTTAGTTTAAGGACATTTCGGTCCAACATTCTATCTTGCGTGCACGTGTATTTGTTACGTGGCGGAGTGAACGATGGTGACATGAAATGCATCCAATTTGGGGTGTGACGGTGCATGTCAATTTGGAAATACATCAATGTGGGATGAAAGGAACTGTTGGTTGTCGGGACCCGCCACCTCTCTGAAGACGCTGAGGAATTACAACGACATATATCAGAGGTGTGAAAAGATGTACCCTTGAACCAAATCCCGTATTTGAAGGAAAAGGGGTTGTGGACCTAAGAATCCTTAGTCATATTTGAGACTAAGATCACCTTAAGAGATATGAGATGAATATTATTTTGGATATTATCAATGAAAGATCATTAGTCATGTCTGAGATTAGGATCAGTTTGGAAATCACAAGCATATAGGCTCGCTTGAAGAATCAAAGAGGTTTAACCTCAGGAAACTTAGCCAATTTGGGCTAAGTCTGGGTTTCTGTACTACCCAGCAGTGCTAAGCACTCAGTTTTACAGTACTCATGTGTGTTTCACGTGAGGCGCTGAAATAGTGCTAAGCACTAATTTTTTGTGGCGCCCACGTATGTTTTACGTTAGGCGCTGCACTAGTATTAAGCACTAGCATTTTGCGGCGCCCACGTGTGTTTCACGTGAGGCGCTGCATTAATGCTAAGCACTAACTTTTTCAGGCGCTCACATGCGTTTCATGTGAAGCGTTATGTTTTTGGAAATTTAATCTCTGGTTGATCTTTTTAGAGAACTTAAATATCTGTTAATGGTATTTTGACCATTAACGATCACCAAGATCATTATTTTGAGAATCTGGAATTATGTTCTTTAAGAACTAAGTTCTTGATTTGAAGGAACTAAGTTGCTGGAGTATTATGAACTCCATGTTCATGTTTTCAGAGAGGTTAAACCTCTTTTAAGGGTGTTTTGACCATTAAGGATCACCAAGATCACTATTTTGAGGATCTTGGATCGGGTTCTTTAAAGAACTAAGTTCTTGATTTGAAGGAACTATGTTCCTAGAGTATTATGAACTCCATCTTCTTCTTTTTTTTAATTTTGTTCTTCCCTGATCTTTGATTCTCAAGAACAAGATCTTCCCAATGAGAATTAAATTCTCAACTTGTGGAAGATTTATTTTGTGGATCTCAGATCTATAGAAAGAACTAAATTCTTTGAGAATGGTTAATCTTTGATAAGTTAGGTAAAGGAGATGTTTTGATCTCGATATTTTCTTTACCTAGGGTTTTGAGAATGGAGACGGTCTTCTTTATTAAGAATTAAATTCTCGATTGTTTTGTGGAACCTTTTGAGAGCCTTCTGTAATTTTACAGAAGTTTAAGGGAGGTCTCTCCTCCTTATTTGGAAAGAGGGATTATTGGACATTGGGGCCCACTACCTCTCCGACGACATTGAGGGATTACAGCGCCATGTATCGAAGGTGTAGAGAGATGTACCCTTTGAACCATGTCCTATTCATCAGGGGGGAAGAACAGATTGGAGCTTAAACTTCTAACTGCTTGAAAAAGGTTTCTTTGCGTTCGCGCACATGCGTCGCACGTGTTAGGTGCACGTGCGTTGCATGTGGTGGACGCGCGGCGTGGGCACACGTGCGTCGCACATGGCGCTTGCACATCATGGGGGCAGCTAAGGCCCTAACTTAGAGAACTAAGCTCTTTTGAGGATTGAATCCTCGCACGTGGTTTGCACGTGGCGGGCGCACGTGCGTTGCACGTGCGCTTGCGCATATGTGCATTACAGGGGGACAGCTAAGGTCCTAATTTGGAGAACCAAGCTCCTATGGAGAACTAAGCTCCTTTAAGGATTGAATTCTCGCACGTGGCGCGCACGTGGCGGGCGCACATGCGTTGCACGTGGTGCGCACATGGCTGACGTACGTGTGTTGTACGTAGCGCATATGGCGCTTGCGCATATGCACATTATGGGGGGGCAGCTAAGGCCCTAACTTGGAAAACTAAGGTCTTTTGAGGATTGAATCCTCGCACGTGGTGCGCATGTGGCGGGCACACGTGCGTTGCACGTAGCGCACATGGCGCTTGCGCATATGCGCATTATAGGGGGCGGCTAATGCCCTAACTTGGAGAACTAAGCTCTTATGAAGAACTATGCTCCTTTGAGCATTGAATCCTATTTTTTCTAAGAGGTATCCTCTCTTATTTATATGGGAGTGGTAGAGAAGAGATCTCTCTTTTTCCCGATGTGGGACTAAAAATGTATCCCCCGTGTGGTAGAGTATTACTTAGACAATACGTGCATAGCACATTTGCTCATAACTTTTGATTCTGGAAGAGTTATGAGGCCCGTAATATATCAAATCGAAAGATTTTTCGAGACGCTTTCAATACTATCATAATTTACTTGATTATCATTAAGGAGTTTGGAAAAATACAGTCCGGAAAATACTGGTTTGCATTTTCTTAAGTGTATGCTGCTATTTGATACCTTGGGCTCTTTTGCGCAGAAATTTTTGGCGGGAACAAATGCTCCCCACTACTTTGCCCACATAGATATGTACATGGGTTAAGTAGTGCAACGATATGTATCTCCATAGAATTGATGGCTTAGGAGACAGGTTTAGGTCCTTGTCGCCTAATACTTTTTCATCTTCATGAGCCATAAGGATCTCAAGAAGGTTTTTTCTCCGTATGAGTCGTGAGGATCTCATAGGTGCGTATTCTTCCTAGAAATTGTGAGGATTCCTAAGCGTCTTTCACTTTCATAAGTCGTAAGGATCTCACGCAAGTATTTCTCCTTGAGAGTCGAGAGGACCTGTAAGTGGTTTCTTCACTTTATTAGCGAATGTGGCCCATGGATAGTGCATAAGAGTCAGTTTGGACCTTCTTGTAGGACAGCGATGGCTTAGGAAACAGGTTTAGATTTGTCGCCTAAGACTTTTCAATTTTATGAGCCGTGGGGGTCTCATAAAGACTTTTCTCCCTACGAGTCGAGAGGATCTCGTAGGTGTATATTCTCCTTAGAAGCCATGAAGACTCCTAAGTGTGTTTTCTCTTGAGAGTCGTAAAGATCTCACAAGAGAATTTTCCCCTTACGAGTCGAAAGGACTCATAAATGGTTTTTCCTCCTCATCGGTATGCGAGTTTGGAGAATGTGGCCCGTGGATAGTATACAAGAGTCAATTTGGACTTACTTGTAGACCACAGTGCTTAGAAAACAGGTTTAGATCTGTCGCCTAATACTTTTCAACTTTATGAGCCGTAAGGGTCTCATAAAGACTTTTCTCCCTACGAGTCAAGAGGATCTCGTAGGTGTGTTTTCTCCTTAGGAGTCCTGTGTGTTTTCTCTTGAGAGTCGTAAGGATCTCACAAGAGAATTTTCCCCTTACGAGTCGAGAGGACTCGTAAGTGGTTTCTCCTCCTCGTCGGTATGTGACTTTGGAGAATATAGCCCTTGGATAGTGTACAAGAGTCAATTTGGACCTACTTGTAGGGCTACAGAGCTTAGGAAACAGGTTGATATCCCCGTTGCCTAAGACTTTTCACCTTCATGAGCCGTGAGGGTGTTTCCCCAATAAAATAGCAAAGCCATGTTCAAAACTCAAGAGGCAGCGCCTCACGTGCCTTCTACGAGGGCGCCAGCGCCAGAGTTAAAAACTCTTATATGAGCAGCGTCCGTGTGCAAAGCACACAAAAATCTTAAACAGCGCTCACGTGCACAACACGTGAGCGCCGGCGCCCAGTAGAATTAAATTCTACGATAAATCATCAGGATGTAGAATTAAATTCTGTTTAGAGAAAATATTCCTCAAATCTTTCTAAACAAGAAAGATTACCCTCTGTAAAACAGAGTACCGTTGGATTAAAAATCCAATGGTGATTAAAGAATCACCGGTCTACAGAATAAATTCTATATGGGTAAATATTTTTCTAATCTTGTTAAAAGCAAGAAAATATTTTCTGTAAAACAGAAGTCCTTGGATCAAAGATCCAACGGTGGGTAAATTCCCCAAATCATTTGGGATCTCTTAATGAGAGATTTCTTCAGAGCTAACCAACAAATTGCCTTTACGATAAAAAGGACCCAATACTTCAATTCTAAATAGGAGGAACCCCCCATAAGCTTAAAAAAAAGAGATAGCTTCGAATGAACAGAGAATTAAATTCTCGAGGAAGAAGAAATCTCTTCTTGAAAATTTTAGGTAAATAAAAGTAGATAAAGATCCTGTGGATCATTCAAAAAAAGAGAAAGAGAGCTCAGGAGTGCTTAGCACTCAGTGGGCGGCGCCCAGCGCCCCACGTGCCTCTCATGTGGGCGCTACAAAAGAACTCAGGAGTGTTTAGCACTCAGTAGGCGGCGCTCAGTGCCCAGCTCCCCACGTGTCTCTCACATGGGCGCTACAAAAGAACTCAGGAGTGCTTAGCACCAAGTGGGCGGTGCTCAGCGCCCAGCGCATCCTGTGTCCCTCACGTGGGCGCTACTAAATAAAGAGTTCTTAACACTCAATAAGTGGTGCTCAACGCCTAGCGTCTCACGTGCCCATCACATGGACGCCTTAGAACTCGGGAGCGCTTAGCACTCAGTGGGTGGCGCCCTAGCGCCCAGCGTCCCACGTGACTCTCACGTGGGTGCCACAGAATGAAAGTTCTTTGTACCCACTAGGCAGCGCCTAGCTCCTCACGTGTTTTCCATGTGGGCGCCATAAAGAGTGTTTAGCATTCCATATAAAGACAAATGGGGTAAAGTGTTTAACATTTATTGGGCAATTCCCATGACTGAAAACCCTATATGATTATATGTGAGCGTTAGAACTTACATAAGTGCTCAGCACTTTTTGCACAAAAAAGGGGACTGAGCCCAAACAAGTGCTTAGCACTCTTTTTCAAATAAAAAGAAAACTGAGTGAACCGAGCCCAAGTTGGTTAGGTCCCTTGAGAGTAGAAACTCCCTAATTCAGATCAACCGAGCTCATGTGCTCACTACTTCCCAAACCGATCTTAGTCTCAAATACGACTATCGATCTTCCAACTGATGATATCCTAAAACGATATTCTTCCCACATTCCCCTCAGGAAATCTTAGTCTCAAAATATGACTAATGATTCCTGGGTTTACCATTAATCCATTTTCCTTCAATTACGGGAATTGGTTCAAGGGTACATCTCTCTACACCTCTGATACATGCCGTTGTAATTACACAACGTCTTCAGAAAGGTGGGGGGTCCCGACAACCAACTGCTTTTTGGTGCACTTCCTAAAATGACGTGCACATCCCAAATCAAATCACATCCCAGACTGGATGCATCCCATATCATCTTTGCTCATCCCGTCACGTAATAAATACACGTGCATGCAAGATGGACAATGAACCGAGATGTCCCAAACTAACAACGGACCGAAACGTTCTTAAACTAACCGTTGTCTCCAAAATGGCAACAACGGACCGTAACGTCCTTAAACTAAAATCTCACCCCCAAATGGTGATCAACGGACCGCAATGTCCTTAAACTAAAACCTCACCTCCAAAATGGTGATCAACAGACCGAGACGTTCTCAAACTAGAACTTCACCCTCCCTAAAATGGCGATAATGGACCGAAATTTCCCTAAACTAAGATAACAGAGCTCAAATGCTCTCTTGTTGGATTTGAAACAAAAATGATCCTAAAACCTTGTTAAGTAGATCTTAGTCTCAAATTGGACTAACGTATCCTTAACAAAAGACCAACCGAGCCCCAACTGATCTTATACATTTAAGTCGATCTTAATCTCAGACCAGATTAATGATCTTTAAATAAAACAAACTCAAATCTAAGATATACGGATTTGGACTAATCCATGCCCTACGGGCGACAACATAAATTAGTCTCCGTATACAATCCACGGGCAACCTAAACCAAAACAAATAAAAACACACACGACACGAAGTGAACTTACAGAGCAGGACAAAGTGGTTCTCGCGATGCGATAACGTAATTAACTGCAGAGGCTTGCGCCTGCAGTGAAGAGCGCCCCCACAATAAAAAAAAACCCCTCGTAAACTAGGGGGAATTTGACGAAGTCTGCTACAACGGCCGCATCTGTCCAAACCTCCGATATACGGTGCCATAAATCAACTTGGCATCTTCGGAGAGGTGGACGGATAAATCCAAATAGCATCTGGCCCCAAAATTCAGGCCAGACCTCCTAACGTCCCGGTCGCGTATTTCGGCGGTGAACAGGTTCTAGAACGCCCGGTGGGACCTTTTCCTCTTTCCACTTCACACTTTGTGTGTCGTGTTTCGCGAACAAAAAATCGCGGTTTGCTATGGTTGCCCTTGGATTCGAGGTACTAAGATTTGGTGTCTTGTTCCTGTGTAGAAAGAAGAAGTGAACATCAATGGCTTCCAGCTGCACAAACTGCAACGGTAACTCCCGTTCTGCCCCAACTGGAAGAGTGAAATATGGGCCCAATGCGGCCTCCATCTTTTCAATGCCAGTGGGGCAGGTAACTTAAGCCACCACTGGATTTCTCTTCAGGACCATGCTCCTGACAGCAAGCTTCAGCGTCCCAGTGCCACCACAGGAAGCTCCAAAGAAGTCGGTTTTCGATCGACTTGCAACCACCACGGCCCCTCTCAATGGGTCGTCCAAGCCCGCCACCTCAGTCTTCAATAGGCTGAGCCGAAGCTCAAGTGCGCCCACAAAGAGGCTCGCAACTCCTGCTGCGGATGAAGTCGTCAAAGGTGCTTCCCCTACCAGAAAATCGACCTTCGAAAGATTAACCATTCCCTCTCAAAGAACGTCAGTCTTCGACAGGCTGGCACCAGCACCAGCACCAGCCCTTCACTAAAGCAGGGGGCATGACAGAGCCGCTTCCACAACTGAGGTGGTCCCGTCTGCAGGGCACGCTCGACGTCGCCACAGGCGCCGAGTGAGAAGAGATGGGAGCAACTCCCCCTTTGGACTTACTCCACCAGCTCCAATGGTGGAAGTTGACGCTGTTGTTCCAACCGAGAACAATTTTGAACTGCTTAGAAGGGTGCGGAAGAACTCCCCAACCACGGTATTGAAGAAATCTCCACTTCCTGCTGAAAATATGACGCAGGCAAAACTGGAGCAGCCACCTCAGCGGTTGTCCTCCCAAATTCACAGAGTCTGGCAGAAATTCCAGGATTCTGTGATCAACAAGAACTACTCTCGTCAACCGGAGAAAATGAAGGTTCGACAAGAGGAAAAATCATCCCTCCAGCATACAGCGATGGACTTCTTTGACACAGGCACATGCTACAATGGCTCCTTCAACTTCGACCTCCCATAAAAAGAGCAGGCCGGAGAATCTCCCACTACCAGCGGCAAATCCCAAAGGTGATGGATCCAAACGCCCCAAGTCTGGGGGCATGATCGTACACACGGTTTACATGGCTTCCGGGAAAGAGGAAAGCCGTGCTTCCATGGGCTATTGACCGCAAACTCGGTTGTTAACAAAGGCTCAGGAGCAACAAAAAAGCTCCAGGAGATGCTGACAAAAATGGCAGCACTCACCGGGTAAAAAGAAAGTCCAGAAGCAGCGTCTGAACAACGCCAGGAGCAGGAGACCGATACGGAGTTCCTGTGAAGGGTACTGGAAAGAAAGGATAAGGAGGCCACGGAACAGGCTGCTAATATAAAACAGATGGCGCTTCTGTTCCAAGACATGGTTGGAATGATGATCCAGCTAGAACCTCCAGCTGAAGACCCGCCGATAATTATCGAGGACGACAGAGGGGAAACATCAAACCCTCTTCCAGCTTTATCTATAGCCAGGGAGAAAATGATCTCCAAAGCTGCCCTTGATGATTACATAGCTCAAAAAATACGAGCTCATCAGGCAAGCGAAGCGGCTGGCCAAGTCGTCAGAACCGGTCGACCGTACCCAGGCTGGTACGATCAAATCAAATACCCGCCGGGGTATATGATCCACAAATTCCATGTGTACAAAAAAACAAGCAACCTGCATCAGTACGTCGCTCAGTTCAATGCTTTATGTGGCAATATTGGAGGTGACGATAAATTGCTGCTTCGCCGGTTCGTTGGCAACTTGTCAGAAACGGCGTTTGAATGGTACTCGGAGCTCCCAAATGACTCCATCAAAACATTCATGGAAATGGAATTGCTATTCACGCAGCGGTTCGCCAGCGCAAGAGAGCGCACCCCGATCACGGCATTGATCAACGCCAGGGTGAAGCCAGGAGAGACCTGGGTTCAATACGCAATCCGGTGGCGGAACCTATGGTCAAAATGTGAACAACGCATCGAAGAAGCTCCTGCCGTGGGCATGTTCATAGGAACTCTATATCCTCAGGCGACTGTGTCCTAGTTTATGACGTTCTTTAAGTCGACCACCTTCCAGGCTCTGATCGACAAGTTAGCCCAAATGGACTAGATGGGCCACGGGCCTTCCTCTTTAAAAATGGATCCTCGGAATACAAAGGGTAAAGGGAAAGCGGTCTTCGTTGCCAACACTCAACAACAACCGAGTGACTCGAAACCGGTTGCACACCAAAACAACGTGTGCCCGCGCCAATCCCTGGAAGAGAAGCTAAGACGAGCTTACTCGTTTCCCCATGATAAAATGAGGAGACTGTTCGAACTATCGGTACGCAACAAACTCATCATTCTGCCGGACCCAAAACATCCACCGCAGCCCGGTGACGTCAACAATCCCAACTACTGCTCCTATCACCGAATGGTGAGCCACCCAATTGAAGATTGCTACGTCTTCAAAAATTGGATCGAGGACCAGTATCAACGGGGGAAATTTGCGCTTTCCGAGAACTGGAGGGTGAACCCGCCACAGAGGCACGCTCCTAAAAAGGTGGATACGCCGGGGGCATCATGCTCATTTGTAGATGAAGCTCCATGGGAAGTTGTCCTTTCAGCTAAAACCAAAAGAATGCTGAAGGATCTTCGAGCATGTTCGCCGATCAAGTGGAAAAGCCCGCTGGAGCCCGAGATCATCGAGGGAATGCTGAATCCACATCCTACACTGAAAACTACTAACGATGGGCAAAACACCGCAGTCAAGCCTTCAAAGTCTTCGAAGGGAAAGAAGAAGACCAAGAAGCCCATGCAGCCTGACGACAAGCGCACGGACCTGTAAAAGTACATCAGCGCGCTGGAGGAGTACAACCA
Source organism: Agapanthus africanus (assembly GCA_030015575.1). Lineage (NCBI taxonomy): Eukaryota > Viridiplantae > Streptophyta > Magnoliopsida > Asparagales > Amaryllidaceae > Agapanthus > Agapanthus africanus. The sequence continues at coordinate 131,673,710 of CM057341.1, forward strand.
GAAGGCGCGGACCCTAGTCACCCTCGAAGAGTTTCTCAACCATATACTTGAGAACGGAGATAATGACGATGATGAGGAACATGACTCATCAGGAGGAACCCAAGACTATGTAGCAAGTTGCCACATAGTTTCTTATTCGTCGTCAAATGGTGAAGAAGCTCCCTCGGCGTTAGAAAACAACGCAGAAGAACCGGGGGCAGGATCAGTGCAAAAATCATTGTAACTGTCAGAAGACCCAATTGACAGGCTGCTAAACGAAGCCTTTCAAAAGAGCAAAGCTGACAGAGAACGCGAAGCAGCCATATACGAAAAGGCTAAGCATCAGCATCAGGATGAATAAGCCATGTCAAGGAGGAGTCGTAAAGTACTCCGACCAGACCAAAGCACACCTGCGGCAAACAAGAGCAGAATCAAGACAGAGAAGCAGTTCGCCAAAGCCCTGTCAGTGGGAATGAAGCTGCACCTCTCAAGGGAAATATTCCCGGGCCACATGCCTCAATGGAGAGATTTCACATCCGAACTACTGCCTATATCATCAGAGGGTCACCTAACCCACCAAAGAGTGCAATGCCTTCAAGAAGTGGTGGTGAGGATATGTTGCCCACCGACAACACTTCAAGCAGATGAAGCGCAAAGCTCGTCGGCAGCAAAGAAGCGCGACAGATGTGTGTGAAGGAACGGCTGGCAACTGTCATATGGTTGATAGCAGTTCGACAAAAGGAAAATCCTAAATTCTTACATTCGGGAGCGATTCTGAGGAAGAAATAACTCTCGGCCCTCTCTTCAAAGAATTCACCTCCGGAAAAGAAGAAGTGGAGAAGAACTGCGAGAATATTCAACCGCGTAACCGCACGCTGCCTGAAAAGAACCTCGGGCCTACAAACAAAGGTTCAATCAAAAGAGACAAGGGGAAGGAAAAAGTCCCTGAGAAAATTGCCCTCGATGATAGAGTCATCAAAGTGCTCGCAGCCAAGGACCCGCCTAAGGAAAACAAGGTGGATTATAATGTCCTGGCACATCTGAGGAAAATACCCTCACAATTGAGCATACTAGACGCTCTCCTCCTGTCTAAAGAAGAAAGAGATTCTCTGATCAGGGCATTACAAGAGCCTGATCAGTTCCAAGCTTTCCTGGCAGAAGAAAAGATGAAGGACGAGCTGGCAGAGGTTCATACAGCAGACATTACATTCGGCGATGAAGATCTCCTTCTCGGAACGTGTGAGCACAATCGTCCTCTATATGTCACCGGGTCCTCCGTAAACCTTCTCAACGTGAAGGTGCTGAAGGAGATTTGCATGAACGTTCAGCACCAAGCTCGGGATAAAATTACCATCTCCAGGTTCGACTCTCAGTCATCGCGGACGCTTGGGTCCGTAATATTGATATTACGCTTTGGGCTTCTTATCACTGCCATCAAATTTCATGTCATCGACGCCAAGACTTGCTATAACGCTCTGCTCGTCCGGCCTTGGTTACACGAGTACAACGTCATCTCTTCTACACAACACCAGTGTATGAAGTATTTCAAAGATGACCTTGATTACACCATCACGGGGGAGCTAAACCCGTTCTCCATAAACGAAGTCCGAAAATACAAAGACACAAAGTAATTCTTACCAGACTTCAAAGACACAGAAAGATGTCATAAGCCAGAGAATAAACAAAAAGCCGTCGCCACCATCCCGATATTTGGGAGCGATACTGAGGAAGATGAAGAAATAGTTTACTCGGGGCAACCCCAAGGCAACAGGCCTGACCCATCTACTCATATTTTGGTTTTTGGCAGTGACTCTGAGTACGAGGTCAACACCGTGTTCTCTGTCCGCCCGTCGACACAAATCGTTACTGGAGCTGATCAGAGTTTACAAATCACCATGGTTCCACATCGGCATCACAGGGAACTTGATGCGTTGAGCAGCGGACTTTCTACGTCCTTCCCAGGTGAAAAGGTAAAAAGATGATACTTTTCTACTAATCTATGGAAACTAGGGTGGAAAAAGAAGTTTGGCATGGTGTCGATTTTGTGCTTGACAGGCTTCAACCAATCCGTCTTCCCAGATATTACATAGAGAGATTGAAAAGGTTATTAAGATGTTAAGGAGTACCCTTCCAACAAACCACTCGACAAGCCCAGTTCTACAACAAGATTTGGGACGTTCCCGGGACTAAGAGTAAGATGCCCAACATGAAGATGGAAACAACCAGGCTTGGATACGTTCGGTCCAAGAAACGGGAGAGATTCCATGGCTGTCGAATCATAAATAGCTCCGGTGGAGATGGGAGTGCTTTTCCAGATAGCGCTAACATTGAACCAGAGCAAGATCCCACTATAAGAGCGTCAATTCCCTCGTTCGTGGAGCAGGTTTCCAGGTTAATAAGGGAAGCCAGTCAAAAGGTTCGGGATGACCACAACCGCGAAATGGCCATTTACGAAAATGCCAGGACTCAGCGTCCCATTCAGCAGTCTGCGGAAAAGGAAAATTGCGATGCCCTTCGCCCTCATCCCGCTGTACATTCTCGTGACAAGAAAAAAGCCTGACGTAGAGGAAAAAATAAGGTGAAGAACGAAAATGACGTTCAAAAATAGCGAAGCGGATCCAAGAACCCACACGATCGAGAAAAAGTCAGCTGGAATCCGTCTTTCATCAAGAAGATGGGTCGGGAATACTCTTTCCCTCAAGACAAGACAAGAAAAATATTCAACCTTGTCATCAAGCATCAGATGATGACGCTCCCGGAGCCTCGGTACCTTGAACAGATAAACGAAATCCATCATCCGAATTATTGCTCCTATCACCGAGCAATAGGTCATCCCCTTGAAGACTGCTTCACCTTCAAAGACTGGGTCGAAGACCAATATCAACAAGACAGGTTCACTTTATCCGACAGCTGGAGGGTGACCCCACCGCAAAAGCATAAGCTAACGAGGACCTATACCGTGAGGATAGGACCGGATCAACGTCAAGAATGGAAGCAAACCCATACCTGCCATGTGGTAACACTCTCAAAGGAGGGAGGGCACAGGACTATAGATGACTCCTTCAGGTGCTTCGCAAATAAAGACGAGAATGAAGTGATCTCAGAGTTTCCACCGGCACCCAAAAAGCTGGATGATGGGATACACACTACGGCAGACAACCTGAGGAAAATCGACCTAGGGACGGAAAACGAGCTGAGAACCACGTTCGTCAGTGAGCTGTTGTCTAAAAAATAGGTGGCCACACTGAAGGACGTGCTTATGCAATATAAAGACTGCTTCGCATGGAACTATTCTGAGATGCCGGGACTGGATCCAAAAATAGCGGTGCATAAATTGGCTATATCGCCGGACGTCAAGCCAGTCAAACAGGCGCAAAGAAGAATGCGGCTCGAACTCGAGATGAGTATCAATACCGAAGTCAAGAAACTAATTGACTCCGGCTTCATCCAAGAAGTTCAGTATCCCGACTAGATTGCCAACATTGTTCTAGTGATGAAAAAAATGGAACAGTGTGCATCTGCGTGGACTTTCAAGACCTTAACAAAGCTTGTCCGAAGGATGACTTCTCAGTACCTGTTACCGAGCTGATGATCGATAACACGTCCATTCATGAGGTCTTCTCCTTCATGGATGGATCTTTGGGCTACAATCAAATAAAAATGCATCCTGAAGATCAAAATCACACCGCCTTCCGGACTTCGCTAGGCATATTCTGCTATAAGGTGATGCCCTTCGATTTGAAGAACGCATGCTCTACCTACCAGAGGGCCATGACGAAGATCTTCGACGACCTCATACATGAGATTGTCGAATGCTATATTGACGACCTTGTGGTGAAAAGCAAATCGTACGAAGAGCACTGGGAACATTTGAACATAGTGTTCCAGCGTCTTCGTATGTATAATATGAAGATGAATCCTCTCAAGTGCGCGTTTGGAGTCTCCTCAGGCAAATTCCTAGGATTCATTATACGACACCGAGGCATCGAAATAAAACCATCAAAGATCAAGGCGATTATAGAAATGCCCATGCCAAGAACTCTCAAACAACTGCGGTCTCTCCAAGGAAAGATCGCGTATATCCGGCGGTTCATAGCCAACCTCTCCGAAAAATGCTGCCCCTACAGCCATCTAATGAAGAAGGGGCCCCGTTCGTTTGGGATCATAAATGCCAAAACGCACCGGACGAGATCAAGCAATACCTACAAAATCCGCCAGTGTTGACCGCTCCGGTTAAGGGAAAGCCTCTCATCCGGTACACAACAGCCCTGGAAGGTTCTCTAGGCGTGTTATGGGCACTGCAGAATGACCAGTGGAAGGAGAGAGCTCTCTATTATTTGAGTCGAGTTCTTCTGGGGGCAGAAAATAACTACCCCCCATCGAAAAGCACTGCCTGGCATTGATCTTCGCTATAACGAAGCTTAGACACTACGCCTTGGCACATGAAGTCCATCTCATATCAAAGGTGGATCCTCTCAAATATGTCAAGGGCCATGCTAACAGGAAGGCTTGCCAATGGGCCCTCATCTTGATGGAGTTCTCGATAACGTATTGACCCCTCAAGGCAGTGAAAGGTCAGGCCATCGCTGACTTTCTCGCTGAGCATCCGATACCAGCCGATTCTCCCCTAAATTGTGAATTGCCAGACGAACACACGTTCGACACAATCGAAGGGGAGAAGGAAGAAAATAATATCCAGTGGGAACTCTACTTCGATGGAGCATCTTCCATGAAGAAGCGGAAGCATAACACCCCTATAATCAGAGCTGGGGTGGGCCTCATCTTCGTGACTCCACAAGTAGGGATAATGCGTTTCGCCCTTTCCTTAACGGAACCAAGAACAAACAACGAGGCTGAATATGAAGCTTTGATAGCGGGTCTTGAGATCGCTATCGATATGGGAATCGAAAACCTCCTCATATATGGAGACTTCCAGCTGGTCGTTAGCCAAGTAAATGGTGACTATCAGACGTGCAAGCTAGAACTGATCAGGTATGGTGAAAGAGTGCAGTAACTGTTGACACAAATCCCCTCCTACATCCTGGAAAGCATACCGCGAGCGGAAAATAGCAAGGCGGATGCATTAGCTAAGCTTGCTAAGGAACTGGCTGACGAAAACCTCGATGACGTAAGGATCGTTGTGCAAAACCGCCGGGTTCTTGCGCAAGCAGAAATATCTTCGGGGGATTTAACAGAGTCGTATGAAGGAAAGGAAGTGACTAAACAAGTAGTCCTTCAAATAAAATACGAAGAAAAGATCAAGAATTGGAGGGAAGTCTTGATAGACTACTTCAAATCCCATCAAACACCTGAAAACGCGTCGTCAAGACATCAGCTCATGAAACGGGCTCTGTCTTTTGCTTTCGTCAATGATACTCTATATAAGAGATCATTCGACTACCTGTGGCTGAGATGCCTGGGACCAGAAGAATAAAAAAGAGTCGTTCAAGAAACTCACGATGGACTCTGCGGTTCTCATCAAGCCTAGCCAAAGATGAAGCTGAAGATCAAAAGAATGGGATATTATTGGCCCACGATGATTCAGGACTGCCTCGAATATGCGAAGCAGTATCACTCTCGCCAGATTCATGGGGACTTCATCCACTAACATCCAAATCCTCTACACCCAACGATAGTTAGCTGGCCGTTCGAAATGTGGGGAACCGATATAATCGGCCCCATTGAACCAGCGTCATCCAAAAGACACCGGTTCATACTCGCAACGACCGACTACTTTTCTAAGTGGGCGGAAGCAATACCACTAAGGGAGGTGAAGACGGAGAATATTCTACATTTATTCAAGACACATGTCATCTACCGTTTCGATACTCCGCGACGGATAATCTCAAATAATGGGCCAGCCTACAGAAGCCATAAAATCAGCCGCTTCCCAGAACAACGCAAAATAGACTGGAGATACTCTTCCGTCTATAATCCCCAAGCTAATGGTCTAGCTGAAGCTTTCAACAAGACCTTGACCAAGGTTATAAAGAAAACGGTGTCCAGAAACAAAAAGGACTGGCACGAGAGACTGCACGAAGCTTTCTGGGTGTACCGAATGACGTTCAAAATGGCCACGAATACAACACCATACACGTTGATATTCGGCACTGAAGCAGTCCTTCCTTTGGAAATAGAACTCCCTTCTCTCTGAGTAGCGGTTTGATACGAGCTAACAGATGACGAAAATGTCCATCTTCGGATTGAGGAGCTCGACGCCCTTAATGAAACTCGCCTCATGGCGCAACAAAACCTAGAATCTTACAAAGCAAGGATGATGCGCTCATACGAAAAACTGACTAGGCCAAGAACATTCCGCCAAGGCGACCTCGTGCTAGTCGTCAAAAGACCTATGATCCCCAATCATGCAAAACGAGGAAAATTTGAGCCAAACTATGAAGGTCCGTACATCATAGATAAGGTATGTCAAGGTGGGGCCTATTTGCTCATGGATATGCATGGCGAAAGACCTTTCCAGCCAATAAACGTCCGATTCCTCAAGAAATACTACGCATGACGAGTCACGACTTAGGTCAATGATAGATGACGACGCTTGTGTCCGCTCGCTATCTTCCTGAGTCAAAACTCTAAGTGGTATTCGGAAAAGTTTCACCTCAAAAATGGTGATAATGGACCACTATGTCCTTAAACTAGCAACGGACTACTACGTCCTTAAACTGGTAATGGACCGAAATGTCCCTAAACTAACAACGGACCGAAATGTCCCTAAACTAACAATGGACTATAATGTCCTCAAACTAAAACTTCACCTCAAAAAAATGGTGATAATGGACCACTACGTCCTTAAATTGGTAATGGACCGAAATGTCCCTAAACTAGTACTCCGCCTCAAATATGGCGCATCGCCCCAAATTCGGCGATATCTTCTCTTGGGATTTATATTGCAATCAAAGATCCAACGGCAAAGATTGCAACCCAAGTAAAAAAATGGTACGTCCACGAGCGAAATGGGCATGGATGAAAACCCGAAAGGGCGCCGTAAGTAAAAACAGCAGGGTTACCGGCGAGCTAATGAAAACCTGAAAGGGCGCAATCTCGTTGTTAAAAAAACGGTACGTCCATAAGCGAAATGGGCACGGATGAAAACCCGAAAGTGCGCCGTGAGTAAAAACAGCAAGGCTACCGGCGAGCTTGTGAAAACCTGAAAGGGCACAGTCTCGTTGTTAAAAAAACGGTATGTCCACAAGAGAAATGGGCACGGATGAAAACCTGAAAGGGCGCTGTGAGTAAAAACAGCAGGGCTACCGACGATCTTATGAAAACCTGAAATGGCGCAATCTTGTAAAATTTTCACTTACGAGATCCTCTCGACTCGTAAGGAGAACTCCCCCTATGAGACCCTCACGACTCATAGGGTTCAGAGTCTTAAGTTACAGGGATCCAAACCTGTCCTTAAGTAATCGTATTCCCCAAGTTTCCCTACAGGCGGTCCGATATTGGCCCTTCGGGCACAAATAAACGTTTCCCCAACCAAGTTCCACCAATCACGAGGAATATTCTCATATGGTGAACGAAACTTATAAGTCCTCTCGACTAATAAGGAGAAAACACTCTAGTAAGATCCTTACGACTTATAAGAGAACACACACTTAGAAATTCCCACGATTCCTAAGGAGAAAATACTCCTACGAGATCCTCATGACTCATAGGGAGAAATAACTTTATGAGACCTTTATGGCTCATAAAGTCGAAAAGTCTTAGTCGACAGGATCTTAACCCTGTCTACTAAGCCACCTTTGTTCAAATCAGTAAAGGCAAATGATGATTCGCTCCTTGAAATATTCCAGTCGCAGTAATGCTGATGCCTAAATAGGTATCAAATTCCAAGTCCTTTCAAGACAAATGATGATTCAATCCTGGCAATATTCCAGTCGCAGCGATACTGATGCCAAAATTGGTATCAGATCTCAAGTTCTATACCCGCCACAAAAATCAGCGAGCAAAAAATGCGTATGAAATAGCCGAAATGATGGGGCAACTCGCAATAAAAATCAGTGAGCAAAATATATGCATATAAAAACAGCCAAAATGTTTGGGCAACTTGTAATAAAAAGCAGCGAGTAAAAAGAAAGAATAGCCGATATGATTGGGCACCGCGATAAAAAGCCGAAATGATTGGGCAATCACGACTTTCGCGATATAAAAAGCTGAAATGATAGAGCATCACGGAAAGAAATAAAATGAAACAAAACTTTTGCCCTACAGGTGAGTCCACATAAACCCCTGTATACAATCCATAGGCACAAACGAAAAGGGAACCATATTTTCCCACCAGGTTCCGTCAATGGGAGAGCGAAGTCTTGACGGTTCACAAAACAACCTAAAGACTATCCCGACATTAGTCTCGTTGCAGCAGACACAACGTCAACAACGGCGTTCCTTCTCGCTCCAGCATGATGCAGACGCGGTGTCAATAAAGATTCGAGGGTCAAAAAAAAGGAGCCATGGCAAAATTCCTAGTTCCAAGTCTTGAACATTCACAAAACAACCTAAAGACTACCTCTACATGCTTCTCGTTACAGCAGACGCAATGTCAACAATGGCGTCCCTTCTCACTCCAGCAGGATGCAGACGCGACGTCAACAAAGGACCCCAGGGTCGAAACAAAACGGAGCCATGGCAAAATTCCTATCTCCAAGTCTTAACGGTTCACAAAACAACCTAAAGACTACTCCGACATTCTTCTCATTACAGCAGACACAATGTCAACTGTCACGCCCCGCTTCCCAAAATACGGAATACGAGGGGTTGACAAGGCCATCCATGCTCCTACGGTCAAGAAAATATCCTACCGTAGTCACACTTCGGTTTCTAGCTTTACGTGGTAACCAGTAATACAATGCATAGGTAATGAGGAATGCAGTATAAAAAAAATCAAAACAAATACAAAGAACTAACCAGATGGGAATCAAGAGAGTATAGTGCTGGGTAGCTGATCAAGATGTCCGCGATGTCCTCAAGGTACGTCTGGTCCAAGCTAAGTCCACTTCTCACTCTGAGCATGCATACTCAGGTCGTCAGAGCGACACGATAGCAATATAAACATAGGTGCAAGTGGTAACTCGTACAGTAATAATGTATATATAACGGTAAATCAAGATAGTAGAGATATGAACATGAAGTAGCCAATGCGGGTGTCTAAAAGAGCGGGTGCACAGTGAAGCAGTAAAATAGTATGTCAGGTGTGTCAATACAGTAAGTAATGCATGTCAATGTCACTATCCCTAGCAGTCTCTAAGTCTCACTGTACAGGTCACTAAGCCTATCGTCAGTCCAAGTGTGAGAGTCAACCACTCGTGAGTGTCCTCCACCCAAGGGTAGGACCCAAGGGCAAGGGACCACGGGCCCAAAATATAACTCACGGTAGCCTCTGCTTCAACCGCAATGAGTTCGATGTCATGGAGGAGGCAATAGCTACTTGGACACCGTACACACATGACCTGATGGGCACTCTGCATCCATTATGCTTGGCAGGCGCTGACTTCTGGCATGCGCGGACGCTGATCTTCTGCAGCGATATTATTCAGATGCACGTGCCAGACCGTGTCCTTCACCAGTTCGGTTTGAGGCAGCACATACCAAGCGCGGTGGAGCAGACACCGCGATAGGGTGGAGTGCTAGTTGGAGATGATTGGCTCGTAGAGTATTGAATTTGGGTGGGTAGATGGTACGATCGGGTATACCACATAGCCGATGAAATACAGCCAGGTATACCGATAGATCGGTACCTTTCCTGATATTGGATGATTACTCATAGATTCGTCATCACAGCTGCCCTTCCAACCACTTCATATACTTCTCGAGGACCGATAAAGAGAGATTTGGTAAGTTTACATCAAATCTTTAAAAACTAAAATCTTATTTTTATAATATTCATTATCTTATTTACCAATAATGTAGGTCCAAACCATTTACGCATTAGAGAATATAGCTGATGAGGGTATTGGTGGCACCAAGGACTTAGCGAGCTGTTTAATGAATATCAAGTCTCTGATCAGGAGTGTGATGACGAGGTACAGATTCTGTAACACCCTAGTGCATGTATATGATATTTTATTTGGGGTTTTCCTAATCTTGCGACAATTTGCTTGATTATTATTGTTTTTGGGTGCGGATAATGCATTTGGTAACTGTGGTTAGTATACGACCCGACCCGCATGCTTGAAACCTATTATGGTTCAAGATTACGTTATATATTTACTAGTACAGAGGATCCATGCACATCTAGGTTATATGTACATGTATCATATATTTTTGTGTCTGCATATCTTTTAATAATACATATAATAGCCAGATAATATATTTTGATATCTAGCATGGCATGTTATCATACCCCATATCATATGTTTACATCCATATATCGTGTTCATGTCCAGATTGATAAAACAGACTCGTTGGGATAGCCATATGTATTTACATAGATCCGTACTTGGGGTATGCATTTTTATTAACCGGATATCGCATTATGGTTTTGGCTTGTACGTATATTCTCCATGTTTTAAAACTAGATTTTTAGAAGAGATCCGGGTATTTTTCGGAATATTTTGATATCAGCTGTATAATCCTATAATATATATTATAATATTATTTTAAACCTAAACAGTTTATTTAACAGTTACCTATATACTTATATATATAATATATATTATAATAATTAATTAATATTTCCCTATCTCTCTCTCCTCTCGTATTCTCTCTCTTTCTCTCTCTTTATCCCCTGTCTCTCTCTCTCTCTCCTATATAATATATTAATTAACCTAACCTCACCCCTCATCTCTCTTTCTATATTTTTCTTCTTCCTCGTCGTGACGAGAACTCGAACCGAACCCTAGCCCTTGCCTTCGCCGCTGACCTCCCCACAACCTCACAACCACCACCTCCTCGCCTTCATCACAACCTCCTCCGCAACCACCTCCTCTTCTCCATCTTCGACGCTACACCCTGCAACCCCGAGCACTCGCCACCTCACCGACGCCGACCCCAGAAACCTCGTCGTCGCAACCCCTCGCCACCTCGTCGACCTCACCTCGTCCTCCTCACAAGCTCAACCACCTCCTCTCCTCTCCTCACTTTCCCAGTCACCATCCCAGAACCCCAACCCTGCAACCCAAGAACCCTGCTCCGCCCCGACGTCCCTCATCGTCGGAGACCTTGTCGTCATCCTCTTCACCATCCTCACCTCCCTCTCCGATCCCCGACACCACAAACCACCACCACCATCGACCCCGACTTCTCAACAGACCCAACTCTAACTCAAGAAACCCACTGCCCCTCACCGTTAGACCTCACCGTCGATGGCAGCCCTCGTCGTTGTCAAGCCGTCGCCACGCCCCTTTCCTCTGTCTTCTATCCTAGAACTCAACACCAGACCCGACACAACAGCGAACATCATCTTTTTTGTGATTCTTTCTTGATCGGTTCTTGATCGTCTCGCCAGAGTCGCACGCGTCGCCAACGATCCGGACGACCCAGTCATCGTCGTCCAGCCTAGTCATCACATCACGTCATTGTTCAGCCAGGTACCGTCTTGCGTGCGTAGCAGCATGGCGACGTTATCCGACGTCGAACATGGCATTCGTACCCTGTCGTGAGATCCGATCAGGAAAGTTTAACTTGCAACATGCTATGTTACTATATCAATATCTATATGAATAAAAGTAGTACATGTGTTTTATTATACAACAAATGTTATATATTTACAGTTTTACATTATCCGTTTGTATCCGTACTAACAATCGCATATCTAATTATATGCCGGAACATCATGATATCATTATACTACTGTTTACCGCCGGAAACAGAGACGAACTGGGATAGATCGTCTTGCCTGAGTCCTGGGGGAAGATGTTATTTGGATTTATCCGTCCACCTCTTTGAAGATACCAAGTTGATTTATGGCACCGTGTATCGGAGGTTTGGACGGATGCGGCCGTTGTAGCAGACTTCGTCAGATTCCCCCTCGTTTGTGAGGGGTTTTGATTGTGGGGACGCTCTTCCCTGCAGGCACAAGCCCCTGCAGTTAATTACGTCATCGCATCGCGATAACCACTTTCTCCTGCTCCGAAGGTTCACTTCGTGTCGTGTGTATGTTTGTTTTATTTTGGTTGCCCGTGCATTGTATACGGAGACTAATTTATGTCGTCGCCCATAGGGCGTGGGTTAGTCTAAATCCATATATTCTTAGATTTGGGTTTGGTTTGATTTAAGGATCGTTAATCTATTTTGAGATTAAGATCAACTTAAATGTGTAAGCATTTGGGCTCGATTATTTTAGTTTAAGGACATCACGGTCCATTATCGTCGTGTTTGAGGCGAAATGTTAGTTTTAAGGATCTTTCGGTCCTTTATCGCCATTTTAGAGGCGAATATTAGTTTAGGGACATTTCGGTCCATCATTCACCCTATGCGCACGTGTATTTGTTACGTGGCAGGGTGAACAATGGAGATATGGAATGTGCCTAATTTGGGGCACAATTCAATTTGAGTCATGCACGTCAATGCATGAAGAAGTTATTGGTTGTCGAGACCCGTCACCTCTCTGAAGACGTTGGAGAATTACAACGACATGTATCAGAGGTGTGAAGAGATGTACCCTTAAACCAAATCCCATATATGAGGTAAAAGGGTTTGTTGTGGGCTTAAGAATTTTTGGCCATATTTAAGACCTTGGAAATCGAGAGCGTATGGGCTCGATTGATTTCATTGTTAAGGATACATTAGTCCAATTTGAGACTAAGACCCACTTAACAATATTTTAGGATCTTCTTTATTTAAGACCCAGCAACAGAGCATTTGGACTCGGTTTCAAGACTTTAGCAACTTAGCCAATTTGGGCTTTAGTCTGCTCAGTCTCCCTTTTATTTTGAAAAAAGTGCCAAGCACTTGCTTGGGCTCCGTTTAATCGGTCCCCCTTTTATTATGCAAAAAGTGATGAGCACTTATATGAGTTTTGACGCCCACATATGATCATGTGCATCTTTCAGTCATGGGGATTTCCCAATAAGTATTGAACACTTTACTCCTTTATTTTTATATGGAGTGCTAGGCACTCTTTATAGCGTCCACGTGGGGAGCGCGTAAGGCGTTGGACGTTGCCCAATGAGTGTTGAACACTCAGCCGTTTTGGGCTGCTTAGGGAGTGCTAACCATTCTTTTCTTCTCTTTTGCGGTACGCACGTGGGGAGCACGTGAGGTGCTGGGCGCTGCCTAGTGAGTGCTAAGCACTCTTTCCTTCTGTGGCGCCTACGTGAGGAACACGTGCGGTGCTGGACGCTGGGCGCTGCCTAGCGAGTGCTAAGCACTCTTCTGTTTAACAGAGAGTAGAATTTAATTCTACTTGGGCGCCGGCGCTCACGTGTTGTGCACGTGGACGCCATCTGAGAGTTTTAACTCTTGTTTAATTTAATAGATTCTTTTGTGCTTTGCACACTGGCGTCCGCGTAAGGAGTACGTGCGGCGTTATATGAGAGTTTTAACTCTTATTTAATTTAATAGATTCCTTTTTGTGCTTTGCACACTGGCGCCCGCATAAGGAGCACGTGCAGCGCTGTATGAGAGTGTTAACTCTTATTTAATTTAATAGATATTTTTGTGCTTTGCACACTGGCGCCCGCATAAGGAGCACGTGAGGCACCACCATAGGATTTAATCCTATAAGATTGGCTCTGGTGCTGGCGTCCTTGTGGAGGGCACGTGAGGCGCTGCCTTATTAATTTTGAACAGAGCTTTGCTCTTTTATTGGGGGAAACAAATGCCTCCCACCGTTGCACTCACGTGGCTCACACGTGAGTGCAGCAGTGGCACCTTTTCTACCGTTTGATCTTCAGGGGAGTTGAACCGTCTTCTTATGTTTTATAAATAGGGTCTTTGGCCCTTGAGATGACTGTTGTTTCCCTCATCTTCTTGAGTCTTCTTTCTTCCTTGAGAATTTAATTCTCTCTTCAGAGCTTAGATCTATGTTTTTAAAGAAACTCTTAGAGTTTTACTCTGTTTCAAGAATCTTGGTAAGGATTCCGACATTTTTCCCTTAAAAGAGACTCTTTTGTCTTGGATATCTTTCAACCCATTAACAGAGTTTTACCCTTTCCTTGAGATAATCTTGATAGACCACTAGTCTCAAAAGATCCCAGGGTTTTACCCTATTACTCTTATCTTTAAGAGTTCCTTGGAGTTTAGTTCTGGTGTATTTCTCTGGGTTGTTCTTCAGAACTGAGCTCTAAAAAGATTTCTTCTTTTGGGAATTTCATTCCCCCTTTTCTTCTCTCTGTAGATTTGAATCTGCTGTACAGCCTATTTCTCGAGGGAGTTTAACTCCATGGTTCAATGAGATTTTCTCATTAAATGAGAATCCTTATTGATGGGGGCATTAGAACCACTATTTTTTCTTTTAGATTGTAAGAATCTTGATATTTTGATCACTAACCTTTTGTTGATTTTTTCCCGATACTATGGCTTCTTATCTGTATGATCTTAACGAGATTATCTCTTATGAGGACATTCGCATTCAAGGCCACTGTCAAGACCAGGAGTTTACCGACGCCCAATGCGCTGAGGTGATGCGTCGCTTTGACGATTACAATGGTCGATTACTTCCCTGCCGTTCTGCTCTTTTGAAAATCATCGTGGGTTCAATTTGGGAAGCACTTCCTGAACTTGACAAGACTATGCCGCTCGAGGCACTTGATGATGCTGAAGACAAGATGCATTCAGTATATCTGATGGGCCTAATCTCAAAGAAACGAAGAGATGATCTTATTGATGTTTTGCATCGCGTCTTCCAACAGACGGCGATAATATTTGCCTACCAGAGGACGGACGATATCAGCGGGGATCTCGACACTTGTATTCATGAGAAAATGCATAAGAAAATGGTCAGAGAAGCCAGAAGCACTTTACTCGGACTTGCTTCTAAATTCCTAAATCCATGTTCGGAATTTAGTGTCTTACCATTATAAACATTTTGATGATATTTTTTTTAATCACCCATGCATAAATTTTCTGAAGTATGAAAGACAAAACTTTCCCTTCTTTTATACCACTGTTCATATGTGCCTCACGTGAAGTATTAGTTACTCATATATACATATAAAAATATTAGTGCCGGTGCCCATGTGTTATGTGCGTGCGGCGCTGCCATGGGTTCTAAGGATTGACGCCGGCGCCCGCATGGTATGCGCGTGAGGCGTTATCACTGATTCTAAGACGCCGGTGCTCACGTGACATGCACGTGAAGCGCTGGAATCCTTTCACCTTCTTGCTCAGATTCCTATGAGTCAACTCTTTTCTTTTCCCATGCCCTTTTTCCAGGCTTTGGAAATGGTTCCACCGTGCACATAATTTTCTGTGACTAGACTTGAATGCTTCTCTTTATAATCTGAAGCTGTGTCTTCTTCCTTCTTCACAAAAAGAGAACCATTCAGACTTTAGGGTAACCCCCTTTTTTTAAGAAACAAACCACGAGTTATGGCTTGCAATCGTCCTCAAGCTCGTCGGCAACCATGGGAAGTACCTATCGAGGAGATCATTCCTCATTTTGCTGTGCGGTTAGCAGATCCCCTTCTCACCGATGACCAATGAAATACGGTGATGTACGATCTCCTGGCTCGTAGGGCCTCTCCTATTCCTATAGGATCCATTTGGCTCCAGATGATTTTTCTATCCATGCTTGTTGACATCCCCCTTCATCCGGCGGAGATGAATCCGGTGATTCTCGACACGGCAGAGGACAAGATCGAGTGCTTCCATGAGGCACATTGACTACCCAGCCTTTGAGGAATCGTTCGGTTCAGTTGCTAATCCAGATACGGGCTCAGCGGGCCATCATGTCTACCTTTGCTGATGAGCACGGCACTGACCGATGGAGAGCGACTCCTCGCGAAGATCGCCGCTTTGACATGGCGGAGAAGACAGAGAGGGAGTTGGAGAATTTTGTTTATTGTTTTGTTAACACCTGTATCTCTGATCCCATATTTGGTGAGCTTTTCCCTGTAGAGTAGGATGTTTATTTAAATGTGTTTCTTTTGGCTGTTGAATGTTTCATCTTCATTGCATATTCGTATGTGCATCTTGTATCTGTGCATGTGCTTTATACTTTATCCTTAGGAATTTTTTCTAAGTGTAAAACGCCACTGTTGTGCTCGTGTCATGCACTGATCCTTCTCATGCATGTATAAATCGGGACGCTTTGAACGCTATTTCCATTCAAGTACGTATGTGATTGTAAATAAGCACTTAAATGGGTGTGAATCAAATGCACTGATCAGATGTAGCGCTGAGCCCTGAGGCCCATGGGTTGCACCTTTCTGTTTCTTGATGTCTTGATCTGGCGCCCATTAGTTTATTTACTCGTTTTGGAGTTTCTAGTTTATGAACTCGTTTCAGAGTTTGTAGTTTATTTACTCGTTTCGGAGTCTCTAGTTTATGTACTCATTTCAGAGTTTGTAGTTTATTCACTCATTTCGGAGTCTCTAGTTTATGTACTCATTTCGGAGTTTGTAGTTTATTCACTTGTTTCGGAGTCTCTAGTTTATGTACTCATTTCGGAGTTTATTTAGTTTACCTCCCTTAGGTTTACAGGAAAACTTGTCCTAACGTTATATATAGATAACCTCCATTATTTACGACAGAGGTCCGTTAGGTTTTGTGGTACTAGAGTTTTGGTCCGTGATACCGTCACGTTGGCTGATGTATTCCTCAATATACGGTCTTTAAGCCGTTGTTCGAGTAGCCCCGTGACTGTCGTGTCTCTGATCCCTTCGGGGGATGGACAAGACGTCTTCAAGTGATCTCCTTAGGCTATATGACCGTTGGAAGAGCAAGTGGTAGGAATTTTCCATGTCGCTTTTTACTTGAGGTTAGGCTCAATTTGGAGCCCCGATGAGTCATAACCACTCTGCGCCGGTGTGGTATGATCTCCGATAGTCTCTGAGGCTTTATATAAGTTGTCGTCGACACCCGATTTTTATTTTGACGATGCCATACCGTTTCTTTGCTGAAGTATGGTAGACATCTGTAAGACCTCTATATTGTATATATTGCAATTGAAGTCCGGAGTTAGGAATATGCCTTTGCTCCAGTTTGATTTGGCTCATTGGATCTTTATTGACGTCACGTCTGCACTCTGATGGAATGAGAATGTACGCCGGGGTAGTCTCTGAGTTCTATATGAACTGTCAAGACTTGGAGCTAGGATTTTTCCATGGCTCCATTTTTTATTTGACCCTTGAGTCTTTGTTGATGTCGTGTCTGCATCATGTTGGAATGAGAAGGAACGACAAGGTTTTCTCTAGGTTGTACATGAACCGTCAAGACTTGGTGCTAGGAATTTGCCATGGCTCCATTTTTTATTTGATCCTTGAGTCTTTGTTAACATCGTGTCCGCGTCCTGTCGGAATGAGAAGGAACGTCGGGATTGTCTCTAGGTTGTATATGAACCTTCAAGACTTGAAACTAGGAATTTTCCATGGCCCCATTTTTGATTTGACCTTTGGGTCTTTGTCGACGTCATGTCTGCATCCTGTCAGAATGAGAAGGTACGCCGCGATTGTCTCTAGGTTGTATATGAACCGCCAAGACTTGGACCTAGGAATTTGCCATGGTTCCATTTTTGATTTGACCCTTGGGACTTTGTTGACGTCGCGTCCACACTAAGAAGGACATCAGGCTGATCTCTAGGCTGTAGATGTTGCCATCAAGATCTGGCTCTCCCTTTGACGGAGACTGCTGGGAAAACATGGTTCCCTTTTTCATTTATGCCCATGGATTGTATACAGGGGTCGGTGTAGACTCACCTGCAGGGCAGAAAAGTTTTGTTTTCATTTTTTGTTCTTTCCGCGATGCCCAATCTTTTCAGCTTTTCATATCGCGAAAGTCGCGATTGCCCAATCATTTCGGATTTTTATCCGTGGTGCCCAATCATTTCAACTATATATTTTTTTAGTTTCATTCGCTGCTTTTTATTGCGAGTTGCCCAATCATTTCGGCTGTTTTTATATGCATATTATTTGCTCGCTGATTTTTATTGCGAGTTGCCCCATCATTTCGGCTATTTTTACATGCATATTTTTTGCTTGCTGATTTTTTTTGAAAGTTTGGAATCTGATACCAACCTTGGCATCGGCATCGCTACAACTGGAATATTGCCAGGAGCGAATCATCATTTGTCGTGAAAGGACTTGGGGTTTGACACCTATTTAGGCATCAATATCGCTACAACTGGAATGTCGTCAGGAGCGAATCATCATTTGCCTTTGTCGATTTGAACAAAGATGGCTCAGTAAACAGGGTTAGGGTCCTGTCGACTAAGACATTTTGACTTTATGAGCCGTAAAGGTCTCAGAAGGTTATTTCTCCCTACGAGTCGTGAGGATCTCGTAGGTGTATTTTCTCCTTAGGAATTGTAGAGATTCCTAAGTGTGTGTTCTCTTATAAATCGTAAGGATCTTACAAGAGTATTTTCTCCTTATAAATCGAGAGGACTTACAAGTATCGTTCACCATATGAGGACATTTCTCGTCATTGGTGGAACTTAGAGGGGAAATCGTTTATTTGTGCCAGTGGATTGTATACAAGGGCCAATATCGGACCGCCTGTAGGGCAAGTTGGGGAATGTGATGGCTTAAGAACAGGTTTTGGTGCCTGTAGTTTAAGGCTTTTGAATCCCATGAGCCGTGAGGGTCTCATGGGGAAATTCTCCTCACGAGTCGTGAGGATCTCGTAAGTGTATTTATTTTAACGAGACTGCGCCTTTTCGGGTTATCACAAGCTTGCCGGTAATCCTGCTATTTTTACTCATGGCGTCCTTTTGGGTTTTCATCCGTGCCCATTTTGCTTGTGGATGTACCTTTTTTTACCGAGATTACGCCCTTTCGGGTTTTCACAAGCTTGCCGGCAGTCCTACTGTTTTTACTCACGGTGCCCTTTCGGGTTTTCATCCGTGCCCATTTTGCTTGTGGAAGTATCTTTTTTAATTTTTATTTTATATGACCCGTCTGTTTGCCGGTGGGACGTAGGGGTGACTTCACCGCTGGAGTAGCTGTGCAGCCGATAAGACTTGAGTTGCAAGCTTCATCGTTGAGGCTTCGATTGCAATATAGATCTCAAAGGTGGATATCGCTATATTTGGGACAATGTGCCGTGTTTGAGGCGAAATTTTAGTTTAAGGACATTTCGGTCCGTTGTCTCCGTTTGAGGCGAAGTTTTAGTTTAAGAACATCTCAGTCCGTTGTCACCGTATTTGAGGCGAAATTTTAGTTTAAAGAATTCTCGGTCCTTCATTCGGAAATGAGTATTAGTTTAGGGACGTCTCGGTCCATTATCGCTATTTTCGAGGCGACTGTTCTTTTGGATACTACTTTTAGGGTTCTGACTCAGGAAGATAGCGAGCGGACACAAGCGTCGTCATCTATCATTGACCCAGGTCGTAACCCGTTAGGCGTAATATTTTTTGAGGAATCGCCCGTTTATTGGCCGGAAGGGTCTTTCGCCATGCATATCCTTAAGCAGGTAGGTTCCACCTTGGTAGATTTTGTCTATAATGTATGGGCCTTTATAGTTTGGCTCGAACTTCCTCCGTTTTGCACGATTGGGGATCATAGGTCTTTTGACGATTAGCACGAGTTTTCCTTGGCAGAATGTTCTCGGCCTGGTCAGTTTTTCGTATGACCGTGTCATCCTTACCTTATAAGCCTTCAGGTTTTGCTATGCTATAAAGCGAGTTTCGTCGAAGGCGTCGAGCTTCTCGAGCCGAAGATGAGCATTTTCTTCATCTGTTAGCTCATATCGAACCGCTACTCGTAGAGAAGGGAGTTCCACTTCCAGGGAAAGCACTGCTTCCGTGCCGAATACCAACATGTATGGTGTTGTATTCGTCGTTATTTTGAACGTTATTCGGTATGCCCAGAGAGCTTCATGCAACTTTTCGTACCAGTCTCTCTTGTTTCTGGACACAGTTTTCTTTATAATCTTCGTCAAGGTTTTGTTGAAAGCCTCAACTAGACCGTTGGCATAAGAATTATAGACTGAAGAATATCTCCAATCTATTTTATACTGTTCTGCGAAGCGGCTGATTTTATGGCTCCTGTAGGCTGGTCCATTATCCGAGATTATCTGTCGCAGGGTACCGAACCGGTAGATGACATGGGTTTTGAAGAAATGGAGGATATTCTCCGTCTTCACCTCCCTTAGTGGTACTGATTCTACCCACTTAGAGAAGTAATCGGTTGCAGCCAGTATGAACCGATGTCCTTTGGATGATACTGGTTCAATGGGGCCAATTATATCGGTTCCCTACATTTCGAACGGCCGGTTAGCTACTGTTGGGTGCAGCGGATTTGGATGCTATGGATGAAGTCCCCATGAATTTAGCACAAGTGACTCCGCTTCGCATATTTGAGGCAGTCATGAATCGCTGTATGCCAATAGTAACCCATTCTTTTGATCTTCAGCTTCATTTTCAGCCCAGCTTGATGAGAACCGCAGAGTCCGTCATGGGTTTCTTGGATGACTCTATTCGCTTCTTCTGGTCCCAGGCATCTTAACCACAGGCAGTCAAACGATCTCTTGTATAGAGTATCATTAACGAAGGCGAAAGACAAGGCTCGTTTCATGAGCTGATGTCTAGATGACGCATTTTTGGGCGTTCGTTGGGATTTGAAGTAGTCTACGAAGACTTCCCTCCCATTCTTGACCTTTTCTTCGTCCTCTATTTGGAGGGCTGTTTGTTTGGCTATTTCTTTTTCCTTAGATGGCTCTGTTAATTCCTCCGAAGATATTTCTGCTGACACGAGAACCTTGCGGCTTTACACGATGATCTTTATGTCGTCGAGGTCTTCGTCGGCTAATTCCTTAGCCAGCTTGGCCAATGCATCTGCCTTGCTATTTTCTGTTGTCTATAGCGCCTTCAAGTCAATTATTGGATCGCAGGAACGCGATTGCGATGATTGAGGGAGGACCTATAAGGGTAGAACAGTCTTACTCGAGATAATAGTATGCTATCTGGTTTGTCTTTATCATCATGTACATACTTCAGGCGGTATTACAGATCACTATTACATGTTGATAGAGCCCATAGGATTCTTGCTTGACTACCAGCAGAATGATGGCGATCATATACGTGGGAGCTGGGTAGTCTATAAGCACATCCTTAAATGTCCTTAGTCGTGAGAGTTTCGAGACTGGGCATCGATACTCCAGAGTAGACTAGTGTATACTGATCGAGATCCCGACAAGGGGCGGTAGCCGATCTCACAAGCCATTGGTGTCAGTTTGTTCACCTAAAATGTATACAGGTGCTCATTGGGTTATGAGTACACCAGACGGACTTGCCGGGAACAAGCTAGTTGGTATTATACCTATTGTCAGATAACAGTTCCCAGGGGACATGTGTACAGGTTAGTCTATCGACCTAAGATCGTCATTTGTCTCATGTGAGTTCCCATTGTGCTTTGATTACTACCCTACCACAGCTCAAAAGAGTCTTGCAAACAGGTTTTAGTTGGGTACAGTCTCGAGCCATATGGAGGTAGTGAGCGGATCGTCGGGGGATTCGTCACTCCCGGTATTGGGGGTTGATGTCGCGTTGTGCACGGATGGCCATCACCAGAAATCCTTAGCCAAGGTAGTCGAGAATTACTGATCTAGGATCGGTAGTTTCTCAGGTGGTGATTGGTTTCATACCGACACTAAATGTCATGTTGTTAGGGGTCTGACTTTATCCACCCCCGTAGACTCCATATGCAATACTCATAGACGAACGGACCGAACTGTACGGATATTGTCACTGTCAGGCTCGGTAGTGGTTTTAGGACAAGTTTGCTCGTCAGCCTCCCTTTCGCTCAATACCTGGGTAGCCGTTACGTACAGCTAGTGCCGCTGACGTGCTTGTGGTTAAACCCACTGCCAGCGTATTGACGAGTCTTTAGAGTCCCACACTGAGGGTTTCCCCGCTTCGGGCGAAACGATGTAGAGGCCGTATAATTTTATGGTAGGGTTCAATCATATACGTGCACTTTTGCACGGATCATGATTCGGACGGATAATACTGGTGGGCTTTTGTTTAAGCCGGATCCTAGTATTATATTGTTAGATTATTTTTGTCTCATTATATTCGTATTCTGTCGGAATACGGATGCGGGTATGTATATACGGATGAGGGGTATTCTTGTAATTCTTTACAAGAATGCTTTTAGAAGTTGTCATTTCTTTTTGTATTAAACATTTAGGTTTAAATGTTTAATGAGGTGGAGGATGAGATTTGATTTAGCATTAATTCAAGCATGACTCATGGTGGTGAGTCATGGCATGACTCATGGTGGCATGCTTGGATTTTTGTTTTTGTTGTGAGACATGAGATATTTATTCTTGGGTTGTTTTCTTGAGTTTCTTGCATGCTTGATTAAAGCTCACAACAAATAGCTCACAAAACACTTAAGCTTTTTCTTGACTTGATTTTTTTCTTGGCCTCACACTCTCATCCTCTCATGGCTTCTTCTACCTCCACCCTATATGTCTCATGTGTTGATAAACCTTGGGTGTATTGAGACAAACTAATTCTACACACTCTCTACTTCATCTTGGCTATCTAGTGTAGCGAACTAGGTACTTGAGTTGCTTCGGATATGAGGTTGGAGCTCAATACAAAGATTCTCGGGTTGATCATTTTCAATGGGAGAGACCGGAGATCAAACTTGATCAAGAAAGCCTCGAGGAGCTTGGGATAAAGGTTAAAGACCGAAGGACACGGATCATTCGGTATAACTTTCTAAACTCCTTTACTAATTGATAGATTAGGGTTAATGGTCGATCCGTAGATTTGGGTTCCGTTAGCGCCAGTTTATAAAATTTTTGTTCCACATTTGGCCACGTTTTGATGGCCGAGGCGCTGGCGTAACCCAACATGGTATCAGAGACAACCCATTAATCCCTTGCTCACGAAATAGGACTTGGAAACAGTACACCATATTTTCTAGTTTTGTATTAAACATTTAGACGATGTTAAGGTATTGAAATCGAAACAACTCCGAAACAGTACACCATATTTTCTAATTTCTGTCGATTTTTGTATAGTCTTCAAAAAAAATTTAAGCAATTGCAGAAGATTACTTGTAAGACAACTAGAACACATTCAAAACATGAGCTCCAAAATCAAAAATTGGTCCGGCGAGATCAAGGGAAATACCGGTGTGGCCGGTCTAGGTTTTGAAATAGGACTTAGAATTTTTAATGTGTTTTGGTCTCTGGAAATTATGGTTTTTAGTATTGTTTGTTTTGCCCAGTTTTGGATATAGTATTATCATTTGTTTAGGGGCATTTTAGGGTGTTTTGAAGTCGATATTTCTAACACTGTTTAAATGATTTCAATGCATACATTTCTATCTGCAACCGTGAATGTCATTAGAGCAGTACAACTCGTCTAATTGCTATATGTCTCTTAGACGGGTTTGCGAACATGACATTCACGTTGATGTTCTATGTTTTGCTATAATTGTGCTGGATCGTCGTGGTGGATAGCTTGGGTGCAATGGTAGTATAGTTTAGTTTTATTTGTACATTTGATATCGCGGGGTGAGCATCCGACATGTGGACAGCCGTCTCCGTCAGCTTGCATATTATTTGTTTGGGGCACGACCGGGTTGAGGTCGATATCACCCTTGTACTTATTTTCTTTTCTGTACTAGGATTACCCCGCGATGGAGTGCATGAATAGACGGGTTCTAGAGGAAAATGGGTCCGCATATCATGACGTTGAGACAGAGGGGACCTTACTCTAGAATTGGCGGGCTATTCGCCACACTCGTACGGGGTACATGTTGACCCAAGGAGGAGTGCTCAAGTTGCCGGATTCCGTGGAGTGCTGGGTGGCTAATTCACGTTGTTGATTGGAGTTTTCTCGCTTCTGGGATTAGCGAGTAACTTGCCGCGCTCATAAGGGTCTAGTTTTTCATTGCACGGGCTATCCACACGACAGGGGAACATCGGGACTCATTTGGGGCTCAAATGAAACCCGAGGCTCCAGGATTATCCATCACTCTATGTTGCTTGGCTGATTTTCTGTGATGTTACTTTATATCATGCATAGGACGATTGTTATATATATATATATATATTTATATATATATATATTTTTATATTTATATATATATATATATACTAGTAGATGTTGTATATGTTTTGCACGCGCGCTAATCCAGCCCCCGCTCTACAGTTAGTTAAGTAACCTAACGGGTGATGACGGGGCCCAGTAGCGAATGCAGGTGGCATATACGTACATCATATTTTTCGTTCTTTTCTGGTGTGATTAGTTGATGGGATTGCATTTGTTTTGATTAACGCAAGGATAAAACAAACCTATTTGATAGTGTTGGAACCAAGTTTTTTAAACAGACATTACAGACGTTCTCTTTTGCTTTGCACAGTGATATTCGGTTATGAATATCCACCACCTCATTCCACGAGGCAAGGACCGAGATCCCTTCATCGGGAGTGACCCCTTGAGCAGAAGTTTGCGTCAACGTAATAACTTTACTGTAGTCGATTATTTTTGCTTTGTATCATGGTATTCAGTTTGGAATATCCTGCACCTCATTCGACGAAGAAAGAGCAGAGATCCCTTCACAGTGAGTGACCTCTTTAGCAAAAGTTTTCGCCACTATATATTTGTAAAACCACTTAGGTTCCTTCAACGATATCAAGTTCATTACTTTAAAGGTTTTTTGCTAAAAACCAGTCGTAGCCCTCCGTCATTTCAAATTAGTATTGCTTAGTATTCGTGCTAGCTTTGTCGTTGTTATTCGCCGAGACGTAGTGTGTGGTAGCTCTGTAATTCTTTTCTGTCGCATGGACATGTGAATTGGTTAGGATAGTCGTACGGCTTTGTTGATTATTTGTCAAGGGTCGTGCGGATGGGTTTAACGCAATCAAGAAAATGACGGGTTGAACTTGACTAGGACCTTTTGATTTGTTGATTATTCGTCAAGGTCACTTGGGTCTTAGGGGTAAAAATCATATCGAGAGTTTCAAACATACAGGAAACTTGTCAGACATGCACATACCTTCTGGAGTGTGTTGACCTGAGTGGATTCCATCAAGTTATCGTGCGATGATAGTTGGATTCCGATTCCCACTGATGAGTTGGTTTACTCCTCGGGTGATTTTAAATTATCCCGACTAATTCTCCTTTTGGGTTTGGAGGAGAATTCGAGGAAACAGTAGGAAACATCCTGATTAGATAAAGTGATTAACCATTCTGATCTAGGTTAGAATGCACGCTGAGTATTTCTTTTCTCTCTCTCTCTCTCTCTCTCTCTCTCTCTCTGTGGCAGTGACCATGGCTCGACCCTAGACTAAAACGCATGAACCAAGTTAACCGAACCTTCTTAAATCACAATGGCTTTTGGATTGTCATAGTTGCATATATCATTTGACACTCCTACTTTTACCCTTTGTATTTCTCCGAAACATTCCATATCACTATAAAGATTCACATTTATTGGATATGACCATCATATAGTTATATACGAACTCAAAGAAACTTGTTTTAGATTCAATGATGGTTTCCGGTTCTGGAGAAATTGAATAGGACTATTCAGTTGTCTTTTCTCTTTACCTTCTCTCAGGTTGTGTGAGGTCCTGGTATTAGGAGAGTACACCTATTACGGTTATTGGATAGTCTTCTTCCAAATCTTAGGTTGGTGCCAAAAGGTAGGGAAGGAAGAAAACCAATTATCCTAAGTGTGGTGTACAGAAGGTAATAAGTAAAGACAAATAAAGGGATTAGAAAGAGGGCAAAGTAAATTGCGACTGCTATCATTCATGACAAAGCCGCGTATATCATCGCCACTCCTACTTCACCTTTGCGTTTCTCCGGTTCAGGAGAAATTGAATAGTATTATTCAGGTTGTCTTTTATCATTACCTTCTCTCAAGTTGCGAGGGCTCCTGGTTTTTAGGAAGGTACACCTATTACGCTTATTGTATAGTCTTCTTCCAAACCTTAGGCTGGTGCCAAAGGGTAGGGAAGGAAGAAAACCAATTAGTCTAAGGGTGGTGTACAGAAGGTAATGAGTAAAGACAAATAAAGGGATTGGAGAGATGGTAAGAAAATATACGGTTACAGTCATGAATCTGGATAGTGGAAGAGGCATTACTAGGAATACCTGGAAACCCCTCCGAAACATTTTCATGTTTCAGTATTCACTGTGCGTTGTTAATTGAAAACTGATTTTCCAATTAGATCCTTACTCCAGGGTATGTATTTATCATATTTGATTCTCACATCTGTATAGTATTACAGATGATGAGTGGGGGTAAGATATTGGGAATTAGGTGATTATATCCTCATTATATCGGAATTCGTTGTAATTGGTGATATTTGAGAAAATCGCCTGGGTTTTTGCCTGACGGCAAATATTTGGTTTTGAATATCCGTAGTTATACACCAATTTCAAACTGATATATCTATACGTTTATTTTTTAAAGTGAGATATAACTTTTTGAAATTATGTCTATGACATTTACCTATATCAGTTGATGGTTAGGTAAGGAGCATTCAACAGCGGTGTAATTCTTCTTAACCATAGTACAGTTTTCAACCTACGACGCACGGGGTTTGAGTTATTAAACTCAGGGGATTTATACAAAGTATTGTATATTGTCCAGTATCCATTAGGACAAAGGGGTTGGTGCTTGTACTATATTCTGTTTACTTGTGACTTCTCTAGTTTTTAGACATGTATTTCATTGAAATACAAGGTCCAAGTTTTGAAAAGTTATAGGTACAAGAATAAAGTAGGGAACCATATGTTGCAAGTATCAGGATTCTTCAAGGTGATCGAAGATGTAGATACTTGTGTATGGTATTCCATTGATAGTAATGGTTTTGAGAACTTGCTTCTCTTATAGGTTACTCATATTTGGATGCACTCCTAGTTGAGTAACGCTGATTGGCCTCCTTCCATTTAGTTGACATGCATTGGAAACAGCTGCATGATTTGAATCTGGTTCCAAATTAAATTAGTGCCTCTGTTTCTATATTGGATATAGAATGGTTCATATCTTAACGATGTTAAGGTATATGGAGTTGTCTGGCTTATGCTTAAAACCAGACTCTGGACAAACTCAAGGCACGTTTCAGTAATGGCAGTTTGCGGGTTATCCCGGGCTATGACGAGGGTTAACTTTCTACCATCTGGAAGATCAATAGTTATATTTTTCTTGGCTTGCCACCAGTTTTAGTAAAATGAATTCTTTTAAGAAAACATTAGTGGGAGTATGGTAGAACTGGAAGTGATTCCAGAACCACAAACGATTATTGAAAATTTAATAGAACCTAAAGATTCAATCGGATTTGACATTCCATTAGCCAATCCACAGATATGGTAGGTAACCTCAGGCACCCGAGAGGTACTTCGGTATCCTCAAGGACGGTGACAGGAAGGTTCTTATTTACCCAGACTTGACATTACTGCTGTTCTAGACTATGAGACTCGGCAGGAGAATGAGTATAGCATCATTCTAAACCAGCTTTAGAAGTACACATGTATATGACTCTGCCAGAGGGTTTTTGTAGTCAGTGGGAGCAGCGGAAGCATAGTGGACAAGTAGCTTATGTCTATTTATAGACTAAAGCAGGTATAACGGAGACAGATCATCTATTTTTGATGTGAAGGTCATGGGTTTTGACTTCATCAGAGTGGGAAATGGATCTGGTAAGAAGGTAGTGGGGTGTGATGTCCTGATATTTGGATGGCATGCAACTTATAGGAAGTGAAATTCCTATATTACGATCGGTTATACTGTGGTTGTCATACATTTGTTTCTCCACATAGGATATAGATATAATATCAGGCATTCTGGTTACTAGATCTATGGTTTTAGATCTAGATTTGGGAAGTTTCCCAATTTGGGTACTTTGACACTATTCTAAAGGTGTTTTAGAATGGTCGACTCCTAGCTTGGTGGTATACCTGCAGGTGATAGAGTCACCAGATCTAAAGGATGTCTTACAGACTAAAGGGGAGAGGGATTTGCGTGATTGGTATATCACTTGCTTAGGCAATTGAGTCAATCATGAGATGTCAAGTAACACACTAGATGTTGTTTTTGCACTAGCTGCAATAAGTTTATATATTGATCCAATCCTGAAGAAACATTGGGAAGCAGTTTATGAACATAAGTGGATGTTCTAGGGATATGGTAACGGCAGCCTCCTTCGGGAGACGGTTATCATTCCAGGCTTCCAAGGTGACCTGGATGACAGAGTGACTGTCAGAGTTATAGTTTTCCCTCTTTTGAGGGGCGGTAGTTTAGACAGGTGGTCCAAGCGGATACTGAGGAAGGCATGGTGCAGGATACTGATTAAATTCAGTGGACGATACAGTCTAAGAAGTTTGCTGGATTTGGAGTTCATTTGTGAACTGGGTACCATCAGATATCCAGACATATTCTAAGACAGGTATTGCTCATTTTGGGAGATAGGTTTCTCCGCGAAGTTGAGATATAGAGAGATACAGAAAGAAACATTGGAGAGGATCCACTCACTGAGGCTATTTCTCGAACACATTAGTTTCACAAACGAGATTTGTGAGACTGATTAGTGGAGAAGTTGGGTATTCGGTATCACACGGGCTGTGAGTATGCGACATCGCAATAATTAGCCTTAAGTGCAAGTGGGAGATTGTTGGCTATAGTGCCCTCAAGTCAATTATTGGATCGCATGCACGCGATTGCGATGATTGAGGGAGGACCTATACGGGTAGAACAGTCTTACTTGAGATGATAGTATGCTATCTGGTTTGTCTTTATCATCATGTACATGCTTCAGGTGGCATTACAGATCACTATTACATGTTGATAGAGCCTATAGGATTCTTGCTTGGCTACCAGCAGTATGACTGCGATCATATACATGGGAGCTGGGTAGTCTATAAGCACATCCTTAAATGTCCTTAGTCATGGGAGTCTCAAGACTGGACATCGATACTCCAGAGTAGACTAGTTTATACTGATCGAGACCCTGACGAGGGGCGGTGGCCGGTCTCACAATCCATTGGTGTCAGTTTATTCACCTAAGATGTATACAGGTGCTCATTGGGTTATAAGTACACCGGACGGACTGGCCGGGAACATGCTTGTTGGTATTATACCTATTATCATATAGAAGTTCCCAGGTGACATGTATACAGGTTAGTCTATCAATCTGAGATCGTCATTTGTCTCATGTGAGTTCCCACTGTGCTTTGATTACTACCCTACCACGGCTCAAAGGAGTCGTGCAAACAGGTTTTAGTTAGGTACAGTCTCGAGCCATATGGAGGCAGTGAGCGGATCGTCAGGGGATTCGTCTCTCCCGGTATTGGGGTTGATTTCGCGTTGTGCACGGGTTGCAATCACCAGAAATCCTTGGTCAAGGTAGTCGAGAATTACTGATCTAGGATCAGTAGTTTCTCAGGTGGTGATGGGTTTCATACCGACACTAAATGTCGTGTTGTCAGGGGTCTGAATTTATCCACCCCCTAGACTCGATATGCGATACTCACAGACGAACGCACCGGACTGTACGGATATTGTCACTGTCAGACTCAGTAGGGGTTTCAGGACGAGTTTGCTCGTCGGCCTCCCTTTCGCTCAATACCTGGATAGCTGTTATGTACAGCTAGTGCCGCTGGCGTGCTTGTGGTTAAACCCACTTCCAGCGTATTGACGAGTCTTTAGAGTCCCACACAGAGGGTTTCCCTGCTTTGGGAGAAATGATGTAGAGGTCGTATGGTTTTACGGCAGAGTTCGATCATATACGTGTAATTGTGCACGGATCATGATTCGTACGGATAATATTAGTGGGCTTTGGTTTAAACCGGATCCTAGTATTATATTGTTGGATTATTTTCGTCTCATTGTATTCGTATTCTGTCGGAATACAGATGCGGGTATTTATATACGGATGAGGGGTATTCTTGTAATTCTTTATAAGATTGCTTCTAGAAGTTGTCATTTCTTTTTGTATTAAACATTTAGGTTTAAATGTTTAATGAGGTGAAGGATGAGATTTGATTTAGCATTAATTCAAGCATGACTCATGGTGGTGAGTCATGGCATGACTCATGGTGGCATGCTTGGATTTTTGTTTTTAGTGCGAGATATTTGTTGTGAGACATGAGATATTTATTCTTGGGTTGTTTTCTTGAGTTGCTAGCATGCTTGACTAAAGCTCATAACAAATAGCTCACAAAACACTTAAGCTTTTTCTTGACTTGATTTTTTCTTGGCCTCACACTCTCATCCTCTCGTGGCTTCTTCTACCTCCACCCTACATGTCTCATGTGTTAAAAAATCTAGAGTGTATTGAGACAAACTAATTCTACACACTCTCTACTTCATCTTGGCTATCTAGTGTAGCAAACTAGGTATTTGAGTTGCCTCGGATATGAGGTTGGTGCTCGATGCAAAGACTCTCGGGTGGATCATCTTCGATGGGGGGACCGAAGATCAAACTTGATCAAGGAAGCCTCGAGGAGCTTGGGATAAAGGTTAAAGACCGAAGGACACGGATCATTCGGTATAACTTTCTAAACTCCTTTACTAATTGCTATATTAGGGTTAATGGTCGATCCGTAGATTCGGGTTCCGTTAGCGCTAGTTTATAAAAAAATTTGTTCCGCATTTGGCCACGTTTTGATGGCCGGGGCGCTGGCGTAACCCAACATTTTCTGCACGCGGTATGCCTTCCAGGATGTAGGAGGGGATTTGTGTCAGCAGTTGCTGCACTCTTTCACCGTATGTTATCATTTCTGCCTTGCACGTCTGATAGTCGCCATTTACTTAGCTAACGATCAGCCGGGAGTCTCCATATATGAGGAGGTCTTTGATTCCTATATCAACAGCGATCTCGAAACCTGCTTTCAAATCTTCATATTCATTTTGACTCCGTTAAGGAAAGAGCGTAATGCAGTATCCCTCCTTGCGGAGTCACGAAGATAAGGCCCACTCTGGCTTTGATTATGGGGGTGTTATGATTTCTCCTCTTTAAGAAAGATGCTCCATCGAAGTAGAGTTCCCATTGAGAATCATTTTCTTTCTTCTCCCTTTCGATTGTGTCGAACGCATGTTCATCCGGCAACTCACAATTTAAGGGGGAGTCGGCTGGTATTGGATGTTCCGCAAGAAAGTCAGCGATAGCCTGGCCTTTCACTACTTTGAGAGGACGATACGTTATCGAGAACTCCATCAGGAGGAGGGCCCATTTGGCAAGCCTTCCTGTTAGTATGGCCTTCGACATTAGATATTTGAGAGGATCCACCTTTGATATAAGATGAACCTTATATGCCAAGGCGTAGTGTCTGAGCTTCGTTATCGCAAAGATTAGTGCCAGACAATGGTTTTTAATAGGGGAGTAGTTGTTTTCTACCCCCAAGAGAACTCGACTCAAGTAATACAGAGCTCTTTCCTTTTCTTGGTCGTTCTCCTGTGCCCATAACGCGCCTAGAGAACCCTCAAGGGCTGTTGTATATAGGATGAGGGGATTTTCCTTAACTGGAGCGATCAGCACCGGTGGATTTTGTAAATACCGCTTGATTTCATCTAGTGCGTTTTGGCACTTTGATCCCAGAAGAACAGGGTCGCCTTCTTCATTAGATGACTGTAGGGACGACATTTTCCCGAGAGGTTAGCTATGAACCGTCGGATATACGCGAACTTTCCTTGAAGGGATCGCAATTGCTTGAGGGTCCTTGGCATGGGCATTTCTGTAATCGCCTTGATCTTTGAGGGATCGATTTCGATACCCCAGTGCCGTATGATGAATCCCAGGAATTTTCCTGAGGAGACTCCAAACGCGCATTTTAGAGGATTCATTTTCAGATTATACTTCCGAAGATGTTGAAACACTATATTCAGATGTTCCCAATGTTCCTCGTAAGACTTGCTTTTCACCACCAGGTCTTCGATATAGCATTCGACAATCTCATGGATGAGGTCATCGAAGATCTTCATCATGGCCCTCTGGTAGGTAGCGCCAGCATTCTTTAAACCGAAAGACGTCACCTTGTAGCAGAATATGCCCAGCGGAGTCCGGAAGGCGGTATGTTTTTGGTCTTCAGGATGCATTTTTATTTGGTTGTATCCTGAAGATCCATCCATGAAGGAGAAAACCTCATCAGTAGACGTGTTATCGATCATCAGCTCAGTAACAGGTACTGGGAAGTCATCCTTCGGGCAAGCTTTGTTGAGGTCCCGAAAGTCCACACAGATGCGCACCATCCTATTTTTCTTCATCACCGGAACGATGTTGGCGATCCAGTCAGGATATTGAAATTCTTGGATGAAGCCGAAGTCAATTAGTTTCTTAACTTCGGCGTTGATACTCATCTCGAGTTCGAGATGCATTCTTCTTGGCACTTGCTTGACTGGATTGA
This sequence comes from Agapanthus africanus, assembly GCA_030015575.1. Classification (NCBI taxonomy): domain Eukaryota; kingdom Viridiplantae; phylum Streptophyta; class Magnoliopsida; order Asparagales; family Amaryllidaceae; genus Agapanthus; species Agapanthus africanus. Next base: position 131,706,114 of record CM057341.1, read on the forward strand.
TGTCCGGCGATATGGCTAGTTTATGTACTGCTACTTTTGGATCTAATCCTGGCATCTCAGAATAGTTCCATACGAAGCAGTCTTTATATTGCATGAGCACTCCTTTTAACGTGGCTACCTGTTTTCAGATAGCAGCTCACTGACGAACGAAGGCCTCGGATCGTTTTCCATCCCTAAGTCAATTTTCCTTAGGTTGTCCGCTGTGGTATGTATCCCGTCTTCCAGCTCTTTTGGTGCTGGTGGAAATTTTGAGATCACCTCATCCTCATCTTCATTTGTGAAGCACTTGAAAAGGACATCCATAGCCTCATGCCCTTCCCCTTCTGAAAGTGTTATCACATGACAGGTACGAGTCTACTTCCATTCTTGATGCTGGGCTGGTCCTATCCTTACGATATAGGTTTTCTTTGGCTTATGCTTTTGCGGTGGGGTTACCCTCCAACTGTCGGATAAAGCGAACCAGCCTTGTTGATACTGGTCTTCAACCTAGTCTTTGTAGGTGAAGCAATCTTCAAGGGGATGTCTTATTGCTTGGTGATAAGAGCAATAATCCGAGTGATGGACCTCGTTCATTTGTTCGGGGTGCCGAGACTTCGAGAGCGTTACCATTTGATGCCTCATGACAAGGTTGAATATTTTCCTTGTCATGTCTTGAGGGAAAGAGTATTCTCGACCCATCTTCTTGATAAAGAACAGGTTCCAACCACGTTTTTCTTGATAGTGCAGCTTCTTAGATCTGCCCTGTTGTTTACGAACGTTGTTTGCGCTCTTTGTCTTGTTTTTGTCTCTATTTCGGGATTTTTCCTTTTTGCGAGGACATACAGTGAGCTAAGGATGGAGGGCATTGTAGTCCTCTTTCTCCGCGGATTGCTGGTTGAGGCGTTGCATCTTGGCCTTTTCATAAATAGCCATTTCACGACTGTGGCTATCCTGAATCTGTTGACATGCTTCTTTTATTAGTTTGTCAACTTGTTCTTCGAACGATAGGCTTAACATTCTTAGAGCAGGATCTTGTTCTGTTTCAACGTCACAGCTATTTGGAAGAGCATTCTCTTCTTCACCGGAGCTGTTTATGGCGCGGCAGCTGTAGAATCGTTCTCGTTCCTTTGACCGAATGTATCCGAGCCCGGTTGTTTCCAGCTTCCCGTTGGGCATCTTTCGCTGGGCCCTAGGGATATCCCAAATCTTTTTGTAGAAGTGGGCTTTTCGAACGGTTTGTTCGAAGGGTACACATTGGCATCTTAATAGTCTTTTCAATCCATCCGTGTAGTATCTTGGCAGACAGATTGGTTGAAGCCTATCAAGTGTAAAATCGATACCGTGCCAGACTTCTTTCTCCACTCTGTTCTCCGTATATTGGTAGAAGAGGATCGCCTTTTCACCTCTTCGCCTGGGAGGCACGTAGAAAGTCTGTAGTTCCTGTACGCTATATGTATCGAGCGCATCAAGTTCCTTGAAATGCCGAGGTGGAACCATTGTGATTTGCAGGCTCTGATCTACTTCATCAAGGGTTTGCACTGACGGGCGGATGGAGAATATTGCATCGGCCTCGTCCTTAGAGTCACTGCCAAAGACCAGAATAAGGGTCGATGGTCCGGGCCTGTTGTTTTCTTTCTGGGGTTGCCCCGAGTAGACTATTTCTTCATCTTCCTCAGAGTCGCTTCCAAAGATTGGGATAATGACGACAGACTTCTGTTTATCCTCCGGCTTATGACACCTCTCCGTATCTTCAAAGTCCGGTAGGAAGTACTTTGCATCTTCATATTTCCGGACCTCGTTTACGGAGAATGGATTCAGCTCTCCTGTGACGGTGCATTCCAAACCATCCTTGAAATACTTCATACACTGATGTTGTGTAGAAGGGATGACGTTGTACTCATGCAGCCAGGGCCTACCGAGTAGAGCATTATATCAAGTCTTGGCGTCAATGACATGAAATTTGATGTCAGTGATGAGCAGCCCGAAGCGTAACGTCGGTATTACGGATCCAAGGGTCCGTGATGACTGTGAGTCGAACCCAGAGATGGTAATTTTGTCTCAGGCCAAGTGTTGAACGTTCATGTAAATCTCCTTCAGCACTTTCACATTGAGAAGATTGATGGAGGATCCATTGTCGACAAGGATTTTGCCTATCTTGATGTCGTGGCAGTACCCGGTGACGTATAACGGGCGATTATTCTCGCACGTTCCGAGGAGGAGATCTTCATCACTGAATATAATATCAGCTGTGTGAACCTCCACCAGCCCGTCCTTCATCTTCTCATCTGCGAGAAAAGCTTGGAATTGATCAGGCTCTTGTAATACCTTGATCAAAGAATCCCGTGACTCTTTAGATAGGAGGAGAGCATCCAATATGCTCAGTTGTGAGGGTATTTTCCTCAAATGTGCCAGGACATTATAATCCACCTTATTTTTCTTAGGCGGCTCCCTCACTGCGAGCTCTTTGACAACTCCCTCATCAAGGGTGATTTCCTTAGGGATTTTTTCTTTCCCTTTGTCCTTTTGGCTCGAACCTTTGTTCGTAGGTTCGAGATTCTTTTCAAGCAGCGTGCGGTTATACAGATGAATGTTCCCGCAGTTCTTCTCCCCCTCTTCCTTTTTGGAGGTGGAGTCTTTGAAGAGAGGGCTGAGGGTCATTTCATCCTCAGAGTCGCTCCCGAAGGTAAGAACCTGGGGTTTTCCCCTTCCGAACTGATATCAACCATATGGCAGTTGTCAGTCATTTTCTCACGCGCACTTGCCGCACTTTTTTGCAGTCGACGAGCTTTGCGCTTCATCCTCTTGAAGTATTTTTGATAGGCAACATATCCTTACCTCCACTTCTTGGAGGCACTGCATTCTTCGGTGGGGTGGGTAATCCTTCGATGATATAGGCAGTAGTTTGGATATGAATCCTCTCCATCGAGGCATATGACCCCGGAAGTGTTTATCAAATCTTCCTTCAAATCCTAAAAGGTAAGATTAGCCAGGATTAATTACACCCTACAGGTTCGCCAATCGTTCGGTCAGGCAGGTATCAGTACTCCGAGGGAGGTTCCCCGTGCTTTCGCACGGACCTAATTAAAATAAACCTCGTTTCCCTAGAGGCATAACCCCGTTGACACCTTTCTAGACACCTACTGGATTAGCTAATTGTAAAGTACAAAATTCTCCCAGGAGTAACTCTTACTCGCAATGGGTATCGGGATCCAACTATCATATAGAAGGTATGCAATCTCATTGCAAATTTCAACACTTGAAATTCCCAATAATGTTTTTACCTCTAACGTCTTATGACCTTGACGCAGGCCAACAAACTATAGGGCGTTAGTCAAGTTCAACCCGTTCATTTCTTGATTGAATTAAACCTACCCGCACGACCCTTGACACAGGCCAAAAAAGTCGCACGACTACCCGAATCCAATCGCATCACATGCTACAGATAAGCACTAATTCAGCTACCGCATACTACGCCTTGACGCAGGCCAACAAACGTAGCACGAATACTAAAATAACACTTATCTGAAATGAAGGAGGGCTGCGCAAATTTTTAAGAAAACCATGAGCGTAATGAACTTGATATCGTTGTAGAATCTAGTGATTTTAAAAAAGGAGTGTTTTTGAGGGTTTTGCTAGTTTCGCTAAATAAGTCACTCCCGGTGAAGGGATCTCATCTCTTTCCTCATCGAATGAGGTGCAGGATATTCAGGAATACCACTATGCAAAGAAAGAACTAGAGAAGCAATCAAAAGACAAAACCGAGTGAGTTGTAGCATTTGCTAGTTTCGCTAAAGAGGTCACTCCCGGTGAAGGGATCTCGGCTCTTTCCTCATCGAATGACGTGCTGGATATTCATCAAGGAATACCACTATGCAAAGCAAAAACTAGAGCTACCCTTTTTGAAAATTTGATTCTGCAACATCTTTTGGTTTCTTTCTTTTCATTAATCTCATTAATGAAGTCCCATCAATTAATGTTTCCTAAACATTACAGAAAAATGAAACGAAAATAGAACGTACGCTTATGCCATCGGCATTCGCCACGGGGCCCCGTCATGCACCGATAGGTTACTTAACTACCGGCAGAGCGGGGGCTGGACTAGCGCGGGTGTAAAACATAAGTAACGTTTATTATATATCATATATATAATGGTACATTCGTCTCACGTAGTCATATGATCAACATCACAGAATCAAGCAGTAGAAACAATATATGAAATATTGGATATACTAGGATGTCCGTGTTTTAAATTTAGCCAATAATGTAAAACACTGATTCCAAGGTCGTGATGAATAGCCAAACCCATATCTCTAGACCCCTACGAGAGCAGCAAGTAACCCTGCCAATTCTAGAATTAGGAGACCCGGTCTCAACTCCTTGAGATGGTCTCCCACTGGACTCTAGAACCCGGTTACTTGTGCTCCCCGTCTTGGGTCTATCCTAATGCGGAAAAGTAAATAATATACAACAATGGTGACATCATTCTCAACCCGGAAGTGCCCCAATAAAAGAATATCACATACAGATTTTACATGAATGAAAATAAAAACTCTCATCTCACATAGAACCCCTCGGCTATTCTTTTACGACGATCCAATAAATCATATCAACAGCAACACATGATATCACATATCATCAACGTAAGCAAATATGCGTATCCCTATAACTTGTTGACATATAGCAACGAGATCGGGATACCCCACATATTACACTTACGGTCGCAGAAAAGAAAACAGAAAACTACAATAATTAGAATCCGCAATATCCTTAGATATCATAAACCCGGAATATCTCATATTCCGGATTTCATGCCTAACTTATAAAACTTGCATTTTAGTCTCAAATTGAAAACTCTTTTCAATTGGTTGTCGGATAATTCAACAAAATTCCTGACTTAGTGATCGTGTACAATACGCAATTGCGACGGAGTTTTGATCCGAATCAAAACTTTGTGGCAATCGATCAATTGGGACTAAACGGCTAGGTTTACAATATACTAACTAGTTTTCATAAAACTAATTAATCAGGATTCTAATAATTGTATCACACATCACAAAGCTTGTAAAGTCACCACGACATTAGAATTCCGCATGCAATTAGCAAACTAAACCAATTTTTCCAAGACATGAAAAATCCAGTGAGCTAAAGTTCCAAAACCGATCGTTTTAAGCCAATCCGGGAGTCGAAACGAACTCAAAACCCACCCGAATTTTCATGGAGGCGAAGATCCCAAAATTAACTATCGAATGGGGGGCCTCAGAGGGGGTACCCACCCCCGGCGGCCACCTCGAAGTGGCCCCTAGGGGAAGGCAGACCCGAGAGCACCCAGTTGGGGTGCTCTTGGGTCACCCACCCCCAAGGCCACCTTGTGGTGGTCTTGGGGTGTGGGTCCAGCCTCTGGTCCTACCCGGGGTGCGCACGCTCTACCCCGCGGCTTCTCGGTTCAAACAGTGAGCCCGCGGGGCGTGCAAACAACTCAAAACATTATTTTGGAAACTGTTTTTATCGGCAATTTTTGCGCGACAAAAACGGCGGATTTCTAACGTCGCTACAAGCTATGATAATCTACACTAATATTCTAGCTTGGCTCTGATACCATGAAAGTCTACCCTAGCACCACCATGAGGTTTTAGTAGCATCAAGCATGTCAAATTTTAATTTTTATTAGGTGTTAAGTTAGACTATACAAGATCTTTTCTAGAATATTAGGGTATAGATTAGTATCATCACAAAAGTAGTAGAAGGAAAGAAGGTTATACCCTTGTAGATCGAGTCCTTCTCTTCTCTAGCTCCGGGTTGTGGTCTACGCGACTCTACTGGGCTCCTTTTCAAGATGAAAGAACCTCCTTCGTGATCTTCGCACCAAAGACAATCCACCCGAAGTCCACAAGCTCAAGCTAACCCTTCACTAATCTCATTAGTGAAGGCAACACTCCACATCAAATTGCTAATCTAATGTGTGATGGTGAAGTAGGGGTTTAATTTGCTCACAGGGTTCTCACAAGTTCAATGATTCATATCACATGTGAGGGTTTGAACTTGGAGGTGAGGTAAAGAAAATTATAGAGTAAAAGAGAGCAAGAGCTCATGAAAATGGCTAAGGCATAAAGAATGAAAAATATGATGAGAGTAAACTCAAATGGCTCTCTCTTTCCTTACTATTCAAGTATAGAATAAAAATGCAATAAGAAATTGCAACCATGCTTGAATAGTGAGTCAAGAGTAATATACAAATAATAAAAATCCCATTCCACAAATATCTCCACAATTTACACATCATTTTGTATTTTCTAAAAAATAGAAAATAAATTCCATGCTTCATATAATATATATATATATATACATATATACACACATATCAAATATATATATATATATATATATATATATATTAATATATATTAAGAAACATAATTAGTGAGCTAATAATATTAGTTAAGATATAATTATATCACATATAATATATAGCACATTATTAAATCAACACTTGATCTAATAATCCGGTTATATCACATATAACCGACTAATATCATTAATCTGAATATCACATTATCAAACCAACACTTAATTCGATAATCCGTTTATATTACATATAACCTGACCAACATCAGATAACTGCCAGATTATAATACGGTATCACATACTTGTATTTAATCAGGCCCACGCACATATCAACATATGTACCCTACTTCGTTTCGCTTGAACCAGGAAATTTCTGTGTGGGACTCTAAAGACTCGTCAATACGCCAGCAGTAAGTGATGATCACATCCGTCACCTACAAGCCGTCAACGATACTAGCTGGACGTAACGGCTACCGGGGTATTGAGCGATATGAAGATCAACAAGCAAGCTCGTGCATACTCTCCATGAAGCCTATCAGTAACACTACCGTACAGTCCGATCTCTTCGTCTGATATGTCGCATATCATGTCTAGGGTGGAAAACGTCAGACCCCGGTAATGTGATAAGTCATGCCGATGTCTGGCCTATAACGGTTTGAGAAACTACTGATAACTCTTATCAGTAAATCTCAGTAACCCTGGCCAGGGATTTTCAGTTATAGCCAATCGAGCATAGCGCAACATCAACTCCCAATACCGGGATAGACGAAACCCCTCCTATCGCTCATTGCCTCCATATGACTCGGGACTGTACCCAAAATCCACCTGTTTGCACGACTCCTTTGAGCCATGGTAAGGAGAAAATCAAAGCACAATGGGAGCCACACAAAACTCTATCACGATATCGGGTCTACAGACTAACTTGTACCAGTGTCACCAGAGGACTGCTATTTGACGATAGGTCTACTACCAACTAGGAGTTCTCGGCGAGTCCTGTTCGGTGTACCCATTCTCCAATGAGCACCTGTGTACAATCTTTGATGCCACATACCAATGGTTGTTGGATCAACCATCACCCTCTAAGGGAAAAAAAAACATACACACTAGTCTACTCTGGAATATCGATGCCCTAGTATCGATATTCCCACGACTAGGAACTGATTAAAGGATGTACTTTTGGACCACCCTGGCCCCACTAGTATGATCTCATCATAATCCTGGTAGTCAAGTACATATCCTAAGGGCTTTATCAACATGTGAGAGCAAGACAGTAAAGAATACCAGTCAACATGTTAAGATAAAGAGTAATGATTGAATGATTCATCGTGCTTGCGCTTTCAAAAAAATAGATCAAAAATATTTGTAACCGCAATCAAGAACGGCGTCGCATGAAGCTAGCCGGTGAGTACGGGTCGGTCCACAGGGATGTTGTGAATTTCCTAATCGCGCTAACGAGTTAATTCCGAAGGGTGTTCGGATTAATTATTAAATCTAAAAACCTAAATTATCTATACTAAAATTATCTAGATCTAAATCTTGCTAGCGTTAGGTTTAGAAATGGTTTGGAAATGTAAATAAATCTCAACGCTTTCTATACCCAAATTAGGATCTAAGAGGAGTTATGGTAATTATCAATAAAGGGGATTAGATCCATTCGGGAAGGTGTTCCTTCCTCTAGGTTCTTGTCCTTCCTTTATCAATCCTTACCCTAACCTCCATGGAAAACATCACAACCGGGCCTTTATACTACGGTATCACCGCTACCTCGAGGGATAGGGTGCCGTAGGGAGCGGTATGTGCATGTATGCATGGAGTCCTATAGATTCTATGTGATGGGTAAGAAAGAGATGAGAGATCTCATCTCTCAAAAGCCTTTCCCAAAGCTAACATCTAAGGCAAGGAATTAAAATCTAAACTAGAGCAATTAAATAAAACTACTTACAGATGTATCCCTCCAATCATCCATGCAGGGTTGTCAGATCTGAATTTCTAAATGGAAAAGAAACATCGATACTCTCCAAAAGATTTCTAAATTTTATTCATAAAGGGAGGCATAAGAAATTACAATGAGTAGAGTTCCTATTTATAGAGAATAGGAAACCCTAGGTTACAATTGATTTGCATGTCTACATTTACCAAAATATCCTTAGGAAGACCTAGTCAAAGTAGACTTCAAGCTTTGGTAAAATTTTATGTCTCTGTCTCTTTAAAGAAAGTATTAGGCCTTGGATCTTTGGGCTTCCTTATTATTTGGTTCTTTATTAAAATAGCTTCTATGTTTCTTCCAGATCTCCAGTGAATAATTGCGGTGGACTTTTAACCGTTCGCTTTGTAATTTTGGACCCTGCATTGCCTTGTACTTTATGAATTTTATCTTTGATGTAGGCTTGATCAAGAGTCTTCTATTTGTTGGTCAAAGTCCACTTTTTCATCGTCTTTACATTGTTTTCACTGTTTCCTGTCCAAGAACCTGTAACCTGTAACATGTAGCAGACATGCGTCAAAAGCACCTGTTTATTTGTAAAATATATAAGAATGGGGGATATAATAATGCAATATTATGATATGAACAAATACCCCCAAACTTATCTTTTGCTCGTCCTCGAGCAAACTTATTTTTATTCACTAAAATCCTAACCACACTTTCGCAGGGAAACGCGATTACACTGAGCTGCACAAGCCGTTAAACCTCTAGGTGTCCCTAGTAGGAGGAGTGTTGTCTCCTGAGGGTTTTCAGCGGATACTACCCACAAAATCCTATCAATTCAGCCCATTAACTTTTGTTCTCGAATTAGGTTTTCTAACAAGGAATTTTATTACCTTTTGACTCGCAAATTATCCACCCATATTCTTCACGCTTCATCATTATTTAACTTAAGATTATATATGTTTTGCAGACCTACTTAGCTTTCGGCATCTCTTAAGTTTTCCTTCTAGGGTATCATCTCCACTTAGGAATTTCTATCAACTCTATTAAAGATACAAGTTCTATTCTTCATTCCTCTCTCTTATCTACACTCCAATCACATATCCCCACGTGTGTGTAAATATCACCCCTACACTTGGAAATTCAAATCAAGCAATCGTACTCTCGTCCATTGTCCAAAGTACTTATTTATAGGTGAATTTAAATGAATTTTCGCTTACACATCCTTCATGCGACTGTTAATACTTCTTGAGGTACCAACAACCGATTACAAGATGTGTTTGCACATTTAAAGCGTAATTCCTAGTCTTGCAACACCCAAGGCTTTAGCAGTGACTCTCAAACCAGTTGGTCTAAGGCACTAGGTGATGAAGCACCCTCGCTAAATATTTTTCTATTTTTTGCAGCCTTAAGTAATCATAAAAACCAGTGTCCATTTTTTATTCTTTATTCACACTTATATATATTTTTATTTTCATTGTACTAAGGACTTTAGACAAGAGCATTTCAAGGTCTTTTCTACTATTCCAAGTTTCAAGGTGCGTGATTGTGCAAATTGTAGGGTATACATTTTCAGAATCTAGACTTAAGCTAGGAATTATTTTTCAAACTTATACTCTGATAAGAACATCAATACTCTTCCCTTATTTCGACTTAGCCCAAGAAGTGAACCCAAAATTTGCCTATTTCTAAATAAACTATAAGGACATATACTTTCTACCGTTAAACTTTAAGGAAGGTTATCTTTAGGGTTTTTAATTTACTAAGTCTAAGATCTAGTTGTTTCTAGCCAGTTAACCTATTTGTCAAACTAAAGTCAATTAGCCAAAATTGAATACAATAATTTTTATAATTTTTTGAAATTTTTCAATTTTTATGGGTTTTAAAATAAGTATGCAAATGCAAAAATATGTACAAATGAATGCGAAGGAAGAAGACGTACCGAGCATACCCCCAAACTTGAACTTGACAGTGTCCTCACTGTCATGCTAAACCAAGAGGGTCAAAATACCGGCACTCCCCTGTTTATTTATAATTTTTATATTTTTAATGTTTTGAATTTTTAGTTTTTTATTTTTATAGAAAAGAAAAAAAAATATATACATATATACAAAGATTCCCCCAAACTTAAGCTTGGCCTTGCACAAGCCAAAAGTTAGCACCAACCATTCAAAAATCTTATCGTGGAAATGGTATAGTTGGTGCAAGAAAATGAGAAGCACGCGAGACCGTGTGGAAAGAAGAATGGTAGAATATGGTCTCGGTGGGGGAGAAGAAGGGCGGAAAGAAGAAGGAAGTGGAGTATGATCTTGAGGGTGTAAATTGAGTGAATAAATTAGCGCAATATGTGATGACCGATATGTTATAAGCGATTGCGCTAACCTATCTACTCGTCGAGAAATGGGATCAAATCCCTCAAGATTCGCAAGAAAACATGGGTACGCCGAACTTGGTATTTGAGATGAAAGCGTCACGGTCACTTGCACGGTCAGAACAATAGGAAGGACGAAAGGAAGTGAATTAGGGATAGTATCATTCTTACCGTAGTAAACTGTATCGAACTGGAAAGATTCCATCAATGGTTCGAAACGACTGTAAGCAACCGAGTCTGAAGGATTAACTAACTCATCTGAAAATGCAAAGGACTCAAACTCGGGCGGTGAGACTTCAACATCGTCCGAAAAAGTGAAACACTCGTAAGTGTCATCGGCTGTGGGAACTGTGTCAGATTCAAAGGAAAAGTTTTCAAGCTCACAGTCGTCAAGCGTGAAATGAAGTGTGGTCGGAACGATGGAAAAGAGGGAGGGTGATTTAGGTAAAGGTTCAAGAGGATGAATTGGAAAATCCGACACATCAAAGAAAAATGGTTCAACCTCAATATGATCCTCACCACTCTCCTCAATATTATCCTCATAATTCTCCTCAATATTCAAATCATCCATGCCATTATCATCAAAATCAAGACGCATAGGAGATTCGGGAGAAACATTTAATAACTCGGGATGATGATTTGAACATAAAATTTCAATTAAATCGACAGGTTTATCATCCGAAATATTCCCGGCGTCTATATCCTCAATCAAGTAAAAATCAATTTTCTTAGACACCTCATCAAAAGCATGGATATTTATCGATTTAGGTTCTAGAGTGGAGGTGTAAAGATCGAAAGGATTAGGTGCGGTTTCACTCGAAAGGGGTTCCTCACAATTTGGCAAATCAAACACTACAAAATCACACAACTCGTTTTTATTTTCAACAGGTGAACTATTTAGGGCAATCGATGGAAAACTGGAGTTGTGGGCTTCAATTGGGTAAGGGTAGGTTTGATTTGGAAATCCTCTCGCATTCTCATTATGTCCAACCGCCTCCTCATACATTGAAAAATTTGGGGCTAGCGGGAAACTAGCTACCGGTTCAGCAGGTTGCATAAGGGCGGCCACGGACGCTTCCACATTCCTAACCATTTTATTTGTTGCTGCGATATACGCCTCCAACGCCTCTTCCAAGCTAGACTTGGGTGGTAAGGGGGTTTCGGTAAAAGATTCAAAATGGTGTGGATATGCAAAACTCCCAATAGGCTGTGTAGAAACATTGTCTAGTGACGGTGGAAAAGTCGGGTGGGACTGGTAGGAAGTGGGTGATTGGGCAGGGGTAGGATCAACATATGGATAAAAAGGTGAATAGTCGTGTTGATCCCTAGAACTGGATGAGTGAAGAGGGGTGAAAGATCGACTGCGAGATTGAGCAATATGCTCAGCAATGGACATCGGCCTAGGAGTGACAGAAGGACTTGAAGAAGTGGTATCAACATATGGAAGTGGTGAAGGTTGACTTGGTTGACACAAAGTGGGTTGAAAAGTCAAACTGTTTCTCCTAGACTCCTCTATGTGATCTTTCAAAGATTTTTTAGGCATGGAAGGATCGTCTTTAAATTGACCGAACACATTGACATATGACGCAAAATTAGGTTCGGGATACCAAAGTTCGGCAAGTGATTTATTATGTGGGGTACCCATGATGAGAAAAGAAAGAAGGTGGGTGTAAGTGGGTGTAAGTGGGGTGCAAGGATTTCTTCGCGACAAAAGTTGCAAGTCTTTTTATAAAAATTTTCCTCTTATTTTTATTTGTTTTGCAAAAAATTTTGATAAAGGGCTTAGACACAAATGCAATCAACCAGAAATGCATAATCAGGCATAGATCTAGAGTCACCTAGGTCAGCTAGACATCTCCTAACTGTTCCAAAGGGCTAGAAATAGGACCTCAAACCGCCTCTTCACTGGCAAGTACGGCCAGGTAAGTGGGAAGGAACCACCACTACAGTGGGCCTAATTAATAACCACTAGCCTAGACACCGCAATGTCAGTTAGGATAAACGGTCGATGCCTATACTAGTCCTTTTCCTATTGAGCTCGATGTCCTTAGGTCTGAGTCTAATATTTTTTAATTAATTGTGGTCAATGCACATGCTTTAGGTGTTTTCTGGGGTCCTGGGAAGGGTGATGAAATCCCCACCCAATCTGAGTTGGTCAAAAACCCCTTAAAATCCGATTAAAGATATGCAAAACAGTAAATCACTTGCAATCAAATCTTTTTTGTGTGAATTTCAAAGTTTGTAAGTTTTCTAATTAAAACTTTCCTTTTTTCTCCTGCTCTTTATTTGGAAAGATATTTTTAACAAAAAAATTAAGGATATGCAAATCAGAAAAGATCACTTGCAATCAATTATTATTTTAAGCATAGCGCAACGAATCCTGTATAAGATTTGTTATTTGGAAAGGAATATTTTTAAAGCGCAAAGAATCCTGCAGGAGATTTTTCAGAAGATATATCGGAGATTTGCAGAGGAGGAGATCAGAAGACTTACAGATTTTTTTTTTTTAAACCGCGCTTCTGCCCCTTGTTTTTTTTATGTTTTTTTTTTTTTTGAACCGACCAGGCCGTGGCGGTTCCGCGGCCAGAAGCTGGGTCGCGCGGCGGTTCCGCGGCCGGAAAGGAAGCGTCGCTTTTTTTTTTTTGACCAGATCACCGCGATTCTTCTTGTTGACTCGGTCCTTCAAATTTCTTCTGTTCCTCGGTTGTTGTGATCTTCTGTTATTCCGATCTTTTTTTCTGTTCAGCTTTCTGTAGATTTCCAGATCCGAATTTGTTTGTAGATCCTGCAAAAAAATTCTCACAAGAATACATTTTCCAAAAATAACAGAAGAAATATTTTTTATATTTTTTTTTTATTTTTCAGATTTTTATGATTTTTTTTTTATGATTAACCCGAAATTGCGAAAAGAAAAGTTCTACGCCATCTCCGGCAACGGCGCCATTTGAATGGATGAGTTTTAGCGTGCTTGCGCTTTCTAAAAAATAGATCAAAAATATTTGTAACCGCAATCAAGAACGGCGTCGCATGAAGCTAGCCGGTGAGTACGGGTCGGTCCACAGGGATGTTGTGAATTTCCTAATCGCGCTAACGAGTTAATTCCGAAGGGTGTTCGGATTAATTATTAAATCTAAAAACCTAAATTATCTATACTAAAATTATCTAGATCTAAATCTTGCTAGCGTTAGGTTTAGAAATGGTTTGGAAATGTAAATAAATCTCAACGCTTTCTATACCCAAATTAGGATCTAAGAGGAATTATGGTAATTATCAATAAAGGGGATTAGATCCATTCGGGAAGTTGTTCCTTCCTCTAGGTTCTTGTCCTTCCTTTATCAATCCTTACCCTAACCTCCATGGAAAACATCACAACCGGGCCTTTATACTACGGTATCACCACTACCTCGAGGGATAGGGTGCCGTAGGGAGCGGTATGTGCATGTATGCATGGAGTCCTATAGATTCTATGTGATGGGTAAGAAAGGGATGAGAGATCTCATCTCTCAAAAGCCTTTCCCAAAGCTAACATCTAAGGCAAGGAATTAAAATCTAAACTAAAGCAATTAAATAAAACTACTTACAGATGTATCCCTCCAATCATCCATGCAGGGTTGTCAGATCTGAATTTCTAAATGGAAAAGAAATATCGATGCTCTCCAAAAGATTTCTAAATTTTATTCATAAAGGGAGGCATAAGAAATTACAATGAGTAGAGTTCCTATTTATAGAGAATAGGAAACCCTAGGTTATAATTGATTTGCATGTCTACATTTACCAAAATATCCTTAGGAAGACCTAGTCAAAGTAGACTTCAAGCTTTGGTAAAATTTTATGTCTCTGTCTCTTTAAAGAAAGTATTAGGCCTTGGATCTTTGGGCTTCCTTATTATTTGGTTCTTTATTAAAATAGCTTCTATGTTTCTTCCAGATCTCCAGTGAATAATTGCGGTAGACTTTTAACCGTTCGCTTTGTAATCTTGGACCCTGCATTGCCTTGTACTTTATGAATTTTATCTTTGATGTAGGCTTGATCAAGAGTCTTCTATTTGTTGGTCAAAATCCACTTTTTCATCGTCTTTACATTGTTTTCACTGTTTCCTGTCCAAGAACTTGTAACATGTAACATGTAGCAGACATGCGTCAAAAGCACCTGTTTATTTGTAAAATATATAAGAATGGGGAATATAATAATGCAATATTATGATATGAACAAGTAACCGATAGTATACTATCATGTCGAGTAAAAAATTCCTCTATATATATGTCCAAACATCCACTATAATATACATCACATGTACAATAATGGCCTCTAGGGCATACATATTCTTAACAATCTCCCACTTGCACTAAGGCCATGTGTTGTAGTATCTCATACCAACATCCCAAAAAGTCTCTCAAACTGTATCTGAGGGAGGGCCTTCGTGAGTGGATCCGCTACATTGTCCTTCGTGTCTACTCTCCTGACCTCGATCTCCCAGCGATCTACTATCTTCCTGATCAGGTGATACCGCCTCAGAATATGTCTGGATCTCTGATGGGACCTGGGTTCCTTAGCTAAAGCCACCGCTCCATTGTTATCACAATACACAGGTATTGGAAGCTCAATGGATGGAACCACACCGAGCTCAGTAATGAACTTCTTCATCCAGACGGCCTCTTGGGCAGCATCGTTGGCAGCGATGTATTCAGCCTCCATCGTCGAGTCTGCTACGGTGTCTTACTTGGAACTCATCCAACACACCGCCCCTCCGTTGAGGGTAAAGACAAAACCCGAGACCGACTTACTATCGTTCTTATCACTCTGGAAGCCCGAATCGGTAAAGGACTCCACCTGTAGTTCACCGTTACCATACACCAAGAACATTTCTTTAGTCCTTTTCAAGTACTTAAGAATGTTCTTCACAGCTGTCCAGTGGTTTTCTCCAGGACCTGATTGATACCTACTCACTACACCTAGTGAGTAAGCTACATCCGGTCTGGTACATAACATCGCATACATAATAGAGCCTACTACCGAAGAATAGGTATCTCTTGCATGCGAGCCCTCTCCAAATCAGTCTTGGGAGACATCTCTTTGGAGAGAGTGGTTCCTGAACAAGCGGGTACATTACCTCACTTGGAATCTTCCATACTAAATCTCTTTAGTATGGTGTCTATGTACCTGGATTGGGAAAATCCCAAAATCCGTTTAGATCTATCTCTATAGATCTTTATCCCCAGAATGTAGGAGGCATCGCCAAGATCTTTCATGGAGAACTTGAGTGATAAGAAGAGCTTGACCGAGTGTAGCATAGGAACATCGTTTCCTATCAAGAGTATGTCATCCACGTACAATACGAGGAAGACTAACTTACTCTCTACAGCCTTCTTATATATACAAGATTCATCTACATTTTTTATGAAGTCAAACTCTTTGATAGCTACATCAAAACAGATGTTCCAACTCCACGACACCTGCTTTAATCCGTAGATGGATTTACGTAGCTTGCACACCTTTTCGCTGCTCCCACTTTCTACGAAGCCCTCTGGCTGTGTCATGTACACGCTCTCTTCTAAATCACCATTTAGAAAAGCGGTCTTGACGTCCATCTGCCAGATTTCGTAGTCATGATATGCAGCAATGGCAAGTAGGATCCTGATGGACCTAAGCATAGCGACAGGAGAAAAGGTTTCATCATAGTCGACGCCAGGTCGTTGACGAAAATCTTTTGCTACAAGTCTATCTTTGAAAGTCTTAACTTTTCCATCTACACCTATCTTCTTTTTGAAGACCCACTTGCTCCCAATGGGTTTTACCCCTTCATGAGCAAAATCCAAAGTCCATACTTTGTTGGTGTACATGGATTCCATCTCGGATCGCATAGCATCCAGCCATTTCACAGAGTCTCTACTCTTGATGGCCTGCTCAAAACTAGTAGCGCCATCATCTTCCATGATTCAATCCTCGCTCCCACCGTCTGTGAGAAAACCGTAGTATCTCTCAGGTGGGTGAGGAACCCTACTAGATCTGCGGAGTGGCTGGGGTTCGTTGGGTACTATTGGATTCTCTGGTTACACCAAATCGTCAGTTGTAGTTTGTGCTGCTGGAACTTCTTCCAGTTCTCCTCATCTCCACTAATTTCTTTAACAAGAAATTCCTTTTCTAAAAAGGTGGCATGTCGAGAAACAAACACCTTTTGTTCCTTTGAGTGATAGAAGATATACCCTCGCGAATTCTTGGGATATCCTACAAATTTACACAATACTGACGTTGCCTCAAGCTTGTCCGGATTTTGTGTTTTCACATAGGCCGGACAACCCCCATACCTTAACATATTTAAGGTATGGTCTCTTTCCTTTCCATATCTCATATGGAGTGGTAGGCACAGATTTGGTGGGAACCATATTCAATAGGTTTGCAGCTGTTTCAAGTGCATATCCCCAAAAAGAAATAGACAACTCAGCAGTACTCATCATAGAGCGCACCATATCTAATAGGGTGTGATTTCTACGCTCCAATACACCGTTGTGCTGTGGTGTATACGGAGGAGTAAGCTGAGAGAGAATCACATTCTCTTTTAAATAGCCTCAGAATTCCCCGCTTAAGTATTCTCCTCCCCGATCAGATCGTAGGACTTTAATACTTTTGCCCGTCTGGTTTTCAACTTCGTACTTATATTCCTTGAATTTCTTAAAAGCTTCAGACTTGTGTTTCAACAAGAACACATGTCCGAACCTTGAAAGATCATCGGTGAATGTAATAAAGTACAAAAAACATTCCTGGTATGTGTAGACATAGGACTGCATACATCACTATGTATCAGTCCCAAGAGTTCAGTAGCTCTTTCTCCGTGTCCAGTAAACGGAGTTTTGGTCATTTTGCCTTTGAGACATGACTGGAAAGTTTCATAAGATGAAAATTTGAACAGATTCAAATATCCATCTTTATGCAACTTCGCAAGTCTTGGCATTGATATGACCTAGGCTTCGATTTTTTCGGTCGACGAGAGTAGTCTTTTGTTGATCACAGAGTCCTGGACTGTCCACCAGACTTTATGAATTTGGGAGGAGAGCCGTTGATGGGGGCGCTCCGGTTCTGCCTAAACAATGACATCTGCAGGTGGGGGCAATTTCTTTAGCACCGCCATTGGAGAGTTCTTGTGTACCTTCCTAAGCAGATCAAAGTTGTTCCCGGTTAGAACAGCAGCGTCAACTTCCACTATTGGAGCTGGTGGGGTAAGTCCCGAGGGGGAGTTACCCCCAACTTTCCTCACTCGGCGCTAGTGGCGACGTCGAGCGTGTCTCGTAGAAGGGATCGCCTCAGTTTTGGAAGCGGCTTTTTCATGCCCCCGGCTTTGCTGAGGGGCTGCTGTTGGCATCAACCTGTTGGAGGCCGACGTCCTTGGCAGGGTTTGAGTAGGGCCGGCCAATCTTTCAAAGACCAACTTTCTGGTAGGGGAAGCACCTTTAATGACTTCGCCCATAGCAGGAGTTAGGAGGGCTATCCATTTTGGGGCAGCCCCTTCAGGTATCACGAGCCTCTTTGCAGGACCATTTGGGTTCTTGCCTAGCCTGTTGAAGACTGAGACGTCAGCTTTGGATGGCACGTTGAAAGGGGCCGTTGTGATCGCCATTCGATCGAAGACTGACCTGTTGGGAGCTTCCTCTTGCGGCGCTGAGGCACCGAAACTCACTGGTGGGAGCATGGTCCTAAAGAACAACCCAATAGTGCTTGTGTAACTTGCCCCCATCGGCATTGAGAAAATTGAGGCCGCGTTGGACCCGTAGGTCACTACTCCAGCTGGGGTGGAGCGAGAGTTGCTGTTGCAAGAGGTGCAGCTAGAAACCATTGATTTTCTCTAGGAAGAGCAAGACACCAAATTTTATTACCTCAAATCCAAGGGCAACCATAGAGAACCACGATTTCGTTCATGAAACACGACACATGAAGTGTGGAGTGGAAAGAGGAAAAGGTCCCACCGGACGTGCCAGAATCTGTTTACCACCGGAAATAGACGAACTGGGATAGATCGTCTTGCCTGAGTCCTGGGGACAGATGCTATTTGGATTTATCCGTCCACCTCTCCGAAAATGCCAAGTTGATTTATGGCACCTTGTATCGGAGGTTTGGACGGATGTGGCCGTTGTAGCAAACTTCGTCAGATTCCCTCTCGTTTGCGAGGGGTTTTGATTATGGGGACGCTCTTCCCTACAGGCGCAAGCCCTTACAGTTAATTACGTTGCCGCATCGCGATAACCACTTTCTCCTGCTCCGGAGGTTCACTTCGTGTTGTATGTATGTTTGTTTCATTTTGGTTGCCCGTGGATCGTATACGGAGACTAATTTATGTCGTCGCCCGTAGGGCGTAGGTTAGTCCAAATCCGTATATTCTTAGATTTGGGTTTGGTTTGGATTAAGGATCGTTAATCTATTTTGAGATTAAGATCAACTTAAATGTATAAGCATTTGGGCTCGATCATTTTAGTTTAAGGACATCGCAGTCCATTATTACCGTGTTTGAGGCGAAATGTTAGTTTTAAGGACGTTTCGGTCCTTTATCGGCATTTTAGAGACGAATATTAGTTTAGGGACATTTTGGTCCATCATTCACCGTATGAGCACGTGTATTTGTTACGTGGCAGAGTGAATAATGGAGATATGGAATGTGCCTAATTTGGGGCACAATCTAATTTGAGGCATGCACGTCAATGCATAAAGAAGTTATTGGTCGTCGGGACCCGCCACTTCTTTGAAGACGTTGGAGAATTACAACGACATGTATCAGAGGTGTGAAGAGATGTACCCTTGAACCAAATCCCGTATTTGAGGGAAAAGAGTTTGTAGGCTTAGGAATTTTTGGTCATATTTGAGACCGTGGAAATCAAGAGCGTATGGGCTCGACTGATTTCTTTGTTAAGAATACGTTAGTCCAATTTGAGACTAAGATCCACTTAACAACATTTTAGAATCTTCTTTTTTTAAGACCCAGCAACAGAGCATTTGAACTCAGTTGCAAGACTTTAGCAACTTAGCCAATTTGGACTTTAGTCTGTTTAGTCTCCCCTTTTTTAAAAAAAAAGTGCTAAGCACTTGTTTAGGCTCTGTTTAATCAGTCCCTCTTTTTTATGCAAAAAGTGCTGAGCACTTATATGAGTTCTGACACCCACATATGATCATGTGGAGTTTTCAGTCATGAGGATTTCCCAATAAGTGTTGAACACTTTACTCCTTTGTTTTTAATCTTTATAGCGTCCATATGAGAAGCGCGTGAGGTGTTGGGCGCTGTCCAATGAGTGTTGAACACTCAGCAATTTTGGGCTGCTTGGGAAGTGCTAAGCACTCTTTTCTTCTCTTTTGTGGCGTGCACGTGGGGAGCACGTGCGACGCTGGACGCTGCCTAGCGAGTGCTAAGCGCTCTTCTGCGGCGCCCATGTGAGGAACACGTGTGGCGCTGGGTGCTGCCTAGCGAGTGCTAAGCACTCTTCTGCGGCGCCCACGTGAGGAACACGTGCGGCGCTGGGCGCTTTTCTCCTCTGCTGAAAGCATTTTTTCCCATTAATGATTAATAGGATTTTTGTTTTAAAGATCTAGGATCAAGCTTCATTTTTAAGAACTAGGTTTCTCTTGTATGCCTTTGTTTTTTAGGAACTCAATTTCTGGTTCTTTTCTGAATTTTTGACTCTCAAGAACAAGTTCCTCCCGATGAAAATTAAATTCTCAACTTGTGGGAGACTTGCCTCGCGGATCTCAGATCCAGAGAAAGAACTAAATTCTTTTAAAAGGGTTAAACGCTTCAATAGATAAATGAGATGTTTTGATCTCTATTTTTTATTTACTTAGAGTTTTTGAGGAGAGAGATCTTCTTCCTTGAGAATTTAATTCTCTGTTCCTTTTGAAGCTTTCCGTCTCTTTTTTAGAAGCTTATGGGGGGTTCCTCTATATCAGACTTAAAGTCTTCGGTCCTTTATAGTGGAGGCAAGTTTGTTAATTAGCTTTGAAAAAATCTCTCATTAAGATATCCCAATTGATTTGGGGAATTTTACCCACTATTGGATTTTTGATCCAAGGGTTTCTGTTTTACAGAACATATTTTCTTGTTTTTAATAGGATTGGGGAAATATTTTCCATGTGCAGGGTTTTATTTTGTGAAATGGTGATTTTTAAGCACTATGGAATTTTTAATCCAAGAGTTCTCTATTTTACAGAGGGCAATCTTTCTTGTTTAGAAAGATTGAAGGAATATATCCCAAAATAGAATTTTATTCTATGATCCAATTTAGGGAATGTTTTCTCCCAACAGAATTGAATTCTGTATCTTGATGATTTATCATCTCCGTTGGATCAAAAATCCAGCGACTCTGTTTAACAGAGAGTAGAATTTAATTCTACTTGGGCGTCGGCGCTCACGTGTTGTGCACGTAGGCGCCATCTGAGAGTTTTAACTCTTGTTTAATTTAATATATTCTTTTGTGCTTTGCATACTGGAGTCCGCGTGAAGAGCACGTGCAGCGCTATATGAGAGTTTTAACTCTTATTTAATTTAATAGATTCCTTTTTGTGCTTTGCACACTGGCGTCCGTGTGAGGAGCACATGCGGGGCTATATAAGAGTTTTAGCTCTTATTTAATTTAATAGATTCTTTTGTGCTTTGCACACTGGCACCCACGTGAGGAGCACGTGAGGCACTACCATAGGATTTAATCCTATAAGATTGGTTCTTGTGCTGGAGCCCTTGTGGAGGGCACGTGAGGCGCTGCCTCATTAATTTTGAACAGAGCTTTGCTCTTTTATTGGGGAAAACAACTACTATATTAGTACAACATGCTATCTAGTCTGCATCATACTTGGTAATGGATATATATAATGGTTATTACAGATAGACACATATGCATCATGACATCAGTGCCGGTTACCGTGTTCCGATATCGATTACAGTTTCATATTTGGGACCTATTTGGTTGATATGCATCACATGACATGTTCACGACACACTACTTGACTTGTTACTTAGATCTTGTTACTAATGCCAACAATATTGACGTGTTGTCCTGACGGACGTGACTTGTTGTCTGCATAGACGAGAACTGTACCTACTTGAATCAGTGTGGGTATTAGATCTATATTGGCAATATCTGACTTGAACACAAACCTGGGGGAAAGGGGGAAATCAAAAATATAACCGAAACGTAACTCAAGATAATATTATTACTTGTTTGCCGTTTTTCCGGGCGTTAAGGAATAATTACTTATTTGCCGTTTTTTCAGGCGTTACAGAATAATTACCCGTTTGCTGTTTTTCCGGACGTTACGGAATAGTCATTACTTGTTTGCCGTTTTTCCGGACGTTACGGAATAATTACTTATTTGCCGTGTTTCCGGGCGTTACGGAATAAATATTGTTACCGTGGTCCCGTGGGGAATGAACGGGATATATAATGTTGGGTTACGATGAGAATTACATTAATTGACTTCGAAAACTTTTAGAATAGATAACCTAGAAACACAGTTTTAGGTTACACATCACATATCACATACATACACGTACCTCACTGTTATATTCATGGTTAGTTATATCGTTATATCCCGGTTACTACTATTCTTTTGATATTATGACGCACTGACGTCTGGGTTTTGCATGGTCCGGTTCCTTTACCTTTATCGCATGCAGATCAAGAGTACTTTAACCATCAAACCGAGTGATGAGGAGTTGAATATGTGTTTTAGAGATATTTAGTTTAGTTTATTTCCGCGGTTTTATTTCTGTTGATGTGGGCCCATATTGGGACATGATTCAAAATGTTGTTTATTGGATTTGATTCGTTTCCGCTTATACATTTTTTCCTGATTTTATTTATTGTGGCAAATAAACATATACTGGATAGATTATATATTTTCTGTTCTTGATATTCTATAGACAGCCATAATGTGACTGTGGTGGGATAATTCCTAACTACAGGTAGTATGGTTGGCTCTGTCACGTGCCGTAGTCTCCGCATTTTGGGAAGCGGGATGTGACAGATTCACACATCCACCGGCCGTGCCTGCACCACCCTAGCCTCCGCCACGTGTCCCTACACCACCCGTGCCTCCGCCACCCACGCCTACACCACCCGCGCCTGCACCACCTGTGCCTCCACCAGCTGTATCCGCACCTGCCATTCCTATCACGTATGCACGAACAAGACGTAGATGGACATAGTCGGAGCCGTCTCAGAATCCCGATGGGTATGAGCATGGACCATCACATCCAGAGCCATCTTAGCCACCTGCCGTCGATGAAACCGGACAGTCACAGCCTCGACGTCCTGTAGCGAAGAGGACACTAAGGATGGTGCGACGACTTCATTAGATTGCACGGAGTGTTTGTGTTGTATTCTGTTGCGATGAATTCGTTATTTATTTTACATTGTTTATTATTTTCAGCTTATTGTTCTTCGCCATTTGGGCATTGTATATTGTGCGTGGATTGTGTCTCCGCCGTTTGGGTGTTGAGTCTCCGCCGTTTGAACGTTGAGTTGGCTCCGTCTGTGGATACTATTATTTTATTATGCTTGTACATGAATTTTATTCAAAATTTATGAAGGAGGTGTCGTCCGATTTTCCTCGATTATTTCTTTACAAAACAACACTTTAATCCATTTTAATTCATTTTAATTCAAACGTCCTCTCTCACAAACACGTGTTCATACACGATATATTACACACACACACATGGTACACCCATTCATAACATATACAAGAATGATGCAAACAAAATAGATAGCAAGAACAGTAACAACATCATAATTCATCACTAAAATTTCAAAAATAAATCCTCTACGTTAGTTAGCTCTGCATTAACAGAATTAATTCGCTCTGTAATTGCATCAATGGCATCATCACCTACCGCGGAATCTCGAGTGAATTCGAGGTGGTTCAAAGTCCGATGGTGCATAAAGATGTCGTAGAGAGAGCTTGCGGAGTACTCGATATTGCGCCCTGAAAGAAGACCCATAGAATGAAAGAAGTGGAGACGGCGATTTTCTTCCCCATGGCGGTCATGGGTTACTTCTTCAGGGGGAGACGGGCGCGCATCCAATACGGCTAAGTGCGAGAGCCACGGGATTTCACGATCGATCTTCATCGGCTAGTTCATACCACCTCGTAATCGATAGAGAATGCCTTTATAACTAGAGTAGTCTATCATCGTATATACGGATTTCACCATGGTGTAAGGGATGCACCTCTTAATTTCATCGATTGATGGCAATTTTGCAGATGAAGATCCCGACATTGAGAGAAAGCAAGACTAAGAACTGAGAGGGATCAAGACAGAGAATGTGATGGCGATGTGATCTGAGAGAGTGTGAGAGAGCTCGGCACAGAGAGTGAGATTCAAGATAGAGAGGAAGAGATTGGACTTTTAATATAATGAACACAATCATTCACGGGTATGTGTTTTTAGGACGTAGTTTGCAACTGCGCCCCAGAAAAACACATACCCGTGAATGATTGTGTTTCCTTTTGGGGTGCACCTTCAAACTGCGCCATGGAAAAACACAGACCCATGAATGAGTATGTTTTTTTTGCAGCGCAGTTGCAAACTGTGTCCCAGAAAAACACATACATGTGAATGATTGTGTTTCCTTTTGGCACACACCTTTAAACTGCGTCATATAAAAATACAGACCCATGAATGAGTGTTTTTTTATGCAGTTTGCAACTGCGCCAAAAAACAAAGTCCCAACAATGACAATGATTCATATTATTTTGGTTTTATTAATGGGCGCAGTTTGAAACTGCGTCTACTAATTTGTATGAGGCGCAGTTTGAAACTCCGCCCAATACATTTGTAATGGGCATATTTTCAAATTGCGCCAATTTACATTTGTATTGACGCGGATTCAAAATGTGCTCCATACAAATATAATGGACGCGGTTACAAATTGCGCTCTTAAAAAGAATTTTTTTTAATTAACGCCAGCGGTGAGCTGGTGTTAGTTATATGTATGCCCTAGAGGCCATTACTGTACATTGGATGTATATTGTAGTGGATGCTGGGACATATATAGGGAGGACTTTCTTGCTCGACATGATAGTATGCTATCTGGTTACCCTTTACCTTAACGTGTACACTGATTGTCTCTCTGTTACATGTTGGTAAAGCCCTTAGGATGTGTACTCTACTACCTGGACTATGATGCGGATCATACTAGTGGGGACATGGTAGTCTATAAGTACATCCTTCAAAGTCTCTAGTCGTGGGTGTATCGAGACGGGGCATCGATATACCAGAGTAGACTAGCGTATACCTTCTCGACCCATACAGATGGGCGATGGATGATCCCATATCCATTGGTGTTTGACATCGGAGATGATATACGGGTGCTCAGTGGAGACTGGGTACACTGGACAGACTCGCCGAGAACTCCCAGATGGTATTATACCTCACGTCAGATGGCAGTTCTCTGGTGACACTGGTACAGAGTAGTCTGTTGACCCGAGATCGTCATAGAGTCTTGTGTGGTTCCCACTGTGTTTTGATTTCCATCTTACCACGTCCAAGAAGGCATGCAAAACGGTGGTTTTTGGGTACAGTCCCGAGTCACATGGAGGCAATGAGCGATAGGAGGGGATTCGTCTCTCCCGGTATAGGGGGTTGATGTTGCGCTGTGTTCGATTGGCTATAACAGGAAATCCCTGGCCAGGGTTGCTGAGATATACTGGTAAGTGTTACCAGTAGTTTCTCGAATTGTTATAGACCTCATATCGACACGACTTATCGAGCTATTGGGGTCTGACGTTTACCACCCCTAGGCAAGATATGCGACATATCAGACGACGAGACCGGACTGTACGGTAGTGTTACTGGTTGGATTCACTGGAGTGTGAGCGGGCTTGCTCGTCGATCTTCTGATCGCTCAATACCCGGATGGCCGTTACGTTTAGCAGACCGCTTGCGGCTTGTGGGTGCTTGATATGATCATCACCTGCTGCCGGCGTATTGACGAGTCTTTAGAGTCCTACACAGAGGTTTCCTGGCTTAAGCGAAACGAAATAGGAGCGCATATGAGATATGTGCGGGACCGAGAATGATACAAGTATGTGATACTGTATTCGATTCTCGCGAAATGTGACATTGATCGGTTATATGCGATATAGCCGGCATATCGGATCAAGTGTTGATTCGATAAGTTGTTACTGTAGATATTAGTCGGTTATATGCGATATGACCGGATCATTAAATCAAGTGTTGATTTGATGATTTAATGCATAATTATATATTTGATATATTACTTTGCATTAACTAGTATCGGTTCACTTAAGACGGATTTTCTCACTCGGATGTGCACATTGCATATGCGATATGATTTTGTGCACTTGCTTGTATCATGTTTGATGATACATGCCTTTTTGGTTAAGTGTAAAGAATTAAACCTTGGTTAATGAAATGGTTAGGGTTTACTATTTCCTTATTCATTTTATTCATTTATTTATTCTTTTGGAAAAAGGAAAACAAATGAGAAAATGGTGGCTTGTTTTGTTTTGTTCATGAAGCTTCATGAAGACTTTGACCAAGTGACCATTTTGTCTCATACTTAACCCTAACCATCCCACTAACCATGATTTATTCTCTACACTTGACCATGGTTTGGTCATGATAAGTATTCTTTTAATTTTCTTTTTGGAAATAACTTATCATAACTTTATCTTCTTCTTCTTCTTCACTTCATGAAGAAAAAGCTTGACTTCATCAATGGTAGATTGATGAAATGAGTGAGAAATCCAATTCTAAAGTCTACCCACTTCCTATTTCTTCATCCTCTACCTCTTGCCAAGTAGTAGAGTGTGTTTCCTTCACAAGTTTTCCTGGCTTGGTGAAGGTGGAGCTTGATCTAGCGATGCCTCGACGTAGATCATCTTCGGCATGGACATCAACGACCTAGCTTGCCTATTCTCCGACGAAGCCGACGCTAGAGCCCGGGAATTCATTTGGACAGCGAGGAGACTTCGTTACGGAGCTATGGAGGTGGAGCACCGGATCTACAAAGGTTGTATTTCCGTTTCTTTATAGTTAAAGTTGTTAACTAGTTATAGTTTCGCCTAGATTTCTAGCCAACGATCCGTTCTAGGGTTTCTCGGCACCGTTAAAATTTGAAATTGGCATGATCGATGCCTTGTGAGACCTCATTAGGGTGCCTAGGAACCCTACAGTGGTATCAGAGCCTAGCTAGAGCCTTAGGCAAAGACTAGACGGATTTTGAAGTCCGATCGACCTGAAACCGCAAAATTTCCATGCCCTCTGTCCAATTTTTAAAAATCTGGATTTTTCCATATTAAAAATATGCAGAAAATTAAGCAGGGTTTTTTATTAATTACTGTGCAAAACGGAACCCTAACTCCGTCAACCCACCGCGGAACCGCGGCATTACCCCACGTGGAGCGGCAGTTCCGCGGCCGTTAAGTTGAATCGTTGACTTTTGTTTGCACATTAATTGATATATTTGACTCCTGTGTTTTCTGGATAATTTTAATATATTATTCAAGAGTTGATTTTTCTGGAGTTGTTTTGGGGATTCGAATGTTCGATCGGATTATCAAATTTTGTCTGTGTGGCTTTCCGGATAATTTTTAGAATATGTTAAAAAGTTCGACCGGATATAAATACCCAATTTTTCCCCTGTCGGGAAATTTCCAAGTGTTGGATTTTTCCGAAGTTTAACGACGTTCTAAGTAGTGCAAGTAACTCGATGGACCCTCTAGAAGACAACAAACCTTAACTCGATTATGTGACCGTCTTGAACTGCCCTTTGAACCTTCGGGTTTGGGGCAGTACGGCGTGCCACATGTGAGGCGTTGGCTTGACCCTTCTACGGCTGGACCGTTGGTACTGAGGCACGAACTGAATGTTGTTAGACTTGTTTCATGTGTTGATCTGTATCGGGAAAACTTGGGTGTTCGATTGTTCGATCGGAAAGTTTAACATTTTCTATTTATCTGGAATGTGATACAATAATTGGAATTCACAATAAGTTATGAGATAACTGAATGAATGTTATAAACATAGCAGTTTAGTCTCACTTGATCGGTTGCCACGGAATTTTGATGTAATCAAAAGTCCGTCGCAATCACGTAGCGTACGCGGATACTCACCGGGTAAACTTAATAGACAGCCTCACCCCATAGCCCCGACCAAGTGACTGTAGGAGAACCCCGTCGCCGAAAGCATCCGTTCGGGTGCTCCCGGTAGCGGTGTTCCGCCTTGATGCACTTCGTCGACGGTATTTGGGATGCAACTGTCTACTGAAGTTTGCGACGAGCATTCGATCGGTTTTTCGGGAATCCTGTTGAATTGCCCGACTTGATATTGAAAAGTGTTTTCGATAATGAGACTGAAATGCGGGGTTTATAATTGTTAGGCATGTGATGTCTAAGGAATTCATTTGATTGGGCATGCGATGTCTAAAGAGGTTGCGGATTCCATCTGTTGTAGTTTTACACTTTCTTTTCTGTGACCGTAAGTGTAATATGTGATGTCGCCGGTTTCGTTGCTATATGTCAACGACAATTGGGATGCGCATATTTACTTACGTTGATGACATGTGATGTTATGTGTTGCTGGATATGTTATATTGGATCGTCGTGTTTGAATAGCCGGGGGTTTTATGTGAGATGAGTGTTTTTCATTTTCATTCATGTAAAAAACTTGTATGTAATATTCTTTTATTGGGGCACTTCCAGGTTGCGGAAGTTGTCACCTTTTGTATATTATTTACTTTTCCGCACTAGGATAGACCCAAGGAGGAGGGCACAAGTAACCGGGTTCTGGAGTCCAGTGGGAGACCAACTCGAGGAGTCGAGTCTGGGTCTCCTAACTCTAGAATTGGTAGGGTTGCTTGCCGCTCTCGTAGGGGTCTAGGGGTGTGGGTTTAGCTATTCATCACAACCGTGGAATCCGTGTTTTATACTGGCTCGTATTGAAAACACGGACATCCTAGTATATCCAATATTTCATATGATTCTTCTGCTGCGATATCTGTGATGTGATCATGTGATGTTCTGTGATAGATACTATATAGTATATATGATATATTATATAGGCGTTACTTATGTTTTACACCCGCGCTAGCCCTGCCCCGCTCTGCCGTTAGTTACCTAACCTAACGGTGCATGAGGGGACATCGAGGCGAATGCGGATGGCATAAGTGTACGTCGTATTTATCTGTGATGATTAGGTACTTAAATGATGGGACTTCATTAATGTGATTAATGAAATAAAAGAAACCTAAGATGTTGTAGAATCGAATTTCAAAATAAAACAGGTAGCTACAGTTCTTGCTTTGCACAGCGGTATATGCGATATATCCTGCACCTTATTCGATAAGGAAAGGACCGAGATCCCTTCACCGGGAGTGACTCCTTTAGCAATAACTGGCAGATGCTACACCCTCGGTTTGTCTTTTGATTGCTTTTAAGTGTTTTTGCTTTGCACAGTGATATATATGATATATCCCGCACCTCATTCGACGAGGAAAGGACCGACGATCCCCTCACCGGGAGTGACTCCTTTAGCAAAACTAGAAAAGCCTCAAAAGCATTCCATTTTAAAATCATTTGATTCTACAACGATATCAAGTTCATTACGCAATAGGTTTTCAGAAAAACCTGTCGTAGCCCTCCGTCATTTCAGATAAGTTGTATATAGTATTCGTGCTGCATTTGTTGGCTTTCGTCAAGGTGCAGTGTGCGGTAGCTATATGCTGCTTATCTGCTAGCATACGATGCGATTGGATTAGGGTAGTCGTGCGGCTTTGTTAGCTTTCGTCAAGGGTCGTGCGGGTGGGTTTAATTCGATCAAGAAATGTACGGGTTGAACTTGACTAGCGGGCTATGGTTTGTTGGCTTTCGTCAAGGTCATAGCACGCTAGGGGCAAAATATTATCGGGAATTTCAAGTGTTGAAATTTGCAATGAGATTGCATACCTTCTATGAGATAGTTGGATCCCGATACCCGCTGCGAGTAAGAGTTACTCCTGGGAGAGTTTTACACATTACAATTAGCCGATCAAGTAGGTGTCTAGAAAGGTGTTAACGAGGTTACGCCTCTGGGAAAACGAGGTTTACATTAATTAGGTCCGTGCGAAAGCACGGGGCACCTCCCTCAAAGTACCGACACTGGCCTGGCTGAAAGATTGGCGAACTTGTAGTGTGTAATTAATCCCGGCTAGTCTTTCCTTTTAGGGTTTGAAGGAAGATTTGATAAAAAGCAGTGGGAGCCATCCTGATTAGATAAAATAATAACCAATCTATTCTTGCAAGAGCGCACGCTGAGTGATTTCTTCTCTCTCTCTCCTGGTAGCGACCATGTCACGCCTTAATCAAGATAATAATACGGAATATTGACCGAACCCGCTTGTTATACTGAGCTGGGGAACGTTGGTCCCGCTCCAACTTATAATTATTATAAGACAGAGCAGGAAATTGGGGAATACCAGATTTCCCATGCCGCCCAAACGAAGAGAGTGCATGCTGATGCATCATCTTCGGGTGTGTTCATTACAAAGAACTGTTCTCTGTATCCTCTGAATCCTGGGTATATGATACCGGATCAGGATCCCAGATATGTAATCTGTTACATAGGGCTACAAAATGGTAGAAAAACTGAGAACGGGTGATAAGTTTCATGAGGCAGAAAACGGGGCAAGTGTTGCAGCCAAGTCTGTCGGTCACTGTCACCCTGTATTACCAATACATTGATTCTGAACAAATGTTATTAGATACCGAACCTGATATACAAAATCATATCAGTCTCTTTATTAGTAAAGAAATGATAAAATTTTGTATTGTTGGATAATGTTTTGAACATTTCCTATATCAAAAAATTGATCAGTTCCGGCACGTTATCTAAAAGCATTAATGTTCTAAATCAAACTACAGTTCTTCGTATAAGGAACACACACAAGAGGAAGAGTTCAGAAATGGACAAATCCTTCTTGAGGTATTGTAGACTAGGTCATATCAATGCAACCCGACTAGCTTGAGTTACATATAGATGCATATTTAAATTAGTTTGAATTTACATCTTGTGAAACTCGCCAGTCATGTCACAAAGATAAGATGACCATAGCTCTGTTTATTGGAAACAGAGAAAGAGTTGGTAAACTTTTGGGATTGATACTTGTTGATGTATGTAAGGTCCCCTGTCTACACATGCCAGGACCGGTTCTTTGTACTTCATTACATTCTCTGATGATCTCTTTAGATTCAGTCTTATGTTCCTGTTGAAACATGAGTCCGAACCTTTTGAGATATTCATAGAATATAAGTCAGAAGTAGAGAGCCAAAATACGGGTAAAAGTATTATGTCCTTTGATGAGATCAAGGAGGAGAATACTTGAGCACGGAATTCTTGGACTTTTCTAAAGGAGAATGAGATTCTCTCTCAGCATTACTCCTCCGAATACACCATAGCACGATGGTATATCGGGGCGGAGCAATTACACCCTATATGATAAGGTGTGCTCTATGATGAGTACTACTGAGTTACCTATTTCCTTTTGGGAGTTATGCACTTATGAAGTTGCATACCTATTGAATAGGGTTCCAATCAAATCTGTTGCCTACCACTTCATATATGTTATGGAAAGGGAAGAGCCCATATCTTAAGTCAGTTAAGATTTGGGGTTGTCCGGCCTATGTCTAAAAGCAAAATCCGGACAAGCTCGAGGCAAGGTCTGTTATGTAGAACTGAAAATGTTTCAGCTATACAAACTGCAGCTGATGATTTGGTAGAACCAAAGGATTCAATAGTAACCAATGAACCTCAGATTCTCCGCCGATCTAGTAGGGTTTCTCACCCACCTGAGAGATACTTTGGTTTCTCTATGACAGTGGGAGCGAGGAATGCATCATGAGATGATGACCCAACTAGTTTCGAGCAGGCCATCAAGAGTAGGGACTCTGTAAGAATGGCTGGATGCTTAGCGATCTGAGATGGAATCCTTATACACCAACAAAGTATGGACTTTGGTTGCTATATCTGAAGGGTTAAATCCCCATCAGGAGCAAGTATATCTTGAGAAGATTACTTGGTGTACATGGAAAGGTTGAGACTTTCAAAGCTAGACTTGTTAAAAGTTTGCATCATTGACCAGGTGTGGATAATGATGAAACCTTTTCAAGTAGCTATGCTTAAGTCCATCCGGATCCTACTTGCCACGGCTACATACCATGACTACGATATCTGGCGGTTGGGTGCCATGACTGCTTTTCTAAATGATGCTTTAGAAGAGTGCGTCTATAAGTACACAGCCAGAGGGCCTCGTAGACAGTGGGAGCAGCGGATACGTGTGCAAGATGTTTTATGTGATGAAGCAGGCATCGCGGAGTTGGAACGTCTGTTTTGATGAGTTAGTCAAAGAAGTTGACATCATCAAAATGGTAGATGAACCTTGTATAAACAAAAAGGTAGTAGGGAGTATGGTGACGATCCTCCTAGAGTACGTGGATGACATACTCTTGATAGGGAAGGAGTTTCCTATGCTACGCTCGATCAATCTCCGCTTATCACAATGATTCTCCACATAGGATCAAAGTGATACCTACTAAATCCTAGCTTTTGGATCTATGAGATAGATCTAAATAGATATTAGGACACTCACTAGTTATAGTGAGATGGTATCAATTGATCCTGGGGAGAATCACTGGAAATGTTCCAGGGTGATAAAGACGACTGAATGTCAGTCACAGGCATTGTCTTAATCCTCAGTCGAGGGACGGTATGTTGGAAGAGTTGCAAGCTAGATACCGTGACATACCAGACGATAAAGGCAGGATACATCGCTACTTAAGATGCTACCAAAGAGGCTGTTTGGATGTATAATGGTTCATGAGATGAACTATGTTCCTACCATTGTGAGACAATGGAGTTGTGGCTTATGCCAAGGAACGCCGGTCCCATCAGTGATCCAGACTTATTCTAAGGCAGTATCACCTGATCATGGAGATGGTTGATCTCCAAGATGATCGAGGCAAGGAGAGCAGACTCAGAGGACAACACGGCGGATCCACTCACGAAGGCCTATTCCCACAGAGAGACTTTTATGGGATGGTTGAGTATGAGATAATACAACCACTGCTACAGATGGCCCTAGTGCAAGTGGGAGATTGTTAGTTATATGTATGCCCTAGAGGCCATTACTGTACATTGGATGTATATTGTAGTGGATGCTGGGACATATATAGGGAGGACTTTCTTGCTCGACATGATAGTATGCTATCTGGTTACCCTTTACCTTAACGTGTACACTGATTGTCTCTCTGTTACATGTTGGTAAAGCCCTTAGGATGTGTACTCGACTACCTGGACTATGATGCGGATCATACTAGTGGGGACATGGTAGTCTATAAGTATATCCTTCAAAGTCCCTAGTCGTGGGTGTTTCGAGACGGGGCATCGATATACCAGAGTAGACTAGCGTATACCTTCTCGACCCATACAGATGGGCGATGGATGATCCCATATCCATTGGTGTTTGACATCGGAGATGATATACGGGTGCTCAGTGGAGACTGGGTACACTGGACGGACTCGCCGAGAACTCCCAGATGGTATTATACCTCACGTCAGATGGCAGTTCTCTGGTGACACTGGTACAGAGTAGTCTGTTGACCCGAGATCGTCATAGAGTCTTGTGTGGTTCCCACTGTGCTTTGATTTCCATCTTACCACGTCCAAGAGGGCGTGCAAAACGCTGGTTTTTGGGTACAGTCCCGAGTCACATGGAGGCAATGAGCGATAGGAGGGGATTCGTCTCTCCCGGTATAGGGGGTTGATGTTGCGCTGTGTTCGATTGGCTATAATAGGAAATCCTTGGCCAGGGTTGCTGAGATATACTGGTAAGTGTTACCAGTAGTTTCTCGAATTGTTATAGACCTCATATCGACACGACTTATCGAGCTATTGGGGTCTGACGTTTACCACCCCTAGGCAAGATATGCGACATATCAGACGACGAGACCGGACTGTACGGTAGTGTTACTGGTTGGATTCACTGGAGTGTGAGCGGGCTTACTCGTCGATCTTCTGATCGCTCAATACCCGGGTGGCCGTTACGTTTAGCAGACCGCTTGCGGCTTGTGGGTGCTTGATATGATCATCACCTGCTGCCGGCATATTGACGAGTCTTTAGAGTCCTACACAGAGGTTTCCTGGCTCAAGCGAAACGAAATAGGAGCGCATATGAGATATGTGCGGGACCGAGAATGATACAAGTATGTGATACTGTATTCGATTCTCGCGAAATGTGACATTGATCGGTTATATGCGATATAGCCGGCATATCGGATCAAGTGTTGATTCGATAAGTTGTTACTGTAGATATTAGTCGGTTATATGCGATATGACCGGATCATTAAATCAAGTGTTGATTTGATGATTTAATGCATAATTATATATTTGATATATTACTTTGCATTAACTAGTATCGGTTCACTTAAGACGGATTTTCTCACTCGGATGTGCACATTGCATATGCGATATGATTTTGTGCACTTGCTTGTATCATGTTTGATGATACATGCCTTTTTGGTTAAGTGTAAAGAATTAAACCTTGGTTAATGAAATGGTTAGGGTTTACTATTTCCTTATTCATTTTATTCATTTATTTATTCTTTTGGAAAAAGGAAAACAAATGAGAAAATGCTGGCTTGTTTTGTGTTGTTCATGAAGCTTCATGAAGACTTTGACCAAGTGACCATTTTGTCTCATGCTTAACCCTAACCATCCTACTAACCATGATTTATTCTCTACACTTGACCATGGTTTGGTCATGATAAGTATTCTTTTAATTTTCTTTTTGGAAATAACTTATCATAACTTTATCTTCTTCTTCTTCTTCACTTCATGAAGAAAAAGCTTGACTTCATCAATGGTAGATTGATGAAATGAGTGAGAAATCCAATTCTAAAGTCTACCCACTTCCTATTTCTTCATCCTCTACCTCTTGCCAAGTAGTAGAGTGTGTTTCCTTCACAAGTTTTCATGGCTTGGTGAAGGTGGAGCTTGATCTAGCGATGCCTCGATGTAGATCATCTTCGGCATGGACATCGACGACCTAGCTTGCCTATTCTCCGATGAAGCCGACGCTAGAGCCCGGGAATTCATTTGGACAGCGAGGGGACTTCGTTACGGAGCTATGGCGGTGGAGCACCGGATCTACAAAGGTTGTATTTCCGTTTCTTTATAGTTAAAGTTGTTAACTAGTTATAGTTTCGCCTAGATTTCTAGCCAACGATCCGTTCTAGGGTTTCTCGGCACCGTTAAAATTTGAAATTGGCATGATCGATGCCTTGTGAGACCTCATTAGGGTGCCTAGGAACCCTACAGCTGGCGCTGACGTGGCGACTATATAGCAGAAAGTGGTCTTTTTTGTAATTATTTTTTAAAATGGCTTTTTTATAATTATTATTTCAAATTTGTTTGCTATATAAATAAAATTGTCCCTTTTGATGAGACAGGGAGAAACGCGGGGTGTGGATGGTGAGATGTCGGTTTCGTTGGAGCGTTTATGGCCGAATCTACAGATGAAATGGGCTCGATGACGGCTGGCTAAACATGATTGGTTTCACTCGCTCGTGTCACGTCACTCCACACAATTAACGAGAATTGCATTGGAAATTTCAAAACATATCGAACATTTCCTAAGGCCATTTAGCAATTGGACAGTGAAAAAAACGAGGAAAATAAAAAAGCAGTAGGGTGGTGAAATTAAAAGAAATTGAAAATAAAGTATTTATTATTATTTGTTTTGTTAAATAGAAAGTGGAAAATAAGCTGTGTTGGCACTTATGTGGCAATGGAAATTGAAATTGAATTGTTTGGTTGGAACGATGTAAAGTAAGAAAGTGAGTAAGAAAAAAAAAGTAGATTTAAAATATAATAAAATGTCTATATCATATTTTCTCTTTCCTACTTTCCTTCCCTTGTGTCAAGATTCGGTAAGAAAGTGGATTGAACAAATCACATATGAGACAAAAATTATTTAAAATATTTTCGAATTTTTTTCAAGCACCCAAACAAATAGACTAAGAAAGTGAGTGGCACTTTCTCACTTTCTACCTTGCTTTCTATTTACCAAACACCTCCCTTAACCGTTTTGCAATTGGAAAGTGAAAAAAATTAAGAACGGAGGAAAGTAATAGGAAAGTGAAATAGAAAGAAAGTGAAAAGAATATACCAATTCTTGTTTGTTTTGTTAAATAGAAAATGGGAAATCAGCTGAGTTGGTGCTTATATGGCAACGAAAAATGACATTGGATTGTTTGATTGTAGTAGTAGAAATAAAAATGTAAGAAAGTGATGATACTCAATATTGGCGATCTCCAAGATCAGGACACGTAGCAGGTAACGTGTCCCAGAACTCAGAAGAAAGGGCTCACAGGGGCCGACCAGGCCACCATGTACCCGACCTGCAAACACAAGCTGGCCCTCCTCAGGGCCCCCTGCAAATTGGCTTCCTCGGCCCCGTAGCTCGCGCCGAGCCGCCACAAGACCTGGACTCCTCGGCCTCCTCGCTCGTCCGGAGCTCCCCAGCCGAGGATGTCTTCCTCGGTCCCTCCGACCGACCAACTCCACCACTCACAGGCATAACCGCCGCTCCGCAAATCTCGCCACGCACAGATTCTCCGCCAGCAACATCCCACGTTCCACGCCATCACGATCCCCATTAATGGGCGATCCGCTCTTTACACGGGCGTGACGTCTGAAGCGTAACTGCCGGCGAGATTCTCACACTTGCTGCTGCGTGCTGCCGCCGCTATGTAAACCCCCATCACAGAGAGGTCAAGTAAGCCATTCTTGACTCTTTTAAGCCGTTACTCTGCTCGGATCCCATCACTAACTTGATCGTCGGAGGGTCCTTGGTGGTACCAAACCACCCCGGGACTTCTTTGTAGGTACTCGGCACAAAACTCCTCATACCACCTCTTCCACCAAAACCCATTGAGACCCACACGCAACAGAAGGTAACCACCTAAGTCCATCGGGAGATCAGCGGAAGACAACATTTGACGGAGACCCGAAAAGGACCTCCATCAGTTGGCGCCGTCTGTGGGGAAAAACTCCCCAAAACACAAAGTTGGCATTCCGATCTCCCCCCAAATGGCGAGAAGCCACCCTGAGGATCCCGGAACCAGCCGCCGCCTTACACTCACCGAAGGCGGGGATGAGCCTCCTCCGATGACCGTCATCAACGCCCTCGCAGGCCGAATAGATCGGCTGCAATCCCTCGTGGAGGCCCTCGTCCGCGTCCAAACGGTCGGACCCGGGCCCCAGATCGCCA
The DNA here is from genome assembly GCA_030015575.1 of Agapanthus africanus. Lineage (NCBI taxonomy): Eukaryota > Viridiplantae > Streptophyta > Magnoliopsida > Asparagales > Amaryllidaceae > Agapanthus > Agapanthus africanus. Next base: position 131,743,033 of record CM057341.1, read on the forward strand.
CTCTGCCGCCTCCAGAAGGCTCTACCCCCGTCAGGACAGCTGACCACCAGCAGGCAACGACCCCTGGCTACCGATCTCTCGAGCCGGTGCCCCCTGAGGCCCGCTGGGCGCCCCACAGCTCCACACCAAGATCCGTCGCCAGGGCACCCCTCCCCGAGCCTCCATGCGACCCTTATCCTCCTGAGGAGATGTCAGTCACCTCGCCTCTCCACAGGCGTGGTCGACACCACCACACTCGGCGGGGCCGCACAAAAGGGGTTCACCTCGGCCGTTCCAGAGCCACCTCACCTCGGGATCTGAGGCACCTCATCGAGAGGAACCGAGGCCGCTCCCAGACGCAGGTCACCCACAGCGGAGGCCAGGGATCCCAAGGCGCCGACTCCTCGGGATACCACAGTCGACTCGACGCCCTCGAGAAGAAAATTGAGGGCATGCGCCGGGAGGCTCACCTCTCGAGCGACGGGGCTAAGTATGCCTTTGACTCGCTCACAAAGCCGTTCACCGAGGAATTGCTCTCCGTCCACGTCTCCTCGCGCAACAAGCCCCCAAAGGTCTCTCTGTTCGACGGGAAAACTGACCCGAAGGACCATCTGGACGCTTTCACCGCGGGGATGAGCTTCCAGGATCACTCCGACGCCGCCCAATGCAGAGCCTTCCCGGCCACCCTTATCCGCGCAGGTCGGGACTGGTTCCGGGGGCTCGAGCCTCACTCAATTTCGACCTTCGACGAGCTAGCTACTCTGCTCGGTCACCCCTGGCGGGTAGCTTCCCTACCGCAACGCCAGGGATCAAAAATCCCTCCCAGAGGCAGTCGAGCCCGAGGGTCCCTCGCTTGGCTATCCCCAGCGGGCAGCTTCCCTGCCACAACGCCAAGGATCAAAAAGCCCTCCCAGAGGCAGTCGGACCCGAGGATCCCTCGCTCGGCTATCTTTCAGGACAAAAGCCCTCGCCAAGAGGCACCGGGCAGTAACCCTGCCCGGCCAAGGGTCCTTGGTAGGCTTCTACAGCCCCTCCCGCGCCAAGGACCAAAGTCCTCCCAGAGGCAGTCGAGTCCTTGCTCGGCTATCCCCGGCTAGTAGCTTCCTACCACAACTGACAGGGATCAAAGTCCTCGCCAAGAGGCACTGGGCAGTAACCCTGCTCGGTCCCCGTCCTGAAGGATCAAAAGCCCTTGTAAGGGGCAACCGAGCGGCTACCCTGCTCGGTCAACTCCGGCTGGTAGCTCCCTACCTTCGACGCCAGGGATCAAAAGCCCTCACAAGAGGCACCAGAGCGGCTACCCCGCTCGTTCATCCCAGGCCGGTAGTTGCCTACCCACGACGCCAGAGATCAAAGCCCTCGTCCAGAGGCAACCACGCAGCTTCACTGCCCAGTCATCCTTAGTGGGTTTCTTACAGCCCTCTTGCGCTAAGGACCTAAGTCCTCCCAGAGGCAGTCGAGCCCTTTCTCGGCCATCCTTGGCGGGTAGCTCCCCTACCGCAATGCCAGGGACCAAAAAGCCCTTGCAAGAGGCGACTGAGCAGCTACCCTGCCCAGTCACCCCCGGATAGTGGTCAACATTCGAAATCGGAGATACCCTGTGGCCCGCGGAAGATCCGAGACCCCAGTGAGGGGCGTTAGGTCTGTCCAAATCTAAACGATCTCCCCTCGACTCCGGGGCCCATGGGGATACCTCCTCGGCAACGCTTGGCAGGCTCATCGGCCAGTGATTGAAGTCAACTCGACGGACAATCGCCAGGAAGATGGCTAACCTGACATGAAAGCACAACGGTACAGACAAAAATATCTTGCAAACAGATGGTAGAGTGCAATTCTATGGAGCCGAAGAAAAACCTTATTACTGCCAAAGATAAAGTTTTACAAAGGGTATTTTTTGGGCTCCCCAGCCTTACAAAATTCAAGAAAACAAAATAAAAGGAGAAGAGCGGGGACTCTACGCCTCGGGGCCAGGTACGACCTCGAGATCCTCGACCTCCATCACGTGGCTCGCTGGGTCCTCGGCAACCTCTTCGCTAGGAACCTCTTCACCCTGCTCGTCGGTGCCTACGAGGGGGAACTCGGCCCGGAGATCTGCGTCGGCGAACTCCGGCATCCGGGACTTAACGGCATCGAGGGCGTCGTGCCAAATGCGGGTCGTGTCCATGGCCAAGTCGTCATAGAAGTCCTTCGATTTCTTATAGCCCTCCACCGCCCTCGATTCGGCCGACTTGGCCGCCTCGGCCGCTGCCCTCAGCTCCTTCCGGAGGGCCTTCACCGTCCTCTTCAGGTTGCCGGTGAGCACCTGGGCGTCCTCGAGCTTGCCCTCGGCGATCACCGCAGCCTCGCGGTGCCGGGCCACCTCCCGTTTCCCGGCCTCCACCTCGCCTTCCAAGGCGGCGACCTTCGCCGACATCGCCTCCAGCTCCCACTTGGAGCTCTCTTGCAGCGAGGCGAACTGACCCGCAGCCTCCAGCGCCGGGGCTACCACCTCGGCCTCCATGCGCAGGGCGAGGGCTATGTGCTGGAGAACCTGGAAAACACGGAAAAGATCAGAAAGATGAGGGGAGCACTGAATCTCACCATGAACAAAAAAAAACTTACCTGCACGGACTCCTGGGCGATGGACACCAGCTGAGCCCTGAAGGTCCCCCCGGGGACTCTACCCCCTGCCGAGGTCTCTATCTAGTGCAGAAGGCTGTCCGCCACGGACAGTCCCGATGGCACCGCAAACCGGAAGCCCCTTTCCTCCACCATGGTCGGCGAGGACCGACCCCGGGAGGGTCTCTTGGAGCTTCTCTTGAGCAGCTCCGATGGAGAGCCGATCTCCTCTTCCGAGGCTGAGTCCTCCTAAATCAGGGCCCGTTTCCGGCCCGATGCTCTGCTGGGACCCGGGGCGGGATCCGCCGCCGAGCGCTCGCGGGGCGCCGCCACTGGAGCGGTAGGAGCCGAGGCGGGCCTCGCATGGGAAGAACTGGTACCCCCAGCCCTCGTAGGCTGCCTCGGCTGGCGCATGGAATCTCGGAGCGAGACGAAGTCCATGGATCCTACACAAAATAAATACCCAACGAATCAGCAACACGAGCAAGACACAAGCCAAAAAGCTAACCTAACTTACCGACGAACTCAACAGGGCTGAGTCCGGCCCGGCTCAGAACCCTCTCGGACAGCAGCACGTCAGGTCGGGGGATGGGCTCCCACGATGCCACCCTCACCGCGGCGGGGTCATTGGACTGGTTTCCCGGCAAACATTTCTCCCTTGACCACTTGGTAGGCACGGGCCAGTCCTCGCCCTCGGGAGGGGAAATTTTTTTTTTTTCTAGTCATGAATGGAAGAGGGCAAGGTCACGACCCCGGTCCCGGCAGCGCCCCCTGGCCGCTTTCTGAATGTGAGATAAACCCATCTCGGGTCGTCCGCTCGACCACCAGGGTGACTCTTGAAGACAAGGGAGGAATCTAGAAGGGGGAGACTGAAGGGAACTGCCTGTAATTTCAGGCGGATCAAGAACCCGAGGAAGATCCTCCACGAGTTCGGCACTAACTGGCCGGGGTCCAAACCGAAGAAATTCAGCGCTGCGACGACCTCAGGAGAGAAGTGCAGGCGCATTACGCCCCAAAAGGCTTCCAAATACATGGTGATCTCCCTGCCCCGTACCTTATCTGCCCTCTCTCCCTCCTTGGCCAGTCGAAGCGTGTAGCGCGAGGGGATGTGGAAGCGAGCCCGAGCATTGGCGAGCTCGTCCTCATGCCTCACCCAGCACGAGGTGATGGGGGGCACATCTTCCTCCTCCTCCCTAGAGGCGGCCCCAGCCTCACGATCCCGGGGAGAGGATCCAACCCCTGCTCCCCAAGGAGACTCAGACACAGCTAAAGGTACCCTAGCACCTACTCCTACAACGTCTACTGATTCTACAGAGGAAGACATCTAACCTAGGGAAAGAAAATCTTCAAGGGCTGAAAACGGGAGAAGGGAGACGAGCGCCGAGCAACCAAGACTTGAGAGAGGAAAATATGAAGGAGTAAGGGCCCTAGGGCGGGCCCCACCCATGTTTATTGCCGCATACGGCCTCATCCAACGGCGCCCGTCATCTCCCGCCGAAACGGCTCCTCGCGCCCAGCGGCCCCGATCGCTCCACGTGTCAGTTCTGCGCTGGGCCGCGTCCCATCAGACGCCGCAGGCCTGCATACGTCGCATCAGCCAATCGATGCTCGACACGTGGACCGTCGCTTCAGTTGCAGAGTGCACGAACCGGCGCACCTTCTTTAAATGCAGACATCTCGCCTTGATTCGCTAGCGGAAAAGACAACCGACGGCCCGAGGACTCATCCCGACAAAACCCTGGAAAGGAGCTCACCTCGGGAGGCCCGGCAGTCCACTCCTGACCCGACCCATTAGCTGGTCGGGACAAGAGTGGGGGGCTAATGATGATGTTCAATATTGACGATCTCCAAGATCAGGACACGTTGCAGGTGACGTGTCCCAGAACTCAGAAAAAAGGGCCCACATGGGCCGACCAGGCCACCCTGTACCCGACCTGCAAACACAAGCTGGCCCTCCTTAGGGCCCCCTGCAAATTGGCTTCCTCGGCCCCATAGCTCGCGCCGAGCTGCCACAAGACCTGGCCTCCTCGGCCTCCTCGCTCGTCCGGAGCTCCCCAGCCGAGGCCGTCTTCCTCGGTCCCTCCGACCGACCAACTCCACCACCCACAGGCATAACGGCCGCTCTGCAAAACTCGCCACGCGCAGATTCTCCGCCAGCAACGTCCCACATTCCACGCCATCACGATCCCCATTAATGGGCGATCCGCTCTTTACGCGAGCGTAACGTCGGGAGCATAACTGCCGACGAGATTCTCACGTCTGCTGCTGTGTGCTGCCGCCGCTATATAAACCCCCATCACAGAGAGGTCAAGTAAGCCATTCTTGACTCTTTTAAGTCGTTACTCTGCTCGGATCCCATCACTAACTTGATCGTTGGAGGGTCCTTGGTGGTACCAAACCATCCCGGGACTTCTTTGCAGGTACTCGGCACCAAACTCCTCATACCACCTCTTCCACCAAAACCCATTAAGACCCATACGCAACAGAAGGTAACCACCTAAGTCTATCAAGAGATCGGTGGAAGACAACATCTGACGGAGACCCGAAAATGACCTCCATCAGAAAGGAAAAAGAAAAATAGAATAAAGTGATAATAAAATATTCCCCCACTTCCACTTTCTATGGTTTGGACTGGTAATTGAAAAAATCACAAATTGCTTATGTGGCAACACACTTTTTCACTTTCTTCTCTAATGATCCAAACAAGTAATATGAGAAAGTGAAAACTACTCACTTTCTTCACTACTTTTCTTCAAATAAACATGTCCGCTCACTTTGGGAACGCGGTTAAGTTTCAAAACCGCGGTTCATAAAGTTAGAAATGCTTAACTCTAAAATTCTAATTTTGGATTTTTGGGTCTCATTTCGGAGTTTATATAACTGCAGTTATCTCACCTTTGATAGTGAGAAAACTGCAGTTATATAAACTCCGATCTGATCAAAGTTTAAACAACTTCACTTTTGGAGTTTGAGGCCCGCACACCATAATTTGTATCTCTACCACAACTTAAAAAAATGTCTATTGTTATTTAAACAGCATTCCAAACAGACCTAACTATTCCGTGCAAGCCTGCAACCATTGATACCTTGCTAAAATTTTCCAATATGGTTTTTAAAACTTTATAGGCTCGGTGGCTTGAATGTTGACAGGCCCACTGATTGTATAGTTGCTAGTCTCGTTTACATTTAATCCAACGCTAACTTTAACAACACGGAAGCCGATCCAGTGCGATGCGAGCGGATGGACGTATCCTAAATTTTGGTTCTTCCTATTTTATATAGAAACATACAGGCATGTCAATGATATCGATCACAGCCCTTCTTCAAATTAGCATCCAACCATTACACCTCCATTATGCTTTTTCCCATTATCACCGTTATTTGAAGGCTAAGCTCTTTAATTACAAGGAGGTGAAACAATCAGAGAAGCACAATTGCGGACATCTTCGGAAGAGTAATTTTCCAATTCAGCAATTGAAGTCTCTTCCAATTTGCAACAATAGAGGGTATCGTTTTTGATATATTATCAGTAGGTAAATCATACCTTTGAGATCCATGATATGAAAATTTATGAGATTTTTAATGCAACGCTTAATAGGGGTATTGATATTCCCACTCTATACACCGTACCAATCTATGTTGCCAAGTTGAAGGGCAATAAACTTCATGAAATTTAATTGCAATAATGTATCTAAAAGCATGTAGGAAACAATACATGGTATTTAAGCGAATTCCATAATAAACATTATAAAGGATCAACGATCCTAAAAAGACATCAACAAGACTTACATATACACGATTACTATTTGTCGTCCATCCATCTTGGATAGACAATGTTCCCTGATTTTATTAGTTTAGTTAGATGTATCAAGAGCATGAATATTAATTTATGCAGCACCAATACTTGTCATAAAAATCTTCTCAAAGAGTAGCAATGAAATAAAGCTTCTCGACAACAAAAATCCCTGGAAGCCCTTGTTATTTCTGCACTAAAATGGTGTTTTTGCATCCATCATTTTACGGAAAAGGCATGAACAAAAGCTAAAAACGCCGAAACAGACTGCTTTATCCATGACTCTAAAATTACAAGACGGGGGCCCAAATTTCAAACAGAAGCAGCAGCGGCGGCAGCAGCAGCAAATTAAATACTGGTATAACCATTTCTCCTTTCCCTTCCCCAAAAGACATAAATTATCTCTAATAAAATCCGCAAAATTAGCACGCTCTCTAAAGTTCGTCCTGCAATCACAAGCGTAAACAATAAGCAAAAGGCAACACATAATACATGACGAATTCTTTTATAATAGGCTAGATTGCAGCAAACTACTTTTGACTTGGCTGTTTTTTATGATTACAGTAAGCTCCCTTAGAGTGCTAATTTAAGGGTATTCCAGTGAAAAATCTCACCAAAAGTCTCAAGGGAGCTTAAGTAAAAAAAAGGTTTTAGTAAGGTAGCATAGTGAAATACACTCATGGTTTTAAGGAAAAGCTGGTGAAATTTATCCTTTCATAATAGATTGCTGAAAGGTTTGGAAGTATTTACATGTCTGTCCTCATCTGAGGCAGAATCTGCTTTCTCATCACTGTCTGAATCTGCACCACTATCAGCTTCAGGTCCAGCGTCCTCGTCATCCTGTCAAAAATTATAGATAAATTTATACATAAACAACCAAAATACCAAAAACAAAGAAGATAATATAATGCCATTGATGAAAGAAAATAACTCAGAAAAGGAGAACTTACATCTAAGTCCGAATCATCATCCTTCTCCTGTAAATAGAAAAAATAGACTCCAGATGAGCAAAGAAACACTCAAACTCAAAAGAACAAATACAAACTCCATAACAAGCATTATGCCAAGGGCCAAGTCAAAATAAAAGGCATAAAAAACTGTCTCTAGCATAATAAAATTCATTTAATATCATGCATCAATATAGTGATAATAAAGACGCTGACAGAAACTTAGACAACAAAACACATTTCTTCTATGGAATCAACCTTGCACTTATCTAAGTCTTATATCGATATAATTGAACATGGGCATTTAACGACCACATAAACTCTGCTAGAATGCAGGATATAAAGGAGATTAACCTAGCTTGCAGCAACTTTTGGGCAGGTCTTCAATATCAGGTCAGAATTGCATAGTTACTTCTATCTACTTATGATGTTCCAACAAGAAAATATTCCTAATCCACAACCAGCATGTATTTTTTTAGGTCTGTATATATGCATGTCTAAAATTGAAATCAATTACTTGCTAACCATGAAAAATAAACTAAAAGGCCTCTGCAAGCCTCAGGACCAGTGAGAGAAAAACCCGAGTCAAAAGATATATTTCAATATTTTATATTTTCTATAAAGCCAACAATGAGGTCTGGAGATTGGTTCAATGGAGGCATTAATAGATACAATGGATGTGAATCAAACCGAAAAGAAAATCCATTAATGAACTAATGGAAGAAAGCTTTCTGTCTATTCAATTCCAAAATTTTCATAGAAAATACTAATTCTTGGTGTAACGATGTGGCATAAGGAAAACCGTTTAAAAGTATAAAATTAATAATAAGAAAGAAGGCAGCTGATGTCTAAGAATTACTTCTGGTTCCGCCTTCTTCTCAGCCTCTTCAAATGCTGCCTTCTCAGCCTGCATCATTAAAGCCCTCAAAATTAAGTTTACCCATTCAAGACTCATGCAGAATATTAAGTGTGAAAATATACATACATCCTTCTGTTTCCCCCAAGTTTCTTCAGCAAACTTCTTCGCATATTCAGGGTCATCACAAATCAAGACATTGTCGAACAAGGTTCCTGATTTCACCTGGGAAAACACAAAAACTTTAAGATCAGCATCCGAGAACAAATGAACATCACAGAAATTCGATTAGGCTCACCTGCCACAACTCAATGCCTACATATTTCAATTTGTCGTAAGCGTAGATGAATGGGTCGTCCTTAAAATCTGCAAACAAGTTGAAGGTTGCTTTTTTCATTGATGAACCAAAACTAGATATATAGTAAGTAAATGAACCTTAAAAAAACTTGAAAATGACTCGAGACCTGGGTTATCAATCATTGGTGCCTTCCATTTTCCCTTGTAGTTGGGGTTCTTGATTTTCTAGCATTACAAAAAGGCTAATCAGATTCCCTGGAAGGTAGATGACGTTTAACAAATTACGACCATAAAAAAATCTGTATACCTTTTGCTTCCAGGGTCCCTTGTATTCAGGGTTTGGAATGGTTGGCACTGTCCATTCACCATCTTCCTCATCATCCCAGTCTTCTGGCTGCAAGAATGCATCAGAGAATTAGTCTAGTTAAACTTCAAAGTCACAGAACAATTAAGCATGCTGGTTCTAGCATAACAGGCAAACCTTTTTGGCATCAGGGTCAGAAATCTCCTTTGGAATATCATCGTACCCCTTTGCAAGAAGAAGAAAGAAGTTGTTAAGTTGAAATATAAAGACAGGAGTAATTTTTAATAAAAAAATCTCTGCAAATAAATGAGAAGGAATGCACACCTCTGGTTTCTTATCCTCTGGATCAGGAATGAACTCCTTGTCATCCCAGTCTTCAGGCTAATAAAGCATAAGTATACAATGTTAGCACATTGCAAATGAAAATAAGGCTATTTGAACGAATCAAAGAAGGGTGTCAGCTTACTTTCTTGGCTTCAGGATCCTTAATTGTCTTAGGGGGAAGAATATCCCACTCATCATAGATGCTTCCAGATTGCTTCTCAACGTTGTCAATAAGAATGTTGTATGTAGCATCCGGCTTAATGATGAAAGTGTATACATGGCTCAGCTGGTCAGTCTCACAAGGAACATCCTTCTTGATCAAATGATTCTTCCCATCACGAGTAAGAATAGCATGCACCTTTTTGGTACTGTAACCACAGATATCCGGCCCAAACATGATACTGCAAGTATGGGAGGCAAGCGCATAAGAAGAGTTAAGTAAAAGGTGCCAAGGATTTTCAAAAACCGGTATAAATAATAACGATAGAAAATTTAATAAACCGAAACTCTTTAAAACAAATAGTAGAAATATATTGAACTTCAACTTTGAAGAAAAGGTCATTAATATAGGGTCTAAGATAATATTACTGAGTACAGGAAACAATGAAATTCAACTATTCTATCATCTATCGTCTAATTTGATAATTCAAAAAAATTAACAAAACAAGGGCTCTATCCCGTTTTTCATGATAAAATGCAGGTTTAAGCCGGGGCTACAAGCATATAAATAACAGGCTTTTTAAACTGCCGCTTTCTGGAAAGTGAAGCACCTTGTGGCTGCTTTCCGTTAAAGTGGAGCTTATTGGTGATTCTAAAACAATGCATGAGGATTAATGATGCTTTCGAGAGTAGGAAAAAAGAAATGTCGATATGATGTAGTTACCTGTAAGGGGTGTCTCCACCAAACTTCTTTTGATCCACATCACCGTTTAGGAGTTTCATGTAGCCTCCACCACAATCAAGTTTCTGTTCATGTTTGACTGAAAATTGGAATACCAATGTCTTTTCTTTGTTGCTGAACTCTGGGAATTCAGCAGAGATAGCATAGAATCTATAATCTTCACTGGTTTGGATGCCTACATTTTAATTGGATCAAAAAGGAAGAAATTTGGTCAACATAGTTATTAGTATATTTTAAGAGAATAGTGATGTATCAACTGAAAAGAAGAGAAATACCTTTATCCTCAGGGCTTCCGTTCCATTTACCGGATGTATGGTTCCACTCACCCGCCATGTTCTCATCCTTCTTCCATTCAGATTTTACCCATCGGTTCTCCCAACCATCTACAGCAAGTACACCAACCATGTTTAGTAAAACATTAGACAATAAGTACACATAAAATATTACAAGTTGGTGAATAGGAGAGCAGAAACATGTGCACGACGGTAAATGTGACATTGATAGGCCTAAAATTGATAGGACACATAAATGGGAGGATTGTCATTGTTAGTCAAGCAAACTTGCCAACCAAGCTAATTGTTGATACGGGAATTTGATTGGGAGACAATAATCAACATTTCATACATTAACTATGAACGTTTATACAAGTCATCTAATTGAACTACAATGTTGAAAATATGATCAGTAAAAAATGAAGAATCGATTACGCAGAAGTTGGCTTCAAACTGGAAAAACAAAATGCCTGAGTTACATAATCTTAGTTCCACAAAATTCACATTAAGTTCAAAATGCAGGTTTTAACGATATAACTAAACCTCTAACAAGACAATAATGATCACATCTGCAGCCAAAAACTGGAATATTTTGTTGTTTATGTTGAACATCTATGGTAGATTTTACATAACAAGAAACCATTCTACGGAGTAACTATTATAAGGTCAAAATGAACTTCACTGCCATCTAGTCTAAAGGCGAAACCATTATATCTGTGCCATACTGCCATCTAGCATAAGTTAGAACAGCCAATAGTAATTAAGAAATTTTCACCAGTGGCAACTTAAAAGCCCTAACATATAAACCATACATCCTAATTTATACCTAACGTCAGCGAACCATACAAAGACAAATATAGAAATTTAGTGATGGCCCAATCGTAGAATCTGGGTCATTTTCTAAGCAGATCAAAACACTACAACGAGACGACAGCTTTAGAACTATTAATTCAACATGCATATGGATATCAATGGCAGATCATGAAAAAGCAGCAACAATTATCATAATACCCACTGGATCCAGTTTAAATTTCCATCTAACAATGATCCATGTGAATATGTAAAAGGTTAAAAAAAGATTACAGTGATAGTGACAAAAAAACCCTAAACCATATTCTTGATCTAACAACGAATAACACAGTTAAACATATAAGGACCAAACAATTATCACTACCACATAAAAATTCAGTCATTTTCTTCAAACTGAAGTAGATCTAGATTATTAACTTACGATATGATAACCTAAACAACATTATACACGAAATAACATAAATTTCCTTTTAAAAAAACACAGTGATCGGCAATGAAATGTATGATCTACGCCAATACTACAAGCATCTGCGGTTTTTGACTGTAGAACAAACGAAATCATGCAGAAAGCTTCGATCTAAACCCAAAACCACTAGCTTTCTTGGAAATGGCATCAGATCACAACAGATCGAGGATTCAAGAGACAGATCGATTCAACAAACATCCGAATAAAAATCAAGCAGCAGTCACCTAAGAAACTAAAAAGATGAGAGATCTCGAGAGATCAGATCGTTACCCTCGAACTTCTCTTCGAAGTAGACCTCGGCCACTGCGATCGAGACTAGGGCAAGAGCTGCGAGGGCGGCAAGATGCGAATTCTTCCGAATCGCCATTGCAACGAGATCGAAAGACCTTTCACTGAGGATGTGGGATCGAGATGAGCTTATAAACTGCGGGGTAGTGATAAGTGTGGTCACCGCCGCGGTGACTTTACCTTCACGCGAGCGCTGAATCTTTTTGGTGTTTAATGGGGATGAATGGCTGAGATGAGATTAGATGATTTAAGTTGCTGGTGCACGCGGTTGGGACGAATAATTGGACGCCACGTATCAGATATGACGTGCTTCTAATAGGCTATAATTTTCACGCAACAGGTTTGCTAATTGGTTGTTACATGGTGGGTACTGGCTGTGGCCGGTTATTCGGTATGGATTTTGGTAAATGGGCAGGGCCGGGTAAGATATCGATGCATGCTGCTCAGCGTGTCTATCGGGCCAGGCCGGAGCCCGCCGGGCCAGACGATCTTCAGGCCAGGCCAGGCCGGGCCGGCCCGGTTGACCATGCTTCGAGTCGGGTTTAAACCCGGTCCGAAACCCCCTAACCCAAACCCAGTCCGGTCTGTGGCCTTTGAACTTACGTTAAATTAGTTTACCCATGTAGAGACCTTTTAGGACACTTACATGCACTTCATGTTTACTATACCTACACTACACGACCATGTTATATTATGCTCATATTATTTTGCCATGATATATATAGAACTGCATGTTAAATAGAATTGTCATGTTTATATTAAATGACATGTTTAAACACCATATCTCCTACTCCATTGCTTCATGTTATAGTCATTATACTTTTGTATTTCACACATTTTTTCTTGGGGACTTACCAAGCGAACGTTCGCTGACGGGCATTCCATCCATTTTTGTTTCTTGAAATGTTCATCGGGTACGGTGGAGACTGAGGATCCTAGCTTTCTATATTCTAGCTTTCCATTCATTGTAGACACCACAGAGGAGGAGCACGGTCAGATCGCGACTCAGGCCTAAACTAGTCATCCTTTCCTTTCAGCTTATGTATGCCACCTGTTTAGGCATTTCGCTTCTTGTATTTTCTTTCAGTTAAACTCATGTATTGTAAATGTATCAAGTTGAATGTAAATAAAGTTGTTGAAGTTTAAATCTCATGTTAATTTCTTGTCATTTTATATTGCTCAATTACGCTTAACGTATTTATTCCGGGAAATGACCTTCTCGAAATAAATACATCGTGGGCCTCGTCACATACCTGCTATCGTATTTTGGGAAGCGAGGCATGACAGAAAACAACGCAGAGGAACTGGGGGCATAATCGGCGCTAAAATCCCCGAAACTGCCAGAAGAAGACCCGATTGAGAGGCTGCTAAACGAAGCCTTTCAAAAAAGCAAAGTTGACCAAGAACGCGAGACAGCCATATATGAAAAGGCTAAGCGTTAGTGTTTGGATAAAGAAGCTGCGGCGAGGACGAGTCGTATAGTTCTCCAACCAAACCAAAACACACCCGCAACAAATAATAGCAGGATCAAAACAGAGAAGCGGTTCGCCAAAACCCTGTCAATGGGGATGAAGCTGCCAGCTCTCATAAAGAACACTCCCGGGGTCATATGCCTCGATAGAGAAGAATCACATCCAAACTACTGCCTATACCATCGGAGGGTCACCCACCCCATCGAGGAATGCAGTGCCTTCAAGAAGTGATGCCAAGGATATGTTGCCCATCAAAAATACTTCAAGAGGATGAAGTGCGAAGCTCACACTTGTCGATGGCAAAATAGTAGGACGAACACACATGAAGAAACGATTGGGAACTGTCATATGGTTGGTACCAGTTCGGAAGGGGAAACCCCCCAAACTCTTACCTTCATTGGCGATTCTGAGGATGAAAAGCCCTCTCTTCAAAGACTTCACCTCCGAAAAAGAAGAGAAAGAGAAGAACCGTGAAAATATTCAGCTACATAACCACACGCTACCTGAGAAGAACCTCGGACCTACAAATAAAGGTTCAAACAAAAAAGACAAAGGCAAAGGGAAAATCCCTGAGGAAATTGCTCACGACGACGGAGTAGTAAAAGAGCTACTTACAGAAGATCCGCCTAAGAAAAACATGGTGGATTACAACGTCCTAACACATCTGAGAAAAATACCTTCACAACTGAATATATTGGATGCTCTCGTCCTATCCAAAGAAACACAGAATTCCCTGATCAAGGTATTACAAGAGCCCTATCAGTTTCAAGCTTTCCTCACAGAAGAGAAGATGAAAGATAAACTGGCAGAGATCCACATGGCCGATATTACATTCAGCGATGATGATCTCCTCCTCGGAATGTGCAAACATAATCGCCCGTTATACGTCACTGGGTACTGCCATGACATCAAAATAGGGAAAATCCTTGTCGGCTACGGATCCTCCGTTAGCTTTCTCAACGTAAGAGTGCTGAAATAAATTTGCATGAACGTTCAGCATCTTGCCCGAGATAAAATTACCATCTCCGGGTTCGGCTCCCAGTCATCACGGACGCTTGGCTCTGTAATACTGACACTATGCTTCGGGCTGCTCGTCACTGACATTAAATTTCATGCTATTGACGCCAAGACTTGCTATAACGCTTTGCTCAGCAGGCCTTGGTTACATGAGTACAACGTCATCCCTTTTACACAACATCAGTGTATGAAGTATTTTAAGGATGGCTCGGAGTACACCATCACGGGAGAGCTAAATCCGTTCTCCGTAAATGAAGTTCGGAAATATGAAGACGCAAAGTACTTCTTACCAAACTTCGAGGATACTGAAAGGTACCACAAGCTGGAGAATAAACAGAAATTCGTTGCCATTATCCTAATCTTTGGGAGCGATACTGAGAAAGATGAAGAAATAGTGTCACGCCCCGCTTTCCAGTGTACGGGCAAGGAGACGCTACGAGGCTGCTGCACATTTATTCAGAAATAAACACGCTAAGTGTATCTAAGCAATATAAAGTAAAAGTACACAAGAGACATGAATGTAAATGAACAGCAACTTTATTTATTTAACATTCTTTTAAAGTACAACTGAAATGTAAATACATGGAATGAAAGTAATGTCTAAACAATGGCATAACAGAAATGAAAATGAAATATGTACAAGTATCTAAAGCTCCGGGTCAAATGCTAACTGCTCCAAGTCCTCGGTGCTGGGCTCGATCTCCAGTGAGTCCGATCCACCTGACAACATTCTAAAGATAGAAGAAAAGGAATGTCGTCAGCGAACAATCGCTTGGTAAGTCCCAAAGATGAGTAAAGATAGAATAGACAGAAAGAGAATATAAGTTTTAATGTTTTATTATATTATTAACGCTGTTGTTTGTAGCTTGGTACAGAAAATGCCAGTGTATACGAGAGGAGTCCCACTATTCCGGAGACTAAGGTATAAGGAGCACAAGGAACTGTTCAGTTACGGTACAACGGCAATGGATATTCAGGTTAGGTGTATTATGATTACAGTCTCATGCACTTTTAACACCTTTCGTACCAATCTACCCCTTATAAACCCCACGATTTCTTTTATATTGATTGTATTGTTTTTTATATAGATGGATGACTTTTCCGAAATCATGATATCAGTAAATGGAATGGATATAAATGGAGAGTCATGTAGACGGAGTATATCCATGGTTCGGTTCGGTCAATATAGATTGATATAGATTGAATATACGGATTCATGGATTCATGTTGTATTGTAGTTATATACTTGAATCACATTCAAGTCAGATTGATTAGATTGAGACTCAGTCCGAGTCAGACACTTTTGAAAAGAACTTGAAATCCT
Organism: Agapanthus africanus; assembly: GCA_030015575.1. Classification (NCBI taxonomy): domain Eukaryota; kingdom Viridiplantae; phylum Streptophyta; class Magnoliopsida; order Asparagales; family Amaryllidaceae; genus Agapanthus; species Agapanthus africanus. Next base: position 131,758,681 of record CM057341.1, read on the forward strand.
AAATTAGTTTTGATGTTATCGGTAACTGCTGCACATGGACGACAGGATTTGAGTCTTTTTCCAATACAATTACCGTGTTGATAACACCGTTTGTTAGATTGTCTACCTTAAATAGGCAAGCACCCACATTCTCCGGCTCTCTGAGACTCAAAGAGAATTAGTTCCGCTTAAACCTATATTTACTAGGGTCCTTATTGTAATTTAGCATAACTTGAAGGGGTTTTATATAAAAATAGTTTTGATATGTTTTCAAAATACACCTCAAGTATTTAATTATCATCTTTAGGGTTTTCATAGATGTATATTTTATAATTGTGAAATTTCTAGTGAGTAGAACCTAGTTTTCATAGTATATGGTATTTTATTGAAATATTGTTATTTTGCATTGAATTGTAATGGTATTTTCTTGTAATGGTGATTCCTTTGATTTAGAAAACTTGGAATATTATATAATATAATTAAAATAGATATTTTGATAATAGTTATATATATATTTATTAAAAATAATTTTATTTATTTTTGTAGAAATCTCATTTTCTAAAGAAAAATGCATTAAAATTCCATCGAGATCGAATGGTCCTTTCGGAGGTCTGCATCTCGCTCTACTAGGCCCGAGAATGTGCGATAACCCGCACCATCCCGAACGGGGTCCCCAAAAGTGAGTTGTAGAGGCGCAATTGCAAGGAATTTAATACACTTTTTAAAGAAATGGTTTTGCAAGTTTGATGGTATTTATTTGTAATGTTGTATTATCCCATAATTAATATCCCAAAATTTCATCGTGCTATGTAAAAATGTGTGTTGTGATGAGGTAGGTCATTATCTCGTGAGTTATTTAAAGGTAATACAAGTTTTATGTTGTTTTATGTCGGAAATAAAGTATGTGGTATTTTACTGTAAAAATACGATAAAAATTGCATAAAAGCTTCTTTTGGGATGAAACTTGTTTTAAAGTGTTTGTTAATATTTGTTAAAAATTATATGAGTGTATGGTATTGATTGTTTAAGAAAAAAAACATTTTTAAAGAAAAACCGAACCGGAAGTCGGATTAACCCCGCTTCCATCGGGTTTTAGAATTTTATGTTTTTAAGATAGTAGAGGAGAGGGGGAGAGGGGATTTACTGGCTACAAGGTTAGAGGGGAGAAGGGGGAGGCTAGGGAAAGTGTCGCGGCATCGTTTCGTCGGAACTTCGCCCTTTGCTAACTCCACTTGCACAACTTAGGACTTGGAAAATTTATAGAGTTTTTGTGAGGAAATTTTGAATGAGGAGGGGTGAAATATGGTGTGGTATTTATAAGGAAAATTAGGGTTTATGATAATGAAGAATAGAATTAAAATGTGCATTAAAATGGATTAAAGAGGGGATTTATCATTCTCTGGATAAATACAGAGAAATCAAACAACATGGGGGTAATAGGGTAAGCCAAGGGGTGCTAGGGTTAAATTTTAGGAGTATTTGGTATGGTTTGGACCGATGGTGCCGGCTCAGATCATGATCTCACCGGTCCAATTTAGGTGGGTTGGGTCTAAATTCTTGCCACGTGTCATGTTCAGTGTATACAACATTTTGCACATGTTTGTTTTTGTTGTGACTTTTCATTTTACGTATTGTGCACGTGCAAATCTTTGGGCTTCTAAAAGATTAAAAGAAAAATTAATTAAAAATATAATGTGGCTGGAGGGATTCGATCACAGGGGCTACGTCACAACAGTGCAAGGTTTTACCAATGTGCTACAAGTGTTTTCTTGCTGTTCAAAAGCAAATCAAATACTTATAGTGCACACATGATTGCAAATACTCCATTTGTACATTAACTTTTAAACAATTTTCTGTACATTTAAATTGGAGTTGTTGCATTCTACCCTCCTTACAAAAATTTCGTTCTCGAAATTTGTAGAAGAAAAGTGTAACAGATTCAAAGAAATTTAGTGATAGAACTATTGATAGTGCATGAAAAATATTTGGAAGAACGAAAGAATGCGAAAGTTTTGGTAAAATTGAAAAAGAGGCGAAGGAATTACCAGGGTTACCTTGGTCTACAGTCTCGGTTTCTACGGCTGCTAATGTGAAAGCCTGATGCCGGGTACATTCCTCCTAGCTGGAGGCATATTCCTCTGTTCTTGGGGCATGTTTCTCCGCCCTCGATGCATGTTCCTCAGTACCTGTTGGAATTGGTGATTAGGCTGTGCAGGAGGTCCACGTGAAGGTGGAGCTGGAAGAGCAAGAAGAAGTGCAGGAGCCTGGATAGCTGGCCGCTGCGGATAGTTGGTGTGTGTGGTAGCTGAGTTGCGTCTATAAGGACATGTTCTAATTCCATGATTGGATGCTGTTCATATCAGATTTTTGCATTTTTATACCGCCTATTTTTTATCACATTGCTTATCGGTAGGTACTCTTGAGCCGTGTTTGCTAGTTAATTGCAGGATACAGGTTCTCAGCTCTAAACAGTGAAATTCATGGAAAAGCACGACAAATTCCGGATTACTACCAACCACAGATAAAACACGGGTCTCCGCTCTCTATCCGTATGTTGCCGCACACCAGTTTAAGAGACAAAATGGCAAATTGATGTCATTTTCATGCACAAAGCTCAATGTCAACACAAGATCCAACATATCTACGCGGAGCTCAAGGAAATCATGGCAAAAGATCCACATCACATCACCTTTTGATCTACTGAAATTCTGGAAGAAATGTGAAGAGCTTTTGAGAAAAGTACTATACCACACTGAAGAGGACTACAAACCAGGGAAACCGACGAAACTGGAAGGCCCAACTCCCTGGTAAGGCCGCGGTTTCGCGGCATAAGCGCGCTTAGGCCGCGGAACCGCGGCCTGACTAACTCATCAGTTGACTAATTTTTAAGGGCAGATTGGTAATTTTATGTGGGGACAGATTGTTGCCCTAGGTTTTCGGTTTCCTGCCTATAAATAGCCCAGAACAATGCCAAGTGAAGGGTGCTTATTCTTGTGTAAAATTTAGGATATACTTTGTTCTTCTTCTTCCTATTTTTCATCTTTTCTCCATTAAAATATTGTAGTGAGGTTTCATGAGTGAAGTGATGAATAAAAGAGTTCTTTTTGTTATCATTCTTGTCTTGTTATGTTGTTAATTATAATTGCTTGTAATCTTCAATTGCTAATTTAGTTGTTGTTATTTGTTTTTTGTTTCTTTCTTATTCTATTTTTCTTTATCCTTAACAACAATGATGCTTAATATTGATCCTTGCCAAGGCGAGGTCTCAAATAGCTAGTTGTAATCTCCTAACCTCTTTCTTTCTATCTTCCTCCTTTTGTTTTATTTTCTTTTTCTTGTAATGGGTGAGTAGTTTTCTTACTTGTTAGGGTAGGATAAGGAAAGTTTGAGAGAATGAAATCTCTCTCACTCTTTCCTTGCCCAACATCTTAATTCGGACTCCCGTTAATTGAACCACAATCCGCTCCCTACGGCACCCTATCCTACATGATAGCGGTGATTCCTTAGTGAGACCGGTTGTGGTTGAATTAACCGGAGGTTAAGGCTAAGAGCCAAGAACGGACGGACAAGCACCAAAAGGAAGAACTTAAGCGTTGGAAAGCCTAGCTTATACTCGCAAGTTCCTTCCTAGTTGTGCGAATCCCTGTTGTTGCCGATTACCGTAACACCGATATTAAGAGTGGCAACGAAAGAATTGAGCGACTCCTAACTCAAACTAACCTAATCCTAACCCTAACAAGCTCTCTTTATATACATTTTTAGCACATAGTTAATCTCAAACAAACCTGGACTTTTGGATTTAACTCGTTAAAGCACATAGAAAAAGATTCCCATCTCCCTGCGGACGATCCGTACTCAACCGGCTAGCTACAAGCGAAACCGTCTTGATTGCGGTAATTAACTAAGCACGTAAAAACTCTACCAATCAAATGGCGTCGTTGCCGGGGAGACGGTAGTTTATTTCTTTGTGTAATTTCGGGTTAATTTGTGAATATAAATCTAACCGAAAAACAAAAAAAAAATACATTGTAAAATACCATCTTGTTATTTTTGATTAGTTTTTGTGCAAGTGTGCAGGATAAAAAGACGGTCGAGTTCAGTGCCAAAGACGTGGGAAGTTAGACCCATATCTCACGGCTACACCGCGTTTGATCAAAACGGAACCAACGGTTTACTGAAAGATTTTGGAGCAGATCCAGTAAGCAAATCAAGATTCAGGACCTCCAGACAAGAAGAGGACAGCCAACACAGCATCTACAAGCAAACTGAAGCTCCAACTCCTCACCATAGCCGCGGAACCGCGGCATTAGAGCTCTATTGCCGCGGAACCGCGGCCATTTGTGGCTTTCGTGTCCCAAAAATCCCTGTGAGTGTCTGTAGCCTCCTCCCCACTCCTCTGAACTCCATTGAACTGTGTTTTCCGCAGCATTCTTTGCGCAAATTCTCTTCCCCCTTCCATAAATTGTTTTTGTGCAGGATTCTTTGCGCCGCGCTCAAAAATAAAAAAATTGATTGCAGTTGATTGTTACTGCTTTGCATATATTAATACGGACTTTAAGGGGCTTGAAACCAATCCAGATTGGGTGGGGATTTCATCACCCTTCCCAGGACTCCAGAAATCACAAAAAGCATATGCATTGACCATTGTTTAATTAAAAAACACTAGACTCAGCCCTAAGGACTTCGCGCTCAATAGGACAGAGGACTAGTTACAGGCATCGGCCGTTTATCCTATCCTGACTTTGCGGTGTCTAGGCAAGTGTGTCGAAGGCAAGTGGTTACTTAATTAGGACCACTACTTACGTAGTGGGGAGCCTCCCACTTACCTAGCCGCAATTGGCGGAGAAGAGGCGGTTTGAGGTCCTATTTCTAGCCCTTTGGAACAGTTAGGAGCTGTCTAGCTGACCTAAGTGACCCTAGATCTAGGTGTGATTGTGCATATTTTATCTGTGATTGTTTGAAACCGTAAGTCCGTACATATTTCTGTAAAGCTCTTTCTAAAAAAAAAAAAAGAAAAAAACACAAAAACCAAAAACTTTTATAAAAACTTGCCCTTTGTCGCCAAAATCCCATTTTTTCACCCACCACCCATCGTATTTCTCCATTGACGTTTTCTTACCCTCACCTTCTCCGCTTTGACTATACTAAACTCGTTTAGTGTATGTCCGTTTGGACTCAGGACACTAGCGCCCGCCTAGTCCGCGTTACGTTAGTCGCTACCGACTACGCGATCGACTCGGACGTCGAAACTCCGTCCACGCCTCTTTCACCCTTACCTTTGCCGGCCAACTCCGACGTTGACCGGAATTCTGTTCATACATCCTCACCTTCACCATCACCAACCTCTTCTTCCGCGATGTTAGGATTTAATCCAAACATCCCTACAACTCCACCGGGATTGATTCGACCTCCTATGGATGCGAATAACCCACCACCACCGCCTGTCGTAGCGCCACAGCGAATCGCGCTCCAGGATCGTTTCTATCCCGCCCGCTCTGCACTTCCCACCTGTCTTTCCTTCCCACCGGCCAATGGGGATAATTTTGAAATTAAGCCCCACTTCATTAACATGCTTCCGAAATTTCATGGGCTTGAATCTGAAGATGCCTATATCTTCATCAACAAGTTTCAAAATGTTTGTGCCATGATGAAAACGACCCAGCTGTCGGACGATACTATATGGCTACGGGTCATTCCGTTCATTTTGTGCTATCTTGCTGAAAAGTGGCTGTATAGCACTGCTTCCCACTCCATAACCAGTTGGGACGAGTTTGTGAAAGCATTTCTCAAGAAATTCTATCCGAATCATAAAACCGCGAGGATTCGTAATGAAATCAACCAATTCTCCCAGCTTCCTACTGAACCCTTCTGGAAGTGCTTTGACCGGTATAAAGACCTTCTTGTTCAGTGCCCTCACCATGGTATTGAGAAATGGCAACTTTGCCAAACCTTATACGAGAGCCTGCACCCAGCAACCAAGCAGTTGTTGGAAACCATTTGTCAGGGCCACTTTCTATCGAAATCTGACGAGGAAGCGTGGCAATTCTTCGACGACCTTGCGGAACAAACGCTTCAATGGGAGAGCACCATACCAACTTCTTCTTCTTCTTCCTCCACTTCTACTGGTCAGTCTAGGGTAGGCATTCACCAACTCGATGTCTCTATTGCGATGAAAGCTGAAATGGCTGCAATAACGAGAAAACTTGAAGCGATAGAGAGCAAATTTTCATCTCCTGCTCCTGCCCCTGTTCTTCCCCTTCGTACCATTTGTGATTGTTGTTCCGATCCTTCTCACTTAACCGAAGAGTGTCCTTACAATCCACCATCTCAAGGACAGGATCAGGTTAATGCTGCATTTCAGCAAAGACCGAGAAATGATCCATACTCTTCCACCTACAATCCCGGTTGGAGGAACCACCCCAATTTCTCCTGGAATCAGAATCAGCATCAATTCCAGGGTAACAATTTCCAAAGGCCCCCTCCTCCGCAACAACAAGCGCAACAACAAACTCAACATCAGTTTTAGCAGCCCTTCCAACCCCAACCTTTTCAAAATCAGACGAACAACTTTGCACCCAACAATTCTTTTCCCCAAAACAACTTTGTTCCGTCAAACAACGATAAGGTTTCCTCGCTAGAACGAAGTCTGGAGGCGTTCGTTAAACAATCGACACAATCCACCGCAAACATCCAGTCGTTTATTCAGTCTTTGGTGCAACACACTGCTGCACATGGGCAAAGCATCAAGACCATCGAAGCCCAGATTACACAGCTGAATGCGGCGTTAAGCGAGCGAGAAAAGGGGAAGCTTCCATCTCAACCACTCCCAAATCCCGGTCACCCACATAATGTACATGTTGCTCTTGAACAACAGAACCATAATGTGAGTGTCGTGACTACATTGAGATCGGGAAGGATGCTGCAAAACAATATTGGCACACGGATCGACGATGACACCCCGACCGCTTCTTCTTCTTCTTCGTCTTCTGAGCCTATTCTCCATTCGTCAAAAGGCTCTTCTTCTTCTTCTGCTCTGAACGGACCCACTTCTCACTCCATGAAAACACCAGCTCTGGGATCCGTTCCAACTCCACAATCTCCTCCACAAGCATTGGACTCAACCAATTTTAAAAACGTTCCATTTCTAAACCGGTTGAGATCCAATAAACAAAATCCACAAATGGAGAAGATTCTGGAGTTGTTTACGCAGGTTAACATCAACATTCCCCTTTTAGATGTTGTCCAACAAGTCCCGTCTTACGCTAAAATCTTAAAGGACTTGTGCACGAAAAAGAGGAAATCTCAGGTACCCAAGAAAGTTTTCTTGGCTAGTGCTGTGAGTGATGCTCTTACCCAATCTTTACCTCAAAAACGGAAGGACCCTGGCTGTCCTACGATTTCTATTACCATTGGGGATAAGAACATCAACCGCGCACTATTAGATCTTGGTGCCAGTGTTAACCTGCTTCCGTACTCAGTATATGAGCAACTAGGTGTAGGAAAGCTGAAACCCACACACTGCACTCTCCAAATGGCCGACCGATCGATCACCCATCCTAGGGGTGAGCTAGAGGATGTGTTAATCAAGGTTGGGGACTTCATATTCCCCATTGACTTCATTGTTTTAGACACACAGCCTGTAGCTAACCCCCGGAATCAAATTCCGGTGATACTCGGTCGCCCATTCCTTGCAACCTCAAATGCTGTGATCAATTGTCGAAATGGTTCGATGAACCTATCTTTTGGAAACATGACAATTGAACTCAATATTTTTAGGTTGGGGAATCAGCCCACCGAACCTAATGCTCATATACTAGACGTTTGCTCAATCCAGGAGATCACCCCCAGAAGAGTGTGAATTCGAGGAGTTTTTGTTCGATCACGATAACCTTAACGCCACTAGTGCGTTCCTCTTCGAACCTGCTGCTGTTTCTGCGCCCGACAATGACTACGAGTGTTTCACTTTCTCGAACGATCTTAGCCACTCACCACCCGAGTTTGAATCCTTCGAATTTCCGGATGAGTTACCTGAACCATCCAACTCGGTCGCTTACACTCGTTTTGAACCTTACTGGAATCCTTTGAGTTCGAGACCTTTTCACCAATCTTGCCTTCGATCGTTTCACCTCCAACGCTAGAACTCAAGCCTTTACCGTCTCACCTTAAGTACGCTTACTTGGGTGAGAACGAGACCCTCCCTGTTATCATCTCGGCTTCTCTAGCTCCAGAGCAAGAGAAAGCCCTTCTTGCGGTCTTGCACAGCAATAGGCAAGCTTTTGGCTGGTCCATGGCGGACATCAAGGGGATTAGTCCCCTGATCGTTGAACATCACATTCATCTGATGGATGATGCCAAACCAGCCAGGGATCCACAAATGCGACTCAACCCAGTCATGAAGGAGGCTGTGAAAAAGGAAATCGTAAAGTGTCTGGATAGTGGTATCATTTACCCTATCTCTGATAGCCAGTGGGTTAGCCCCATTCATGTTGTCCCCAAGAAATCAGGCATAACGGTCATCACTAACGAGGCGAACGAGTTAATCCCTACTCGCACCCAAACTGGGTGGCGAGTATGCATTGATTACAAAAAATTCAACGCCACAACGCGGAAGGACCACTTTCCACTACCTTTCATTGACCAAATGCTTGAACGATTGGCCGGACACGAGTACTACTACTTTCCTTGATGGCTACTCCGGCTATAATCAGATTCCCATCGCCGAAAAAGACCAAGACAAGACCACATTCACTTGTCCTTTCGGCACGTTTGCATATCGTCGCATGCCCTTTGGGTTATGCAATGCGCCCGCTACCTTCCAGCGGTGTATGATGGGAATCTTCTCAGACATGGTGGAAAAATTCCTGGAGATCTTCATGGACGATTTCTCCATCTTCGGCGATTCCTTTAATGAGTGTTTACTGCATCTCGACGCTGTCCTTACCCGATGTAAGGACAAGAACCTCACTTTGAATTGGGAGAAGTGCCACTTCATGGTGCGCGAAGGTATTGTCTTAGGACATATCATTTCGCAAAATGGCATAGAGGTTGACAAAGCGAAGATTGAGGTCATTTCCAATCTCCCTCCTCCCAGATGCGTCAGAGACATCCGAGCCTTCCTTGGCCATGCCGGTTTCTATAGACGGTTCATCAAGGACTTTAGCAAGATTGCTAGGCCCTTGACTCTTTTGCTGGCCAAGGACACGCCATTTGACTTCAACTCGAGCTGCGTGACTGCGTTCGAGTCATTAAAAAGCTCACTCACTTCTGCTCTCGTTCTTTCTTCTCCTGACTGGACGCACCTATTTGAGATTATGTGCGATGCATCTGACTTTGCCATTGGTGCTGTCCTTGGACAACACATCAACAAGATGCCGCACGTAATCTATTATGCTAGCCGAACCCTGAACGACGCCCAACTTAATTATACAACAACTGAGAAGGAATTCTTGGCTGTTGTATTTGCTTTAGAAAAGTTCAGGCCCTACCTCATCGGCTCTCCAGTCATTGTCTACACAGACCATTCTACTCTGCGCCATCTTTTTGCGAAGAAAGATGCAAAATCTCGGCTAATACGTTGGATCCTCTTGCTTCAAGAGTTTGACCTTGTCATCAAGGACAAAAGAGGATGTGAGAACGTAGTCGCCGACCATCTCTCATGACTTCCTTCTTCGCCGTCGCTTCAAATTCCGATCAATGACGTTTTCCCGGATGAACAGCTCTTGACAGTATCTTGCGAACCCTGGTTCGCAGATATTGTGAACTATTTGGCCACAGGATTACTACCGACTGAATGGTTAAGTCAGGACAGACTTCGCTTCTTATCCCAAGTAAAACACTTTTACTGGGACGAACCCTATCTGTTCAAGTACTGTCCCGACCAGATTATTCGTCGGTGTGTCCCTGACGATGAATTCAAGAGTGTGCTGTCGTTTTGCCACGATCAAGCATGTGGCGGGCATTTTGGCCCCAGAAAGACAGCTGAGAAGATTTTGCAGTGTGGTTTCTACTGGCCACAACTCTTCAAAGACGCTCATGACTACTGCAAGACTTGCTCCCGTTGCCAACACTTGGGCCGGATATCCAGGAGGAACGAGATGCCGCTCCAACCAATCTTGGTTGTGGAGATTTTCGACGTTTGGGGGATAGATTTCATGGGGCCGTTTCCCAGCTCTTTTGGGAACTTGTACATCCTTCTCGCTGTTGATTACGTCTCTAAGTGGGTCGAGGCTGTGCTCAGCCGGACTAACGAGGCTTCTTAAAGAAAACATTTTCTCCCGTTTTGGGCACCCCGAGCGATCATTAGCGACAATGGAACTCATTTCTGCAATAAGACTTTCGAGGCCTTGATGCGGAAATATTCCATTAATCATAAGCTATCTACGCGCTACCACCCCCAAACCTGTGGGCAAGCCGAAGTTTCAAATCGGCAAATCAAGCAGATACTGGAAAAGACGGTTTCCAAGAACCGAAGGGATTGGTCGTTGAAACTCACTGATGCCCTTTGGGCATTTCGAACTGCTTATAAGACCGATCTTGGCATGTCTCCCTATCGGCTTGTGTACGGAAAGGCTTGCCACCTCCCTGTGGAAATAGAGCATCGCGCATTTTGGGCGATAAAAGAGCTGAATCTATCTCTCGAAGATGCGGACAGCCATCGGAAGCTGCAGTTGAATGAATTGAGCGAGTTTAGGGATGAGGCTTACGAAAACGCGGTTGTCATTAAGAACCGAACGAAGGTGTTTCACGATAAACACCTTTTGCGCAAAACTTTCACACCTGGTCAACAGGTGCTGCTTTACGACACCCGACTACATTTCCATCCAGGTAAGACCAGATCTCGCTGGAAAGGGCCATACTTTGTGCGGAATGTGTATCCGCATGGCGCTATGGATTTGGAGAATCCAACGGACGGTTCATTTTTCAAAGTAAAGGGACACCGACTAAAACCGTACCTTAGCGCCGAACCAACATAGGAGCTCCTGGTCTTAGAGGAGCCAGTTTACCCTGCATAATCTTCCTCTACCTACCACCAAACTTCGGTTATCCAGCCAAGAACAGTGGACACTGTTCCAAATAAGTTTGGGGGTATGTATATACCATTTTGTATATATTTGTGGATATTCTTTTCCATTTTTACTATTTTTCTTTTCTTTAAAAACAAAAACAAAAAAATTGTGTATATCTAACCGACAATTTTGACCCTTCAATGATCTCTTCATGCAATGACAGTGAGGACACTGTCCAATTTAAGTTTGGGGGTACGCTCGGTACGCATTTCTAACCTTCGCATTCATATGTATATTTTGCATCTGCATACTAAAATCCATAAAATCCATAAAAATCAGAAAATTTTCTAAAAACATAAAAACTTTTTTGTCAAGTTAGCTAGTGGGAGAACTCAGACGGTTTTGTTTGATAAGATAAGAATAACTAAATCTTATTTTTAGATTTTGAAAACCTAAAAGATAACTCTCCTTTGAAGTTAACTATAGCTGATATACGTCTTTACATCACACTACACGTGTCGTGAGTTTTGGAAATTAGATGACAAGTCTATTATGTCTAAAAACTTTTAAATGGATAAATGATTTTCTGAGGATCAAATGGGTTTGTTCTGAAATAAGTAATATCAAGAATAGTTTATGAAGTGAAGCGAATATGAAGGAATATTATTGATGCCTTAATTGGAACTAATTCTGAAAAATAACCCATCTGAAACTTGATTGGAATGATTACACACCTAACCCACTAAACACGTCTTTTATCTAAAAAAAAAATAACTGAACTGCCGGTTATATCTCCGTTCGCATTGAATCATCATGATTTTCACGCTAAATTGTCTTTTGTTTTTGGGCCTAGGTAACTTGAGTAATCAAGTCCGCTGGGGTGCCTCTACACCTAATGCCCTAAAGCCAATTGGTTTGGATGCATTGGCTCAAAGCTCGTTAAGAAGCCTAGAAAGTCCAGATTAAAACAAAGTCAAGCAAGTGTTCTCTCCGAGTTGAAATTCCTAACGGTTCTTTGTGTGAGAATAATCTTGACAAAAGACAGGTTTTTATAAAAAAATATTTCTAGCGGAGATATGAAGGTTTTATTCCATGATAAAGACTATTGCACGTTCACAGAGGTGTGTATGAAATGAAAACAAGAAAAATGTGGAGTGAAAAATAAGACCTAGTTTCCTGTTAAGGAAGATAGAAATTCTGAAGTTGAAACATTACTGGAAAACGAAACTTGAAAAATTCTTAACTCTTTATAAAACTTATGTGATCCTTTTAAAATTTTTATCTAGGCTTTATTGTGTGACATGATGACTTTAATCGATCCTTCTGGAATTTAACGACACTATTTGCACTGCACGTAAAGACATATAAAATCTTAAGTTAAATAAGAAGCGAGGTGTGAAAAATAAAGGTTCGATAGTCTAGACTTAGGATAATAGAATTGTTATTTTCTGAAACAAAACTTTAGGGTTTGAATCATAGTTATTTTGCAAAACTAGCTTGACCGGATTTTGTGGGTAGTATCCGCTGAAAACCCTCAGGAGACAACACTCCTCCTACTAGGGACACCTAGAGATTTTAACGGCTTGCTGTACATGCTCAGTGCAATCGCGTTCCCTGCGAAAGTGAGGTTAGGAATTTTTTGTGAATAAATTGGTTTTGCTCGGGACGAGCAAATGATAAGTTTGGGGGTATTTGTTCATATCAGATTTTTGCATTTTTATACCGCCCAATTTTTATCACATTGCTTATCGGTAGGTACTCTTGAGCCGTGTTTGCTAGTTAATTGCAGGATACAGGTTCTCAGCTCTAAACAGTGAAATTCATGGAAAAGCACGACAAATTCCGGATTACTGCCAACCACAGATAAAACACGGGTCTCCGCTCTCTATCCGTATGTTGCCGCACACCAGTTTAAGGGACAAAATGGCAAATCGATGTCATTTTCATGCACAAAGCTCAATGTCAACACAAGATCCAACATATCTACGCGGAGCTCAAGGAAATCATGGCAAAAGATCCACATCACATCACCTTTTGATCTACTGAAATTCTGGAAGAAATGTGAAGAGCTTCTGAGAAAAGTATTATACCACACTGAAGAGGACTACAAACCAGGGAAACCGACGAAACTGGAAGGCCCAACTCCCTAGTAAGGCCGCGGTTCCGTGGCATAAGCGCGCTCAGGCCACGAAACCGCGGCCTGACTAACTCATCAGTTGACTAATTTTTAAGGGCAGATTGGTAATTTTATGTGGGGACAGATTGTTGCCCTAGGTTTTCGGTTTCCTGCCTATAAATAGCCCAGAACAATGCCAAGTGAAGGGTGCTTATTCTTGTGTAAAATTTAGGATATACTTTGTTCTTCTTCTTCCTCTTTTCTCCATTAAAATCTTATAGTGAGGTTTCATGAGTGAAGTGATGAATAAAAGAGTTCTTTTTGTTATCATTCTTATCTTGTTATGTTGTTAATTATAATTGCTTGTAATCTTCAATTGCTAATTTAGTTGTTGTTATTTGTTTTTTGTTTCTTTCTTGTTCTCTTTTTCTTTATCTTTAACAACAATGATACTTAAGCTTGATCCTTGCCAAGGTGAGGTCTCAAATAGCTAGTTGTAATCTCATAACCTCTTTCTTTCTATCTTCCTCCTTTTGTTTTATTTTCTTTTTCTTGTAATGGGTGAGTAGTTTTCTTACTTGTTAGGGTAGGATAAGGAAAGTTTGAGAGAAGGTCTCTCTCACTCTTTCCTTGCCCAACATCTTAATTCGGACTCCCGTTAATTGAACCACAATCCGCTCCCTACGGCATCCTATCCTACATGATAGCGGTGATTCCTTAGTGAGACCGATTGTGGTTGAATTAACCGGAGGTTAAGGCTAAGAGCCAAGAACGGATGGACAAGCACCAAAAGGAAGAACTTAAGCGTTGGAAAGCCTAGCTTATACTCGCAAGTTCCTTCCTAGTCGTGCTAATCCCCGTTGTTGCCGATTACCGTAACACCGATATTAAGAGTGGAAACGAAAGAATTGAGCGACTTCTAACTCAAACTAACCTAATCCTAACCCTAACAAGCTCTCTTTATATACATTTTTAGCACATAGTTAATCTCAAACAAACCTGGACTTTTGGACTTAACTCGTTAAAGCACATAGAAAGAGATTCGCATCTCCCTGCGGACGACCCGTACTCAACCGGCTAGCTACAAGCGAAACCGTCTTGATTGCGGTAATTAACTAAGCACGCAAAAACTCTACCAATCAGATGCGCCACAAACTAAGCACATGCATTTTATGCGCCTACAGTCCTTCGACAAATGTTCATCCCTTTTGCAGTAGAAGCGAAAATCTGGACTTGGCTGGTTATCTGTTACTTCCGGTCTCCTCGGTTCAACAGTTGGTCTTGAAGAGGATCCTCCTGCCATCTGAGTGGCGGGCGCATCATTCCGAAAGATTGAGGTCTGCCCTTCCTCTTCACTACTGCCTCGTATCTTCGGGCAGCCTTCAAAGCCAGGTCATGGGTTAGGAAATCCCCTGTAGCTAAGGCACCTTAGATCTCCTGGTCCAACCCATGTTGAAATCGTCTAGACCTGATCTCAACAGTCGGTATGAGATGGGCCGCAAACCTGTTACGGTCTTGTGTTAGCTGTGTAGTATGTGATATAAAATTGAATATTGAGACATATCTTACCTGCTGAGCATGGTAAACTCAGCATCATACTCATCCACAGATTTGGTCCACATCGAACCCTATTGTAGATGGATGAATTGTTGTTCCATGTCAAATCAGGAAATCTCAGGGAAGTACTTCGCGTCGAACATGTCGCGAAAAGTCCTCTATTCGATCGGTTGGTCAAGACGGCTTTCTTCCGCCTTCCACCAGACTCGAGCATTGTCAGTGAGCTGCAGCTTTGCAACTCGAACCCAAGAAATCTCTGGCACTTGTGCTGCTGCCAGATTATCTTCAATACTCTGAGCTTACTCCTCAGCTTCTAGTGGGCTCTCTTTTCCCTAAAATTGCTTGGGGTGTAAAGTTCAGAATTGTTTTACTCCCGAGGCTTCCGCTTCTAGGCGGTTCATCAACATTGCAGTCTGCTGCTGCTGTCCCTCTAGGAGGCTGCGGATCGCCTCAAGCAGTACCGTCTGCTCATTGATCGGAGCAGCGACGGTAGGTGTAAGCGGTAGAGATGGTGGAGTGTTGTTGAAGTTGGTGCTGGTGTTGTTTGGGGAATCCATAACCTTGAAAGAAAAATTTGGGTTAGGACATATTCAAAATATATGAAATTGGAAGATTCAAGGAATATATAAAGAATGTTTTTAGTTGCTGGTTCTTGTGTTATATTGCTTAGGACTTCATGCAGAATTAACCCGCATGTCCATGCAGAACTGACCTGCATGTCCATACAGAGCTGACTTGTATGGGCCACCAACAAAACCTGTTACGCCCCGCTTCCCAGTGTACGGGCAAGGAGATGCGACGAGACCGCTACGTATTTACTCAGAAGTAAACACGCTAAGTGTATCTAAGCAATATAAAGTAAAAGTATACAAGAGACATGAATGTAAATGAACAACAATTTTATTTATTTAACATTCTTTTACAGTACAACTGAAATGTAAATACATGGAATGAAAGCAATGCCTAAACAATGGTATAAAAGAAATGAAAATGAAATATGTAAAAGTATCTAAAGCTCCGGGTCAAATGCTAACTGCTCCAAGTCCTCGGTGCTGGGCTCAATCTCCAATGAGTCCGATCCACCTGACAATATTTCAAAGAAAGAAGAAAAGAAATGTCGTCAGCGAACAATTGCTCGGTAAGTCCCAAAGATGAGAAGAGATAGAATAGACAGAAAGAGAATATAAGTTTTAATGTTTTATTATATTATTAACGCTGTTGTTTGTAGCTTGGTACAGAAAATGCCAGTGTATACGAGAGGAGTCCCACTATTTCGGAGACTAAGGTATATGGAGCACAAGGAACCGTTCAGTCACGATACAACGGCAATGGATATTCAGGTTAGGTGTATTATGGTTACAGTCTCATGCCAGTTTAACACCTTCTGTACCAATCTACCCCTTATAAACCCCGCGATATCTTTTGTATTGATTGTATTGTTTTGTTATATCGATGGATGATTTTACCGAAACCATGATATCAGTAAATGGAATGAATATAAATGGAGAGTCATGTAGACGGAGTATATCCATGGTTCGGTTCGGTCAATATAGATTGATATAGATTGAATAGACGGATTCATGGATTCATGTTGTATTGTAGTTATATACTTGAATCACATTCAAGTCAGATTGATTAGATTGAGACTCAGTCTGAGTCAGACACTTTTGAAAAGAACTTGAAATTCTGAATTAGTTTTGATGTTATCGGTAACTGCTGCACATGGACGACAGGATTTGTATCTTTTTCTAAGACAATTATCGTGTTGATAACACCGTTTATTAGATTGTATATCTTAAATAGGCAAGCACCCACATTCTTCGGCTCCCTGAGGCTCAAGAGAATTGGTCCCGCTTAAACCTATATTTACCAGGTTCCTTATTACAAATTTAGCATAACTTGAGGGGGTTTTATGTAAAATTAGTTTTGATATATTTTCAAAATACTATAAGTCCATGTCACGCACCCCACGAACTTGCGGGGAGGCGGAATATATGAAAAACGATTATCAAAGCTTCGTAACACGGACTTGAGCGCATGAAACGTAATCTAAACCATTGCTACCGACAACTAGAGGTTTAACTACCCGGTTCCGATGTTATACCTCACGTTACATGTCCTTCAGGTCTTCATCGCTGTCCTCCACTCCTCGTAGGCTCCTTGGAACATCGGCACCTCAACGGCCTCCTCGAATCAAAGACGATCCACCCGAAAGCTCCTACGCCAAGCTTAATCTCAAACTTGAGATAACTATGTTGCTTAAAGTGCTAATCTAAGCTACCTAGGGGATATAGAGTGAGGTTATGGAAGTATTAGTCTAGCTAACCCTTGATCTCAACACATGAGAGGTTAGGGTTAGGGTTTGAAGAGAGAGTGAGCTTGAGGAGAGAGAAGGTGAAGATGAGAATGAAATGAGATAATGATATATCATAATATATATGAAGCATTGTTTATTTTCCAAAAATCAAATAAAAGAATTTACAACCATGCTTCATAAAATATCTATGAGTGATTCATCTCCATGAGTCATTAAGCATTTATGATGCTTAATGACATGGATGAATCACACAAATGAGTCACTAATCTCATTTAATGCAATGCCACCTTAACCCCTTAGTCACCACTCTTCTAGAACCTTCCCGACAAATTACGAGAACGCCCTTCCAATCCGTGAAAACACGGAAAAACTTTAGACTGTATAAATCCAATAACCCGATACTAGAATCTGGCTTAAACCAAAGCCGGCTAGTAAAAACTGTCCGAAAAGTCGTACGTGCGTAAACACACGTATGTGTCCGAACCCTTGTCGTAAAACCATACGACCTCTATATCGTTTCGCCTGGAGTAGGGAAACTCTCTGTGTGGGACTCTAAAGACTCGACACTACGCTGGCAGTGGGTTTAACCATAGACCGCAAGCGGCACTAGCTGTACGTAACGGTCCCCAGGTAGATGTCGATAAGAAGGCCGATGAGGAAAATCATCCGAACTCCCACTGAGCCTGATGTGACAATCTCCATACAGTCCGGTCTGTTCGTCTAAGACTATCGCATATCAAGCCTAGGGGGCGGCAAGCGTCAGTCCCCTAATAGCTGTATAAGTCGTGTCGGAGCGAAATCCATTATACCCTGAGAAGCTACTGGAACCTACCAGTATATCTCGCTTGCCCTGGCCAGGGACTTTACGTAATGGCTCTCTGACATAGCGCGATATCATCTCCCAATACCGGGAGAGACGAATCCTATCTAACCGCCACTCCCTCCAAGTGCTCGGGACTGCACCCAACTGCTACCTGTTTGCACGACTCCTTTGAGCCGTGGTAGGGTAGTAATCTAAGAACAGTGGGACACACTCGAGGCGAAGCAGCAGTGTCAAGTCTGCGGACTATGCTGTACTCATGTCACCTGGGAACTGATAACTGACGATGGGTATAATACCAACCAATCAGTTCCTCGGCGAGTCCTGTCCGGTGTACCCGTAACCTAACGAGCACCTGTATACTATCTCCAGTACGACGTATTGATGGCTGTGGGACAGACCATCTCCCCAACTGGGACGAGAAGCGTACACACTTAGTCTACTCCGGAATATCGATGCCCTATCTTGATAATCCAACGACCAGGGACCTGTATAGGATGTTGCTTACAGACTACCCTGCCCCCACCAGTGTGACTGCCATCACGACGCTGGTAATCAAGCAAAGATCCTATGGGCTCTACTAATATGTATAAGTGATACGTTACAAGAAACAGATGCACATATTAAAGTAGACTCAAACCAAGTAGCATACTACCATGTTTAGCAAGACTGTTATATACAACTGTGAATATCCCAAGCTTCCATTAAGTAATATACATGCTAGTATGATACAATAATGGCCCCTAGGGCATATACACTAACAATCTCCCACTTGCACTAGGGCCATGAGCTGGCATATCGTAGACCTATCATCTCGAATAGCCTCTCGAACTGCGTCTGAGGAAGGGCCTTTGTGAATGGATCAGCAATGTTATTCTCTGTCTCTACTCTTTTCACCTCGATCTCCCGGCGATCTACGATCTCCCTGATCAGGTGATACCGCCTTAAGATGTGTCTGGACTTCTGATGGGACCTGGGTTCTTTTGCCAAAGCTATAGCGCCGTTGTTGTCACAATACAGAGGTATTGGACCAACACTGGAAGGAACTACCTGAAGTTCTGTGAGGAACTTCTTCATCCAGACAGCTTCTTTTGCGGCATCGCAAGCAGCTATGTACTCAGCTTCCATCGTTGAGTCAGCAACGGTCTCCTGCTTGGAACTCTTCCAACAGACCGCCCCTCCATTGAGGGTAAAGACATAACCTGACATGGATTTGGAGTCATCTTTGTCACTCTGGAAGCTGGAGTCGGCAAAGGCCTCCATCTGGAGGTCTTTTCCGCCATACACCAAGAACATCTCCTTAGTCCTTCTCAGGTACTTTAGAATGTTCTTTACTGCTATCCAGTGCTTCTCCCCTGGGTTTGCCTGATACCGGCTTACAACGCTCAGTGCGTATGCTACATCTGGTCTGGTACATAACATCGCATACATTATAGAGCCTACCGCAGAAGCGTAGGGTATAATCGACATGCGATCCCTTTCTAAATCAGTCTTGGGAGACATCTCTTTGGAGAGGATGATTCCGTGACAAGCCGGTAGGTTACCGCGCTTAGAATCATCCATACTGAATCTCTTCACTATGGTGCTATGTACCTGGACTGCGAAAGTCCCAATATCCTCTTTGATCTATCACGATAGATCCGGATCCCCAGAATGTAGGTGGCATCACCCAGGTCTTTCATGGAGAATTTATGTGACAAGAATCTTTTGACTGACTGTAACATAGGAATATCATTTCCTATTAGGAGAATGTCATCCACGTACAAGACGAGGAATACTACAGCTCTCCCTACAATCTTACTGTATATGCATGGTTCATCTGGATTTTTGATAAAGTCAAATTCTTTGACAGCATCATCAAAACAGATGTTCCAACTCCGCGATGCCTGCTTTAGTCCATAAATGGACTTAAGCAGCTTGCATACTTTACCGCTGCTCCCACTCTGAATGAATCCTTCTGGCTGATCCATATAGACGCTTTCTTCCAAATTACCATTTAGAAAGGCCGTCTTTACGTCCATCTGCCAGATTTCATAATCGTGGAAGGCAGCAATAGAAAGAAGGACCCGAATAGATTTAAGCATAGCCACTGGAGAAAACGTTTCGTCATAATTCAAACCAGGTCTTTGACGGAAACCCTTTGCAACAAGTCTAGCCTTATAGGTTTCAACCTGTCTATCTACACCAATCTTCTTTTTGAAGATCCATTTGCATCCTACGGGTTTTACCCCATCTGGAGCAATATCCAAAGTCCATACTTTGTTAGTGTACATGGACTCCATTTCGGTCCGCATTGCATCTAGCCATTTTACTGAGTCACCGTTCTGAATGGCTTGCTGGAAGCTAGTAGGCTCATCATAATCAATAGTGCAATCCTCTCTATCCCCGTCTATGAGAAAACCGTAGTATCTCTCGGGTGGATGAGATTGCCTACTACTCCTGCGGAGTGGCGTCGGGATGTCCTGTTCTCCTGAACCTTCTTGTTCATCCAAGGTTTCAGTAATAGTTTGTGGTTCTGGAATTTCTTCCAGTTCTATTGCGCTCCCACTCTTCTGATTTTCTAAAAACTCAGATTCCAAGAAGCGGACATGTTGAGAAACAAAGACCTTTTGTTCCTCTGCGTAATAGAAACAATATCCCATGGAGTTCTTTGGATATCCCACAAACTTACACTGTACTGAGCGTGCCTCGAGCTTGTCCGCATGCTGCTTCTTTATAAAAGCTGGACATCCCCATGTCTTAAGATACTTAAGACAGGGTTTCTTCCCACTCCACATTTGATATGGTGTGGTAGGCACAGTCTTGGTTGGAACTCGGTTTAAAAGATATGCAGCTGATTCTAGTGCATATCCCCAGAATGATCGCGGTAACTCAGCGTTACTCATCATGGAACGTACCATATCCAATAGGGTTCGGTTCCGTCTCTCCGATACACCGTTATGTTGTGGTGTGTATGGAGGAGTATGCTGAGAGAGAATTCTATTCTTTTTTAAGTAACCTAGGAACTCGGCACTTAAGTATTCACCACCTCGATCAGATCTCAGTGTCTTGATACTTTTACCGGTTTGTTTTTCCACTTCATTCTTGTATTCTTGGAATTTCTTAAAAGCCTCGGATTTATGCTTCATTAAGAAGATATATCCATACCTAGAGAAATCATTCGTAAAAGTAATGAAGTAGGAATAACCACCTCGCGCATGTGTAGACATTGGACCGCACACGTCACTGTGTACGAGTCCCAAGAGCTCGCTTGCTCTTACTCCGTGTCCAGTAAACGGAGTCTTTGTCATCTTTCCTATGAGACAAGATTCACAAGTAGCATAAGATTGATATTCAAACGGTTTCAAATATCCTTCTCTATGTAACTTAGTCAACCTTCTCTCATTGATGTGACCTAGTCTACAATGCCATAAGAAAGCTTGATTTAATTCCGGAGACTTTCTTTTAAGTGTGTTCTGGACACTGAAAATCTGAGCTTGATTTAATACGTATATTCCGTTTTCTAATGTACCTGACCCAATCAAATCTTGATTTAGGTGGATGTGAACCACATCTCTTGTAAAAGCAAAATCATATCCTTCCTTAGAAAGTAAGGGTACAGATATGATATTACAAGTCGTACCTGGTACATAAAAACAGTTACGCAGAATCAATTTCTGCCCAGTTGTCATTCCAAGATGATATTCCCCTACGGATTCAGCGTCCATGCTCATTCCGTTAGCAACTATGAGGGTCATATCACCTATCCCGATAACCCTACGATTTCTCAGAGCCTGTAATGAATTACAGATGTGAGTTCCTGATCTGGTATCCAATACCCAGGAAGTAGGGTTAACTGACATACAGTTCTCTATCATAAACACACCCGAAGTCGAAGCCACAACATGCTTCGTATCCTGGCTACTGGCTTCTAAAGCCCTGCAATCATTCTGCCAATGCCCAATCCCACAACAATAGGAATGTCCCTTAATAGGGTGGTCCAGCTTGTCATAGGCAATGGACATCTGGACAGACTTTTGCCAGTCAAATAAGTCAGATTCAGTCAATTTATTATCTAGATGTAACCTATGTGTGGTCACAAGGTCGCTGCAATTAAGAGAGAGAGAGAAGAAAACTATTTTAGCATGATGCTGTTACAAGTTTAGATTGGTTTTAATTTATCTAAACAGGATGGCTCCCACTGTTTCTCGAATCCTTCCTCAAACCATAAAAGAAGAATTAGCCAGAACTATTCTCACCGTACAATACTTGCTTAACCGTTCAGCCAGGCCAGTTTCGATACTTCGAGGGAGGTTTTCCAACGCTTTCGCGAAGCTCCTTAATTAAATAACCTCTTTTCTCTGGGGGCGTAACCCCGCTGACACCTTTCTTGGCACCTACTTGGTTTATAGCATTGATCGTTAAGTGACGAATCTCCTGATAAGTAGCATGTACTCACAGTAGGATCGGGATCCAAAATATCATCGTATGATAATGTTGAAGGAATCCTACCAACATTCATCAAACTCCAAAATGGTATGCTTTCTCTGCAAATTTCAGTTTCTTTAGAAATTCCCGATGTGGATTTTTTCCCCATGCTCTTATGACCTTGACTTTAGTCAATAAATCATAAGTCACATGTCAAGTTCTACCCTTCATTGTCCAGGTTAATTTGAACCCACCCGTACATACCCTTGACTTTAGTCAACAAGGTAATACGATTGTCCCAAACCAACGTATCTATCTATGCTGCATATAAATATCCAACAGCTACCAAAACACCGTGCCTTGACTTTAGTCAACAAACACAGCTTGAATACTATTGACTATCTATATGAAATGACGGAGGTCTACGAATGGTTTTGGCAAAACCGTGAACGTAGTGAACTTGATATAATCGAAGGAACCTGATACTTTTTAAAAGGAGTGGTTAAAGCTCCGCAATTTAAAAATTCTGATCTTTTAAAATAACCGAGTGGTTTCCTTTTAAATTTGTTCCAACGATTTAACTTTGGTTTATTTTCTTTGCATTATAATAATGCGTCCCATCATTAATCTCATCATTGCAGAAAACAACGAAAATACCACGTCCTCTTATGCCATCCGCATTCGCCACTGGGTCCCGTCATCACCCGTTAGGTTACTTAATTAACGACAGAGCGGGGGCTGGGCTAGCGCGGGTGTAAAACATAAGTGACGTCTAATAGCTATCATATATAGATATTGTACATTCGTCAGACGCAATAATAAGCATTCCAGATCACAGATGAACTTTATTGGATTTATTAGCAATCCGCATTTGCTTTGAGCCTGCAATAAAAGACGGATTACACAGTTGTGATGAATAGCCATTACCCCACCCTAGACCCCTACGGGTACGGCAAACTACCCGCCAAGTACCCGAAGTGAAGCGGTCTCCCTCAACAACGTGAGTAGGCCACTAAACACTTCGACGTACCCGGTAGTTTGTGTACTCCACCTTGGGTTTATCCTAGGAGCAAAAAACAGTAAAAAGAAATAATACAACGGTGGCTACAACCGCAACCTGGATGTGCCCCGCAAAAGAATATTACATCAAATTACATTTACTTTGAATGAATGAATATTAAACACATCTCAAACCCCGGCTAATCATCACAACAGTCCAACACAGTTCATATACACAAACAGTAAACATTTCAGAAATGTGCAACCCCCTGCCAACAGACATACTAGCAGTTAGGGGAGGTTTACGAACACATTAAACATCACAGATAAAGATCCAATTAGCAAATAGTTTAGAACATCGATCGATTACCTATATCCGTGTCTACCCCAAAAGCAAAACATCACACAGGCAACCTGGGCAGAAACAGAACATACAAGAAAACAGAAAACAAGAAAATAGGAATTACTGAGCAAATCCGATTCAACTCGGCGTTGACTCGGCGGCGGTTCCGCGGCACAAGCTCTCTATTGCCGCGGAACCGCGGCCGTTTTGCCGACTCACTGGCTCGTTTTTTCTCAGTATTCTTAAAATACCCTGCTGTGAATTTTAAAGTATGTCAAATAATTTTTCAGACAGGTTTAAAATTAACAGCAACTAGGAATTTTCGGTTATTTGTTTTCGTGTTTTCCGTCGATCGAACTTCTAATCAGTTGCTAACAAGCTAGTAATGGTTTAGTTGGCTCTGATACCACTGTAAGTCCATGTCACGCACCCCACGAACTTGCGGGGAGGTGGAATATATGAAAAACGATTATCAAAGCTTCGTAACACGGACTTGAGCGCATGAAACGTAATCTAAACCATTGCTAACGACAACTAGAGATTTAACTACTCGGTTCCGATGTTATACCTCACGTTACATGTCCTTCGGGTCTTCATCGCTGTCCTCCACTCCTCGTAGGCTCCTTGGAACATCGGCACCTCGACGGCCTCCTCGAATCAAAGACGATCCACCCGAAAGCTCCTACGCCAAGCTTAATCTCAAACTTGAGATAACTAGGTTGCTTAAAGTGCTAATCTAAGCTACCTAGGGGATATAGAGTGAGGTTATGGAAGTATTAGTCTAGCTAACCCTTGATCTCAACACATGAGAGGTTAGGGTTAGGGTTTGAAGAGAGAGTGAGCTTGAGGAGAGAGAAGGTGAAGATGAGAATGAAATGAGATAATGATATATCATAATATATATGAAGCATTGTTTATTTTCCAAAAATCAAATAAAAGAATTTACAACCATGCTTCATAAAATATCTATGAGTGATTCATCTCCATGAGTCATTAAGCATTTATGATGCTTTAATGACATGGATGAATCATACAAATGAGTCACTAATCTCATTTAATGCAATGCCACCTTAACCCCTTAGTCACCACTCTTCTAGAACCTTCCCGACAAATTACGAGAACGCCCCTCTAATCCGTGAAAACACGGAAAAAATTTAGACTGTATAAATCCAATAACCCGATACTAGAATCTGGCTTAAACCAAAGCCGGCTAGTAAAAACTGTCCGAAAAGTCGTACGTGCGTAAACACACGTATGTGTCCGAACCCTTGTCGTAAAACCATACGACCTCTATATCGTTTCGCCTGGAGTAGGGAAACTCTCTGTGTGGGACTCTAAAGACTCGACACTACGCTGGCAGTGGGTTTAACCACAGACCGCAAGCGGCACTAGCTGTACGTAACGGTCCCCAGGTAGATGTCGATAAGAAGGCCGATGAGGAAAATCATCCGAACTCCCACTGAGCCTGATATGACAATCTCCATACAGTCCGGTCTGTTCGTCTAAGACTATCGCATATCAAGCCTAGGGGGCGGCAAGCGTCAGTCCCCTAATAGCTGTATAAGTCGTGTCGGAGCGAAATCCATTACACCCTGAGAAGCTACTGGAACCTACCAGTATATCTCGCTTGCCCTGGCCAGGGACTTTGCGTAATGGCTCTTTGACACAGCGCGATATCATCTCCCAATACCGGGAGAGACGAATCCTATCTAACCGCCACTGCCTCCAAGTGCTCGGGACTGCACCCAACTGCTACCTGTTTGCACGACTCCTTTGAGATGTGGTAGGGTAGTAATCTAAGAACAGTGGTACACAGTTGAGACGAAGCAGCAGTGTCAAGTCTGCGGACTATGCTGTACTCATGTCACCTGGGAACTGATAACTGACGATGGGTATAATACCAACCAATCAGTTCCTCGGCGAGTCCTGTCCGGTGTACCCGTAACCTAACGAGCACCTGTATACTATCTCCAGTACGACGTATTGATGGCTGTGGGACAGACCATCTCCCCAACTGGGACGAGAAGCGTACACACTTAGTCTACTCCGGAATATCGATGCCCTATCTCGATAATCCAACGACCAGGGACCTGTATAGGATGTTGCTTACAGACTACCCTGCCCCCACTAGTGTGACTGCCATCACGACGCTGGTAATCAAGCAAAGATCCTATGGGCTCTACTAATATGTATAAGTGATACGTTACAAGAAACAGATGCACATATTAAAGTAGACTCAAACCAAGTAGCATACTACCATGTTTAGCAAGACTGTTATATACAACTGTGAATATCCCAAGCTTCCATTAAGTAATATACATGCTAGTATGATACAATAATGGCCCCTAGGGCATATACACTAACAAATACACCTCAAGTATTTAATTATCGTCTTTAGGGTTTTCATAGATGTATATTTTATAATTGTGAAATTTCTAGTGAGTAGAATCTAGTTTCATAATATATGGTATTCTATTGAAATATCGTTATTTTGCATTGAATTGTAATGGTATTTTCCTGGAATGGTGATTCCTTTGATTTAGAAAACTTGGAATATTTATATAATATAATTAAAATAGATATTTTGATAATAGTTATATATATATATATTTAATAAAAATAATTTTATTTATTTTTGTAGAAATCTCATTTTCTAAAGAAAAATGCATTAAAATTCCATCGAGATCGAATGCTCCTTTCGGAGGTCTGCATCTCGCTCTACTAAGCCCGAGGATGTGCGATAACCCGCACCATCTCGAACGGGGTCCCCAAAAGTGGGTTGAAGAGGCGCAATTGCAAGGAATCGTTTAATACAATTTTTAAAGAAATGGTTTTGCAAGTTTGATGGTATTTATTTGTAATGTCGTATTATCACATAACTAATGTCCCAAACTTTCATCGTGCTATGTTAAGATGTGTGTTGTGATGAGATAGGTCATTATCTCGTGAGTTATCTAAAGGTAATACAAGTTTTATGTTGTTTTATGTCGGAAATAAAGTATGTGGTATTCTATTGTAAAAATACGATAAAAATTGCATAAAAGCTTTTTTTGGGATGAAACTTGTTTTAAAGTGTTTGTTAATTTTTGTTAAACATTATATGAGAGTATGGTATTGATTGTTTAAGAAAAATAACCTTTTTAAAGAAAAACCGAATCGAAAGTCGGATTAACTCCGCTTCCGTCGGGTTTTAGAATTTTATGTTTTTAAGATAGTAGAAGAGAGGGGGAGAGGGGATTTACTGGCTAAAAGGTTAGAGGGGAGATGGGGGAGGCTAGGGAAAGTGTCGGGGCGTCGTTTTGTCGCCGGAATCTCCTCGGAACTTCGTCGGAACTTGGCCTTTTGCTAACTCCACTTGCACAACTTAGGACTTTGAAAATTTATAGAGTTTTTGTGAGGAAATTCTGAATGAGGAGGGGTGAAATGTGTTGTGGTATTTATAGGGAAAATTAGGGTTTAGGGTAATGAAGAATAGAATTAAATTGTGCATTAAAAATGGATTAAATATGGGATATAACATTCTCTGGATAAATGCAGTGAAATCAAACAACATGGGGGTAATGGGGTAGGCCAAGGGGTGCTAGGGTTAAATTTTTAGAGCATTTGGTATGTTTTGGACCGATGGTGCCGGCCCAAATCACGATCTCACCGGTCCAATTTGGATGGGTTGGGTCTGGATTCTTGCAACATGTCATGTTCAGTGTATACAACATTTTGCACATGTTTGTTTTTGTTGTGACTTTTCATTTTACGTGTTGTGCACGTGCAAACCTTTGGGCTTCTAAAAGATTAAAAGAAAAATTAATTAAAAAGATAATGTGGCTGGGGAGATTCGATCATAGGGGCTACGTCACAGCAGTGCAAGGCTTTACCAATGTGCTACAAGTGTTTTCTTGCCGTTCAAAAGCAAATCAAATACTTATAGTATACACAGTATTGCAAATACTCCATTTGTACATTAACTTTTAAACAATTTTCTGTACATTGAAATTGGAGTTGTTACAAATAGTCTACTTGAGGCAACCCCAAAAAGAAAATAATAAGCCCAGACCATCTACTCCTATCTTGGTCTTTGGCAGCGACTCAGAAGACGAGGCCAATGCAGTGTTCGCCGTCCGCCCGTCAATGTAAACTTTTGCCGGAGCAGATCAGAGTCTATAAATTACAATGGCTCCGCCTCGGCATTACAAGGAACTTGATGTGCTCGATACATACAGCGTACAAGAGCTACAAACTTTCTACGTACCTCTAAGGCGAATAGGTGAAAAGGCAATCCTCTTCTATCAATCTACGGAGACCAAACTAGAAATAGAAGTCTGGCATAGTGCCGATTTTGCGCTCGACTGGTTTCAACCCATCCATCTGCCAGGATATTACTCGGAGGGATTGAAAAGGCTGTTAAGATACCAAGGCGTACCTGTCGAACAAACTTTTTGACAAGCCAAATTATACAAAAAGATTTGGGATATTCCCGCGACTCAGCGAAAGACTCCTAACGGGAAGATAGGGACAACCGGGCTCGGATACGTTTGGTCTAAGAAACGAGAGCAGATCTACAGTTGCCGCGTCATAAATAGCTCAAGTGAAGTGGAAAATGTTCTTCCAAATGTTGGATATAGTGCCCTCAGAGTCAATTATTGGATCACAGGCACGTGATTGCAATGATTGAGGGAGGAGCTATGCCGGTAGGATAGTCTTACTTGAGATGATAGTATGCTATATGGTTTATCTTTATCAACGTGTACTGCTTTAGGTGACCTTACGAGTCGCTATTACATGTTGATAGAGCCCCTAGGATTCTTGCTTGACTACCAGCAGTATGAGGGCGATCATATAAGTGAGAGCTGGAGTCTATAAGCACATCCTTAAAAGGTCCCTAGTCGTGGGAGTTTCGAGACAGGGCATCGATACTCCAGAGTAGACTAGTGTATACAGTCGAGACCCCGACGAGGGGCGGTGGCTGGTCTCACAAGCCACTGGTGTCAGTTGGTTCACCTAAGATGTATACATGTACTCATTGGGTTATGAGTACACCGGACAGGACTCGCCGGGAACCTGCTAGTTAGGATTATACCAGACGTCAGATAGCAGTTCCCAGGTGACATGTGTACAGGTTAGTTCATCGACCTGAGATCGTCATTTGTCTCGTGTGAGTTCCCACTGTGCTTTGATTACTACCCTACCACGGCTCAAAGGAGTCGTGCAAACAGATTTTAGTTGGGTACAGTCTCGAGCCACATGGAGGCAGTGAGCGGATCTGCAGGGGTTCGTCTCTCCCGGTATTGGGGGTGAGGTCGCGCTGTGTCTAGGAGAGCCAGAACATGAAAAGTCCTTGGCCAAGGCAGGAGATTTACTGGTAGGTATTCCAGTAGTATCTCAGGGTGTTCTGGGCTACACTCTGACACGACTTGTACCGCTATTGGGGGTCTGACTTTTACCAACCCCCTAGACCCGCCATGCGATGCTCATAGACGAACGGACCGGACTGTACGAATATTGTCACTGACAGGCTCAGTAGGGTGTCAGGATGAGTTCGCTCATCGACGTCCCTTTTAGTCAGTAGCTGGTGGCTCGTCACGTATGGCCGATACCTCTGACGTGCTAGTGGTTAAATCCACAGCCATAGTATTGACGAGTCTTTAGAGTCCACCACACACAGTTACTCAGGTTTCGTGCGAAACGCTGTAGAGGCCGTATGGAGATATGGCAGGGTTCGATCAGATACGTGCGGTATTGCACGGATTGTGATCGAACGGATTTTACTAGCCGGCTTTGGCTTAAGCCGGATCCTAGTATAAGATAGTGTAGTTTTGTCTCTTTGCATTTGTGTTCAGTGGGAATACAAATGCGGGCATGTATATGCAGTAGTGGGGTTTTCCTGTAATTTATTACGGGATCAGTTTTCTGAAGTTGCCAGTTTGCATTCCGTTCCGGCCGGTTTTCTTTTGTTCCTTCGCGGCCGGACTTTCGGTGGAAGGGGGTTATTTGCACATTTGCAAATAACTTATTTGTGGAGGGGTATCTTGCATAAGTGTGGCTTCATGATTATTCTTTCATCATGAGATGCTTTTTGAGTCCATTCCTTTGCTTTTCATGTGATGGTTTGTGAGTGGATTGAAAAGGAATTTGGTGTGACCATTTTTCTCTTCAATTATTCCTTCTTTGCATTATTTGATCCATAACCCACACCCATTTTTTCAAGAGAGGGGGCCGGCCACTTCAAGAGGAGGGAGTGAGGGGATTTTATTTTGGTGGAGAAAATTCTCATCTCATTATGCTTGCTACCTAAATTCCTAAGAACATTTTCCTTAGTTGCTTCCTTCACCCCCACCACATCATGGCAACCTCATAACCCCAAAAGAAACAAGCCTCTACACTATTCTACAGCAAATCTTGGACGCGTCGGCTAGCCAACTTCGCGTCCGAGTTGCCTCGGTCAAGAGGTGGGAGCCCGTAAAAGAGATCGGCTACGTGGTGCCATTCCGACGAGGACGTGATGAACGGAGATTCCGCGGAAGATCGGAGTGGAGACGAAGACCGAAGGACACGGATCGCTTGGTATAGCTTCTCTACTCTTTTCTAGTTTACTAGTTGCTAGGTTAATGGCCCGATCCGGGTGGAAAGTGCGCGGTGGTGCCGGTTCAATAGTTTTTTGAAAGTTTTTCGTTTCCGCGTTTCCGGCGTCGGATCGACGGCCGGGGCGCCGCCGCAGACTTACACCAAATAGCCGTGAGGTCAAATCGGAGTGAGATTCCACTCTAAAAATGTTAAGTCCGTCGTTGGAAGAACAAATTGACAAGTTAATAAAAGAAACTTGTCAAACGAGTTGGGACAACCACAACCGCGAAATGACCATTTATGAAAAGGCCAGGACGCAACATCTAAGTCAGCAATCTGCGGAAAAAAATAGACCGTAATGCTCTTCATCCCCGACCCGATATATGTTCTCACGAAAGGGGAAAACCCTGAAATGGATGCAAAAATAGGGCCACGAACGCAAACAACGTTTGAAGATAACAAAGCGGATTCAAGACGCTATTCAATCAAGAAAGGCTCAATTGGAGCCCGTCCTTTATAAAGAAGATGGGTCGGGAATACTCTTTCTCTCAAGATAAGACAAGGAAAATATTTAACCTTATTATGAAGCACCAAATGATGACGCTTCCGGAGTCTCGGTACCCCGAACAAATACATGAGGTTCATCATCCGGATTATTGCTCCTATCATCGAGTAATAGGTTATCCCCTTGAAGACTGCTTCACCTTCAAAGGCTGGGTAGAAAACTAATATCGACAAGGAAGGTTTATGTTAACCGACAGCTGGAGGGTAACTCTGCTACAAAAGTATGATCCAAAGAGGACCTATACCGTTAGGATAGGACCGGCTCAACGTCGAGAATGGAAGCGAACTCATACCTGCCATATGATAACACTCTTAAAAGAGGGAGGGCATGAAACTATGAATGACCTCTACAGGTTCTTCGCAAATGAAGACGATGATGAGGTGTTCTCAGAGTTTCCAGTAGCACCAAAAGAGTTGGAAGATGGGATACACACTACGACGGATAACCTAAGGAAAATCGACTTAGGAATGGAAAATGATCTGAGGCCAACGTTCGTCAGTATGCTACTATCTGAAAAACAGGTGGCCAAGTTAAGAGACGTGCTCATGAAGTATAAAGACTGTTTTGCGTGGAACTATTCCGAGATGCCGGGTCTAGATCCAAAAGTGGCAGTACATAAACTGGCTATATCGCCAGGTATAAAGCCAATCAAACAGACGCCAAGAAGAATGCGACTCAAACTTGAGATGAGTATCAACGCTAAAGTCAAGAAACTAATCGACTCCGGCTTTCATCCAAGAGGTTCAATATCCCGACTGGATCACTAATATGGTTCTAGTGATGAAGAAAAATGAGACGGTTTGCATCTGTATGGACTTTCGAGACCTTAACAAAGCTTGCTCGAAGGACGACTTCCCAGTGCCCGTTATCGAGCTTATGATTGATAGCACGTCCACTCATGAAGTCTTCTCCTTCATGAATGGATCTTCAGGATACAACCAAATAAAAATGCATCCTGAAGACCAGAAGCATACCGTCTTCCGGACCCCATTGGGCATATTCTGCTATAAGGTGATGCCCTTCGGTTTGAAGAATGCTGACGCTACCTACCAGAGGGCCATGAAAAAGATCTTCAATGACCCCATACACGATATCGTCGAATGCTACATCGACGACCTTTTAGTGAAGAGCAAATCTCACGAGGAACATTCGGAACATCTAAAAATAGCGTTCCAACGTCTTCGGAAGTATAATATGAAGATGAACCCTCTAAAATGCGCGTTTGGAGTTTCCCTAGGGAAAGTCCTAGGATTCATCATACATCACCGGTGTATCGAAATCGATCCCTCAAAGATCAAAATGATTATGGAAATGCCTACGCCGAGAACCCTCAAACAACCGCGGTCTCTCTAAGGAAAGCTTGCGTATATCCGGCGGTTTATAGCCAACCTCTCCGGAAAATGCCGTCCCTACAGTCATTTGATGAAGAAGGGGACCCCGTTCATCTGGGATCAAAAGTGCCAAAATGCACTGGACGAAATTAAGCAATACCTGCAAAATCCGCCGGTACTGACCGCTCCGGTTAAGGAAAAACCCCTTATCCTATATACAACGGCCCTTGAGGGTTTTCTAGACGCATTGTGGGCACAAGAGAATGGTCAAGAAAAGGAGAGAGCTTTATACTGTTTAAGTGGAGTTCTCCTGAGGGCAGAAAATAACTACTCCCCCATCGAAAAGCATTGCTTGGCGATGATCTTCGCAATAATGAAGCTCAGACATTACGCCTTGGCATATGAGGTTTATCTCGTATCAAAGGTGGATCCTCTTAAATATCTAATGTTAAGGGCCATGCTAATAGGAAGACTTGCCAAATGTTTTCCTCATGGAATTCTCGATAACGTATCGTCCCCTCAAAGCAATGAACGGTAGGCCATTGCCGACTTTCTCGCGGAGCATCCAATACCAGCCGACTCCCCCTTAAATTGCGAGTTTCCAGACGAACATGCGTTCGATGCAATCGAAGAAGAAAATGATTGGGAACTCTACTTCGACGGAGTATCTTCAATGAAGCGGCGAAAGCAAAATATCCCCATAATCAAAGCTGGGGTGAGCTTTATCTTCGTGACCCCGCAAGGAGGGATATTGTGTTACGCCCTATCCTTAACAGAGACAAGGACTAACAATGAAGATGAATACGAAAATTTGATAGCAGGTCTTGAGATCACTATCAACATGGGAATTAAAGACTTCCTCATATATGGAGACTCCTACCTGATCGTTAGCTAAGTAAATGGCGACTATCAGACATGCAAGCCAGAGTTGGTAAAGTATGACGAAAGAGTGCAGCAACCGTTGACATAAATCCCTTCCTATACCCTGGAAAGCATACTGTGTGCGGAAAACAACAAAGCGGATGCATTGGCCAAATTGGCTAAGGAATTGGTCGATGAAGATCTCGATGACGTGAGGATCATTGTGCAAAGCCGCAGGATTTTCGCGCCAACAGATATATCTTCGGAAGATCTGATAGAGCCATCTAAAAGAAAAGAAATGACCGAACAAGTAGCCTTTCAAATAGAGGACGAAGAAAAGGTCAAGGACTGGAGGGAAGTCTTCATAGACTACTTTAAGTCCCAACGAACGCCCGGAAATACGTCGTCTAGACATCAGCTCGTGAAACGAGCTTTGTCTTTCGCCTTCGTCACTGATACTCTATATAAGAGACCATTCGAATGTCTATGGCTAAGATGCCTGGGGCCGAAGGAAGTAAAGAAAGTCGTCCAAGAAATTCACGACGGACTCTGGGGTTCTCATCAAGCTGGGCCAAAGATGAAGCTGAATATAAAAAGAATAGGTTACTATTGGTCCACGATGATCCAGGACTGCCTCGAATATACGAAGCAGTGTCACTCGTGCCAAATTCATGGGGACTTCATACACCAGCACCCAAATCCACTGCACTCGACAGTGGCCAGTTGGCCGTTCGAAATGTGGGGAACCGATATAATTGGCCCCATTGAACTAGCGTCCTCCAAAAAATATCAATTTATATTGGCAATGACCGATTACTTCTCTAAGTGGGCAGAAGCAGTACCCCTTAGGGAGGTGAAAATGGAGAATATCCTCCATTTCTTCAAGACCCATGTCATATACCGGTTTGAAACTCCACGACGGATAATCTCGGATAATGGGCCAGCTTACAGAAGCCATAAAATAAGTCACTTCACACAGCAGCACAAGATAGATTGGAGATACTTATCAGTCTATAATTCTTGGGCCAACGGTCTAGCTGAAGCTTTCAACAAGACCTTGACAACGATTATAAAAAAGACGGTGTCTAGAAACAAAAAGGACTGGCACGAAAGGCTACATGAAACTCTTTGGGCGTACCGAACAACGTTCAAGACGACCATGAAAATGACACCATACGCATTGGTGTTCGGTACAGAAGCAGTGCTCCCATTAGAAATAAAACTCCCCTCTCTATGAGTAGCGGTTTGATACGAGCTGACAAATGAAGAAAATGCTCATCTTAGGCTTAAGGAGCTCGACTCCTTTGACGAAACTCACCTTATAGCACAACAAATTCTGGAGGCTTATAAGGCAATGTTCCCCCAAAATTTAAACAATATAAAAGAGCTAAGTTCTGTTAAATTTTATTAAGGCAGCGCCTCATGTGCCCCTCACGAGAGCGCCAGTGTTAGCGCTAACCCCTTAGGATTAAATCTTATGGTGGCGCCGCACGTGAAGTTCACGTAGGCGCCAATGTGCAAAGTACAGAAGCACCTATCATAAATAAGAATTTAATTCTTAAGTGGCGCCCACGTGCACAACACATGAGCGCCGGCGCCCAAATTTATACCAGTAGAATTAAATTGCGAGTTGCCATACGAACATGTGTTCGATACAACCGAAGAAGAAACTGATTCCCAATGGGAATTCTACTTCGACGGAGCATCTTCTGTGAAGAGGTGTTCATATCATAATTTTGCATTATTATATTCCCCATTCTTATTTATTTTACAAATAAATAAGTGCTTTTGATCCATGTCTGCTACATAGTTGCAGCTTATAGGTTCTCGGAACAAAACAGTGAAAATGATAAAAAGACGCTACAAAAGTGAGACTACGACCAACAAATAGAAGAATCTTGATCATGCCTACAGTTTGAGGGACAAATGAAGATCAATGAACAATTTCACAAAGTACAAAGGCAGCGAATGGTTCAAGACTTCGACACGAAGCAAACGGTAAAAGTCTACGACATTATACACCGTGGAAATCTAGAAGAGACTAGAAGACATTCTGAAGAACCAAGTGAAGAAAAGCCAAGTAAAATGCAACAGGAAGCAGCCCAGAAGAATGTAAGACTACGGTAGCGCCCTGGCCGTCTTTCCGAGGCCAAAATACGGAAACGAAAACTTTTTCAAACTAGAAACCGGCGCTATCGTATGCTTAAAACCCGGATCGAACCATTAACCTACAATTAGCAACCTAGAGAAGGGATAGAGAGGCTATACCGATCGATCCGTGTCCTTCGGTCTTTGGCCACCATCCCAAGCTCCTCGCGGTATCTTCAGTCTTGATCTCCTCGTCGGAAAGGGCACCACATCTACGAGTCTTTTTATGGGCTCCTGCTTCATCCGAAGCAACTCGGGCATGAAGTGTGCTAGCCGACGTGTCCAAGGTATTGTAGAGAATGTTTGTGATCACTTTGTCTCTTGCATCCATTGCTTGGATGGAGGTTGAAGGTGTTGCCATTAATGAAGGTTATGAGCTAGAGGAAGAAGGAGGAGGAGAAGCTTTCTCTTCTTTTCTTTTCTTATGTTGGAAATGATATGATAAAATGAGAGAGTATGAGATCAAGAATAATACAAGAGCAAAACTACAACCATATGGTTGCCTTTCTCTCTCTCCTTATCATGTCAAGACACAAATCAATCTCATAATGTGACACATGCACAAGAAAAGAGACCATGAGTCATCACTTGTGCATGTGTCACCATTAATGCTCCAAATGATGATACTTAGCTCATAATTTTCATTTGTAAACATTAACCCAAATGTTTACAACAATAAAAAGATACGGCAACATCTAAAGTAAACTCGTGACGGATCACAAGGATACTCCTCACCTGTATATACATACCTGCATCCGCATTCCGACTGAATGCGAATGCGATGAGACTAAAGTAATCCAACAAATCTAATACTAGGATCCGGCTTAAACCAAAGCCCACTAGTACGATCCGCCCGATCATGATCCATGCACTACTGCACGTATATGATTGGACCCTGCCATATATCATACGGCCTCTACAACGTTTCGCCCGAAACATGAGAAACTGTCTGTGGGGGACTCTAAAGACTCGTCAATACTTTGGCTGTGGATTTAACCACTAGCACGTCAGTGGTACTAGCTGTACGTAACGGGCTACCAGGTATTGACCAAAAGGGAGGTCGATGAGCGAACTCATCCTGACACCCTATTGAGCCTGTCAGTGACAATATCAGTACAGTCCGGTCCGTTCGTCTATGAGTATCGCATGGCGGGCCTAGGGGGTTGGTAAAAGTCAGACCCCCAAAAGTGGTACAAGTCGTGTCGGAGTGTAGCCCGGAACACCCTGAGATACTACTGGAATACCTACCAGTAAATATCCTGCCTCGGCCGAGGGCTTTGTGTAATGGCTCCCCTAGACACAGCGCGATCTCACCCCCAATACCGGGAGAGACGAATCCCCTGCCGATCCGCTCACTTGCCTCCATGTGGCTCGGGACTGTACCCAACTAAAACCTGTTTGCACGACTCCTTTGAGTCGTGGTAGGGTAGTAATCAAAGCACAGTGGGAACTCACACGAGACAAATGACGACCTCAGGTCGATGAACTAACCTGTACACATGTCACCAGGGAACTGCTATCTGACGTCTGGTATAATACCAACTAGCATGTTCCCGGCGAGTCCTGTCCGGTGTACTCATAACCCAATGAGCACCTGCATACATCTTAGGTGAATCAACTGATACCAGTGGCTTATGAGACCGGCCACCGCCCCTCGTCGGGGTCTCGACTGTATACACTAGTCTACTCCGGAGTATCGATGCCCTGTCTCGAAACTCCCACGACTAGGGACCACTTTTAAGGATGTGCTTATGGACTACCCAACTCTTACGTATATAATCGCCATCATACTGTTGGTAGTCAAGCAGGATCCTAAGGGCTCTATCAACGTGTAATAGTGAACTACAATATCACCTAAAGCATGTACACGATGATAAAGATAAACCAGATAGTATACAAACCTCTCGAGCAAGACTGTCCTACCGGTATAGGTCCTCCCTCAACCATTGCAATCACGTACGTGCGATCCAATAATTTACTTTGAGGGCACTATATCCAACAAAGAATCCAGCAAAAGACCCCACTATATGGCCGTGGATCCGTGGCCAAAGAGGGCATTTGGCCGCGGTTCCGCGGCCGTGCTAAGCACGTGTTGATTGGTAGAGTACGTGCGTGTTCAAGTTCTAGTTTAAATACCGCAATCAAGACGGTTTCGCTTGTAGCTAGCCGGTTGAGTACGAGTCGTCCGCAGGGAGATGGGAGTCTTTTTCAAAGTGTTTTAACGAGTTAAGTCCTGTTTTCAGATTTTGTTGGATTATCTAAGTGTTGAGTTGATATTTAAAGAGAGCTTGTTAGGGTTAGGATTAGGTTAGCTTGAGTTAGGAGTCTCCACATCTTTCGTTGCCCCTCTTAATATCGGTGTTACGGTAATCGGCAACAACGGGGATTAGCACGACTAGGAAGGAACTTGCGAGTATAAGCTAGGCTTTCCAACGCATAGTCCTTCCTTTTGGTGCTTGTCCGTCCGTTCTTGGCTCTTATCCATAACCTCCGGTTAATTCAGCCACAACCGGTCTCACTACGGAATCACCGCTATCATGTAGGATAGGGAGCCGTAAGGAGCGGATTGTGGTTCAATTAACGGGAGTCGATTTAAGCTGTTGGGCAAGGAAAGAGTGAGAGAGATTTCCTTCTCTCAAACTTCCCTTATCCTACCCTAACAAGTATAAAACTACTCACACTTCATGATAAGGAATAACAAAACAAAACAAAAGAGGAAGATAGAAAGAAGGAGATTAGAAGAATAAGACTAACTATTTGCGACCTCACCTTGGCGAGGATCGAGCGTAAGTATCATTGTCGTATGAATGATAAAGAAAAAAGAGAGAAGAAAGAAACAACAAGGAAATAACAACAACTACTTAACAAATTAAAATTACAACAAGCATAAAGATAAGGAGACAAGCATGATAATAAAATGGTCTTCTTTATTCATCACTCTTCACTCAAAAGCTCACTACAAGTTTAATGGAGAAGAGGTGAGAAGAGGAAGAAGAAAAACACTAAACCTAGGCAAAAATGAAAATACAAGAATGGACCCTTCCTTCACAAAGTTCTGGGCTATTTATAGGCCAAAAAATGAAACTCTAGGGCAACCACCAGAACCCAAACAGAATGACCAAAATACCCCCCAAAGTTCTCTGCCTGCGGCACCTGTACGGCCGCGGATCCGCGGCCTAGACCCCCATTTGGCCGCGGATCCGCGGCCCTATAGGTGATTTAGCGCATGGTTTTTCTTGTGGTCCCCTGGTTTGCTGTCCCCTGGTTTCTGGTTCATATATTTTCTGAAAATACTTTCACATTTCTTCCAGAATTTCTGTTGAGGGAAAGGTGGACTTTTTGTCAAGATTTTGTCATGATTGCCTCGAGCTCCGCGTAGATCTCTTGGATTTTGTGCTACCATTGAGCCTTGTGCATGAGAATGACATTGATTTGACCTTTGTCTTCCTAAACTGGTATCTGGCAACATACGGATGAAGAGCGGAGAACGTGTTTTCTCAGTGGTTGGCAGGAACTCGGATTTTTTCGTGTTTTCCATGAATTTCACCGTTTTAGAACCGAGAACCTGTATCCTGCAATTGACTAGCAAACACGGCTCAAGAGTATCTACCGATATGCAATGTGACAAAAATTGGGCGGTATGAAAATGCAAAAATCTGATATGAACAAATACCCCCAAACTTATCATTTGCTCGTCCCGAGCAAGGCCCATTTATTCACAAAAAATTTCCTAACCTCACTTTCGCAGGGAACGCGATTGCACTGAGCATGTGCAACAAGCCGTTAAACCTCTAGGTGTCCCTAGTAGGAGGAGTGTTATCTCCTGAGGGTTTTCAGCGGATACTACCCACAAAATCCGGTCAAGTTGGTTTTGTAAAATAACTAAGATTCAAACCCTAAAGTTTTGTTTCAGAAAATAACAATTCTATAATCCTAAGTCTAGAACATCGAACCTTTATTAAAGAGTTAAGCATTTTTCAAGTTTCGTTTTCCAGTAAGGTTTCAACTTCAGAATTTCTATCTTCCATAAAAGGAAACTAAGTCGTATTTTTCACTCCACCTTTTTCTTGTTTTCATTTCATACACACCTCTGTGAACGTGCAATAGTCTTTATCAAAGAGTAAAACCTTCATATCTCCGTTAAATTTTTTTTTTAAAAAGCCTGTCTTTTATCAAGATTATTCTCACACAAAGAACCGTTAGGAATTTTAACTCGGAGAGAACACTTGCTTGACTTTGTTTTAAACTGGACTTTCTAGGCTTCTTAGCGAGCTTTGGGCCAATGCACCCAAACCAGTTGGTTTTAGGGCATTAGGTGTAGAAACACCCCAGCGGACTTAATTACTCAAGTTACCTAGGTCCAAAAACAAAAGACAGTTTGTCGTGAAAATCAGATGATTTAATACGAACGGAGATATAACCGGCAGTTCAAATATTTTTTTTTTGGATAAAAGACGTGTTTAGTGGGTTTGGTGTGTAATCATCCAATCAAGTTTTAGATGGGTTATTTTTCAGACTTAGCTCCAATTACGGCATCAATAACATTCCTTCATATTCGCTTTACTTCATAAACTATTCTTGACATTACTTATTTCAGAACAAACCTATTTGATCCTCAGAAAATCATTTATCTGTTTAAAAGTTTAAACATGAAAGACTTGTCATCTAATTCCCAAAATCTTACGACACGTGTAGTGTGATGTAAAGACGTATATCAGCTATAGTTAACTTCAAAGGAGAGTTATCTTTCAGGTTTTCAAAATCCAAACATAAGATCTAGTTATTCCTATTTTTTCAAACAAAAACCGTCG
Source organism: Agapanthus africanus (assembly GCA_030015575.1). Classification (NCBI taxonomy): domain Eukaryota; kingdom Viridiplantae; phylum Streptophyta; class Magnoliopsida; order Asparagales; family Amaryllidaceae; genus Agapanthus; species Agapanthus africanus. Next base: position 131,798,499 of record CM057341.1, read on the forward strand.
AATGTTGAATCAGAGTTCTTCCACAAGCTAACTTGACAAAAAAGTTTTTATATATTTTTTTAGAAAATTTTCAAATTTTTATGGATTTTATGGATATTAATATGCAGATGCAAAATATACATATGAATGCGAAGGTAAGAAATGCGTACCGAGCGTACCCCCAAACTTAAACTGGACAGTGTCCTCACTGTCGTTGCATGAAGAGAGTAGTTGGAAGGTTCAAAATTGTCGGTTAGTGATACACAAATTTTTATTTGTTTTTGTTTTTAAAGAAAAGAAAAAGAATATACACAAATATATACAAAATGGTTTGTACATACCCCCAAACTTATTTGGAACAGTGTCCGCTGTTCTTGGCAGGATAACCGAAGTTTGGAGGTAGGCAGAGGAAGATCATTCAGGGTAAACCGGCTCCTGTAAGAACATGAGCTCCTCTGTTGGATCGGCGCTAAGGTACGGTTTGCATCGGTGTCCGTTTACTTTGAAAAATGAACCGTCCTTTGGATTTTCCAAATCCACAGCGCCCTGCGGATACACATTCCGCACAAAATACGGCCCTTTCCAGCGAGATCTGAGCTTTCCTGGATGGAAGTGAAGTCGGGTGTCGTAAAGCAGTACCTGCTGACCAGGTACGAAGGTTTTGCGCAAAAGGTGTTTATCGTGAAACACCTTCGTTCGATTCTTAACGACAACCGCGTTATCGTAAGCCTCATCCCTAAGCTCGTTCAACTGCAGCTTCCGATGGCTGCCCGCATCCTCAAGAGGCAGATTCAGCTCCTTTATCGCCCAAAATGCGCGATGCTCTATTTCGACGGGAAGGTGGCAGGCTTTTCCGTACACAAGCCGATAGGGAGACATGCCAAGGTCGGTCTTATAAGCGGTTCTAAATGCCCAAAGGGCATCAGTGAGTTTCAGCGACCAATCCTTACGGTTCTTGGAAACCGTCTTCTCCAGTATCTGCTTGATTTGCCGATTTGAAACTTCGGCCTGCTCGCAGGTTTGGGGGTGGTAGGGCGTAGAAAGCTTATGATTTATGGAGTATTTCCGCATTAAGGCTTCGAAAGTTTTATTGCAGAAATGAATTCCATTGTCGCTAATGATCGCTCGGGGGTGCCCAAACCGGGAGAAAATGTTTTCTTTAAGGAACCTAACGACAACCTTGTTGTCGTTAGTCCGGCTGGGCACAGCCTCGACCCATTTAGAGACGTAATCAACAGCTAGAAGGATGTACAAGTTCCCAAAAGAGCTGGGAAACGGCCCCATGAAATCTATCCCCCAAACATCGAAAATCTCCACAACCAAGATCGGTTGGAGCGACATCTCGTTCCTCCGGGATATCCGGCCCATGTGCTGGCACCGGGAGCAAGTCTTGCAATAGTCGTGAGCGTCTTTGAAAAGTTGTGGCCAGTAGAAACCACATTGCAAGATCTTCTCGGCTGTCTTTCTAGGCCCAAAATGCCCGCCACACGCTTGATCGTGGCAAAATGACAGCACACTCTTGAATTCCTCGTCAGGGACACACCGACGAATAATCTGGTCGGGACAGTACTTGAACAAGGAGGGTTCGTCCCAGTAAAAGTGTTTTACTTGGGATAAGAAGCGAAGTCTGTCCTGACTCGACCATTCAGTCGGTAGTAATCCCGTGGCCAAATAGTTCACAATATCTGCGAACCAGGGTTCGCACGATACTGTCAAGAGCTGTTCATCCGGGAAAACGTCGTTGATCGGAATTGGAAGCGAAGGCGAAGAAGGAAGTCGTGAGAGATGGTCGGCAACTACGTTTTCACATCCTCTTTTGTCCTTAATGAAAAGGTCAAACTCTTGAAGCAAGAGGATCCAACGTATTAACCGAGATTTTGCATCTTTCTTCGCAAAAAGATGGCGCAGAGCAGAATGGTCAGTGTAGACAATGACTGGAGAGCCGATGAGGTAGGGCCTGAACTTTTCTAAAGCAAATACAACAGCTAAGAATTCCTTCTCAGTTGTTGTATAGTTAAGTTGGGCGTCGTTCAGGGTTCGGCTTGCGTAATAGATTACGTGCGGCATCTTGTTGGTGTGTTGTCCAAGGACAGCACCAATGGCAAAGTCGGATGCATCGCACATAATCTCGAATGGGTGCGTCCAGTCAGGTGAAGAAAGAACGGGAGCAGAAGTAAGTGAGCGTTTCAATGACTCGAAGGCAGTCACACAGCTCGAGCTGAAGTCGAAAGGCGTATCCTTGGCCAGCAAAAGAGTCAAGGGCCTAGCAATTTTGCTAAAGTCCTTGATAAACCGTCTATAAAAACCGGCATGGCCAAGGAAGGCTCGGATATCTCTGACGCATCGGGGAGGAGGCAGATTGGAAATGACCTCAATCTTTGCTTTGTCAACCTCTATGCCATTTTGCGAGATGATATGTCCTAAGACAATACCTTCGCGCACCATGAAGTGGAATTTCTCCCAGTTCAAAGTGAGATTCTTGTCCTTACATCGGGTAAGGACAGCGTCAAGATGCATCAAACACTCGTCGAAGGAGTCGCCGAAGATGGAGAAGTCATCCATGAAAATCACCAGAAATTTTTCCACCATGTCAGAGAAGATACCCATCATACACCGCTGGAAGGTAGCGGGCGCATTGCATAACCCAAAGGGCATGCGTCGATATGCAAACGTGCCGAAAGGACAAGTGAAAGTGGTCTTGTCCTGGTCTTTTTCGGCGATGGGAATCTGATTATAGCTAGAATAGCCATTAAGAAAACAATAGTACTCCTGTCTGGCCAATCGTTCCAGCATCTGGTCAATGAAAGGTAGCGGAAAGTGGTCTTTCCGCGTTGCGGCGTTGAGTTTTCTGTAATCAATGCAAACTCGCCACCCAGTTTAGATGCGAGTAGGGATTAACTCATTCGCCTCGTTGGTTATGACCGTGATGCCCGACTTCTTGGGGACAACGTGAATGGGGCTAACCCACTGGCTATCAGAGATAGGGTAAATGATACCACTATCTAGACATTTGACGATCTCCTTCTTCACAGCCTCCTTCATGACTGGATTAAGACGTCTTTGTGGATCCCGGGCTGGTTTGGCATCATCCATCAGATGAATGTGATGCTCAACGATCAGGGGACTAATCCCCTTGATGTCCGCCATGGACCAGCCAAAAGCTTGCCTGTTGCTGTGCAAGACCGCGAGAAGGGCTTTCTCTTGCTCGGGAGCTAGAGAAGCCGAGATGATGACAGGGAGGGTCTCGTTCTCACCTAAGTAAGCATACTTAAGGTGAGACGGCAACGGCTTGAGTTCGAGCGTTGGAGGTGAAATGATGGAAGGCAAGACTGGTGCAAAGGTCTCGAACTCAAAGGACTCCAGCAAAGGTTTAAAGCGAGTGTAAGCAACCGAGTTGGATGGTTCAGGTAACTCATCCGGAAAGTCGAAAGATTCAAACTCGGGTTGTGAGCGGCTAAGATCGTTCGAGAACGTGAAACACTCGTATTCGTTGTCGGGCGCAGAAACAGCAGTAGGTTCGAAGAGAAACGCACTAGTGGCGTCAAGATTATCGTGATCAAACAGAAACTCCTCGAATTCACACTCTTCTGGGGTGATCTCCTGGATCGAGCAGACATCCAGTATATGAGCATTAGGTTCGGCGGGCTGATTCCCCAACCTAAAAATGTTGAGTTCAATCGTCATGTTTCCAAAAGAGAGGTTCATCGAACCATTGCGACAATTGATCACAGCATTTGAGGTTGCGAGAAATGGGCGACCGAGTATCACCGGAATTTGATTCCGGGGGTTAGCTACAGGCTGTGTATCTAAGACAATGAAGTCAACGGGGAATATGAAGTCCCCGACTTTGATTAACACATCCTCTAGCTCACCCCTAGGATGGGTGATTGATCGGTCGACCATTTGGAGAGTGCAGTGTGTGGGTTTCAGCTCTCCGACGCCTAATTGCTCGTATACTGAATACGGAAGCAGGTTAACACTGGCACCAAGATCTAATAGTGCGCGATTGATGTTCTTATCCCCAATAGTAATTGAAATCGTAGGACAGCCAGGGTCCTTCCGTTTTTGTGGTAAAGATTGGGTAAGGGCATCACTCACAGCACTAGCCAAGAAAACTTTCTTGGGTACCTGAGACTTCCTCTTTTTCGTGCACAAGTCCTTTAAGATTTTCGCGTAGGATGGGACTTGTTGGACAACATCTAAAAGAGGAATGTTAATGTTAACCTGCTTAAATAACTCCAGAATCTTCTCCATTTGAGGATTTTGTTTATTAGATCTCAACCGGTTTGGAAATGGGACATTTTGAAAATTGGTTGAGTCTAATGCTGGAGGAGGAGATTGTGGAGTTGGAACGGATCCCAAAATAGGTGTTTTCGTGGAGTGAGAAGTGGGTCCGTTCAGAGAAGAAGAGGAAGGAGAGCCTTGTGAAGAACGGAGAATAGGCTCAGAAGACGAAGAAGAAGAAGGAGAAGAAGAAGAAGAAGAAGCAGCGGCCGGGGTGTCATTGTTGATCCGTTTGCCAATGTTGTTTTGCAGCATCCTCCCCGATCTTAGTGTAGTCACGGCACTCACATTATGGTTTTGTTGTTCAAGAGCAACATGTGCATTATGTGGATGACCGGGATTTGGAAGTGGCTGGGACGGGAGCTTCCCCTTCTCTCGCTCGCTTAAGGCCGCGTTCAGTTGTGCAATCTGGGTCTCGATGGTCTTGATGCTTTGCCCGTGTGCGGCAGTGTGTTGCACTAAAGATTGAATGGAAGACTGGATGTTGGTGGTGGATTGAGTCGATTGTTTAACAAACGCCTCCAGACTTCGCTCGAGCGAGGAAACCTTATCGTTGTTCGACGGAACAAAGTTGTTTGGTGGAAAAGAATTGTTGGGTGCAAAGTTGTTCGTCTGATTTTGGAAAGGTTGGGGTTGGTAGGGCTGCTGATACTGAGTCTGTTGTTGCGCTTGTTGTTGCGGCGGAGGGGCCCTTTGGAAATTGTTGCCTTGGAATTGATTCTGATTCTGATTCCAGGCGAAATTGGGGTGGTTCCTCCAACCGGGATTATAGGTGGAAGAGTATGGATCATTCCTCGGTCTTTGCTGGAAGGCAGCATTAACCTGATCCTGTCCTTGCGGGGGTGGATTGTAAGGACACTCTTCGGTCAAGTGGGAAGGATCGGAACAACAAGCGCAGATGGTACGAAGGGGGAGAACAGGGGCAGGAGCAGAAAATTTGCTCTCTATCGCTTCAAGCTTTCGTGTTATTGCAGCCATTTCAGCTTTCATCGCAATAGAGACATCGAGTTGGTGGATTCCTACCCTAGACTGACCGGTAGAAGTGGAGGTAGAAGAAGAAGAAGTCGGTCTGGTGCTCTCCCACTGTAGCGTTTGCTCCGCAAGATCGTCAAAGAACTGCCACGCTTCCTCGTCAGATTTCGATAGGAAGTGGCCCTGACAGATGGTTTCCAGCAACTGCTTCGTTGCTGGGTTCAGTCCCTCGTATAAGGTTTGGCAGAGTTGCCATTTCTCTATACCGTGGTGAGGACACTGAACAAGAAGGTCTTTGTATCGGTCAAAGCACTTCCAGAAGGGTTCAGAAGGAAGCTGGGAGAATTGGTTGATTTCATTTCGAATTCTTGCGGTCTTATGATTTGGATAGAATTTTTTTAGAAACGCTTTAACAAACTCGTCCCAGCTGGTGATTGAGTGGGAAGCGGTGCTATACAGCCATTTTTCAGCGAGATCGCATAAAGTGAACGGAATGACCCGTAGACGTATAGCATCGTCCGACAGCTGGGTTGTTTTCATCATGGCACAGACGTTTTGAAATTTATTGATGAAGATATAGGCATCTTCAGATTCGAGCCCATGAAAACGTGGAAGCATGTTGATGAAATGGGGCTTAATTTCAAAGTTGTCCCCATTGGCCGGAGGAAGAGAAAGGCAGGTGGGAAGTGCAGAACGGGTGGGGTAGAAACGATCCTGGAGCGCGATTCGCTGCGGCGCTACAACAGGCGGAGGTGGTGGGAGATTGGTCTCCGTAGGAGGTGGAGCCAATCCAGCGGTGGTCAAAGAGATGTTCGGATTAAATCCCGACATCGCGGAAGAAGAGGTTGGTGAAGGTGAAGGTGAAGGTGAAGATGTATGAACAGAATTCCGGTCAACGTCGGAGTTGGCCGGCAAAGGAAGGGGTGAAAGAGGAGTGGACGGAGTATCGACTTCGGAGTCGATCGCGCAGTCGGTCGCGACTAACGTAACGCGGACTAGACGGGCGCTAGTGTCCCGAGTCCAAGCGGACATATACTAAACGAGTTTAGTATAGTCAAAGCGAAGAAGGTGAGGGTAAGAAAACGTCAATGGAGAAAGGCGGTGGTTGGTGGGTGAAAATGGATTTGGCGACAAAAGGGCAAGTTTTTATAAAAGTTTTTGATTTTTTTTTGTTTTTTAGAAAGATTTTAACAGAAATATGTACGGAAATACGGCTTAAGCAATCACAAACAAGATATGCACAATCACACCTAGATCTAGGGTAACCTAGGTCTACTAGACCTGCTCCTGAACTTGATTGTCGAAGTTAAACAGTGTCGAGAAACAGGCTTAAAAATACATTGATCACGAGGCCAGGTAAGTGCAGAGATAAGGGGAGGTTGTCCAACGCTTTCGCGAAGTTCCTTAATTAAATAACCCTTTCTCTTTCGGCGGTTGCGCCTTTAACACTTTCCTAGACACCCTGTAAACAATATACGGTTAAGTGAGGTTCTAAACACGGTTTATCTTCTCCTAATGAGCGCGAAGTCCTTAGGGCTGAAGTCTAGTATTTTTTAATTTACAATGGACAATGCATATGCTTTAGTGATTTTTGGGGTCCTGGGAAGGGTGATGAAATCCCCACCCAATCTGGATTGGTTTCAAGCCCCTTAAGTCCGTATTAAAGAATGCAAAACAGTAACAAATCAACTGCAAACAATTTTTATTTGCGGCGCAAAGAATCCTGCACAAGAACAGTTTATTGGAAGGGGGAGAAAAGTTTGCGCAAAGAAGGCTGCAGAAAACACAATTCAGTGGAGTTCAGAGGAGAGGGGAGAGGCAGAGAGACTTACAGAGAAAAGATGGCAGCCCAAGTCCACCAAACGGCCGCGGATCCGCGGCCTAAGCCCTCTATTGCCGCGGATCCGCGGCCGGAACAGAGAGTTGGGGCTTCGTTTTTCTGTGGTGACCTCCTGTTGGTGTCTTCTGCCTGTCTGGATGTGTGGAATTCTGATATGCTCACTGTATATGCTCCAGATTTTTACAGTAGACCGGATGCTTCGTTTTTGTCCGTCGCGGTGTAGCCGCGAAATGTGGGTCTATCTTCCCACGTCTTTGGCACTGTACTTGAACTCCGTATTTTCAACGTCCTTGGCGTCGATCTTGAACTTCGTATTTTCCTGCACACTTGCACAAAAACTAATCAAGAATAACAAGATGGTTTCTTTTATAAAGAATATTTTTTTTTCGTTTAATTTTATACTTACAAATTAACCCGAAATTACACAAGGAAATAAACTACCGTCTCCCCGGCAACGGCGCCATTTGATTGGTAGAGTACGTGCATGTTCAAGTTCTAGTTTAAATACCGCAATCAAGACGGTTTCGCTTGTAGCTAGCCGGTTGAGTACGGGTCGTCCGCAGGGAGATGGGAGTCTTTTTCAAAGTGTTTTAACGAGTTAAGTCCTGTTTTCAGATTTTGTTGGATTATCTAAGCGTTGAGTTGATATTTAAAGAGAGCTTGTTAGGGTTAGGATTAGGTTAGTTTGAGTTAGGAGTCTCCACATCTTTCGTTGCCCCTCTTAATATCGGTGTTACGGTAATCGGCAACAACGGGGATTAGCACGACTAGGAAGGAACTTGCGAGTATAAGCTAGGCTTTCCAACGCATAGTCCTTCCTTTTGGTGCTTGTCCGTCCGTTCTTGGCTCTTATCCATAACCTCCGGTTAATTCAACCACAACCGGTCTCACTACGGAATCACCGCTATCATGTAGGATAGGGAGCCGTAAGGAGCGGATTGTGGTTCAATTAACGGGAGTCGATTTAAGCTGTTGGGCAAGGAAAGAGTGAGAGAGATTTCCTTCTCTCAAACTTCCCTTATCCTACCCTAACAAGTATAAAACTACTCACACTTCATGATAAGGAATAACAAAACAAAACAAAAGAGGAAGATAGAAAGAAGGAGATTAGAAGAATACGACTAACTATTTGCGACCTCACCTTGGCGAGGATCGAGCGTAAGTATCATTGTCGTATGAATGATAAAGAAAAAAGAGAGAAGAAAGAAACAACAAGGAAATAACAACAACTACTTAACAAATTAAAATTACAACAAGCATAAAGATAAGGAGACAAGCATGATAATAAAATGGTCTTCTTTATTCATCACTCTTCACTCAAAAGCTCACTATAAGTTTAATGGAGAAGAGGTGAGAAGAGGAAGAAGAAAAACACTAAACCTAGGCAAAAATGAAAATACAAGAATGGACCCTTCCTTCACAAAGTTCTGGGCTATTTATAGGCCAAAAAATGAAACTCTAGGGCAACCACCAGAACCCAAACAGAATGACCAAAATACCCCCCAAAGTTCTCTGCCTGCGGCACCTGTACGGCCGCGGATCCGCGGCCTAGACCCCCATTTGGCCGCGGATCCGCGGCCCTATAGGCGATTTAGCGCATGGTTTTTCTTGTGGTCCCCTGGTTTGCTGTCCCCTGGTTTCTGGTTCATATATTTTCTGAAAATACTTTCACATTTCTTCCAGAATTTCTGTTGAGGGAAAGGTGGACTTTTTGTCAAGATTTTGTCATGATTGCCTCGAGCTCCGCGTAGATCTCTTGGATTTTGTGCTACCATTGAGCCTTGTGCATGAGAATGACATTGATTTGACACTTTGTCTTCCTAAACTGGTATCTGGCAACATACGGATGAAGAGCAGAGAACGTGTTTTCTCAGTGGTTGGCAGGAACCCGGATTTTTTCGTGTTTTCCATGAATTTCACCGTTTTAGAACCGAGAACCTGTATCCTGCAATTGACTAGCAAACACGGCTCAAGAGTATCTACCGATATGCAATGTGACAAAAATTGGGCGGTATGAAAATGCAAAAATCTGATATGAACACGTGTCGGTGCAAACTTTGACGCGGCGGCGGCGCGTTGACTAGGCTTCTTAGGGTAATTTTGTAAATGCAGATAGGGATCAGATGTAACCCTAGGGTTTCTATAATCTATAAATAGGAACCCTACAGCTCTTTTTGGAGCATGCCTCTTCCTATGCCTCTTTTTAATTCCTAAATTCAGAATTTTAATTCTTGTAATGTTTGAAGTGTGCATCAAATAAAAAGTAAGTCATTTTCTTTACCTTGCCTTAGTTAATTTTCTTTTCTACGCTAGTTAATTTTATTTATCTGCTCTAGTTATAACTTTTATTTATTTGCCGTAGTTTAGATAATTAGGTTATTAAAAACAAACAAAAAATGTCTATTGTTATCAATTCCCTAATGAGTGAGTAGTTCCTCACTTGTTAGGGTTAGGAATAGGAAATGTTTGAGAGATGAAAATCTCCCACCCCTTTCTTGCCCGTCATACGTTTTAATAGGACTCTATGCATACGTACACACACCGCTCACTACGGCACCCTATCTCAAGAGGTAGCAGTGATACCGTAGTTAAAGACAGGTTGTGTATGTTTTCCATGGAGGTTAGGGTAAGAGTTAAGAAAGGACGGACAAGGACCTAGAGGAAGAAACCTAGTTTCTTCCCGATGGTACTAATCCACTTTGTTAATTATTACCTTAACACCTAAATAGTTCTTAATTAGGGCATAGAAAGCGGTGAGGAATATTGACTTTCCAAACTTAACCTAAACCTAACCCTAGCAAGATTTTAATCCTAATCAAACTCATTTAAGTTTTTAGTGATAATCAATCCAACCCCAATTGGAATTAACTCGTTAGAACAAATAGAAAATACACAAAATCCCTGTGGACCGACCCGTACTCAACCTGCTAGCTACCAAGCGACGCCGTTCTTGATTGCGGTTAATATTCTTTGATTCAATCTTTTAAAAGCGCAAGCACACATAAGATCTCTCAACAATCAAATGGCGCCGTTGCCGGGGATGGCGTAGTTATTTTCTTTTTGTAATTTCGGGTTAATATAAAAAATTGAAAAATCATAAAAACTGAAAAATAAAAAAAAATTATAAAAAATTTATCATCTTGTTATTTTTTGAACGGTGTTTCGTTTGAATTGTGTAGGATTGACGAACGAATTCAGATCTGGAAAAATCCAGTGAGCAAAACAGCAAACAGCAGATCTGAACCTACAGAGGAGAAGCACAACAGAGAAACAGAAGAAGTTTGGAGATCTGAACCGATTGATTGACCGCGTTTCCGCCGCAGAAGCAGCCCTTTGACCGCGGAACCGCGGCTCCTTGGTGACGTCAGCGCGTGGAAAACTCTCTGTAAGCATCTTTTCTTCTTCTGAACCCCCTGATCTCCTCTGAAAAAATTTTCTGCAGGGTTCTTTGCGCAAAAACTTTTCAACTTGATCTTGTGCAGGATTCTTTGCTCCGCAATAAATAAAAAAAATTGTTTGCAAGTGTTTTGTGTGTTTTACTGCTTTGCATCTTTAAAACTGACTTTAAGGGGCTTGAACACCAATCCAGATAGGGTGGGGATTTCATTACCCTTCCTAGGACCCTAAAAATCATAAAAAGCATATTACATTGACCATCGAGTTAATTAAAAAAGATTAGACTCAGCCTTAAAGACTGTCGCGCTCAATAGGACAAAGGAATAGTTGTAGGCATCGATCGTTTATCTAAACCAGACTTTGTGGTGCCTAGGCTAGACAAGTGGGGAAAGGTAACTTTAAAAGGCCCGTCTCACGGTGATTCGTGAGCGGATCCCTCATTTTTCTACTTGTGCTTACCTGGCCACAATTGGCGGTGAAAAGGCGATTTGAGTTCCTCACAACTTGCCCTTTGGAACAGTTAGGAGCAGTCTAGTTGACCTAGGTAACCCTAGATCTAGGCTTGATTGTGCATATTGTGATTGATTGAACGTGTGTCTAAGCTTTTTTATTGAAAATCTTTTTGCAAAAAGCTCCTTATAAAAAAAAACACAAAATGGAAAAATTTTTACAAAAACTTGCCACTTGTCGCTAAGAAATCCATTGCACCCCACTTACACCCACTTTCTTCCATTGACGTTTTCTTACCCCCACCTTCTGTTTTCACCTTTTGACTACACTACACCTCTTTAGTGTATGTCCAATTGGACTAGGGACACTAGCGCCCGATTAGTCCGTGTCTCGTTAGTGCCGACTGACGACGCTTTCGACTCCGAAGTCGAAATTCCTTCCACTTCTTTATTTTCACCTTCATATTCTTCGTCTTCTAAGGAGATGTCGGGATTCAATCCTAACAACCCATTACCCGCGGGACTGATTCCACCTCCACTAGGTGCGAATAACCCATAACACCCACCTGTTGAAGCGCCCCAACGAATCGCGCTCCAGAATCTTTTCTACCCTATCCGCACCGCTTTACCTACTTGTCTTTCACTTCCACCGGCTAATGGGGACAACTTTAAGATTAAACCCCACTTCATCAATATGTTGCCCAAATTTCATGGATCGGAATCCGAAGATGCCTATATCTTCATAAACAAATTCCAGAATGTTTGCGCAATGATGAAGACCGCACAACTTTCTGATGATGCTATAAGGCTACGTGTCATTCCATTCACTCTATGTGACCTAGCCGAGAAATTGTTATATAGCACAACATCATACTCAATAAAAATTTGGGAAGAGTTTGTTAAAGCTTTTCTACAAAAGTTTTACCCACATCACAAGACCGCGAGAATTCGCAACGAAATCATTCAATTTTCCCAGCTTCCTTCCGAACCCTTTTGGAAGTGTTTTGAAAGATTTAAAGACCTACTTGTTCAATGCCCTCACCACGGTATCGAGAATTGGCAACTTTGCCAAACTTTATACGAAGGATTGAACCCAGCAACTAAGCAGTTGTTGGAAACCATTTGTCAAGGTCACTTTCTTACAAAATCAAGCGAGGAAGCTTGGCAGTTTCTTGACGATCTTGCTGAACAAACACTTCAGTGGGAAAGCACTAAGACCACCTCATCTTCTTCATTAGGTCAGTTTAGGGCAGGCATACATCAACTAGACATGTCGATTGCAATGAAGGCCGAAATGGCCGCACTTACGAAAAAGCTAGAAGCAATTGAGAGCAAATTCTCATCGCCTTCTCCTGCCACTGCTTTACCCCTACGCACTATTTGCGGTTGTTGTTCGGATCCGTCCCATCTTACTGAAGAGTGTCCTTACAATCCACCTGTTCAAGGACAAGATCAAGTCAATGCTGTCTTTCAGCAAAGACAAAGAAATGATCCATACTCTTCGACTTATAATCCTGGTTGGAGGAGGCACCCAAATTTTGCTTGGAATCAAAATCAATAATTCCAAGGCAATAACAACTTTCAAAGGCCTCCTCCTCTACAACAACAAGCACCTCAACAAACTCAATATCAGCAACCTTTCCAACCCCAACCTTACCCAAACCAAATGAACAATTTTGTACCCAACAACTCTTATCCTCAAAACAACTTTGTTCAACCAAATAACGATAAGGTTTCCTCGCTAGAACGAAGTCTAGATGCGTTTTTAAAACAATCTACACAATCTGCAGCAAGGTTGGAAACTTCCATTCAGTCTTTGGTGCAAAACAGTGCTTCACATGATCAAAACATCAAATCAATTGAGGCCCAAATTGCACAACTAAATGATGCGTTAAGCGAGCGAGAAAAGGGTAGGCTTCCGTCTTAACCATTGCCAAATCCCGGTCACACACACAACGCACATGTTGCTTATGAACAACAAAATCATAATTTAAATGCTGTGACCACGTTGAGATCTCGAAGAGTGTTGCACAATAATGTGGGTATTAGTGATGACACCCCTGCCGGTGCTTCTTCTTCTTCTTCATCTTCTTCTTCTTCATCTTCATCTTCGTCAGAGCCTGTTCTTCATTCTTCATAAGACTCTACTTCTTCTAATTCGAACGAACCCACATCTCACTTCACGAACACACCAACACTGGGATCTGTTCCAACTCCGCAATCTACTCCACAAACATTGGACTCAATGAATTTTCAAAATATTCCATTTCCAAACAGGTTGAGATCCAATAAACCAACTCCCCAAACGGAGAAGATTGTGGAGTTATTCAAACAGGTTAGCATTAACATACCTCTCTTGGATGTAATCCAACAAGTCCCTTCTTACTCTAAAATCTTGAAGAACTTATGCACCACGAAGAGAAAGTCTCAGGTACCCAAGAAAGTGCTCGTAGCTAGTGCCGTGAGCAATGCTATCACCCAACCTCAACCTTTGCCCCAAAAACGAAAGGACCCTGGCTGTCCTACAATTTCAATAACAATTGGGGATAAGAACATCAATCGAGTACTTTTAGATCTTGGTTCCAGTGTTAACCTGCTTTCCTATTCCGTTTATGAGCAATTAGGTGTTGGAGAGTTGAAACCCACTCATTGTACTCTCTAAATGGCTGACCGATCCATCACCCATCCTAGGGGTGGGTTAGAGGATGTGTTGATCAAAGTAGGGGACTTCATATTCCCCGTTAATTTTATTGTTATGGACACACAGCCTGTGGCTAACCCACGGAACCAAATTCCAGTGATCCTCGGCCGACCATTTTTGGCAACTTCCAATGCTGTAATCAACTGTCGCAACAGCTCTATGACTCTATCCTTCGGGAAGATGTCAAGTGAGTTCAACATTTACAAGATAGGAAGTCTGCCCTCCGAGCCTAAAGCTAGTATACTTAATGTTTGCTCAATCCACGAAATCACGCAGGAGGACTGTGAGCTTGAAAAATTTCTGTTCGATCACAGCAGTTTTGACGCCACTAGTGCGTTCCTCCTTGAATCTGACACAGTTTGCACAACCGATAACGATTATGAGTGTTCACTTTTTCGGACGATTTTGAAGACTCACCACCCGAGTTTGAGTCCTTCGAATTTCCGGATGAGTTAGTTGAACCATCCGACTCGGTTGCTTACAGTCATTTTGAACCATTGATGGAATCCTTCGAGTTCGAGATAGTTTCACCAATTTTACCTTCAATTGTTTCACCTCCAAAACTCGAACTCAAGCTATTGCCGTACGCTTACTTAGGTGAGAATGAGACCCTTCCTGTTATAATATCGGCATCTCTAGCTCTCGAGCAAGAGAGAGCCCCGTTAATGGTCTTACAAAACAACCGGCAAGCTTTTGGCTGGACTATGGCGGACATCAAGGAGATTAGTCCCCTCATAATTGAACATCATATACATATGATGGATGATGCCAAACCAGTAAAGGATCCATAGAAACACCTCGAGGATTTTGTGGTTAATCAACCTCCACCTATAGAAGCTGAACCGCCACCTTTTCTTCTAATAAAGTACGAGAATGCCAATATTCCACCCATTTCTGATCATTCACATTCTCGTTTTTATTTATCATCACCTCTTATCCCCTCACATTCATGTTCACGCAAACCCTTTCCATACCACCACTTATCTCTTCCTCACTTCTTCTTGGCTCTATTTAACACGTTCTTCCACCGACCGCTGTGTTTCACTGATAATTTTTTTGAATGGTTTGTGCTAATCTTTGGCTTGTGTAAGGCCTTGTATAGCTTGATACTGTGTTTTTCTCCCCCCTAATTCTAAACTTTAACGTTTAAACAGTGGAAACACTGTTTCACTTAAGTTTGGGAGGGGACCTTTTTGTATATACATATTTTGTTTTGTTTTTCAGTTAACAATAATAATAAAAAAATAAACAGGGGAATGCCGACAATTTTGACCCTCTTGGTGTAGCCTAACAGTGAGGACACTGTCAAGTTTAAGTTTGGGGGTGTACTCGGTAAGTTTTCTTCCTTCGCATTCATGTGTATATTTTTGCATTTGCATACTTATTTTAAAACCCATAAAAATTGAAAAATTTCTAAAAAATTATAAAAATTGAAACATTCAATTTTGGCCATAATTGACTTGAGTTTGACAAGAAGGTTAACTAGCTCGGAACAACTAGATGCTAGACTTAGTAAATTAAAAACCCTAAAAATAACCTTTCTTAAAATTTAACGGTAGAAAATATATGTCTTTATAGTTTACTTAGAAATAGGCAAATTTTGAGTTCACTTCTTGGGCTAAGTCAAAATAAGGGAAGAGTATTGATATTTTTATTAAAGTATAAGTCTGAAAAATAATTCCTAAGCTTAAGTCTAAATTCTGAAAATATATACCCTACAAATTGCACAAACACGAATCTTGAAACTTGGAATAGTAGAGGAGACCTTGAAATGCTCTTGTCTAAAGTCCTTAGTATGAAGGAAAATAAAATAAAAATACAAGTGTGAATAAAGAGATATAAAAAATGAACACTGGTTTTGTAATTATTTAAGGCAGCGTAAAAAAATTATTTAGTGAGGTCACCTAGTGCCTTAGACCAACTGGTTTGGGAGTTACTGCTAAAGCCTTAGGTATTACAAAACGAGGAATTACGCTTTAATGTGCAAACACATTTTGTAATCGGTTGTTAGTACCTCAAGAAGTATTAACGGTCGCATGAAGGATGTGTGAGCAATTTCATCTAAAAATTCACCAACTAAAAGTACTTTGGATGATGGACAAGAGTATAAGAGCTTGAATTGAATTTCCAAGTGTAGGGGTGATACATACGCACACGTAGGGGTATATGATTGGGATTTGAATGAGAGATAGGAATGAAAAATAGGACTTATATCTTTAGTAGAGATAATAAAAATTCCTAAGTTGAGATGGAACTTTAGAAGGAAAATTCAAAAGATGCTAAAAGCTAAGTAAATTTACAAAACATATACAATCTTAAGTTAAATGATAAGGAAGCGTGAAAAATACGGGTTGATAATTTCTGAGTTGAAGATAATAGAATTTCTTGCTAGAAAACCGAATTGGAGAATAAAAGTCAATATGTCGAATTGATAGGATTTTGTGGGTAGTATCCACTGAAAACCCTCAGGAGACAACACTCCTCCTACTAGGGACACCTAGAGGTTTAACGGCCTGTTACACGAGCTCAGCGCAATCGCGTTTCCCTGCGAAAGTGAGGTTAGGTCTTTTTCGAGAATAAAACTAGTTTTGCTCGAGGACGAGCAAAAGATAAGTTTGGGGGTATTTGTTCATATCATAATTTTGCATTATTATATTCCCCATTCTTATTCATTTTACAAATAAATAGGTGCTTTTGATCCATGTCTGCTACATAGTTGCAGGTTACAGGTTCTCGGAACAAAACAGTGAAAATGATGAAAAGACGCTCAGGTTACAGGTTCTCGGAACAAAACAGTGAAAATGATGAAAAGACGCTACAAAAGTGAGACTACGACCAACAAATAGAAGAATCTTGATCATGCCAGTTTGAGAGACAAATGAAGATCAATGAACAATTTCACAAAGTACAAAGGCAGCGAAAGGTTCAAGATTTCGACACGAAGCAAACGGTATAAGTCCACGACATTATGCACTGTGGAAATCTGGAAGAGACTAGAAGACAATCTGAAGAACCGAGTGAAGAAAAGCCAAGTAAAATGCAACAGGATGCAGCCCAGAAGAATCCAGCAAAAGACCCCACTATATGGCCGCGGATCCGCGGCCAAACAGGGCATTTGGCCGCGGTTCCGCGGCCGTGCTAAGCACGTGTCGGTGCAAACTTTGACGGCGGCGGCGGTGCGTTGACTAGGCTTCTTAGGGTAATTTTGTAAATGCAGATAGGGATCAGATGTAACCCTAGGGTTTCTATAATCTATAAATAGGAACCCTACAGCTCTTTTCGGAGCATGCCTCTTCCTATGCCTCTTTATAATTCCTAAATTCAGAATTTTAATTCTTGTAATGCTTGAAGAGTGCATCAAATAAAAAGTAAGTCTTTTTCTTTACCTTGCCTTAGTTAATTTTCTTTTCTGCCCTAGTTAATTTTATTTATCTTCCCTAGTTATAACTTTTATTTATTTGCCGTAGTTTAGATAATTAGGTTATTAAAAACAAACAAAAAATGTCTATTGTTATCAATTCTCTAATGAGTGAGTAGTTCCTCACATGTTAGGGTTAGGAATAGGAAAGGTTTGAGAGATGAAAATCTCTCACCCCTTTCTTGCCCGTCATACGTTTTAATAGGACTCTATGCATACGTACACACACCGCTCACTACGGCACCCTATCCCAAGAGGTAGCGGTGATACCGTAGTTAAAGACCGGTTGTGTATATTTTCCATGGAGGTTAGGGTAAGAGTTAAGAAAGGACGGACAAGGACCTAGAGGAAGAAACCTAGTTTCTTCCCGATGGTACTAATCCACTTTGTTAATTATTACCTTAACACCTAAATAGTTCTTAATTAGGGCATAGAAAGCGGTGAGGAATATTGACTTTCCAAACTTAACCTAAACCTAACCCTAGCAAGATTTTAATCCTAATCAAACCCATTTAAGTTTTTAGTGATAATCAATCCAACCCTAATTGGAATTAACTCGTTAGAACAAATAGAAAATACACAAAATCCCTGTGGACCGACCCGTACTCAACCGGCTATCTACAAAGCGACGCCGTTCTTGATTGCGGTTAATATTCTTTGATTCATCCTTTAAAAGCGCATAAGCACGCTAAAACGTCAAACAATCAAGAGGCGAAAACAAAACACCTCTATAATCAAAACCAGGGTGGGCATAACTTCATGACTCCGCAAGGAGAGATATTGCGTTATGCCCTCTCTTTAACAGAGCCAAGGAATAATAACGAGGCTGAATACGAAGCTTTGATAGCAGGTCTAGAGATCGCTATCAACATGGGAATCAAAGACCTCCTCATATATGGAGACTCCCAGCTGATCGTTAGCCAAGTAAATGGTGACTACCAGACATGAAAGCCAGAGCTGATAAAATATGGCGAAAGAGTACAGCAACTGCCAACACAAATCCCCTCCTACATCCTGGAGAGTATACCGCGTGTAGAAAACAGTAAGACCGATGCATTAGCCAAATTGGCTAAGGAACTGGCCGATGAAGACCTCGATGACGTAAGGATCATTGTGCAAAGCCTCACGGTTCTCGCGCCAACAGATATATCTTCGGAAGACTTAATAGAGCCATCCGAAAGAAAAGAAACGACCGAACAAGTAGTCCTTCAAATAGAGGATGAAGAAAAGGTCAAGAATTGGAGGGAAGTCTTCATAGACTACTTCAAATCCCAACGAACGCACGAAAATGCGTTATCTAGACATCAGCTCATGAAACAAGCTTTGTCTTTCGCCTTCGTCAATGATACTCTATATAAGAGATCGTTCGACTGCCTGTGGCTAAGATGCCTGGGACTAGAGGAAGCAAAGAAAGTCGTCTAAGAAATACACGATGGACTCTGCGGTTCTCACCAAGTTGGACCAAAGATGAAACTGAAGATAAAAAGAATGGGTTACTATTGGCCCACAATGATTTAGGACTTCCTCGAATATGCGAAGCAGTGTCATTCGTGCCAAATTCACGAGGACTTCATCCATCAACATCCAAATCCTCTACACCCAACAGTGGCCAGCATCCTCCAAAGGACACCGGTTCATACTGGCAATGACTGACTACTTCTCTAAGTGGGCAGAAGCAGTACCACTAAGAGAGGTGAAGACGGAGAATATCCTCCATTTCTTCAAAACACATGTCATCTATCGGCTCGGCACTCTGTGACGAATTATCTCGGATAATGGGCCAGCTTATAGAAGTCATAAAATCAGCCGCTTCGCATAACTACATAAAATAGATTGGAGATACTCTTCAGTCTATAATTCTCGGGCCAACGGTCTAGCCGAAGCTTTCAACAAGACCTTGATAAAGATTATAAAGAAAACGGTGTCCAGAAACAAAAAAGACTGGCACGAAGCTCTATGGGCGTATAAAACAACGTTCAAAATGACCACGAATACAACACCATATGCGTTGGTATTTGGCACGGAAGTGGTGCTCTTACTCGAGGTAGAACTCGCTTCTCTACGAGTAGCAGTTCGATACGAGCTGACAGATGAAGAAAACGCTCATCTTAGGCTTGAGGAGCTCGACGCCCTCGACGAAACTCGCCTTATAGCACAGAAAAATCTGGAGGCTTATAAGGCAAGGATGACACGGTCATATGAAAAACTGACCAGGCCGAGAACATTCCGCCAAGGCGAACTCGTGCTAGTCGTCAAAAGACCAATGATCCCTAATCGTGAAAAACGGGGGAAGTTCAAGCTGAACTATGAAGGCCCGTACATCATAGACAAAGTCTACCAAGGTGGAGCCTACCTGCTCATGGATATACATGGCGAAAGACCCTTCCGGCCAATAAACGCCGATTCCTCAAAACATACTACGCTTGACGATTCACGACTTAGGTCAATAATAGATGATGACGCTTGTGTTCGCTCGCTATCTTCCTGAATCAGAACTCTTAGAGTGGCATCCAAAAGCTCTGTCGCCTCAAACACGGTGACAATAGACCGAAACGTCCCTAAACTAATGTCAGACCGAGATGTCCCTAAACTAACAATGGACCGAGAAGTCCCTAAACTAAAAATTCGCCTTAAACATAGAGACGATGGACCGAGAAGTACCTAAACTAAAAATTCACTTCAAACATGGCGATAATGGACTGCAACGTCCCTAAACCAGCGCATCGCCCCAGATACAACGATATGCTCCTACGAGATCTATACTGCAACCAAAGTCCTAGCGGCAAAGGTTGCGACTGAAGTCCCACTGGCTACACAATACTCCAGCAATGAAACCACCCCCAAATCCCACCGGCAAACAGATGGGTCACCTGCGGCGAATCTACTTTCAAGAGTTTCACCGCTAAAAAAAGGTATTTCCACAAGCGAAATGGGCATGGATGAAAACCCGAAAGGGTGCCGTGAGTAAAAACAGCAGGGCTACCGGCAAGCTTGTGAAAACCCGGAAGGGCGCAAACTCGTTAAAAATAAAAATATAAAAAAAGAAGATATGTCCACAAGCAAAATGGGTATGGAAAGGGCATCGTGAGTAAAAACAGCAGGACTGCCTGCGAGCCAGTGAAAACCCGAAAGGGCACGAACTCGTCAGAAAAAAAAACCTACATGAGATCCTTACGACTCACAAAAGAGCAACACACTTAGGAATCACCACGATTTCTAAGGAGAAAATGCACTTGCGGGATCCTTACGACTCGTAAGGAGAATTTCCCTCTTACGAGACCCTCGTGGCTCATAAGATTCAAAAGTCTTAAGCTATAGGGATCTAAACTTGTTCTTAAGCCGTCATATTCCCCTAATATTGCCCTACAGATGGTCTTATATTGACCCTTGTATATAATCCACGGGCATTAATAAATATATCCCCCACCAAGTTCCATCAATGAAGAGAAATGTCCCCATATGGTGAACGACACTTGTAAGTCCTCTCGACTTATAAGGAGAAAACACTCTTGTAAGATCCTTATGACTTACAAGAGAAAACACACTAAGGAATCCTCACGACTCCTAAAGAGAAAATATACTTACGAGATCCTTTCGATTCGTAGGAAGAAATACCTTTATGAGACCCTTACGACTTATGAAGTCAAAAGTCTTAGTCGACAGGATCCTAACCTTGTCTCCTAAGCCATCTTTGTTCAAATCGACAAAGGCAAATGATGATTCGCTCCTAGCAACATTCCAGTTGCAGCTACGCTGATGCCTTAATAGGTGTCAAACTCCAAGTCCCCTCGCGCCAAATGATGATTCGCTTCCGGCAATATTCCAGTGGTAGCGATGTTGATACCAAGATTGGTATCAGATTTCAAATCCCCAACTCAAAAAAAAACGAAAGAAACAGCCGAAATGATAAGGCAACTCGCAATAAAAAGCAGCGAGTAAAAACGAAAACAGCCGAAATGATTGGGCACCGCGATAAATAGCCGAAATGATTGGGCAATTGCGACTTTCACGATATAAAAAGCTGAAAAGATATAGCATCGCGGGAAATAAAAAAATAATAAAAATTGAAACTTTCTGCCCTGCAAGTATGTCCATATTGACTCTTGTATACGATCTATGGGCACAAATTAAAGAAAGGGATCCGTATTTTCCCACCAGGCTCCGTCAAAGGGAGAGCCAGATCTTGATGGTAACATCTACAGCCTAAAGATCAACTTGACGTGATTCTCATGCCAGCAGGGTGCAGACACAAAGTCAACAAAGACCCAAAGGTCAAATAAATAGAAGTGATGGCAAAATCTTAGCTCCAATTCTGGACGGTTCATATATAACCAAGAGACTATCTTGGCGTTCCTTCTCATTCCAGCAGGATGCAGACACAACGTCATCATAAAAAAAAAGACCCAAGGGTTAAAGCAAAAAAAAAAGAGAGTAATGCCAAAATCCTAGCTCCAAGTCTTGACGGTACATATTCAGCCTAGAGACTATCCCGGCATTTCCCCCTTATTTCAGCAGAATGCAGACGCAACTATTAAATGAAATTCGAGCAATGGCATATTCCTAGCTCCGAACTTCAATTACAATACATACAGCATAGAGCTCCTACAGATGTCTATCCTATTTCAGCAAAGAATCGGCGCCATATCGTCAAAGCAAAAACAAAGCGACAACATATTCCCAGCTTCGGGTCTTGACGACAACTCATATAAAGCCTAAAAGACCATTGGAGATCATCCCATCCCAGAAGGGTGCAGTTATGGCTCATTAGGGCTCCAAATTGAGCCTAACCTCAGGTAAAAAGCATTATGGAAAATTCCTAACGCTTGCTCTTCCGACGGTAATATGACCTAAGGAGATTACTTGAAGACGTCTTGTCCAGCCCCCGAAGGGATCAAGGACACGACAGTCACGTGGTTACCTGAACAGCGGCTTAAAGACTGCATATTAAGGAATACATCAACCAACGTGATGGTACCACATACTAAAACCCTAGTACCACAAACCTAACGGACCTCTGTCGTAAAAAGAATGGGGGTTATCTACATACAACGTTAGGACAAGTTTGTTCGTAAACCCAAGAGAGGTAAATTAAAGAGACTTCGAAACGAGTGAATAAACTACAAATTCCGAATTGAGTACATAAACTAGAAACTCCGAAATGAGTGAATAAACTAGAGATTTCAAAATGAGTGAATAAACTAATTAGCGCTAAATTAAGACATCAAACATAGAGCGTGCATGTAAAAAAATGTATATTCTTTATTCATGAATCAAAGTTTTTGAAAGATACAATTTATGTAAAAAAGGGGAATACAATTCTAGCCTTTAAGAAGGCGGGGGTTTCAATAAAATAGCAACCCATTCACTCTCTTGCCGCAGCTCCTCCTCATGCGCCACTATTGCAGCCAGCATCGCTTCGAATCGAGCCCATTGTTGCAAACATGATAAAAGCTTCTCAGTAATTTCCTGCTTAGCAACTTCGCAATCTTGCATTCCCCGCTCAGTAGAGTCAAGGTTCTGCCTCAGTGCCACTCCTTTAGAAACGCATTGTTAAAGATTTTCAAAAATAACTTGCAGCTGCGCGGTATTCGCTTCGACCTGGGTACGCAATTGGCTGGATTCGCCAAAAGCCGTCTCATGTTCCTTTTGCTTTAGGACCAACTTATGCTCGAAGTATTGAATGGAAGCGGCACTTTGCTCGATCTATATGACTAGTTGAGCTTTTGAGGATAATGCCTCAGGCGCAAGACGTTTGTGCTCGATCTCATGGAGACAAGCCTCAATTCGCTTACAGTAGTCAACCCAAATGCTGACGAAATCTTCATTGTGGAAAGTCACAAGGGTCGCCAGCATAGGGTTGGCCTCATCCGCAAAGTCCGCATCAGAAGTGAGAGCTTCAACATTAAGGTAAAAAAAAATTTCTTAGCATCCGCCTACTATTTTCCACACCCCTGGAAGAATGATGCTTAGCGAAGGGACCTGCTGGTATAGAAATGTGAGACTTAAGGGGAGCCAAAACCGGTATAGCTATTGCAGAGTAAAGCACGCATACAGAAGGGTCAGGTTTCAACCTAAAAATATAAAAAAGAATGATGATGAATGAGATCTAACATACTAGTAGTCAAAAGTGGCAAATCAGGGAGCATAGGAGGCTCAGCTATTCTTTCGTTCTCTCCCTCGAGCCGTAAGACTGTGGTCAATACGGAAAAGCTTAAAAATAGAAAGATTACTCGTAGAAAGATGAAATAAGAAATGAAGAATATACTAACCAATGCCCGAAGGAAGGACGAATTCCGATTGGAAGGCGAAGTGCGAGCTTAACATTTGGCATAAGCGGTCGAAAAGCACTCCTACAGGATTGCAACAATATATGGTAAAGAAATTAATCCAAGAAATAATATCTATACTGAAACAAGGAAATGAAAAATCTTTACCATCCGTCATTAAACCCGAGAGAACTCGGGGGGGGGGGGGTTACAAAAGAGATAGGTGGAGTAGCGACAGTCATGGCAACGGCTAACGGTGATTCTTTAATCAGTACAGCGCCAGAGTTTACCGCACCTATATTCGGAATAAAGGAGATATCAGTGAATACGTCTAGTAGGATTGAGAACCCAACAGAAATAACATGAGGAAGACCTGATGGGGCAAAAACCATAGCGGTGTTTGGAGTGCCACTAACCATGACGGCTTCCTCGATTTCCACCATCATTGGGAAGATGGTTTCAGCGTCTACACCTTTGTCCCCCTGAGTCAATAAGAGCCGTCGTCATGTGTAACAACCCTAAATTTTCTGTACGAAATTTTTTCAAAAATACAGAAAGGGGTACTTTTGCCTGACCACAAGTTATAAATTTTTTTTGCTTTTTAATAGCAAGAAGGAGCTTGTAGCTCATTGGTAAGACCTTGCACTGCTGAACCAAAGCACCAGAGTTCAAATCCAATTAGCCACATTTTTTATTTAATTAGTTTTCTTTTAAATTTTTAGAAGCCCAAGAGTCTACACGTGCATAACACGTAAAAACCAAAAGTCACATATAAAACAAACGAGTTCAGGAGGTAGACAAATCGATAAGGGACACGTGGCGCTAAAACGGAGGCCGATTCGCCCTAACTCGGCCGGCGGGGAGCTTGGATCGGCCGCCGCCGCCGGTAGACTCGGTCCTAAATCCGATTTTCCTTCTTGTAAACCTTACCTCTTTGTATCCCCATAACCCCTGTACTGTTTAAAAACCCTGCACATTAACAGAGCTATTCAAAACCCCATTTAATCCATTTTTTTAATACAATTTTATCACACCCTTTCATCTACCCTAAACCCTAGATTTTCCTATAAATACCTACTCAATTTTTCACACCCTTCACACTAAAATTCCTGTCCAAACTCTCAAGAAAATTCTCTTGATTTTTTGTGTGCAAGTGGAGTTAGCAAAGGGCGAAACTCCGGCGAAATTCCGACGGCGACCCAAGGAGATTCCAGCGACGAAACGACGCACCGGCACCTCCTACTTCCTCTTTTTCCTCTCCTCTAAACAACAAACCCATAAGTCCCTTCTCCCCCTTCTTTTTACTATTCTAAAAACTTAGAATTCTAAAACCCGACGGAAATAGAGTTAATCCGACTTCCGATTCGGGTTTTCCTTAAAATTTATATTTTTCTTAAACACAATAATACCAAACTCTCACACCATGATCATTAAATATTAACAAAACATATTAACAAGTTTCATATCAAAAGAATTTTTATAGCACTTTTACAGAAAAATACCATATAGTTTAGTTTCGACATAAAACATTATTACCCTTTGCTATACTTTTAGATAGTTCACGAGGTAATGACCTACCTCCTCACAACACTCATATATAATATAGCACGATGATATTGGGAAACATAGATTTGATAAAATACGGTTTTACATAAAACTGCCTCCGACTTATATAAAAACCTTTTTCTACAAGATATATATTTTTAACATATCTTTGCAATGCGCCGCTACAACCCATTTCGGGGAACCCGTTCGGGATGGTGCGGATTATCGCACATCCTCGGGCTTAGTAGTGTGATTGTTAGAGTTTTTGCGTGCTTAGTTTTAGTTACCGCAATCAAGACGGTTTCGCTTGGTAGCTAGTCGGTTCAGTACGGGTCGTCCGCAGGGAGATGAGAATCTTTTTCTTAGTGTTTTAACGAGTTAAGTCCAATTTGTCCAGATTTGTTTAGTTTCACTAAGTGCTAAAATATGTATAAAGAGAGATTTTTAGGGTTAGGATTAGGTTAGTTTGAGTTAGGAGTCGCTCACTTCTTTCGTTGCCACTCTTAATATCGGTGTTACGGTAATCGGCAACAACGGGGTTTGGCATGACCAGGAAGGAAACTTGCGAGTATAAGCTAGGCTTTCCAACGCTTAGTTCCTTCCTTTTGGTCCTTGTTCGTCCGTTCTTGGCTCTTAGCCTTAACCTCCGGTTAATTCAACCACAACCGGTCTCACTAAGATATCACCGCTATCATGTAGGATAGGGTGCCGTAGGGAGCGGATTGTGGTTCAATTAACGGGAGTCTGATTTAAGATGTTGGGCAAAGAAAAGAGCGAGAGGGATTTCCTTCTCTCAAACTTCCCTCGTCCTACCCTAACAAGTGAGAAACTACTCACCCATTAAAAAGGAAAAGAAAATAAAACAAAGAAAGAAGGTAGAAAGAATTGGGGTTAGAAAATCACAACTAGCTATTTGAGACCTCGCTTTGGCAATGATCATACTTAAGCATCATTGTTGTAAGGATAAAGGAAAAGAGAAAAAAAAGAAAGCAAACAAACAAATAATAACAACTAATTTAACAAATGAAAATTACAAGCAAATATAATAACACAATTACAAGACATGCAGATTAATAAAAAGAACTCTTCTTTTATTCATCATCGCCCAAAAGAAAGCAAACAAACAAATAATAACAACTAATTTAACAAATGAAAATTACAAGCAAATATAATAACACAATTACAAGACATGCATATTAATAAAAAGAACTCTTCTTTTATTCATCATCACCCATGAAGCTCACTACAATTTTAATGGAGAAAGATGAAGAGGAACAAGAACTACAAACACTTATCCTAAAATCTAATACGAAGAAAAAGCACCCCCTTTACTTGGCTTTGATCTGGGCTATTTATAGACAGGAAAATGAAACCCTAGGGATACAATCTGAGCCCAAATACAATTACAACACTACCTTCAAAAAACGATCCACTACTAAGTCGACTCGGCCGCGGATCCGCGGCCTAAGTGCCACATTGGCCGAGGATCTGCGGCCTTTTGGTTGAATTGAAGGCTCGTTTTTTCTGGGGTATTCCATGTTGCTGTTCTCTTCTGTTTGGTACACTTGGTTTCTCAAAAGCTCTTCAGTTTTCTCCCAGATTTTCAGCAGTGTAAAAAGTGAAATGTTGGATCTTGTGCTGCCTCTTATGCTTTGCGCATGAAATGACCAATGATTTGCCATTTTTTCCCTTGAACTGGTATGCAGCATCATACGGATAGTGAGCGAGATCCGTATTTATCTGTTGTTGGCCATAGTCCTGAATTTGTTACGACTTTTAACGAATTTCACTGTTTAGAGCTAAGACCCTGTAACCTGCAATTATTTATCAAACACGGATCAAGAGTATCTACCTATATGCAATGTGATCAAGAATGGGCGGTATAAAAATGCAAAAATCTGATATGAACAAATACCCCCAAACTTATCTTTTGCTCGTCCCGAGCAAAGCCATTTTATTTACAAAAAGTCCTAACCTCACTTTCGCAGGGAACACGATTGCACTGAGCTCGTGCAACAAGCCGTTAAACCTCTAGGTGTCCCTAGTAGGAGGAGTGTTGTTTGCTGAGGGTTTTCAGCGGATACTACCCATAAAATCTGATCAAATTGGCCGTCGACTCTAATCCCACAGTTCAACATTCTAGCAAGAAACTCTATCATCTTTAACTTAGAAATCATTAACCCGTATTTTTCACACTTTCTTTTCATTTAACTTAAGATCATATACGTTTTGCCAGTTTATAAAGCTCTCAGTATCTCTTGAGTTTTCCTTTTAAAACACCATCTCAAATCCGGAATTTTTATCATCTCTACTGAGGATATAAGCCGTATTTTTCATTCCCAGCTCTCCTCCAAACTATGATCATATACCCCTACGTATGTGTAATTATCACCCCTACACTTGGAAATTCAATTCAAGCTATAATACCCTTGCCTTAATACCCAGTACTACTTCTTTTCATTAATGATGGACGGTTTTACTCATACATCTTTCATGCGACTATTAATGCTTCTTGAGGCACTAACATCCGATTACTGAATGTATGAGCTTAAAACGTAAATAGCAGTTTTCAGGTCTTGTATTTTTTTATGTTTTTTTATTTCAAGACCGGATATATTTTTCAATGATGCTCTTATGGTGGTTAGATTTAAATGCTGTTTTTTTCCTTTCATACTAGGCTTTCAGGCAAGAGTATTTCTAGGTATCTTCTACTATCCCAAGTTTCAAGGTGCGTGTATGTGCGATTTGTAGGGTATATATTTTCAGAATTGGACTTAAGGTTCAAAATTATTTTTCAGACTTACACTTCAAATAGAGCTTTCAATACTCTTCCCTCATTTCGACTTAGCCCAAGAATTGAACTCAAAATTTGCTTATTTCTAAATAAACTGTAAGGACGTATATTTTCTACAGTTATACTTCAAGGAAGGTTATTTTTAGGGTTTTTAATTTACTAAGTTTATGATCTAGTTTTTTTCTAACTAGTCAACCGTCATGTCGAACTCGAATCAAATATGGCCAATATTGAAATTTTCAATTTTTTCAAATTTATTTTATTTTATATATATATTTTATATTTATTTAATGCAAAAAAATGCGATGCGGAATTTAAACATGCCAAACAAATATTTACATAAATGAATAAAAATAAAAAAAACGTGCAGATGTAATGCAAGGATAAATATTTTTATTTTATTTTATTATATATATATATATTTTATTTAATGCAAAAAAAGAAATGCGATGCAGAATTTAAACATGCCAAACAAATATTTACATAAATGAATAAAAAATAAAAAAAACGTGCAGATGGGATGCAAGGATAACTATTTACAACCAAACCTCACCCCCAAACTTACCGACAGCAGTGCCCTCACTGCTGCCTGCGGCATCTACTAGACGCGGCCTCACTTGTTCCGGCCTCACCTCTGTCTGTCTCCCTACCTCTCGATCATGCTCGTTCTTCTCGGGCCAACAGGGTAGACATTCCCTGTTCCAGACTCGTCAATCGCTGATCAAAGTTTGTCAGCATCCCTAACACTCGCTCTACCCCCTGTGTGTTCGTCGAATTAAGCATGCTTGCGCAGCGGTGGTTAGCACTTCATCGCTCGCAGTGGAGCTCGAGCTGGGTATCTTGGCCATCACATCTTCGGCTCGGCGCGCGACCATAATCCATGAAGTCGTGTGTAGGATGTGGAGACACCCTCAAGAAGGGGTCGAATTGGAACCCCACAATGCAAGTAAATTTCAAATCCCTCAACAGGAAGGAAATAGCGACACAGTTGTGTCACCAATATCAGGCATGGATAATTGACAGCCCTCTTGCCGGCGCCAATCGAGTGTAGCAACACAGTGCACATGTCATAGCTAGGATTTTTGGTCATTAAAGTGTGCACTATGTGAAAGGATGGGGTAAAAAATTTGGTGTTGTGCGAACTACCGAAAATGTTGTTTTGTGCCCAACGGCACACTGTTAAAACATTCGCATAAAGCGTGCGAGCCTGAATGCCCTTCCCAGGCTCCCTAGAACAGTCATCACCCATTAATGGTAGGTAGTCCTCAAAGCGGAGGGGTTGTTCGTGTAAAGGGATTCGTGGTATTAAAGTGACTTCGTGAATGAAGTCCCTATCGATAATAATTTCGCGATCCCCCCACAATAAACGTATGAACCCGTGATTTGCTAAACACCCCTCTTCCATACTTTCATAAAAACGCGCAACGAGATCCGGAAGCGCGAACGCGTTTGGATGGTTAAATAACAGAAAATTCCATCCGCGTTTTCGGATCTCGTCACCGAAATAACTACCGTAAATATTATGCGCAAATAAGTGGGAGAAATCCCTTTCAAATTGCAATGTAGGGGCCATGGATAGAGAAAAAATACTGAATTATTAAATCTACAGAGAGAAAAAACAGAGATGCAAACCTCCTCTGAAAATTTCAGAAGGAGTAATTGACGGCGGAAGCACAGCTGGTTGAGGCGATCGGCGGCGCAAACTGCAGAGGCGGCTAGGGTTTTGTTTTAAGGATAGAATGAGGGCTCGGGTATGTAGAGAAGGGGTTGAGATGTATTTATAGGGGCTGTTGGTTATTTGTACAAAGCCCCCCTAAAAAGAATAATTAAAAAGAATTTTATTTAATTATTTTATTTTATTTTATTTATGAAAATTTACAAAAAACACCCCCCTAAATTTTTTTTATTTAATTATTTTACAAATTATTACAAGTGGGAATTTCACAGAAAAAACAAAATGGTATATAAATACCCCCAAATTTATTTGAAACAGTGTTTCCACAGTTTATGGCTAGATAACCTAAGTTTGGTGGTAAGCGGAGGAAGATTAGTCAATGTAAACTGGCTCCTGCAACATCAGGAGCTCCTCCGACGGGTCTGCGGTGAGGAACGGTTTTACCATGTGTCCGTTCACCTTGAATAGTGAACCGTCCTCTGGATTTTCCAAATCCACCGCACCATGCGGATATACAGTCCGCACAAAAAAGGGTCATTTCCAGCGAGATCTGAGCTTACCGGGATGGAAATGTAGTCGGGTGTCGTAAAGAAATACCTGTTGACCAGGTGTGAAAGTTTTGCGCGTAAGGTGTTTATCATGAAACACCTTCATTCGGTTCTTAACGACAATCGCGTTTTCGTAAGTTTCATCCCAAAGCTCGTTCAGTTCGTTGAGCTGCAGCTTCCGATGGCTGCCCGCATCTTCAAGGGTTAGATTCAGCTCCTTGATCGCCCAAAATGCGCGATACTCGATTTCCACAGGAAGGTGGCAAGCCTTTCCGTAAACAAGCCTATAAGGAGACATGCCAAGATCAATCTTATAAGCAGTTCGAAATGCCCAAAGGACATCAGTGAGTTTTAAAGATCAATCCTTACGGTTCTTGGAAACCGTTTTCTCCAAAATCTACTTGATTTGCCGATTAGAAACTTCGGCTTGCTCACATGTTTGGGGATGGTAGGGCGTGGATAGCTTATGATTAATGGAGTATTTCCGCATCAAGGCCTCGAAAGTCCTATTACAGAAATGCGTTTCATTGTCGCTAATGATCGCATGGGGGTGCCCGAATCGGGAAAAGATGTTGAATCGAATGATAACCTTGTTGTCGTTCGTCCGGCTTGGCACAACCTCGACCTATTTAGAGACGTAATCAACAGCTAGAAGAATATACAGGTTCCCAAAAGAGCTGGGAAACAACCCCATGAAATCAATTCCCCAAATATCGAAAATCTCGACAACCAAGATTGGTTGGAGCGGCATCTCGTTTCTCTTGGATATCCGGCCTAAGTGTTAGCACCGAGAGCAAGTCTTGCAGTAATCATGAGCATCTTTGAAGAGTTGTGGCCAGTAGAAGCCACACTGCAAGACTTTCTCGGCTGTCTTTCTTGGGCCAAAATGCCCGCCACACGCTTGATCGTGGCAAAACGACAGCACACTCTAGAACTCATTATTAGGAACACACCGACGAATAATCTGGTCGGGACAGTACTTGAACAGATAGGGTTCGTCTCAGTAAAAGTGTTTTACTTGGGATAAGAATCAAAGTCTGTCCTGACCTGACCATTCGTTCGGTAGTAATCCTGTTACCAAATAGTTCACAATATCTGCAAACCAGGGTTCGCACGATACTGTCAAGAGTTGTTCATCCGGAAAAACGTCGTTGTTTCCCCCAATCAGAGCAAAGCTCTGTTCAAAAATTCAAATTTTGAAATGAAGCAGCGCGTCATAGCAGCGCCAGCGCTGAGAGAGTCAAAGACTCTGAGGCTGTTGGAGATAGTGCCCTCAGAGTCAATTATTGGATCACAGGCACATGATTACAATGATTGAGGGAGGACCTATACCGGTAGGACAGTCTTACTCGAGATGATAGTATGCTATCTGGTTTACCTTTATCATCGTGTACTGTTTTAGGTGACCTTACAGGTCACTATTGCACGTTGATAGAGCCCCTAGGATTCTTGCTTGACTGCCAGCAGTATGAGGGCGATCATATACGTGGGAGCTGGGGTCTATAAGCACATCCTTAAAAGGTCCCTAGTCGAGGGAATTTCGAGACATGGCATCGATACTCCAGAGTAGACTAGTGTATACAGTCGAGACCCCGACGGGAGGCGGTGGCCAGTCTCACAAGCCACTGGTGTCAGTTGGTTCACCTAAGATGTATACAGGTGCTCATTGGGTTATGAGTACACCGGACAGGACTCGCCGGGAACCTGCTAGTTGGTCTTATACCTGACGTCAGATAGCAGTTCCCTGGTGACATGTGTACAGGTTAATTCATCGACCTGAGATCGTCATTTGTCTCGTGTGAGTTCCCACTGTACTTTAATTACTACCCTACCACGCTTGAAGGAGTCGTGCAAACAGGTTTTAGTTGGGTACAGTCCCGAGCCACATGGAGGCAGTGAGCGGATCTTCAGGGGTTCGTCTCTCCCGGTATTGGGGGTGAGGTCGCACTGTGTCTAGGAGAGCCATTACACGAAGTTCTTGGCCAAGGCAGGAGATTTACTGGTAGGTATTCCAGTAATATCTCAGGGTGTTCTGGGCTACACTCCGACACGACTTGTACCGCTTTTGGGGGTCTGACTTTTACCAACCCCCTAGGCCCGCCATGCGATGCTCATAGACGAACGGGCCGGACTGTACGGATATTGTCACTGACAGGCTCAGTAGGGTGTCAGGATGAGTTCGCTCATCGACGTCCCTTTTGGTCAATACCTGGTAGCACGTTACGTATGGCTAATACCTCTGACGTGCTAGTGGTAAATCCACAGCCAAAGTATTGACGAGTTTTTAGAGTCCCCCACAGACAGTTGCTCAAGTTTTGGGCAAAACGCTGTAGAGGCCGTATGGAGATATGACAGGGTTCGATCATATACGTGCGGTATTGCACGGATCATGATCGGACGGATAATACTAGCGGGCTTTGGTTTAAGCCGGATC
This sequence comes from Agapanthus africanus, assembly GCA_030015575.1. Taxonomy (NCBI): domain Eukaryota; kingdom Viridiplantae; phylum Streptophyta; class Magnoliopsida; order Asparagales; family Amaryllidaceae; genus Agapanthus; species Agapanthus africanus. The sequence continues at coordinate 131,830,800 of CM057341.1, forward strand.
CTAGTATTGTACTGTGTAGATTTTGTCTCATTGCATTTGTATTCGGTCGGAATACAAATGCGGGTATGTATATACAGTCGTGGGGTTTTCCTGTAATGTATTACGGGATCAGTTTTTTGAAGTTGCCAGTTTGCATTCCGTTTCGGCCATATTTCCTTTGTTCCTTCATGGCCGGATTTTTCTGTTGGGAGGGGCTAATTTGCAAATGTGCAAATTAGCAATTGTGGAGGGTTTTATGTGGCATTTGGATTATGATAGTAAAAGCATCTTTTCTTTTTCCATCATGGTTTGCTTTAATGAGATGAGAAATGATTTGGCTTTGGTGTGACATTAATTCCTCATTATCATCACTTTTTCCTTAGCCTCACCCTTGCCTTTTCTTGTGCTCACCTCCTTTGTATATTTCCCTCTCTATCACTTTGTCATGGCCGGCCACCTCTTGGTGAGGAGAGAGGTTCATTTTGTGAGTGGAAAATTTCTTCATCTCATATTTTGCTTGCTACAAAATTCCCAAGTTCATTTACAAGTTCATTCCACCTCCATCAAATGGCAACTTCAAACCCCTAGAGACAAATGGATTCTACACTTTGCCTATAGCATCCTTGGGCACGTCGACTCGCCAACTTCGTGCTCGAGTTGCCTCGGTCCAGAGGTGGGAGCCCGTAAAAGAACCTGGCGATGTGGTGCCCGTTCCGACGAGGAGATGAAGACCGGAGATTCCGCGAGGAGATCGGAGTGGAGGCCGAAGACCGAAGGACACGGATCGCTCGGTATAGCCCTCTACCCCTTCTCTAGTTTGCTAGCATTAGGTTAATGGCCCGATCCGGGTTTTATAGTGCGCGGTAGCGCCGGTTTTAAAGTTTAAAGAAAAGTTTCGTTTCCGCATTTTGGCCTCGGAATGACGGCCGGGGCGCTGCCGTGCACTTACATTGGTATCAGAGCCACGCCATTAACCTAGTCTAGCTTGCTCTAACGTGTTTACAAGTTCGATCGAACGGATTTTCCAAAAACCGCGTTTCCATATCAAGTTTCTGTCGAATTTTTCCAGTGCTCTAAAAATTATTTGGTACATTGTAAAAATATGTGCAGGGTTTTTTGTGCATTCTGTGAAAATTTGGTAGCTCGATGGCACTGTTCCACCGCGGAACCGCGGTCAATCCCACGCATTGGCCGCGGTTCTGCCGCCATTTAAACTGTTCACAGCACCAAATTTTTACAGTGGGCTTCTGACATGGAAATAGGGTTTTTGGTATGTTCTGTTTGGGCCCAGATTTATTTTGAGTGCTACAGTTGTGCTTGGGGCCCACTTCGGAAAATTTAGTCGATCGAAAATTTTAAACATGTTAGTTCACAGTATTTACATTATATCTGCGACCGATGTCATTTGATCGGTAAATCCTGTCTAACTGCTATAGCCTTTTTAGACGGATTTGCGAACGTGACATTCACGTTGATGTTCTGTGTTGTGCTGTGATGTTGCGGATTTGTCGTGGTGGATAGCCTGGATGCAATGTTAGTACAGTTTGGTTATTTATGTACATTTGATATTGCGGGGCGAGCGTCCGACATGTGGACTGTCGTTACTGCCTGTTTGTATATTATTCTTTTGGGGCACGACCGGGCTGAGGTCGATGTACCCGTTGTATGTATATTTTACTTTCTGTACTAGGATTACCCCGCGGAGGGGTGTACGGATAGCCGGGTTCTAGAGGGCAACGGGCCCGCATCTCATGGCGTTGAGACGGAGGGGGCTTCACTCTAGAATTGGTGGGCTATTCGCCGTACTCGTAGGGGGTACAAGTTGACCCAAGGAGGGGTGCTCAAGTTACCGGATTCCGTGAAGTGCTGGGTGGTCCATTCACGTTGTTGAAGGGGGCTGCCTTGCTTCAGGTTTTGGCGGGTAACTTGCCGCGCCCGTAGGGGTCTAGGATTTCATTGCACAGGCTATCCACATGACCAGGGGAACGTCGGGTTTCAGTAGCGACTCTATGAAACCCGGGGATCCCAGATATCTGTATTGTTCTGTGATGCTTATTACATTTCTGTGATGTTGCATTTTATCACGCCTTGAGCAAATATTATATATTGATATATATACTAGTAGATGTTGTATATGTTTTGCATCCACGCTAGTCCAGTCCCCGCTCTGTCGTTAGTTAAGTAACCTAACGGGTGATGACGGGACCCAGTGGCGAATGCGGATGGCATATACGTACATCATTATTTTCGTTCTTTTGTGGTGTGATCAATTGATGGGACTGCATTGATTCGGATCAATGCAAGCTAAACAAACCTATTCTAATGTTGTTGGAACAATTTTTCAAAAAGCCGTTATTGCAAGGACGTTCTCTTTTGTTTTGCACAGTGGTATTCGGTTATGAATATCCAGCACCTCAGTCGACGAGGCAAGGGCCGAGATCCCTTCACCGGGAGTGACCCCTTGGACAGAAGTTTGTGTCAGGGCAATAACTTCACTATAGTCGATTACTTTTGCTTTGCATCGTGGTATTCAGTTGGAATATCCTGCACCTCATTCTACGGGGAAAGAGTCGAGATCCCTTCACCGGGAGTGACCTTTTTAGCAAAGGTTTTCGCCACTATATTTTTATAAAAAGCTATCCGGTTCCTTCAACGATATCAAGTTCATTACGTTAAAGGTTTTTCGCCAAAAACCATTCGTAGCCCTCCGCCATTTCATATGGATAGTCAATAGTATTCAAGCTGTGTTTGTTGGCCAAAGTCAAGGCACAGTGATTGGTAGCTATTGGATATTCATATGCAGCATAGATAGATGCATGCCTTGTTGGCCAAAGTCAAGGGTAGGTACGGGTGGGTTCAAATTAACCTGGAGAATGACGGGTAGAACTTGACATGTGACTTATGATATGTTGGCCTTCGTCAAGGTCATAAGAGCACGGGGCAAAAATCACATCGGGAGTTTCTAAAGAAACTGAAACTTTCCAGATATGCGCATACCTTCTGGAGTGTGATAACGTGAGTGGATTCCATCACATTATCATGCGATGATAGTTGGATCCCGATTCCCATTGATGAGTTGGTTTACTCCTCGGGTGATCCCGACTAATTCTTCTTTCAGGTTTGGAGGAGAATTTGAGGTTACAGTGGGAGGTTTCCTGATTAGATAAAGTGATAACCATTCTGATCTAGGTTAGAGTGCATGCTGAGTGTTTCTTTTCTCTCTCTCTTTGGCAGCGACCATGGCCCGACCCTATACTATGACTCAGTGACCAAGATTAACCGAACCTTCTTAAACACTGGCTTTTGGATTGTCAGAGTTGCAAACCTCATTGCCACTCCTACTTTTACCCTTTTCTCCAGGACACCCCGTATTACTACGAACATCCACTTCCATTGAATAAAACCATCGTATGGTTATATACGAACTCGAAGGAATTTATTCGAAGATGGTTTCCGGTTATGGAGAAAACGAATGAGACTATTCAGTTGTCTTTTTCTTTTACCTTCTCTCAGGTTGTGAGTGTTCCTTGGATTAGGACAGCACACCTATTACACTTATTAGATAGTTTTCTTCCAAACCATAGGCTGGTGCCGAACGGTAGGGAATGAAGAAAACCATTTAGCCTAAAAGGTGTGCAGAAGGTATTAAGTAAAGACAAATAAAGGGATTAGTAAGAGGGCAAACTAAATTGCGACTGCTATTCACGACCAAACCAAGTATTTCTTCGCCAATCCTACATCACCTTTGTATTTCTCCAGAACACTCCGTGTCACTACGAAGATCCACAGTTATTTGGATACTCCATCGTATGGTTATATACGAACTCGAAAGGAACTTGTTCCAGTTCGGGGATGGATTCTGGTTCAGGAGAAATAGGAATAAGGTTTATTCAGGTGTCTTTTATCTTTACCTTCTCTCGGGTTGCGAGTGCTCGTAGGATTAGGACAGTACACCCATTATGCTTATTGGATAGTCTTCTTCCAAACCATAGGCTGGCGCTGAAAGGTAGGGAAGGAAGAAAACCATTTGGCCTAAAGGGGTGTACAGAAGGTAATGACTAAAGACATATAAAGGGATTTGGAGAGATGGCAAAGAAATATACGGTTACAGTTGTGAATCTGGATAATGGAAGAAGCATTACTAGGAATACCAGGATACCCCATCGAAACATTTCAATGTTTCAATTTCACTGTGTATTGTTAAAAGAAAACTGATTTCCCAATTAGCCCTTGCTCCAGGGTATGTATTTACCAGGTATGATTCTCACATCTGTATGGTTTTACAGATGATGAGTGGGAGTAAATTATTGGGAATTAGGTGATTGTCCTCATTATATCGGAATTCGTTGTAATTGGTGATATTTGAGGAAGCCACCTGGGTTGTTTGCCGGACGGCAAATATTTGGTTTTGAATATCCGCTGTTATGCACCAATTTCAAATTGATACATCTGTACGTCTGTTTTTATAGAGTGAGATATCCTTTTATGAAATTATGTCCATGACATTTACCTATATCAGTGGATGGTTAGGTAAGGAGCATTAAACATCGGTGTAATTTTTCTTAACCATGGGTACAGTTTTCAACCTACGACACACAGGGAATGAGTTATTAGACTCAAGGGACTTATACAGAGTATTGTATGTTGTCCAGCATCCATGAGGACAGAGGGGTTGGTTCTCGTACTATATTCGGTTTACTTATGACTTCTCTAGTTTTTAGACAGGTGTTTCGTAGAAACACAGGGTCCAAGTTTTGAGAAGTTATAGGTATGTGGATAAAGTAGAGAACCAGGTGTTGCAAGTATCGGGATTCTTCAAGGTGATCGAAGATGTAGATACTTGTGTATGGTATTCAGTTGATAGTAATGATTAAGAGAACTTGCTTCTCTTCCAGGTTACTCATAATTGGAAGCGTTCCTAAGTTGAGTAATGCTGATCGGCCTCCTTCCGTTTAGTTGACATGCACTGGAGACATCTGCATGATTTGAATCTGGTTCCAATTAAATCAGTGCCTCTGTTTCTATTGGATATAGAACGGTTCATATCTTAACGATGTTAAGGTACGGGGAGTTGTCTGGCTTATGCTTAAAACTAAACTCTGGATAACTCAAGGCACATTTCCGTAATGGCTGTTTGTGGGTTGACCCAGGCTATGACGAGGGTTGACTTTCTACCATCTGGAAGATCAATAGTGATATTGTTCTTGACTCACCACAGTTTTAATAAAAATGGATTTTTTCAGAAAACAGTAGTGGGAGTATGGTAGAACTGGAAGTGATTCCAGAACCGCAAACGATTACTGAAAATTTGATAAGAACCTAAAGATTCAATCTGATTTGACATTCCATTGGCAACTCCGCAGATATGGTGGGTAACCTTAGGCACCCGAGAGGTACTCTGGTAGCCTCAAGGACGGTGACAGAGAGGTTCTTGATTACCCAGACTTGCCATTGCTGTTGTTCCAGAGTGTGAGACCTGGCAGGAGGATGACTATAGCGTCGTTCTAAACTAGCTTTAGAAGTGTACGTCTATATGACTCTGCCAAAGGGTTGTCGTAGTCAGTGGGAGCAGCGGAAGCATAGTGGACAAGTGGCTTATGTCTATTTATAGACTTAAGCACATATAGCGGAGATAGATCATCTATTTCTGATGTGACAGTCATAGGTTTGACTTCATCAGAATAGGGGATGGATCTGTTAAGAAGGTAGTAGGGTGTGATGTTCTGGTATTTGGATGACATACACAGAGTAGGAAGTGAAATTCCTATACTACGATCGATTATACTTTGGTTGTCACACAGTGGTTTCTCCACATGGGACTTGGATATGATATCAAGACATTCTGGTTACTGGATCTATGGTTTTAGATCTAGATTTGGGTAGTTTCCCAATCTGGATACTTAGATAGCATTCTAAAGGTGTTTTAGAATGGACGACTCCTGGCACGGTAGTGTACCTGCAGGTGATGGAGTCGCCCTCTCCAAAGATGTCTTACAGACTAAAGGGGAGAGGGATGTGCATGATTGGCAGATCACCTGCTTAGGCAATTAAGTCAATCATGAGATGTCAAGTACCACACCAGATGTTGTTTTTACAGTAGATGCAACAAGTTGATATTGATCCAATCCTGGAGAAACATTCGGAAGCAGTTTTAGAACACAAGTGGATGTTCTAGGGATATGATAACGACAGCCTCATTCGGGAGACAGTTATCATTCCAGGCTTCCAAGGTGACCTACATGACAGAATGACTGTCAGAGTTATAGTTTTTCCTCTGACGAGGGGCAGTATTTTGGACAGGTGGTCCAAGCGGATACTGAGGGAGGTATGGCGCAGGATACTGATTGGTTTCAGTTGACGATACAGTCTAAGAAGTTTGGATTTGGAGTTCATCTATAAACTAGGTCCCATCAGATATCCAGACATATTCTAAGACAGGTATTGCTCATTTTGGGAGATAGCTTTCTCCGCGAACTTGAGATTAAGAGATACATAGAAAGAAACATTAGAGCGGATCCACTCACTAAGGCTATTCCTCGAATGCATTAGTTTCGCAGGCGGGTTTTGTGGGACTGATTAGTGGAGGAGTTGGGTGTTCGGTATCACACGGGCTGTGAGTATGCGACATCGCAATAATTAGCCTTGAGTGCAAGTGGGAGATTGTTGGAGATAGTGCCCTCAGAGTCAATTATTGGATCACGGACACGTGATTGCAATGATTGAGGGAGGACCTATACCGGTAGGACAGTCTTACTCGAGATGATAGTATGCTATTTGGTTTACCTTTATCATCGTGTACTGTTTTAGGTGAACTTACATGTCACTATTGCGCGTTGATAGAGCCCCTAGGATTCTTGCTTGACTGTCAGCAGTATGAAGGCGATCAAATACGTGGGAGCTGGGGTCTATAAGCACATCCTTAAAAGGTCCCTAGTCGAGGGAGTTTCGAGACAGGGCATCGATACTCCAGTGTAGACTAGTGTATACAGTCGAGACCCCGACAAGGGGCAGTGGCCGGTCTCACAAGCCACTGGTGTCAGTTGGTTCACCTAAGATGTATACAGGTGCTCATTGGGTTATGAGCACACCGGACAGGACTCGCCGGGAACCTGCTAGTTGGTCTTATACCTGACGTCAGATAGCAGTTCCCTGGTGACATGTGTACAGGTTAGTTCATCGACCTGAGATCGTTATTTGTCTCGTGTGAGTTCCCACTGTACTTTGATTACTACCCTACCACGCTCAAAGGAGTCGTGCAAACAGGTTTTAGTTGGGTACAGTCCCGAGCTACATGGAGGCAGTGAGCGGATCTTCAGGGGTTCGTCTTTCCCGGTATTGGGGGTGAGGTCGCGCTGTGTCTAGGAGAACCATTACACGAAGTCCTTGGCCAAGGCAGGAGATTTACTGGTAGGTATTCCAGTAATATCTCAGGGTGTTCTGGGCTACACTCCGACACGACTTGTACCGCTTTTGGGGGTCTGACTTTTACCAACCCCCTAGGCCCGCCATGCGATGCTCATAGACGAACGGACCGGACTGTACGGATATTGTCACTGACAGGCTCAGTAGGGTGTCAGGATGAGTTCGCTCATCGACGTCCCTTTTGGTCAATACCTGGTAGCACGTTACGTATGGTTAATACCTCTGACGTGCTAGTGGTTAAATCAACAGCCAAAGTATTGACGAGTTTTTAGAGTCCCCCACAGACAGTTGCTCAAGTTTCGGGCGAAACGCTGTAGAGGCCGTATGGAGATATGGCAGGGTTCGATCATATACGTGCGGCATTGCACGGATCATGATCGGACGGATAATACTAGCGGTCTTTGGTTTAAGCCGGATCCTAGTATTGTACTGTGTAGATTTTGTCTCATTGCATTTGTATTCGGTCGGAATACAAATGCGGGTATGTATATACAGTCGTGGGGTTTTCCTGTAATTTATTACGGGATCAGTTTTTTAAAGTTGCCAGTTTGTATTCCGTTTCGGCCATATTTCCTTTGTTCCTTCATGGCCGGATTTTTCTGTTGGGAGGGGCTAATTTGCAAATATGCAAATTAGCAATTGTGGAGGGTTTTATGTGGCATTTGGATTATGATAGTAAAAGCATCTTTTCTTTTTCCATCATGGTTTGCTTTAATGAGATGAGAAATGATTTGGCTTTGGTGTGACATTAATTCCTCATTATCATCACTTTTTCCTTAGCCTCACCCTTGCCTTTTCTTGTGCTCACCTCCCTTGTATATTTCCCTCTCTCTCACTTTGTCATGGCCGGCCACTTCTTGGTGAGGAGAGAGGTTCATTTTGTGAGTGGAAAATTTCTTCATCTCATATTTTGCTTGCTACAAAATTCCCAAGTTCATTTACAAGTTCATTCCACCTCCATCAAATGGCAACTTCAAACCCCTAGAGACAAATGGATTCTACACTTTGCCTACAGCATCCTTGGGCACGTCGACTCGCCAACTCCGTGCTCGAGTTGCCTCGGTCCAGAGGTGGGAGCCCGTAAAAGAACCCGGCGATGTGGTTCCCGTAAAAGAACCTGGCAATGTGGTGTCCGTTCCGACGAGGAGATGAAGACCGGAGATTCCGCGAGGAGATCGGAGTGGAGGCCGAAGACCGAAGGACACGGATCACTCGGTATAGCCTTCTACCCCTTCTCTAGTTTGCTAGCATTAGGTTAATGGCCCGATCCGGGTTTTATAGTGCGCGGTAGCGCCAGTTTTAAAGTTTAAAGAAAAGTTTCGTTTCCGCATTTTGGCCTCGGAATGACGGCCGGGGCGCTGCCGTGCACTTACAGAGGCATCGCCCACGTGCAAAGTACGTAAGCGGTAGCTCTATATGCGCTGCAGCGCACTACGTGCAAAGCATGTAAGCGCTAGCGCTATGTGCGATGCATTTTAAGCAGCGCACTACGCGCAAAGTACGTAAGCGCTAGCGCTATGTGCGCTGCAGCGCACTACGCCCAAAGCACGTAAGCGCTAGCGCTATGTGCGCTGCATTCTAAGCAGCGCACCACGTGCAAAGCACGGGAGCGCTATCGCTGGAACTAAACGTTCCCAACCGTTGGATCAAAGATCCAATGAACATGATTAAAAAATCATTAATTGATCAGAATAAAATTCTGTTAAGGAAAAATTCCTCAAAATCTTTCCAAACAAAAATATTGTGCTCTGTAAATCAGAGCACCGTTGGATCAATGATCCAAAGGTGATTAAAAATCACCAAAATACAGAATAAATTCCGTGTGGGGAAAGATTTCCCAATCTTGTTAAAAACAAGAAGATTGACTTCTGAAAATCAGAAGCCCTTGGATCAAAGATCCAACGATGGGGAAATCCCCAAATCAATTGGAGAAAAGATCTCCTTAACCGATTGAACAAATCAGCTCGCTCTATATAAAGGCCCCATGACTTCAAATCTCATAGATAGAAAAACAGATAGAGAAACATAGAGATGAACCCCCCATAAACTTTGAGAAATCTCAGAAAGAAGAGCAAGCTCTCGGTAGAAGAAGAAGATTTTCTTCAAGGTAAAAAGAACAGAAAGACGAAATCGTCTCATATCAAAAGAAGAATTCACTTCTTTCTTTAAGATCATAGATCTATAAGACCAGGATCTTTCACAAAGAGATCAATGTATCTCATCACAAAGAATAAGAGGAAGAACTTAACCTTCTTCAGATCATAAATCTATAAGACAAATTGTCTATCAGAGACCATGAACATCTCATTATAAAAGAGGGGGGGAGAATAATTCAGTTTTCTTAGGATCACAGATCTATAAAGCAAAGCCTTTTATCAAAATAAGAGATTGAAACATCTCCTATAAAATAAGAACTTTGTTCTTAGAACCTTGAGACATAGTCTCTTATAAAAAGAGAATTTAATTCTCAGGACGCAAACTGATCTAAGTTGCATAAAAGAAGAGCCTTAGCGCTCTTAATTTAAAAGAGCTTCAGCGCTCCACATCTAGCACAAAGCGCTGCAGATCCTCAGCACTCCAAATATAGCGCACTGCGCTCATTGACCGGCGCTCAGCGCCAAGCGCGCCACGTGCTCTTCACGTGTGCGCTACTTAACAGAAGCGCTTCAGTGCTCCAAATATAGCGCACAGCGCTGCAGCACCTCAGCGCTCCAAAGTAGCGCAATGCGCTCATTAACTGGCGCCAGCGCCAAGAGCGCCACGTGTTTCTCATGTGTGCGCTGATAGAACATAAACTGTTCTTTAAAATAAAGCTCTAGAGCTATGATGAATGCTCAGCATTCAATAAAAGACAAAAATAATGTCAGAATTCAAAGCAATGCTCAGCATTGTCAAATGTTTAACATTTTAACTGAGTGGGCCGAGCCCAAGTTGGCCATAAACCCCTTATTCAGATTAACTGAGGCCATATGCTCATAAATCTCAGATCTTAGTCTCAATAGGACTACAGATCTCCCAACCAAAATTGGTTCAAGGGCACATCTCTTCACTCCTCTGATATTTGTCGTTGTAATCCTTCAGCGTCTTCAGAGAGGTGACGGGTCCCGACAACCATACATTCCATAGACTATGACGTCTTTAAACTGGACTGTGGGGTCCTTGAACCCATGGACTATGATTTCCTTAACCTCGGACTGTGGGGTCCTTAAACCCATGGACTATGATGTCCTTAACCTCGGACTGTGGGTCCTTAAACCCATGGACTATGATGTCCTTAAACTTGGACTGTGGGGTCCTTAAGCCCATGGACTATGATGTCCTTAACCTTGGAATGTAACGTCCTTAAACTAATTATGGACCGCAAAGTCCCTAAACTAAACAATAGAGCCCAAATGCTCTCTTGTCGGATCTAAACGATCCCGTTAAGTTGATCTTAGTCCAAAATTAGACTAACGTATTCTTAACAAACGTTTAAGTTGATCTTAGTCTCAAAAGAGACTAACGTATCCTTAAACCTAACCCCAAACCCAAATCTAAGAAGATACGGATTTGGAATAATCCACGCCCTACGGGCGACAACATAAATTAGTCTCCGTATACAATCCACGGGCAACCAAAAACAAAATAAACACCCACGATACGAAGTGACCATCTGGAGAAGGAGAAAGTGGTTACCGCGATGCGGTAGCGTAATTAACTGCAGGGGCTTGCGCCTGCAGGGAAGAGCGTCCCCACAATCAAAAACCCCTCAAATGAGGGGGAATCTGACGAAGTCTACTACATTGGCCGCATCTGTTTAAACCTTCGATACATGGTGTTATAAATCAACTTGGCATCTTCGGAGAGGTGGACGGATAGCACCAAATAGCATCTGCCCTCGAAATTCAGCCAAGACGAACCTACATGGTCTCGTCTATGTTTTCGGCGGAGAATAGATTCTGGCATGCCCGGTGGGACCTTTTCCTCTTTCCACTCCACACTTCGTGTGTTGTGTTTCGCGAATGAATCGCGGTTTGCTATGGTTGCCTTTGGATGTGAAGTACTAAGATTTGGTATCTTGCTCCGTGCAGAAAAACAGAAGATCAATGGCTTCAAACTGCACTAACTGCAACTGCAACTCCCGTTCCGCCTCATCTGGAGGAGTAACCTATGGGTCCCAAGAGGCCTCCATTTTCGCTATGCCGGTGGAACAAGTGACCCAAGCCACCACTGGGCTATTCTTCGGGACCATGATCCCGCCAACAAGCTTCAGCGCTCCTGTACCATCACAAGAAGCTCCGAAGAAGTCAGTTTTTAATCGGCTTGCAACTACTGCGGCCCCTCTCAACGGGTCGTCCAAGTCCACTGCCTCAGTTTTCAACAGACTGGGCCGAAGCTCAGATGGGCCCTTGAAGAAGCCCACAATTCCTGAAGTGGTTATCCCAAAACGGATAGCCATTCCTACTCCTGAAGTCCCCAAGGCGGCTTCTCCTGCTAAGGGGTTGGTCTTCACAAGACTGGCCATTTCAGCTCCTACTCCACGCGAAGTCATGAGGACTATTTCCCCTGTTCGAAAGTCGGCCTTTGCAAGACTGACTACCCCCTCTCAGCGAACAACTGTCTTTGACAGGCTAGTACCAATAACAGTCTCTCCTCAAAGCAGGGGGCATGAAGAAGCTCATCCAACAGGGGAGGTGATCCCAGCCGCACGACATGCTCGACGTCGCCACTGGCGCCGAGTGAGGAAAGCTGGGGGCAATTCCCCTTCCGGACTGACTCCGCCAGCTCGCATGGTGGAAGTTGATGCTGCTGTTCCAACTGTGAACAACTTTGAACTACTTAACAGGGTGCGCAGGAATTCACCAACTGCTATGTTGAAAAGATCTCCTCCACCTATGGAGAGTGCCCCAAAGGCGAAGCCGGAGCAGCCCCCTCAGCGGCCGTCCTCTAAAATTTATAAAGTTTGGCGACAGGTCCAGGACTCCGTGATAGATCAAGACTATCTCCGCCGAAAGAAAAAGATGAAGGTTCGGCAAGAAAAGGATTACCCTGTCAAGCCACAGAAGGCGACAGCTACTTGGGTGCCCACTGCAATGGCCCCCTCAACTTCGACCGCCCATAAGAGGAGAAAGCTGGAAAAAATTCCTATGTCTGCGACAAATGTCAAGGGCATTGAGCCTAAACGCCCTAAGTCTGGGGGTATGGTGGTACATACCGTCTATATGGCATCTGGAAAAGAGGATAGCCGTATCTCCACAGGTCATCGACTGCTCACGCAATCTGTAACAAGGGCCCAGGAGCAACAACAGAAGCTCCAGGAAATGTTGACGCAGATGGCCGTACTCACAGGGCCAAAAGAAAGCCCGGAAACGTCATCAGAGCAACGTCAAGAACAAGAAACTGATGCTGAGTTCCTTCGCAGAATCCTCGAAAAGAAGGATAAAGAGGCAGCGGAACAAGCTGCCAACATAAAACGAATGGCGTTCTTATTCCAAGACATGGTCGGGATGATATTACAGCCGGATCCTCCAGCTGAAGATCCTTCGATTATCCTCGAAGACGACCGAGTGGAGACGTCAAACCCTCTTCCAGCTTGTTCAGCAGCCAAAGAGGAGACCATCTCAAAAGCTGCCCTGGATGATTACATCGCTCAGCAAATACGAGTTCATCAAGTGAATGAAGCGGCTGGGCAAATCGTTAAGACTGGACGACCCTATCCGGGTTGGTACGACCAGATAAAGTACCCACCGGGATACACGATCCCTAAATTCCACGTATATAAGGGGACGGGAAATCCCCATCAACATGTCGCTCAGTTCAGGGCTCTTTGCAGCAATACCGGAGGTGACAACAAATTGTTACTTCGTCAGTTCATCGGCAGCTTGGCGGAAACGGCCTTTGAGTGGTATTCGGAGCTGCCCAACGACTCCGTCAAAACTTTTACAGAGATGGAATTGCTGTTCACCCAACGTTTCGCGAGCGCTAGTGAACGCACCCCAATCACAGCATTGATCAATGCCAGGGTGAAGCCAGTAGAGACATGAGTGCAGTATGCAATACGGTGGCGGAATCTATGGTCAAAGTGCGAACAACGCATCGAAGAGGCTCCTGCGGTAGGCATGTTCGTGGGTACTCTTGATCCGCAGGTGACCATTTCGCAATTCATTATGTTCTTCAAACCAACTACTTTCCAAGCCTTGATTGATAAGCTAGCCCAAATGGATCGGATGGGTCATAGACCATCTCCTTCGAAGCTGGAATCCCAAAATGAAAAAGGGAAAGGGAAAGCAACCTTCGTCGCCAATACTCAACAACAGCCGAGCAACTTAAAGCCGGTTGTTCGCCAAAACAACATGCGTCCACGCTTATCCCTCGAGGAGAGACTGGGATGTCCTTACTCGTTTCCTCGGGATAAAACGAGGAGACTGTTCGAGCTGGCAGTGCGCAACAGACTCATCAATCTGCCGGATCCAAAACGTCCGTTGCAGCCAGGCGATGTCAACAATCCTAATTACTGCCCTTACCACTAAGCAGTAAGCCATCCAATCGAAGATTGCTTCGTCTTCAAAGGCTGGATTGAGGACCAATACCAACTAGGCAAATTCGCGCTGTCTGAAAACTGGAAGATGAACCCGCCACAACCACATGATCCGAAAAAGATGGACATGCCGGGGGCATCGTGCTCATTCATAGAGAAAGCCCCATGGACCGAAAAGTCCGTAAACTAGAAATTTGCCTCAAATACGGCAACGACGGACCGAGATGTCCTTAAACTAACGACGGACCGGAACGTCCCAAAACTAACGATGGACCACTATGTCCTAAAACTGGCTGTTGACCGAGACGTCTATAAATTACTATGGACCGCAGCATCCTAAGGCTGACACAAAAATGGTACGTCCATAAGCGAAATGGGCACGGATGAAAACCCGAAAGGGCTCCGTGAGTAAAAACAACAGGACTACCGGCGAGTTTTGTGAAAACCCGAAAGGGTGCAATCTTGCTAAAAGACACTTGCAAGGTCCTCTCGACCCTGTAAGGAGAAACCACCTGCGTGAGATCCTTACGACTCACAAAGGAGAAACACACTTAGGGATCCCCATGATTCCTAAGGAGAAATTACACTTGCGAGATCCTCACGACTCGTAAGGAGAACCCCCTTATGAGACCCTCACGGCTCATAAGATTCAAAAGCCTTAATCTACAGGGATCTGAACCTGTTCTTAAGCCATCACAATCCCCAGATTTCCCTACAAGCGGTTCAAAGCTGACCCTTGTATACAATCCACGGGCGTGAATAAATATTTCCCTAACAAAGTCCCACCCGCGACTAGGGATATGTTTACACAAGGGACAACCCTTGTAAGTCCTCTCGACTTATAAGGAGAAAACACTCTTGTAAGATCCTTACGACTTATAAGAGAACGCACACTTAGGAATCCTCACGATTCCTAAGGAGAAAACGCACCTACGAGATCCTCACGACTCGTAGGGAAAAATACCTTCATGAGACCCTTACGGCTCATGAAGTTAAAAGCCTTAGTCAACAGGATCTTATCCCTGCTTGCTAATCCACCTTTGTTCTACATAGACAAAGGCAAATGATGATTCGCTCATGGCAATATCCCAGTTGTAGCGATGCTGATGCCTAAATCGGTATCAAATCCCAAACTCGCGGCGAAAAGTCAGCGAGCCACAAATGCATATGAAATAGCCGAAATGATGGGGGCAACTTGCAACAAAATCAGCAAGTAAAAATGTATGCATACAAAATAGCCGAAATGGTTGGGCAACTGGCAATAAAAAGCAGCGAGTAAATAAAATAAATAGCCGAAATAATTGGGCCCTGCGAAAAATAGCCGAAATGATTGGGCAATCACGACTTTAGCGATATAAAAAAAAGCTGAAATGATAGAGCATCGCGGAAATATAAAAGAAATAATAACAAAATGAAACTCTAGCTCTACAGGTGAGATCACATCGATCCCTGTATACAATCCAGGGGCATAAACGAAGAGGGAACCATACCTTCTCACCAGGCTCCATCAGAAAGAGAGCCAAGTCTCAACGGCCACATCTACAACCAAGAGACCCACAACAACGTTCCTCCTCAGTCCAGCAGGATGTAGACGCGACACCAACAACGAAGCCACGGCAAAGTCCCTAGTTTCAGGTCCCGACGGTTCACCAACAACCCAGAGACCACCTCGACGTTCGTCTCGATACAGCAGACGCGATGTCACCCCAGCGTTCTTCCCTCAGTAGGATGCAGACGCGACACAAAACAAAGGAGCCATGGCAAAGTCCCTAGTTCCAGGTCCCGACGGTTCACCAATAACCTAGAGACCACCTCGACGTTCGTCTCGATACAGCAGACGCGATGTCACCCCAGCGTTCTTCCCCCAGAAGGATGTAGACGCGACAAAAAACAACGGAGCCATGGCAAAGTCCCTAGTTCCAGGTCCCGACGGTTCATCAACAACCTAGAGACTACCTCGACGTTCGTCTCGATACAGCAGATGCGATGTCACCCAAGCGCTCTTCCTCCAACAGGATGCATACGCGACACCAACAACAGAGCCATGGTAAAGTCCCTAGTTCTAGGTCCCGACAGTTCACCAAAAACCTAGATACCACCTCGATGTTCATCTCGATACAGCAGACGCGATGTCACCCCAGCACTCTTCCTCCAACAGGATGCAGACGCGACAGCAACAACGGAGCCACGGCAAAGTCCCTAGTTCCAAGCATCGACGGTTCACCAACAACCTAGAGACAACCGCGACATTCGTCTCGATACAGCAGACACAATGCCAGCAAACGAAGCGAAGGCAATATTCCTAGCTTCAGGGTCTTGACGGCAACTCATATAAAACCTGAAAGACTATCGGAGATCATCCCACACCAGCGCGGAGTGGTTATGACTCATCGGGGGTCCCAAACTGAGCCTAACCTCAAGTAAAAAGCGACATGGAATATCCCTAACGCTTGCTCTTTCGACGGTATACTACCTGGATGATTGCTTGAAGACGTCTTGTCCATCCCCCAAAGGGATCAGAGACACGACAGTCGTAAGGCTGCTCGAACAGCAAGATTACCTATCGAGGAATACATCAGCCAACGAGACGGTACGACAGACAAAACCTTAGTACCACAGACCCTAACGGACCTTTGTCGTAAAGATCAGAGGTTAACTGTGACGTTAGGACATTCTTGCGAGAACTTCTCGATTCGTCTCGACTCATGAGGAAATTAGTGTCCTTGCGAGAACTTCTCGATTCGTCTCGTAGGGAAAAACCTTAGGCAATGGGGATAAGGACCTGTTTCCTAAGCACTGAGGCCTTGCAAGTCGGTCCAAGATGGACTCTTGCATACCATTCACGGGCCACACTCTCCAAAGTCGAATCTCGACAAGGAGGGAAACAACCACTTACGAGTCCTCTCGACTGGTAAGCGGGAAAAATTCTCTTGCGAGATCCTTACGACTCTCAAGAGAATACACACTTAGGAGTCCTCACGATTCCTAAGGAAAAAATACACCTACGGGATCCTCTCGACCTGTAGGGAGAAAAGTCTTTATGAGACCCTCATGGCTTATAAAGTTGAAAAGTCTCAGGCGACATATTTGAACCTGTTTCTTAAGCCATCACTGCCCTGCAAGGAGATCAAGATGGACTATCCACGGGCCACACTCTCCAAAGTCGAATATCGACAAGGGGGGAAACAGCTATTTATGAGTCCTCTCGACTTGTAAGGGAGAAAATTCTCTTGTGAGATCCTTACGACTCTCAAGAGAAAACACACTTAGGCGTCCTCACGACCCCTAAGGAGAAAATCACACCTACGGGATCCTCTCGACTCGCAGGGAGAAAAGTCTTTATGAGACCCTCACGGCTCATAAAGTTGAAAAGTCTTAGGCAGCAGACCTGAACCTGTTTCCTAAGCCATTGTTACCCGGCAAAGAGTCCAAGATGGACCGTCACTTACTATCTACATGCCACACTTGCTAAAATCGCATGACAACGACACAGCAAAGAGAAGAAAGCAACAATAGAACAAAAAATGTGTGTCTTTTATTCATGAATTCAATGGAGTACAAGTTGAATCATATGAAAGAATAAAAAAAAATGGATACATGTTATTCAAAGATTACAAGTGCTCAATCTATACAAAACAACTACTGAGAAGGAAGCGTTTTCAATAAGTCAGCAAGTTGCTCGCGCACTCCTTTCAGTGCCTTCTCATGATCGGCCGCCGCGGCCAGCTCTGCTTCAATTCGAGCCCGTTGCTGCAAGCACGATGAAACCTTCTGATCGATTTCCCGTTGGGCAGCTTCGCGACTCTGCACAACCCGCTTAATAGAGCCGCCTTAATACCAGCCCGTCCGAAATACATCGCTGCAAGTTGTCAAAGACGGCTCTTAGTTGCGTGGCGTTCGCTTTAACTTGGGCGTGCAGCCAGGAAGATTCATCCGAAGCCTCCTCGTGTTCTTTCCGCCTCTTGTTCGAAATGTCAGAGGAAGGACATGCTCTGCTCAATCCACGCAGCCCGCCGGGAGTTTAAAGCCTGAATCTCAGGAGTAGGACGCCTAAGCTCAAGCTCATGCAGGCAGGCCTCAATCTTTCTGCAGTTGTTAACCCAAGACTCAACGACGCTTTCGTTATGGAAGTTCACAAGTATCGCCAGCATTGGATTAACTTCGGCAGCAAAATCTACAGCGAATGTAGGGGCCTCCGCGTCAAGCTCCTCGATGTAATCGCTCAACATACGCAGACTGGTCACAGCGGCTTTTGAAGATGGACGTCTAGAAAAGGGCCCTGCTGGCATTATGATTCGAGACTCGAACGGAGCTGGAGTAGGTGCGACCGCTGCAAAACAAATCATAATCAAATGATGGCTTAAGAAATAGAGGAAATATACGAACAATAGAGTCTACTATACCGGCTGCAACATGGGGCAGAGCTGGAAGTACCGGTGGCGCGACGATACCCTCGTCCCCTCCTTCAATTTGTAAGTCTACAAGTAATGAAGAGAGGAATTAGCAATGACATGGCTGCTCGCCAAAGAAAAGAAAAGACATCGGTTAAAAAAGATACTCACCGGCACCAACGGGTAAGCTAATCTCCGACTGGAAGGAGAAGTGCGGGTTCAACACTTGATACAGATGATCAAAGAGAACTCCTGCGGGATTACGATGATACATGGTCAGTACACGAAAGATGTTGTCCCCGATTTAAATTTATCACAAACCCACACCTTCCAGCAGTTGAGAAGATATAAGAGGAGGCGAAGGGGCAACGACCATCAGAGCGGCAACTGGTAGTGCTTCTTCAGGTGTCGCAACCTCAGCGCTCGCCAACCTACATTCGAAAGGAATAGAATGTCATCAGAAAGGATTACAAAACGAAAAGAATGCAGCGACCCGAGACCTACTAGACAGGTCATGAGCCAGAACTGTGACGGGAGCATCGCCAAGCATCACGACTTCTTCGATCTCATTTGGGGGGATGGTTTTGCCGCCCGTAGCTTCGTCCCTTGAATCCATGAGAGCCGCCGTGACACTTGCGATGCCAGGTGATAGCAGGGAACCGCAAGCGGAAAGAGCGGCAATGGGAGCAGTCCCGGATTCCTGGGAAAGAGTAACTGCTTTGGGCTCAGTGGTTGCCGTCATCTCACCCGCCACCTCCTCGCCAGGACTTGGCCCTGTAGGGTAAGATATATGAGAATCCGAAGATTAAAACTTTGACCAAAGGACCCAGTGTTACGTCACCTTAGGACCGCTTTTCAATTGCCTCTCGAACCGCGCGTACCGCCTGTCTATGATCAATAGGCAGCGCGGACGGGACATCCTCTGAAGAAGCAAGGACAGAGGAAGCAGCGCTCGAGCCTGCACCTACGGCCAAGACAGCGTTACGTTCTCTTGCTGCACGCCTTCTGCGTTTCCTTTC
Source organism: Agapanthus africanus (assembly GCA_030015575.1). Classification (NCBI taxonomy): domain Eukaryota; kingdom Viridiplantae; phylum Streptophyta; class Magnoliopsida; order Asparagales; family Amaryllidaceae; genus Agapanthus; species Agapanthus africanus. Next base: position 131,850,128 of record CM057341.1, read on the forward strand.
TGCCTGGGCCGTGAGAGCTGATCTTCTTAGGACCTCCGTTAAGGGGACGTCGTCGTCCGCGCCAGGAGCTACCTCTGGAGCCGTTGTGGCGTCCGTCATCGGTTGCTTAAGTGAAGCTTCTTTCGGCAATACTGGCGGAACTGGGACTTCGGTAGCCGGCCTTGGAAGCGTCTCCACACCGCCCTGCGAAGTCGGTACCACACCTGGGATAACCTGAGTAGAGGTAGTCCCTATAATAAGATGAAAAGGAGGGATCAGATTACCCATAAGGAACGGGACTGGAGACGCGGTGAACCGAAATGTACCGATGCCTAAGGATGCACGAAGCCTTTCCTCCTCCTCAAAAGTCTTGAGAGAAGCAGCGAGAGCTTCTTCAGTGGAGATGCCTGTTGAAGAAGAAGTATCAGTCAAGGCATGATAATAAAAAACGTAACAGCAAAAAGATACGACTGAAGTCTACCTGACTGTGCAAGGATGACCAGTCCTGCTTTGTGGCTTGCTAATCGCTCGGAAGCTGCAATAAGAGCGTCGATGTCGGTATCATCCGGTGCCATGAATAAGCCTTTATTGGTCCCATATTCGCTCAGGCCCTCGCTGTAAGGAGCATGAGGCTCCTGGCCAAGTACAACGTCGGCAGAAAGAATTGACTTCTTCTTCTTCTTCTGCGAGCGAGTACCGGCCGCCGGTAACACGAGCTTGCGCTTAGCGGGCAACTTCGGGCGGCGAGTCTCGATCTCCGCACCCAAGCCGGACTCAGGAGACGCCACAACTGCCACTCCAATGGGAGCACGCGGTAGCGATAGCTTAGACATATCACGCGGAACCACAGCCGCAACCGCTTCTCTCAAGGGAGGACGAACAATGGCCCGTCGCTTTAGAGGAACATTTGGATTACCAGCCGGTGCTGCACCCTTGCGATCAAGCAGCAATCTTTTTTCCTCTCTAATGACGGCGCCCATCTAATGTTGATACCACGATACATACACGTTCAGGGCCTTCGGAACACAGCTCGGTTCACTAATGAAGAATTTAGACCCTGTGTTTAGGCGCATAAAATGATGCAGTGCGCTCTGGATACCCTCTTCGGTAGCAGCGGGTTCTGCCAAGAAAGCCTCAAGTGGGACGCCCTGATTATAGCTTAGCTGCTGGGCGAAATGATGCGGGTTGTATCTCATGAACAACGCCCCATCATTCTGCCTAAATAAGAGAAAGTCCGGCCTGATAGAGTACAGATGAAGAATCTCCCGAGTTTTCAACACAGAGGCCCCGTCTTTAAAAATGTCCTGCAATGGCAACACCGTTTTCGCGGATTCCTGGCCGACGGTCAAAATTTTATCGGTGAAGAACATACCATCTCCAACCGTGCGGGGACGAAGGAGCAAACCCCTAGCTTCCCGCGGTGTCGGATTTACGATGGATGCGCCGACTAGCCGCATGATCCGAGGGAACTTACATTTGTCATAAAAAGAAGGCCTTCTGTGGATACCGAAGACGCCAAGCACGTGCAACTCGAGCCATGAAGTGAAATAATGCATTGAGAAGTTGGCAGGCTGCACCCCTGGCTCAGTAGTATCCGCTGCCAAGCTGAGGCCATGATACAAATGGGCTAACCCAGCGATCCCGACGGCCACTTGTATCCTAGCAACCATTCGGTGAGCTGGATAAAAAACGGACGGCCTCATATGGCGAGGGTGCATCGGAAGCGCAAACCAGCTCAGCCATAACCCGATAAACCCCAAAAAGAACGTTTCTTCGTCAATCCCCGGAGCTGCCAGCTCTGCAAAAGGGACGACCGGGGTGCCGGGGAGAAAGAAATTCTTCCGATCCGCCTCCGCCGTCGGCAGGTTGCCCAAACCTAAGCCAAAAGGATCGTCAAGTTTGGTGAACTTCGTGGATTCCCTCGACAGTTCTTCCGTACGGAGAAAACGAGCGATAAAATCAGTGAAATTAACCCCGCGGCCTCCGGATTCGAGAAAGAGGCTCTCATAAATATTCAACATCTTTATCAAACTTGGGAATTGGTGTTGAATGGCGTTCTCTGGGGTGAGACCCATTACCACTGATTTGGAGGCGAAAATATACTCATCCGGAGGAAACAGCTCTTCGTAATGTTCTCCCCTAATGGGTAAACCAGAGACCTCGGCAAATTCCTCTAAAGAAACGGAGACTTCTCGATCCAATAGGAGGAAGGTATGGGTCAGAATGTTCCACTGCTCCAAAAATGCCTTGACCCACCATGAAGGAGGTGCAGAGTACTGGAACAAAGAAGCATAGATCGCAGGGTACAATCCGAGCCTCAGCAGCTGTGACTTCTTCGCCGATAAGATGTATCGGGCCCACTGCATGTATCCGGCTGGGTGATGGGGAGTTAGTCCTATGTTTTATGGCTGTCCCCAAGGGCGCGACTCGCCCTGACATATGCGCCGCCCTAGAGTGTCCAAATCCACCGACGGCTGCACGGGTATTGCGGCCACAGAAGGCTGAAGGAGACCCTCTGAAGTCCAATTCACCTCCTCCACAGTATAGTTTATCGGGGGTGCATCTGCATAAGGGATCGCCGAAATAGGATCCGAAGGTGTCGTGCAAGAAAAGCTCCGACGACCCCTGATGATTTGGTTGTACCATGTCCCCCATAGATGAAGATCCTTGTGCTCTGGGTCATGGTCTTTGATCAGCGCAAAAACCTCTCGGTCTACGGGCGCTTCGGGGAATCCGCCTTCCGAACGGACGAACGGGAAGGAAGTGTCGAAAGACATAGTACTTGTGCGGAAAAGAACAAATTTTCAGCCGCCAATACTACAGTTTAAGTTCTGTCACTAGGTACTTTAAATCTGTACCACGCTGCAATGCAGTGAAAAGGGACCAAAGGGGACCCACATAATCTAGATGAAAGTTCATCATTAATAAAACAGTCTCATCATTTGATGAGACTGTCATTAAATGAGGAAATCCTCAATTAATTCTCATTCAATGAGAACCCCTCGGGTAGAGGAGTAAATCTACCCTTGAGAGCAGTGCTCTGTGATAGAATGACACCTGTCAGATTCTAATGATAAAGGAGTAAAATTCCTCAAGAAAATTCTAGTAGCCTTGCTCTGTAAAAATGATGGAATAACCCATCAGAGAACTTAAAGTAAAGTTTTAGTGGAATAAAATTCCATGATCCTCAAGATCCATGAACAAACTTTTAAGAGTTCTTTATGAAAGATTAATAAATCTATATGATTTGAAAAGAGCAAAGCTCTGTTGATGAGTTAAGAAACCCTGAAAAGGATCTCTTCAGATCTAAGATCTAACAAGAGCAAAGCTCTGTTGAGAAACCCTACAAAGGTTTTCTTGAAGATCTATGATCTAAAAAGAGCAAAGCTCCATTAATGGGCTAAGAAACCCCAAGAAAGATCTCTTTAGATCTATGATTCCAAGAGAGCAAAGCTCTGTTAATGAAACCCTAAAAGGGTTTTCTTTAGATCAAAGATCTATGAAAAGCAAAGCTCTGTTAATGGGTGAAACCCTAGATTATTAAAAGATTTAATCTTTACCTAAATTCTGACAAGGTTCTGTCCTTAAGAAAATTCTTAAGATGAAGAGCTATGCTCTGAAAGAGAATAAAAATTCTCAGAAAGTAAGAAGATGAACAGAAATCATCTCAAGGGCTAAGGGTCATATTTATAGGCGTTGAGAGCCATTTCAACTTCTGAGTTGATCCAAGGGCGCAGATGCTGCCACCGCTGCACTCACATATGGGCCACGTAAGTGCAACGGTGGGGGGCATTTGTTTGCCCCAATCAGAGCAAAGCTCTATTCAAAAATTCAAATTTTGAAATGAAGCAGCGCTTCATAACAGCGCCAGCGCTGAGAGAGTCAAAGACTCTGAGGCATCGCCCACGTGCAAAACACATGGGCGCTAGCGCTAAGAGCGCTGCACTCTAAGCAGCGCACTACGCGCAAAGCACGTAAGCGCAAGCGCTATGTTCGCTGCAGCGCACTACGTGCAAAGTACGTAAGCGCAAAGCACGTAAGCGCTAGCGCTATGTTCGCTGCAGCGCACTACGTGCAAAGTACGTAAGCGGTAGCGCTATGTGCGTTGCATTCTAAGCAGCGCACCACGTGCAAAGCACGGGAGCGCTAGCGCTGGAACTAAACGTTCCCAACCGTTTGATCAAAGATCCAATGAACATGATTAAAAAATCATTAATTGTTCAGAATAAAATTCTGTTAAGGAAAGATTCCTCAAAATCTTTCCAAACAAAAGATTGTGCTCTGTAAATCAGAGCACCGTTGGATCAATGATCCAAAGGTGATTAAAAATCACCAAAATACAGAATAAATTCTGTGTGGGGAAAGATCTCCCAATCTTGTTAAAAACAAGAAATTGCCTTCTGTAAATCAGAAGCCCTTGGATAAAAGATCCAACGATGGGGAAATCCCCAAATCAATTGGAGAAAAGATCTCCTTAACCGATTGAACAAATCAGCTCGCCCTTTATAAAGGCCCCAAGACTTCAAGTCTCATAAATAGAAAAACAGATAGAAAAACATAGAGAGGAACCCCCCATAAACTTTGAGAAATCTCAGAAAGAAGAGCAAGCTCTCGGTAGAAGAAGAAGATTTTCTTCAAGGTAAAAAGAACAGAAAGACGAAATCGTCTCATATCAAAAGAAGAATTCACTTCTTTCTTTAAGATCATAGATCTATAAGACCAGGGTCTTTCACAAAGAGATTAAGGTATCTCATCACAAAGAATAAGAGGAAGAACTTAACTTTCTTCAGATTATAGATCTATAAGACAAATTGTCTTTCAGAGACCATGAACATCTCATTATAAAAGAGGGGGGGGGAGAATAATTCAGTTCTCTTAGGATCACAGATCTATAAAGCAAAGCCTTTTATCAAAATAAGAGATTGAAACATCTCCTATAAAATAAGAACTTTGTTCTTAGAACCTTGAGACAAAGTCTCTTATAAAAAGAGAATTTAATTCTCAGGACGCAAACCGATCTAAGTTGCATAAAAGAAGAGCCTTAGCGCTCCTAATTTAAAAGAGCTTCAGCGTTCCACATCTAGCACAAAGCGCTGCAGAGCCTCAATGCTCCAAATATAGCGCATTGCGCTCATTGACTGGCGCTCAGCGTCAAGCACGCCACATGCTCCTCACGTGTGCGCTACTTAACAGAAGCGCTTCAGCGCTCCAAATATAGCGCACAACGCTGCAACGCTCCAAAGTAGCGCACTGCGCTCATTAACTGGCGCCAGCGCCAAGCGCGCAACGTGTTTCTCATGTGTGCGCTGATAGAACATAAACTGTTCTTTAAAATAAAGCGCTAGAGCTATGATGAATGCTCAGCATTCAATAAAAGAAAACATATTGTCAGAATTCAAAGCAATGCTCAGCATTGTCAAATGTTTAACATTTTGACTGAGTGGGCCGAGCCCAAGCTGGCCATAAACCCCTCATTCAGATTAACTGAGCCCATATGCTCATAAATCTCAGATCTTAGTCTCAATAGGACTACAGATCTCCCAACCAAAATTGGTTCAAGGGCACATCTCTTCACTCCTCTGATATTTGTCGTTGTAATCCTTCAGCGTCTTCAGAGAGGTGACGGGTCCCGACAACCATACATTCCATAGACTATGACGTCTTTAAACTGGACTGTGGGGTCCTTGAACCCATGGACTATGATGTCCTTAACCTCGGACTGTGGGGTCCTTAAACCCATGGACTATGATGTCCTTAACCTTGGACTGTGGGGTCTTTAAGCCCATGGACTATGATGTCCTTAACCTTGGTCCGTAACGTCCTTAAACTAATTATGGACCGCAAAGTCCCTAAACTAAACAATAGAGCCCAAATGCTCTCTTGTCGGATCTAAACGATCCCGTTAAGTTGATCTTAGTCCAAAATTAGACTAACGTATCGTTAACAAACGTTTAAGTTGATCTTAGTCTCAAATGAGACTAACGTATCCATAAACCCAACCCTAAACCTAAATCTAAGAAGATACGGATTTGGACTAATCCACGCCCTATGGGCGACAACATAAATTAGTCTCCGTATACAATCCATGGGCAACCAAAAACAAAATAAACACCCACGACACGAAGTGACCATCTGGAGAAGGAGAAAATGGTTACCGCGATGCGGTAGCGTAATTAACTGCAGGGGCTTGCGCCTGCAGGGAAGAGCGTCCCCCCAATCAAAAACCCCTCAAATGAGAGGGAATCTGACGAAGTCTGCTACATTGGCCGCATCCGTTTAAACCTTCGATACATGGTGTCATAAATCAACTTGGCATCTTCGGAGAGGTGGACGGATAACACCAAATAGCATCTACCCTCAAAATTCAGGTAAGACGAACCTACGCGGTCTCGTCTCTATTTTCGGCGGAGAACAGTCGTTGATGGGAAGTGGAAGCGTCGGCAAAGAAGGAAGTCGTGAAAGATGGTCGGCCACTACGTTTTCACATCCTCTTTTGTCCTTAATGACAAGGTCAAACTCTTGAAGTAAGAGGATCCAACGTATTAACCTAGATTTTGTGTCCTTCTTCGCGAAAAGATGTCGCAGAGCTGAATGGTCTGTATAGACAATGACTGGAGAGCCGATCAAGTAAGGCCTGAATTTTTCTAATGCAAACACAACAGCCAAGAATTCCTTCTCGGTTGTCGTGTAATTCAGTTGGGCATCATTCAGGGTCTGGCTAGCATAGTAGATTACGTGCGGCATCTTATCGATGTGATGTCCTAGGACCGCACCGATAGCAAAGTCGGATGCATCGCACATAATCTCAAAGGGTTACGTCCAGTCAGGAGAAGTAAGAACGGGAGCAGAGGTGAGTGAACTTTTCAGTGATTCGAACGCTGTTTTACAGCTCGAGTTGAAGTCGAATGTGGTATCCTTGGCCAGCAGAAGAGTCAAGGGTCTAGCAATCTTGCTAAAGTCCTTGATGCACCATCTATAAAACCCGGTATGGCCAAGGAAAGCTCGGATGTCTCTGACGCATCTGGGAGGAGGGAGATTGGAAATGACCTCAATCTTCGCTTTATCAATCTCAATGCCATTTTGCGAAATGATATGTCCTAAGAAAATACCTTCGCGCACCATGAAGTGGTACTTCTCCCAGTTTAAAGTGAGGTTTTTATCCTTACACCGGGTAAGGACAGCGTCGAGATATTGCAGACAGTCATCAAAAGAGTCTCCAAAGATGGAGAAATCATCCATGATTATCTCCAAGAATTTCTCTACCATGTCAGAGAAAATTCCCATCATACACCACTGGAAGGTAGCGGGAGCATTGCATAACCCAAAGGGGATGCGGCGATATGCAAACGTGCCGAAAGGACAGGTGAACGTGGTTTTGTCCTGATCTTTCTCGGTGATGGGAATCTGGTTGTAGCTAGAGTAGCCGTCCAGAAAACAGTAGTACTCATGTCCAGCCAATCGTTCGAGCATCTGGTTAATGAATGGTAGCGAAAAGTGGTCCTTTCGCGTTGCGGTGTTGAGTTTTCTATAATCAATGCATACTCGCCATCCAGTCTGGGTGCGAGTAGGGATTAACTTGTTCGCCTCATTAGTGATGACCGTTATGCCTGACTTCTTGGGGACAACGTGTATAGGACTGACCCACTGGCTATCTGAGATAGGGTAAATGATACCACTATCCAGACATTTGACGATCTCTTTTTTCACAGCCTCCTTCATGACTGGATTAAGTCGCCTCTATGGATCCCTGGCTGGTTTGGCATCATCCATCATATGAATGTGATGTTCAATGATCAGGGGACTAATCCCCTTGATGTCCGCCATTGTCCAGCCAAAAGCTTTCCAATTGCTTTGCAAGACCGTAAGAAGGGCTTTCTTCTGCTCTGGAGCTAGAGAAGCCGAGATGATGACAGGGAGAGTCTCGTTCTCACCTAAGTAAGCATACTTAAGGTGGGACGGCAACAACTTGAGTTCGAGCATTGGAGGTGAAACGATTGAAGGCAAGATTGGCGAAAATGTCTCGAAATCAAAGGATTCTAACAGAGGCTCAAAATGAGTGTATGCGACCGAGTTGGATGGTTCAACTAACGCATCCGAAAATTCAAAAGATTCAAACTCGGGTGGCGACAAGCCAAGATCGTTTGAAAAAGTGAAACACTCATAATCATTGTCGGGAGTAGAAGCAGCAGCAGGTTCAAGGAGGAACGCATTAGTGGTGTCAAGATTGCTGTGATCGAACAAGAATTCCTCGAACTCACAGTCTTCAGGGGCGATCTCCTAGATCGAACAAACATCGAGTATATGAGCATTAGGTTCGGAGGGCTGATTCCCTAACCTAAAAATGTTGAGTTCAATTGTCATGTTTCCAAAAGATAGGTTCATCGAACCATTTCGACAATTGATCACAGCATTCGAGGTTGCAAGGAATGGGCGACCGGGTATCACCGGAATTTGATTCGGGGGTTATCTACAGGTTGTGTGTCTAAAACAATGAAGTCAACGGGGAATATGAAGTCCCCTACCTTTATTAACACATCCTCTAGCTCACCCCTAGGATGGGTGATAGATCGGTCGGCTATTTGGAGAGAACAGTGTGTGGGTTTCAGCTCTCCTACACCTAGTTGCTCATATACCGAATACGGGAGCAGATTAACACTGGCACCAAGATCCAAAAGTGCGCGATTGATGTTCTTTTCCCTAATGGTTATTGAAATCGTAGGACAACCAGGGTCCTTCCGTTTTTGCGGTAAAGCTTGGGTAAGAGTATCACTCATGGCACTAGCTAAGAAAAACTTCTTGGGTACATGAGATTTTCTCTTCTTAGTGCACAAGTCATTCAAGATTTTTGCGTAGGAAGGAACTTGTTGGACTGCATCTAAGAGGGGAATGTTGATGTTAACCTGTTTAAACAACTCCATAATCTTCTCCATTTGTGGATTTTGTTTATTGGACCTCAACCGGTTTGGAAATGGAACGTTTTTGAAATTGGTTGAGTCTAATACTTGTGGAGAAGATTGTGGAGTTGGAACGGATACCAGAGCTGGAGTTTTAGTGGAGTGAGATGTGGGTCCGTTCGGAGCAGCGGAAGAAGAAGAGCCTTTTGAAGAATGGAGAACAAGCTCAGAAGACGAAGAAGAAGAAGAAGAAGAAGAAGAAGAAGAAGCGGTCGGGGTGTCATCATCTATGCCAATGTTGTTGTGCAGCATCCTTCCAGATCTCAAAGTAGTCACGGCACTCACATTATGGTTCTGTTGTTCAAGAGCAACATGTACATTATGTGGGTGACCAGGGTTTGGGAGTGGTTGAGATGGAAGCTTCCCTTTCTCTCGCTCGCTTAAAGCCGCATTCAGCTGTGCAATCTGAGCTTCGATGGTCTTGATGCTTTGCCCATGTGCAGCAGTGTGTTGCACCAAAGACTGAATAGAAGACTGAATGTTGGCGGTGGATTGAGTCGATTGCTTTACAAACGCCTCCAGACTCCGTTCTAGTGAGGAAACCTTATCGTTGTTTGACGGAACAAAGGTGTTTTGAGGAAAAGAATTGTTGGGTGCAAAGTTGTTCGTCAGATTTTGAAAAGGTTAGGGTTAGAAGGGCTGCTGATATTGATGTTGAGTTTGTTGCTGAGCTTGTTGTTGTGGAGGAGGAGGCCTCTGGAAGTTGTTGTGGCCTTGGAACTGATGATGGTTCTGATTCAAAGCGAAATTGGGGTGGTTCCTCCAACCAGGATTGTAAGTGGAAGAGTATGGATCATTTCTTGGTCTTTGCTGAAAGGCAGCATTGACCTGATCCTGTCCTTGAGAAGGTGGGTTGTAAGGACACTCTTCGGTCAAATGGGATGGATCAGAACAACAAGCGCAGATGGTATGAGGGGGAAGAGCAAGGGCATGAGAAGGAGATAAGAATTTGCTCTTAATTGCTTCCAGTTTTCGTGTGATTGCTGCCATCTCGGCCTTCATTGCAATTGAGATATCGAGTTAATGAACTCCTCCCCTGGAAAGACCGGAAGAAGTAGAAGAAGTAGAAGAAGAAGAAGTGTTCAGTCGTGTGCTTTCCCACTGCAGCGTTTGCTCTGCGAGATCGTCGAAGAATTGCCAAGCTTCCTCGTCAGATTTGGATAGGAAGTGGCCTTGACAAATGGTTTCCAACAACTGCTTAGTTGCTGGATTCAGGCCCTCATATAAGGTTTGACAAAGTTGCCATCTCTCAATACCGTGATGAGGGCACTGAATAAGAAGGTCTTTGTATCGGTCAAAGCACTTCCAAAAAGGTTCGGTGGAAGCTGGGAAGATTGGTTAATTTCGTTTCGGATCCTCATGGTCTTGTGATTTGGGTAGAATTTTTTAAGAAACGCTTTTACAAACTCATCCCAACTGGTTAAAGAATGTGATGCGGTGCTATACAGCCACTTCTCAGCAAGGTCACACAGAGTGAAAGGAATGACTCGTAGCCGTATAGCATCGTCGGACAGTTGGGTTGTCTTCATCATTGCACAGACGTTCTGGAACTTGTTGATGAAGATGTAGGCATCTTCGGATTCTAGCCCGTGAAGTTTGGGCAACATGTTGATGAAGTGGGGCTTAATTTCGAAATTATCCCCATTGGCCGGCGGAAGTGAAAGGCAGGTTGGAAGTGCAGAGCGGGCAGGTTAGATACTATCCTGGAGCGTGATTCGCTGTGACGCTACAACAGGAGGTGGTTGTGGGTTATTCGCACTCAGATGAGGTGGAATCAGTCCCGGAGGGGGGGGGGGGGTAAAGGGATGTTAGGAGGAAATCCTGACATCTCAGAAGAAGAATTTTGTGATGGTGATGGTGAAGGTGAGGATGTATGAACAGAATCCTGGTCAACGTCGGAGTTGGCCGGCAATGGTAAGGGTGAAAGAGGCGTGGAGGGAGTTTCGACGTCTGAGTCGATCGCGTAGTCGGTAGCGACTAACGTAACGCGGACTAGGCGGGCACTAGTGTCCCGAGTCCAACCGGACATACACTAAACGAGTTTAGTATAGTCAAAGCGTAGAAAGTGAAGGTAAGAAAACGTCAATGGAGAAATGTAGATGAAAGGTGGGTGAAATGGAATTATGGCGGCAAAGGGCAAGTTTTTATAAATTTTTTTTTTATTTTAGAAAGAGTTTTGCAAATACATGTTCGGACTTATGGCACAACTTCAAACAATCACAGTCAAAACATGCACAATCATACCTTTAGCTATGGTCTTCAAAGTCCACTAGACTGCTCCTAACTGTTCCAAAGTGACAAGTTGTGAGATAACTCTCAAATCGTCTCTTCACTGCCAATTGTGGCCAGGTAAGCACAAGTGAGGAAAGGAGGGTTTCGCTCATGAATCACCGTGAGACGGGCCTTTTAAAATTAGCTTTCTCACTTGTCGAGCCTAGGCACCACAAAGTCAAGTTTAGATAAACGATCGAATGCCCACAACCTTCCTCTGTCCTATTGAGCACGACAGTCCTTAGTTGGCCGAGTCTAGATATTTTTTTATTAAGCTCAAGAGTAATGCGTATGCTTTTAGTGATTTTTTGGGTCTTAGGAAGGGTGATGAAATCCCCACCCAATATGAATTGGTGTTATAGCCCTTTAAAGTCCGTATTATTTATGCAAAACAGTAACAAAAAAATCTAAAACACTTGCAAAAAACTTATTTGGCGGCGGCGCAAAGAATCCTGCACAAAAACAGTTTTATTGGAAAGGGAAAGAGAGTTTGTGCAAAGAATGCTGTAGGAAGAATAGTTCGGTGGAGTTCAGAGGAGGAAAGAAGAGAATTGAAATACTTACAGAGAATTTGGGGTGCCGACGTCACAGTTTGACCACGGTTACGCGGTCAAATAGGTAATTCCGCCGCGGTTCCGCGGCTTTACAGTCACTAGGGAGCTTCAAATTCCTTCCCTGTGCTAACTGAAGTCTCCTCTTCTTTCTTAGAGCCCCTGAATCTTGATTTGGTCACTGAGTTTTCTCCAGAATTTTACAGTAGACTGTGGTTCCGTTTTGATCCGCCGCGGTGTAGCCGCGAGATATGTGTCTAACTCCCCACGACTTGAGCACTGAACTTGACCTTCTTCCTATCCTGCACACTTGCACAAAAAACGAATCAAAAATAACAAGATGATTTTTACAATATATATTTTTTTGTTTTTGGTTATATGTATATTCACAAATTAACCCGAAATTACACAAAGAAATAAACTACCGTCTCCCCGGCAACGGCGCCATTTGATTGTTAGAGTTTTTGCGTGTTTAGTTTTAGTTACCGCAATCAAGACGGTTTCGCTTGGTACCTAGCCGGTTGAGTACGGGTCATCCGCAGGGAGATAGGGTGCTTTTTCTTTGTATTAGATTTTAGGATAAGTATTTGTAATTCTTCTTCCTCTTCATTTTTCTCCATTAAAATTGTAGTGAGCTTCATGAGTGATGATGAATAAAAGAAGAGTTCTTTTTATTAACTTGCATGTCTTGTAATTGTGTTATTATATTTGCTTGTAATTTTCATTTGTTAAATTAGTTGTTGTTATTTGTTTGTTTGCTTTCTTTCTTTTTCTCTTTTCCTTTATCCTTACAACAATGATGCTTAAGTATGATCCTTGCCAAAGCGAGGTCTCAAATAGCTAGTTGTGATTTTCTAACCCCAATTCTTTCTACCTTCTTTCTTTGTTTTATTTTCTTTTCTTTTTTAATGGATGAGTAGTTTCTCACTTGTTAGGGTAGGATGGGGGATGTTTGAGAGAAGGAAATCTCTCTTACTCTTTTTTTTGCCCAACATCTTAAATCGGACTCCCATTAATTGAACCACAATCCGCTCCCTATGACACCCTATCCTACATGATAGCGGTGATATCCTAGTGAGACCTGTTGTGGTTGAATTAACCGGAGGTTAACGCTAAGAGCCAAGAACGGACGGATAAGGACCAAAAGGATGGAACTAAGCGTTGGAAAGCCTAGCTTATACTCACAAGTTTCCTTCCCAGTCGTGCTAATCCCCGTTGTTGCCGATTACCGTAACACCGATATTAAGAGTGGCAACGAAAGAAGTGAGCGGCTCCTAACTCAAACTAACCTAATCCTAACCCTAACAAGCTCTCTTTATACATATTTTAGCACTTAGTGAAACTAAACAAATCTGGACAAATTGGACTTAACTCGTTAAAACACTAAGAAAAAGATTCGCATCTCCCTGCGGACGACCCGTACTCAACCGGCTAGCTACCAAGCGAAACCGTCTTGATTGCAGTAACTAAAACTAAGCACGCAAAAACTTAGTTTTAGTTACCGCAATCAAGACGGTTTCGCTTGGTAGCTAGCCGGTTGAGTACGGGTCGTCCGTAGGGAGATGGGAATCTTTTTCTTAGTGTTTGAACGAGTTAAGTCTAATTTGTCCAGGTTTGTTTAGTTTCACTAAGTGCTAAAATATGTATAAAGAGAGCTTGTTAGGGTTAGGATTAGGTTAGTTTGAGTTAGGAGTCGCTCACTTCTTTCGTTGCCACTCTTAATATCGGTGTTACGGTAATCGGCAACAACGGGGATTAGCACGACTAGGAAAGAAACTTGCGAGTATAAACTAGGCTTTCCAACGCTTAGTCCCTTCCTTTGGGTCCTTTTCCGTCCGTTCTTGGCTCTTATCCTTAAACTCCGGTTAATTCAACCACAACCGGTCTCACTAGGATATCACCGCTATCATGTAGGATATGGTGTCGTAGGGAGCAGATTGTGGTTTAATTAACGGGAGTCCGATTTAAGATGTTGGGCAAAGAAAAGAGTGAGAGAGATTTTCTTCTCTCAAACTTCCTTCATCCTACCCTAACAAGTGAGAAACTACTCACCCATTAAAAAGGAAAAGAAAAGAAAACAAAGAAAGAAGGTAGAAAGAATTGGGGTTAGAAAATCATAACTAGCTATTTGAGACCTCACTTTGGCAATGATCATACTTAAGCATCATTGTTGTAAGGATAAAGGAAAAGAGAAAAAGAAAGAAAGCAAACAAACAAACAAATAATAACAACTACTTTAACAAATGAAAATTACAAGTAAATATAATAACACAATTACAAGACATGCAAGTTAATAAAAAGAACTCTTCTTATATTCATCATCACTCATGAAGCTCACTACAATTTTAATGGAGAAAGATGAAGAGGAAGAAGAACTACAAACACTTATCCTAAAATCTAATACAAAGAAAAAGCACCCCCTTTACTTGGTTTTGATCTGGGCTATTTATAGGCAGGCAAATGAAACCCCTAGGGATACAATCTGAGCCCAAATACAATTACAACACTACCCTAAAAAAACGATCCACTACTGATTCGACTCGGCCGCGGATCCGCGGCCTAAGTGCCACATTGGCCGCGGATCCGCGGCCCTTTGGTTGAATTGAAGGCTCATTTTTCTGGGGTATTCCATGTTGCTGTTCACTTCTATTTGGTACACTTGGTTTCTCAAAAGATCTTCAGTTTTCTCCCAGATTTTCAGCAGTGTAAAAGGTGAAATGATGTGGACATTTTGCCAAGATTTTCTTGAGCTCCGCGTTGAAATGTTGGATCTTGTGCTGCCTCTTGTGCTTTGTGCATGAAATGACCAATGATTTGCCATTTTGTCCCTTGAACTTATATGCAGCATCATACGGATAGTGAGCGGAGACCCATATTTATCTGTTGTTGGCCATAGTCCTGAATTTGTTGCGACTTTTCACGAATTTCACTGTTTATAGCTGAGAACCTGTAACCTGCAATTATTTAGCAAACACGGATCAAGAGTACCTACCTATATGCAATGTGATCAAGAATGGACGGTATAAAAATGCAAAGATCTGATATGAACATAGTGCGAGATGCAAACCTCCGCAAGGAGCATACGGTCTCGAAAGATTTAAAAATATAATTTTCTTTAGAAAATGTGATTTCTATTATAAATAAAACTTATATTTCTAATAAATAAATATATATGTAATTAATATCAAAATATCTATTTTTAATATTTATAATATTCCACATTTCCAAAATTCAAGAAAAACATTCCATTTACAAGAAAATACCAAATAATTCCAATATTACAAATAAATAACATATATTATGAAATTAGGTTTTATTCACTAGAAATGTCACAATGATAAAATATACATCAATGAAAACTTTAAAAACGATAATAAAATACTTGAGGCGTATTTTGAAAATTATACAAAATCATTTTTACATAAAACCCCCTCAAGTTATATTAAATTACAATAAGGACCCTAGTAAACATAGGTTTAAGCGGAACCAGTCTCTTGAGCCTCACGGAGCCGGAGATATGGGTGCTTGCCTATTTAAGGTAGACAACTTAACAAACGGTGTTATCAATATGGTAATCGTCTTTGAAAAAGACACAAATCCTGCCGTCCATGTACAGTGGTTACTGATAACACCAAAACATAATTCAGGATTCAATTTCTTTTCTAATTGTCTGACTCAGACTGAGTCTCAATATAGTCAATCTGACTTGAATGAGATTCAAGTATATATAACAATTCAACATGAATCCATATATTCAATCTGTTCAATCTATCAATCTATACAACTTGACCGAACCGAACCATGGATATATATCCATCTACATGATTCTCCAGTTACATCCATTTACTGATATCTTGGCTTCGGCAAGTCATCCATCTATACAATCTATAATACAAGACAATACAATTTACAATACAATTTACAATACAATACAAACAATACAATCAAGACATCGCGGGGTTTAAGGGGTAGATTGGTACGGAAGGTGTTAGAAGTGGCACGAGACTGCAACTATTAAGACACTTAACCTGAATTCAATTGCCGCTGTACCGTGGCTGAACTGTTCCTTGTACTTTCCGTCCACCTTAGTCTCTGGTCTACTGAGACTCCTCTCGTATACACTGGTCTCTTCTGTACCAAGCTACAAACAACAGCGTTAACACTAAATACAATATTATAACAATATAATACAACTTTTAAAGTTACACACTCTCTCTGTCTATTCTATTTCTCCCTCATTCTTTAGGACTTACCGAGCGATTGTTCGCTGACGACATTCCATCTCTTTCTTCTTTGGAATGTTGTCAGGTGATTCGGTTCTTCAGGAGACCGAGCCCACCAGCGAGGACTTGGACCAACTAGCCTTCGACCATGAGCTCTAGATACTTGTACATTTCATTTCAGTACTTTTCATTTCTGTTATGCCACTGTTTAGGCATTACTTTTCATTCCATGTATTTACTTTTCAGATGCATTGTACAAAAGAATGTTAATAAATAAAGTTGTTGTTCAATTTATATCAATTGTCTTTGTCTCTTGTGCATTTTATTTATATTGCTTAGATACGCCCAGCGTGTTTACTTCAGAGTAAATACGTAGCGGCCTCGTCGCGTCCTCTGCCCGTATACTGGGAAGCGGGGAGTGACAGGTTTTGTTGGTGGCCCATGCAGGTCCGAGTTGTATGGAACCCTACCATGCAGTTCCGTTCTGCGTGGACAACCTAAGCAATATAAAACAAGAACCAGCAACTGAAAACATTCTTTACAATTCACATTCCTTGAATCTTATCAATTTCATATACTTTGAATCTGTCCTAACCCAAAAATTTTCATTCAAGGTTATGGATTCCCTGAATAATACCAGCACCAATATCAACAACACACCTCCACCACTACCACTCACACCTGCCTAGCTGCTCCGATCAGTGAGCAGGCGGTTCTGCTTGAGGCAATTCGTAGACTCCTGGAAGGACAGCAGCAGCAGACTGCTATTCTCTTGAACCGTCCAGAAGCAGAAGCACCGGGAGTGAAGCAATTCCGGGCACTGCACCCCAAGAACTTTTCGGGAAAAGAGAGCCCTCTGGAAGCGGAGAAATGAGCTCAAAGTATCGAAGATGACCTGGCAGCAACACAAGTGCCAGAGATAGTTTGGGTTCGAGTTGCAAAGCTGCAGCTCACTGACAATGCACGGGTTTGGTGGAAGGTGGAAGAAAGCCGTCTTGACCAACCTATCGAATGGAAGACTTTCCGTGACATGTTCGATGCAAAGTACTTCCCTGAGACTGCCCGTTTTGATATGGAACAGCAGTCCATCCATCTGCAACAAGATTCAATATGGACCAAATCTATAGATGAATATGATGCTGAGTTTACCATGCTCAGTAGGTAAGATATGTCTCAATATTCGATTTTATATCACATACTACACAGCTAACACAAGACCGTAACAGGTTTGCAGCCCATCTCATACCGACTGCTGAGATCAGAGCTAGAAGATTTCAGCAAGGGTTGGACCCGGAAATCCAAGCTGCATTAGCTACAGGGGATTTCCCAACCCATGATATGGTTTTGAAAGCTGCCCGAAGATATGAGGCAGTGGTGAAGAAGAAGGGCATACCTCAATCTGCTGGAGTGAAGCGCCCTGCCAATCAGATGGCAGGAGGAGCCTTTTCAAGACTAACTGTTGAACCCAGAAGACCGGAATAAACCAATAACCAGTCGAGTCCAGACTTTTGTTACTACTGCAAGAGAAAGGGACACTTGTGGGAGGACTGTAGGCACGCAAAAGGTCCGTGTCAAATTTATGGCGCATCCAATCACGGAATTGGAAACTGTCCTTATAGAAGCAACCTAGCTCACCCACCCACCAACTACCCACAGCGGCCAGCTATCCAGGCTCCTGCACCTCATCTTACACTCACAGCTCCATCACCTGCACAGCCTACTCGCTAATTCCAACATGTACTGAGGAACATGCCTCGAGGACAGAGGAATGTGCCCCCAACTAGGAGAAACGTGCCCCAGCGACATGATTAGACTTTAGCGGCCGTAGAAGCCGAGACAGTTGACCGAGGTAACACTAGTAAGTCTCTTTCACTTTTTAAAAGCTTTGTATCACTTTGTTATTTTTCATACACTATCAGTATTTCAGTCACCAAACTTGCTTTGAATCTGTTACTCTTTCGTTTTACAAATTTCGAGGACGAAATTTTTATAAGGAGGGTAGAATGTAACAACCCTAAACTTTCTGTACGAATTTTTTTCAAAAATACAGAAAGGGGTACTTTTGCCTGAGCACAAGTTATAAATTTATTTTGCTTTTTAATAGCAAGAAGGAGCTTGTAGCTCATTGGTAAGACCTTGCACTGCTGAACCAAAGCACCCGAGTTCAAATTCCATTAGCCATATTATTTTTTTAATTAGTTTTCTTTTAAATTTTTAGAAGCCAAAGATTCTACACGTGCATAACTCGTAAAAACCAATAGTCACATATAAAACAAATGAGTCCAGGAGGTAGACAAATCAACAAGGGACACGTGGCGCCAAGACCGAGGCCGACTCGCCCCAACTAGGCCGGCGGGGAGCTTGGATAGGCCGGCGCCGCCGGCAGACTCGGCCCTAAATCCGATTTTCCTTCTTGTAAACCGTGCCTCTTTGTCTCCCCATAACCCCTGTACTGTTTAAAACCCCTGCACATTAACAGATCCATTCAAAACCCCATTTAATCCATTTTTTAATACAATTTTATCACACCCTTTCATCTACCCTAAACCCTAGATTTTCCTATAAATACCCACTCAATTTTGCACTCCCTTCACATTGAAATTCCTGTCCAAACTCTCAAGAAAAATCTCTAGACTTTTTGTGTACAATTGGAGTTAGCAAAGGGCGAAGCTCCGGCGAACTTTCGACGGCGACCCGAGGAGATTCCGGCGACGAAACGATGCACCGGCACCTCCTACTTCCTCCTTTTCCCCTCCTCTAAACAACAAACCCGTAATTCCCTTCTCCCCCTTCTTTTTGCTATTCTTAAAACTTAGAATTCTAAAACCCGACGAAAGTGGAGTTAATCCGACTTCCGATTCGGTTTTTCCTTAAAAATCATATTTTTCTTAAACACAATAATACCAAACTCTCACATCATGATCATTAAATAATAACAAAACATATTAACAAGTTTCACATCAAAAAAATTTATATTTCAATTTTTATAGCACTTTTACAGAAAAATACCATACAGTTTAGTTTCGACATAAAATATCATTACCCTTTGTCATACCTTTAGATAGTTCACGAGGTAATGACCTACCTCCTCACAACACTCATATATAACATAGCATGATGATATTGGGAAACATAAATTTGAGAAAATACGGTTTTACATAAAACTACCTCCGACTTATATAAAAACCTTTTTCTTTAAGATATGTATTTTTAACAAATCTTTGCAATGCGCCGCTACAACCCATTTCGGAGAACCCTTTCGGGATGGTGTGGATTATCGCACATCCTTGGGCTTAGTAGTGTGAGATGCAGACCTCCGCAAGGAGCATACGGTCTCGAAAGATTTAAAAATACAATTTTCTTTAGAAAATGTGATTTCTATTATAAATAAAACTTATATTTTTAATAAATAAATATATATGTAATTAATATCAAAATATCTATTTTTAATATTTATAATATTCCACATTTCCAAAATTCAAGAAAAACATTCCATTTACAAGAAAATACCAAATAATTCCAATATTACAAATAAATACCATATATTATGAAATTAGGTTTTATTCATTAGAAATGTCACAATGATAAAATATACATCAATGAAAACTTTAAAGACGATAATAAAATACTTGAGGCATATTTTGAAAATTATACAACATTATTTTTACATAAAACCCGCTCAAGTTATATTAAATTACAATAAGGACCCTAGTAAACATAGGTTTAAGCGGGACCAGTCTCTTGAGCCTCAGGGAACCGGAGATATGGGTGCTTTCCTATTTAAGGTAGACAACTTAACAAACGGTGTTATCAATATGGTAATTGTCTTTGGAAAAGACACAAATCCTGCCGTCCATGTGCAGCGGTTACCGATAATACCAAAACATAATTCAGGATTCAATTTCTTTTCTAATTTTCTGACTCAGACTGAGTCTCAATATAATCAATCTGACTTGAATGAGATTCAAGTATATATAACAATTCAACATTAATCCATATATTCAATCTGTTCAATCTATCAATCTATACAACTTGACTGAACCGAACCATAGATATACATCTATCTACATAATTCTCCAGTTACATCGATTTACTGATATCATGGCTTCGGCAAGTCATCCATCTATACAATCTATAATACAAGACAATACAATTTACAATACAATATAAACAATACAATCAAGACATCGCGGGGTTTAAGGGGTAGATTGGTACGGAAGGTGTTAGAAGTGGCACGGGACTGCAACTATTAAGACACATAACCTGAATTCCATTGCCGTTGTACCGTGGCTGAACGATTCCTTGTAATTTACGTCCACCTTAGTCTCTGGTCTACTGAGACTCCTCTCGTATACACTGGCCTTTTCTGTACCAAACTACAAACAACAGCTTTAACACTAAATAAAACATTATAACAATATAATATAACTTTAAAATTTACACACACACTCTCTGTCTATTCTATTTCTCCCTCATTCTTTGGGACTTACCGAGCGATTGTTCGCTGACGACATTCCATCTCTTTCTTCTTTGGCATGTTGCCAGGTGATTCGGTTCTTCAGGAGATCGAGCCCACCAGCGAGGACTTGGACCAGCTAGCCTTCGACCCCGAGCTCTAGATACTTATACATTTCATTTCAGTACTTTTCATTTCTGTTATGCCACTGTTTAGGCATTTCTTTTCATTTCATGTATTTACTTTTCAGATTCATTGTATAAAAGAATGTTAATAAATAAAGTTGCTGTTCAATTTATATCTATTGTCTTTGTCTCTTGTGCATTTTATTTATATTGCTTAGATACGCTCAGCGTGTTTACTTTAGAGTAAATACGCAGCGGCCTCGTCGCATCCTCTTCCCGTATACTGGGAAGCGGGGCATGACATTATGCTTGCATCACCCGCCGATGTCAGGGATCCATAGGGGGAGGAAACGACAGTTGGAATAGTCCTTGATTCGAAATGAAGGCCTGACGCCCCAGACTCTTCAAACGCTGGCACTTCACTCGCCACGTTAATACCTAAACTCGGCCCTGCCCCGCCATTCAAGGACAAATGTGTTATAATTAAAAAAAAATTGTTGTGGGAAGAAATCTGGAAATGTAAATAAGTCTTACCAGCTTTCAATAAGGGATCGTATGCTGTTTTACCTTGAAGTAACCACTCAGCCTCTTCGCGAGCCGCACACGTAATCTGCATATGAGCGGTGGACAAGGCAGAAGTAATGTCCTCCATGGGAACGTCAGGGGGTCGTGTATCACTCGAACCCACACCTGTGGCCAAGTTAGCTTGACGCTCCATTACTGCGTGCTTTCTGCGCTTCCTCTCTGCTTTAACCGTGCGAAGAGATCTCCTCAGAACTTCCGACAGAGGAACATCTTTTTCGAAATCAGGCTCGGCCTCTGGAACTGCTGCAACGTCCGTCATCGGATGCTTTAGCGATGCTTCCCATAGAGGCCCTTGGGTGACCTCAACTGTAGCCGGTAGCTCTGAAGGCTCCTCCGCACCACCACCTAAGGACGACATCGCACTTGGAACAACACAAGTTGCGGTGGTTCCTCTAATAAAAAAAGAAAGAGAGAAAGGAGTCAGGGTGTGAACGAAATCAGCTAAATATGTATATTCAAAGGCGTCGCAAAATGAATCATACCGAGACCCATAAAAGCGCGAAGCCTCTCCTCTTCCTCAAATGTCTTGAGGAACGCCAAAAGAGCCTCTTCAGTGGAGATTCCTATTAAAGAAAAGAGCGTTAATAAAGTATAATAAATTCAAAAAAATAAAATAATATACAGAAGAATGTAAATGAGATATACCGGACACCGTAAGAGAAGCAAGCGCTGCTTGCTCGCGGGCTAATCTCTCAGAAGCCTCAATAGCGGCTTGAAGATCAGTAGCGGCATTCTCATCAGTAGAAGCGCCGCACAGATTGTCGTTGGTGCCATATTCGGACAAACCCTCGCTGTAGGGAGCATGCGGCTCCTGACCGAAGACAATATCAGCCGAAAATAAAGATTTCTTCTTTTTCTGCGAGCCGACGACAACACCTGACGATAAAAGCTTATGCTTTACGGGCTTCTTAGGACGGCGAGTCCAGATTTTCGAGCCAATACCCGACTCAGAAGATGCCGCCGCTACCACAGGAGCACTTATGTCTGGCCATGGCTTAGCCGGAAAGGCTCGCGGGACTACAGCCGCGATGCTCTCTCTCAAAGAAGGACGGACAACTGCCCGTCGCTTCAGCGGAACCACATGATTACCAGCCGGGACAAAATCCTTATTGTTAAGAAGCATCCGCCTTTCTTCCTTGACAACGACACCCGTTGCATGCTGATACCAGGCGATATAAGCATTCGAGGCCTTTGGGATATGACTCGGCTCACTGATCAGGAAATGAGACCCCGTATTTAGCCGTATAAAATGATGTGCCGCGTTGCGAACATTCTCTTCTGTAGCAACCAGATCAATGAGAAACGCTTCAAGTGGAATGCCTTGGTTTTAACTAAATTGCTGGGCAAAGCGATGCGGGTTATATCTCATAAACAACACCGAGGCATTCTGTCTGAATACAAGGAAATCCGGCCGGATAGAATACGAATGCGCAATCTCTTGGGCCCTCAAAGCACAAGCTCGATCCTTGAAGATATCGTGGAGCGGCTGGATTACTTTGGTGGTCATCAGGAGCTTCTTGGACCTCCAGCCCCATTGTCCGGAGAGGACGTGACTGCTCAGTGGGATGGTTACAATAATGTGACCTTCGAGATGGATCCGACAAAATAGGTCAAACCACCATTCTGGAACAAGTTAAGCATTTTCTTCGAGGTTCCGTACTGGTCAACAAATTTAGTGTGTCATTGTCTGGACGTCATGCACATAGAGAAGGGAGTATCCGAGCACGTACTCAACTTGCTTCTTTATAAAGACGGGAAACCGAAAGACAACCTCAATGCTCGGATGGATCTACAGGACTGGGAAATTAGAAGTGAAATTGCATCCTAAACTGGTAGCGGGTAAACCAGGCAAGTTTGTACTTCCCAATGCCGCTTATCATATGTCACAACCGGAGAAGAAAAGATTCCTGCAGGTGTTGCATGATTTGAAAGTCCCCACTGGTTTCTCAGGATCATTCAGCAAGAAAATAAAAATTGTAAAAGGCAAGATCGATGGGCTGAAAAGTCATGATCACCATGTTATTATGGAGCACCTTCTCCCATTAGCCCTCAGGACTTCCCTCCCCGAATCGGTTGGTCTAGTAATCAATGACCTATGTTGTTTTTCAGAGAATTATGCGCTAAAACAATGAATGTTGTGACGCTGGATAAACTAGAAAATTCTATTGCATTGATATTTTGCAAGTTTGAGCGTATTTTCCCACCGTCATTCTTCGATATCATAATACACCCGACGCTTTATCTTGCAACTGAGGCTAAGTTAGCCGGACCGGTACAATATCGATGGATGTATCCCGTCGAGAGGTACGTGGAATTTTTCGTTTCGCGCAATTTGTAAAATTGTTGTTGTCATGTATGCTCGTATTTATTTATTTAACATATTTTTCTTTAGGTACCTCTACACTCATAAAAAGTATATACGCAATAGAAATTGACCAGAGGGTTCTATCATGAAAGATTATCTTCTAGATGAAGCAACCACATTTTGTTCCCGCTATCTGGACGAGAACATTGAGACGAGACTTAACCGGCCTCGAAGAATTCAGGATAGGCCATATGGTAAAGCCGATTATAAGAGGATAGACACTATATTTATCAACAAGATATACCGGTTTATCCTCCTCAATAGCGCATGTCTTGAAAAAATTAGAGAGTAAGTTATTTTTGGATTAATTGTTATATTTGTGTTTGTGTGTGTGTGAAATGATATAATATTAATGTCATAATTTATTGTCGAGAACAGAATTCATTTTAACGAGGTACGTGAGGGGCATCCTGATTGGAACGATGAACGATTGGAAAAATATCATCAGGATAATTTTTGTGATTGGGTTGCAGATCATGTAAGTTATTCGAATAACATGTTATTGCTATCAGTTTTAATCTAAACTTATATCGTTATGCATTTGTCGTAAAATTTGTTTTTTAGATCCACGATCCGAACTTATCTGCATCATTAGAGAGTGATTCAAGATGTTTAGCTCAGTTTCCTAGTATGGAGGTTGCATATTATAAAGGATTCGGTGTTCTTGGATACAAATTCAAAGTTAAGGAAATAGAAACATCTAGAACCACTCAGAATAGTGGGATTGCGATGGTAGGATCGGATGGTGTGATTTATTATGGATACTTAAATTGTATACTCAGCATCCAATATCCCGGACGATCAGAACCCTTTTATATATTTCAGTGTACTTGGTACGATACATGAACCGATACAGATAAGTGGAGAAGCAATCTCGGGACTTGGAAAGATGAATATGGATTGACCAGTGTGAACACACTTCGATTTTACGGTCAGGAAGATCCGTTTATCTTTCCGAGCCAAGCGTTCCAAGTATACTACTCACAGTGTTTGAAGCATCCGGGATAGAGTGTCATATGTCATTAGAAACCCAGGGATGTTTACGATGTCCCAGAATTCGTGGAAAGCGATGAGGATGAAGAAGAGAGAAGACTTAGAGTGATCCAACCATCTGTTTCAAAAGACGGGTTTTCTTCGGCTGATCATGAAGTTACGTGGGTTAGAAATGATATCGATGATGAAATCCAAGGAGATATGTCTAATGCGTCCACGAAACGAAAAAGGTTATCAGTAATGTTATATTATTACTTCATATTTTACGATCTATACATATATAGCATGCATATGTAATGATTGTCTAATGCGTCCACGAACCTTTTTATCTAGATTTGATGACGACGACGGGAGCAGCGAGGGGCGACAGGAGCTCCAGCCGTGGCACCGGCAGAGACAGAGGCAGAGCGGTTCTGCCGTCCGGAGAGCTGCGTAGGGAGCTTCAGAGGGCCAGTCTTGTACCCCGATCGGAGACCCCTTCGGATGCCTCCTTCCGTGTGGACTTGACCGCACCTTCAGGTATATTGCACGCATATTCATTTTGAATGTAATATTATAGATATACATGCATATTCATGTCAAAATTACTTACATAGTCAATGTTTGATTGTCTAGTTGTTGGTGGTGCGTCCACATCAGGGACAGAGGCCACTCCTGCACCTCCAGATATGTTGCACGCATATTCATTTTGAATGTAATATTATAGATATACATGCATATTCATGTCAAAATTACTTACATAGTCAATGTTTTTCATGTCTAGCTGTTGGTGCATCCACATCAGGGACATAGGCCACTCCCGCACCTCCAGGTATGTTTATATATCATATAGTGCATGTATATTGATTTAGAATGCTATATCATAAATATACATACATTCTTTTTGCTCTTACGTACTTACATCAGGGGCAGAGCCCACCACCGCACCTGCGGGTATGTTTATATATCCTATAGTGTATACATGTTGATTTAGAATGTTATATTATTGATATATGCATTCTTTTTGCAATTACTTATATAGTCATTTGATTGTCTAATTATAGATGGTGCATCCACGTCTGGTGCAGGGGGCACTCCCATCACTTCCATACCCTCCGCTCAGTCTGCAGGTTTGTATGAATAAATATAAAATATTTATTCATTTTACATATCCTTTAAGAATAAACATGAACTTCATGTAATTTTATCGATGTTTATTTTCTAGTTGGAGTGGATGTGTCCACGTCTGGGTCACCGGCTGTTACTCACCGGAGGAACTATCGCCCCGCTCATGCTGCTGCCCGGGCCCAGGCTCGTGCTTCTGTCGCCGGAGGCATATATCACACTTCAATTTTCATTAAACCTTGATTTCTTAATACCACTTTGTCTTAATATTGATTATCTTGATATTTCTTGTAGACGCAGGGCATCCCCATCCCGAGAGGGGGACTCGAGGCCCGAATCAGTCCCACAGGCTGAGGCCCGACAGAGATAGGGGGAGGCAGCATTCCCCCTCTTCTTTACCCCTGATTATCGCTATACCGGAGATTATGCCGAGAGCTTCGGCCGGTATATGGAGGATGAGAGCCGCCTCGTGAAGAAGTATCCACCTCACGTTGAGTGGGGCGACCAGCATCGGCGCTCATTCGTCCTCTTCTGAGATTAGGCTCGGGTATTAATATATATTTTCATTTGATTTATCCAATATATTTATTATTAACACTTGCAATTTAATAACATTGTTTTTTTTTGTATTTGCAGTTGGATTACGATTTTAAGCCTGTACCCGACCCTGATCACCCTAAGAGAGTGCTCAATCTTCACGCTCTGTACCATGGCCTGATGAAGAACATGCAATCGAAGGTCCGATACAATAAGAACGAGCTGAAGATCGACTGCTATTCCCTGTAGATGGCGACCCCCGAGGCAGAGAGACCGGCCCTCCTACATACTCCTGTCTTTGCGAGAGTTGACGTAGATACATGGCCTCTATTGTGCCAATATTTCGACTCTCAGCGCAAACATGTATGTATTTTAAATGTAATTTATTGTTTAGTATATAATTTATTTTTTTGTGTTGTCTAATTAGAAAACTAAATATGAATGTGTTGTGCAGAAACAGGCGGATTAAAATAAAGAGAATAGGAAGTCGGCGAAGAGGGACCGCCCCACTTATACAGGTGGCTCGAGGAATATTACTCGTGCCATGGAGGCATCGGTAAATTACAATAGATCTAATGTGATATAATGTAATATTAAGAGTTATTTTATAATATATGTAATTTTTTTGCGAATTGCAGAGAGCTCAGACCCTGGCGCAGGGTGGTACACCGAGCGTGCTGTCCGTGTATCTTACCGTCCACGGCACTTCGACAGATCCCGCCACGGGCGAGCTTCGATACCCCGACACCGCTCCCAGGAGTATTGCGTAAGTGTTAATATTTATTCAATCCCTATTTGAAATTTTTGTTTTGAAAAGTTCAAATTTAAATGATATACTTATATCTTACTGGTTAATGTGGGTGTAGGAGCGGGTGGTTGAGCAAGCGGAGGTATCGGAGATCGATTTTACTGGATAGAACGATCCAATGCTGCTGACCCCAGTTCTAGACGCCGCACACGGAGGGCACCATGGAGTTTGGGAGAGAGGCCGGGAACTGGGTCCTAGCAGGGCCCATATGAGGTTGGACTCCACTCCGGCGGTTACTTCCTCTATCTCCCGTGAGCGACGTCTAGAGCAAGAACATGACACCTTGAAGGCTACCGTCCAGGAGTTGAAGGAGATGATGATATGTATACTGCTTAATAGTAAAATATTATGTCATATTATAAATAACATATCCAATATTAGTACATAGCCTGAGCTTATTTGGTTGTAGACTTAGCTTTGATTAATCATACATACATAGAACTGTCTAATTAAAATAAACTACGGTTTTCCAAACTAGATATCCAAACAAGGCCTAAGTCCCTAAGTATTCATAGATTGGGGTTTTGCAATAACCTGATAATGATACGAATTCGACTAATACACAGTTCTTACTCGTTTATTACACGCAAAACTGAACAGACGCGTCAGGGTACTTCGGCTGAGGCTCCACATGCATCTCCTTCGGCTACGGCTCCGTAAGCCACTACTTTGGCTGCGGTTGCGCAAACCACTCCTACAGCTCCACAGCCCGCTCAGACTCTCGTAGCTGCGGCTCCGTAAGCCACTACCTCGGCTGTGGTTGCGCAGACCACTCCTACAGCTCCACAGCCCGCTCAGACTCCCGCACCGTCCGCATTGCTCGAGTTATTGACTCAGTGTTTATCCGAGGAGCAGGTGCGCCATATTACGGCGATTATCAGAGGTGGAGCTGGACCGAGCTAGGGTAGCTTTTTGATTTTTATATTTTAAACATGTATTTGCTTATATGATACATATTGTATATATTTTGGACGATATTGGTAGTGTTTGCGTGTTCATATTGATTTAGATTGATATCGTATTCTGCTTGTTGATTTCTTTTATATATTATGCGTGAGATGTTGATTATGAATACTGCGGTGTATATTCTGCTTGTTGATTACTTTCATATATGATGTATATATTATTGTGCACAGGGCGAGGAAAAAACAGGCAGCCCTTTTTTTAAAAAAAAACTGACAATATGTCCCTACGGATTAATCTGCAGGGACACATGTTGCACCTACCGTTTAATCCGTAGGGACACACTTTGCCCCTACACATTTATCCGTAGGGACAAAATATCAGGATACCTGATATTTTGACCATATGGACTCAGTAACAGAGGTTAGGCTTGTCCCTACGGAGTAATCTGTAGGGGCCTTAGCTTTACCCCTACACATTTACCCGTAGGGGCATGTATTTGTCCCTACGGAGTTATCCGGAGGGGCAACTATTTTATTTTATAAACCGATAAATTAAATAAATATTTTGTCCCTACGGTGGAATCCGTAGGGACCGATGGACCTATGCATTAAGCCGTAGGGGCAATTATTTCACCGTAGGGGCATGTTTAAGGCTAAGACTTGCACCTGCGGCCTATGCACCTACGGTGTATTTTTATGCCCCTACGAATATATCCGTAGGGGCAGTGCTTTGCCCCTACGAGTTTATCCGTAGGGGCAACCCCTATTTGTAGTAGTGAATATGAAAGGTAAAGGAGATATTTTGATCTCTACTTTTTTCTTTACCTAGGATTTGAGAGGGGGAAGATCTTCTTCTTTATTGAGAATTAAATTCTCTGTTATTTTGGGGAGCTTTTTGAGAGCCTTCTGTATTTTTTTACAGAAGCTTAGGGGGGTCTCCTTTCTCCGAGATTTAATCTCTTTGCTCCTATTTATAAGAGAAAAGAAAAATCAATCTATTGGAAGAAATCTCTCATTGAGAGATCATGATTGATTTCATAATCAATCGAAATGATCTTAAAGATCAATCGGTGAATTTTATTCACCGTTAGATTTTTTATCCAAACGCTCTCTGTTTAATAGAGGAGATTTCTTGTATGATTTAACAAGATTAGGAAAATATTTTCCTAAGATATAATTTAATTCTATCAGATGATCAATGGGTGATTTTTTAATCATCGTTGAATTTTTAATCCAAGGGTCCTCTGTTTAACAGAGAAGATCTTTATAGTTTAAGAAAGATCAGGGAAATGTTTACCAAATAGAATTTAATTCTATCAAAAAAGAACACCTGCGTGCATTGCACGTAGGGCGTTGGCCTATAGCACTCACGTGGATATCACGTGAGGTGCTGCCAAGAGGCTGGAAAGTGCGCTCACTTGTATATCACATGAGGTGCTGCCAAGAGGCTGGCAAGTGCGCTCACGTGTTTAACACATGAGGCACTGCCAAGAGACTGGATTAGCACTTCACATGGATATTATGTGAGATGCTCACGTGTTTAACACGTAGGGGTTGCCCTATACTTTTATAAAGGGAACAGCAAGCTCCGGGCCAAAATTTTTGGCGGGAACAACTCCTTCAGCCTCGTAGCCTTCATATGCGTCTTAATTTTGATGATAATTGCATGGATGGGATAACTTTTGAGGAGAATTATGAGGATAGTATTGAGGAGAGTATTGAGGATAGTATTGAGGATGAACCATTTTTGTTTGATGAGTCGGATTTTCCAATTCATCCTCCTGAACCTTTAACTGTAATCCTTCCTAAATCACCCTCCCTCCTTTCCATCGTTCCGACCACACCAAAGATCACGCAGGAGGACTGTGAGCTTGAAAGATTTCTATTCGATCACAGCCGTTTGGACGCCACTAGTGCGTACCTCTTTGAATCTGACACAGTTCTCCTAGCCAATAACGATTACGAGTGTTTCACTTTTTCGGACGATTTTGAAGACTCACCGCCTGAGTTTGAGTCCTTTGAATTTTCAGATGAGTTAGTTGAACCATCAGACTCGGTTGCTTACAGTCAATTCGAACCATTGATGGAATCCTTCAAGTTCGAGACAGATTACTTAGGTGAGAATAAGACTATCTCTAAATCACTCCATTTCGTCCTTCCTATCGTTTCGACCAAGCAAGAATTCGTCACGCTTCCACTTTCAATGGATGGTTTACCAAGTTCAAAGTACCCATGTTTTCTTGTGAATCTTGGGGGATTTAACCCCATTTTTCGACGGGTTGATAGATTAGCACAATCGCTTTTAACAATTCGGTCATCACAAATTGCGCTAATTTATTCACTCAATTTACACCCTCAAGTTCGTGCTACACTTCTTTCTCTTTTCCGCCATTCTTCTCCACCACCGAGACCATATTCCACCTTTCTTCCCATACGGTCTCATGTGTTTCTCAACGCCTTTCTCTACACTCCATTCTTCCACCAACCCTACCATTATCACGATAGAATTTTTAAATGGTTGGTGCTAACCTTTGGTCTGTGTAAGGCCTTGTATAGTTTGATTTTTCTCCTCCCTGACTCTGAACTTTAACGCTTAAAACAGTGGAAACACTGTTTCACTTAAGTTTGGGGGGAACCTTGTTGTATATATATTTTGTTTTTCTTTTAAATAAAAAAATAAAAAAATAAATTATAAATAAATAAACAGGGGAGTGCCGACATTTTGACCCTCTTGGTGTAGCCTGACAGTGAGGACACTGTCAAGTTTAAGTTTGGGGGTATGCTCGGTAAGCCTTCTTCCTTCGCATTCATGTGCATATTTTTGCATTTGCATACTTATTTTAAAACCCATAAAATTTGAAAAATTTTAAAATTATAAAAGTTGAAAGATTCAATTTTGGCCTTAATTGACTTAAGTTTGACAAATAGGTTAACTAGCTAGGAACAACTAGACCTTAGACTTAGTAAATTAAAAACCTTAAAAATAACCTTTCTTAAAATTTAGCGGTAGAAAGTATATGTCTTGGTAGTTTATTTAGAAATAGGCAAACTTCGAGTTGATTTCTTAGGCTAAGTTAAAATAAGGGAAAAGTATTGATATTTTTATTAAAGTATAAGTCTGAAAAATAATTCCTATGCTTAAGTCTAAATTCTGAAAATATATACCCTACAAATTGCACAAACATGAACCTTGAAACTTGGAATAGTAGAAGAGACCTTGAAATGCTCTTGTCTAAAGTCCTTAGTACGAACAAAAATAAAAATACAAGTGTGAATAAAGAGATAATAAAAAAATGAACACTGGTTTTTGTGATTACTTAAGGCTGCATTAATAGAAAAAATATTTAGCGAGGGTGCTTCATCACCTAGTGCCTTAGACCAACTGGTTTGGGAGTCACTGCTAAAGCCTTAGGTGTTACAAGACTAGGAATTACGCTTTAATGTGCAAACACATTTTGTAATCGGTTGCTGGTACCTCAAGAAGTATTAACGGTCGCATGAAGAATGTGTGAGCAATTTCATCTAAAATTTACTTTGGACGCCGGACAAGAGTATGATAGCTTAATTTGAATTTCCAAGTGTAGGGGTGATATATACACACACGTAGGGGTATATGATTGGGGTTTAGATAAGAGATATGAATGAAGAATATGACTTATATCTTTAATAGAGATGATAAAAATTCCTAAGTTGAGATGGAACCCTAGAAGGAAAACTTAAAAGATGCTAAAAGCTAAGTAATTTACAAGAATATATATAATCTTAAGTTAAATGATAAGGAAGCGTGAAAAATACGGGTGGATAATTTCTGAGTCGAAGATAATAGAGTTCTTGTTAGAAAACCTAAGTGGAGAATAAAAGAAAATAGGCCGAATTGATAGGATTTTGTGGGTAGTATCCGCTGAAAACCCTCCGGAGACAACACTCCTCCTACTAGGGACACCTAGAGGTTTAACGGCTTGTTGCACGAGTTCAGTGCAATCGTGTTTCCCTGCGAAAGTGAGGCTAGGACTTTTTCGAGAATAAAACTAGGTTTGCTCGAGGACAAGCAAAAGATAAGTTTGGGGTATTTGTTCATACCATAATTTTGCATTATTTTATTCCCCATTCTTACTTAGTTTACAAATAAACAGGTGCTTTTGACCCATGTCTGCTACATAGTTGCAGGTTACAGGTTCTCGGAACAAAATAGTGAAATTGATGAAAAAGATGATACAAAGTGAGACTACGACCGATAAATGGTGGAATCTTGATCGTGCCTACATTTTGAGGAACATTGAAGATCAATGAACAAGTTCACAAAGCACAAAGGCAGCGCAAGGTTCAAGACTTCAACACGAAGCAACGGTAAAAGTTCACTACATTATTCACTGTGGAGATCTGGAAGAGAACTAGAAGACAACCTGAGAAAACAAGCAAAGAAACAAGAAGCTAAAGTCCACCAGAATATTCCCTAAATATCTCAGACCAAGATCACTCTATATAGCCACGGAACCGCGGCCAAACATGGGTTTTGGCCACGGATCCGCGGCCATATAATGTCCGTGTCGGTGCGAAATTCTTGTGAAGTCTGGCGGCGCGTTGACTAGTCTTTTCTTAGGGGGTAAACTTGTAATTGCAGATGTGCGTCGATTGTAACCCTAGGGTTTCTATGATCTATAAATAGAAGCCCTAAAACCTCTTTTAGGTTATGTCTCTTCTTGTGCCTCATTTCATCTATTTAAATTCAGATCTGTAATTTTCTGTAAAGAAGGAAGAGTGCATCAAATAAAAATTAGGAGTAAACTTTCTTTTCATTGCCCTAGTTAAATTTTATATCCATGCCCTAGCTAATTTCTTATCTGCCCTAGTTAGATCTTTTATTCTCTGCCCTAGTTAGATAGTTTAGAAATGCACAATCAGGACAGCTCCTAACTGTTCCAAAGGGCTAGAAATAGGACCTCAAACCGCCTTTTCACCGCCAATTGCGGCCAGGTAAGTACCAGGTGAGTGGGAGACTCTCCACTATAAGTAGTGGCCCTAATTAAGTAACCACTCGTCTTAGACACACTTGTCTAGACACCGCAAAGTCAGGTTAGGATCAACGGCCGATGCCTACAACTAGTCCTCTGTCCTATTGAGCGCGACGTCATTAGGGCTGATTCTAGTATTTTTTAATTAATGAATGGTCAATGCAAAATACCTTATGTGATTTCGAGGGTCCTGGGAAGGGTGATGAAATCCCCACCCAATCTGGATTGGTCTCAAGCCCCTTAAAATCCGATTAAAAATATGCAAAACAGTAACAGCCACTTGCAATCAAATTTTTTATTTTAAGCGCGGCGCAAAGAATCCTGCACAAGATTTGTTATTGGAAGGGGAAAGATTTTTTTAAGCGCAAAGAATCCTGCAGGCATATTTACAGAGGAGATATCAGGGGTTGCAGAGGAGGAGAAAGGAAACTTACAGCGGTTTTTTTTTCTTCAGATGATGACGTCACTTGATCGCCGCGGTTCCGCGGTCAGAAGGCGCTATTGCCGCGGTTCCGTGGCAATTTTTTTTTACTCTAGGCCACCGCGGTACCGCCGCCAAAATGCGCTTCTCGTCGCGGTTCCGCGGTCACGTGGCTGGTACAGGTCCCGAGATTTTTTCTGTTATTCTGTTGTTGAAATCCTCTGCTGTTCAGATCTTTCGTTTTCTGTTTCGCTTTCTGGATTTTTTCAGATCCGAACTCGATTGTTGATCCTGCAAAATTCAAACAAAAATACCCTTCACAAAATAACAAAATAATAAATTTTTATATTTTTAAAATTTTTCAGTTTTTATGATTTTTGAATTTTTATATTAACCCGAAATTACAAAAAGGAAATTTTACGCCATCCCCGGCAACGACGCCATTTGATTTGGAGGGATTTTATGATCAAAAATATATTACCGTAATCAAGAACGGCGTCGCTTGGTAGCTAGCCGGTGAGTACGGGCCGGTCCACAGGGATGGTGTTAATTTTCTAAATGTTCTTACGAGCTAATTCCAAAGGGTGTTGGATCTTTTATCACAAAAAAAACTAATTTGAGTTATACTAGGATTAAGAAACTTGCTAGGATTAGGTTTAGGTAAAGTTTGGTAAAATAAAGATCTCCACCTCTTTCAATGCCCTAAATTAGATCTTTTTAGGAGTTATGGTAATTATTAATAAAGGGGATTAGGATGATCGGGAAGAAACTATGTTTCTTCCTCTAGATCCTTGTCCGTCCTTTCTTAACCCTTACCCTAACCTCCATGGAAGACTTTCATATCCGGTCTTTTATACTACGGTATCGCCGTTACCTCGTGGGTATGGTGCCGTAGGGAGCGGAATATGAAAGTATGCATGGAGTCCTAATTATTTATAAGTGATTGGGCAAAGAAAGGGGTGAGAGATCTTCATCTCTCAAACCCTTCCCTATTCCTAACCCTAACAAGCGAGGAAACTACTCGCTCATTAAGGGATCTACTAAAGACATAATTTTTATTTTGTTTTTAGGTTTAAGAGATTAATGATCTACTGCTGATTAATAAAAATTCTGTTCTAGATTAAACTAAGGCAGAGAAGAATTTATTTAGGGCAGAAATAAAAGATTAAGAACTAAGGCGAGAAAATAAATCTACTTACGAATTGATGCTCTTCAAACTTCAAAAGGATCCTGAATTTTTATTGATGAAAAGAGGCATAACCTAACACAAGATTTAGGGTTCCTATTTATAGAGGATATAAACCCTAGGGTTACAATTGACCCGCATATCTGCTTTTACAAAAATACCCCATAAGAAAAAGACTTAGTCAACGCTCCGCGCACCGCCAATCTTTTGGAAATTTTTCTGCCGCTACGGGCTCCGCACGGCCGCGGAACCGCGGCCGCACGCCAGGTTTGGCCGCGATTCCGCGGCCAAATAGTAGGCTTGGGACTTCAGTTTTGCTGCAATGCTTCAGGTTGACTTTTTCTTCCTTTTTCTTCAGTTGGTTCCTCAGGTTGGCTTCTAGGTTTCTTCCAGATCTCCACAGTGAACAATTGTAGTGGACTTTTACCGTTGCTTCATGACGAAGTCTTGAACCTTGCGCTGCCTTGTACCTTGTGAACTGATCTTCGTGTAGGCTTTATCAAGATTCCACCATTTATCGGTCGTAGTCTTACTTTTGTATCGTCTTTTGTCTTTTTCACTGTTTTTGTCCCGAGAATCTGTAACTTGCAGCTATGTAGCATACATGGGTCAAAAGCACCTGTTTATTTGTAAAATAACTAGGACTGGGGAATATAATAATGTAATATTATAATATGATTTGGAGGGATTTTACGATCAAAAATATATTACCGCAATCAAGAACGGCGTCGCTTGGTAGCTAGCCGGTGAGTACGGGTAGGTCCACAGGGATGGTGTTAATTTCTTAAATGTTCTTACGAGCTAATTCCAAAGGGTGTTGGATCTTTTATCACAAAAAAACTAATTTGAGTTATATTAGGATTAGGAAACTTGCTAGGATTAGGTTTAGGTAAAGTTTGGTAAAATAAAGATCTCCACCTCTTTTAATGCCCTAAATTAGATCTTTTTAGGAGTTATGGTAATTATTAATAAAGAGGATTAGGATGATCGGGAAGAAACTATGTTTCTTTCTCTAGATCCTTGTCCGTCCTTTCTTAACCCATACCCTAACCTCCATGGAAGACTTTCATATCCGGTCTTTTATACTACGGTATCACCGTTACCTCGTGGGTATGGTGCCGTAGGGAGCGGAATATGAAAGTATGCATGGAGTCCTAATTATTCATAAGTGATTGGGCAAAGAAAGGGGTGAGAGATTTTCATCTCTCAAACCCTTCCCTATTCCTAACCCCAACAAGCGAGGAAACTACTCACTCATTAAGGGATCTACTAAAGACATAATTTTTATTTTGTTTTTAGGTTTAAGAGATTAATGATTACTGCAGATTAATAAAAATTCTGTTCTAGATTAAACTAAGGCAGAGAAGAATTTATCTAGGGCAGAAATAAAAGATTAAGAACTAGGGCGAGAAAATAAATCTACTTACGAATTGATACTTTCCAAACTTCAAATGGATTCTGAATTTTTATTGATGAAAAGAGGCATAAGCTAATACAAGATTTAGGGTTCCTATTTATAGAGGATAGAAACCCTAGGGTTACAATTGACTCGCATATCCGCTTTTACAAAAATACCCCCTAAGAAAAAGACCTAGTCAACGCTCTACGCACCGCCAATCTTTTGGAAATTTTTCTGCCACTACAGGCTCCGCACGGCCGTGGAACCACGGCCGCAGGCCAGGTTTGGCCACGGTTCCGCGGCCAAATAGTAGGCTTGGGACTTCAGTTTTGCTGCAATGCTTCAGGTTGGCTTTTTCTTCCTTTTTCTTCAGTTGGTTCTTCAGGTTGGCTTCTAGGTTTCTTCCAGATCTCTACAGTGAACAATTGTAGTGGACGAACAAAAGATAAGTTTTGGGATATTTGTTCATACCATAATTTAGCATTATTTTATTCCCCATTCTTACTCAGTTTACAAATAAACATGTGCTTTTGACCCATGTCTGCTACATAGTTGTAGGTTACAGGTTCTCGGAACAAAACAGTGAAATTGATGAAAAATATGATACAAAGTGAGACTACGACCGATAAATTGTGGAATCTTGATCGTGCCTACATTTTGAGGAACATTGAAGATCAATGAACAAGTTCACAAAGCACGAAGGCAGCGCAAGTTTCAAGACTTCAACACGAAGCAACGGTAAAAGTCCACTACATTATTCACTGTGGAGATCTGGAAGAGAACTAGAAGACAACCTGAGAAAACAAGCAAAGAAACAAGAAGCTAAAGTCCACCAGATATTCCCTAAAAATCTCAGACCAAGATCACTCTATATGGCCACGGAACCGCGACCAAACAGGGGTTTTGGCCACGGATCCGCAGCCATATAATGCCCGTGTCGGTGCGAAATTCTTGTGAAGTCTGGCGGCGCGTTGACTAGTCTTTTCTTAGGGGGTAAACTGGTAATTGCAGATGTGCGTCGATTGTAACCCTAGGGTTTCTATGATTTATAAATAGAAGCCCTGAAACCTATTTTAGGTTATGCCTCTTCTTGTGCCTCATTTCATCTATCTAAATTCAGATCTGTAATTTTCTGTAAAGAAGGAAGAGAGTATCAAATAAAAATTAGGAGTAAACTTTCTTTTCATTGCCCTAGTTAAATTTTATTTCCATACCCTAGGTAATTTCTTATCTGCCCTAGTTAGATCTTTTATTCTCTGCCCTAGTTAGATAGTTTAGAAATTGTTTTTCAATTCCCTAATGAGTGAGTAGTCTCCTCGCTTGTTAGGGTTAGATTTGGGGAAGGCTTGAGAGATGAAGATCTCTCACCCCTTTCTTTCCCATCACACGTTTTTATAGGACTCCATGCATACATGCACACACCGCTCCCTGCGGCACCCTATCCCACGAGGTAGCGGTGATACCGTAGTATAAAGGACCGGTTGAGCGTGTTTTCCATGGAGGTTAGGGTAAGGATTAAGAAAGGAAGGACAGGAACCTAGAGGAAGAAACACCGTTTCTTCCCGATGGTACCAATCCACTTTATTAATAATTACCATAACACCTAATAGATCTTAATCTGGGCATAGAAAGCGGTGAGGAATATTGACTTTCCAAACCTAACCTAAACCTAACCCTAGCAAGATTTAGATAAACTTTAGTTTATAGATTTAATCAATCCGACAACAATCGGAATTAACTCGTTAGAACAATTAGAGAATACAAAAAATCCCTGTGGACTGACCCGTACTCACCGGCTAGCTACCAAGCGACGCCGTTCTTGATTGGGGTTATAAATTATTCTTTAAGATCAATCAACAACATCTCACATGAAACACAAGTGAGCGCTCAAAAGAAGCTAAAAGCTCAGCGCCTCACGTGAAACACACGTGAGCACTCAAAAGAAGCTAAAAGCTCAACACCTCACATGAAACACACGTGAGCGCCCTAAGCTGAGCACCTCACGTGAAACACACATGAGCGCCAGAAAAGACTAGTTCATTCTCGTTGGCAAACCAAGCAATCAACATGGACACTTTCAAGCAAATGCTTGACCCAAATTATGAAAATATATGTACAGGGTTTGGACGAATTCACGCCCTACGGGCGACAACATAAATTAGTCTCCGTATACAATTCACGAGCAACCTTAATAATCAAAATAACACACGACACGAAGTGAACTACCGAAGTAGGAGAAAGTGGTTATAACGTGATTAACTGCAGGGGCTTGCACTTGCAGGGAAGAGCGTCCCCACAATCAAAAACCCTTTACAAATGAGGGGGAATCTAATGAAGTCTGTTATATCGATCGCATCTATCCAAACATCTGATATACGGTGTCATAAATCAACTTGGAATTTTCGGAGAGGTGAATAGATAAGTCTAAATAGTATCTGCCCCCAAATTCAGGCTAAACGTCCTCCGCGTCTCAGTCCGATTTTCGGCGGTAAACACCCTCCACTCCTGCGCTCCTCCGGGAGGCGGAGCGACGGCGACCCTTGCGGAAGGACCCTGGCGAAGCTCCGCACTCGGCGCAGGCTTGGACAAGCTGTCACCGCCGCCCTTCCTTCCATGTACTGTTGGGGTCAAAAATTACACCCCGGTTGACCAAGTCAAAGTCCACCACAAATAAGCGGGCTCAAGCTCAGATTAAGTAGGCACATGCCCAAGTCGAGCCCCGCTGTCGGCCTCCCCTGTGCCAAAATAAAATCATGTAATAAATAATTTTGATGTAATTTTTTATGCATGAATGTAAGGAAAATAGGCATAAAGACAAATTTTTGTAAAGCACATGGCTCATGTGCAAAAAGAAACAAGCACATGAGGCATGGGATGGGCAAAATGCCATTTTGTAAAGTCCAAGGGGCTATATGTAAATTTGTAAGCCTATATAAGGCAACATGATAATGAAATAAAAAAAAACTTTCATTCCCCTCAAAATCTAGGGTTTTTGTGCATTCTTCTCCTTCCTTAAGGTTCTAAACCTTCTTACCCTTTTCAATTAAATCAAGAGTTTTACTTTTCCTTTTCCAAAATTAGATAGTTTTTCACCACAAAACCCATAAAGGGGAGCTCAGATCTTCCATCGGATCTCAAAAAGGGAAGATTTTTAAATCTCATCCTCTTTTCTCCAAGATCTGGGCAACAGAGAGGAGGAAGAAGGAGACCCATCTCCAAAGACCCTATTTTGGGAAAGATCCAAGGCTCAAGGGAGAAGAAAGGGATCCCCTTGAGCATTTACAAAGATCTCTTGGAGTTTAACTCCACTTTCTGGGAGTTTAATTCCATATAAAAAAAAGTCTTTCTTTCTAGGAGTTCAACTCCAAAAGTCAATCGGGAGTACAACTCCCTGTGCAGGGGCTAAGCCCCTTTTTCCCGCTGGCGCCTGGCGCCCGCGTGCCATACACGTGAGGCGCCGGCGCCCGCGTGCCATACACGTGAGGCGCCGGCGCCCGCGTGCCACGCATGTGAGGCGCTGGCCCCCACGCGTCCTTTGGACGCTTTTTCCTTTTTTTTATTTATATATATACGTGTATATGTGTGTATATATATATAGATAGATACACACACAATCTGCTAGAATTTTTTTTAATGGGGCGCTGCCTGCACCCCGTAAGGGGCTGCTAGCCTCCTTGACCCCCAGCCCACTATCCGGATAGCGGGACCCCCGTAAACTCTGCAAGACTCCTGATATATCCAAGCCCCCGATATATCTGAAACCCCTCAAGACATACATATGCACACTGCATATTGAGTTCGCATGACCGGGTTGACCCGTCAATCGGAGGTTCCCTCGCTCCAAAGCCGAGGGGTAATTAACGGCAGCTTAGTCCGCGGCTGCCGGAGATTCGGATCCCCACAATCAATAAACCCCCGTCAATCAATATTTTCTCTCTTTAGAAAACCCTAGCAAGCTCTTTGCTCAAGGAAGAAGAAGATGAGTAAAAGAAATGAGAATGACCTAAAATGAGGTGAGAGAGTGAACCATGGGTGAGTTTGAACTCATGTGGAGACATAACCATGGCTAAATTATAATGGTTAGGTTAATAAATATCTTAAGTAAAACAAAATTAGTGGACTAAGTCAATGCATCCACAAGCTTCATGAAGCTTCATGCATGTGAGCTATTATCCACTAATTTGGAATTACTTTAAATACTAAAACCCAACATTATAATTAGTATGGTGTAAGTCTCATACACCCATGTAGTGTGTATCAACAACCATGATACAAAATAAAACACAATTAATATATATCACATATATATTAAGTGTGCACATGTGAGAATAATAAATGCTTAAGTGAGCTAATATTAGTTAATGTAAATTAGTATATCAAATATAAAATTATACACTAAATTATCAAATCAACACTTGATTTAATAATCCGGCTATATCACATATAACCGATTAATATTAAATGTACCAACTTATCGAATCAACACTTGATTCGATAACCCGGCTATATCACATATAACCGTCCGATATAAATATCGCGAGAATAGAATACGGTATCACATACTCGTATTATTCTCGGTCCCGCACATATCACATATGTGCTCCTACTTCGTTTCGCCTGAGCCAGGAAACCTCTGTGTAAGACTCTAAAGACTCGTCAATACGCTGGCAGTGGGTGATGATCATATCAAACACCTACAAGCCGCAAGAGGTGTGCTAAACGTAATGGCCACCCGGGTATTGAGCGATCAGAAGATCAACAACCAGGCCTGCTCATACTCCTACGAATCCAATCAGTAACACTTACCGTACAGTCCGGTCTCTTCGTCTGATATGTCGCATATCTCGTCTAGGGGTGGTAAATGTCAGTTTCCAATAACTCGATAAGTCGTGCCGATGTGAGGCTCATAACATGTCGAGAAACTACTGGTAACACTTACCAGTAAATCTCAGAAACAACCCTGGCCAGGGACTTCATGTTATAGCCAATCGAGCACAGCGCAACATCAACCCCCAATACCGGGAGAGACGAATCCCCTCCTATCGCTCATTGCCTCCATGTGACTCGGAACTGTACCCAAAAACAACCATTTTTCACGTTCTCATGAACGTGGTAAGGTGGAAATCAAAACACAGTGGGAATCACACAAGACTCTATGACGATCTCGGGTCAACAGACTAACCTGTACCAGTGTCACCAGAGAACTGCCATCTGACGTGAGGTATAATACCATCTGAAAGTTCTCGGCGAGTCCGTCCAGTGTACCCAGTCTCCACTGAGCACCCGTATATCATCTCTGATGTCAAACACCAATGGATATGGGATCATCCATCGCCCATCTACATGGGTCGAGAAGCTATACGCTAGTCTACTCTGGTATATCGACGCCCCGTCTCGATACACCCACGACTAGGGACATTAAAGGATGTACTCATAGACTACCTTTGTCCCACTAGTATAATCCCCATCATAATCTAGGTAGTCAAGTACGCATCCTAAGGGCTTTACCAACATGTAACAGAGAGACAATCAGTGTACATGTTAAGATAAAGAGTAACCAGATAGCATACTATCATGTCGAGCAAGAAAGTCCTCCCTATATATGTCCAAGCATCCACTACAATGTACATCTCATGTACAGTAATGGCCTCTAGGGCATACATATAACTAACAATCTCCCACTTGCACTAGGGCCATCATATAGCAGTGGTTGTAGTATCCCATACTCAACCATCCCATAAAAGTCTCTCTCTGGGAAAAGACCTTTGTGAGTGGATCCGCCGTGTTGTCCTCTGAGTCTATTCTCCTAACCTCGATCCCCTGGAGATCAACTATCTCCATCATCAGGTGATACTGCGTTAGAATATGTCTGGATCACTGATGGGACGGGGGTTCCTAGGCATAAGCCACAACTCTATTGTCGTACAATGGTAGGAACGAAGTTCATCTCATGAACTAATATACACCCAGACTGCCTCTTTGGTAGCATCTTTTGTAGCGATGTATCCAGCCTTTATCGTCTAGTTTGCCACGATATCTAGCTTGGAACTCTTCCAACATACCGTCCCTCCACTGAGGGTAAAGACAACGCCTGTGACTGATATTCAGTCGACCTTACCACCCTGGAAGCTATCCAGTGATTCTCCCCAGGACCGATTGATAACATCCACTTAGATCTATCTCATAGATCCAAAACCCAGGATTTAGGAGGTATCACCTTGATCCTATATGGAGAATCCTTGTGATAAGAGGAGATTGACCGAGCGTAGCATAGGAAACACCTTTCCTATCAAGAGTATGTCATCCACGTACAATATAAGGATGACTACCATACTCCCAACTACATTTTTGTATATACAAAGTTCATCTACCATTTTGATGAAGTCAAACACTTTGACTACCACATCAAAACAGATGTTCCAACTCCGCGATGCCTGCTTTAACCCGTAAAGCAACTTGCACACGTTTTCGCTGCTCCCACTATCTACGAAGCCCACTGGCTATATACATATAGACGCTCTCTTCTAAATCAATATTTAGAAAAGCATTCATGACACCCAACTGCCAGATATCGTAGTCATGGTATGCAGCAAATGGCAAGTAGGATCTGGATGGACTTAAGCATAGGCACTGGAGAAAAGGTTTCATCAAAAACCATACCTGGTTAATGGCGAGAACCTTTTACAACAAGTCTAGCTTTGAAAGTCTCAACTTTTCCATGCACACCAAGTAATCTTCTCAAGATATACTTGCTCCTGATAAGGATTTAACCCTTCAGATATAGCAATCAAAGTCTATACTTTGTTGGTGTATATGGATTCCATCTCAAATTGCTTAGCATCCAGCCATTCTTACGTAGTCGCTACTCTTGATGGCCTGCTCGAAACTAATTAGGTCATCATCTCATGATGCAATCCTCGCTCCCACTGTTATAGAGAGACCGAAGTATCTCTCAGGCGGATGAGGAACCCTACCAAATCGATGGAGAGGCTGAGGTTCGTCGGGAGCTATTGAATACTCCAGTTCTACCAAATCCTCAGTTGTAGTTTGTATAGCTGGAACTCCTTCCAGTTCTACCTCATGACCACTAATTTCTTCACAAGAAATACCCTTTCCAAAAGGTGGCATGCTGAGAAACAAAACACCTTTTGCTTCTCAGTGTGGTGAAGATATTCCCTTGCGAATGCTTGGGATATCCTACAAACTTTCACAAAACTGACCTTGCCTCGAGCTTGTCCAGATTTTGCTTTTGACATAGGCCGGACAACCCCAAATCTTAACTTACTTAAGACATGGGCTCTTCCCATACCATATCTCATATGGAGTGGTAGGCACCTGATTTGGTTGGAACCGATTCAATAGGTATGCAGCTTCTCAAGTGCATAACCCCAAAAAGAAAATAGACAACTCAGTAGTACTCATCATAGAGCACACCATATCTAATAGGGTGCGATTGCTCCACCCCGATATACCGATGTGCCGTGGTGTATACGGAGGAGTAATGCTGAGATAGAATCTCATTCTCCTTTAGAATAGTCCAGGAATTCCGTGCTCAAGTATTCTCCTCCTTGAACATATCAAAGAACATAATACTTATACCCATTTTGGTTCTCTACTTCTGACTTATATTCTTTGAATTTCTCAAAAGCTTCAGACTTGTGTTTCAACAGGAACATATGTCCGAATCTTGAGAGATCATCAGTGAATGTAATGAAGAACAAAGAACCGGTCCTGGCATGTGTAGACAGGGGACCTACATACATCATCATGTATCAATCCCAAGAGTTCACTAACTCTTTCTCTGTTTCTAGTAAACGAAGCTATGGTCATTTTATCTTTGTGACATGACTGGCAAGTTTCACAAGATGTAAATTCAAACTGATTTAAATATGCATCTTAATGTAACTTAGCTAGTCGGGTCGTATTGATATGACCTGGTCTACAATACCTCAAGAAGGATTCGTTCATTTCTGAACTCTTCCTCTTGTGTGTGTTCTGTACGTTGAGAACTGTAGTTTGATTTAGAACGTATATGCTTTTAGATAATGTGCCTGAACCGATCAACTCTTGATATAGGAAATGTTCAAAATATTATCCAACAATACAAAATTATATCCTTCTTTATTAAATAAAGAGACTGATATGATATTGTATATCAGGTTCGGTATCTAATAACATTCGTTCAGAATCAATGTACTTGATAATACAGGGTGATAACTGCCAACAATTTGGCTGCAACAATTGCATCGTTT
This sequence comes from Agapanthus africanus, assembly GCA_030015575.1. Classification (NCBI taxonomy): domain Eukaryota; kingdom Viridiplantae; phylum Streptophyta; class Magnoliopsida; order Asparagales; family Amaryllidaceae; genus Agapanthus; species Agapanthus africanus. Next base: position 131,894,254 of record CM057341.1, read on the forward strand.
CCAATTCTTGAAATTTTATCACCCGTTCTCAGTTCTCTACCTATTTTTAGCCCATGTAATAGATTACATATGTGGGATCCTGATCCGGTATCACATACCCAGGACGTAGAGGATACTGAAAAACAGTTCTCGGTAATGAACACACCCGAAAAAGATGCATCATCATGCACTTTCTTCGTTTGGGCGGCACGGGAATCCTGGTAATCCCCTATTTCCTGCTCCGTCTTATAACAATAATAAGTTGGAGCGGAACCAACGTTCCCCAGCTCAGTATAACAAGCGGGTTCGGTTAATACATTCATATTATTATCTTGATTAAGGCGTGACATGGTCGTTACCTGGAGAGAGAGAGAAGAAAACACTCTGCGTGCGCTCTGGCAAGATCAGATTCGTTATTATTTTATCTAATCAGGATGGCTCCCACTATTTTTATCAAATCTTCCTTCAAACCCTAAAAGGAAAGACTAGCCGGGATTAATTACACCCTACAATTTCGCCAATCTTTCAGCCAGGCCAGTGCCGGTACTTTAAGAGAGGTTCCCCGTGCTTTCGCACAGACCTAATTAAAATAAACCTCATTTTCCCAGGAGCGTAACCCCGTTGACACCTTTCTAGACACCTACTTGATCAGCTAATTGTAATGTGCAAAACTCTCCCAGGAGTAACTCTTACTCGTAGTGGGTATCGGGATCCAACTATCTCATAGAAGGTATGCAATCTCATTGCAAATTTCAACACATGAAATTCCCGATAATATTTTCCCCCTAGCAGCTATATGACCTTAACATAGTCAACAAATCATAAGTGCTAGTCAAGTTCAACCCGTATATTTCTTGAATGAATTAAACCCATCTGCACGACCCTTAACATAGTCAACAAAGTCGCACGACTACCGTAATCCAATCGCATCATATTCTTTAGCAGATAAGCATAAATAGCTACCGCATACTACACCTTGACGCAGGCCAACAAACGTAGCACGAATACTATGAAATACTTATCTGAAATGACGGAGGGCTACAACAGGTTTTTAAGAAAACCTTTTGCGTAATGAACTTGATATCGTTGAAGAATCGAGTGATTTTGAAAAGGAGTGTTTTTTAGTCTTTTACTAGTTTTGCTAAAGATGTCACTCCCGGTGAAGGGATCTCGGCTCTTTCCTTATCGAATAAGGTGCAGAATATTTCATAAATACCACTATGCAAAGCAAAAACTATAAAAGCAATCAAAAGACAAACCGAGTTTGTAGCATCTGCTAGTTTCGCTAAAGAGGTCACTCCCGGTGAAGGGATCTCGGCTCTTTCCTTATCGAATAAGATGCTGGATATTCTACAAGGAATACTACTATGCAAAGCAAAAACTGGAGCTACCAGTTTTTAAAACAAGTTTCTACAACATCTTTAGGTTTCTTTTCTTTCATGAATCTCATTAATGAAGTCCCATCATTTAAGTTACCTAAACATCACAGATAAATACAACGTACGCTTATGCCATCCTCATTCGTCTCGATGTCCCGTCATGCACCGTTAGGTTAGGTGACTAACGGCAGAGCGGGGCAGGGCTAGCGCGGGTGCAAAACATAAGAAACGTCTATATAATATATCATATATACTATATACAGTATCTATCTCAACATATCAAATGATCACATCACAGATATCGCAGCAGAACACAACATATGAAATATTGGATATACTAGGATTTCCGGGTTTTATATTAAGCCTGTATAAAACACGGATTCCATGGTCGTGATGAATAGCCAAACCCACATCCCTAGACCCCTACGAGAGCGGCAAGCAACCCTACCAATTCTAGTGTTAGGAGACCTGGTCTCGACGCCTCGAGATGGTCTCCCACTGGACTCTAGAACCCGGTTACTTGTGCTCCCCTCCTTGGGTCTATCCTAATGCAGAAAAGTAAATAATATACAATGGTGACATCATCCTCAACCCGGAAGTGCCCCAATAAAAGAATATTACATATATTGAATTTTACATGAATGAAAATGAAAAACTCTCAACTCACATAAAAGACCCCGGGCTATTCAAACACGACGATCCAATATAACATATTCCAGCAACACATAACATCACATGTCATCAACGTAAGTAAATATGCATATCCCAATTGTCGTTGACATATAGCAACGAAACCGGCGATACACCACATATTACACTTACGGTCGCAGAAAAGAAAGTGAAAAACTACAACAATTGGAATCAGCACTGCCTTTAGACATCATAAACCCGGAATATCACATATTCTGGATTTCATGCCTAACAATGCAAATTTTACATTTAGGTCTCAAACATGAAAACACTTTTCAAAGGAAGTCGGGTAATTCAACAAGATTCCCGATTCCGTCCAAGACCGAAATGTTAAACTTGCACGCAACTAGATAGATTCCAATTATTGTATCCCATCACATGATATCCGGACGAGATTAAGCTTTTCGATCGATTCATTAGAGTCCCACAATTTCCCGAAAGCTCAACACTTGAGTACAGTTTTAATAATACCCGGAACATGCCGCAGTACCTATGGACCAACCGTAGAAGGGCAAACCCAAGCCTCACTCATGTCGCCACGGAACCGCGGCAAACCCTAGGGTATGACTGTGGTTCCGCAATCCAAAAAGTTGAGTTAGGGTTTCATTCTTCTAGAGGGTCCACAGAATTACTTGCATGTTTTTCCGAATACGTTAAACTTGGAAAAATGGGTTTTTGACATTCGATTAAACTTTTTAACTTCGCCTAGATAACTTGTGAAAACCCAAAACCAATGTTAAACTATGAATACAAAACACTCCGAATTGCTTATAGTGTAACATTACATCACATGCAAAATTAGCAAAAACAAACAACACCTGAAACACCAAAACCCATGCAATGGAACACTGGAAAAATTTGGAGGGGGGCTCGGATTTGGCCAATAGGGGGGGTGTCTCGCCGGCCAACTGTTCACAGAATTGCCCCAAATTTCACCAGTGTTCATGTTATCACACATATATGATTTTGCACTTGTTGAAAAAAATTTTAGAGCTCATATAAAAATCGACAGAAACATGGTTTTAATGTGTCAAGTTTCAGAGTTGTTTCGGTTTCGTAATCCTACACAATCCGTCTAATACTCTAGCCTGGCTCTGATACCACTGTTGGGATTCTTAGCACCCTACTGGGTTTTCGCAGCAACTACCATGCCAAATTTAAAATTTCTAAGGTGCTAATCAATCCTAAGCTAGGATCAAGCTAGAGTAACTAGACGAAATGAACATGTAATCTACTATTACACTAAGTGAATGAGCAATACAACCTTTGTAGACTGGTCCTTCACTTCTAAATCTCCGTGTAGTAGTCCCTTCGCTGCGATCGAAGATCTCCCGAACTCTAGTATGGGTTTCCTTAGATAAATGAACAAGCTTGCTCGAAGTCTTCGAGGCCGAAGATGATCTACGTCGAGGAGAATCAAACCTAAGCTACCTCTTCACTAGGTCAAGAACTTTATGAAGAGAACACCCTTTACTATCCAAGCAAGTGTATAGGATGATGAAGCAGGAAGTGGGCTCGCTTTAGATTTTATTTTCTCACAATATTTTCTCTCTTTAGAAAACCCTAGTGGACATGGGTGAGTTTGTATCATATACTAACTCATGTAGAGACATAACCATGGTTAATTTATAATGGTTAGGTTAATAAATATTTTAAGTAAAACAAAATTAGTAGACTAAGTCAATGCATCCACAAGCTTCATGAAGCTTCATGCATGTGAGCTATTATCCACTAATTTGGAATTACTTTAAATACTAAAACCCAACATTATAATTAGTATGATGTAAGTCTCATATACCCATGTAGTGTGTATCAACAACCATGATACAAAATAAAACACAATTAATATATATCACATATATATTAAGTGTGCACACGTGAGAATGATAAATGCTTAAGTGGGCTAATATTAGTTAATATAAATTAGTATATCAAATATACAATTATACACTAAATTATCAAATTAACACTTGATTTAATAATCCGGCTATATCATATATAACCGACTAATATTAAATGTACCAACTTATGGAATCAACACTTGATTCGATAACTCGGCTATATCACATATAACCGTCCGATACAAATATCGCGAGAATAGAATAAGATATCACGTACTCGCATTATTCTCGGTCACGCACATATCACATATGTGCTCCTACTTCATTTCGCCTGAGCCAGGAAACCTCTGTGTATGACTCTAAAGACTCGTCAATACGCTGGCAGTGGGTGATGATCATATCAAACACATACAAGCCGCAAAGAGGCGTGCTAAACGTAACGGCCACCCGGATATTGAGCGATCAGAAGATCAACAAGCAAGCCTGCTCATACTCCTGCGAATCCAATCAGTAACACTTACCGTACAGTCCGGTCTCTTCGTCTGATATGTCGCATATCTCATCTAGGGGTGGTAAACATCAGACCCCAATAACTCGATAAGTCGTGCCGATGTGAGGCTCATAACATGTCGAGAAACTACTGGTAACACTTACCAGTAAATCTCAGAAACAGCCCTGGCTAAGGACTTCATGTTATAGCCAATCGAGCACAGCGCAACATCAACCCCCAATACCGGGAGAGACGAATCCCCTTCTATCGCTCATTGCCTCCATGTGACTTGGGACTGTACCCAAAAACCACCGTTTTGCACGTTCTCATGAACGCGGTAAGGTGGAAATCAAAGCACAGTAGGAATCACACAAGACTCTATGACGATCTTGGGTCAACAGACTAACCTGTACCAGTGTCACCAGAGAACTGCCATCTGACATGAGGTATAATACCATTTGGGAGTTCTCGGTGAGTCCGTCCAGTGTACCCAGTCTCCACTGAGCACCCGTATATCATCTCTGATGTCAAACACCAATAGATATGGGATCATCTATCGCCCATCTACATGGGTCGAGAAGCTATACGCTAGTCTACTCTGGTATACTGATGCCCCGTCTCGATACACCCACGACTAGGGACATTAAAGGATGTACTCACAGACTACCTTTGTCCCACTTATGATCCCCATCATAATCTAGGTCGTCAAGTACGCATCCTAAGGGCTTTACCAACATGTAACAGAGAGACAATCAGTGTACATGTTAAGATAAAGAGTAACCAGATAGCATACTATCATGTCGAGCAAGAAAGTCCTCCCTATATATGTCCAAGCATCCACTACAATGTACATCTCATGTACAGTAATGGCCTCTAAGGCATACATAAACTAACAACTTGGTAGGCACCGGCCACTCCTCTCCCTTCAGAGGACCGACGAAGACGAACTTCTCCTTCCACTCATGGATAAAAGAAGGGACAACCACTACCCTCGACCCGGCCACCCCACCCTTATGCTATTTAAAGGAGAAATAAACCTAACTCGGCCCATCCTTATGAGTACCCGAGTGATTCTTATCGCAGAGGAAGGATAGAAGAATACTTAGGCTAAAGGGGATCCGATCAATTTTTAGCCGGACCAGGAATCCAAGAAGAATTCTCCACGAATTCGGTGCTAGCTGGCCCAGGGCGAGTTGGAAGCAATGAAGAATGGCACAAATCTTGGGTGAAAAGGGCAGACTCATCCCTGCTCGAAACACTTCCAAGTACAGGACGATCTCATTACCCTGTACCTGGTCTACCCGTTCACCCTCTCTGTCCAGACGCAGCGAGTAATCAGAGGGAATATGGAAGCGAGCCTAGATATCAAAAAGCTCGTTCGACCTGTTCAGTATCGAGACGGAGTCACGAGTATTCTCGATACGCACTTTGGGGGCCTTTTTGGCCCCCCGACGAAGAAGAACAAGGGAATCGCCACCCCTTGGGGGTGAACCTGATGCGGAGGAAGAACTTTCTCGGCTATCAGAAACCGAGGAAGATGAAGATAACCCACTAGACTCTGTTTCATAGGATGAAGCATCATCGCCTGACTCTACCCTAACTACATCTACTATAGGGTCAGGTGAAGACATCTGACCTGATTCAAGGGAAGAGTAGCTGGAGAAGGATTTAGAATGGGAATCCGACCTAAAAGCGAGAGCGCCGAGCAATCCACAGATGATAGAAGGCGAGCGAAGCAAAGGTATTTCCTAGGGATAAGCCTCCCATATTTATACACTCAACAAAGGCTATCTGGTGGCCTAAATCCGCTCCCGCCAAAACGAAGCGTCGCACCAGGCAATCCAGATGGCGCTACGCGGTAGCCAACCATTGGGTGCTTCCCCCTCATGCAGATCCAACCAGCGGAAACGACGTCTTACAATCCGCCATACAAATACACCCACGTGGCATAATATCGACGGCCCGAACAGACGAAGCAATACCTCCATTATGGCGCCGCCCTTTCGGTGATTCGCTGACGTTAGCGAGGATATGCGCAAAAATAAAGGTGCATTGTGAGACGCCACGTGGACTGGGGATCTAAGAAACGCAACCGCCAAACGCCATGTCGTTCCCGGATAATCCACCACAAAGAATCAACGGCACCCAGCTGAGCAAAGAAAGCCGGGCAGGCCACTCTCGACCTGACCTATAAATGGGGCGGAACAAGAGTGGGGGGCTAATGACGATGCTCATAAGTGGGAATTCCCCAGATCATGACACGTAGAGGATGACGTGTAGTCTACGTAAGCCTTCTAGATTCTTGGGGGCTACAGAACTGGAATAAGTACGATGCATTGGGGACATTCCTCGGCGTCTTGCCTCCAAGGTTTCACCCGACCTTTTAGAAGACCTCCCCGGAGTACGTTCCTCCTTCGGCTGACCGCTAGCTAATAGCCCGTCTCCGAGTTATCCTATATCTAAGACTCCCCAGCTCACTTACTCATCTCCGAGTTATCCTATATTCAAGATTCCTCAGCGTCCTTGTTTAGCCGGGAGCATGGAGCCCGAGCGCCCGGCTCCGTGTATCTCTCCACGACAAGATCTCCGCCGCTCTACATCCCGCATCCCACACCAGTGTATCTCGTCATTAATGAACGTATCTCGCCATTAATGGGTGTATCCCACTATCAAAGCGGAGGCGTAACAGACGGCCAGAATCTCGCTTCGGATCGCTCCATGTGACCGCTATATAAACCCATCTTCCATATGATTCAGGTAACTGGAATTGAATTCAATAGGCCGCTACTCTGCCAATCTATTCCTCGGTACTTACTTGATCATCAGAGGGTCCTACAATAGTTTTCCACCCCGGGTCTTCCTTTGCAGGTAACTCGGCTTCAACAACAACCCATTAAGATCCACATGCTCAATCTTCCACAATAAATCTCAGTCGTTCAGCCTCGCTGGCAGAAAGATCGATGGAGGACAACATCTGAGAGAGATTCCGACCTCCATCAATATCTTTAATCTGAATAAACTTTAAAATCCAAGTTCTTAATTTACAATATAAGACTAATCGGTCTATTCATGTAGATGTAATTAATGATATGTTGTGGAGAATCTTCCTAAACATTATGATAAAATTTGAATCAAGTTAGTTGGAATTGGATATAGGGATTTATGTTAATTTCTATCTAAATTCCAAGTTATCTCTAAAAGCCTATGGATATATATCATAGATTAATTAAATTAATCTACAAGACCAAATATACAAAACTATGATTTAGGAGGTTGTTTTAGATTTCGTGAAGATTTCAATTTATCTTTTTTGAAGCAACTTAGGCCTTTATATATATATAATATAGTGTGGCCAATTAAAAAAAATTCTGCAGAGAGCCAATCAATGAACAACGCCTCCAACAGAGAAGCCTGCAACTTTGACGCATCCAGTCAGAGCCTCCAAAATTAAAACGCATCAACAAAGCATTTGGATTGAAGGTCTGCAACTTTGGAAAAATTATCCGAGAGAGATTGAGAGATCATTGTATTATGTGGGTGATAGATAATAGAAAGATTTGAGAGAAATCTTCTAGAATTTCTTGTAAACTTGATTCAGAGATAATAGACGTTTGTAGATCCCGCTCTGCAGGGGACTAGCCATACGGCAGGTGAACCCCGTTAACAAATTCTTGTGCCTCTTTGGTTTTTGTTTGTTTCTTATTTTATTCTCGCACTTATTTATTTATCTTTCGTTGATTAATTGCGTGGTTGTTGTTATTGCGTGATTTGGTTTGTCGCGAGCATTGTTCCATAGATCAATTTTCTCCCAACAACTGGTATCAGAGCAAAGGTTAAGAAACCTAGGGTTCTTCAATTCTACGATCTAGGTCAATGGTGGGAAACGACAACTACGTTCTCTTCCCCACTTTCTTAGTTCCTCATTTTGAATGCGTTGGTTCAGATCAAGAGAGAAGTCAAGTTTGCTGCAATATAGACAAAATATGGCGGAGTATAAGATAAGGATCGAAAATTTCAATGGTCATAATTTTGGTTAGTGGCGCATACATACAGATGGAGGATTACCTGTAACAAAATAACATGTTTCTTCCGTTGCTTGGAGAGAAGCCGGAGAAGATGGATGATGAGGCGTGGAACCTTTTGGATAAGAAAGCCCTGGTGATAATCCGGTTGTCGTTGACTCCGCAATTGGCCTTTAACATCTTGAAGGAGAAAACAATCAAGACGCTAATGACGACGTTGGTGAAGTTGTATAAAAATCCTTCGATATCAAACAAAATATTTTTGATGAAAAAGCTTTTCAACATGAAGATAGCTGAAAACGGTTCGGTGACGGAGCACTTAAATGAGTTCAACAGCGTGACGAGCCAGCTTGAGTCGGTTTCAATCACCTTTGAAGATGAGATTTGAGCACTTTTATTCCTCTGTTCGTTGCCGGAGAGTTGGGAGAATCTAATGATGGCGGTTAGCAACTCGATCTCAAAAACTCTCACATTTAATGATGCGGTGAGTTGCATATTAGACGATGAGATGCGAAAAAAGGCCGTGAGTGGGAGTTCGGGAACTTCTGCACTTACGGTGGAGAATCGCGGTAGAACGATGGAAAGGGAAAATGGCAAGAAGGGCAATTCTAAGGGCCGAGGAAAATCGAAGGCGAAGATCTAAGGTGACTATTGGAATTGTGGAAAGAAGGATCACAGGAAATCCGAATGTTAACTCTTGAAGAAAGACTCGGAAGGGAAGGCAAATGGAAAGGAAGCCAATGTGGTGTCTATACAAGAACAAGGGGACTAAGGTCATTGTCTATCGGCGAGCGTGAGCATAAAGGCGGATACTTGGTTTATATATTCGGGAGCATTCTTCCATTGCACTTCGGGGCGACATCACTTCAGCAAGTATGTTCAGGGGGGCCTTGGACATGTGACGGTAGAAAACGGTCGGTCGTGCAAGATCGTTGGAAAGGGGACGATTATCTTACAATCGTCAAGAGGTGGTCAGATAAAATTGAAGAATACTCGTCACATTCCAGATTTGAAGAAAAGCCCGATTTCTACTAGTCAGCTTAACGACGAAGGATTTATTACAACGTTTGGGAATTCGCAATGGAAAATTACCAAAGGGTCGTTGGTGGTTGCTAGGGGAAAGTAGAGCGGTTCATTGTATTACTTCAGTGGGAGTAGCGGAGGTTCGGTTGCTTTGCCGACGAGTTCGGAGATTAATTTGGAAACTTTGTTATGGTATAAAAGATTGGGACACCTCAGTGTGAAGAATATGAAAATTCCACAGGGTAGAGGGCTTCTTTCGGGGCTGAAGAAGGTGGAGTTGTGGCTATGTGAGAGTTGCATTTGTGGGAAGCAAAATACGCTCATGTTTCAAATTGGAGGCGTAGCGAAGAAGACCAAGAAGCTGGAGATGGTGCATACAGACGTATGGGATCCGGCCTCGGTGGAGTCTTATGGCGAGAATCGATACTTCATGACGTTCATCAAAGATGCAAGCCGGAAAACATGCGTGTATGCGAGGAAGAAGAAGTCTGACGTGTTTGGTATCTTCAAACACTGGATTACACAGGTTGACAACCAAACATGGGCTAAGCTAAAATGTCTTAAGTCCAATAATGGAAGGGAATATTGCACAAAGGAGTTTGAGACGTTTTGCTCGCAGAAGGGTATTCATTGACTGAAGAAGGTACCGGGGACGCCACAACGGAATGGCAAGCAGAAAGGATGAACAGAACGATCCTACAATGAGTGCGGAGCATGACCTTCAATGCGGATGTGCCTAATTTTCTATGGGAAGCGGCGGTCGATGTTGCTGTGTACTTGATTAACAGAAGCCCGGCAAGTGCGCTTGATGGACGCTTTCCGGATGAAAATTGGTCAGGTAAACCGGTTGATTGTTCGCACCTAAAAGTGTTTGGCTGTGTTGCGTATTCTTTGGTTGATAAGGCGAAAAGGAGTAACCTTGACTCCAAGTCTAGAAAGTGCACTTTCATCGGATATGGTGGAGATGAGTTCAAATATTGGCTGTAGGATTACATAAGTAAGAAGGAAATACGAAGCCGGAACATCATCTTAGATAAGCAACACTTGTACAAAAAAGAAAAGCAAGCCAAAAAAGGTGCAGTACGTGAGTCCGTCGAGCAAGATGGAACTCAAGAGAGCATTCAGGTACCTACAGGTGATGATCAAAACTTGAAGGAAGCCGCAATGCAGGATCAGGTTCAAGAATAGGATGGCGGCCATGTTCGGCAACCAGATGTACCGGTTCTGAGGAGATATACGAAAGAAAGGAGGATACCTGAAAAACTTGTGATCGTCTTCGTTTTGTACACAGATTCAGGAGAGGCCGAATCCCTTGAAGAAACAACAAGCGACAGTGCTAGCAAGCAGTGGAAGCGGGTTATAAATGAGGAGATGGATTCTTTGAAGAAGAACCGTACATAGGACCCGGTAAAACTATCCAAGGGTCGAAAACCGTTGTGGAAAAGGTGGGTGTACAGAATTAAAGATGACACTGATGATGTGAAGTGGTACAAAAAAGGTGCAGTACGTGAGTTCGTCGAGCTAGATGGAACTCAAGAGAGCATTCAGGTACCTACAGGTGATGATTGGAATTTGGAGGAAGCCGCAGTACAGGATCAGGTTCAAGAACAGGATGGCGATCATGTTTAGCAACCAGATGTATTAGTTCTGAGGAGATATATGAGAGAAAGAAGGATACCTGAAAGACTTGTGACCGTCTTCATTTTGTACATAGATTCGGAAGAACCCGAATCCCTTGAAGAAGCAACAAACGATGGTGCTAGCAAGCAATGGAGTGGGCTATGGATGAGGAGATGGATTCTTTGAAGAAGAATCGTATATGGGACCTAGGGCAACTATCCAAGGGTCGAAAAGTGTTGTTGAATAGGTGGGTGTACAGAATTAAAGATGATGCTGATGATGTGAAGCGGTCTAAGGCTCGTTTGGTAATCAAGGGATATACATAAAAGCAAGGTATTGACTATCAAGAGATTTTTTCCCATGTAGTAAAGATAACATCTATTCGAGTGATCCTAAATATTGTGGCGACGGAGGATCTGCACTTAGAGCAGTTTGATGTGAAGACCGCATTCCTTCATGGAGATTTAGAGGAGAAAATTTATATGATGCAGCCACCGGGATATGAGGTGAATGGGAAGGAGAATATGGTGTGTAAGCCGCGAAAGAGTTTGTACGGTCTCAAGCAAGCTCCTAGGCAGTGGTATCTCAAATTCAATCGGTTTATGCTAGAGATAGGATTTGTGCGGAGTGAATCAGATCACTGCATCTACATTCAAACATTCAAAGATGGAGACTATATTATTTTGTCATTGTATGTGGATGATATGTTGGTAGCGGGTCCGAGTTTCGAGAAGATTCAAATTTTGAAGAAGATGATGGCCGAGAAATTCTCTATGAAACATTTGGGAGCGGCAAAGCAAATCTTGGGCATGAAAATCGTTCGAGATTGGAAGTAGCGATAGCTGTGGTTATCGCAAAAGGACTATATTTAGAAGGTTTTGAAGCAGTTCAAGATGGACAAATCAAAGACGGTGAGTACGCCCTTAGCGAAGCATTTCAAACTCATGAAGGACTTATGTCTGACAACTCAAGAGCAGAAGGACGAGATGGCAAGAGTACCGTATGCTTCTGTGGTAGGGATTTTGATATATACGATGGTGAGTACGAGACCAGATATTGCACATGCAGTAGGAGCGATGGTAAGTACGAAACCCGGGAAAGGAATATTGGAATGCGGTGAAATGGATTTTGAGATATCTAAGGTGTACATCTAGTCACTGCTTATATTTTGGGGGTGACTCTCTTATTGTGCAAGGGTACGTTGATACGGACTATTCAGAAGATTGAGATAGTGGGAAGAGTACAACGGGGTATGTATTCACGGTTGGGGGAACAGTGGTGAGTTGGGTCTCCCAATTGCAAAAGGTGGTGGTATTGTCAGCTACGGAGGATAAATACGCGGCGATCACGGAAGCCAGTAAGGAGATGATATGGTTACAAGGGTTACTTGAAGAATTGGGCAAAAAGCAAAACTTCAATACCTTGTGGAGTGACAACCAAAGTGCGATACATTTGGCAAAGAACGCGGCTTATCACTCTCGAATGAGGCACATCAAAGTGCATTACCATTTCATTCGCATAGCGATTGAAGAGGAGGAGTTGACATTGCAGAAGATCGCTGGAGAAAAGAATCCGGTGAATATGTTCATGAAGGACGTAAACAGAGATAAGCTGGTTCTCTATTGCAGGTTGGTGAAGCTCTCCATGAAAATTTGATGATAAGAGAGTAGCAGCGGAATCGTGTGAAATCTACTAGCATTGGGAATTAAGGTGGAAGAAATCTCCAAGTTGGAGAATGTTGTGTTATAGAGAATCTTCCTAAATATTATGATAAATTTGAATCAAGTTAGTTGAAATTGGATGTGGGAATTTATGTTAATCTCTATCTAAATTCCAAGTTATCTCTAAAAACCTATTGATATATATGGATATATCATAGATTAATTAAATTAATCTACAATACCAAATATACAAAGCTATGATTTGGGGGTCTGTTTTAGATTTAGTGAAGATTTCAATTTATCTTATTTGAAGCAACCTAGGCTTATATATATATATATATATAATATAGTGTGGCCAATTAAAAAAAAAATCTACAGATAGCCAATCAAGGAACAGTGCCTCCAACAGAGTAGCCTACAATTTTGATGCATCCAATCAAAGCCTCCAAAATTAAGACGCATCAACGGAGCATTTGGATTGAAGTTCTGCAACTTTGGAAAAATTATCCGAGAGAGGTTGTGATGGATGTCGGATCACGTCAAGATGTTACCTTCCGTAGATCTGCTGTTGGCGATGATGGAAGGCTGAGATTGGATTGGAGGTTGAGACCTGAAGCGTGTGGATCTCAATGGGTTTGAGGTGGTTGAGACCGAGCTACCTGTAAGGAAGTCCCGGGGTAGTTGTACCACCGAGGACCCTCCGACGATCAAGTTAGACCGGCTATTTGAGCAGAGTAACGGTCTAGTGAGGAAAGAATGACTTACTTGAACCGTCTGAAAGAAGGGTTTATATAGCGGTGGCAACAGGAAGGAAGGCGCGTGAATCACGCCGGCCGTTACGCTTCCGGCGTCACGCCCGCGTGATAGGCAGGATTCCACATTAATGACGAGACAGGCTCGTTAATGGGGGATCGTGATGGCGTGGAACACGGGACATGGCCGGCGGATATCTTACGCATGGCGAGATTCGTGGGGATGAGGCGGTTGCGCCTGCGATTAGTTCCATTGGTCGGTCGATGAGACCGAGGAAGATGAGCTCGGCGGGAGGCTCGGGGACGAGCGGGAGGCCGAGGTGTCTTGGTTCTGCGATAGCCCGGAGACGAGCTGAGAGGGCCGAGGAGGCCAATTGTGCAGGGGGCTCAGAGGTGAGCCAATGGTTGTTTGTAAGGCTGGCACAGGAGTGGTGTGGACGGTCGCAGAAGGTCGGCTACGTCCATGGGTCGCAGACCCGGGGTATCCTTCTGAGGTACCGTTCCTGATCCTTTCTTGCAAGCTTCGGGACACGTCATCTGCCACGTGTCACGATCTGGGAGATCACCGATATCGAGCATCATCATTATCCCCCACTCTCATCCCGACCCGCTCACGGGTCGGGTCGAGAGTGGTCTGCCGGGTCACCCGAGGTGAGCTCCTTTTCGTAGATATCGTAAGCGTGCATTCCCGGGCAATCAGCTGTATTTTCTTGATGACGTCAGCAGATCAGGGGCCGGACCTTGAATTAAAGAGGATGCGCCGGATCGTGCGTACGTTCACCGAAGCGACAACCCACGTGTCTGGCGCTGGTTGGCTGACGCGACGGGCCGCAGATTTCCGGCATCCGATGGGGTGCGATCAATGCGCGTGCGACAGGTGGAGCGATGGTGGCCGTCGAATGCAATGAGTCGTGTCGGTGGGAGATGACTGTCGCTGTTGGATGTGCACACCGGCAGCTATAAATAAAGGCGGGGTCCCCATCAGGGCCCATACATCTTCATAATTTCCTCGTCCAGAGTCTCGTTCGCTCAACGCTCTCCTTTTTAGGTCGGATCTCTACGTTTTCTCTTCCGAGAACTCATCCTCTCCACCAGGTTAGATGTCTTCTTGTGAAGAGTCCGTAAATAGTTCGGGTAGAGTCTAGGTAGCCCCCTGTAGATTCTTTCTTTTCTTCTTCTGCTTCTTCTTCTTTTGAGTCGAGCCTGCTTCCCCCTTGGCAGAACAAATGGACCGATCCAGGATTCTTGCTGCCCTCGGTGCCCTGTCCCAGAAGAGAGCCGGGGGCGTGGTCGTGCCTCGGGCTGACCCGAGTTCCACACCAAGGGAGTCGCTGGAGACGAGGCTATCCGCCTCGACCTGAGCCCCCGCTGATTGTCGCGGCAGCGGCTAGAGGCGTCTGCGGGTTCCCGAACCCCGGACGAGGGAAGCGGAAGAGGACGAAGACAAGGTTCCTCTTAAGAGGAAGAAGACGGTCTCTCGCGCGCCACCGACTGATATTCTCGAGGGGATTCCTGTGCAGGAGGGGGACGCCTATTTCGTAATCCTGTCCAGGCTTTCCGTTGCTGCCAGCCTGCTTGCTGATATGCAAGAGTCGGCCGGAGGCAAGATTCCGCGGGGCACCCTGAAGGCCCAAGTAGCAGCTATAGCTCAGGAGGCGGTGTAGGTACGTACTCTCTTATGTGTTATTTTGAGCGCCCTTTTCTCAGTTTGAGCGTCTCTAAGTCTCTCTGTTGTTTTTCATCAGGTCCTTCAGCACTGCACCCTCGTTGCTCGCATGGAGGCCGAGGGACTGCCCATGCTATGAGGTTGGCGGGGAAGTCTTCTTTGGAGGCCGAGAATCCGCGACTCGAGCTGCGTCTGGAGAGGGAGAGGATGGTCGTCCTCGAAGCCTAATTGGCCACCGGGGAGCTCACCGTCTCAAAGTGTCGGGAGTCCTATCACCGGCTAAGTGAGTCCCACCGAGCCATCGAGGCTAACTTGGCAGAGTTGGCCGATCTCTATGCAGCAGTGAAGAAGGCGAGGGATGCCAGCCGACGGGATGCCGAGGCTGCGCTTCAGGCGGCGAAGGTTACCGAGTTTCGAGCTTGAAGGCGGTGACCGATTACAAGGGGTCGGACCAGTTTTACGCCGACCTCGGCGAAGCCTCTGCCTGGCACGAAGCTCTTGATGCCGTCAAGGCGCAGTTTTCGGAGTTTGCCGACGGTGAGCTCCGCGCTCGGGTCCCACTTTCGGTGGTCATGCCTCCGGTAGACGGTGATGAGGGAGGGGCCGCTGCTGGAGCGGAAGCCCCGGCTCCTGGGGATGGTACCGAGGAAGGTGAGGTCTTGGAGGGGCTTGCGGCCTGAACTTTTTGGCTTTTCCTTTTTCTCTCTCTTTTTGTATGCCTCCGGGCAATTTGGTAAGGCTGGGGAGCCCAGAGTACCTTGTAAAAGATTTTGGAAGTTTGAATGAAACTTAGTCTTTTTCTTCTGCGTGACAATGCTTTTCCTGCGTGAGTACTTGAGCTTGTCAGTTCTGACCTCGATCAAGCTTTAGGCCGGTCGACGACCCGTGTTTTAGATAACGATTGCCCTTCGAGTGCTTGTCGGTTAACCGCTGTGAAAGAAGGTCGGTGTCCTCTAGCTCCCGGAGTCGAGGTGGTGATCATTTATTTGAACAGTTTGGGGGAACCTTTATTGCAATAAGTTTAGTGCTTTCCCAAGAATTGGCCGAGCGTTGTTGCTGCTTGGGGCCTCTTGGTGAAGGCTTTGATCCTTAGCGCGGGTCGGGCCATAAGAGGCCTGCTAAGGGTGGACCGAGTAGGGTTGCTGCCCGGTTGCCTCTTGGCGAGGGCTTAGATCCCTGGCATCATGTGGTAGTGAACTACCAGCCGGGGATAGCCGAGCAGGGTAGCCGCTCGGCTGCCTCTTGGTGAGGGCTTCGATCCTTGGCGTTGTGGGGGTAGGGAACTACCAGCCATGGATAACCGAGCAAGGGCGAGCACGGTTGCCACTTGTGAAGGGTTAGCCTAGCACCTCATCAAGGGTTTGGTAGCATCACATATGCCATAATCAAAATTTTAGAGGTGCTAAGTTAACTCGATAAGAATCGAAACTAGAAGTTTAGGGATTCATATAACTAAGCATCACATGCAAATGTAAAACTATCACTAAGATTTGAGATTACAACCTTTGTAGATCTCCCTCGGTGACTCCTTGGCACTATGAGAGTTTGGAACGGATCGATGGAAGCCTTCCTTGTCCACGATGATCCACCCGAAGTCCCTTTGCCCAAAGCTCCTTGCCTTACTTGTTTCGCAAACGAAGTAGAGCAAACACCCTACACAAATCGGCTAGATGTGTGTAGTATGATGATGTGGTTTATATTCTTCAATTGAAACCCTTTCTTTTATCAACTTCACTCTAGAGAAAAATCAAGAGAGGAAGAAGAAGATTATGGTGGCTAAGCTTGAGCTTTCTATCATATCACATATGATAACTTGTTTTCACACCAATATTTTTCATTGTATGTTTCATATCACATATGAAGCCTTTTATAGTGATGAGAAGGAATAATCGTCATTATTCCATTCCCACTATAATTATGGGTGGAAATTCTTTTCATAAAGAATTAAGCATGGGTGGAAATTCTTTTCATTAAGTTAAATAAAGCTTACCCACTAAAGAATAAAGGAGCATGAGTGGGTTTTCTTTACATTAACTTAAAATGATAAATATAAATAAAAGCTTCAATATAAGTCTTGCATTACCACCATTCTTGTATCATCAACCATGATACTATGTATGCATGTATGTGTCCATGCACATCATCATGTGCATACATGCATGCATACAAAAGGATTTAATTAAAGATTTAATCTAAATGTAATTTGTTAAATCAACACTTGATTTAGCAAACCGGTCATATCACATACGATCCGACAAATAGAAAATGCCCGATTAATATACGTTATCACATAACTGTATTTAATCGGGTCCCGCGCATATCTCATATGCACACCACATCTTTTTGCCTGAGCCAGGAAACTTCATTGTGGGACTCTAAGACTCGTCAATACGCCGACAGTAGATGATGATCATATCAAACATCTACAAGCCGCAAGAGGTCAGCTAAACGTAACGGCCACCCGGGTATTGAAACGATCAGAAGAAAACCAGTGAAGCTGTAAAAACTCCCGTCGAGCCAACTGGCAACACTTACCGTACAGTCCGGTCTCTTCGTCAGATATGCTGCATATCGAGTCCAGGGATGGAATCGTCAACCCCAGTAACTCAATAAGTCATGCTGGTGTATGGCTCATAACAGATTGAGAAACTACTGATAACTCTTATCAGTAAATCTCAGCAGCCCTGGCCAGGGACTTCATGTTATAGCCAATCGAGCATAGCACAACATCAACCCCCAATACCGGGAGAGACGAAACCCCTCCTATCGCTCATTGCCTCCATGTGCCTCGAGACTGTACCCAAAGACCACCTGTTTGCACGACTCAGTAGAGCCGTGGTAGGGTGGAGATCAAAGTATAGTGGGAGGACACACAAGACTCTATGACGATCTCGGGTCTACAGACTAACCTGTACCAGTGTTCCTTGAGAACTGCTATCCGACGATAGATATAATACCACATAGGAGTTCTCGGCGAGTCCGTTCAGTGTACCCAGTCTCCACTGAGCACCCGCATACAATCTTTGGTGTCTCCTCACCAGATGGATATGGGATCATCCATCGCCCATCATATGGGACAAGAATGGTATACGCTAGTCTACTCTGGAATATCGATGCCGTGTCTCGATACACCCTCGACTAGGAACAGTTCAAGGATATGCTTACAGACTACACGTGCCCCACTAGTATGATCCACATCATAATCACAGTAGTCAAGCAAATATCCTTTGGGCTTTATCAACATGTGTAAATGATCAAATCTACATGTCCAGATAAAGTAAACCAGATAGCATACTATCATGTTGAGCAAGAAAGTCAACTATCTCCATAGATTATATGTCCAAGTTTCCACTATCCATATAATGGCCTTTAGGGCATACATATTACTAACAATCTCCCACTTGCACTAAGGCCAGTTATTGGCGTATCTCATACCCAACATTTCAAACAGTCGCTCATGCTGCGGCTGTGGAAGTGCCTTGGTGAATGGATCCGCTGTGTTATCCTTTGTATCTACTCTCCGAATCTCGATCTCCTGGCGATCTACTATCTCCCGGATCAGATGATATCGCCTTAGGATGTCTCTAGATTTCTGATGGGACCTTGGTTCTTTGGCTAATGCTATAGCTCCATTATTATCACAATACAATGGTATTGGATCAACAATGGTTGGAACTACTCCTAGTTCCGCAATGAACTTCTTCATCCAGACGGCTTCCTTAGCAGCATCACTTGCAGCAATATACTCAGCTTCCATCGTGGAGTCTGCAACGGTGTCCTGTTTGGAACTCTTCCAACTAACCGCTCCTCCATTTAGGGTAAATACAAACCCTGAGATTGATTTGTTGTCATCCTTGTCACTTTGGAAGCTGGAATCGGTAAAGGCCTCCAACTGGAGATCCCTATTACCATACACCAAGAACAATTCTTTAGTCCTTCGCAAGTACTTAAGAATGTTCTTCACTGCTATCCAATGTTTCTCCCCTGGGTTGGATTGATACCTACTTACTACAGCCAGTGCATAAGCCACATCAGGGCGAGTACACAACATCGCATACATTATAGATCCTACAGCTGAAGCGTAGGGTATAACGCTCATGCGAGCTCTCTCTTCATCAGTCTTCGGACAGAAGTCCTTGGAGAGAGTGATTCCATGACTAGCAGGCAAGGCACCACGCTTGGAATCTTCCATACTAAACCTCTTTAGAATGGTGTCTATGTACTTTGATTGGGACAGTCCCAATAACCTCTTGGATCTATCTCTATAGATCCTAATGCCCAAAATGCGCGAGGCATCACCCAGGTCCTTCATGGAGAACCTTTGTGATAAGAATAGTTTGACCGATTGTAGCATAGGAATATCATTTCCTATCAGGAGAATGTCATCTACGTACAATACGAGGAATGTGACAGTACTCCCTACAATCTTCTTATAAATACATGGTTCATCTTCATTTCTGACAAAATCAAACTCTTTGATTGTATCATCAAAGCAGATGTTCCAGCTCCTTGAGGCCTGCTTTAATCCATAAATGGATTTAAGCAATCTACATGCTTTCCCGCTGCTCCCACTATCAATGAAGCCCTCTGGCTGATCCATAAAAACGCATTCTTCTAAATCACCATTTAGAAATGCAGTTTTCACGTCCATCTGCCAGATTTCATAATCATAGTGAGCAGCAATAGCAAGTAGGATCCTAATGGATTTAAGCATTGCTATTGGAGAGAAAGTTTCATCATAGTCCAAGCCTGGTCTTTGACGAAAACCTTTCGCTACAAGCCTTGCTTTATAGGTTTCCACCTGTCCATCTACACCAATCTTTCTCTTAAAGATCCATTTGCACCCAACGGGTTTTATCCCAGGAGGCGCAACGTCCAAAGTCCATACTTTGTTGGTGTACATTGACTCCATTTCGGATCTCATTGCTTCCAGCCATTTCACTGAGTCACCACTCGTGATAGCTTGCTGAAAACTAATAGGGTCATCATCATCCATGATGCAATCTTCTCTATCACCATCTATGAGAAACCTATAGTATCTCTCTGGTGGGTGAGAAGTTCTACTAGACCTCCTGAGCGGCTGAGGTTCTTGAAGTTCTACTGCAACATCAGTTTCAACCAATTCCTCCTGAGTAATTTGTGTCTCTAGAACCTCTTCTAGTTCTACCACATTGCCATTAGTACTTTCCGTAAAGATCTCATTTTCCAAAAATGTGGCATGCTGAGCAACAAACACCTTTTGTTCCTCTTTGTGGTAGAATAGATATCCATACGAATGTTTTGGATACCCCACAAATTTACACATGACCGATCGTGTCTCGAGTTTGTCTGGATTCTGCTTTTTAACAAAAGCTGGACAACCCCAAATCTTAAACCTTTTAAGAGATGGTTTCTTTCCATTCCACATCTCATATGGAGTGGTAGACACGGTCTTGGTTGGAACCCTGTTCAATAGATACATTGCTGTCTCCAATGCATGTCCCCAAAAGGAAAGCGGTAACTCAGCATCATACATCATGGATCGTACCATATCTAATAGGGTACGATTCCTCCGTTCTGACACACCATTGTGCTGTGGTGTGTAAGGAGGAGTGAGCTGAGAGAGAATCCCATTCTCTTTTAAGAAGTCTATAAACTCTGTACTTAAATATTCTCCACCTCGATCCGATCGAAGTTTCTTGATGCTCAAGCCTGTTTGCTTCTCTACTTCAAGTTTATACTCCTTGAATTTCTCAAAGGCTTCGGATTTGTGCTTTATAAAAAACACGTGTCCGAATCTTGAGAAATCATTAGTAAAAGTGATGAAGTATGAAAAACCACCTCTTGCATGTGTAGACATTGGTCCGCATACATCACTATGTATGAGGCTTAAGAGTTCACCAGCTCTCTCTCCGTGTCCACTAAACGGAGTTTTGGTCATTTTACCTTTGATACAAGACTGACAAGTCGCATAAGATTTATATTCAAACGGATTTAAATATCCATCTTTATGTAGCTTGTTTAGTCTTGTTTCATTAATATGACCAAGTCTATAATGCCAAAGAAAAGCTTCATTTATATCTGAAAACTTTCTTTTACTATTATGTTGTATGTTGAAAACTGTGTGTTGGTTCAGGATGTAAATACCGTTATTTAGTGTACCATACCCAATCAACTCTTGATTCAGGTTAATGTTCATAACATTATTTTGCAATATAAAATGATATCCTTCATTGTCCAACAAAGAAACGGATATTATGTTACACAGCATACTTGGTACTAAATAACACGGGTTCAAAACCAAAATACTTCCTGAAGGCAACCCTAGATGATACTCTCCCACGGATACAGCATGTATATTGAAACCATTTCCAACCCGCAGAGTATGATCTCCAATCTTTAAAACTCTACTATTTCTTAATCCCTGCATACAATTACAGATGTGAGAACCAGAACCGGTATCCAATACCCAGGATGCAGAGTTTAAAGAAAAACAGTTTTCAGTTACAAACACACCTGAAGTGGAAGCATCAGCATGCTTCTTCTTCTTGAGATCAGCAAGATATTCAGCACAGTTGCATTTCCAATGTCCTGACTTTTTACAGTAAAAACATTCTCCTTTCCTGCTTCCCACAGCCCCGGCTTTGTCTTTCCTCTTTGCCTTTCTAACTCCACCTTTCTGTTTGATGGACTTCTTCTTTTTCTTTCCCTTGGCCTTAGCTTTTGGGAATGAAGAGGAAGATGGCCCGGCAAGCAGAGTGGGAGTCCTTGCCGTTTTCAACGTGTTCTCTGCACTTCTCAACATATTGAGAAGTTCAGGCAATGATTTCTCCAAATCATTCATATTGAAATTTACTATGAACGGAGCAAAGGCGGGGGGGGGGGGGAGAGACTGTAGAACAATATCCGTATATTGCTCATTATCCATAGTCCATCCCAGTTCCTCAAGTTCTTCAATAAGACCAATCATTTTCAAAACATGGTCTCCTACTGATGCACCAGGGGCCATTCGCATCTGAAACAGCTTTCTAGATGCCTCGTATCTCAAAGTACGAGATTGCTCTTCATACAACTCCTTTGTGTGAAGAAAGATGGATTGCACATCCATATTCTCGTGTTGCTTCTGATGGACATTGTCCATAGAAGTGAGCGCGAGGCACTTGGCCGTTTTGCAGTCATTTTCCCAAGTTTTTCGGATCTCCCTATCCGAGAAAGATGATTCAGGTCCTGGGACGGGTGGGGCTTCGGTATTGAGGATATATGATACCTTATCATATGAAAGTGCAATGTTTAAGTTCCTCAACCATTCTTTATAATTTGGTCCTGTCAGTTTATTTTTCTCAAGTAGTAGCTTAAGTCCTGACATTTGTAACTGCCATTCGGAGAGAGAAAAGGATACACTTAGCGAAATGCTCTTGCAAAGAATTAGATTGGTTATTATTTTATCTAATCGATGTCTCCCACTGCTTTTATCAAATTTTCTTTCAAAACCTGAAAAGAAAACTAGCCAGGAATAATTACATTCTACAGTTTCACTAACCGGTCAGCCATTCTAGACACCCACTGTAAAGTGCAAAACTCTCCTGGAAGTAACACTTACTTACAGTGAGATCGAGATCAAACTATCATATAGATGGTATGCAATCTCATTGCAAATTTCAACTCTTGAAATTCCCGATATGATTTTTACCCCTAGTCACCTATGACCTTGGCTATGGTCAACATATCATAAGTACTAGTCAAATTCTACCCGTCATTTCGTGATTAACTAGACCCACCCATATGACCCTTGACTATGATCAACATAATCACATGAATGTCCTAACTAATCGCATCATATGCTTTGTAGGAAGACATCACTTAGCTACCGTACACTACGCCTTGACTATAATCAACATACGCAGCACGAATACTAAGTACTCTGCTTCCTAAAATGACGGAGGGTTGCGGATGGTTTTTAAGAAAACCTTTAATGCTTTGAACTTGATCTCGTTGTAGAATCAAAACAGTTAAGAAAAGGAGTGGCTTAAGCTCCGCATCCTTTTGAAACTTGTATTTTTCATAAAAAGCCGAGTTTGTTTCAAATCTGATTCTGCAACATCATTAGGTTTCTTTTCTTTACATTAATCTCATTAATGTGATCCCATCATTTAAGTTCCTAAGCCATCACAGAATAGAACGTATACTTATACCATCCGCATTCGCCACAGTGTCCCGTTATGCACCGTTAGGTTACTTAACTAACGGCATAGCGGGGCGGGACTAGCGCGGGTGTAAAATATAAGCAACGTTTATTATATATCATATATATAATAATAATCCATTAGTCTCAGATACTAAGTAATCACATTACAGAATATCAACAGCAGAAGCAAATAAAAGGATATCTAGGATGTCCGTATTTTGTATCGAGCCAACAATAGAAAATACGGATTCCACGGTCGCGATGAATAGCCAAGCCCACACCCCTAGACCCCTACGAGAGCGGCAAGTGATCCCGCCAATTCTAGAGTTTAGGAGACCCGGTCTCGACTCCTCGAGATGGCCTCCCACTGAACCCTAGAACCCGGTCACTTGTGCTCCCCTCCTTGGGTCTATCCTAATGCGGAAAAGTAAATAATATACAAAGATGGAAACATCTTCCTTAACCTGGAAGTGCCCCAAAAAGAATATTACATACAATTGATTTATACATGAATGAAAAAAAACTCTCATCTCAAATAAAAAACCCCCGGCTATTCAGTCGCGACAATCCTACTCATCATATCTCAGCAACACATAATATCTCATATCATCAACGTAAGTAAGTATGCGTATCTCGATTGTCGTTGACGTATAGCAACGAAAACGGCGATACACCACATACTACACTTGCGGTCGCAGAAATAAAATGAAAAACTACAACATTTGGAATCCACAATCACTTTAGACATCATAAATTCGAAATATCACATACTTCGTATTTCATGCCTAACTATATGAATTCCACATATTGTATCACATTCCAGATAAAATAGACAATGTTAAACTTTTCGATCGAATAAACAAACACCCTAGATTTCCCTAATTGCACAACACTTGAGCCGAGTTCAAAAATTTCTAGAACATGTCACAGCCCCTTATGGACCAACCGTAGAAGGGTCAAACCAACGCCTCACATGTGGCAACGCTAAACTACCACAAACCCTAAGGTTCAGTGACAGTTTTGACGGTCACATAATCGAGTTAAGGTTATGTTCTTCTAGAGTGTCCACAGATACGCTTGCATGTTTTTCGAAAGTTTCGAATTCGGGAAAAATCCAACACTTGGAATTTTTCCAATACGGGAAAAAATGTGTTTCTAATATTCGTTCAAACATTTTAACACGTTCTAAATAATCTGAAAATCTGAACGAAGTTAAACTTTCCGATCGAATCACCAAAAACAATTTATCTCCAGAAAACTCAACACTTGAGTAAGTTTAAAATATCTCAGAGGCATGTACTATTACATACGGGTCTACTGTAGAAAACACTATTCCTAATTCTACAAAACGGCCGCGGAACCGCCGTAAAAAGCATGGTTAGGCCGCGGTTCCGCGGCGTTTTAGTGAGATCGTTGAAATATTTTTATACAGTAATTCATAGAAAAGCCTGCTGAATTTTTTAAGAATTTTTAATTTGGAAAAATCCAATTTTCAAAAAATTTCCAGAGAGCGGTCCAAATTGGTGTTTCGTGGTTCGATCGGACTTTTAACATCGCCTACGCATCGCCTAAAGCTCTAGCCTGGCTCTGATACCACTGAAGGGTTAGCCTAGCACCTCATCAAGGATTTGGTAGCATCACATATGCCATAATCAAAATTTTAAAGGTGCTAAATTAACTCGACAAGAATCGAAACTAGAAGTTTAGGGATTCATATAACTAAGCATCACATGCAAATGTAAAACTATCACTAAGAGTAGAGATTACAACCTTTGTAGATCTCCCTCGGTGACTTCTTGGCACTATGAGAGTTTGGAACGGATCGATGGAAGCCTTCCTTGTCCACGATGATCCACCCGAAGTCCCTTTGCCCAAAGCTCCTTGCCTTACTTGTTTCGCAAACGAAGTAGAGCAAACACCCTACACAAATCGGCTAGATGTGTGTAGTATGATGATGTGGTTTATATTCTTCAATTGAAACCCTTTCTTTTATCAACTTCACTCTAGAGAAAAATCAAGAGAGGAAGAAGAAGATTATGGTGGCTAAGCTTGAGCTTTCTATCATATCACATATGATAACTTGTTTTCACACCAATATTTTTCATTGTATGTTTCATATCACATATGAAGCCTTTTATAGTGATGAGAAGGAATAATCATCATTATTCCATTCCCACTATAATTATGGGTGGAAATTCTTTTCATAATGAATTAAGCATGGGTGGAAATTCTTTTCATTAAGTTAAATAAAGCTTACCCACTAAAGAATAAAGGAGCATGAGTGGGTTTTCTTTACATTAACTTAAAATGATAAATATAAATAAAAGCTTCAATATAAGTCTTGCATTGCCACCATTCTTGTATCATCAACCATGATACTATGTATGCATGTATGTGTCCATGCACATCATCATGTGCATACATGCATGCATACAAAAGGATTTAATTAAAGATTTAATCTAAATGTAATTTGTTAAATCAACACTTGATTTAGCAAACCGGTCATATCACATACGATCCGACAAATAGAAAATGCCCGATTAATATACGTTATCACATAACTGTATTTAATCGGGTCCCGCGCATATCTCATATGCACACCACATCTTTTTGCCTGAGCCAGGAAACTTCATTGTGGGACTCTAAGACTCGTCAATACGCCGGCAGTAGATGATGATCATATCAAACATCTACAAGCCGCAAGAGGTCAGCTAAACGTAACGGCCACCCGGGTATTGAAACGATCAGAAGAAAACCAGTGAAGCTGTAAAAACTCCCATCGAGCCAACTGGCAACACTTACCGTACAGTCCGGTCTCTTCGTCAGATATGCTGCATATCGAGTCCAGGGATGGAATCGTCGACCCCAGTAACTCAATAAGTCATGCTGGTGTATGGCTCATAACAGATTGAGAAACTACTGATAACTCTTATCAGTAAATCTCAGCAGCCCTGGCTAGGGACTTCATGTTATAGCCAATCGAGCATAGCACAACATCAACCCCCAATACCGGGAGAGACGAAACCCCTCCTATCGCTCATTGCCTCCATGTGCCTCGAGACTGTACCCAAAGACCACCTGTTTGCACGACTCAGTAGAGCCGTGGTAGGGTGGAGATCAAAGTATAGTGGGAGGACACACAAGACTCTATGACGATCTCGGGTCTACAGACTAACCTGTACCAGTGTTCCCTGAGAACTGCTATCCGACGATAGATATAATACCATATAGGAGTTCTCGGCGAGTCCGTTCAGTGTACCCAGTCTCCACTGAGCACCCGCATACAATCTTTGGTGTCTCCTCACCAGATGGATATGGGATCATCCATCGCCCATTATATGGGACAAGAATGGTATACGCTAGTCTACTCTGGAATATCGATGCCCTGTCTCGATACACCCTCGACTAGGAACAGTTCAAGGATATGCGTACAGACTACACGTGCCCCACTAGTATGATCCACATCATAATCACAGTAGTCAAGCAAATATCCTTTGGGCTTTATCAACATGTGTAAATGATCAAATCTACATGTCCAGATAAAGTAAACCAGATAGCATACTATCATGTTGAGCAAGAAAGTCAACTATCTCCATAGATTATATGTCCAAGTTTCCACTATCCATATAATGGCCTTTAGGGCATACATATTACTAACAACTTGGTGGGGGCTTCGATCCTTAGCGTGGGAGGGGCCGTAAGAGGCCTTCTAAGGATGGACCGAGCAGGGTTGCAGCCCGATGCCTCTTGGAAAGGGCTTCGATCCTTAAGGACGGGCCGAGCAGGGTTGCTGCTCGGTGCCTCTTGGCGAGGGCTTTGATCCTTAGTGCGGGAGGGGCCGTAGCAGGCCTGTTAAGGATGGGCCGAGCAGGGTTGCTGCCCGATGCCTCTTGGCGAGGGCTTGCATCCTTAAGGACGGGCCGAGCAGGGTTGCTGCACGGTGCTTCTTGGCGAGGGCTTTGATCCTTAGCACGGGAGGGGCCGTAAGAGGCCTGCTAAAGACAAGCTGAGCAGGGTTGTTGCCCGGTGCCTCTTGGCGAGGGCTTCGATCCCTGGCGTTGCGGGGTAGGGAACTATCAGCCAGGTGTTCTCTCTTTTCTGCTCTTTGAGAATGGGGGTCACGTGTTACCATGTGACCAAGTTCTTTACATGCATGGAGAGCTTTAAGTCTCTTGTTTTAAAAATTAAATTCTCTGTAGGGTTAAACCCTAATTCTGTTTTAGAGGAATTTAATTCCTCCAAAACAGTACTAGGGTTTAACCCTATATGAGAATTTAATTCTCCCAAATTCATAGGAATTTAATTCCTCCAAAACAGAACTAGGGTTTAACCCTATATGAGAATTTAATTCTCCCAAATTCATAGGAATTTAATTCCTCCAAAACAGAACTAAGGTTTAACCCTACATAAGAATTTAATTCTTCCATATACATAGGAATTTAATTCCTCTAAAACAGAATTAGGGTTTAACCCTACAGAGAATTTAATTCTTAAAACAAGAGACTTAAAGCTCTCCATGCACGTAAAGAGCTTGGTCACGTGGTAACACGTGACCCCCATTCTCAAAGAGCAGAAAAGAGAGAACAAAACTATGTCACGTGTTCCGACGTGACCCTTAAACAGACTCCCCAAAATGAGAAGAAAAAAGCTTGGAGGCAATGCCTCACGTGCTCACACGTGACCCTCATAAATGAAGAGAACAAAGCCAAAGGCAGTACTGATTTTGGGCGCCCTCACGTGTCCCCACGTGACCCCTTAATAAACACTTTAATAATCAATACATGGCTACCCATCATGTGCCAACACGTGATGGCCTGAAGACTAAAAGAGTTTAACACTTATTTGAATATTCTGATAATAAAATAAAGGAGGTCTGGCCCTATCTTCATGTGCCTCACGTGACCCCGCGTGACCCCTTCCTTTCTAGTGTTTAACACTATTTTGAGCATTTTGTCTCCAGTGTTTAACACTGCTTTAAATACATCACGTGAGGACACGTGACCGCCAGATGTCCTCTAGTGTTTAACACTATTTTCAAATCAGCTTAGCCCAAATTGGCTAAGTTTTCCAGAGGCAAATCTCCCCTTCAAATGAGCCTTAAAATCCAGAACTATAATGTTTAAGTGCTCAGCCAAAGACAAAATGTTCTCAGAGCCCTCAAACTCTTGTTTAGCATTGCTAAATAATGAGGGGCTGAACCCAGACAAATGCTCAACAGGTCAACAAAATGCCAACCTTTCAAACTTAATTGGACTTAGCCTAAATTGGCCATAAGTCCTCAATTCGGATTTAACTGAGCCAATGTGCTCATAATCTAATTAATTGATCTTAGTTCCAAATTGGACTACAGATTTCCCAATCAACTTTGGTTCAAGGGTACATCTCTGAACTCCTCTGATATTTGTCGTTGTAATCCTTCAACGTCTTCAGAAAGGTGAGGGGTCCCGACCATACATTTCATAGACTATGACGTCTTTAAACTGGATTGTGGGGTCCCTTTAAACCCATGGACTATGATGTCCTTAATCTCGGACTGTGGGGTCCCTTTAAACCCATAGACTATGATGTCCTTAACCTTGGACCACCATGTCCTTAAACTGGTAATTGACCACAAAGTCCCTAAACTAGAACAATATAGCTCAAATGCTCTTTTGTTGGATCTAAATGATCCCGTTAAATAGATCTTAGTCTAAAATTAGACTAACGTATCCTTAACAAATGGTTAAGTTGACCTTAGTTTAAAATTAGACTAACGTGTCCTTAACAAACTGTTAAGTTGATCTTAGTCTAAAATTAGACTAACGTATCCTTAACAAACGTTTAAGTTGATCTTAGTCTCAAATGAGACTAACGTATCTTTAGACCCAACCCCCAAACCCAAATCTAAGAAAATACGGATTTGGACTAATCCACGCCCTACGGACGACAACATAAATTAGTCTCCGTATACAATCCACGGGCAACCAAAAACAAAACATACATACACGACATGAAGTGATCATCTGGAGAAGGAGAAAGTGGTTACCGCGATGCGGTAGCGTAATTAACTGCAGGGGCTTGCGCCTGCAGGGAAGAGCGTCCCCACAATCAAAAACCCCTCACAATGAGGGGGAATCTGACGAAGTCTGCTACATCGGCCGCATCCGTTTAAATCTTCGATACATTGTGTCATAAATTAACTTGGCATCTTCGGAGAGGTGGACGGATAGCACCAATTAGCATCTGCCCCCAAATTCAGGCAAGACGTTTATCGCGTCTTCCCGCGTTTTCGGCGGGGAACAGATATCGGCACGCCCGGTGGGACCTTTTTCTCGTTCCACTCCACACTTCGCGTGTCGTGTTCGCGAACGAATCGCGGTTTGCTATGGTTGCCTATGGATTCGAGGTACTAAGATTTGGTGTCTTGCTCCGTGCAGAAAATAGAAGATCAATGGCTTCAAACTGCACTAACTGCAACTGCAACTCTCGCTCCGTCTCGTCCGTAGGAGTGACTTATGGGCCCTAGGCGACCTCTATCTTTGCTATGCCGGTGGAACAGGTGACTCAGGCCACCACTGGATTGTTCTTCGGGACCATGATTCTGCCAACAAGCTTCAATGCCCCGCTGTCGTTATAGGAAGCCCCAAAGAAGTCGGTCTTTGATCGACTTACCACTACCACGGCCCCTCTCAACGAGTCTCTCAAATCCAACGCCTCAGCCTTTAACAGATTGGGCTGAAGCTCCAATGGGCCTGTGAAGAAGCCCGCGATACCGGAAGGGGTTATCATGAAGAGGATAGCCATTCCTGCTCATGAAGTCGTCAAGGCGGCTTCTCCTTTCAAGGGGTCGGTCTTCACAAGACTGACTGTTTCAGCTCCTGTTCCAGGCGAAATCGTCAAGGCTGCTTCCCTTGCTCAGAAGTTTGCCTTCGATAGGTTGGTTATCCCCACTCAGCGGACATCAGTCTTCGATAGACTGACAACGACAACTTCTGACCAACACAGGGGGCATGAGGAAGTCACCCCTACAGCTGAGATAATCCCAACGGCTCGACATGCTCGACGTCGCCACTAGCGCCGAGTAAGGAAGGCCGGGGGCAACTCTCCTTCTGGACTGACTCCGCCGGCTCCAACGGTGGAAATCGATGCTGCTGTTCCAACTGGGAACAGCTTTGAACCGCTAAGGAGGGTGCGCAAAAACTCTCCGACTGCCGTGCTGAAGAGATCTCCTCCACCTGTGGAGAATGCCCCAAAGACGAAGCTGGAACAGCCCCCTCAACGGCTGTCCTCTAAAATTTACAAGGTCTGGCGTCAAGTCCAAGACTCGGTGATTGATCAAGATTACTCTCGCCAACAGAAAAAGGTGAAAGTTCAGCGAGAAGAGGACCATCCTGTCAAGCCACAAAAGGCGACGACTACTTGGGTGCCCATTGCAACGGCCCCCTCAACTTCGACCGCTTACAAGAGGAGAAGGCCAGAGAAAATCCCTGAGTCTGCGATGAATCGCAAGACCACTGAACCTAAACGCCCTAAGTCTGAGGGCATGGTAGTGCATACCGTTTATATGGCATCCGGAAAAGAGGATAGCCGTATCTCCACAGGTCATCGACCGCTTACGCGATCAGTGACTAAGGCTCAGGAGCAGCAACAACAAAATCTCCAAGAGATGTTAACAGCTATGGCCGCACTGACAGAACCGAAAGCAAGCCCAAAGACATCCTCGGAGCAGTGCCGTGAGCTGGAAACTAATGCCGAATTCCTTCAGAGAATACTTGAGAAGAAGGACAAAGAGGCCGCGGAACAAGCGGCCAATATAAAACAAATGGCCCTGTATTCCAAGATATGGTGGGCATGATGATCCAGCAGGATCCCCCAGCCGAAGATCCTCCAGTAATAATTGAAGATGATAGAGGAGAGACATCAAATCCTTTGCCGGCTCTGTCAGCAGCCAAGGAGGAGACCATCTCCAAAGCCATGCTCGATGATTATATAGCTCAGCAAATACGGGCTCATCAAGCAAATGAAGCAACTGGCCAAGTCGTCAGAACTGGGCGACCATATCCAGGTTGGTACGACCAAATAAAGTACCCGCCAGGATACACGATCCCTAAATTTCATGTATATAAGGGGATGGGAAATCCACACCAGCACATTGCTCAATTCAGAGCCTTGTGCGGCAACACCGAAGGTGACGATAAGCTACTACTTTGCCAATTCATTGGCAGTTTGGCGGAGACGGCCTTCGAATGGTATTCGGAGCTTCCAAATGACTCCGTCAAAACATTCACGGAGATGGAGCTATTATTCACCCAGCGTTTCGCAAGCGCCAGCGAATGCACCCCAATCATGGTGTTGATCAATGCCAGGGTGAAACCAGGCGAAACATGGGTTCATTATATGATACGGTGGCGCAACTTATGGTCGAAGTGCGAACAGCGCATAGAAGAAGCTCCTGCAGTAGGCATGTTTGTGGGAACCCTTGATCCGCAGGCAACCATATCCCAATTCATGATGTTCTTCAAGCCGACCACCTTCCAGGCCTTGATCAACAAGCTGGTCTAAATGGACCAGATGGGCCATAGGCCTTCCTCTTCAAAGTTGGAGCCTCGGAATGAAAAAGGGCAAAGGGAAAGTAATCTTCTTCGCCAACACTCAACAACAACCGAGTGGCCCGAAACCGGTTGTTCGCCAAAGCAACAAGCGGCAATCCCTCGATGATAAGTTGAGATGTCCTTACTCATTTTCCCGGGATAAAACAAGGAAACGGTTTGAACTGGCAGTGCGCAATGGGCTCATTACTCTACCGGAGTCGAGACACCCACCGCAACCGAACGACGTCAACAATCCTAATTACTGCCCCTACCACCGAGTATTGGGCCATCCGATCGAAGACTGCTACGTCTTCAAAAACTGGGTTGAAGACCAATACCAACAGGGCAAGTTTGTGCTATCCGAAAACTGGAAAGTGAATCCGCCACAACAGCACACTCCTAAAAGGGTGGACATACCGGGGGCATCGTACTCTTTTATAGAAGAAGCTCCATGGTAGGTCGCTCTTTCAGCCAAGACGAAAAGAATGCTGAAGGATCTTCACACATGACCGGCGATCAGGTGGAAAAGCCTGCTAGAGCCGGAGACCATCGAAGGGATGCTAAAACCACACCCAACATTGGGAGTTAATAGTGATGGTGGACAAAACATTCGGGCCCAGCTTTCAAAGTCTTCAAAGAAAAGAAGAAGACCAAAAAGCCCGCGCAGTTTGATGACAAACGCACGGATCTGCAAAAGCATATTGACGCGCTGGAGGAATATAACCAGAAGGCGCGAACCCCGGTCACACTCCAAGAATTTCTCAACAATATCCTTGAGAGCGGAGATAACGACAATAACGACGGGGATGACTCGCCAGAAGAATCTGAGGACTATGTGGCAAGTTGCCACATGGTCTCTCATTCGGCGTTAACTAACGAAGAAGCTCACTCGGCGATAGAAGACAACATAAAAGAGCTGGAGGCAGGATCGAAACCAAAACCCTTGGAACCGTCTGACGAGATGATCGACTTGCTACTGAACGAAGCCCGTCAGAAAAGCAAAGCCAATCGAGAGCGTGAACTGGCTATATTCGAAAAAGCCAAACGTCGACGACTGAATGAAAAGGGCGAGGCACCCCAACCGGATCGAAGCATCCCTATCGCCGGCAAAAGAAAGCTTAAAGTAAGGAAACGATTCGCCAGGGCCCTGTCAATAGGAATGAAGTTGCCATCTTTCAAAAGAAATTCTCCTGGCAGTATACATCTTGATGAAGCGGACATACATCCTAACTTCTGCTTATACCATCAGAGGATTGCACACCCTACCGAGGAGAGCATAGCCTTTAAAAACTAGTGGCAGGGATATGTTACCCGCTGACACCACGTTCAACGAGTGAAGCGTAAGACTCATCAGGAACAGAAAAGCACGACAGATGAGCGCAAAAGAGCCGCTGGCAACTGTCACATAGTCGACACCAAGGGATCGCACGTCATCACCTTTGGAAGCGATTCTGACGAAGAAATCGCCCTCAGCCCTCTCTTTAAGGAATCCACCTCCGATACAAAAAATGCGAAGATTTGCGAGAAAATCTAGTTTCGTAATCGTATGTTGCCCGAAAAATCTCGGACCTAGGACCGAAATGTCCCTAAACTAACAATGGACCGCAATGTCCTAAAACTTGCAACTGACCGAAACGTCGTTAAACTACTACAAACCCGCGGCATCCCCAAGTTGACGCGGTAAAAAAAAAGAGGTACGTCCACAAGCAAGATGGGCACGGATGAAAACCCGAAAGGGCTCCGTGAGTAAAAACAGCAGGACTACCGACGAGCTTTGTGAAAACCTGAAAGGGCGCAATCTCGTCAAAAGACACTTGCAAGGTCCTCTCGACCCTGTAAGGAGAAACCACCTGCGTGAGATCCTTACAACTCACAAAGGAGAAACAAACTTAGGGATCCCCACGATTCCTAAGGAGAAATTACACTTGCGAGATCCTCACGAATCGTAAGGAGAACCCTCTTATGAGATCCTCACGGTTCATAAGATTCAAAAACCTTAAGCTACAGGGATCTGAAGCTGTTCTTAAGCAGTCATACTCCCTGATTTTGCCCTACAAGCGGTTCAATATTGACCCTTGTATACAATCCACAGGCACAGATAAACGTTTCCCCAACAGAGTCCCACCACTGACAAGGGATATCTTCATATGGCGAACGACACTTGTAAGTCCTCCCGACTTATAAGGAGAAAACACTCTTGTAAGATCCTTACGACTTATAAGAGAACACACACTTAGGAATCTTCACGATTACTAAGGAGAAAATGCACCTACGAGATCCTCACGACTCGTAGGGAGAAATACCTTTATGAGACCCTTATGGCTCATAAAGTCAAAAGCCTTAGTCGACATGATCTTAACCCTGTTGGCTAAGCCACCTTTGTTCGACATCGACATAGGCAAATGATGATTCGCTCCTGGCAATATCCCAGTTGTAGCGATGCTGATGCCTAAATCGGTATCAAATTCCAAGTCCTTTCATGGCATATGATGATTTGCTCCTGGCAATGTCCCAGTGGTAGCGATGCTGATGCCTAAATCGGTATCAAATTCCAAGCCCTTTCATGGCAAATGATGATTTGCTCCTGGCAATATTCCAGTTGTAGCGATGCTGATGCTGAGATTGGCACCAGATTCCAAGTTCCACATTCGCGATAAAAAATCAGCGAGCCAAAAATGCATATGAAATAGCGGAAATGATGGGGAAACTTGCAACAAAATCAACAAGTAAAAATGTATGCATACAAAATAGCCGAAATGATTGGGCAACTCGCAATAAAAAGCAGCGAGTAAAAATAAAACAAATAGCCGAAATGATTGGGCACCGCGAAAAATAGCCGAAATGATTGGGCAATCGCGATTTTCGCGATATAAAAAGCTGAAATGATAGAGTATCGCGGAAAGAATTCAAAAAAATGAAAGAATAAAACTTTTTGCCCTGCAGGTGAGGTCACATTGACCCCTGTATACAATCCATAGGCACAAACAAGAAGGGAAATATATCGTCCCCAGGCTTCGTTTTAGCGAAGCCAAATCTCGACGGTTCATAGACAACTTAGAGACAATCTCGACATTTGTCGCAATATTGCAGACACAATGTCAATAAAAGAAGCGAAGGAAGATCCTTAGCTTCAAGGTCTCGACGTCAACATCAACAATTTAGAGATCAACACCGGCGTTCTTCCTCCCTCCAATCGGATGCAGACGCAACATCCACCAAACGGAGCCATGGCAAAGTCCCTAGTTCCAGATTTCAACGGCGACATCTACAGCCTAAAAATCAGCAACGGTGATCCTCCTCATTCCAAGAGGACACAGATGCTACACCATCAATCGGAGCCACGGCAAAGTCCTAGTTCCAAAACTCTACGGTCCACAAACAACCTAGAGTCAACCAATGACTTCCCTGCCAGATCAACGCTCTGTCTCGGAAATAAATCAACCGACCCCAGGGAAATCAGTGTCCTTGGCAACCTCCTCGATTCAGGGAAATTAGCATCCTTGACGAGAGCATCTTGATTCGCATCGACCCGCAGAGAAATCAGCGTCTTTGCAGGAATACCTCGATTCGTCTCAACCCCAGGGAAATCAGTGTCCTTAGCAAAAACCTCGGTTCAGGGAAATCAGCGTCCTTGACGAGAGCACCTCTATTCGCTTCGACCCGCAGAGAAATCAGCGTCTTTGCAGGAATATCTCGATTCATCTCAACCCCAGGTAAATCAGTGTCCTTGGCAACCTCCTCGATTCAGGGAAATCAGTGTCCATGACGAGAGCACCTCGATTCGCGTCGGCCCGCAGAGAAATCAGTGTCTTTGCGGGAATACATCGATTCGTCTCAACTTCGAGGAAATCAGCGTCCTTGGCAAAAACCTCGATTCAAGGAAATCAGCGTCCTTGACGAGAGCATCTCGATTCGCGTCGACCCGCAGAGAAATCAGTGTCTTTGTATGAATACCTCGATTCGTTTCAACTCCGAGAAAATCAGCGTCCTTGGTAAAAACCTCGATTCAGGGAAATCAGCGTCCTTAACGAGAGTATTTCGATTCGCATCGACCCGCAGAGAAATCAGCGTCTTTGCAGGAATACCTCGATTCGTTTCAACTCCGAGGAAATCAGCGTCCTTGGCAAAAATCTCGATTCAGGGAAATCAGCGTCCTTGACGAGAGCATCTCGATTCGCATCGACCCGCAGAGAAATCAGCGTCTTTGCAGGAATACCTCGATTCGTTTCAACTCCGAGGAAATCAGTGTCCTTGGCAAAAACCTCGATTCAGGGAAATCAGCGTCCTTGACGAGAGCACCTCGATTCGCGTCGACCCGCAGAGAAATCAGTGTCTTTACAGGAATATCTCGATTCGTTTCAACTCCAGGGAAATCAGTGTCCTTGACAAAACCTCGATTCAGGGAAATCAGCGTCCTTGACGAGAGCACCTCGATTCGCGTCGGCCCGCAGAGAAATCAGTATCTTTGCAGGAATACCTCGATTCGTTTCGACTCCAGGGAAATCAGTGTCCTTGGAAAAAACCTCGATTCAGGGAAATCAGCGTCCTTGACGAGAACATCTCGATTCGTGCCGACCCACAGAGAAATTAATGTCTCTGCAGGAATATACGACGTCAGCAAAGCGGAGCCGCGGCAAAGTTCCCAGTTCCATGACTCGGCGATGCACAGACAAACCAAAGTCAACCCTCGACCTCCTTGTTGAAGCAATGCTTTAACTCGGGAGTAGGTCAACTCATCAATCACTTATGAGTTCTCTCAAGTTGTAAGGAAGAAAATTCTCTTGTGAGATCCTTACGACTCTCAAGAGAAAACACACTTAGGAATCCTCACGATTCCTAAGGAGAAAATAAACCTACGAGATCCTCTCGACTCGTAAGGAGAAAAAATCTTTATGAGACCCTCAAGGCTTATAAAGTTGAAAAGTCTTAGGCAGCAGATCTGAACCTGTTTCCTAAGCCATCGCTTCTTATCTCGATTCAGGGAAATCAGCGTCCTTGGCGAGAACCTCTCGATTCGTTTCGACCCGCAAGGAAATCAGTGTCTTTGCGAGAATCTCTCGATTCGTCTCAACTTGAGGGGAAATTTGTGTCCCTACGCATAAAGAAAATTCTCTTGTGGGATCCTTACGATTCTCAAAAGAAAACGCACTTAGGAGTTCTCACGACTCCTAAGGAGAAAAGACACATACGAGATCCTCACGATTCGTAGAGAGAAAAGCCTTTGTGAGACCCTCACGGCTCATAAAGTTGGAAAGTCTTAGGCAACAGATCCTAACCCTGTTTCCTAAGCCATCGCTACCTTATAAAGAGTTCAAGATGAACTGTTATCGACCATCTACGGGCCACACTTGCCAAAGCTACATGCCACTGAAATGGAGATGTTACTCATGAGCATATAAACTACTTCACGCCAAAGTAAAACATAAAGAAATAGAAGGGTGCGGCTCATGGAGCTGAGGGTTTGGAACTATATCCCTTAAGAGTCGAGATTTGAGTCAATGATAAATGACGACGCTTGTGTCCGCTCGTTATCTTCTCAGATCAAGATTCTAAAAATTATATACCAACCCAAAACTGTTCATACGCTATGAATTACTTTGCACTACTTCACCAACGTATATACTTACGTGGGCAAAGTAGTGGGGGGCATTTGTTCCCGCCAAAAAATTTCTGCGCAAAAGAGCCCAAGGTATCAAATGGCAGTGATATGTTTAAGAAAATGTGAACAAGTATTTTCTGAGCTGTATTTTGATAAATTCCTGAATGTGAAATAGCTAAATTCTGAGGGAATTGAAAGCGTCTCGAAAAAGCCTTCGATTTGATATATTATGGGCTTAATAATTCATCCGAGATCAAAAGTTATGAGCAAATATGCTATGCACGTGTAATCTAAGGAAAAAAATGTGAACCAGTATTTTCCGGGCTGCATTTTGACAAACTCCCGAATGTGAAACAGCTAAATTCTGATAGTGTCGAAAGAGTCTCGAAAAAGCCTTCGATTTGATATATTATGGGCCTCATAATTCATCCGGGATCAAAAGTTATGAGGCATCACGTGCTCACACGTGACCGGGCATCACGTCCAGACACGTGATCATTTACAGGCAAAGCCTGTAGGCACTGAATAAAATAAATAATAGGAAATAATTATTCAGTGGGGTCACTTGCCAACACGGGATGGGCCTTTAAACCCACTGAAAAGAATTAAAAG
Organism: Agapanthus africanus; assembly: GCA_030015575.1. Taxonomy (NCBI): domain Eukaryota; kingdom Viridiplantae; phylum Streptophyta; class Magnoliopsida; order Asparagales; family Amaryllidaceae; genus Agapanthus; species Agapanthus africanus. Next base: position 131,932,322 of record CM057341.1, read on the forward strand.
TATAATAAAATAACAAGAAAAAACCCCAATGGGGCATCACGTGCCAACACGTGACCAAGGGTCACGTGCTGACACGTGATAATTCCTGAGTTCATTAAAACAACAGAATTAAATTCTGGTCAAATGCTTAATCAGGGGGTCACGTGCCAACACGTGATGGATTCCTCAAGATCTATGAATTAATAGAATTAAATTCTAATTAAGAGGGAATCAAAAACCCTAACTGGAAAAATATTTTTCTAAATCTTTCCAAACAAAAAAGATGGCGCTCTGTAAAATGGAGCACCGTTGGATTAAAAATCCAATGGTGATTAAAAATCACCAATTTATGGAAAGATTCTATACAAGGAATGATTTCCCTAAAATTTGCCAGGAATAACAGATAAAAGATCTTTTGGATTAAAAATCTAATGGTGAATAAAATTCACTGAGTGATCTAAAAGATCATGTTGGTTACAAAATCAATTAAAATCTTTCAATGAAAGATTGACAAAACAAATTGATTCTTTTCTTTCTCCTATAAATAGGAGCCAAGAAGAGAAGAGAATGGATCTACTTTTTTGGGAAATAAACAACAACAGAGAGAAAAAAAAGAGAGGAGAATTTAATTCACAAGAGAGAAAAAAAAGATCTCTTCAGAGAAAAGAAACCCTAGGTGAGAAAGGGGAAAGGGATCTAAGTTCCATAAAACAAAGAGAATTTAATTCTCAATTTAAGAGTTTAACTCTTCTGAATAATAACTTAGTTCTTCCTTTGGTTGAAGATCTGCAGAAGCAGATCTCCCCACAAGTTGAGAATTTAATTCTCATCGGGGAGATTCTGCAATGCAGATCCAAAACTTAGAGGGAGAATTGAGTTTAAGGAATTTAATTCCCCCAAATTCATAGGAATTTAATTCCTCCAAAACAGAACTAGGGTTTAACCCTATATGAGAATTTAATTCTCCCAAATTCATAGGAATTTAATTCCTCCAAAAAAGAACTAGGGTTTAACCCTATATGAGAATTTAATTCTCCCAAATTCATAGGAATTTAATTCCTCCAAAACAGAACTAGAGTTTAACCCTACATAAGAATTTAATTCTTCCATATATATAGGAATTTAATTCCTCTAAAACAGAATTAGGGGTTAACCCTATAGAGAATTTAATTCTTAAAACAAGAGACATAAAACTCTCCATGCACGTAAAGAACTTGGTCACGTGGTAACACGTGACCCCCATTCTCAAAGAGCAGAAAAGAGAGAACAAAACTATGTTACGTGGTCCCACGTGACCCTTAAACAGACTCCCCAAAATGAGAAGAAAAAAGCTTGGAGGCAATGCCTCACGTACTCATACGTGACCCTCATAAATGAAGAGAACAAAGCCAAAGACAGTACTGATTTTGGGCGCCCTCACGTGTCCCCACGTGACCCCTTAATAAACACTTTAATAATCAATACATGGCTACCCATCACGTGCAAACACGTGATGACCTGAAGACTAAAAGTGTTTAACACTTATTTGCATATTCTGATAATAAAATAAAGGAGGTCTGGCCCCATCTTCAGGCGCCTCACGTGATCCCGCGTGACCCCTTCCTTTCTAGTGTTTAACACTATTTTGAGCATTTTGTCTCCAGTGTTTAACACTGTTTTAAATACATCACGTGAGGACACGTGACCGCCAGATGTCCTCTAGTATTTAACACTATTTTCAAATCAGCTTAGCCCAAATTGGCTAAGTTTTCCAGAGGCAAATCTCCCCTTCAAATGAGCCTTAAAATCCAGAACTATAATGTTTAAGTGCTCAGCCAAAGACAAAATGTTCTCAAAGCCCTCAAACTTTTGTTTAGCATTGCTAAATAATGAGGGACTGAACCCAGACAAATGCTCAACAGGCCAACAAAGGGCCAACATTTCAAACTTAATTGGACTTAGCCCAAATTAGCCATAAGTCCTCAATTCAGATTTAACTGAGCCAATGTGCTCATAATCTAATTAATTGATCTTAGTTCTAAATTGGACTACAGATCTCCCAATCAACTTTGGTTCAAGGGTACATCTCTGAACTCCTCTGATATTTGTCGTTGTAATCCTTCAACGTCTTCAGAGAGGTGACGGGTCCCGACAACCATACATTTCATAGACTATGACGTCTTTAAACTGGATTGTGGGGTCCCTTTAAACCCATGGACTATGATGTCCTTAACCTCAGACTGTGGGGTCCCTTTAAACCTTGGACCACCATGTCCTTAACCTTGGACCACCATGTCCTTAAACTGGTAATTGACCGCAAAGTCCCTAAACTAGAAAAATAGATTCCAAATGCTCTTTTATTGGATTTAAATGACCCCGTTAAGTAGATCTTAGTCTATAATTAGACTAACGTATCCTTAACAAATGGTTAAGTTGACCTTAGTTTAAAATTAGACTAACGTGTCCTTAACAAACTGTTAAGTTGATCTTAGTCTAAAATTAGACTAAAGTATCCTTAACAAACGTTTAAGTTGATCTTAGTCTCAAATGAGACTAACGTATCCTTAAACCCAACCCCCAAACCCAAATTTAAGAAAATACGGATTTGGACTAATCCACGCCCTACGGGCGACAACATAAATTAGTCTCCGTATACAATCCACGGGCAACCAAAAACAAAACATACATACACGACATGAAGTGACCATCTGGAGAAGGAGAAAGTGGTTACCGCGATGCGGTAGCGTAATTAACTGCAGGGGCTTGCGCCTGCAGGGAAGAGCGTCCCCACAATCAAAAACCCCTTACAATAAGGGGGAATCTGACGAAGTCTGCTATATCGGCCGCATCCGTTTAAACCTTCGATACACGGTGTCATAAATCAACTTGGCATCTTCGGAGAGGTGGACGGATAGCACCAATTCGCATCTACCCCCAAATTCAGGCAAGACGTTTATCACGTCTTCCCGCGTTTTCAGCGGGGAACACCAGGGATAACCGAGCAAGGGCGAGCTCGGTTGCCTCTTGGTGAGGGCTTCGATCCTTTGCGCGGGAGGGGCCGTTAGAGGCCTGCTAAGGATGGACCGAGCAGGATTGTTGCCCGGTGCTTCTTGGTGAGGGCTTCGATCCCTGGCGTCGTAGGGCAGTGAACTACCAGCCAGGGATAGCCGAGCAGGGTAGCTGCTCGGCCACCTCTCGGTGAGGGCTTCGATCCCTGGTGTCGTGGGGTAGTGAACTACCAGCCGGGGATAGCCGAGCAGGGTAGCCGCTCGGCTGCCTCTTGGTGAGGGCTTCGATCCCTGGCGTTGTGGGGTAGGGAACTACCAGCCAGGGATAACCGAGCAAGGGCGAGCCCGGTTGCCTCTTGGTGAGGGCTTCGATCCTTAGCGTGGGAGGGGCCGTAAGAGGCCTGCTAAGGATGGGCCAAGCAGGGTTGCTGCCCGGTACCTCTCGGCGAGGGCTTGGATCCTTAAGGACGGGCCGAGCAGGGTTGCTGCCCGGTGCCTCTTGGCGAGGGCTTTGATCCTTAGCGCGGGAGGGGCCGTAGTAGGCCTGCTAAGGATGGGCCGAACAGGGTTGCTGCCCGGTTCCTCTTGGCGAGGGCTTGGACCCTTAAGAACGGGCCGAGCAGGGTTGCTGCATGGTGCCTCTTGGCGAGGGCTTTGATCCATAGCGTGGGAGGGGCCGTAAGAGGCCTGCTAAGGACGGGCCGAGCAGGGTTGTTGCTCGGTGCCTCTTGGCAAGGGCTACGATCCCTGGCGTTGCGGGGTAGGGAACTACTAGCCAGGGATAACCGAGCAAGAGCGAGCCCGGTTGCCTCTTGGTGAGGGCTTCGATCCTTAGCGGGAATGGCCGCGAGAGGCCTGCTAAGGATGGACCAAGCAGGATTGTTGCCCGATGCCTCTTGGCGAGGGCTTCGATCCCTGGCGTCATAGGGCAGTAAACTACCAGCCAAGGATAACCGAGTAGGGTAGCTGCTCGGCCGCTTCTCGGTAAGGGCCTCGATCCCTGGCATCATGGGGTAGTGAACTACCAGCCGGGGATAGCCTCTCGGCTGCCTCTTGGTGAGGGCTTCGATCCCTGGCGTTGTGGGGGTAGGGAACTACCAGCCAGGGATAACCGAGCAAGGGCGAGCCCGGTTGCCTCTTGGTGAGGGCTTCGATTCTTAGCGTAGGAGGGCCGTAAGAGGCCTTCTAAGGATGGGCCGAGCAAGGTTACTGCCCGGTGCCTCTTAGTGAAGGCTTGGATCCTTAAGGACGGACCGAGCAGGGTTGCTGCCCGGTGCCTCTTGGTGAGGGCTTTGATCCTTAGCGCGGGAGGGGCAGTAGGAGGCCTGCTAAGGATGGGCCGAGCAGGGTTGCTGCTCGGTGCCTCTTGGCGAGGGCTTGGATCCTTAAGGATGGGCCGAGCAGGGTTGCTGCACGGTGCCTCTTAGCGAGAGCTTTGATCCTTAGCACGGGAGGGGACGTAAGAGGTCTGGTAAGGACGGGCCGAGCAGGGTTGCTGCCCGGTGCCTCTTGGCGAGGGCTTCAATCCCTGGCGTTGTGGGGTAGGGAACTACCAGCCAGGGATAACCGAGCAAGGGCGAGCCCGGTTGCCTTTTGGTGAGGGCTTCGATCCTTAGCGCGGGAGGGGACGCGATTGGCCTGCTAAGGATGGACCGAGCAGGATTGTTGCTCGGTGCCTCTTGGCGAGGGCTTCGATCCTTGGCGTCGTAGGGCAGTGAACTACCAGCCAGGGATAGCCGAGCAGGGTAGCTACTCGACCGCCTCTTGGTGAAGGCTTCGATCCCTGGCGTTGTGGGGGAGTGAACTACCCGCCAGGGATAACCAAGCAGGGTAGCTGCTCGACCGCCTCTTGGTGAGGGCTTCGATCTATGGCGTTGCGGGGTAGCGAACTACTAGCCAGGGATAGCCGAGTAGGGCAGCTTCTCGGCTGCTTCTTGATGAGGGCTTCGATCCTTAGCGCGGGAGGGGCCGTGAGAGGCCTGCTAAGGATGGACTGAGTAAGGTTGTTGCCTAGTCATGCAAGGATTCGCCCGACCCTCCCGACGTGTGAGCATCGGGAAGGGTAATAGTCACGGACGACACGTTTCAGGAATGTATGGGGGAAGGCAGAACGTTTCGGCAAGCCGTGTCAGTTTCTCTACATGGCGGCGTGACATTGGAGTAGTTGCTGCGATTCCCAAGATTCGCACCGGTACACATGAGAATCCGAGTCCTTGAAGATTCTGTTTGAAGTTATAAGCAGGGAAGGAGATGGCAGCTCCTTCGGCACCACTTACTTTCGAGATGACTGGGCGCGTGTATTTGATCAAAGAGATCATCACCCTTGGTGATGTCTCCTTGTACGACCAATCTTTGGCCGAGGAGGGGTACCGGGGAGTGGTTCAGCCCCTCGAGGATCACTTTGGCCGGATTCTCCCTCGGTGGTCGTCCCTGCTTCAGATGTTGATGTACGCGAACTGGAGGAGGTCCCCGGGGTTGGACAACCCCTTCACTGAGGAGCTTCTGGACGAGGCGCTCGAGAAGGTGCATTCGATCTTCCTGTTCGGCCTCATCTCGAAAGCCAAGCACGACCGATCCTTGGCCCTGATTCTAGAGTGTTTCAAGGTGAGGTACATCGTGGGCCAAGGCTCAGAGGGTGGAGGGTTGGGTGCTTCTGTGGCATCTCGGGTCCGCGTGCAGCGTCGGCAGGAGCGAGCTGCAGCGGCTAGAGCCCGGCTAACGGAAATCTACTCTGAGTATCACCAGGAGTACTTCCTTGATCTCGTTCCACCTTTGTTGTAACCTCTTCTTTCTCTGTAAGGCTGAGGAGCCCATAGTACCTTTTTGAATGAATAAAATTCTTCTTTTCGCAATGTTCTAGCGTTCCATTCTTATTATTTAAATAGAAAGGACTTTAGAAAAGTTTACGTTGTCCTTGTGAAAGAAGAAATACACACTCGTAGATATTTCCCTCACTGGTATAGCTTGAGCTTCTCAGCGTTATAAGGCCGTGGAAACTTGCGCACGTCCGCGTCTTGCAAGTGGTAGGGTCCACCGGGAAGGACCTTGGAGACGAGGAAGGGACCGTCCCGTTTAGGGGAAAACTTATGCAGGCTGCCTTGATCGGCGAACTCGCTTCGCCTCAGCACCAGGTCTCCGGTCTTGAAGAAGCGACGCTTGACTCGCGCGTTGTAGTATCGGGCGGTTTGCCGTTGATAGGCGGCAGCTCTGATCTGAGCCCGATCTCGTTTCTCCAACAAGATGTCTAGGTTGGTCCGGAGGGCCGTGGTGTTTGCTTCGTCGTCGTCGAAACATTCGACCCGGTGACTGGGTAGTCCGATCTCCGCTGGGACTATTGCCTCGGTCCCGTAGCAGAGACTAAAAGGGGTTTCCCCGATGGGGGTCTTCTTTGACGTGTGCAGGGCCCATAGGACCCGGGGCAATTCCTCGATCCAACTGCTTTGGCATCCTTCTAGGCGAGTCCGGAGACCTCGGAGGACGTCCCGATTGGTGACTTCAGCTTGCTCGTTGCATTGGGGATGTGCGACCGTGGCAAACTTCATGAGGATATGATACTCATTGCAGAATTCCTTCACTTTCTCATTTTCGAAGTTCGTCCCGTGGTTGGTGATGATACACCTCGGGATGCCAAAATGGAATAACACGTTGTTTTGCAGGAACTTGATAGTTGTGGTGGCATCCGATTTTCTGATGGGGATGGCCTCGATCCACTTCATGAAGTAATCCACTGCGACGAGGACATACTTGTGCCTGCCCGTACCAGCAGGGAACTAGCCTATCATGTCCATTCCCCAGTGGGCGAACGGCCACGGGGAGGTTTGGGCGGTCAGCTCGGTAGCCGGAAGGCAAGGTATGCTTCCGTGGAGTTGGCAACTTTTGCATCTCCTGACGAGCTTCTGGGCGTCCTGGTGAATAGTTGGCCAGTAGTACCCCTGGAGCAATGCCTTCTGGATTAAGGTGCGGGCCCCTTGGTGTGCGCCGCCGACCCCTTCGTGGATTTCACGGAGGACGTAGTCGGCTTCGTGGGGGTCGACGCACCGGAGCAGGAGCTGAGTGAAGGAATTCTTGTAAAGGTTCCCATAACTCCAGACGAAGTGACGTGCTTTAGCCCGAAGACGGTGGGCTACTCCCCGATCTTCTGGGAGCGTACCTTCCCTTAGTAATTCCATGAGGGGCTTCCTCCAATCTCAGTCTTCTTCCTGGGCTGTGTACACATGAAGTATTGACGCCCCGTCTTCCACGCTAGGCCGTGGCAAGATCTCGAAGAGGATAGATCGCTTGTTGTTGGTCGAGTAGGATGAAGACAGCTTACTCAGGGCGTCGGCTTGGGCATTGAGCTATCTGGGCATTTGTTCTACCTGGACTTCGTCGAAGTTCTTTCGAAGTCTTCTTACCTCAGCCAGATACTTCACCGTTAGAGGTTCCCGAGCTTCGAAATGGCCGGTCACTTGGCCAACGACTAGGGCTGAGTCACTGCAGATCCGAATTGTTTTCAGCCCCAGCCCGGAGGCCATACGCAGTCCAGCCAGCAGGGCCTCGTATTTTGCCGCATTGTTTGAGGCCTTGAACCTGAGCTTCAGAGAATACTCCATTTCTGCCTCGTTCGGGCCTCGAATGATGAGGCCGGCACCACAGCCTTCCTCGGTCGAGGACCCGTCGACGTAAATAATCCACTCAGGGACTGAGTCGGGCTTCCCCTCGATCGAGGGTTGAGCCGTGAGGGTCGGCGTGGACTCCGATTCCTTACTAGGGATGGTACACTCGACGATAAAATCGACTAGGGCTTGTGCTTTAATGGCCTGTCTCGGGCGGTATTTCATGTCAAATTGGGACAGCTCCCACCTACACTTCTCTAAGTGGCCCGAGGATTCGGGTGAGGCGAGGATAGCCCCCAGCGGGTGCTCGGTAAGAACAAGGATGATGTGCGCTTGGAAGTAGTGTCGTAGCTTCCTTGAGGCCACAATGAGTGCCAAAACGATATTCTCTATGGCTGGATATCTCGTTTCTGCGTCTTTTAAGACGTGGCTCACGTAGTATAACGCTTCTGCATTCCGTCGACCTCTCGGACGAGCACTGAGCCCGCTCTTGGTCGGATACCGCAAGATACAGTGATAGCTCATCTCCTTCAACTGGTCGGGTGAGCAGCGGTGGCGTCACAAGGTGCCTCTTTAATTGGTCAAAGGCGGTCCGGCACTCTTCTGACCACTCGAACCTCGGGATCTTCCTTAGAGCTTTGAAGAACGGGGGGCACTTCTCCCCAAACCTCGACATGAAATGGCTCAGAGCGGCTACCTGCTCTATTAGTCGCATGATCTCGACGTTGGTCTTGGACGCGGCCATGTTGAGGATAGCGTCGATTTTTTATGGGTTAGCTTCGATTCCACGGTGGGTGACCATGAAACCGAGGAACTTTCCCCCGGTGACCCCGAATGCGCACTTGGCGGGGTTCAGTTTCATCTTGAACTTGCGGAGTACTTCGAAGGCCTCGCCCAGATCCTTGGCGTGGTCGATCGACGAGACTGATTTGACGAGCATATCGTCGACGTAAACTTCCATGTTCCTACCGATCTGTGGCTTGAACATGCGGTTGACCAATCGTTGGTACGTAGCTCCGGCGTTCTTGAGGCCGAAGCACATCACCTTGTAGCAGTATACCCCCCGGTCCGTTGTGAATGCGGTAAGATCTTCGTCTGCCGGATTCATACGGATCTGATTGTAACCGAAAAAGGCATCCATGAAGCTCAATAGCTCGTGTCCTGCCGAGCTGTCGACGAGCCGATCTATCCGATGGAGGGGATAGTTGTCTTTGGAGCAGGCCTTGTTGAGGTCGGTGAAGTCGACACATATGCGCCACTTCCCGCTCGACTTTTTGACCAGAACTATGTTTGCCAGCCACTCCGAATAGGGTACATTCCGAATGAAGTTGGCGGTGAGGAGTCAATCTACTTCGTCCACGATAGCCTTCTGTTTGACCGAGGCGAAGCTTCGCTCTTTTTGCCTGACGGGTCGGGCCATAGGATCTACCCCGAGCTAGTGAGATATGATTTTGGGGTCGATCCCAAGCATGTCAGCAGGCGCCCAGGAGAACACGTCGGAGTTGTTATGAGGAAATGGACCAGGTCCTCTCGCTGAGTTCCTGTCAGAAGCGATCTGATCTGAATGATTTTTTCGTCGTCCCCTTCTACGAGGGGGACCTCTGCCAGTGGCTCCACCGGGGTTCCTCGGACCTCTTTTTGCTCGTCTCGAGTGTCCAGGGAACCCTTGATGTCACCTTCACCCTCGACATCATCGGTTGGCCGCTCAGACGAAGATGTCGCGGTGAAGCAAACCTTTGCAATCCGCTGGTCTCCATAGACCCGACCTATCCCGCCCTGGTCGAGAGGGAACTTCATCGCCCGGTAGTAGGTCGATATCCGGGCCCGGAGGGAGTTCAGCGTTGGGCGGCCGAGGAGGATGTTGTAGGCCGATGGGATTCTCGCTACGATGAATTCCACAGGCACCGTTTGCGTACGGCCGACCTCCCCAACGTTAAACTGCAGAGTGATTACCCCTTCCGCCGGGATGGAGTGGTTGGTGAATCCTGAAAGGACGTGGGAGGTCGGCCTTAGGTCTGCTAGGGTGAGCCCCATGCGCAGAAAGCAGTCGAAGAAGAGAATGCCCGCCGAGCTTCCCGAGTCGACCAGTATCCTATGCACCTCGTATTGGTGGACCCGATCCGTAATCACCAGAGGGTCGTTGTGGGGGCATGGATATGCCGTGGAGGTCCCCGTCGTAAAAAATGATCGGCTCGGTCTCCCTGGCCTTCTTCCTCGGACGGAGGTTGGCCTCTACGGCCGGCGTGGGGTGCCGAGTCTCGTAAGTACTCGACGTACCCCCCGCCGTGATGACCATGATTTTTGATGAGTCCAGGTTTCTTTTGATGAGGTTCCTTAAGTTCCCTGGCGAGGTAGTCCTCGAGCTGCCGTGACGAGTCCCGTCCATGCGACCACGTCAAGGGAAGGGGTGTCGGTCATGCCTGGGCACAGGTGAGCTGACCGACACCTCCTCAGAAGGGACAGGGGCCCGATGAGGCTCGGGGCGAGGCGCTCTGGCGATGGACCTCGGTGTTGAACTGTAGGGCGCCCAGCGGGCCATGGAATATGTTGGCCCGGGAGATTTGCGGCCGTGGGAGGCAGCGAGGCGGTGGTCGGCAGTGCCGACGCGAGCAGAGTCTCCTCTCCCTCTGTAGGGGTCCCGGTCCCGAGGTGGGAGAGCGGCGACCTGGGGAGCTTGCCCCGCCGTTTGGACACGGACGAGCGCATCCATGACGTACGCGAGTCGATCTATCCGGACGGCTAGGGCGTTGATGGCGTTCGGGGGAGGAGATTCGTCCGCGCCTCCGTTGTGGGGGAGGCGGCGGCTAGCGCTTGGATCGTCACGGTGATCTCTCTCCATTGAGTTGAGATCGGAAGGTAAAGTTTGTTCAGTGGAATCGAGATTTTCCCACAGACGGTGCCAGCTGACGGATGTTAGATCACATCAAGATGTTACCTTCCATAGATTTGCTGTTGGTGATGATGGACGGCTGAGATTGGATTGAAGATTGACTCCTGAAGCGTGTGGATCTCAATAGGTTTGAGGTGGTTGAGACCGAGCTACCTACAAGGAAGTCCAGGGATGGTTGTACCACCGAGGACCCTCCGACGATCAAGTTAGACCGGATATTTGAGCAGAGTAACGGCCTAGTGAGGAAAGAATGACTTATTTGAACCGTCTGAAAGAGGGGTTTATATAGCGGTGGCAACAGGCAGGCAGGCGCGAGAATCATGCCGGCCGTTACGCTCCCGGCGTCACGCCCGCGTGATAGGCGGGATCCCGCATTAATGACGAGACAGGCTCATTAATGGGGGATCGTGATAGCGTAGAACGCGGGACGCGGCCGGGGGATATCTAACGCATGGCGAGATTCGCGGGGGTGAGGCGGTTGCGCCTGCGATTGGTGCCGTCGGTCGGTCAATGAGACCGAGGAAGATGAGCTCGGCGGGAGGCTCGGGGACGAGCGGGAGGCAGAGGTGTCTTGGTTCTGCGATAGCCCGGAGACGAGCTGAGAGGGCCGAGGAGGCCAATTGTGTATAGGGCTCGGAGGTGAGCCAACGGTTGTTTGTAAGGCGGGCACATGAGTGGTGTGGATGGTCGCAGAAGGTCGGCTACGTCCATGGGTCGCAGACCCGGGGTATCCTTCCGAGGTACCGTTCCTGGTCCTTTCTTGTAAGCTTCGAGACACGTCATCTGCCACGTGTCACGATCTGGGAGATCACCGATATCGAGCATCATCAGGTTGAGAGATCATTGTATTGAGAAGGTAACGGCTAATAAAAAGATTTGAAAGAAATCTTCTAGGGTTGTTTGTAAACTTGATTCAATGACAGTAGACGTTTGCAGATTCTGCTCTGCCGGGGACGAGCCATACGGCAGGTGAACCCCGACAACAAATCATTGTGCTTCTCTGGTTTGTGTTTGTTTCTTATTTCATTCTCGCACTTATTTATTTATTTTTTGTTGATTAATTACGCGGTTGTTGTTATTGCGTGATTTGGTTTGTCGCAAGTATTATTCCGTTGGATCGATTTTCTCCCAACAATTAATCCGTTATAGAACCTATGGGTTTTTTTCCTTTCAATTTCCTAGTCTTGAATAACAAATTATCTACATGGCATTCTCTATCCATCTGTACCAAAAGAAAGAAAAATAACATAGCCATGCACATGAACAAGGAAAAAGTAAGAGGGAAATATGCAAATGAAGAGGAGAAGCGTGATCATAGAAAAATGTCCTTCCTCAAAATTAATCATGAATTCTCATGTATTATGCTTGATTGTAACCCTTGACCTTTTCTTAAAATTGAACTCAAATAGTTCGAGCAGATATTCAAAAATTTGTATGCTCGGATAGAATATACCAAAGATAAATAACATCTTTTATATTAGCCCTCTGTACACAAAACCTGGTTCCGACCCTGTTTATATCCAAATATGAGAAATCATTTATATATGTAATTATTAAGTTTGAATGCTTGTTAATTATATTTAAGTGTTCCAAGTAGTATTGGGATCATCGATGTAAAAGAAAAACGTTAGCAAGTTGATCACAGCCTCAATCGAAAATAAGAAGACTTTTGAGTTTGGTTGTTAATATTAGATATAATTTTAGTATTAGAAAATTCTTTTCATAAAAGAGAAGTGACAAAAATTTTCTATTTTGATTACCAGTTTGTTTAAACTTCCAAGGTAAAGTTACGTGGAAAACTAGAAATATGAGAAGTAAAGGTGTATGCATGTGCATATTAAAATAAACACTTGAAATGGGTATTTTTATCATAATTAAAAAGTCTCTAATTAACATATTTCTTTTCCTGATATTAGGTTTCTTTTAAAGGTTTTTTTCACGCAAGAGCAAGAAGCCCAATTCCCCTCAACAGTTGGGCTAGGATGAGAAGCGATATTCCAGAAAAAATATTTGTATTTATAGCAATGGAGATGCTGGGAATTTAGGCACACTGGCAAGCTAATTTTGCAAGATGGCAATATGAATTTCAAATATTCTAATTTGCTAAAGTTCCGAAATCATGAATCGAACTAAAGAGCTAGAACTTGTATACAAAACCAAGTGAACTAAACTAATCTAACATCCTCAAGCTTTCTTCAAGTGTTCCGGATCGTGTTTACAAGCCGACCCTCCTTTACCAAAAATGATCCACCTGAGGGAAACGATCCAAGCTCCAGCTTCGCCTAGCGAAGCAACTGAAACTCCAAGGTCGCTTGCAATGGAGAGTGGGTATGTAGCAATTTTCCACTATCTTTTTCTCTCATTTTCAAAATTTAAGTGAGCAACTAAAAAAGAACGAGGAGGAAGTGAAGAAACATAGGCATGAGCAACTCAAGAAAAAATGAGCTTAGCCAAAAAAAAAACAGGAGAAAGAATGGCATATAGAAATAATGGCTCCATCATTTTTGAACCATACAAAAAACATCTCATATCATTTTACAATAAACAAATAATTGCTCATTCCTCTCTACATACCTCCAACCATGCTCATGCCAGCTCACCCTCCACCTCATTTGCAAATGATTTTCTAAAAAGAAAATCATATAATGAGTTGTCCATCTTCAAGAAGATATTCCATATAAATACGGAATACAGCCCGGTATACGTATCGAAATACATATACGAGTATTCGTATAAACTACGAATAGCCAAGAGAAAAAATGAATAGTGAACAATAATACTAGAATATATTTATTAAATATATATGTGTGTGTGTGTGTGTTAGTTATTAAATCAAAACTTGATTTAATAATCCGGCATTATCCTAAACCGCTAGTATTATCAACCATCCGATTAAAATCCGTGTAATCTGTACACATACTTAATCGGACACCTGTATGTACCAACATACATTATCTACATCATATCGCTTAAACAGGAAAAACCCTCTGTGTGGGACTCTAAAAACTCATCAATACGCTGGCAGTGGGTTTAACCACAAGTACGTCAGCGGCACTAGCTATACGTAACGGCTACCCAGATATTGAGCGAAAAGAAGACTGACGAGCAAACTTATCCGTATCCCTACCGAGCCTGTCTGTGACAATCTCCGTACAGTCCGGTCTGTTCGTCTAAGAGTGTCGCATATCGGGTCTAAGGGATGGATAAAGTCAGACCCCTAATAACGCAATATTTCATGTCGGTGTAAAGCCCATCACCCACTGAAAAACTACTGATCAAAATCAGTAATTCTTGTCCACCTTAGCCAATATTTCTGGTGATGGCCACTCTTGCACAGCGTGACATCAACCCCTAATACCAGGAGAGATGAATCCCCGACGATCCGCTCACTGCCTCCATGTGGCTCGGGACTGTACCCAACTAAAACCTGTTTGCACGACTCCTTTGAGCCGTGGTAGGGGAGTAATCAAAGCACAGTGGAAACTCACACGAGACAAATGACGATCTCAGATCGACAGACTAATATATACCCATATCACCTAAGAACTGCTATCTCACAATAGGTATAATACCATCTAGCATGTTCCCGGCGAGTCCGTTCAGTGTAACTTATAACCCAATGAACACCTATATACTATCTTAGGTGACTAACTGACACCAATAGCTTGTAAGACCGGCCATCGCCCCTCGTCGGGGTCTCGAAAAGTATACACTGATCTACTACGGAGTATCGATACCCGGTCTCGATACTCCCTCGACTAAGGACATTTAAGGATGTGCTTATGGAGCACCCAACTCCCACATATATGATCGCCATCATAATGCTGGTAGTCAAGCAAGAATTGTAACAACCCTAAATTTCCAACACAAGTTCTTACAAAAAATTTCAAAAAATCCATAAAGGGGTATTTTAGCCTGAGCACAAGTTATAAGTAATTATTTTGCTTTTTAATTATAAGTTAAAAGAATGTAACAACTCCATTTTTTAGTGTACAAAAATTTGCTTAAAAATTAATGTATACTTAGGGTATTTACATTTACTGTTATTACTTTAAGTAATTAATTAGCTCCATAATTACAAGAAGGAGCTTGTAGCTCATTGGTAATATCTTGCACGGCTGAACCAAGCCACCAGAGTTCAAATCCCAAATCACACATTATTTTTAATATTGATTTTTTTAAAACCTTTAGAATACCAAGAGTTTACACGTGCATATCTCACAAAAACCCCACTACACCCAAAGATATAACATTTTCAGGAGTTAGATGAACCGTCAGGGGGGATCCCGGCCGCCTGATTCGGCCGGGAATCGGCCAAATCGGCCTTGAGTCGGTCTGACTCGGTCCTCAGACCGAGTCACGGCCGAGTCGGACGATTCCGGCGACGACCCCAACATGAAAGTTATGTCTTTTCATATTCTCTATGCACCTGCAAAATTTCAGCCTCAGACCATTTCCAGAGCTCTTAAAAAACCCCAATTACTCCACTTTTAATACATTTTTATTACATTTTATCACATTTTTATTTTAAACTTTTCATCTACGCTAATCCTAGCCTAACCCTATAAATACCAACCCTACACACTACCCTCTCATCCCAAAATCCTGAGCCCACTCTCTCAAAAATTTTCCAAAGATCGTGTACTTTGAAAACAAGCTCAAGACGAAGCTACGACGAAATTCTGGCAGAACTTCCGGCGATCATCTTAGGAACTATCGGCGACGACGCAACACACCGACGATCTCTCTAGTTCCCTCTCACTCTCTTGAGTAATCTAAAACCCGTAAGTCCTCTTTCTATCTCTTTTTTCGATTCTCAAAATACGAAATTACAAAATCCAGCGGAATCGGAACAAATCCGATTTCCGATTCGGTTTTCTATAAAATTCCACTTCTCACTAATACAATCATTCTTAAACTTCCTCATGTTGATTATCAAACACTAATTAAACAATTTGAAACAAGTTTCATCACATGAAATGATAGCTTTCTCAAATTATCGTATTTTTTCACTTAAATACCACAATATTTCTAAAGGATTTAGTATTTACAATCTTTGCAAAGCGCCGCTACAACCACTTTGGGGAACCCGTTCGGGATGGTGCGGTTTATCGCACATCCTCGGGTTTAGTAGTGCGAGATTCAGACCTCCGCAAGGAGCATTCGGTCTCGAAAGATTTAAAATACGACATCTTAAGAAAATGAGATTTTTTTTAGAATATAAAATATTTCTTAAAATTATTTTTGTATAAATATATGTATATTTATCATTAAAATACCTATTTTATTATGATATAAATATTCCACCTTTTTCTAAAAATCACAAGAATAAATTTTACACTAAAATACTATGAATTCCAAATAAATCAACTTTACAAATAAATATCTTTATTTATGAAATTAGGATATTTTCACTAGAAATATCACAATATAAAATCCACCTTTATTACAACTTTAAAGACGAATAACGAATACTTGAGGTGTATTTTGAAAAATATATAAAAGTATTTTTACATAAAACCCCCTCAAGCTTTATAAATTTCCCTAAGGACCCTAGCAAATTATAGGTAAGAATTAATCAAGACTTCGATTTACATTTCTAATTGTTTGACTCGGGTTTGAGTCTGATTATATTTGACTTGAATATGATTCAAGTACAATTTACAATCTTCAATATTACAATTCAACATGAATCCATGAATCCAATTATCAATCTATACAACTTGACTGAACCGAACCATGTATATACATTCCATTTACATGGTTCTCCAGTTATTCCATTTACATGATTGTACGGTTACATCCGTTTACCGATATCATGGTTTCGGTCAGTCTTTCAATTATACATTCAATACAATTTACAGTACAAAACAATACAAATAAAACACTACGGGGTTTAAGGGGTAGATTGGTACGGAAGGTGTTAAAGGTGGCACGAGATGGTAAGATTAAGACACCTAATATGAATCCAATTGCCGTTGTTCCGGGTTGTATAACGGAGCCTTGTACTTCCATTTGCCCTGATCTCTAGCATACTGAGACCCCTCTCGTATACACTGGCATTCTTCTGTACCAAGCTACAGACAACAGCGTTAATACAACATTACAACAGTATAATACAACATTAAAAGCTACTCTCTCTTTCTCTCTTTCTTCTTTTTTACTTCTCCCTTATCTTTGGGACTTACCGAGCGATCTGTTCGCTGACGACATTCTATTTCTTTCTTCTTTGAATGTCGTCAGGTGGTTTGGACCCGGCAGAGATCGAGCCATCTGCAGAAGACTTGGAGCAGTTTGCTGAAGAACCAGAGCTCTAGTTTCATTGTTCATTTTCCATTCAGTACTTTTCATTTCCTGTTATGCCATTGTTTAGGCATCGTTTTATTTCAGTTGTATTTCCTTTTCATGCATTGTACAAAAGAATGTTAATAAATAAAAGTTGTTATTTTTATTATATCTTGTCTCTTGTGTATTTATTTTTATATTGCTTAGATACGCTTAGCGTATGTACTTATGAGTATATACGTAGCGGACCAGTCGCGCCCCCTTCGCCGTATACCGGGAAGCGGGGCTTGACAGGTTTTGTTGGTGGCCCATGCAGGTCAGAGCTGTATGAAACCCTATCATGCAGTTCTGTTCTGCGTGAACAACCTAAGAAATATAACACAAGAACCAGCAACTAAAATATTCTTTACAATTCATGTTCCTTGAATCTTACAATTTCATATTTCTTGAATCTTATCATTTCATGTATTTGAATCTGTCCTAACCCAAATCTTTTTCAAGGTTATGGATTCCCTGAACAACACCAGCACCAACGTCAACAACACACCTCCACCTCCACTACCAATCATTCCTGCTGTTCCTACGCCACCCACCGAGCAAACAGTGCTACTTGAGACGATCCGCGGCCTTCTTGAGGGACAACAACAACTCCTGAACCGTCCCGAGACTGACGCACCTATGGTAAAGCAATTCAGGGCTTTACATCCCAAGCAGTTCTCCGGAAAGGGAAGCCCGCTTGAAGCTGAGGAATGGGCACAAAGTATAGAGGATGATCTGGCGGCAGCACAAGTGCCAGAAATAGCTTGGGTCCGTGTGGCGAAACTGCAGCTCACGGACAACGCTCGCAACTGGTGGAAGGCGGAAGAAAGCCGTCTTGTACAGCCTATTGAATGGAAGACTTTTCGCGAGAAGTTCGAAGCGAAGTACTTCCCTGTGACTGCCAGGTTTTCCATGGAGCAGCAGTTCATTCATCTACAACAAGGTTCGATGTGGGACAAGTCAGTAGATGAGTACGACGCTGAATTCACCATGCTAAGCCGATTCGCGGCACGCTTGATACCGACGGACGAGATCAGAGCCCTTCGCTTTCAACAAGGTTTGGACACGGAAATTCAGGCTGCACTAGTCACAGGGAAATTTCTGACTCATGAGAATGCTTTGGAATCTGCCCACAGTTATGAAGCAGTAATAAAGGCAAGGGGCAGACCTCAGTGTGCAGGAGTTAAGCGCCTTGCCAACCAGATGGTAGGAAGAGCCCCTTCCAGGCCATCGTTTGAACCCAGGAGAACTGAAGAAATTTTCCACTGCCGCCATAGAAAGGGACACTTAGGAAAGGACCGTAGACACGCAAAAGGCCTGTGTCTAATTTGTGGGGCATCCAATCACAGAATTGAGACCTGTCCATATAGATACAACTCAGCTCACACACCTACCAACTACCCGCAGCAGCTAGCTATCCAGGCTCCTGCAACTCGTCCTGCACTATCTGCTCCACCACCTGCACAGCCTACTCGCCAATTCCAACAAGCAATGAGGGACATGCCTAGAGGACAGAGAAACAGGCCCCAAACGTAGAATGTGCCTCCAGCTAGAAGGAATGTACCACGGCGACAGACATTCACATTAGAAGCCGTAGAAGCCGAGACTGTAGGTCAAGGTAACACCGGTAAGCCTTTTTCACCCTTGTATCACTTTGTTATTTTTATACACTATCTATACTCCAGTCACCAGACTTTCCTTAAAACTGTTACACTTTTCTTTTACAAATTTCAAGGACGAAATTTTTGTAAGGAGGGTAGAATGTAACAACCCCAAATTTCCAATACAAGTTTCTACAAAAAAATTTCAAAAAATCCATAAAGGGGTATTTTAGCCTGAGCACAAGTAAAAGTAATTATTTTGCTTTTTAATTACAAGTTAAAAGAATGTAACAACTCCATTTTTTAGTGTACAAAAATTTGCTTTAAAATTAATGTATACTTGGGGTATTTACATTTACTGTTATTATTTTAAGTAATTAATTAGCTCCATAATTACAAGAAGAAGCTTGTAGCTCATTGGTAATACCTTGCACTGCTGAACCAAGCCACCAGAGTTCAAATCCCATACCCCACATTATTTTTAATATTGATTTTTTAAAAACCTTTAGAATACCAAGAGTTTACACGTGCATATCTCATAAAAACCCCACTATGTAAGTGCACGGCGGCGCCCCGACCGTCAATCCGACGCCAGAATACGGAAACGAAACTTTTTACAAAACTTGTAAACCGGCACCACCGCGCACTTTAAACCCGGATCGGGCCATTAACCTACTCCTAGCTAACTAGAGAAGGGGTAGAGAGATATACCGAGCGATTCGTGTCCTTCGGTCTTCTCGTCGTCGTCCCGATCTCTCCACGGAATCTCCGGTCTTCATCTCCTCGTCGGAAGGGCACCACATCGCCGGCTTCTTTTACGGGCTCCCACCTCTGGACCGAGGCAACTCGGGCACGAAGTTGGCGAGTCGACGTGCCCCAGATTTGCTGTAGAATAAGTGTAGTGCTATGTCTCATTTGGGGTTACTAGAAGTTGCCCATTTAGTGGAGGAAAGGAGATATGAAATTTTGGTGGTGGCTAATGAGTTTTTAGCAAGCAAAGGAGATCAAAAACCCCACTCTCAAAATTGGGACAGCCCCTCCCTAATGTGGCCGGCCTTGCATCATCAAGAGAGAATGAAAATGAGGGAGAGACCCACAATAATGCAAAGGAGAGGAATGATATGTGATCATGAGAAGAAAAAATGATTACAAGCCCAAGTCCACACTCAACAATCATCTCACATCATCAAGTCAAAAAGTCAAGCAATGATGAATAAAATAAGTCAAGGGATGGTGCACAATCATGAAGCAACCATATGCAAAGACCATCCTCCACAATGCTTATTTGCACAAATGCAAATAAGCCCTCCTCCACCAATTATCAGCCAATGAAAGATACAAAGGAAAATGGCCGAAAAGGAAAGTAAACTGGCAACTTCAGAAAACTGATCCGGTAATAAATTACAGGAAAACCCCGCTACTGTATATACATATCCGCATTTGTATTCCGACCGAAATATAAATGCAATGAGACAAAATCCACACTGTACAATACTAGGATCCGGCTTAAACCAAAGCCCGCTAGTATTAACCGTCCGATCGTGATTCGTGCAATACCGCACGTATCTGATCGAACCCTGCCATATCTCCATACGGCCTCTACAGCGTTTCGCCCGAAACTTGAGCAATTGTCTGTGGGGGACTCTAAAAACTCGTCAATACTTTGGTTGTGGATTTAACCACTAGCACGTCAGAGGTATTAGCCATACGTGACAGGCTACCAGCTATTGACTAAAAGAGACGTCTGTGAGCGAACTCATCCTGACACCCTACTGAGCCGTCAGTGACAATATCCGTACAGTCCGGTCCGTTCGTCTATGAGCATCGCATGGCGGGCCTAGGGGGTTGGTAAAAGTCAGACCCCCAAAAGCGGTACAAGTCGTGTCGGAGTGTAGCCCAGAACACCCTGAGATACTACTGGAATACCTACCAGTAAATCTCCTTCCTTGGCCAAGGACTTCGTGCAATGGCTCTCCTAGACACAGCGCGACCTCACCCCCAATACCGGGAGAGACGAACCCCTGCAGATCCGCTCACTGCCTCCATGTGGCTCGGGACTGTACCCAACTAAAACCTGTTTGCACGTCTCCTTTGAGCGTGGTAGGGTAGTAATCAAAGTACAGTGGGAACTCACACGAGACAAATGACGATCTCAGGTCGATGAACTAACCTGTACACATGTCACCAGGGAACTGCTATCTGACGTCAGGTATAAGACCAACTAGCATGTTCCCGGCGAGTCCTGTCCGGTGTACTCATAACCCAATGAGCACCTGTATACATCTTAGGTGAACCAACTGACACCAGTGGCTTGTGAGACCGGCCACCGCCCCTCGTCGGGGTCTCGACTGTATACACTAGTCTACTCTGGAGTATCGATGCCCTGTCTCGAAACTCCCACGACTAGGGACCTTTTAAGGATGTGCTTATAGACTACCAGCTCCCACGTATATGATCGCCCTCATACTGCTGGCAGTCAAGCAAGAATCCTAGGGGCTCTATTAACGTGTAATAGTGACCTGTAAGGTCACCTGAAGCAGTATACGATGATAAAGGTAAACCAGATAGCATACTATCATCTTGAGTAAGACTGTCCTACTGGGACAGGTCCTCCCTCAATCATTGCAATCACGTGCTTGTGATCCAATAATTGACTCTGAGGGCACTATCTCCAACAATCTCCCATTTGCACTCAAGGCTAATTATTGCAATGTCGCATACTCACAGCCCGTGTGATACCGAACACCCAACTCCTCTACTAATCAGTCTCACAAAACCCGTTTGCGAAACTATTACGTTCGAGGAATAGCCTCAGTGAGTGGATCCGCCTTGATGTTTCTTTCTATGTCTCTCTATATCTGAAGTTTGCGGAGAAAGCCATCTCCCGAAATGAGCAATACCTGTCTTAGAATGTGTCTGGATGTCTTATGGGACCTAGCTCATAAATGAACTCCAAATCCAAACTTCTTAGACGGTATCGTCAACTGAACTTAATCAGTATCCTACGTCATGCCTCCCTCAGTATCCCCTTGGACCACCTGTCCAAAATACCGCCCCTCGTCAGAAGGAAAACTATAACTCTGACAACCTATCTGTCATCTAGGTCACCTTGGAAGCCTGGAATGATAACTGTCTCCCGAAGGAGGATACCGTTATCACCCGAAGAAGGATACCGTTATCATATCCCCAGAACATCCACTTATGTTCTAAAACTGCTTCCGATTGTTTCTCCAGGATTAGATTAATATCAACTTATTGTATCTTATGCAAGAAACAACCTCTGGTATGGTACTTGACATCTCATGATTGACTCAATTGCCTAAGCAAGTGATCTGCCAATCATGCACATCCCTCTCCCCTTTAGTCTATAAGACACATTTAGAGAGGGTGACTCCATCACCTGCAGGTACACTACCGTGCCTGGAGTCGTCCATTCTAAAACCTCTTCAGAATGCTGTCTAAGTACCCTGATTGGGAAACTACCCAAATCTAGATCTAAAACCATAGATCCAGTAACCAGAATGTCTTGATATTATATCCAAGTCCCATGTGGAGAAACCACTGTGTGACAACCAAAGTATAACCGATCGTAGTATAGGAACATCACTTCCTACTCTGTGTATGTCATCCAAATACCAGGACATCACACCCTACAGATCCATCCCCTTTTCTGATGAAGTCAAACCTATGACTGTCATATCAGAAATAGATGATCTATCTCCGCTACATCTGCTTTAGTCTATAAATAGACATAAGCCACTTGTCCACCAATGCTTCCGCTGCTCCCACTGACTACAACAACCCTCTGGCAGAGTCATATACACGTACACTTCTAAAGCTAGTTTAGAACGACGCTATACTCATCCTCCTGCCAGGTCTCGCAGCCTGGAACAACAGCAATGGCAAGTCTGGGTAAACAAGAACCTCCCTGTCACCGTCCTTGAGGCTACCGGAGTACCTCTCGGGTGCCTGAGGTTACCCACCGTATCTGCAGAGTGGCCAATGGAATGTCAAACCAAATTGAATCTTTAGGTTCTTATAAAATTTTCAGTAATCGTCTGCGGTTCTGGAATCACTTCCAGTTCTACCATACTCCCACTTCTGTTTTATGAAAAAAAATCCATTTTTGTTAAAACTGTGGCGAGTCAAGAACAATATCACTATTGATCTTCCAGATGGTAGAAAGTCAACCCTCGTCATAGCCTGGGTCAACCCACAAACAGCCATTACAGAAACGTGCCTTGAGTTATCCAGAGTCTGGTTTTAAGCATAAGCCGGACAACTCCCCGTACCTTAACATCGTTAAGATATGAACTGTTCTATATCAAATATAGAAAAAGAGGCACTGATTTGATTGAACCAGATTCAAATCATGCAGCTGTCTCCAGTGCATGTCAACAAAATGGAGAGAGGCCGATCAGCATTACTCAACTTAGGAATGCGTCCAGATATGAGTAACCTGAAAGAGAAGCAAGTTCTCTTAATCATTACTATCAACTGAATACCATACACAAGTATCTACATCTTCGATCACCTTGAAGAATCCCGATACTTGCAATACCTGGTTCTCTACTTTAATCTTATATTTATAACTTCTCAAAACTCAGACCTTGTGTTTCTACGAAACACATGTCTAAGAACTAGAGAAGTCACAAGTAAACAGAATATAGTGCGAGGACCAACCCCTCTGTCCTAATGGACACTGGACAACATACAATACTCTGTATGAGTCCTTTGAGTCTAATAACGCATTCCCTGTGTGTCGTAGGTTGAAAACTGTACTTATGATTAAGAAGAATTACACCGCTGTTCAATGCTCCTTACCTAACCATCCACTGATATAGGTAAATGTCATAGACATAATTTCAAAAAGTTATATCTCACTCTATAAAAATAGACGTACAGATATATCAAGTTGTAATTGGTGCATAGCAACGGATATTCAAAACCAAATATTTGTCGACCGGCAAACTACCCAGGTGGTTTCCTCAAATATCACCAATTACAACGAATTCCGATATAATGAGGACAATCACCTAATTCCCAATAACTTACTCCCACTCATCATCTGTAAAACTATACAGATGTGAGAATCATACCTGATAAATACATACCCTGGAGTAAGGACCAATTGGGAAATCAGTTTTCCTTTTAATAGTACACAGTGAAACTGAAACATTGAAATGTTTCGTAGGGGTATCCGGGTATTCCTAGTAATGACTCTTCCATTATCCAGATTCACAACTGTAACCGTATATTTCTTTGCCATCTCTCCAAATCCCTTCATATGTCTTTAGTCATTACCTTCTGTACACCCTCTTAGGCTAAATGGTTTTCTTCCCTCCGTACCGTTCGGCACCAGCCTATGGTTTGGAAGAAGACTATCCAATAAGCATAATGGGTGTACTGTCCTAATCCTAGGAGCACTCGCAACGCGAGAGAAGGTGAGGATAAAAGACAACCGAATAAACCTTATTCCTATTTCTCCTGAACCAGAATCCATCCCCGAACTGGAACAAGTTCCTTTCGAGTTTGTATATAACCATACGATGGAGTATCCAATAAACTGTGGATCTTCATAGTGATACGGAGTGTCCTGGAGAAATACAAAGGTGAAGTGGGAGTGGTAATGAAATACTTGGTTTGGTCGTGAATAGCAGTCACAATTTACTTTGCCCTCCTTCTAATCCCTTTATTTGTCTTTACATAATACCTTCTGTATACCATCGTTAGGCTAATTGGTTTTCTTCATTCCCTACCGGTCGGCACCTGCCTATGGTTTGGAAGAAGACTATCCAATTTGCGTAATAGGTGTACTATCCCCTAATCTAAGGAGCACTTGCAACCTGAGAGAAGGTAAAACTAAATAGTCCTATTCGTTTTCTCCAGAACCAGAAACCATCATCGAATAAATTCCTTCGAGTTCGTATATAACCATACGATGGTTTTATCTAATGGAAGTGGACGTTCGTAGTAATACGGGGTGTCCTGGAGAAAAGGGTAAAAGTAGGAGTGATAATGAGGTTTGCAACTCTGACAATCCAAAAGCCAGTTTAAGAAGGTTCGGTTAATTTTGGTCACTGAGTCATAGTCTAGGGTCGGGTCTATAAGTCCACGTTACCTCTCCCGGTTCTTTCGGGCTTGCGGAAATGGTGAAAAACGATTTTTAAGACTTAGGTAACATGGACTACAAAAACGGATCTTGGCTAAACTACACACTAGCAACCTAACAAGAGATTTGTCTACTCGGTTAGGGGTTATACCTCACTTGAACTCCTTCTTCTTGAACTCTTTGTAGTGGTTGGATGGTGCTTTCCTCATCGCCTTCTTCCGTCAAAGATGGATCCACCTGAGGGTTCAACCTTGGGCTCCTTTCTCGAACTTTGAGAGAACTAGGGTCTTTGGCTTGCTAGACCTTCAACCCTAGAGTGAGCAGAGAGTGGTTTAGAGTGTTTTATCTCAAGGAGAGGTTTCTCAACACATGAGAATGGATCTCCTTGAACTAGAGGAGGAGGAAGAAGAAGAGAGGAGAGAGAATCAATATGATAGAATGAAATGGTTTTTTACAACCATAAAAATATCTAGTGAATTATCAAATTAATAAAATTAATCTAAATGAAAAGTTGATGGAAGGTTTGATAAGACTATTATCATTTCACATTAAATGGTTTTGCTAGAATCAAAGAGCATCTTTGATGTGTAATGATGATAGTCAATGTTTCAACCATGGTCAACGAGTCAACCTTGGTCAATAAGTTAACAAACCCAACCATGACACAATTTCATTTAATTAATATTACTAATTGATATATCACAAATTCATTAGGGTTTGGAAAAAGACGACTGTCAACTGTGCATACACACCCATTCCGAAACCCTAATGAAAATCCACTTCCTCCGCCTCAATCAACTGTGCATACACACCCGCATTCGTGTTCCGAGGAACATGAATACTATGAGATAAAACTAACTCCAAAACATATACTAGGATCTGGCTCAAACCAGAGCCCGCTAGTAATATCCGTTCGGACGCCAAACGTGCACAAGTGCGCGGATGAGAACGAACCCTGTCGCAAAACCATGCGACCTCTACTCTGTTTTGCCCAAAGGCGAATAGCCCTCTGTGTGGGACTCTAAAGACTCGACACTACGCTGGCAGTGGGTTTAACCACAGACCGCAAGCGGCACTAGCTGTGCGTAATGGTCCCCAGGTAGATGCCGATAAGAAGACGGACGAGGTAAAACCCATCTGAACTCCTACTGAGTCAGAATGTGACAATCTCCATACAGTCCGGTCTGTTCGTCTGATACATCGCATGGCGGGCCTAGGGGGCGGTAAACGCCAGTCCCCTAAAAGCGGTACAAGTCGTGTCGGACTGAAGCCCAGAACACCCTGAGATAACACTGGAAACCTACCAGTATATCTCGCTTGCCCTGGCCAGGGACTACTCGTGTAATGGCTCTCCTAGACACAGCGCGATGTCAACCCCCAATACCGGGAGAGACGAATCCTGTCTAACCGTCACTGCCTCCAAGTGCTTCGGGACTGCACCCAACTACTACCTGTTTGCACGACTCCTTTGAGCCATGGTTGGGTAGTAATCTAAGTACAGTGGGAACACACTCGAGGCGAAATGACAGTGTCAAGTCAGCGGACTAAGCTGTACTCATGTCACCTGGGAACTGATAACTGACGATAGGTACAGTACCAACCAACAGTTCCCGACGAGTCCTGTCCAGTGTACTCGTAACCCAACGAGCACCCGCATACTATCTCCAGTACGACGTACTGATGGCTGTGGGACAGACCACCTCCCACACTGGGATGAGAAGCGCATACGCTAGTCTACTCCGGAGTATCGATGCCCTCTCTCGATAGTCCTGCGACTAGGGACCTGCATAAGGATGTGCTTATAGATTACCCAGCCCCCACTAGTGTGACTGCCATCACAACGCTGGTAATCAAGCAAAGATCCTAAGGGCTCCACTAATGTGTATAAGTGATAAACTAAAATAAACACATGTACACATTGAAGTAGAAACAAACCAAGTAGCATACTACTATATTGAGCAAGATTGTCTATACAACTGTGAATATCCCAAGCTTCCATTAAGTAATATACAGACTAGTATGATACAGTAATGGCCTCTGGGCATATACACTAACAATCTCCCACTTGCACTAAGGCCATGTACTGGCGTATCGAAGACCTATCATCTCGATCAGCCGCTCGAACTGAGTCTGGGGTAAGGCCTTTGTGAATGGATCTGCAGTGTTATCTTCTGAAGCAACCCTCCGAACCTCGATCTCCTTGCGATCCACGATCTCCCTGATCAGGTGATACCGCCTCAAGATGTGTCTGGATTTCTGATGGGACCTGGGTTCCTTTGCTAAAGATATAGCCCCGTTGTTGTCGCAATACAGAGGTATTGGGTCAACAATGGACGGAACCACCTGAAGTTCTTTCAAGAACTTCCTTATCCAGACGGCTTCTTTTGCGGCATCAGATGCAGCGATATATTCCGCTTCCATAGTCGAGTCAGCAACGGTTTCCTGTTTGGAACTCTTCCAACACACCGCCCCTCCATTGAGGGTAAAGACAAAACCCGACATGGACTTGGAATCATCCTTGTCACTCTGGAAGCTGGAGTCAGCAAAGGCCTCAATCTGGAGGTCTTTTCCGCCATACATCAAGAACACCTCCTTAGTCCTTCTCAGGTACTTGAGAATGTTCTTTACCGCTATCCAGTGTTTCTCCCCAGGGTTTGACTGATACCTGCTTACCACACTCAGTGCATAAGCCACATCTGGTCTGGTACACAACATCGCATACATTATAGAGCCTACCGCAGAAGCGTAGGGTATAATAGACATGCGATCCATTTCCAAATCAGTCTTGGGAGACATCTCTTTGGATAGGGTGATCCCGTGACAAGCCGGCAGATTACCGCGCTTGGAATCTTCCATACCGAATCTTTTTAGTATGGTATCGATGTACCTGGACTGTGAGAGTCCCAGTATCCTCTTGGATCTGTCACGATAGATCCGGATCCCCAGAATGTATGAGGCATCACCCAGGTCTTTCATGGAGAACCTGTGTGACAAGAACCCTTTGACAGATTGTAGCATAGGAATGTCATTTCCTATTAAGAGAATGTCATCCACGTATAAAACGAGGAATACTACAGTTCTCGCTACAAATCTACTATAGATGCATGGTTCATCTGGATTTTTGATAAAGCCAAATTCTTTGACCGTCTCATCAAAACAGATGTTCCAACTCCGCAATGCCTGCTTTAGTCCGTAGATGTACTTAAGCAACTTGCACACCTTTCCGCTGCTCCCACTCTGAATGAAACCCTCTGGCTGGTCCATATAGACACACTCCTCTAAATTTCCATTTAGAAAAGCGGTCTTTACGTCCATTTGCCAGATCTCATAATCGTGGAAGGCAGCAATGGCAAGAAGGATCCGAATGGATTTCAGCATAGCTACTGGAGAAAAGGTCTCGTCATAGTCCAAACCAGGTCTTTGATGAAAACCCTTTGCAACCAGTCTAGCTTTATAGGTCTCAACCTGTCCATCTACACCAATCTTCCTTTTGAAGATCCACTTGCATCCTACGGGTTTTACCCCATCTGGAGCAACGTCCAACGTCCATACTTTGTTGGTGTACATGGACTCCATTTCGGTCCGCATTGCATCCAGCCATTTTACCGAGTCAACGCTCTGAATGGCTTGCTGGAAGCTAGTCGGCTCATCATAATCAATGATGCAATCCTCTCTATCCCCATCTATGAGAAAACCGTAGTATCTCTCGGGCGGATGAGACTGCCTACTACTCCTGCGGAGTGGCGTAGGAATGTCATTTTCTTTTGAACCCTCTGGTTCCACTAAGCTTTCAGTAATAGTCTGTGGTTCTGGAATTTCTTCCAGTTCTATTTCGCTCCCATTTGTTTTCTTTTCTAAGAACTGGTGTTCCAGAAAATGGGCATTACGAGAAACAATAATCTTTTGTTCCTCTGCGTAATAGAAGAGATACCCCCTGGAGTTCTTTGGGTATCCCACAAACTTGCACAGTACTGAGCGTGCCTCGAGTTTGTCCGCATGCTGCTTTTTGACAAAAGCCGGACATCCCCAGATCTTCAGATATTGAAGATAGGGTTTCTTCCCACTCCATATCTCATATGGTGTGGTAGGCACAGTCTTAGTTGGAACTCGGTTCAAAAGGTATGCAGCTGATTCTAGTGCATATCCCCAGAATGATCGCGGTAACTCAGTGTTACTCATCATGGAACGTACCATATCCAATAGGGTCCGGTTCCGTCTCTCCGATACACCGTTATGTTGCGGAGTGTATGGAGGAGTAAGCTGAGAGAGAATTCCATTCTCTTTTAAATAGTCCAGGAACTCGGCACTCAAGTATTCACCACCTCGATCCGATCTTAGAATCTTGATACTTTTGCCAGTTTGTTTTTCTACTTCATTCTTATATTCCTGGAATTTTCCAAAGGCTTCGGACTTATGTTTCATTAAGAAGACATAACCGTACCTTGAAAAGTCATCCGTAAAAGTAATGAAGTAAGAATAACCGCTTCGCGCATGTGTAGACATTGGACCGCACACGTCGCTGTGTACGAGTCCCAAGAGCTCGCTCGCTCTTACTCCGTGTCCAGTGAACGGAGTCTTTGTCATCTTTCCTTTGAGACAGGATTGACAAGTGGCATATGATTGATATTCGAACGGATTCAAATATCCTTCTGTATGTAACTTCGTCAACCTTCTCTCATTGATGTGACCTAGTCTACAATGCCATAAGAAAGTCTGATTTATTTCCGGAGACTTTCTTTTGTGTGTATTCTGGACATTGAAAATCTGTGGTTGGTTTAATACGTATATTCCATTGCTTAATGTACCTGACCCAATCAGAACTTGATTAAGGTGAATGTTTACAACATTACTTACAAACGCAAATTCATAACCTTCTTTAGAAGTCAAAGATACAGAAATGATATTACAAGTTGCGTTGGGTACAAAATAGCAATTACGCAAAATCAAAACGTGTCCATCTGACAACCCCAGGTGATAGTCCCCCACGGCCTTAGCATCCATGCTAGCTCCGTTTGCAACTTTGAGGGTCATGTCACCTGCCTTCAAAACCCTACGGTTTCTCAACGCCTGCAAAGAATTACAGATATGAGATCCTGATCCAGTATCCAATACCCAGGAAGTAGAGTTTATAGATAGACAGTTTTCAATAATATACACACCTGAAGCTGAAGCCGCAACATGCTTCAGTTCATGTGTTATGGCTTTCCAAGCCCTGCAATCTTTCTTCCAGTGTCCACTTTTGTGACAGTAAAAGCATTCTTCTTTATCCACAAGTTTCCCCGCTACCTTTGTTGCTTTCGCCTTTCCCTTCGTATCCACTTTACTAACACCGCCCCTTGGTTTGGCGGGGGCTTTCTTCTTCTTTCCCTTGGCTTTCGCCCTGGACTTAGAAGAGGAAGATCCTCCTACAAACAAAGTGGATGTTTCCCTACCTTTCTGTAGGGTGCCCTCTGCACTCCTCAGCATGTTGAGGGGTTCTGAAAGTTCAACTTCCTTTTCTTGTAAGTTGAAATTCAGGATGAACTGGGCGTAAGTGGAAGGAAGGGACTGAAGAATTAAGTCCGTATAGAGCTCATTCTCCAACGTGGTCCCTAGGTCCGCGAGCTCCTCAATGAAGCCAATCATCTTAAGCACGTGTTCCGCTACCGATGATCCGACGGCCAATCTTGCCGAAAACAACTTCTTCGACACTTCGTATCTTGCGATACGAGATTGCTCTCCATACAGTTCTTTTGTATGGAGAAATATGGATTCGAGGTCCATATTCTCATGCCTCCTCTGATGTTCGTTGTCCATAGAGGCAAGCACAAGGCATTTGGCCTTCGCGCTATCTATCTCCCAAGTCTTACGGATTTCCTTATCCGCGACGCTGGAGGTGGGACCTCGGACGGGGGGAGCTTTGGTGGTAAGGAGATACCCCAACTTGTCGTAAGTGATTGCCATCTTGACATTCCTGAGCCAATCTTTGTAGTTTGGCCCTGTCAGTATGTTTTTATCTAGTAGTAACTTAAGTCCAGTCATGATGAATGGTCGCTGCAATTAGGAGAGAGAGAAGAAACACTTTAGCACGATGCTCTTGCAAGTTTAGAGTGGTTTTTAATTTGTCTAAACTGGATGGCTCCCACTGTCTCTCGAATCCCTCCTCAAACCAAAAAGGAAGAATTAGTCAGGATCAATTTCACCGCACAATACTTGCTTAACCGTTCGGCCAGGCTGGTGTCGGTACTTCGAGGGAGGTTTTCCAACGCTTTCGCGAAGTTCCTTAATTTAAGAACCTCTTTTCCCTGGGGGCGTAGCCCCGCTAACACCTTTCTAGACACCTACTTGGTTTATAGCATTGATCGTTTAGTGAGAAATTTCCCGAGGAGTAGCATATACTCACAGTAGGATCGGGATCCAAATATCATCGTGTGACAAGACTGAAGGAATCCTACCAGAATCATCACACTCCAAATGTTATGCAGCGCTAGCAAGTTTCAGTTCTTTTGAAACTCCCGATGTGGATTTTTGCCCCATGCTCTTATGACCTTGGCGTGAGGTCAAAATGTCATAAATCACATGTCAAGTTCTTCCCATCATTATCCAGGTTAATTTGAACCCACCCGTACCTACCCTTGACGTAGGCCAAAATGGCAGTACGACTGTCTCAAACCAACGCATTCTATCTATGCAACAGATAAATATCCGGCAGCTGCCAATCACTATGCCTTGGCGTGAGGTCAAAATACATAGCTTGAATACTACCGAATATTTAACTGAAATGATGGAGGGCTACGGATGGTTTTGTCAAAACCGTGAACGTAGTGAACTTGATATAATCGTTGGAACGAGATAGCATTTAAAAGGAGTGGCTCGAGCTCCGCATTTAAAAGTTGGTTTTGAAAAGAACCGAATGGTTTTTCGAAAGTGTTCCAACGACTTTTACTTGGTTTATTTTCTTGTATTAGTTCTTTTAATGCGTGTTATTCTTGCATTAGTTCTTGTAATGCGTCCCATCATTTAATCCTACCATTGCAGAAAACAACCAAAATATGACGTACGCTTATGCCATTCGCATTCGCCACGGGGCCCCGTCATCACCCGTTAGGTTACTTAACTAACGACAGAGCGGGGGCTGGGCTAGCGCGGCTGCAAAACATAAGCAACGTCTAAATAATATCATACACAGATATATTGCAATGATAGCCATTTCAGATCACAGATGAATACATTGGATATACTAGGAATCCGCAATTTGTACGAGCCTGTAACAAAAAGCGGATTACACGGTCGCGATGAATAGCCAAAACCCCACCCTAGACCCCTACGGGTGCGGCAAACTACCCGCCAAATATCCGAAGTGGAGTAACCTCCCTCAACGACGTGAGTAGGCCACTCGGCACTTCGAGATACCCGGTAGTTTGTGCACCCCACCTTGGGTCTATCCTAGGAGCAAAAACAGTAAAAAGAAATTATACAATGACGGCTACAACCCCGACCCGGTTGTGCGGCCAAAAATAATATTACATCAATTTACATATTACAAGAATTGAAAGATAAACAAAAACTCTCATCTCACAATTCCCCCCGGCTATTCATCCGTGACAATCCAACAAATTCATATACACAAACCATCAACATCACAGATCATAGATATGTATAACCCCCACTAATCGACGTATAGCGATTAGTAGACGTTCAATACATATAAAACATTACAGATATAACCATTAGCCAAAGTCTACAGAAAATCGACAAAAAATACGGATTTGTAGCCACCCCAAAAACAAACTTGTTCTCCGGAAAATCTGGGCAGAAACAAACCATCCCAAAACACCCCCAGAAACAAACTGCAGGAGAAACGATCCACGGCCGAGTCAAGTCGGCCGCGGAACCGCGGCGACTTGGTCGGCTCGTGCGATCGTTTTTCTTGCCTGTTTATAGAAAAGCCTGAGCCGATTTTTAAGATATGATTTTTTAATTTTTGAGCAGAAAAAAAATCGGCAGCAACTAGGGTTTTCCGGGGTGTTTTGCGGTTTTTTCGTTCGGTCGATATTCTAAATACTTTGCTAACATGCTAGGGTGTGTTTAGTTAGGCTCTGATACCACTGTAAGTCCACGTTACCTCTCCCGGTTGTATCGGGCTTGCGGAAATGGTGAAAAACGATTTTTAAGACATAGGTAACATGGACTACAAAAACGGATCTTGGCTAAACTACACACTAGCAACCTAAAAAGAGATTTGTCTACTCGGTTAGGGGTTATACCTCACTTGAACTCCTTCTTCTTGAACTCTTTGTAGTGGTTGGATGGTGCTTTCCTCGTCGCCATCTTCCGTCAAAGATGGATCCACCTGAGGGTTCAACCTTGGGCTCCTTTCTCGAACTTTGAGAGAACTAAGGTCTTTGGCTTGCTAGACCTTCAAACCTAGAGTGAGTAGAGAGTAGTTTAGAGTGTTTTATCTCAAGGAGAGGTTTCTCAACACATGAGAATGGATCTCCTTGAACTAGAGGAGGAGGATGAAGAAGAGAGGAGAGAGAACCAATATGATAGAATGAAATGGTTTTTTACAACCATAACAATATCTAGTGAATTATCAAATTAATAAAATTAATCTAAATGAAAAGTTGATGGAAGGTTTGATAAGACTATTATCATTTTACATTAAATGGTTTTGCTAGAATCAAAGAGCATCTTTGATGTGTAATGATGATAGTCAATGTTTCAACCATGGTCAACAAGTCAACCTTGGTCAATAAGTCAACAAACCCAACCATGACACAATTTCATTTAATTAATATTATTAATTGATATATCACAAATTCATTAGGGTTTGGAAAAAGACGACTGTCAACTGTGCATACACACCCGTTCCGAAACCCTAATGAAAATCCACTTCCTCCGCCTCAATCAACTGTGCATACACACCCGCATTCGTGTTCCGAGGAACATGAATACTATGAGATAAAACTAACCCCAAAACATATACTAGGATCTGGCTCAAACCATAGCCCGCTAGTAATATCCGTCCGGACGCCAAACGTGCACAAGTGCGCGGATGAGAACGAACCCTGTCGTAAAACCATGCGACCTCTACTCTATTTTGCCAAAGGCGAATAGCCCTCTGTGTGGGACTCTAAAGACTCGACACTACGCTGGCAGTGGGTTTAACCACAGACCGCAAGCGGCACTAGCTGTGCGTAACGGTCCCCAGGTAGATGCCGATAAGAAGACGGACGAGGTGAAACCCATCTGAACTCCTACTGAGTCAGAATGTGACAATCTCCATACAGTCCGGTCTGTTCGTCTGATACATCGCATGGCGGGCCTAGGGGGCGGTAAACGCCAGTCCCCTAAAAGCGGTACAAGTCGTGTCGGAGTGAAGCCCAGAACACCCTGAGATAACACTGGAAACCTACCAGTATATCTCGCTTGCCCTGGCCAGGGACTACTCGTGTAATGGCTCTCCTAGACACAGCGCGATGTCAACCCCCAATACCGGGAGAGACGAATCCTGTCTAACCGTCACTGCCTCCAAGTGCTTCGGGACTGCACCCAACTACTACCTATTTGCACGACTCCTTTGAGCCGTGGTAGGGTAGTAATCTAAGTACAGTGAAAACACACTCGAGGCGAAGTGACAGTGCCAAGTCAGCGGACTAAGCTGTACTCATGTCACCTGGGAACTGATAACTGACGATAGGTACAGTACCAACCAACAGTTCCCGACGAGTCCTGTCCATTGTACTCGTAACCCAACGAGCACCCGCATACTATCTGCAGTACGACGTACTGATGGCTGTGGGACAGACCACCTCCCACACTGGGATGAGAAGCGCATACGCTAGTCTACTCCGGAGTATCGATGCCCTTTCTCGATAGTCCTGCGACTAGGGACCTGCATAAGGATGTGCTTATAGATTACCCAGCCCCCACTAGTGTGACTGCCATCACAACGCTGGTAATCAAGCAAAGATCCTAAGGGCTCCACTGATGTGTATAAGTGATAAACTAAAATAAACACATGTACACATTGAAGTAGAAACAAACCAAGTAGCATACTACTATATTGAGCAAGATTGTCTATACAACTGTGAATATCCCAAGCTTCCATTAAGTAATATACAGACTAGTATGATACAGTAATGGCCTCTAGGGCATATACACTAACAGGGTCATGGTCGCTGCCAAAGAGAGAGAGAAAAGAAACACTCAGCGTGCACTCTAACCTAGATCAGAATGGTTACCAATTTATCTAATCAGGAAACCTCCCACTGTAACGTCAAATTCTCCTCCAAACCTGAAAGAAGAATTAGTCGGGATCACCCGAGGAGTAAACCAACTCATCAGTGGGAATCGGGATCCAACTATCATCGCATGATAACGTGACGAAATCCGCTCACGTTATCACACTCCAGAAGGTATGCGCATATCTGGCAAGTTTCCGTTTCTTTAGAAACTCCCGATGTGATTTTTGCCCCATGCTCCTATGACCTTGACGAAGGTCAACAAATCATAAGTCACATGTCAAGTTCTACCCGTCATTGTCCAGGTTAATTTGAACCCACCCGTACAAGCCCTTGACGAAGGTCAACAAGGCTATACGACTGTCCCAAACCAACGCATCTATCTATGCAACATAAAGGTAACAAACATCTACCATTCACTATGCCTTGACGAAGGTCAACAAACATAGCATGAATACTACATGCTATCCGTCTGAAATGACGGAGGGCTACGAATGGTTTTTGGCGAAAAACCTTTAATGTAATGAACTTGATATCGTTGAAGGAACTGGATAGCTTTATAAAAATATAGTGACGAAAACCTTTGCTAAAGAGGTCACTCCTGGTGAAGGGATCTCGGCTCTTTCCCCGTAGAATGAGGTGCAGGATATTCCAACTGAATACCACGATGCAAAGCAAAAGTAAACGACTATAGTGAAGTTATTGCCCTGACGCAAACTTCTGTCCAAGGGGTCACTCCCGGTGAAGGGATCTCGGTCCTTGCCTCGTCGACTGAGGTGCTGGATATTCATAACCGAATACCACTGTGGAAAACAAAAGAGAACGCCCTTGCAATAACAGCTTTTTGAAAAATGTTCCAACAACATCAGAATAGGTTTGTTTTAACTTGCATTGATCCGAATCAATGCAGTCCCATCAATTGATCACACCACAAAGAACGAAAATAATGATGTACGTATATGCCATCCGCATTCGCCACTGGGTCCCGTCATTACCCGTTAGGTTAGTTAACTAACGACAGAGCGGGGACTGGACTAGTGCGGATGCAAAACATATACAACATCTACTAGTATATATATATAATATATAATTTTCGCTCAAGGCATGATAAAATGCAACATCACAGAAATGTAATAAGCATCACAAAACAATACAGATATCTGGGATCCCCGGGTTTCACAGAGCCGCTACTGAAACCCGACGTTCCCCTGGTCGTGTGGATAGCCTGTGCAATGAAATCTTAGACCCCTACGGGCGCGGCAAGTTACCCTCCAAAACCTGAAGCGAGGCAGCCCCCTTCAGCAACGTGAATGGACCACCCAGCACTTCACGGAATCCGGTAACTTGGGCACCCCTCCTGGGTCAACCTGTACCCCCTATGAGTGCGGCGAATAGCCCGCCAATTCTAGAGTGAGGCCCCCTCCGTCTCAACGCCATGAGATGCGGGCCCGTTGCCCTCTAGAACCCGGCTATCCGTGCACCCCTCCGCGTGGTAATCCTAGTACAGAAAGTAAAATATACATACAACGGGTACATCGACCTTAACCTGGTCGTGCCCCAAAAGAATAATATACAAACAGGCAGTGACGGCAGTCCACATATCGGACGCTCGCCCCGCAATTTCAAATGTACATATAAAAATACCAAATTTGTACTACCATTGCATCCAGGCTATCCACCACGACAATCCGCAACATCACAGCACAACACAGAACATCAACGTGAATGTCACGTTCGCAAATCCGTCTAACCGGGCTATAGCAGTTAGACAGGATTTACCGATCAAGTGACATTCACGGCCGCAGATATAATGTAAATACTGTGAACTAATGTGTTTAAAATTTTCGATCGATCAAATTTTACCAAGTGGGCCCTAAGCACTACTGTAGCACATAAAGAAATTCTGGGCCCAAAAGGAATATACCAAAACCCCTATTTTCAACACAGAGACTCTCTGTAAAAATTTGATACACTGAACAATAAAGACTGGGGCGGAACCGTGGCCCAAGCATGGGTTTAGCCGCGGTTCCGCGGTAGGATAGTGTGTTCACGTGATCAAATTTCTACAGAAGTCTTAGAATTCCCTGCACATCATTCTGCAACACTTTAAAAAAATTTCTGAGCCAAAACAAAATCGACAGAGAACAGATGTACATGAAAATGCGGTTTTGGGATTTTTGTTCGATCGGAAATGTAAACACATTAGACAAAGCTAGACTAGGTTAATGGCGTGGCTCTGATACCAGTGTAGTGCAAGGCGGCGGCCCGGCCGTCAATCCGACGCCAGAATGGAGAAACGAAACTTTTTACAAAACTTGTAAACCGGCACCACCGCACACTTTAAACCTGGATCGGGCCATTAACCTACTCCTAGCTAACTAGAGAAGGGGTAGAGAGATATACCGAGCGATCCGTGTCCTTCGGTCTTCTCATCGTCGTCCCAATCTCTCCGCGGAATCTCCGGACTTCATCTCCTCGTCGGAAGGGCACCACATCGCCGGCTTCTTTTACGGGCTCCGACCTCTGGACCGAGGCAACTCGGGTACGAAGTTGGCGAGTCGACTTGCCCAAGATTTGCTGTAGAATAAGTGTAGTGCTATGTCTCATTTGGGGTTACTAGAAGTTGCCCATTTAGTGGAGGAAAGGAGATATGAAATTTTGGTGGTGGCTAATGAGTTTTTAGCAAGCAAAGGAGATCAAAAACCCCACTCTCAAAATTGGGACAGCCCCTCCCTAATGTGGCCGGCCTTGCATCATCAAGAGAGAATGAAAATGAGGGAGAGACCCACAATAATGCAAAGGAGAGGAATGATATGTGATCATGAGAAGAAAAAATGATCACAAGCCCAAGTCCACACTCAACAACCATCTCACATCATCAAGTCAAAAAGTCAAGCAATGATGAATAAAATAAGTCAAGGGATGGTGCACAATCATGAAGCAACCATATGCAAAGACCACCCTCCACAATGCTTATTTGCACAAATGCAAATAAGCCCTCCTCCACCAATTATCAGCCAATGAAAGATACAAAGAAAAATGGCCGAAACGGAAAGCAAACTGGCAACTTTAGAAAACTGATCCCGTAATAAATTACAGGAAAACACCGCTACTGTATATACTTACCCGCATTTGTATTCCGACCGAAATACAAATGCAATGAGACAAAATCCACACTGTACAATACTAGGATCCGGCTTAAACCAAAGCCCGCTAGTATTAACCGTCCGATCGTGATTCGTGCAATACCGCATGTATCTGATCGAACCCTGCCATATCTCCATACGGCCTCTACAGCGTTTCGCCCGAAACTTGAGCAATTGTTTGTGGGGGACTCTAAAGACTCGTCAATACTTTGGTTGTGGATTTAACCACTAGCACGTCAGAGGTATTAGCCATACGTGACAGGCTACCAGCTATTGACTAAAAGAGACGTCTGTGAGCGAACTCATCCTGACACCCTACTGAGCTTGTCAGTGACAATATCCGTACAGTCCGGTCCGTTCGTCTATGAGCATCGCATGGCGGGCCTAGGGGGTTGGTAAAAGTCAGACCCCCAAAAGCGGTACAAGTCGTGTCGGAGTGTAGCCCAGAACACCCTGAGATACTACTGGAATACCTACCAGTAAATCTCCTGCCTTGGCCAAGGACTTCGTGCAATGGCTCTCCTAGACACAGCGCGACCTCACCCCCAATACCGGGAGAGACGAACCCCTGCAGATCCGCTCACTGCCTCCATGTGGCTCGGGACAGTACCCAACTAAAACCCGTTTGCACGTATCCTTTGAGCGTGGTAGGGTAGTAATCAAAGTACAGTGGGAACTCACACGAGACAAATGACGATCTCAGGTCGATGAACTAACCTGTACACATGTCACCAGGGAACTGCTATCTGACGTCAGGTATAAGACCAACTAGCATGTTCCCGGCGAGTCCTGTCCGGTGTACTCATAACCCAATGAGCACCTGTATACATCTTAGGTGAACCAACTGACACCAGTGGCTTGTGAGACCGGCCACCGTCCCTCGTCGGGGTCTCGATTGTATACACTAGTCTACTCTGGAGTATCGATGCCCTATCTCGAAACTCCCACGACTAGGGACCTTTTAAGGATGTGCTTATAGACTACCAGCTCCCACGTATATGATCGCCCACATACTGCTGGCAGTCAAGCAAGAATCCTAGGGGCTCTATCAACGTGTAATAGTGACCTGTAAGGTCACCTGAAGCAGTACACGATGATAAAGGTAAACCAGATAGCATACTATCATCTTGAGTAAGACTGTCCTACTGGGGCAGGTCCTCCCTCAATCATTGCAATCACGTGCCTGTGATCCAATAATTGACTCTGAGGGCACTATCTCCAACACACTACACCCAAAGATATAACATTTTTAGGAGTTAGATGAACCGTCGGGGGGGATCCCGGCCGCCTGACTCGGCCGGGAATCAGCCAAATCGGCCTTGAGTCGGTCTGACTCCGTCCTCAGACCGAGTCACGGCCGAGTCGGACGATTCCGGCGACGACCCCAACATGAAAGTTATGTCTTTTCATATTCCCTATGCACCTGCAAAATTTCAGCCTCAGACCATTTCCAGAGCTCTTTAAAATCCCCAATTACTCCACTTTTAATACATTTTTATTACATTTTATCACATTTTTATTTTAAACTTTTCATCTACCCTAACTTTAGCCTAACCCTATAAATACCAACCCTGCACACTACCCTCTCACCCCAAAATGCTGAGCCCACTCTCTCAAAATTTTTCCAAAGATCGTGTACTTTGAAAACAAGCTCAAGGCGAAGCTACGACGAAATTCCGGCGGAACTTCCGGCGATCATCTTAGAAACTATCGGCGACGACGCAACACACCGACGATCCCTCTAGTTCCCTCTCACTCTCTTGAGTAATGTAAAACCCGTAAGTCCCCTTTCTATCTCTCTTTTCCATTCTCAAAATACGAAATTATAAAACCCGACGGAATCGGAACAAATCCGATTTCCGATTCGGTTTTCTATAAAATTCCACTTCTCACTAATACAATCATTCTTAAACTTCCTCATGTTGATTATCAAACACTAATTAAACAATTTGAACAAGTTTCATCACATGAAATGATAGCTTTCTCAAATTATTGTATTTTTTCACTTAAATACCACATTGTTTCAATCCTTCATTTAACCCATCAAACTTGCTATACATTTAAAGTAGATCACGAGGTAACGACCTACCTCCTCATACACTTACATACAACCTAACACGATACCATTGAAACCTTAGAATACGAGAAAACAAGCATTTACATTTAAATACAATACACTTAATAAACTATTTCTTAAAGAGTTAGAGTTGATACACTTTTAAATAAATACATCTTATTATGAAAATACGATAAGTTGTGGACATCGGTCGTTTATCTAAACCTGACTTTGTGGTGTCTAGGCTAGGCAAGTAAGAAAGGTAATTTTAAAAGGCCCGTCTCACGGTGATTCGTGAGCGGATCCCTCCTTTCTTCACTTGTACTTACCTGGCCACAATTGGCGGTGAAGAGGCGATTTGAGGCATCTCACAACTTGTCGTTTGGACCAGTTAGGAATGGTCTAGTTGACTTAGGAGACCCTAAAACATAGAATACGGAAAATTGACAAATAAATACCATTTACTTCATAAAACCGTTTTCTAAAGGATTTAGTATTTACAATCTTTGCAAAACGCCGCTACAACCCACTTTGGGGAACCCGTTCGGGATGGTGCAATTTATCGCACATCCTCGGGCTTAGTAGTATGAGATTCAGACCTCCGCAAGGAGTATTCGGTCTCGAAAGATTTAAAATACGACATCTTAAGAAAATGAGATTTTTTTAGAATAAAAAATATTATTAAAATTATTTTTGTATAAATATATGTATATTTATCATTAAAATACCTATTTTATTATGATATAAATATTCCACCTTTTTCTAAAAATCACAAGAATAAATTTTACACTAAAATACTATGAATTCCAAATAAATCAACTTTACAAATAAATACCTTTATTTATGAAATTAAGATATTTTCACTAGAAATATCACAATATAAAATCCACCTTCATTAAAACTCTAAAGACGAATAACGAATACTTGAGGTGTATTTTGAAAAGTATATAAAAGTATTTTTACATAAAACCCCCTCAAGTTTAATAAATTTCCCTAAGGACCCTAGCAAATTATAAGTAAGAATTAATCAAGACTTCGACTTACATTTCTAATTGTCTGACTCGGGTTTGAGTCTTATTATATTTGACTTGAATATGATTCAAGTACAATCTACAATCTTCAATATTACAATTCAACATGAATCCATGAATCTAATTATCAATCTATACAACTGACTGAACCGAACCATGGATATACATTCCATTTACATGGTTCTCCAGTTATTCCATTTACATGATTCTATGGTTACATCCGTTTACCGATATCATGGTTTCGGTCAGTCTTTCAATTATACATTCAATACAATTTACAGTACAAAACAATACAAATAAAACACTACGGGGTTTAAGGGGTAGATTGGTA
Source organism: Agapanthus africanus (assembly GCA_030015575.1). NCBI lineage: Eukaryota > Viridiplantae > Streptophyta > Magnoliopsida > Asparagales > Amaryllidaceae > Agapanthus > Agapanthus africanus. The sequence goes on from CM057341.1 coordinate 131,973,600, forward strand.
CGGAAGGTGTTAAAGGTGGAACGAGACGGTAAGATTAAGACACCTAACATGAATCCAATTGCCGTTGTTCCGGGTTGAATAACGGAGCCTTATACTTCCATTTTCCCTGGTCTCTAGCATACTGAGACCCCTCTCGTATACACTGGCATTCTTCTGTACCAAGCTACAAACAACAGCGTTAATACAACATTACAACAATATAATACAACATTAAAAGCTGCTCTCTCTCTCTTTCTTCTTTTCTAATTCTCCCTTATCTTTGGGATTTACCGAGCGATCTGTTCGTTTACGACATTCTATTTCTTTCTTCTTTGAATGTCGTCAGGTGGTTTGGACCAGACAGAGATCGAGCCATCTGCAGAAGACTTGGAGCAGTTTGCTGAAGAACCAGAGCTCTAGTTTCATTGTACATTTTCCATTCAGTACTTTTCATTTCCTGGTATGCCATTGTTTAGGCATCGTTTTATTTCAGTTGTATTTCCTTTTCATGCATTGTACAAAAGAATGTTAATAAATAAAAGTTGATGTTTTTATTATATCTCGTCTCTTGTGTATTTACTTTTATATTGCTTAGATACGCTTAGCATATGTACTTCTGAGTATATACGTAGCGGACCAGTCGCGCCCCCTTCGCCGTATACCGGGAAGCGGGGCGTGACAAGAATCCTATGGGCTCTATCAATATGTAATAGTGGTGTGTAATACCACATAATGCATGTAAATTATGATAGAGACAAACCAGATAGCATGCTATCATCTCGAGTAAGACTGTTCTACCCGTATAAGTCCTCCCTCGGTCATCACAATCGCCTGCCTGTGATTACAATAATTGACTTGAGGGCGCTATAGTCAACAATCTCCTACATGCACTTAAGGTTAATTATTGCGGTGTCGCATACTCACAGCCCGTGTAATACCGAACACCCAACTTCTCTACTAATCAGCCTCGCAAAACTTATTTGCGAAACTATCGTGTTCGAGAAATAGCCTCAGTGAGTGGATCCACTCCAATGATTCTATCTTTATCTCTCTATATCTCAACTTCGTGGAGAATGACTATCTCCCAAAATGAGCGATACATGTCTTAGAATTTGTCTGGATATCTAATGGGACCAAGTTCATTAATGAACTCCAAATCCAACAAACTTCATAGACCATATCTTCCACTGAATTTAATCAGTATCCTGCGCCATGCCTTCCTCGGTATCCGCTTGGACCCCCTGTCCAACATACCGCCCTTCAGAAGAGGGTAAACTTTAACTCTGATAGTCACTATGTCATCTAGGTCACCTTGGAAGACTGAAATGATAACCGTCTCCTGAAGGAGGCTGTCATTACCATATACCAAGAACATCTTCATATATTCATAACTGCCTCCCAATTTTTCTCCAGGATTGGATCAATATATGCTTATTGCAGCTAGTGCAAAAGCAATATTTGGTATGGTACTTGACATCTCATGATTGACTCAATTGCCTAAGTAAGTGATATGTCAATCATGCAAATCTCTCTCCTCATCATTCTAGAAGACATCTCTTTAGAAAGGGTGACTCCATCACCTGCGGGCACACCACCACGCCATGAGTCGTCCATTCTAAAATACTTTAGAATAGTGTCAAAGTACCCGAATTAAGACACTTTCTAAATCTAGATCTAAAACCATAGATCTAGTCACCAGAATCCCTGATATTTTATCCAGATCATATATGGAGAAACACCTTATGACAACCACAGTATGACCGATCGTAATATAGGAAGATCACTTCCTGTCGCGCCCCGCTTCCCGGTATACGACGAAGGGGACGCGACTGGTCCGCTACGTATTTACTGTGAAGTAAATACGCTAAGCGTATCTAAGCAATATAAAAGTAAGCACAAGAGACAAGAGATATAAACTGAACAACAACTTTATTTATTAACATTCTTATGTACAATGCATGAAAAGTAAATACAACTGAAATAAAAACGTGCTTAAACAATGGCATAACAGGAATGAAGTACTGAAAGGAAATGTGTACAATGAAACTAAAGTTCTGGGTCTTCAGCAAACTGATCCAAGTCTTCAGCAGTAGGCTCGATTTCTGACGTGTCCAAAACACCTGACGACATTCAAAGAAGAAAGAAAGAGAATGTCGTCAGCGAACAGATCGCTCGGTAAGTCCCAAATAAAAGGGAGAAATAGAATAGACAAAATAAGAAGATAGATTTTAAAGTTGTATTATAATGTTATAATGTTGTGTTAACGCTGTTGTTTGTAGTTTAGTACAGAAGATGCCAGTGTATACGAGAGGGCTCTCACTTACACCGGGGACTTTGGTAACCCTTAGTACAAGGCTCCGTCGATAATACCACGAAACAACGGCATGGATGTAATTACGTCTTAAGTGACCACCTCGTGCCACCTTTAACATATTCCGTACCAGTCTCCCCCTTAAACCCCGTAGTGTTATTTTGATTGTATTGTTGTATTGTCTTGTATTGTAAACTGTATAGATTGTATAATTGGATGACTGACCGAAACTATGATATCAGTAAGCGGATGTAACTGGAGAATCATGTACGTAACTGTATAATCATGTAAATGGAATGTATATCCATGGTTCGGTTCAGTCAATTTGATAGATTGAATAATGGATTCATGGATTCATGTTGAATTGTAATATTGTAAATTGTAGATTGTAGATTGTAAATTGTACTTGAATCATATTCAAGTCCGATTATACTGAGACTCAAACTGAGTCAGACAATTAGTAAAGTAAATTGAAGTCGTGATTGTTTTTATTAATTTGTCTACCTTAGATAGGCAAGCACCCACTTCTCCGGCTCCTTGGGGCTCAAGAGATTGGTCCCGCTTAAACCTATGTTTACTATGGTCCTTAGGGTAATTTGTAGAACTTGAGAGGTTTTATGTAAAAATACTTTTATATACTTTTCAAAATACACCCCAAGTATTTATTAATCGTTTTTAGAGTTATGATGAATGTATATTTTCTATTGTGATATTTCTAGTGAAAATATTCTAATTCCATAATAAATGGTATTTATTTGTAATATTGGTTTGTATGGAATGCATGATATTTTAGTGTAAACCGATTCTTGTGCCATTTTTAGAAAAAGGTTGAATATTCATAATAATTCAAAGTAGATATTTTGGAGGTACATATATATATATTTGTATGAAAATAATTTTTTATATATTTATTATAATCTAGAAATCTCATTTTTCTTAAGGTGTCGTATTTTAAATCTTTCGAGACCGAATGCTCCTTGCGGAGGTCTGAATCTCGCACCACTAAGCCCGAGAATGTGCGATAATCCGCACCATCCCGAACGGGTTCCCCAAAATGGGTTGAAGCGGCGCTTTGCAAAGATTTGTAAAATACTAAATCCTTTAGAAAACAGTTTTATGAAGTAAATGGTATTTATTTGTCAATTTTCCGTATTCTATGTTTTAGGGTCTCCTAAGTCAACTAGACTATTCCTAACTGGTCCAAACGACAAGTTGTGAAATGCCTCAAATCGCCTCTTCACCGCCAATTGTGGCCAAGTAAGTATAAGTGAAGAAAGGAGGGATCCGCTCACGAATCACCGTGAGACGGGCCTTTTAAAGTTACCTTTCTCACTTACCTAGCCTAGACACCACAAAGTCAGGTTTAGATAAACGACCGATGTTCACAACTTATCGTATTTTCATAACAAGTGGTACTTCTTTAAAAAGTGTATCAAAACTGAATCTTTTAGAAATGGTTTTATTAAGTATATGGTATTTAAATGAAAATGTTTGTTTTCTCGTATTCTAAGTTTTCGATGGTATCGTGTTAGGTTGTATGTAAGTGTGTGAGGAGGTAGGTCATTACCCCGTGATCTACTTTAAATGTATAGCAAGTTTGGTGGAGTTAAATGAAGGATTGAAACAATATGGTATTTAAGTGAAAAATACGATAAATTGAAATAGCTATCATTTCATGTGATGAAACTTGATCAAATTGTTTGATTAGTGTTTAATAGTCAACATGAGGAAGTTTAATAATGATTGTATTGGTGAGAAGTGGAGTTTATAAGAAAACCGAATCGGAAATCGGATTTGTGCCGATTCCGTCGGGTTTTGTAATTTCGTATTTTTATAATATAAAAGAGGGATAGAAAAGGGACTTACGGGTTTTAGATCACACAAGAGAGTGAGGGGGAAGTAGAGGGATTGCCGATGTATTGCTTCGTCGCCGGTAGTTCCTAAAACGATCGCCGGAAGTTCCGCCGGGAATTCGTCAGAGCTTCGCCTCGAGCTTGTTTTCAAAGTACACAAGTTTTATTGGAATTTCGAGAGAGTGGGCTCAGAATTTTTGGGTGAGAAGGTAGAGGGTAGAGGTGTATTTATAAGGTAGGCTAGGGTTAGGGTAGATGAAGGGTTTTTAAATAAAAAAAATTATAAAAATGTGTGGAAAATCATTAAAATGGATTAAATGGGGTATAATTCACTCTTTGGAACCGATCTACTTAATTACAGTGTGCAGGGGGTTAAAGGAGCTGAAAAGTCACAACTTTTCAGTTGACAACTCGCCGGAATCGGCAACTCCGGCCTGTGGCGGCGGCCGAGTCGGCCGGTCCGCCGGCCGAGTTGGCCGATCCGGGCCGAGTTCGACGGTCGGGAGGTGGGGGGTCTCGTGAGGTAGGAACTGGTGCTTTTAGTTTCTCAGGTTCAGTTCAAGTTTTGGGAGTTATTGTGTATGGACTATTGGGCTTCCAAAGAATTTAAAACAAAATAATATTAAAAAATAATGTGGGGCAGGGGATTTGAACTCTGGTGGCTTGGTTCTGTTGGGTAGTGAGAGCACCTCGGCCATCGAACCGTGGCCAAATGCGGAACAAAAATTTCTTAAAACCCGGCGCTACCATTACCCGATTTCCAAGATCGAAACCATTAACCCTAAAACTAGCAATCTTACAAAAAGGAGATAGAATGGTTATACCTAATGAACCAAGTCCTTCGGGTCTTCAACCATTTCCAAGCTCCTAGCGATGCGGATCGACTTTGGTCGCCGGTCTTCCTTCATCTCCGATGATCTACCCGAGGGAAACGGATCAAGTTTCAGGTTCGCCAATCGAACCAACCAACTCTTCAAAATTGCTAGTAGTGGGGAGTGTAGTATAGTGTCACTAAAACTTTCTCTCAACCATGAGCTCAAGTGAGCAACAAAATAGAAGATGAAGAAGAGGGTGACCAAAACTAATGGCATGAGCAAAGTGGCTTAGTATTTTGTGTGAGTATGAGAGTATGAGAGCACCAAAAATTATCCAACAAAATGAGCAAGACCCACACCCCAAAAGAGTGGCTGGCCCCCCTCTCATCCACACACAAAAACCTCATTTTCAATTTTACAATAAAGAATTACACCATACCAATCACTACATGAAAAAGCCCATACTTTGACCAAAACCCATACCCATGCCATGTCACCATTTCCACCTCATCTAAAGCAAATGATTTTCTAAAGAAAATCAATAATGAGGTGGCATCATCTAGAAGCCATTCCGTATAAATACGGAATGCTTCCCGGTATATGTATCGAAATACACATACGCGTATTCGTACGAAAATACGAATAGCCAAAGAGAGAAAATAAATAGTGAGCAATAATACTAGAATACATATATAAAAATACATATGTAAATTATTAAATAAAAACTTGATTTAACAATCTGGCTTAATCCTAAGCCGTTAGTATTATCAACCGTCTGATTAAAGTCTGTGCAGTCAGTGCACATATTTAATCGGACACCTGTATGTATCAACATACGTTACCTACACCATATCGCCTGAACCGAGAAAACCCTCTGTGTGGGACTCTAAAGACTCGTCAATACGCTGGCAGTGGGTTTAACCACAAGCACGTCAGCGGCACTAGCTGTACGTAACGGCTACCCAGGTATTGAGCGAAAGGACGGCCGACGAGCAAACTCATCCGAACCCCTACTGAGCCTGTCAGTGACAATATCCGTACAGTCCGGTCTGTTCTTCTAAGAGTATCGCATATCGAGTCTAGGGGGTGGATAAAGTCAGACCCCTAACAACGCGATAATTCGTGTCGGTATGAAACCCATCACTTCCCGAGAAACTATCGATCCTGGATCGGTAATTCTCACATACCCCGGCCGAGGATTTCTAGTGATGGCCACCCGTGCACTGCGCGACATCAACCCCTAATACCGGGAGAGACGAATCCCCGACGATCCGCTCACTGCCTCCATGTGGCTCGGGACTGTACCCAACTAAAATCTATTTGCACGACTCCTTTGAGCCGTGGTAGGGTAGTAATCAAAGCACAGTGGGAACTCACATGAGACAAATGACGATCTCAGGTCGACAGACTAATCTGTACACATGTCACCAGGGAACTGCTATCTGACTATAGGTATAATACCAACTAGCATGTTCCCGGCGAGTCCGTCCAGTGTACTCATAACCCAATGAGCACCTGTATACTATCTTGGGTGAACAACTAACACCAATGGCTTTTGAGACCGGCCACCGCCCCTCGTCAGGGTCTAGATAAGTATACACCAGTCTACACTGGAGTATCGATGCCTAGTCTCGATACTCTCACGACTAGGGACATTTAAGGATGTGCTTATAGACCCCCAGCTCCCACGTATGTGATCGCCATCACAATGCTGGTAGTCAAGCAAGATCCTAAGGGCTTTATCAACATATACATGATGATAAAGACAAACCAGATAGCATACTATCATCTCGAGTAAGACTGTTTTATCGGTATAGGTCCTCCCTCAATCATCATGATCACATGCCTGCGACTATGATAATTGCCTTGAGGGCACTATAGCCAACAATCTCCCACTTGCACTTAAGGCTAATTATTGCGATGTCGCATACTCACAGCCCGTGTGATACCGAAAACCCAACTCCTCTACTAATCAGTTTCACAAAGCTCGTTTGTAAAACTATTGCGTTTGAGAAATAGCCTCAGTGAGTGGATCCGCTCCAGTGTTTCTTTCTATGTCTCTCTTTATCTCAACTTCGTAGAGAAAACTATCTCCCGAAATGAGCAATACCCGTCTTAGAATATTTCTGGATATCTGATGGGACCCAGTTCATAAATGAACTCCAAATCCAGCAAACTTCTTAGACTGTATTGTCTACTGAACTTAATCAGTATGCCGCGCCATGCCTTCCTAAGTTCCGCTTGGACCACCTGTCCAAACTACTGCCCCTTGTCAGAGGGAAAACTATAACTCTGACAGTCACTCTGTCATCCAGGTCACTTTGGAAGCCTGAAATGATAACCATCTCCAGAAGGAGGCTACCGTTATCAAATCCCTAGAACATCTACTTATGTTCTAAAACCGCTTCCTAACGTTTCTCCAGGATTGGATTAATATCATAATTTATTGCATCTAGTGCAAAAACAACATCTGGTGTTGTACTTGACATCTCATGATTGACTCAATTGCCTAAGCAAGTGATATGCTGTCATGCCCCGCTTCCCAGTGTACGGCGAAGTGGACGCGACGAGGCCCGCTACGTATGTACTCAGAAATACATACGCTAAGCGTAACTAAGCAATATAAAATAATCACAAGAGACCAAAGATGGAAAATAACAGCAACTTTTATTAATAACATTCTTTTTACAATGCATGAAATGGAAATACATCTGAACTGAAAAGCAATGCCTAAACAATGGCATAATAAAGGAAATACTGAGAAGAGCAAGTACAAAGTCTAGAGCTCTGGGTCTTCCTGGAATTCCTCCAAATCTTCACTTGTAGGCTCGGTCTCAACTTGGTCCAACGCACCTGACGACATTCAAAGAAGAGAGAAATAGAATGTCGTCAGCGAACAGGTCGCTCGGTAAGTCCCAAAGAAAAATGAAGAATGAGAGTGACAGAGTATGGTATTTTCTAAAGTTTTGTATTGTAGTATATTATGGAATATTGTTTAACGATATTGTTTGTAGCTTGGTACAGAAAGCTGCCAGTGTATACGAGGGGAGTCTCTATATGCCAGAGACTAAGGGCACGTATAGTACAAGGAACCGTTTATGCCACGGTACAACAGCAACTGAATATAGGTTAGGTGTCTTAATCTGACCACCTCATTCCACTTTTAACATCTTCCGTACCAATCTACCCCTTTAAACCCCGCGATGTTATATTTGTATTGTTATCTTGTAAACTTGTAATGATTCTTGATTGACTTGATTGACTGACCGAAACCATGATATCAGGAAACGGTTATAACCGTAGAGTCATGTAAATGGAATACTGGAAATCATGTAAAAGGAATATCCATGGTTCGGTTCATTCAAACAGATTGTTAACTGGATTCTGGGATTCATGTATTCAAGTTGTATTGGAATATAATTGAAATATAGATTGACTTGAATTATATTCAAGTCAGAATTAGTCAGACTCTAACCCGAGTCAGACTAAAAGAAAGATAATTTGTAGTTCTTTATTTGTTAGGGGCCTTATTGTAATTTATAAAACTTGAGGGGGTTTATTGTAAAAAGTAATATTGTATAGTTTGCAAAATACACCTCAAGTATTTGTTATTCATCTTTATAGTTATAATGAGTATGTATTTTATTTATGTTTTTCTAGTGAATATATCCTAATAAAATTATTAATTGATTATTTGAAATTCAGGGTATTTTAATGTAACTTTTAATCTTTGAATTTCAGGAAAAAGTGGAAATTTTATATTATAACAAAATAGGTGTTTAAGTGATAATTATATATAATAAAACACATGAATGATTTTTAAATGAATATTTTATTTACAAAAATAATATCACTTTCCTTAAATATCGTATTTTAAACCTTTCGAGACCGAATGCTCCTTGCGGAGGTCTGAATCTCGCACTACTAGCCTGCGGGTGCACGATGAACCGTGCTATCCCTAACAGGTTCCCCAAAGATGGGTTGTAATGGCACTTTGCTCAGGTTTTATAAATACTTTTCTTTTAGGAAAACGGTTTTATAAATATAGGGTGTTTATTTGTAAAGAGTATAGTTCTCCGTATTTTAGTTATTAGGGTTTGCTAAGCCAACTAGCCTATTTCTAAGGTCTAAACGATGAGTCATTAGAAGCCTCAAATCGCCTCTTCACCGTCGAATGCAGCTGGGTAAGTGCCAGGTAAGTGGGAGGCTCTCCACTACAAGTAGTGGCCCTAATTAAGTAACCACTTGCTTTCGACACACTTGCCTAGACACACAAGACAGTTTAGATAAACGATCGATGTCCATGACCAATCGTGCTTTCATTTTGTATAAGTTTTATTTAGAAAAGTTACAATTTAAAGATTAAACTAAGAGTTATGAAGGTTATGGTATTTTAGTGAAAAGTCCTATAATTTCGTATTCTGTATTTTCGTTATTTATCAATTAGGGTTATAATGAGTGTGTATAAGGGTAGGTCATTACCCCGTGACTTATATTAAGTTTTGGTGAAGTTTCAAGATGAAATAAGCTGTATTAAACTTAAGGGTATTAAGGTGCAAGAATACGGTATTCATAAACGTTATCATTTCATGTGTGAAATTTTATCCAAATTGAATGAAACAAGTTTTGTTATCAAAATAACCATGATTAAGAGTGAGGGATCTAATTAGAACATTAAAATTGAACTTGATGGTATTTTTATGCAAGGAATACGGTTTTGTAAAGAACTTATCATTTCATGTGGAAAAGTGCGATTAAATTGGTTTAAGGGTGATTAATAGTCAACATGCAATAGGGTTGATAATATGTATTAGGCGACAAGTGGAATTTTTAAGAAAAACCGGATCGGGAATCGGTTTGTCCGATTTCCGTCGGGTTCCAAAAAGTCGTATTTTACAATTATAGAAAAGAGAGATAGAAGGTTGGGACTTACGGGTTTAAACTCTTCTAAAGAGTAAAGAGAACTAGGGAGGAAGGCCGAGGGGTGATTACGTCGCCGGTTGCTCCAAAACGCGTCGTCGGAATTCCGTCAGAGCTTCGCCGGGAACTCGATTTCGAAGCACACTTCTTGTGGAAACTTTTGAGAGAGTGGCTCAAGATTTTGGGGGGTGAGAGGGTAGTGTGTAGGGTTGGTATTTATAGGGTTAGGCTAGGGTTAGGGTAGATGAAAAGTTAAAAATAAAAATGTGATAAAATGTAATAAAAATGTATTAAAAGTGGAGTAATTGGGGGTTTTAAAGAGCTCTGGAAGTGGTATGAGGCTGAAACTTTGCAGGTGCGTAGGGAATACCAAAAGACACAACTTTCGTGTTGTGACCCTCGCCGGAATCGGCCGAATCGGGGGTGACTCGGCCGTGACTCGGTCGGATCACTGAGTTGGCCGAGTCAAGGCCGAGTTGGCCGATTCCCGACCGATTCCGGTGACCTGGATCTCCCCCGACGGATCATCTACCCTCTGCAAGTGTTACATCTTTGGGTGTAGTGGGGTTTTTGTGAGATATGCACGTGTAAACTCTTGGTATTCTAAAGGTTTTTTTAAAAATCCATATTAAAAATAATGTGGGGTATGAGATTCGAACTCAGGTGGCTTGGTTCAGCAATGCAAGGTATTACCAATGAGCTACAAGCTCCTTCTTGTAATTAGTGTAGAAAAATAGTTACTTAAAATGATATCACCAGCATTAAATATAAAAGTACACTTTAAATTTAAAAACAATTTAATGTACACTAAAAATGAAATTATTTAAAAACAAAATAATTAATTATATATATCTTGTGCTCGGATTAAAATACTACTTTATGGTTTTAAAAAAAAAAATTTAAAAATTTGTACAGAAAAGTGTATATGAAAATTAGGGTTGTTACATTCTACCCTCCTTAAAAAATTTCGTCCTCGAAATTTACAACTTTTATTTGAGGACTAGTTTACAAAAAGGTGCGGATATCTTGCACGCATCTCATCTTCCCTTTCCCACGTGGATTCTCCTGGAGTGTCTTTTCTCCACATTACTCGGACTAGATTAACTTCTTTGTTCCGAAGTGTCTTCACTTTTCTGTCCAGGATCTCCACAGGTTGCTGCTCACAAGACAAATCGGGCTGTATCGTGAGTTCGGAATGATCAAGTACATGGCTGGGGTCACTCACATACCTTCTGAGTTGAGATATGTGGAACACGTTATGCACTCCTTCCAATGAGGGTGGAAGCGCTAAACGGTATGCCACTTCACCGACTCGTTCGAGTATATCGAACGGTCCAATGTATCTCGGACTCAACTTACCCCGTCTCCCAAATCTGATCACTCCGCGGTTCGGAGATATCTTCAAGAATACATGCTCTCCTGGCTGAAACTCCAAGTGTCGTCTTTTCGCATCAGCCCAATGTTTTTGTCTATCTTGGGCTATGCGCATTCTTTCTCTGATAGTACGAACCACATCAACGGTTGCTACTATCATCTCAGGTCCAAGGAGCTCTCTATCTCCGATGTCGTCCCAACTTAATAGCGATCGACACTTCCTTCCATATAAAGCTGCAAAAGGTGCCATTCCTATACTTGCTTGGTAGCTGTTGTTGTACGCAAACTCCACAAGATGCAGGTGATCTTCCCACGATCCTTTGAAGTCGAGCATACATGCTCTGAGCATATCTTCTAAGATCTGAATGGTTCGTTCCGACTGACCATCTGTTTGTGGATGATAAGCCGTGCTGAAATTCAGACTTGTTCCCAAGCTAGCTTGCAGACTTTGCCAAAATTGTGATCGGAACCTGGTGTCACGATCGGAGACAATGCAGACTGGTACTCCATGAAGTCTTACGATTTCCTATTATGAGTTCATGAGTATCAGGAATAGTACTTTATGAAGAGATTTTAAATCTAATTTAGATTATTACCTCCATGTACTTCTTCGCTAATGTCTCAGTTGATTGGCCAACTCGAAATGGGATGAAATGAGCCGACTTTATGAGTCGATCCACAATGACCCAAATCGCATCGTTACCTTTTGTGCTGCGAGGTAGAGCAGTTACAAAGTCCATCGTAATGTGCTGCCACTTCCATTCTGGGATTGGTAACGGTTGAAGTAATCCAGCAGTCCGGTGGTGTTCAGCCTTTACTTGCTGACACACCAAGCATTTTGCGACGCTTCTGGCTACTTCACGCTTCATACCATGCCACCAATAATTCTGACGTAGATCTTTGTACATTTTAGTACCTCCAGGATGTACTGAATAGGGAGAGCTGTGAGCTTCTCTCATTAACTCTTCCCGAACAGGACCCTTTGGTACACATAATCTGCTGCCGTATCTCAAAGATCCGTCTTCATGGATGATGAAATCTGTTCTGAGTCCATTCTCCACTTGTTCTCTGATCTTTTGCAACTTAGCATCGCTGGCTTGAGCTGCTTTGATCTGATTGACAATAGTTGATTGAACTTGTAAATTCATCAAAGTTGAAACATCACCTGGCATGACTAGTTCGATCTCCATCTGATGTAGGTCTTGCTGAAGCTTCCACTGGGCGGTGAGATTCATTGCTAATGGTTGGCGACTAAGAGCATCAGGTACCACGTTCACCTTTCCTGGATGATATTGCAAATTGATGTCGAAGTCCGCCATAAGTTCTAACCATCTTCTCTGCCGCATATTCAATTCTTTCTGAGTAAACACATACTTCAGACTTTTGTGATCTGTGTAGATGTTCACTCTTTCGCCAAGTAAGTAGTGGCGCCAAATCTTAAGAGCAAAAATAACGGCTGCCAACTCTAGATCATGCGTCGGGTAATTGCGCTCATGAATCTTCAGTTGTCTTGAAGCATAAGCCACAACCTTACCGTGCTGATGTAGAACACATCCTAATCCCTTACCGGATGCATCGCAATGCACTTCAAATCCTCCAGATTGATCCGGTATTACAAGAATAGGTGCAGAAGTCAGTCTCGACTTAAGTTCTACGAAAGCTTGCTCGCATGCTTCTGACCACACAAATTCTTCATCTTTTCGTGTGAGCTTGGTCAGGGGTGTTGCTATCTTCGAAAAACCTTCAATGAATCTTCTGTAATATCCAGCTAAACCCAAGAAACTCCGAATATCCTTCACGGACTTTGGTGTAGGCCATTCGCTGACTGCTGAGACTTTTGTTGGATCCACAGAAATTCCTTCTCCTGATACGATGTGTCCAAGAAAACCAACATGTTTTAGCCAAAACTCGCACTTTCTGTATTTGGCATAAAGCTTATGTTGTCGAAGGGTTTCCAGGACAATTCGTAAGTGCTCCGCATGCTCTTTCCGATTCTTAGAATATACCAGGATGTCGTCGATGAAGATGACAACGAACCTGTCTAAATACTCCCGGAAAACTTGGTTCATAAGATTCATAAAGATTGCTGGTGCATTGGTCGCTCCGAATGGCATTACTAAAAATTCATAATGTCCATAACGAGTTCTAAAAGCTGTTTTGTGAATATCAGCTTCCTTGACCTTCACTTGGTGATAACCTGAACGAAGATCTAGTTTAGAGAAGACACAAGATCCACTTAGCTGATCGAATAAATCGTCGATGCGCGGAAGTGGATATTTGTTCTTAATAGTAACTTCGTTCAAGGCTCTATAGTCGATGCACATCCTATATGAACCTTCCTTCTTCTTCACCAGTAGCACAGGTGCTCCCCAACTCGAAGTGCTGGGACGAATCCATCCTTTCGCCAGTAATTCGTCCAACTGTGTTCGTACTTCCTTCAAACCTTCTGGACTTAGTCTATATGGTGCTTTGATTACTGGTTGTGCTCCTGGTACTAAGTCAATACTGAATTCAAGAGCTCGATCAGGAGGCAAACCTGATATATCGTCAGGGAATACGTCATCGAACTCTCGAACTACCTCCGGTCTTGCTTCTTCTTCTGCATGAGCTGCTGCATTTATTGCTTCCCTTGGCTTTGCTTTGTAAGTGCTTGGCTCCAATGTACGGTCTCCACTCTTGAAGTAAAAGATCGGATGATTTGGGATCTCAAATACTACCCTCCTTTGACGACAGTCGATGGTAGCATAAAAGGTTCCAAGCCAGTCCATTCCTAGAACCACATCAAAATTTGGTATGTCCAGTACCTTGAAATCAGCGTAAAATTCTCGACTGCAGACGATGACCGGACACATGCTGTATCCCATAGTTGCCTTTAGAACACCATTTCCAGAACTGACGTTCCAGCAGGATACAAGCGGTGAGACTGGAATCGCATGGGTTCGGACAAACCGTTGCGACATAAAGCAGTGGGATGCTCCAGTATCAAACAGTGCAAGTGCAGGTAGTGAAGCTACTAGAATTGTACCTAAGGTATATGGGATAGGTTTTAGGTATAGGGAAAGTGTGTAGATAACCAAACTAGAAGGTAAATTTGGGAAAGAAATTTACCAGTAATGACTTGGCCAGTGGCCTCAGCTTCTTCAACGGACATCATGAAAGCCTGGCGCTTCGGCACGTTCCTCCTGGCCTGAGGAGCATTCCTTTGAACGTTCCTTTGGGCTTGATGGAACTGTCGAGGAGGTGGTGCAGCTTGTGGTCCTCTAGGTGGTGCAGGTAGTGCAAGTCTGGTAGCAGGTGCTGGAAGAGCTGGTCGCTGCTGATAGTTGTTTGCTGGCCGGGTTGCAGCAACTGAATTCTGCCTTTGAGGACAAGATCCAATGTCATGAGTGGCTGAACCGCAGATCAAGCAAAGGCGGTTGGCTCGACGGCAATCCTTCACCATATGCCCAGATCTCTTGCAGTAGTTGCAAAAAGCTGGGCTAGGACGATGAGTTGGTACTCCGGGTCGCCTCGGCACGAAGGGTGACCTGGACGTGGCTCCACCTGCCATTTGGTTGGCAGGACGCTTGAATCCTACAGAGTGAGGTCTTCCCCTCTCTTTTATCACTGCCTCGTAACTGCGGGCAGCTTTAAGGGCTTCCTCATGAGTCAAAAACTTCCCGGTGGCTAGAGCAGCCTTGATCTCGGTGTCCAAACCTTGCTGAAAACGACGGGCTCTGATCTCGTCCGTCGGTATCAGGTGTGCCGCGAATCGGCTCAACATAGTAAACTCAGCATCATATTCATCTACAGATTTCTCCCACATTGATCCTTGCTGTAGGTGAATAAATTGCTGTTCCATAGCGAACCTGGCGGTCACAGGGAAATATTTCGCGTCGAACTTCTCGCGAAATGTTTTCCATTCAATCGGCTGGGCCAGACGGGTTTCTTCTGCCTTCCACCAATTTCGAGCGTTGTCCGTGAGCTGTAGCTTCGCTACACGGACCCAAGCATTATCTGGCACTTGAGCTGCTGCCAGATCATCTTCGATACTTTGTGCCCATTCTTCTGCTTCGAGAGGGCTTCCTTTACCTGAGAATTGCTTTGGGTGCAAAGCTCTGAATTGTTTTATTCCCGGTGCATCTGTCTCAGGACGGCTCAAAAGTTGTTGTTGTCCCTCTAGCAGACTGCGGATCGCATCGAAAAGCATGGTTTGCTCAGTGGATGGTGCAGGAACAACTGGAGTGAGAGGTAGGGCTGAAGGAGTATTGTTGACGTTGGTGCTGGTGTTGTTCGGGGAATTGTTTGGGGAGTCCATAATCCTGAAGAAAAAATTTGGATTAAGGCAGATTTCAAATGAAATGATAAGATTCAAGGAATAGAGACTTGTAAGATCCAAAGAACATGAATTGTAAAGAATGTTTTAGTTGTTGTTTCTTGTGTTATATTGCTTAGGTTGTTCACGCAGACCAGAACTGCATGACAGGGATTCATACAGCTCAGACCTGCATGGGCCACCAACAAAACCTGTCACGCCCCGCTTCCTAGTGTACGGCGAAGTGGACGCGACGAGGCCCGCTACGTATGTACTCAGAAATACATACGCTAAGCGTAACTAAGCAATATAAAATAATCACAAGAGACCAAAGATGGAAAATAACAGCAACTTTTATTAATAACATTCTTTTTACAATGCATGAAATGGAAATACATCTGAACTGAAAAGCAATGCCTAAACAATGGCATAATAAAGGAAATACTGAGAAGAGCAAGTACAAAGTCTAGAGCTCTGGGTCTTCCTGGAATTCCTCCAAATCTTCACTTGTAGGCTCGGTCTCAACTTGGTCCAACGCACCTGACGACATTCAAAGAAGAGAGAAATAGAATGTCGTCAGCGAACAGGTCGCTCGGTAAGTCCCAAAGAAAAATGAAGAATGAGAGTGACAGAGTATGGTATTTTCTAAAGTTTTGTATTGTAGTATATTATGGAATATTGTTTAACGATATTGTTTGTAGCTTGGTACAGAAAGCTGCCAGTGTATACGAGGGGAGTCTCTATATGCCAGAGACTAAGGGCACGTATAGTACAAGGAACCGTTTATGCCACGGTACAACAGCAACTGAATATAGGTTAGGTGTCTTAATCTGACCACCTCATTCCACTTTTAACATCTTCCGTACCAATCTACCCCTTTAAACCCCGCGATGTTATATTTGTATTGTTATCTTGTAAACTTGTAATGATTCTTGATTGACTTGATTGACTGACCGAAACCATGATATCAGGAAACGGTTATAACCGTAGAGTCATGTAAATGGAATACTGGAAATCATGTAAAAGGAATATCCATGGTTCGGTTCATTCAAACAGATTGTTAACTGGATTCTGGGATTCATGTATTCAAGTTGTATTGGAATATAATTGAAATATAGATTGACTTGAATTATATTCAAGTCAGAATTAGTCAGACTCTAACCCGAGTCAGACTAAAAGAAAGATAATTTGTAGTTCTTTATTTGTTAGGGGCCTTATTGTAATTTATAAAACTTGAGGGGGTTTATTGTAAAAAGTAATATTGTATAGTTTGCAAAATACACCTCAAGTATTTGTTATTCATCTTTATAGTTATAATGAGTATGTATTTTATTTATGTTTTTCTAGTGAATATATCCTAATAAAATTATTAATTGATTATTTGAAATTCAGGGTATTTTAATGTAACTTTTAATCTTTGAATTTCAGGAAAAAGTGGAAATTTTATATTATAACAAAATAGGTGTTTAAGTGATAATTATATATAATAAAACACATGAATGATTTTTAAATGAATATTTTATTTACAAAAATAATATCACTTTCCTTAAATATCGTATTTTAAACCTTTCGAGACCGAATGCTCCTTGCGGAGGTCTGAATCTCGCACTACTAGCCTGCGGGTGCACGATGAACCGTGCTATCCCTAACAGGTTCCCCAAAGATGGGTTGTAATGGCACTTTGCTCAGGTTTTATAAATACTTTTCTTTTAGGAAAACGGTTTTATAAATATAGGGTGTTTATTTGTAAAGAGTATAGTTCTCCGTATTTTAGTTATTAGGGTTTGCTAAGCCAACTAGCCTATTTCTAAGGTCTAAACGATGAGTCATTAGAAGCCTCAAATCGCCTCTTCACCGTCGAATGCAGCTGGGTAAGTGCCAGGTAAGTGGGAGGCTCTTCACTACAAGTAGTGGCCCTAATTAAGTAACCACTTGCTTTCGACACACTTGCCTAGACACACAAGACAGTTTAGATAAACGATCGATGTCCATGACCAATCGTGCTTTCATTTTGTATAAGTTTTATTTAGAAAAGTTACAATTTAAAGATTAAACTAAGAGTTATGAAGGTTATGGTATTTTAGTGAAAAGTCCTATAATTTCGTATTCTGTATTTTCGTTATTTATCAATTAGGGTTATAATGAGTGTGTATAAGGGTAGGTCATTACCCCGTGACTTATATTAAGTTTTGGTGAAGTTTCAAGATGAAATAAGCTGTATTAAACTTAAGGGTATTAAGGTGCAAGAATACAGTATTCATAAACGTTATCATTTCATGTGTGAAATTTTATCCAAATTGAATGAAACAAGTTTTGTTATCAAAATAACCATGATTAAGAGTGAGGGATCTAATTAGAACATTAAAATTGAACTTGATGGTATTTTTATGCAAGGAATACGGTTTTGTAAAGAACTTATCATTTCATGTGGAAAAGTGCGATTAAATTGGTTTAAGGGTGATTAATAGTCAACATGCAATAGGGTTGATAATATGTATTAGGCGACAAGTGGAATTTTTAAGAAAAACCGGATCGGGAATCGGTTTGTCCGATTTCCGTCGGGTTCCAAAAAGTCGTATTTTACAATTATAGAAAAGAGAGATAGAAGGTTGGGACTTACGGGTTTAAACTCTTCTAAAGAGTAAAGAGAACTAGGGAGGAAGGCCGAGGGGTGATTACGTCGCCGGTTGCTCCAAAACGCGTCGTCGGAATTCCGTCAGAGCTTCGCCGGGAACTCGATTTCGAAGCACACTTCTTGTGGAAACTTTTGAGAGAGTGGCTCAAGATTTTGGGGGGTGAGAGGGTAGTGTGTAGGGTTGGTATTTATAGGGTTAGGCTAGGGTTAGGGTAGATGAAAAGTTAAAAATAAAAATGTGATAAAATGTAATAAAAATGTATTAAAAGTGGAGTAATTGGGGGTTTTAAAGAGCTCTGGAAGTGGTATGAGGCTGAAACTTTGCAGGTGCGTAGGGAATACCAAAAGACACAACTTTCGTGTTGTGACCCTCGCCGGAATCGGCCGAATCGGGGGTGACTCGGCCGTGACTCGGTCGGATCACTGAGTCGGCCGAGTCAAGGCCGAGTTGGCCGATTCCCGACCGATTCCGGTGACCTGGATCTCCCCCGACGGATCATCTACCCTCTGCAAGTGTTACATCTTTGGGTGTAGTGGGGTTTTTATGAGATATGCACGTGTAAACTCTTGGTATTCTAAAGGTTTTTTTAAAAATCCATATTAAAAATAATGTGGGGTATGGGATTCGAACTCAGGTGGCTTAGTTCAGCAATGCAAGGTATTACCAATGAGCTACAAGCTCCTTCTTGTAATTAGTGTAGAAAAATAGTTACTTAAAATGATATCACCAGCATTAAATATCAAAGTACACTTTAAATTTAAAAACAATTTAATGTACACTAAAAATGAAATTATTTAAAAGCAAAATAATTAATTATATATATCTTGTGCTCGGATTAAAATACTACTTTATGGTTTTAAAAAAAAAATTTTAAAAATTTGTACAGAAAAGTGTATATGAAAATTAGGGTTGTTACATATGCCAATCATGCACACCCCTCTCCCCTTTAGTCTGTAAGACACCTTTAGAGAGGGTGACTCCATCACCTGCAGGTACACCACCATGCCAGAGTCGTCCATTCTAAATATCTTTAGAATACTGTCTAAGTACCCAGATTGGGACACTTCCCAAATCTAGATCTAAAACCATAGATCTAGTAACCAGAATGTCTGATATAATATCCATAACCTATATGGAGAAAATACTGTGTGACAACCAAAGTATAACCGATCGTAGTATAGGAATTTCACTTCCTATAAAGTGCATGTCATCCAAATACCAGGACATCACACC
This sequence comes from Agapanthus africanus, assembly GCA_030015575.1. Classification (NCBI taxonomy): domain Eukaryota; kingdom Viridiplantae; phylum Streptophyta; class Magnoliopsida; order Asparagales; family Amaryllidaceae; genus Agapanthus; species Agapanthus africanus. Next base: position 131,993,015 of record CM057341.1, read on the forward strand.
CTACTACCTTCTTAACAGATCCATCCCCTATTCTGATGAAGTCAAAGAACTTAAGACTATCATATCAAAAAAATTTATGATCTATTTCCGCTATATCCGCTTTAGTCTATAAATAGACATAAGCTACTTGTCCACTACGCTTCCGCTGCTCCCACTGATTACGACAACCCTCTGGCAGAGTCATATACACGTGCACTTCTAAAGCTAGTTTAGAATGACACTGTACTTATCCTCCTGCCGGGTCTCATAGTCTGGAACAACAGTAGTGTCAAGTCTGGCTAAACAAGAACCTCCCTGTCACCGTCCTTGAGGCTACCGAAGTACCTCTCGGGTGCCTGAGGTAACCCTCCATATTTGCGGAGTGGCTAATGGAATGTCAATCCTGATTGAATCTTTAGGTCCTATTAAATTTTCCGTAATCGTTTGTGGTTCTGGAATCACTTCCAGTTCTACCATACTCCCACTACTGTTTTCTGAAAAAAAATCCATTTTACTAAAACTGTGGCGAGTCAAGAACAATATCACTATTGATCTTCCTGTTGGTAGAAAGTTAACCCTCGTCAAAGCCCGGGATAACCCACAAACAGCCATTGCTGAAACGTGCCCTGAGTTTATCCGGATTCTGGTTTTAAGCATCAGCCGGACGACTCTCTATACCTTAACATCATTAAGATATAAATTGATTCTATATATATCTAATATAGAAACAAAAGCACTAATTTAATTGGAACCAGATTCAAATCATGCAGCTGTCTCCGGTGCATGTCAACTAAATGGAGAGAGGCCGATCAACATTACTCAACTTAGGAGTGGATCCAATTATGAGTAATCTGAAAGAGAAACAAGTTCTCAAAACCATTACTATCAACCGAATACCATAACAAAAGTATCTACATCTTCGATCACCTTGAAGAATCCCGATACTTGCGACACCTGGTTCTCTACTTTATTCTTATACCTATAACTTCTCAAACTTGGACCTTATATTTCTACGAAATACTTGTCCAAAACATAAGAAGTCACAAGTAAACAGAATATAGTACGAGGACCAACCCCTTTGTCCTAATGGACACTGGACAATCATACAATGCTTTGTATAAGTCCCCTGAGTTTAATAACTCAAACCCTGTGCGTCGTAGGTTGAAAACTGTACCCAGGCGATTTCCTCAAATATCACCAATTATAATGAATTCCGATATAATGAGGATGATCACCTAATTCCCAATAACTTACTCCCACTCATCATCTGTAAAACCATACAGATGTGAGAATCAAAACCTGGTAAATACATACCCTGGAGTAAGTATCTAATTGGGAAATCAGTTTTTCTATTAACAACGCATAGTGAAAATGAAACATGAAAATGTTTCGAAGGGGTATCCTGGTATTCCTAGTAATGCCTCTTCCATTATCAGATTCACGACTGAAACCATATATTTCCTTGCCATATCTCCAATTCCCTTTATTTGTCTTTACTCATTACCTTCTGTACACCATCGTTAGGCTAAGCGGTTTTCTTCCTTCCCTACCGTTCGGCACTAGCCTATGGTTTGGAAGAAGACTATCCAATAAGCATAATAGGTGTACTCTCCTAATCCTAGGAGCACTCGCAACCTGAGAGAAGGTAAGGATAAAAGACAACTGAATAAACCTTATTCCTATTTCTCCTGAACTAGAATCCATCCTCGAAAAAATTCCTTCGAGTTCGTATATAACCATACGATGGATTTATCCAATGGAATTGGATGTTCGCAGTGATATAGGGTGTTCTGGAGAAATACAAAGGTGAAGTAGGAGTGGCGATGAAATACGTGGTTTGGTCGTGAATCTTAGCAGTCGCATTTTACTTTGCCCTCTTTCTAATCCCTTTATTTATCTTTACTTATTACCTTCTGCACACCACACTTAGGCTAATTGGTTTTCTCCATTCCCTACCGTTCGACACCTGCCTATGGTTTGGAAGAAGACTATCCAATAAGCGTAATAGGTGTACCATCTTCCAATCCTAGGAGCCCTCACAACCTGAGAGAAGGTAAAAGGAAAAGACAACTGAATAATCCTATTCATTTTCTCCAGAATCGGAAACCATCCTCGAAAAAGTTCCTTTGAGTTCGTATATAACCATACGATGGTTTTATCCATTGGAAGTGGATATTCGTAGTGATACGGGGTGTTCTGGAGAAAAGCAAAGGGTAAAAGAAAGAGTAGCAATGAGGTATGCAACTGGGACAATCCAAAAAGCCAGTGTTTATAAGAAAGTTCGGTTAACTTGGTCACTGGGTCATAGTCTAGGGTCTGGGCATGGTCGATGCCAAAAAGAGAGAGAAAAGAAACACTCAGCGTGCACTCTAACCTAGATCAGAATTGATAATCACTTTATCTAATCTGGATGGCTCCCACTGTTTCCTCGAATTCTCCTCCAAACCCAAAAGGAGAATTAGTCAGAATCACCCGAGGAGTAATCCTACTCATCAGTAGGAATCGGGATCCAACTATCATCGCATGATAACTTGATGGAATCCACTCAAGTCATCACACTCCAGAAGGTATGCGCATGCCTGGCAAGTTTCCTGTATGTTTGAAACTCCCGATATGTGTTTTTACCCCAAGCGGCTTATGACCTTGACTAGGTCAACATATCATAAGTCGCAAGTCAAGTTCAACCTATCATTATCCTGGATTAATTAGACCCACCCGTACGAGCCCTTGACTAGGTCAACATGACCGTACGACTGTCCTAACTAATCGCATATCCATGCAGCAGAAAAGTACTACAGAGCTACCGAACACTACGCCTTGATTAGGTCAACATACGTAGCACGAATACTAAGCAATACTCGTCTGAAAAGACGAAGGGCTACGACTAGTTTTTGGCGAAAAAACTTTAACGTAATGAACTTGATATCGTTGAAGGAATCCAAGTGGTTTTATAAATATATAGTGGCGAAAACTTTTGCTAAAGAGGTCACTCCCAGTGAAGGGATCTCGGCTCTTTCCTCGTCGAATGAGGTGCAGGATATTCCAAACTGAATACCACAATGCAAAGCAAAAAGTAATCGACTATAGTGAATTTATTACGTTGACGCAAACGTCTGCCCAAGGGGTCACTCCCGATGAAGGGATCTCGGCCCTTGCCTCGTCGAATGAGGTGCTGGATATTCATAACTGAGTACCACTGTGCAAAGAAAAAGCGTACGTCTGTAATGTCAGTTTTAAAAAACTTGGTTCCAACAACATCATATTTATATTGGTTTGTTTTCCTTGCATTGATAAGAATCAACACAGTCCCATCAATTAATCACACCAGAAAAGAACGAAAATAAAATGTACGTATATGCCATCCGCATTCGCCACTGGGTCCCGTCATCACCCGTTAGGTTACTTAACTAACGACAGAGCGGGGACTGGGCTAGCGCGGGTGCAAAACATATACAACATCTACTAGTATATATAAATATATATAACAATCGTCCCAGGAATGATAAATGCAACATCACAGAAAAGTAATAAGCATCACAGAATAATACAGATAATCTGGGAGCCCCGGGTTTCCTTTGAGCCACAATTGAAAACCCAACGTTCCCCTGATCGTGTGGATAGCCTGTGCAATGAACTCCTAGACCCCTACGAGAGCGGCAAGTTTCCCGCCAAAACCTGAAGTGAGGCAGCCCCTTTCAGCAAAGTGAATGGACCACCCAGCACTTCACGGAATCCGGTAACTTGAGCACCCCTCCTTGGGTCAACTTATACCCCCTACAAGTGCGGCGAATAGCCCGCCAATTCTAGAGTAAGGTCCCCTCCGTCTCAGCGCCAAGAGATGCGGATCTGTTGCCCTCTAGAACCCGGCTATCCGTGCACTCCTCCGCGGGGTAATCCTAGTATAGAAAAGAAAATAATATACAAGGGTAACATCGACCTCAGCCCGGTCGTGCCCCAAAAGAATAATATACAAACAGGCAGTGACGGCAGTCCACATGTCGGACGCTCGCCCCGCAATATCAAATGTACAAATAAATCCGAACTGCACTACCATTACACACAAGCTATCCACCACGACAATCCGCAACATCACAGCACAATACAGAACATCAACGTGAATGTCGCGTTCGCAATTAGACAAGATTTACCGATCAAATGACATTCACGGTCACAGATAGAAATGTAAAGTACTGAAAAATTACACAGTTAAAATTTCGATCGACTAAATTTATCCGCAAAGGCCCCAAAAGCAAATCCAGTATTCAAAAGATTCTGGGCCAAAACAAAACATCAAAAAAATTATTTTTCCTTGTCATATAGCTCCAGAAGAAATTTGGAGTCATCAAGCCACAAAAGCGCGGCGGAACCGCCACCAAATGGCATGTTTCGCGGCGGTTCAGCGGCCAAAATCTTGAATCATGTTCCCAAATTTCTTGTGGTGCCCTATATTTTCCTACACGGATTGTTAAGCTATACAGAAAAAATTTTCAAGCAAGTTTTAAATCGACAGAAACATGGCAAATCGGAAAATTGTTTTCGAAATTTTGATTGATCAAGATTTTAAGCTTGTGCAAACTAGCTAGTAGGGGTTAATGGGTGGCTCTGATACCATTGTTGGGTAGTGGGAGCACCCCGACCATTGAACCGTGGCCAAATGCAGAACAAAAATTTCTTAAAACCCGGCGCTACCATTACCCGATTTCCAAGATCGAAACCATTAACCCTAAAACTAGAAATCTTACAAAAAGGAGATAGAATGGTTATACCTAATGAACTAAGTCCTTCGGGTCTTCAACCATTTCCAAGCTCCTATCAATGCGGATCGACTTTGGTCGCCGGTCTTCCTTCATCTCCGATGATCCACTCGAGGGAAACGGCGCAAGCTTCAGGTTCGCCAATAGATACAACCGACTCTTCAAAATTGCTAGTAGTGGAGAGTGGGGAGTGTAATAGTGTCACTAAAACTTTCTCTCAACCATGAGCTCAAGTGAGCAACAAAATAGAAGATGAAGAAGAAGGTGAACAAAACTAATGGCATGAGCAAAGTGGCTTAGTATTTTGTGTGAGAATGAGAGTATGCGAGCACCAAAAATTATCCAACAAAATGAGAAAGACCCACACCCCAAAAGAGAGGCTGGCCCCCCTCTCATCCACACACAAAAACCTCATTTTCAATTTTACAATAAAGAATTACACCATACCAATCACTACATGAAAAAGCCCATACTTTGACCAAAACCCATACCCATGCCATGTCACCATTTCCACCTCATCTAAAACAAATGATTTTCTAAAGAAAATCAATAATGAGGTGGCATCATCTAGAAGCCATTCCGTATAAATACGGAATGATTCCCGGTATATGTATCGAAATACACATACGCGTATTTGTACGAAAATACGAATAGCCAAAGAGAAAAAATAAATAGTGAGCAATAATACTAGAATACATATATAAAAATACATATGTAAATTATTAAATCAAAACTTGATTTAACAATCTGGCTTAATCCTAAGCCGCTAGTATTATCAACCGTCCGATTAAAGTCTGTGCAGTCCATGCACATAAGAGGGAATAAGAAACCCTAACTGGAAAAATATTTCTCTTAATCTTTCCAAACAAAAAAGCCGGTGCTCTGTAAAATGGAGCATCGTTGGATTAAAAATCCAATGGTGATTAAAATCACCAATTTATGGAAAGATTCTATACAAGGAAAGATTTCCCTGAAATTTGCCAGGAATAACAGATAAAATATCTTTTGGATTAAAAATCCAATGGTGAATAAAATTCACTGAGTATCATAAAGATCATGTTAGTTACAAAATCAATTAAAAAATTTCAATGAAAAATTGACAAAACTAATTGATTCTTTTCTTTCTCCTATAAATAAGAGCCAAGAAGAGAAGAGAAGGGATCTACTTTTTTGGGGAGATAACAACAACAGAGAGAAAAAAGAGAGGAGAATTTAATTCTCAAGAGAGAAAAAAAAGATCTTTTCGGAGAAAAGAAACCCTAGGTGAGAAAGGGAAAAGAGATCTAAGTTCCATAAAACAAAGAGAATTTAATTCTCAATTTAAGAGTTTAACCCTTCTGAAAAAGAACTTGGTTCTTCCTCTGGTTGAAAATCTGCAGATTCAAATCTCCGCACAAGTTGAGAATTTAATTCTCACAGGGGAGATTCTGCCATGCAGATCCAAAACTTAGAGAGAGAATTGAGTTTAGAGAATTTAATTCTCTCAAATTCATAGGAATTTAATTCCTCCAAATAGAACTAGGATTTAACCCTATATGAGAATTTAATTCTCCCAAATTCATATGAATTTAATTCCTCCAAAACAGAACTAGGGTTTAACCCTATATGAGAATTTAATTCTCCCAAATTCATAGGAATTTAATTCCTCCAAAACAGAACTAGGGTTTAACCCTACATAAGAATTTAATTCTTCCATATACATAGAAATTTAATTCCTCTAAAAAACAGAATTAGGGTTTAACCCTACAGAGAATTTAATTCTTAAAACAAGAGACTTAAAACTCTCCATGCACGTAAAGAACTTGGTCACGTGGTAACACGTGACCCCCATTCTCAATGAACAGAAAAGAGAGAACAAAACTAGGTCACGTGTTCCCACGTGACCCTTAAACAGACTCCCCAAAATGAGAAGAAAAAATCTTGGAGGCAATGCCTCACGTGCTCACACGTGACCCTCATAAATGAAGAGAACAAAACCAAAGGCAGTACTGATTTTGGGCGCCCTCACGTGTCCCCACGTGACCCCTTAATAAACACTTTAATAATCAATACATGGCTACCCATCACGTGCTAACACGTGATGGCCTGAAGACTAAAAGTGTTTAACACTTATTTGAATATTCTGATAATAAAATAAAGGAGGTCTGGCCCCATCTTCACGCGCCTCACGTGACCCCACGCGACCCCTTCCTTTCTAGTGTTTATCACTATTTTGAGCATTTTGTCTCCAGTGTTTAACACTGTTTTAAAAACATCACGTGAGGACATGTGACCGCCAGATGTCCTCTAGTGTTTAACACTATTTTCAAATCAGCTTAGCCCAAATTGGCTAAGTTTTCCAGAGGCAAATCTCCCCTTCAAATGAGCCTTAAAATCCAGAACTATAATGTTTAAGTGCTCAGCCGAAGACAAAATGTTCTCAGAGCCCTCAAACTCTTGTTTAGCATTGCTAAATAATGAGGGGCTGAACCCAGACAAATGCTCAACAGGCCAACAAAGGGCCAACATTTCAAACTTAATTGGACTTAGCCCAAATTGGCCATAAGTCCTCAATTCAGATTTAACTGAGCCAATGTGCTCATAACCTAATTAATTGATCTTAGTTCCAAATTGGACTACAGATCTCCCAATCAACTTTGGTTCAAGGGTATATCTCTGAACTCTTCTGATATTTGTCGTCGTAATCCTTCAACGTCTTCAGAGAGGTGACGGGTCCCGATAACCAATCATTCCATGGACTGTGGGGTCCTTAAACTCATGGACTGTGGGTCCTTAACCTCGGACTGTGGGGTTCCTTTAAACCTACGGACTATAATGTCCTTAACCTCGGACTGTGGGGTCCCTTTAAACCCATGGACTATGATGTCCTTAACCTCGGACTGTGGGGTCCCTTTAAACACACGGACTATGATGTCCTTAACCTTGGACTACCATGTCCTTAAACTGGAAATTGACCGCAAAGTTCCTAAACTAGAACAATAGAGCCCAAATGCTCTTTTGTTGGATCTAAATGATCCCGTTAAGTAGATCTTAGTCTAAAATTAGACTAACGTATCCTTAACAAATGGTTAAGTTGACTTTAGTTTAAAATTAGACTAACGTGTCCTTAACAAACTGTTGAGTAGATCTTAGTCTAAAATTAGACTAACGTATCATCAACAAACGTTTAAGTCGATCTTAGTCTCAAATGAGATTAACGATCCTTAAACCCAACCCAAACCCATATCTAAGAAAATACGGATTTGGACTAATCCACGCCCTACGGGAGACAACATACATTAGTCTCCGTATACAATCCACGGACAACCAAAAACAAAACAAATACACACGACACGAAGTGACCATCTGGAGAAGAAGAAAGTGGTTACCGCGATGCGGTAGCGTAATTAACTGCAGGGTCTTGCGCCTGCAGGGAAGAGCGTCCCCACAATCAAAAACCCCTCAACGAGGGGGAATCTGACGAAGTCTGCTACATCGGCCGCATCCGTTTAAACCTTCGATACATGGTGTCATAATCAACTTGGCATCTTCGGAGAGGTGGACGGATAGCACCAATTAGCATCTGCCCCCAAATTCAGGCAAGACGGACCTACGCGGTCGCGTCTCCGTATTTCGGTGGGGAACAAGAGTTATGCTCTGCAAGAGAATAAAAATTCTCAGAAGGAAGAAGATGAACAGAAATCAACTCAAGGGCCAAGGGTCCTATTTATAGGCGCTGAGAGCCGTTTTAACTTCTGAGTTGATCCAAGGGCCGAGATGCTGTCACCGCTGCACTCACATGTAGGCCACGTGAGCGCAACGGTAGGGGGAATTTGTTTCCCCCAATCAGAGCAAAGCTCTGTTCAAAATTCAAATTTTGAAATAAAGCAAACGCTTCATAGCAGCGCCAAGTGCGCTGTGCCCTAAGGAGCGCACCACGTCCAAAGCACAGGTGCGCTAGCGCTAAGTGCGTTGCACTCTAAGCAGTGCACCACGTGCAAAGCACGGGTGTGCTAGCGCTAAGTGTGCTGCACTCTAAGCAGCGCACCACGCGCAAAGCACGGGTGCGCTAGTGCTGAAACTAAAAGCTCCCCACCGTCAGATCAAAGATCTAATAAAGATGATAAATCGTCAATTGACCAGAATAAAATTCTGTTAAGGAAAGATTCCTCAAAATCTTTCCAAACAACAAGATTGTGCTCTGTAAATCAGAGCATCATTGGATCAATGATCCAATGGTGATTAAAAATCACCAAAATACAGAATAAACTCTGTATGGAAAAGAATTCCTAATCTTGTTAAAAAAAAGAAAATTGCCTTCTGTAAATCAGAAGCCCTTGAATTAAAGATCCAACAGTGGGGAAATCCCCAAAATCAATTGGAGAAAAGATCTCCTTAACTGATTGAACAAATCAGCTTGCCCTATATAAAGGCCCTAAGACTTCAAGTCTAAATATACAGAAACATATAGAGGAACCCCCCCATAAGGTTTGAGAAATCTCAAAAAAGAAGAGCCAGGCTCTCGGTAGAAGAACAACTTTTCGTCAAGGGAAAAGAACAGAAAGACGAAATCGTCTCATATAAAAAGAAGAATTTACTTCTTTTTCTAAGATCATAGATCTACAAGACCAAGGCCTTTTACAAAGAGATCAAAAGATCTCATCATAAAATAAGAAGAAGAACAGAATTCTCTTCACAGATCATAGATCTATAAGACGAATTGTCTTTTACAAAAAGAGATCATGAACATCTCATTATAAAATAAAGGGGAAGAGAATAAGTCAATTCTCTTAGGATAACAGATCCATAAAGGCAAAGCCTTTCATCAACATAAGAGATTGAAACATCTCCTACAAAATAAGAACTTTTGTTCTTAGAATTTTGAGACAAAGTCTCTTCTAAACGAGAATTTATTGCTCAGATCATAAAATTGATCAGATGCGCTTCTGCGCTCTTTGGCTGGCGCAAAGCGCCAAGCACACCACGTGCTCCTCACGTGTGCGCCACTGAACAGATAGCGCTTGCGCTCATGAAATAGCTCTTTGCGCTCATGGATTGGCACTCAGCGCCGAGCGCACCACATGCTCCTCACGTGTGCGCCACTAAACAAATAGCGCTTTGCGCACATAAAATAGCGCTTTGCACTCATAAACTGGCGCAATGCGCCCATTATCTGGCGCTTAGCGCCAAGCACTCCACGTGCTCCTCACGTGTGCGCTACCCAGCAGAAGCGCTCTGCGCTCTTTAACTGGAGCAAAGCGCCAAGCGCGCTACGTGCTCCTCACGTGTGCGCTAAAAGAACATAAATTGTTCTACAAATAAAGCCCAGAGCTATGAGGAATGCTCAGCATTCGGTAAAAGACAAAAACAATGTCTTCAAATCAATGATCAGCATTGTTAAATGTTTAACATTTTAACTAAATGGGCCGAGTCCAAGTTGGCCATAAACCCCTCATTCAGATTAATTTAGTCCGTATGCTCATAAATCTCAAATCTTAGTCCCAATTGGACTACAGATCTCCCAACCAAAATTGGTTTAAGGGTACATCTCTGCACTCCACTGATATATGTCGTTGTAATCCTTTAACGTCTTCAGAGAGGTGACGGGTCCCGATAACCAAACATTCCATGGACTGTGGGGTCCTTAAACTCATGGACTATGATGTCCTTAAACTTTATAGACTATGATGTCTTTAAACTATAGACCGTGGGGTCCTTAAACCCATGGACTGTGATGTCCTTAACCTTGGACAGTGGGGTCCTTAAACCAATGGACTATAATGTCCTTAACCTCGGAATGTGGGGTCCTTAAGCTCATGGACTATGATGTCCTTAACCTTGGACTGTGGGGTCCTTAAACCCATGGACTATGATGTCCTTAACCTTGGATTGTGGGGTCCTTAAGCCCATGGACTATGATGTCCTTAACCTCGGACTGTGGGGTCCTTTAAGTCCATGGACCACCATGTCCTTAAACTGGTAATCGACCGCAATGTCCCTAAACTAAACAATATAGCCCAAATGCTCTTTTGTCGGATCTAAACGATCTCATTAAGTTGATCTTAGTCTAAAAATTAGACTAACGTATTCTTAACAAACGTTTAACTTGATCTTAGTCCCAAAGGAGACTAATGTATCCTTAAACCCAACCAAAAACCCAAATCTAAAAAAATACGGATTTGGACTAATCCACGCTCGACGGGCGACAATATAAATTAGTCTCTGTATACAATCCACGGGCAACCAAAAAAAAAAACAAATACCCACGACACGAAGTGACCATCTGGAGAAGGAAAAAGTAGTTACCGCGATGCGGTAGCGTAATTAACTGCAGGGGCTTGCGCCTGCAGGGAAGAGCATCCTCACAATCAAAAACCCCTCAATGAGGGGGAATCTGACGAAGTCTGCTATATCGGCCGCATCCGTTTAAACCTTTGATATGCGGTGCCATAAATCAACTTGGCATCTTCGGAGAGGTGGACGGATAACACCAAATAGCATCTGCCCTCGAAATTCAGGCAAGACGGACCTACGTGGTTCCGTCTCCATTTTCGGCGGAGAACAGAGTGGTTTAAGCTCCGCATTTTTAAAACGAGTGGTTTTGTAGAAAACCGATGGTTTTGAAGAAAACCGAGTAGTTTATAGTCACGTAAACTTTTACCAAAGAGGTCACTCCCTATGAAGGGATCTAGGCTCTTTCCTTCTCGAATGAGATGCTGGATATTCCTAACCGAATGTCGCTGTGCAAAGCAAAAGAATCGACTATAGTGAAGTTATTACAATGACACAAATTTTTTTCCCAAGAGGTCACTCCCCATGAAGGGATCTAAGCTCTTGCCTCATCGAATGAGGTGCTGGATATTCATAACTAAATACCGCTGTACAAACCAAAAAGAAACGCCTGTAATGTCTGTTTTCAAAAATTGGTTCCAACAACATCATTTATGTTTGTTTTCCTTTCATTAATCAGAATTAATGCAGTCCTATCAATTAATCATATCATGCCAGAAAGAAACGAAAATAATCACGCACAAAATGCCATCCACATTCGCCACAGAGTCCCGGGTCTTCACTGTAAGGTTACTTAACTTACGGCAGGGCGGGGACAGGACTAGCACGGATGCAAAACATATATAGCGTCTACTAGATATATATATGTTTACTCCAATCGGAGCAAAGCTCCGATCAGATTCCGAGGTGGAAGATGAAACGACTCCCCAATCAGAAACAAAGCTTTGCTTTGAAAATTTAAACTTCAATAAAGGAAGCAACGCTTCAGTTGCTCAGGCACTGCGCTGCGCGACATGTGTCAGCGCAGATGCGCTAGCGCAGCCGCGCTGCGCTGTGCGCTGCGCGACACTTGTCAGCGCAGATGCGCTAGCGCAGCCGCGCTGCGCTGTGCGCTGCGCGACACGTGTCAGCGCAGATGCGCTAGCGCAGAAGAAGGGGTTTAACACCAAAAGCAATTTATTCCTGTAAAGTTACGTACACTTGATAATAACGAATTAAAATCATATGATGCACGAACACAACAAAGAATTAAAATAAAAGAACCCTTAACAGGCAATGAAATACTTGATTAAAAAAGAAAAATGCTTATTCATTATTATTAATATTACATTTAAAAAAGATCACCGAATACGGGATCAGAAAGACAAGGATTCGCAAAAAGAAGAAGAAGATTCCCCAGCTCCCTCTCTGTCTTCTCCACCACATCGAAGCGGCGATCCTCCCGAGGGGTGGCCATCCAACGGTCGACGCCACACTCCTGAGAAAAAGTGGCGATGACAACCCGACGAGCCCGTATCTGGTTCAGCAAATGGAAGGAGCAGTCCTTCAGGGCTTTGGTGATCAAGTGCGCTTCGAGAAGGCCCTCGATCTTGTCCTCGGCTGCATCCAGCATTGCCGGGGACATCTCTGCTGGAGGAGGGGGAATGTCGGAGAGCACCGAGGCAAGGGCCATCCGAAGCCAAATGGAATTCGGAGGAAGAGGAGACCCCACACGAGTCAAAAGCTCATGCATTGCAGCGTCGCATTGCTCGTCCGAGAGAGAAGGGTCCACCAGGCGCGCAGCAAAACGGGGAACGATGTCCCGAATCGGAACCTCCCATGGTTGTCGGCGGGCATGAAGGCGGTTGCAAGCCATGATCGAAAAAGTTCTCTGAAGATGAGAGAATAAAAAGATCGGCCCTGAACTATATATAGACCCAAACACAAAAGATTTTGTGCACAATGGAATTATTTCCAAGACCCGGGAAATCAAAATCTTGGAAATACAAGTTTGACTTGGAAAAGGGGAGATGAAAAGATATCTCAGGTGAAGCAACGCTTCAGATCCTCTGCGCTGGGCGCAACTTGCCACGTGTCTGGCGCAACGCGCCGAGCGCAGCGCCCAGAAAGCGCACCCAATCAGAGCAAAGCTCTGTTTAAACGAAGCAACGCTTCAGTTGCGCTGCGCGACACGTGTCAGCGCCGATGCGCTGCGCTCTGCGCTGTGCGACACGTGTCAGCGCAGATGCGCTAGCGCACTTGCGCTGCGCTCTGCGCTGCGCGACACGTGTCATGCGCTAGGGCATCCGCGCCAAACTAAATTAAGATTTTATGAAATCTTTTCTGTTCTTTCCAGAACTAGAAGATTTTCTTCGGCCTTTGGATCAAAGATCCAGCAGTGGGAAAATTCCCAAAATCACTCAGAAAAGATCCTGTTAACAAATTCAACAGATTTGTGGTCACTATAAATAGGACCCCAAGCCTCAATTCAATCAGGAACAATTTTCTCGAAAGATCAAGAACTCTAAGGAGAGAAAACTCTGAGAAGATCTCAAGAAAGAGGTAAAGAACCCTCATGGATTAGAAGAAATTCCTTCTAATAGACCATGAGTCTAAAAAAAAATATATATATATATATAAGATCAATGATCTTTATATAAAAAAGAAAACAGTGCTTTGCACTTCTTGTGAACCTTCGGTTCTGTAAAAACAATAAAAATAATAAAATAATAAAAGAATAGTGCTTTGCACTTTTAAGAACCTCTGATTCTTCGAATAAAGGAAAATTTATTTTTCTTTGATCTAATTTAGACAAAGAAATTAAACAGTGCTTTGCACTTCCCTTCTTGAATCTAAAAGATTCTTAGTGCTTTGCACTTCCAAGTTGCGCCGTTGCGCTCTTAAGAGAGCGCCACGTGTCGGCTATAAAACCACTTGCGCTAAGCGCCCTTAAGATAGAGCTTTGCTCTCTGGAATTGGCGCAACTCGCTGAGAGCGCGCCACGTGTCAGCAGCGCAATAGCGCAGCGCAACAGCGCAGCGCACTGCGCTAGTGCGCTCGCGCTCATCAGAGCACGACACGTGTCATCACCATATGAACTTGCGCTCATTACTTAACGCAAAGCGCAGATGCATTAAAAAGGGCCAAGCCCAATTAGAAGAAGGCCTAACAGGCTTAATGAAGCGCAAATGTATTATTTTAAGGGGCAGAGCCCAAACCAGAACAGATGCTTTGCATCATTTATAAATGGGCAGAGCCCAAACAAAATATTCAGAATGCTATGCATTTTAAAAGGGGCAAAGCCCAAAACAAAGTAGATGCTTTGCAAATGGGCAGAGCCCAAAATAAACTAATACTCTATATCTTTTGTAGAGCCTAAATAAGAAAAATGCAATGCGAATAAAGTGTTGAACTGGACTTAGCCCAACCGTGGCCGTAAGTCCTTAAATTAAATTGACTGAGCAAAATTGCTCTCCTAAATCAATCTACGTCCGGTTCGAGGGTACATCTCCGAGCTCCTTTGACAGCCATCGTTGTAATTCCTCAACGACGTCAAAGAGGTGACGGGTCCCAACAACCACAAACTAATAATGGACCGAGACGTCCTTAAACTAATGATGGACCGAGACGTCCTTAAACTAACGATGGACCGAGACATCCTTAAAGTAACGATGGACCGAAACGTCCTTAAACTAATATCGGACCGAAACGTCCTTAAACTAATATTGGACCGAGACGTCCTTAAACTAATATTGGACCGAGATGTCCTTAAACTAATGTCGACCGAAATGTCTCTAAACTAATAATGGACCATCACGTCCTTAAACTGTCGATGGACCACCACGTCCCTAAACTGGAAAGTGGACCACTACGTCTCTAAACTGGAACAATAGAGCCTCCAAATGCTCTTTTGCCGGATCTAAACGGTCCCGTTTAAGTTGATCTTGGCCCCAAACACGGCTAGCGCATCCTTAGACATTTAAATGAATGATAAAACCCCAAATCAACTCTGGTTCAAGGGTACATCTCTGAACTCCTCTGACACCTATCGTTGTAATTCTTCAACGACGTCAGAGAGGTGACGGGTCCCGACGGCCATAAATGCTATGGACCACCACGTCCCTAAACTGGCACAATAGAGCCCAAATGCTCTTTTGTCGGATCTAAACGGTCCCGTTAAGTTGATCTTAGTCTCAAACTGGACTAACGTATCCTTAACAAACGTTTGAGTCGATCTTAGCCTCAAAAATGGCTAACGTATCCTCCAAACAGACTTTAGTCCCAAATTGGACTATGAATCTCCCAAACTGGAACAATAGAGCCCAAACGCTCTTTTGTCGGATCTAAACGATCACGTTAAGTTGATCTTAGTCTCAAACAGGACTAACGTATCCTTGACGAACGTTTAAGTTGATCTTAGCCGCAACGCGACTAACGTATCCTTAAACTAAAAATACTAAACCCAAATCTAACTAAATACGGATTTGGACTAACCCACGTCCTACGGGTGACGACATCACTCAGTCTCCGTATACAATCCACGGGCAACCATAAACAAAATAAACACACACGACACGAAGTGAAACTCTGGAGTAGGAGAAAGTTGTTACCGCGATGCGGTAGCATAATTAACTACAGGGGCTTGCGCCTGCAGGGAAGAGCGTCCCCACAATCAAAAACCCCTCACCCTGAGGGGGAATCTGACGAAGTCTGCTACATCGGCCGCATCCATCTAAACCTCCGATACGAGGTGCCATAAATCAACTTGGCATCTTCGAAGAGATAGACGGATAAAACCAAATAGCATCTGCCCCGAACCCCAGGCACAGGACGTCCTAACGTCTCGGCCGCCGTTCGGAGGGGAACAATATATAATATATATAAACATTCGTCTCACGAATGACATCAAGTAACATCACAGAAGCATCACAGCAGAATCACAGCAGAAGCAAATACAATATGGAAATGCGGATAAACAAGGAAAAGTACATTTCAATGGAGCCAAATATGAAATGCAATTTCCCGGTCGTGTGGATAGCCCGTAGTATCAGACCCTAAACCCCTAAGAGTGCAGCAAGCCACCCGTTGTTGGGGTCAAAAATTACACCCCGATTGACCAAGTCAAATTCAAAGTCAACCCCAAACCAGGTGGGCCTAAGCCCAAGTCAAGTTGGCCCATGCCCAAGCTAAGCCCCGCGGCCAGCTTCCCCCATGCCAAAATGAAAATTATGTAATAAATAATTTTGATGTGATTTTCATATATGAATGTAAGAAAAATGGGTATAAAGCCAAATTTTTGTAAAGCCCATGGCTCATGTGCAAAAGAAATGAGCACATGATGCATGGGATAGGCAAAATGCCATTTTGTAAAGCCCAAGGGGCTATATGTAAATTTGTAAGCCTATATAAGGTAACATGATAATGAAATAAAAGATACAATTCATTCACCCCAAAAATTAGGGTTTTTGTGCCTCCTTCTTCTTGCTCAAGGTTCTAAATCTTCCTCTTTTTTTGAATTAAATCAAGAGTTCCACTCTTCCTTTTCCAAAAAGAAATAGTTTTCACTACAAAACCCTTGAAGGGGAACACGGATCTTCTATCAAATCTCCAAAATGGGAGATTTTAAAATCCCACCCTCTTTTCTCGAAGATTCGACAAATAGAGAGGAGGAAGAAGGAGACTCACCTCCAAAAATCCCACTTTGGAAAAGATCCAGGGCTCAAGGGAGAAGAAAGGGGTCTCCTTTCATCAGCTCCAAAAATATCCTAGGAGTTGAACTGCTCAAATATATATATATATATATATATATATATATATATATATATATATATATATATAATAAATCTTTCTTTTTTGGGAGTACAACTCCCAGTGCAGGGGCTAAGCCCCTTTGTCCTCTTTGTCAGGAGTTCAACACCAAAAGTCAATCGGGAGTACAACACCCAGTGTAGGGGCTAAGCCTCTTTTCCTGCTGGGGCCCAGCGCCCGCGTGCCAGGCACGCGGGGCGCTGGCGCTCATACGTCCTTTGGACGCTATTTTCCCTTTTTTTATATACATACACACTCCACAACATTTCCCCTGTTAGAAAAAATTCTAACGGGACCCTGCCCCGTACCCCGCAAGGGGGCTGCTAGCCCCATTGACCCCCAGCCCGCTATCCGGGTTGCAGGACCACCGTAAACTCTGCGAGAACCCCGATATATCCAAAACCCCTCAAGACACATATACGTACACTGCACATTGAGTTTGCATGACCAATTTGACCCATTAATCGGAGGTTCTCTCGCTCCAAAAGCGAGGGGTAATTAACGGCAGCTTAGTCCGCGGCCGTCGGAGATTCGGATCCCCACAATCAATAAACCCCAGCCTACCTGAGGCAGGGGGAATCTGTAATGCGCCTCACAAGCGACGCATATTCCCATCTTAATGGGGTGACGAAAAACACCCTACAGATTCTGGCACGCCCGGTGGGACTTATCTTTCCTCCCATATTTCGGGTCAAACGTTCATGCGAACTCAATCCATATACATATCAATTGCCTGTACTGAAATCATGCTTCTTTGTACAGGTTAACAATTTCCAATTGCAATCTTCAGACACAGTAAAAATGTCTCCAAGGACAAGCTCAGCTCTCAACACGGCTCCTGTCTCCTACACGATGAAGATGGACGCCAGGACGATCCTCCTGGCCAGTCTTGGGCAACAATGGGAGGAGCCGCAGCTACTATTCGGCTCTATTCTATTCATGCCAGCTAACGCCGTTCTGCTCCTCAAGCCCCGGTGATGGATAAACCGACCTCAAAAGGGAACAGGCTAAATGTCATAGTCGCGAAGGCACCACAGCCTAAGCACAAATCCATTTCCGAACGACTCTCCATTGCTCTAGCTGGGGGTAAGGCCATCAACACCAACAAACCAATAAGGCATCTCGGGCAAGCTCCAGCGGTGCCCCTGAAAACTGCTCAATCGGGTATCTTCTTAAAGTTTCCCGTCAATCGACTCACGATGGCTTCCTGGATGACGGATGCCCGTCAAGTCCTAAAAATCGAGAAGCTAAGGCAGAAAAGGCTCAGATATAGAGCCAACAAAAGGGCTAGGGCTCATGCTAGGCTGAACTTCATATGGTTGCAAGAATAGGGTTACCCCACTAAAGATAAAGAAATGGATGGATATGTGGTCCACACTATCTACATGGTGGGCACACGCAGCAAGAGCAAGGACGGGGCCACAACATCTCAAATCTAATCCGGTATGAATGTGGCTGCCACTTTCCACGACCAGCAACCTTTGGGATGTAATGAAAACCCTTCTAGTGAGGCTGATAAGCAGAGAGATCTCTCGGTTCATGAGGAGTCTGTTCCCTGATTAAAAATCAGGGTTTTCCTCAAAGAGGCATCACGTGTTCACACGTGACCAAGGGTCACGTGTTGACACGTGATCTATTTACAAGGTTAAAATCTAAGCAAATAGAATCATAAACAAGCGGCTAAAGGAGGACCCAACTGAGGGTCACGTACTCACACGTGACCAATGGTCACGTGTTAACACGTGATAGTTAAAGTAGAAATAAAAACAAACGGCTGAAGGAGAACCCAACTGGGGGTCACGTGCTCGCACGTGACCGATGGTTACGTGTCAACACGTGATGGTTAAAACAGAAGCATAAATAAGCGGCTGAGGAAAGGACTTAATTGGGGGTCACGTGCTCACACGTGACCAGGGGTCACGTGCCAGCACGTGACAGGCTTTGAAAGCCTTACAGTTTAATAGAATTAAATTCTAAATTCCTCTAAATCTTTCCAAATGGAAAAGGGCTATGGAGAACCGTTGGATTAAAAATCACCAATTTATGGAAAAAAATCTTAGACGAGGAAAGATTTCCCTAAATTTCACCAGAAATAACAAACAGAATATCTTTGGATTTAAAATCCAACGGTAAATAAAATTCACAGTGTGATCTAAAAGATCATATGAATTATGAAAACAAACAAAATCTTTCAATGAAAGATCTACTAAACAAATTGATTCTTTTTCTTCTCTTATAAATAGGAGCCAAGAGGAGAAGAAAAGGGAGAATTTTGGATAGAATTTTGGTGTCTTGAAAATTCAGAGAGAAAAGAAAGGAGAATTTAATTCTCAACAAAGAAAACCCTAGGTGAGAAAAAGAAAGGGATCAAAACTTCAAAAAAAAAAGAATTTAATTCTAAAAAATCTAAGAGTTCTCTTCTGCAAAAGAACTTAGTTCTTCCTCTAGTTGAAGATATGCAGAAGCAAATCTCCCCATGGGTTGAGAATTTAATTCTCATCGGGTTGAGATTTTGCCATGTAGATCCAAGACTTAGAGGGAGAATTGAGTTCAGAGAATTTAATTCTCCCAAATTCACAGGAATTTAATTCCTCCAAGATATGAAATTAGGGTTTAACCCTATATGAGAATTTAATTCTCTCAAAACTCACAGGAATTCAATTCCTTCATGATAAAACTAGGGTTTAACCCTATATGAGAATTTAATTCTCCTAAAATTATAGGAATTTAATTCCTTCAAGATGGACAGAACTAGGGTTTAACCCTAATTGAGAATTTAATTCTCTCAAATTTACAGGAATTTATTCCTCCTAAATGAAATTAGGGTTTTACCCTATACAAGAATTTAATTCTTTTACATATATGGGAATTTAATTTCTCTAAAAGAAATTAGGGTTTAACCCTACATAAGAATTTAATTCTTTCACAATAGGAATTTAATTCTTCCAAAATCATAATTAGGGTTTAACCCTACAGAGAATTTAATTCTTAAAGATAAAGAGAATTAAAAGATCTTCATACATACAAATAACTAAGGTCATGTGGCCCCACGTGACCCCTGAAAAGATCTCCAAAAATGAGAAGGAAAAGGCTCTGAGGCAATGCCTCACGTGCTCCCACGTGACCTCCAAAACACATAAGATCAAAGCGAATGAAATGAAGGCTTTGGGCGCCTCACGTGTTACCACGTGACCCCTTAGTAAACGCTTTAAAGGTCAACGCATAAATCCCCATCATGTGTCAACACGTGATGCTCAAAATAAAAATAAAAAGTGTTTAACACTTAATTGCAGAACGAAGTAAAGGGATCTGGTCCCACCTTTGGGCGCCCTCACGTGTCCACACGTGACCCCTCTTTCTTTAGTGTTTAACACTAATTTGGGGATTATATTTCCAGTGTTTAACACTGATTGTTTTCTAGTGTTTAACACTAAATTAAAGATTATATTTCCAGTGTTTAACACTGATTGTCTTTTAGTGTTTAACACTAATTTGAGAGTTCTATCTCCAGTGTTTAACACTGTTGTTCTCTAGTGTTTAACACTAATTTTAGCCAAATTGGCTAATTTTCCAGAGGCAAAAGACTCCCCTTTAACTGAATCTCAAAATTGAGTCAATCAAAGATAAAAATGTTACCAAAGCCCTCAAACTCTTGTTTAGCAATGCTAAATAATGTAGGCTGAAACCAGACAAATGTCTAATGATCCAACTAAGGGCTAATATTTTGAATCTAATTAGACTTAGCCCAAGTTGGCCATAAGTCCTCAATTCAGACTTAACTGAGCCATTGTGCTCATAATATAATTAATTGATCTTAGTTCCAAACTGGATCACAGATCACTTAATCCACCTTGGTTCAAGGGTACATCTCTTCACTCCTTTGATATTTGTCGTTGTAATCCTTCAACGTCTTCAAAGAGGCGACGGGTCCCGATAACCACACACTTCACAGACTATGACGTCTCTAAACATTGGACTGTAGGGTCCTTAAACTCATGGACTATGATGTCCTTAACCTCAACCGTGATGTCTTAAAACTAACATTGGACTGTGGGGTCCTTAAACTCATGGACTGTGATGTCCTTAACCTCGACCGTGATGTCTTAAAACTAACATTGGACTGTGGGGTCCTTAAACCCACGGACTATGATGTCCTTAACCTCGACCGTGATGTCTTTAAACTAACAATGGACCGTAATGTCCTTAAACTAATTATCGACCGCAATGTCATTAAACTAAACAATAGAGGCCAATTGCTCTCTTGTCGGATCTATACGATCCCGTTAAGTTGATCTTAGTCTAAAATTAGATTAACGTATCCTTAACAAATGTTTAAGTTGATCTTAGTCTCAAATGAGGTTAATGTATCCTTAAACTCAACCACCCCAAACCCAAATCTAAGAAAGATACGGATTGGGGCTAGTCCACGCCCTACGGGCGACAACATAACATAGTCTCCGTATACAATCCACGGGCAACCAAATACAAAACAAACACCTACGACACGAAGTGACCATCTAGAGAAGGAGAAATTTGTTACCGCGATGCGGTAGCGTAATTAACTGCAGGGGCTTGCACCTGCAGGGAAGAGCGTCCCCGCAATCAAAAAACCCCTCAAACGAGGGGGAATCTGATGAAGTCTGCTACATCGGCCGCATCCGTCTGAACCTTCGATACATGGTGCCATAAATCAACTTGGAATCTTCGGAGAGGTGGACGGATAGCACCAATTAGCATCTGCCCTGAAATTCAGGCAAGACGTCCGCCGCGTCTTCGCCGCGTGTTTCAGAGGGGAACAGATTCTGGCATGCCCGGTGGGACCTCTTCCTCTTTCCACTCCACACTTCGTGTGTCGTATTCACGAACGAATCGCGGTTTGCTAATGGTGCCCTTGGGTTTGAGGTACTGAGATTTGGCGGTTTGCTTGGTGCAGAAAGCGAAGGATCAATGGCGTCTACTTGCATGAAGTGTTCTAACTGCAACTGCAACCCACGTTTTGCCTCATCTGGAGGCATAGCTTACGGGCCTCAAGCGGCTTCCCTGTTCACGATGCCGGTGGAACAGGTCACTCAGGCCACTACTGGATTGTTTTTCGGGACCATGCTCCCACCAACGAGCTTCAGCGCTCCTATACCAACACCGGAAGCTCCCAAGAAATCGGTCTTTGATCGGCTTGCTACTGACGCGGCCCCTCTCAACGGGTTGTCCAGCTTCAGCGCCTCAGCCTTTGCCAGATTGGGCTAAAGTTCCTGTGGGCCCATGATGAAGCCTATAATTCAAGAAAAGGTTATTCCGAAGAGAGTAACCAACCCTGCTCCTGAAGTCGTCAAGCCGACTTCTCCTGCCTAGGGGTTGGTCTTTACAAGACTGACTGTCCCAGCTCCCGTTCCCGCTCCAAGGTCTGTCTTTGACAGATTAAATACTGTTACTCAACGGACCTCAGTCTTCAGGAGGCTGACGCCAGCAACAGCCCTTCTCCAAAGCAGGGGGCAAGACGAAGTCGCCCCTTAAGCTGAAACCATCCCAACAGCTCGACGCGCTCGACGTCGCAACTGGCGCTGAGTAAGGGAGGCTGGGGGCAACTCTCCCTCTGGGCTAACTCCACCAGCCCCAACGGTGGAAGTCAATACTGCTGTTCCAACTGAGAACAGCTTCGAGTTGCTGAACAAGGTGCGTAGGAACTCTCCTACCGCCGTACTGAAAAGATCTCCTCCATCCGTGGAGAATGTTGCGGAAGCAAAGCCAGAACAGTCCCCTCAGCGGCTGTCCTCCAAACTCTACAAAGTCTGGCGACAGGTTCGGGGCTCAGTAATTGATCAAGATTACCTTCGCCGACAGAAAAAGGTAAAGGTTCAACAAGAAGAGAACCATCCTGCCAAACCACAAAAAGCTGTCTGGGTGCCCGCTGAGATGGCCCCCTCAACGTCAACTGCTCAAAAGAAAGCCCTTATGACTGCGGCAGATCGCAAAGACGCTAAGCCCAAATGCCCCAAGTCTGGGGGCATAGCGGTAGATATCGTTTATATGGCTTCCGGAAAAGAGGAGAGCCGTTCTTCTACGGGCCACCGACCTCTCACCCGATCAATAACAAGGGCTCAGGAACAACAACAGCAGAAGCTTCAAGAGATGCTGACTGCGATGGCTGCACTCACCGGACTAAAAGAAAGCCCGGAGGCATCGTCGGAGCAGCGTCATGAGCAAGAAATCGATGCTGACTTCCTTCGCAGAGTCCTCGAAAAGAAGGATAAAGAGGCCGCAGAACAAGCGGCTAACATAAAGCGATGGCACTTCTCTTCCAAGACATGGTCGGGATGATGTTACAGCCGGATCCTCCAACTGAAGACCCTCCGATCATCATTTTAGACGACAAAGGGGAGACGTCGAACCCTCCTCTGGCTCTTTCAGCAGCCAAAGAGGAAACTATTTCCAAGACCGTCCTGGATGATTATATTTCTCAGCAAATACGAGCTCACCAGGCGAATGAAGCGGCTGGCCAAGTCGTGAAAACTGGGCGACCATATCTAGGCTGGTATGACCAGATAAAGTACCCGCCGGGATATACCATCCCTAAGTTTCATGTATATAAAGGGACAGGAAATCCGCACCAACATGTCACCCAGTTCAGGGGTCTATGTGGTAATACCGGTGGCGATGATAAGCTTTTGCTCCGCCAATTCGTCGGCAGCTTGTCGGAGACGGCGTTTGAGTGGTACTCCGAACTTCCAAATGACTCCGTCAAAACTTTCGCAGAAATGGAGTTGTTGTTCACCCAGCGATTCGCAAGTGCTAGTGAACGCACCCCAATGATGGCATCGATCAATTCCAGGGTGAAGCCAGGAGAGACGTGGGTTCAGTACGCAATCCGATGGCGGAACCTGTGGTCAAAGTGCGAACAGCGCATCGAAGAAGCACCAGCGGTGGGCATGTTCGTGGGCACCCTAGACCCTCATGCAATTATTTCACGGTTCGTGATGTTCTTCAAACCGACCACATTCCAGGCTTTAATCGACAAGCTAGCCCAGATGGATCAGATGGGTCACAGACCGTCTCCTCCGAAGCCAGAGCCGCGGAACGAAAAGGGTAAAGGGAAGGCGACCTTCGTCGCGAATACCCAACAGCAGCCCAGTGCCCCGAAACTAACGGATCAACTGGAAGAGAGACGCGCTATTATAATGAGAAAATGAAGCGTCCTTACTCGTTCCCACGGGACAAAACGAAGAGACTATTCGAGCTGGCGATGCGCAACAGGCTTATCAATCTGCCGAATCCAAAGCGACCATTGCAACCCGGTGAAGAGAATAATCCCAATTATTTCCCTTACCACCAAACGGTAAGCCATCCAATCGAAGATTGCTTCGTCTTTAAGGGATGGATCGAGGATCAATACCAACAAGGCAAGTTTGCGTTGTCGGAGAAGTGGAAAGTAAGCCCACCACAATCGCACACTCCTAAGAAGACGGATACATCGAGGACAACGTGCTCTTTTGTTGAAGAAGCTCCATGGGAGGTGGCTCTTTCGGCCAAAACCAAAAGAATGTTGAATGATCTCCAGACATGCCCGGCGATCAGGTGGAAGAATCCGTTGGGACCTGAAATCATCCAGGGGATGCTGAAACCGCGCCCGACTCCAAAAATTGGTGGTGATAGCCAAAGCACTCACACCCAGCCGTCAAAATCTTCAAAGAAGAAGAAGAAATCCAAGAAGCCCGTGAAGCCTGGCGACAAGCGCACAGATCTACAAAAACATATTGACGCGCTAGAAGAGTATAACCAGAAGGTGCGGACTCCGGTCACACATCAAGAGTTTCTCAGCCACGTCCTTGAGGACGGAAATGATGGAGAAAACTCATCAGATGAATCTGAAGATTACGTGGCAAGTTGCCATGTGATCTTTCATTCATCGCTAGACAACGAAGAGGCTCCTTGCACAAAGAAACTGGGGGCAGGTCCTGAGCCAGAACTCCTGTGGCCATCAGATGAAATAATTGATGCATTCCTAAACACAGCTCTTCTTAAAAGTAAAGCTAATCGGGGGCGTGAGATGGCCATATTTGGAAAGGCCAAACGTCGGCGACTGGATGAAAGGGATGAAATACCCCCGCCAGATCAAAATACCCCCATCGCAAATAAAAGTAGGTTCAAAACGAGGAAGAGGTTCGCCAAAGACATATCAATGGGAATGAAGCTGCCACCCTCCGAAGGAAACATTCTTGATGAAGCAGAAATGCATTCTAGCTACTGCCTATATCATCGAAAGATTGCGCACCCTACCGAAGAGTGCATCGCTTTTAAAAGATGGTGGCAGGGATATGTTGCTCACAGGCAACATTTTAAGCGGATGAAACGAAAAACTCATCGGGAGCGAAGAAGTACGACCGAGGAGCATAAAAGAATTACCGGCAACTGTCGCACGGTCAACGCCGGGGGATCGCGGATTCTCACCTTCGGGAGTGACTCTGATGAAGAAATGACTCTTGGCCCTCTCTTCAAAGAATCCACCTCGGGGAAAGAGGAAGAACCGAAGACCTGTGAAAATATTCAGCTGCGCAATCGTACACTTCCAGAAAAGAATCTCGGACCCACAAATAGGAAAGATAAGGGAAAAGAAAAGGTCTCCGAGGATATCGCCCTAGATGACCAAGTGACGAAAGAGCTGACAGCCAAGGACCCGCCAAAGAAAAGTAAGGTGGACTACAACATTTTGGCACACTTATGAAAGTTACCTTCATAGCTAAGCATTCTCGACGCCCTTCTACTATCAAAAGAAACAAGAGATTCTTTGATCAAGGTACTGCAGGAGCCCGAGCGATTCCAAGATTTCCTCGCCGAAGAAAAAAAGAAGGACGATCTAGAAGAAGTGCACACAGCCGACATCACCTTCGGCGATGAAGATCTCCTTCTTGGGACGTGCGAGCACAACCGTCCCCTATATGTCTCGGGATACTGTCACGATATAAAGATAAGCAAAATCCGGATTAACAATGGGTCTTCCGTCAATCTCCTCAACGTGAGAGTGTTGAAGGAAATCTGCATGAGCGTTCAGCACCTTGCTCGCGATAAAATTACCATCTCCGGTTTTGACTCCCAGTCATCACGGACTCTCGGGTCCGTGATACTGACATTGCGCTTCGGGCTACTTGTCACGGATATTAAGTTTCACGTCATTGACGCCAAGACATGCTACAATGCTTTGCTCGGCCGGCCCTGGTTACACGAGTACAACATCATCCCTTCTACACAACATTAGTGCATGAAATACTTCAAAGATGGTCTCGAGTACACTGTGACGGGAGAGCTAAACCCATTCTCCGTAAACGAAGTCCGGAAGTATGAAGATGCAAAATACTTCTTACCAGATTTCGAGGACACAGAGAGGTGTCACAAACCGAAGGACAAACCTATCACCACTATTCCAGTCTTCGGGAGTGACACCGAGGAGGAGGAAGAGATAGTTTATTCAGGGCCGCCTCAACGCAACAACGCGGGACCGTCCGCCCCCATGTTGATCTTCGGCAGCGACTCGGAAGATGAGGTTAACGCTATATTTACCGCTCGGCCATCAATACAAGCCTTCGCTGGCGATAATCAGAGTCTGAAAATTACCATGGTTCCACAAGAGCATTACAAAGAGCTCGATGCACTTGAAACTTATAGTGTGCAAGAACTGCAGACCTTCTACGTCCCTCCCAGGCGAAAAGGTGAAAAGGCGATCCTATTCTACCGATCCGGGGAAACCAAAGTGGAAAAAGAAATTTGGCATGGCGCGGATTCTACACTTGACAGGCTCCGGCCCATTCGTCTGCCTAGATATTACACGGAAGGTTTGAAAAGGCTATTGAAGCGTCAAGGGGTACCCTTCAAACAGACCGCTCGACAAGCTCGGTTCTACAACAGGATTTGGGATGTCCCCGGAACTCAGCTCAAATTGCCCAATGGGAGAATGAAAACGGTCGGGCTCGGATATGTTCAATCCAAGAAACGGGAACGAGTCCATGGTAGCTATGTCATATATGACTTCGATGAAGAAGGGGACGCCCTATCAGAAAACGCTGACCCTGAACCAAAACGAGATCCTACCATCAAAATGCCGAGTCCGTCATTTGAAGAACGAATGGACAAGCTTATCAGGGAAGCGGGTCAAAAGATCCGGGATGACCATAACCGTGAAATGGCCATTTACGAGAAAGCCATGACACAGCGCCTCCTTCAGCAGGTCACAGAGAATGACAATGCTCTTCCTTATCAACCCGTCATACAAAAGGCCCGACGCAGAGGCAAAAATAAATCAAAGAGCGGGAAAGGCGTTCGACAGCGACAAAGCGGGACCAAGAAGCCACATGATCGGGAATCGAGCAATCCAGATTCGTCTCTCATAAAGAAGATGGGTCGAGCATACTCTTTTCCTCAGAATAAAACACGGAAGATACTTGATCTCGCTATAAGACATCAACTGATTACACTTCCGGAGTCCAAACACCCCGAGCAGGCCAACGAGGTCTCTCACCCAGACTATTGCTCTTATCACCGAGCAATAGGGCATCCTCTCGAAGACTGCTTCACCTTCAAGAACTGGGTCGAAGACTAATATCAGCTCGGCAAGTTCGCTCTATCCAGCAGTTGGAGGATAACTCCGCCGCAGAAGCACGAACCAAAAGCCGCGCATACAGTGAGAGTAGAACCAGATCAACATCGATCTTGGAAGCGAGCTCGTACCTGTCATATGATAACACTATCAAAAGAAGAGCCTGAGGATGGAGATGACCTCCCCTGGTGCTTCGAAAACAATGATGACGAGGTGATCTCAGAATTTCCACCGGCGCCGAAGGAGCTGGAAGATGGAATACACACTACTGCAGATGATCTCAAAAAAATTGATCTGGAGACGACAAGCGACCCGCGGCCAACATTCGTCAGTGAGTTGCTGTCTGAAGAAAAGGTGGCTACGCTAAAAGACGTGCTTCGGCAACATAAAGATTGCTTCGAATGGAACTATTCCGAGATGCCAGGAATAGATCCAGAAATTGCTGTCCACAAACTGGCAATATCTCCGGATGTTAAGCCAATCAAACAAGCACCAAGAAGAATGCGTCTCGAGCTTGAGATGAGCATCAACGCCGAGGTCAAGAAGCTGATCGACTCTGGCTTCATCCAAGAAGTTCAATATCCTAACTGGATCGCCAACATCGTCCTGGTGATGAAGATAAATGGGACAGTGCGCATATGTGTGGACTTTCGGGATCTCAATAAAGCCTGCCCGAAAGACGACTTCCCAGTACCAGTCACCGAGCTGATGATAGATAATACGTCCACTCACGAAGTCTTCTCCTTCATGGACGGTTCGTCAGGATACAATAAGATAAAGATGCATCCCGAGGACCAGAAGCATACCGCTTTCCGGACCCCTTTGGGTATATTCTGCTACAAGGTGATGCCCTTAGGTCTAAAGAACGCTGGTGCCACCTATCAGAGGGCCATGACGAAGATTTTCGACGACCTCATACATGAAATCGTCGAATGCTATATCGACGACCTCGCGGTTAAAAGCAAATCATACGAGGAACATTTAGAGCATCTGAAGATCGTGTTTCAACGCCTCCGACAATACAACTTGAAGATGAACCCTCTCAAATGCGCGTTCGGAATTTCCTCGGGCAAGTTCCTGGGATTTATCGTACGACACCGAGGCATCGAGATAGATCCGTTAAAAATTAAGGCAATTATGGAGATACCCCAGCCAAGGACTCTTAAGCAATTACGGTCTCTCCAAGGGAAGCTCGCGTATATCCGGCGATTTATAGCCAATCTCTCAGGCAAGTGTCGTCCTTACAGCCACCTGATGAAGAAGGGAACCCCTTTCGTCTGGGATCGCAAATGCTAAAGCGCGCTGGACGAAATCAAGCAGTACCTACAGAATCCGCCAGTACTGGCAGCTCCGGTCAAGGGAAAGCCTCTCATTCTTTATACAACCGCCCTTGAAGGTTCCTTAGGCGCATTATGGGCATAAGAGAACGACCAAGGGAAGGAGAGAGCCCTCTACTATCTGAGTCGAGTTCTACTGGGGGCAGAAAGCAATTATTCTCCCATCGAAAAACACTGCCTAACATTGATCTTCGCAATAACGAAGCTCAGGCACTATGTGTTGGCGCACGAAGTCCGTCTCATATCGAAGGTGGATCCTCTCAAATATTTGATGTCAAAGGCCATATTGACGGGGCGGCTTGCTAAATGGGCCTTGCTCTTGATGGAGTTCTCAATAACTTATAAGCCTCTTAAGGCAGTGAAAGGCCAGGCCATCGCCGACTTCCTCACTGAGCATTCGATACCTGCTGATTCTCCTTTAAATTACGAACTGCCAGACGAACATGCGTTTAACACGATCGACGGAAGTAATACCCGGTGGGAACTCAACTTCGATGGAGCATCCTCCATGAAGAAGCGCAAACAAAACACCCCTATAATCAAATCAGGGGCAGGCCTCATCTTCGTAACTCCACAAGGAGGGATAATGCGCTTTGCCTTCTCCTTAACAGAGCCGAGGACAAACAATGAAGCCGAGTATGAAGTTTTGATAGCAGGTCTCGAGATCGCCATCGATATGGGAATTGAAAACCTCCTCATATACAGAGATTCCCAATTGGTCGTTAGTCAAGTAAACGGCGACTACCAAACGTGCAAGCCAGAGTTGGTGAAATACGGCGAGAGAGTACAGCAACTGCTGACTCAAATTCCTTGCTACACCTTGGAAAGCATACCGCGTGCAGAAAATAGCAAAGCGGATGCACTAGCCAAGCTCGCTAAAGAATTAGCTGATGAAAACCTCGATGACGTCAGGATCGTTGTACAAAGCCGTCGGGTTCTTGCACGGGCAGAAATATCTCCGGAGTCGTCCGAGGAAAAGAGAGCGGCCGAGCAAATGGCTCTACAAGTAAAAGACCAAGAAAAGTTTGAGGATTGGGGAGAAGTCTTTATAAACTACTTCAAATCCCGTCAGACGCCTGAAGATGCGTCCTCAAAACATCAGCTCATGAAGCGAGCCCTATCTTTCGCCTTCGTCAATGATACTCTGTACAAGAGGTCATTTGATTCTTTGTGGCTAAGATGCCTGGGACCTGAAGAAGCAAGAAGAGTCATCTAAGAAACTCACGACGGACTCTGCGGTTCTTACCAAGCCGGGCCGAAGATGAAGCTGAAGATCAAACGGATGGGTTATTATTGGCCCACGATGATTCAAGACTGCCTCGAGTATGCGAAGCAATGCCACTCATGCCAGATCCATGAGGATTTTATCCACCAGCATCCGAATTCGTTACACCCGACAGTGGCTAGCTGGCCGTTCGAAATTTGGGGAATTGACATAATTGGCCCCATCGAACCAGCATCATCCAGAGGACATCGATTCATTTTGGCGACAACTGATTACTTCTCCAAATGGGCAGAAGCAGTACCGCTGAGGGAAGTGAAGACAGAGAATATCCTCCACTTCTTCAAGACGCACGTCATTTATCGGTTCGGAACTCCGAGACGGATCATCTCCGATAACGGGCCAGCCTACAGAAGCCACAAATCAGCCGCTTCGCACAACAGCACAATATAGACTGGAGATACTCCTCAGTTTATAATCCCCGAGCTAACGGTCTAGCTGAGAGTTTCAACAAGACCTTGA
Organism: Agapanthus africanus; assembly: GCA_030015575.1. NCBI lineage: Eukaryota > Viridiplantae > Streptophyta > Magnoliopsida > Asparagales > Amaryllidaceae > Agapanthus > Agapanthus africanus. The sequence continues at coordinate 132,023,468 of CM057341.1, forward strand.
CGAAGATCGTGAAAAAGACAGTGTCACGAAATAAGAAAGACTGGCATAAGAGACTGCATGAAGCTCTCTGGGCGTATCGAACTACGTTCAAGACGGCCACGAACACAACGCCGTACGCATTGGTATTCGGTACAGAAGCGGTACCCTCCCTCAAGATAGAGTTACCTTCTCTACGGGTGGCAGTTCATTACGAGCTAACTGACGAAGAGAATGCTCACCTTCGGCTTGAGGAGCTTGACGCCCTTGATGAAACCCGGCTCATAGCGCAACAAAATCTGGAGGCTTATAAAGCAAAGATGACGCGTTCATACGAAAGATTGACTAAGCCAAGGACATTCCGCCAAGGCGAACTCGTGGTAGTGGTCAAAAGACCTATGATCCCCAATTGTGCTAAACGAGGGAAATTCGAGCCGAATTATGAAGGCCCATATATTATAGATAAAGTCTACCAGAGTGGAGCCTATCTACTCATGGACATGCATGGCGAAAGACCCTTCCGACTAATAAACGGTCAATTCCTAAAGAAATACTACGCCGAACGAGTCACGGCCTAGGTTAACGATAGATGACGACGCCTATGTCCGCTCGCTATCTTCCTAAGCCTAAACTCCGTAAGTAGCAGCCGACCTCCTTTACCGTGGACCGAAACGTCCTTAAACTAACAACGGACTGAAACGTCCTTAAACTAACAATGGACCGAAACGTCCTTGAACTAACGATGGACCACTATGTCTTAAAACTAGCCGTTGACCGAGACGTCGATAAACTACTGTGGATCGCAGCATCCCAAGGCTGGCACAAAAAGAATAAAAGAATAAAAAAAAGAATAAAAAAAAAAGAGAAAGAAAAATGGTATGTCTATAAGCAAAATGGGCACGGATGAAAACCCGAAAGGACTTCGTGAGTAAAAACAGCAGGGCTACCGGCGAGTTTTGTGAAAACCCAAAAGGGCGCAACCTCGTTAGAATAAAAATAAGAAAGAGAGAAAAAAGAGAACGGTATGTCCATAAGAAAAATGGGCACGGATGAAAACCTGAAAGAGCTCCGCGAGTAAAAATAGCAGGGCTACCGGCGAGTTTTGTAAAAACCCGAAAGGGCGCAATCTCGTTAAAAGACACTTGCAAGGTCCTCTCGACTTTGTAAGGAGAAACCACCTGCGTGAGATCCTTACGACTCATAAGGGAGCAACACACTTAGGGATCCCCACGACTCCTAAGGAGAAATTACACTTGCGAGATCCTCACGACTCGTAAGGAGAACCTTCTTATGGGACCCTCACGGCTCATAAGATTCAAAAGTCTTAAACTACACGAATCTGAACCTGTTCTTAAGCAGCCCCCACAACCTTCAATACTGCCCTACAAGCGGCTCAATGCTGACCCTTGTATATAATCCACGGGCGCGAATAAACATTTCCCTTACAAAATCCCATCGTGACTAGAAATATGTCTATACGGTGAACAACCCTTGTAAGTCCTCTCGACTTATAAGGAGAAAACCCTCTTGTAAGATTCTTACGACTTATAAGAGACCATGCACTTAGGAATTCTCACGATTCTTAAGGAGAAATCGCACCTACGAGATCCTCACGATTTGTAGGGAGAAATACCTTTGTGAGACCCTTAAGGCTCATGAAGTCAAAAGCCTTAGTCGACAGGATTCTAACCCTGTTTGCTAAGCCACCTTTGTTCGATATCGACAGAGGCAAATGATGATTCGCTCCTGGCAATATCCCAGTTGTAGCGGTGCTGATGCCAAAATCGGTGTCTAATCCCAAGTTTGCAGCGAAAAGCCAGCGAACCATGTATGCATGCCAAATAGCCGAAATGATAGGGCAACTCGCAATAAAGAGCAGCGAGTAAAAATAAAAATAGGCGAAATGATTGGGCACCGCGAAAAATAGCCGAAATGATTGGGCAATCGCGACCTTCGCGATATAAAAGCTGAAATGATAGAGCATTGTTCATATCATAATATTGCATTTTGTATTCCCCATTCTTATGCATTTTACAATAAAAACAGGTACGTTTGACCCATGTCTGCTATATAGTACAGGTTACAGGTTCTTGGAGCGAAAACAGTGAAAAACAAAAAAGACGACACAAAAAGGACTTTTGACCAACAAATAGAAGGTCTTAGTCAATCCTACACAAAGATAAAGTTCACAAAGCATAAGGCAGCGCAAGGTCTAAGAATACAAAGCGAACGGTTAAAAATCCATTGCAAATTGTTCACTGAAGATCTGGAACTAATGTAGAAACCTAATTGATAAAAGAACCAAAGAACCAGAAGCCCAAAAGAACCCATAACAAAACCCTAAATTTTCAGCATCTGAACTCACTAAAGGGCCGCGGAACCGCGGCCCAAAGCCTACCCATGCCGCGGTTCCGCGGCCGTCCTATGCCCGTACTCGGTGAAAATTTTACCAAAACCTATGGCGGCTCTGAAAAGATTTCCTGAGGGTATATTTGTAAATGTAGACGTGCGGATCAAAATGTAACCTAGGGTTTCCTATTCTCTATAAATAGGAACTCTAAAGATTGTAAACCTTATGCCTCCCTTCATTAATAAATTTTAGAATTCTTTTGAAGAGCATCGGTGCCTCTTTTCAATTCATGAATTCATATCTGACAACCCTGCGTTGATGTTTGGAGAGAGACATCTGTAAGTAGTTTTATTTAATTACTCTAGTTTAGATTTTAATTCTTTGCCCTAGGTAGATTTAATTCATTGCCGTAGATAATTTTTTAGAGTTAGCTTTGGGGAAGGCTTTTGAGAGATGAGATCTCTCATCCCTTTCTTGCCCATAATATATTCTCAATAGGACTCCATGCATACACGCACACACCGCGCCCTACGGCACCCTATCCCTCGAGGTAGCGATGATACCGTAGTATAAAAGCCCGGTTGCGCGTGTTTTCCATGGAGGTTAGGGTAAGGATCTCTAAAGGAAGGACAAGAACCTAGAGGAAGGAACACCTTCCCGAATAGATCTAATCCCCTTTATTGATAATTACCATAACTCCTCATAGATCTTCATTTGGGTATAGAAAGCGTTGAGATTTATTTACATTTCCAAACCATTCCTAAACCTATCCCTAGCAAGATTTAGATCTAGATTAATTTAGTATTTAGATAGATTTAGTTTTTAGATTTAATAAAATCAATCCGAACAGCCTTCGGAATTAACTCGTTAGCACGACTAGGAGATTCACAACATCCCTGTGGACCGACCCGTACTCACCGGCTACCTGCAAAGCGATGCCGTTCTTGATTGCGGTAATAGATAGTTTTTGAGACAAATCAAATGGCGCCGTTGCCGGGGATGGCGTAGAACTTTCCTTTTTGCGATTTCGGGTTAATCTAAAAAAATCATAAAAATCTATTAAAATCCAAAAATTATAAAAATATATCAATTGTTATTTTTTTGGAAAGGGTACTTTATTGTGTGAATCTTGCAGGAACAATCGAGACGGATCTGGAAATTTCCAGAAGGCGAAACAGAAATCAGGAGATCAGAACAGAGAAGGATTTCAAAAACAGAACAGTACATTTTTTCTGGAGATTTGAACCCTCTAACTTGCCGCACTTCCGCGGCCGAAACCATACTTAGACCGCGGAAACGCGGCCATCTTGCTGACTCAGCGCCGCACAAAAATTTTGGGGACTCGTGCTAACCATCCCGCCGCGAAAACGCGGCACAAACGCGTTTATACCGCGGAAAGGCGGCGGTACAGTGACATCATCTCATGGAATTTCCTCTCTAAGACCCTCTGTTTCTTCTCTGTAATTTTTGAAATATTTTTTCTGAAAATTCCTGCAGGATTCTGTGCGCTATAAAAATATTTCCCCTTCCAAATAACAATCTTGTGCAGGATTTGTGCGCCTCGTTTAAAATAGAAAGTTATTGCAAGTAATCTTTTTTGTTGCATACTTTTTCTAAAATATCTTTTTGCAGCAATTTTTTCCAAATAAAGATTCTTTGTGATATGCTTAAAATAATAATTGATTGCAAGTAATATTTTTCGGTTGCATATCTTTAATTAAAAATCTTTTTGCAACAATTTTCAAATAAAGAAAAAGAAAAAGGAAAATTAGTATTAGAAAACTTGCAAACTTTTGCCGCAAATAAATCCTTGCACCAACCAACCTTCTTTCTTTTCCCCTTCTTCTAACATGGGTACCTCACATAATAAATCACTTGCCGAAATTTGGTATCCCGAACCTAATTTTGCGTCGTATGTCAATTTGTTCGGTCAATTTAAAGACGATCCCTCCTTGCCAAAAATATCTTTGAAAGATCAAATAGAGGCGTTTAGGAGAAACAGTTTGACTTTTCAACCCACTTTGTGTCAACCAAGTCAACCTTTCCCACTTCCATATGTTGATACTTCTTTTTCAAGTCCTTTTGTCACTCCTAAGCCGATGTCCATTGCTGAGCATATTGCTCAATCTCGCAGTCGATCTTTCACCCCTCTCCACTCATCTAGTTCTAGGGATCCACACGACTATTCACCTTTTTATCCATATGTTGACCCTACCCCTGTCCAATCACCCACTTCCTACCAGTCCTACCCGACCTTCCCACCTTTACTAGACACTGCTTCTACACAGCCTGTTGGGAGTTTTGCATATCCACACAGTTTCGAATCTTTTACCGAAACCCCTTACCACCCAAGTCTAGTTTGGAAGAGTCGTTGGAGGCGTATATCGCAGCAACAAACAAAATGGTTAGGAATGTGGAAGCGTCCGTGGCTGCCCTTATGCAACCTGCTAAACCGGTAGCTAGTTTTCCGCTAGCTCCAAATTTTTCAATGTATGAGGAGGCGGTTGGACAGAGTGAGAATGAGAGAGAATTTCCAAATCAAACCTACCCATACCCAATTGAATCCAACAACTCCAATTTTCAAACATGTATCCAAAATGATGAGTTGTGTGATTTTGTAGTGTTTGATTTGCCAAATTGTGAAGAACCCCTTTCGAGTGAAACCGCACCTAATCCTTTCGATCTTTACACCTCCACTCTAGAACCTAAATCGATAAATATCCATACTTTTGATGAGGTGTCTAAGAAAATTGATTTTCACTTGATTGAGGATATAGACGCCGGGAATATTTCGAATGATGAACCAGTAGATTTAATTGAAATTTTATGTTCAATTCATCATCCCAAGTCATTAAAGGTTTCTCCCGAACTTCATTTGCGTCTTGATTTTGATGATAATGGCATGGAAGAGTTGAATATTGAGGAGAATTATAAGAATCGTATTGAGGAGAGTTTTGAGGACCATATTGAGGTTGAACCATTTCTGTTTGATGTGTCTGATTTTCCAATTCAGCCTCCTGAACCTTTAATTGTTATATCACCCTCCCTCCTTTCTATCGTTCCAACCACGCTTGAAGACTGTGAGTTTGAAAAATTTTCCTTTGAATCTGACACAGTTCTCACAGGCGATAACACCTACGAGTGTTTCACTTTTTCGGACGATGTTGATGACTCACCGCCCGAGTTTGAGTCCTTTACATTTTCAGATGAGTTAGTTGAACCATCAGACTCGGTTGCTTACAGTAGTTTCGAACCATTAATGGAATCTTTCAAGTTCGAGACAGTTTACTACAGTGAGAATGATACTATCCCTAATTCACTCCCTTTCGTCTTTCCTATCGTTCTGACCATACAAGAGACCGTTACACTTTCATCTCCAATACCAAGTTCGGCGTACCCATGTTTTCTTGCGAATCTTGAGGAATTTGACCCCATTTCTCGACGGGTTGATAGGTTAGCGCAATCGCTTTTAACACATCGATCATCACAAATTGCGCTAATTTATTCACTCGATTTACACCCTCAAGATCGCACGACCCTTCTTTCTCTTTTCCGCCATTCTTCTCCCCCACCGAGACCATATTCTCTTCTTTCCATTCGGTCTCGTGTGTTTCTCATCTCTTTTCTTTCTACTCCATTCTTTCACCAACTAGACCATTACCACGATAAAATTTTTGAATGGTTGGTGCTAACCTTTGGCTTGTGTAAGGCCAAGCTTAAGTTTGGGGGGAACCTTGTTGTATATATGTATATATATTTTTGTTTTCTTTTTCTATAAAAAATTAAAAAAAAATTTCAAAACATTAAAAATATAAAAAAAAAAATTATAAATAAATAAACAGGGGAGTGCCGACATTCTCAACCCTCTTGGTATAGCATGATAGTGAGGACACTGTCAAGTTTAAGTTTGGGGGTATGCTCGGTACGTCTTCTTCCTTCGCATTCATTTGTACATATTTTTGCATTTGCATATTTATTTGAAAACCCATAAAAATTAAAAAAAAATCAAAAATTATAAAAATTAATGTATTCAATTTTGGTCGTATTTGACTTGAGTTTGACAAATAGGTTAACCGGCTAGGAACGACTAGATCTTAGACGTAGTAAATTAAAAACCCTAAAGATAACCTTCCTTAAAGTTTAACGGTAGAAAGTATATGCTTTTGTAGTTTATTTAGAAATAGGCAAATTTTGGGTTCACTTCTTGGGCTAAGTCAAAATAAGGGAAGAGTATTAATGCTCTTATTAGAATATAAGTTTGAAAAATAGTTCCTAGCTTAAGTCTAGATTCTGAAAACGTATACCCTACAATTTGCACAATCACGCACCTTGAAACTTGGAATAGTAGAAGAGACCTTGAAATGCTCTTGTCTAAAGTCCTTAGTACGAAAAAAATAAAAGAAAAAAAAAGTGTGAATAAAGAATTAAAAAAAATGGACACTGGTTTTTGTGATTACTTAAGGCTGCAAAAATAGAAAAATATTTAGCGAGGGTGCTTCATCACCCAGTGCCTTAGACCAACTGGTTTGAGAGTCACTGCTAAAGCCTTGGGTGTTGCAAAACTAGGAAGTATGCTTTAAAGTGCTAACGCATCTTGTAATCGGTTGTTGGTACCTCAAGAAGTATTAACGGTCGCATTAAGGATGTGTAAGCAAAATTCAATTAAAAATTCACCTACTAATGAGTACTTTGGACAACGGACAAGGGTATGATTGCTTGATTTGAATTTCCAAGTGTAGGAGTGATCTATACACACACGTAAGGATATGTGATTGGAGTTTAGATGAGAGAAAGGGGTGAAGAATAGAACTTGTATCTTTAGTAGAGTTGATAGAAATTCCTGAGTGGAGATGGAACCCTAGAAGGAAAACTTAAAAGATGCCGAAAGCTAGGTAAGTCTATAGAGCATATATAATCTTAAGTTAAATAATGAGGAAGTGTGAAGAATATGGGTGGATAATTTACGGGTCAAAGATAATAGAATTCCCTGTTAGAAAACTTAATTGGAGAACAAAAGTCGAAAAGCCGAATTGATAGGATTTTGTGGGTAGTATCCGCTGAAAACCCTCAGGAGACAACACTCCTCCTACTAGGGACACCTAGAGGTTTAACGGCTTGTTGCACGAGCTCAGTGCAATCGCGTTTCCCTGCGAAAGTGCGGCTAGGTTAGATTTTTATCGAGAATAAAAAAATAAGTTTGCTCGAGGACGAGCAAAAGATAAGTTTTGGGGTATTTGTTCATATCATAATATTGCATTTTTTATTCTCCATTCTTATGCATTTTACAATAAAAACAGGTACTTTTGACCCATGTCTGCTATATAGTACAGGTTACAGGTTCTTGGAGCGAAAACAGTGAAAAACACAAAAGACGACACAAAAAAGACTTTTGACCAACAAATAGAAGGATCTTGGTCAAGCCTACACAAAGATAAAGTTCACAAAGCATAAGGCAGCGCAAGGTCCAAGAATACAAAGCGAACGGTTAAAAATCCATTGCAAATTGTTCACTGAAGATCTGGAACTAATGTAGAAGCCCAATTGATAAAAGAACCAAAGAACCAGAAGCCCAAAAGAACCCATAACAAAACCCTAAATTTTCAGCATCTGAACTCACTAAAGGGCCGCGGAACCGTGGCCCAAAGCCTACCCATGCCGCGGTTCCACGACCGTCCTATGCCCGTACTCGGTGAAAATTTTACCAAAACCTATGGCGGCTCTGAAAAGATTTCCTGAGGGTATATTTGTAAATGTAGACGTGCGGATCAAAATGTAACCTAGGGTTTCCTATTCTCTATAAATAGGAACTCTAAAGATTGTAAACCATATGCCTCCCTTCATTAATAAATTTTAGAATTCTTTTGGAGAGCATCGGTGCCTCTTTTCAATTCATGAATTCAGATCTGACAACCCTGCGTTGATGTTTGGAGAGAGCCATCTGTAAGTGGTTTTATTTAATTACTCTAGTTTAGATTTTAATTCTTTGCCCTAGGTAGATTTAATTCATTGCCGTAGATAATTGTTTAGAGTTAGCTTTGGGGAAGGCTTTTGAGAGATGAGATCTCTCATCCCTTTCTTGCCCATAATATATTCTCAATAGGACTCCATGCATACACGCACACACCGCGCCCTACGGCATCCTATCCCTCGAGGTAGCGGTGATACCGTAGTATAAAGGCCCGGTTGCGCGTGTTTTCCATGGAGGTTAGGGTAAGGATCTCTAAAGGAAGGACAAGAACCTAGAGGAAGGAACACATTCCCGAATGGATCTAATCCCCTTTATTGATAATTACCATAACTCCTCATAGATCTTCATTTGGGTATAGAAAGCGTTGAGATTTATTTATATTTCCAAACCATTCCTAAACCTATCCCTAGCAAGATTTATATCTAGATTAATTTAGTATTTAGATAGATTTAGTTTTTAGATTTAATAAAATCAATCTGACCAGCCTTCGGAATTAACTCGTTAGCGCGACTAGGAGATTCACAACATCCCTGTGGACCGACCCGTACTCACCGGCTGGCTGCAAAGCGACGCCGTTCTTGATTGCGGTAATAGATAGTTTTTGAGACCAATCAAGCATCGCGGAATAAAAAAAAGAAATGAAATTCATGCCCTACAGGTGATATCAAGTCAATCCCTGTATACAATCCAGGGGCGCAAACAAAGAAGGGATCACACCTTTCCCCCCCCCCCCAGATCTCATCAGAAGAGGAAGGGGGTCTCAACGGTTCACAGATAGCCTGAAGATCATCTCAACATCCGTCTCATTACGACAGACACAACACCAAACAAAGCGGAACCGCAGCAACTCCCAGTTCCATGACTCGGCGGTGCACAGATGACCGAGAGTCAAACCCCGACTCCGTGAAATGCGGATAAAGTCAAAATTCCTGGTCACGTGAAACGCGGATAATGTCAACCCTGACCCCGTGGGAAACGTCCAGAGCGGATCCCGGTCCTCGCAGAGCATGGCAATGACCCCGTGTGAAGCATCCAGAGCGGAGCCTGGTCCTCGCAGAACACGGCAGTGAACCCATGGGAAGCATCCAGAGCAAAATTCCTGGTTACGTAGAACGCGGCTTATGTCAATCCTGACCCCGTGGGAAACGTCCAGAGCGGATCCTGGTCCTCGCAGAGCACGGCAATGACCCCGTGTGAAGCATCCAGAGCGGAGCCTGGTCCTCGCAGAATACGGCAGTGAACCAGTGGGAAGCATCCAGAGCAAAATTCCTGGTCACATGGAAAGCGGCTTATGTCAATCCTGACCCTATAGGAAACGTCCAGAGCGGATCTTGGTCCTCGCAGAGCACGGCAATGACCCCGTGTGAAGCATCCAGAGCGGAGCCTAGTCCTCGCCGAACACAGCAGTGAACCCGTGGAAAGCATCTAGAGCAAAATTCTTGGTCACGTGAAACGCGGATAATGTCAACCCTGACCCCGTGGAAAACGTCCAAAGCGGATCCTGGTCCTCGAAGAGCACGGCAGTGAACCCGTGTGAAGCATCCAGAGCGGAGCCTAGTCCTCGCCGAACACGGCAGTGAACCCGTGGGAAGCATCTAGAGCAAAATTCCTGGTCACGTGGAACGCGGATAATGTCAATTCTGACCCCGTGGGAAACATCCAGAGCGGATCCTGGTCCTCGCAAAGCACGGCAATGACCCCGTGTGAAGCATCCAGAGCGGAGCCTAGTCCTCACCGAACACGGCAGTGAACCCATGGGAAGCATCTAGAGCAAAATTCCTGGTCATGTGGAACGCGGATAATGTCAATTCTGACCCATGGAAAACGTCCAGAGCGGATCCTGGTCCTCGCAGAGCACGGCAGTGAACTCGTGTGAAGCATCCAGAGCGGAGCCTGGTCCTCACAGAACACGGCAGTGAACCAGTGGGAAGCATCCAGAGCGAAATTCCTGGTCACGTGAAACGCGGATAATATCAATCCTGACCCCGTGGGAAACGTCCAGAGCGGATCCTGGTCCTCGCAGAGCACGGCAGTGAACCCGTGTGAAGCATCCAGAGCGGAGCCTAGTCCTCGCCAAACACAGCAGTGAACCCGTAGGAAGTATCTATAGCAAAATTCCTGGTCACGTGAAACGCGGATAATGTCAACCCTGACCCCGTGGGAAATTTCCAGAGAGGATCCTGGTCCTCACGGAGCACGGCAGTGAACCCGTATGAAGCATCCAGAGCAGAGCCTAGTCCTCGCCGAACACGGCAATGAACCCGTGGGAAGCATCTATAGCAAAATTCCTGGTCACGTGGAACGCGGATAATATCAATTCTGACCTCGTGGGAAACGTCTAGAGCGGATCCTGGTCCTCGCAAAGCACAGCAATGACCCCGTGTGAAGCATCCAGAGTGGAGCCTAGTCCTCGCCGAACACGGCAGTGAACCCGTGGGAAGCATCTAGAGCAAAATTCCTGGTCACGTGGAACGCAGATAATGTCAATTCTGACCTCGTGGGAAACGTCAAGAGCGGATCCTGGTCCTCGCAGAGCACGGCAATGACCCCGTGTGAAGCAACCAGAGTGGAGCCTGGTCCTTGCAGAACACGGCAGTGAACCCGTAGGAAGCATCCAGAGAAAAATTCCTGGTCACGTGAAACGCGGATAATGTCAATCCTGACCCCTTGGGAAACGTCCAGAGCGGATCCTGGTCCTCGCAGAGCATGGCAGTGAACCGTATGAAGCATCCAGAGCGGAGCCTAGTCCTCGCCGAACACGGCAGTGAACCCGTGGGAAGCATCTAGAGCAAAATTCCTGGTCACGTGAAATGCGGATAATTTCAACCCCGACCCCATGGGAAATGTCCAGAGCGGATCCTGGTCCTCGCAGAGCACGGCAGTGAACCCGTGTGAAGCATCCAGAGCGGAGCCTAGTCCTCACCGAACACGGCAGTGAACCCATGGGAAGCATCTAGAGCAAAATTCCTGGTCACGTGAAACACGGATAATGTCAATCCTGACCCCGTGGGAAACGTCCAGAGCGGATTCTGGTCCTCGCAGAGCACGGCAGTGAACCCGTGTGAAGCAACCAGAGTGGAGCCTAGTCCTCGCCGAACATGGCAGTGAACCCGTGGGAAGCATCTAGAGCAAAATTCCTGGTCACGTGAAACGCGGATAATGTCAACCCTGACCCCATGGGAAACGTCCACAGCGGATCCTGGTCCTCACAGAGCATGGCAGTGAACCCATGTGAAGCATCCAGAGCGGAGCCTAGTCCTCGCCGAACACGGCAGTGAACCCGTGGGAAGCTTCTAGAGCAAAATTCCTGGTCACGTGAAACGCGGATATTGTTAATCCTGACCCCGTAGAAAACGTCCAGAGCGGATCCTGGTCCTCGCAGAGCACGGCAGTGAACCCATGTGAAGCATCCAGAGCGGAGCCTAGTCCTCGCCGAACATGGCAGTGAACCCATGGGAAGCATCTAGAGCAAAATTTCTGGTCACATGGAACGCGGATAATGTCAATTCTGACTCCGTGGGAAACGTCCAGAGCGGAGCCTGGTCCTCACAGAACACGGCAGTGAACCCGTGGGAATCATCCAGAGCAACCCCTGACTCCGTGAAATGCGGATAAGGGCAACTTCATCCATCACTTGCGGGTCCTCACGACTCGTAAGGGAGCAAATTCTCTTGTGAGATCCTTACGACTTTCAAGAGAAAACACACTTAGGAATCCCCATGATTCTTAAGGAGAAATTGCACCTATAGGATCCTCTCGACCGGTAGGGAGAAAATTCTTTATGAGGCTCTCATGGCTCATGAAGTTGAAAAGTCTTAGGAGGCGGATCTTAATTCTGAATCCTAATTCGTCGTTTTCCTGCAAAGAGATCGAGATAGACTATCCACAGAATACATTCAATAAAAAGGGACACACCAATGCGAAGAAAAATATGTCTTTTATTCATGAATCAAAATGAATACAAAGTACAATTCGTGAAACAAAAAATATACTCTTATTTAGGAGTATGTACAAAGGAAGAGTTAAATATATATATATATATATATATATATACACACACACACAAGTCTTCAGGTCGGCGGGTGATTTAGCAGATTGGTCAGCTCATCCCTCTTTCGCTGGGCTTCGCCTTCGTGATTTAGTATCGCCAAAAGACGAGCCTCCGCCTGAGCCTGCTGGGTCTGATATGAGGCAAGCCGGCCTTCGAGCTCTTTCTCAGTAGCCTTATGAGCCTCAACCCTTTCGCGAGTGAACACCGCGGCTTTGTCGATGGCCACCATCTCCTTGATGGCCTCTTGAAGCACTTGCCAAAGTTTATACGCTTTGTTGGCCTTGGCTGTAAGGTTGGCCTGAAGCTCTACCAGCGCTTTCGAAGCCAGCTCCCTCTCCGAAAACTTGCGGCCGAGCCTCTTCTCGCACGACACCATGTTCGTTGCGCACCGCTCAATCAGACCCCGCAAGCTCGCCTTCGCAGCCACAGCATCCGAAGAAAGGCGGGTACACTCGAGCACGTGCAAGCAAGCCTCCACCTGCCGGCAAAACTCAACCCAGACTTGCACCACTGCTTTGCTATGATAGGTGGCAAGAAAGGGAAGAGAGCCGTTAGCTTCGGCAGCAAACGCTTCGGCCGTAGTTACGCTGCCGGCACGAAGTTCCTCGATCAAAGATGACAGAGAGGCGAGGCTTAGCTTGGCCATCCGGTCCGAGGCACGCAGGGCATAAGGGCCGGGCGGCATAGCGATGCGCGACTCCAGCGCAGTAAGAACTGGCAGAGCTGTTCAGATTTATAAACAGTCAGCTGAATGTGTAAGCAAAAGAACAAATGGAACAACGTTGGGACTTTACTTACCCACAGTCATGCAAGAAGGAGCTGAAGGCTCCCCTGGCCCTTCAAGTATCTCAACCTCGTCGTCGGCCTCCAGAGCTGTAAAATACATCAATGTAATTTTATGTAACAGTAACAATGCTGTGAAAAAGGCAGACAACACTAACCTTGCCCAGAAGAAAGGACGATGCGCTGAGTAGATATTGCTTGTGGAGCAGCCATCTCCAACAGGCGCTGAAAAGACTGTCTGGGAGACAAGTCGGCAATCGAAGCCGCCAATCCGCACAATTCTGAAAAGACAAAAGAGTTCAGAAAATAGAAATGATACTAATTTAAAATGTAGAAGGTTACCTTCGACGCTCCTCCCATTCTGAGCTGGAGGCATAGCAGCTTCAACGGCCTCCGTCGCGACCTCGGGCACAATATCAGGGACGCGGGCTAGTGTAACGGCCTCTGAGGAAGGAGCAGCGGCTGCCGCCGCGGGCTCCAACGAAAAGAGGGTAGCCTCGACTACCTCCATCCTAGCCTCTGGGCCGCCCTCAGGTAGACCCATTGGAACGGCGACCACCAAAGGTGCTTCTCCTGAGAAAGCAAGTGCTTCGGGAGCAGGAACCACCGCGGGATGCTCTATCACGAGAGGGACAGTTTCATCAACCCCCTCCACACTGAGCAGTGTTTCACTAGGGGTATCAACAGGCTCTACGGTCAGTGAACCTATGGAAGCTCCCCCATCGCCGAAGTCTCTTCACAGTTCACATAAGGATAAGAATACATATATACGCGTGCAGACAATATGAAGTATTACAAAGAGATACAGGAACATACCAATGCGCAAGGAAGCTTTCAATATAGCTTGCTCAAGACGACGCTCCTTCTCAAGGAGGTGTGCTCGCCGAGGTCCGAGGGTGGACTCGTGGCCGCCGGTCCACAATGAAAGCGAGTCCGCGGCATCCTCCGAAGCAGCCCGTTTAAGGGCCCGTTCACCCCATTCCTCCAGAAGGCCGATGAATCGTCGCCGGATCTACGGAGGGTCTTCATAAAAGATGACGGCGGGATGAGGCTTCTTCGGAATCCTTACATTCTCCAACTCGTCTTGAGAACGTCTTATAGCCTCAGCCAATTGTGCGGCTTCCTCGGCAGTTGAACTTGGAAAAAGCAGGCCAGCATCCGACTCTTGCATAGCCAATGGTTCATCCTGGAGAATGGGCTCAAACTCTACTAAAGAGTCGAGCAGATTGATAGCCGTTTTCCTCTGCCACTTGGATCCAGAACCGACCGCCGAGGACGTTCGTTTCCTCCCTTGTGGAGCCTTAGCACGACGCCGACCCACCTAACCTTCAACACCCTCGTTACCGGCACCCTCGCTTGGCGGTGCTGCCAAGTACGACACGGCCATTGTCGACGCCGCCGGCAGTGGTACTGCCACTGGCGCCCTTTTACCCCTTGACTGAGCCCGGGTACCCAATGGCATACCAATTGTGGGAGTGAGGTCCACCTCCGACTCCCCCGGAATGAGCGCAACACTGGTGTCCCTCAGGGGAAAGCGGACCGGTGCGCGCAGCCACGGCGGAATTCCTGTAGCCTGAACCGGAGCAGGAGCGCCATATCCAAGAAGCACCCTCTTCTCCTCAGCAATAATCGGGCCGACCCGATGAAGGTACCAGCCCGTGAAGGACCCCACACATCGGGGAATATGGTCGACTTCAGGAATCATGAAGCGGGAGCCAGTATTCAGCCTCACGAAGTGATGAACAGCATCACGAACAGCTTCGGGTGAAGGGACGGGCGCAGCCGTGAAAGCCTCGAAGGGAACACCCTGATCATATCCAAGCTGCCGGGCGAAGCGATGCGGACTGTACCGCATAAAGAGGGCCGCACTGTTCTAACGGAATACCAGATAACCTAGTCTGATCGTGTACAAGTGCATGGTCTCCCGGGGCTTCAGAGAAGGCGCCTTATCTTTTGACTGGTCGCAGAATTGTTGAATTGGACCTGAAGGAGAAGATAGGGCCCGGTCAACGAACACCAGTCCGCCTGAGCTAGCGTAAGGAGCGATCAATACACGAATGGCCCCGGACTGAGTTGGGTCAGGAGCAGAAGCACCCACCAGCCGCATCAATCGTGGAAAAGTGTAGGCATCGTAAAATTTGGGTCTTTGGTATGCAGCAAAGGCCCCCAACACGTGCATTTCGATCCAGGACGTGAAGTAATGGAGAGAAAAGTTTACGAAATCCACTCCGGGAGTTGAGGTATTATCCGCGGCACCTAACCCATGATAAAGATGTGACAGCGCTGGGATGCCTACGGCCAACCGTGTTCCCTCAGCGATACGATGAGCCGGGTAGATAACCGAGACTCTCATGAAGCGGCGATGCATGGGGATGATAAACCAGCTGAGCCAAACACTGATAAAACCCACAAAAAAGGTCTCCTCATCCATGCCGGGAGTTGCAATTGATTCAAAAGACACCGCCGACACGATAGGGATATAGTACTGCGGCAAATCCTCTTCCTTAGTCGGCCGCCTATCCAAACCAAACCCAAAGGGGTCATTGATGTTTGCAAACTTCGGAGCCGTCTTCGACAAGACGTCCTCGCGAAGGAAGCAAGCAATGAAGCTCTTAAAAGTGACACCCTGCTCCTCAGATTCTGTGAACAGTTTGTCAAAGATGCCCAGGGCCTTGATCAAACTCGAGCACTTGTGGCGGACGGCGCTCTCGGTGGACAAGCCGTCAAGCATTGCAGGCTCAGTTTCAAAGACGTACTCGTTGGGAGGCAACAGCTCTTCATAAAGTGTCCCCCTGATTGGCAGCCCCGAGATCTCGTGAAATTCTTCCAAAGAAATCGAAACTTTGCGGTCCCCTTGGAGAAAAGTGTTGGTGGGGAGATTCCACTGGTTCAAGAAAGCCTTAACCCACCAGACGTGAAGGTATTAGTAGTGGAAGAGCGAGGCATATATCGCCTGATAAAGCCCAACCCTCTGCAGTCGCGCGCGATGGGCGGACAGGATGTAGCGAGCCCAAAGAAGGTAGCCCGTGGGGTGTCGAGGGGTGAGCCCTATTTTGTAGATCTGCTCCCATGGTTGGGCCTCGCCCTGGCAAATGCGGCGTCCCAGAATATCTATGGCTGGGATAGAATGATTCGGGATGCTAGTCATCAAAGGTTCAAGCCGTCCCATCGGGGTCCAATTCGGCATCTCTACAGCGAAGACAGTCCTTGGAGGATCCATCGGCAGGAATGGATAAGTAGACTCCGTCGGTATCTCGCAAAGGAAACTTCGGCGACCACGGATGATGTGACCGTACCAGGTCCCCCACAGAAGTAAGTTGGTACGGTTCGGGTCGTGAGCCCTGATCATCGCTATCACCTCCTCGTCAGATGGCGACTGGGGAAAAGCGGCTTCCGAGCGGGTGAAAGGGAAATATGGAACAAACGTCATTCTACCTGAAATAAAATAAGGGGAAACTGTTAAAGCGAAGCCAACAGTGTGTATATATATATATATGATTATAAATATATATATATATATATAAAGACAGTGACAGAGGACTCATTTTATGGGACCATTGGTTACAAAATACATGGTCCCACAAAATCAAGATGGCGGCTGGCTAATGATGAGGCAAAGTAATTATAATGAGACAAAAGGAAGATTCTCATTAAATAGACAGTGGATTTCAAATAAACCTACACATTCCCCTAAAAAGAAATCCATCTTGGACTCTGTGACAAATCAAACAGAATCAAGGGAATTAAATTCCTAGAAAGCAACATTGCAAACTTTTTCTTCTTGGTTGTGAAGAAGACAACTCAAGGCAAGAAAACCCAAGGAGTTCTATGGGAAGAACTGAGTTTTTCATAGGAATTAAATTCCTTGTTAAAAAAGGAGGGGAATTAAATTCCCAGAGACATTTTTCAGAGCCAAAGCTTTTTGAGATGGAATTAAATTCCATGGAATGGACAAACACCACCACCGATCCCTAAAGATCAGAGAAACCCTAAGAGATCTATTATTTGAAGATTAAATGGTTTTCTGTTTTTTAAGAGCTTCAAAAAGATGGGTTCTTGATTAAAAGGGAAAACCTTTGGTGTGGATTTAAAATCCAGTGAAGGTTTCTGTGAAGGTTCTTCGATCGTTCAAAGATCATTACCTGAAGAAAGGGTCTTTTTGAACAGAGTTAAACTCTGAAAATATTCAAGGCAGAGAACTAAGCTCTGGAAAGGAGAATTGAATTCTCAAAATGAAAAAGTTTGCAAGGAAGAAGATGAGCAAAGAGTGGAGGCGCTTCTGAAGAGACCCCTGCATTTATAGGATGTGATGGAAGCATTTCATCTCCCATATTCCCTAGATGAATCCAACGGTCACAAAAGTGACAGCGTTGTACTCACGTGCCGACACGTGAGAGCAACGCTGTGGGGGCATTTGTTCCCTGATTAAAAATCAGGGATTTCCTCAAAGAGGCATCACGTGTTCACACGTGACCAAGGGTCACGTGTTCACACGTTACTAAGGGTCACGTGTTCACACGTGATCTATTTACAAGGTTAAAATCTAAGCAAACAGAATCATAAACAAGCTGCTGAAGGAGGACCCAACTGGGGGTCACGTGCTCACACGTGACCAATGGTCACGTGTCAACACGTGATAGTTAAAGCAGAAATAAAAACGAACGGCTGAAGGAGGACCCAACTGGGGGTCATGTGCTAACACGTGACCAATGGTCACGTGTCAACACGTGATGGTTAAAACAGAAGCATAAATAAGCAGCTGAGGAAAGGACTTAATTGGGGGTCACGTGCTCACACGCGACCAGGGGTCACGTGCTCACACGCGACCAGGGGTCACGTGCCAGCACGTGACAGGCTTTGAAAGCTTTACAGTTTAATAGAATTAAATTCTAAATTCCTCTAAATCTTTCCAAATGGAAAAGGGTTATGGGGAGCCGTTGGATTAAAAATCCAGGGGTGATTAAAAATTACCAATTTATGGAAAAATCTTAGACGAGGAAAGATTTCCCTAAATTTCACCAGAAATAACAAACAGAATATCTTTGGATTTAAAATCCAACGGTGAATAAAATTCACTGTGTGATCTAAATGATCATATGAATAATGAAAACAAACAAAATCTTTCAATGAAAGATCTACTAAACAAATTGATTCTTTTTCTTCTCCTATAAATAGGAGCCAAAAAGAGAAGAAAAGGGAGAATTTTGGATAGAATTTTGGTGTCTTGAAAATTCAGAGAGAAAAGAAAGGAGAATTTAATTCTCAACAAAGAAAACCCTAGGTGAGAAAAAGAAAAGGGGATCAAAACTTCAAAAAAAAAGAGAATTTAATTCTCAAAAATCTAAGAGTTTAACTCTTCTGCAAAAGAACTTAGTTCTTCCTCTAGTTGAAGATCTGCAGAAGCAAATCTCCCCATAAGTTGAGA
Source organism: Agapanthus africanus (assembly GCA_030015575.1). Classification (NCBI taxonomy): domain Eukaryota; kingdom Viridiplantae; phylum Streptophyta; class Magnoliopsida; order Asparagales; family Amaryllidaceae; genus Agapanthus; species Agapanthus africanus. The sequence goes on from CM057341.1 coordinate 132,042,021, forward strand.
ATTTAATTCTCATCGGGTTGAGATTTTGCCATGCAGATCCAAGACATAGAGGGAGAATTGAGTTCAGAGAATTTAATTCTCCCAAATTCACAGGAATTTAATTCCTCCAAGATATGAAATTAGGGTTTAACCCTATATGAGAATTTAATTCTCTCAAAACTCACAGGAATTCAATTCCTTCATGATAAAACTAGGGTTTAACCCTATATGAGAATTTAATTCTCCTAAAATTATAGGAATTTAATTCCTTCAAGATGGACAGAACTAGGGTTTAACCCTAATTGAGAATTTAATTCTCTCAAATTTACAGGAATTTATTCCTCCTAAATGAAATTGGGGTTTTACCCAATACAAGAATTTAATTCTTTTACATATATGGGAATTTAAATCCTCTAAAAGAAATTAGGGTTTAACCCTATATAAGAATTTAATTCTTTCACAATAGGAATTTAATTCTTCCAAAATCATAATTAGGGTTTAACCCTACAGAGAATTTAATTCTTAAAGATAAAGAGAATTAAAAGATCTTCATACAAACAAAGAACTAAGGTCACGTGGCCCCACGTGACCCCTGAAAAGATCTCCAAAATGAGAAGGAAAAGGCTCTGAGGCAATGCCTCACGTGCTCCCATATGACCTCCAAAACACAGAAGATCAAAGCGAATGAAATGAAGGTTTTGGGCGCTCTCACGTGTTACCACGTGACCCCTTAGCAAACGCTTTAACAGTCAGCGCATAAATCCCCATCACGTGTCAACACGTGATGCTCAAAATAAAAATAAAAAGTGTTTAACACTTAATTGCAGAACGAAGTAAAGAGATCCGGTCCCACCTTTGGGCGCCCTCACGTGACCCCTCTTTCTTTAGTGTTTAACACTAATTTGGGGATTATATTTCCAGTGTTTAACACTGATTGTTTTTCCAGTGTTTAACACTAAATTGAAGATTGTATTTCCAGTGTTTAACACTAATTTGAGAGTTCTATCTCCAGTGTTTAACACTGTTGTTCTCTAGTGTTTAACACTACTTTTAGCCAAATTGGCTAATTTTCCAGAGGCAAAAGACTCCCCCTTAACTGAATCTCAAAATTGAGTCAATCAAAGATAAAAATGTTACCAAAGCCCTCAAACTCTTGTTTAGCATTGCTAAATAATGTGGGCTGAAACCAGACAAATCTCTAATGGTCCAACAAAGGGCCAACATTTTGAATCTAATTGGACTTAGCCCAAGTTGGCCATAAGTCCTCAATTCAGACTTAACTGAGCCATTGTGCTCATAATATAATTTATTTATCTTAGTTCCAAACTGGACCACAGATCACTTAATCCACCTTGGTTCAAGGGTACATCTCTTCACTCCTTTGATATTTGTCGTTGTAATCCTTCAACGTCTTCAGAGAGGTGACGGGTTCCAATAACCACACACTTCACAGACTATGACGTCTCTAAACATTGGACTGTGGGATCCTTAAACTCATGGACTATGATGTCCTTAACCTCGACCGTGATGTCTTAAAACTAACATTGGACTGTGGGGTCCTTAAACTCATGGACTATGATGTCCTTAACCTCGACCGTGATGTCTTAAAACTAACATTGGACTGTGGGGTCCTTAAACCCAAGAACTATGATGTCCTTAACCTCGACCGCGATGTCTTTAAACTAACAATGGACCGTAATGTCCTTAAACTAATTATCGACCGCAATGTCATTAAACTAAACAATAGAGCCCAATTGCTCTCTTGTCGGATCTAAACGATCCCGTTAAGTTGATCTTAGTCTAAAATTAGACTAACGTATCCTTAACAAATGTTTAAATTGATCTTAGTCTCAAATGAGGCTAACGTATCCTTAAACTCAACCCCCCAAACCCAAATCTAAGAAAGATACGGATTGGGACTAGTCCACGCCCTATGGGCGACAACATAACTTAGTCTCCGTATACAATCTATGGGCAACCAAACACAAAACAAACACCTACGACACGAAGTGACCATCTGGAGAAGGAGAAAGTTGTTACCGCGATGCGGTAGCGTAATTAACTGCAGGGGCTTGCTCCTGCAGGAAAGAGCGTCCCCACAATCAAAAACCCCTCAAACGAGGGGGAATCTGATGAAGTCTGCTACATCGGCCGCATCCGTCTGAACCTTCAATACATGGTGCCATAAATCAACTTGGCATCTTCGGAGAGGTGGACGGATAGCACCAATTAGCATCTGCCCCGAAATTCAGGCAAGACGTCCGCCGCGTCTTCGCCGCGTGTTTCGGAGGGGAACAGAGTCGGGCTCGGAAAGCGAAGAGGAGCCAATCTTCTGTCCCAAGAATGCAGAGCAGCAACTTCTCCAAGAGCTCCGAAAACAGCTCAGAAGTAAAGACAAGGAGATGGCCAAACTTTACTCCAAAATTGACGACTTGACGAATGTCGTGATGCAGCTCACAGTCCAAGTTGCCTCTCAGCTGTCTAATCAAGCGCAGGGCTCTGCTCATGGACCGGGAAACGGTGTCCCGAGACAGCCGACGCCTATTCCCTCAAATCCAAAGGTGGGTGGACCGCATGAAGATCATTCGCATCCTATCTCGGGAAATGTCCTGGCTACCGATGACAGTAGCCTGCTAACTCAAGATCAAATCATGGATTTAGTTGCCAACAAAGTCAAAACATTGGTAGCCGAAGCCGAAGCACAAAAAGATGTTAGCAGTAGCGGGAGACTATATCCTACTGGTAGAATTTCTTAGCAGCTATTTCATCCCTAAATTCGGAAGATTTTATGGGATGAGAAATGTGAATCAGCACGTCGCCCATTTTAAAGCCTCATGTGGGAATACTGGGGGCAATGATGCGCTTCTCCTCCGCCAGTTCGTTAATAGCTTAACCGATGTCGCTTTCGACTGGTACGCGAGCATACTGGATAGCTCTGTTACTACTTTCGTCTAAATGGAATCTCTGTTCCGACAAAGGTTCATGAGTGTCAGCGATAAGATCACCATTGCCGACCTCGTAAGGACCAAGCCAAAGAACAATGAAAGCAGCACGGATTTTATAATCCGATGGCGTAATCTCTCCGTCAAATGCGAACCACCGATAGAGCAGGACCAATCTGTCAGCCTCCTCGTCGAAAATCTCAACAATTAGATAGCGTCATTTCTATGCACCGTGGGCCTCAAAACATTCCAAGAGCTGACCAGGAAACTTCAGATGCTGGAGCGCTCAAAGCAGGAGTCCTCCACAGATTCCGAAAATAACAATAGGTTCTAGAGAAGCCGAAAGGACGATAATCGCAAAGGCGGAAATTCTGACGATACTAAATCTTTTAACACTTCGGTTAACCGAAATAAGCAAGGGATGAGCGGGCCTAATTCAAACCGTCCTCGGAAGCCAGTGTTCGGAGAAGGAGGAGAATATCTACTGAAAGATAGGCTGGATAAGGTCTATTCCTTCAGAAGGGAGAAAGTCCATAAAATATTCAAAGACGCACTAAGAAACGGTCTACAATTACCGGAATCAAAAAGACCACAAGAAGCGAATATGATCGACGACCCCAAATATTGCCCCTATCACAGAGTGATAGGTCATGCCATTGAGGTCTGCTTCGTCTTCAAAAATTGGGTCGAAAAGCAATACAAGGCAGGAGAGATAGAATTGTCTAAAGGCGTGTTAACAAACAGTCAAGCTGCGACCGTCAATTTCATACAAACAGAGACCGAAGTCCTTAAGGAAACTGATTCTCTCAGACATCTGCCTTTCCATGAAAGGAGCGGACCGAGGCAACAAGCTAACAGCCAGACGAGCAATATTGCCAATGAAGAAGCGGGTCTACATGATGGAGCCCAGAGGAACAAGTCCTCCTACGCCCTATAGCCGTGACGATGACGTGGTTGTTGCCATCCAACACCGGTTCGGTCTAGATGACGAAGAGCCCGCTTATGCAATTAGGCCAAAGGAGCCCATGGTTCCTGTAGAATCGAGCCCAGGCTCCAACAGATGACCACCACGTCGTTAAACTAGGAACAGTTGACCACCACGTCGTTAAACTGGGAGCATACGACCCCTAAGTCGTTAAACTGGGAATGTAAAAAAATGTGTGTGTAAATAAAAGAAGAAAAGGCCGAAATGATGGGGCAACTCGCAATAAAATCGGCGAGTAAAATAAAGATGAAAAATAAAGCCGAAATAATAGGGCAAACGCGAATAAATAGCCGAAATGATAGGGCAATCGCGACCTTCATGATGAGAAAAGCTGAAATGATAGAGCAATCGCGGTAAAAAAATGGTGAATGATGAGTCGCTCCTGGTACCATATTCCAGTGCAGCGATGCAGACGCCAACAAAAATTCAAATCCCCAGATGGCGAATGATGAGTCGCTCCTGGTACCATATTCCAGTGCAGCGCTGAAGACGCCAACCGAAGTCCATATCCCAACGGCGAATGATGAGTCGCTCCTGGTACCAAATTCCGGTGTAGCGATGTAGACGCCAACCAAAATCCAATTTCCCAAAATTCCACCAGCCTTACGGTTGGTCCCCAAGTTGACTACCGTATACAATCTACGGGCTCAAATAATTCACATCACACCCATACCCCACCGCAATCACAAGTCCAACAGTCGGTCTCCGCCCTTAGAATTATGCTCCATTTGGGAAGACCCGCTCATTTGTCCTCACGATACATGAGGAGAACAAACTTACAAGATCCTCTCGACTCGTAAGAAAACACCTTCGTGGGATCCTTATGACTCACTAAGGAAAAATACACTTGGGAGTCCCCACGACTCCTAAGAAGAAAGTACACCTACGAGATCCTTTCGACCCGTAGGGAGAAAATGCTTTTATGGGACCCTTACAGCTCATAAAATTGAAAAGACTTATGTGATAGGGACCTAAACCTGTCTCCTAAGCCATCGCTCCCCAACAGGAAAAGGCAAATAATGAATTGCTCCTGGCACCTATGCTTCAGTGTTAGCAACGCTGATGCCAACCCATACCCAAAAATTCCAAACTTCCGATCCAATAGACCCCTAAGTCGTTAAACTGGGAACAGATGGCCCCTAAGTTGTTAAACTGGGAACGAGGGAAATCCCCTCATGGAAAATGATGATTCGCTGTTGGTACCATATTCCAGTATAGCGGTGCTGATGCCAAACCAAAACCAAAATCCCCAAATCCTCTCATGGCAGATGATGATTCGCTCCTGATACCATATTCCAGTGTTGCGATGCTGATGTCAACCCAAATCATATCAAGTCAGCAACACAACTAACAACCTCCCTGGCGGAATCAAGCTCCACTTTAGAAACAAGCCAAATCCTGACACCACAAAAAATGGAGCAAGTCAAATCAAATTCCGACACCGCAGAAAGCGGAGCAAGTCAAATCAAACCACCGACCGTCTACGTCGCTAAAAGGGCAGCACCGACCGTCCACGTCACTAAAAGGGCAGCACCGACCATCCACGTCGCTAAAAGGCAGAACCGACCGTCCAAGTTGCTAAAAGGGCAGTATCGACCTTCCAAGTCGCTGAAAGGGTGGCACCGACCGTCCACGTCGCTAAAAGGATGGCACCGACCGACCACGTCGCTAAAAGGGTGGCATCGACCGTCCACATCGCTAAAAGAATCCAAGTCGCTAAAATGGCAGCACCGACCGTCCAAGTCGAAAAAAGGGCAGCAGCGACCTCCCTGTCGGAATTATGCTCCGCCTCGGAATCAGGTCAACCAGCGACACTCCGTGCCGAGGAAAAGTCGACCAACGACACTCCGTGTCGGGGGCACGTCGACCAACGACATTTCATCTTGGGGATACATCATACACTGACACTCCGTCTCGGAGACACGTCAAGCATCGACCGTCCATGTCGTAAAAAGGGCAGTGCCAGTTTCCCAAAAAGCGGGAACCACATCAAGTCGCCTCCACGTGAAAGAAGATCCATCAATTTCATGCACACGACCGACATGTGCAGTATGCATTTATTGATGGGGGCACTTTGTTGGGGTCAAAAATTACACCCCGATTGACCAAGTCAAAGTCAAATCAACCCCAAGCCAGGTGGGCCCAAGCCTAGGTCAAGTGGGCTCATGCCCAAGCTGAGCCCCGCGGCCAGCCTCCCCCATGCCAAAATGAAAATTATGTAATAAATAATTTTGATGTGATTTTCATACATGAATGTAAGAAAAATGGGCATAAAACCAAATTTTTGTAAAGCCCATGGCTCATATGCAAAAGAAATGAGCATATGAGGCATGGGATGGGCAAAATGCCATTTTGTAAAGCCCAAGAGGATATATGTAAATTTGTAAGCCTATATAAGGCACCATGATAATGAAATAAAAGATACAATTCATTCTCCCCAAAAATTAAGATTTTGTACCTCCTTCTCCTTGCTCAAGGTTCTAAACCTTCTTCCTTTTTTGAATTAAATCAACAGTTCCACTCTTCCTTTTCCAAAAAGAAATAGTTTTTCACCACAAAACCCTTGAAGAGAAACACGGATCTTCCATCAAATCTCCAAAAGGGGAGATATTAAAATATCACCCTCTTTTCTCTAAGATCCAGCCAATAGAGAGGAGGAAGAAGGAGACCCATCTCTAAAAATCCCACTTTGGGAAAGATCGAGGGCTCAAGGGAGAAGAAAGGGGTCCCCTTTCATCAGCTCCAAAAATATCCAAGGAGTTTAACTCCTCAATATATATATATATATATATATATATATATATATATATATATATATATATATATATATATATATATATAATAAATCTTTCTTTTTTGGGAGTACAACTCCCGGTACAGGGGCTAAGCCCTTTTGTCTTCTTTATCAGAAGTTCAACTCCAAAAGTCAATTAGGAGTACAACTCCCGGTGTAGGGGCTAAGCCCCTTTTCCTGCCGACGCCTAGCGTCCGCGTGCCAGGCACGTGGGGCGCTGGCGCCCTGCGCCCGCGTGCCAGGCAAGTGGGGCGCTGGTGCCCAGTGCCCGCGTGCCAGGCACGTTGGGCGCTGACGCTAACGCGTCCTTTGGACGCTATTTTTCCTTTTTTATAAACATACACACTCCACAATACTTCCCCCGTTAGAAAAAAATTCTAACGGGGCGCTGCCCCGCACCCCGGAAGGGGGCTGCTATCCCCCTTACCCCCAGCCCGCTATCCGGGTAGCGGGACCCACGTAAACTCTGTGAGGCCCCCAATATATCCAAAACCCCTCAAGACACATATACGTACACTGCACATTGAGTTCACATGACCAATTTGACCCGTCAATCGGAGGTTCCCTCGTTCCAAAGGCGAGGGGTAATTAACGGCAGCTTAGTTCGCGGCTGTTGAAGATTTGGATCCCCACAATCAATAAACCCCAGCCTACCCTAAACAGGGGGAATCTGTAATGCGCCTGACAAGCGACGCATATTCTCATCTCAATGGGGTGACGAAAAACACCCTACATCCGCCAATCCTAAAAGCGAGGCAACCCCAATCAATGAAGTGAGTGGGCCACCCAGCACTTCTGAAATCCGGTAACTTGGGCACCCCTCCGTGGGTCAATCCTATACCCCCTACGAGTGCGGCGAATAGCCCGCCAATTCTAGAGTAAAGCACCCCGGTCTCAACGCCATGAGATGGAGACCCGTTGCCCTCTAGAACCCGGCTACTCGAGCACTTCGCCGCGGGGTAATCCTAGTACATGTAATGAAAAAACTGAATATACAACGGTAACTATATCCGCAACCTGGACGTGCCCCAAAGAATAATACAAGCCGCGATGAAGGCAGTCCACATGTCAGACGCCCGCCACGCAATATGAATATACATTACACCACAGAGAACTATATCTAATACAACATACACCGGGCTATCCATCGCGACAAATCCAACATAACCATAATCACAGAGCAACACAGAATATCAATGCGAATATCATGTACATAAACCCGTCTGATTGTGCATATAGCATCCAGTCGGATTATACCACGCTATGATATTCACGGCCGCAAAAATAAATGCTCAGAAAAATACAAATTAAAAATTTCGATCGATTAAAACTTTCCGCATTGGCCCCCCAAGTACAAACCAGTACACAAACAAATCTAGACCAAAACCAAATATTCCAAAAATCATATTTCCATGTATTAGAGCCCTAGAAAAAATTTGGGGCACTGTAACAAAAATTGGACCGCGGTTTAGCGGTCAAATGGCGCATTTGACTTCTGTTCCGCGGTCAAATTTTGGGTTTAGGTTCCCAAATATTTTTCCTAGCTCTAATTTTCCCTGCACATAATTTTAATGCAACGAGAAATTTTTTTTGAACAACTTTAAAATTCGAACAGCAAGCAAGGATTTTGGAAATGCAATTCGGAAAATTCCGTCGATCGAAACTCTAAATTATTGCAAACAAGTCTAGCTTTTAGCATGGCTCTGATACCACAGCTGGGAACTTAGACACACTAGCAAACTAATTTTGCAAGATGGCAACATGGATTTCAAAAATTTCTAATTTGCTAAAGTTCCGAAACCATGAATCGAACTAAAGAGCTAGAACTTGTATACAAAACCAAGTGAACTAAATTAATCTACTATGTGTAGAATACTTACAGCCTCAAGTTTTCTTCAAGTGCTCCGGATTATGCTTGCAAGCTGGTCCTTCTTTGCCGAAGATAATCCACCTAAGAGAAACGATCCAAGCTCCAGCTTCACCTAACGAAGCAACCGACGCTCCAAGGTCGCTAGCAATGGAGAGTGGGGATGTAGCAATTTTCCACTATCTTTTTCTCTCATTTCCAAAGCTCAAGTGGGCAACTAAAGAAGGAGGAGGAGGAAGTGAAGAAACATGGACATGAGCAACTCAAAAAAGAATAAGCTAAGCTAAAAAAAGAAGAGAAAGAATGGCATGTAGAAAGAATGGCTCCATCATTTTTTAACCATACAAAAAATATCTCATATCATTTTACAATAAATAAATAATGGCACATTCCTCTCTACAAACGGCCAACCATGCTCATGCCACCTTACCCTCCACCTCATTTGCAAATGATTTTCTAAAAAGAAAATCATATAATGAGGTGTCCATCTCCTAGAAGATATTCCCTATACATACGAAATACAACCCGGTATACGTATCGAAATACATATACGCGTATTCGTATAAAAATACGAATAGCTAAGAGAGAAAATGAATAGTGAACAATAATACTAGAATACATATATTAAATATATATATATATATATATAAATTATTAAATCAAAACTTGATTTAATAATCCGGCTTAATCCTAAGCTTCCAGTATTATCAACCATCCGATTAAAGTCCGTGTAGCATGTACACATATTTAATCGGACACATGTATGTACCAACATACGTCATCTATATCATATCGCCTGAAACGGAAAGACCCTCTGTGTGGGACTCTAAAGATTCGTCAATACGCTGGCAGTAGATTTAACCACAAGCACATCAGCATCACTAGCTGTATGTAACGGCTACCCAAGTATTGAGCGAAAGGAAGACTGACGAGCAAACTCATCCATACCCCTACTAAGCATGTCTGTAAAAATCTCCGTACAGTCCGGTCTGTTCATCTAAGAGTATCGCATATCGGATCTAGGGGTGGATAAAGTCGACCTCTAACAACGCGATATTTCGTGTCGGTGTAAAGACTATCACCTACTGAGAAACCACTGATTTAAATCAGTAATTCTCTTCCACCTTGGCCAAGGATTCATGATGGCCACCCATGCACAGCGCGGCATCAACCCCCAATACCGGGAGAAACAAATCCCCGACGATCTGCTCACTGCCTCTGTAACGACTCTAAAATTACTGTACAAAATTTTTCAATTTAATGTACAGAAAGGAGTTTACAAACCAGAGTACAAGTTATAAGTATATTTTGTTTAAGAACAGTAAGAAACAACTTGTAAGTCACTGGTAAATCCCTTGCACTGCTATGACGTAGCCCCTGTGTTCGAATCCCATCAGATACATTAATTTTTCTGATTTATTTTTTAAACTTTTTGGAAGCTAAAAAGTTTACACGTGCAATACACACAAAAATGAAAAGTCAGAAAAATCAAACATGTGCAAAAGGGTGTTAACACTAGGTGAACACGTGCCACCAATCCGATGGCCCAACCCCCTCAAACGACCAGCGGATATTGCAATTCGGCCGGTACCGACGGTCGCCCCAAGCCCAATAAGGCCCAGGCTTTGCACACAAAACCCTTCCCCTACCCCTATGTCACGACCCAAAATTTGGTACGTGGTGGCCATTAAACCACGTAACGTCCACAGGCGTAACGCAATCTAAGTAAGCCGAAAATCCAGCAATCTAAACCATCAAAAGTATTAAGTGATAAGAACATTGTTAAAAGCTTTTGGGAATCTCAAGTAAAAATCTTTAAAGTCCAAATTTACTTCCTTTAAAAATTTGGCAGCACCTCCTTTGTAAAAACTAGCCCCAAAAGGGGTACAACAAAAGATATAAGTAAAGCATCCCCAACGGGAGCAAATCCACACCCAAAGGCGGAAACAACCACCACAACAGATATACGACGCTGTAGCGAAGAAAATGGATGATCCAAAGTGAAAACATCATAAAAGATAAAGCTGCATAAAAGGCCGGCTCATACGAGCACGACACCAAGTCACAAAATAATATACAATATCGTCCTCACAACTCATCTCTAAGTCAATACATGAAGTAGTAGATGGAGAGTACTAGATACAACGAATATACAAATGAGCATTATCGGATAACCGCAAAACCCACCTATAGCAAAACTGCACGCAGTCAGCTGTAGCGGTATCCGCTGCAAAAGATGATATGGTAAGAAGAAGAAGCCCTGCTGCGACTGCTCTGAGGGACTACCGGCAAAACACTGTGGCAAAACAGGGGTGAGTTGCCAACTCGTGAATAGTAAATAATATATGTAGGTAATCGCAGGTATGCACGTACTGCGATAATCTATCACATGCAAGCTGATAACAATAAATGGCAATACGTATATGCAACAGTCATGAAAGGTACTCTATCAGGTACTACTAATACATGAAGCAATGCATATCAAATAAATGCTGAGTATGGGATAAAACATGTCATCAACACGGAACCCTCATCGTGGAGAAACTAGTGTCCATCAATGACACTCCAAATCACAATACCAAAGGCATCGCATCCTCAGATCGGCTCTCATATCCTGTAAGTCTCATGGAACCTGAGTGTCCAACATCGACACCCGAAACATCATGAAAACATATGCATGTGTATATATATGTATAAATGTGTGTCCCTCAACGACACATCAAAATCATGGAATCTGAGTGTCCAATATCGACACCCGAAACATCATGAAAACTAGTGTCCAGTATCGACACATAAATACTCATCTGTCAGGAATCGTCACCACTTCTGGCCCAGATTTCATGTCTATACATAACTCCGGTCGGTATCCCCACGATAACCGCCGAGTCCAAATACTATCACCGGTAAGTACTAGCCCTCCTGCCAGGCTTATCGTCTATACCACGAAAATCACCACTTGCCCCGGGGAACCATACCGGGTCCACCATATACCCGCAGACGGTCTCGTCCACTCCTCACATGGGGTATCTAACACAAGTCTCAGAACCGAGAAAACTCATGGTGGACGCACTGAAATATCATATCAAGAAAAACCGGGTTTTCAAACAATACATAAATTTCTTGAAATGCCCACACGGTTCTCAAATCCATAAATCACATGAAATCCATATCTCAATGCGTAAATCCATGAAATATAATGTATGCAACATGAAACAGTAATATGAGCATATAAAGGAAAAACCGCTATTTAAATGCATCAAGTTTTAAATATATCATGCGGTTTCCAATTTCTCCAAAGTCCAATGCAACATCATATAAAGGTGAACATGTGGCTATAACAAGGTGTGTGGGTGTACATGTAAATATGTATGCATTTCATATGCGCAATGGCATAAGAATCATTGTCTCCATGTCGATGACAATACAATTCCACATGGTGGTATATATAGCTATAGCAAGGTATGTGTATATACATGTCAATAATGATGCAATACCATATAGGTATAGTTGTAACTGTAGCAAGGTATGTGTATATACATGTCAATAATGATGCAATATCATATAGGTATAGGTGTAACTGTAGTAAGGTATGTGTATATACATGTCAATAATGATACAATACCATATAGGTATAGATGTAGCTGTAGCATAGCAAGGCATATGTGTGAGCATGTAGGTATACAGGTATGCTATATTTCATATGCACTGTGGAAATCAGAATCCAAGTCTCAATGTCCCTAACCGATACAATATTACATATGTATATGGGTTGGGCGTGTCATGGCAATTATCGACGGAGTGTGTGTAGCATACAATTTGTGCCCGTGTAACATTATCCGTCAATAATGGTGTTGTGTCTCATTAATACTATGTCCATATGCAATAGGAAAATGAGATATGCAACAAAGGTACACATGCACAATCAATGTCCATATACTTATAACTATTAATCATGTCATATAATCTAGCCCAGACATATAATGCCATGCGGGCGATTCCCCTGTAGATGTTAAATCTACTCATAGATGATCTTGGGCTAAGTAAAGCCAACCACTCGCTTTCCTCTCTTCGCAGCGTCCTAAATCCCCGCCTGCGGCCCTAAAATCATATAACAACATAACAAGTTCACATTAGCAATCGACAAATAACACGTACAAACTACGTTTGACCGACGCACCAACTCTAAACAAACTCTCAAGTGTTCTTCTAGTGGCTAACGTGCGTAGCGACACTACGAAACCAATCCAAGAGCAACAGCCACACAAGAACACGAACCGTGTCGGATAACGTAATGCGCGTAGTCGAAACACTAGAAACAAGCAAAGTGATCCTAGATTTTTCTACACAAGCAATTTGTAAAAGTTGCAAGTTCCACAAGACCACACACAACCCCAGAAACCCCTAGACCAAAAATCAACCCAACACTCCCCAGTCTGGACGCAAATTGCGGCCAGAAGCAATAAAATTGCGGCCATGAATTTTGGGAATGGTCTCAGGTTTTTAGGGTAGCTTCTAGGTCACAACACTAGGTCACTGTGATGGCAACTTTTCCAACAAACACCTGGTTTGATAGCAGATTCATCCGAGACCCAAAACTAAACCAAAATACTATATGTACACAAAAAACGATATCTTTAGTGTTCTAAACTGAAACTAACAAGCTACACAACATTAAAAAGACCCACTTAACAGTTTGAGATCATTACCTAACCACACATGCTCAAAGATCCTAGCTTTCCAAGCTCCAAGGGATCCTAGAGGCTAAAACAAGACTTGGGAAGTGATTTGGTGATGTTTTGTGATGGTTTTGCGAGATTTAGTGAAGGATTAGTGAGGGTTTCAGTTGAGAGTGAAGAGGAGAGGAAAGATAATTGAGAATTATTGAGAAAGAGATAGAGTGAGATAAGAATGAGAGAGAGGGATGAGATAGAGATGAGAGGGTGCGTGTAGGGTAAGTGCACCCTTACACTTACTCTCTCCCTCTCCATCATTAATGCAAGCATGACTCCTCCCATGAGTCATCTTGCCACCTCCTTCCAATCCAAAACAAGAAGAAATATCTCACAACAAATATCTAGTGCTAAGTGCTAAGTTAAATTAGGCATGGGTTAGTTTAAAGTGTTATGTTCACTAACAAGATTAACACTAAACAACCCCCTCCATGTTAACATGCACAAGTGTGTGTGACCCAAAACAAATAATAAATAAATATTAATTAATCTAACTAAAATGCGAGAAAGCTATTTTGGTAAACCTTTTTACCAAAAACCCGCAATATCGCTTAATTAACACAAATCGCATTCTAAGGTGTTACAATCTCCCCCTATAGAAATTCGTCCCCGAATTGAAATTCTTACTATGCGTACCTTCAATGAGATGAGTGAAAAACTTCCACATCTCGCTCGCAGCCTCCCAAGTGATCTCCTCACTAGACGGGCTACGCCGAAGAAAACCTCCACAGATGGCAAGATCTTTGACCGAAGTTTCTCCACCTGCCGATCCACTATCACTATCAGCTGCTGGTGAACGAAAAATCGCATCCCAATCGAATGGTCTGGTGCTGAATCATGTGAGAAAGGTCATGAAGGTATTTGCGAAGTATCGACACAAGGAATACGGGATGAATACTCAAAAATCTGGGCGAAAGTGCTAAATAATAGGCAACGGTACTAACTCGCTTAAGGATCTCAAAAGGACCTACAATTCTAGGACTAAGTTTCCCAAAACTCAACACGCTATTCATCGGAAAAATCCGTAGGAATATATAATCTCCCACTGCGAACTCAAGTCTGCGACAACGACGGTTGGCATAAGACTTCTGTCTGCACTGGGCTGCTCTCATCCTGTCCTGAATCAACTGGATTATCTCCGAAGTCTCTGGACTAGCTGAGGTCCAAAAATCCTGCTCTCGCGGAGTCGGTAAAATAGACTGGTGATCGACACAATCTACCATACCAAGCCTAAAAAGGTTGCCATCTGAATCGTCTCCTGATAACTGCTATTGTAGGAGAACACCATCAATGGTAAGTGACGATCCCAACTGCCAACAACATTAAGCACGCACCCACGAAGCATATCCTTCAGAGTCTGTATTGCCCGCTCTGCCTGACCATCGATCTATGGATGGGAAGCGGCGCTAAAGCTCAAACAGTACCCAAGGCTCCCTGAAGCTTCTGCCAAAGACGGCTAGCGAACTGGGTGCCTCTATTGGATACAACGCATGAAGAAACTCCGTGCAAACGCACAAACTTATCGAAGAACAACTGAGCAAACTGAGCACACTGAGTATAACCGGACAACAACTACCCAAATGGAGTCACACCCTGTCTAGACCTGGGTAGACACCACAAAGAAGTTCATGGAGATCTGCTCCAATTCCCACTCTGGAACGGTTAAAAGTTGCAACTCTCCTGCCGGTCTTAAATGCTCAACCTTAGCTCGCTGACAAGTCAAGTACTTCAAAATGAAATCTGAAACTTCACTCTTCATCCCTGCCCACCAGTAACTATTTCTCAAGTCACGTTACATCTTGGTGGAACTTGGTGAACACTAAAAGTTGACTGATATCCCTGCTCTAGGACCTCGCGTATCTACCCATCAGTATCAGGTACACACCAATGAGTCCCCAAACGTAGCACACCCTGGTCATCAATCAAGAACTCCGAAATTTTACCCTGCCGAACATGCTCAAGAATTTCAAACAAATGGGCATCGGCGGGTTATGCCTCACGAAAACGATTAATTTGAAGTGGACGGACGCGGACATGAGCAAGCTGTCCCCCAGTAGGGGTGAACTTAAACTGTACTCATCTGTCGCACAAGAACTGTAAATCTGCAGAAGATTGTCTCTGAACTACACACAACTGGAACAAGCTACCCCCAGGCCTATGACTCAAAACATCAGCTACCACAATCGCCTTGCCACGGGTAATAAAGGATCTCACAATCACAATCCTTCACAAGCTCCATCCAACGGCGATGTCTCAAACTTAGATCCCGTTGCAGGAAAATTAAGCTCTAGTGGTCTGTGAAAATCTGACCTGACTCTCCAAATAAGTAGTGTCTCCAAATTTTCAGCGCAAGACCACCGCGGCCATCTCAAGATCATGAGTGGGATAATTCTGTTCGTACTTCCTTCAACTGTCGGGAAGCATAAGCAATAACTCTATAATGCCACATCAGTACACAATCGAGCCCCACTCGCGAAATATCACAGTAAACGACAAAGTCGCCCGATCCAGAATGCAAAGATAGAACTGGTGCAGTCGTCAACCGAGTCTTCAACTACTGAGAACTCAGCATGCATGCCTCAGTCTAAAGAAAAGGAACCCCCTTCCTTGTCAGTACGGTCAACGGTGCAGCGATACTCAAGAAATCCTGCACGAAACGGCGGTAAAAAAAACCGGCTAAGCCCAAAAAGCTGCGGACCTCTGTCACTGAACAGGTCTGGGCCAAAGCTGTACGGCCTCGATCTTCCTCGGGTCCATACGAATACCGTCTCCCGTAACCACATGACCTAGGAAGTCAACACTATCAAGCCTGAAGGAACACTTCGAGAATTTAGCAAACAGTTGGTGCCCTCTCCATGTCTGCAAAGAAATCCTCAATTGCTGCTTATGTTCCTCACGACTCTTGGAGTAGACCAGAATGTTATCGATAACACAACAATAAACTGGTCAAGGAACGGCCTGAAAAATCCGGTTCATCACATCCATGAATGCTGCTAGGGCATTGGTGAGTCCAACGACACCACCAAAAATTCATAAAGCCCGTAGCGCGCACAAAAGCAGTCTTCGGAATGTCATCACTCCGAACCCGCAACTAATGATGACCTGATCCCAAATCAAACTTAGAAACAAATGTCTCGCACCCTGGAACTGATCAAGGAAATCGTCAATGCGAGGTAAAGGATGCCTAATCCGCACCGTAACTCGGTTCAATTGACGATCAATCAATGCACAACCTCAAATTTCCGTCCTTCTTCTTGCAGAACAGAGCATGAGCTCCCCAAAGTGAAACACCTGGACGTACAAGTCCCCCAACAAGCAACTCTTACAGCTGATCCTTAAGCTCCCTAAGCTCCGCCGGCTCATCTGGAACAACATCGGAAAATCTTGCCCAATAGAAACCCGGTCCAACGAATCCACTGTGGCTCCGGTATCACGAATGAAAGCCATGAATTCTCGACATCTTCTCCTCAAATGCCGATTAGCAAAAAAGGCCGAAATCAAGCTGTGAGGGGCGACACCACAGTCCCCTGCACAACAAGAACTGACTCGCCGGGAAAACAAAACCTGACTGTTTTCTCGCGACAGTCCACAGACGCATAGCACGTAGCTATCCAGTCCATGCCCAGGAGAACGTCAAAGTCCAACATCTCTAGAAGGTCAAATCGACGGACGAATCTCTATCTCCTATCTGATTGTCACATGACCGAAACACATGTCGCGCAACAAAAGAATCGCTGACAGGAGTAAACACAACAAACGGCTGATCTAGCATACACGACTCTCGCCCCAACCTCGGCATGAAGTGTGTAGAACAAACGAGTGCATAGATCCCGAATTAAACAAAACATGCGCATCAAAAGAACATACGAATTAAGAATACCAGAAAACTCTGCATTGAATGCCTGCGCGTCCCGATGAGTAGAAGCAAACGCTCATGCCTGCCCTTTACCTGCAGCTGGCTGTCCTCCTCCTCTGCCATCAGGTACACTCTGAACAAACTCTCCACGGCCACGACCTCTCTGAACATAAGTCTGACGCGGATCAACAACAGGCGCAAATAGCGACTCTCCCTGAGGTGAAGGTGATAAGGTATCATATGGTACTGCTGCCCTCCTCTGGCGTACCAAGGTACAATCTCTGACGATGTGATGGAAACTCCCGCACCGGAAACATCCATACGATAACTGCTGACCCTCCTGGGGATAAGAGCTAAACAACTGACCTCGTCTCAAGCCTCTGCTACTCCCGCAACCTCAACGAAATCTGTCGCGGCATCTAAACATCTGCCTCTGGGCTGATACACCTGTACGAGCCCTCCTCGGTTCCGGAACTTCCAAAGTCTCGGAAAGACGCTCCTCATCTAGTAGGGTTGCATCCACCGCTGCCGTGTACATAACACAATGCTGTGTGCTGTTAGCAAGGAATAACTGGGTAACAGGGGTGGCAATCTCCTGTCGCTGCGCTCGACTGGCCTCAACCAACGATCCCATCATCTAACGCAAATCCGGCATCTCTGCCTTAAGCCTAGCGATACGATCTATCGAAGGCGGGTCAATCTGCTCATGTACAGCGAACGTACCATCCTGGTCAGTCCTCGTCCCAAACGAGTCAACTCTGACCTCGGCTCTCACTGCCTCTCTCTAAGCCCTCATAGTCTTCGGCGGCATAATGGCTAGAAATGGAAATAGGATTCGATATGAACATGGAAATCGAATCACAAGAATATATATATCATCATGGAGGGAATTTCAAGAAATTAGTACTAAAGTCACTTAGGCGGAGTACCATGTCGTAAGTATACCGCGGACATATACACACTACGTCACTCTGCTTAAGCTACCTCCTCCATCATACCAAGGTCATCCTACACTCCGAAAGGTAAAACCTAGCGCTCTGATACCAACTTTGTCACGACCCGAAATTTGGCACGTGACGACCCTTAAACCACGTAACGTCCACAGCCGTAACGTAATCTAAGTAAGCCGAAAACCCAGCAATCTAAACCATCAAAAGTATTAAGTGATAAGAACATTGTTAAAAGCTTTTGGGAATCTCAAGTAAAAATCTTTAAAGTCCAAATTTACTTCTTTTAAAAATTTGGCAGCACCTCCTTTGTAAAAACTAGCCCCAAAAGGGGTACAACAAAAGATATAAGTATAGCATCCCCAACGGGAGAAAATCCACACCCAAAGGCGGAAACAACCACCGCAACAGATATACGATGCCATAGCGAAGAAAATGGACGATCTAAAGTGAAAACAGCATAAAAGATAAAGCTGCATAAAAGGCCGGCTCACACGAGCACGACATCAAGTCACAAAATAATATACAATATCGTCCTCACAACTCGTCTCTAAGTCAATACATGAAGTAGTAGATGGAGAGTACTAGATACAATGAATATACAAATGAGCATTATCGGATAACCGCAAAACCCACCTATAGCAAAACTGCACTCAGTCAGCTGTAGCGGTATCCGCTGCAAAAGATGATACGGTAAGAAGAAAAAGCCCTGCTGCGACTGCTCTGAGGGACTACCGGCAAAACACTGTGGCAAAATAGGGGTGAGTTTCCAACTCGTGAATAGTAAATAACATATGTAGGTAATCGCAGGTATGCACGTACTGCGATAATCTATCACATGCAAGCTGATAACAATAAATGGCAATACGTATATGCAACAGTCATGAAAGGTACTCTATCAGGTACTACTAATACATGAAGCAATGCATATCAAATAAATGCTGAGTATGGGATAAAACACGTCATCAACACGGAACCCTCATCATGGAGAAACTAGTGTCCATCAATGACACTCCAAATCCCAATACCAAAGGCACCGCATCCTCAGATCGGCTCTCATATCCTGTAAGTATCATGGAACCTGAGTGTCCAACATCGACACCCGAAACATCATGAAAACATATGCCTGTGTATATATATATGTTAAAATGTGTGTCCCTCAACAACACATCAAAATCATAGAACCTGAGTGTCCAACATCGACACCCGAAACATCATGAAAACTAGTGTCCAGCATCGACACGTAAATACTCATCTGTCAGGCACCGTCACCACGACTGGCCCTGATGTCATGTCCGTACATAACTCCGGTCGGTATCCCCACGATAACCGCCGAGTCCAAATACTATCACCGGTAGGTACTAGCCCTCCTGCCAGGCTCATCGTCTATACCACGAAAATCACCACTTGCCCCGGGGAACCATACCGGGTCCACCATGTACCCGCAGACGGTCTCGTCCACTCCTCGCATGGGGTATCTAACACAAGTCTCAGAACCAAGAAAACTCATGGTGGACACACTGAAATATCATATCAAGAGAAACCGGGTTTTCAAACAATACATAAATTTCTTGAAATGCCCACACGGTTCTCAAATCCATAAATCACATGAAATCCATATCTCAATGCGTAAATCCATGAAATATAATATATGCAACATGAAACAGTAATATGAGCATATAAAGTAAAAACCGCTATTTAAATGCATCAAGTTATTAAATATATCATGGGGTTTCCAATTTCTCCAAAGTCCAATGCAACATCATATAAAGGTGAACATGTGCCTATAGCAAGGTTTGTGGGTGTACATGTAAATATGTATGCATTTCATATGCGCAATGGCATAAGAATCAATGTCTCCATGTCGATGACAATACAATACCACATAGGGGTATATGTAGCTATAGCAAGGTATGTATATATACATGTCAATTATGATGCAATACCATTTAAGTATAGGTGTAACTGTAGCAATGTATGTGTATATACATGTCAATAATGATGCAATACCATATAGGTATAGGTGTAACTGTAGCAAGGTATGCATATATACATGTCAATAATGATGCAATACCATATAGGTATATGTGTAACTGTAGCATAGAAAAGCATATGTGTGAGCATGTAGGTATACAGGTATGCTATATTTTATATGCACAGTGGAAATTAGAATCCATGTCTCAATGTCCCTAACCGATACAATATCACATATGTATATGGGTTGTGCATGTTATGGCAATTATCGACGGAGTGTGTGTAGTATACAATTTGTGCTCGTGTAACATGATTCGTCAATAATGGTGTTGTGTCTCCTTAATACTATGTCCATATGCAATAGGAAAATGAGATATGCAACAAAGGTACACATGCACAATCAATGTCCATATACTTATAACTATTAATCATGTCATATAATCTAGCCCAGACGCATAACGCTATGCCGGCGATTCCCCTGTAGATGTTAAATCTACTCACAGATGATCTTGGGCTAGGTAAATCCAACTACTCGCTTTCCCCTCTTCGCAGCGTCCGAAGTCCCCGCCTGCGACCCTAAAATTATATAACAACATAATAAGTTCACATTAGCAATTGACCAATAACACATACAAACTATGTTTGACCAACGCACCAACTCCAAACAAACTCTCAAGTGTTCGTCTAGTGGCTAACGTGCGTAGCGACACTACGAAACCAACCCAAGAGCAACAGCCACACAAGAACACGAACCGTGTCGAATAACGTAACGCGCGTAGTCTAAACACTAGAAACAAGCAAAGTGATCCCAGATTTTTCTACACAAACAATTTGTAAAAGTTGCAAGTTCCACAAGACCACACACAACCCCAGAAACCCCTAGACCAAAAATCAACCCAACACTCCCCAGTCTGGACGCAAATTGCGGCCAGAAGCAATAAAATTGCGGCCATGAATTTTGGGAATGGTCTCAGATTTTTAGGGCAGTTTCTAGGTCACAACACTAGGTCACTGTGATGGCAACTTTTCCAACAAACACCTGGTTTGATAGAAGATTCATCCGAGATCCAAAACTAAACCAAAATACGATAATTGCACAAAAAACAATATATTTAGTGTTCTAAACTGAAACTAATAAGCTACACAACATTAAAAAGATCTACTTAACAATTTGAGATCATTATCTAACCACACATGCTCAAAGATCCTAGCTTTCCAAGCTCCAAGGGATCTTAGAGGCTAAAACAATACTTGGGAAGTGATTTGGTGATGTTTTGTGAAGGTTTTGCAAGATTTAGTGAAGGATTGGTGAGGGTTTCAGTTGAGAGTGAAGAGGAGAGAAAGATAATTGAGAATTATTGAGAAAGAGATAGAGTGAGATAAGATTGAGAGAGAGGGATGAGAGGGTGAGTGTAGGGTAAGTGCACGCTTACACTTACTCTCTCCCTCTCCATCATTAATGCAAACATGACTCCTCCTATGAGTCATCTTGCCACCTCCTTCCAATCCAAAACAAGAAGAAATATCTTACAACAAATATCTAGTGCTAAGTGCTAAGTTAAATTAGGCATGGGTTAGTTTAAAGTGTTATGTTCACTAACAAGATTAACACTAAACAACCCCCTCCATGTTAACATGCACAAGTGTGTATGACCCAAAACAAATAATAAATAAATATTAATTAATCTAACTAAAATGCGAGAAAGATATTTTGGTAAACATTTTTACCAAAAACTCGCAATATCGCTTAATTAACACAAATCGCATTCTAAGGTGTTACACCCTAACTCCCATGCACTGTTTGATTGCTCTCCAATCAAACAGAGACCCTTCAATTCCCAATATATCACCTTTTTAATGCATTTTAATTCGCCATTTTAATTCCAAAATCCTAATTCTACCCTATAAATATTACCTCATACCCTAGCCCTTCATCATTCTGAAATTCCTAGCCAAAACTCTCAAAAATTTTCTAAGTACAAGTAGAGTTAGCAAGCGGTCAACTTCTGGCGCAGAATCAAAGCAATTCCGGTGACCCCGCTGTAGGGTGTTTTTCGTCACCCCATTGAGATGGGAATACGCGTGCGCTTGTCAGGCGCATTACATATTCCCCCTGCCTAGGGTAGGCTGGGGTTTATTGTTTGTAGGGATCCGAATCTCCGACAGCCGCGGACTAAGCAACCGTTAATTACCCCTCGCCTTTGGAGCGAGAGAACCTCCGATATACGGGTCAAACAGGTCATGCGAACTCAGTGTGCAGTATTGTGTTTTGAAGGGGTTTTGGATATATCGGAGGCCCCGCAGAGTTTTTACGGGGATCCCGCTACCCGGATAGCGGGCTAGGGGTCAAAGGGGCTAGCAGCCCCCTAGCGGGGTGCGAGGCAGCGCCCCGTTAGAAATTTTTTTCTAACAGGGACAGTGTCGTGGAGTGTGTGTGTGTGTATACATATATATATATATATATATATATATATATATAAAAGGAAAGGCATCCAAAGGATACATACCCTACGTGCGCGACACGCGGACGCTGGGCGCATGACGCCAGCGTCCCACGTGCGCGGCACGCAGGCACTGGGCGCAAGGCACCAGCAGAAAGTAAAGGGGGGCTCATCCCCCCGTACTGGGAGTTGTACTCCAATTGACTTTTAGGAGTTAAACTCCTTAAAAAAAAGATGTATTATTATTGTCAATTTATTCTTATGGAGTTAAACTCCCAGAAACTTTGATTTGTGGAGTTAAACTCCAAGAAATCTTTGTAAATGCTCAAGGGGACCCCTTTCTTCGCCCCTGAGCCTTGGATCTTTCCTAAAATGGGATCTCTGGAGATGGGTCTCCTTCTTCTTCCTCTTGATCGGCCGGATCTTGGAGAAAGGGGGTGAGATTTAAAAATATCTCCCTTTTTGAGATCTGATGGAAGATCTGAGCTCCCCTTTGTGGGTTTTGTGGTGAAAAACTATTTAGTTTCGGAAAAGGAAGAGTAAAACTCTTAATTTAATTGAAAAGGGGAAGAAGATTTAGAACCTTGAGGAAGGAGAAGGAGGCACAAAAAAACCCTAGAGTTTGAGAGAAATGAAAAGTTTTTTTTCATCATCATGTTGCCTTATATAGGCTTACACATTTACATATAGCCCCTTGGGCTTTACAAAATGGCATTTTGCCCATCCCATGTCTCATCTGCTCATTTCTTTTGCACATAAGCCATGGGATTTACAAAAATTTGGCTTTATGCCCATTAAAAATTACATCAAAATTATTTATTATATGATTTTTATTTTGGCATGGAGGAGGCCGGCCATGGGGCTCGACTTGGGCATGGGCCCACTTGATCTGGGCTTGGGCCCACCTGTCTTAGGTTTGACCTTGATTTTGACTTGGTCAACCGGGGTGCAATTTTCGACCCCAACACCCGTGACGCCATGACGACAACCCCCTCTTCCTGCACCTTTCTTTAAACCTCCTAAATCGTAAGTCCCTCCCAATCTTCCTTTTTATTCCTTGAATTTTTTTTATCAAAATCGGTAAAAAGTGGAGTTATTACCGATATTCCTTTTTCTAAAGCATATAACCCCATTTTCCTTTACCTTTTGATCAAACAAATTATACCACTTCACTTATAAACTTAATACTCATGTCTAGAATAAATTTTATCCAAAAATCTTTTGTAAAACAATCAAAATTTAACCTTTTCATTTAAATACCATGAACTTTAGATAACACCTCTTTTCGTATTTTGTTAAAACATACTTTTAGAAAGCATCACGAGGTAATGACCTACCTCTCACATACACACATGGTTCCATTGCACGATATATCCTTATATGAATTTTTGTTACGAATACAATATTACAAGAAAATACCATTTACTGTAAAAACGGTTTTCTTTTAAAATGTATTTTAAATTCCTTTGAAAATAAGCCTCTACAACCCTCTTTAAGGGACCCGCTATTGGATGGTGCGGATTATCGCACATTCTTAGGCTAGTAGAGCGAGATGCAGATCTCCTCACGGAGCATTCGGTCTCGAAAGGTTTTTAATACGGTTTTTACGGGAAAAAAAATTCTACTTGATTAAAAATTTAATTTTTAATAATTATATAAATATTACAAATCCATATATTTTCAAAATATAATAAACTTACATTTTGTACAATGAAAGAATTACAAGTTTCATCAAAATACCATCAAGATACCAACAAAAGACAAGTTTTACAATAAAATACCATGAGCTTTCCAAGCTAAGCTATTACCACTAAAATACCTCAAATCCTTAAAATTCACATTCATGAAAACCCTAAATAAAGTAAATAACTTCTCGAGATTATTTTGAAACTATATTAAAAATATTTTTCATAAAACCCTCTCGAGATATATAAAACAATATTTAAGGACTTTAGTAAATATAGGTTTAAGCGGGATCAATTCTCTTGAGCCCCAGGGAGCCGGAGAAAGTGAGTGCTTGCCTATTTAAGGTAGAAAACTTAACGGAGTTATCAATGATGATTGTCTTGGAAAAAGACACAAATCTTGTCGTCCATGTCTAGCAGTTACCGATAACTCCCGAACCTAATTTAGGATCTAAATCAGTTACAAGTGTCGGACTCAAGTTTGAGTCTAAACTCAAATCAGAGTCCAATTCAAACATGAATCCAAAGTCTAACATGTATACTTAAACTTGAATCTGAATACTTGAATTCAAACTTCAATATCAAACCTGAATACATGACTTGACTTGACCGAATCATGGTTATAACTTGACATGACTACAAGATTTTCATCCTGAACCTGACTACTTGAACAACTCGTATCCATGATTTCGGCAAGACTTGTAAATATAACCTATACAATACATTACGCAGGGATAACAGGGTAGATTGGTACGGAATGTATAGCGTGGCACGAGATGATCACTAAAAGACACTTACATGAACTATCATGCCGTTGTCCCGTGGGTTTTGACGGGGCCTTGTACTACATGTTACCATAGTGCATGGGGTAAGATGGACTCCTCTCGTATACACAAATACCTTTTGTACCAAGCTACAAACAACTACGTTAGAATAACAATCATATAACTGTACAACTTACCAGTTCAATTCTCATTACTTATTATATTCCATTCCTTCTTTTGGGACTTGCCGAGCGCTAGTTCACTGACGACGTTCATGTCTATTTCTTTCTTTAGAATGTTCGTCAGGAAGACCAGTCACTGAAGAGATCGAGTCAATCCAGGAGGACTTGGACCAGTTCACTGCCCAGCCGGACATCTAGCATTTTGTACTTATTTCAATTTGTATGCCACTGTTTAAGCATTACTTTGTATCTTTCCTTTTCAAAACAGTTGTATTGTAAAAATGGATATTAATAAAATTTGTTGTTTATTTTATCTCTTGTCATTCTTGTGCATTTTTCATGTATTGCTTAATTACGCTTAACGTATTTATTTTTTAGTAAATACATTGTGGGCCTTCCACGTCTCCGCTTCCGTACACTGGGAGCGGGGCGTGACAGGTTTTGTTGGCTGCCCATGCAGGTTAGTTCTGCATGGAATTTTAAGCAATATATCACAATAATTATAAGAATCAGCAACTATACATTCCTTACATTTCAAATTTCTTGAATCTATCCTAACCTTTCTTTTCTATCAAGGTCATGGATTCTCCCAACAACACTAGTACGAACGTCGATGGAAACACTCCACCGCCTACTCTACCACCACCAACTACCATTGCAACTCCCATCAATGAGCAAACGGTACTGCTTGAGGCAATCAAGAGCATCTTGGAGGGTCAGCAGCAATAGACTGCTATCCTCATGCACCGTCCAGAGGTCAAGGCACCCGGAGTCAAGCAATTTCGGGCACTGCACCCGAAACATTTCTTTGGGAAAGAGAGACCACTGGATGCAGAAGAATGGGCTCAGTCAATAGAAGATGACCTGGCAGCAGCATAAGTGCCAGAGATTGCTTGGGTGAGAGTTGCGAAACTGCAACTAACAGATGTGGAAGGATGAAGAAAGCCGACTCGCCCAACCGATTGAATGGAAGACGTTTCGCGATATGTTCGACGTGAAGTACTTCCCTGAGACTGCTCGCTTCGACATGGAACAGCAGTTCATCCACTTACAACAAGGCTCGATGTGGAGCAAGTCCGTGGATGAATACGATACTGAGTTTACCATACTTAGCAGGTAAGATATTGTCTCAAATTCAACTTCCTGATATCATTTATTTCACTGCTAACACAAGACCGTAACAGATTCGTGGCACACCTGATTCCTACTGCTGAGATCCGGGCACGACGATTTCAACAAAGGCTGAACCCAAAAATCCAAGCTGCACTCGCTACAAGGGATTTCCCAACCCATGATCTCGCTTTGAAGGCTGCTCGACGCTATGAGGCAGTTGTGAAGAAAAGGGGAAGACCTCAGACTGCCGGTGTGAAACGCCCTGCCACTCAGATGGCAGGAGGAGCCTCTTCAAGGCCAACTTTTGCACCTAGGAGACCGGGAGGAACATTTAACCGGCCCAGTCCAGACTTTTGCTTCTACTGCAAGAGGAATGTACACCCGGCGAAAGACTGCAGGCATGAGAATGGCCTGTGTTTGGTTTATGGCGCATCCACTCACGCCATAGGAGCATGTCCTTATCGTCTCAACCCAGCTCCAACACCTAGACCTGCAATCACAGTTCCGCAGCGGCCAGCTATTCAGGCTCCTGAGCCTTGTCTTGCTCTTCCTGCACCACCTCCACGTGGACTTCCTGCACAGCCTCCTCATCAGTTTCATCAGGCACAAAGAAATATGCCTCAAGGGCAAAGAAACATGCCCCAAGGACAGAGGAATGTGCCTTCAGCAAGGAGGAATGTATCCAGACATCAGGCTTTCACAATGACGGTTGAGGAAGACGAAGCCACTGGCCAAGTGATCACTAGTAATTCCAAATCCTTTAATCTTTTCAATCCATATATATCTCTATATTTTTCCTGTATCTAAAGCCAACCTCACACAACTTAGGTACTATACTAGTAGCCACCCTTCCTGTACTAGCACTGTTCGACACTGGAGCGTCACATTGCTTCATGTACCAACGATTTGTGAGAACACATGAGATTCCTGTGAAGACACTCATTTCAAGCTGGAATGTCAGTTCCGGGAATGGAGTATTGAAGGCAACTATGAGATTTGATCAGTGTCCAGTTGTAGTTTGCGGACGAGAATTCTACGCAAATTTCAAAGTACTGGACATCTGAAACTTCGATGTTGTGTTGGGAATGGACTGGCTGGGAGTTTTCTATGCTACGATTGACTGTCGTCAAAAGGAGTGTAGTATTTGAGGTACCAGATCACCCAGTCTTCTACTTCAAGAGTAGAGATAGAACTTTGGATCTAGGAATCTTCCGTGCTAAGCCAAAGAATGCAGAAGTGTTTACCCTACCGGCGGAAGAAGAAAAGCTAGAGGTAGTTCGAGAGTTCGAGGATGTGTTCCCTGAAGATATCTCAGGTTTGCCTCCCGATCGAGCTCTTGAATTCAGCATTGACTTAATACCTGGTGCGCAACCAGTGATCAAAGCTCCATACCAGTTAAGTCCTGAGGGATTGAAGGAGATCCATACTCAGTTGGAAGAACGCCTGAAGAAAGGTTAGATTCGTCCCAGTACTTCAAGCTGGGGATCTCCAGTTTTTCTTGTGAAGAAGAAAGAAAGTTCATACAGGATGTATGTAGATTACCGAGCTCTGAATGAAGTGACGATCAAGAACAAGTATCCACTACCGCGCATCGATAATCTTTTCGATCAGTTAAGTGGGTCTTATGTATTCTCAAAACTAGATCTTCGTTTGGGTTATCACCAAGTGAAGGTCAAAGAGTCCGATATTCCGAAGACGGCGTTCAGAACTCGATATGGTCATTACAAATATCTCGTGATGCCATTTAGAGTGACCAATGCACCTGCTATATTTATAAATCTGATGAACCAAGTTTTTCGAGAGTACTTAGACAGGTTTGTTGTTATCTTCATCGACGAAATCCTGGTGTATTCAAAGAATCGGAAAGAGCATGCCAAGCACTTACGGATTGTCCTGGAGACATTGCGACAGCATCAACTCTATGCCAAGTACAGCAAGTGTGAATTTTGGATAGATCAAGTCGGATTTCTCGAACATATCGTTTCAGGCGAAAGAATCTCAGTAGATCTAGCTAAGGTGTCAGCTGTCAGCGAATGGCCGACACCAAAGACGGTAAAAGATATACAAAGTTTCTTGGGATTAGTAGGATACTGCCGAAGATTCATTGAAGGCTTTTCAAAGATTGCAGCACCCCTGACCAAGCTCACACGTAAAGATGAAGCATTCGTGTGGTCAGAAGCATGTGAACAAGCTTTTGTAGAACTCAAATGAAGACTAACTTCTGCTCCAATCCTTGTAATACCGGATCAATCTAGAGGATTCATCATACATTGTGATGCGTCCGGTAAGGGATTAGGATGTGTTCTATACCAGCATGGAAAATTTGTAGCTTTTTCATCAAGACAGCTAAAAGTTCATGAGCGCAACTATCCAACACATGATCTGGAGTTGGCAGCCGTTATCTTTGCACTTAAGATTTGGCACCATCATCTTCTGAGAGAAAGAGTGGATATATACACTGACCATAACAGTCTGAAGTATGTATTTACTCAGAAGGAATTGAACATGAAGCAGAGAAGATGGCTAGAACTCAAGGCAGACTTCGACATCAACCTACGGTATCATCCAGGGAAGGTGAATGTAGTTCTTGATGCACTTAGCCGCCAGCCATTAGCAATGAATCTCACCGCTCAGTGGAAGCTACAGGAGGAATTGCACGGATTGGCAATCGAAGTAGTTATGCCAGGTAACGCTTCGTATTTGATGAACTTACAAATCCAGTCTACTCTTGTCAATCAAATCAAAGCAGCTGAAGCAAGTGATGCCAAGCTACAAAAGATCCGAGAACAAGTAGAAAGTGGACTTCGAACTGATTACATCATCCACGAAGATGGATCCTTGCGATATGGAAGTAGATTGTGTGTACTAAACGGTCCTTATTTCCCCCAATCAAAGCAAAGCTCTGTTTTAAAATTCAAAATTTAAAAATTGAAGCAACGCTTCAGATCCAGCGCTCTGCGTTGCGCGCCACGTGTCAAACACGGGTGCGCTAGCGCAGTTGCGCTGCGCCCTAGGCAGCGCACCCCCAATCAGAGCAAAGCTCTGTTTTAAAATTTCAAAACTCAAAAGTTGAAGCAACGCTTCAGATCCAGTGCTCTGCGCTGCGTGCCACGTGTCAAACATGGGTGCGCTAGTGCAGTTGCGCTGCGCTCTGCACTTCGCGCCACGTGTCGAACGTAGGTGACCTAGCGCAAGGTGCGCCAGCGCTGGAATTAAAAATTCCCCACCGTTAAATCAAAAGATCTAATAATAATAAATTATTAATTAATCAGAATTAAAATTCTGTTATGAAAAGATCTTTCCAATCTTATTAAAACAAGAAGATTATCTTCTACAAAACAGAAGCCTTAGGATCAAAGATCCAACGGTGGGAAATATTCCCAAATCAATCAGAGAAGGATCTCTTTAACTGATTGAAATGATCAGTTTTCCCTATATAAAGGCCCCAAGACTTCAAGTCTCATGGGGAGAAACCCCTATGCAAACTTTGAGAAAAACTCAAAGAGAAAGAAAAGCAAGCTTTTGGTGAAAGAAGATCATTTTCTTCAAGGTAAAGAACATGATTCTTGAACACAGAGATGAAATCATCGCATAAAGGAAGAACTATCTTCTAAATAAGATCATAGATCTACAAAAGACCAAGGTCTTTTGATAAAAATGAGATCAGAGATCTTATTGTAAAAACTAAAAAAGAAGTATTCACATCATTTACCGATCATTGATCTACAGAGACAGTGCCTTTTTATAAATAAGAACTTTTGTTCTTGAACCTTGAGGCAAAGCCTCCTTTAAAGGGAGAACAAAAACTTGTTCTCTGATCATAAATTTGATCAAATGCGCTTTGCGCTACTGAAAAGTGCCTTGCACTCATGAACTGCGCTTTTGCGCTTATTGGACAGGCGCTCGGCGCCAAAACGCGCCACGTGTCACTCACTGGTGCGCCATTAAATCAGCGCAAAGCGCTCATAAATTGAAAGCGCGATGCGCTAATAAACTAGCGCTAAGCGCGACACGTGTCCTTTTCGTGTGCGCTACCCGACAGAAGCGGAATGCGCTCTCTAATTGGCGCAAAGCGCCTGGCGCGCCACGTGGCGCACTGTCAGAACACACATTGTTCTGATGAATGCTCTCCATTCAATACAAGACAAAAATGTCAGGATCTAATGCTCAGCATTATTAAAAGGGCCAAGCCCAAAAAAATGTTCAACAGCCCAGAACAATAAAATGTTAAACATTTTAATTGGACTTAGCCCAATTCTGGACATAAGTCCTCAACTTATATTGAATTGAGCCCATCTGCTCACGAATATTCAACAGATCACAGTCCCAAACTGGGCTACAGATCTTTCAACCAACTCACACCGGTTCGAAGGTACATCTATTTACTCCTCTGATATCTGTCGTTGTAATCCTTCAACGTCTTCAGAGAGGTGACGGGTCCCGACAACCACACATTTCTACGGACTGTGGGGTCCTTAAACTCATGGACTACGATGTCTTTAAACCTTATAGACTACGATGTCTCTAAACCGGACTGTGGTGTCCTTAAACTCATGGACTACGATGTCCTTAAACCTTATAGACTACGATGTCTCTAAACCGGACTGTGGGGTCCTTAAACTCATGGACTACGATGTCCTTAACCTGGACCGAGATGTCCTTAAACTACTGATGGACCGTAATGTCCTTAAACTAACCTTGGACCGTAATGTCCTTAAACTAATCGACCGCGATGTCCCTAAACTAAATAATAGAGTCCAAATGCTCTCTTGTTAGATCTAAATGATCCCGTTAAGTAGATCTTAGTATAGAAATTAGACTAACGTATCCTTAACAAACGTTTAAGTTGATCTTAATCTCAAACGAGACTAACGTATCCTTAAACCAAACCCCCAAACCCAAATCTAAGAAGATACGGATTTGGACTAATCCACGCCCTACGGGCAACAACATAAATTAGTCTCCGTATACAATCCACGGGCAACCAAAAAACAAAACAAACACCCACAACACGAAGTGACCATTTGGAGAAGAAGAAAGTGGTTACCGCGATGCGGTAGCGTAATTAACTGCAGGGGCTTGCGCCTGCAGGGAAGAGCGTCCTCACAATCAAAAACCCCTCAAACGAGGGGGAATCTGACGAAGTCTGCTACATCGGCCGCATCCGTTTAAACCTTTGATACATGGTGTCATAAATCAACTTGGCATCTTCGGAGAGGTGGACGGATAGCACCAATTAGCATCTGCCCCGAAATTCAGGCGAGACGTTCAACGCGTCTTCCCGCGTCTTTCGGCGGTGAACAGATTCTGGCACGCTCGGTGGGACCTTTTCCTCTGTCCACTCCACACTTCGTGTGTCGTGTTCGCGAACGAATTGCGGTTTGATATGGTTGCCCTTGGGTTTGAGGTACTAAGATTTGGTTTCTTGTTTGGCGCAGAAAGTGAAACATCAATGGCATCCACTTGCGAGAAGTGTTCCAACTGCAATTGTAACTCGCGCTCCGCCTCATCTAGAGGCATAGCCTACGGGCCCCAAGCAGCCTCCTTGTTCACGATGCCGGTGGACCAAGTGACTCAAACCACCACCGGATTGTTCTTTGGGACTATGCTCCCACCGATGGGCTTCAGCACCCCTGTACCAACACCAGAAGCTCCCAAGAAGTCGGTCTTTGATCGGCTTGATACTACCGCGGCCCCTCTCAACGGGTCATCCAGCTCCAGCGCCTCAGTCTTCGCCAGATTGGGCCAAAATCCATGTGGGCCCATGATGAAGCCTGCAATCCCAGAAAAGGTTGTTCCGAAGAGGATAGCCATTCCTGCTCCTTAAGTCGTCAAGGCGGCTTCTCCTGCCAAAGGGTCGGTCTTTGCAAGACTGACTGTTCCAGCTCCCACTCCCGCTCTTGCTCCAAGGTCTGTCTTTGACGGTTTAAATCCTGCTACTCAACGGACCTCAGTCTTCAAGAGGCTGACGCCAGCAACAACCCTCCTCCAAAGCAGGAGGCAAGACGAAGTCACCCCTCGAGCTGAAACCATCCCAATAGCTCGACGCGCTCGACGTCGCCACTGGCGCCGAGTGAGGAAGGCTGGGGGCAACTCCCCCTCTGGGCTAACTCCGCCAGCCCCAACGGTGGAATTCAATGTTGTTGTTCCAACTAGGGACAGCTTCGAACTGCTGAACAAGGTACGCAGGAACTCTCCTACCGCCGTACTGAAAAGATCTCCTCCTCCGGTGGAGAATGTTACAGAAATAAAGCTGGACCAGCCTCCTCAACGGATGTCCTCCAAAGTTTACAAAATCTGGCGACGAGTCCATGAGTCAGTGATTGATCAAGACTATCCCCGTCGACAGAAGAAGCTGAAGGTTCAGCAGGAAGAAAACCGTCCTGGCAAGCCATAAAGGACGACAACCACCTAGGTGCCCGCTGCAACGGCCCCCTCAACGTCAAGGAGGCCGGAGAAAACCTATGTGACTACGGCAGATCACAAAGACGCTGAGCCTAAACGCCCCAAGTCTGGGGGCATAACGGTGCATACTATTTACATGGCTTCCGGAAAAGAGGAAAGCCGCGCTTCGACGGGTCACCGACCGCTCACCCGATCAATAACAAGGGCTCAGGAAAAGCAGCAGCAGAAGCTTCAGGAGATGCTGACTACAATGGCCGCACTCACTGGGCCAAAAGAAAACCCAGAAGCATCATTAGAGCAGCGTCATGAACAAGAAACCGATGTTGACTTCCTATGCAGAGTCCTCGAAAAGAAGGATAGAGAAGCAGCAAAATAAGCTGCCAACATAAAACAAATGGTGCTTCTCTTCCAAGACATGGTAGGGATGATGCTACAGCCGGACCCTCCAGCTGAAGACCCTCCGATCATTGTTGAAGACGATAGAGGGGAGACATCTAATCCTCCTCCGGCACTTTCAGCAGCCAAAGAGGAAACCATTTCCAAGGCCGCACTGGATGAATATATAGCTCAGCAAATACGAGCTCACCAGGCAAATGAAGTGGCCGGTCAAGTCGTTAAAACTGGGCAACCGTATCTAAACTGGTATGACCAAATAAAATACCCGCCGGGATACACAATCCCCAAATTCCATGTGTACAAGGGGACAGGCAACCCTCACCAGCACGTCGCCCAGTTCAAAGCTCTTTGCGGCAACACCGGGGGCGATGATAAGCTTTTGATCCGTCAATTCGTCGGCAGCTTGTCGGAAACAGCATTTGAGTGGTACTCCGAGCTTCCAAACGACTCCATTAAGACTTTCGCAGAAATGGAGTTGTTATTCACCCAGCGATTCGCGAGTGCTAGTGAACGCACCCCGATAACGGCATTGATCAATGCCAGGGTGAAGCCAGGCGAGACGTGGGTCCAATACGCCATCCGATGGCGGAATCTATAGTCGAAATGCGAACAGCGGATCGAAGAAGCGCCAGCGGTAGGCATGTTTGTGGGCACTTTGGACCCTCATGCAACCATTTCACAATTCATGATGTTCTTTAAGCCGACCACATTCCAAGCCTTAATCGACAAACTGGCCCAAATGGACCAGATGGGTCATAGACCGTCTCCTCCAAAGCCGGACTCTCGAAACGAGAAGGGAAAGAGGAAAGCGATCATCGTGGCCAATGCTCAACAGCAGCCTGGTGGCCTGAGACCAGTTGGTCGCCAAAATAACAGAACTCGATCTCTCGAAGATAAAATGAGTCGCCCTTACTCGTTCCCTCGAGACAAAACAAAGAGATTATTCGAGCTTGCACTCCGCAACAGGCTCATTACGCTCCCAGAGCCAAGACGCCCAGCGCAACCAGGCGACATTAGCAATCCTAACTACTGCCCTTATCACCGAATGTTGGGCCATCCGATCGAGAATTGTTACATCTTCAAAAGCTGGATAGAAGATCAGTAC
Organism: Agapanthus africanus; assembly: GCA_030015575.1. Lineage (NCBI taxonomy): Eukaryota > Viridiplantae > Streptophyta > Magnoliopsida > Asparagales > Amaryllidaceae > Agapanthus > Agapanthus africanus. The sequence goes on from CM057341.1 coordinate 132,076,186, forward strand.
CAGCAGGGCAAATTCGTATTATCTAAGAATTGGAAGATGAACCCGCCTCGGCCACACACTCCCAAGAAGACGGATACACCGGGGGCATCATGCTCTTTCGTAGAAGAAGCTCCATGGGAGGTCGCTCTTTCAGCCAAGATGAAAAGAATGCTGAAGGATCTCCAAACATGCCCGGCGATCAGGTGGAAAAATCCACTCGAACCCGAGATCATCGAAGGAATGCTAAAACCGCGTCCAACTCCAAAAATCGGTGGTGATAGCCAAAGCACTCACACCCAGCTGTCGAAATCTTCGAAGAAGAAGAAAAAATCCAAGAAGCCCGTGAAGCCTAGTGGCAAGCGCACGGACCTGCAAAAGCAGATTGACGCGCTGGAAGAGTATAACCAGAAGGCACGGATCCCGGTCACACTTCAAGAGTTTCTCAGCCACGTCCTTGAGGACAGAGATGATGGAGAAGACTCGTCGAATGAATCTGAAGATTGGGTAGTAAGCTGCCATATGATCTCTTACTCGTCGATAGATGATAAAGAAGCTCCTTACACAAAGAAACTGGGGGAAAATCCTGAACCGGAACTTCCAGGGCCATCAGACGAAACGATTGATGCATTCCTGAACGAAGCTCTTCTTAAAAGCAAAGCTGCTCGAAAGCGTGAAATGGCCATATTTGAAAAATCCAGACGCCGGCGACTGGAAGAAAGAGTTAAAACACTCCCGCCAGATCAAAGTACATCCGTCGCAAATAAAAACAGGTTCAAGATGAGGAAAAGGTTCGCTAAAGCCATATCGATGGGAATGAAGCTGCCACCCTCCGAAGGAAATATTCTTGGTGAAGCGGAAACACATCCTAGCTACTGCTTACATCATCGAAAGATTGCGCATCCCACCAAAGAGTGCAACGCTTTTAAAAGATGGTGGCAGGGATATGTTGCTCACCGGCAACATTTCAAACGGATGAAATGCAAAACTCATCGGGAGCAAAGAAATACGACAGAGGAGCGCAAAAGAACTACCGGCAACTGTCGCATGGTCAACGCCGGAGGATCGCGAGTTCTCACCTTCGGGAGAGACTCTGACGAAGAAATGACTCTTGGCCCTCTCTTTAAAGAGTCCACCTTGGGAAAAGAGGAAGAACCGAAGACCTGTGAAAATATTCAGCTGCGCAATCGTACGCTGCCCGAAAAGAATCTTGGGCCCTCGAACAGTGGGCCAAATAGAAAAGATAAGGGAAAAGAAAAGGTCCCTGAGGATATCATCCTTAATGACCAATCCATCAAAGAGCTGACAGCCAAGGACCCGCCCAAGAAAAGTAAGCTGGATTACAACGTTCTGGCACACCTGAGGAAGATACCCTCGTAACTCAGCATTCTCGACGCCCTCTTGCTATCAAAAGAAGCGAGAGATTCTCTGATCAAGGCGTTACAAGATCCCGAACAGTTCCAAGCTTTCCTCGCTGAAGAAAAAATGAAGGATGAACTGGAAGAAGTGCACACAGCCGATATCACCTTCGGCGATGAAGATCTCCTCCTTGGGACATGCGAGCATAACCGTCCCCTATATGTCTCCAAATACTGTCATGACATAAAGATAAGTAAAATCCTGGTTGACAATGGGTCTTCCGTCAATCTCCTCAACGTGAGAGTGTTGAAGGAAATCTGCATGAGCGTTCAGCATCTCGCTCGCGATAAAATCACCATCTCCGGGTTTGACTCCCAGTCATCATGGATGCTCGGGACTGTGATACTAACGCTACGCTTTGGGATGCTAGTCACTGACATCAAGTTTCACGTCATTGACGCTAAGACCTGCTATAATGCTTTGCTCGGTAGGCCTTGACTACACGAGTACAACATTATCCCTTCTACACAACATCAGTGTATGAAGTACTTCAAAGATGGTCTCGAGTACACTGTGATAGGGGAACTAAACCCATTCTCCGTGAATGAAGTCCACAAATATGAGGATGCCAAATACTTCTTGCCAGATTTCAAACACACAGAAAGATGTCGCAAACCGAAGAACAAGAACAAAGCTATCACCACTATTCTGGTCTTCGGGAGTGATACCGAGGAGGAAGAGGAGATAATTTATTCCAGGCCACCCCAACGCAACAATCCAGGACCGTCCACCCCTATTCTGGTCTTCGGCAGCGACTCGGAAGATGAGGTCAATGCCGTATTCTCTGCTCGGCCATCAATACAAGCCTTCGCTGATGAAGATCAAAGTTTGCAAGTTGCCATGGTTCCGCGAGAACATTACAAAGAGCTCGATGCACTTAATGCCTATAGCGTGCAAGAACTGCCGACATTCTACGTCCCTCCCAGACGAAAGGATGAAAAGGCGATCCTATTCTACCGATCTGGGGAAACCAAAATGGAGAAAGAAATTTGGCATGGTGCGGATTCTACACATGACAGGCTCCAGCCCATCCGTTTGCCCAGATATTACACAGATGGACTAAAGAGACTCTTGAGACGCCAAGGTGTACCCCTTAAGCAAACTGCGCGACAAGCACGGTTCTATAACAGGATCTGGAACTTTCCCGGAACTCAACAAAAGTTGCCTAACGGGAGAATGGAAACGATCGGGTTTGGATATGTTCGATCCAAGAAACGGGAGCTATTCCGCGACTGCTATGTCATACATGACTTTGATGAAGAAAGAGATGCTCTGTGGGAATGTTTACCGCCGGAAACTTGGAAGACTGACGTCTTGCCTGAATCTGGGGGCAGATGCTATTTGGTGTTATCCGTCCACCTCTCCGAAGATGCCAAGTTGATTTATGGCACCGTATATCGAAGGTTTAAACGGATGCAGCCGATGTAGCAGACTTCGTCAGATTCCCCCTCGTTTGAGGGGATTTTGATTGTGGGGACGCTCTTCCCTACAGGCGCAAGCCCCTGCAGTTAATTACGCTACCGCATCGCGGTAACAACTTTCTCCTTCTCCAGATGGTCACTTCGTGTCGTGGGTGTTTGTTTTGTTTGTGGTTGCCCATGGATTGTATACGGAGACTAATTTATGTTGCCGCCCGTAAAGCGTGGATTAGTCCAAATCCGTATTTTCTTAGATTTGGGTTTGGGGTTTGGGTTTAAGGATACGATAGTCTCATTTGAGACTAAGATCAACTTAAACGTTTTTGAAGGATACGTCGGTCTAATTTTAGACTGAGATCAACTTAACGGGATCGTTTAGATCCAATAAAAGAGCATTTGGACTCTATTGTTTAGTTTAAAGACATTGCGGTCGATTACCAGTTTAAGGACATGGTGGTCCATTGTTAGTTTAAAAACATCGCGGTCGAGGTTAAGGACATCATAGTCCGAGGGTTTAAGGACCCCACAGTCCGATGTTAGTTTAAAGACATCACGGTCGAGGTTAAGGACATCATAGTCCATGAATTTAAGGACTCCACAGTCCGATGTTAGTTTTAAGACATCACGGTCGAGGTTAAGGACATCATAGTCCATGAGTTTAAGGACCCCACAGTCCAATGTTAGTTTTAAGACATCACGGTCGAGGTTAAGGACATCATAGTCCATGGGCTTAAGTACCCCACAGTCCGATGTTAGTTTTAAGACATCACGGTTGAGATTAAGGACATCATAGTCCATGGATTTAAGGACTCCACAGTCCGATGTTAGTTTTAAGACATCACGGTCGAGGTTAAGGACATCATAGTCCATGGATTTAAGGACCCCACAGTCCGATATTAGTTTTAAGACATCACGGTCGAGGTTAAGGACATCATAGTCCATGGGCTTAAGGACCCCACAGTCCGTAGTAATGTGTGGTTGTCGAGACCCGTCATCTCTCTGACAACGTTGAAGGATTACAACGACAGATATCAGAGGAGTAACGAGATGTACCCTCGAACCAGTGTGAATTGTTTGAGAGATCTGTAGCCCAGTTTGGGACTAAGATCTGTTGAATATTTATGAGCAGATGTGCTCAGTTCAATATAAGTTGAGGACTTATGGCCAGAATTGGGCTAAGTCCAATTAAAAATGTTTAACATTTTTATTTTGTTCTGGCTATTAAGCCTTTATTTGGGCTTAGCCCTTTTAACAATGCTAAGCATTGGGCTCTGACATTTTTTTATCTTATATTGAATGCATACAATTTATCAGAACAAAGTATGTTCTGACAGCGCGCCACGTGGCGCATTAGGCACTTTGCGCCAGTTAAAGAGCGCATTGCGCTTCTGTCGGTTAGCGCACACGAGGAGAACACGTGTCGCGCTTAGCGCTAAGCGCTAGTTTGTTAGCGCACTGCGCTTTTAATTTATGAGTGCGCCGCACTAGTTTATGGGTGCGCCAGTGAGTGACACGTGGTGCGCTTGGCGCTGAGCGCCAACCCAAGAGCGCAGTGCGCTGTTTTCAGGAGCGCAAAGCGCAGATCATGTCTATGGTTAACACGTGGTAGGTTTTGGCGCTGAGCGCCGGTCCAATGAGCGCAAGGGCGCAATTCATGAGTGCAAGGCACTTTTCAATAGCGCAAGGCTCATCTGATCAATTTTAAGATCAAAGAAAAAATTTATGTTCTTCAAAGGAGGCTTTTTCCTCAAGATCCAAGAACAAAAGTTCTTGATTTTATAAAAGAGTCTGCCTTTATAGATCAAGAGATCTGTGAATAAAATAAAATACTTCTTTTAGTCTTTTTATGATTAGATCTTTTTGATCTTTTCTTTATTAAAAACCTTGGTCTTTTTCTTAGATCTCTGATATTTTTAGAAGATGGTTCTTCTTTTTACGAGATGGTTTTATCTCTATTATTCAAGAACCTTGCTCTTTTTACCTTGAAGATGAAGAAAAATCTTCTTTTTCCTTAAGAGCTTGCTCTTTTTGAAGAGGGTTTTTCTCCCTTTTTTCTGTCTTCTCTCCCTTTTTTTAGACTTGAAGTCTAGGGTCCTTTATATAGGGCCAAATGATTTGTTAAATCAGTTTTAAGAGATCTTTCTCTGATTGATTTGGGAATATTTCCCGCCGTTGGATCTTTGATCCTAAGGCTTCTGTTTTACAGAAGATAATCTTCTTGTTTTAATAAAATTGGAAAGATTTTTCCATAACAGAATTTTAGTTCTGATTAATTAATAATTTATTATTTTTAGATCTTTTGATCTAACGGTGGGGAATTCTTTAATTCCAGCGCTGGCGCACTTTGCGCCAGCGCACCTACGTTCGACACGTGGCGCGCAACGCAGAGCGCAGCGCAACTACGCTAGCGCACCCGTGCTTGACACGCAGAGCGCAGCACAACTGCGCTAGCGCACCCGTGTTTGACACGTGGCGCGCAGCACAGAGCGCTGGATCTGAAGCGTTGCTTCAACTTTTACATTTTTGAATTTTGAAACAGAGCTTTGCTCTGATTGGGGGTGCGCTGCCTAGGGCGCAGCGCTCTTGGCGCTGGCGTGTCTGCTTTTGACACGTGGCGCGTAGCACACGGAATCTGAACCGTTGCTTTAATTTTTGAATTTTGAAATTCAAAACAGAGCTTTGCTCTGATTGGGGGAAACAGGGAAGATGCTAACCCTGAACCAGAATGAGCTCCCGCCGTAAAAATGCCAATTCCGTCGTTTGAAGAACAGATGGACAAGCTTATAAGGGAAGCGGGTCAAAAGGTTCGAGATGATCATAATCGCGAAATGTCTATCTATGAGAAAGCCAGAACGCAGCGCTTTCTTCAACAGGTTGCGAAAAATGAAAATGCTCTTCCTTGTCAACCCTCATACAAAAGGCCCGACGCAGAGGCAAAAATAAATCAAAAAACGGGAAAGGCGTTAGGCAACGACAAAGCGGGACCAAGAAGCCACGCGATCAAGAATCGAGCAACCAAGATTCGTCTCTTATAAAGAAGATGGGTCGAGAATATTGTTTTCCTCAAGACAAGACAAGACAAAGAAGATATTCGATCTTGCCATGAAACACCAAATGATGACCCTCCCGGAGTCCAAGCACCCTGAACAAGCAGGAGAAATCTCTCACCCGGACTACTGCTCCTCTCGAAGACTGCTTCACCTTCAAGAACTGGGTTGAAGACCAGTATCAACAAGGCAGGTTCGCTCTATCCAGCAGTTGGAGGGTAATCCCGCCGCAGAAGCATGAACCGAAAGCCACGTATGCAGCGAGAATGGAACCAGATCAATATCGGTCTTGGAAGCGATCTCGTACCTGCCACGTGATAACGCTGTCAAAAGAAGAGCCCGAGAATATGGATGACCTCCCCTGGTGCTTCGAAAACAATGATGGCGAAGTGATCTCAGAGTTTCCACCGGCGCCGAAAGAGCTGGAAGATGGAATACATACCACTGCAGATAACCTCAAGAAAATTGATTTGGGGGCGGCAAGTGACCCGCGGCCGACGTTCGTCAGTGAGCTGTTGTCTGAAGAAAGGGTGGCTACGCTAAAGGACGTGCTCATGCAGCAAAGAGATTGCTTTGCATGGAACTATTCAGAGATGCCGGGACTCGATCCAGAGATTGCTGTCCACAAATTAGCAATATCCCCAGACGTCAAGCCAATCAAACAAGCACCGAGAAGAATGCGGCTCGAGCTTGAGATGAGCATCAACGCAGAAGTCAAGAAGCTAATCGACTCCGGCTTCATCCAAGAGGTTCAGTATCCTGATTGGATCGCCAATATCGTCCCAGTGATGAAGAAAAATAGGACGGTGCGCATACGTGTGGACTTTCGGGATCTCAATAAAGCCTGCCCGAAAGATGACTTCCCAGTACCGGTCACCGAGCTGATGATAGACAATACGTCCACTCATAAAGTTTTCTCCTTCATGGACGGCTCGTCAGGATACAATCAGATAAAGATGCATCCCGAGGACCAGAAGCGTACCGCTTTCCGGACTCCTTTGGGCATATTCTGCTACAAAGTGATGCCCTTCGGTCTAAAGAACACCGGCGCCACCTATCAGAGGGCCATGACGAAGATCTTCGATGACCTCATACATGAAATCGTCGAATGCTATATCGACGACCTCGTAGTAAAAAGCAAATCATACGAGGAGCATCTAGAGCATCTGAAGACCGTATTTCAACGCCTTCGAAAATACAACTTGAAGATGAACCCTCTCAAATGCGCGTTCGGAGTTTCCTCGGGCAAATTCCTGGGATTCATCGTCCGACACCGAGGCACCGAGATAGACCCGTCGAAGATCAAGGCGATCATGGAAATTCCTCCGCCAAGGACTCTCAAGCAATTGCGGTCTCTCCAAGGAAAGCTCGCGTACATCCGGCGATTTATAGCCAATCTCTCAGGCAAGTGCTGTCCTTACAGTCACCTGATGAAGAAGGGAACCCCGTTCATCTGGGATCACAAATGCCAAGTCGCACTGGACGAAATCAAGCAATACTTGCAGAATCCACCAGTACTAGCCGCTCCTGTTAAGGGAAAACTTCTCATCCTGTACACAATAGCCCTTGAAGGTTCTTTAGGCGCGCTGTGGGCACAAGAGAACGACCAAGGGAAGGAAAGAGCTCTCTACTATTTGAGTCGAGTTCTACTGGGGGCAGAAAGTAATTACTCTCCCATTGAAAAACATTGCCTGGCGTTGATCTTCGCAGTAATGAAGCTCAGACACTATGCGTTGGCACACGAGGTCCATCTCATATCGAAGGTGGATCCTCTCAAATACTTGATGTCGAAGGCCATATTAACAGGACGACTCGCTAAATGGGCCCTGCTCTTGATGGAATTCTCGATAACTTATCGGCCTCTCAAAGCAGTGAAAGGCCAGGCCATCGCCGACTTCCTCGTTGAACATCCGATACCTGCCGATTCTCCTTTGAATTGCGAACTGCCAGACGAACATGCGTTTGACACGATCGACGGTGATGGCACCCGATGGGAACTTTACTTTGATGGAGCGTCTTCCATGAAGAAGCGCAAACAAAGCACCCCTGTAACCAAATCTGGGGTAGGCCTCATCTTCGTGACTCCACAGGGATGGATAATGCGCTTTGCCTTCTCCTTAACAGAGCCGAGAACGAACAACGAAGCCGAGTACGAAGCTTTGATAGCAGGTCTCGAGATCACCATCGATATGGGAATTGCAAACCTCCTTATATACGGAGACTCCCAACTGATCGTCAGTCAAGTAAACGGCGACTATCAGACGTGCAAGCCTGAGTTGGTGAAGTACGGCGAAAGGGTGCAGCAACTGTTGACCCAAATTCCTTCCTACACCCTGGAAAGCATACCGCGTGCGGAAAATAGCAAGGCGGATGCATTGGCCAAGCTCGCTAAAGAATTGGCTGACGAAAACCTCGATGACGTGAGGATCGTTGTGCAAAGCCGTCGGGTTCTCGCACCGGCAGAAATATCTCCGGAGTCGTCCGAAGAAAAAAAAGCGACCGAGCAAGCGACCCTACAAAAAAAATACCAGGAAAAGGCTATGGATTGGAGGGAAGTCTTTATAGACTACTTCAAATCCCGTCGAACACCTAAAGATGCGTCCTCAAGACATCAGCTTATGAAACGAACTCTGTCTTTTGCTTTCGTCAATGATACTCTGTATAAGAGATCATTTGATTCTCTGTGGTTGAGATGCTTGGGACCTGAAGAGGCAAAGAGAGTCGTCCAAGAAATTCACGATGGACTCTGCGGTTCTCACCAAGCCGGGCCGAAGATGAAGCTGAAGATCAAAAGGATGGGCTACTATTGGCCCACGATGATTCAGGACTGCCTCGAGTATGCGAAGCAATGCCACTCTTGCCAGATCCATGGGGACTTTATCTACCAGCATCCGAATCCGTTACATCCAACAGTGGCTAGCTGGCCGTTTGAAATGTGGGGGACTGACATAATCGGCCCCATCGAACCAGCATCGTCCAGAGGACATCGATTCATTTTGGCGACAACTAATTACTTCTCCAAATGGGCAGAAGCAGTACCGCTGAGGGAAGTGAAGATGGAGAATATCCTCCATTTCTTCAAGACGCACGTCATTTATCGGTTTGGAACTCCGAGACGGATTATCTCCGATAACGGTCCAGCCTATAGAAGCTACAAGATAAGCTGCTTCGCACAACAGCATAACATAGACTGTAGATACTCCTCAGTCTATAATCCCCGAGCTAACGGTATAGCTGAGGCTTTTAACAAGACCTTGACGAAGATCGTGAAAAAGACAGTGTCCCGAAATAAGAAGGACTAGCACGAGAGACTGCATGAAGCTCTCTGGGCGTATCGAACTACGTTCAAAATGGCCACGAACACAACGCCGTACGCATTAGTATTCGGTACAGAAGCGGTACTCCCCCTCAAGATAGAGTTACCCTCTCTACGAGTGGCGGTTCATTACGAGCTAACGGACGAAGAGAATGCTCACCTTCGGCTTGAGGAGCTCGATGCTCTTGATGAAACCCGGCTCATAGCGCAACAAAATCTGGAGGCTTACAAAGCAAAGATGACGCGCTCATACGAAAGATTGACTAGGCCGAGAACATTCCGCCAAGGCGAACTCATGCTAGTGGTCAAAAGACCTATGATCCCCAATCGTGCCAAACGGGGGAAATTCGAGCCGAACTATGAAGGCCCTTATATCATAGACAAGGTCTACCAGGGTGGGGCCTATCTACTTATAGACATGCATGGCGAAAGGCCCTTTAGGCCAATAAATGGTCGCTTCTTGAAAAAGTACTACGCTTAACGAGTCACGGCCTAGGTCAATGATAGATGACGACGACTATGTCCGCTCGCTATCTTTCTAAGCCCAAACTCTATAAGTAGTAGCCGGCTAACGGACCGAAACGTCCTTAAACTAACGATAGACTGAAACGTCCTTAAACTAACAACGGACCGAAACGTCCTTAAACTAACAGCGGACCGAAACGTCCTTAAACTAACAACGGACCGAAACGTCCTTAAACTAACAATGGACCAAACGTTCTTAAACTAACAGTGGACCGAAACGTCTTTAAACTAAAAAAGGACCGAAACTTCCTTAAACTAAAAACGGACCAAAATGTCCTTAAACTAACAATGGACCACTATGTCCTAAAACTAGCCGTTGACCGAGATGTCGATAAACTACGGTGGATTGAAGCATCCCAAAGCCGATACAAGAAAAAAAGAATAAAAAAAACAGAAAAAAAAAAAAAGAAAACGGTATGTCCATAAGCAAAATGGGCACGGATGAAAACCCGAAAGGACTCTGTGAGTAAAAACAGCAGGGCTACCGGCGAGTTTTGTGAAAACCCGAAAGGGCGCAACCTCGTTAGAATAAAAAAAGAAAAAAGAAAACGGTATGCCCATAAGCAAAATGGGCACGGATGAAAACCCGAAAGGGTTCCGTGAGTAAAAACAGCAGGGCTACCGGCGAGTTTTATGAAAACCCGAAAGGGCGCAATCTCGTTAAAAGACACTTGCAAGGTCATCTCGACTTTGTAAGGAGAAACCACCTGCGTGAGATCCTTACGACTCACAAGGGAGCAACACACTTAGGGATCCCCACGATCCCTAGGGAGAAATTACACTTGCGAGATCCTCACGACTCGTAAGGAGAACCCTCTTATGAGACCCTCATGGCTCATAAGATTCCAAAGTCTTAAGCTACAGGGATCTAAACCTGTTCTTAAGCAGCCACCACAACTTCCGATGCTGCCCTACAAGCGGCTCAATGCTGACCCTTGTATACAATCCACGGGCGCGAATAAACATTTCCCTAACAAAGTCTCATCCGTGACTAGGGATATGTCTACACGATGAACAGCCCTTGTAAGTCCTCTCGGCTTATAACGAGAAAACACTCTTGTAAGATCCTTACGACTTATAAGAGACCATACACTTAGGAATCCTCACGATTCCTAAGGAGAAAACACACCTACGAGATCCTCACGACTCGCAGGGAGAAATACCTTTATGAGACCCTTACGGCTCATAAAGTCAAAAGCCTTAGTCGACAGGATCCTAACCCTGTTCGCTAAGCCACCTTTGTTCGACATCGACAGAGGAAAATGATGATTCGCTCCTGGCAATATCCCAGTTGTAGCGGTGCTGATGCCGAAATCGGTGTCTAATTCCAGGATTGAAGCGAGAAGCTAGCGAGCCACATATGCATACGAAATAGCCGAAATGATGGGGCAACTTGCAACAAACCAGCAAGTAAAAAAATGTATGCATGCAAAATAGCCGAAATGATTGGGCAACTCGCAACAAAAAGCAGCGAGTAAAAATAAAATAAATAGCCGAAATGATTGGGCAATCGCGACCTTCGCGGTATAAAAGTTGAAATGATAGAGCATCGCGGAAATAAAAAACATATAAAATTGATGCCCTACAGGTGATATTACATCAATCCCTGTACACAATCCAGGGGCACAAACAAAGAAGGAATCACGCCTTCCCTCCCAGGCTCCATCAGAAGAAGAAGCCATATCTCAATGGCTCACAGGCAACCTGGAGACCACTCCGATATTCGTCTCGTTACAACAGACGCAACGTCATCCACATGACCCCGTTCGGAAATACGTCATCCGCATGACCCCATTCGGAAATACGTCATCCGCATGACCCCGTTCGGAAATACGTCATCCATATGATCCCGTCTCGGAAACACGTCATCCACATGACCCCGTTCGGAAATACGTCATCCACATGACCCCGCATGTGGATGAGTAGCTTGTGTCTATTTATAAACTAAAGCAAGTATAGTGGAAAAGTAGCTTGATGTCTATTTATAAACTAAAGCAAGTATAGCGGAGATAGATCATCTATTTTTGATGTGACAGTTATAGGTTTTGACTTCATCAGAATAGGAGATGGATCTGATAAGAATGTAGTAGGGTGTGATGTCCTGGTATTTGGATGACATACACTTTGTAGGAAGTATAATTCCTATTCTACGATCAGTTATACTGTGGTTGTCACACAGTTGGTTTCTCCACATAGAATATGGATATACTATCAGGCATTCCGGTTACTAGACTATGGTTTTAGATCTAGATTTGGGTAGTTTCCCAATCTGGGTACTTTGACACTATTCTGAAGGTGTTTTAGAATGGACGACTCCTGGCATGGTGGTGTACCTGCAGGTGATGGAATCACCCTCTCTAAAGATATCTTACAGACTAAAGGGGAGAAGCATGTGCATGATTGGCATATCACTTGGTTAGGCAATTGAATCAATCATGAGATGTCAAGTACCACATCAGATATTGTTTTTGCACTAGTTGCAATAAGTTTATATATTAATCCAATCCTGGAGAAACGTTCGGAAGCAGTTTATAAACATAAGTGGATGTTCTAGGGATTTGGTAACGGCAGCCTCCTTTGGGAGACGGTTATCATTCCAGGCTTCCAAAGTGACCTGGATGATAGAGTGACTGTCAGAGTTATAGTTTTTCCTCTTTTGAGGGGAAGTAGTTTGGACAGGTGGTCCAAGCGGATACTGAGGAAGACATGGCGTAGGATACTAATTAAATTCAGTAGACTATACAGTCTAAGAAGTTTTGCTGGATTTGGAGTTCATTTGTGAAATGGGTCCCATCAGATATACAGACATATTCTAAGACAGGTATTGCTCATTTAGGGAGATGGCTTTCTCCGCGAACTTGAGATATAGAGAGACATAGAAAGAAACATTGGAGCGGATCAGCTCATTGATGCTAGTTCTTGAACGCAATAGTTTCACAAACGAGCTTTATGAAACTGATTAGTAGAGAAGTTGGGTGTTCGGTATCACACGGGCTGTGAGTATGCAACACCGCAATAATTAGCCTTAAGTGCAAGTGGGAGATTATTAGTTATAGTGCCCTCAAGTCAATTATTGGATCGCAGGCACGTGATTGCAATGTTTGAGGGAGGACCTATACCGGTAGAACAGTCTTACTCGAGATGATAGTATGCTATCTGATTTGTCTTTATCATCATGTACAGCATTAGGTGGCATTACAAATCACTATTACATGTTGATAGAGCCCATGGAAGCTGGGTAGTCTATAGGCACATCCTAAAATGTCCCTAGTCATGGGAGTTTCGAGACTGGGTATCGATACTCCAGAGTAGACTAGTGTATACTGATCGAGACCCCGACGAGGGACGGTGGCTGGTCTCACAAGCCATTGGTGTCAGTTTGTTCACCTAAGATGTATACAGGTGCTCATTGGGTTATGAGTACACCGGACGGACTCGCCGAGAACCTGTTAGTTGGTACTATACCTATTGTCAGATAGCAGTTCCCTGGTGACATGTGTACAGGTTAGTCAATCGACCTGAGATCATCATTTGTCTCGTGTGAGTTCCCATTATGCTTTGATTACTACCCTACCACGGCTCAAAGGAGTCGTGCAAACAGGTTTTAGTTGGGTACAGTCCCGAGCCACATAGAGGCAGTGAGCAGATTGTCAGGGGATACGTCTCTCCCGGTATTGGGGATTGATGTCGCGGTGTGCACGGGTGGCCATCACCAGAAATCCTTGGCCAAGGTAGTCGAGAATTACTGATCTAGGATCGGTAGTTTCTCTGGTGGTGATGGGCTTCATACCGACACTAAATATCGCGTTATTAGGGGTATGACTTTATCCACCCCCTATACTCGATTAACGATACTCATAGACAAACGGACCGGACTGTATGGATATTGTCACTATCAGGCTCAGTAGGGGTTTCAGGATGAGTTTGCTTGTCGGCCTCCCTTTCGCTCAATACCTGGGTAGCCGTTAAGTACAACTAGTGTCGTTGACGTGCTTGTGGTTAAACCCACTGCCAGCGTATTAACGAGTCTTTAGAGTACCACACAGAGGGTTTCCCTGCTTCGGGCAAAACGATGTAGAGGCTGTATGGTTTCACGGCAGGGTTCGAGCACATACGTGTACTTGTGCACGGATGATATTCGGACGGATAAAATACTGATGGGCTTTGGTTTAAGCCGGATCCTAGTATTATATTTGTTGGATTATTTTCGTCTCTTAGTATTCGTATTCTTCGGAATACGGATGCGGATATGTATATATGGTTGAGGGGTATTCTTGTAATTTATTACAAGATTACTTTTAGAAGATTACACCTCATCATGGTTTAGACCTTTGTGGATTAAAAGGTTATTGAGGTGTAGGATGAGGCGTTTATTGCATTTTTGTAGCATGGCTAATTAGTGACCCATGGTCACTATTCTAGCATGCTTAGAGTTTTTATTTGTTGTGAGATTATATTGACTTGAGATATTTTTTGTTGACTAAGATATTTTGAAGACATGGTAATTTATGTGATGGCTCCATTATTTCTTATCACACACACACAAAAAATAAAAACACAAGCCATTATCTATTTATTTTTCTCTTTCTTGAGTTGCTCTCAACACCTCATTCTCATGGCATCTTCTTCTTCCTCTAGCTCCACCCAAACCTTCTCATGAATTGAGAATCCTTTGGTGTCTAGAGACCAATTAATCCTTCATCACTCTCTACTTCATCTATGGTATCTAGAGTAGCGATCTAGGTGCCTTAGTTATCTCGGATATGAGGTTGGAGCTCGTTGCATAGACAGGTGGATCATCTTCGATGGAGGGAGACCGGAGATCAAGCTTGATCAAGGAAGCCCCTAGGAGCTTGGGATGATGGTTGAAAACCGAAGGACACGGATCTATTCGATATAACCATTCTAACTCCTTTGTATGTTTTGTTATTTGGGGCTTATGGGTAGATCCGGGTAATTGGTTGTGGTAGCTGTTCCCGCAAAAATTTCTGCGCAAAAGAGTCCAAGGTATCAAATGGCAGCGATACGCTTAAGAAAATGCGAACCAGTATCTTCCGGCCTGTATTTTGATAAACACCCGAAGGAGAAACAGCTAAATTCTGATGATATTGGAAGCATCTCGAAAAACCCTTCGATTTGATATATTATGGGCTTCATAATTCATCCGGGATCAAAAGCTATGAGCAAATATGATATGCACTGTTCCCTGATTAAAAATCAGGAATTACCTCAATGAGGTATCACGTGCTCACACGTGATCAATAGTCACGTGTTCACACGTGATAGTTAAAACAGAAATAAAAACAAACGGCTGAAGAAGGACCCAATTGGGGGTCACGTGCTCACACGTGACCAATGGTCACGTGTTGACACGTGATAGTTAAAACAGAAATAAAAACAAATGGCGGAAGTAAATACCTCAATGAGGTATCACGTGCTCACACGTGATCAATGGTCACGTGTTGACACGTGATGGTTAAAACTGAAGCGTAAATAAACGCTGAGAAAATGACTCAATTGGGGGTCGCGTGCTCACACGTGACCAAGGGTCACGTGTCAGCACGTGACTGGCTTCGAAAGCCTTACAGTTTAATAGAATTAAATTCTAAAGCTTCTAAATATTTCCAAATGGAAAAGGATTATGGGGACCGTTGGATTAAAGATCCAAGGGTGATTAAAGATCACCAATTTATGGAAAAATCTTAGACAAGGAAAGATTTCCCCTAAATTTCACCAGAAATAACAAACAGAATATCTTTGTTTTTAAAATCCAACGGTGAATAACATTCACTGAATGATCTAAAGGATCATATTAATTATGAAAACAAACAAAATCTTTCAATGAAAGATTTACTAAACAAATTGATTCTTTTCCTTCTCCTATAAATAGGAGCCAAGAGCAGAGGAGGAGGGATAGAATTTTGACATCTTGAAATTGCAGAGAGAAAAGAAAGGAGAATCTAATTCTCAACAAAGAAAACCCTAAGTGAGAAAGAGAAAAAGTATCAAAACTTCAAAAAGGAGAATTTAATTCTCAATCTAAGAGTTTAACTCTTCTGCAAAAAAGAACTTAGTTTTTCCTCTGGTTGAAGATCTGCAAAGAGCGCATCTTCTTATAAGATCCTTACGACTTATAAGGGAAAACACACTTAGGAATCCTCACGATTCCTAAGGAGAAAACACACCTACGAGATCCTCTTGACTCGTAAGGAGAAAAGTCTTTATGAGACCCTCACGGCTCATAAAGTTGAAAAGTCTTAGGTAACAGATCTGAACCTGTTTCCTAAGCTATCACTACCCCTCAAAGAAGCCAAGACAAGATGCTCACTCTATCATCTGCCGGCTATGTTTGCTAAGGTGACATGTTGATAACAAAAGAAAGAAAAAAGCAGAGAGATGACACAAGACATTGCAAAAAAAATGAGTATCTTTTATTCATGAATTCAATTGGGTACAAAATACATCATATGAAAGAATAAAAGAATGAATACATTTTATTCAAAATTACAAATGGTACAAAAAAAATTATTGAGAAGGAGGCGCTTTCAATAATCCAATCAGCCGCTCGCGCACTTCCCTCAGCCCCTTTTCTTGATCAGCTGCCGCGGCCAATTCTGTTTCGACTTGGGCTCATTGCTGAAAGTAGGACGAAAGTTGCTCTTCGACGGCCCGCTGATCTGCTCCACGATTCTGTGCATCCCGCTCAACGATGTCGAGCTTCTGCCTCAGTGTTAGCCCGTCAGAGATGTATCGCAGAAGGCCTTCAAAGATAACTTTCAACTGTGCAGCATTTGCATCAACCTGAGCGTGCAGCCGGGCAGACTCGCTTGAAGTCTCTTCGCACTCCCTACATTTTAAGGCCACCTTTTGTTCAAGATGATGGAAGTAGGGAGTGCTCTGCTCGAACCACGCAGCCCGCTGGGTGTTCACAGCCAGGACCTCTGGAACAGGACGTCCGACCTCGAGCTCATGCAAGCAAGCCTCAATTTTCCTGCAGAGATTAACCCAAGACTCAACGATGCCCTCACTATGAAAGCTCATGAGCGTCGCCAGCATAGGATTAACCTCCGCAGAAAAATCCACGGCGAATGTGGGAGTCTCCACGTCAAGCTCCTCGATGTAGTCGCTCAACATGCGCAGACTATTCACAGCGCCTTTGGAAGATGAACGTCGAGAAAAGGAGCCTGCAGGCATCACGATTCGAGATTCGAACGGAGCTGAAGTTGATATCACCACTGCAAAACAAATCACAGTCAAATGACGGTTCAAGAAATAGATGGGGTCCATGAACAATGGAGTTTACTATACCGGCTGCAGTAGGTGGCAAGGCCGGGAGTACCAGTGGCACAACTGTTCTTTCATCTCCTCCTTCGATCTGTAGTGCTGCAATCAAAACAAAGAAGAATTATAAATGATTTGACTGCTGGTAAAAGAAAAGACATTAGCTAAATCCTGTACTCACCAGCGCCACTAGATGAGGCAATCTCTGACAGGAAGATGAAGTGTGGGTGCAGCACCTGATATAGGTGGTCAAAAAGGACTCCTACAAGGACGCAGTAATGCAACATCAGTACATAAGTTATACAGCTTAAAAATAAGACTGATGGGTCACGAATCCGCACCTTCCAACATTTGAGATGGTATGAGAGAGGGTAGAGGAGGTGTCACCGTCAAGGCGGTAGCTGACAGCATTGCCTCGGGTAGCGCGACATCAGCACTAGCCGCACCTGCATTAGAAACAAGATAAACCCTGTCAGGAAAGATTGAAAAAGATTGCAGAATAAAAAGAAAAGCAATGATCCAAAATCTACCTAGTGAGTTGCCAGTTGGAACCACGACAAGGGCGTCACTTAACACAGTAACTGCTCCATCCTCTTCCATCGGGAAGGTCTCACCTCCTGTCGCCTCATCCCCTGACTCTACCAGAGCCGTCGTAACGCTCGCGACGCCAGGAAATGGCAAGGAGCCGCAAGGGGAAAGAGCGACGATTGTAGCAGTGCCCGACTCTTGAGAAAGAGTGGCTACCTTGGGCTCGGCAACTGTAGCCATCTCACCCACCGCTACCTCGGGCTCGGCGATCGTGGCTGTCTCACCTGCCGCTACCTCAGGCTCGGCGGTGGCCGCCACTTCTTCGGCAAGACTCGGCCCTGCAAAATAGGATATATGAAAACCTGAAAGTTAAAACTTTGACAAAAGAACCCAATATCGGGTTACCTTGAGTCGGTTTTCCGATTGCTTCCCGAGCCGCACGTGCTACCTGTCTGTGGGCGGTGGACAAGGCAGCTGGAGCGTCCTCTGAAGGAGTAGGGGCAGGGGCAATAGCGCTGGAACCCGCACCCGCATCCAAGGCGGCGGTACGCTCCCTTACCGCACGCATCCTACGCTTCCTCTCCGCCCGGGACGTGAGGGCGGATCTTCTAAAGACCTTCGTCAATGGGACGTCATCATCCACACCAGGAGCTACCTCTGGAGCCGTTACGGCGTCCGTCATCGGTTGCTTGAGTAAAGCCTCTTTTGGCAACCTTAAGGAGGCCGGGACTTCGATGCCTGGCCCGGGAAGAATCCCCGCATCAGCTTGCGGGATCGGCATTGTGGTCCCTGCGATAAGATAAAGCAGGGTCAGATCACCTATATAAAAAAAACGGGAGCGGAGGCACGATAAACCGAAGCATACCGATGCCTAAGGATGCTCGAAGTCTTTCCCCTTCCTCAAAAGTCTTGAGAGAAGATGCGAGAGCTTCTTCGGTGGAAATGTTTGTTAAAGAAGGAAAAGCGTCAGTCAAAACACAATAATAGAAGTACGATGCAATGGAGAAAAATACAACTAATGATTACCTGATCGTACTAGGATAGCCAACCCCTCTTCGCGGCTTGCCAATCACTCAGAAGCTGCGATGGCAGCCGCCAGATCAGTATCATCTAGCGGCATGAATAAGCCCTCATTTGTCCCATACTCGCTCAAGCCCTCACTATAAGGAGCATGAGGCTCCTGACCAAACACGACATCGGCAGAGAAGAGCGACTTCTTCTTCCTCTTCTGCGAGCGAGCTCCGGTTGCAGCCAGCACCAGCTTGCGCTTGGTGGGCACTTTGGGATGGCGAGTCCCGATATCTGAGCCCACGCCAGATTCGGGTGAAGCTACATTTACCATCTCCGCGGGAGCACGGGGCACCAATGGCACATCCACCGTCTCCACAGGAGCACGGGGCAATCCACGCATAGGGCTTAGCACACGTGGAGGCTCAACTGCAGCAACCTCTCTTAGTGGAAGGGGGACAGCGATCCGTCACTTTAAAGGGACGTTGCGATCACCGGCAGGGGGCGCACTCTTGCGATCGAGCAGCAGCATCCTCTCTTCCCTGATAACAGCACCCATCGCGTGTTGATACCAGGCTATGTGTACGTTAAGGGCCCTCGGGACGCAACTCAGCTCGCTAACGAAGAAGTGAGAGCCCGTATTCAAGCGCATGAAGTGATGCAGCGCACCCCGTATTCCCTCTCTGGTGGCAGCGGGTTCTACCAAGAAAGCCTCCAGCGGGACCCCCTGATTATAGCTCAGCTGCTGGGCAAAATGATAGGGATCGTATCTCATGAATAGCGCCGCATCATTTTGCCTGAATACGAGAAAGCCCTGCCTGATGGATGGAGAATCTCCCGGGCTTTCAACACGGAGGCCCCGTTCTTAAAAA
Organism: Agapanthus africanus; assembly: GCA_030015575.1. Classification (NCBI taxonomy): domain Eukaryota; kingdom Viridiplantae; phylum Streptophyta; class Magnoliopsida; order Asparagales; family Amaryllidaceae; genus Agapanthus; species Agapanthus africanus. The sequence continues at coordinate 132,095,576 of CM057341.1, forward strand.
CGTCGCGCAATGCCAGCACCGACTTGGAAGCTTCCTGGCCGATCGTCAGGACTTTGTCCGTGAAAGACATACCATCTCCGACCGTACGCGGACGAAGAAGCAAGCCCCTAGCTTCCCGCTGTGACGGACTCACGATGGACGCGTCAACCAGCCGCATAATTCGCGGAAACTTGCATTTCTCGTAAAACGAAGGTTCTTATGAATGCCAAAGACCCCGAGCACGTGCATCTCCATCCACAAAGTAAAGTATTGCATCGGGAAGTTGGAAGCATGCACCCCCGATTCAGTGGTATCCATCGCCACGCTAAGACCATGGTATAAATGGGCTAACCCGGCAATCCCGATGGCTATTTGTATTTTGGCCACCATACGATGCGCGGGGTAGAAGACGGAAGGCCTCATGTAACGAGGATGCGAAGGGAGCGCGAACCGGCTCAACCATAGCCCGAGAAACCCAAGAAAGAAAGCCTCGTCGTCAATACCCGGAGCGGCGATTTCTGACAAAGGGATAATCGCAGCATCAGGAAGAAAAATTCCCTTCTGATCGTCTTCCAGTACTGGTCGACGATCCAAGCCAAAGCCGAAGGGGTCGTCGAGCTTGGCAAACTTTTCGCCTCGTTGCGATAAAATCTCCGGGCGAAGAAACCGGGCAATGAAGTCCGCAAAACTGACCCCCCGACCTCTGGATTCCAAGAAGAGGCTCTCGTACATGTTCAGCACCTTTATCAAACTAGGAACCTGGTGCTGAATGGCATTCTCTGGCGTGAGGCCCATCACCACCGGCTTGGTGGCAAAAATATATTCATCTGGAGGAAGCAACTCCTCGTAGTGCTCCCTCCTAACCGGTAGACTGGAAACCTCAGCAAATTCTTCTAAAGAGATAGAGACTTCTCTGTCCAGTAGAAGGAAAGTATGGGTTGGGATGTTCCACTGCTCCAAGAACACTTTAATCCACCATGTGGGAGGAGCCGAATATTGGAACAACGAAGCATAAACCGCAGGGTATAGGCCGAGCTTCAGCAGCTGCGTTTTCTTCGCTGACAATATGTACCTGGCCCACTGCAAATACCCGGCCGGATGACGGGGAGTTAGCCCGATGTTGTAGGGTTGTCCCCAAGGGCGCGACTCGCCCTGGCATATGCGCCGTCCCAGGGTATCCAAAGCTGCCGGCAGCTGCATGGGTACGGCGGCAATCGAACGTTGAAGAAGACCCTCCGAAGTCCAATTGACAACCTCCACGGCATAGTTCACCGGGGGTGCATCTGCATACAAAATTGCCGAGATCGGCTCCGACGGCGTCGCACAAAAGAAGCTTTGACGGCCTCTGATAATCTGGTCATACCATCTACCCCACAAGTGGAGATTTTTGTGTTCCGGGTCACGGTATTTGATGAGCGCGAGAACCTCCTGGTCCACAGGTGCCTCAGGAAATCCTCCCTCTGAACGGACGAATGGAAACGTGGCATCGAAAGACATGTCGCCTGCAAGAAAAGGGGGGACAGAAGTCAATTGTCAGTGCTATAATTCAATTTTCTGACACTCGGTACTTTAAAAGTTGTACCACACTGCAATGCAGTGGAAAGGGAACCAAAGGGGGACCCACAAAATCTAGATGATAATTCATCGATTAAAAATTAATAAAACAGCCTCATCATTGGATGAGACTGTCAATTAATGAGGAAATCCTCAAGGAAATTCTCATTGAATGAGAAATCCCTCGGGAAAAGAAGAAAATCTCCCTTTGAGAGCAAAGCTCTATGACAGAGTGACACTTGTCAAACTCTGATCATGAAGGAGTAAAATTTCTTAAAGAGCCTGGCTCTGTAATGATGATGGAAAAATCCATCAAGGATTAATTAAAATTAATTTTTATGAATTAAAAATTCTGGGATCTTCAAGATCCATAAAAAAAACTCTTAAGAGTTCTTCATCAAAGATCAAGAAATCTACATATTATCAAACGAGCATAGCTCTGATTCATGGGCTAAGAAAACCCAAGAAAAGATCTCTTTAGATCTATGGGTTCATGAGAGCAAGGCTCTATTAATGAAACCCTAAAAGGGTTTTCTTTAGATCAAAGATCTATGGAGAGCAAGGCTCTGTTAATGGGTAAAAACCCTAATTTATTAAAAAAAATTAAAACTTTACCTAAGTTTTGGTAGATTTCTGACTCTTGAAAAGTTCTTAAACTGAAGAGCAAAGCTCTGAGTGAAAATTCTCAAGAAGAAGATGGAAATCATCTGAGGGACCAAAGGTCCTATTTATAGGCATTGAACCGCCTCTTCAACTTCTGAGTTGATCCAAGGGTTCAGATGTTGCCACCGCTGCACTCACGTGTGCGCCACGTGAGCGCAACGGTGGGGGGCATTTTTTTCCCCCAATCAGAGCAAAGCTCTGTTTTAAAATTCAAAATTTAAAAATTGAAGCAACGCTTCAGATCCAGCGATCTGCGCTGCGCGCCACGTGTCAAACACGGGTGCGCTAGCGCAGTTGCGCTGCGTCCTAGGCAGCGCAGTTGCGCTGCGTCCTAGGCAGCGCACCCCCAATCAGAGCAAAACTCTGTTTTAAAATTTCAAAACTCAAAAGTTGAAGCAACGCTTCAGATCCAGCGCTCTGCGCTGCGCGCCACGTGTCAAACACGGGTGCGCTAGCGCAGTTGCGCTGCGCGCCACGTGTCGAACGTAGGTGCGCTATCGCAAGGTGCGCCAGCGCTGGAATTAAAAATTCCCCACCGTTAAATCAAAAAATCTAATAATAATAAATTATTAATTAATCAGAATTAAAATTCTGTTATGAAAAGATCTTTCCAATCTTATTAAAACAAGAAGATTATCTTCTACAAAACAGAAGCCGTAGGATCAAAGATCCAACGGTGGGAAATATTCCCAAATCAATCAGAGAAGGATCTCTTTAACCGATTGAACTGATCAGTTTGCCCTATATAAAGGCCCTAAGACTTCAAGTCTCATGGGGAGAAACCCCCCTGCAAACTTTGAGAAAAACTCAAAGAGAAAGAAAAGCAAGCTTTTGGTGAAAGAAGATCATTTTCTTCAAGGTAAAGAACATGATTCTTGAACACAGAGATGAAATCATCGCATAAAGGAAGAACTATCTTCTAAATAAGATCATAGATCTACAAAAGACCAAGGTCTTTTGATAAAAATGAGATCAGAGATCTTATTGTAAAAACTAAAAAAGAAGTATTCACTCATTCTACAGAGACAGTGCCTTTTTATAAAGAACTTCTGTTCTTGAACCTTGAGGCAAAGCCTCCTTTAAAGGGAGAACATAAAATTGTTCTCTGATCATAAATTTGATCAAATACGCTTTGCGCTACTGAAAAGTGCCTTGCACTCATGAACTGCGCTTTTGCGCTTATTGGACAGGCGCTCAGCGCCAAAGCGCGCCACGTGTCACTCACTGGTGCGCCATTAAATCAGCGCAAAGCGCTCATAAATTGAAAGCGCAATGCGCTAATAAACTAGCGCTTAGCGTTAAGCGCGACACATGTCCTTTTCGTGTGCGCTACCCGACAGAAGCGCAATGCGCTCTCTAATTGGCGCAAAGCGCCTGGCGCGCCACGTGGTGCACTGTCAGAACACACATTGTTCTGATGAATGCTCTGCATTCAATACAAGACAAAAATGGCAGGATCTAATGCTCAGCATTATTAAAAGGCCCAAGCCTAAATAAATGTTCAACAGCCCAGAACAATAAAATGTTAAACATTTTAATTGGACTTAGCCCAATTCTGGACATAAGTCCTCAACTTATATTGAATTGAGCCCATCTGCTCACGAATATTCAACAGAACTCAGTCCCAAACTGTGCTACAGATCTTTCAACCAACTCACACCGGTTCGAGGGTACATCTCTTTACTCCTCTGATATCTGTCGTTGTAATCCTTCAACGTCTTCAGAGAGGTGACGGGTCCCGACAACCACACATTTCTACGGACTGTGGGATCCTTAAACTCATGGAATACGATGTCTTTAAACCTTATAGACTACGATGTCTCTAAACCGGACTGTGGGGTCCTTAAACTCATGGACTATGATGTCCTTAAACCTTATAGACTACGATTTCTCTAAACCGGACTGTGGGGTCCTTAAACTCATGGACTACGATGTCCTTAACCTGGACCGAGATGTCCTTAAACTACTGATGGACCATAATGTCCTTAAACTAACCTTGGACCGTAATGTCCTTAAACTAATCGACCACGATGTCTCTAAACTAAACGATAGAGTCCAAATGCTCTCTTGTTAGATCTAAATGATCCCGTTAAGTAGATCTTAGTATAGAAATTAGACTAACGTATCCTTAACAAACATTTAAGTTGATCTTAGTCTCAAACGAGACTAACGTATCCTTAAACCAAACCCCCAAATCCAAATCTAAGAAGATACAGATTTGGACTAATCCACGCCCTATGGGCGACAACATAAATTAGTCTCCGTATACAATCCACGGGCAACCAAAAAACAAAACAAACACCCACGACACGAAGTGACCATCTGGAGAAGGAGAAAGCGGTTACCGCGATGCGGTAGCGTAATTAACTGCAGGGGCTTGCGCCTGCAGGGAAGAGCGTCTCCACAATCAAAAACCCCTCAAATGAGGGGGAATCTGATGAAATCTGCAACATCGGCCGCATCCGTTTAAACCTTCGATACATGGTGTCATAAATCAACTTGGCATCTTCGGAGAGGTGGACGGATAGCACCAATTAGCATCTGCCCAGAAATTCAGACGAGACGTTCAACGCGTCTTCCCGCGTCTTTCGGCGGTGAACAGTCCTGTTCGAGAAAAGTTGATGAAAGAAGCTCACAGCTCTCCGTACTCAATACACCCCGATGGTACAAAAATGTATAAAGATCTATAGCAGCATTACTGGTGGCATGGAATGAAGCGTGAAGTAGCTAGAAGCGTAGCAAAGTGTTTGGTGTGTCAGCAAGTGAAGGCTGAACATCACAGAACTGCCGGTCTATTTCAGCCGTTACCAATCCCAGAATGGAAATGGCAGCACATTACCATGGACTTTGTGACTGCCCTTCCTCACAGCACGAAGGGTAATGACGCGGTATGGGTTATTATGAATCTACTCACTAAGTCGGCTCACTTTATTCCCTTTCGAGTTGGCCAATCTACCGAGACGTTACCAAAGAAGTACATGGAGGTACGCTTTAATCTAAAGTAAGATTTAACCTCAAAAGTGTACTATATTGATACCCATGAACTCATGCAGAAGATCGTGAGATTACATGGAGTACCGGTTTGCATCGTCTCCGATCGTGATACCAGATTCCGATCACAATTTTGGCAGAGTCTGCAAGCTAGCAAGGAAATGAGTCTGAACTTCAGCATGGCTTACCATCCACAAACGGACGGACAGTCCGAGCGAACAATTCGGATTCTGGAGGACATGCTAAAAGCTTGTATATTAGACTTCGGAGGTTCGTGGGAAGATCACCTACACCCGGTGGAGTTTTCATACAACAAAGCTATTAGGAAAGTATTGGAATGACACCATTTGCAGCATTATATGGAATAAAGTGTTGTTCACCACTAAGTTGGGACGACATCGAAGATTGTGAACTCCTAGGAGCAGAGATGATCGTGGAAACTGTGGACATAGTTCGCATGATTAAGGAAAGAATGCGCATAGCCCAAGACAGACAGAAACATTGGGCAGATGTAAAGCGTCGACACCTGGAGTTCCAACCTGGAGACCATGTTTTTCTGAAGATTTCTCCAAACCGAGGAGTGATCCGCTTTGGAAAGAGGGGTAAGCTAAGTCCAAGATACATAGATCTGTTCGACATACTCGAACGTGTTGGAGAGGTGGCATATTGTTTAGTACTACCACCCTCATTGGAAGGAGTGCACAACGTATTCCATATATCCTAACTACGAAAATATGTGAGCGACCCTAGCCACATCCTTGATCACTCCGAGCTCACTGTATAGACGGACCTAATTTGTGAGCAACAGCCCGTTGAGATCTTGGACAGAAAGGTAAAGACATTACGGAACAAGAAAGTAAACTTGGTCCGAGTAATGTGGAGAAAATATTCGCCAGGAGAATCAACGCGAGAACGGGAAGAAGACATGCATGCAAGATACCCTTACTTATTTGTAAATTAGTCCTTATATAAATGTAAATTTCTGTAAGCCGATGTCGCGCACCCCGCGGTTCACGGGGAGGCGGAATTTTCAAAAATGATAAATATTTGACTACGCAACACCGGCTAAACTCCAGGATCTTTACTAAAGCCTTAACTAGCTAATCTATCTAAGAGGTTTACTCGGTGAGATGGTTATACCTCCAAGATACGGTCCTTCGGGTCTTCTAGTGCTCCTCTCCAAGGCTCCTTGGTGATCGGATGACGAAAGCTCCATCGGCATCCTTACGTCAAAGATGATCCACCGCAAGAGAATATGCTCCAAGCTCCAACCTCTAAATGAGGTAACTGGGGTAGATGGTTCGCTAATCCAACTAGACTAGGAGATGTAGAAAGTCTAATAGATTGTAGTGTCTCACTAAACTTTATGGCTCACAAAACATGTGAAGGATTAGGGTTTAGTTTAAGGAAGAAGGAGATGGAGAAATCTCAAGAGAGAGCAACTCAAGAAATAAAAATGGCTAAGTGTGAAGCAATGTGTAAAGAATGGCTAAAGGTATATGAGCTCAATTATTCAAGCATGCAATAAAATACAATAGAATAAAGCACCCATGCTTGAATAGTGAGTCAAGACCAAATAAAATAATCCATGGCCATTCTTTACACAATGTCTCCAAAGTCTCATCCATTTCCACCATTTCCACCTCATCAATCCATTAATCAAAATGGATAAAACTAAATAATGAAGTGGCACCTTCTAGAAGAATGCCTTGACAAATTACAAGAATGCCCCTCACTGTATATACATACCCGTATCCGTATTCCGAAAAATACAGATACACTGAGACGATAACAATCCAATAATACAATACTAGGATCCGGCTTCAACCAAAACCCACCAGTATTGTGTGCCCGATCAGCATCCGTGTACAAGTACATGTATGTGATCGAAGTGTTGGCTATAGTGCCCTGAAGTCAATTATTGGATCACAGGCACGTGATTGCAATGATTGAGGGAGGACCTATACCGGTAGAACAGTCTTACTCGAGATGATGGTATGCTATCTGGTTTGTCTTTATCATCATGTACAGTATTAGGTGGAATTACAGATCACTATTACATGTTGATAGAGCCCATAGGATTCTTGCTTGACTGCCAGCAGTATGATGGCGATCATATACGTGGGAGCTTGGTAGTCTATAGGCACATCCTAAAATGTCCCTAGTCGTGGGAGTTTCGAGACTGGGCATCGATACTCCAGAGTAGACTAGTGTATACTAATCGAGACCCCGACGAGGGGCGGTGGCCGGTCTCACAAGCCATTGGTGTCAGCTTGTTCACCTAAGATGTATACAGGTACTCATTGGGTTATGAGTACACCGGACGGACTCGCCGGGAACTTGCTAGTTGGTATTATACCTATTGTCATATAGCAGTTCCCTGATGACATGTGTACAGGTTAGTCTATCGACCTGAGATCGTCATTTGTCTCGTGTGAGTTCCCACTGTGCTTTGATTACTACCCTACCACAACTCAAAGGAGTTGTGCAAACAGGTTTTAGTTGGGTACAGCCCCGAACCACATGGAGGCAGTGAGCGGATCGTCAGGGGATTCGTCTCTCCCGGTATTGGGAATTGATGTTGCGGTGTGCACGGGTGGCCATCACCAGAAATCCTTGGCCAAGGTAGTCGAGAATTACTGATCTAGGATCGGTAGTTTCTCAGGTGGTGATGGGCTTCATACCGACACTAAATGTCGCGTTATTAGGGGTCTGACTTTATCCACCCCCTAGACTCGATATACGATACTCATAGACGAACGGACCGGACTGTATGGATATTGTCACTGTCAGGCTCAGTAGGGGTTTCAGAATGAGTTTGCTCGTCGGCCTCCCTTTCGCTCAATACCTGGGTAGCCGTTATGTACAGCTAGTGCCGCTGACGTGCTTATGGTTAAACCCACTGCCAGCGTATTGACGAGTCTTTAGAGTCCCATACAGAGGATTTCCCTACTTCGTCAAGGTCATAAGAGCATAGGGCAGTAATCCACATCGGGAGTTTCTAAAGAAACTGAAACTTGCCAGGCATGCGCATACTTTTGGAGTGTGATAACTTGAGTGGCTTCCATCAAGTTATCATTCGATGACAGTTGGATCCCGATTCCCACTGATGAGTTGGTTTACTCCTCGGGTGATTTTAGATGATCCCGACTAATTCTTCTTTTAGGATTTGGAAGAGAATTTGAGGATACAGTGGGAGACATCCTGATTAGATAAAGTGATTAACCATTTTAATCTAGGTTAGAGTGCACGCTGAGTGTTTCTTTTCTCTCTCTCTTTGGCAGCGACCATGACCCGACCCTAAACTAGAACTCATAAACCAAGTTAACTGAACCTTCTTAAAACACACTAGCTTTTGGATTGTCAGAGTTGCATACTTCATTGCCACACCTACCTTTACCCTTTGCTTTTCTCCGGAACATTCTGTATCACTACGAAGATCTACATTTATTGGATATGACCATCGTATAGTTACATACGAACTCGAAGAAACTTGTTTCAGATTCGAGAATGGTTTCCGGTTCTGGAGAAATTGAATAGGGCTATTCGGTTGTCTTTTAGTTTTACCTTCTCTCAGGTTGTGAGGGCTCCTAGGATTAGGAGAGGGTACACCTATTGCACTTATTGGATAGTCTTCTTCCAAACCATAGGCAGGTGCCGAAAGGTAGGAAAGGAAGAAAACTAATTAGCCTAAGTGAGGTGTACAGAAAATAATAAGTAAAGACAAATAAAGGGATTAGAAAGAAGGAAAAGTAAATTGCGACTGCTATCATTCATGACCAAACCGCGTATATCATCGCCACTCCTACTTCACCTTTGCATTTCACCAGAACACCCTATATCACTACGAAGATCCACATTTATTGGATAATCAATCGTATAGTTACATGCGAACTCGAAAGAACTTGTTTCAGTTCGAGAATAGATTCTGGTTCAGGAGAAATAGAATAAGGATTATTCAGTTGCCTTTTCCCTTTACCTTCTCTCAGGTTGCGAGGGCTTCTAGGATTAGGAGGGTACACCTATTACGCTTATTGGATAGTCTTCTTCCAAACCTTAGGCTGGTGACAAAAGGTAGGGAAGGAAGAAAACCATTTAGCCTAAGGGTGGTGTACAGAAGGTAATGAGTAAAGACAAATAAAAGGATTGGAGAGATGGAAAAAATATATACAGTTACAGTCATGAATTTGGATAATGGAAGAGGCATTACTAGGAATACCCGGCTACCCCTTCGAAACATTTTCATGTTTCAGTTTCACAGTGCGTTGTTGACTAAAAACTGATTTCCTAATTAGATCCTTACTCCAGGGTATGCATTTAACAGGTTTGATTCTCACATCTGTATGGTTTTACAGATGATGAGTGGGAGTAAGTTATTGGGAATTAGGTGATGATATCCTCATTATATCGGAATTAGTTGCAATTGGTGATATTTGAGGAAATCACCTGGGGTTTTGCCTGACGACAAATATTTGGTTTTGAATATCCGTTGTTATGTACCAATTTCAAACTGATATATCTGTACGTTTATTTTATAAAGTGAGATATAACTTTTTGAAATTATGTCCATAACATTTACCTATATCAATTGATGGTTAGGTAAGGAGCATTCAATAGCGGTGTAAATCTTCTTAATCATAGTACAGTTTTCAACCTACGACGCACATGATTTGAGTTATTCAACTCAGGGGACTTATATAAAGTATTGTATGTTGTCCAATGTCCATTAGGACAAAGGGGTTGGTGCTCGTACTATATTCTGTTTACTTGTGACTTCTCCAGTTTTAGACAAGTATTTCGTAGAAATACAAAGTCTAAGTTTTGAGAAGTTATAGGTATAAGAATAAAGTAGAGAACCATGTGTTGCAAGTATCGGGATTCTTCAAGGTGATCGAAAATGTAGATACTTGTGTTTGGTATTCAGTTGATAGTAATGGTTTTGAGAACTTTCTTCTCTTTCAGGTTACTCATATCTGAATGCACTCCTAGTTGAGTAATGTTGATCGGCCTCTCTCCATTTAGTTGACATGCACTGGAGACAGTTGCATGATTTGAATCTGGTTCCAATTAAATCAGTGCCTCTGTTTCTATATTGTATATAGAATGGTTCATATCTTAACGATGTTAAGGTATATGGAGTTGTCGGGCTTATGCTTAAAACCAGATACTGGATAACTTAAGGTTCGTTTCTGTAAAGGCAGTTTATGGGTTATCCCAGGCTATGACAAGGGTTAACTTTCTACCATCTGGAAGATCAATAGTGATATTGTTCTTGACTCGCCACAGTTTTAGTAAAATGGATTTTTTCAGAAAACAGTAGTGAGAGTATGGTAGAACTGGAAGTGATTCCAGAACCACAACCGATTACTGAAAATTTAATAGAACCTAAAGATTCAATTGGATTTGACATTCCATTAGCCACTCCGCAGATATGGTTGGAACCTCAGGCGCCCGAGAAGTACTTCGGTATCCTCAAAGACGGTGACAGGGAGATTCTTGTTTACCCAGACTTGCCATTACTGCTGTTCTAGACTATGAGACCCGGCAGGAGGATGAGTATAACGTCGTTTTAAACTAACTTTAGAAGTGCACGTGTATATAACTCTGCCAGAGGGTTGTTGTAGTCAGTGGGAGCAGCAGAAGAATAGTGGAAAAGTAGCTTGTGTCTATTTATAAACTAAAGCAAGTATAGCGGAGATAGATCATCTATTTTTGATGTGACAGTTATAGGTTTTGACTTCATCAGAATAGGAGATGGATCTGATAAGAATGTAGTAGGGTGTGATGTCCTGGTATTTGGATGACATACACTTTGTAGGAAGTATAATTCCTATTCTACGATCAGTTATATTGTGGTTGTCACACAGTTGGTTTCTCCACATAGAATATGGATATACTATCAGGCATTCCGGTTACTAGACTATGGTTTTAGATCTAGATTTGGGTAGTTTCCCAATCTGGGTACTTTGACACTATTCTGAAGGTGTTTTAGAATGGACGACTCCTGGCATGGTGGTGTACCTGCAGGTGATGGAATCACCCTCTCTAAAGATATCTTACAGACTAAAGGGGAGAAGCATGTGCATGATTGGCATATCACTTGGTTAGGCAATTGAATCAATCATGAGATGTCAAGTACCACATCAGATATTGTTTTTGCACTAGTTGCAATAAGTTTATATATTAATCCAATCCTGGAGAAACGTTCGGAAGCAGTTTATAAACATAAGTGGATGTTCTAGGGATTTGGTAACGGCAGCCTCCTTTGGGAGACGGTTATCATTCCAGGCTTCCAAAGTGACCTGGATGATAGAGTGACTGTCAGAGTTATAGTTTTTCCTCTTTTGAGGGGCAGTAGTTTGGACAGGTGGTCCAAGCGGATACTGAGGAAGACATGGCGTAGGATACTAATTAAATTCAGTAGACTATACAGTCTAAGAAGTTTTGCTGGATTTGGAGTTCATTTGTGAAATGGGTCCCATCAGATATACAGACATATTCTAAGACAGGTATTGCTCATTTAGGGAGATGGCTTTCTCCGCGAACTTGAGATATAGAGAGACATAGAAAGAAACATTGGAGCGGATCAGCTCATTGATGCTAGTTCTTGAACGCAATAGTTTCACAAACGAGCTTTGTGAAACTGATTAGTAGAGAAGTTGGGTGTTCGGTATCACACGGGCTATGAGTATGCAACACCGCAATAATTAGCCTTAAGTACAAGTGGGAGATTGTTGGTTATAGTGCCCTCAAGTCAATTATTGGATCGCAGGCACGTGATTGCAATGTTTGAGGGAGGACCTATACCGGTAGAACAGTCTTACTCGAGATGATAGTATGCTATCTGATTTGTCTTTATCATCATGTACAGCATTAGGTGGCATTACAGATCACTATTACATGTTGATAGAGCCCATGGAAGCTGGGTACTCTATAGGCACATCCTAAAATGTCCCTAGTCATGGGAGTTTCGAGACTGGGTATCGATACTCCAGAGTAGACTAGTGTATACTGATCGAGACCCCGACGAGGGGCGGTGGCTGGTCTCACAAGCCATTGGTGTCAGTTTGTTCACCTAAGATGTATACAAGTGCTCATTGGGTTATGAGTACACCGGACGGACTCGCCGAGAACCTGCTAGTTGGTACTATACCTATTGTCAGATAGCAGTTCCCTGGTGACATGTGTACAGGTTAGTCAATCGACCTGAGATCATCATTTGTCTCGTGTGAGTTCCCATTATGCTTTGATTACTACCCTACCACGGCTCAAAGGAGTCGTGCAAACAGGTTTTAGTTGGGTACAGTCCCGAGCCACATAGAGGCAGTGAGCAGATTGTCAGGGGATACGTCTCTCCCGGTATTGGGGGTTGATGTCGCGGTGTGCACGGGTGGCCATCACCAGAAATCCTTGGCCAAGGTAGTCGAGAATTACTGATCTAGGATCGGTAGTTTCTCTGGTGGTGATGGGCTTCATACCGACACTAAATGTCGCGTTATTAGGGGTATGACTTTATCCACCCCCTATACTCGATTAACGATACTCATAGACAAACGGACCGGACTGTATGGATATTGTCACTATCAGGCTCAGTAGGGGTTTCAGGATGAGTTTGCTTGTCGGGCTCCCTTTCGCTCAATACCTGGGTAGCCGTTAAGTACAACTAGTGTCGTTGACGTGCTTGTGGTTAAACCAACTGCCAGCGTATTGACGAGTCTTTAGAGTACCACACAGAAGGTTTCCCTGCTTCGGGCAAAACGATGTAGAGGCTGTATGGTTTCACGGCAGGGTTCGATCACATACGTGTACTTGTGCACGGATGATATTCGGACGGATAAAATACTGATGGGCTTTGGTTTAAGCCGGATCCTAGTATTATATTTGTTGGATTATTTTCGTCTCTTTGTATTCGTATTCTTCGGAATACGGATGCGGATATGTATATATGGTTGAGGGGTATTCTTGTAATTTATTACAAGATTACTTTTAGAAGATTACACATCATCATGGTTTAGACCTTTGTGGATTAAAAGGTTATTGAGGTGTAGGATGAGGCGTTTATTGCATTTTTGTAGCATGGCTAATTAGTGACCCATGGTCACTATTCTAGCATGCTTAGAGTTTTTATTTGTTGTGAGATTATATTGACTTGAGATATTTTTTGTTGACTAAGATATTTTGAAGACATGGTAATTTATGTGATGGCTCCATTATTTCTTATCACACACACACAAAAAATAAAAACACAAGCCATTATCTATTTATTTTTCTCTTTCTTGAGTTGCTCTCAACACCTCATTCTCATGGCATCTTCTTCTTCCTCTAGCTCCACCCAAACCTTCTCATGAATTGAGAATCCTTTGGTGTCTAGAGACCAATTAATCCTTCATCACTCTCTACTTCATCTATGGTATCTAGAGTAGCGATCTAGGTGCCTTAGTTATCTCGGATATGAGGTTGGAGCTCGTTGCATAGACAGGTGGATCATCTTCGATGGAGGGAGACCGGAGATCAAGCTTGATCAAGGAAGCCCCTAGGAGCTTGGGATGATGGTTGAAAACCGAAGGACACGGATCTATTCGATATAACCATTCTAACTCCTTTGTATGTTTTGTTATCTGGGGCTTATGGGTAGATCCGGGTAATTGGTTGTGGTAGTTGTTCCCGCAAAAATTTCTGCGCAAAAGAGTCCAAGGTATCAAATGGCAGCGATACGCTTAAGAAAATGCGAACCAGTATCTTCCGGCCTGTATTTTGATAAACACCCGAAGGAGAAACAGCTAAATTCTGATGATATTGGAAGCATCTCGAAAAACCCTTCGATTTGATATATTATGGGCTTCATAATTCATCCGGGATCAAAAGCTATGAGCAAATATGATATGCACTGTTCCCTGATTAAAAATCAGGAATTACCTCAATGAGGTATCACGTGCTCACACGTGATCAATAGTCACGTGTTCACACGTGATAGTTAAAACAGAAATAAAAACAAACGGCTGAAGAAGGACCCAATTGGGGGTCACGTGCTCACACGTGACCAATGGTCACGTGTTGACACGTGATAGTTAAAACAGAAATAAAAACAAATGGCGGAAGTAAATACCTCAATGAGGTATCACGTGCTCACACGTGATCAATGGTCACGTGTTGACACGTGATGGTTAAAACTGAAGCGTAAATAAACGCTGAGAAAATGACTCAATTGGGGGTCGCGTGCTCATACGTGACCAAGGGTCACGTGTCAGCACGTGACTGGCTTCGAAAGCCTTACAGTTTAATAGAATTAAATTCTAAAAGCTTCTAAATATTTCCAAATGGAAAAGGATTATGGGGACCGTTGGATTAAAGATCCAAGGGTGATTAAAGATCACCAATTTATGGAAAAATATTAGACAAGAAAAGATTTCCCCTAAATTTCACCAGAAATAACAAACAGAATATCTTTGTTTTTAAAATCCAACGGTGAATAACATTCACTGAATGATCTAAAGGATCATATTAATTATGAAAACAAACAAAATCTTTCAATGAAAGATTTACTAAACAAATTGATTCTTTTCCTTCTCCTATAAATAGGAGCCAAGAGCAGAGGAGGAGGGATAGAGTTTTGACATCTTGAAATTGCAGAGAGAAAAGAAAGGAGAATCTAATTCTCAACAAAGAAAACCCTAGGTGAGAAAGAGAAAAAGTATCAAAACTTCAAAAAGGAGAATTTAATTCTCAATCTAAGAGTTTAATTCTTCTGCAAAAAAGAACTTAGTTTTTCCTCTGGTTGAAGATCTGCAAAGAGCGCATCTTCTTATAAGATCCTTACGACTTATAAGGGAAAACACACTTAGGAATCCTCACGATTCCTAAGGAGAAAACACACCTACGAGATCCTCTTGACTCGTAAGGAGAAAAGTCTTTATGAGACCCTCACGGCTCATAAAGTTGAAAAGTCTTAGGTAACAGATCTGAACCTGTTTCCTAAGCTATCACTACCCCTCAAAGAAGCCAAGACAAGATGCTCACTCTATCATCTGCCGGCTATGTTTGCTAAGGTGACATGTTGATAACAAAAGAAAGAAAAAAGCAGAGAGATGACACAAGACATTGCAAAAAAAATGAGTATCTTTTATTCATGAATTCAATTGGGTACAAAATACATCATATGAAAGAATAAAAGAATGAATACATTTTATTCAAAATTACAAATGGTACAAAAAAAATTATTGAGAAGGAGGCGCTTTCAATAATCCAATCAGCCGCTCGCGCACTTCCCTCAGCCCCTTTTCTTGATCAGCTGCCGCGGCCAATTCTGTTTCGACTTGGGCTCATTGCTGAAAGTAGGACGAAAGTTGCTCTTCGACGGCCCGCTGATCTGCCCCACGATTCTGTGCATCCCGCTCAACGATGTCGAGCTTCTGCCTCAGTGTTAGCCCGTCAGAGATGTATCGCAGAAGGCCTTCAAAGATAACTTTCAACTGTGCAGCATTTGCATCAACCTGAGCGTGCAGCCGGGCAGACTCGCTTGAAGTCTCTTCGCACTCCCTACATTTTAAGGCCACCTTTTGTTCAAGATGATGGAAGTAGGGAGTGCTCTGCTCGACCCACGCAGCCCGCTGGGTGTTCACAGCCAGGACCTCTGGAGCAGGACGTCCGACCTCGAGCTCATGCAAGCAATCCTCAATTTTCCTGCAGAGATTAACCCAAGACTCAACGATGCCCTCACTATGAAAGCTCATGAGCGTCGCCAGCATAGGATTAACCTCCGCAGAAAAATCCGCGGCGAATGTGGGAGTCTCCACGTCAAGCTCCTCGATGTAGTCGCTCAACATGCGCAGACTATTCACAGCGCCTTTGGAAGATGAACGTCGAGAAAAGGAGCCTGCAGGCATCACGATTCGAGATTCGAACGGAGCTGAAGTTGATATCACCACTGCAAAACAAATCACAGTCAAATGACGGTTCAAGAAATAGATGGGGTCCATGAACAATGGAGTTTACTATACCGGCTGCAGTAGGTGGCAAGGCCGGGAGTACCAGTGGCACAACTGTTCTTTCATCTCCTCCTTCGATCTGTAGTGCTGCAATCAAAACAAAGAAGAATTATAAATGATTTGACTGCTGGTAAAAGAAAAGACATTAGCTAAATCCTGTACTCACCAGCGCCACTAGATGAGGCAATCTCTGACAGGAAGGAGAAGTGTGGGTGCAGCACCTGATACAGGTGGTCAAAAAGGACTCCTACAAGGACGCAGTAATGCAACGTCAGTACATAAGTTATACAGCTTAAAAATAAGACTGATGGGTCACGAATCCGCACCTTCCAACATTTGAGATGGTATGAGAGAGGGTAGAGGAGGTGTCACCGTCAAGGCGGTAGCTGACAGCATTGCCTCGGGTAGCGCGACATCAGCACTAGCCGCACCTGCATTAGAAACAAGATAAACCCTGTCAGGAAAGATTGAAAAAGATTGCAGAATAAAAAGAAAAGCAATGATCCAAAATCTACCTAGTGAGTCGCCAGTTGGAACTGCGACAAGGGCGTCACTTAACACAGTAACTGCTCCATCCTCTTCCATCGGGAAGGTCTCACCTCCTGTCGCCTCATCCCCTGACTCTACCAGAGCCGTCGTAACGCTCGCGACGCCAGGAAACGGCAAGGAGCCGCAAGGGGAAAGAGCGACGATTGTAGCAGTGCCCGACTCTTGAGAAAGAGTGGCTACCTCGGGCTCGGCAACTGTAGCCATCTCACCCACCGCTACCTCGGGCTCGGCGATCGTGGCTGTCTCACCTGCCGCTACCTCAGGCTCGGCGGTGGCCGCCACTTCTTCGGCAAGACTCGGCCCTGCAAAATAGGATATATGAAAACCTGAAAGTTAAAACTTTGACAAAAGAACCCAATATCGCGTTACCTTGAGTCGGTTTTCCGATTGCTTCCCGAGCCGCACGTGCTACCTGTCTGTGGGCGGTGGACAAGGCAGCTGGAGCGTCCTCTGAAGGAGTAGGGGCAGGGGCAATAGCGCTGGAACCCGCACCCGCATCCAAGGCGGCGGTACGCTCCCTTGCCGCACGCATCCTACGCTTCCTCTCCGCCCGGGACGTGAGGGCGGATCTTCTAAAGACCTTCGTCAATGGGACGTCATCATCCACACCAGGAGCTACCTCTGGAGCCGTTACGGCGTCCGTCATCGGTTGCTTGAGTAAAGCCTCTTTTGGCAACCTTAAGGAGGCCGGGACTTCGATGCCTGGCCCGGGAAGAATCCCCGCATCAGCTTGCGGGATCGGCATTGTGGTCCCTGCGATAAGATAAAGCAGGGTCAGATCACCTATATAAAAAAAACGGGAGCGGAGGCACGATAAACCGAAGCATACCGATGCCTAAGGATGCTCGAAGTCTTTCCCCTTCCTCAAAAGTCTTGAGAGAAGCTGCGAGAGCTTCTTCGGTGGAAATGTCTGTTAAAGAAGGAAAAGCGTCAGTCAAAACACAATAATAGAAGTACGATGCAATGGCGAAAAATACAACTAATGATTACCTGATCGTACGAGGATAGCCAACCCCTCTTCGCGGCTTGCCAATCACTCAGAAGCTGCGATGGCAGCCGCCAGATCAGTATCATCTAGCGGCATGAATAAGCCCTCATTTGTCCCATACTCGCTCAAGCCCTCACTATAAGGAGCATGAGGCTCCTGACCAAACACGACATCGGCAGAGAAGAGCGACTTCTTCTTCCTCTTCTGCGAGCGAGCTCCGGTTGCAGCCAGCACCAGCTTGCGCTTGGTGGGCACTTTGGGATGGCGAGTCCCGATATCTGAGCCCACGCCAGATTCGGGTGAAGCTACATTTACCATCTCCGCGGGAGCACGGGGCACCGATGGCACATCCACCGTCTCCACAGGAGCACGGGGCAATCCACGCATAGGGCTTAGCACACGTGGAGGCTCAACTGCAGCAACCTCTCTTAGCGGAAGGGGGACAGCGATCCGTCACTTTAAAGGGACGTTGCGATCACCGGCAGGGGGCGCACTCTTGCGATCGAGCAGCAGCATCCTCTCTTCCCTGATAACAGCACCCATCGCGTGTTGATACCAGGCCATGTGTACGTTAAGGGCCCTCGGGACGCAACTCAGCTCGCTAACGAAGAAGTGAGAGCCCGTATTCAAGCGCATGAAGTGATGCAGCGCACCCCGTATTCCCTCTCTGGTGGCAGCGGGTTCTACCAAGAAAGCCTCCAGCGGGACCCCCTGATTATAGCTCAGCTGCTGGGCAAAATGATGGGAATCGTATCTCATGAATAGCGCCGCATCATTTTGCCTGAATACGAGAAAGCCCTGCCTGATGGATGGAGAATCTCCCGGGCTTTCAACACGGAGGCCGCGTTCTTAAAAACGTCGCGCAATGACAGCACCGACTTGGAAGCTTCCTGGCCGATCGTCAGGACTTTGTCCTTGAAAGACATACCATCTCCGACCGTACGCGGACGAAGAAGCAAGCCCCTAGCTTCCCGCTGTGACGGACTCACGATGGACGCGTCAACCAGCCGCATAATTCGCGGAAACTTGCATTTCTCGTAAAACGAAGGTTCTTATGAATGCCAAAGACCCCGAGCACGTGCATCTCCATCCACAAAGTAAAGTAATGCATCGGGAAGTTGGCAGCATGCACCCCCGATTCAGTGGTATCCATCGCCACGCTAAGACCATGGTATAAATGGGCTAACCCGGCAATCCCGATGGCTATTTGTATTTTGGCCACCATACGATGCGCGGGGTAGAAGACGGAAGGCCTCATGTAACGAGGATGCGAAGGGAGCGCGAACCGGCTCAACCATAGCCCGAGAAACCCAAGAAAGAAAGCCTCCTCGTCAATACCCGGAGCGGCGATTTCTGACAAAGGGATGATCGCAGCATCAGGAAGAAAAAATCCCTTCTGATCGTCTTCCAGTACTGGTCGACGGTCCAAGCCAAAGCCGAAGGGATCGTCGAGCTTGGCAAACTTTTCGCCTCGTTGCGATAAAATCTCCGGGCGAAGAAACCGGGCAATGAAGTCCGCAAAACTGACCCCCCGACCTCTGGATTCCAAGAAGAGGCTCTCGTACATGTTCAGCACCTTTATCAAACTAGGAAACTGGTGCTGAATGGCATTCTCTGGCGTGAGGCCCATCACCACCGGCTTGGTGGCAAAAATATATTCATCTGGAGGAAGAAACTCCTCGTAGTGCTCCCCCCTAACCGGTAGACTGGAAACCTCAGCAAATTCTTCTAAAGAGATAGAGACTTCTCTGTCCAGTAGAAGGAAAGTATGGGTTGGGATGTTCCACTGCTCCAAGAACACTTTAATCCACCATGTGGGAGGAGCCGAATATTGGAACAACGAAGCATAAACCGCAGGGTATAGGCCGAGCTTCAGCAGCTGCGTTTTCTTCGCTGACAATATGTACCTGGCCCACTGCAAATACCCGGCCGGATGACGGGGAGTTAGCCCGATGTTGTAGGGTTGTCCCCAAGGGCGCGACTCACCCTGGCATATGCGCCGTCCCAGGGTATCCAAAGCTGCCGGCAGCTGCATGGGTACGGCGGCAATCGAACGTTGAAGAAGACCCTCCGAAGTCCAATTGACAACCTCCACGGCATAGTTCACCGGGGGTGCATCTGCATACAAAATTGCCGAGATCGGCTCCGACGGCGTCGCACAAAAGAAGCTTTGACGGCCTCTGATAATCTGGTCATACCATCTACCCCACAATGGGAGATTTTTATGTTCCGGGTCACGGTATTTGATGAGCGCGAGAACCTCCTGGTCCACAGGTGCCTCAGGAAATCCTCCCTCTGAACGAACGAATGGAAACGTGGCATCGAAAGACATGTCGCCTGCAAGAAAAGGGGGGACAGAAGTCAATTGTTAGTGCTATAATTCAATTTTCTGACACTCGGTACTTTAAAAGTTGTACCACACTGCAATGCAGTGGAAAGGGAACCAAAGGGGGACCCACAAAATCTAGATGATAATTCATCGATTAAAAATTAATAAAACAGCCTCATCATTGGATGAGACTGTCAATTAATGAGGAAATCCTGAAGGAAATTCTTATTGAATGAGAAATCCCTCGGGAAAAGAAGAAAATCTCCCTTTGAGAGCAAAGCTCTATGACAGAGTGACACTTGTCAAACTCTGATCATGAAGGAGTAAAATTTCTTAAAGAGCCTGGCTCTGTAATGATGATGGAAAAATCCATCAAGGATTAATTAAAATTAATTTTTATGAATTAAAAATTCTGGGATCTTCAAGATCCATAAAAAAAAACTCTTAAGAGTTCTTCATCAAAGATCAAGAAATCTACATATTATCAAACGAGCATAGCTCTGATTCATGGGCTAAGAAAACCCAAGAAAAGATCTCTTTAGATCTATGGGTTCATGAGAGCAAGGCTCTATTAATGAAACCCTAAAAGGGTTTTCTTTAGATCAAAGATCTATGGAGAGCAAGGCTCTGTTAATGGGTAAAAACCCTAATTTATTAAAAAAAAATTAAAACTTTACCTAAGTTTTGGTAGATTTCTGACTCTTGAAAAGTTCTTAAACTGAAGAGCAAAGCTCTGAGTGAAAATTCTCAAGAAGAAGATGAAAATCATCTGAGGGACCAAAGGTCCTATTTATAGGCATTGAACCGCCTCTTCAACTTCTGAGTTGATCCAAGGGTTCAGATGTTGCCACCGCTGCACTCACGTGTGCGCCACGTGAGCGCAACGGTGGGGGGCATTTGTTTCCCCCAATCAGAGCAAAGCTCTGTTTTAAAATTCAAAATTTTAAATTGAAGCAACACTTCAGATCCAGCGATCTGCGCTGCGCGCCACGTGTCAAACACGGGTGCGCTAGCGCAGTTGCGCTGCGTCCTAGGCAGCGCACCCCCAATCAGAGCTAAACTCTGTTTTAAAATTTCAAAACTCAAAAGTTGAAGCAACGCTTCAGATCCAGCGCTGCGCGCCACGTGTCAAACACGGGTGCGCTAGCGCAGTTGCGCTGCGCGCCACGTGTCGAACGTAGGTGCGCTATCGCAAGGTGCGCCAGCGCTGGAATTAAAAATTCCCCACCGTTAAATCAAAAAATCTAATAATAATTAATTATTAATTAATCAGAATTAAAATTCTGTTATGAAAAGATCTTTCCAATCTTATTAAAACAAGAAGATTATCTTCTACAAAACAGAAGCCGTAGGATCAAAGATCCAACGGTGGGAAATATTCCCAAATCAATCAGAGAAGGATCTCTTTAACCGATTGAACTGATCAGTTTGCCCTATATAAAGGCCCTAAGACTTCAAGTCTCATGGGGAGAAACCCCCCTGCAAACTTTGAGAAAAACTCAAAGAGAAAGAAAAGCAAGCTTTTGGTGAAAGAAGATCATTTTCTTCAAGGTAAAGAACATGATTCTTGAACACAGAGATGAAATCATCGCATAAAGGAAGAACTATCTTCTAAATAAGATCATAGATCTACAAAATACCAAGGTCTTTTGATAAAAATGAGATCAGAGATCTTATTGTAAAAACTAAAAAAGAAGTATTCACTTCATTCTACAGAGACAGTGCCTTTTTATAAAGAACTTCTGTTCTTGAACCTTGAGGCAAAGCCTCCTTTAAAGGGAGAACATAAACTTGTTCTCTGATCATAAATTTGATCAAATACGCTTTGCGCTACTGAAAAGTGCCTTGCACTCATGAACTGCGCTTTTGCGCTTATTGGACAGGCGCTCAGCGCCAAAGCGCGCCACGTGTCACTCACTGGTGCGCCATTAAATCAGCGCAAAGCGCTCATAAATTGAAAGCGCAATGCGCTAATATACTAGCGCTTAGCGTTAAGCGCGACACGTGTCCTTTTCGTGTGCGCTACCCGACAGAAGCGCAATGCGCTCTCTAATTGACGCAAAGCGCCTGGCGCGCCACGTAGTGCACTGTCAGAACACACATTGTTCTGATGAATGCTCTGCATTCAATACAAGACAAAAATGGTAGGATCTAATGCTCAGCATTATTAAAAGGCCCAAGCCTAAATAAATGTTCAACAGCCCAGAACAATAAAATGTTAAACATTTTAATTGGACTTAGCCCAATTCTGGACATAAGTCCTCAACTTATATTGAATTGAGCCCATCTGCTCACGAATATTCAACAGATCTCAGTCCCAAACTGTGCTACAGATCTTTCAACCAACTCACACCGGTTCGAGGGTACATCTCTTTACTCCTCTGATATCTGTCGTTGTAATCCTTCAACGTCTTCAGAGAGGTGACGGGTCCCGACAACCACACATTTCTACGGACTGTGGGATCCTTAAACTCATGGAATACGATGTCTTTAAACCTTATAGACTAAGATGTCTCTAAACCGGACTGTGGGGTCCTTAAACTCATGGACTATGATGTCCTTAAACCTTATAGACTACGATTTCTCTAAACCGGACTGTGGGGTCCTTAAACTCATGGACTACGATGTCCTTAACCTGGACCGAGATGTCCTTAAACTACTGATGGACCATAATGTCCTTAAACTAACCTTGGACCGTAATGTCCTTAAACTAATCGACCACGATGTCTCTAAACTAAACGATAGAGTCCAAATGCTCTCTTGTTAGATCTAAATGATCCCGTTAAGTAGATCTTAGTATAGAAATTAGACTAACGTATCCTTAACAAACATTTAAGTTGATCTTAGTCTCAAACGAGACTAACGTATCCTTAAACCAAACCCCCAAACCCAAATCTAAGAAGATACAGATTTGGACTAATCCACGCCCTATGGGCGACAACATAAATTAGTCTCCGTATACAATCCACGGGCAACCAAAAAACAAAACAAACACCCACGACACGAAGTGACCATCTGGAGAAGGAGAAAGTGGTTACCGCGATGCGGTAGCGTAATTAACTGCAAGGGCTTGTGCCTGCAGGGAAGAGCGTCTCCACAATCAAAAACCCCTCAAATGAGGGGGAATCTGATGAAATCTGCAATATCGGCCGCATTCGTTTAAACCTTCGATACATGGTGTCATAAATCAACTTGGCATCTTCGGAGAGGTGGACGGATAGCACCAATTAGCATCTGCCCTGAAATTCAGACGAGACGTTCAACGCGTCTTCCCGCGTCTTTCGGCGGTAAACAGTCCTGTTCGAGAAAAGTTGATGAAAGAAGCTCACAGCTCTCCGTACTCAGTACACCCCGATGGTACAAAAATGTATAAAGATCTATGGCAGCATTACTGGTGGCATGGAATGAAGCGTGAAGTAGCTAGAAGCGTAGCAAAGTGTTTGGTGTGTCAGCAAGTGAAGGCTGAACATCACAGAACTGCCGGTCTATTTCAGCCGTTACCAATCCCAGAATGGAAATGGCAGCACATTACCATGGACTTTGTGACTGCCCTTCCTCACAGCACGAAGGGTAATGACGCGGTATGGGTTATTATGGATCTACTCACTAAGTCGGCTCACTTTATTCCCTTTCGAGTTGGCCAATCTACCGAGACGTTACCAAAGAAGTACATGGAGGTACGCTTGAATCTAAAGTAAGATTTAACCTCAAAAGTGTACTATATTGATACCCATGAACTCATGCAGAAGATCGTGAGATTACATGGAGTACCGGTTTGCATCGTCTCCGATCGTGATACCAGATTCCGATCACAATTTTGGTAGAGTCTGCAAGCTAGCAAGGAAATGAGTCTGAACTTCAGCATGGCTTACCATCCACAAACGGACGGACAGTCCGAGCGAACAATTCGGATTCTGGAGGACATGCTAAAAGCTTGTATATTAGACTTCGGAGGTTCGTGGGAAGATCACCTACACCCGGTGGAGTTTTCATACAACAAAGCTATTAGGAAAGTATTGGAATGACACCATTTGCAGCATTATATGGAATAAAGTGTTGTTCACCACTAAGTTGGGACGACATCGGAGATTGTGAACTCCTAGGAGCAGAGATGATCATGGAAACTGTGGACATAGTTCGCATGATTAAGGAAAGAATGCGCATAGCCCAAGACAGACAGAAACATTGGGCAGATGTAAAGCGTCGACACCTGGAGTTCCAACCTGGAGACCATGGTTTTCTGAAGATTTCTCCAAACCGAGGAGTGATCCGCTTTGGAAAGAGGGGTAAGCTAAGTCCAAGATACATAGATCTGTTCGACATACTCGAACGTGTTGGAGAGGTGGCATATTGTTTAGTACTACCACCCTCATTGGAAGGAGTGCACAACGTATTCCATATATCCTAACTACGAAAATATGTGAGCGACCCTAGCCACATCCTTGATCACTCCGAGCTCACTGTATAGACGGACCTAATTTGTGAGCAACAGCCCGTTGAGATCTTGGACAGAAAGGTAAAGACATTACGGAACAAGAAAGTAAACTTGGTCCGAGTAATGTGGAGAAAATATTCGCCAGGAGAATCAACGCGAGAACGGGAAGAAGACATGCATGCAAGATACCCTTACTTATTTGTAAATTAGTCCTTATATAAATGTAAATTTCTGTAAGCCGATGTCGCGCACCCCGCGGTTCACGGGGAGGCGGAATTTTCAAAAACGATAAATATTTGACTACGCAACACCGGCTAAACTCCAGGATCTTTACTAAAGCCTTAACTAGCTAATCTATCTAAGAGGTTTACTCGGTGAGATGGTTATACCTCCAAGATACGGTCCTTCGGGTCTTCTAGTGCTCCTCTCCAAGGCTCCTTGGTGATCGAATGACGAAAGCTCCATCGGCATCCTTACGTCAAAGATGATCCACCGCAAGAGAATATGCTCCAAGCTCCAACCTCTAAATGAGGTAACTGGGGTAGATGGTTCGCTAATCCAACTAGACTAGGAGATGTAGAAAGTCTAATAGATTGTAGTGTCTCACTAAACTTTATGGCTTACAAAACATGTGAAGGATTAGGGTTTAGTTTAAGGAAGAAGGAGATGGAGAAATCTCAAGAGAGAGCAACTCAAGAAATAAAAATGGCTAAGTGTGAAGCAATGTGTAGAGAATGGCTAAAGGTATATGAGCTCAATTATTCAAGCATGCAATAAAATACAATAGAATAAAGCACCCATGCTTGAATAGTGAGTCAAGACCAAATAAAATAATCCATGGCCATTCTTTACACAATGTCTCCAAAGTCTCATCCATTTCCACCATTTCCACCTCATCAATCCATTAATCAAAATGGATAAAACTAAATAATGAAGTGGCACCTTCTAGAAGAATGCCTTGACAAATTACAAGATTGCCCCTCACTGTATATATATACCCGTATCCGTATTCCGAAAAATACAGATACACTGAGACGATAACAATCCAATAATACAATACTAGGATCCGACTTAAACCAAAACCCACCAGTATTGTGTGCCCGATCAGCATCCGTGTACAAGTACATGTATGTGATCGAAGTGTTGGCTATAGTGCCCTGAAGTCAATTATTGGATCACAGGCACGTGATTGCAATGATTGAGGGAGGACCTATACCGGTAGAACAGTCTTACTCGAGATGATGGTATGCTATCTGGTTTGTCTTTATCATCATGTACAGTATTAGGTGGAATTACAGATCACTATTACATGTTGATAGAGCCCATAGGATTCTTGCTTGACTGCCAGCAGTATGATGGCGATCATATACGTGGGAGCTTGGTAGTCTATAGGCACATCCTAAAATGTCCCTAGTCGTGGGAGTTTCGAGACTGGGCATCGATACTCCAGAGTAGACTAGTGTATACTAATCGAGACCCCGACGAGGGGCGGTGGCCGGTCTCACAAGCCATTGGTGTCAGCTTGTTCACCTAAGATGTATACAGGTACTCATTGGGTTATGAGTACACCGGACGGACTCGCCGGGAACTTGCTAGTTGGTATTATACCTATTGTCATATAGCAGTTCCCTGATGACATGTGTACAGGTTAGTCTATCGACCTGAGATCGTCATTTGTCTCGTGTGAGTTCCCACTGTGCTTTGATTACTACCCTACCACAACTCAAAGGAGTTGTGCAAACAGGTTTTAGTTGGGTACAGCCCCGAACCACATGGAGGCAGTGAGCGGATCGTCAGGGGATTCGTCTCTCCCGGTATTGGGAATTGATGTTGCGGTGTGCACGGGTGGCCATCACCAGAAATCCTTGGCCAAGGTAGTCGAGAATTACTGATCTAGGATCGGTAGTTTCTCAGGTGGTGATGGGCTTCATACCGACACTAAATGTCGCGTTATTAGGGGTCTGACTTTATCCACCCCCTAGACTCGATATACGATACTCATAGACGAACGGACCGGACTGTATGGATATTGTCACTGTCAGGCTCAGTAGGGGTTTCAGAATGAGTTTGCTCGTCGGCCTCCCTTTCGCTCAATACCTGGGTAGCCGTTATGTACAGCTAGTGCCGCTGACGTGCTTATGGTTAAACCCACTGCCAGCGTATTGACGAGTCTTTAGAGTCCCATACAGAGGATTTCCCTACTTCGTCAAGGTCATAAGAGCATAGGGCAGTAATCCACATCGGGAGTTTCTAAAGAAACTGAAACTTGCCAGGCATGCGCATACTTTTGGAGTGTGATAACTTGAGTGGCTTCCATCAAGTTATCATTCGATGACAGTTGGATCCCGATTCCCACTGATGAGTTGGTTTACTCCTCGGGTGATTTTAGATGATCCCGACTAATTCTTCTTTTAGGATTTGGAGGAGAATTTGAGGATACAGTGGGAGACATCCTGATTAGATAAAGTGATTAACCATTCTAATCTAGGTTAGAGTGCACGCTGAGTGTTTCTTTTCTCTCTCTCTTTGGCAGCGACCATGACCCGACCCTAAACTAGAACTCATAAACCAAGTTAACTGAACCTTCTTAAAACACACTAGCTTTTGGATTGTCAGAGTTGCATACTTCATTGCCACACCTACCTTTACCCTTTGCTTTTCTCCGGAACATTCTGTATCACTACGAAGATCTACATTTATTGGATATGACCATCGTATAGTTACATACGAACTCGAAGAAACTTGTTTCAGATTCGAGAATGGTTTCCGGTTCTGGAGAAATTGAATAGGGCTATTCGGTTGTCTTTTAGTTTTACCTTCTCTCAGGTTGTGAGGGCTCCTAGGATTAGGAGAGGGTACACCTATTGCACTTATTGGATAGTCTTCTTCCAAACCATAGGCAGGTGCCGAAAGGTAGGAAAGGAAGAAAACTAATTAGCCTAAGTGAGGTGTACAGAAGATAATAAGTAAAGACAAATAAAGGGATTAGAAAGAAGGCAAAGTAAATTGCGACTGCTATCATTCATGACCAAACCGCGTATATCATCGCCACTCCTACTTCACCTTTGCATTTCTCCAGAACACCCTGTATCACTACGAAGATCCACATTTATTGGATAATCAATCGTATAGTTACATGCGAACTCGAAAGAACTTGTTCCAGTTCGAGAATAGATTCTGGTTCAGGAGAAATAGAATAAGGATTATTCAGTTGCCTTTTCCCTTTACCTTCTCTCAGGTTGCGAGGGCTTCTAGGATTAAGAGGGTACACCTATTACGCTTATTGGATAGTCTTCTTCCAAACCTTAGGCTGGTGACAAAAGGTAGGGAAGGAAGAAAACCATTTAGCCTAAGGGTGGTGTACAGAAGGTAATGAGTAAAGACAAATAAAAGGATTGGAGAGATGGCAAAAATATATACAGTTACAGTCATGAATTTGGATAATGGAAGAGGCATTACTAGGAATACCCGGCTACCCCTTCGAAACATTTTCATGTTTCAGTTTCACAGTGCGTTGTTGACTAAAAACTGATTTCCTAATTAGATCCTTACTCCAGGGTATGCATTTAACAGGTTTGATTCTCACATCTGTATGGTTTTACAGATGATGAGTGGGAGTAAGTTATTGGGAATTAGGTGATGATATCCTCATTATATCGGAATTCGTTGCAATTGGTGATATTTGAGGAAATCACCTGGGGTTTTGCCTGACGACAAATATTTGGTTTTGAATATCCGTTGTTATGTACCAATTTCAAACTGATATATCTGTACGTTTATTTTATAAAGTGAGATATAACTTTTTGAAATTATGTCCATAACATTTACCTATATCAATTGATGGTTAGGAAAGGAGCATTCAATAGCGGTGTAAATCTTCTTAATCATAGTACAGTTTTCAACCTACGACGCACAGGATTTGAGTTATTCAACTCAGGGGACTTATACAAAGTATTGTATGTTGTCCGATGTCCATTAGGACAAAGGGGTTGGTGCTCGTACTATATTCTGTTTACTTGTGACTTCTCCAGTTTTAGACAAGTATTTC
The DNA here is from genome assembly GCA_030015575.1 of Agapanthus africanus. NCBI lineage: Eukaryota > Viridiplantae > Streptophyta > Magnoliopsida > Asparagales > Amaryllidaceae > Agapanthus > Agapanthus africanus. The sequence goes on from CM057341.1 coordinate 132,124,097, forward strand.
GTAGAAATACAAAGTCTAAGTTTTGAGAAGTTATAGGTATAAGAATAAAGTAGAGAACCATGTGTTGCAAGTATCGGGATTCTTCAAGGTGATCGAAAATGTAGATACTTGTGTTTGGTATTCAGTTGATAGTAATGGTTTTGAGAACTTTCTTCTCTTTCAGGTTACTCATATCTGAATGCACTCCTAGTTGAGTAATGTTGATCGGCCTCTCTCCATTTAGTTGACATGCACTGGAGACAGTTGCATGATTTGAATCTGGTTCCAATTAAATCAGTGCCTCTGTTTCTATATTGTATATAGAATGGTTCATATCTTAACGATGTTAAGGTATATGGAGTTGTCGGGCTTATGCTTAAAACCAGATACTGGATAACTCAAGGTTCGTTTCTGTAATGGCAGTTTATGGGTTATCCCAGGCTATGACAAGGGTTAACTTTCTACCATCTGGAAGATCAATAGTGATATTGTTCTTGACTCGCCACAGTTTTAGTAAAATGGATTTTTTCAGAAAACAGTAGTGAGAGTATGGTAGAACTGGAAGTGATTCCAGAACCACAACCGATTACTGAAAATTTAATAGAACCTAAAGATTCAATTGGATTTGACATTCCATTAGCCACTCCGCAGATATGGTTGGAACCTCAGGCGCCCGAGAAGTACTTCGGTATCCTCAAAGACGGTGACAGGGAGATTCTTGTTTACCCAGACTTGCCATTACTGCTGTTCTAAACTATGAGACCCGGCAGGAGGATGAGTATAACGTCGTTTTAAACTAACTTTAGAAGTGCACGTGTATATGACTCTGCCAGAGGGTTGTTGTAGTCAGTGGGAGCAGCAGAAGAATAGTGGAAAAGTAGCTTGTGTCTATTTATAAACTAAAGCAAGTATAGCGGAGATAGATCATCTATTTTTGATGTGACAGATATAGGTTTTGACTTCATCAGAATAGGAGATGGATCTGATAAGAATGTAGTAGGGTGTGATGTCCTGGTATTTGGATGACATACACTTTGTAGGAAGTATAATTCCTATTCTACGATCAGTTATACTGTGGTTGTCACACAGTTGGTTTCTCCACATAGAATATGGATATACTATCAGGCATTCCGGTTACTAGACTATGGTTTTAGATCTAGATTTGGATAGTTTCCCAATCTGGGTACTTTGACACTATTCTGAAGGTGTTTTAGAATGGACGACTCCTGGCATGGTGGTGTACCTGCAGGTGATGGAATCACCCTCTCTAAAGATATCTTACAGACTAAAGGGGGGAAGCATGTGCATGATTGGCATATCACTTGGTTAGGCAATTGAATCAATCATGAGATGTCAAGAACCACATCAGATATTGTTTTTGCACTAGTTGCAATAAGTTTATATATTAATCCAATCCTGGAGAAACGTTCGGAAGCAGTTTATAAACATAAGTGGATGTTCTAGGGATTTGGTAACGGCAGCCTCCTTTGGGAGACGGTTATCATTCCAGGCTTCCAAAGTGACCTGGATGATAGAGTGACTGTCAGAGTTATAGTTTTTCCTCTTTTGAGGGGCAGTAGTTTGGACATGTGGTCCAAGCGGATACTGAGAAAGACATGGCGTAGGATACTAATTAAATTCAGTAGACTATACAGTCTACGAAGTTTTGCTGGATTTGGAGTTCATTTGTGAAATGGGTCCAATCAGATATACAGACATATTCTAAGACAGGTATTGCTCATTTAGGGAGATGGCTTTCTCCGCGAACTTGAGATATAGAGAGACATAGAAAGAAACATTGGAGCGGATCAGCTCATTGATGCTAGTTCTTGAACGCAATAGTTTCTCAAACGAGCTTTGTGAAACTGATTAGTAGAGAAGTTGGGTGTTCGGTATCACACGGGCTATGAGTATGCAACACCGCAATAATTAGCCTTAAGTGCAAGTGGGAGATTGTTGGTTATAGTGCCCTCAAGTCAATTATTGGATCGCAGGCACGTGATTGCAATGTTTGAGGGAGGACCTATACCGGTAGAACAGTCTTACTCGAGATGATAGTATGCTATCTGGTTTGTCTTTATCATCATGTACAGCATTAGGTGGCATTACAGATCACTATTACATGTTGATAGAGCCCATGGAAGCTGGGTAGTCTATAGGCACATCCTAAAATGTCCCTAGTCATGGGAGTTTCGAGACTGGGTATCGATACTCCAGAATAGACTAGTGTATACTGATCGAGACCCCGACGAGGGGCGGTGGCTGGTCTCACAAGCCATTGGTGTCAGTTTGTTCACCTAAGATGTATACAGGTGCTCATTGGGTTATGAGTACACCGGACGGACTCGCCGAGAACCTGCTAGTTGGTACTATACCTATTGTCAGATAGCAGTTCCCTGGTGACATGTGTACAGGTTAGTCAATCGACCTGAGATCATCATTTGTCTCGTGTGAGTTCCCATTGTGCTTTGATTACTACCCTACCACGGCTCAAAGGAGTCGTGCAAACAGGTTTTAGTTGGGTACAGTCCCGAGCCACATAGAGGCAGTGAGCAGATTGTCAGGGGATACGTCTCTCCCGGTATTGGGGGTTGATGTCGCGGTGTGCACGGGTGGCCATCACCAGAAATCCTTGGCCAAGGTAGTCGAGAATTACTGATCTAGGATCGGTAGTTTCTCTGGTGGTGATGGGCTTCATACCGACACTAAATGTCGCGTTATTAGGGGTATGACTTTATCCACCCCCTATATTCGATTAACGATACTCATAGGCAAACGGACCGGACTGTATGGATATTGTCACTATCAGGCTCAGTAGGGGTTTCAGGATGAGTTTGCTTGTCGGCCTCCCTTTCGCTCAATACCTGGGTAGCCGTTAAGTACAACTAGTATCGTTGACGTGCTTGTGGTTAAACCCACTGCCAGCGTATTGACGAGTCTTTAGAGTACCACACAGAGGGTTTCCCTACTTCGGGCAAAACGATGTAGAGGCTGTATGGTTTCACGGTAGGGTTCGATCACATACGTGTACTTGTGCACGGATGATATTCGGACGGATAAAATACTGGTGGGCTTTAGTTTAAGCCGGATCCTAGTATTATATTTGTTGGATTATTTTCGTCTCTTTGTATTCGTATTCTTCGGAATACGGATGCGGATATGTATATATGGTTGAGGGGTATTCTTGTAATTTATTACAAGATTACTTTTAGAAGATTACACCTCATCATGGTTTAGACCTTTGTGGATTAAAAGGTTATTGAGGTGTAGGATGAGGCGTTTATTGCATTTTTGTAGCATGGCTAATTAGTGACCCATGGTCACTATTCTAGCATGCTTAGAGTTTTTATTTGTTGTGAGATTATATTGACTTGAGATATTTTTTGTTGACTAAGATATTTTGAAGACATGGTAATTTATGTGATGGCTCCATTATTTCTTATCACACACACACAACAAATAAAAACACAAGCCATTATCTATTTCTTTTTCTCTTTCTTGAGTTGCTCTCAACACCTCATTCTCATGGCATCTTCTTCTTCCTCTAGCTCCACCCAAACCTTCTCATGAATTGAGAATCCTTTGGTGTCTACAGACCAATTAATCCTTCATCACTCTCTACTTCATCTATGGTATCTAGAATAGCGATCTAGGTGCCTTAGTTATCTCGGATATGAGGTTGGAGCTCGTTGCATAGACAGGTGGATCATCTTCGATGGAGGGAGACCGGAGATCAAGCTTGATCAAGGAAGCCCCTAGGAGCTTGGGATGATGGTTGAAAACCGAAGGACACAGATCTATTCGATATAACTATTCTAACTCCTTTGTATGTTTTGTTATCTGGGGCTTATGGGTAGATCCGGGTAATTGGTTGTGGTAGCTGTTCCCGCAAAAATTTCTGCGCAAAAGAGTCCAAGGTATCAAATGGCAGCGATACGCTTAAGAAAATGCGAACCAGTATCTTCCGGCCTGTATTTTGATAAACACCCGAAGGAGAAACAGCTAAATTCTGATGATATTGGAAGCATCTCGAAAAACCCTTCGATTTGATATATTATGGGCTTCATAATTCATCCGGGATCAAAAGCTATGAGCAAATATGCTATGCACTGTTCCCTGATTAAAAATCAGGAATTACCTCAATGAGATATCACGTGCTCACACGTGATCAATAGTCACGTGTTCACACGTGATAGTTAAAACAGAAATAAAAACAAACGGCTGAAGAAGGACCCAATTGGGGGTCACGTGCTCACACGTGACCAATGGTCACGTGTTGACACGTGATAGTTAAAACAGAAATAAAAACAAATGGCGGAAGTAAATACCTCAATGAGGTATCACGTGCTCACACGTGATCAATGGTCACGTGTTGACACGTGATGGTTAAAACTGAAGCATAAATAAACACTGAGAAAATGACTCAATTGGGGGTCGCGTGCTCACACGTGACCAAGGGTCACGTGTCAGCACGTGACTGGCTTCGAAAGCCTTACAGTTTAATAGAATTAAATTCTAAAAGCTTCTAAATATTTCCAAATGGAAAAGGATTATGGGGACCGTTGGATTAAAGATCCAAGGGTGATTAAAGATCACCAATTTATGGAAAAATCTTAGACAAGGAAAGATTTCCCCCAAATTTCACCAGAAATAACAAACAGAATATCTTTGTTTTTAAAATCCAACGGTGAATAACATTCACTGAATGATCTAAAGGATCATATTAATTATGAAAACAAACAAAATCTTTCAATGAAAGATTTACTAAACAAATTGATTCTTTTCCTTCTCCTATAAATAGGAGCCAAGAGCAGAGGAGGAGGGATAGAGTTTTGACATCTTGAAATTGCAGAGAGAAAAGAAAGGAGAATCTAATTCTCAACAAAGAAAACCCTAGGTGAGAAAGAGAAAAAGTATCAAAACTTCAAAAAGGAGAATTTAATTCTCAATCTAAGAGTTTAACTCTTCTGCAAAAAAGAACTTAGTTTTTCCTCTGGTTGAAGATCTGCAAAGAGCACATCTTCCCATAAGTTGAGAATTTAGTTCTCATCGGGTTGAGATCCTGCCATGCAGATCCAAAACTTAAAGGGGGAATTGAGTTTTGAGAATTTAATTCTCCCAAAACAAAATTAGGGTTTAACCCTATATGAGAATTTAATTCTCCCAAACTCATAGGAATTTAATTCCTTCAAGATGAAATTAGGGTGTAACCCTATATGAGAATTTAATTCTCCAAAAATTACAGGAATTTAATTCCTTCAAGATGGACGGAATCAGGGTTTCACCCTACATAAGAATTTAATTCTTTTACATATATGGGAATTTAACTCCTCTAAAAGAAATTAGGGTTTAACCCTACATAAGAATTTAATTCTTTCATAACAGGAATTTAATTCCTCCAAAATCATGATTAGGGTTTAACCCTACAGAGAATTTAATTCTCAAAATAAAATAAGGAGACTTAAAAGATCTCTGTGCATGAAAAGAACTAAGGTCACGTGGCCCCACGTGACCCCTGAAAAGATCCCCAAAAAACAAGAAGGAAAAAGCTTTGAGGCAACGCCTCACGTGCTCCCACGTGACCTCCAAAACACAGAAAGAAAAAGCAGAAGAAAAGAAGCTTTGGGCGCTCTCACGTATCCCTACGTGACCCCCCAGCAAGTGCTGTAATTATCGATGCATAAATCCCCATCACGTGCCAACATGTGATGCTCTAAAATAAAAATAAAAAGTGTTTAACACTTATTTGCAGAACAAAGTGAGGGATCTGGTCCCACCTTTGGGCACCCTCATGTGCCCACACATGACCCTTCTTTCTTTAGTGTTTAACACTAATTTAGGGATTATATTTCCAGTGTTTAACACTGATTGTTTTCTAGTGTTTAACACTAAATTGAAGATTATATTTCCAGTGTTTAACACTGATTGTTTTCTAGTGTTTAACACTAAATTGAAGATTATATTTCCAGTGTTTAACACTAATTGTCTTTTAGTGTTTAACACTAATTTGAGAGTTCTATCTCCAATATTTAACACTGTTGTTCTTTAGTGTTTAACACTACTTTTAGCCAAATTGGCTAATTTTCCATAGGCAAAAGTCCCTCCTCCAAATGAATCTCAAAATTGAGAAAATCAAAGATGAAAATGTTTAGCATTGCTAAATGATGAGGGGCTGAACCCAGACAAATGTCTAATGGTCCAACAAAGGGCCAACATTCCAAATTTAATTGGACTTAGCCCAAATTGGCCATAAGTCCTCAATTCAGACTTAACTGAGCCAATGTGCTCATAATCTAATTAATTGATCTTAGTTCCAAATTGGACTACAGATCACTTAATCCACTTTGGTTCGAGGGTACATCTCTTCACTCCTCTGATATTTGTCGTTGTAATCCTTCAACGTCTTCAGAGAGGTGACGGGTCCCGATAACCACACACTTCACAGACTATAACGTCTCTAAACTGGACTGTGGGGTCCTTAAACTCATGGACTATGATGTCCTTAACCTTGACTGTGAGGTCTTTAAACTCACGGACTATGATGTCCTTAACCTTGACCGAGATGTCTTTAAACTAACAGTGTACCACTATGTCCTTAAACTGGTATTGGACCACTACGTCCTTAAACTGGTATTGAACCACTACGTCCTTAAACTGGTATTGGACCACTATGTCCTTAAACTGGTAATTGGACTGGTAATTGACCGCAAAGTCCCTAAACTAAAACAATAGAGCCCAAATGCTCTTTTGTCGGATCTAAATGATCCTGTTAAGTAGATCTTAGTCTAAAATTAGACTAACGTATCCTTAATAAATGGTTAAGTTGGCCTTAGTCTAAAATTAGACTAACATGTCCTTAACAAACGTTGAGTTGATCTTAGTCTAAAATTAGACTAACGTATCCTTAACGAACGTTTAAGTTGATCTTAGTCTCAAATGAGACTAACGTATCCTTAAACCCAAACCCCCAAACCCAAATCTAAGAAAATACGAATTTGGACTAATCCACGTCCTACGGGCGACAACATAAATTAGTCTCCGTATACAATCCACGGGCAACCAAACACAAAACAAACACCCACGACACGAAGTGACCATCTGGAAAAGGAGAAAGTTGTTACCGCGATGCGGTAGCGTAATTAACTGCAGGGGCTTGCGCCTGCAGGGAAGAGCGTCCCCACAATCAAAAACCCCTCGACGAGGGGGAATCTGACGAAGTCTGCTACAACGGCCGCATCTGTCTAAACCTTCGATACATGGTGTCATAAATCAACTTGGCATCTTCGGAGAGGTGGACGGATAGCACCAATTAGCATCTGCCCCCAGATTCAGGCAAGACGTCAGTCTTCCCCGGTTTTCGGCGGTAAACAAATTCTGGCACGCCCGGTGGGACCTCTTCCTCTTTACACTCCACACTTCGTATGTCGTGTTCGCGAACCAATCGCGGTTTGCTATGGTTGCCTGTGGATTCGAGATACTTAGATTTGGTGCCTTGCTCCGTGCAGAAAACAGAAGATCAATGGCTTCAAACTGCACTACTTGCAACTGCAACTCTCACTCCGTCCTTGTTGAAGGAGTGACTTACGGGCCCCAAGCGGCCTCCCTTTTCAAGATACCAGTGGAGCAGGTAACTCAAGCCACCACTGGACTATTCTTCAGGACCATACTCCCACCCATGAGCTTCAACGCTCCTATACCAACACCAGAAGCTTCCAAGAAGTCGGTCTTTGGTCGGCTTGCTACTATTGCGGCCCCTCTCAGCGGGTCGACCAAATCAAGTGCCCCAGTCTTTAACAGATTGAGACAAAGCTCCAATGGGCCCATAAAGAAGCCTGCGATACCAGAAAAGGTTATCCCAAAAAGGATAGCCATTCCTGCCTCCGAAGCCGTCAAGGCGGCTTCTCCTGTCAAAGGGTCGGTCTTCACAAGTCTGACTGTTTCGGCTCCCACTCCGACTCCCGTTCCTGCTCAAAAGTCTGGCTTTGACAGGCTAGACACCGCTGCTGAACGGAACTCGATCTTCAAGAGGCTGGTGCTAGCAACGCCTCTCCTGAACAGGGGGCAAGACAAAGCCATCCCCATCACCGAACCAACACCATCGGCTCGACACGCTCGACATCGCCACTGACGCCGAGTGGGGAAGGCTGAGCGCAACTCCCCCTCTGGGCTAACCCCACCAGCCCCAATGGTGGAAGTCAATGTTGCTGTTCCAACTGGGAACAACTTTGAATTGCTGAACAAGGTGCGCAGGAATTCTCCTACCGCCGTACTGAAAAGATCTCGTCCATCAGTGGAGAATGTCGCAGAAGAAAAGCCAGAACAGTCCCCTCAGCGGCTGTCCTCCAAAATCTACAAAGTCTGGCGGCAGGTTCGGGACTCAGTAATTGATCAAGATTACCCCCGCCGACAGAAAAAGGCGAAGATTCAACAAGAAGAGAACCATCCTGCCAAATCACAAAAAGCTGTCTGGGTGCCCACTGCAACACCCCCCTCGACTTCAACTGCTCAAAAGAAAAGGAGGCCGGAGAAAGCCCCTGTGGCTGCGACAGATCGCAAAGGCATTGAGCCCAAACGCCCCAAGTCTGGGGGCATGATGGTACATACTGTCTACATAGCTTCCGGAAAAGAAGAAAGCCGCACTTCGACGGGCCACCGACCGCTCACCCGATCAATAACAAGGGCTCAAGAACAACAACAGCAGAAGCTTCAGGAGATGCTGACTGCAATGGCTGCGCTCACCGGACCAAAAGAAAGCCCGGAGGCGTCATCGAAGCAGCGTCATGAACAAGAAACCGATGCTGACTTCCTTCGCAGAGTCCTCGAAAAGAAGGACAGAGAAGCCGCAGAACAAGCGGCTAATATAAAGCGAATAGCACTTCTCTTCCAAGACATGGTCGGGATGATGTTACATCCGGAACCTCCAGCTGAAGACCCTCCGATCATTATTGAAGACGACAGAAGGGAGACATCGAACCCTCATCCGGCTCTTTCAGCAGCCAAAGAGGAGATTATCTCCAAGGCCACTCTGGATGATTACATCGCTCAGCAAATACAAGCTCACCAGGCAAATGAAACGGCTGGGCAGATCGTTAAAACGGGACGATCCTATCCGGGCTGGTATGACCAGATAAGGTACCCGCCGGGATATACAATCCCCAAATTCCACGTATATAAGGGGACGGGAAATCCGCATCAGCACGTCGCTCAATTCAGAGCCTTGTGCGGCAACACTGGAGGTGATGACAAACTGCTGCTCCGCCAGTTTGTTGGTAGCTTGTCGGAAACGGCGTTTGAGTGGTATTCGGAGCTTCCCAACGACTCCGTCAAAACTTTCGCAGAGATGGAGCTGCTATTCACCCAACGTTTTGCGAGCGCTAGCGAATGTACCCCGATCACGGCACTAATCAATGCCAGGGTGAACCCAGGTGAAACATGGGTTCAATATGCAATACAGTGGCGAAATTTATGGTCGAAGTGCGAGCAGCGCATCGAAGAAGCGCCAGCAGTGGGCATGTTCGTGGGGACCCTCGACCCTCAGGCGACCATCTCACAATTCATGATGTTCTTCAAGCCAACTACTTTTCAGGCCTTGATTGACAAGCTGGCCCAAATAGACCAGATGGGCCATAGGCCTTCTTCTTCAAAGACGGAGCCTTGGAATGAAAAGGGCAAAGGGAAAGCAACCTTCGTCGCCAACGCTCAACAACAGCCGAGCAACTTAAAGCCGGTTGTTCGCCAAAACAACGTGCGTCCATGCCCATCCCTCGAGGAGAGACTGCGACGTCCCTACTCGTTTCTCCAGGATAAAACGAAGAGACTGTTCGAGCTGGCAGTGCGCAATAGACTCATCAATCTGCCGGATCCAAAACGTCCGTTGCAGCCAAACGATGTCAACAATCCTAATAACTGCCCTTACCACCAAACAGTAAGTCATCCGATCGAAGATTGCTTCGTTTTCAAAACTGGGTTGAAGACCAATACCAACAAGGCAAGTTCGCGTTATCGGAAAATTGGAAGGTGAAACCGCCACAACCTCACGCCCCTGAAAAGGTGGACATGCCGGAGGCATCGTGCTCATTCATAAGGGAAGCCCCATGGGAGGATGTTCTTTCAGCCAAGACGAAAAGAATGCTGAAGGGTCTCCAAACATGCCCAGTGATCAGGTGGAAAAATCCACTGGAACCCGAGATCATCGAGGGAATGTTGAAACCGCGCCCAACTCCAAAAACTGGTGGTGATGGTCAGAGCGCTCACACCCAGCCGTCAAAGTCTTCGAAGAAGAAGAAGAAGACCAAAAAGCCCGTGAAGCCTGGTGACAAGCGCACGGACCTGCAAAAACAGATTGACGCGTTGGAAGAATATAATCGGAAGGCGTGGACCCCAGTCACACTCTAAGAATTTCTCACCCACGTCCTTGTGGACAAAGATGATGACAATGGAGAAGACTCGTCGGATGAGTCTGAGGATTATGTGGCAAGCTGTCATGTGATCTCTCACTCGTTAATAAACGGTGAAGAAGCTTTGGATGTAGAAAAACCAGGGGCAAATCCTGAGCCTGAATTTCTAGGACCATCAGACGAAATGATTGATGCATTCCTAAACGAAGCCCGTCAGGAAAGTAAAGCCAATCGAGAGCGTGAACTGGCTATATTTGAAAGTGCCAAACGCCGACGACTGGAGGAAAAGGTCGAGACACGCCGACTGGAGCAAAGCATCCCTATCGCCAGCAAAAGCAAGCTTAAAGTAAGGAATCGATTCGCTAGGGCCCTGGCAATAGGAATGAAGTTGCCCTCTCTCAAAGGAAATTCCCCTGGCAATATACGTCTTGATGAAGCGGACATACATCCTAACTTCTGCCTATACCATCAGAGGATTGCACACCCCACCGAGGAGTGCATAGCCTTTAAAAACTGGTGGCAGAGATATGTTACCCATCGACGACACGTTCAACAAGTAAAGCGCAAGGCTCGTCGGGAACAGAAAAGCACGACAGATGAGCGCGAAAGAGCTGCTGGCAACTATCACATAGCCGACACCAAGGGATCGCAAGTTATCACCTTTGGAATCGACTCTGACGAAGAAATCGCCCTCAGCCCTCTCTTCAAGGAATCCATCTCCGACACAAAACATGCGAAGATTTGCGGCAAAATCTAGCTGCGTAATCGTACATTGACCTATGACCGAAACATCGTTAAACTACTACCAACCCGCGGCATCCCCAGGCTGACGTGGTAAAAAAAACAAAAAAAAGGGTACGTCCACAAGCAAGAGGGGCACGGATGAAAACCCGAAAGAACTCCGTGAGTAAAAATAGCAGGACTACCGACGATGTTTGTGAAAACCCGAAAGGGCACAGACTCGTAAAAAAAAGGTATGTCCACAAGCAAAATGGGCACGGATGAAAACCCGAAAGGGCTCCGTGAGTAAAAACAGCAGGGCTACCAGCGAGTTTTGTGAAAACCCGAAAGGGTGCAACCTCGTTAAAAACAAAAAAAACGGTATGCCCATAAGCAAAAGAGCAGGGATGAAAACCCGAAAGGGCTCCGTGAGTAAAAACAGCAGGGCTACCGGTGAGTTTTGTGAAAACCCGAAAGGGCGCAATCTCGTTGAAAGACACTTGCAAGGTCCTCTCGACTTTGTAAGGAGAAACCACCTGCGTGAGATCCTTACGACTCATAAGGGAGCAACACACTTAGGATCCCCACGATTCCTAAGGAGAAATTACACTTACGAGATCCTCACGACTCGTAAGGAGAATCCTCTTATGGGACCCTCACGGCTCATAAGATTTGAAAGTCTTAAGCTGCAGGGATCTAAACCTGTTCTTAAGCAGCCACCACAACTTCCGACACTGCCCTACAAGCGGTTCAGTATTGACCCTTGTATACAATCCACGGGCGCGAATAAACATTTCCCTAACGAAGTCCCATCCGTGACTAGGGATATGTCTATATGGTGAATAACCCTTGTAAGTCCTCTCCATTTATAAGGAGAAAACCCTCTTGTAAGATCCTTACAACTTACAGAAGAACATACACTTAGGAATCCTCACGACTCCTAAGGAGAAAACGCACCTATGAGATCCTCACGACTTGTAGGGAGAAATACCTTTATGAGACCCTTACGGCTCATGAAGTCAAAAGCCTTAGTCGACAGGATCTTAACCCTGTCTACTAAGCCACCTTTGTTCGATATCGACAGAGGCAAATGATGATTCGCTCCTGGCAATATCCCAGTTGTAGCGATGTTGATGCCAAAATCAGTGTCTAATTCCAAGCTTGCAGCGAAAAGCCAACGAGCCACACATGCATACGAAATAGCCGAAATGATGGGGCAACTTGCAACGAAATCAGCAAGTAAAAATGTATGCATACAAAAACAGCCAAAATGATTGGGCAACTCGCAATAAAAAGCAGCGAGTAAAAAGAAAAATAACCGAAATGATTAGGCACCGCGAAAAATAGCCGAAATGATTAGGCAGTCGCGATTTTCGCGATATAAAAAGCTGAAATGATAGAGCATCGCGAAAAGAATAAAAAAAATGATGAAAGAATGAAACTTTTTGCCCTACAGGTGAGATCACATTGATCCCTGTATACAATCCAGGGGCACAAACAAAGAGGAAACCATACCTTCCCCACCAGGCTCCATCAGAAAGCGAAGCCAAATCTCGACGGTTCATAGACAACCTCGACATTTGTCGCAATATTGCAGACACAATGTCAACAAACGAAGCAAAGGAAGATCCCTGGCTTCAGGGTCTCGACGTCAACATCGACAACTTAGATATCACCAACGGCGTTTCTCCTCACTCCAACCAGATGCAGACGTCACGTCAACAACCGACCTCAGAGTCGCAACGAAACGGAGCCATGGCAAAGTCCCTAGTTCCAAATCACAATGGCCACATCTACAGCCTGGAGACCAACAATGGTGTGCCTCCTCATTCCAACAGGACACAGATGCTACACCATCAAACGAAGCCACGGCATAGTCCTTAGTTCCAAATCTCGACGGTTCATAGAAAACCTAGAGACCATCTCAGCATTCGTCTCGTTACAGCAGACGAGATGTCAACGACGGCGTTCCTCCGCAGTCCAGTAGGATGCAGATGTAACGTCAACGAAAGACCCCATGGTCGAAACAAAGCGGAGTGACGGCAAAATCCCAGCTCCACCACAGCATTCGTCTCGATACAACAGACGAGATGTCAACGACGGCGTTCCTCCGCAGTCCAGCAGGATGCAGATGCAACGTCAACAAAAGACCTCACGGTCGAAACAAAGCTGAGCGACGGCAAAATCCCAGCTTCACCTCAGCATTCGTCTCGTTACAGCAAACGAGATGTCAACGACGGAGTTCCTCTGCAGTCCAGCAGGATGCAGATGCAACGTCAACGAAAGACCCCATGGTCGAAACAAAGCGGAGTGACGGCAAAATCCCAGCTCCACCTCAGCATTCGTCTCAATACAGCAGACGAGATGTCAACGACGGCGTTCCTCCGCAGTCCAGTAGGATGCAGATGCAACGTCAACAAAAGAAGTCGAAACAAAGCGGAGCGACGGCAAAATCCCAGCTTCACCTCAGCATTCGTCTCGTTACAGCAGACGAGATGTCAACGACGGCGTTCCTCCGCAGTCCAGCAGGATGCAGATGCAACGTCAACGAAAGACCCCATGGTCGAAACAAAGCGGAGTAATGGCAAAATCACAGCTCCACCTCAGCATTCGTCTCGATGCAGCAAACGAGATGTCAATGACGGCGTTCCTCCGCAGTCCAGCAGGATGCAGATGCAACGTCAACAAAAAACCTCACGGTCGAAACAAAGTGGAGCGACGGCAAAATCCCAGCTTCACCTCAGCATTCGTCTCTATACAGCAGACGAGATGTCAACAACGGCGTTCCTTCCATCAGGATGCAGATGCAACGTCAACAAAAGACCTCACGGTCAAAACAAAGCGGAGTGACGGTGAAATCCAAGCTCCACCTCAGCATTCGTCTCGATACAGCAGACGAGATGTCAACGACGGCGTTCCTCCGCAGTCCAGCAGGATGCAGATACAACTGTTTACCCCAAACAGAGCAAAGCTCTGTTCAAATTCCAAGGCGGAATATGAAGCCCCCAATCAGAGCAAAGCTCTACTTTGAAAATTCAAACTTTAATTAAAGAAGCAACGCTTCAGCTGGCCTGCGCTCTGCGCTGCATGCCACGTGGCAGCGCAGTTGCGCTGCGATGTGCACTGCGCAACACGTGTCAGCGCAGTTGCGCTGCGCGACACGTGTCAGCGCAGTTACACTGCGCTGCGCACTGCGTGACACGTGTCACGCTCTGAAGCATTTGCGCCAAACAGAATTAAAATTCTAAGAAATCTTTCTGTTCTTGTTAAAACAAGAAGATTTTCTTCTGTAAAACAGAAGCCCTTGGATCAAAGATCCAACGGTGGGAAAATTCCCCAAATCACTCAGAGAAAGATCTCTTTAACAAATTTAACTAATTTATGGGCACTATAAAAAGGACCCTAGACCTCAGTTCAAAGGGAGGAAGATTTTGGTGAAAAATCAAGAACTTCAAACAGAGAGAACTCTGAAGAAATTCCAAAAAAAAAGAGATAAAGGTAAAAGACCTTTTAGATAGAAGAATTTCTTCTGATAGATCATTGATCTAAAAACAAGATCAATGATCTTTAATAAAAAAAAAACAAACAAAATAAAAATAGTGCTTTGCACTTCTGGTTCCTGAAATAAGAAAAACTTATTTTTCTTTGATCAGCGCAAAGCGCCTGACAAGCCATGTGGCACTCTGTCAGACTAATTAATGCAATGCATTATCAAGGGCAGAGCCCAATAAAGAAAGGTCTATCAGACCAAACAAAGTGTTATGCACTATTAAAAGGGATAAAGCCCAAATAAAAGTCTATCAGACCAAAATAAAGTGCTCTGGGCCTAAAAGGCCAGAGAAAATGCTATGCATTATTAAACAGGGGCAGAACCCCAGTAAAGGCCTAACAGGCCAAATGCAAATAAAACGTTGAATACTCTCAACTGGACTTAGCCCAATCGTGGCCGTAAGTCCTCAAATTAAATTGACTGAGCACGGCTGCTCTTTTAAATCAATTTACACTTGGTCCAAGGGTACATCTCTGAACCCCTTTGACACATGTCGTTGTAATCCTTCAACGTCGTCAGAGAGGCGATGGGTCCCGACGGCCATACATGTATCCTAAACTGGAACAATAGAGCTCCCAAATGCTCTTTTGCCGGATCCAAACGATCCCGTTTAAGTTGATCTTAGCCTCAAATATGGCTAACGTATCCTTAAATATTCAAGCAAACTTTAGTCCCAAATTGGACTATAAGACCCCCAATCAACTTTGGTTCAAGGGTACATCTTCGAACTCCTCTGACACATGTCGTTGTAATCCTTCAACGTCGTCAGAGAGGTGACGGATCCCGACGGCCATATATTAAATGGACCACCATGTCCCTAAACTAGAAATGGATCTAGATGATCCCGTTAAGTAGATCTTAGTCTGGAAATTAGACTAACGTATCCTTAACAAATGTTTAAGTTGATCTTAGCCTCAAATATGGCTAACGTATCGTTAAACCAAAACCCAAAACCCAAATCTAAGAAAGTACAGATTTGGACTAATCCACGTCTTACGGGCGACGAAATAAATAGTCTCCGTATACGATCCACGGGCAACCACAAACAAAACAAACACCCACAACACGAAGTGAAATTCTGGAGAAGGAGAAAGTTGTTACCGCGATGCGGTAGCGTAATTAACTGCAGGGGCTTGCGCCTGCAGGGAAGAGCGTCCCCACAATCAAAAACCCCTCAAGCGAGGGGGAATCTGACGAAGTCTGCTACATCGGCCGCATCCGTTTAAACCTTCGATACATGGTGCCATAAATCAACTTGGCATCTTCGGAGAGGTGGACGGATAAAACCATATAGCATCTACCCCGAACCTCAGGCCCAGACGTCCTCGCGTCTCAGGCCGCCGTTCGAAGGGGAACAACAACGTCAATGAAAGACCTCACGGTCGAAACAAAACGGAGCGACGGCAAAATCCCAGCTCCACCTCAGCATTCGTCTCGATACAGTAAACGAGATGTCAACGACAGCGTTTTTTCCCTCAGCAGGATGCAGATGCGACGTCAACAAAAGACCTCACGGTCCAAACAAAGCGGAGTGACGGCAAAATCCCAGCTCCACCTCAGCATTCGTCTCGATACAGCAGACGCAGTGCGAGCAAATGAAGCGAAGGCCAAATTCCTAGCTTCAGGGTCTTAACGGTAACTCATATATACCTGAAATACTATCGGAGATCATCCCACATCAGCGCGGAGTGGTCACCACCTCGACGTTCGTCTCGAAATAGCAGACGAGATGTCACTACGGCGTCCTTCCTCCAACAGGATTCGGACACGCCAAAGCAAATGAAGCGAAGGCCAAATTTCTAGCTTAAGGGTCTTGACGGTAACTCATATAAAACCTGAAAGACTATCGGAGATCATCCCACACTAGCACGGAGTGGTCACCACCTCGACGTTCGTCTCGATACAGCAGACGAGATGTCGCCCCAACGTTCTTCCTCTAGCAGGGTTCAGATGTGACAATCAAACAACGGAGTCACGGCAAAATCCCTAGTTCTAAGCCTCGACGGTTCACCCGCAACCTAGAGATAACCGCGACATTCGTCTCGTTACAGCAGACGCAATGCCAGCAATACAAAGCAAAGGCCAAATTCCTAGCTTCAGGGTCTTGACGGTAACTCATATAAAACCTGAAAGACTATCGGAGATCATCCCACACCAGCGCGGAGTGGTTATGACTCATCAGGGCTCTCCAAAATGAGCCTAACCTCAAGTAAAAAGCGGCATGGCAAAATTCCTAACGCTTGCTCTTCTGACGGTCAAACTGCCTAAGAAGATTGCTTGAAGACGTCTTGTCCAGCCCCCGAAGGGATCAGAGACACGACAGTCGCAAGGCTACTCGAACAGCAAGATTGCCTATCAAGGGATACATCAGCCAACGCGACGGTATGACGGGAAAAACCCTAGTACCACAGACCCTAACGGACCTCTGTCGTAAAGAGCAAAGGTTAACTGTGACGTTAGGACATTCTTGCGAGAACTTCTTGATTCGTCTTGACTCATGAGGAAATTAGTGTCCTGGCAAGAACTTCTCGATTTGTCTCGACTCGTAGGGAAAAGCCTTAGGCAATGGGGATAAAAACCTATTTCCTAAGCACTGGGGCCCTGCAAGTTGGTCCAAAACGGACTCTTGCATACTATTCATGGACCACACTCTCCAAAGTCGAATCTCGAGAAGGAGGGAAACAACCACTTACGAGTCCTCTCGACTTATAAGAGGGAAAATTTTCTTGTGAGATCCTTACGACTCTCAAGAGAAAACACACTTAGGAATCCTCACGACTCCTAAGGAGAAAAGACACCTATGAGATCCTCACGACTCGTAGGAAGAAAAGTCTTTATGAGACCCTCACGGCTTATAAATTTGAAAAGCCTTAGGTGACAGATCCTAACCCTGTTTCCTAAGCCATCGGTGCCCTACAAGGAGGTCAAGATAGACTATCGATAGGCCACACTCTCCGAAGTCGAACATCGACAAGGAGGGAAACAATCACTTATGAGTCCTCTCAACTTGTAAGGGAGAAAATTCTCTTGTGAGATCCTTACGATTCTCAAGAGAAAACGCATTTAGGAGTCCTCACGACCCCTAAGGAGAAAATACACCTACGAGATCCTCATGACTCGTAGGTGTTGGAGATAGTACCCTCAGAGTCAATTATTGGATCACAGGTACATGATTGCAATGATTGAGGGGGGACCTATGCTGGTAGGACAGTCTTACTCAAGATGATAGTATGCTATCTGGTTTATCTTTATCATCGTGTACTGCTTTAGGTGACCTTACAGGTCACTATTGCGCGTTGATAGAGCCCTTAGGATTCTTGCTTGACAGCCAACAGTATGATGGCGATCATATACGTGGGAGCTGGTAGTCTATAAGCACATCCTTAAAAGGTCCCTAGTGGGCATCGATACTCCAGAGTAGACTAGTGTATACAGTCGAGACCCCGACGAGGGGCGGTGGCCGGTCTCACATGCCACTGGTGTCAGTTGGTTCACCTAAGATGTATACAGGTGCTCATTGGGTTATGAGTACACCGGACAGGACTCGCCGGGAACATGCTAGTTGGTCTTATACCAGATGTAAGATAGCAGTTCCCTGGTGACATGTGTACAGGTTAGTTCATCGACCTGAGATCGTCATTTGTCTCGTGTGAGTTCCCACTGTACTTTGATTACTACCCTACCATGGCTCAAAGGGGTCGTGCAAATAGGTTTTAGTTGGGTACAGTCCCGAGCCACATGGAGGCAGTGAGCGGATCTTCAGGGGTTCGTCTCTCCTGGTATTGGGGGTGAGGTCGCGCTGTGTCTAGGAGAGCCATTACACAAAGCCCTCGGCCGAGACAGGAGATTTACTGGTAGGTATTCCAGTAGTATCTCAGGGTGTTCTGGGCTACACTCCGACACGACTTGTACCGCTTTTGGGGGTCTGACTTTTACCAACCCCCTAGGCCCGCCATGCGATGCTCATAGACGAACGGACCGGACTGTACGAATATTGTCACTGACAGGCTCAGTAAGGTGTCGGGATGAGTTCGCTCACAGACTTCCCTTTTGGTCAATAGCTGGTAGCTCGTCACGTATGGCTAATACCTCTGACGTGCTAGTGGTTAAATCCACAGCCAAAATATTGACGAGTTTTTAGAGTCCCCCACAGACAGTTTCTCAAGTTTCGGGCGAAACGCTGTAGAGGCCGTATGGAGATATGGCAGGGTTCGATCAGATACGTGCGGTATTGCACGGATCATGATCGGACGGATAATAATAGCGGGCTTTGGTTTAAGTCGGATCCTAGTATTGTACTGTGTAGATTTTGTCTCATTGCATTTGTATTCGGTCGGAATACAAATGCGGGTATGTATATACAGTCGCGGGGTTTTCCTGTAATTTATTACGGGATCATTTTTCTGAAGTTGCCAGTTTGCTTTCCGTTTCGGCCATTTTCCTTTGTTCCTTTCTTTGGCTGAAAATTGGTGGAGGGGGTTATTTGCAATTGTGCAATTAACAATTGAGAAGACTCTTTGTGGCACATGGTTGGTTCATCATGATTCTAGCTTCCTTTGACTTCATTAGTTCATGATTGCTTGAATTTTGGAGTAATGATGGTTAATGATGATGGGTTTTTGATGAGACTTTTTGGTGTGACATATTTGATCATGATCACCCATTTCTCTCTCTTGTATTATTGATCCGCTCCCTCTCTTCTCCTTATCCTTGGACGGCCACAAGAAAAGGGGGCTGTCCCAATTTTTTTGGGTGTGGTTTTCATCTCATTTGCTTGCAAAAATCCTCTTGGTTCATCCCCAAAGCTCACATCTCCTTCTCCACTAAAACCATGGCAACTTCTTAAACCCCTTGAGACAAAGAGTACTACACTTAGCCTACAGTATTCTTGGACACGTCGACTCGCCAACTTCGTGCCCGAGTTGCCTCGGTCCAGAGATGGGAGCCCGTAAAAGAACCCGGCGATGTGGTGCCCTTCCGACGAGGAGATGAAGACCGGAGATTCCGCAGGGAGATCGGGACGACGACGAGAAGACCGAAGGACACGGATCGCTCGGTATATCTCTCTACTCGTTCACTAGTTAGCTAGTAGTAGGTTAATGGCCCGATCCGGGTTTATAGTGCACGGTGGCACTGGTTTAAAGTTAAGAAAAAATTTTGTTTCCGCATTTTGGCCTCGTTCAGACGGCCGGGGCGCCGCCGTGCACTAACATGGTATTAGAGCCACGCCATTAACCTAGTCTAGCTTGATCTAGTGTGTTTAAAACTTCGATCGAACAAATGTCCCAAAACTGCATTTTCAAAGTAACAATTTCTGTCGATTTTATTTAGTGCTCCAAAAATTTTTCTGGGCATGTTAAAAAATCGTGCAGGGTTTTTTGTGAAAACTGTAAAAATTTAGTACCCTGATCCTACTGTAGCACCATGGAACCGCGGCCATAACCCCATTTTGGCCGCGGTTCCGCCGCCAAAATGTATCTTCATTGCACCAAATTTATACAGTAGCTATCTGACTTGAAAATGGGGTTTTTGGTATATTCTGTTTGGGCCCAGATTTTCTTTGAGTGCTACAGTTGTGCTTGGGGCCCACTTCGGTAAATTTAGTCGATCGAAAATTTTAAACATGTTAGTTCACAGTATTTACATTATATCTGCGACCGTGAATGTCATTTGATCGGTAAATCCTGTCTAACTGCTATAGCCCTTTTAGACGGATTTGCGAACGTGACATTCACGTTGATGTTCTGTGTTGTGCTGTGATGTTGCGGATTGTCGTGGTGGATAGCCTGGATGCAATGTTAGTACAGTTTGGTTGTATATGTACATTTGATATTGCGGGGCGAGCGTCCGACATGTGGACTGCCGTCACTGCCTGTTTGTATATTATTCTTTTGGGGCACGACCGGGCTGAGGTCGATGTACCCGTTGTATGTATATTTTTACTTTCTGTACTAGGATTACCCCGCGGAGGGGTGCACGGATAGCCGGGTTCTAGAGGGCAACGGGCCCGCATCTCATGGCGTTGGGATGGAGGGGCTTCACTCTAGAATTGGCAGGCTATTCGCCGCACTCGTAGGGGGTACAGGTTGACCCAAGGAGGGGTGCCCAAGTTACTGGATTCCGTGAAGTGTTGGGTGGTCCATTAACGTTGTTGAAGGGGGATGCCTCGCTTCAGATTTTGGCGGGTAACTTGCCGCGCCCGTAAGGGTCTAGGATTTCATTGCACAGGCTATCCACACGACTAGGGGAATGTCAGGTTTCAGTAGCGGCTCTATGAAACCCGGGGATCCCAGATATCTGTATTGTTCTGTGATGCTTATTACATTTCTGTGATGTTGCATTTTATCACGCTTTGAGCTAATATTATATATTGATATATATACTAGTAGATGTTGTATATGTTTTGCATCCGCGCTAGTCCAGTCCCCGCTCTGTCGTTAGTTAAGTAACCTAACGGGTAATGACGGGACCCAGTGGCGAATGCGGATGGCATATACGTACATCATTATTTTCGTTCTTTATTGGTGTGATCAATTGATGGGACTGCGTTGATTCGGATCAATGCAAGATAAACAAACCTGTTTGATATTGTTGAAACATTTTTCAAAAAGCTGTTATTGCAAGGACGTTCTCTTTTGTTTTGCACAGTGGTATTCGGTTATGAATATCCAGCACCTCAGTCGACGAGGCAAGGGCCGAGATTCCTTCACCGGGAGTGACCCCTTGGACAGAAGTTTGCGTCAGGGCAAGAACTTCACTATAGTCGTTTACTTTTGCTTTGCATTGTGGTATTCAGTTAGAATATCCCGCACCTCATTCTACGGGGAAAGAGCCGAGATCCTTTCACCGGGAGTGACCTCTTTAGCAATGGTTTTCGCCACTATATTTTTTTATAAAAGGCTATGCAGTTCCTTCAACGATATCAAGTTCATTACGTTAAAAGTTTTTCGCCAAAAAATAGACGTAGCCCTCCATCATTTCTTACGGGTATTATTTAGTATTCGTGCTGCGTTTGTTGACTGTGTCAAGGCGTAGTGTACGGTAGCTAAGTAGTGTTCGTTTGTGGCATATTAGTGGGATTGGTTAGGACAGTTGTGCGGCCTTGTTGACTGTGTCAAGGGCTCGTACGGGTGGGTTTAATGCAATCCAGGATAATGACGGGTTGAACTTGACTAGGACTCTTTGATTTGTTGACTGTGTCAAGGTCACTTGGGTCCTAGGGGTAAAAAATTATATC
Organism: Agapanthus africanus; assembly: GCA_030015575.1. Classification (NCBI taxonomy): domain Eukaryota; kingdom Viridiplantae; phylum Streptophyta; class Magnoliopsida; order Asparagales; family Amaryllidaceae; genus Agapanthus; species Agapanthus africanus. Next base: position 132,145,980 of record CM057341.1, read on the forward strand.
GGGAGTTTCTAAAGAAACTGAAACTTGCCAGGCATGCGCATACCTTCTGGAGTGTGATAGCGTGAGTGGATTCCGTCACGTTATCATGCGATGATAGTTGGATCCCGATTCCCACTGATGAGTTGGTTTACTCCTCGGGTGATCCCGACTAATTCTTCTTTCAGGTTTGGAGGAGAATTTGACGATACAGTGGGAGGTTTCCAGATTAGATAAATTGATAACCATTCTGATCTAGGTTAGAGTGCACGCAGAGTGTTTCTTTTCTCTCTCTCTCTTTAGCAGCGACCATGACCCGACCCTTGACTATGACTCAGTGACCAAAATTAACCGAACCTTCTTAAACACTGGCTTTTGGATTGTCAGAGTTGCAGACCTCATTGCCACTCCTACTTTTACCCTTTTCTCCAGGACACCCCGTATTACTACGAACGTCCACTTCCATTGGATAAAACCATCGTATGGTTATATACGAACTCGAAGGAATTTATTCGAGGATGGTTTCTGGTTCTGGAGAAAACGAATAGGACTATTCAGTTGCCTTTTCCTCTTACCTTCTCTCAGGTTGCGAGTGTTTCTTGGATTAGGACAGTACACCTATTACGCAAATTGGATAGTCTTCTTCCAAACCATAGGCAGGTGCTGAACGGTGGGGAATGAAGAAAACCAATTAGCCTAACGATGGTGTGCAGAAGGTATTAAGTTAAGACAAATAAAGGGATTAGAAGGAGGGCAAAGTAAATTGCGACTGCTATTCACGACCAAACCAAGTATTTCATTACCACTCCCACTTCACCTTTGTATTTCTCCAGGACCCTCCGTATCACTACGAAGATCCACAGTTTATTGGATACTCCATCGTATGGTTATATACGAACTCAAAAGGAACTTGTTCCAATTCGGGGATGGATTATGGTTCAGGAGAAATAGGAATAGGGTTTATTCAGGTGTCTTTTATCTTCACCTTCTCTCGCATTGCGAGTGCTCTTAGGATTAGGACAGTACACCCATTATGCTTATTGGATAGTCTTCTTCCAAATCATAGGCTGGTGCCGAAAGGTAGGGAAGGAAAAAAAACCATTTAGCCTAAAAGGGTGTACAGAAGGTAATGACTAAAGACATATAAAGGGATGTAGAGAGATGGCAAAGAGATATACGGTTATAGTTGTGAATCTGGATAATGGAAGAGGCATTACTAGGAATACCAGGATACCCCTACGAAACATTTCAATGTTTCAGTCTCACTATGTAGTGTTAAAAGAAAACTGATTTCCCAATTAGACACTTGCTCCAGGGTATGTATTTACCAGGTATGATTTTCACATCTGTATGGTTTTACAGTTGATGAGTGGGAGTAAGTTATTGGGAATTAGGTGATCATCCTCATTATATCAGAATTCGTTGTAATTGGTGATATTTGAGGAAATCGCCTGGGTAGTTTGCCGGACGGCAAATATTTGGTTTTGAATATCCGCTGTTATGCACCAATTTCAAATTGATATATCTGTACGTCTATTTTTATAGAGTGAGATATACCTTTTTGAAATTATGTCTATGACATTTACCTATATCAGTGGATGGTTAGGTAAGGAGCATTAAACAGCAATGTAATTCTTCTTAACCATAAGTACAGTTTTCAACCTACGACACACAGGGAATGAGTTATTAGACTCAAGGGACTTATACAGAGTATTGTATGTTGTCCAGTGTCCATTAGGACAGAGGGGTTGGTCCTTATACTATATTCGGTTTACTTATAACTTCTCTAGTTTTTAGACAAGTGTTTCGTAGAAACGCAAGGTCCGAATTTTGAGAAGTTATAGGTATAAGAATAAAGTAGAGAACCAGGTGTTGCAAGTATCGGGATTCTTCAAGATGATCGAAGATGTAGATACTTGTATATGGTATTCAGTTAATAGTAATGATTAAGAGAACAAGCTTCTCTTTCAGGTTACTAATAATTGGAAGCATTCCTAAGTTGAGTAATGCTGATCGGCCTCTCTCCATTTAGTTGACATGCGCTGGAGACAGCTGCATGATTTGAATCTGGTTCAATTAAATCAGTGCCTCTGTTTCTGTATTGGATATAGAACAGTTCATATCTTGACATTGTTAAGCTACGGGGAGTTGTCCAGCTTATGCTTAAAACCAGACTCTATACAACTCAAGGCACGTTTCTGTAATGGTTGTTTGTGGGTTGACCCGGGCTATGACGAGGGTTGACTTTCTACTATTTGGAAGATCAATAGTGATATTGTTCTTGACTCGCCACAGTTTTAATAAAAATGGATTTTTTCAGAAAACAGTAGTGGGAGTATGGTAGAACTGGAAGTGATTTCAGAACCGCAAACGATTACTAAAAATTTGATAAGAACCTAAAGATTCAATCTGTATTGACATTCCATTGGCCACTCCGCAGATAAGGTGGGTAACCTCAGGCACCCGAGAGGTACTTCGGTAGCCTCAAGGACGGTGACAGGGAGGTTCTTGTTTACCCAGACTTGACACTGCTGTTGTTCCAGGCTATGAGACCCGTCAGGAGGATGAGTATAGCGTCGTTCTGAACTAGCTTTAGAAGTGTACGTGTATATGATTCTGCCAGAGGGTTGTCGTAGTCAGTAGGAGCAGCGGAAGCATTGGTGGACAAGTGGCTTATGTCTATATATAGACTAAAGCAGATATAGCGAGATAGATCATCTATTTCTGATGTGACAGTCACAGGATTGACTTCATCAGAATATGGGATGGATCTGTTAAGAAGGTAGTAGGGTGTGATGTCCTGGTATTTGGATGACATACACAGAGTAGGAAGTGAAATTCCTATACTGCGATTGGTTATACTTTGGTTGTCACGCAGTGGTTTCTCCACATAGGACATAGATACAATATCAGACATTCTGGTTACTAGATCTATGGTTTTAGATCTAGATTTGGGAAGTGTCCCAATCAGGGTACTTAGACAGCATTCTAAAGGTGTTTTAGAATGGACGACTCTTGGCACGGTAGTGTACCTGCAAGTGATGGAGTCACCCTCTCTAAATATGTCTTACAGACTAAAGGGGAGAGGGATGTGCATGATTGGCAGATCACTTGCTTAGGCAATTGAGTCAATCATAAGATGTCAAGTACCACACCAGATGTTATTTTTGCAGTAGATGCAATAAGTTGATATAAATCCTATCCAGGAGAAACGCTCGGAAGCAGTTTTAGAACATAAGTGGATGTTCTAGAGATTTGATAATGGCAGCCTCCTTTAGAAGACGGTTATCATTCCAGGCTTCCAAGGTGACCTGGATGACAGAGTGGCTGTCAGAGTTATAGTTTTCCCTCTGACGAGGGGCAGTAGTTCGGACAGGAGGTCCAAGCGGATACTGAGGGAGGCATGGCGTAGGATACTGATTAAGTTCAGTTGACGATACAGTCTAAGAAGTTTGGATTTGGAGTTCATTTATGAGCTAGGTCCCATCAGATATCCAGACATATTCTAAGACAGGTATTGCTCATTTCGGGAGATGGCCTTCTCCGCGAACTTGAGATAAAGAGAGACATAGAAAGAAACATCTGAGCGGATCCACTCGCTGAGGCTATTCCTCGAGTGCATTAGTTTCGCAAACGGGTTTTGTGAGACTGATTAGTAGAGGAGTTGGGTGTTCGGTATCACACGGGCTGTGAGTATGCGACATCGCAATAATTAGCCTTGAGTGCAAGTGGGAGATTGTTGGAGATAGTGCCCTCAGAGTCAATTATTGGATCACGGGTACGTGATTGCAATGATTGAGGGAGGACCTATGCCGGTAGGACAGTCTTACTCAAGATGATAGTATGCCATCTGGTTTATCTTTATCATCGTGTACTGCTTTAGGTGACCTTACAGGTCACTATTGCGCGTTGATAGAGCCCTTAGGATTCTTGCTTGATAGCCAGCAGTATGATGGTGATCATATACGTGGGAGCTGGTAGTCTATAAGCGCATCCTTAAAAGGTCCCTAGTCGTTGGAGTTTCGAGACAGGGCATCGATACTCCAGAGTAGACTAATGTATACAGTCGAGACCCCGACGAGGGGCGGTGGCTGGTCTCACATGCCACTGGTGTCAGTTGGTTCACCTAAGATGTATACAGGTGCTCATTGGGTTATGAGTACACCGGACAGGACTCGCCGGGAACATGCTAGTTGGTCTTATACCAGACGTCAGATAGCAGTACCCTGGTGACATGTGTACAAGTTAGTTCATCGACCTGAGATCGTCATTTGTCTCGTGTGAGTTCCCACTGTACTTTGATTACTACCCTACCACGGCTCAAAGGGGTCGTGCAAACAGGTTTTAGTTGGGTACAGTCCCGAGCCACATGGAGGCAGTGAGCGGATCTTCAAGGGTTCGTCTCTCCTGGTATTGGGGGTGAGGTCGCGCTGTGTCTAGGAGAGCCATTACATAAAGTCCTCGGCCGAGGCAGGAGATTTACTGGTAGGTATTCCAGTAGTATCTCAGGGTGTTCTGGGCTATACTCCGACACGACTTGTACCGCTTTTGGGGGTCTGACTTTTACCAACCCCCTAGGCCCGCCATGCGATGCTCATAGACGAACGGACCGGACAGTACGGATATTGTCACTGACAGGCTCAGTAGGGTGTCGGGATGAGTTCGCTCACAGACGTCCCTTTTGGTTAATAGCTGGTAGCCCGTCACGTATGGCTAATACCTCTGACGTGCTAGTGGTTAAATCCACAGCCAAAGTATTGACGAGTTTTTAGAGTCCCCCACAGACAGTTTCTCAAGTTTCGGGCGAAACGCTGTAGAGCCCGTATAGAGATATGGCAAGGTTCGATCAGATACGTGCGGTATTGCACGGATCATGATCGGACGGATAATACTAGCGGGCTTTGGTTTAAGCCGAATCCTAGTATTGTACTGTGTAGATTTTGTCTCATTGCATTTGTATTCGGTCAGAATACAAATGCGGGTATGTATATACAGTCGCGGGATTTTCCTGTAATTTATTACGGGATCGTTTTTCTGAAGTTGCCAGTTTGCTTTCCGTTTCGGCCATTTTCCTTTGTTCCTTTCTTTGGTTGAAAATTGGTGGAGGGGGGTTATTTTCAATTGTGCAATTAACAATTGAGAAGACTCTTTGTGGCACATGGTTGGTTCATCATGATTCTAGCTTCCTTTGACTTCATTAGTTCATGATTGCTTGACATTTGGAGTAATGATGGTTGATGATGATGGGTTTTTGATGAGACTTTTTGGTGTGACATATTTGATCATGATCACCCATTTCTCTCTCTTGTATTATTGACCCACTCCCTCTCTTCTCCTTATCCTTGGCCGGCCACAAGAAAAGGGGGCTGTCCCAATTTTTTGGGGTGTGGTTTTCATCTCATTTGCTTGCAAAAATCCTCTTGGTTCATCCCCAAAGCTCACATCTCCTTCTCCACTAAAACCATGGCAACTTCTTAAACCCCTTGAGACAAAGAGTACTACACTTAGCCTATAGTATTCTTGGACACGTCGACTCGCCAACTTCGTGCCCGAGTTGCCTCGGTCCAGAGGTGGGAGCCCGTAAAAGAACCCGGCGATGTGGTGCCCTTCCGACGAGGAGATGAAGACGGGAGATTCCGCGGGGAGATCGGGACGACGACGAGAAGACCGAAGGACACGGATCGCTCGGTATATCTTTCTACCTGTTCTCTAGTTAGCTAGGAGTAGGTTAATGGCCCGATCCAGGTTTACAGTGCGCGGTGGCGCCGGTTTAAAGTTAAGAAAAAATTTTGTTTTCGCATTTTGGCCTCGTTCAGACGGTCGGGGCGCCGCCGTGCACTAACAGTAGGGAGAAAATTCTTTATGAGACCCTCGCGGCTCATAAAGTTGGAAAGTCTTAGGCAACAGATCCTAACCCTATTTCCTAATCCATCGCTACCCTATAAGGAGTTCAAGATGAACTGTTATCTTCCATTTATGGGCCACACTTGCCAAAACTACATGCCACTGAAATGGAGAAGTTACTCATGAGCATATAAACTACTTCACGCCAGAGTAAGACATAAAGAGATAGAAGGGTGCGGCTCATAGAGTTAAGGGTTTGGAACTATATCTCTTAAGAGTCGAGATCTGAATCAATGATAAATGACGACGCTTGTATCCGCTCGTTATCTTCTCAGATCAAGATTCTGAAAATTATATACCAACCCGAAACTGGTCACACGCTATGCATAACTCTGCACTAATTCACCCGCGTACATACTTACATGGGCAAAGTAGTGGGGGGCATTTGTTCTCGCAAAAATTTATGTGCAAAAGAGTCCAAGGTATCAAATGGCAGTGATACGCTTAAGAAAATGCGAACCAGTATCTTCCGGCCTGTATTTTAATAAACTCCAGAAGGATAAACGGCTAAATTCTAATGATATTGGAAGCATCTCGAAAAACCCTTCGATTTGATATATTATGGGCTTCATAATTCATCCGGGATCAAAAGCTATGAGCAAATATGCTATGCACTGTTCCCTGATTAAAAATCAGGAATTACCTCAATGAGGTATCACGTGCTCACATGTGATCAATGGTCACGTGTTGACACGTGATAGTTAAAACAGAAATAAAAACAAATGGCTGAAGAAGGACCCAATTGGGGGTCACGTGCTCACACGTGACCAATGGTCACGTGTTGACACATGATAGTTAAAACAGAAATAAAAACAAATGGCGGAAGGAAATACCTCAATGAGGTATCACGTGCTCACACGTGACCAATGGTCACGTGTTGACACGTGATGGTTAAAACTGAAGCGTAAATAAACGCTGAGAAAATGACTCAATTGGGGGTCACGTGCTCACACGTGACCAAGGGTCACGTGTCAGCACGTGACTGGCTTCGAAAGCCTTACAGTTTAATAGAATTAAATTCTAAAAGCTTCTAAATATTTCCAAATGGAAAAAGATTATGGGGACCGTTGGATTAAAGATCCAAGGGTGATTAAAGATCACCAATTTATGGAAAAATCTTAGACAAGGAAAGATTTCCCCTAAATTTCACCAGAAATAACAAACAGAATATCTTTGAATTTAAAATCCAACGGTGAATAACATTCACTAAATGATCTAAATGATCAAATTAATTATGAAAACAAACAAAATCTTTCAATAAAAGATTTACTAAACAAATTGATTCTTTTCCTTCTCCTATAAATAGGAGCCAAGAGCAGAGGAGGAGGGATAGAGTTTTGACATCTTGAAATTGCAGAGAGGAAAGAAAGGAGAATTTAATTCTCAACAAAGAAAACCCTAGATGAGAAAGGGAAAAAGTATCAAAACTTCAAAAAAGAGAATTTAATTCTTAATCTAAGAGTTTAACTCTTCTGCAAAAAAGAACTTAGTTCTTCCTCTGGTAGAAGATCTGCAAAGAGCACATCTTCCCATAAGTTGAGAATTTAATTCTCATCGGGTTGAGATCCTGCCATGCAGATCCAAAACTTAGAAGGGGAATTGAGTTTAGAGAATTTAATTCTCCCAAAACAAAATTAGGGTTTAACCCTATATGAGAATTTAATTCTCCCAAACTCATAGGAATTTAATTCCTTCAAGATGAAATTAGGGTGTAACCCTATATGAGAATTTAATTCTCCAAAAATTACAGGAATTTAATTCCTTCAAGATGGACAGAATCAGGGTTTCACCCTACATAAGAATTTAATTCTTTTACATATATGGGAATTTAACTCCTCTAAAAGAAATTAGGATTTAACCCTACATAAGAATTTAATTCTTTCATAACAGGAATTTAATTCCTCCAAAATCATGATTAGGGTTTAACCCTACAGAGAATTTAATTCTCAAAATAAAATAAGGAGACTTAAAAGATCTCTGTGCATGAAAAGAACTAAGGTCACGTGGCCCCACGTGACCCCTGAAAAGATCCCCAAAAAACAAGAAGGAAAAAACTCTGAGGCAACGCCTCACGTGCTCCCACGTGACCTCCAAAACACAGAAAGAAAAAGCAGAAGAAAAGAAGTTTTGGGCGCTCTCACATGTCCCCACGTGACCCCTCAGCAAGTGCTGTAATTATCGATGCATAAATCCCCATCACGTGCCAACACGTGATGCTCTAAAAAAAAAGTGTTTAACACTTATTTGCAGAACAAAGTGAGGGATCTGGTCCCACCTTTCGGCACCCTCACGTGACCCTTCTTTCTTTAGTGTTTAACACTAATTTGGGGATTATATTTCCAGTGTTTAACACTGATTGTTTTCTAGTGTTTAACACTAAATTGAAGATTATATTTCCAGTGTTTAACACTGATTGTTTTCTAGTGTTTAACACTAAATTGAAGATTATATTTCCAGTGTTTAACACTGATTGTCTTTTAGTGTTTAACACTAATTTGAGAGTTCTGTCTCCAATGTTTAATACTGTTGTTCTTTAGTGTTTAACACTACTTTTAGCCAAATTGGCTAATTTTCCAGAGGCAAAAGTCCCTCCTCCAAATGAATCTCAAAATTGAGGAAATCAAAGATGAAAATGTTTAGCATTGCTAAATGATGAGGGGCTGAACCCAGACAAATGTTTAATGGTCCAACAAAAGGCCAACATTCCAAATTTAATTGGACTTAGCCCAAATTGGCCATAAGTCCTCAATTCAGATTTAACTGAGCCAATGTGCTCATAATCTAATTAATTGATCTTAGTTCCAAATTGGACTACAGATCACTTAATCCACTTTGGTTCGAGGGTACATCTCTTCACTCCTCTGATATTTGTCGTTGTAATCCTTCAACGTCTTCAGAGAGGTGACGGGTCCCGATAACCACACACTTCACAGACTATGACGTCTCTAAACTGGACTATAGGGTCCTTAAACTCATGGACTATGATGTCCTTAACCTTGACTGTGAGGTCTTTAAACTCACGGATTATGATGTCCTTAACCTTGACCGAGATGTCTTTAAACTAACAATGGACCACTACGTTCTTAAACTGGTATTGGACCACTATGTCCTTAAACTGGTAATTGACCGCAAAGTCCCTAAACTAAAACAATAGAGCCTAAATGCTCTTTTGTCGGATCTAAATGATCCTGTTAAGTAGATCTTAGTCTAAAATTAGACTAATGTATCCTTAACAAATGGTTAAGTTGGCCTTAGTCAAAAATTAGACTAACGTGTCCTTAACAAACGTTGAGTTGATCTTAGTCTAAAATTAGACTAACGTATCCTTAACGAATGTTTAAGTTGATCTTAGTCTCAAATGAGACTAACGTATCCTTAAACCCAAACCCCCAAACCCAAATCTAAGAAAATATGGATTTTGACTAATCCACGTCCTACGGGCGACAACATAAATTAGTTGTTTACCCCAATCAGAGCAAAACTCTGTTCAAATTCCAAGGCGGAAAATGAAGCAACGCTTCATCTTCCCCCAATCAGAGCAAAGCTCTACTTTGAAAATTCAAACTTTAATTAAAGAAGCAACGCTTCAGCTCGCCTGCGCTGTGCGCTGCACGCCACGTGGCAGCGCAGTTACGCTGCGCTGTGCGCTGCGCGACACGTGTCACGCTCTGGAGCATTTGCGCCAAACAGAATTAAAATTCTAAGAAATCTTTATGTTCTTGTTAAAACAAGAAGATTTTCTTCTGTAAAACAGAAGCCCTTGGATCAAAGATCCAACGGTGGGAAAATTTCCCAAATCACTCAGAGAAAGATCTCTTTAACAAATTTAACTAATTTATGGGCACTATAAAAAGGACCCTAGACCTCAGTTCAAAGGGAGGAACATTTTGGTGAAAAATCAAGAACTTCAAACAGAGAGAACTCTGAAGAAATTCCAAAAAAAAAAAAAGAGAGAAAGGTAAAAGACCTTTTAGATAGAAGAATTTCTTCTGATAGATCATTGATCTAAAAACAAGATCAATGATATTTAATAAAAAATAAATAAATAAATAAAAATAGTGCTTTGCACTTCTGGTTCCTGAAATAAGAAAAACTTGTTTTTTTTATCTAAATTAGATCAAGAAATCAAATAGTGCTTTGCACTTCTTTTATGAACCATTGGTTCTTGAATCTAAAAAGATTCTCAAATTAATAGTGCTTTGCGCTTGAAAAACTGCGTTGTTGCGCTCTTGGGCTGGCGCAAGCCACCAGAGAGCGCCACGCGTCAACCCTATGATGATCTGCGCTATGCGCTTTTAAAAACAGAGCACTGCTCTCATGAATTGGCGCAACTCACCAGAGCGCGCCACGTGTCAGCAGCGCAATAGCGCGCGCTGGCGCAACGCACTGCGCTTGCGCTCTCCTGAGCGTGACACGTGTCACTTCCCCATGGATTTGCGCCTTGCACTCCTTAATCAGCACAAAGCGCCTGACAAGCCATGTGGCACTCTGTCAGACTAATTAATGCAATGCATTATCAAGGGCAGAGCCCAATAAAGAAAGGTCTATCAGACCAAACAAAGTGCTATGCACTATTAAAAGGGATAAAGCCCAAATAAAAGTCTATCAGACCAAAATAAAGTGCTCTGGGCCTAAAAGGCCAGAGAAAATGCTATGCATTATTAAACAGGGGCAGAACCCCAGTAAAGGCCTAACAGGCCAAATGCAAATAAAACGTTGAATACTCTCAACTGGACTTAGCCCAATCGTGGCCGTAAGTCCTCAAATTAAATTGACTGAGCACGGCTGCTCTTTTAAATCAATTTACACTTGGTCCAAGGGTACATCTCTGAACCCCTCTGACACATGTCGTTGTAATCCTTCAACGTCGTCAGAGAGGCGATGGGTCCCGACGGCCATACATGTATCCTAAACTGGAACAATAGAGCTCCCAAATGCTCTTTTGCCGGATCCAAACGATCCCGTTTAAGTTGATCTTAGCCTCAAATATGGCTAACGTATCCTTAAACATTCAAGCAGACTTTAGTCCCAAATTGGACTATAAGACCCCCAATCAACTTTGGTTCAAGGGTACATCTTCGAACTCCTCTGACACATGCCGTTGTAATCCTTCAACGTCGTCAGAGAGGTGACGGGTCCCGACGGCCATATATTAAATGGACCACCATGTCCCTAAACTAGAAATGGATCTAGACGATCCCGTTAAGTAGATCTTAGTCTGGAAATTAGACTAACGTATCCTTAACAAATGTTTAAGTTGATCTTAGCCTCAAATATGGCTAACGTATCCTTAAACCAAAACCCAAACCCAAATCTAAGAAAGTACAGATTTGGACTAATCCACGTCCTACGGGCGACGAAATAAATAGTCTCCGTATACGATCCACGGGCAACCACAAACAAAACAAACACCCACGACACGAAGTGAAATTCTGGAGAAGGAGAAAGTTGTTACCGCGATGCGGTAGCGTAATTAACTGCAGGGGCTTGCGCCTGCAGAGAAGAGCGTCCCCACAATCAAAAACCCCTCAAACGAGGGGGAATCTGACGAAGTCTGCTACATCGGCCGCATCCGTTTAAACCTCCGATACTCGGTGTCATAAATCAACTTGGCATCTTCGGAGAGGTAGACGGATAAAACCATATAACATCTACCCCGAATCTCAGGCTAGACGTCCTCACGCCGTCGCCGTCATTCGGAGGGGAACATTAGTCTCCGTATACAATCCACGGGCAACCAAACACAAAACAAACACCCACGACACGAAGTGACCATCTGGAGAAGGAGAAAGTTGTTACCGCGATGCGGTAGCGTAATTAACTGCAGGGGCTTGCGCCTGCAGGGAAGAGCCTCCCCACAATCAAAAACCCCTCGACGAGGGGGAATCTGACGAAGTCTGCTACAACGGCCGCATCCGTCTAAACCTTCGATACATGGTGTCATAAATCAACTTGGCATCTTCGGAGAGGTGGACGGATAGTACCAATTAGCATCTGCCCCCAGATTCAGGCAAGACGTCAGTCTTTCATGGTTTCCGGCGGTAAACAGTAGCGCCAAGTTTTATAAATTTTTGTTCCGCATTTGGTCACAGATTGATGGCCGGGGCGCTATCGTAACTCAACACGAAGCCCTGCTGTAAAACCATACAGCGTCTACATCAATTGCCTGAAGCAGGGAAACCCTCTGTGTGGGACTCTAAAACTCGGCAGTACGCTGGCAGTGGGTTTAACCATAAGCCGTCAGCAGTACTAACTGCACGTAACGGCTACCCATGTATCTGTAGATAAGAAGGACGATGGGCAAGCTCATCCGAACTCCTACTGAGCCTATCTGTGATAATCTCCGTACAGTCCGGTCTGTTCATCTGAGATACCCGCATATCGGCCTAGGGAGTGGTAAACGTCAGACCGCTAACAGCGCAATAAGTCGTGTCGGAGGAGAGCCCAATACACCATGAGAAATTACTGGAGTACCTTACCAGTATTTCTCGACCGCCCTGGCCAGGGACTTTGTGTAATGGATTTCCGAACACTGCACGATATCAACCCCCAATACCGGGAGTGACGAATCATATCTGATCGCTACTGTCTCTAAGTGATTCGAGACTACACCCAACTACTACCTGTTTGCACGAATCCTTTGAGCGTGGTAGGGTAGTAATCAAAGTGCAGTGGGAACACACTTGAGATGAACTAGCGATGGCAAGTCAACGGACTAAGCTGTACTCATGCTACCTGAGAACTGCTACCCGACGATAGGTATAATACCAACCAGCAGTTCCCGACGAGTTCTGTCCAGTGTAACTCAACCTAATGAGCACCTGCATACCATCTCCAGTACGTCGTACTAATGGCTGTGGGACAGACCATATCCCCTGCTTGGATGAGAAGCGTATACACTAGTCTACTTCGGAGTATTGATGCCCCGTCTCGATAATCCAACGACTAGGGACCTGTATAAGGATGTGCTTATAGACTACCCATTCCCCACGAGTGTGACTGCCATGACAACGCTGGTAGTCAAGCAAAGATCCTAAGGGCTCTACCAATATGTATAAGCGATATGCTAAAAGAAACACATGCACATATTGAGGTAGAATCAAACCAGGTAGCATACTACCATATCGAGCAAGACTGTTATTATAACTATGAAATATCCCAAGCATCCAATATGTAATATGCAGTCCAATAATGGCCTATAGAGCATATATCACTAACAATCTCCCACTTGCACTAAGGCTATGTATTGGCATATCGCAGACCTATCATCTCGATTAGCCGCTCGAACTGTGTCTGAGGGATGGCCTTTGTGAGTGGATCTGCAGTGTTGTTCAATGTCTCTACTCTCCGCACCCCGATCTCCCATCGATCAATGATCTCCCTGATCAAGTGGAACCGCCTCAGGATGTGTCTGGACTTCTGATGGGACCTTGGTTCCTTCGCCAAAGCTATAGCATCGTTGTTGTCACAATACAGCGGTATTGGATCAACAATGGATGGAACCACCTGAAGCTCTGTCATGAACTTCCCGATCTAGACTGCTTCCTTCGCGGCATCACAGGCAACAATATACTCCGCTTCCATAGTCGAGTCGGCAACGGTTTCCTGTTTGAAGCTCTTCCAAACAAACACCCCTCCATTGAGGGTAAAGACATGACCCGACATGGACTTGGAGTCATCCTTGTCACTCTGGAAGCTGGAGTCGGCGAAGGCCTCGATCTGGAGGTCTTCCCTGCCGTACACCAAGAACATTTCCTTAGTCCTTCTCAGGTACTTGAAAATGTTCTTCACTGCTATCCAGTGCTTCTCCCCTGGGTTTAACTGATACCGGCTTACAACGCTCAGGGCGTATGCTAAATCTGGTCTGGTACACAACATCGTATACATTATATAGCCTACCGCTGAAGCGTGGGGTATAATAAACATGCGAGCCCTTTTCAAATCAGTCTTAGGAGTCATCTCTTTGGAGAGGGTGATTCCGTGACAAGCCGGTAGATTACCACGCTTTGAACCTTCTATACTGAATCGTTTTAGTATGGTATCGATGTACCTTGACTTTGAGAGTCCCAACATCTGTTTAGATCTATCACGATAGATCTAGATCCCCAGAATATAGGAGGCATCACCCAGGTCCTTCATGGAGAACCTCTGTGACAAGAATCCCTTGACTGATTGTAGCATAGGAATGTCATTTCCTATCAAGAGAATGTCATCCACGTACAGGACAAGGAATACCACACTTCTCGCTACAATTTTACTATATATGCATGGTTCATCTTGATTTTTGATAAAGTCGAATTCATTGACCGTCTCATCAAAATAGATGTTCCAACTCCGCGATGCCTGCTTTAGTCCATAAATGGACTTAAGCAATTTGCACACCTTTCTGCTGCTCCCACTCTGAATGAAACCCTCCGGCTGATCCATATAGACGCACTCTTCTAAATTTCCATTTAGAAAAGCGGTCTTTACGTCCATCTGCTAGATCTTATAATCGTGGAAGGTAGCAATGGTAAGAAGGATCCGAATGGATTTGAGCATAGCCACTAGAGAAAATGTTTCATCATAGTCCAAACCAGGTCTTTGACGAAAACCTTTTGCAACAAGTCTAGACTTATAGGTTTCAACCTGTCCATCTACACCAATCTTCTTTCTGAAGATCCATTTGCAGCCTACGGGTTTTACCCCTTCTGGAGCAATGTCCAAAATCCATACTTTGTTGGTGTACATGGACTCCGTTTCGGTCCGCATTGCATCCAGCCATTTTACCGAGTCTCTGCTCTGAATGGCTTGTTGGAAGCTAGTTGGCTCATTATCGTCGATGATGCAATCCTCTCTATCCCCGTCTATGAGAAAACCGTAGTATCTCTCGGGCAGATGAGACTGCCTACTAGTCCTGCGGAGTGGCGCGGGGATATCCGGTTCTTTCGAAACTTCTGGTTCTACAATACTTTCAGTAATAGTTTGTAGTTTTGGAATTTCTTCCAGTTCTATTATGCTCCCACTTATCTGATTTTCTAAAAATTCAGTTTCCAAAAAGTAGGCATGCTGAGAAACAAAGACTTTTTGTTCCTCTGCGTAATAGAAAAGATACCCCCTGGAGTTCTTTGGGTATCCCACAAACTTACACAATACTGAGCGTGTCTCGAGCTTGTCCGCATGCTGCTTTTTTACAAAAGCTGGACATCCCCATGTCTTAAGGTACTTAAGATAGGGTTTCTTCCCACTCCACATCTGATATGGTGTGGTAGGCACTGACTTCATAGGAACCTTGTTCAAAAGATATCCAGCTGATTCTAGTGCATAGCCCCAGAAGGATCGCGGTAACTCAGCACTATTCATTATGGAACTAACCATGTCCAATAGGGTTCTGTTCCGCCTTTCCAATACACCGTTATGCTGAGGTGTGTACGAAGAAGAAAGCTGAGAGAGAATTTCATTCTCTTTTAAGTAGTCCAGGAACTCGGCACTTAAGTATTCACCACCTCAATCAGATCTCAGTGTCTTGATACTTTTGCCGATTTGTTTTCCCACTTCATTCTTGTATTCCCGGAATTTCTCAAAGGCCTCGGATTTATGTTTCATCAAGAACACATGTCCATATCTTGAGAAATCATCCGTAAAAGTAATGAAGTAAGAATAACCGCTTCTTGCATGTGTAGACATTGGACCACATACGTCGTTGTATATGAGTCCCAAGAGCGAGCTCGCTCTTACTCCGTGTCCAGTGAACGGAGTCTTTATCATCTTTCCTTTGAGACGTGATTAACAAGTTGCATAGGACTGATATTCGAACGGATCCAAATATCTCTCCTTATGTAACCTCGTCAATCGTGTTTTATTGATGTGACCCAGTTTACAATGCCATAAGAAAGCCTGATTTAATTCCGGAGACTTTCTTTTAAGTGTGTTCTGGACGTTGAAAATCTGAGCTTGATTTAATACGTATATACTGTTATCTAATGTACCTGACCCAATCAAATTTTGATTTAGGTGGATGTGTACTACACGCTTACAAATGTAAAATCATATCCTTCCTTGGAAAATAAAGATACAGATATGATATTACAAGCCAGACTAAGTACATATAAACAGTTACGTCGAATCAATATCTGCCCACTTGTCAATCCTAGGTGATATTCCCCTACGGATTCAGCATCCACTCTCATTCCGTTAGCAACTCTGGGAGTCATATCACCTGCCTTAATAACTCTACGGTTTCTCAAAGCCTGTAATGAATTACAGATATGAGATCCTGATCCGGTATCTAGTACACAGGAAGTAGAGTTAATTGACAGACAGTTTTCAATTACAAACACACTCTAAGCCGAAGCCACAACGTGCTTTGAATCCTGGCTTCTGGCTTTCCAAGCACTGCAGTCCTTCTGAAAATGCGCTTTCCCGTGACTACAAAGACATGCCTCCTTTCCTACTAATAGTCCCGAAACTTTTGCCCTGTCCTTTTCCTCTACCTTCCTGACACTGCTTATCTGCTTGGTGGAGGCCTTCTTCTTCTCTCTCTTGGGTTTCACCTTGGATCTAGAAGAGGAAGATTCCCCAATAAGCAGAGTAGGTGTCTCCCTGGAATCATTCAGGGTGCCCTCTGAGCTCCTCAATAAATTGAGGAGACTTAGAAGTGTAACTTCCTTCCTTTGAATTTTGGAATTCAAGATAAACTGGGCATAAGTAGATGGTAGGGACTCTAGAATCAAGTCAATGCATAACTCGTTCTTCAACGTGGTCCCATGGTCCATGAGCTTTTCAAAATAGCTAATCAGCGTAAGGACATAGTCCCCTACAGATGACCCAACAGCCAACCTCGCTTGAAGCAATATCTTCGAGGTTTCATATCTTGCGATATGAGATTACTCTCCATATAAAACTTTGGTATGAAGGAAGATGGAAGCTAAGTCCATCTTCTCGTGCTGCCTCATCCATTGAGACTAACACGAGGCACTTGTCTCTCACACAATCATTTTCCCATGTCTGACGGATATCAACATGCGCTACGGTGGAATATGGACCTGGGACGGTGGGGGGTTTTGTAGTAAGGAGGTAGTCCAGCTTGTCATGGGTAAGTGCCATCTAGACATATCTTAGCCAATCAATATAGTTCAGCCCAGTCAATTTATTATCTAATAACCTATGTCCGGTCATTGTGGTCGCTGCAATTAGGAGAGAGAGAAGAAACACTAAGCATGATACTCTTGCAAGTTTAGATTGGTTATTAGTTTATCTAAACAGGATGGCTCCCACTGTTTCCTTGAATCCTTCCCCAAACCATAAAAAAAGAATTGGTCAGGATTAATCTCACTTTTACAATTCTTGCTTAACCTTTCAGCCAGGCTGGTGTCGGTACTTCGATAGAGGTTTTCCAATTCTTTCGCGAAGTTCCTTAATTACATAACCTCTTTTCCCTGGAGGCGTAGCCCCGCTAATACCATTCTAAACACCTACTTGGTTTATAGCATTGATCGTTTAGTAAAAAATCTCCCGAAGAGTAGCGCATACTCACAGTAGGATCGGGATCCAAATATCATTATGTGATAAACTTGAAGGAAGCCTACCAAGATTATCACACTCCAAATGGTATACATCACTAGCAAGTTTCAGTTTCCTTAGAAACTCCCAATGTGGAATTTTGCTCGTTGCTCTTATGACATTGACGAAGGCCAACAAATCATAAGTCACATGTCAGGTTCTACCGTCATTATCCAGGTTAATTTGAACCCATCCGTACATACCCTTAATGAAGGCCAACAAAGTAGTACGACTGTCCCAAACCAACGCATCTATCTATGCTACATATGAATACCCAGCAGCTACCAATCACTATGTCTTGGCGAAGGTCAACAAACATAGCTTGAATACTACTGATTATTCATATGAAATGACGGGGGGCTATAGATGGTTTTGGCGAAACCGTGAACGTAGTGAACTTGATATAGTCGAAGGAACCATGATAGCTTTTAAAAGGAGTGGTTTAAGCTCCGCATTTAAAATTGCTTTTTGAAGAAAACCAAGTGGTTTTGAAATTGTTCCAACGATTAAGCTTTGGTTTGTTTTATCTTTGCATTAATCAATGTTAATGCGGTCCCATCATTTACAACCTATCATTGCAGCAAAAGAAATGAAAATACAACGTACGCTTATGCCATCCGCATTCGCCACGGGGCCCCGTCATGCACCGTTAGGTTACTTAACTACCGACAGAGCGGGGGCTGGACTAGCGCGGGTGCAAAATATAAGCACTGTTTATTTATATATAATATATATATATAACTATTCGTCTCATGCAATAATAGGTATTCCATATCACAGATGAATATATTGGATATACTAGGAATTCCGCGTTTCGTTTAAGCCTGTAACGAAAGATGGATTCCACGGTCGTGATGAATAGCCAAACCCCACCCCAGACCCCTACGGGTGCGGCAAACTACCCGCCAAATTCCTGAAGTGAAGCATCATCCCTCAGTAAAATGAGTAGGCCACTCGGCACTTCAAAGAACCCGGTAGTTTGTGCACCCCACCTTAGGTCTATCCTAGAAGCAGAAAACAGTAAAAGAAATATTATACAACGGTGGCTACAACCTCAACCCGGATGTGCCCCGTGAAATAATATTATATCACTTTTACAAATTACATGAATGAAAGAAAAGAAAACACTTTTCTCACATCCCTCCGGCTATTCATCCATGACGATCCAATAAAATTCATATACACAAACCATCAACACAGATCACAAATATATGCAACCCCCAATTAATTGACATATAGCAATTAGTGGAGGTTTATGAATATATATATCAAACACAGAAAACCCGATTAGCTAAAGTACTTAGAATTTCAATCGATAAACAAAATTTGAGTCTGCCCCAAGTACAACACTGTACACAAAAGATTCTGGGCAGAAAAAATATCACAAATATCACAAATCACCAAAATAGAACAACAGAAAAAATTTGGACCGAGTCGGGGTTGACTCGGCCACGGAACGGCGGCAGAACGCTCTGTTCTGCCGCGGTTCCGTGGCGGTCTTGCCGATTCAGGAGCCCAAATTTCTTCTGCTTTCTAAGAAAACCCTGCACGTAATTTTAAGACTTCTGAAAAGATTTTTAGACCAGTTTTTAAAATCGACAGAAAACGTGGTTTTCGGACGTGATTTTGGGATTTTTCCACGATTGAATTTCTAAAGACTTTGCTAACTAGCTAGTTAAGCTTTTGTAGGCTCTGATACCACTGTAAGCCGATGTCGCGCACCCCGCAGTTCGCGGGAAGGCAGAATTTTCAAAAACGATAAATATTTGACTACGCAACAACGGCTAAACTTCAGGATCTTTACTAAAGCCTTAACTAGCTAATATATCTAAGAGATTTAACTACTCGGTGAGATGGTTATACCTCCAAGATACGGTCCTTCGGGTCTTCTAGTGCTCCTCTCCAAGGCTCCTTAGTGATCGGATGACGAAATCTCCATCGGCCTCCTTACGTCAAAGATGATCCACCGCGAGAAGATGTGCTCCAAGCTCCAACCTCTAAATGAGGTAACTATGGTAGATGGTTCGCTAATCCCACTAGCCTAGAAGATGTAGAAAGTATAATGGATTGTAGTGTCTTACTAAACCCTATGGCTCACAACACATGTGAAGGATTAGGGTTTAGTTTGAGGGAGAAGGAGATGGAGAAATCTCAAGAGAGAGCAAGAGGAGAGCAACTTAAGAAATGAGCTCAAGAAATAAAAATGGCTAAGTGTGAAGCATTGTGTAGAGAATGGCTAAAGGTATATGAGCTCAATTATTCAAGCATGCAATAAAATACAATAAAATAAAGCACTCATACTTGAATAGTGAGTCAAGACCAAATAAAATAATCCATGGCCATTCTTTACACCATGCTTCCAAAGTCTCCTCCATTTCCACCTCATTAATCCATTAATCAAAATGGATAAAACTAAATAATAAGGTGGCACCTTCTAGAAGCATGCCTTGACAAATTACAAGAATGCCCCTCACTGTATATACATGCATGTATCTGTATTTGGAAAAATACGGATACACTAAGACGATAACAATCCAATAATACTGTTACCCGCCAAACACAGAGACGTGACCGCGCAGGTCCGTCTTGCCTGAATTTCGGGACAGATGCTAATTGGTGCTATCCGTCCACCTTTCCGAAGATGCCAAGTTGATTTATGGCACCGTGTATCGAAGGTTTAAACGGATGCGGCCGATGTAGCAGACTTCGTCAGATTCCCCCTCATTTGAGGGGTTTTTTATTGTGGGGATGCTCTTTCCTGCAGGCGCAAGCCCCTGCAGTTAATTACGCTACCGCATCGCGGTAACAACTTTCTCCTTCTCCAGATGGTCACTTCGTGTCGTGTGTGTTTATTTTGTTTTTGGTTGCTCGTGGATTGTATACGGAGACTAATTTGTGTTGTCGCCCGTAGGGCGTGGATTAGTCCAAATCCGTATCTTCTTAGATTTGGGTTTTGGTTTGGGTTTAAGGATACGTTAGTCTCATTTGAGACTAAGATCAACTTAAACGTTTGTTAAGGATACGTTAGTCTAATTTTAGACTAAGATCAACTTAACGGGATTGTTTAGATCCAACAAAAGAGCATTTGAACTCTATTGTTTAGTTTAGGGACATTGCGGTCGATTACCAGTTTAAGGACATGGTGGTCCAAGGTTAAGGACATCATAGTCCGTGGGTTTAAAGGGACCCCACAGTCCAAGGTTAAGGACATCATAGTCCATGGGCTTAAGGACCCCACGGTCCAAGTTAAGGATATCGTAGTCCGTGGGCTTAAGGACCCTACAGTCCAGTTTAAAGACGTCATAGTCTATGAAATGTATGGTTGTCGGGACCCGTCACCTCTCTGAAGACGTTGAAGGATTACAACGACAAATATCATAGGAGTAAAGAGATGTATTCTCGAACCGGTGTGAGTTGGTTGAACGATCTGTAGTCCAATTTGGGACTAAGATCTGTTAAGTATTCATGAGCAGATGGGCTCAATTAAATATGAGTTGAGGACTTATGGCCAATATTGGGCTAAGTCCAATAAACATTTTATTTATTCTGGCTATTGAGCCTTTATTTGGGCTTGGCCCTTTTAATAATGTTGAGCATTAGATCTTGGCAAAAAAAATCTTTTCTTTTGTCTTATATTGAATGCAAAGCATTCATCAGAGCTCTGGCTCATTAAAGAACAATTTGTGTTCTGTCAGCGCAACCTATGGTGCGCTAGGCGCTTTGCGCCAATGCAGTGCGCTTCTGCCACATGGCGCACATGTAACGGACGAGTGTTGCGCTCTGCGCTAGGCGCCAGATGATGAGCGCAGATGCCTGTTTGTGAGCGTTGAGCGCTGGTCCATGAGCGCATTGCGCTTTTAATTTAATGGCGCACCTGTGAGTGACACGTGGCGCGCTTGGCGCTGAGCGCCTGCCCATGAGCGCGGTGCGCTATTTCAGAAGCGCAAAGCGCAAGTTGCATACGTGGTTGACACGTGGCGCATTTTGGCGCTAAGCGCCGGTCCAAAGAGCGTAGAAGCGTTGTTCAATAGCGCAAGGCACATTTCAATAGCGCAAAACGCATTTGATCAATTTTTATGATCTGTGAACAAATTTATGTTCTTCTTTTAAAAGAGACTTTGTCTCAAGATTCAAGAACAATAGTTCTTATTTTTTTGAAAGGCTTTTCCTTTATAGATCAATGATCTGTGGATGAAGTAAATACTTCTTTTGTTTTTATAATGAGATCTTTTGATCTTTTTTTATAAAAGACCTTGGTCTTTATAGATCTATGATCTTTTAAGAAGAGAATTCTTCTTTTTAAGAGATGATTTCATCTCTGTGTTCATCATTCATGATCTTTACCTTGAAGAAATAATCTTCTTTCAAGAGCTTGCTCTTCTTTCTTTGAATTTCTCAAAGTTTATAGGAGGGTTTCTCTCTATCAGACTTGAAGTCTTGGGGCCTTTATATAGGGCAAGTTGATTTGTTAAATCAGTTAAAGAGATCTTTCTCTGATTGATTTGGGGATATTTCCCACCGTTGGATCTTTGATCCTAAGGCTTCTGTTTTACAGAAGGCAATCTTCTTGTTTTTAACAAGATTGAGAAAAAAATCTTTCCATAACAGAATTTAAATTTTGATTAATGATTTATCATTATTTATTAGATCTTTTGATCTAACGGTGCGGAATTTTAAAATTCCAGCGCTGGCGCACCCGTGCTTTGCACGTGGTGCGCTACTCAGAGCACAGTGCACTTTGCGCTAGCGCACCTACGTTTGACACGTAGCGCGCAGCGCGCCTAGCGCTAGCGCATACATGGTGCACTGCCTAGGGCGCAGCACACCTGGCGCTAGCGCATCCGTGTCACTTGGCGCGTAGCACGTCTAGCGCTGGATCTGAAGCGTTACTTCAATTTTTGAATTTTAAATTTCAAAACAGAGCTTTGCTCTGATTGGGGGAAACAAATACAATACTAGGATCCGGCTTAAACCAAAGCCCACCAGTATTGTATGCCCGATCAGCATCCGTGTACAAGTACACGTATGTGATCGAAGCCCTGCTATAAAACCATACAGCGTCTACATCAATTGCCTGAAGCAGGGAAACCCTCTGTGTGGGACTATAAAGACTCGACTGTACGCTGGCAGTGGGTTTAACCATAAGCCGTCAGCGGTACTAACTGCACGTAACGGCTACCCAGGTATCTGTCGATAAGAAGGATGATGAGCAGGCTCATCCGAACTTCTACTGAGCCTATCTATGACAATCTCCGTACAGTCCAGTCTGTTCGTCTGAGATACCCGTATATCGGCCTAGGGTGATGGTAAACGTCAGACCCCTAACAGCGCGATAAGTAGTGTCGGAGGAGTGCCCAATACACCATGAGAAACTACTGAAGTACCTTACCAGCATTTCTCAATTGCCCTGGCCAGGGACTT
This sequence comes from Agapanthus africanus, assembly GCA_030015575.1. Taxonomy (NCBI): domain Eukaryota; kingdom Viridiplantae; phylum Streptophyta; class Magnoliopsida; order Asparagales; family Amaryllidaceae; genus Agapanthus; species Agapanthus africanus. The sequence goes on from CM057341.1 coordinate 132,168,822, forward strand.
TGTGTAATGGCTTTCCGAACACTGCGCGATATCAACCCCCAATACCGGGAGAAACGAATCCTATCTGATCGCTACTGTCTCCAAGTGCTTCGGGACTACACCCAACTACTACCTGTTTGCATGACTCCTTTGAGCATGGTAGGGTAGTAATCAAAGTGCAGTGGGAACACACTTGAGACGAAGTAGCGATGTCAAGTCAACGGACTAGGCTGTACTCATGCCACCTGGGAACAGCTACCTGACGATAGGTATAATACCAACCAGCTGTTCCCGATGAGTCTTGTCCAATATAACTCATAACCTAATGAGCACCTGCATACCATCTCCAGTACGTCGTACTAATGGCTGTGGGACAGACCATATCCCCTGCTGGGATGAGAAGCGTATACACTAGTCTACTCCGGAGTATCGATCTCCCGTCTCGATAATCAACGACTAGGGACCTGTATAAGGATGTTCTTATAGACTACCCAGCCCCCACGAGTGTGACTGCCATCACAACGCTGGTAGTCAAGCAAAAATCCTAAGGGCTCTACCAATATGTAGAAGCGATATGCTAAAATAAACACATGCACATATTGAGATAGAATCAAACGAGGTAGTATACTACCATATCGAGCAAGACTGTTATTATAACTGTGAAATATCCCAAGCATCCAATATGTAATATACAATCTAGTACGATACAATAATGGCCTTTAGGGCATATATCACTAACAAATTTCGAGAACGAAATTTTTATAAGGAGGGTAGAATGTAACGACTCTGAAATTACTATACAAAAATTTTTAGTTTAATGTACAGAAAGGAGTTTACAAGCCTGAGTACAAATTATAAGTATATTTTGTTTAAGAACAGCAAGAAACAACTTGTAGCTCACCGGTAAAGCCCTTGCACTGCTGTGACGTAACCCCTGTGTTCGAATCCCATCAGACACATTAATTTTTCTAATTTATTTTTAAAACTTTTTGGAAGCCCAAAAGTTTACACGTGCAATACACACAAAAATGAAAAGTTGGAAAAATCAAACATGTGTAAAAGGGTGTTAACACTGGCGTGGACACGTGGCACCAATCCGACGGCCCCACCCCCTCAAACGATCGACAGATATTGCAATTCGGCCGGTACCGACGGTCGGCCCGAGCCCAATAAGACCCGGGCTTTGCACACAAAACCCTTCCCCTACCTCTAACTCCCCTGCACTGCAATCAAACATAGACCCTTCAATTCCCAATTTATCACCTTTTAATGCATTTTAATTCATGTTCATATCAGAATTTTGCATTATTATATTCTCCATTCTTAATCATATTGCAAATAAATAGGTGCTTTTGATCCATGTCTGCTAAATAGTTGCAGGTTACAGGTTCTCAGAACAATACGGTGAAATTCAGGAAAATACGCTACAAATGTGAGACTACGACCAACAAATAGATGAATCTGCAAGATGTCGCCTACCAGTTTGAGAAACAAACGAAGATCAGCAAACAGTTCAATACACAAAGTACGAGGGCAGCACAAAGATTCAAGACTTCAACGCGAAGGTTAAGGTAAAAGTCCACAAATTCTGCACTGTTAGAAATCTGGGAGAAAGTAGAAAAGATTCTGAAGAACCAAGAGAAGAAAATAGAAAGAAATAGCAACATAAAGCAACCCTGAAAAGAAGAGCCAAAGATCCCTCAAGATGGCCATGGATCCGCGGCCAAAAATGGCAATCCGCCGCGGATCCGCGGCCGTGCTGTGCACGTGTCGGTGCAAAGTGTCGGTGGTGTCGGTGCTTTGACCCGGCTTTCTTAGGGTAGTCTTGTAATTTTAAATATGGATCAGATGTAAACTCTAGGGTTTCTCCTATCTACAAATAGGAAAGCCTACAGCCTCTTTTGGGGCATGCCTCTTTTTAATTCTAGATTAAATTTCAATTCCTTTGTAATCGTCAAGAGTGCATCAATAAAGTAAGTTATTTTTTTTATCTTGTGTTCTTCTTAATTGAAATTTTATTTCTCTGCATTTTTTTACCTGTCTTTATTTATCTGCAAGTTCATTAGTTAATTAAAAAGAAAATTTATAAAAAATGAATTTTGTCGCAATTTCCCTAATGGGTGAGTAGTTCCTCACTTGTTAGGGTTAGGATTGGGTAGGTTTGAGAGATGGAAATCTCTCACTCCTTTCTTGCCCTCATAACTTTATAAATTAGGACTCGATGTAAATCAAACACCCACCGCTCACTACGGCACCCTATCCTACGAGATAGCGGTGATTCCCTAGTTAGACCAGTAGTGATTGATTTACATAGAGGTTAAGGGCTAAGAGTTAAGAAAGGACGAACAAGGACTAAAAGGAAGAAACTACGTTTCTTCCTTGTCGTGTTAATCCCCTTTGTTAATTATTACCCTAACACCTATGTTCTTAATTAGGGCAAAGAAAGCAGTGAGTAGAATTAACTTTCCAAACTAATCTAATCCTAACCCTAGCAAGGTTTTAATCCAAATCAAATTCAATCTTAGTTTTTATAAAATTCAAAACCAACCAAAAATAGGAATTAACTCGTTAGAACAATTAGAAAAGAACGCGTTTTCCCTGTGGACCGACCCGTACTCAATCGGCTAGCTACCAAGCGACACCGTTATTGATTGCGGTATCTTAACTTTGATTTTTAAAACGCACGTACGCAAAATCTCTCTCAATCAAATGGCGCCGTTGCCGGGGATCGAACCCGGGTCACCCGCGTGACAGGCGTTCGAATCATTAAAAAACTCACTCATTTCCGTTCCCATTCTTTCATCTCCTGACTGGACGCATCCATTTGAGATTATGTGCAATGCATCTGATTTCGCCATTGGTGCAGTCCTTAGACAGCACATTAACAAGATGCCGCATGTAATTTATTACGCTAGCCGAAGCTTAAACGAGGCCCAATTAAATTACACAACAACTGAAAAAGAATTCTTAACTGTTGTGTTTGCACTAGAAAAGTTCAAGCCCTATTTAATCGGCTCTCCAGTCATCGTTTACACAGACCACTCAGCTCTTCGCAATCTTTTCGCAAAAAAGGACGCTAAATCTCAGCCGTACGTTGGATCCTCTTACTACAAGAGTTTGACCTTATCATCAGAGACAAGAGAGGATCCGAAAACGTAGTCGCCGACCATCTTTCACGCCTCCCTTCTTCGCCTACACTTCAAATTCCTATAAAATACGTTTTTCCAGATGAGCAGCTCTTAACTGTGTCATGCGAACCTTGGTTCGCAGATATTGTAAATTATTTGGCCACCGGACTTATACCAAACGAATGGTCAAATCAGGACAGACTCAAATTTCTATCCCAGGTAAAACATTTTTACTAGGATGAACCGTATCTATTCAAATACTGTCCCAACCAAATTATTCGTCGGTGTGTCCCCGACAATGAGTTTAAGAGTGTGCTGTCATTCTGCCACGATCAAGCGTGTGGCGGGCATTTTGGCCCCAAAAAGACAGCAGAAAAGATCTTGCAGTGTGGCTTCTACTGGCCACAACTTTTAAAGACGCATATGAGTACTGCAAGACATGCTCCCGGTGCCAACACTTGGGCCGGATATCACGGAGAAATGAAATGCCGCTCCAACCAATATTGGTTGTTGAAATTTTTTATGTTTGGAGGATAAACTTTATGGGACCATTTCCCAATTCCTTTGGGAACATGTATATACTACTCGATGTTGACTATGTTTCTAAATGGGTCGAGACTGTGCCCAGCCGAACTAATGACAACAAGGTTGTCATTAGATTTCTCAAAGAAAACATTTTTTCTCGGTTTGGGCATCCTCGCGCGATTATCAGCGATAATGGATCTCACTTTTGTAATAGGACTTTTGAGTCCTTAATGTGAAAATACTCCATTACTCACAAGCTGTCAACGTCCTATCATCCCTAAACTTGTAGGCAAGCCGGGATTTCAAATCGGTAGATTAAACAGATATTGGAGAAAACGGTTTCCAAAAACCATAAAGATTGGTCGTCAAAACTTATTGATGCCCTTTGGGCATTCCGAACTGCCTATAAGACCGATCTTGGCATATCTCCATATAGGCTTGTTTATGGAAAGGCTTGCCACCTTCCAGTTGAAATAGAGCATAAGGCATTTTGGGCAATAAAAGAGTTGAATATATCTTTGGGAGATACGGGCAGCCATAGAAAGCTGCAATTGAACGAATTAAACGAGCTGCGGGATGAAGCCTACGATAACGCAGTAGTTGTTAAAAACCGAACGAAGGTATTCTACGATAAACACCTTATGCGCAAGACTTTCAAACCTGGTCAACAGGTTTTACTTTACGACACTCGGTTACATTTCCATCCCGGCAAGCTCCGATCTCGATGGAAAGGGCCATTTTTGGTGCGCACTGTAACGACCCCAATATTAATATACCTCCGTATTTTCTTTCTTTAGTAAAATATTGTATTTATTTATTCTTAATATTTTCTGTGTATTTTGTTTTTTTATAAATATATTATTTTATTATCCATCTATTTTTCCCAATCACATTTCTTTAAAACTAAATTTTAACCTTTTTTTCAAATTAAACATAAGTCCTAACCCAGCCCATAACATAAATCCAATTTCATTTTCATATTCTTTAATAAAACTATGAGCCCAAAAGCCCATTTTCTTTTTAAGCAGCAGCATATATTTAATTCTAATTAAATATGTGTATGAACAACCTTGTAGCTCATTGGTTAAGTCCTTGCATTGTTATTCCATAAGTCACATGTTCAAATCCCTATTCTTTCAATTATTATTTTTTTATCAATTTTTTATTTTTCTTATAACTTACAAATGAGACCTTTCATTTTCAAAATGAATGGTGACCTTTCATTTCTCTTTTAATTTCCATGTTGAATGCATATATTATTATAGATAATTCACCATTACACCATCTTTATTTGTCCTCCTCTTTTTTTTTCTTCCTCACATTTTTCTATCTCTCCCTTCTCCCTCATCACCTAGAGTCCTAGAAGAAGAACACCAAGAAGTTTCAAGAAAGTCTCGCTAGAAACGCGAGGCTATCGGCGGATAGACAAGTCCGGTGACAATACCGGCTTGTGTATGTAAATCTCTTCTCTCTCCCTCCCTCCATCTCTTTATTCTCCTATTGTCATACCTCATGAACCCCCTATTCTTTTCATATCGTAATCCGTAAGAGAAGATAAATATAAACATATACACATATATAAGTCTAGATATATATGGTTCTATATGGTTTAATAATACCTTATTGCATCTTGTTCAAATTAAAGTGTTTTCAATTCTTTGTTCATGACTGCGAATGTTTATTACGAGTTGTGAGAACATAAATTTCATGCCACAATATATATATATATATATAACGTCTCATGAAATCGGTTTGCGTATTAAAAGAAAAATAGAAGCTTGCATAAAAATACTAGTTAATCTTTTTGCCAATTTTAGTATACACATTAATACCTTTACCTTTAAAATAATTTTTAGAAATTAATTTTTACTTCTGGAAATTTCAATAAATTTATATTTGATAGAATATATTTTTGTGTACACGTTTTAAAAATTTTAGATCGAATCACTTAACAGCTTAGAAATTATATCGTTTTTATTGACTATTCGTAAAACAGAAAACTGCATTTATCGGTCAACTTCTTAGACACATAATTTGGTCTACAGATATCCAAATTGAGCAAACTCAAGTATTTCAAATATTTTGTCTACTATGAATCATGAATGTAATAAATCACAGTTGGATTTCATTCTTTTGTTTATTCTTGTTAGTTTATATTGCTTATATACGCTTAGCGTATTTATTTCGAGAAATGGCCTTCTCGAAATAAATACGTCGCGGGCTTGCCACGTCACCGTTTTCATCTACTGGGAAGCGGAGCGTGACACGCACCGTATATACGCACGGTGCGGTCGATTTAGAAAACCCGGAGGACGATTCACTATTTAAAGTGAACGGACATAGACTTAAACCGTTCCTCACTGCGGACCCTTCGGAGGAGCTCTTGTTTTTGCAGGAGCCTATTTACATTGACTGATCATCCTCTATCTACCCCTAAATTTGGCTTATCTAGCCAAAACACCGTTTCAAACAAGTTTGGGGGTATGTATCACTTATAATTATATAAAAACAAAATAAAAAATAAAAAAAATTGAAAATAAAAAAAAATTGGTATTTTTGTAAATTTCCAGTTTTAATAAAAAAAATAAAAGTTTTTTTTACAAATAATTTTCTCTTTTCAGAAGGAGTTTTTTGCAAATAACCAACACATTCCCCCTATAAATAAAACCCGACCCCTCTCTGTTTTTACAAACCCTAAAATACTCCTCTCTGTAAACCCTAGCCACCGCAGCAGCCAGAGCAAGCAGATCCCTCCAGTGCGCCGCGCTTCCGCCGCCAAAGCCCCAATTCAGCCGCGCATCCGCCGCATCTTGGTGTCTTCTCCCTTTGAATCTTTCAGAGGAGGTTTGAATCTCTTTGTCCTCTCTGTTAAAATTTTTAGAAGATCTGCACTCTCCGTAATGGCACCAACTATGCAGTTAGAACGAGATTTTTCATAAATTTTTGCATACACAATTTACGGAAGTTATTTTGCTGATGAAATCACATGGCGAGGGTGGAACTTTTTAATTTTCAATCATCCCAATGCCTACGCTCTTCCAGATCTAGTCACTCGTTTTTACGAGTGCATGGAGGAAGGTTGCCTAACACAATACGGTTTTATAAAATTACTTTAGAGCGATAGGGAAATAATCATTGACAGGGACTTCATCCATGAAGTCACCTTAATTCCTAAATTACATGTTCACGACCAACCCCTTCAATTTGAAGATTACTTACCCTTAATTGGTAATGACTGTCCGAAAGAATCTAGGAAGGGCATACAGGCTAGAACCCTCTTCGCCAATGTATTAACCGTGTGCCGTTGGGCACAAAACAGAATTTTGGCAGTTCACATAACACAACATTTTTCACCCATCTCTTCATATCATGCACACCTTAATGACTAGGAACCCTAGATTTGATATGTGCACGGTTTTGCTTAATTCAATTGGTGCTGGCAAAAGGGCCGCAAATTACCCATGTCCTATGTTAGTGACACAACTGTGTCGCTATTTCCTCCCTGTGGAGGAATTTGAGTTTTACATGCATGGAGGTATACCCACTAGGCCTCTTATTGAGAGCGTATCCACGTCCTATACCCGCCTAACTGATGTATGGTCGCAAAGGGAACCAGCCAAACATGTACCCACCAGAACACCCAGCTCCAGCTCGACCGCGAGCGAGGAAGAGCTTACCCCCATAGAACATGCACGTCTTCTTAGAAGAGCCATTAGGGGGATTGATAATTTGGTGGGGATGGTGACCAACTTGGATCACCGGGTGACAGAGATTGAACATGGTGTATCTACGCTGCTGGCGCGAGAGGAGCGTTCCCGTTCACGTTCAAGGGGACGGCGAGGTCCTGAGCAGTGAGGGCACTGCTTTTGGTAAGTTTGGGGGAGTAGGTGGTTTGTAAATAGTTATCATTGTATTGCATATTTTAATTTTTGTACATTCTTTTTCTTTTTCTTTCTTTGCATGTTTAATTCTGCATTGCATTTTTATAAAAAAAAATTTTCAAATAAAAAAATTGAAGAAAACTAAAAAGATAAAAAAAAATTCAAATTGGCCATATTTGACTTAAGTTTGACAAGACGGTTAACTAGCTAGGAAAAACTAGATCCTAAACTTAGTGAATTAAAAACCCTAAAGATAACCTTTCTTAAAGTTTAACTGTAGAAAATATAAGTCCTTGTAGTTTATTTAGAAATAGGCAAATTTTGAGTTCAGTTCTTGGGCTAAGTCAAAATAAGGGAAGAGTATTGAAATTTTTATTGAAGTGTAAGTCTGAAAAATAATTCCGAACCTTGAGTCTAAATTCTGAAAGTATATATACCCTACAACTCGCACATACACGCACCTTGAAACTTGGGATAGTAGAAGATACCTTGAAGTGCTCTTGTCTAAAATCCTTAATATGAAAAAAAAATTGAATAAAAGTATAAGTGTGAATAAAGAGATATAAAAAAAATGAACACTGGTTTTGTAATTACTTAAGGCTGCGTAAAAAAAAATATAGCGAGGGTAGTTTATCACCTAGTGCCTTAGACCAACTGGTTTGGGAGTCACTACTAAAGCCTTAGGTATTACAAGACGGGAAATTACGCCTTAACGCGCAAACACATTTTGTAATAGGTCGTTAGTATCTCAAGAAGTATTAACGGTCGCATGAAGGATGTGTGAGCAATTTCATCTAAAATTCACCAACTAAAAGTACTTTGGACAATGGACAAGAGTATGATGGCTTGAATTGAATTTCCAAGTGTAGGGGTGATACATACACACACGTAGGGGTATATGATAGGGGTTTGGATGAGAGATGGGAATAAAAAATAGAACTTATATCTTCAGAAGAGATGATAAAAATTCCTAAGTTGAGATGGAAGGTTAGAAGGAAAATTCAAAAGATACTGAAAGCTAAATAAATTTGCAGAACATATACGATCTTAAGTTAAATGATAAGTGAGTGTGAAAAATATGGGTTGATGATTTCTAAGTTATATAGAATTTCTTGTTAGAACACCGAATTGAAGAATGAAAATCAATAGGCCAAATTGATCGGATTTTGTGGGTAATATCCGCTGAAAACCCTCAGGAGACAACACTCCTCCTACTAGGGACACCTAGAGGTTTAACGGCTTGTTGCACGAGCTCGGTGTAATCGAGATTCCCTGCGAAAGTGAGGTTAAGTTTTTTCGAGAATAAATTGGCTTTGCTCGGGACGAGCAAAAGATAAGTTTGGAGGTATTTGTTCATATCAGAATTTTGCATTATTATATTCCCCATTCTTAATCATATTGCAAATAAATAGGTGCTTTTGATTCATGTCTGCTAAATAGTTGCAGGTTACAGGTTCTCAGAACAATACGGTAAAATTCAGGAAAATATACTACAAATGTGAGACTACGACCAACAAATAGATGAATTTGCAAGATGTCGCCTACCAGTTTGAGAAACAAATGAAGATCGGCAAACAGTTCAATACACAAAGTACGAGGGCAGCACAAAGATTCAAGACTTCAACGCGAAGCTTACGGTAAAAGTCCACAAATTCTGCAATGTTGGAAATCTAGGAGAAAATAGAAAAGATTCTGAAGAACCAAGAGAAGAAAATAGAAGGAAAGAGCAACATAAAGCAACCCTGAAAAGAAGGGCCAAAGATCCCTCAAGATAGCAGCGGATCCGCGGCCGAACATGGCAATCCGCCGCGGATCCGCGGTCGTGCTGTGCACGTGTCGGTGCAAAGTGTCGGTGGTGTCGGTGCTTTGACCCGGCTTTCTTAGGGTAGTCTTGTAATTTTAAATATGGATCAGATGTAAACCCTAGGGTTTCTCCTATCTATAAATAGGAAAGCCTACAGCCTCTTTTGGGGCATGCCTCTTTTTAATTCTAGATTAAATTTCAATTCCTTTGTAATCGTCAAGAGTGCATCAATAAAGTAAGTTATTTTTTTATCTTGTGTTCTTCTTAATTGCAATTTTATTTCTCTGCATTTTTTTACCTGTCTTTATTTATCTGCAAGTTCATTAGTTAATTAAAAAGAAAATTTATAAAAAATGAATTTTTTCGCAATTTCCCTAATGGGTGAGTAGTTCCTCACTTGTTAGGGTTAGGATTTGGTAGGTTTGAGAGATGGAAATCTCTCACTCCTTTCTTGCCCTCATAACTTTATAAATTAGGACTCGATGTAAATCAAATATCCACCGCTCACTACGGCACCCTATCCTACGAGATAGCGGTGATTCCCTAGTTAGACCGGTAGTGATTGATTTACATAGAGGTTAAGGGCTAAGAGTTAAGAAAGGACGGACAAGGACCAAAAGGAAGAAACTACGTTTCTTGCTTGTCGTACTAATCCCCTTTGTTAATTATTACCCTAACACCTATGTTCTTAATTAGGGCAAAGATAGCAGTGAGTAGAATTAACTTTCCAAACTAACCTAATCCTAACCCTAGCAAGGTTTTAATCCAAATCAAATTCAATCTTAGTTTTTATAAAATTCAAAACCTACCAAAAATACGAATTAACTCGTTAGAACAATTAGAAAAGAACGCGTTTTCCCTGTGGACCGGCCCGTACTCAATCGGCTAGCTACCAAGCGACACCGTTATTGATTGCGGTATCTTAACTTTGATTTTTAAAATGCACGTACGCAAAATCTCTCTCAATCAATTCCAAAACCCTAATTCTACCCTATAAATACTACCTCATGCCCTAGCCCTTCATTATTCTGAAATTACTAGACAAAACTCTAAAAAAAATTCTAAGTACAAATGGAATAAGCAAGCGGTCAACTTTCGGCGAAGAATCGAAGCAATTCCGGCAACTCCGCGATGCCACGACGACAACCCTCTCTTCCTACACATTTCTTTAAGCCTCCTAAATCGTAAGTCCCTCCCAATCTTTTTTTCTATTTCTTGAAAAAATTTTATCAAAATCGGTAAAAAGTGGAGTTATTACCGATATTCCTTTTTCTAAAACATATAACTCCATTTTCCTTTACATTTTGATCAAACAAATTGTACCACTTCACTTATAACCTTAATACTCATGTCTAGAATAAATTTTATCCAAAAACTTTTGTAAAACAATCACAATTTAACTTTTTCATTTAAATACCATGAACTTTAGATAACACCTCTTTTCGTATTTTGTCAAAACATGCCTTTAGAAAACTTCACGGGATAATGACCCACCCATCACATACACACATGGTTCCATATCACGATATATCCTTGTATGAATTTTTGTTACAAATACAATATTACAAGAAAATACCATTTACTATAAAAACGGTTTTCTTTTAAATTGTATTTTAAATTTCTTTGCAAATAAGCCTCTAAAACCCTCTTTAGAGGACCCGTTATTGGATGGTACGGATTATCCCACATCCTTTGGCTAGTAGAGCAAGATGCAGACCTCCTCACGGAGCATTCGGTCTCGAAAGGTTTTTAATACGATTTTTAAGAAAAACGAATTTTTCTACTTAATTAAAATTTTAATTTTTAATAATTATATAAATATTACAAATCCGTATATTTTCAAAATATAATAAACTTACATTTTGTACAATGAAAGAATTACAAGTTTCATCAAGATACCAATAAAAGACAAGTTTTACAATAAAATACCATGAACTTTCCAAACTAAGCTATTACCACTAAAATACCTCAAATCCTTAAAATTCACATCCATGAAAACCTTAAAATAAATAACTTCTCGAGATTATTTTGAAACTATATTAAAAATATTTTTCATAAAACCCCCTCGAGATATATAAAACAATATTTAAGGATTTTAGTAAATATAGGTTTAAGCGGGATCAATTCTCTTGAGCCCCAGGGTGCCGGAGAAAGTGAGTGCTTGCCTATTTAAGGTAGAAAACTTAACGGAGTTATCAATGGTGATTGTCTTGGAAAAAGTCATAAATCCTGCCGTCCATGTGCAGCAGTTACCGATGACCCCCCAACCTAATTCAGGATTTAAATCAGTTACAAGTGTCTGACTCAAGTTTGAGTCTAAACTCAAATCAAAGTCCAATTCAAACATGAATCCAAAGTCTAACATGTATACTTGAACTTGAACCTGAATACTTAAATTCAAACTTTAATATCAAACCTGAATACATGACTTGACTTGACCGAACCATGGCTATAACTTGACATGGCTATAAGATTTCATCCTGAACCTGACTACTTGAACAACTTGTGTAACAACCGAGTCTAATTCTACTAATTTCAGTTACCGTATGAATGGTGTGTGGTATTTATTTCATTGATCTTACTTGATTGTTGCTTGTTGCAATTTACCCGACCATTCAAATTCTGCATATAACAATTTTAAGTCATCTAAAATTAAATTAAAAATACTTGTTATGGCCTGCTTGACATCCCTAACCCTGTGGTAGCGTCCTTACATCGTGTTCTCGTCCCGTTCAGTGAAACGGACGTGTTTGGACGGCTACGCGCACGCACGTGCGTTCGTTCTTGGGGGTATGCTTTTTAATTGAAAAATACTTCATTTTAATTTTTGGAACCCGCCAATAATTTTCTTATTTCAAATTCAAATTTTTGGACCCGACCCGGGCGCAATTCTGAAATATTTTGCAGTTGCGCCAAATCCTATTTTCTGCTACAAGAATGGAATATTCCAAAGCATTCGCTTCTGGAAGAATTTGAACTAATGTTCAAACCAAAACAACCCCGGGGCCCCCAAAGGGGAATTCCAGAATGCCTGCGCAGCCGAACAACCGCTGGGGCTTTCATGAGTTTCGAATGAAGAATGGTGCCCAAGTGGTTTGGCTTTCCCTTTTTCACTCAGAAAGAAAGAAGAAATGACGCCTTGCTTTGCCGGAAGAACGAAAGATACCGGCAAGCACAGAGCAGTCGTCCAAAAGGGTTCCGTAAAGTGGTCTAACCCCGGGTCTAGTCAATTGCGGTCTCTTTTCCCGGAGTTCGAGGGGAAAGAGCTCGACGTCTCTTTTCACCATTCTTGCTGGGAATTTAAAACCCGATTTCCTCCATAAATTCGGCAAGGTAGGAATGTTGGCTGAACGTAGACTAGTCTGTTCAGGCACGCTTCACACAAAGCCAATCGGGAAATTCATTTCGTTACACGGAACAAAACATCAATCCTATTTCACGAAGGGAAGTCCCCCGGCCCTATCCTTAGCTGTCTTTGGTTTATGCTTTCGCTTGATGAGACTATTTAACGTAGCTGATTGAGTAAGCCTTCGGTCCTCGTTAAATGAGTTTTGAATTCTTAACCCCCCAGAAAATATTTTCCCATTTCTCTTTAAAATCTTTTAATCTTTTTTTAAAGTTTCCCTAACTGATTCAACCCCACAAATCTTTCTCATAATTTTCTCCCCGACTCCCTTAGCCAATCACAATACTTCACTTTTTCCCCTGGGCCCCACACGAATCCCTTCAACCAATCACAGCCTCTCTCTCTCTCACTTTCTCCTTCTCTTTCTCTCTCTTCTTTCTTTCTCTCTCCCTGCGCTGCCTATCTCTCTCCTTTCCCTTTCTCTCTCTCTCTCTTTCTCTCTCCTCTCGCACAGTTTCTCACAGATCTCGCGATTACTGTAGGTTTCTCGAGTCCCGTCACCGCGAGGAGTTATGGTCACCTCCCTTCACGTTTCTCTTCTTCTTCTCTTTAAATCCCCCGCGCCTCTTTCCTTTAAACCCATCGCAGTAAAACCTTAGCCGCCTTCCTCCTCTCGCCATGGCCCTCGCGACGACGCCATCGTCACCAGTCCACGCCGCTGCTCACCCCCGTCACCTCTACCCTCATCTCCTTCCTCCCCTCTGCTTCCCTCCAAAACCCAGAACCCTTCACCAACCCCGGCAACCCTAACCCTACTCCTCTACCTCCTCCTCCCTCGACTCACCGCCGATCTCACCTCTATCCTCTCCTCCTCATCTTCCTTCCCTTCTTCTCCTTCATCTTTCTCCCTCTCTGTTTAACCCTGCACCCCCCCCCCACAGCAGCCGCAAACCACCTTTTTCAAGCACACTGCACCTCGCCGGAGCTCCGCCGACCACCACCGTCGACACACCATACCGTCTTCTTAACCACAGTAAGTCTCTATCTCCCTCTCCATTTCCATTCTTTTCTTCTCTTTTTTCCATGCACCTTTCCTTTTGCACTATGATGTTTACTGTTGTTGTGTTTCGCCGGAATCCGACCGTGCCGGCGACGTGTCCCGACGTTCCAGCGAGGAACCCTGACCCGTGTGGCTCCATTGTTCGTCGTTTGTGGTCATTCCGTGAACCGTGCGCACGTCGCGAGTTTTCCCCGCCGACGCGTAACGTTCCGTTTTCCGTTTCGCGACCCGTCGAGGCAAGTTAATCTTGCTACATGCTAGTTAAATCATTTTATACATATTCTAATACCTGTAGTTTAAATATAGTACCCCATGCATCGTTTTATATCATTTCGATGTTCCGTTTGCATCGGTTTATATTATTATAGATCTAGAACGTGAAGGGTACCCATTGCATACATGATCACATTTAAATGTTAAATCTCATAACCACAATCATATGTTTAATCACCTTTTTGACATAGCCTATGATATCTTTCTATAGTTTAATCCATCGGACACTTGTGCGCAGTTAAACCCGTTTTAGCCGTAACTTCATCCAGTAAACCTATTTATAGATTATTGCATCCCCGGAAATTCTTAATATTGGTTAACATGACTTAACGGCCATGAATGTCACCCTGTATTCATACAATGTTGAAACCGTCTCTGAACCACAACTATTAAATGTACTGCTAATTAATTGAATCTGCTTATTGTTAATTCATTGCTTAGATTATGTTGTTGATAACCATGCTTGATTACTTATAACCATGATTATGCTAGCTGAGCACCCACATGTTATCTTTACACCCTGGCCTGACTTGTTACATACATATTACCTGACCCGACATGGTACCGTACACTACTTGACTTGACCTGATGTACCATGGCTTGACCTGTTACCTGATCTTGTGTCTAATGCCAACAAACCTGACATGTAGTCCTCACGGACCGTTCCTGATGTCTATCCAGACAAACCTGCTCTTACCTGATCCTGTGTTGGCATTAGTTCTTGATTACTGAATACCTGACTTGAACACTTATAACTTGGGGGTATGGGGAAATCAATGGTGGAACCTGACTTGTAACTCAACAGTTCGATACCAGTTCTGATCAGTCTTACGGGCTAGGCCGGCCCCGGAGTGATGATGCTGACATCACTCGCCTGTACCTGCTACCTTTTACTGCCTAGCGGCACGTCTCGGTTTCGGCCCGAGAGTCTGTAGACCGTGGTCCCGGGCATGCACGGGATACTATTGAGTTACATCGATGATTCATCAAATTGATTTCAAAGACTTTAGAGTAGAAAACCCAATAGAACAGTTTAGTTTACTCACTGCACACTACCCTGCACTGCCTGATTTATATTACTGTTACCCCTGCTTTTCATTCATGTTTATATTTGCATGGCCTGTTACTCTGTTCATATTTTATTACTTGATGACATGACGCGCTGACGTCTGGGTTTTGCATAGCCCAGATTCTGTACCGTTACTGCAGTCCGAGCATGAGTACTTCAGCCAGCAGGCTGAGCTGTGAGGTGTCGCTAGTAGTTAGTTCTTTATTTCCTGCATTTATTTTCTGATGTGAGCCCGCATTATGGGACATACATTCCAGTTATATTGTATTGGATCTTTTGCTTCCGCACTGTTATTATTCTTGACTCATGTTATCTTGGCTTATGGACATGTATTTTAGATAGTTATGTTTTGTTCTTGATATCTCTACAGCCGTAATGTGACTGTGGATGGATACTTCCTACCCACAGGTAGCATGGTTGGCTATGTCACGTGCCCAGTTTAGCGTACTCTGGGAAGCGGGGCGTGACATGGTTCTTTTGGTATCAGAGCATAGGTTAGTCGGGTTGATTCTTTTATAGTTGGGTATTGTACCCAATACACGAATCAGAATACCCGTGTTTAGGAAACATGTCCTGCCACCTTGCTGTTTTACCGTTCTTGAATCAAGTTCTTCGTGATTATATCTTTTACGATGTGCAAACTTCCTTTGCATGTCGACTCGAAACCTGATTCCTTGTTATCTCTAGAACTTAGGCGACTTGGGTGGAGTTATGTAATTGTGGCTATGATACCGCGGCATGGTTACAATGCGGTACTCTATTTAAGTAACTTGGAGTTCTAGCCTTGATTTATATTTTGAATCTGGTATCATGCTAATCTTGGGTGTTTTAATTTCAGGAGTATGGCATCTGAAGACGTACCAAAGGCGTGTTGACGAAGCCGGCATGCTTGGAGTGATACGGGGAATGCTGGAGAATCAAAAGAGACAGACCGAGCTGATCCAGCAGCAAGCGGAATCGTTTCAGGATGGTTTGCGGACCGTTCAGCAGTCCGTGAACAAGGGTGAAGCTAAACCAGTTGATCGAGTAGGGACCGTAGCATATTTCAGGCGTTTGGGTCCGTCTGCATTTACCGGTTTGGAGGAGCCGTTGCCAGCAGAGCAGTGGCTAGTTGACACGGAGAACTTACTTATTGCGGCACAGATTCCAGATGATAAAAGAGTGGATGTGGTGCGCATTCAGTTAGTGGACTACACCCGTGAATGGTGGCTTGTGGAGGAGACCCGCTTGCCTAAGCCGATCAAGTGGGCAGATTTTTCGAAGAGTTTCCTTGAGAAGTTCTTCCCGCGGACTGCACGGGAGGAAATGGAAGAGAAGTTCATCGGTCTGAAGCAGAATGGAGCACCCGTAGATGTACATGCAGCTGAGTGGACACGGCTCAGTAGATTCGCTGGACCTTTAGTTGCCAACGATGCAGACAGGGCAAGGAGGTTCATGCGCAGCTTGGACCTGGACATCCAGAGGCAGATTGTCTCCCTGGGTTTGACCACTTTCTCACAGGTACTTACGGCAGCCCGAGAACAGCAGAGCCTATCAGGGAAGACTGGGAGTTCACAGCAGACAGCAGTTGCGGTAAGGAAGCCGGCATTTGTACCAAACCGAGCTCATGGTTGCAGAGGTATTCCAGTGGACCGTCGTGGTGTAACACCGATGAAGAAGCCTATTGTCGTTGATCGAAGAAAGAGCGTGATTTGTGATTACTGCCATTTACCTGGACACGTGCAAAGGGAGTGTCGAAGGAGGCAGGGACTCTGTTTAGTTTGTGGAGCGGTAGATCACACTGTCAACGCTTGCCCGTCGAAGCTTCGTACGAGGGATGATGTTCAGAAGCCTCCGCAGAAACCGTTTCAGGGACAGAAGCAGTTGACTCAAGGACCTAATCAGGCTCGAGATTTTACCCTGACGGCCGAGGAAGCTAAGGCGTCAGGAGAAGTTGTTTCAGGTATTCTACTCGTTCATGGTTTTCCCGCATTAGCGTTATTTGATTCTGGTGCATCCCATTGTTTTATGTCGTCCAAGTTTATAGCTACACACTCGATTACTTGCACGACCCTGTCTAGTTTCTGGGACATACACACTGGGAATGGAAAAATCATATCTAGTAGGGAATGTAAAGATTGTACAGTTGTTGTTTGCGGACGGGAGCTTTTTGCAGATTTCTTGGTGATTGATACGGGCAGCTACGAAGTCGTCTTGGGAATGGATTTTCTTGGCACTTTCCATGCTCATATTGATTGTAGGGCAAAGAAAGTAATTTTCCAGATTCCCGGACATCCCGAGTTTACCTTCACTGGAGGGAGCAGTTCGGTCGGGCCAGTCGAGTTTAGGGCTAGGCCGACAAATAATATTCCTGCATCAATGGAGGTTGATGAAAGTGAAGAGCCAGCTGTTGTTCGTGATTTTATGAACGTGTTTGAAGATATATCGGGTTTACCGCCGAAGCGAGACGTGGAGTTCGCAATTGATCTTATTCCTGGTGCAGCGCCAGTATCTAAAGCGTATTATCCAATGGCACCAGTGGAGTTGGAAGAAGTCAAGAAACAGGTTGCCGAATTGCTTGAAAAGGGTTGGATTCGAAGCAGTAACTCGTCTTGGGGAGCTCCAGTTCTTCTAGTCAAGAAGAAGGATGGCACGAGAAGGATGTGCATCGACTATCGGGAATTAAACCGGGTGACTATTAAGAACAAGTACCCGATCCCTCACATTGGCGAACTCTTTGAGCAGCTTAGTGGCGCGAGGGTATTCTCGAAGCTGGATTTGCGATCCGGATATCATCAGGTCCGAGTGAAAGCAGAAGATATTTGCAAGACGGCGTTCCGAACTCGGTACGGACATTACGAGTACTTGGTGATGCCCTTCGGAGTAACGAATGCACCGGCAATATTCATGGACTTGATGAACCGAATCTTTTCACCATTCTTGGACCAGTTTATTGTGATATTCATTGACGATATTCTAGTTTACTCGAGGAGTTTTGAAGAGCATGCTGAGCATTTGAAGATCACACTGCAAACGTTGAGACAGGAGAAGTTGTATGCGAAGATGAGCAAGTGCGAGTTTTGGCTGGAAGAAGTAAAGTTTTTGGGGCATGTCGTGTCTGGCGATGGAATCGCCGTCGATCCAGAAAAGATTGTAGCAGTTCGAGATTGGCCGATTCCAAAGAATGTTGCGGAGATGAGAAGTTTTCTTAGACTCGCCGGGTATTACAGAAGATTTGTGGAGAACTTTGCTCGTCTGGCGGAGCCGTTGACCAAGCTTACGCGCAAGGAGGTACCTTTCGGGTGGACGGATAGATGCGCGTCAGCTTTTGAGACGTTGAAGCAGAAATTGATAACCGTCCCTATTCTGACCGTGCCAGACAATTCCGGAGGATTGGTGATTCACAGCGACGCATCTGGAAAAGGATTGGGGTGTGTCTTGATGCAGCATGGGAAAGTTGTAGCGTACGCATCAAGACAGTTGAAGACCCATGAGAAGAATTACCCAACTCATGACTTGGAGCTTGCGGCTGTGATTTTCGCTCTGAAGATTTGGAGACACTACCTTTTGGGCGAAAGGGTCGAAGTTTTCACGGATTATAAGAGCTTGAAGTATGTGTTCACTCAGAAGGAGCTTAATATGAGGCAACGTAGATGGTTGGAGCTGATGGCTGACTACGATCTTGATCTTAAGTACCATCCGGGGAAGGTTAATGTTGTGCCTGATGCGCTCAGTCGGTTACCGGCAATTCAGATGTTGACTACGCAGAAAGAACTCGTTGAAAACTTTCGAAGATTTGATTTGGAGGTTGTGCTACCGCATTCTTCGGGACAATTGATGCAGCTGCAAGTACATTCGTCGTTGATCGAGAATATTAAAGCAGCGCAATCGCAGGATCCAAGATTGTAGAAGTTTCGGGAGCAGGTTGAAGCCGGACTACGAACAGATTTATTGATCCATGAAGATGGTTCGTTGAGCTATGGTAGCCGTTTGTGTGTGCCAAAGGGAGACATTCGCGAAGAGCTTATGAAGGAGGCACACAGTTCAGCTTATTCCGTACATCCAGGAGGCACGAAGATGTACCGAGACTTACGACAGTATTTCTGGTGGGAAGGCATGAAACGAGAGATCGCTCGCTTTATGGCTAAGTGCTTGGTGTGTCAGCAAGTTAAGGCTGAACATCAAAGGGTTGCTGGTTTGTTGCAACCACTTCCGATTCCTCAGTGGAAGTGGGAACATATAACCATGGATTTCGTGACAGCTCTACCGCGGAGTCCAAAAGACGACAATGCAGTATGGGTGATTGTTGATCGTTTGACCAAAGCAGCTCATTTTATTCCTTTTCGGGTTGGTCAATCAACAGAAACTTTGGTGGAGCGGTACATGCAGGAGATTGTAAGATTGCATTGAGTACCGGTAAGCATCGTGTCCGATCGGGACACTCGGTTCTTGTCACACTTCTGGAGGAGTTTACAGGAAAGTTTAGGGACTCGATTGAAGTTTAGCACAGCTTATCATCCTCAAACTGATGGTCAGTCGGAGAGAACGATCCAGACTCTTGAAGATATGTTGAGAGCATGCATGTTGGACTTCAAGGGTTCTTGGGAGGATCATCTACATTTGGTGGAGTTTTCATATAACAACAGTTTCCAGGCAACTATTCAGATGGCTCCATTTGAAGCTTTGTATGGTCGCAAGTGTCGTTCACCGGTTTGTTGGGACGATGTCGGTGAACGAAGATTGTTGGGACCAGATTTGCTTGTGCAGACAGTTGAGAAGGTTAACACTATCATAAATCATATGAAAGCAGCTCAAGACAGACCGAAGAGTTGGGCAGATACGTCGAGAAGACCTCTAGAGTTCGTCGTGGGTGATTTGGTATTCTTGAAGATATCACCGACTAGAGGGGTGACTCGTTTTGGAAGTCGAGGAAAGCTCAGTCCTCGATTTGTTGGACCCTTTGAGATCTTGGAGCGTATTGGTGAGGTAGCGTATCGTTTGGCGTTACCGCGGTCCTTGGTGAATGTACACGATGTGTTTCATATATCCCAACTCCGTAAGTATGTTCGAGATGAAACACATGTGTTGGATCATTCGGAGCTGACGGTACGAGAAGATTTGAATTTTGAAGAGCGACCGGTTGAAATTGTGGATCGAAGGGAAAAGGTTCTTAAGAACAGGGTTATCCCTCTTGTACTTGTTTCTTGGGGTAATCGCTCGCATGGAGAGTCCACTTGGGAACGAGAAGATGAAATCCGGCAGAAATTTCCTCATCTTTTCTTGTAGTTTGATTTTCGTCTATCCTCGTATTCTTGGAATTTCGAGGACGAAATTCTTTTGTAGTTGGGTATAATGTAACAACCGAGTCTAATTCTACTAATTTCAGTTACCGTATGAATGGTGTGTGGTATTTATTTCATTGATCTTACTTGATTGTTGCTTGTTGCAATTTACCCGACCATTCAAATTCTGCATATAACAATTTTAAGTCATCTAAAATTAAATTAAAAATACTTGTCATGGCCTGCTTGACACCCCTAACCCTGTAGTAGCGTCCTTGCATCGTGTTCTCGTCCCGTTCAGTGAAACGGACGTGTTTGGATGGCTACGCGCACGCACGTGCGTCCGTTCTTGGAGGTATGCTTTTTAATTGAAAAATACTTCATTTTAATTTTTGGAACCCGCCAATAATTTTCTTATTTCAAATTCAAATTTTTAGACCCGACCCGGGCGCAATTCTGAAATATTTTGCAGTTGCGCCAAATCCTATTTTCTAATATTTCTTTTTAAAAAAACAACGAAATTGAATTCTTAACCCCCCAGAAAATATTTTCCCATTTCTCTTTAAAATCTTTTAATCTTTTTTTAAAGTTTCCCTAACAGATTCAACCCCACAAATCTTTCTCATAATTTTCTCCCCAACTCCCTTAGCCAATCACAATCCTTCACTTTTTTCCCTGGGCCCCACACGAATCCCTTCAGCCAATCACAGCCTCTCTCTCACTTTCTCCGTCTCTTTCTCTCTCTCCCTGCGCTGCCTATCTCTCTCTCTCCCTGCGCTGCCTATCTCTCTCCTTTCCCTTTCTCTCTCTCTCTCTCTCTTTCTCTCTCCTCTCGCACAGTTTCTCACAAATCTCGCGATTACTGTAGGTTTCTCGAGTCCCGTCACCGCGAGGAGTTATGGTCACCTCCCTTCACGTTTCTCTTCTTCTTCTCTTTAAATCCCCCGCGCCTCTTTCCTTTAAACCCATCGCAGTAAAACCCTAGCCGCCTTCCTCCTCTCGCCGTGGCCCTCGCGACGACGCCATCGTCACTAGTCCACGCAGCTGCTCACCCCCGTCACCTCTACCCTCATCTCCTTCCTCCCCTCTGCTTCCCTCCAAAACCCAGAACCCTTCACCAACCCCGGCAACCCTAACCCTACTCCTCTACCTCCTCCTCCCTCGACTCACCGCCGATCTCACCCCTATCCTCTCCTCCTCATCTTCCTTCCCTTCTTCTCCTTCATCTTTCTCCCTCTCTGTTTAACCCTGCACCCCCCACAGCAGCCGCAAACCACCTTTCTCGAGCATCCTGCATCTCGCCGGAGCTCCGCCGACCACCACCGTCGACACACCATACCGTCTTCTTAACCACAGTAAGTCTCTATCTCCCTCTCCTCTCCATTTCCATTCTTTTCTTCTCTTTTTTCCATGCACCTTTTCTTTTGCACTGTGATGTTTACTGTTGTTGTGTTTCGCCGGAATCCGACCGTGCCGGCGACGTGTCCCGACGTTCCAGCGAGGAACCCTGACCCGTGTGGCTCCATTGTTCGTCGTTTGTGGTCATTCCGTGAACCGTGCGCACGTCGCGAGTTTTCTCCGCCGACGCGTAACGTTCCGTTTTCCGTTTCACGACCCGTCGAGGCAAGTTAATCTTGCTACATGCTAGTTAAATCATTTTATACATATTCTAATACCTGTAGTTTAAATATTGTACCCCATGCATCGTTTTATATCATTTCGATGTTCCGTTTGCATCGGTTTATATTATTATAGATCTAGAACGTGAAGGGTACCCATTGCATACATGATCACATTTAAATGTTAAATCTCATAACCACAATCATATGTTTAATCACCTTTTTGACATAGCCTATGATATCTTTCTATAGTTTAATCCATCGGATACTTGTGCGCAGTTAAACCCGTTTTAGCCGTAACTTCATCCAGTAAACCTATTTATAGATTATTGCATCCTCGGAAATTCTTAATATTGGTTAACATGACTTAACGGCCATGAATGTCACCCTGTATTCATACAATGTTGAAACCGTCTCTGAACCACAACTATTAAATGTACTGCTAATTAATTGAATCTGCTTATTGTTAATTCATTGCTTAGATTATGTTGTTGATAACCATGCTTGATTACTTATAACCATGATTATGCTAGCTGAGCACCCACATGTTATCTTTACACCCTGGCCTGACTTGTTATACACATATTACCTGACCCGACACGGTACCGTACACTACTTGACTTGACCTGATGTACCATGGCTTGACCTGTTACCTGATCTTGTGTCTAATGCCAACAAACCTGACATGTAGTCCTCACGGACCGTTCCTGATGTCTATCCAGACAAACCTGCTCTTACCTGATCCTGTGTTGGCATTAGTTCTTAATTACTGAATACCTGACTTGAACACTTATAACTTGGGGGTATGGGGAAATCAATGGTAGAACCTGACTTATAACTCAACAGTTCGATACCTGTTCTGATCAGTCTTACGGGCTAGGCCAGCCCCGGAGTGATGATGCTGACATCACTCGCCTGTACCTGCTACCTTTTACTGCCTAACGGCACGTCTCGGTTTCAGCCCGAGAGTCTGTAGACCGTGGTCCCGGGCATGCACGGGATACTATTGAGTTACATCGATGATTTATCAAATTGATTTCAAAGACTTTAGAGTAGAAAACCCAATAGAACAGTTTAGTTTACTCACTGCACACTATCCTGCACTGCCTGATTTATATTACTGTTACCCCTGCTTTTCATTCATATTTATATTTGCATGGCCTGTTACTCTGTTCATATTTTATTACTTGATGACATGACGCGCTGACGTCTGGGTTTTGCATGGCCCAGATTCTGTACCGTTACTGCAGTCCGAGCATGAGTACTTCAGCCAGCAGGCTGAGCTGTGAGGTGTCGCTAGTAGTTAGTTCTTTATTTCCTGCATTTATTTCCTGATGTGAGCCCGCATTATGGGACATACATTCCAGTTATATTGTATTGGATCTTTTGCTTCCGCACTGTTATTATTCGTGACTCATGTTATCTTGGCTTATGGACATGTATTTTAGATAGTTATGTTTTGTTCTTGATATCTCTACAGCCGTAATGTGACTGTGGATGGATACTTCCTACCCACAGGTAGCATGGTTGGCTATGTCACGTGCCCAGTTTAGCGTACTCTGGGAAGCGGGGCGTGACAACTTGTATCCATGGTTTCGGTAAGACTTATAAATATAACCTATACAATACATTACGCGAGGATAATGGGGTAGATTGGTACGGAATGTATAGCGTAGCACGAGATGGTCACTAAAAGACAGCTACATGAACTCTCGTGTCATTGTCCCATAGGTTTTGACGGGGCCTTATACTACATGTTACCATAGTCCACGGGATAAGATGGACTCCTCTCGTATACACAAATACCTACTGTACCAAGCTACAAACAACTACCTTAGAATAACAATCATATAACTGTACAACTTACCAGTTCAATTCTCATTACTTATTCTATTACATTTCTTCTTTTGGGACTTACCGAGCGCTAGTTCGCTGACGACATTCCTGTCTATTTCTTTCTTTCGAATGTTCGTCAGGAGGGCCGATCACTGAAGAAATCGAACCGAGCCAGGAGGACTTGGACCAGTTCACTGCCCAGTCGAACTTCTTGCATTTTGTACTTATTTCAATTTGTATGCCACTGTTTAGGCATTGCTTTATATCTTTCTTTTTTAAAGCAGTTGTATTGTAAAAATGAATGTTAATAAAAGTTGTTTATTATTTTATCTCTTGTCATTCTTGTGCATTTTTTATATATTGCTTAATTACGCTTAACGTATTTATTTTTTAGTAAATACGTTGCGGGTCTACCATGTCTCCGCTTCCGTATACTGGAAAGCGGGACGTGACAGCCTCCATGTGGCTCAGGACTGTACCCAACTAAAACATGTTTACACAACTCCTTTGATTCGTGGTAAGGAGTAATCAAAGAACAGTGGGAACTCACACGAGACAAATGACGATCTCAGGTCGACAGACTCACCTATACTCATGTCATCTGAGAATTGCTATCTGACAATAGGTATAATACCATCTAACATGTTTCCGACAAGTTCGTCGAGTGTAACTCATAACTCAACGAGCACCTGTATACTATCTTAGGTGACTAACTGATACCAATGGCTTGTAAGACCGGCCATCGCCCTTCGTCGGGGTCTCAAAAAGTATGCACTTATCTATTTCGGAGTATCGATTCTCAGTCTTGATACTCTCTCGACTAGGGACATTTAAGAATGTGCTTATGGACCATCTAGACATTTAAGGATGTGCTTATGGACCACCCAGCTCCCACGTATATGATCGCCATCATAATGCTGGTAGTCAAGTAAGAATCTTATGGGCTCTATCAACATGTAATAGTGATCTGTAATACCACATTATGCATGTAAATTATGATAGAAACAAACCAGATAGTATACTATCATCTCGAGTAAAATTGTTCTACCCGTATAGGTCCTTTCACAATCATCACAATCGCATGTCTGCGATTACAATAATTGACCTGAGGGCAGTATGGCCAACAGGAAAAAGTTATAATTTCAATTTATTTCCGAAAACCAAATCAAATATTTAAATATTTTGATAAATTCAATAAAATTTTAGATACATAAATCTTGGCTAATCCTGTATAATTCCATCTTTTGATTATAAAATTTAACCATATGATTTTTTATATAGCAGATAGTAAATACATAAATCAAAATCAAATAATGCTCAAACTAAAATTCTTAATAAACTAACTACTATTTTAAACTTTATCTTTAATATTTAACTTAACTATATCCAAATTAAATATTCGAGAAAAATTATTTGTAATTATAACGGCGAGAAAAGTTATAATTTCAATTGATTTCCAAAAATCAAATCAAATATTAAAACATTTGGATCAAATTGAATGAGATTTAGATACATGAATTTTGACATAATCCTAATATATGTAGTCATGTATAATTCTAGCAAATATATAAATCAAATCCAATTCAATCTAAAATTCTCGATAAACTAATTATGGTTTTAAACTTCATTTTTAAGCTAATAATATCCAAATTAACATGAATCAAGCGGTTGTGTTATCAAATCTGTTTTTGGATGAAATAGTTTTTTTTGCACATGTAGGTGTGAGTTATATAGAGAGAGAGGAAAGAGGCCATAGGAAGGAATTTCCTCCAATGACGTCAAAAAAATATATCCTGCATCATTTTTTCCGACGATCGAAATCCATGATCTTTGTCTTTATTATCTAAAATACGGATACACCAAATTTCATGCGATTCTACAACTTTTTCACTGTGAATTAGTAATGCAAAAAGTTCTATTGTCGGTAAACCGTTAATTTTGCACCCACTAACTTTTTCACCGTTGAAAACGCGGCAGATTCGACGTGATTCTCATCTGCTTTGAAAAGACCTCATGGACAGGAGCCATCTCAAATACTGTCTGGAAATGCCGACAAGCAACGCTTAAGGTACGAGGGATCCTAGGCCACTTGCAAACGGAGGAAACAGACGACAAGGAAACATAGGAGGAAGAAAAAATAGGGAATAAGAGAATGCAGAATAAAGAGAATGCAGAATAAAGCAAATGTTTTGGTATTAGTAATATATGATGAATGCCAAAACTAATACGCCTAGACAATAATTGCCTTTTATGGCATAACTCGTTGTGTAGCAGTTCTGTCAACACCTGATACACCTTTTCCAACAAATCGTTGTAACCCTGCTGTGGTCAAAATCCTGAAAGCATTGATTGATGAATAAATGATGACTTGATACAAAAATAATAATGTGCTCCATAAGAGACTATCCTAAAGTATGTTCCCTTCTAATTTGAAAATGCATATAAAGACCAAGTAAAACATGGTGGTAGATAGATATATTCAAATACGATGTGTGTATTGCAACATTTTTATTTGAGATAAAATGGTCCAATAAATGAGAAAAGGTTATTTGCATGATCATGTTCAGATTTAGTTTAAAATTAATGAAAGACTGTCAAGATATTTATATAGTATGTAAATCTGATGTAGCTATGAGATGCACGAAAAAAGAAAGCACAATATTACTAAAACGGACCAAAGGTACTTCTCTGTATTAATAGATAAGAAACACACTAAATTACATTGTAACAAAATATGGTCAAAAACATTACCATATTAGGCTCAAGACAATAGCGTAAAGAAGCATTGAAAGGAGCCCCTGAGCAAAACGACGTAAACTGCTATCAGAGAAAAGGGGCTCGTTTTTTTCGTTCGTGGTTTCGAGAAGAAAATATTAGACTGCATCGGTCAAGCAAAGCTAAAGGTAAAAATTAGGTTAATTATACTTACCATAGCAACATGCAGTGGCATGTTTCTTGCTGTACATGAAATCCAGACGTTTCATTGTCATCTTCTGATACACGTTGAGACAATTCTTGAAGCTGCGGGCATGAAATCGGTTTAGAAGTTATAAAGCTGCGAGGTAAGCTACCACCAGGGGACTCATTTCCAGAGAAAAATGTAGACCGGCAGAATTAAAGTATCACTTAAAGGTATATGGTGCAATCTAATGACAAAATATATTCAGAACATGTTACTTTATGTCACAATAATTGCAAGCACTTTCAGCATAACAAACTAGATAGATATAAGTACTATCAATTTTTTTTTCCACAAGACAACAAGTTAGAAGTTGGAATACGAATTCAAGGATACAAAGAAACAACATGATCCATCAGCATAGAGAAAACATAAGGGCTTTATTTGCAGCGAACTCGGGTTCTGATGGTCGTGGCAATGGGTTAGGGTCGCTGAGCTTTTAGCGGTGGCCGCAACAATTTGGCTGGATGAAGGATTGTTGACTCTAGGCTGTCTAGAAGCTAGTTATATGTAATTGTACATTATGAATGCATATTTAGTTGCCGTTGCTTTGAATTGGTTGAACCCAACTATGCCGGAGTTTGACGATTCGGTTTGTGTGTTTACCATGGATACATGGCTATGATGCATATGCGGAATATACTTGTTTTCAGTATCATCTTTTTAGCAAACATAGATGCAATACCCGTTGAGAGAATGAGAGAGAGCATCATCTCCTAATTAAAGCCATAGATCATCTATGGTGGCTAAAACATCAATTCCTGGAGAATTTTAAATTAGAATATTTAACTTAATGTTTTACAAGTTTGATTTTTTTTTTGTGCATTTTTCGGACTTAAAGATGAGTTCAGATAAAATATGGTAGATATTTACAAAAAAGCAACTGTTAACTAGATCTCGTCATAGAGCCATATTTTAATCCAGCATTAGATGTAACCATAGATATTAAATATTCAAGTAAAGAATAAACCTCATGAGCAATAGTTACTTTTTCTACCAAAACCCCCATTAGATGTAACCATAATTAATATTAAACACCAAAACTAATTTGCCTTGACAATAATTACCATTTCTGGCAATCCAAGAATTTGCTTATAAATAATATGCTTTGCCATAGCCATCCAGAAAATTTATGGTTGGTTTACTAAATTCTTCTTCTCTACATTTTATGAAGCAATATATTGAGAATGAAATGGGTGTTAGATCCAAATCATAACACAACCGATTTAACCACTGTAAACTAATATATTGAGAATGTAAGTGGGTTATATCAACCCCCCACCCCCCCACCCCCCGATTTTCCATCAACATTTCTCGAACATATGACATTCTGGTCACAGTTTTATGTTTTACCTATCTTCGTCCCTTTCGGTATTAATACTATAGTATGCTACAACAACCACTTTATATACACAATCACTTTTTTTCTGTACAATGTACACACAAATTATTTTAACCACAACTCTTAGGGGCTGTTTATTTAGAATTTCTATTTGAACTATCATGTAGTTGGTTGCCAAATGACATTTTTTTCAAAATAGAAAATAATATAAAGTGACAAATGAAAAAACTAATTAAATATTAGAAAAGAAAGCTCTCATGATATTTAATACCTAACTATAGATTATCAGCTATTCTGATTTGCTATAGAGGAACCAAATAGAAGAAGATAACCCCCAAAAAATGTAACATTTTGTGATTTTAGTTCCCCTTTCTTTCTTTCAACACTTTACTTTCATTTTATATTTTCTTTTTGGTGCTAATCTAAGTTTCGGTTTATAACCCCAAAAAATGTAACATTTTTAAAATAATTAAATTATTTTCTAATTGATTCAAAGTCATGTATTAGTTTGAAATTTCAAATTGGTTGTTTAGCTGAATTCCTGTTTTGTGAAATGTGTTTCTCTTATTTACTTTTTATCAAGAAAGTACTTTCTAAAACCGTTCCTTTTAGATGCTTTCTAAATTTGTAATGGTATATGCAATCATATTTCGCATAATTCTGCTACATAAAAAAAATACACCAGTCTCTCCTATTTTAATGCTAATGGTCAAATTGAAATATCTAATCAAGTCATGCTGACTCGCGGCATAGATAATTCTCGTAATTCTAAAAAATAATATGTTGAGAAAGCCGTAACTGACTTTTCAATTTTTTTCAAATTTTTTAATATGATAACTAACAAATTAAACTAACTAAGCATATGTGTACACATACATACCAGAATCGACAATGGCAGGCTTGCGAATCCGAATTATATTGTGTCATGTTT
Source organism: Agapanthus africanus (assembly GCA_030015575.1). Classification (NCBI taxonomy): domain Eukaryota; kingdom Viridiplantae; phylum Streptophyta; class Magnoliopsida; order Asparagales; family Amaryllidaceae; genus Agapanthus; species Agapanthus africanus. Next base: position 132,197,835 of record CM057341.1, read on the forward strand.
CCTATATTTAAATCGATGCTACATACTCTGCTCTATCTTAAACCATTTCACTGTCAGAATCGATAATGGCGGACTTGCGATTTCGAATCGTCTTGTATCGTGTATCTGCCCTGTCATAAACCATTTCAGAAAGTCATTACTAAAAATTAAATATCTACAACCCAATAAACATAAAATACATAAACATAAAGGGTTCGCTTGGTGGTAGGTAGGCGGTAATCCTAAATTACTATGAAATATTGCCACACTTGTTTAGATGTAAAAGATATTCCCGGAAATATAGGATTACCATGGTAATCAAACGACCCTATTTCACGGTAATCTTATTCTTTTCAAAATATATGTTTATTCTAAATTACCATGAAATATTCCCGCATGACATGAAATTAGCCATGACCATCCGCTGCCGGCCTATCTCACCACCGGCCGGCCGGCCCCGCCGCTCATCGTCGGCCGGCCTGTTGCCTATCGGCCGCGCGCCGGTCATCTCCAATCATTCACCAACATGTTCGCCGCCGGCCGGCCCGCCACCGATCGGCTGTTCGTCGCCGATCTCGCCGCCATCTACTGGCCCTCATCCGGCCTCACCCCTGTCAACGGTTGTACATATATAATTACCGGGAATGATTAAAATATACTAAGCACGTTAATATAAGATTCCTTGGAATTAAATGTCTGGTCATCTCATTCTCGGAAATGCAAGGATTCCCGATAATCTTCCATTCCATGTACCAAGCGCAACCAAAAATTAAATTAAATATCCAAGAGGGGGAAAGATATAGATATGAGTAACCCGTCAAGCCACAAATAAGGGGGAGAGATGGGCAAACCCCGAGTCCAGAGCATCCAGTGAATGTAATGTGATGATCCATTTGTGCGTTGGGACGATATCATCGAGCATTGCCGAAAAATGCTCCATGACCCGAATAAAAAGACCATTAGAGAGAGCCCCGTTGTACGATAACGATGCACTCCACCTCTGCGACTTTCAGCCTCGCAGCGTGCAACATGCACCGGAAGCGCTGGCGTGGTTCTCATCTGCTTTGAAAAGGACTCACGGAGGAGAGCCATCTTAAATACAGGCTGGAAATGCATAAAAGCAACACTCAAGGTATACCGGAGGAAACAGAGGAGAAAGAAACCAGAGGGAATAAGAGAATGGAAAAAACAGAGGAGAGCGAATGTTTTGGTATTAGTAATATAATGAATGCCAAAACTAACACGCCCAGACAATCATTGCTTTTTCTAGCATAAGTTCTTGTATAGCAGTTCATTTAACACCCGATGCACCTTTTTCAATAAAGCTTTACACCGCAGCTGTGGTCGACATCCTGAAATTATTGATTAATGATTATATGCTTAATTTGAAAATGCATATAGAGACTAAGTGATACATGATAGATAGATATGTTCAGATATATGACGTGTGTATTATAATATTTTTATTTGAGATAAAATGGTCAAATAATTTGTAATTCGGCTTTGTCAGGAAACGAAGTAATGAACTTGAGAACTTGTGCGTCTAACCTTTTTGAACGTGCTGTAGTTGTCTTGTTGGTTGGAATGTAATCGGTTGCGCCTGGAATATTTGTGATGACCAGCTTGTCACCGGGACTCTGCCTCTTTTTTGAAAATTAACTTTTCGGTATTCATCCCACTGTGTTTCATCTCGTCTCTTACCCGAGTTAAAAAGAAAATGTTGCCTCTAATAGAACATTTTAAACTTTCGGAATCAAGATGATCTGTTCTTTGATAAGGATCATGTTAACCCGAATTATATTGATCAATGCACCAAACTCAGTGAACTCTGTTCCAACCAAACTGCAGTCAAACCAGTAATTTTTTGTAACCATTGCATGTGAAATGTAAGAATCATTTGATTGTTTACCGCTGAGAAAAGAAAACGGGCTGAGATCGAACATCTTGCCTGGATTTGGAGGCAGATGTATGGGTTCCATCCACCTATCTGAATACGCTAAGTTGATTTATAGCGTCGTATATTGAAAATTTGGATAGATGCGGCCGATATAGCTCGCTTTCAAATTCCCTCGGGGTTGAGAGATTTATTGATTGTAGGGATGGATCTTTCTTACAGGCGCAAACCACTATAGTTAATTACGTTATCACGAATGGTAACAGCTTTATAAACTTCAGGTTCTTGCTTCATGTGTCGTATTTTGGTTTTTGTTTATTTTGGGTTGCTCTTGGATTGTATAGGAGAGACCAAATCATGTCGTCGCACATAGGGCGTAGATTAGTCTAAACACATACATATATTTCATGATTTGGATCAAGCGTTTGCTTGACAAGGTCCACGTCGATAGCTTGTGTTTACCAACGGAGGTGAACATAGGTAGCATTTCTCACATCTGTGAGGTCTGTTGGCCTATGTGAGAGCGTATGCTCTATTTAAGGATCGTTAGTTTCATTTGAAAACTAAAATCAACTTAAACGATTTGGTCGTATCTTGAGAATATTTTTCGATGTTCATCATTTGATCATATATGAAGCGTAGACTTCCAGGTTCGCCAATGGGCTAAATTTCAAGTTTTAGCTTAGTAATCAGGCGTACTTGCGCGTTTGGGAAGCGCAGGGCATCCGCCCCTTGTACGTGTCATATGGTGCGCATTCCTTTGCATAGCGCGCGGTGGGGCCTGATTTCATTTGAAATTGGCACTTATGCCAAGCGCTTGCGCATGTGTTTTGCACGTCTGCGCGTCACAGTTCTTTTTATGGGGTGTACTCCGGGGATTGGAGCACATGTTTTGCATGTGACGTGCATCACGGTTCTTTTTGTGTTTGTGAAGCCTGTGCTTCGGTTCTGGACCTTTGTCCATGAGTATGAAGCCTATGCTTCGGTTTTATATGTTTCAAAACATATTTTAATGGGAACTTTCTACCCAAGATCATGAATCTTAGGATTAACCCCTTCATGAAAGCTCGGGCTTTCGTAGAGAGGTATAAACCATAAAGGATTTTGATCTTGTGCATGATGAGTCTAAACTCTAAGGAAGCTTGTGCTTCTAAAAAAGAGACTTTTCTCTTATTATTATTTTTGCCCGGTTACGACTGTTTTTTTTAGAAGATGTAAAGACGCAAGCCTTGAGAAATATTTATCGGTGGATTAAGAAGATGGAAATCCAAGCTTTTTTTTAGGATGGATTCAAGATTCTGATATGGAGTTTTTTGTCCTTGGTGGCTGCTGTTAACATGAGGGAAGCAATCAGGGTTTGTTCCTAACCATAAGATTTGATTTGATTCATATCAATTCAAGATGTGCGCGCAGCGTTAAATCGTTGATCTCATTATCTATTTGTTAGGAAGATTTTCTTCCAAAAGAACAAAAGCACATGTCTTAGAAGTGTGCTTGTGCACCGTGTTTTGCACGTGCAGCGCAACGCCTGTGCATGCTCATGTGCATTGCTGCGCTACAAGAAAGGGGTACAACCTACCCGGACGAGAACATTAACATCTTGTTTATTTAACATATAAACCATATTGTCATCCGCTTTATGGTGGCCGGTGTGATATCTTCAAATGGAGTTTTCGAGCATATGCGGTGTGTATACGAGAGCATGTTGCCTAATGATCTGTATGCGGCAAATACTTTATTGTAATTTATACCGGTAAGTGCACTAATAACCATGTGATTTTTCCCTAAGGTAAATTCTGGTTGTAAAATTTATATGCTATACAACTTGCATACATATAAATCATTAGACATTGCTTGGAATTCTGGTGGATTTATTACCGAGAAAACAACCCCAACCCAGAACACAAACAACTAAGTGCGCATAAAAAGAAAAAGATATGGTCTAATATAATTATATATTGCTATGTATGTTGATGATGCTCGGCGATTCTATCGCCTAATAGATATAAATGCGAATAGCGAAATGCCTCATGTCTTCAAATTTCTTTTAATTTTGTTTGTCATGAAGTTAGAATTTAATTTGCGTTTGGTATGTGTGGCTTGTTCGCAAACCATGTCCCACAAAAACAACACGACCGTGCGAGGGCAAAGACCAAGACCCTCACAAGCCAAGCCTTCGATCCTGCCCGATATATTCACCTTACCGTTTGAACGAATCTCCCAAAGCTGCAATCAAATGGTTGATGAATAGATTCTATTTTTTGGGTTTCGATTACAACAAAACATTGTATTCACTCGTTGATAGTATGAGAGCATGGTGAGGTCAGAACTTGTAACTACCTGCAAAACTTTCAAAGAAAAGCACCGTACACAGCATATCTGAAAAATTCCATTAAATAACATAGATTTGCAGTTCATCTTTATTGAGCTAAGTAAATACGATCATTTTAGGGATGCCTTTTAAGTTGCCATATTCATCAGGATGCTGCGACAAGGAAAGAATTTTCCATGGAGAGTCGATTTTCTTTTCGAACACAAATAGAGATGTTAAATTTTAGATATATGTTTTTTGAAATAAATTAAAATTTAGACCTTGATACGATAAAATCTTCTTCATTTGGAGCCCAAGGCCATTTTGGTAAATATTTTCAGAGTCCAAGTGCATTGGGTGGAGCCCGTAGCCCCCTCTAAACATCCTATCGTATTTCTACAGAGAGAGAGAGAGCGAGGAGAGAGAAACGACGAAGGGAAAAAAAATTCGAGAGAGAGAGAACAAGAGAGAGAGGGAGCGAGAAAGGGGAAAGGGTTTGAGTAGAAGCAACGATGTTAATGGCAGTTAGGGTTTCTTCTCACTGAAATCCTGCAGAAACCCGCGCTTTTTCTCCCCTAATTTCTCTATTTAGCCCTCGAAATCTTCGCTGAACTCGCGAATTGCTCGATTCGCGCGCTCGAGTTCGTTCGATTTGTACTTCTGCTAATGGGCGCGCTTGGGAAGCTCTCCAATTCTTCGAATTCTATGCAGGTTAGCTGATTCTAGGGTTTCGAGAGTTTGTTTTCTAGTCCCTTTTCGTCTTTAATCGATGCTGATTGATGCCCTAGATTCGTTCTGTTGTTCTTTCTTCTTCTTTTGCCCTCACTGTGGGGTTTTGAACTGTTGGCTCACTGTTTTAACAGCGTTTACAACGTTGAATTAAATTTATAGATACTTGTTTGATTTGTACTGTTAGTTGACATAATTAGTTACTTTCATGGCTTTTTATGCAACCTTGAACTGTGATGGAGTTGTTGGATTTTGCTGAAAATTCAAACCCAAACCCAAATCACCTCCTTCTTCATTCAACGCGAGGGAGGCGAGGGAGGCGGCGCCCGCATGAGGGCGGCGCCGCAGTGCTGCGAGCAGCGCCAGGGGAGTCCACACGGGGGCGGCTGCCGACGACGAGAGGGGCCCACGACGGCGACGGCTGCTGACGACCATCAGGGCAGTGTGTTCGGCTGCCGACATGAGGTCGGCAGTGCACGGGGCCCACACGTGTGGGTTTGACCACGCACGTGGGTTTTGTCGTGATGGGTTCTGGGTAGAAGAGAGAAGAAGGGGCCGAGTGAAATTAAATTGGGTCCTAGGGTTATTCTAACAGTTTGCCAACTCTCTATATATGCATGTGCTCTTTGTGATGGTAGAGTACATGAACCGAGCCAACAAAAGAACCGAGCCAACAAAAGAATGGGCCAAACAAATTAATAACAAGGCCGAAGCCAGTTTGTAGAGAGACAAAGAGGGATTGTATAGAGGGATTTGAGAGAAATCTCCTAGGGCTGCTCTTATTTGCAAACTTGATTCAAATATAGTAGACGTTTGCAGATTCTGCTCTGCCGGAGACTAGCAATACGGTGTGTGAATCTCGTTAACAAATTCCTTGTGCCCCGCTGTGCTGTGTTTGATTTCTTATTTATTCTCGCACTTATTAATCTGCATCTTTCGTGGTTTAATTGTGTGATTGCTTTGTGTGATTGTTGGTCGTGAGCACTGTTCCGTGGATCGACTTATCTCCCAACAACTAGTATCATAGCAAGGTTAAGAGATCTAGGGTTCTTCGGTTCAATCTATGTAAACGGTGGGTAACGACGCTTGTGTCATCTTCGCCACTTTCTTAGATTGTAATTTTGAAGGCGTTGGTTCAGATCTAGGGGGAAGTCGAGTTTGCTGCGATACAGATGAAAGACGACAGAGGATAAGATAAGAATTGAGCAATTTAATGGTCATAATTTTGGTTGATGGCGTATGCAGTTGGAGGACTGCCTATATCAAAAGGATTTGTATCTTCCGTTGCTAGGAGAAAAGCTCGAGAAGACAACCGATGAGGAGTGAGACCTTTTGGATAGGAAAGCCTTGGTGATGATCGGATTGTCGTTGACTCCGTAAGTGCCCTTTAATATCTCAAAGGAAAAAACAACCAAGGCGCTAATGACGACGTTAGCAAAGTTGTATGAGAAGTCTTCGATATTAGGCATAATATTTTTGATGAAGAAATTTTTCAACATGAAGATAGCATAGAACGGTTCGGTGACTGAGCACCTAAACGAGTTTAACAGCATGATGAGCCAACTTGAATCGGTTTCAATCGTCTTTGAAGATGAGATTCGACCCTACTATTCCTATATTCGTTGTCGGATAGTTGGGAGAACCTAGTGATAACGGTTAACAACTATATCTTGGGGATTCTTATGTTTAATGATGCGGTGAGCTGCATACTAAACGATGAGATGCGGAGAAAGGCCGTGAGTGGGATTTCGGGAACTTTTGCACTTTCAGTGGAAAATCGCCGCAGAACGATGAAATGGTGAAGGGAAGAAGGGCAAGTCTAAACGCTGAGATAATTTTCAAGAAAAAAATCCAGGACGCTTGTTGGAATTGCGGAAAGAAGGGCCACAGAAAAAGTGAATGCAAACTTCCAAAGAAAGGCTCAGATGAGAAGGCGGATGTAAAGGAAGCGAATGTGGTGTCTACAAAAAAACAAGGAGAACAAGATCTTTGTCTATCGGCAAGCGAGATCACAAAGGCGGATACTTAGTTTCTAGATTCGGGGGCATTTTTTCATTGCACTTCTGGCAGACATCATTTTAGCGAGTATGTTCAGGACGATCTTGAACATGTGACGGTGGGAAACGGTCAATCGTTCAAGATCGTTGGAAAGGGGATGACCATCTTGCAACTGTCAGGAGGTGGTCAAATCAAATTGAAGAATACTCGTCATATTCCGGATTTGAAGAAAAGCTTGATTTCCATAAGCCAGCTAGACAACGAAGGACTTATTACGACGTTTGAGAATTCTCAATGGAAGATTTCCAAAGGGTTGTTGGTGGTCGCAAGAGGCAAGTCGAGCGGTTCGTTATACTCATTCAGTGGATGCAACGGAGGCTTAGTTGCATTTGCGGCAAGTTTAGAAGCAGATTCGGAGACTTCGTTGTGGCATAAAAGATTGGGGTACCTTAGCAAGAACATGAAAATTCTTTAAGCTAAGGGGCTTCTTTAGGGGGCGAAAAAGATGGAGTTGGGACTTTGCGAGAGCTGCGTTTGTAGGAAACAAAGGGCTCTCAGATTTCAAATTGGAGGCATAACAAAAAAGACTAAGAAGCTGGAGATGGTGCATACAGACGTATGGGGTCCGACCTCGGTGGAGTTTTATGGAGGAAATCAGTATTTCGTGACGTTTATCGATGAAGTAAGCTGAAAGATATGGGGGCATGCGATGAAAAAGAAGTTCGGTGTGTTTGGTATTTTCAAACACTGGATTGCGCAGGTGGAGAACCGAACAGGGCTGAAGGTTAAATGCCTAAAGTTTGATAATGGCGGGAATACCACACACATGAGTTCGAGGCCTTTTGCTCGCAGAAAGAGTATTCATTGGTTGAAAACGGTACCGAGGACGCCACAACAGAATGCTATCGCTGAAAGGATGAACATGATGATTCTAGAGCGAGTGTGAGGCATGACCTTAGATGCTGATGTGCTAAAATTCCTATGGGCAGCAGCGGTCAATGCCGCTGTGTATCTAATCAACAGAAGTCCTGTAAGTGCACTTAATGAAGGCATCCAGAATAAATTTAGTCGGGTAAACCGGTCAACTATCCGCACCCTAAAGTATTTGGCTGTATTGCGTATTGTTTGATTGATAATGCGGAAAGGAGTAAGTTTGACTCTAAGTCTAAGAAGTGTGCTTTCATCGGGTACGGTGGAGACGAGTTCGGATATCGGCTGTAAGATTACATAAGTAATAAAGTAATATGAAGCCGGAACGTCTTTGATGAGCAACACTTATATAAAGAAAAGGAAGTCAAAGATGGTGTGGTATCTGAGTTCGTGGAGTTAGTCGGAACTCAAGAGAGCAACCAAGTGCTTACGAAAGGAGACCAGAACATGGAGGAGACTGAAGTGCATGATCAAATTCAAGAACAGCGTGGTGACCATGTTCAGCAACCAGATGTACCAGTTCTGAGATCTATGCGAGAAAGGAAGCTACTTGAAAGACTTGCGACTGACTTCATTCTATACACGGATTCGGAGGAGCTTGAATTCCTTAAAGAGGCGATGCAATACGGTGCTAGCAAGCAGTATGAGCGAGTTATGGACGAGGAGATAGATTCTTTGAAAAAGAATCGTATGTGGGACCTAGTGAAGCTACTCAAGGGTCGAAAAGCGTTGCTGAATAAGTGGGTGTACAGAATTAAAAATGAGGCTGATGGTGTGAAGCGGTACAAGGTTCGCTTGGTAGTCAAGGGATATGCGCGAAAGTAAGGAATTGACTATCAAGAAATATTTTCCCCTATGGTGAAGATATCAATTCGGGCGATTTTTAGTATTGTGGCGGTGGGGGATTTGCATTTAGAGCAGCTAGATGTGAAAACGACGTTCCTTCATGGAGATTTGGAGGAGATTTATACGATACAACCACCAGGATATGAGGTAAATGTAGATTGCAAAAGAGTTTGTATGGCCTTAAGCAAGCTCCTAGGCAATGGTATCTTAAGTTCGATCAGTTCATGTTGGAGACGGGATTTATGCGCTGTGAATTAGATCACTGCGTGTACGTTCAGTCTTTTGATGACGGAGACTACATCATTTCATCACTTTATGTGGATGATATGTTGGTGGTGGGTATAAATTTCGAGAAAATTCAAAGTTTGAAGATATTGGCCGATAAATTCTCCATGAAGGATTTGAGAGCGGTCAAACAAATCTTGGGCATGAAGATTGTTCAAGATAAAAAGCGGCCGTGGTTAACGCAAAGGAACTATATCGAGAAGGTTTTGAAACGGTTCAACATGGACAAATCAAAACCGGTGAGTACGCTCTTAACAAAACATTTCAAACTCATGAAGGAGTTGTGCCCGACAACTCAAGAGCAGAAGGACGAGATGGCGATAGTGTCTTTCGCATTTGCGGTGGGGAGTTTGATGTATACAATGGTGAGGACGAGATCTAATATTGCACATTCAGTGAGAGTTGTCAGTAGGTATATGCAAAACTCGGGGAAGGAACATTGGAGTGCGGTGAAGTGGATATTGAGGTATCTTAGAGGTACGTCCTGTCATTGCTTATGTTTCGGAGGCGACTCCAAAAGTGCAAGGTTACGTTGATGCGGACTATTCAGATGATCGAGATAGTATGGAGCACAACGGGATATGTATTCACGGTTGGGGAACAACAGTGAGTTGGGTCTCTCAATTGCAAAAGGTTGTGGTATTGTCAACTACGGAGGCCGAATACGTGGCGATCACAGAAGCCAGCAAGAAGATATGGCTACAAGGGCTACTTGAAGAGTTGTCTAAGCAGCAGGACTTCAACACTTTGTGGAGCGACAGCCAAAGTGTAATACATTTGGCGAAGAATGTGGCATATCACTCTTGGACAAAGCACATCAAGGCGTGATACCACTTCATACGCATAACGTTAGAAATGGTGAGTTGACACTGCAAAAGATCGCGGGAGAAAAGAATCCGGCAAATATGTTCACCAAGGTCGTAGACAGAGATAAATTGGATCTCTATTACTGGTCGATAAACCTCTCCATAAAAATTTGATGAGAAGAAAACAGCAGCGGAATCGTGTGAAGTTTATAAGGTTGGGAACCAAGACGGAAGTACTTGCATCAAGTGAGAGATTGTTGAAGGGCAGGACGACGAGAACAAAATTTCACAGTTTGAGAAAGTGACGAGGTTTTGTGATTGATTTTAAACATAGGTGGAGATTGTTGGATTTTTGTTGAAAATTCAAACCCAAACCCAAATTACTTTCTTCGTTCAAAGCACGTGGTCGGCGAGGGCGACAGTGATCGCACGAGGGCGGCGCCGTAGCGCCGCGAGCAGCGTCAAGGGAGCCCATATAGGGGCGGCTGCCGACGACGTGAGGGGCGCACGACGACGATTGCTGTCGATGACCATCAGGGCGGTGTGGTCGGCGGCCGACCATGAGGTCGGCAATGCATGGGGCCCATGTGCGTGGGTTTGACCGCGTGCGTGGGTTTTGTCACGATGGGTTCTCGGTAGAAGAGAAGGGGCCGAGTGATTAAATTGGGTCATAGGGTTATTCTAACAGTTTGCTAATTCTATATATATGTATACGCTCTTTGTGATGGTAGAGTACGAGAACCGAGCCAACAGAAGAATGGGCCAAACAAATTAATAATAAGGCCAAAGCCAGTTTGCAGAGAGACAGAGAGATTTGTATAAAGATATTTGAGAGAAATCTTCTAGGGTTGCTCTTATTCGCAAACTTAATTCAAGTATAGTAAATGTTTGCAGATTTCGCTCTGCTAGGGACTAGTCATACAGTGGGTGAATCTCGTTAACAAATTCCTTCTGCCTTGCTGTTCTGTATTTGATTTCTTATTAATTCTCGTACTTATTAATCTGTATTTTTCGTTTAATTGCGTGATTGCTCGTCGCGAGCACTGTTCCGTGGATCGACTTATCTCCCAACAGGAGTTGTTGCCACAATATGTTGCTTTGTTGCCATTCAATTGATGTTCAAATGGTTGAAGTTGGCTGCATGTAGAGCAGCAAAACATTAAATTTTGGGATAATACCATGTTAGTGCTCATACTTTTTGACCAAGTTCTTCAGACTCAAGTTCAATCAGCGACGAGCGAACCGTGGTTGAGCTTTAGTTTCGATTGTAAGATAAAAGTAGAATGCCGACATCTGCTAGAAAGGATGATACATGCGAAATGACTGTTTTTTAATTTTTAATTTGTATTTTGAGGATGATGAATCCTAAATTGTAAAACATCAAGCGTTAGAATTTTGTTTTATTTACTCTAGATGGATAGTACATGCAGCGGAAAGTGGCCAAGATAAGGATAAATTGTGGATAATACGGTATATATTTTTGCCTATCCATCAGCCAAGGCAGTCTTTCCTCAACGTATTTCATCTTAAAGAGTTTGGGAAGTCATTTAGCAACGGGCAAAAAAGTTTTTCTACTTCTAAGTTCTAACCTCTTTACTTAGTACCGGGGTTTTAGATTTGGACCTCCTTTCCCTCCCCATCATAGCCTCACGGGTTAGCTGTTTTAAAAATAAAAAATCTAATATATCCATAGCTATGAAGCACATACACTTCTACTTGCTTGTCGTGTCTGTATCGGACATTCGGACTCTCCGCTCGACACAGTGTCTGACACACCTGAGCCGTGCCCATCCATATTGGACGTGTCCACTTATGAATTGTATTTTATGTGTTTCGCTTTTAGTCTTATATATGTATTTATTTGCACTTAAAAGAACTCTTGGTTTTGAATGAAAATTATAACATTGTTTTTATTATTATTGTGCTTTTAATGATAATCCAGGACATGTTTTCTCTCGCAGTGCATTATAATTTGCCTATATATATAGTTAAATATATTAAAGTAATAATATAACCGTGTCCCTGTGTCCACATTTTTACAAATTTGCCGTGTCCGTACCGTGTCTATGTCCGTGTCTATGCTTCATAGACCCATAGGAATGAGCAACAGAGGACTACATGCTCTATCTTCAATGTGCAGATGTCTGAGTACACACATCCTTTATCGTTTACCTCGGTCCTTTTCTTTTACTGCATGTAAAGGTCAAGATCATGTTGGCGCTCTCCTTTGTCACCGAGTCTCACGATAGCAGGCTTAACACGTTCCATGTACTTACCCTCCACTGTCCGCCATCGGTAGCATATGCGCCAAATATTAGAGTTGTGTTCGGCTCATGTACACATTTATTCTTAACATGAATCTATCCATTTACTTCTAACATACCATGCAGTTGTCTGTTTAAAATTAAATTCAACCATATGACATGTTTAATCTCATTGCAATATTTTTGGCCTTGTTTAAACTGTAATTCGAATCAACATCAGAGACTGGACAAAGATGATTTGTTACATGTTTTCTCCCAAGTATCTTATCGCGATTATAATTTGTTGCTTGCAGCTTATCTTTTTTAATTTTGCAGTTGCTGTTTTTTTGATCAATGGTTGATTCCGCTTTATTATTTTCATCATAGCTTGTGGTTAATGTAGGCATTATCCACTGATTACTTAATTCATGTTTCAGCGTGTTAAGGTTTACCGCTTGAATGAAGAAGGCAAATGGGAGGATCAGGGAACTGGGCATGTCACCGTTGATTACGTGGAGGTACTCCTCCGACGACTTTTTCTTACCACTGTTTTAAAATAAATTTTGGAATTGTTCTTCATTGGTTACTTTTATTACTGAACTGTCTTGTAAACTATGAGTGTTGAGTGGAGTGTTGAGTATTCATAACTATATTATCTTTAATGGTAGACATTCTGGAGGACACACTTTCTTTGTTCTGTAATAAAAAATTGCTTGCACATGCTACAGAAAATTTCTGTTGCATTCACCTGGTATAGCTAATTGCCTAATTATATTTTATCCAGCAGTAGGATTGGAAGTGTTTTGCAAACTGTATGTAAAAATGTAAGACCGTACAATCAAAATTATATGCTGATAGTTATGTCACATGTAGGTAAAATAAAATAAAATTAAAAGTTGTAATGTCCATAGAAAAGGACAAGGATGCAGTTAAAATAACTGACAAAAAAAGAACAATGAACCAATATCTAATTTACCAAAAAACATGATTATTTTCTAGAAGCATATTTGAGTAAAGCAGGAAACATCAACTAGATTTATATCTGATTTAAGCTCTAAGTTTTAATTATAAAATATGATCCTAATGTGTTTTTTGTTAGAGAACTAACAATCATAGGACACACGTATAAGGCGTGATCGATGTGTTGGGAAAGTGATGGTGTTTGATTTGTGTCAGATTTAGACATGCCGTGCCATTGGAAGTGTTCGTGCTTTCTAGCTTGCTTTGCCAAGCCTATTCACAACTTTGTGGGCTTTGTTTCAATATGTTCAAGATCTATTTTCTTAGTCGTGACATTTCCCTCGACACTTTCAAGTGATTATAACTTCTTTATTTCAATTATTTTTATTCATGCCAACAATGTTTTAAAAGCTGGGCGACGTCACGTCGATGAAGCCTGACTATCGCTTGAGGGAAGAGGCACTAAAAAGGCGACCTCATGAGTGAAGTGAGGCGACGGGTGTTTAAACCGACCATAAGATTTTAATAGGTTGGTTTGAGGATTAGGAAAAAAATGTAAAAGAAAGGAATAAAAGACTTTTTCTATTTGGAATTAAAAACTAGTTTCTTCGTCATTTTTGGTTCAAATCTGGTCTTATAAAAAACTTCTCTATGATTAAGGAGAAAGGAAGTATAAACAATAAGGAGAGCGAAATAACATGAAATTTATTTTATTTTTAAAATAAAAATCACTCGACGCTTGCCGCAAAGCCTTGCCTTGGACGCCTAAGGTGAATGCTTGGGCACTTGAGGCTACATCAGCTCAGATCGTCTCGCAAGAGTGCCTGAGCTCCAAGACTCTTCACCTCTCAAACACCGAATGCCAAGATTCAGCATCAATTATGTCTGAGTTTGTTACTCTCGCTCGACAATGAAACATGTAGAGCACATTTTTTAATAATAAATTTCATCTTCCTCGTTAACACTATGAAGCTCCCCGACCTGTCAAAAATACATGAACCCGATTACCCGACCCGATAAAAGCGACCCGAACCAGCAAAGTTTTTAACTGCGTTAACCCGACCTGATTTGTTTAATAAACCGGATTTTGGGTATGGGTCATGTATCATGACCCGCTACGACCTATTTGATCCGAATACATTATCCCCAAATTTGTTCGTTTTCCATGTAGTTCCTTATTCTTTGGCTTTTTTGGATTCTATTTTTTGAATATCTGCAAATTTATTCATAAGTGCCAAATTTGTAATAGTTAATTTGTATTGATCATACATAAAACAGAAAAAGTAATGAATCAACTTAGCTTGGGTTGGGTAACCCGATTATGTCCCTACCCGAACATTAAACGGGTCGACCCGACCCGATTATTAAATGGGTTGGGTATGGGTCTTAAAAATCTAACCCGATTATTAAATGGGCCGGGTTGACCTGAACCCGATTTTGGACGGGTCAAAAGTGATCCGACCCGATTATGATCCGACCCGACCCATTTGACACCCCCTGGCAAAAAAAATCCATTTTAAGTTTTAACTGCTTTGTGCTTTCTGTAAGATTTGCTGCATGTCAATTTTTGCTACTAGCTTTAATTCTATGCCTTGGCCAACCTACTCTGTTCTACTTCTGAAGCGCCTTTGTGGCCTTGTCTAGAAGTATAACAAATGTGAAATTTGTCTTTGGTATATCAACTCTTTACATTCTTTCTTCAAGCACTGCGTTGCCACAAGTTTTGTCTTATTACAAACAAGTCATACTTTATGAATTGTTCAGTTAGGTATATTATTATAGACAATTTTCTGGAGGGTCCATGAAGTCATTGGCAATAAATGTGGAAAACACTTTTTCCTGTTATAATACAGAAATGCTCGACTTTTGGAAAATACAGGTCTGGTTGTTTCTTTTCAGATCCTAACAAGTATCCACGTTCCAATGCAGTAATTGTTATTGGATGTTTTTTTTTCAATGTATGCTTTGCTTATCTTAGTGCACAAGGTTTATCTAGCAGTTTGGCACATTTATATAGTAGAGCGGGTTTCGTTTTGAGGGCCATAGCGGTCATGTCTGTTATTGGTGCTATTTCTGAAAGTAGAGGATCTGTCAAAATAAAAAAGAACTCTTTCTTATATTTATATTTAATTCCTTACAAATACGTTTTAATGAAAGTGGCTGAAACGTCTCGATTTTATTTCCCCTTTGGTCTTCTATCAAATGGACATCAGTCGGCTTTATTTTTGTCAATACACTTTTATGGTTCTCCTTTGCAGAGGTCAGAGGAACATGGTTTACTCGTCATTGATGAAGAATTTAATGATGGCATACTTGCTCATCGCATTTCCTCAGAAGAAATCTACAGAAAGCAAGAAGGTGGGTTCATATGCAGTACTGAGTTTTCTACCTCTTTTAGTTTAAAATCAAGCAACCACCAATGCTCACTTCTTCTCTTGTAGACACAATTATATCCTGGAGAGATCCAGAATCTTCTACTGAGATGGCCCTTAGCTTCCAAGAGGCTTCGGGGTGCTCTTATATATGGTACAGTTATTCATATGCTTCAATCTTTTTACTCCCATGTCTCACATTAATTTTATCTTCTGTTTTACAGGGACAGCATTTGCGGAGTACAAAGAAACTTACATTTCAATACCCTTGGCAGTAAGTGTTGGCTGTTTTATATTGCATATATATTATATACATCTTAAATAACATTTTCCCATAGGTCTTGATGTTACCCGCTCTTCGGCAATGGAAGCTATTGATGCTACAGGTGCCTTGCAATCAAACGGTAATTTCTGTTTCTAAGCAAAATCATGTGTGGTTAGTCTTCCTGCTGTCTTGTTCTGCTTAAACTGAACCCTCCATTTTGATCTAAGTAGTCTTAGATAAAGGTTGGGTGATACCCAATGGGGCGAGGAGAGTTTGGTGTAGCATAAAAACTGTGTCCAGCAGGTCACAACCATCACAAATTTAAAGAATGCAACTGACCCAAAGGGGAAAAAGAGACCAACTTTATTTATTAGGGTGGGCATGTGTCCAACACTATGTTACCTGGAATGCGGAACGTCTCGGTACACATAATGAAACGGGAACACATAACGCTACTTGTCATGTAACGTAGTACAACGGGGGTAGTTTTCTTTGATACACTTGTACTACAAGGAAAATGTAGCTTTAGAACATGGAGTGTTTTTTGGATCATTTGTATATGTATGTGTACATGTATGTAAAATAATGGAGGATAAAGGCCCCCTATGAGGAAAACCCTCCCATGACATTGAGATAAGTATATCCTCCACCTTTTTTTGCCACGATCTGGACTGCCCATTTTGATCCTTATGATCTCGTAGATGCACCAAATTTCGTGTGATTCTAACACCTTTTCATTGTTGATCTCGTGATGTGAAATTCTAAAAACGTTCTATTAGCAGTAAACTGTCAATTTGGCAGTCACTAAATCAAGGCGAAAAAATGTTAGAATCACATGAAATTTGTTGTATTTACATCTTAGCCAATGAAGATGAAGATGGTGGGTGCCGATCGTCAGAACAAACGGTGGAGGATCGACATTTTTCGACGCCATAGAAGGAAATCCTCTCCTAAAGTCTTGTCCTCCATTATTCTCTTATATATATATATGAGAATAATGGAGGAAAGATGCCATAGGAGGGAATTTCCTCCTACGGCGTCGAAAAAATACACCCTCCATTTTTTTCGCCGATCGGCATCCACCATCTTCATCGTTATCATCTAAGATGTGGGTACACCAAATTTCATGTGATTCTACAACCTTTTCACCGTTGATTTAGCAATGTAAAAAGTTCTACTGTCGGTAAACCGTTAATTTTGAACCCACTAAATCAACGGTGAAAAAGTTGTAGAATCACATGAAATTTGGTGTACCCACATCTTAGATGATAACGATGAAGACGGTGGGTGCCGATCATCGGAAAAAATGAGGGAGGGTGTATTTTTTCGACGCCATAGGAGGAAATTCCCTCCTATGGCCTCTTTCCTCCATTAACCTCATATATATATATATATATATATATAATTTAATTCCTTTGCTATCCATTTAAGTTCTTGAAAAAGAATTTAAATTTTTTTAATTATAATTTAAATATTAACACAGAGCCGAATTTATGCACATTTAACTTGCGTTCTTACTGGGTTAGATTGGAATGATGATTCATCCCATCCGGATCGCTAGTATTCCCCGATTGCAAATGACTGGTTCCAGATTGCAAGTTGCTAATGGTTTAGCGATTAATGGTAACACATGTCCCACATGGCTTCTATCTTATCACTCAAAGGGGAAAAAAAGATAAGGATGTCAATGAACTTGTTGCTTTGAGTTCGGGCTTATTTTCTTTTTTCTTTTTTAAACCTTGAAGATAAAAACCATATGATTGGAGTTATTGATATATTTTCTGGTCAATATTATACTGTGGAGATTATGTTGTAGGAAATATTTTGTACCTAGAGTCCTATGGATGCAATTTATCTAGATCCCCATCTCATTGTACTCTGTGAGTTCTTCAATATAAAAATTGTTTGCTCTCTATTTGGGAAGTTTTTCTGGTCATTGTTCTTTAAAGAAATGGCAGTAACTGTTGATTCAAGCCAAGCATTTGCATTTTGAAACCCGAACCATTTAATAAAGGGTCAAGCTCTAGATTGCTTAGTACTTTGAGTTCCATTTGCTGCAGCCTTAGGTTGTTCTTTTTACAATACTTCTGATGCAATAATATTCTTGGTTATGATCAGTGCATAACTTTTGTACGTGCAAATTCTTCCATAATTTAGACATAATATCACACTCTACAAGTGCGAGTCTTCTGCAAATAATTGCATTTTATTTTATTTTTTCCAAATAGCTATTAAACGAATATTTGATAAGTAGATAATTGATTAAATTCTAAAATTCTAATTTCATTTTTTTGTTCACATCTTAATTAGTTTACGTAGAATGTATAAAGTTGAATGTTATTTACCATTTCAATTTTGATTACTACTACAGATGAGTCATATTATGGAGTTAACAATGAAATGAGAGAGTTGCCACCTGTCGAGCTATCCACGCTCCCTTTGATATTAAAGGTGAATCTGCTAGACGATCTACTATTGCAAGTTATGGTGGTATTCTAGTATTTTACACCCTGAGTTATCTGGAGTAGATAAATCATAATTTTATACATTAGCCCAGGACTGATGTCCAACGAATTTTATCTTTTCTGTTACCTGTAGCTGTGTTCATTATTAAACGCAATTGATTTTCTGTACTTAAATAGTTTTAAATGCTGCAAAAGATTTAAGTTTAAAGACTCATTCTTCCATATTTGTCATACAGTTCCTTTAAGTTTTATCTCAAATCTTTTGCTTTTATGCAATTTGCCGTGCTACTATTAATATATATTTAGAAAAAAATTCTTTTAAAAAATTTATATTTAGAAAAAAAATGTAATATGATAGCTGAAACTCCAATTATGAACTTACTGTCACTTTGTTATGTGGAGGTTCAAACTAGTAACAATTTGTTGTTGTGATTCTCCTTAATATATTGTGATTTAGACCCTGCAACAGTTTTTATTTCTTCTTCATATTCTCAATTTTTGTGTTTCTTCTCCCAAAACTTTCTCCTATATTAAATGCTGCTACGGTTCTTATTCTTTCCCATCTTCTAATCATCTTACCATTTCTTCAACACTTTCCCACTGTATCATGTTTATACAGAAACCAAGTCGCTAATCATGTTTTGGCTCAATGGATGCCAGTTATCTCCTGTATTTTTGGCAAGGTATACATTTTTCGTCTTGACAGTTCTTTATTTTCAGATGACCTCATGTAGCCTCACACATTCCATCCCTTAGATTTTGTTCTCCATCTAGTCCATTGAGTTTGCCCTCTTTATGTTCTTGTGTGCCACTTAACCACAATGATATATAACTTATTGGGGGTCATGAGAGGGTTGGGGGTCCAAATTCTGCTCGTGCCATATCTTTATGTCTTTGTCTCCTCTCTTTGCAGGCCTTGATTTCTTCATCTCAGTAGATTTTTCCTTGATTCTTTACAAGCTTTGCTATCTTCTAGTCTATCTGCTTAACACATTATACAGAAGCACCTTTCAATGCAGTTGACTATGTTATAGCGCATGATAGATGATGGGATTTCAAGTTATCAGAATATATAAATATATAATAATGCTTGAACTAAATTTTGAAAGATTTGAATAAATTTCATAATATAATGATACTTAGACGATTGAATGAATATTTTAGCTGGATGCTTTCTTTATTGATCTTTGTATTTTCTTGCTTTACATGCGTGCGAGCACACACGCACAGTTCGGCTAGGATCCCATCGGAAGGATTTCAAACAAATCCTGCCCACTTTTCACCGTTAGATTAACTTTGGGATATGCGCTAACAATTATGAATAAAAGCTTTCATTTATTACCAAACATTACATAATTGAATTCGCAAATCCCAAAGTTAATCTAATGGTGAAAAAGTGGGAAGAATTTGTTTCCAAATCCTTCCTATAGGATCCTAGCCGAACTCTCTCTCTCTCTCTCTCTCTATATATATATATATATATATATATATATATTCTTCTCTCTTGTCTTGGAATATGGGGCTTGAAATAAATTTATTGCATACACATGTTGTTTCCAATCATGCATGCTAGTGTTCTTTAGTTGGCTGGGGGATTTTCTTTTGCATGATTAATTTTTTCTACTTATTATTCCATGTTAGAATCCTGAATTTTGATAAGGCAATTTGCTGCTGTATGCAGAATGTGGTAGAATGTGGCATCACTGATCAGATGCTTGTTGCAGAACTAATATTACAAGATGTAAGCTTTTCACAACTTCTGCAGTTTGAGCAGACAAGTTATTTGCTGCTTTGGATTTACTTTAAATCCCAACTCTGATGTTTCTTTCAGGATAAATTTGGTTTTGGACCATATGCACTTATGCAGTCCCTTGATAGTTGTTTCAACATTAAACTATTAGTCTTCTTGTTATTTGATAACGCACACATGCATGACCGTGGCAATAATGTGTGGATTATGCTACTTATTGTAGATGAAAATTATGAACCTTGACTAAACCAAACCCAATTCAAACCACCTGCATCCGGTGGAGAAGTATCAGGACTTACATGCGTGTAAAGATTTCTCAATGCTCTTTTACTCTTCATGGACACGTTCTGGCCTTGTTTGTCATGAATCTTAAGTGTCACATAACATTGCACATGGACTATAAAATAATTTATGCTTGTTTATAAAACGCTCAATAGCTAGTGTGTGCTTCAACTTGAAGGACCAAGCTGTCTTCCAATTTCACTGATAACACAAACCAAAGCTGTCCATTGTTATTGCTGGTTGTAAACGTTTGCAATCTGTGATTCTTGATAAGGAATTTTGCCTTATATTTGATCCCATTTTGTCAGGGAAAGACTTGGTTGTAGTTGACATAATGGGGACTGCCTATCTTAGATTTGGAATTTAATTAAAATAATAAATATTCTGCATGCATGATTAGTTAAGTTTCTCACATATCGGAAATAGTGTAGTTGCATTATGCGATTTTTTTCAATTGATTAATATTAACTCTAGATCTATCTGTGTGTTGCAGCAAGAATTTTTCCCGAAGCTTATAGACCTATTTAGAATGTGTGAAGATTTGGAGAACATGGAGGGCCTTCACATGATATTCAGATTGGTTAGAGGGATACGTAAGCATTTCTTGCTTGCAATCCTGTCCTTCCATCCATTACATAATAATACATTATCCAGTTCACTTTTAACATTATTTTGTATTTTTGCTTTTGTTCCCATGCAGTATTACTTAATAGCCCCCAGATCTTTGATAAAATCTTCGGGGAGGAATATATGTTGGACATTATTGGTTCCCTTGAGTGTAGGTTCATTTTTGTCCCCACGCATTTAGTATTGCATTATGCTGCAGATTTTCTTTCCTTTGTCTTTACAGTGAGTTCTTCGTATAGTAGACTAACTGAAGTTGGAAATTGCTTGGTAGTTTAATTGATTTCCTTCAACTACTGTTCTTCATTTTTACCATAATATATACCGTCTGCTTGTATTGCAGTCTGGCTTAATGATATTTCCCACCGTTTTTTCTTTTCTAGATAAAATTTAGGGGTAAATTTCCATGATAACTGAACATCGACTGATCTTCTTAAAGCCCTTTAACATCATCATATTGAAATCTATGTCGTTTCCAAGTTTGTAATCAATTTCAAAGACAAGTTTTTCTCAATATCGTTAATATATATGCTTGCTTGTGTGCGGTTTTAACTTTCCTATCTCATCCATTTTTCTTTCCTATAAATAAGGGTAGCGTCCCCTTAGATCTTTAACATGGCGACTTGTAGCTGTAGGTTATAGACTTATCGGGGATTTTTACAAGACAACACTAGTTAGTATTAGATAATGCCGGCAAAGCAGAAGTTTGCTTCGAAAGGAGAGTAATATTTTATGTAGCAAATGGATAACCAGCAACAATGGAGATGAGATTTAAATATAAGATCCCCACCCACCATAATGATAACTATATTCTATATACACTAGTGGCCAAGCTTATGCCTTTTTTTTAATTTTATAATCCAATTATCTGATTTTTTTTGAGCTCATCGAAATCTGTTTACTTCTACATGATTTCTTCAATTTGAACATAATAGTATTACTAGTATTACCTAAGCTTAGGGAACTCTATTGAACGGAAGTGAGCTCGAGTTAATTCTAAAATCTGACTACAAACCCTCCTGCAAGTGCCTGCGAGTTTTAGAATGATGGACACTTGGTAATGCTAGTGGCATCCTTGAATCAGTACGCGGACCATTCTTATTTCATGTGGGAGCATTCTTTTGAAGAGATATCACCTTTATATGATATTTGTTCATCATTTCCTATTAGCTTTAATCTACAATAGACGTTTGATGGTGTATATAAAAACAAAATGATTGTATAGGAGTGTTGAGGTGGTGAAAGTAGAATGGACAATTTGAACAATTTTTATATCCGACACGCTCTAGGAGTTGTACGATGGAGTCTAGAACTTTTCATCTAGAATTTATAGAAAATTAACTAATTACCCTTATTTTAGATTTATCTTTCAGTCTACTAGGAGAATTTGAGAAATGCCAACAAGTGGCAAGTCCCTTGTTTGTCCATTGGATTTGGCAGTGAGGTGGGGTTCATGTCAGGTTGGCAACCGGTGGTAAAAATCTGTCAAATCTTTAATGGAGCTTCCACAGCTGACCCATTTGGATGGGGAAAAGCTTAGATGTTAATGTTGACTAGACTTTAAGTAAGCATGAACTTTTGTTCATTCTTTGGTAGCATTGCCAGCGTAATAGCGTATGTTCAAATCGTTTGGTACTATCCCTCATACATCAAAATTTCCTATATGGCTCATCGAATTGGTGAGCCATAAAGGAAGCTTTTCTTCTTGAGACCCACCAATGTGAAGAATTTTGTCCTTTGTTGTCCGGCAACTTATTTAAAGGAAAGCCTGTTCCAAACAACTAAAGTCAGTACAGAGTAGAGTAAACTTCAAAGGATAAAATTAGTCGAAACTCAAATTCGGAAGGGAAAGAAAGAGTTATTGGATTAATTACTTAGTTTCAAGTTTATTAGTATTACCTTTTAAATAAAAAGGGCTTTTTACTAAAAAGCCCCTCCATACATCGCTAATTACTAAAAAATACCTCCCATACTTCATATTTACTTAAAGCCCCCCATACATTTAAGTTGCACAAAAAACCCCTAATAGGCCAAAAAAAGAATTTCTTTGGTATGTTCCATTACTCCGTTAAAGGTTAAACGGTGAGTATCCGGCTAGGGTTTTGACATCGCCTCCAACTTCAAATTGGATTGAAGGTTAGGTTTCAATCAAAGATCTCTCAAATTGATAATGGAAACCGACCGGTCTTTCTCAACCTTCTCCAACAACGAGCTTGTCGAAAGCCGCTGTTGCAAGCTTTGAGTTAGTGGGTAAACTTATTCGAAGGGAGAATCACTCTTTAGTTGTGCTAAATCCCAATCTTCAACTAAGTGAGGATGTGGGTAATATTTGTGGGAGAAAGACCTCTCTAAATACTTCGAAGGTAAGAGGATAGCTTCAGCTCTAGAGCTCCAGCTCCATCTCTCTAACGGGACGCTAATTTTGGATGGAAACCCATTTTTAGTGCTACTTAAATGTATGGGGGTCTTTGAGGTAAATGCGGAGTATGGGGGTATTTTATAAATTAGCGAAGCATGAGGGGGCTTTTTTGTAAAAAGCCCAAATAAAAAGGGTCTTATTTTGGTTTTGAAGATTTTTTTGAACATGTATCACCAAGTATTTTGTTATGAAAAGCATCTTCTTCCACTTTAACCTTCGCTCTTCTGCATATTTTTCTATGGAAGTACGTTGCAGATGTTCACGAACATTGTCTTGACATACATGTAGTTTCCACTGATACTTCTTGAGTGGTAGAAATTAAAGTATTGATTTTGTGAGACATATATATGTTTTACAGAATCTTTATGTCATGTGTTTATTTTGTTTAACCGTGGATGTTGTCTCCATTTTTGGTTTGCATGTTAGTATGGTATCCCACATATTCCGTTTTCGAGTTTCATAATTCCTAATTAACTATTAACTTTTACTGTTGGAATATTGTATAGATGATCCTGATGTCCCTCAAGTGCAGCATCATCGTGCTTATCTCAAAGAGCATGTGGTTTATAAAGAGGTATTTTTTGGAAACTGCTTGCAGACTAGTGCCCTTGTTATATATTATAGTTCAATGCTTATCCTTCTTGCAGGCCATCCCCATTAAAGATTCTTCAGTACTGTCAAAAATACATCAAACATACAGAATTGGTTATATAAAGGTCTGGAAAAAACATTCTCTTAATTCATTGCATTTAATTGTGTTTCATGTATCATCTCTTATTATTTGTGTACATTTTTAGGATGTGATTTTACCGAGAGTATTGGATGAGGCTACAATGACAAGTCTTAATTCTATTATTCATGCGAACAATGGTGTTGTAAGGATCTTTACGCATGTTTAATTATTCTTCAACGTTGGATGTCTATCTTGACATTTGATTTTTTTTTGGTAGGTAATTTCGTCCTTCACTTCTTTCATTCAAGAACTATTTTCACGGTTGCAATCATCTTCGACTTCTTCAGAATCTAAAAGGGATTTGGTAATAGTCACGCTAAATGCTTTGCTTAATAGATGTTTTTAAGGAAATGCATTAAAATTCAGTATCATCTGCATCTTTCTGACTGTAACTACTGTTTCCTTTAACCTTATAATTTCTTTGGCAGGTTTTGTTCTTGCATGAGTTTTGTTCATTAAGTAAGAGCTTGCAGCTGGTACAACAATTACGTCTGTTTCGGTATGTGGAAATTTTATTTTATTTCCAATTTTGGACCTTTTTTCCCCTGTTTGAGGCGAATATCCCATATCTTTATTCATAGAGAAAATAAAATAGCGGTGTACTGTTTTTGAGACGATGATTTGACTTTCAAGAATATGGGTGACTGATAGCTAGTGGAACTTGAAAAGATCTAATAAAATTTATGAAGAAAGCTGGGAAATCTAGAGGGAATAAGGAAAATGAAGCAGAGCTAACCTCCTTAAATGCAAACAATCATTTATTTTCAACTTTTCTTGGTACCATTTTTATGGTAGGCCACAAGAAACAATCAGTGTCATAGTATAGTAATTGAAAAAATTTGGCGTTTGCTGCAAGATGAGTCTTATTTTGGTTTTTCTACTTGAAGAGCTTCTCATTTTGCAATTCTGTTCAATTATGCCATATCTTCTTTGTCGGTTTGGGTCGAAGCCCTTTTTCTGTGTGCTACTCCTATGCTTGGTTGGTGCGAGCAAGCACTCTTTCTAGGGTTCTATATGATAGGTATAATGCCCAGAGCTATGTTGAACATTATTACTATAAAATTCTTAATATTAAGTGTGTTTTTAGTTAAAGTGAAGTTGCTGCTAAAGCATTAATAAACTTGTTACTGTAAGCTGAAGTGCTCTTATATTAAACAACCTGTGTGCACTCATGAAAGGCTTACTGAATTTGGTTTGTATTTGTATTCAAATATCCTACTTTTGATCAAAACTCAATAGGTCTGTGGAGGGATTGGTGGGAGCTTCCTAGCTAAGTTTAGATGAATCTACACTTTGTTTACATAGCGCAACTTGAAGATCCTTTTATTTTGTGTTGGCACTACTTGGTTGACCATTTTATTCTACTTTGTTTTTTACCGCTACAGTCCCATAGCTTGGAATTTCCCATAGTTGGTTTCTTTTCAAAATGCCCATTACAATTTCAAATTTCCAGCATTTGTATGCCGCTTTTTAATGCTCTATTAGGTCATACTTATAACCACTGATTTTACTGGTCAGCCAGCCGGTTACAAGTCAATTTTGTTTATTAATTGTTCTCTTAGTGTATTTGTAGATTCTCCTTAACTCAATGTCCAGATTATTATGACTTGACCCATTGATTGATGCATCATTGTGTCATGATATTCTTGTCACCATTAATACTCAATGCCTCCTTAAAACTTTTCTTCTATAATCATCATCCAGGTCATCTTGGCAAGTTAGAGCACCTTGCTAACCACACATGCTATTGCCCCTATTTCATCCTTCCTTTCCCCTTGTTGGCTTAACCCCAAATTTTATGATCAAATAATTGTTCTTGTTTAAGCTTTTTGTTAGGTGTCAGAGAAAATGCTGCCTGCGGCCTTAGATTACACTTATATTGCAGCACACGTCCAGATTTTGTAGTAGTTCAATGAAACTCGAGAGCGAATCACTTCTAATTTAGAAATATGGGAAGAAGCCTTTGAATCTAAATAATTTAGAATTTATAGTGAATGGAATCATAAGATGCAAGTTTAATTAAGGTGCTTCAAGAAAAGGTTGAATGCATATTAGTGGCCATGACATGGGGAGTGCTTGTCGCTATTACCTTGGATGAATTATTCATCATGATGATGAGACTGAAAAGCTCTCCTTTAGTACCATGTGATTGCAAATATCATGCTTAATGGAACCAGATGTTGGGAAAATAATATATTACACATGAGAAAAGTGCACTGAAATATATAATGTTGAGATGGGTGAGTGACAGCTGTCCCTTGGATAAGGGATAATAAAGCAAAACCCCTGTAAGATGCAAGAAGCTTGAGGCTAAGAGTAGGGGTGTTGGTGAACTGCTTGCAATTGTTTAGACATGTGCAACGTACAGCGAGAAGTGCCCCTTTTAAGAATGATAGGATCACAGTTGCAGTGGCTATGATTATTCAAAGACCAAAACAAACATGGGCTGAGACAGGAAGGTATTTATGGTTATTGCTGTTCTTTCAGATCAGGTGGTCATTAACAATTAATGGGCAAAGAGGATTCTTGGAGCCGATCCCAAAAGTTTGAGATATAGTTGTTGTCACGCCCCCAGACGGGGGTGTGGCCAACTGATCCCAATCTAGTAGGAGAACTTCGAGACCTAACTCTCAAGTACCAGAAAATAAAGGTCACGTCTTCAAGAATACATAATGCTTAAACTTTAATTTCATATATCATCAAAATATGGTTTACATGTACATGACCAAGTCTAACATCTGCAAAATGTTGCCATCATACAAAAAACTCCCTTCCTACATAAGTCAGGGTTCAAATTATGATAAGGTACTACAGTTGTGGTTGTCATCTGTATGACAACCATGCTTTGCTTAATCTTTCATATAAGAAGGCATGTTAGGATAGCATCACTAGATATGGTCTTCTGTTGATTTTTGGTGTCAGTTTCTAGGGCTCGCACACATTTTATGGGGAAAACTTTGCTGCACATAGGACTCTTTCTGACACCACTGTTAGTTTTTAACAGAACATAAAACGAATAAATGAGCGAATAGAAAATGGGGACATATAGATTAAGGAAGAATGGAATGGAGAAAGTAAAGGAAAAGACAAAGCAATTGTTATGTGATCGGTAAAGGAGAGCAGAATGGATTGGTAGATGCGACTTTTGAGGGAAAGAGAGCAGAAGCGGGAGGTAAGAGAATAACTGCGCTTAGCATTTTGATGAGAGGGAAACTGGTTTAAGAGGGGGTCAAATATGCATAAATCTCTGCATCTCAGTTATATTCTCATAGGGATCATTTTTTAGAGCCGTCTTTCTTTATAATACCTTAATAGCACAAGTTACATTAGCATATGATGACTCTACTCAGATATCTTCTAATTCCTGCAAGCAGAAGTTAAAATGCACATGTCCCAAAATTATAACGACAATAAAAGACAAAAAAAACAATTGATTATTTGGTGTAGGCATGATGTGCATACTAATTGAAAGCATGGCTCCGATAACCTGACACTATTGCTCCTTTTTAATATTTATTTTTTGAATTATTTGTTCCGTAAGTTTTTGCAGTTTAACTGAATTTGATGCTCACAGGGATCTTGCAAGCGAAGGCATATTTGATATTGTAACTGACTTGTTGCAGAGCCAGGACACAAAACTTGTATTTACCGGGTAATTGGTATTCTTTTGTCCATGTATTCAATTTGTATAACAGTCTTTCCAAGTGAGCATGCTATTATTAAGAAGAGTGTATGTGTGTGTTAGCATGTGATGGGCTCATGATGAGCCCGGCTCTTTCTTCAGAAAAAAAATAAGCGCGCGCTTGTGAGAAAACGGAGTATATATGTCCTCAATTTATTTATTTATTTCCTTACTGATGTTGTTACATACATGCAATGCAGGACAGACATCCTTATCCTCTTCCTGAGCCAAGATCCCAACATTTTGAGATCATACGTTATTCAACAAGAAGGACATTCTCTTCTTAGACTTTTGGTAATAAGCTAAAGAATATTTGGTTTTAATTTGGTAGTTTTTAAATTTGATTATTCTGATGAACAATTGAGTTGAGGGGGTCTATGGTTTTGACTGTAATCTATTTTACATAATAATTACCGTTTCTTGCATTTTGGATCTTTCTCCAATTAGTTTTTTTTAACCTTAATAAATCACATTTTACGTTTTTGATGCCAACCAACTTAAATATGCAGAATTTTATTGTCAAATTAGATTAAGTCTCATGTGGTTGTGTGTTATATCAGCATTGGGTTTCATGTAAACGCCTAGACGTCTTTTGTGTTGTTCAGGATGGAGGCCACTGCTAGGATTACTTTATATACATATTTTGGCCCACAATTCATATTGTTATTTTCATGGTATCAAAGTGCTAGGTTTCAAAAGGTTTTGTTTCAAAAACATTATTACGAATTTGAATATATTTATTGCGCTTTTTTTTATCTTGAAAAGAGTTGGGGCCACTTCCACATTACACAATGGCGCCAAGCAGGGAAGTGCTAAGATAGCTCGAGGCCTTGAGCTTCTGGATATAAGGTTTACCTGACAACTTATGTAACACATTCTCCTAGTTCCAAATTTGTAGTCAAAGGCTTGTTACCGGTTCTAAATGTTTATGAAGGGAAATAGGTTCTCAAGGGGCACCTAGAGCCTCGGCAAACTTTGACACTTATTAAAATGATATTTATAGTCAGTCAAAGTAAAGGATGAAGATGGATATTACAACTGGGCGCGAACCACTATATGGCTGTTCCAAGAGGCTTTAGATACAACATGGAGGAGTATTATGTCCATATATATTGATCCCAGGCCTCATATTTTAAAAATGAGATCTATTCCTCAAACACCCAACTCGCCTTGTTTCTCACCAATTCGACTGGGCATCGTGATCGACATGTCTTAGACAGGCTATGCATCAAAATTTATGGGATTTGGAGACTTTTAACAAATTCATCAAGTGGACTAAAAATTAAAGGATTTTCGGTATATGAAAATGCGATCACTTAATAGGTGTCTTAGAGGTCTCCAAATGTTGTGAAAATTGATACATAACCTACATATGATACATGCAGATCATGATGGCTTGTTCGATCGGTGAAAAACAGGGCGGGTTGGGTGTTTGAGGAGTTGGCCTCATTTTATATACCGAGGCCTGCCTCAATGGATCGTCTCCCTATATATATATATATATATATATATATATATATATATATATATAAAGCAGCCATTCTAAATTGTTGGTGTCAAACCTATTTTAATTTCTGAAACAATATACAATCTTGACACTGTAATTGGAGTTGAGGATCATAGAAGGGGGAAAAAATATGCTAAATCGTTTAGCATGCTGAATAATTCGGTTGTAGCAATAAAACAATATCTTCTTTGCTATAAACATTTCCAAAAAATTGCTTGATGCTGAAGTAGTTATATTTAATGCATAACATTGGCATAGCCTAAGTTGTACCATCGTATATGCCGCAATTTTACTATCTAATTCTATAAAAAGATAAAGCTAATATGTTCTGCATATATTCTTGAAATATAATTGCTGCGATTCTTGAAATATAATTGCTGCCAGTCACCTAGAATTGTAAACACTTTCGAGAAAGTTGAAGCTTGGCTCCGGCTTGTCAGTGCTGATTCGACCTGATTTGATAACCTAAGTAATCTGAGTTTGAAAAGGTGGGGGGGGGATCAAAATATTCTAAATAATTGAATCACTACGAACATCCTGAAAGTCCACTTGATTGGCTTTTTTAGCGGTACTGCTCAATGTGAACCTCAGGACAAAGAATGTTTTTTTTGTTGGAAGTTCTTGCATACTAATTTAAAATGAATGCAAAGCTATAATTTTAAACTTCATCTATATGCATGCCCCTATTGTACATACATCCATGGAAATGTTTGTTCAAGACTAACCAGCTTCAATAACATCTTGAAAGCTTGTGTAAAGGTCAGACACGCCCAGATAAAGCACATGTCTGTCATCAAATCAAATATATATTTGGAAGTAATTTATTTTAATGCTACAAGTTTACATTGATTCCATGCTGGAGAGCTTATATAAGGAAGATGGGTCTTGCAGGTTAAAGGTATGATAACCGATTTTGGAGATGAAATGCACTGCCAGTTCCTCGAAATCATTCGCATATTGGTCGACACATATACTATGTCGGGACTGCAGGTTATTTTTATAAACATGCACCAGCTGTTGTTTTGATAGTTTACTGTGGTGAAATCCTTTTCATTTTGCTTGATTACGTAATCAAAGTCCAACCCTTGGATGTTAACCTATCAGTCTATTGCATTGAACCTCAGAACATAAATGAAATACCATGCCATTGATACTAAATTGAGTTTTTCATATTATTTTGTTCCAAATATAGTTTAAAATATGGTGATTTTCATAATCTTTTACATGCTAAATCATTAGTCATGCAAGTGATTTTATTTTCCTTTTCTCTAATTTTCCCTCCATTTGTGGTCGTGTTTGGAGCTTTAGGATGTACAATACTTGCGTATATTGTGTTGTGCAAATTGGCTAGTACAACAATAACAACACGTCTGGGGAGTGTACCTCAAAGTTATATTTGATAGCTCCCTGTGTTCTTTGTTCCTCCAGAATCATATACTTGAAAGGATTCTTGCATATGTGTGCACCGGCACACTGAATACAATTAAGGTCTATGGGAGAGAAAAATTTGAATTTCCATTATTTCCATGTATTGGAGTTTAATTGATCATTCAACCACTCTAGAAAACAGCCCTAAAAATGTTGTTTTTTGTTTTTTGCGTTGGCGCCTTTTTTAGGTTTCACATGCCCTTTTATGAACATGCAGACAATAATTGAGATTGAAATGCTCACCCCCCCCCCCCCCCAAAAAAAAACATTTTGTCTTCCTAATCGTATAATTCAGAAACGAGTACACGATATTTGATTAGAAGTGACAGCAGTCTGAAGAGAGTTATGACAATTGTATGCAGTAAGATCTTGAGCCTTCATCAATCTTGATTTGCACATCACGTTGAGACTCTTGGGATTTTGGTTTAGCCGTATTGTGGGTAGTTTGAGTGGGCCACTGTTTATCTGTAGCCATGTTGTTTCTTCCTGGGCATCTGGCTACCTTGTCATTTAGTAGAGAAGTAAGCACTTCACATCTGCACCAAGAGTTGCACTAGAAATATAAAATCCCATGTGTATATCTTATCAATTGACTTATGATCAAAATTTTAACTGCAAAGCTACTGTACTAGGTCCAATATGTTAATGATATTGAAGGTATTGTTTTACCCATTTATGCGACAGTCACAATATCAAAGCTTGGATTGCAATTGTTTACTATTTTCACACCATATGATCATGTTGACATGTTCTTGCTACATTACTGTTAAATGTATTGATGGCATCTAGCACCCAAATTGTTTGTTGCAATCTATAACATATAGGATGAACTACGAAGATATCGTTTATTATGATGTCCCAGCAAAGCATACAGATTGCAGGCAGTGATCTGAATTTACTTGTATATTTGGTGTATTTATAATTGACTTGCATGGGATATTCCTTCTCTGCTGCAACCCCCCCCCCCCCCCCCCAATCTACCAACTGGTTAACTATTTCTTGTTTCTTACAGAGGGACACAATTGTAGAGATTTTCTATGAAAAGCATCTCGATGAGTTGATAGATGTAATAGCAGCATCTTGTCCTCCAAAAAATCGTTCTCAAACAAGCAGAAAAACATCTGGCTCTGGTGTAAGAGACAGATCTCTTACTGTAACAAAACCTGAAATTTTATCTAACATCTGTGAGCTTGTCTGTTTTTGTGTGCTTCATCATCCTTACAGGATAAAGTGAGTTTCTTTGCCTCAATTTGATTGTTAGTGGGTCTATCCTTTTTCTTTGGGGCAATCTCCTCACTAACTGTTTTCCTTTTTTTTCCCCCATCACTTCAGATGCAACTTTCTCATGAATAATGCCATAGAAAAGGTCCTTTATTTAACTCGAAGAAGAGAGAAATTTTTGGTGGTGGCAGCTGTTCGTTTTATGCGGACGATTATCTCTCGCAATGTGAGTGATTTTGCTATTCACTCAGCATATTTTACTTATAACGAACAGCATGTTAGTGACAATTCCATATTTTTCCATTATTAGTCGAACTCCCATCAGGCATTAATTAGCTGCATAAACAGGCCACAGTGAATAAATTGAACACCAAACTGATATGGATCTGTAAATTATACAATATTGAATCCTGTACGGTTGAGACCAAAAGTGAAAATAATATTACCAGAAATTGACAAAATGGTCTTTACATTTCTTCATCAGAAGACAAGTCACCTTTGAAGCAAGGATTGGTTTTCCTTGATATCGAACATAATGCATGAAAGTATCTTCCAGAGGGTATACGGGCTCCTATTATCCGATTCAGAAAGAAATAGAATGTGCAAATCTACTAACGAAATTGAACATTTTAATCCCTTTGTTGATGCATGACAGGTTATGTAGCATTTTATAGTTTGTAATACTCCTGCTCTTTAACGTAGCATAATTACATCGATTGAAAAATAAGCATCAATCTTAACATGCATTTATTAAGAGCAATAATATGTATAGCAACTATTATAAGAACCTCAAGTTCAACGAATAAGTACATCCCTTGACATGCAATTTATTTAGAGCATGGTAACATGTTAAAGCAAATGCCTCTCAGAAGGAAATCACCATTAAAAAAATTTGGAAGGGCCACCTCAGTCGTATTGATTGATAGCTTACTTCTATTAATTGATGGAGGGATAAGAAAAGATGTGGTTTTGGATGTGTGAAGGAGAAAAAACCCCACATGATTTTTCAGAGAATCTGCCCAAGGTGGAAGAAAGATGAAGGATGGAGAAGCTGAAACTGGATCTAAGTAGATTTGAGGTAGAAGCTTTTGTGAAAGAAAGTAGATTCCCGATGAGTTTTCCTTTTTTTTTGGAGAGGTAGGTAGAGTTCCTAGGTGGAAGCAAGATGAAGGATGGAGAAAGCTAAAACGAGATCTAGGTAGATTTGAGGTAGAAGCTTAAGTGAAAGAAAGGGTTAGAATCATGTGTAGAAGAAGGCCCATCCCATCTAACAGTAGTTGGAATTTCGCCGACGATGTTGGGGCAAGCTTTTGGTTTATTCTATCCTGTGTGCAACAAAGGCCGAGCTGGGGGGATAATGCAAATTCATGATGTAAGCTTATGTTAAATCCAATAGGAAATGATATTATTGTGTGACGGTGAACTTATTTGAGTGATATGGGCTTGTAATAATGCACCTATGCAATGAGGATCGCGGCATGGATATCCATTGAAGCTTTCAAGGAAAAAAGGAAGGGGGTGGGGTGGGTGAGAATATGTGAGAAGGCTTGTGTCGACTTTTGTTTCTTTTGATTTTGTTGTTTTTCTTTTCAATTGTTTTGTCAGTTTCTTTTAGCCTTTTCTTTTTTGTTTTTGTTTATTTGAAGTATGAGTTGCAATGTAGCTGCAAAGAATTTGGCAAGCAGTTGGAAATGCTTTGTGCCTACAATTTCATGAATAGATACATATGTGCAGGGAACAAAATCACATGACTTCCATGTTAACTGTTATGCTTTATTTAAAATACCTAGGGATTTGTAGAAGTGCTGGTGGTTTATGATATCTTATCTTTTGTTAGTATTGCCAACAGAAATAGGTCTGGTGGTATTCTCGTGGGATATTGTGTTTCAAATAAAAGAACTCCATTTCTTGACCTGTGCGTGGAAGCTATGTTTGCAGCTCTTGATGATTTTTTTTGTGCTTCTGGAAACTTACATAAAAGTATCTTGAATTTTTTGCAGGATGAGCATCTGGTTCGTCATATTGTAAAAAACAATCTTTTAAAATCAATAATTGAGGCTTTTGTTGAGAATGGTAACCGTTATAACATGCTGCATTCAGGAGTTCTAGAACTCCTTGAGTACATTCGCAAGGTACCCTTATTCTCTTCATGTACACTGTTTGGTGGTTTGTTAATGCAGTTTTATCTCATTGTCGTCTTGTTGTGTGCAGGAAAACGTCAAGTCTCTTATTATATACATAGTTGATTCTTTTTGGGATCAGCTAATGAATTTTGAGCATTTGGCTACTATGCCTGCCTTAAAACTCAAATATGAGCAGGTCAAATATGAGGTGTGATCTCTTTTCCAGTATGTTATAATAAGATGTGAAATTTGAACATCTTTAGTAATAAACCTTGAATTTTCTGTTCTTATTTGGAATTCACTAGGGATTAAACATTAAACTTCTTCATTGTTGGAAGTGCAAGTGAAACATATACTTTGATTAAGATTAAACAGCTTACATACCTCTATCATTATACTGTAGCATTGCATTGCATTCATTTTCTTGCAACTACCAACCCCCTTTCTCTCTCTCTTAGTCACTCGAGAATAGTGGGACAAAGAACATCATTAACACAGTTGAGGCTAGAAAAAGAATTGATGACAGATCCCTTGAGAAAGAGGAAGAAGATTACTTCAACGAAGACAGGTTTTTAGTTAATCAACTACTGTTATATAAGTATATCCAAAAAATTGGATACTGATGGTGTTTTTTTCCTCTTGGGCCAGTGATGAAGAAGATTCTGCTCCTGCTCCTGCTCCAGATTCTCAGAACCACCATGCACCCCCAAATTTACCTAATGGAACTAAAGTCACTGTCTCATCTATTAGGTATTGTTCACCATCTTATCAAACTGACCAATGGCACATAAAATGTTTCATTTCGACTGCTATATACTCCCCTGCAGTATCATTAGGCTAGATTTCACTGAAATACCGTGAATCTTCAGTTTAAATACCATAAGATTCTCTTAAATGCAAATAAATACTATGGGCTTTCAGCATTTTTACAATTTGATACCGTATGCTGTATTTCAATTTAGCCTTCAGTATAATATATCATGCAAATAACTGCAATTGGGATAACAACATATGATATGATATATAACTTGCATCGAATCAAGTTCATTCTGCTTGTTTGCAGTTCATAAAGTTTATGGTATTTATTTGAAAAACAGTAGAAGTTCATGGAATTTAGTGAAATTTAGTTGTATTATTAATGCATGTGCAGGCCTCACCAACCCTATACCTGACAATGTCTGCTGACATTATTGCAGTCTGGTTCAATTGGCTGAAACCTGAACTCCAATTAGGTTGATTGTGGGTCTATAAACCGGAAAGAACAATCCTGTTTGGATCACCAATGCATTTAGTGTAAATCAATTGATAGGTTTTGAGTCTAATTGTTCGGTCCCTTGTCACTTTCTCTCCTAGCGATACTTGGCGCAGAAAGATAAAAACACAAAAATTCAATTGTACATGTCTATATTAGTATGAAGGCTAAATTGCAGGCTATCTGCTTTTGCTCATATAGCACAAACCCCTTAACTTTTAAACAACTGCGTTTTTGTTCGCAACTTTAGTAGGCGTTGACATTTTCATCACTGTCAATTTTTCCTTCCAAATTACCCCTAGGACTAAAATGGGCATTGATTGATGGTAGTTAAATCGGAAATTGTCTGGTAAAGTTAGCAGTTTCTTGCACTTGGATCTGGACTTGTTTAAACCCTAGCCTAATTGCACTTGGTAAATAACTCTTTTTTTTGTCCGCGTGTGTTGAGAACGCTGGATAGCCGGTAGCCAAAAAAGAAAATCATTGAAATATGAAATAAGAAGAGCTGAAAAATAGATAGTTCAAGTTGAAGACACAACAAGCATCTGCAAAAATGAAAATTTAACCAAGAAAGTAGAATAGAATGTCTACATATATGGCTCGCCAACAAGCTCGTTTTTCACTTGTCAGCGCTAATAAATAACTTGTTTTATAAAATCATCCAGTCCCAAATTACATTCTCTTTATGTTGATGGAATAAAATCTATTTTGGAATTTGACAATCTGTAGGACCAAATCTGGAGGACTTGTGGATTACGATGAAGATGAAAATTACAACCCACCGCCTAAAAAACCCGCATCTCCCCCCGAATCCGACAAAACATTTGATTCTACAATGAAATCCAAACGAAAATCAGCTGACACCAAACAAGAGGAAAAATCTAAGCCAAATAAAAAACAGAAGCTGGACGAAAATTCAAATGAAGGTAAAATTACTGTTGCTGCTGCTTGCTCAACTTTTACTAAGAGTGAAGACACAAATGAAAATTCAGATGATAGCAGTACCGAGAAGGAAAGTACTACTCGAGAAAGTTGTTCTAATAGCAATATTGAGAAGGAAACCAACGGTGCAAATGTTACTGGCTCCGAGCCCTATCCTGTACGATGATGTCACCGTTTTCAGTTTTAGTTGCTGTTCATAGCATTAGCCACTTCTGGAAGCTGCAACAGTTTGTGCCATTTTCTTTCAACTTATATTTTTTTCTAAAATTTTGTGGGGTTGTTGGTGTTGGTTATAATTATTGTCCAAGGAGTAGGGATATTAGTCATCGGTATATAAGTGGAAATGCCTTGGAGTTTCAATTTCTTGGGAGGTGTCGCATTAGCCTGCGATGAAATCAGAATGTATTTTTTCGTTTTTCTTTTCCATTACCTTTTTGAAAACAAAACGATTTTAGTATGGTCTCTTCTAATGCAGCCATATGATCAAATCAGGAGAAAAGTTGTGCCGAAATATTTTGTTCTCTTTGTTAATCTCTTTCTGTTATTTTTATATGAAGTTTTTTGGCACTTTTCCAAGCAAGCCCCAATGTGTTATCCTCACTTGTGATCTTCTTTATTGTCGGTTTCTCAAACCATTATTAATTCATAAATTTACCACCTTGGTATTAAGCTTATGTCGCTGTGTTAAATCTCTGTTCGTTGTTTTTATCTGCCGTATATGATTTATGAGTCGGGTCTGGTTTTTACCCCACGTTTTTCTAGGATTTGCTTTTGTTTTCTACCTCTTTGCAGACCATGTTTATTACCCTATTTTTGACTGGAAGCCTCTGCTCTTGCTCCTCTATTGAGCATGCACAGTATATAATGTGCTTTAGAAATATTTATTTTAGACACATGTGAAATATTTATTTTAGACACATGTAAAATATGTATGAGTAGTGGAATAAACATAAACCTAGCGATGTACTTGAATGCATATTACACTGGAGATGTACTTGAATGCATGTACATCTTCTGAGGGCATGTAAACCTAGCCAGCGTATTTGAATGCATATAAACCTAGAGACGTATTTGGAGGCATGTGAGATAGTAATTGAATCCATGTAGATAGTATTTGAAACCATGTAAAGTTATATATATATATATATATATATATTAATGCATATAAATAAATTAAGAGATATATTTGATACCTCTAAATGTAGAAATATGTATTTAATACAAAAATATAAAGAAATATGGATTTCTTTACATCTAATATCTGAATACATCTAAATGCAGAAATATTTACTTGAACACATCAAGCAGGCACGGGATCATCTTTATATTATTGTCAGAATTTCTTTATTTTCATTTATTAAAGCACACTTTATTTTTGTATCCCAAAAAAAATAAATAGTACACTATATTCAGATCACAATCATGTCTAGCTGTATCGGTTGATTAAATTGTAGCACGCCTTGTCTGCTATGTTTTTACTAATTAATATCTGAATACATCTAAATGCAGAAATATTTACTTGAACACATCAAGCAGGCACGGGATCATCTTTATATTATTGTCAGAATTTCTTTATTTTCATTTATTAAAGCACACTTTATTTTTGTTGGGTATTAAGAAGCGTTTTTGTATCCCAAAAAAAATAAATAGCACACTATATTCAGATCACAATCATGTCTAGCTGTATCGGTTGATTAAATTGTAGCACGCCTTGTCTGCTATGTTTTTACTAATTATGTACCACTAAATCACTCGAGCTACATGTTTCCCAAAAACAAATGATACAAACGGGCTCAGAAAAAAACATAAAATTCTTGAAGCTTTCTGTGAGATGATGCTCTGATCCTGCAAGTGATGCAATGGAATTTATTGGTTAAAGCACCTCATAACTACTGTTTATCAATCTTCTGCATATATTTTTGATAAAAGAAAAGGCTAAACAATAAAAACTAACCCAAAAAGTGGTTAATCAGATCTTTTGCCTTTTTATTTTTGATTATTTATTAAGAATTTGAAATTTAACCGCTATAAGAATATCTTTGGGACGTCTCCTACATAGGGGGCGCGATATATCGGATCCCGGGTGTAGTATTTAGTATGCAAGGGCTTTTATATCGTCGTTCGAAAACGGCGCGCTACTTCGGACCCCAGGTGTAGTGTCAAATAAGCAAGGGATTCATAGGATCCGTCTAGCCTCTCAGAATATTGGTTCCCTTACGAGTAGATTAACAGAAATCGATTAGGAAGCAAGTTAGTATTATGTGTTTGCAAGAAACTAAATGGATTGGTGAAAAAGGTAGGGTTATAGAGCTATGTGGTTATAAGCTTTAGTATACTGGTAGAGATAAAAAGCGTAACAGGATGGGCATAATCATAGATAAACGGTTACTCGAGGAGGATGTTGAGATTAGAAGAAAAGATGATAGGAGTATACTAGTTAAGCTTATTTTAGTGGGAGAGATCCTTAATTTTATTTGTGCTTATGCACCACAAATATATCTTAATGACGCTCAGTAAGCGTCAATTTTGGGAGGATTTAGACGAGATGGTGCAAACAATACCAAATAGAGTGAAGTAATTTATTGGTGGGGGTCTCAATGGACATGTAGATACTAATCGCAGTGGGTTTGATACTATCCATAGAGGTTTTGGTTTTTGACAGAGGAATGAGGCAGGTAACTCGATTTTAGATTTTGCCTTATCTTATGACTTGATCTTGATGTTAGAATACCCGTCGTGTATACGGATTTATTATATGTAATTAGATATTTAATAGGACTATAATAGCAAAATGGTTTTGCCTATATAAAGAGAAGGATTAGGCTTAGGCCGAACTATCCATTACATTTCCCTAAACATTTTCTCTGTTATAAATCTCTCCTCTAATTTTTCACATGGTATTAGAGCCAATCTGAGCAACTCATCTTCTCAGATCTAATCTCAACCAACCATCACCCAAATCACCAGAATACCCAACCCTAACCCTAATACCGCCGCCGTCAACCCTCCAACCACCACTACCGCCGCTGGATACTATCATCACCGCCTTCGATCTCGCCTGAGCTCGCCGGCGCCACCTTGGACCTCGTCTGAGCCCGCTGCTTTCGTTGTCGACCTCGTCACAACACCATTCGTTGTCGTCGACCTCGCTTGAGCCTCAGATCTCGTCGTCGACCTTTGTTTAGGGCCTCTTGACGAAGATCAAAAGCGTCTTCCACTCGATGGTTGCCATCGACTTCGATTGAGCACCGGCAACCGTCGATTCTTGCTTCTTGGCTTCGTCGACCTCGGAGAGATCAGTTTTTGACCTCGACTTCGACGAATCTGGCTCGACTTGGCTTCATCAACTTCTGGAGATCAGTTCTTGGTCTCATTTTTCGATTTCTTGGCCTCGTCGACCTCGGAGAGATCAGTTCTTGACCTCATCTCGAAGTTTTCTGCTTGACTTTGTTCGATTTAGCCCGCAACTTGGAGATTTGAGCATTACATGGACTTTTCTGGAATTTTTTCGCACTATTTGGGTCTGCTACAGTAACATGATTGAGATTTGTCTCCCATTTCCTAGATTGTTTGCTCAAATAGTTAGTGGAACGATGAATTGTGATATTACTCTTGGTACTTCCCTTTGTGTTGGTTGTGATATTGCGAAGATTGAGGCATCAGAGACTACTTCCCTTTGTGTTGGTTGTGGCATCGGAGATTACTTCCCTTTGTGTTGGTTGTGATATTGCGAAGATTGAGGCATCAGGAGACCGTATTTGGATCCAATTGAGATTGTTTGGGGATTGTTGATCGTGGATCGGATCTTGGAAGATCGATCACGATATTTTAGGTGGAATCTTGCTTGATTCCTTTTTTTGGTTGGTTGGTTGGCATTCTTGGTTGTATTTGGGTGAGATCATAGGAGATCTTTCTTTTGGTGTGTGATTCAAACTCGTTTATTTCGAGAGCTGTTGCCATGAGGTGTTATTCCATTCAAATTTTCTCGTCTACAAACTAGTTACCCTTTCATTATCATCCTTATTTGTGATGACCTCGTTGTTACTTCTTATTGTTTTGCTATCGAAGATCGTGATTGATTTCGAACTTGTACCTTGAGAAGGTTGGAGATTGTTATTAGCTCGGTAGTTGGATCTTAGGAAATCAATTACGATTCTTTAAGTTGGATCTTTGAAGATTTATATTTTGTTATTTGGTTGTTGAAACTGGTAAGCCAAAGTCACCCTCATCAGGTGTTCGATAGATTGATTGAGAAGTATATTTCACTTTTGGTGTTTATGAGTAGCTATGACGATGACATAAGCTGCATCTTCTCCTATTTTAGAAGGAGCATCAATAAATGACGAAATACAGAGACTTCATCTTCTTTTGTCTTCACCCACTTTAGATTTGATCAAGGCAAAAGGCGATCATATATCAAGCCTCTCGCCAATACATGCTTCATATCCTTGGGTTATCGATTCTGGAGCTAATGATCATATGACAGGAGAGCAACATATATTGTTTTCCTACAAGGCAAAGATATGGAACCACCCCGGTAAATTTAGCAAATGGTACTACGGCTAATATATCAATTATGGTTTCATCACAATTACCCCTGATTTCTGTTCTATACTTGTTTCTCTTTCAACTTGTTATCCATCGGCCAACTGATTTGACAATTGAATTGTAGCGCCACCTTTTTCCCTGAAGGATGTGTGTTTCTGGAGCTTGAGACGAAACGAACGATTGACACTGGGGCAAAGGTTGATGGATTATACCACCTTGATGAGCACCCACGCTCTATAGCATGTTCAACATCAAGCCCTGCATTAGCCTGATGCTTATTGCCATTTTGGTCACCCTTCCTTACAAACGTTGAAACGGATAGTTCCATCTCTTGATTCTTTGTCTAATCTAGAGTGAATCATGTGAGTTGGGTAAACATCATCGCTCTAGCTACCCATCTTGTATTAATAAGAACTGAAAAACATTTTGATTTAGTTCATTCTGATATTTGGGGGCCATGCCCTGTCGTCGCCCCAAGAGGCTTTTGCTACTTTGTGACCTTTATTGATGATTTTTATCGAGCCTCGTGGTTATATTTGATGAAATTTAGGAATGGAGCATTTTCTCATTTTCAGACCTTTTGTTCTAAAGTTAAGACTCAATTTGGAGTCACTGTGAGTATCTTGAGGAATGATAATGTCAAGGAGTATTTCAGTACACCTTTTGAGACATATATGGAGCAACTTAGCATTATTCATGAATTCACTTTTCCTTGTACCCCCAACAGAATAGAGTGGCAAAAAGGAAGAATAGGCATTTGTTAGAGATCACTCGAACTCTTATGTTTCGTATGCGAATGTTTAAATCCTTTTGGGGATGCAGTCCTTATTGCTAATCACTTAATCAATCGTATGCGCTCCTTTATACTAGATAAGCAGATTTCTCATTCTATATTGTTCCTATCGGTGGTCCCTTTTTCTGTCACTTCGCGGATATTTGGATACGTTTATTTTGTCCATGATCCACAGCCAGGGGTTCTAAACTAGATCCCAAGGCCATCAGGTGCATTTTTCTTGGGTATTCTCGCACTCAAAAGGGATATCGTTGCTATAGTCCTGAATTACGTCGTCGATTAAATCGGCTGACATGACTTTTCATGAGTCCATCCCATACTTTTCTGCATCCCATACTACTGTAGACATGGACAGTGATTTTCCTTTAGATTTCTCATATTTTTCGTTACATGTCACTTCTGAGTCGGTTGATTCTCTGCCTCCTGTTTTGGAAATTATCCGTACTGTTCTTATTGATTCACCTACCATCCCTGATTCCCCATTATTGGGTCTCCCACCACCGGTTACAACAGTGTGTGCTCGTCGAGCCCGTACAACTCCTGAACCTCAGCCTCCTGCTGCTGATCTCCCAGAGTCTCAAGCTCCGCTAGAGGCTGACATTGATCTCCCTATTGTCTTACGGAAAGGCATCCGGAGCTGCACTTCTCACCTTATAGCTCATCATGTGCCACTTCTCACTTATCTTCGGCATATCGAGAATTTATCTCCTCTCTCGACTCTCTTGCTCTACCCAAGTTTTCTGAAGCTTTATCTCATAAAGGGTGGACCAAGACTATGATTGATGAGATGCTTGCCCTCAAACTGAATCAGACATGGGATCCAGTTCCTCTTCCGGTTGGGAAGAAGGCTGTAGGGTGCCACTGGGTATATACCGTGAAGTTTCTTTCTGATGGGACCCTTTCCCGCTTGAAAGCACGTTTGGTTGCTAAAGGGTATTCACAGGCTTATGTATTTGATTATAAGGAGACCTTTTCTCCGGTAGCCAAGATGGCTTCTGTCCGTCTACTTATATCTCTTGTGACTAACCATCATCGGCCACGGCATCAGCTTGATGTGAAGAACGCGTTTCTTCATGGATCTTTGGCCGAGAAGGTCTATATGGAGCAACCATCTGGTTTTGTTGCTCAAAGACAGTCTAGTCTAGTCTGCTGATTGAAGAAGTCATTGTATGGCTTGAAACAGTCTCCTCGAGCATGGTTTGGGAAATCTACTGAGGTAGTAATTTTGTTTGGGTTCAGACAGAGTGCACATGACCAATCGATGTTCTACCGTAATTAACACCAATGGCCTTCGCATTCTTTTGGTGTTATATGTCGATTATTAGAGATGATGCGGTTGGTATTGCAAAACTTAAGCACCACCTTTAAACAAAGTTTCAGACTAAGAACCTTGGGAGTCTTAAATACTTTTTGGGTATCGAAGTTGCTCGGTCGAAGGATGGCATCTACGTCTCACAGCGGAAGTATGTGTTTAATATGCTAACTGAAACGAGGATGTTATGGTACAAACCCATAGAGGCTCCAACGTATCCTAATACTAAAATGCTTCCAGAATAAGACGACTCAGTTGAAGATCCCGGTAAGTTGAATTACCCCACCGTCACTCAACCTAATATCTCATACTCAGTTAGCGTTGTGAGCCA
Organism: Agapanthus africanus; assembly: GCA_030015575.1. Lineage (NCBI taxonomy): Eukaryota > Viridiplantae > Streptophyta > Magnoliopsida > Asparagales > Amaryllidaceae > Agapanthus > Agapanthus africanus. The sequence goes on from CM057341.1 coordinate 132,240,865, forward strand.
ATTCATGGTCGATCCTCGAGTGGCTCATTAGGATGTGGCGGTTCGAATACTTCGCTATTTGAAGAATGCACCAGGAAAGGGTCTACTGTACTCGGATCATGGATATTCTCGAGTACCAGGCTTCACTGATGCAGATTGGACCGGGTCTCTATCCGATCGCAGATCTACTACATGATATTGCGCGTTTGTAGGAGGTAACTTGGTCTCTTGGAAGAGTAAGAAGCAAAGCGTAGTGTCACGCTCTAGCATCGAGTTAGAGTTCCGAGCCATAGCAAAATACCACTTGTGAGCTTGTATGGATATGCTTTCTGCCGGGAGAGCTTAGCTTTAAGTCCACTTCCTCTATGCGGCTATATTGTGATAATAAGGCTACAATCCATATTGCCACTAATCCCGTGTTCCATGAGCGAACGAAGCACTTTGTAGTGGATTGCCACTTCGTGAGAGAAGATTGAAGATATGATCATCGATACTTACTATGTTCAATCTGCTCATCGGTTAGCAGATTTATTCACAAAGCTCTTAAGGAGTGCAGTTTATTTGTGACAAGCTGGACATGTTTGATGTGTATGTCCCAGCTTGAGAGGGAGTGTTAGAATACCCGTACATGGGTTAATTATATATAATTAGATACTTAATAGGGGTGTAATAACAAAATGGTTTTGCCTATATAAAGAGGATGATTGGGTTTAGGCCAATTTATCCATTACAATTTCCTAAACATTCTCTCATAAATCTCCACTTTAATTTTTCACACTTGGCAAATACTTGGTTTAGAAAAAGAGAGTCTCATTTGATCAACTTTAGGAGTGGATCCAGCGCTAATCAAATAGACTTTTTTTTTCTAACAAGGATAGATAAAGGTTCTTGCATCGATTGTAAGGTAGTGACAAGTGTGTAACCGCTCAACATAAACTTAGTTCTAGATGCTCGGTTTAGAAGACATGAAAAGATTAGACGTAAGGAAGAACCTAAAATTAAGTGGGTAGCGACTGAAGGAAAATAACTAAGAAGTTTTTATAGTTCGTGTAGTTCAAGAGGTGATTAGAAGTCCGAAGACGATTCAGACACGACATGGAACAAGATGGCTAGTTGCGTTAAGAGAGTAGCTAGAAAGCTACTTGGTGAGTCAAGGGGTGGTGCTCCACCATTTAAGGACACATTATAGTGGAATGAAGAAGTAAGGACTGTTGTTAAAATAAAAAGGGATTCTTATAGAGATTTGAAGAAAAGTAGAAATATAGAGAGATTTGAGAAATATAAGAACACTAAAAATGAGGTTAAGAAAGTTGTTCGAGAAGCCAAAGCTATAATGTCTACAAAGAGATGCACGAGAAATTGGACACCAAGGACAAGGCTGAAAATGATAAATACATGATTGCTCGGATGAGGAAAATGAAGACCAAAGACTTGTGTGCGGTGAAGTGTGTCAAAGATGAAGATTAAAATGTTTTAGTTCGAGATGAGGATATCAAGAAAAGATGGAGGATTGTTTTAATAAATTGTTCAATGAGAGCTTATTAAGGATTTGGATGGACATGTTATTTAATCTCAAGATATAAATCATGATTTCATGCATAAGATAAAAATACCTAAGATTATAAAGGCTTTGAAAAAGATGAAATCAAGGAAAACTGTTGGTCCATACGAAATTTCTATTGAAGTATGGAGATGCCTAGAAGAGAAACATTAGATGGCTGACAGGCATGTTTAATAAGATTTGACAAACCAAAAAGATGCCAAATGAGTGGAGAAATACCCTTGTACCTCCCTACAAGAACAATTGTGATATTCAAAGTTGCTCAAACTACCGTGGAATAAAACTCATATGTCAAGCTATGAAGGTTTGGGAGAAAGTGATTGAACACAGGCTAAGACATGATGTTAAGATAACTAAGAACCAGTTTGGGTTCATGCCTGGACGATCGATGACAAAGACTATTCATTTGCTTCGTCAACTTGTCGAACGTTTTCGAGAAAGGAGAAGGGATTTGCGTATAGTTTTTATTGACTTGGAGAAAACTTATGACAAAATACCTAGTGAGGTATTGTGGCGGACAATGATGAGGAAGGGAAGTCCCAATCAGGTACATTGACATAATCAAGGCCAAATATGATGGAGTAGTGACAAATGTAAAGACTTGCGGGCCTAATGAGTGATTTTCCGATCACAATTGACTTGCATTAAGGATCTACGTTAAGTCCACTCTTGTTTTCCATAGTGATGAATAAGCTTGCTAGAACTATCCAGGATGAGGTGCCTTGGTGTATGTTATTCGCTGGTAATATTATTCTGGTAAATGAGATGAAAGCATGAGTTAATGCCAAATTGGAGTTATGGAGGCAAACGTTGGAATCTCAGGGGTTTAGATTGAATAGGTCCAAGACAGCATATATGCAATGCAAATTCAGTAAATAGAAGTCGAGATCACAGTGGTATAACACTGGATGAGCAAGAGATATCACCGAGCGATCAATTTAGATGTCAGGTTCTATCATCCAAAAGGATAGGGGGATTGATAGCGATATCAATTAGAGGATTCAGATTGGTTGGCTGAAATGGAGGAGTGCAACGGAGATTTTGTGTGATGGTAACTTTCTGTTAAGGTTAAAAGGTAAGTTTTTGCAAAGCGCTATTCGGCCTGCCTTATTATATGATACAGAATGCAAGGCTCTAAAGAAACATCATGCACAGAAGATGCATGTAGCGGAAATGCGAATACTTCGTTGGATGTGTGGTAACACTAGAAAATATAAGGTGTGAAATGAGAATATCCGTGCAAAGGTTGGTGTAGCACATGTGGAGGAAAAGATGTGGGAAAACCGACCAAGATGGTTTAGTCATGTGCGACACAGACCTAAAAAAACATCGGCTCGACGAATGGATATTATCGATTTAAGCCAAGTCAAAAGAACGAAAGGGAGACCGAAGAAAGACGATAAGAAAAGATATGGATGCCAAAGTACTTAATGAAAGTATATTATTCGATAGGAGTGAGTGGAGGTGGAGGATTCATGTGCTCGATCCGGCGTGATTCTCATGTAGGTTCATGTAGCCTAACCCCATATGCTTAGGATAAAAGGCTAAGTTATTGTATTAAGAACTTGAAATTAGGTTGGACTGAGCCAAATAAAGTTCTAGGTGGTTTGATGATAATATTATGAGTAATTTGTTATTATTGACCAATTTTAATGAGCTGACAAAAAAATGCTGCAAAAAATGTCGACAAACAAAAAAAAAAGAAATAATACCATTCCTGTGGCCATCAATGAGAGCTTTGGAGCTGCTCTTTATTCTTCGCTAGCTTCACATTTATGAGCTTGTCTACTATGGGTAGTTCTAGAGGAATTGGATCGAGACATCTCTCATGAGCTGCATTATTTACCTGCAATGTAAAAATAATTTTTAAAATAATTACAAGAAAAATAGGCGACCACCGAATTCATCAAAGGTTGCATCTGTTCAGTTATTAAATCCACAAAACCTTAATTCCCTATATTACCTCCAGACACTTGCTGTTGTTTGAATTGTTTGAATAACCCCACACTATTGGTCATTGGTTATCTATTTAACCTGATTTCTGAGTAAGCTTTAGTTCAATTGTTTAAATCTACAACCGTGTTAAAAAGCAACCACTCTTTTATAGTGGATGGTACAAATAGTTAAATTTTGGCTCTTAACAAAGAATATTGACCAGTTGCTTTAGCATCAAATTCCTAACAGCCGCAATGCAAACTTTTTCTTAAAAAAATCTCAAGTATTCTTGGTTTGTATAACTGAAGGAGGGTGTAGAATAACTATTAGGTTTTAGGGGTAATATATAGAAAATATTAATTTATGGGATGATATACTAAGTTTTATGGGTGGTCCATAGTCAACCCAGCAAAAAATAAATTGCAACAAAAAAAGTACAGTAAAATAAGATTCAGCTGACCTCTTTTAGCAGGAAATCAATGGCTGCATCATCATCAACAAATTCCTTCAAAGGGTTCTTTAGGAACTCAATGTCCAACTGAATCTGCTGGTACCCACTGCGATTGAACGTTTGTAGCCGTACAAACTCTTGCAAGCTTTTCACACAGAGTTTCACAGCAGTTGACATGACAGACTCCTGGAAAATAGGATTACATAAGCAAAATGAAGTTGAGAATACAGCCCACAACTGAACAAAATAAAAGAAAAATATCCATACAGCACAAATCTAAAAGTTTGGGATAAAGGCTTGTTATTGTTGCCTTTGTTGTATAAGCAAAATTAAGCCAAGTATGAGCATGCATAGAATTTTCTACTCACAATCGACCAGATTGATCATGCAGGCAAGCAAAATCTTTTTGCTTAAGACTTGACTAACAAAAACTGTACCGTTTTCCACTAAACTACAGAATGATTTATACATTACAAATACCTACCACAAAGTTTGACATAAACAGTACCCTTTATAATGAATTACTAGCATTTGACCCTGCGCAAAAGCGCAGGGAGCCAGGGATGCTATCAAAGTTTTTTTTTTCTTTGATATTTTTAAAGCTGTTTATGCATAATAAGATGGAGAAAAATCTCAAAGTAGCCAATAACTGAACAGATTACTCAAAGTTCTCATAATTAATAGGAAACAAAACTAATTTCTACCTACTGGAGGATTGGAGAAATTCAGCTTTCTTCTCATCAATCCATCTCTCTTTACTTTAATATCATAAATTAGAGATGGAGTGTAAAATTAAAATGATCCACGAAGAACGTCATTAGTTCTTAGGTTGAAAATATAAAATTATGTTATTTACATGCATTTTTTCTAATTTTTTGGTATTTATTTATAATTTAAAAACCTTAAAGTAGTTCGAACAAATAATGTTAGAAGCCCACGGTATTTTGGTGAAAGTTACTTAAATTGAGCGAAAAATGTTAGAAGTCAATGGCATTTTGTTGAAATTTATTTTAAGTTTTGGCTTGAAAGAGAAGCTCTTACGAAATTCATAAGCAATTCTCATTTTTCGTGAACAATCCTTAACTTTAACATTTACCAGAAGAGAAGCTATTACGGAAATTTGAGGTTTATGGTCAAACCAATCGACATATCCCGGTTACATTTATTTTAACTTAAACATTTATGTACTAAGATTTAGCATAGGACAGCTGTACTTTTTTCGACTTATTTCGTGTAGGACGATTGTAGAAGGAAAAGTTATAAATTATGTTCATATCTCTTTGGCACAATTATTAATACTAATTTGTGTGATGATAATAATAGATTTGATTTTATGAATATGTCGCACACAAACTGTTACCAATAATCAACTTGTAGTATAAGTGATTAATTGAGCATAAAGCTTCTGGTTAACAGTAAATTATTTACCCTTTCTAGGAAGACAAAGTTTAATGGTCAAGGAATTATTAACATATACATGTTTCTATAAAGTCTTCGTAATTTCGTATATAAGCAATAATTTATTTACATATGCTCAAGATCATGATAGTATTGAAACTTAACAGCTTGTCTCAAAACTTTACATTTTTAAAACGTCTTTTATAAACAATATATGTTTTGTGCATTTCGATGTTTAGTATTGATCAGTATGGTTGTATACAATTCCGAATCCGACAATTGATATTTAATATACTAAGTTAAAAAATTGTTTTAACTACATCAAATATATATATATATATATATATAAATGATAACATACTTATTATTATTTATTGAAGCATTTTAGAAGAATATATCCGTTGTCCTTAAATATCCATGTTAATCATGACCATAAAAATAACAAAACAAACAAATGCCTAATGAAAATTTGCCATCCCCAAGCAAAAACTACTAAAATTAATGCTTCTTCATAATCCATACCCATCTTTACACTTTCTTCAACTCATTGCATAGTCGTTAGAACTTTTAATGAACAAGTTTCCACATTATTGTTGGAGAACACTTAGCAAAATTATAGATGGACCAATGTAGACAACCATATAATGCAAAGAAAACTGTCTTAAACTATGTAAGTTGTTTGAGATAACTATAACCATTCAATAGTGAAGAGAAACTATTTTTAACAGTAATTAATCTGATAAAATAATATGTTTATATGTATTCAATGTTGCATTGCAAAATATAAGATGGAAAAACTTAGAATCTAAAGTTATTTGGATATGTTCACAGCCTGAGGAGGAACTAATTTATAGTTTGAACTATTGTTCTGAATTTGTGATGGATGCCAAAAAGGATAGATCTATATTTAATTTTCCTACAAATTTATGTTTTCAACCAATGTTGTGATCTATGGCAAAAAAATGGATCTTCGAACAATTTTTACATGAAAGATCAATTTGGTTGGTGCTCATGGGCTGGGCCCACGCGCTTCCTCCAAAGTCTGTAGCTGCTACTCCATGTGGGAATCAATTCTAGCAAGTAGCGGACATAATTTCCCTTTACAATACATCTAAGGAAGTATATGGGCCATAGCTTTTAGCAGGACACAAATGAGAATAATTCAAAAGTTCACTTTTTGCCAATACCCACCTCAACTTTAGTATAGTATATAGATAGATAGATATAGAAGATACTCGAAGCTTTTAAGTTGCTTTTTTTGGGAAGAAAAACTTTTTACTTAATCAACAGAATGGCGCTAACAGATTTTGTAAAGTGCTGTTAAGGTAGACTAGGTAGTATAGTGAAAAAAGGGTATTGTTAGCATGAAATTTTTTGGTAATTACTTGTAATTTATTAACTTTTGGAAGTTTAGTAAAGAACAAGTACAGTTTTTGTTAATTCTGAAAACTTATCATGCTGAGCTGAAGTGCAAACTCACCTGCGTATATTCTATTTTCGTAAATATCTCCATCTTCTGCTCGAATAACTTTGCGAGATGGTTTTCTAGAAGCTGGCTTCGAGCACGCTGTGTATTTGATCGGTTTAATTTATCTTCTCGCAAAGGATTACTGCGAGATGAATTATTGCTTCCTGTGCTGTCAGAATGGCGATGCCTCCGAACCCCATGAGGTAAAATCTGTTTTACTTCATCTTTTATGCCTTCCAACTGTGAGATGTTAAAAAGAAAAATATAAGTAATAAGAAACTAAACAATTATATCATATAGTTGGTGTTCTCTCAGTTTATTGAAGAATCATAAATCCTAATTATAAGGAAGTCATTTAGAGTGAGAATATTAAGCCCTTCCAAGGAATTTTGTGATGTTAAATTTAAGAGACAACAAGCAATCAACGGCCCTGCTGAAAATGCTTCAGATTTTGCTTTTGTTTTGTGGTTTTTGCTCGGGTTCTTTTTGGTCTCCTTGTACCTCCATTCAAGTTAACAACTAGTTTATGACTTTTGTCTTATTATGGAAACGTTCTGATCGTAAGTTAGATAGTTTGATCCGTTTTAGTCACTCAAATGATTTAATGATTTGGTAGTACCCTTTTTCATGATAAATCGATATCTCAGTGTTTTGCAAGATATTCATTTTTCTACCTCTAGTTGTATTAGATGTCATTACAATGATAACATTTTTTTATGTCAACACGTTATTTATTTTTTTGGTTGTTGAAATACTCACTATATCCATATTATGTGTTAATTCCACATCATACTCATCTTTCAATTCTTTGAGACAATTATCAAAATGAAAATGTAGACCGTAGGAAATGTTATTAGGAAATCACAATAAATGCTAGAGCATATCATACTTGAGTAACTATTCTATCCTACGTTGATCAATACAGGGATAAAGCAATAAAGACTTGAACAAAAAATCACGACTGTCTACGTAACTAACACAATGAGCTTGGCTAAAGATTTTCCTGTGGTGGTTGTAGAAGTTGTAATCCTATCTCAAGTTCATTAAATTCAGACTTGCTACAGCCATAGACATGTAAATCTCCAGCAAGAAAATGTCCACCTTAAACAGAAGCTTTAAGTTGTCTTTCTAAATGAGCAAACTACTAAAAAATCAAAGATGTGTAAAGTTCTGGCTAAGACAAATATGCATCGATAAATCTATATAACAAAAGAAGCAACAAATATAAAGTTCTGGCTAATTGGAAAATGCTTATAAAAATTTATAAAGTATAAGAAATTGCTGGACCTCTTGAAGTAGCAAGTCAACAAACATATGGACTTCTCGTGGCTCCTTGTGCTGTTATTGAAGAAGAGACGTTAGAGATTAGATATTTTTAAGCTTTTAAACAAACTAGAAGAGCCATATCATCCTACGATAAACTTAAGGTCATAAACTAGAATGGCAACTACCTTGATCCAGTTTGGTGTTGTGAACCTTTTTTTCAGGAGGATTGATATCTCTTGAGTTTTCAAATTTACATACTGCAAGGAAAGCCAATTAGATATCAGCATGGCTCAAATTCAGCTAGCGGACAAAAATTCAGTAAGTAAATACAAATTATCATATAGTGACAATTTCCTGTCAGATTTACAAGAGATGAACTTGAGTGGATGGCTCGCCATACATGGGGGGAAAATTCCATCTGTTAACTAGATTGGGGGGGGGGGGGGCTTACCTTAATTATATGATAATATTATTTTTAATGATCTTCAAGTAGATTCTCTAATTAATCAATCCCACTGTAGGGATGCTAGCGAGCGCGCAGCAGAAGTGGTATACATGCACAACCAATTTTTTGGAGCATTCACTAGCATCCTCAACCTAGCAATCATACCAAACAACTAAACTAGCAATAACAAGAGAGCAAACCATCCAAGGTTAGAAAATACAACCTTTGAAGCATTCCATTTGCTCCATGGATGAACTTGAACTCTAGATAGGCTCTTACGTTGTTGGGAACAAGCTTGATGAAGGCCTTCCTTTATCAAAGATGGATCCAATTGAGAAAACCCAACCCTAGCTCCATCTCCACTTCAAGTAGCACCAATGGTGAAGAAACTTGGTTAATTAGTTTGTTAGGCTAATTAACCAAGTAATGTAGATTATTATTCCTCATTCTTTTCCTCACTCCTAATCCTTTTTCTTAATTTATTTTTAATGGAAAGATGAAAACCTAGAGTATGAGAGGAAGAAGAAAAGAATTCTAACTAGCTTAATGAATTAGATATGAGAGGATGCTCTCATATTACCTACTCCTCTCTCCTCCACATGTCCCTCCACTCCTCTTTCCTCTACATGTCCATCCAAAGTGGGGTGGGTGTGTACCCTCTCCCATCTCTTCAAGTCATGTCACAAAAAGAAAATAGAAAAAATAATTTAGAAAAATAATTATATGCTAACATATAATTATCTTTTCCATTTGCACTAAAATGCAAAAATGAGACAAATAGAAAATGTGACATAATACTAGTAAATACATATATCCAATATATGTACTAATATATTAAATCAACACTTGATTTAATATTCTTCTTTCCAAAAGATCGGTTGGTATTATCAAACATCCGATTACTGTTAGTGTATCCAATACACATGTTTTAATCTAACTCCGGTACGCATCCAATACGCACATCTACATATCGCTAGAGCCGGAAAAACCTCCGTATGGAACTTTAAAGACTCGACAATACATTGGCAGTGAGTTACTGGATCCAATTCATAACCATAAGTACGTCGGTGGCACTAGCTGTACATAACGGCTACCAAGATATTGAACGAAAGGAAGATCGACAAGCAAGCTTGCTGTACATAACGGCTACCAAGATATTGAACGAAAGGAAGATCGACAAGCAAGCTCGACAAGTTATATACGCGTGTACTTCTAAATACCAATTTAGAAAGACGTTATAGTCATCCATCTATTAGTTATATGTATGCCCTAGAGGCCATTACTGTACATACGATATATATTGTAGTGGATGCTTGGACATATATATGGAGGACTTTCTTGCTCGACATGATAGTATGCTATCTGGTTGCTCTTTATCTTAACATGTACACTGATTGTCTCTATATTACATGTTGATAAAGCCCTTAGGATGAGTACTTGACTACCTGGATTATGATGCAGATCATACTAGTGGGGGCAGTATAGTCGCTAAGTACATCTTTCAAATGTTCCTAGTCGTGAGTGTATCGAGACAGGGCATCGATATACCAAAGTAGACTAGCGTATAGCTTCTCGACCCATGTAGATGGGCGATGGATGATCCCATATCCATTGGTGTTTGACATCAGAAACAGTATACGGGTGCTCTGTGGAGACTCGGTACACTGAACGGACTCGCCGAGAATTCCCAGATGGTATTATACCTAACGTCAGATGGCAGTTCTCTGGTGACACTGGTACAGATGAGTCTGTAGACCCGAGATCGTCATAGAGTCTTGTGTAATTCCCACCGTGCTTTGATTTCCATCTTACCACGTTCAAGAGAACGTGCAAAACGGTGGCTTTTGGGTACAGTCCCGAATCACATGGAGGCAATGAGCGATATGAGGGGTTTCGTCTCTCCTGGTATTGGGGGTTGATGTTGCAATGTGCTCGATTGGCCATAACAGGAAGTTTCTGGCCAGGGCTGCTTTAGAGATATACTGATAAGTGTTATCAGTAGTTTCTCGACCCGTTATGAGACTCATATCGACACGACTTATCGAGTTACTGGGGTCTGACGTTCACCACCCCTAGACGAGATATGCGACATATCAGACAAAGAGACTGGACTGTACGGTAGTGTTACTGATTGGATTCGCAGGAGTACGAGCAGGCTTGCTTGTTGATCTTCTGATCGCTCAATACCCGGGTGGCCGTTACGTTTAGCAGGCCGCTTGCGGCTTGTGGGTGTTTGATATGATCATCACCTACTGCCAACGTATCGACGAGTCTTTAGAGTCCTACACAAGGTTTCCTGGCTCAAGCGAAACGGAGTAGGAGCACATATGAGATATGTGCGGGACCGAGATTAATACGATATGAGACAACGTACTCTATTCTCGCGATATGTGACATAGGTCGGTTATATGTGATATAGCCGGGTTATCGGATCAAGTGTTGATTTGATAAGTTGTTACATTTGATATTAGCCGGATTATTAAATCAAGAGTTGATTTGATAATCTAATGTATAATTATATATTTGATATATTATATTACATTAACTGGTATTCGCTCACTTATGATTTCTTTTCTCATTTTGTGCACATTGAATATATGTGATATTTTTTGTGTACATGTTATGTGCCATGCTTGATGATACATGCAACAAAGATGTGCGTATGACTTACACCATGCTTGGTTTAATTGCTAGGGTTTTATTTATTTTGGTAATTACAAAAGGTGGCATTTTGTCATGGATGAAAGCTTGTATTGATCTTTGACCAAATCCACTCTTTTGTTTTGGCTAAGATATTTGTTAACCCAACCAATTAAACTTAGCCATGGTTAACTCTCTACAAAGGTTAAGTATGAGATGCTTAACTCACCCATGGTTGCCAATTATTCATTTGGACAATTATCATATGAGATATTTCTTCATCTTCTTCTTCCTCAAAGCTTTCTAGCTTTAATGGAGATGAGAGAAAATGAGTGAGAAAATCAAATCTAAAGTGAGCCAACTTCCTACTTCATCATCCTCTACTACTTGCCATTTAGTAAGGGTGTTTGCTTCACTAATTCCGTAATTAGTGAAGAGAAAGCTTGGGTTAGTGTCTCCTCGACGTAGATCGTCTTCGACTTTGAAGTCTTCGAAGCAAGCATGTTTGTTTCTTCGAGGGAGCCTCTCTAGAGTCCGGAGTTCACCATCGCAGTGAAGGAACGACTACACGGAGCTAATGAAGTGAATGACCGGTCTACAAAGGTTGTATTCCTTGCTCACTTTTCATTTGCAAAGTGTTTGCTTTTATATTTCGTCGATTTCTAGTATACGATTCTAGGGTTAGGGGTAGCTAGAACGGCAAAATTTTAATATGGCATGAGAGATGCCTCCCGAAACCTTGCTGTCGTGCTAGGCAACCCTGCACCATCTGCCATATCTCATGGTCATGAAAAGCAGCAGTGGCAAGTAGAGTCATCATCACCATGATGAAAACCTACATGTCACCATCTACGAGAAAACTGAAGTGCCTTTCGGGTGACTGAGGTCACCCATTAAATCTGCGGAGTGGCTACTGGATTGTCTGTTTCAATTGAATCTTCAGGTTTTACTAAATTTTCAGTAATCGTTTGTGGTTTTAGAATCTCTTCCAGTTTTACCATACATTCACTAATGTCTTTTGAAAAGAATCTATTTTACTAAAAATGTGGCAAGTCAAAAACAAAAAAAAACTTTTGATCTTGTAAATGGTAGAATGTTAAACCCCTGCGAATGTCTGCGATAACCCATAATCTGCTATTACTGAAACATGTCTTGAGTACATCCGGATTCTGCTATCAACACGAACCGGATTACTCCATATACCTTAATAATATTAAGAGATGGATTCATTCTATATCTAATATAGAAACAGAGACACTAATTTAGATGGAATCAGATTCAAATATTATGCAGCTGTTTCCAGTACATATCATCAAAATGGAAGAAGGCTATACAACATTACTCATCAAGAAGCGTACTCACGGATGAGTAACCTGAGAGAGAATACAATCACGGAATGCCTAACATAAGTATCCTCATCTTGATCACTTCGAAGAGTCTTAATACTTCCAACGTCTGGTTCTCTACATCATTCTTATACCATATGAACTTTTCAAAATTTTAGACGTGCATTTTAACAAAATGTGTCTAAAACAAAAGAAGCTATAAGTAAACGAAATATAATACGAGTACCAACCCCTTGTCCGTAAGGACACCGGCCAATATACATTACTTTATATAAATCCCATGAGTTTACTAACTCAAACTCCGTGTGTCGTAAGTTGAAAACTATATTTTGGTTAAGAAAAATTACACTGTTATTCAATGCATCTTGCCTAATCATTAATTGATAAAGGTAAATGTTCTAAACACAATTTAAAAAATTCATATCTCACTTTATAAAATAAAGATATGGATATATCAATTTAAAATTGATATATAACAGATATTCAAAACCAAATATTTGCCGATAGGTAAAACCATGTGATTTCTCCAATATCATCAATTACTATGAATTCTGACATTGTGAATTAAATCACCCAATTCCCAATAGTCTACTCCTCCACATCTGTAACGCCATACAGATGTGGGATCTAATCCGATATCCATATGCTCAGGAGTCAGAATTAATTGAGAAACAGTTTATAATTTCAACCACACAGAAAAAACCGAAACATTAACTAGCAACGCCTTTTTCAGTCCCAGACTCACGATAGTAGTTGCAATTTCCTCTACCCTCACTTCAACTTCTTTATATGTATCTACATCTCACCTTCTGTACACCATATTTAGGCTAGTTGGTTTTCTTTCTTCCCTACTTTATAGTACCAGCCTAAGGTTTGGAAGAAAACTATCCGACAAGCGTAACTGGTGTACTCTCCTAATTCAAGGAACTCAACTTAAGAGAAGGCAACGGGATAGACAACCGAATTATCCAATTCAATTTCTCCAGAACCGGTGGCCATCCTAGGACTGAAATAATTTTCTTCGAGTTTGTATGTAACTATACGATATGGTTTATCCAAATAAAATAGATCTTCATAGTGATACGGTATGTTCTGGAGAAAATGCAAAGGGGAAGTACGAACGACGGAGATATATAGGACTTTGTCGTGAATCATGACAATTCAAAACCGGAGGTAAAAAGTTCGGTTAACTTGGTTATGAGTTTTAGTTTAAAACGGGTCATAGTCGTTGCCACAGAAAAGAAACACTTAGCGTGCACTCTATCAAGATTAAATTGATTTATTAATTTATCCAATCAGGACGACTTCCATCGTTTACTCGAATTCTCTTTCAAACTCTAAAAGGAGAACTAGTAAGGAAAATCACCCGAGAGTAATACCTATTCATCAGTGGGAATCAGGACCCAACTATCATTGCGTGATAACCTTGACGGAAGCCAACAAGTCACCACACTCCAGAAGGTATGCATACACTTGGCAAATTTCCCTTATACTTAAAACTCCTGATATGGTTTTTACCTCTAGGACTCTAGTGACCTTGATCAAGTCAACAAATCAAAGAGTCCTAGACAAGTTCAACCCGTCATTATCTTGATTGCATTAACCCACCCGTACGAGCCATTGATTGAGTCAACAAGGCCGTACGATTGTCTTAACCAATCGTATCTAATGCTATAAACACGCACCACTTCGTTATCATACACTACGTCTTGACCGAGTCAACAAACGCAGCACGAATACTAAGCACTACTCGTAGGAAATGATAGAGAGCTACGACTGGGTTTTATGAAAACCCTTAACGTAATGAACTCGATATCGTCGAAGAAACCAAGTAGTTTTGAAAACGAGTGTTTTGAAGAAAACCTAGTATATAGTCACGTAAACGTTTGCTTAAGGGCGAATTCCCCGTGAAGGGAACAAGGCTCTTCGCTCATCGAATGAGGTGTAGGATATGCTTGACCGAATACCTCTATGTAAAGCAAACGAATACGCCTATAGTTTCTTTTGAAAATTTGGTTCCCGCAATATCATTTTAGTTTTGTTTTCTTTGCTTTATTTTTATACCTATGAACTTTTCAAAATCTTTGGACTTTGCATTTCAACGAATGGGTGTCTAAAAGCCAGAGAAATCATAGATAATACGGAATGAAGTACGAGTACCAATCCCTTGTCCATAAGGACATTGGACAATATACACCACTTTGTATAAGTCTGAAGAGTATACTAACTCAAACTCTATATGTTGAAAGTTGATAACTGTATTTTGGTTAAGAACGACTTTACCGTTATTCAATGCACCTTGCCTAATCATCAACTGACAAAGGTAAATATTCTAAACATAATTTCAAAAAATTATGTCTCACTTTAAAAAATAAAGATACAAATATATGATTTTGAAATTGATGCATAATAACGGTGGTTCAAAACCAAATGATTGCCGATAAGCAAAACCATATGATTTCCCCAATAACACAAGCCTAAGGTTTGGAAGAAGACTATCTAACATGCGTAACTGATATATTTTCCTAATACAAGAAGCTCACAACTTGAGAGAAGGTAAAGGGAAGAGACAACAGAATTAGTGAACCATACTACATCCCTAACGCTCCATTCTTGGCAAGCTTGGATGGCTAGTTACTTCACTTAAGGAGTTGCTTGAAGTGGAGTTGAAGCTAGAGAAGGGTTTTTCTCAAGTGGATCCATCTTTGACAAAAGAAGGTCTTTACCAAGCGTGTTCCCTCATCCTAAGAGCCTATCTAGAGTTCAACACAAATTGGAGCATATGAAGATGCTACAAAGATTGTATGATCTAGATTTTTTGTTCAAGTTTAGTTCTTTAGCTTAAAGGTCCTTGCTTGTAGTTTCATGCTCTCTTGTTTTTTGAAACCCCTATATTTTCTTGTGCTAAAATCCTACTAGAGTGCAAGGCCTACTTAGAACCTAATTTATAACATTCCTACCTTATGCATATACATTTAAACTTGAAGAAAGGCAAGTATGAAAATGATCTGAACAAGGATAAGAAACTTGTGATGAATTATCTCCTTGTCGTATTTACAAGAAGGAAAAATTTGAAAAGCCTAAAAGCCTTTACAAAATTGCCATATGAAAGGCTGACCAATTAATAGACATATATCAATATGGTACCTATATGTGATACAATATAATTTAACAAAGCCGAAGAGTAAAACGATACCATTTAACTTAAAAAAATTATCTTCAATAGAATGCCGAATGACAGTCTTAAAAAATAAACCATGATAACATGTATGATTTTCAAATATATGCTATAACCACACAAAATAAACAACACAAAACTAGGCTTACAAGATGCAAGAACTTTTCACCAGATGAACGAAATAATCGGCAAATCTCCCCAGGCACAAATGCTGGACCATTTTCATAACCTCGGTTACCACCTCCAGAAAAAGAAGCAGCTATTTCCTGACAGACATACTACCAATAAGTTTTGTGTGGCTTTTAAATAAAAGAAAAGGAGGAATATCAATTTACTAGGAATGCTCCATTAGCATGTGTAGGGCTCGACTAAAGCTGGGCTAGAATATTAGATTCTTGCCTCCGTAATTCTTGGAATTGCACTTTGTTCAATAAACACCGAAAGTTGAGCCAGCACAAGCACAAGTCCTGTTTGTACTCTTTCGCTGTGTGTGGAATCTGTCATGCTTGCATCCTGATTGGTGGAATTGCTTTTTCCACAAAGCAAAAGAAATTGTCGGTTTAGATTCTGAAAGAAATTTTGGAATCCTTCTTGCACCCAATCAATCATTAAGTCTTTTAGTTTTGCTAATAACTCCAGGTCTTCATTGAGAAGCTGCCGGAATTCCTAAGAGCAAGACAAAAGGTTACAATAAATAAATCGAAAGAAAATCTAAAGACAACCTGTTTCTTTCCTAAATTTTTACGAATCTTATTTTGTTATGGGACCAAATCAACAGATGACTACAATAAGTACAATGATGCCAGTGAGGACTCATCATTTAACCAGATTAACAATTCTTCGAAATTGTTCATACTTCATACTTACCAGTAAGAGATCCATGCTCCCCTGAATTACTGCTTTTTTGCTGCTTTCTAATGCAATCTGCAATGGAGATGCTTGTAACCCTTCCTTTTTCCCAGACTGGATTCTGATAAGTGATTCTGTCAAGTCATTGAAAATATCTATCCTTTATGATGAAGCAAAGACAAAGTGCATCACACATGCACCAAAATTTAGTTTTATATGATTAGAAAAGAAACAAGTGGTTAGCAGTTACATAGATGTGAATAAGAATGTCCAGCACAGAGAGGGAGATAGGGATAAAATGATGGTGATGCATAAAAGGAATGGGGATCATTAGGAAATAAAGTTGGGATTCTAAAAAAGAACCGTGCCTACTAGTTATATCGATGTGATTAAGGATATGAGCGACTAGGTAGTAACTATGTGAAACGGTTGGTTGAGTCAAATAGTTCTCAAAGTAGGCTTACACCATGGATCGATATTAAAACCTATCTTTATTCCTTATAAATGGAAGAACTTTGTAGACATATTCAGGATAATGTCCTTGAAAGCATGATATTTGTAAGAATATTTTACTGGTTGAGGAGACGTCCAGAGACGAAATAATTTCCAGAGAAGAAAAGTGAGGTAAGATTGTAAAAGTTCAAAAGCTCTTGGAGGATGGAAGGATCACCTGAGGCTTCAAGCAAAAGGCGAGAGAATGCAGCAGAGATATATTGTTTCATGATGCCACTAGCAGCCTGAAATAGAGGGAAAAATCATTAGATTAGCAACACACAAAATTTCTTCTGAAATATATATATATATATATTGTCACCTAAAACATAGCCAAGGAACCCATTGTATAACCAATATGAGACCTCAAATGTACCGCATCAAACCAGAGGCACAAGAATATCAACAAAAATTAGCAGATACAAAGATTAATGGGTAAATGCAGAATGATATCTTAACAGACCTCACCAACCCCCAACCCCAACATCTCTGTTCCAAATGTGTGTTTGCCCGGTGGTACCGTAGGGATGGGAACAAAAGAATATTAACCATAAGGCCTTGTTTGGATGCATACTTCCCCCGTGAATTGGACCTAACCTTAGAAATCGTCTGTTTTGATGGATTCTCTATGAGTTGGCTCATCGCCGCCTCCTCAAACCCACGCCCTCACCCCAACACACACGCACGCACACACATATACATGAAAAATGAATTGGCTCACTCTCCCAGATTACACAAATTAGTTCAAAGCAAATTTCTTAAAATCCTAAGCTTGTTTCTTTCTTTTATACATTTTTTTCTTTTTAAAACTTGAGCCTCCACCCCCTGCACACACACACACACACACACAACAAACACACACATATTTCTTTCTGATCCTACCCCCCATTCCACAAATTTCTTCATTCTCAATTCCAATCATATTTGACAAAACTATAAAAAGAAGATCCTATCTCAAACTATCCAAACATGTATTTGACATAAATATCCTTAGGAATTTCACTACTTTGTCCGTGTCAACAAACAATTCGAAATACGTAGGCATATTGAGTATTCTTATTCCAAATAAAGCCCGATGGTTGAAAAACACCGCACAGGGTGGGAGGGGGTTCATTTTGAAAAATGAGGCCTAGCCTCAATGGATCTTTTAATCTGACATACCCAAACAAAGCCTAAACGTGTATGAACAAAACTAGATACATGCACAACAAAGGGGCTCACTCTCACACTCAGACCCCTGCAAAAGCCAAAAGGGACTAACTATGATCTCTCTCTCTCTCTCTCTCTCTCTCTCTCACACACACACACACACACACACAGAGAGAGAGAAGCACCAGAACTAGCATAACAAAAATTAACAGGTACTCTGTTGTTAGAGAAATATACATGGAACATGAGTGTTATTCTGACTATTTGACATTCACACACACCTTTGTAGCACTATATAGACACTGTTTAACATTCTGTCAAATTAGATCTAGTCACAACAACTTGTGTTGGGACAATAGTATGTTTCAAACAGCCTAATTTAGCACATGCATTAAGTAGCAAGCATGTCTACCTAATTGTGTTGGTTGATACTAGTTCCCAGATGAACCAGGTTCCAGGATATCTACAGCATTTGAGGCAAGTTAGTAATTATAGATCGATTGATTAAAGTCTTTAATTTTGTCTGTTTTGGTTCTAGATAAGATTTTTTCCATCCTCAATAGTGCATCGGAATCGGTATGTAGATTGATACTCAATTATTTAAAATGCAGCAAAGGCAAACAGACTAACTTAGCTTTCTGCTATTCCAAAGCTTTCTTAGATATCATTCGATCATAAGATAAACATGAACTTTGACTTGTTGAAATTACACATAAAATGATTATTGTTGTTAAATAATGCAGAAAATGTTCTTGTACAAATACAAAAATAAATTGTGACTTTATTAATTGTTATTTGTAGCCATATCACCTCCAAAGAATAAACAGGGAGAGCAGCCTCAGGCAAAACTTCATCCATCACACTTATGTCTTCCCATATAGATCCTGCAAACATACAAAATCTACAGTTTTACACCAAACAAGTAATTATTTTTACATAAGTTACATGCTTCGCATATAATAATTATCAACCTTCAACAATGAAAAACAAACAAAAAAGAAGCTTAAAACAAATCTAATCGAAGAAAGCATTAATTTAATGGATGTACAAACATTGATTTCACCTCTACTGGCACATTTTTTTGACATACTCTCATTGGAAGACCTTCGCTCATGCTACTTTCGTGATTTAGCCCGGCATGCATGCGTTCACCCCTTGGAGGGTGAGGATCAAGGGTTGCTCTGAATAACCCAAGAAAATAGGGTGTTGTCACTAAGACTTGGTGTTGGAAAAGACATCTTTTTAATTTCCAGTGTTTTGCATCCATAAAGCATGGCTTGTGTTGAAAGTAAAAACCAAATGATGGGACTTTAAAGATAGTCCCACATTGGAAACAACAAAAGAAACATATGGGTATAAGATATAAGATGGGTCAAACCTTAACAAAACTTGAGAGTTATTGTTGGAGCCCACTTATATCAAATACCCATATGTACCTATTAAAAGCGCATCCCTCTCTCAACTTTAAATAAACTTTAAACTCTAACATCCTTAAAAACAACCAAGGATATAAGAACACGAACCGAGTTTAGTTTGGCAACTGGCGAAAAAGACTAAACATAGTACAAACCATACTGCTGAGTAAAATCTTTGGCCACTATGTTTGTCCACTAATCGAGTTTTGAGACGGTCAACCGTCCCATCTGGATTATGCTTCACAGCAAAGACCCATCGACAGCCCACAGCCTTTTTATCTGAAGGTGAAGATATCAATTTCCAAGTCTGATTAGAGCGCAGTGCGACAATCTTCTCTACCATAGCTGCATGCTAACCTGGATGCTAAAGAGCTTCCTAAACAGAGAAAGGAAGAGCGATGACAGATAAGGAAGAAACAAACTGCCGAGCAAATGGTGGGAGGGGATGGGACAACTTTCTTGCGAAGGTGATACACCTATGGATAAGGGGCTAAACTGAAAATTAGGGCATAATTGTTGAACAAATGAATTAAGATATGAGGAAGATTGATGAGGAACATGAATAGTAGGAGTGGGGTCCTTAACCGGCGGTGGAAAATAAGCTTGATCTTCTCATAAAGTGACATCACATGAAATACAAACTTTAGATGTGGCGGGGTCAAAGCAAACATACCCTTTTGGGGATCATTTGTAACCTACAAACACTATAAGGGTGGCTCGAGGATCAGGTTTGTCTACCTGAGAACCTAGAATATGAGGATAGTATAAACAATCAAATTTTAGGAGGAACGAGAAAATGATTGCCCCGTGAAAACAAAATAGAGAAAGGGAATGGTTGCCTAGGACTGGAAAAGGCATATGATTGATATAAAACCAGGTAGCTTAGACCGCAAAATTCCACAATCGTTTAGAGACATTGGCTCTGATATCATATTAGAGTTTAGAGTATTTAAAGTTGAGAGGGTGATGAGCTTTTTAATAGATACACATGAGCCTTTAATATAAGTGGGTTCCAACAATAAAACTCAAGCCTTGTTGAAATTTGACCCATCTTATATCTTATACGCATGTGTTTCTTTTGTTGTTTCCAATACAAGACTATATTTAAAGTCCCATCACTTGGTTTTTTTACTTTCAACGGCTTGTTATATAGTTTCTCTATATTTATTTATTTATTTTTATCATGGATATTCTAAAGCCACATAGTTTCCAAAAGCACTTCTCCATATTGACCGCATAGCTTTAATTTGAAGAACATATTCGTCACGGTGGTTTATCCAAAGTAATGAAAATGATCATTCTTGTTATTGACCATTGATATGATCCGAGCTTTGTTTCTTTGTATATTTCTACTGAAGTTAATTTGTATTTTGTGTAACCTGTATTTTCTCTAGGTTTTTTTAATCAAATAGGTTCTATAGTTTCTTTCCACACCTCAACTTTTATGAAATGTGCATTGTCCAGTCTCGACAATCACCAACAAATCATCAGCAAAAACACCAAAAGACCTAATTCCACAATCTTGACTAAAGTTCATCAATAACTAGTGCAAAGTGGTAAGTACTTAGCATCCTCCTCAAATATGTAAATCATACAACGACAATGACTGGGATGGAGGATGGATCAATTTCTCTTCCAATAGTTCTCACACTGTTTTCAATTACATTCTCTTAGTTATCGAAATTCAATACCTGGTTAATAGGCAGTTATTCTTTTTTTCCCCCTTTCTAAAACCCTACATGACACTATGTATGACCGCCGGACACTTTTTCCCCAGAACCCAACATAATTCTGCGGCATCCCCATTAGTTATTTTTAAAAAATCAATGGGAACCAAATTTGTTTATTACTACAACCAAAAAAACCAAATCTGTTCCATCACACTTATGGCTTTAAATAAAATAAACTTTCGTTTTACATAGAAGCCCCCGCTTCTTTTGGAATCTATTGATTCACAATACAAAAAATTAAGAGATTTTAGGGTTGATCAGTCTTTTTACAAAAGTTTCAACTTTTGTGAGAGATTAATCCTAAAGTTTAAGAAAAACCCCGTTAAGGATGCCTATACATCATAAAAATTGAAGTTTTTGCTTCTTGATAAAAGAAAGAAGGAAAAAAATCAAAGAACATAAGTCATTACTTTTTTTTGAAAGTCTTTACTTTCTTTTCTGCAATAGAGCACACTCTAACCTAGACACACTATGTAGGATTCGCACCATGAGAAGTGCGCATCACGTGCCAAATCACATGAGCGTAAGTAAAAAGATGGCGTCTATGCAGACGTGCGCATCACGTGCCCCCCCCCCACATGAGCGCAAATGAGAACTACGTGCGCATCACGTGGCCCTCATGTAAGCGCAAGTGAAAAAATGTTGTCTATATAGATGTGCGCACCACGTGCCCGTCACGTATGCGCAGGTTGAACATATCCCTGATGCGTATGCACCCCATGCATAGCACGTGCGCACCCCATAGTGCGCATGCACATCCACACAGCAAGCTATAGCTTGGTGGTTTAGTCAAATAAACTAAATATTGAAGCTTATGCATATAATTTGATGATTATCTTGAAACCATATCTTCAAAATACGATAAAAACCCCTAAGTTGATCTTAGTCAAAACTAAACTATTGATCCTTAGTGGAAATCTTAATGTTGATCTTAGTCCCAAATACGTATAATGATTCTTAGAGGAAATATTTAAGTCGATCTTAATTTAAAACAAGATTAACGATCCTTACGTAGAATACGAGTATCCCCTGAACCGAAGAACCTCATTCATATGAAATACTACCAAGGTTCACCCCAAATCTAATATATATACGGATTTGGACTAATTCTCGCCCTACAGGCGACAATATCGGTCTATACAATCCAAGGGCACCCCCACAATAAACAAAATATAACACGGCACGAAATAATAAACATTGAGAAGAGAAAGTTGTTATCGCTTGGCGATAACGTAATTAACTGCATGGATTTGCGTCTGTAGGAAAAAGCATCACCACAATTAAAAAACCCTCATCATTGAGGGGGAATATGAAAGTCAACTACAACGGTCACACCCATCCAAACCTCCGTTATACGGTGCTATAAATCAACTTGGTATCTCCGAAGAAGTGGATGGATCTGTTTCATATAACATCTGCCCCCAGATTCAGGCTGAACGCGCTTTCCGCGTCTCAGTCCGGTTTCCGGCGGTAAACAATCACATCCATGTATTTTATAGAAGGCAGACATATAATACAAACTAAAACCATTCGATCATTACAGAACTTTCAGTTAATCTTGAAGGCTTCCTATGGGAAGATGTTCATGTTTGCTTTCCCAGGTCTGTTTATATATATATATATATATATATATATATATATATATATATATATATATAATTGTTATTTTTATAGTGGATATGCTCGCAACACTACGGACTCTTCGAAAGACAACTTAAAGAATAGTAGACATGGAAGATCAGCGGTTCATTAATGTTGTAAGCAGGTATCATGGGAAACTCAGTTACATTTCAGTATCTTTCGGTATAAATGTTTATCGGTACAACTGCCCTGCTGTGAAAGACAAACCAAAATCTCCACAGAAATGTCGAGATGTGACATAATGAGATATGGTCGCATTCATCAGTCAGGGAAATTGGATGTTTGTCTATATACACGAAGATTCATACAAGGCTTACAAAACAGATGTTTCTTAAGAAACAAGAAAGAGCACAAACGAATTCATTTTGTATAGAGAGAACCAGACATGCTTTACATTTTCTGGGATAAGGATGTTTTGGATGGAAGTAAACCGGTAAATATGACTGCCCAAAAAGACAACCTATAAGACAATTAAAATCTGTAATTGTGCATTAGGCTAAACATTTAGATACAAGATGAATAAAAGGCAGCAAAGAGGAAGCTTTCCAAATAAAACACATACTAAATTCAACAAGTAGAAATTAAAAGGAAAGAAAGCAAGTTATTTCATGCAATTGATTGAGGTTAGAGTCCTTACTCAGCGTCCCCAGTAAATCTGCTGATGATATTCTTTTCTTGATCTGCTGTTGTAAAGTTTCATAGCGCCTAACACAATGATCAATCACAATTCATCAGCAATTGGCGGCAGCATGATAAAAACAAGGCTCTTTCAGAGCACGTCAGAAACTTAATAATCATCAACTTTTTTATATTTATGAAATTTTCAAATGGTAGCATACTTGGCAAAGAGGTCCTGTGTAAGTTTTATGAGCCGCCCTTCAGAATCAGGAAATATGATAAGATAGGCATGCACAGTTCTGGAAAACACGCCAATGGAGACCTATGTGGAGATCATAGAGAAGAAACATTAATGTGAAAATCACGTGAGAAAACTTAAATACAGATACATAAATGTTGAATCCCTGCAGGAAACTTCACAAATATTCCAACGACGAAAAACACATGGAGGTCAAAAAATGATTAATGCACTGGAAGAGACAGTGACGTGGAATACAGGCATGAAATGTGAGGTTGTGACCCACAGACCGACTTTGTTAAGCATGCAACACTCTGGAGGTAACTCCAACGCAGCATCATATACTCATATGTGTTATTCACTTCGTCTTCCTTGGTAGAAACCTTTGTTTAAGCTTGGAGAGCTTACTGATTTTACATATTACTTTATAATAATGGTTGATGCATTACTCTTAAACACCCTGCTGTTTTCTAGAATATACAAATTCTATATTTGTAATATGAAAACCATACAAGTAATACTATTCCATTATGCAAATGTTTACTGATAGATATTTGTAATAGTTTGATTCATAGAACAGTTGTTAACTATCAATCCATCACTAATTCTAAATTTCAGTAGACAGAAAAAGCTGGAACCTAAGATATTTATCTTGTTTCTGATCTATCCAAGGTGTAAAAAATTATAAGTGATCAAATTGTTTTAATTTAACAGAAACATAAATGATTAAAATAAACACCACAATTAATGGCAAAAAGGACCAAAATTACTAGCAAGAATTGATGGCAAATTTCATCAACAAGAAAAATTGGTAGTTTGGTACCAACCAAAAACCTTGTCAAGAACTTCATTTTTTCCCAAACAATTAGAATAACACCCCACCCCCACCCCCCACCGACACAAGTATATGTGAAAAACTGCAACCCTCCTATGAAAAGGGCTAAGGAACACCAAAAATATCAACGGCATTGATACAACTTTTCAACCCAAAATGTTATCAAGAGCTTGAATACAAGATAAGTGCAAGTCTACGAGCTATGTAATTTTTTTTATATAAAGGAGTGGCCTGTAAGGAAGTAGGAGAGCTCAAGATATCATTTTGATGGCCTTGGAAAATCTTTTAAGTGACCAGAAACTCTTATGATCATCATATTGTATATCATATTTTGGTTTAGAGGTGATGTATGGTCAAATTGGCCTGCATTCTTATTTACTGTAATTTAAAAACCTAATAGATCATTGAATGCATTTACAGAAGTCATACAATCATCTAACACTGTGGCCTTCTCAGAAATTTAGTTGATACATAGGCTATTCAGCCCATGTTCAACACTAGCCATATGCAAAGGACCAATGATAAAAGAGTAACATTTTTTGCAAAAGCAATCAAACTACAAAAATCAACACTCGTCTTCTATGATACAATTTATAAGTAGTAAAAATGACGGATTCATATGAACCTCTTTTTGAAAAGTTGCCATCGGACTTTTGGGAAACCAGTTGATTTTCCCTTTCATTGATTTATCCCAACTAGAGGATCTGGCATGAGTTCTAACCCTAAATCTATAATGATACTTGCGTGACCACTTTCTTGCATTTTCTAATTCACTACCCGCTATTTGATAACTTTGGTCTTGAGTGAATCCTTAGCGGCTTCATTTGTAAACTTAGTCTTGAGATAATCTTTTTGGTGAAGTTTAGTTTAACTCTTTTGAGGAAATACACTCAGGTTTTGAGTGTATATAATGAGCAGGGAAATTGATCCAGGTGGAAGCAGAGGATCTCAGTGTAGATTTATTTATTGAAATGTGAAGCAAATCACATCGAAGGTGTCCAAGAAACAAGGATTCTGGATGTAGGTCGGGAGATTGGGCCAAACTCCACTTACATTTTTTATTACTTGCTCGCCTTCAGTCAGTCTACTTCCTGTTTAATTACCTGATTATGGCATATTACTTTCATACCATCTCTCTCTTTCCCACCTTCTGCAAGTTGCCTGTTTGGTAATGTATGTAACTGAGAGGCGAGGGCTATTAAGCGCAAGTTATATATATATATATATATATATATATATATATATATATATATATATATATATATATATATATATAAGCCACAGAAGAACGTAGGAAGATTTATCACAAAAAACAAGAAAGTATTACTGTGTCCATATTTGCTTCAGGTGATTCTGAAGGAACCGAACCAGGAAGCTTCTCAATTTTAGATGGTTCGCTATTGTCTGAATCAACAAATTTAGATTCATTCTGAAATTTCAAAAGATAGTCCTCTAACTTTTCGAGTAGCTTTGCCTTCAAGTTGTCCACCTGTCAAAAAAAAAAGAAAATAAAGATTAATCCTTTAATGTCATGTATGAATAGGAAAGGTGAAAATGACTTTAGCTGCAGAATAAATAAAATCATATAAGGTTATATCCAAAGGAAATAAATAAACGAGCACGACATAGCTATGAGAAGCAATCAAAATATATATTGTCGAACAAGCTACGTAATCCCAAACTAAATGTAAATGCATACAACCGTTGATTTAAAAATCTTGTGTTGTTTGATGTCATCATGAATAAGAGTTAAATGAGTTCCTAATGTAGTATTATATCTGCAGTTCTGCACGCTAGGGGGAAAAATGTTCCCTGTATCTTTGGTCTATACAGAATTCCAAGTTCTATGAAGAATGGACATACTTCGTCTTTTGATTGATACCCCGTATAGAATATGTGAATCAACTAATAATGCATTAAATATTATAAATTTTCATTTTAAGACAAAAAACCGAGATGAGTATTCAAGTTTGTAAGAAATTCGCTAAATAATAAAATTCTGACAATCAAATCAAAGAAACTGAACAGATAGAAAAGTAAAAGGGTAAAGTACCAACAGGGAAGTTCAACTGCTTGAGAAGTACGACAGCTTCTGCTCTTGCTTCAATAGGTTCAGAATCTGAGTATAGCTTTGCCTGAACTAACACAAAGTACATGTTTATTTAGACAAATTAACATAGAGAAGATCATTACATTTTAACTTTGTTAGACATCTCAAAGTGTACTTAGAAGAATCGATATGCACAGAAGTTGGGGCCTGAGGTAAGGTAAACCCCTTGTGTCTTAATCTCATTAGTCATTGTAAGACTAATGTCATAAGAGCTACCTGCAGATTCTGAATGACTAGTTCCATGGCTTCCTCGGAAGCTCGCTTGCAGTCTTGGAAGGACGAATTCCCATATGCCTACAGAAGGAAAACCAAAACAGCATTGTCGTTAAGAGATGACCGAGCTTCTTTATAAGAAAAAATGGAGCAAAAAGAACAGGAAGCCATGGTAAGATGGACCTAAGAGCAAATAGCCAAAAAAAAGGAAGGTTCATCACCTCAAAAATTGGCTTAGCACCTGTAAAAAATCGCACTGCATCTGTATATGCCTCTGCCTTAATGCACTTCCCAAGTCGGACCGGAAGATCATAGATGAACTGCATTTCCCACAAAAGTTGCTGTTAGATTACAGGAATTGTTTTGTTCGGAACTTTTAGTAAACGAAAATGAGCAATCAAGTCCTTGTTTTAAAATCCATATTACCCTTCAAGTCCTTAACTCTTTATCTGACACTAATGTATTTTAATTGATCATCAAAGAAATTTGATGAACCGAAAGATTCACCAGAGCAATGTCATGGTATCTTCTTCTTATTTGTGTGACTGGGTGGACCAGGGAAGGTGGTGGTGATGGTGGTGGATTTTTTTTACTTTTTTACTTTTATTTTTTTATTTTGTTCGGGGGCTGGGGGTTTGGGTTAGGTTAACCAAGCACATGGCGCTGCGGCTGACTCTTGCCACTAATTACTTAAGAAGAGAAAGTTGTAAAGAATTGAACTGTTGATGTTTATGTCGATCTCAGAAAAGCTTGATTAGCGTTCTGCTAAAAATAAAAATTATTAGCATCAGATTATATAAGGCATGTCTGCTCGGGGACAAAACAAGAGATTAATTCAAAATGTTTAAACAATTGGATTGTCTATATGACCAATGATGTAATCAGAAGACTTCAAAAGTGTAAAATAACTAGCATTATTATGCTTGAAGCCATAATTAATCTCTGCTCAGGGACAATAAAAGAAATCACACCAAAATTTGTTTTGTCTAATGATATGATAAGAATATTTCAAAAGTATAGCATGGCCAGCATTTTACGCTAGAATCTGTTATCACATTCACAGTATCTGACATTAATACCGAGTTCCTTCAATCAAAAGCATTAGCATCATGATACCAACAGAAGGGTTCAAGGTTTTGAAACCATACTTGAACTTTACGAAGAAGATTTCGAGTACGATGCAACTTTTCAATATGTTCTCTTTTCTCAAATAGAGATGTATTCACTCCATCGCTCCGGGATTGAACAGACACGATCTGCAACATAAAAAACAAGAATTTCTTAAAGGAAACGGGAAGGAGAGAGTAATGCTTATATTAGATCAGACCTATACCTTCTCAAGAAGCTGTCCCATATCAGCCTCCATCCCAACAATGTTATTTTTCATCCTATAACAGAGAAAGTTAAGTAGTTTCATCACTTCTCATCAAATGATAATTCAAAAAAAAGCAAGAGTCTTGTCTTAGAATATTGAACCTAAGCATTACTAATATTTCAGAATATTGCTACAGTAACTATTCGTTGTGTGCCCATTTCATTTGGAAAAGGAAAATGCAAAGCATTTATTCTTAGTTTTTTTTGGGTGTGTGTTGTGTGTCGAAGCGATAAGAATATTTCATAAAATTAAAAATTCAAATAGGCTTAATTGTCTTCCACTAAACATTATCTTCTAAGCTGATGGCATACCACTATTACAAAGTACTCAAGGCTTTGTTTGTAAGAATTTAAAATTGGGAAAACCTGTATTGGGGCATCTCAAAAATAACAGCACGAGCCCCAAAAAAAAGAGGGGTGCTAGGTCTAAGATTAGGGCAGTGGTCGATATTACCTTTTTATAGTATCTGTAGCACTGATAAACTTGTTGTAATTTTCATACACTAACATCTGCAAGTCCGTATCAAGATTCTTGATCTCAGCGGCCATCTCAACATGTTTTTGAAGCAATCCCTCCAAATTGGAGTTTTGAACCTAGAGAAATAAAATATACAGCCTTTTTAATATAGATGCATGTTCAGTATCGTGCAATAATAAATGGTATCACAAACTGTTTCTTTCTGCATTAAATGTCAATATACGAACTGCAATATGAAGACTCGATTTTATTGCGATGGCAATATGAGAGAGTGAGAATCAAAGAAGAAAGGCTTATATAGCCTTTATTGAATCCCCAACTCTAATTTTTAATCATAGAATCTGTAAGCAGCTACACCTAAAGAAACGTCTGTGGCTCATTACCTCAAATTCAATTGCCCAACAATTTAATGTTTTGTGATTGTCAAGTGGCATGCCACTCTTCTAGTGAAATGACAGTGTAATAGCAACTATAAGAATTAATAATGGAAATTGAAATGACATAAGTCCTCTCGGGTATCAAAACCAAAATGTGTATATGTGGTACCATTGTTTTAATTTCTTAAGTATAGACTGAAAAACGTGTCTAAATGACAGTTAGTTGATTCATACTACATATTTGAGTAACTAAAGTTGGGTGTCGTTTCTTCTCAATGGCATAGATTCTAAGGTGGCCAAGTGGTTTGCTCCCTACATCTGAAGAACTATAGTGTATGACTTGATTGTATTCTGTCTGTGAACTAAAGTGTATGAATTGACCATTTGGTCAACTTTTACGCATTTTCAAGGGCAAATAATGTATAAATTATTCTGTTAGAAAAAAATTTGTCAGGCATCAAAAATAATGATTGTGTTGTCTTAACTTCATTAATTGAGAAAAATCCCAGAAAAAAGCCGGAGATGGTGCTATACCAACATACATTCAACCAAATGAAAAAAGAAGTGCAATTTCATGAATTCCAATTGCATTTAACCGAACATAGAAACTAGAATTCCATGAATTTCAACATTCTAACCAAACAATGCATATAATACCACCTTTCATGATTCTTAGATCCATGAGCGGACGGAATAAATTGTAAAATTAGTTTCGTCATAACCGAATGGGTGGTGTTTTAAGAAGCAGCCGCCTAAATGCTTAAGCGGGATCTTAAGCAGTTTACGCGCATGCACCGCTCTGCCTAGGGCCGCTTAAGCATATTTCTATAGCTTAAGTCCATGCCTTTTATTACTTAAAAGGTTATATTTTATTGGATATATAGGTTGGTGTTAACAACATTTATTATCACATTCTATTATTTCCCATTGTATTCTATAATCAATATGATAAACGTAGATCAAGTATAACATCAGTGTGAGATTATCGAGCAAAAATGTTAGATCTAATTATTGAATTGATTTAGTCTCTACTCTTCGACAGTTTACAATCCAACCTCTACTGTTAATCTACTTTCTTCTTCATTTAGTTAGCACCTCGTTTCTTACTTGTTACCAATAGCTTTGTCTGCTTGAATGCTTCAGTGACTTTAGAGACACAGTGAATGTGATGTTTGTGGTGACTGTGATGACTATCTATAGAATGATACTTATTTTTAGTTTCTTCTAGTTCTTTTTAGAAAAACTCTAATAATAATTTATAGCCATTGTTATTGATAAGAAAGCAATAAACTCGATCGATTTTATTAAAAGATAAATCATCTCAATTTATGCACCTCATAACATAACTAACCGATAACTAATAATCCTAAAAATCTTACACACTAATCATAATCTCAATAACATAAATCAGAACTTATCTGATTTATGGTAACCATAATATCCAATACGGTTATATTCAAATATCTCATACTCTATCAGTTATCACCACTTAAGCCTATAAAAATATGCTCGAGTCACCAATAAATGAAAGACACCACAATATAATATAATAATGTCCAATGGATTATTAAACAATCAACTAGAGACATAACTTAACAGATAGGTATATTTGAAGGTTGATACTAAGTGGCCGCGCTTAAGCAGTTAGAAGATCCAATCGCTCCACTTTTTATTCTCACTTTTTGCAAATGGGCCAAGTGATCATTCAGATCCTCCCATCTCCCAGGTAATTTACACCAAACAGATGTTACATATGTGGTTAAGTTCAATTCATTCATCATTTAAGCTATAAATCAAAACATGCAACTCAAATTCCTGCGCTAAATAATTTTCCTTTTAGCTATCGAACTGAAATAAGAAATACAAGCAGGAAATCTCTGGTTACTAGATAATTTCTACACTATAATCCAAG
Organism: Agapanthus africanus; assembly: GCA_030015575.1. Lineage (NCBI taxonomy): Eukaryota > Viridiplantae > Streptophyta > Magnoliopsida > Asparagales > Amaryllidaceae > Agapanthus > Agapanthus africanus. Next base: position 132,271,963 of record CM057341.1, read on the forward strand.
CTATAACCCCAAACTTAAGTCTTGAGATCGTCCATTCAATCAAAAAACCACCCATTTCAAGCAAAAATAATGATAAATGTGAGCAGATGAAAACCTTAAAAACCTAAATCTGCAACCTAGCTGGATCATCAATTAAGTGAGAAATTCGCAATCAAAGCGATCGATTCATGAAACGTAAAAATTCAGGTACCAGCAGGTTCATGTAGACACCGGGATCGAAGGAAGGCGAGTTAATGGAGTCCAGCGAGGCGATCTTCGCCTGCGACGAGGCGGCGGCTGCTGATGGATCTGGAGCGTAGAAGCTCGCTAACAGCTCGCGAGTCCTCTTCGCCTTCTCGTCCAATGGAGGGAATTCATCCATCGCCATTTGCTCGATCTCGATCTCGATCTCTTAAGATCTCGAGCTCTCTGCGTAATTTGCTTATATGAGATGCGGGTTGAGATGCAATGGGTTTTTATGGCACCCGAAAACCGTTATTGAATGGATTTTTTTTTCCACGAAAACTGGGAACAACCGGTTATTGATGAATAGAGGAAGTGTTTTGCACGGCCAAGCCCAAAAAGAATAAGTCCTGAAATGGGTATATGAAAAAGGGTGAAGCTAGGGTTTCATTTCTCACTGGGTGTGAACCGCGGAAGAGAGTCTCTCTCTCTCTCATTCCTCTCTCAAATAAAACCCTAAATCTTGATCTTCATCTCTTGTTTCATCTCATTATTGAATGGATGACGTGTTATTCAAAGGCCCAAGACCAGTCTTTGGATATTGGGCTGGATCGTGGGCTTATCATTGTTAAAGTTTTGAGATGGATGACAAATGTGTTGGTCCATAGAGGGACAAGATATGTTTAAAAACTAGGAGGGTTAGAGATTAGTCTTAAACCAATATGGATGAAGAGGATTAAAATGAATATGTTGATGCTGTTTTAGGAAGGAGATAGCTCTTGTCAGAGCCGAGAATAAAATGATTCACAAGGAGATGGTCTTCACAAACATGGTTAGAAGATGATGAAGATGACATAGACACGATAAGGTTCAATGCGGTTAAGGTGCTCCATGCAAATCATCGTTGTGTTGGTTAGTCGAAAAATACAATTTTCGGCATGGTGCTACTTGCTCTGCTGACTCGAATATTAAAAACTCTTTTCATTAGGCCGCTCATTTCCATGTATTTTGGAATTTGTACTTCAATTCATGGTTATCTTCTAATGATTGTTATATCCTCCTCTTGATGTAAATTTTTTTAGCATATTTCATTTCTTGTGATTTTTTTTTTTCAGATTTTTCAAACCATAACAGCTATACAACAACTATACGTGAAACGTCTCTGCCACCACACCAAAACTCCAAAACCTGGGCTTTTGCGCATCCGTATTTTTAATTTTATTAAAACCGTATTTAATACACGTCCGGTGGAAATTGAACCAGAGTTGCTTTGATACCATGTAAAATGTCTATGTCACTATACCAAAACTCCAAAGTTATGATAAAAATTGAAGAAATATATTTTATACCGTAACAAAAAAAAATAATATATATATGCGCACACGCACACCGTACACACACGAAAAAAGCACAATAGGGTTGGCTAATTGAGGGCCCTTTTGCTACATGTATCCACAAGAATTCGATCGATGCTTGGTCTCTATCAAATGGCCATTCAAGTCAATGGCATCACTGTTGACCATTTCTTATTAAATTGGATATATATAAAGCTAGCTCATTCTCATTGGATCGATGCATGCACCTTTTATATGCATGCATGTATTCTTAGAAAGAAGCATAAATTATAGCAAGCAGAAATAATATTTTTTAAAAATGAATGGTTCCCTTGTTCCTTTGTCCTTAACCAAGATGGTATTTTTTCCTTACATGAATAAATTAAAGGCCTTCTAGTCTAGATATTTAAAATGACATTATTAAATATTAATTCATTTGCCTATGCCACATATATATGCACCATCTCAGTTTGTGCCACACTCATATTCATCTATGGGGCATGTCTATCTTCTTACGACAGTATCGGTTTCATATCATAGTTTTTTAGAATAATTAATCTGGTTATTAGTCCCAACATATATTGTTATTCAGGCCGTCCGGTTTTTTCTATTATCCATTTTTTTGGGTTCGAATTGTCCAACCTTTTTTCAATTGTGCAAGCATTTCTATTCATTAATTTTTTCTTCGGTTTTTAGTTGTGATTTTAAGATCATGTACAAAGCTTTAGAATCTTTACCTACTGTGATCATCCTTTTTTGGGTTTTATGGATAATATGCATTAATAGCTCATTATATTGAATGGTTGATCCTCGAAAAAAAAATCGATTGCCTATCTATGCAATCATATCTGGGCGATGTTTCATTTTATTCTCTTTTTTCCAAAAAAATATCTATGAGAACATTTTCATGATATCATCAAAACTTTGTTTTTTCCTCCACCCCCTTCTTCTCTCTCTATCTCTTCTTGGTCTTTCATTCATAACTCTCCAAGATGTATGCGTTCGCATCTCCCGTGTAATCCGCAGACTCCATTTATTTCCTTTCCTTTTCAAGGAAACTCATTTATTTCTACATGACCTTTGCTAAATAAAATTCAAATTGATTGTAAAGTGCTAGCTTCATTAACACAAGTTGCATTCTAAGAGATTGAAAGAGAAAGGGTGGCTTCTGCGATGTTGCCTATCGTGTCATGTGTTGGTCCTTCTTGAATTTTTCTTTCTTTGAATGAAAACCTTTTCTTTTGTGCTTTATTAGAGTTAATATATATAAAGTGCCGTAAAAGACAAACATATTGGCAGTCCACAATGTTTATTGGGCTGGTCCGAGCAAGATCCCCATTCAATATGCACGTTTGTTTGCTTGCTCTGTGATAGACAAGTGGGACCAAGCTCTTTATGTTTTGTCATGTTAGCTTCCATGAACTAAAAAGGATAGTTAATTAGATAAATTAATGGTTACTGCTGATTGCATATTCGTTCATGCACTGCCATTTCACTATTTTTGCTGTGTTTCATTTTTATCTTTTAATGTAATGGACATTTTATCCATGACAGGTTAAAGATATCTAACGTCAAACAATCGGTCGGGCCACACGCACAGGGTATTTCCTCATTCCTCCGTTCTTTCTTTAATTAAATGTGCACGTCCAGATTTGATTCTGAGCGCGAACATAAGAGACCTCCCATTCCGCACATCCATATCATAACCAACCGGTCCATGAGTTATGGGTTTTTCTTCAATATGGATAACTGTTTCAAATATACACAAAATCAATACAAGTGGATCCACACATAATAAAGGTTTGTGGTTAATTGTTTCAAATATATACATAAAATCAGTACAAGTGGACCCGCACATAATAAAGGTTTGTAAAGATGATGGCATGAGTTAGGTCGCATCGCTTTTGTCCTTACAAAATCAAATTTCTGTGTAGTCCTTGCCGTAGCTGTTTCCCACCTTCAAATTTTCTTATTGGTACACATGAAAATATACATCTTCACTTGGTACTCCGCTATTTTAATTTTTTTCTATATATAAATTAATATCTCCCTATAGACTCCGGCACGGGAAACTATTTTCAGTTCGTCTTTGGTTATTATGAATGCAATTATCCATCAGTAATAAGCTGTGTAGGATTACGTAAGGCTGATGTATTCTAATAAGTTATGTAAGAGCAGAAAATTAAGCTTGATGTTTTCTAATTGACAAATTGGAGGTCAATGGGGTGAAGTTAACTAATAACGAAATATATTTTATTGGATCTATATGTAGGAAAAAATCATTAGAGCTGTATTCAGAGCACAACAAAGGCGAGCGCTTGCAGATTATATAGCAATCTACCCATTATACATAAGCCTCTTCATATTTTGATATTTACTAAAGAGACCCTCCATATTTTGTATTTACTTAAAAGACCTCTCATGCATTTAAAAAAAAACCTGACTGATTTTCCATTAAAAATTAGCGTAAGACAGAGTTGGAACTTGTATTTGACCTATTCTCTCACCTTCTGCGTATTTAATTAGATATTTTTCTCATAAAAAGGACACACGGAGGTCCTTGCTTAGTTAAAAATCGGGATTTACCGCAACTAAAAATTATCGCTCTCATTTCAAATGAAATTGCCCACAAACTCGAAGCATGTAATTGAAGGGACAATGGCACTCGACATGCTCGTTGAGAAGGTTGAGAAAGATGAGCCGGTTTCGATGATCAATTTGAAAGATCTTTAATCGAAACCTTAATCCTAAGGCCAATTTGACAGAAAATTTATGAATTTTGGGAAAAGATGAGGGGTTATGAAGGTTTTGAGCCCTAACCCGATAATCTATATTAGCCTCCGAACGGAATAATGGAAGATACAAAAAGATTTTATTTTTGGCATATCAGAGGGATTTTTAGTGTAATTTAAATGTATGCGTGGTCTTTTAAGTAAATACGAAATATGGAAAAGTTTTTTAGTAGTTAACAAAATATGAGAATGTTTTTTCAGTAAAAAAAACCGAACAATTTATATGACAACGGCCCCTCAGCTGTGCCATGAGTCAATGAAAGATAGTAAAACAAATAACAAAGAAGAAACCTAATCAAGTATGTTATATGGTTAGATTTCTTCTTTGTTATTTGTTTTCTTATCTTTCATTGTCATGGTTTAAAAGAAAGACTCATAGCTCATTCATTGCCGTGGTTCAAAAGAAAGATTCATAGCTCAGTCAAGCGGGCCAATGATTGGACCATCTTATATCTAACTTTATTATATTAATGCCAAAAAAGACATATACGGAGCACGTGCAAAAAACCCCCTTTTAATTTACCTCCATTTAAGTAGCGGTGATGTGTTAACTTATTATGACACGTGCAATGCACATAATTAAATTAATAAGATATAGAAAAAAATGATCTGTTTGTTTTTTTAATTTAAATCACTTTAATTTTTTGAAAAAATATCTTAAATACTTTTAGCTATGCTAATGATGATTTTTAAAAATTATTTAAGACAGCTAATTTATTAAATTTTTTAAAAAAATAAAAATCTTGCGGAAACCTTTAAAATCTATATTATTTTAACTAATTTTTAAAAAAAATATTCTCAAATCATTGTCCGTGTTAAAATATCCAAACGCAGATGGCACATGCTAAATACTAGTCTAATTAATTAATATAAAATTGGGTCATGAGAATGTAATCTTTTGCAGAGGATGGAATCCTTTACCAAAAACACTATTTTTGGCAAGTTTTTCCCAAAACGCTCTTATAAATTTGAATGTAACAATATTCTTTATACATATTTTTAGAAAACTAAATTCTTGATGAGACATATTTTCCAAGTTATTCCAATGAAGGATATGCAAAATCCTTAAGAAAGCTATAAAGGATTTTGGTTTAGAAAATGTATATTTGAAAAAAAAAATCTTAATAACTGTAATGCTGTTCACGTAAATGAGTTGCAAAATCCTTAAGAAAAGCTTGCCAATTTTCCCACATGGCATTTTTTCCTTTAGGTGCAATTTATAAGCCTTATCTTTATAGCATGAGTGCAATGGAGTTTTCCCCTTTATTATCCCTGGGTTTTATTGTTCATAATATTTGTTAGAAATTTACAAAAAAATTTAAAAAAGAGAAATAATAATATTTGTATTGAAACAGCCACAAAAAATATCCTTTATCTTTTTTTGAATATGGTGAAACAATAATGTTTCAAATGACAATAGTTATTTTACACTTATTTATAAAAGTTATAATTGCTTTACAATTTATGGTATCAATGTTGGCAAACCTTAAATTGATAAATCCAACACAAAAAATTGTGTATGGACAAAACTAATCCTAGCTATAACGACTTTTAATTACGCTGTTGGTTTAATTTATTAAAATAGCCCATTGAAACTTAAAAAATACTTCTCTCTAGCACGCACCAATGACATATTAATGCATTTTTTTATGGATAATTAATTCATTTTTAATTGATCTAAATTGCAATTTTTTTTCAAATGCTTGGAATATTTTTGATAGATCATAATATTTTGCATGTGAAGGGGTTTAGGGGCGATGAGAAGGTTTTTTGATATTAATTCATCGATGCAGCAGACAAAAGTATTTTTTAAGTTATTAATTTCATCAGTGTTTTTCAGCATGCAAGAGTTTTTCAGCGATAGAACTTGAAGCTGTGAAGTTATTTTGAGAATTTTTGGAGTAGGATGGAATTTTTTTCAAGGTCAAAATAGTTTCGATAAAGAAGAAGAGGTGAAGATCTCAGCCGCTAGAGTGAGAGAGAGAGATAGAAATGTAACGAGAAAACCCTAACATAATATATATACACCTGGGGTTTCTGTTTTTGTATGGGCTTACAACCCAATTACTGTAATTTCAATATATTTCACTAGGTTTTAAACCTAGTTTATTCAACAAAAAAAAATTCATGCGTGGAGTAGATAGTAGAGAATAACAATGAGGGTATTTTAGTAAATTAAACCAACAGTATAATTAAAAGCTGTTTGGCAATATCGCTATCCTAAATCTTATGTTAAAATTTCACGACTCAAATAACTATGGCTATTTAAAATTTTACTAAGTAACGAATTTATTGAAAAAAATATTTAGCTAAAATATTTGACATAATTTATTATTTACATTGCTTTATAACCATATTACATAACATAAACGTTCGTATTTATAAATTGTAAATTGAAAACACCAAAACATGGCATTTATTTAGATATCATGATTATTTTTGGTATCTCATAAGTGACAAAGTATATTATATTTATATTAAAAAACTTACCAAAAGGTTTTGGCGTTTTAGTGAAATTTAGCCTTATATAGTTTTGAAGTATTGAACTAAAATCTAACTTGTCATATGATATTTCTTATAGAAAAGAAATCAAATACTATCTTGATAATCAAATAAAAATACAGATTAGTTAAGAAATTATTAAAATTATATTCAATAATTAGATTTTATCATGAATAATATGAAGAATATAATTATCTTTTTTAATAAATCACATTCAATAATTATAGTTCCATTACGGCTAATAATATATTCCGTGCTTATAATTCATAAAAAAATCAAAAATAAATGTGAACTCTATTTATTTTTGTAAGCATTTTAATGTTTATAAAGAAATATCACAAGCTATAAAGAATCTGATTATTTTGAGATAATAAGATGGTCATATACTTTCTTTTATCATGTATTATTTATATCTCAAATTGTAACATTTTGTATACGAATGAATACATCTTTGAATATATTGAATCGTTTTTGATCCCACGCGTTATGCGTGGAGTCAAAGCCTAGCGTGTGTGTGTATAAAACTATGTGGCAAGCATCAAGCTATTTTTTGTCCTATAGCTAGAATTTCAAGCTTTTTTCTCTTCTCTTTCCATACACACTCACATCGGTCAAGACGGGTTCGCGTTTTTAAATTCATGAACCTGAATAACAGCTGCTGATGTATCCTTTACTTTCAATAGCTCCGATAAAAAAAATAATCAATCCATTAAATAACAAAATAAATATTCTCTTATCTAATTTTTGGAATTCATGATTATATGATTCCAGTCCTCATGATTCTAATTAATTTCACCCAAATTTTTTTTAATGAACCCAAAAATAAAATATCAAAATATCCAATAAATTCAATCTCCATGATTCTAAAACAATATTACCCAAAATATTTCATGACCCATATTACAGATACGTATGGATCCCAAAAATTAGGCAAAACAATATTTATTTTGCTATTTAATAGATTTATTAATTTGTTTTAATCGGAGCTGTTGCAAGCAAAGGGTAGATCCAACGGCTGTTATTCAGTATCGTGAATTTAAAAATGCGAACAAGCCTTAACAGAATTGTACTCTCTATATATTTTGTCATATATATATATATATATATATATATATATATATATATATATAATACGGGGTTAATGAAGGAAAGGTGTCATAGGAGGGAATTTCCTTCTATGGGGGCGTCGGAAAAATATACTCTCCATGATTTTTTTCGACGATTGGCATACATCACCTCTATTTTTATCATTTAAGATGTGGATACACCAAATTTCATGTGATTATACTATTTTTCACCGTTGATTTAGTTGGTGCAAAATTAACGGTTTACCGACAATAGAACTTTTTACATTCCTAAATCAACGGTGAAAAGGTGGTGGAATCACATGAAGTTTGGTTTATGCACATTTTAGATGATAATGATGAAGATAATGGATGCCGATCGTCGGAAAAAACGGTGGAGGTTATATTTTTTCGACAGGAAATCCTCTCATATAGCCTCTTTCCTCCATTACTCTCTCTTTATATATATATATTGGAATTTTCAAGCTTAATTTTATCTTTTTGTGAAAAAATGTAGGAAACCCCATCACTTCTTGGGTTTCTAATGGAAAATTATGTGGAGGATCCTCATTTCAAAAATTTTGTTACGGTTATAAAATTTCGTAAATAAATTCTAACAACACACTTTAATTTCGTCATGCAAAATTTTTCTTTTGTGGCGATTATCTTATTACAGCTATATTGAGAAAATGTCGCTTAATGCACAATTCATTTTGCTTTCAAATTTAAAGATGAAAATTTCGTTTTTTCATGCTTTTATAGACATCTAACGGATAATTATTGGAATACCCTCATTTCAAAATTTTGTCATGGTTGCAGACTTTCGTAAACAAACTCCAACAATACACTTTAATTTCGTCATGAAAAATTACGCTTTAACTAATCATGGAAAATTTCTAATCTGCGATAAACATCTTACTGCTGCTTTATTGGGAAATTGTTGTTTAATACGGTGTTTATTTTGCTTTCAAATGTACAAATGTAAATTTCGGTTTTTCATGTTCTTTTTGGTATATGGCGGATAATTATATGGAATACCTGATTTTCAAAATTTAGTCATGGTTGCAAAATTTCGTAAATAAATTCTAGTAATACATTTTAAATTTCGTCATGGAAAAATATATTTTTTCTTTGTCATGGAAAATTTTAATTTGCCACAACCATCTTACTGTAGTTATATTGAAAAATCGTTGCTTGCTTAGTGTGCTAATTATCTTGCTTTCAAATATATAAATTTCGTGCTCTTTTTTTGGCATCTAGCGGAAAATTATATGGAAGACTATTATTTTCAAAATACTGTCATGGTTGCAAAATTTTATAAACAAAATTTAATAATACACTTTAACTTCTGCATAGAAATTTTTTAACTTGCAACAACCGTTTTACTGCAGCTATATTGGAAAATCGTCGCTTAATATATTGTTTATTTTGTTTTCAGTATACGGATGGAAACTTTGGTGTCCCTACGCTTGTGCATGATTTTTTTTGTAGTATCATATATAAAGTTGTATAGGAAAAGATTCCCGCTTCAAGTTTCTTTCCGTCTTCTTAAAATATATATATATATATATATATACATACACAGCTAAACAAAAAAATATTCCCGTTTCAAGTTTATTTTTGCCTTTTTACATGGAAAATTAGATTCCGCCCCTTCTATTTTAAGTAAATTTGCACTTAGTCTCTATTTTGGTCTTCTTGCAAGAATTTATCTTCCGTCCCCTATATTTTAAATTAACTTATATGTGGCCCCTTTTAAGTTTATCTATACAAACATAAAATAGTTGTTTCCATAGAAAATTATTTTTTCCCTTTCTTTTTGCCGCTAATTGGCACTCGGTCCCTTCACGGTATATGTATAAAGAACCGCCTCTGTTAATTTTCTATTTGCTCATATCAGTTAATAGAATTCTAAAGATATTATGTACTCATTCAAATATGCTCTGCATCCATAGAATAGATACATATATATAAGGAGTTGAATAAAAAGATAATAATATGAAAAGTTATGATAAGGGAATGCGAAAACATTGGAAACCGCTCGAAAAATTTATGACTCTATTTCATAGTTTTTGAGGAGGTGTTTATTGAAACGCTTATTTATATTTTTTTTGTCCGGAAATCTTTGTCCGGAAGAAATTTTAATTTGTGTCATGTCTTCTTCATTTAAATTGAAATTGAGTTATATTTAGGAACATTCTCTTTTATATATATATATATATATATATATATATATATATATATATAATCAAAATAGGTAGGATAAAATTGGTTTAGCCTGAAACTTATTTTTTGTTTGCCAAAAATCGAATTCTCAGAAGTAAATAAATAAGAAGATATCTTATTTCAAAATTCTCACAAAACCTCATGCAGAAAATGAAACTGAAACCAATTTAATTCGGATACATGCACCATATTTTGTTTATTCGTATCGTCAACAAATTCTGATTTTAGTAACTTTTGTTGTAATTCAGATACACACATTATTTTCTCCCTAGATTGTATTCATATGAGTTATTAATATTCAATCTAGATTGTATTATAACATTTATGGAAAGCATTTTCACCCTAGATACATTTTGTAACGACTCTGTTTTAATGTACAAAATTTTCTTAAAGTTAATATACTGAATGGAGTATTTGCAAGCATGGGTATACTTTAAGTAATATTTTTTTTGAAAAACAATAAGAAGTAATTTGTAGCTCATTAGTAAAGTCTTACACTGCTGTAACATAGTCGCTGTGTTCAAATCCCTCTAGCCATATATTATTTTTTATGATTTTTCTTTTAAACTTTTTGGAAGCCCAAAAGTTTACACGTGCAATACACGTAAAAATAAAAATTCACTGAAAATAAACATGTGGAAAATGTTATATGAACAGATAGGGACACGTGGCAAGAATCTAAGACCTAACCCATCTAACGTGGCCGACGAGATAGCCTTCAGGGCCGGCGGCGCCGGGTCCCCCCGTTGGGAGTGCTCTCATTTTTTTACCCCAATCCCTTGGCCTACCCCCACTACCCCAGTACTGTTTGATTTTCCTGAAATTTAACAAAGGATTAAAATCACCCATTAATCTAATGTTTAAATGCATTTTAATTCTCTTTTCAATTCTTAAAACCCTAATTCTACCCTATAAATACAACCCCATACCCCAGCCCTCTTCCTTCTGAAATATATTGTCAAATTCCTCAAATTTTTCCAAGCCAAAAAAGAGTACAAATGGAGTTAGCAGCAGGTCAAGTTTCGGCGACGATTCCGGCGACTCCACGAAACCATCAAACGTTCGCTCAACCTCCCCTCACTTCTCCCACCTCTCTCCTCTTTCTATCTTAAAACTTTTTTTTTCAAAACACATCGGTAAGTGGAGTTATACCGATCTTTAAATTCTATTCTCTTTAGAATTGCAATTTTTCTTGAGAACAAATCATCCAAATCATCAAATATTGCTTATTAATCATTAAAAAAATTTTAGAAATAAGTTTCAATTTAAAACTCCATATAAAACAAATTTTATAAAGCTTTTACGTTTAAATACCATAAGGTTACATATGACATCTTTTATCATTTTACTTGTATTACCTTTAGAAAAATCTCACGAGATAATGACCCACCTCTTACAACACACATTTTGACATAGCACGATTCGCTTTTGAACATTATTTTGTGGCTAATACAAATTTACATTAAAATACAATAAACTACTAAAAACCGTATTCTTTAAATTGTATTATTTAAATTCCTTACGATTATGTCTCTACAACCCACTTTTGGGGAATCCAATTCAGTTGGTGCGGGTTATCGCACTTCCATCGGACTAGTAGGGCGAGATGCAGACCTCCTCACGGAGCATACGATATTGATGGAATTTTTAATACAATTTGTAAGAAAAACGTGATTTTCTATTTAATAAATAAATTTATTTTTAATAATTATATATAAATATTATCAAACCATTTATTTTTTATATATAATAAATTCCATGTTTTTTAAACAAAAGAATCACAAGTTTCATGAATATACCATCAAGAATCCGTTCAAGTCAACTTTATACTAAAATAAAATGTATTATCCAATCTAGATTTATATTCACTAGAATACCTCACTTTAAAAATTACATCCATGAAAACCCTAAATACGATAAAAAAAATACTTGATGTTTATTCTGAAAGTATACTAAAACTATTTTTCATAAAACCCCCTCAAGTTATATAAATTACAATAAGGACCCTAGTAAATATAGGTTTAAGCGGGACCAATTCTCTTGAGCCTTAGGGAGCCGGAGAAAGTGGGTGCTTGCTTATTTAAGGTAGAAAACTAAAACGGGGTTATCAAATGGTAATTGTCTTGAAAAAAGACACAAATCCTGCCGTCCATGTGCAACAGCTACCGATAACTCCAAAATCTAATTCAGAAATCCAATTCTGTTTAAGTGCCTGACTCAGTCTAATCTGAATACAATCTAACATGAATACAATTCAAATATAACTCCAATACAACATGAATCCATATATACTGGAACGTGAACATGAATACCAGAATACTACCAAATATCAACATGACTTGATTTGACCAAACCATGGATATATATTGACTTGACTACATGACTATCCGTTTACATCCTTATCCGTTTACATGAACAATTTATACCATGGTTTCGGCAAGTCTTACATCTACAAAACAATACAATATACATTACGGGTTTTTTAAAGGGTAGACTGGTACGGAATATATTAGAAGTGGAATCATATGATCACTATAATACACTTAATCTGAGTATCCATTGCCGTTGTCCTGTGGGTTTTGATGGGGCCTTGTACTCCATATGCCTTAGTCCACGGAACAAGTTGGACTCCTCTCATATATACTGGTATATTCTGTATCAAGCCACAAACAACTACGTTAGTATAACAAAAACAGATAAATTAATAGATCTATTTCTTTTACTTGATCTATTTCTCTTTTGGGACTTACCGAGCGATTGTTCGCTGACGACATTCCTTTCTATTCTTTCTATGGAATGTTGTCAGGAGAATCCGACTCTCAGGAGATCGAGCCCAGCCAGAACGATTTGGAGCAGTTCATTGAGGACCCAGAGCTCTAGTCTACTTGTACATACTTTTACTTTCAGTTCATATGACATTGTTTAAGCATCGCTTTCCAGTATTGTATTTACTTTCCAGTTGTATTGTAAAGAATGTTTAATCAATAAAAAGTTGCTGTTTATTTATATCTCTTGTCATTTTTATGTACATTTATTATATTGCTTATTTACGCTTAACATATTTACTTCTGAGTAAATACATCACGGGTGTTCCCTTATAAAAAAAGGGATGAGGGAAAGTTTCCCACTAAAAGAGCCCCCACGTGTTTAACACATGAGTGCCTATATGCCACGCATATAAGTACTGCAGTTAAAACAATTGCTAGGCTAAAACAGCCCCACGTGTTTAACACGCGAGTGCCTATATGCAATGCATATAGGCACTGCAGTTAAAACAACTGCTAGTCTAAAACGGCCCCACGTGTTTAACACGTGAGTGCCTATATGCAAAGCATATGGGCACTTCAGTTAAAACAAGTGCTAGGCTAAAATAGCCCCACGTGTTTAACACGTGAGTGCCTATATGCAACGCATATAGGCACTGCAGTTAAAATAAGTGCTATATGCAATGCATATAGGCACTGCAGTTAAAACAAGTTCTAGGCTAGCCCCACGTATAGGCACTGCAATTAAAACAACTGCTAGGCCAAAACAACTCCACGTGTTTAACGCGTGAGTGCCTATATGCAACGCATATATGCACTGCAATTAAAACAATTGCTAGGCTAAAACAGTCCCACGTGTTTAACACGTGAGGGCACTTCCCTACGTAGAATTAAAATTCTACTCAACAAGAAATGGATCAAAAATCCAATGATGATTAAACATAGAATTAAATTTTATTGAAGTTTTAAATGAGAAATGATATTTTCTGTTAAACAGAAAGTTGACAGATCAAAGACCCCGTAAGTGGAAAATATTTTTCATATCTTTCTAAATAAAGAAAGATTGTGCTCCGTTAAACCACACACCCTTGGATTAAAAATCCAACGGTGATTAAAAAATCACCAATCTACAGAATAAATTCTGTATGGGAAAGTATTTTCCTAATCTTGTTTAAGAAACAAGAAAATATGTTCTGTAAGACAGAAACCCTTAGATCAAAGATCCAACAGCGGGTAAAACCACCAAATCAATTGGAGTCTCTCAATAAGAGATTTCCTAAAACTAATCAACAAACTTCTCTCCACTATATAAAGAACCCAAGACTTCGAGTTAAAAGGAAGGAAAAAAAGAGAGGGACAACTGCAGAGAGACAGAACTCCCTAGAGATTTAAAGAGTATACAGTGAGAGAATTTAATTCTCAAAAGAAAAGTCCCGTTCCCTTGAAATACTAGGTAAAGAAAAAAATAAAAGACCGTTCTTTGCATCTTTAAGGGTTTAACCCTTCGTAGAAGAACTTAGTTCTTTCTCTGGTTGAGATCTGCAGAGGCAGATCTCCCCACAAGTTGAGAATTTAATTCTCATCGGGGAGATTCTGTCATGTAGATTCAAAGCCTAGGGGAAAGAACTGAGTTCAAAGAGTTTAACTCTTACAAAAAAAACACATATGGGAATTTAATTCCTCTAAAAAACTAGGGTTTAACCCTGTAAGAAGAATTTAATTCCTCAGAATCATAGAAGAACAGCATGGTGATTCGTTAGTGTTTAACACGATAACAAGCCCTCACGTGTTTTCCACGTGAGTGTTTCTAATGAACAAAAGAAAACGGCTGAGACTGCCTCACGTGTTTCCCACGCGAGTGTTTAAGAGAGGAGCAAAGAACACTTCTTAGAACAGTCACGTGTTTTTCATGCTACCCTCAATCAAGTGCTTAGCACTTCTATGAAAGGAAGATGAAATAAGATAAGAGGGCATTGCCCCCATTTGGGGCGTCTAACGTGTTTTACGTGTGAGCGCTACGGGAACTAAGTGTTTAGCACTTACATAAAGGGAGAGGCAATAAAGCCAAGGGGCAGAACCCAACTTTGGGCGCCTCATTCACACGTGAGCGCCACAAGAATCAAGTGCTCAACATTTATATTAAAGAGAGAAATAATTGAGCAGTACCCATATTTGAGAGCCTCACGTGTGTCACGTGAGCGTCACACAACCCTAGTGTTTAACACTAATCAGGTGCCTCACGTGCACCACGTGAGCGCCATAAAAGTTTAGTGTTTAACACTACTCCATTGCCCACATGGAATGCATGTGAGCATTGTATGCCTCATCATTTAGCACTGTCGGGTAATTATAGAGACCCAAATCTAACCCAAATTGATTAATTTCTTCCAAAGTCAAAACCCCTATGTGTTCATCATTCCCCAAATTGATCTTAGTCCTAAACATAACCAATGATCTGTCAAATGATGTATCCAAAATAAGGTTCATCCCACATCCCCTAAGTTAATCTTAGTCTCTAAAAATGACTAATGATTCTTAGATTATCCATCACGGTCTTTTCCCTCCGACACGGGAATTGGTTCAAGGGTACATCTCTCCACACCTCTGATACATGTCGTTGTAATTTTTCAACATCTTCAGAGAGGTAGTGGGTCCCGATAACCAACTGCTCTTCGGTGCACTTCCCAAACTGACATGCACACCCTAGATCAAACCACACCCCAAGCTGGATGTCTCCCATATCATCGTTGCTCATCCCGAAATGTAACAAATACACGTGCGCGCAAGATGATCTACGGACCGTAACATCCTTAAATTAAACTCTAAGGACCGTAACGTCCTTAAACTAAACTCTACGGACCTAAAAGTTCTTAAACTAAACTCTCACCTCAAAAATGGTGATTTAGAGACCGAAACGTCCTCAAACTAAACGTTGCCTCCAAAATGGCGACAACGGACCGAAACGTCCTTAAACTAAAACCCCAGCTAAAAAATGGTGATCTACAGACCGAGATGTTCTCAAACTACAACTTCGCCTCCAAAATGGCGATAAGCGACCGAAACGTCCCTAAACTAAAATAACAGAGCCTAAGTGCTCTCTTGTCGGATCTGAAACAAAAATGACCCTAATACCCTGTTAAGTAGATCTTAGTCTCAAATTGGACTAACGTATTCTTAACAAAAAACCAATCGAGCCCCCAATTGCTCATATACATTTAAGTCGATCTTGATCTCAAAACAGATCAACGATCTTTAAATCAATCCAAACCCAAATCTAAGATATACGGATTTGGACTAATCCACGTCCTACGGGCGACAACATGAATTAGTCTCCGTATACAATCCACGGGCAACTAAAATAAATAAAAACACACACGACACGAAGTGAACTTCCAGAGCAGGAGAAAGTGGTTATCGCGATGCGATAATGTAAACTGCAGGGGATTGCGCATGCAGTGAAGAGTGTCCCCACAATCAAAAACCCCTCACAAACGAGGGGGAATTTGATGAAGTCTGCTACAACGGCCGCATCCGTCTAAACCTCCGATATACGGTATCATAAATCAACTTGGCATCTTCGGAGAGGTGAACGGATAAATCCAAATAGTATCTGCCCCCAAATTCAGGCAAGACGACATATGCGGTTCGTCTCTGTTTTCGGCGGGAAACAGATTCTGGCACGCCCGGTGGGACCTTTTCCTCTTTTCACTCCACACTTCGTGTGTCGTGTTCGCGAACAAATGGCGGTTTACTATGGTTGCCCTTGGATTCGAGATACTAAGATTTGGTGTCTTGCTCCTGTGCAGAGAAAAGAAGATCGATGGCTTCCAAATGCACTTACAATAGCAACTCCCACTCCGCCTCCACTGGAGGAGTAACGTACGGACCGAATACGACATACATCTTTTCGATTCCACTGGAACAGGTGACTCATGCCACCACTGGATTGTTTTTCGGGACCATGTTCCCGCCAACAAGCTTTGGCACCCCAGTGCCATCACAAGGGGCTCCAAAGAAGTCGGTCTTTGATCGACTTGCAACCACCACGGCCCCTCTCAACGGGTCATCCAAGTCTGCCACCTCAGTCTTCAACAGGCTGAACCAAAGCTCAAGTGGGCCCGCAAAGAGGCTCGCAATACCTGAAAGGGTTATCCCGAAACGGATAGCCGTTCCAGCTCCGGCGGGTGAAATCGTCAAAGGGGCTTCTCCTGCTAAAGGATCGGTTTTCGCAAGATTGGCCGTTCCAACTCCTGCTTCCGGCGAAGTCATCAAGAATGCTTCCCCTAACAAAAGATCGGCCTTTGAAAGATTGACCGTCCCATCTCAACGGATGTCAGTTTTCAACAGGCTGGCCCCGGCACTAGCCCCTAACCAAAGCAGGGTGCATGAGGAAGCCACTACCACAATTGAGGCAATCCCGTCTGCAAGACATGCTCGATGTCGCCACTGACGCCGAGTGAGGAAAGATGGGGGCAACTCTCCCTCTGGACTAACTCCACCAGCTCCAATTGTCACGCCCCGCTTCCCAGTGTACGGGCAGAGGACGCGACGAGGCCGCTACGTATTTACTCTGAAGTAAACACGCTAAGCGTATTTAAGTAATATAAGTAAAATGCATAAGAGACAATGACAATAGATATTGTTGGGGTAAAAATTTATACCCCGGTTGACCAAGTCAAAATCAAAGTCAACCCCAAGCCAGGTGGGCCCAAGCTCAGGTCAATTGGGCCAATGCCCGGAGCTAGCCCGAACATGAAGCGGCCGGCCTCCCCCCATGCCAAAATTTTGTTGTATTTCTTTTATTTTATTTTATGAATAAATGTAAGAAAAATGGGCATAAAGCCAAATTTTTGTAAAGCCCATAGCTTATGTGCAAAAAGAAATGGCACATGAGCCATGGGATAGGCAAAATGCTATTTTGAAAAGCCCAAGGGGCTATATGTAAAGTGTATAGCCTATAAAGGCAAAGATAATGAAAATATCTTAACAACTTTTTTCTCTCTCTAAAAAAAAGACTCCAGATCTGAGATCTTTCTCCTTCCTCAAGGTTCTAAAACCTTCTTCTTTCTTTTGAATTAAATCAAGAGTTTAACTCTCCCTTTCTTAAAAATAAATAGTCCTTCACCACAAAACCTACGAAGAGGAGCTCGGATCTCCAATCAGATCTCGAAAAGGGGGGACTTTTAAGTCTTACCCCCCCTTTTCTCCAAGATCCTGTCGATCAAGAGGAGGAAGAAGGAGACTCATCCCCAAAACCTAACTTTGGACTGACCCAAGGCTCAAAAGAAGAGCCAAAAATTCCTAAGAGTTTAACTCCTTTCTAAATTTGTGGGAGTTTAACTCCATAAATTAATTTCTTGTTAGGAGTTCAACTCCTGAAATCGCCTTGGGAGTTCAACTCCCCAGCCTAGGGGCTAAGCCCCTCTCCGCGGGTGTTTTCCCGTGGTCACGTGTGCGCACGTGACCCCGGGGGCGCCAAGACGCCCATCGGTCACGCGTGCGCACGTGACCCCGGGGCGCCAAGGCGCCCATCGGTCACGTGTGCGCACATGACCCCGGGGCGTCAAGGCGCCCATCGGTCACGTGTGCCTACGTGACCCCGGGGCGCCAAGGCGCCCATCGGTCACGTGTGCGCACGTGACCCCCGGGGCGCCAAGGCGCCCATCGGTCACGTGTGCCCACGTGACCCCGGGTTTTAAGGCGCCCATGTCCGTCCATATGCCACGCACGCGGCCCTTGAACGCCATTTCCCCCCTTATTATTATTATTATTATTTTATTTTATTTATATATACATACACATACTCCACACTAAATATACCTTCCCCGTTAGAAAAATAATTTCTAACGGGGCGCTGCCCCGCACCCCGCAAGGAGGCTGCTAACCCCCTTGACCCCCAGCCCACTATCTGAGTAGCGGGACCCCCGTAAAAAACTCTGCGGGGCCCCCGATATTCCCAAAACCCCTTCAAAACACAACACTGCACGTTGAGTTCGCACGACCAGTTTAACCCGTTAATCGGAGGTTCTCTCGCTACAAAGGCGAGGGGTAATTAACGGCAGCTTCGTTCGTGGCTGCCGGAGATTCGGATTCCCATAATCAATAAACCCCAGCCCACCCTAGGCAGGGGGAATCTGTAATGCGTCCGACAAGCGCACGCATATTCCCATCTCAATGGGGTGACGAACAACACTCTACAGATTCTGGCACGCCCGGTGGGACCAATCTCTCCTCTCATATCTCGGGTCAAGTGTTCATGCGAACTCACTTAACATACATTTCTATATTTATACTAAAATAATGCTCTTTCATGCAGGCTTTCAAGCAATCAACTTTCAACGACAATGTCTCCCAAGAGGAATTCAGCTTCCAACGCGACCCCGATTCCATACGTGGTCAAGATCAACGCTCGTGTGGTTCTCCCCGCAAGCCTCAGTCGATAGTGGGAGGAACTGCCCCGCCAGTTCGGTTCCGTCGTCATCTACCCTGCCGGAAGCGCTCATCTGGCAGAAATCCCGACAAAGCAGGTGTTCCCCTTCGAAAGACGGCGCGACTGACGTCTTGCCTGAAATTCGGGACAGATGCTAATTGGTGCTATCCGTCTACCTCTCCGAAGATGCCAAGTTGATTTATGACACCGTGTATCGAAGGTTTAAACGGATGCGTCCGATGTAGCAGACTTCGTCAGATTCCCCCTCGCTTGAGGGGTTTTTGATTGTGGGGACGCTCTTCCCTGCAGGCGCAAGCCCCTGCAGTTAATTACGCTATCGCATTGCGGTAACAACTTTCTCCTTCTCCAGATGATCACTTCGTGTCGTGTGTGTTTGTTTTGTGTTTGGTTGCCCGTGAATTGTATACGGAGACTGAGTTATGTCGTAGCCCGTAGGGCGTGGACTAGTCCAAATCCGTATCTTTCTTAGATTTGGGTTTGGGGGTTATGTTTAGGATACGTTAGCCTCACTTGAGACTAAGATCAACTTAAACATTTGTTAATGATACGTTAGTCTAGTTTTAGACTAAGATCAACTTAACGGGATCGTTTAGATCCGACAAAAGAGCAATTAAGGGGAATGGGCTCTATTGTTTGGTTTAATGACATTACGGTCGATAGGTAGTTTAAGGACATTGCGGTCCAATGTTAGTTTTAAGACATTGCGGTCAAGGTTAAGGACATCATAGTCCGTGGATTTAAGGACTCCATAGTCCGGCATTAGTTTTAAGACATCACGGTCAAGGTTAAGGACGTCATAGTCCGTTGTTAGTTTTAAGACGTTCCGGTCAAGGTTAAGGACCTCATAGTCCGAGGATTTAAGGACTCCACAGTCCGGCGTTAGTTTTAAGACATCCCGGTCAAGGTTAAGGACTTCATAGTTCATGAGTTTAAGGACCCCACAGTCCGTGAAATGTATGTGGTAATCGGGACCCGTCACCTCTTTGAAGACGTTGAGGAATTACAATGACAAGAATCAAAGGAGTGAAGAGATGTACCCTTGAACCAAGATAGATTAAGTGATCTGTAGCCCAATTTAGGACCCAGACCAATTAATTATATTATGAGCCTATTGGCCCAGTTAAGTTTGAATTGAGGACTTATGGCCTTCTTGGGCTAAGTCCAATCATGTTTGAAACATTGACCCTCTGTTGGTCCATTGAAGGAGAAGCTTTGCCTCTGAAACTTAGCCAATTAGGCTAAAGCTAGTGTTAAATACTAGAGACCAACAGTGTTGAACACTGAGAATAAGATTAGCAAGTTAGTGTTAAACACTAAAAGATAGTCAGTGTTAAACACTGGGAACAGGGCTTTTAAATTAGTGTTAAACACTAAAGCAAATCAGTGTTAAACACTGGAAATAGAGATTAGTGTTTAACACTAAAGCAAATCAGTGTTAAACACTGCAAATAGAGTCTTTCAAATTAGTGTTTGAACACTAGAGCAAATCAGTGTTAAACACTGGATACAGAGATTTTAAATTAGTGTTAAACACTAGGGCAAGAGGGGTCACGTGGTAGCACGTGAGAGCGTCCTGCTTCCCTTTATTTTGTTCTGCCAAAAGCATTGAATACTTTGGAGCATCACATGCTGTCACGTGATGGGAATTTAGTTGTTTGTTTATTAGAGCTTCAGCCAAGGGGTCACGTGGTAGCACGTGAGGGTGCCCATAAGCTCTTTTCTGTGGATCTTTGCAGGGGTCACGTGGTAGCACGTGAGGCATTTCCTCCAAGTTCTTTTCTGTGGATCTTTGCAGGGGTCACGTGGTAGCACGTGACTCTGACTCAAAGTTCTTTTCTGTGGATCTTTGCAGGGGTCACTTGGTAGCACGTGACTCTGACTCTTTGCATGTTTTAAAGATCTGTTCATCTTTTAAGAATTAAATTCTTCATAGGGTCAAACCCTAGCAAAAAACTTTTAGAGGAACTAAATTCCTGTTAGTTTGAGAGAATTAAGTTCTCAATTAGGGTTAAACCCTAGTTCTATCCATTCTGAAGGAATTAAATTCCTAGGGTTAAACCCTAATTTTATCTCAAAGGAATTAAATTCCTGTAATTCTGTGAGAATTAAATTATCAAAACTCAATTTCTCCTCTATGTTTTAGATCTGCATGGCAGGATCTTAACCCAATGAGAATTAAATTCTTAATTCATGGGGAGATGTGCACTTTGCAGATCCTCAACCAGAGAAAGAACTAAGTTCTTTTTTTTTTATATAAGAGTTAAACTCTTTTGAGAATTAAATTCTCTTTTGAAGCCTTTCTTTTCTTTTCTTACCTAAGGTTTTTCTTTTGCAGAGAATCAAATTCTTCCTTTTGAATTTTCAAGATTCCAAGGCTCTATATCTCTCTCTCTCTCTGTGTCTATCAGAAGGTCCTTTTTTAAACTCTCTCCTTTGGCTCCTATTTATAGGAGAAGTAAAAGAATCAATCAGTTTTAGTGAATCTTTCATTGAAAGATTTGATTTGTTTATTGAGAGATTTGATTTACGTTTCTCATTAATCTGGGCCTTTAGATTATTAGGTGAATTTTATTCACCATTGGATTTTAAATCCAAAGTTATCTCTTTGTTATTTCGGTGAGATTTATGGGGAAATCTTTCCAAGTCAAAGATTTTTCCATAAATTGGTGATATTTAATCACCTTTAGATTTTTAATCCAACGGTTTCAGATAATCCTTTTTCATTTTGGAAAGATTTGAAAGATCTTCCCTCAGAATTTAATTCTGTCAAAGAATAAGGCTTTTAAAGCCGGTCACGTGTGGCCACGTGACCCCTGGTCACGTGTAGGCACGTGACCCCTGGAATGGGCTTCTCTTCTTCCGCGCTCTGTTCTCTGGCCGCTGCTTAACCCTCACGTGCCAATACGTGACCATTGGTCACGTGTGAGCACGTGATGCCTCTTCTGAAGCTTCTTCTTGACTTTTAATTAGAGAACAAATATGCTCTGTGCCGCTGCTTAACCATCACGTGCCAACACGTGATCACTGGTCACGTGTGAGCACGTGATGCCTCTTCTGAAGCTTCTTCTTGACTTTTAATTAGAGAACAAATATGCTCTGTGCCACTGCTTAACCATCACGTGCTAACACGTGACCACTGGTCACGTGTGAGCACGTGATGCCTCTTCTGAATCTTTTCCTGATTTTTAATCAGGGGACAAATGCCCCCACAGCGTTGTTCTCACGTGTCTGCACGTGAGTGCAACGCTGTCACTTTTGTGACCGTCGGATTTGCTTTGGGAATAGGGTAGATGAAACGTTTTCCATCCCATCCTATAAATGCCTATGTCCTTTCAGAAGAGCCTCCACTTTGCTCATCTTCCTATTTTGAGAACTTTCTTCTTTTGAGAATTTAATTCTCTTTTTCCAGAGCTTAGTTCTCTGCCTTGAAAAATTTTCAGAGTTTAACTCTGTTCAGGAAAGACTCTTCCTTTTAGGTAATGATGTTGAACGATCGAAGAACCTTCATTTTAAAAAAAACTCTATGGATTTTAAATCCACATCAAGGGTTTCACCCTTTTAACATGAACCTATTTTTTCTTCAAGTTCTTCAACAAGACCAGAAAACCATCTAATCTTCAAACTGTAGATCTCTTAGAGCTTTTCTAATCTTTTAGGGAGATGATAATGTCGGTTGTTTTCCATGGAATTTAATTCCATCCCAAGGAGCTCTGGCTCTGGAACAAAACTTTCTGGGAATTTAATTCCATTCTCTTAATAAGGAATCTAATTCCTATAAAGAATTCAGTTCTTCCCATGGAGGCTTCTTAGGGTTTTCTTGCCCTGGGTTGTCCTTCTGTAACCAATGAAGAAGAAGCTTGGAATGATGTCTTTTGTGGGAATTTAATTCCCTTGATCCTGTTTGATTTGTTGCAGAGTCCAAAGCGGATTTCTTTTAGGGGAGTGTGTAGGGTTATTTGAAGTCCCCTGTTTATTTAATGAGAATATTCCTTTTGTCTCATCATGATTACTTGGCCTCATTATTAACGAGCCGCAACCTGATTCTGTGGGGCCCATGTATTTTGTAGCCAATGGTCCCATAAAAAGTGTCTGCTGTCGCTTTCTTCAACTGTCTTCATATATATAGTTATGCTCATATATATATATATATATATATATAGATATATATATATATATTGCTGGCTTCGCTTCTGACAGTTTTCCTTTATTTGATTTTAGGTGCGATGGCTTCTGTTCCGTGCTTTCCCTTCACTCGCTCGGAGGTCGCTTTTCCTTAATCACCATCCGACGTGGAAACGATGGCGATGATCCGGGCTCATGACCCGAACTGCACCAGCTTACTTCTATGGGGAACTTGGTACCGCCATATCATCCGGGGTTGCCGGAGTTTCCTCTGTGAAGTGCCGACAGAGCCCACTTTCCCGTTCTTGCCGATGGACCCTCCGAGGATGGTTTTCGCTGTGGAGATGCCAAATTGGACTCCAACGGGACGGCTCGAGCCTTCAACAACCGGTATCCTGAACCATCCGATCCCCGCTATAGATATTCTGGGACGACGCATTTGCCAGGGCGAGGCCCACCCATGGGGACAGATTTATAAGATAGGGCTCACTCCTCGACACCCCACGGGCTACCTCCTCTGGGCTCGCTATATCCTTGCTACCCATCGTGCGCGGCTGCAGAAGGTTGGGCTTTACCAGGCAATATATGCGTCGCTCTTCCATTATCAATCCCCGCATGTCTGGTGGGTTAAGGTGTTCTTGAATCAATGGAATCTTCCCACCAACACTTTTCTTCTGGGGGACAGAGAGGTTTCGATCTCTTTGGGGGAATTTTATGAGATCTCGGGGCTGCCAATTCGAGGGACACTTTATGAGGAGTTGCTGCCCTCTGATGAATACGTTTTTGAACCCGAGTCTGCACCGCTTGACGGCTTGTCTGCCGAGAACGCCGTCCGCCACAAGCATCCCAGCTTGATCAATGTGCTAGGTATCTTTGATTGATTGTTCACCGAATCTGAGGAGCATGGCGTTACTTTTAAGAGCTTCATTGCCTGTTTCCTTCGCGAGGGCGTCTTGTCGAAGACAACTCCGAAGTTCGCAAATATTAAAGACCCCTTTGGGTTTGGTCCGAAGAAGGTGCCGACCAATGAATCGGATCTACTGCAGTACTACATCCCCATAATGTCGCCAATGTCTTTCGAATCCATTGCAGCTCCCGGCATGGACGAGGAGACGTTCTTCGTTGGGTTTATCAGTGTCTGGCTCAGCTGGTTTGTTATCCCTATGCATCGCCGCTTTATGAGAGTTTCGGTCATCTATCCAGCTCACCATATAGCTGAGGGAATGTGGCTGGCCATTGGCATCCCGGCATTGGCGCATCTCTATCACGGGTTGGGCGCTGCAGCTAAAACCTCCACCCCTGGCGTAGATATGGTAAATTTTTCGCTTCACTACTTTACGTCTTGGATCGAAATGCACATCTTGGGTGCTTTCGCTATGCATCAAAGGCCCGCATTCTACGACGCCTATATCTTCCCGTGGCTTATGCGATTGGTGGATGCTTCTGTTGCTGACCCGACCAAATTCGGGGCTATTCGGGCGTTGATTTCTCCTTATGCTACCGCTAGCGGGTTGGTATTTAATGATCGGGTCTTATCTTCTTCCGCGGGTTCGGCCCAGCCGCTTTGGGACCGGTCAATAGATAACGCGCCCTCTTTGAAGCCCCGGTAGGCCGCGCGCTTATACGCAATCAGATCGGGTTACCTAGTATTCCGTCAGGATAGCGCGGCCTTTTTCATGCGGTACAATCCGCATCGCTTTGCTCGGCAGTTTGGCTACGATCAGGGCGTCCCGTTTGAGGCTTTCATAGTCGCACCGGTTCCTTCGCTCGAGGCCATTCGAGATGCCGCCCATCATTTTGCGAGGCTGAACACCGGCTCCCAGTTCATGATCCCCGATGCTGATTACATGCCCCGATGCATGGGGTAGTTCACGGGCTGGTATCTCCATCGGGTCAACCCGATTATCATTGAGGAAAGAAGGGTACTTCTTGGCCATGGTGCCCCTACTCAGGTTCTAGCCACAGGAGCTACGCTGCGACTGCACGCCCCGGTCCACTTTCCTCTGAGGGATACCGGCACCGCGCTTATTCCGGGAGAGTCGGGGGTAGATCTTATCCAACAGCTGGTATGCCCCTGGGTACTCGGTCGCGGGGTAGACGGGCTCCGGTAACAGCGCCACCACCCGAGGCAGCACCGCCCCCTGCGGCATCGACAATGGCGGTGTCATCCTCGGTTGTGGCACCGGGTGAGGGTGACAGGGATGAGGGTGTTGAGGGTAACGTGGGCTGACGCCGCACTAAGGCTTCGGGGGAGGGGGGAGGGGAAGAAACGGTCGTCTTCGGCGCCCGGTTCTGGATCTAAGAGGCGGAGGAGGGTGGCCACCAACTTACTTGATTCTTTAACGGAGTCTGAGCCCATATTTCCAGATGAGTCGTTGGTCGTGCAAGAGTCGGACGCTGGTCTTCTCTTCCCAGGCTCGGCTGCCGAGGAGGCCGCACAATTGGCTGAGGCCATAAGACGTTCTAAAGATGAGTGTTTCCTGATTTAAAATCAGGAAAGTTTACGGAGGAGGCATCACGTGCTAGCACGTGACCAGTAGTCACGTGTTGGCACGCGACAATTAAAAGCAGCGGCAAAGGCAAATTCGGCTCCTTGATTAAATCAAAGAAAAGGCTCCAGAAAGGATCACGTGCTCACACGTGACCAGGGGTCACGTGACGGTTGAACAGCGGCTAGAAGACAGAGCGCAGAAAGGAGAAGAAAGCTCGTTCTAGGGGGTCACGTGCCTACACGTGACCATGGGTCACGTGCCTACACGTGACCAAGGGTCACGTAGCCACATGTGACCGGCTTTCAAAGCCTATCTATTTAACAGAATTAAATTCTGAACAGCATTCAAATCTTTCCAAAGGAGAATGATTATTTGGAACCGATTGGATTAAAAATTTAAAGGTGATTAAATATCACCTATCTATGGAAAAATCTTGAACTGGGAAAGATTTCCCCTTAAAATCTAGCCGAAATAACAAAGGAATATCTTTGGATTCAAAATCCAGCAGTGAATAAAATTCACCTAATAATCCAAATGTCCAAATGAATGATGAATGCAAATCAAATCTCTAACGAATACAAATCAAATCCCTCAATGAATGATTCACCAAAACTAATTGATTCTACTCCTCCTATAAATAGGAGCCAGAAAAGAGAGAAAAAAGAGAGAGAGAGAGACATATACAAAGATCTATATACAGAGACATAGGGAGAAAAAGAAATAGAGCCTTGAGACTTTGGAAGAATTTGATCTTCTGCAAAAGAATACCCTAGGTAAGAAAGGGAAGGCTTTTAAAAAAGAGAATTTAATTCTCAAAAGAGTTTAACTCTTATATTAAAAAGAAGAACTTAATTCTCTCTTTAGTGGAGGATCTGCAAAGTGCACATTTCCCCATGAATTGAGAATTTAATTTTCATTGGGTTGAGATCCTGCCATGCAGATCCAAAGCATAGGGAGGGAATGGAAGTATGAGAATTTAATTCTCATAGAACTATAGGAATTTAATTCCTTTAAAATAAAATTAGGGTTTAACCCTATGTTACAGGAATTTAATTCCTTCAAATGAACAGAACCAGGGTTTAACCCTAGTTAAGAACTCAAATCTGTCAAAATAACAGAAATTTAATTCCCTTAGAAGAACCTAATTCCTCACATGTATGGGAATTCAATTCTTACAGAAGACAAGTTAGAGTTCAACTCTATCTAAGAATATAATCCTTCAGAAGAAAACAGGAATTTAATTCCTCTAAAGTTTATTGCTAGGGTTTAACCCCATGAAGAATTTAATTCTTAAAAAGATAAACACATCTTCAAACAGGCAAAGAAACAGGGTCACGTGCTACCACGTGACCCCTGTAAAGATCCATAAGAAGAACTTTGAGGCAACGCCTCACGTGCTCCACGTGACCCCTGAAAAGATCCACAGAGAAGGGTTTTGAAGCAACGCCTCACGTGCCCCACGTGACCCCTGGCAGAAGCTCTAACAGACGAACACTTAAATGCCCATCACGTGACGGCACGTGATGCTCCAAAGTACTCAATACTCTTGGCAGAACAAATAAAAAGAGAGAGGGCGCTCTCACGTGACCCCTCTTGCCTTCGTGTTTAACACTAAATTGAAACCTTTGTATCCAGTGTTTAACACTGATTTGCTTTAGTGTTTAACACTAATTGAAAAACTCTCTTTGCAGTGTTTAACACTAAATTTCTTAGTGTTTAATACTGAATTAAATTTCAGTTACCAGTGTTTAATACTGATTAACATTAATTTGGAATCTCTCTTTCCAGTGTTTAACACTGATTTGCTTTAGTGTTTAAACACTAACTTGAAACCTCTCTGGCCAGTGCTTAACATTGACTTGGTTTAGTGTTTAACACTAATTTGAAAGCCTTGTCGCTAGTATGTAACACTGATTATCTTTTGGCGTTTAACATCAGTTTGTCAATCTCATTCCCAGTGTTCAACACTGTTGGTCTCTAGTGTTTAACACTAGCTTCAGCTCAATTGGCTAAGTTCTAGAGGCAAAGCCTCTCCTTCAATGGACCAACAGAAAGCCAATATTCCAAACATGATTGGACTTAGCCCAAGATGGTCATATGTCCTCAATCCAAACTTAACTGGGCCAATGGGCTCATAACATAATTGATTGGTCTTGGTCCCAAATTGGGCCAAAGACTATTTAATCTACCTTGGTTCAATGGCACATCTCTTCACTCCTTTGATACTTGGCGTTGTAATTCCTCAACGTCTTCAAAGAGGTGACGGGTCCCGATGACCACACATTGACACGGACTGTGGGGTCCTTAAACCCATGGACTATGACGTCCTTAACCTTGACCGGAATGTCTTAAAACTAACAACGGACTATGACGTCCTTAACCTTGACCGTGATGTCTTAAAACTAATATCGGACTGTGGAGTCCTTAAATCCACGGACTATGACGTTCTTAACCTTGACCACAACGTCTTAAAACTAACATTGGACCATAATGTCCTTAAACTATCTATGGACCGTAATGTCCTTAAACTACCTATTGATCGCAATGTCACTAAACTAAACAACAGGGCCTCCCCTTAAATTGCTCTCTTGTTGGATCTAAACGATCCCGTTAAGTTGATCTTAGTCTAAATTTAGACTAACGTATCCTTAACAAACGTTTAAGTTGATCTTAGTCTCAAATGAGGCTAATGTATCCTTAAACCCAACCCCCAAACCCAAATCTAAGATAATACGGATTTGGACTAGTCCACGCCCTACGGGCGACGATATAACTCAGTCTCCGTATACAATCCACGGGCAACCAAACACAAAATAAACACACACGACACGAAGTGAAATTTCTGGAGAAGGAGAAAGTGGTTACCGTAATGCGATAGCGTAATTAACTGCAGGGGCTTGCGCCTGCAGAGAAGAGCGTCCCCACAATCAAAAACCCCTTAAGCGAGGGGGAATCTGACGAAGTCTGCTACATCGGACGCATCCGTTTAAACATTCGATACACGGTGTCATAAATCAACTTGACATCTTTGGAGAGGTGGACGGATAGCTCCAATTAGCATCTGCCCCGAATCTCAGGCAAGACAGCCCATGTCTTGGCCGCCATTCGGAGGGGAACAATGAGTCTCAGAACGCAAGGGTTCCGAAGAAACCTTATCCTGCTGTAATCTTCTGTGAAGACCCTTCATGGATCCGGCGGCGGTTTATTGGCCCTTTGGAGGAGTGGGGAGAAAGGGCCCTGAAGCAGGCCGCTTCGGAGGATGCTGCGGACGCGCTCTCTTTATGGACCGGCGGACATGAGTCCACTCTCGAACCCCAGCAGGCACACCTCCTTGAGAAGGAGCATCGGCTCGAAGAAGCCATACTGAAGGCTTCCCTGCGCATTGGTATGTTTTTTTTGCTTCTTCGTAGTTTTTCAGATTGCTTATGCCCGTATATATGTATTCTTATTCTTGTGTGGATTGCGCAGAGTCCTCAGCGATGGGGGAGGTCCCTACGGGCTTGTTGAAGCTAAAGCCTATTGACATTCCCGATGCAGCCTTGCTCGATGTGGAGGGGGCTGATGAGGCCGTTCCTCTTGCCATAGGGCCTCCAGTGGCGGTTCCTGATCATGGAGCGCTTGCTCCTTTGGAAGAGTCTCCTTTGGGGGTTGCCGTCCCAACTACTCTTCTTACGGGTGGCCCAGAGGCTGGAGGAGAGGTAGTCGGGACTACCCTCCCTTTGCTGGAGCCGGAGATCACGGCGGAGGCTGTTGAAGCCACCATCCCCTCGACTCAGAATGGGAGGAGTGTTGAAGGCAACCTTCAACATTTTAAATTGGCAATTTTTCTGTCGTCTAAACTCTTTTATTTTCCCAGAATTGCGCGGGCTGGCGGCCTCTATCACTGATTTGTCTCCTCGGCAATCGTTTCAGTGTCTATTGGAGATGGCATCTCCGCAGGCGATCTCCCCTCAGCGCATCGTCCTTTCCTCTGGACAAGGTTAGTGCCGTTCATCATTTCTCATAGCATCGTTGTTATTTTGCGTATTGACATTGATGTTCTCTACAGTTTTGGAGGCCGATGATGAGGTTGAGGTCCTCG
The DNA here is from genome assembly GCA_030015575.1 of Agapanthus africanus. Taxonomy (NCBI): domain Eukaryota; kingdom Viridiplantae; phylum Streptophyta; class Magnoliopsida; order Asparagales; family Amaryllidaceae; genus Agapanthus; species Agapanthus africanus. The sequence goes on from CM057341.1 coordinate 132,301,954, forward strand.
AAGGGCCAGGGGAACCTTCAGCTCCTACTTGCATGACCGTAGGTAAGTGACATTTCAATATAGTCCCACTTGTTCTTTTTCTTAAGAGTTTTACTGACATTTTTCGAATCTGAACAGCTCTGCCAGCCCCCATTGCGCTGGATTCACGCATCGCCATGCCGCCCGACCTTTATGCTTTGCGAGCCTCGGAGCGCTTGGCCCAATTAAGCCTTGTCTTATTGTCGTCTTTGATCGAGGAGCTTCGTGCCGGCAGCGCAACCACAGCTGAAGCATTTGCCGCTGAAGCTAACGGTTCTCTTCCTTTTCTTGCCACCTACCATAGCGAAGAGGTGGTGCGAGTCTGGGTGGAGTTCTGTCGGGAGGTGGAGGCTTGCTTGCACGCCCTTGAGTGTTCCCGCCTTTCCTAGGAGGCCGTGGCTGCAATGGCGGAGTTGCGGGGGTTGATAGCACGGTGCGCGGCAAACATGGCATCATGCGAGAAGAGGCCCGGCCGAAAATTCTCGGAAAGGGAGTTGGCCTCTAAGGCATTGAGCGAGCTTCAAACCAGCCTTACAGCCAAAGCCAATAAAGCGTATGAACTCTGGTGGGTACTTCAAGAGTCTATCAGAGAGGTGGTGGCTCTTGATAAAGCTGCCGTGTTCACCCGCGAAATGGTCGAGGCTCACAAGGCTACTGAGAAAGAGCTCGAAGGCCGGCTTGCCTCGTATCAGGCCCAGCAGGCTCAGGCGGAGGCCCGTCTTCGGACGATCCTGAATCATGAAGCTGTGGCCCAGCAAAAACAGGATGAGCTAGCAACATTGCTAAATTGCCCGCCGGCTTGGAAACTTGTATCTTTTCCTTTCTTTTTGTACATACTCCTGAACGAGAGTATTTTCTTTTTGTTCTTTCATGAATTGTACTTTGTATTCAGTTTGGTTTATGAATAAAGACATATTTTTCTTCTCAATGGCGTGTCTCCTTTTATTGAATGTGTTCTGCGGACAATTTATCTAGGTCTCCTTGCAGGGCAGTGATGGCTTAGGATTCAGCGTTAAGGTCTGCCTCCTAAGACTTTTGAGCTTTATGAGCCGTGAGGGTCTCATAAAGAGTTTTTCTCCCTACAGGTCGAGAGGATCCCATAGGTGAGAGTTCTTCTTAAGAATCGTGAGGATTCTTAAGCGGGTTTTCCCTTGGGAGTCGTAAGGATCTCACAAGAGAGTTTTCTTCCTTGCAGGTCGTGAGGACCCGCAAGTGCTGGGTGCGGTCACCCTTATCCGTATTTCACGGGGCCAGGGGTTGCTTTGGGATGTTCTCCAGGGTACCGTAGTTTAAAGACATCACGGTCAAGGTTAAGGACCTCATAGTCCGTGGGTTTATGGACTCCACAGTCCAAGGTTAGTTTTAAGACATCACGGTCAAGATTAAGGACCTCATAGTCCATGGATTTAAGGACTCCACAGTCCGATGTTAGTTTTAAGACATCACGGTCAAGGTTAAGGACCTCATAGTCCGTGGATTTAAGGACTCCACAGTCCGATGTTAGTTTTAAGACATCACGGTCAAGGTTAAGGACCTCATAGTCCGTGGATTTAAGGACTCCACAGTCCACGAAATGTGTGATTATTGGGACCCATCACCTCTTTGAAGACGTTGAGGAATTACAACGACAAATATCAAAGGAGTGAAGAGATGTACCCTTGAACCAAGGAAAAAACCAGTCTGGAATCATTATGGTTGATCGTTAGTTTTAAGACATTGCGGTCCAGGTTAAGGACATCATAGTCCTTGGATTTCAAGGACTCCACAGTCCGATGTTTTCTCTGGATGCTTCACACGGGTTCACTGCCGTGCTTGGCGAGGACCAGGCTCCGCTCTGGGCATTTTCCGCGGGGTCAAAGAGTGACGTTATCCGCGTTCCATGTGACCAGGAATTTTGCACTAGATGCTTCACACGGGTTCACTGCCGTGTTCGGCGAGGACTAGGCTCCGCTCTGGATGCTTCACACGGGTTCACTGCCGTGCTCTGCGAGGACCAGGATCCGCTCTGGACGTTTTCCACGGGGTCAAAGAGTGACGTTATCCGCGTTCCACGTGACCAGGAATTTTGCACTAGATGCTTCACACGGGTTCACTGCCGTATTCGGCGAGGACTAGGCTCCGCTCTGGATGCTTCACACGGGTTCACTGCCGTACTCTGCGAGGACCAGGATCCGCTCTGGACATTTTCCACGGGGTCAAAGAGTGACGTTATCCGCGTTCCACGTAACTAGGAATTTTGCTCTAGATGCTTCAGACGGGTTCACTGCCGTGTTTGGCGAGGACTAGGCTCCGCTCTGGATGCTTCACACGGGTTCACTGCCGTGCTCTGCGAGGACCAGGATCCGCTCTGGACGTTTTCCACGGGGTCAAAGAGTGACGTTATCCGCGTTCCACGTGACCAGGAATTTTTCTCTGGATGCTTTCCACGGGTTCACTGCCGTATTCTGCGAGGACCAGGCTCCGCTCTGGGCGTTTTCCGCGGGGTCAAAGAGTGACGTTATCCGCGTTCCATGTGACCAGGAATTTTGCACTGGATGCTTTCCACGGGTTCACTGCCGTGTTCTGCGAGGACTAAGCTCCGCTCTGGGCATTTTCCGCGGGGTCAAAGAGTGACGTTATCCGCGTTCCACGTGACCAAGAATTTTGCTGATTGTATCCGCATTTCACGGAATGAGGGTTTGACTCTTGGTGATCTGTATATCGCCGAGCCATGGAACTGGGAGTTGCCGCTGTTCCGCTTCGCTTGAAGTTGTGTCCATTGTTACAAGACGAGTGTTGAGACGATCTCTAGATCACTTGCGGCCCGTCGAGATTTGGCTTCTTCTTATGATGAAACCTGGGGGAGGAGTATGATCTCTTCTTTGTTTGCGCCCATGGATTGTATACAGGGATAGATGTAACATCATCTGTAGGGCATAAATTTCATTTTTATTTTATTTCTTTTTCCGCGATGCTCTATCATTTCAGCTTTTATATTGCGAAGGTCGCGATTGCCCCATCATTTCGGCTATTTTTCACGGTGCCCAATCATTTCGGCTATTTTTTATGCATACATTTTTACTTGCTGCTTTTTATTGCAAGTTGCCCCATCATTTCGGCTATTTCGTATGCATGCCTTTTCGCTGCAAGCTTTGATTTTAGACACCGATTTCGGCATCGGCACCGCTACAACTGGGATGTTGCCAGGAGCGAATCATCATTTGCCTCTGTCGATGTTGAACAAAGGTGGCTTAGTAAACAGGGTTAAGGGTCCTGTCGACTAAGGCTTTTGACTTCATGAGCCGTAAGGGTCTCATAAAGGTATTTCTTCCTACAAGTCGTGAGGATCTTGCAGGTGTGTTTTCTCCTTGGGAATCATGAGGATTCCTAAGTGCATGTCCTCTTGCAAGTCGATATTACAAAAAGGTTTTCTCCTTATAATTCGAGAGGACTTACAAGGGTTGTTCGCCATATGAACATATCCCTAGTCACGGATGGGACTTGGTTAGGGAAATATTTATTCGCGCCCGTGGATTGTATACAAGGATCAGTATTGAGCCACTTGTAGGGCAATATCGAAGTTTGTGGGGGTTGCTTAAGAATAGGTTCAGGTCTCTGTAACTTAAGACTTTCAAGTCTTATGAGCCGTGAGGGTCCCACGAGAGAGTTCTCCTTACGAGTTGTGAGGATCCCGCGAGTGTAATTTCTCCTTAGGAATCGTGAGGACTCCTAAGTGTGTTGCTCCCTTGTGAGTCGTAAGGATCTCACGCGGGTGGTTTCTCCTTACAAGGTCGTGAGGACCCTGCAAGTGTCCTTTAACGAGGTTGAGCCCTTTCGGGTTTTCACAAACACTCGCCGGTAGTCCTGTTGTTTTTACCCACGGAGCCCTTTCGGGTTTTCATCCGTGCCCATTTTGCTTATGGACATACCGTTTTTATTTTATTTTTTTTATTGGCTTTGAGATACTGCAATCCACCGTAGTTTATCGACATCTCGGTCAACAACCAGTTTTAGGACATAGTGGTCCATTGTTAGTTTAAGGATGTTTCGGTCCGTCGTTAGTTTAAGGACATTTCGGTCCGTCGTTGAAGAAGGCCGGTTACTACTTAGAGTTCGGGCTTAGAAAGATAGCGAGCGGACATAGTCGTCGTCATCTATCATCGACCTAGGCTTTGACCCGTTAAGCGTAGTATTTCTTCAGGAAGCGACCGTTTACTGGCCTGAAAGGTCTTTCACCGTGCATATCCATGAGTAGATACGCTCCACCCTGGTGGACCTTGTCTATGATATACGGGCCTTCATAGTTCGGCTCGAATTTTCCCCGCTTGGCGCGATTGGGGATCATAGGTCTTTTGACCACTAGCATGAGTTCGCCTTGGCGGAATGTCCTCGGCCTGGTCAATCTTTCATATGAGCGCGTCATCTTTGCTTTGTAAGCCTCTAGATTTTGTTGCGCTATGAGCCGGGTCTCATCAAGGACATCAAGCTCCTCAAGCCGAAGGTGAGCATTTTCTTCGTCCGTCAGCTCGTAGTGGACTGCCACTCGTAGAGAAGGTAGCTCTATCTCGAGGGGGAGTACCGCTTCCGTACCGAATACCAACGCGTATGGCGTTGTGTTCGTGGCCGTCTTGAACGTAGTCCGATAAGCCCAAAGAGCTTCTTGCAGTCTCTCGTGCCAGTCCTTTTTGTTTCGGGACACCATCTTCTTCACGATCTTTGTCAAGGTTTTGTTGAAAGCCTCAGCTAGACCGTTAGCTCGTGGATTATAAACTGAGGAATATCTCCAGTCTATGTTGTGTTGTTGTGCGAAGCGACTGATCTTGTGGCTTCTGTAGGCTGGACCGTTATCGGAGATGATCCGTCGCGGAGTTCCAAACCGATAAATGACATGCGTCTTGAAGAAATGGAGAACATTCTCCGTCTTCACTTCGCTTAAAGGTACCGCTTCTGCCCACTTGGATAAGTAATCGGTGGTCGCTAGGATGAAACGATGTCCCCTGGACGATACCGGTTCATTGGGGCCGATTATGTCAGTCCCCCACATTTCGAACGGCCAGCTAGCCACCATTGGATGGAGTGGATTTGGATGCTGATGGATAAAGTACCCATGGATCTGGAACGAGTGGTATTGCTTCGCATACTCGAGGCAGTCCTGGATCATTGTGGGCCAATAATAACCCATTCGTTTGATCTTCAGCTTCATCTTCGGGCCTGCTTGGTGAGAACCGCAGAGTCCGTCGTGAACTTTCTGAAGGACTCTTTTCGCTTCGTCGGGTCCCAGGCATCTCAACCACAGAGAGTCAAATGACCTCTTGTACAGAGTATTATTGACGAAGGCGAAGGACAGAGCTCGTTTCACAAGCTGATGTCTTGAGGACGCATCTTCAGGCGTTCAACGGGATTTGAAGTAGTCTATAAAGACTTCTCTCCAATCTTCAACTTTCTCTTGGTCTTTTACTTGTAGGGTTGTCTATTCAATCGCTTCCTTTTCCTCAGATGATTCCGGAGATACTTCTGCTGGGGTAAGTACCCGACAGCTTTGTACCACGATTCTTACGTCATCGAGGCTCTCATCGGCTAGCTCCTTGGCGAGCTTAGCCAACGCGTCCGCCTTGCTATTTTCTGCACGCGGTATGCTTTCCAGAATGTAATAGGGGATTTGGGTCAACAGTCGCTGCACCCTTTCGCCGTACTTCACCAGCTCTGGCTTGCACGTCTGGTAGTCGCCGTTTACTTGGCTAACGACTAGTTGGGAGTCTCCATATATGAGGAGGTTTTCAATTCCCATGTCGATGGCGATCTCGAGGCCTGCTATTAAAGCTTCGTATTCGGCTTCATTATTTGTCCTTGGCTCTGTTAAGGAGAAAGCAAAGCGCATTATCCCTCCTTGTGGGGTTACGAAGATGAGACCCACCCCTGATTTGATTATGGGGGTGCTTTGTTTACTCTTCTTCATGGAAGACACTCCATCAAAGTAAAGTTCCCACCGGTTACCACCACCGTCGATCGCATTAAACGCGTGTTCGTCTGGCAGTTCGCAATTCAGAGGGGAATCGGCCGATATCGGATGCTCAACGAGAAAGTCGGCGATGGCCTGGCTTTTCATCGCCTTAAGAAGCTGATAGGTTATCGAAAACTCCATTAAGAGAAAGACCCATTTAGTGAGTTGACCCGTCAATATGGCTTTTGACATCAAATATTTGAGAGGGTCCACCTTCGAAATGAGACGGACTTCATGCGCCAACGCATAGTGCCTGAGTTTCGTTATCGCGAAGATCAATGCCAGGCAGTGTTTTTCAATGGGGGAACAGTTGCCTTCTGCCCCCAGCAGGACCCGACTCAAGTAATAGAGAGCTCTTTCTTTCCCTTGGTCGTTCTTTTGTGCCCATAATGCGCCTAAGGAACCTTCAAGGGCGGTTGTATACAGAATAAGAGGCTTTCCATTTACTGGAGCAGCTAACACCGGCGGGTTCTGCAGGTATTGCTTGATCTCATCCAGTGCGCCTTGGCATTTGTGATCCCAGACGAACGGGGTTCCCTTTTTCATCAGGTGGCTGTAAGGGCGGCACTTGCCTGAAAGGTTGGCTATAAATCGCCGGATGTACGCGAGCTTCCCTTGGAGAGACTACAACTGTTTGAGAGTCCTTGGCGGTGGCATTTCCATGATCGCCTTGATTTTCGACGGATCTATCTCAATGCCTCGGTGCCGGACAATGAATCCTAGGAATTTGCCTGAGGACACTCCGAATGCGCACTTGAGAGGGTTCATCTTCAAGTTGTATTGTCGAAGGCGTTGAAATACGGTCTTCAGATGTTCAAGGTGTTCCTCGTATGATCTGCTTTTCACCACGAGATCGTAGATGTAACATTCGACGATTTCATGTATGAGGTCATCGAAGATTTTCGCCATGGCCCTCTGATAGGTGGCACCGGCGTTCTTTAGACCGAAGGGCATCACCTTGTAGCAGAATATACCCAAAGGGGTCCGGAAAGCGGTGTGCTTTTGGTCTTCGGGATGCATCTTTATCTGATTATATCCTGATGAGCCGTCTATGAAGGAGAAAACCTCGTGAGTGGACGTGTTATCTATCATCAGCTCAGTGACTGGTACTGGGAAATCATCCTTCGGGCTGTAGGGTGTTTTTCGTCACCCCATTGAGATGGGAATACGCGCGCGCTTGTCAGGTGTACTACAGATTCCCCCTGCCTGGGGTAGGCCGGGGTTTAATGATTTTGGGGATCCGAATCTCCGGCAGCCGCAGACTGTAGGGTTCCTAGGCACACTCAAGAGGTCTCACAAGGCATCAACCATGCCAATTTCAAATTTTACAAGTGCCGAGAAACCCTAGACTAGATCGTTAACTAGAATTTTAGGCGAAACAAGAAGCTAGTTAACAACTTAACTAAAAGGTATACGGAAATACAACCTTTGTAGATCCGGTCCTCCACCTCCATAGCTCCATGATGATGTCCCTCCGCTGTCCAAATCGAATCCCGGACTCTAGCATCGGCTTCATCGGAGAATTGATCGGGCTAGGTCGTCGACTTCGATGCCGAAGATGATCTACGTCGAGGCATCACAAGATCAAGCTCCAACTTCACCAAGTCATGAAACTTGTGAAGAAAACACCCTATACTACTTGGCAAGTGGTAGAGGATGAAGAAATAGGAAGTGGGTTTACTTTAGAATTGGATTTCTCACTCTTTTTCACTAGTTGCCATTGATGGAGGCAAGCTTTCTTCATGTTGAAGAAAGAGAAGAAGAAGAAGATAATATGACGAGTTCTTTTTTCAAAATAGAAAATAATATCAATACTTATCATATGGCAACCATGATTTGGTGTAGAGAATAGACTATGGTTAGTGGGAATGGTTAGGGTTAAGCATGAGACAAATATGGTCACTTAGTCAAAGCTTCATGAAGCTTCAACTAGCAAACAAAGAAAGCCACCATTTATTTATTTTGCAAAATAAATAAATGAATAAGAAAAAGAAAACCCTAACCATTACACAACCATGGTTTAATCTTTACACAAACTCAAGTTAGCTTGCATCATCAAACATGATACAAACAAGTGCACACAAAAATATATCACATATATAATGTGCACATCAAGTGAGAAAATCCTTTTAAAGTGAACCAATACTAGTTAATGCAAAGTAATATATCAAATATATAATTATACATTAAATCATTAAATCAACACTTGATTCAATGATCCGGTCATGTCGCATATAACCGACTAGTATCCAATGTATCGACTTATTGAATCAATTCTCGATTCGATAACTAGGTTATATCGCATACAACCAGTCGATACATTCATCGCGAGAATAGAATACGGTATCACATACACGCATTATTCTCGGTCCCGCACATATCTCATATGCGCTCCTATTTCGTTTCGCTTGAGCCAGGAAACCTCTGTGTAGGACTCTAAAGACTCGTCAATACGCCGGCAGCAGGTGATGATCATATCAAACACTCACAAGCCGCAAGCGGTCTGCTAAACGTAAAGGCCACCCGGGTATTGAGCGATCAGAAGATCGACGAGAAAGCCCGCTCACACTCCTGTGAATCCAACTAGTAACACTTACCGTACAGTCCGGTCTGTTCGTCTGATATGTTGCATATCTTGCCTAGGGGTGGTAAACGTCAGACCCCAATAGCTCGATAAGTCGTGTCGATATGAGGTCTATAACAGTTCGAGAAACTACTGGTAACACTTACCAGCAAATCTCAGCAACCCTGGCCAGGGATTTTCGGTTAAAGCCAATCGAACACAGTGCAACATCAACTCCCTATACCGGGAGAGACGAATCCCCTCCTATCGCTCATTGCCTCCATGTGATTCAGGACTGTACCCAAAAACCACCGTTTTGCACGCCCTCTTGGACGTGGTAAGGTGGAAATCAAAGCACAGTGGGAACCACACAAGACTCTATGACGATCTCGGGTCAACAGACTACTCTGTACCAGTGTCACCAGAGAACTGCCATCTGACGTGAGGTATAATACCATCTGGGAGTTCTCGGTAAGTCCGTCCAGTGTACCCAGTCTCCACTGAGCACCCGTATATCATCTCTGATGTCAAACACCAATGGATATGGGATCATCCATCGCCCATCTGTATGGGTCGAGAAGGTATACGCTAGTCTACACTGGTATATCGATGCCCCGTCTCGATACACCCACGACTAGGGACTTTGAGGGATGTACTTATGGACTACCAAGTCCCCACTAGTATGATCCGCATCATAGTCCAGGTAGTCAAGTACACATTCTAAGGGCTTTACCAACATGTAACAGAGAGACAATCAGTGTACACGTTAAGGTAAAGAGTAACCAGACAGCATACTATCATGTCGAGCAAGAAAGTCCTCCCTATATATGTCCAAGCATCCACTACAATATACATCCTATGTATAGTAATGGCCTCTAGGGCATACATATAACTAACAATCTCCCACTTGCACTAGGGCCATCTGTATAGCAGTGGTTGTAGTATCTCATACTCAACCATCCCATAAAAGCCTCTCTCTGGGAAAAGACCTTTGTGAGTGGATCCGTCGTGTTGTCCTCTGAGTCTACTCTCCTAACCTGGATCACCCTGGAGATCATCCATCTCCATGATCAGGTGATACTGCCTTAGAATGTGTCTGGATCACTGATGGGACGTACGTTCCTTGGCATAAGCCACAATTCCATTGTCACACAATGGGAGGAACTAAGTTCATCTCATGAACCAATATACACCCAGACTTCCTCTTTGGTAGCATCTTAAGTAGCGATGTATTCAGCCTTTATCGTCTAGTATGTCACAGTATCTAGCTTGGAACTCTTCCAACATACCGTCCATTTACTGAGGGTAAAGACAATGCCTGTGACTGACTTTCAGTCGTCCTTATCACCCTGAAACACTTCCAGTGATTCTCCCCAGGACCAATTGATACCATCTCACTACAACTAGTGAGTATCCTAATATCCAATTAGATCTATCTTATAGATCCAAAACCCAGGATTTAGGAGGTATCACTTTGATCCTATATGGAGAATCATTGTGATAAGCGGAGATTGACCGAGCGTAGCATAGGAAACTCCTTCCCTATCAGGAGTATGTTATCCACGTACTCTACGAGGATCGCCACCATACTCCCTACTACCTTTTTGTATATACAAGGTTCATCTACCATTTTGATGATGTCAAACTGTTTGAATACCACATCAAAAACAGACGTTCCAACTCCGCAATGCCTGCTTTATCCTATAAAACATCTTGCACACGTTTCCGCTGCTCCCACTGTCTACGAGGCCCTCTGGTTGTGTACTTATAGACGCTCTTTTCTAAATCATTATTTAGAAAAGCAGTCATGGCACCCAACCACCAGATATCGTAGTCATGGTATGTAGCCGTGGCAAGTAGGATCTGGATAGACTTAAGCATAGCCACTGGAAAAAGGTTTCATCATTATCCACTCCTGGTCGATGACGAAAACCTTTAACAAGTCTAGGTTTGAAAGTCTCAACTTTTCCATCTACACCAAGTAATCTTCTCAAGATATACTTGCTCCTGATGGGGATTTAACCCTTCAGATATAGCAACCAAAGTCCATACTTTGTTGGTGTATAAGGATTCCATCTCAGATCGATAAACATCCAGCCATTCTTACAGAGTCTCACTCCTGATGGCCAGCTCGAAACTAGTTGGGTCATCATTTCATGATGCAATCCTCGCTCCCACTGTCATAGAGAAATCGAAGTATCTCTCAGGTGGGTGAGGAACCGTACTAGATCGGCGGAGAGGCTGAGGTTCGTTGGAAACTATTGAATCCTTTGGTTCTGTCAAATCATCAGCTTTAGTTTGTATAGCTGGAACATTTCCAGTTCTACAAAACAGACCTTGCCTCGAGCTTGTCCGGATTTTGCTTTTAGACATAGGCCGGACAACCCCAAATCTTAACCATCTTAAGATATGGGCTCTTCCCTTTCCATATCACATATGAAGCGGTAGGCAACTGATTTGATTGGAACCCTATTCAACATGTATGCAACTTCATAAGTGCATAACTCCCAAAGAAAATAGGCAACTCATTAGTACTCATCATAGAGCACACCTTATCATATAGGGTGTATCTGCTCCGCCCCGATATACCATCGTGCTATGGTGTATTCGGAGGAGTAATGATGAGAGAGAATCTCATTCTCCTTTAGAATAATCCAGGATTTCCGTGCTCAAGTATTTTCCTCCCTGATCACATCAAAGGACATAATACTTATACCCGTTTTGGTTCTCTACTTCTAACTTATATTCTGTGAATATCTCAAAAGGTTCGGACTTGTGTTTCAACAGGAACATATGTCTGAATCTTGAGAGATTATCAGAGAATGTAATGAAATACAAAGAACCGGTCTTGGCATGTGTAGACAGGGGACCTTTATACATCAACATGTATCATCCCAAGAGTTTAATAACTCTTTCTCTGTTTCCAATAAACAGAGCTATGGTCATCTTATCTTTATGACATGACTGGAAAGTTTCACAAGATATAAATTCAAACTGATTTAAACATGCATCTTTATGTAACTTCAGCTAGTCGGGTCGCATTGATATGACCTAGTCTGCAATACCTCAAGAAGAATTCGTTCATTTCTGAACTCTTCCTCTTGAGTGTGTTCTGTATACTAAGAACTGTAGTTTGATTTAGAACATTAATTCTTTTAGATAACGTGCCTGAACCGATCAACTTTTGATATAGGAAATGTTCAAAACATTATCCAACTATACAAAATTTTATCATTTCTTTACTAATAAAGAGACTGATATGATTTTGTATATCAGGTTCGGTATCTAATAACATTCGTTCAGAATCAATGTATTTGGAATACAGGATGATAGTGACCAACAGACTTGGCTGCAACACTTGCACCGTTTTCTGCCTCATGAAACTTATCACCCGTTCTCAGTTCTCTACCTTTCTGTAGCCCATGTAACGGATTACATTTGCGGGATCCTGATCCGGTATCTAATACCCAGGACGTAGAGGATACTGAGAAACAGTTCTTTATAATGAACACACCCGAAGATGATGCATCAGCATGCACTCTCTTTATTTGGGCGGTACGGGAATTCTGGTAATCCCCAATTTCCTACTCTGTCTTATAACAATTATAAGATGGAGCGGGACCAACGTTCCCCAGCTCAGTATAACAAGCGGGTTCGGTCAATACATCCATATTATTATCTTGATTAAGGCGTGATATGGTCGCTACCAGGAGAGAGAGAGAAGAAAACACTCAGCGTGCGCTCTTGCAAGATCAGATTGGTTATTTATTTTATCTAATCAGGATGGCTCCCACTGCTTTTTATCAAATCTTCCTTCAAACCCTAAAAGGAAAGACTAGCCGGGATTAATTACACGCTACAAGTTCGCCAATCTTTCAGCCAGGCCAGTGTCGGTACTTTGAGGGAGGTTCCCCGTGCTTTCGCACGGACCTAATTACAGTAAACCTCGTTTTCCCAGAGGCGTAACCCCGTTGACACTTTTCTAGACACCTACTTGATTGGCTAATTGTAAGGTGTAAAACTCTCCCAGGAGTAACAATTACTCGCAGCGGGTATCGGGATCCAACTATCTCATAGAAGGTATGCAATCTCATTGCAAATTTCAACAATTGAAATTCCCGATAATATTTTGCCCCTAGCAGCTATATGATCTTAACATAGTCAACAAATCATAAGTGCTAGTCAAGTTCAACCCGTCATTTCCCGATTGAATTAAACCCACCCGCACGACCCTTAACATAGTCAACAAAGTCGCACGACTACCCTAATCCAATCGCATCATATGCTTATACAGATAAGCACTAATCAGCTACCGCACACTACGCCTTAACATAGTCAACAAACGTAGCACGAATACTAACTAGTACTTATCTGAAATGACAGAGGGCTACGACAGGTTTTTCTGAAAACCTATTGCGTAATGAACTTGATATCGTTGTAGAATCGAATGATTTTGAAATGGAGTGTTTTCGAGGCTTTTCTAGTTTTGCTAAAGGAGTCACTCCCAGTGAAGGGATCGTCGGTCCTTTCCTCATCGAATGAGGTGCGGGATATATCATATATATCACTGTGCAAAGCAGAAACTATAGAAGCAATCAAAAAACAAACCGAGAGGTGTAGCATCTGCCGGTTATTGCTAAAGGAGTCACTCCCGGTGAAGGGATCTCGGTCCTTTCCTTATCGAATAAGGTGCAGGATGTTCTACAAGGAACACCGCGATGCAAAGCAAGAACTGTAGCTACCTGTTTTATTTTAGAAATTCGATTCCACAACATCTTAGGTTTCTTTTCTTTCATTAATCACATTAATGAAGTCCCATCATTTAAGTACCTAAACATTACAGATAAATACGACGTACACTTATGCCATCCGCATTCGCCTCGATGTCCCTTCGTGCACCGTTAGGTTAGGTAACTAACGGCAGAGCAGAGCAGGGCAGGGCTAGCGCGGGTGTAAAACATAAGTAACGTCTATATAATATATCATATATACTATATACTGTATCTATCACAGAACATCACATGATCACATCACAGATATCGCAGCAGAAGAATCATATGAAATATTGGATATACTAGGACGTCCGTGTTTTGAATACGAGCCAGTATAAAACACGGATTCCACGGTCGTGATGAATAGCCAAACCCATACCCCAAGACCCCTACGAGAGCGGCAAGCAACCCTACCAATTCTAGAGTTAGGAGACCCGGACTCGACTCCTCGAGTTGGTCTCCCACTGGACTCCAGAACCCGGTTACTTGTGCCCTCCTCCTTGGGTCATCCTAGTGCGGAAAAGTAAATATTATACAAATGGTGACATCTTCCGCAACCTGGAAGTGCCCCAATAAAAGAATATTACATACAAGTTTTTACATGAATGAAAATGAAAAACACTCATCTCACATAAAACCCCCGGGCTATTCAAACACGACGATCCAATATAACATATCCAGCAACACATAACATCACATGTCATCAACGTAAGTAAACATGCGTATCCCAATTGTCGTTGACATATAGCAACGAAACCGGCGATATCACACATTACACTTACGGTCACAGAAAAGAAAGTGTAAAACTACAACAGTTGGAATCCGCAACCTCCATAGACATCGCATGCCTAATCATATGAATTCCTTAAACATCACATGCCTAACGATTATAAACCCCGCATTTTAGTCTCATTATCGAAAACTCTTTTCAATATTAAGTCGGGCAATTCAACAAGATTACCGACATCCTGATCGAATGCTCGTTGCAAACTTTAGTAGGCGGCCGCACCCCCGATGCCGTCGACGAAGTGCACCAAGGCGGAACACCGCTGCCGCGAGCACCCGAATGGATGCTTTCGGCGATGGGGGTTCTCCTACAGTCACTTGGTCGGGGCTATGGAGTGAGGCTGTCTATTAAGTTTACCCGGCGAGTATCCGCGTACGCTACGTGATTGCGACAGACTTTTGATCACATCAAAATTCCGTGGCAACCGATCAAGTGAGACTAAACCGCTAGATTTATAACATTCATTCAGTTATCTCATAACTACTTGTGAATTCCAATTATTGTATCACATTCCGGATAAATAGAAAAATGTTAAACTTTCCGATCGAACAATCGAACACCCAAGTTTTCCCGATACAGCTCAACACATGAAATAAGTCTAAAAACATTCAGTTCATACCTCAGTACCAACGGTCCAGCCGTAGAAGGGTCAAGCCAACGCCTCACATGTGGCATGCCGTACTGCCCCAAACCCGAAGGTTCAAAGGGCAGTTCAAGACGGTCACATAATCGAGTTAAGGTTTGTTGTCTTCTAGAGGGACCATCGCATTACTTGCACTACTTAGAATGTCATTAAACTACGGAAAAGTCCAACACTTGGAAATTTCCCAACAGGGGAAAAATTGGGTATTTATATCCGGTCGAACTTTTTAACATATTCTAAAATTATCCGGAAAATCACACAGACAAAATTAGACAATCCGATCGAAACACCGAGTCCCTAATACAACCAAGAAAACTCAACTCTTGAGTTCAGATTAAAAATTCCCAGGAAAACCAACACTGCAAAATAGGAATTACTGTGCAAAAATAATTGTCTGAAGAGACTAAATGGGCGCGGAACCGCCGCATTAGCATGCTAATGCCGCGGTTCCACCGCGCTTTAGAGACATCATTAGGTAATTTTTGCACCGTAATTCTTAGAATTTCCTGCTCAATTTTTTAAGCATTTTTAATTTGGAAAAAACCCAGTTTTTGAAAAAAGTCCAGAGAGCAAATTTGTGTTAGGGTTTTCGGTTCGATCGGACTTCTAACTCCGTCTACACATCGCCTAAGGTGTTAGTGTATATGCCCTAGGGGCCATTATTGTATCATACTAGTTTGTATATTACTTAATGGAAGCTTGGGATATTCACATGTATATAACAGTCTTGCTAAACATGGTAGTATGCTACTTGGTTTTTTCTATCTTAATATATGAGTATACGTATTGATAGAGCTCTTAGGATCTTGCTTGACTACCAGCGTTGTGATGGCAGTCACACTAGTGGGGGCTGGATAGTCTACAAGCACATCCTTATTCAGGTCCCTAGTCGTTGGATTATCGAGACAGGGCATCGATACTCCGGAGTAGACTAGTGTGTACGCTTCTCATCCCAGTTGGGGAGATGGTCTGTCCCACAGCCGTCAGTACGTCGTACTGGAGATAGTATGCAGGTGCTCGTTAGTTTACGAGTACACCGGACAGGACTCACAGGGAATTGTTGGTTGGTTTTATACCAGTCGTCAGTGAACAGTTTCCAGGTGACATGAGTACAGCATAGTCCGCAGACTTGACACTGCTACTTCGCCTCGAGTGTGTCCCACCGTTCTTAGATTGCTACCCTACCACGGCTCAAAGGAGTCATGCAAACAGGTAGCAGTTGGGTGCAGTCCCGAGCAATTGGAGGCAGTGGCGGTTAGACAGGATTCGTCTCTCCCGGTATTGGGGGTTGATATCGCGCTGTGTCAGAGAGCCATTACGCAAAGTCCCTGGCCAGGGCAAGCGTGATTTGCTGGTAGGTTCCAGTAGTTTCTCAAGGTGTAATGGGCTTCGCTCCGACACGACTTATACCGCTATTAGGGGACTGACGCTTGCCGCCCCCCTAGGCCCGATATGCGATAGTCTTAGACGAACGGACCAGACTGTATGGAGATTGTCACATCAGACTCAGTAGGAGTTCGGATGGGTTTCCTCATCGGCCTTCTTATCGACATCTACCTGGGGACCGTTACGTATAGCTAGTGCTGCTTGCGGTCTGTGGTTAAACCCACTGCCAGCGTAGTAGTCGAGTCTCTAGAGTCCCACACAGAGAGTTTCCCTACTCCAGGCGAAACGATATAGAGGTCGTTTGGTTTTATGACAAGGGTTCGGACGCATACATGTGTTTACGCACGTACGACTTTCGGACAGTTTTTACTAGTCGGCTTTGGTTTAAGCCAGTGACTGGTATCCGGTTATTGGATTTATACAGTCTAAAATTTTTCCGTATTTTTGCGGAAAGGAGGGGCGTTCTCGTAATTGCGCGAGAAGCTTCTAGAAGGTGGTGACTAAGGGGGTTTAGGTGGCATATACAATGAATGTGATTAGTGAGTCATATGGATGATTCATCCATGTCATTATTTCTTCATGACTCATGGATGTGAATCACCATTAGATATTTATCAAGCATGGTTGTAAAACATTATCCTTTCTTTTCTTGATTAAAAGAAATGCTTGATATATATTATGATAACTCATTATTCTCACTTCATTATTATGTTCATCTTCTCTCTCCTCAAGCTCTCCCTCTTCAAACCCTAATCCTCCCCTCTCATGTGTTGAGTACAAGGATTAGTTAGACTAATTAAACCATAACCATCACTCTATACCACTTAGCTTCTTTGATTAGCACTTAAAGAAGGTTAGTTGCCTCAAGTTTAGAGGCTAAGCTTGGAGTAAAGCTCTCGGGTGGATTGTCTACTACTTCGAGAAGGCCGAGGAGGAGGTGGAGTTCGCAAAGACGAAGGACACGATTCATTAGGTATAATCCCTAAACATAGTAGTATAGAACTTCTATGTTTCATGTTAGTTATCGTTTAGCTTCGATTCGTGCGGTTAGTCGATGTTTAAGCAAGAAACAAGATCGTTTTTCATATTTCCGCCTCCCCGCAAGTCGTGGGGTGTTGGACATCGACTTACAGTGGTATCAGAGCCTCGCTAAACAATAAATAACTTACTTGCAAATTTGTATGAATTTCGAACGAAAAAAACGAAACCGGAAAAGCCCGAAATCATAAGTTTCTGTCGATTTTTAAATGAAGTCCAAAAATTTTTCAGGGATGTTCAGAAAGCTTGAAATGACATTAGAAGAACACCCAAGAAAATTGGGCCCCTGAATCGCCTAAAGTGCCGTGGAACCGCGGCGGATCCCACCGATCCGCCGCTATTCCGCCGCCGAGTTGGCGATTCAGGAACCCAATTTTCCTGTGTTGGTTCTCTGGGATATTTGGTATTTTCTGGAATTTTTTAATTTTTGCTCAGGTTTCAGATTTACAGAGAAGTATTGGAGCAAAATTAAAAGTGTTTAATCGATCGAAATTATACAGTATTTGCTTGTTGGATTATATCTGTGTTTGTATAATGTGTTCGTAAACCTCCCCTAACTGCTAGTATGTCGGTTGGCAGGGGGTTGCACATTTCTGTAATGGATTTTATCTGTTTGTGCATATGAACTGTGTTGGACTGTTGTGATGTATAGCCGGGGTTATGTGATGAGTTATTATTTAATTCATTTGATGTAAATGTAATTTGTTGTAATATTATTTTGCGGGGCACATCCAGGTTGCGGTTGTAGCTACCGTTGTATTATTTCATTTTATTGTTTTTTGCTCCTAGGATAGACCCAAGGTGGGGTGCACAAACTGCCGGGTGGGTAGTTTGTCGTACCCGTTGGGGTCTTGGGTGGGGTAATGGCTATTCATCACAACTGTGTAATCCGTCTTTTGTTGCAGGCTCAAAACAAACACGGATTGCTTGCAAATCCAATTAAGTTCATCTGTGATCTGGAATGAATATCATTGCGTCAGACAAATGTAAAATATCTATATATATGATAGCTATTTAGACGTCACTTATGTTTTACACCCGCGCTAGCCCAGCCCCCGCTCTGTCGTTAGTTAAGTAACCTAATGGGTAATGACGGGACCCCGTGGCGAATGCAGATGGCATAAGAGGACGTTGTATTTTCGTTGTTTTCTGCAATGATAGGTTAATGATGGGACGCATTATTTATAATGCAAAGAAAATAAACCAAAAAGTTTAATCGTTGGAACAATTTAAAAGAAACCATTCGGTTAATTTTAAAAACAGACATTTTTAAATGCGGAGCTTTAACCACTCCTTTTAAAAGCTATCAGGTTCCTTCGGTTATATCAAGTTCACTACGTTCACGGTTTCGCCAAAACCATTCGTAGCCCTCCGTCATTTCTTATGGATAGTCAGTAGTATTCAAGTTATGTTTGTTGGCTTTCGTCAAGGCATAGTGTTTGGTAGCTACTGGGTATTCATTTGTTGCATAGATAGATGTGTTGGTTTGGGACAGTCGCATTACCTTGTTGGCTTTCGTTAAGGGTATATACGGGTGGGTTCAAATTAACAAGATAATGATGGGCAGAACTTGACATGTGACTTATGATTTGTTGGCTTACGTCAAGGTCATAAGAGCATGGGGCAAAAACTTATATCGGGAATTTCTAAAGAAACTGAAATTTGCAAAGAGATGCATACCATTTTGAGTTTGATGAATGTTGGTAGGATTCCTTCAACATTATCATACGATGATATTTGGATCCCGATCCTACTGTGAGTATATGCTACTTATCAGGATATTCGTCACTTAACGATCAATGCTATAAACCAAGTAGGTGTCAAGAAAAGTGTCAGCGGGGTTACGCCCCCAGAGAAAAGAGGTTCTTTAATTAAGGAACTTCGCGAAAGCATTGGAAAACCTCCCTCGAAGTATCGACACTAGCCTGGCTGAACGGTTAAGCAAGAATTGTATAGTGAGAATAGTCCTGGCTAATTCTTCTTTTATGGTTTGAGGAAGGATTCGAGAAACAGTGGGAGCCATCCAGTTTAGATAAACTAAAAACCACTCTAAACTTGCAAGAGCATCATGCTAAAGAGTTTTCTTCTCTCTCTCCTAATTGCAGCGACCCTGAAAATGACTGGACTTAAGTTACTTTTAGAGAAAAATATACTGACAGGGCCAAACTATAAAGATTGGCTGCGGAATGTCAAAATGGCTTTGACCTATGACAAATTGGGGTACGTCCTCACCGCTACGGCACCTGCTGTCCCTGGTCCCAAATCCAGTAATGCGGATAAGGAAATCCGCAAAACCTGAGATTTCAATTGCGCGAAAGCCAAGTGCATCGTGCTTGCCTCGATGAACAATGAACATCAGAGGAGGCACGAGGATATGGAACTAGATGCCATATTTCTCCATACAAAGGAACTTTATGGAGAGCAATCTCGTATAGCAAGATACGAGACCTCTAAGAACTTGTTTCGAGCGAGGTTGGCTGTCGGGTCATCCGTAGGAGAACATGTCCTAAAGATGATCGGCTATATAGAAGAGCTCGCAGAACTTGGGACGACTTTGGATAATGAGCTCTATACAGACCTTATTATCCAGTCCCTTCCTTCCACCTACGCCCAGTTTATCCTGAACTTCAACATTCAAAGAAAAGAAGTTGAACTTTCGGAACTCCTGAACATGTTAAGGAGTGCAGAGGGCACCTTGCAGAAGGCAAGGGAAACACCCGCTATGTTTGTTGGCGGTGCATCTTCTTCCGGGTCCAAGGCTAGGGCCAAAGGAAGGAAGAAGAAGGCCGTCTCCAGACCTAGAGGAGGTGTAAGTAAGGTGGGAGGGAAGGGAAAGAAAACGTTTGCGGTACCGGTAGTTGGCCAGGATGAGTGCTTCCATTGTCACAGGAAAGGGCACTGGAAGAAGGATTGCAAGGTGTGGAACGCCAAGAACCAGGAACCGAAGCAAGCTGTGGCTTCAACTTCAGGTGTGTTTGTAATTGAGAATTGTCTGTCGATCAACTCTACTTCCAGGGTATTGGATACCGGATCAGGATCTCATATTTGCAATTCATTGCAGGCACTGAGAAACCGTAGAGTGCTGAAGGAAGGTGATATGACCCTAAAGGTTGCTAACGGAGCTAGCGTGGGAGCTGCGTCCGTCGGGGATTATCACCTAGGATTGACGAGTGGACACATTTTGGTTTTACATAACTGTTTTTTTGTACCAAGCTTAACGTGTAATATCATATCAGTTTCCTTGTTATCAAATAAAGGTTATGATTTCACATTTGTAAGAGATGTTGTCAACATCCACCTTAATCATGGTTTGATTGGGTCCGGTACACTAAATAACGGTATATATGTTTTAAACCAACTCCAAATTTTCAATGTCCAGAACACACTAAAAAGAAAGTCTCCAGATTTAAATAAAGCTTTTTTATGGCATTGTAGACTGGGTCACATCAATAAGAGAAGGTTGACTAAGTTGCATAGAGAAGGATATTTGGACTCGTTCGAATATCAAACTTATGACACTTGTCAATCTTGTCTCAAAGGAAAGATGACAAAGACTCCATTTACTGAACAAGGAGTAAGAGCGAGCGAGCTCTTAGGACTCATACACAGCGATGTATGTGGTCCAATGTCTACACACGCAAGAGGTGGTTTTTCCTATTTCATTACTTTCACGGATGATTACTCAAGATACGGATTCATTTATCTAATGAAACATAAATCCGAGGCTTTTGAGAAATTCCAAGAGTATAAGAATGAAGTAGAAAACCAAACCGGCAAAAGTATCAAGACACTTAGATCTGATCGAGGTGGAGAATACTTAAGTGCCGAGTTCCTAGGTTACCTAAAAGAGAAAGGAATTCTCTCTCAGCTTACTCCTCCATACACTCCACAGCACAACGGTGTATCGGAGAGACGGAATCGAACCCTATTGGATATGGTACGATCCATGATGAGTAATGCTGAGTTACCACGATCTTTCTGGGGTTATGCGCTAGAATCAGCGGCATATCTTTTGAATAGAGTTCCAACCAAAACTGTGCCTACCACACCATATCAGATGTGGAGTGGTAAGAAACCCTATCTTCAGTACCTGAAGACATGGGGATGTCCAGCTTTTGTAAAAAAGCAGCATCCGGACAAGCTCGAGGCACGCTCAGTTGAGTGTAAGTTTGTGGGATATCCAAAGAACTCTATGGGATATTGTTTCTATTATGCAGAGGAACAAAAGGTTTTTATTTCTCGTCATGCCCGCTTCTTAGAAACTGAATTTTTAGAAAATCAGAAGAGTGGGAGCGTAGTAGAACTGGAAGAAATTCCAGAACCACAAACTGCTACTGAAAGTTTGGTAGAACCAGAAGTTTAAGAAGAACAAGACATTCCCGCACCCCTCCGCAGGAGTAGTAGGCCGTCTCATCCGCCTGAGAGATACTACGGTTTTCTCATAGATGGGGATAGAGAGGATTGAATCATAGATGATGATGAACCTACTGACTTCCAGCAGGCCATCCAGAGCGGCGACTCGGTACTATGGCTAGATGCAATGCGGACTGAAATGGAGTCCATGTACACCAACAAAGTATGGACTTTGGACTTTGCTCCAGATGGGGTTAAACCCATAGGATGCAAATGGATCTTCAAGAAAAAGATTGGTGTGGATGGGCAGGTGGAAACCTATAAGGCTAGACTTGTTGCAAAGGGTTTTCGTCAAAGACCTGGTTTGGACTATGACGAAACTTTTTCTCCAGTGGCTATGCTCAAATCCATTCGGGTCCTTTTTGCTATTGCTGCCTTCCATGATTATGAAATCTGGCAGATGGACGTAAAGACGGCTTTACTGAATGGAAATTTAGAAGAGTGCGTCTATATGGATCAGCCAGAGGGTTTCAATCAGAGTGGGAGCAGCGGGAAAGTATGCAAGCTGCTCAAGTCCATTTATGGACTAAACCAGGCATCGCGGAGTTGGAACATCTGTTTTGATGAGACAGTCAAAGAATATGACTTTATCAAAAATCCAGATGAACCGTGCATATATAGTAAAGTTGTAGCCAGAAGTTTCGTATTCCTCGTCTTGTACGTGGATGACATTCTATTGATAGGAAATGACATTCCTATGCTACAATCTGTCAAAGGATTCTTGTCACACAGGTTCTCCATGAAAGACCTGGGTGATGCCTCTTACATTCTGGGGATCCGGATCTATCGTGATAGATCCAAGAGGATGTTGGGACTTTCGCAGTCCAGGTATATCGACACTGTACTGAAAAGATTCAGTATGGAAGATTCTAAGCGTGGTAATCTACCGGCTTGTCACGGAATCACCCTCTCCAAAGAGATGTCTCCCAAGACTGATTTGGAAAGGGAACACATGTCTATTATACCCTACGCTTCTGCGGTAGGCTCTATAATGTATACGATATTGTGCACCAGACCAGATGTAGCTTACGCACTGAGCGTGGTAAGCCGGTATCAGTCAGACCCAGGGGAGAAGCACTGGATAGCAGTAAAGAACATTCTCAAGTACCTGAGAAGGACTAAGGAGATGTTCTTGGTTTACGACGGAAAAGACCTCAGGTTGGAGGCCTTTGCTGATTCCGGCTTCCAGAGTGATAAGGACGATTCCAAGTCCATGTCGGGTTATGTCTTTACCCTTAATGGAGGGGCAGTGTGCTGGAAGAGCTCCAAGCAGGACACCGTTGCTGACTCGACGATGGAAGCGGAGTATATAGCTGCTTGCGATGCCGCAAAAGAAGCAGTCTGGATGAAGAAGTTCCTAACAGAACTTCAGGTGGTTCCTACCATAGTTGATCCAATACCTCTGTATTGCGACAACAATGGAGCTATAGCTTTAGCGAAGGAACCAAGGTCCCATCAGAAGTCCAGACACATCTTAAGGCGGTATCACCTGATCAGGGAGATCATTGATCGTCAGGAGATCGAGGTTCGGAGAGTTGCTTCTGAAGAGAACATTGCTGATCCATTCACGAAGGCCCTACCTCAGATTCAGTTCGAGAGGCTACTCGAGATCATCGGTCTTCGATATGCCAGTACATGGCCCTAGTGCAAGTGGGAGATTGTTAGTGTATATGCCCTAGGGGCCATTATTGTATCATACTAGTTTGTATATTACTTAATGGAAGCTTGGGATATTCACATGTATATAACAGTCTTGCTAAATATGGTAGTATGCTACTTGGTTTTTCTATCTTAATATGTGAGTATACGTATTGGTAGAGCTCTTAGGATCTTGCTTGACTACCAGCATTGTGATGGCAGTCACACTAGTGGGGGCTGGGTAGTCTACAAGCACATCCTTATTCAGGTCCCTAGTCGTTGGATTATCGAGACAGGGCATCGATACTCCGGAGTAGACTAGTGTGTACGCTTCTCATCCCAGTTGGGGAGATGGTCTGTCCCACAGCCGTCAGTACGTCGTACTGGAGATAGTATGCAGGTGCTCGTTAGGTTACGAGTACACCGGACAGGACTCACAGGGAACTGTTGGTTAGTTTTATACCAGTCGTCAGTGAACAGTTCCCAGGTGACATGAGTACAGCATAGTCCGCAGACTTGACACTGCTACTTCGCCTCGAGTGTGTCCCACCGTTCTTAGATTGCTACCCAACCACGGCTCAAAGGAGTCGTGCAAACAGGTAGCAGTTGGGTGCAGTCCTGAGCACTTGGAGGCAGTGGCGGTTAGACAGGATTCGTCTCTCCCGGTATTGGGGGTTGATATCGCGCCGTGTCAGAGAGCCATTACGCAAAGTCCCTGGCCAGGGCAAGCGAGATTTGCTGGTAGGTTCCAGTAGTTTCTCAGGGTGTAATAGGCTTCGCTCCGACACGACTTATACCGCTATTAGGGGACTGACGCTTGCCGCCCCCTAGGCCCGATATGCGATAGTCTTAGACGAACGGACCGGACTGTATGGAGATTGTCACATCAGACTCAGTAGGAGTTCGGATGGGTTTCCTCATCGGCCTTCTTATCGACATCTACCTGGGAACCGTTACGTACAGCTAGTGCCGCTTGCGGTCTGTGGTTAAACCCACTGCCAGCGTAGTAGTCGAGTCTCTAGAGTCCCACACAGAGAGTTTCCCCACTCCAGGCGAAACGATATAGAGGTCGATGGTTTTACGACAAGGGTTCGGACGCATACATGTGTTTACGCACGTACGACTTTCGGACAGTTTTTACCAGTCGGCTTTGGTTTAAGCCAGTGACTGGTATCCGGTTATTGGATTTATACAGTCTAAAGTTTTTCCGTATTTTTGCGGAAAGGAGGGGCGTTCTCGTAATTGCGCGAGAAGCTTCTTGAAGGTGGTGACTAAGGGGGTTTAGGTGGCATATACAATGAATGTGATTAGTGAGTCATATGGATGATTCATCCATGTCATTATGTCTTCATGACTCATGGATGTGAATCACCATTAGATATTTATCAAGCATGGTTGTAAAACATTATCCTTTCTTTTCTTGATTAAAAGAAATGCTTGATATATATTATGATAACTCATTATTCTCACTTCATTATTATGTTCATCTTCTCTCTCCTCAAGCTCTCCCTCTTCAAACCCTAATCCTCCCCTCTCATGTGTTGAGTACAAGGATTAGTTAGACTAATTAAACCATAACCATCACTCTATATCACCTAGCTTCTTTGATTAGCACTTAAAGAAGGTTAGTTGCCTCAAGTTTAGAGGCTAAGCTTGGAGTAAAGCTCTCGGGTGGATCGTCTACTACTTCGAGAAGGCCGAGGAGGAGGTGGAGTTCGCAAAGACGAAGGACATGATTCGTTAGGTATAATCCCTAAACATAGTAGTATAGAACTTCTATGTTTCATGTCAGTTATCGTTTAGCTTCGATTCGTGCGGTTAGTCGATGTTTAAGCAAGAAACAAGATCGTTTTTCATATTTCCGCCTCCCCGCAAGTCGTGGGGTGTTGGACATCGACTTACATAAGGCTCTAGCATGGCTCTGATACCACTGTAGGGTTCCTAGGCACACTCAAGAGGTCTCACAAGGCATCAACCATGCCAATTTCAAATTTTACAAGTGCCGAGAAACCCTAGACTAGATCGTTAACTAGAATTTTAGGCGAAACAAGAAGCTAGTTAACAACTTAACTAAAAGGTATACGGAAATACAACCTTTGTAGATCCGGTCCTCCACCTCCATAGCTCCATGATGATATCCCTCCACTGTCCAAATCGAATCCCGGACTCTAGCATCGGCTTCATCGGAGAATTGATCGGGCTAGGTCGTCGACTTCGATACCGAAGATGATCTACGTCGAGGCATCACAAGATCAAGCTCCAACTTCACCAAGCTATGAAACTTGTGAAGAAAACACCCTATACTACTTGGCAAGTGGTAGAGGATGAAGAAATAGAAAGTGGGTTCACTTTAGAATTGGATTTCTCACTCTTTTTCACTAGTTGCCATTGATGGAGGCAAGCTTTCTTCATGTTGAAGAAAGAGAAGAAGAAGAAGATAATATGACGAGTTCTTTTTTCAAAATAGAAAATAATATCAATACTTATCATATGGCAACCATGATTTGGTGTAGAGAATAGACTATGGTTAGTGGGAATGGTTAGGGTTAAGCATGAGACAAATATGGTCACTTAGTCAAAACTTCATGAAGCTTCAACTAGCAAACAAAGAAAGCCACCATTTATTTATTTTGCAAAATAAATAAACAAAATAAATAAATGAATAAGAAAAAGAAAACCCTAACCATTACACAACCATGGTTTAATCTTTACACAAACTCAAGTTAGCTTGTATCATCAAACATGATACAAACAAGTGCACACAAAAATATATCACATATATAATGTGCACATCAAGTGAGAAAATCCTTTTAAAGTGAACCAATACTAGTTAATGGAAAGTAATATATCAAATATATAATTATACATTAAATCATTAAATCAACACTTGATTCAATGATCCGGTCATGTCATATATAACCGACTAGTATCCAATGTATCGACTTACCGAATCAATCCTCGATTCGATAACTAGGTTATATCGCATACAACCAGTCGATACATTCATCGCGAGAATAGAATATGGTATCACATACACGCATTATTCTCGGTCCCGCACATATCTCATATGCGCTCCTATTTCGTTTCGCTTGAGCCAGGAAACCTCTGTGTAGGACTCTAAAGACTCGTCAATACGCCGGCAGCAGGTGATGATCATATCAAACACCCACAAGCCGCAAGCGGTCTGCTAAACGTAACGGCCACCCGGGTATTGAGCGATCAGAAGATCGACGAGAAAGCCCACTCATACTCCTGTGAATCCAACCAGTAACACTTGCCGTACAGTCCGGTCTGTTCGTCTGATATGTTGCATATCTTGCCTAGGGGTGGTAAACGTCAGACCCCAATAGCTCGATAAGTCGTGTCGATATGAGGTCTATAACAGTTCGAGAAACTACTGGTAACACTTACCAGCAAATCACAGCAACCCTGGCCAGGGATTTCCGGTTATAGCCAATCGAACACAGTGCAACATCAACTCCCTATACCGGGAGAGACGAATCCCCTCCTATCGCTCATTGCCTCCATGTGATTCGGGACTGTACCCAAAAACCACCGTTTTGCACGGCCTCTTGGACGTGGTAAGGTGGAAATCAAAGCACAGTGGGAACCACACAAGACTCTATGACGATCTCGGGTCAACAGACTACTCTGTACCAGTGTCACCAGAGAACTGCCATCTGACGTGAGGTATAATACCATCTGAGAGTTCTCGGCGAGTCCGTCCAGTGTACCCAGTCTCCACTGAGCACCCGTATATCATCTCTGATGTCAAACACCAATGGATATGGGATCATCCATCGCCCATCTGTATGGGTCGAGAAGGTATACGCTAGTCTACACTGGTATATCGATACCCCGTCTCGATACACCCACGACTAGGGACTTTGAAGGATGTACTTATGGACTACCAAGTCCCCACTAGTATGATCCGCATCATAGTCCAGGTAGTCAAGTACACATCCTAAGGGCTTTACCAACATGTAACAGAGAGACAATCAGTGTACACGTTAAGGTAAAGAGTAACCAGACAGCATACTATCATGTCGAGCAAGAAAGTCCTCCCTATATATATCCAAGCATCCACTACAATATACATCCTATGTATAGTAATGGCCTCTAGGGCATACATATAACTAACACAGACTAAGCTGCCGTTAATTACCCCTCGCCTTTGGGGCGAGGGAACCTCCGATTAACTGGTTAAACTGGTCATGCGAACTCAATGTGCAGTGTGCGTGTGTTGTGTTTTGAAAGGGGGGGTTTTGGATCTATTGGGAGCCACGCAGAGTTTTTACGGGGGTCCCGCTACCCGGATATCGGGCTGGGGGTCAAGGGGGCTAGCAGCCCCCTTGCGGGGTGCGGGGCAGCGCCCCGTTAGAAATTTTTTCTAACAGGGACAGTGTCGTGGAGCACGTGTGTGTGCAAATATGTATACATATGTATATGTATGTGTATGTACATAAAAAGAGGGGGAAAAGGCATCCAAAGGATGCGTGGGGCAGCACCTTGGACGCTGTGCGCCTAGGTGTTATGCGCTCAGGCGCTAGAGTGCCACGTGTCGGCACGTGGGCGCTCTGCGCTTGAGCGCAAGCGCGCCATGTGTCGAAACGGGGGCGACTTGCACTCGAGCGCTTGCGTTTGAGCGCAAGCGCACCACGTGTCGGCACGGGGAGACTTGCGCTCGAGCGCTTGTGCTGGAGCGCAAGCGCGCCACGTGTCGGCACGGGGATACTTGCGCTCGAGCGCTTGTGCTGGAGCGCAAGCGCGCCACGTGTCGGCACCGGGGCGACTTGTGCTCGAGCGCTTGTGCTTGAGCGCAAGCGCGCCACGTGTCGGCACGGGTGCGACTTGCGCTCGAGCGCAAGCGCGCCACGTGTCGACACCGGGGCGACTTGCGCTCGAGTGCTTGCGCTTGAGCGCAAGCGCGCCACGTGTCGGCACGTGGGCGCTCTGCGCTCGAGCGCTGAGCGCTTAAGCGCAAGCGCGCCACGTGTTGGCATGTGGGCGCTCTGCGCTCGAGCGCCGGCGAGAAAAGGAGGCTTTTAGCCTAAGAAACAGAAGCTATGCTTCAGAAAGGAAATATTTATTATGTATATATGTATGGAGTTAAACTCCTAGGATGTTTTGAAGCTGATGAAGGGGGTTCTTCTTTTTCCTCCTGTTGTTTGGCCGGATCTTGAAAATTAAGAAGTAGGAGATTTTTAAAATCACTCCTTTTTGAGATCTGATGGGAGATCTGAGTTCCCCTTTGCGGGTTTTGTGGTGGAAAACTACTTAGTTTTGGAAAAGAAAGAGTAAAACTCTTGATTTAATTCAAAAGAAATGAGAAGGTTTAGAACCTTGGAGAAGGAGCAGGAGGCACAAAGAACCCTAGTTTTTGGGGGAATGAAAAGTCTATACTTTATTCATCATCATGTTGCCTTATATAGGCTTACATATTTACATATAGCCCCTTGGGCTTCACAAAAATGGCATTTTGCCTATCTCATGGCTCATGTGCCATTTCAGTTTTGCACATAAGCCATGGGCTTACAAAATATTGGCTTTATACCCATTTTGCATACATTCATGTATAAAAAATTACATAAAAATTATTTATTACATGATTTTGTTGTTGGCATGGGGAGGCTGGCCGCGGGCTCGACTTGGGCATGGGCCCGCTTGATCTGGGCTTCGGCCCACCTAGCTTGGGTGTTGACCTTGACTTTGACTCGGTCAACCGGGGTGTAAATTTTTACCCCAACAAAGTGCCCCCCATCAATAAATGCACACCGCACATTTGAGTTGTGTGCATGAAATTGATGGATCTTGAAGTTGGACTTCGAGGTAGAACATCATTCCAGGGGCGGAGCATCATCCCGGAGTTCGGAGTATCTTTCCGAAGAGCGGAGCATGATTCCAGAGTTCGGAGCATCTTTCCGAAGAGCGGAGCATGATTCCAGGGATCGGAGCATCGTTCCGAAGGGCAGAACATGATTCCAAGGGATCAGAGCATCATTCCAAGATTCGGAGCATCATTCCGAAGGGCGGAGCATGATTCCAGAGATCGGAGCATCATTCCGATGAGCGGAGCATAAATCCAAGGATCGGAGCATCATTCCGATGAGCGGAGCATGATTCCAGAGATTGGAGCATCATTCCGAAGGGCGGAGCATAATTCCAGAGATCGGAGCATCATTCCGAAGGGCGGAGCATAATTTCAGAGATCGGAGCATCATTCCGAAGGGCGGAGCATGATTCCAGAATTCGGAGCATCATTCCGAAGAGCGGAGCATAATTCCAGGATTCGGAGCATCATTCCGAAGGGTGGAGCATAATTCCAGGGATCGGAGCATCATTCCGATGAGCGAAGCATGATTCCATATATCGGAGCATCATTCCGATGAGCGGAGCATCATTCCAAGGATCGGAGCATCATTCCGATGAGCGGAGCATGGTTCCAGGGATTGGAGCATCATTCCGAAAGGCGGAGCATGGTTCCAGAGATTGGAGCATCATTCCGAAGGGCGGAGCATAATTCCAGAGATCGGAGCATCATTCCGAAGGGCGGAGCATGATTCCAGAGATCGGAGCATCATTCCGAAGGGCGGAGCATGATTCCAGGATTCGGAGCATCATTCCGAAGGGTGGAGCATAATTCCAGGGATTAGAGCATCATTCCGATGAGCGGAGCATGATTCCAGATATCGGAGCATCATTCCGATGAGCGGAGCATCATTCCAAGGATCGGAGCATCATTCCGATGAGCGGAGCATGGTTCCAGGGATCGGAGCATCATTCCGAAGGGCAGAGCATGATTCCAGGGATCGGAGCATCATTCCGATGAGCGGAGCATGGTTCCAGGGATCGGAGCATCATTTCGAAGGGCGGAGCATGATTCCAGGGATCGGAGCATCATTCCGATGAGCGGAGCATCATTCCAGGATTCGGAGCATCATTCCGAAGAGGGGAGCATGATTCCAGGGGTTCGGAGCATCATTCCGAAGAGCGAAGCATGATTCCAGGGGTTCGGAGCATCATTCCGAAGGGTGGAGCATGATTCCAAGGGTCGGAGCATCATTCCGATTTACGGAGCATGATTCCAAGGATCGGAGCATCATTCCGATTAGCGGAGCATAATTCCAGGATTCGGAGTATCATTCCGAAGGGTGACAGACATTCTAACCGAAGCATAATTTCGATGCGGAGGTTAATTCCCAGGCAAAGCATAATTCCGACAGAGAAGGCAAATACTCCGAGGCGAAGCATGATTTCGACATGGGGTACATTCTGAGACGGAGCATGATTCCGGCGCAGAGCTTGTCGGTTGACTTGATTCTGAGGTGAAGCATAATTTCGATAGGGAAGGAAGGTACACCGAGGCGAAGCATCATTTCGAAACGGGGTGCACATTCTGAGACGAAGCTTGATTCCGACGCAGAGCTGGTTGGTTGATTTGATTCCGAGGCGGAGCATAATTCCGGCAGGGAAGGTAGATATCCCGAGGCGAAGCATGATTTCGACACGGGGTAAATTCTGGGACGGAGCATGATTCTGCCACAGAGGTTGTTGGTTTGATTTGATTTGGGTTGACACCAACATCGCTACACTGGAATATGGTACCAGGAGCGAATCATCATTTGTCATGAGAAGATTTAGGGATTGTTTTTTTTTTGTTTGGCATCAGCATTGCTACACTGGAATATGGTACCAGGAGCGAATCATCATTTGCGTTTTCTTATTAGGAAACGATGGCTTAGGAGACAGGTTTTAGGTCCCTATCGCCTAAGACTTTTCAACTTTGTGAGCCGTAAGGGTCTCACAAAGCATTTTCTCTCTACAGGTCGTAAGGATCCCGTAAGTGCATTTTCTCCTTGGGAGTCGTGGGGACTCCCAAGTGTGTTGCTCCTTTGTGAGTCGTAAGGACCTCACGCGGGAATTTTCTCCTCACAAAGTCGAGAGGACATTGTGAGTGCATTTCATCTCTTTCTCACGAGTTTGCGCCCTTTCGGGTTTTCACAAACTCGCCGGCAGTCCTGCTGTTTTTACTCACAGAGCCCTTTCGGGTTTTCATCCGTGCCCATCTTTCTTGTGGACATACCTTTTTTTTATTTTATTAATTTCTTTTTGGAGAGATTGGGATTGTTTTACGCCCGTGGATTGTATACGGTTTTGCAGGATGTATGATCCAGACCGTAGGGCCATAAAATTTTTTGGGACTTTGTTGGCGTCTGCATCGCTGCACTGGAATATGGTACCAAGAGTGACTCATCATTCGCCGTTGGGGTATGGGATTTGGAATTTGGTTGGCGTCTGCATCGCTACACTGGAATATGGTACCAAGAGCGACTCATCATTCGCCATTGGGGTACGGGATTTGGAATTTGGTTGGCGTCTGCATCGCTGCACTGGAATATGGTACCAGGAGCGACTCATCATTCGCCGCTTGGGGATTGAGGAGCGAATTTGGTTGGCGTCTGCATCGCTGCACTGGAATGTAGTATCAGGAGTGACTCATCATTCGCCGTTGGGGTATGGGAGTGATGGCTTAGGAGACAGGTTTAGATCCCTATCACCTAAGGCTTTTCAATTTTATGGGCCGTGAGGGTCCCATAAAAGCATTTTCTCCCTGCGAGTCGTAAGGATCCCGCAGGTGTATTTTCTCCTTAGGAGTCGTGAGGACTCCTAAGTGTGTTTTTCCTTCGTGAGTCGTAAGGATCCCACAAAGGTTTGTTCTCCTCATGTATCGTGAGGACACATGAGTAGGCCTTCTCAATGGAGCATAATTCTACAGGCGGAGATCAGCCGCGTAACTGGTGATTGCGGTGGGGCATGGGTATGAAGAGAATTATTTGAGCCCGTGGATTGTATATGGTAGTCAATTTGGGGACTAACCGTAGGGCCGGAAGAATTTTGGAAAATTGGATTTTGGTTGGCGTCTGCATCGCTGCACTGGAATATGGTACCAGGAGCGACTCATCATTCGCCGCTTGGGGATTGTGGAGCGATGGCTTAGGAGACAGGTTTGAATCCCTATCACCTAAGACTTTTCAATTTTATGGGCCGTGAGGGTCCCATAAAAGCATTTTCTCCCTACGAGTCGTAAGGATCTCGCAGGTGTATTTTCTCCTTAGGAGTCGTGAGAACTCCCAAGTGTGTTTTTCCTTTGTGAGTCGTAAAGATCCCACGAAGGTTTGTTCTCCTCATGCATCGTAAGGACACATGAGTGGGTCTTCTTAATGGAGCATAATTCCAAAGGTGGAGATCAGCCGTGTAACTGGTGATTACGGTGGGATATGGGTATGATCAGAATTATTTGAGCCCGTGGATTGTATACGGTAGTCAATTTGGGGACTAGCCGTAGGGCCGGGAGAATTTTGGAAATTTGAATTTTTGTTGGCGTCTGCATCGCTGCACTGGAATATGGTACGAGGAGCGACCCATCATTCGCCGTTTTTTTACCGCGATTGCTCTATTATTTCAGCTTTTCTTATCGCGAAGGTCGTGATTGCCCTATCATTTCGGCTATTTATTCGCGGTTGCCCCATCATCTTGGCTTTATTTTCATTTTCATTTTTACTCGCTGATTTTTATTGCGAGTTGCCCCATCATTTCGGCTTTTCTTTATTTTTCTTTTATTTACACATTTTTTTATTTACATTTTTTTACATTCCCAGTTTAACGACTTAGAGGTCGATTGTTTCCCAGTTTAACGACGTGGTGGTCCTCTTTGCTTATCCCAGCTCCTTGAACATTGATCTTGGCGGAGCTGTGTTGATGACCTAGCTCTGTGGCTTTCCGATACATCCGAGGATTGAGTGGTTTTTCCAAGCTTATATTGGTCCTCTGCCCAATCTTTGAAAACACAGCAGTTTTCATTGGTATGACTCAGCACTCTATGGTATGGGCAGTATATGGGATTGCCAGTCATATTCATTTCATGTGGCCTCTTCGGAATAGGCAGTTGCAGGCCATTGTTCAGGGCTTCCTCGAATATATCGCGGACCTCATCCCTCCTAAAGGAGTACACCTTCTTCCTTCTCTCCATCAGAGTAGGTGCCCTCACTGACGCCGGTCCCTGAGGCCGATCAATCTTAGGTTCGCCCTGCACATGTCTGGGAGGGTTAGGTTCCCGAAAGGTTTCGGTCTCCATTTGCATGAAATCGGCGGTCGTAGCTTGACTGTTTGCTAACACGCCTTTAGACAGTTCTATCTCTCCCGTCTTGTATTGCCTTTCGACCCAATCTTTGAAGACGAAGCAGTCCTCAATGGAATGACCTATCACCCTGTGATAGGGGTAATATTTTGGGTCGTCGGTCATATTCTCTTCTTGCGGTCTCTTTGATTCTGGCAGTTGTAGACCGTTTCTTAGGGCGTCCCTGAATATCTTGTGGACCTTTTCCCTCTTGAAGGAATAGACCTTTTCCAGCTTCTCTTTCAGAGGCGATTCCCCCCCGGCGTATGTATCGGAGGGACTGGAGGCTGATTGCGGCCGTTTTTCGTGAAGGCGCTCCGCTTTTAGGTTTAAAGGGATATCAGTTGGCTGCTCCCGGGTACCAATCCCTGGCTCATGAGCCAAAATTTGATTCTGCTGTAATTGCAATCGGGCGACTTGGGTCGCGAGATCCGCCACAACGTTTGCCAGCTCGTCGACTTTGGAATAGACCTCGGCCATCTTCTTATCCCTGTCCTGAAATTGCCTTTGAAGCCATTGGAATAATGCTTGTTCTGTAGTTCCGGCTATGACAACCGGGTAATCTTTATTGCCTGAGCTCAATTCCGTAGGAACCACGGGCTCCTCTGGCTTATCGGCCTGAGCGGGCTCTTCATCATTTAGATCGAGCCGATGCTGGGTAGCGTCAACCATATCATCACCATGGCTGTGAAGAAGAGGAGGGTTCGTTTCTTCATGTCCGGCCATGTAGACAGTGTGGATAACACATTCAGCCATTCTTTCATCACTGGCAGCTGGTTTCGCGGAGCGGTCCGGGCTTTGGAAATTCACAAATTTTAATATGGCCAGAGCCCTAGCCCTTTTGTTGGCTCTATACCTGAGCCGCTTCTGCCTCAGCTTCTCTGCCTTAAGCGCTTGGCAGGCTTCTGCTCTTCGGGAAGCCGCCATAGGCCGGGTGATGGGGAGGCTTGATAAGACACCCAATCGAGCAGTTGTCGGAGGCGCCGCTGGAGATTGCTCAAGACGCGTTGTAGCTTTGTTGGTGTTGATGGCCTTGCCCCCAGTTGGGGCCAAGGAAAGTCGTTCAGATACCGACTTGCGTTTGGGTTGGGGCGTCCTTGAGATCACCACATTTGGCCTCTTTCCTTTCGAGACCGGTTTGTCTGCCACCGGGGCTTGAGGAGCTGGGATGGCGCCAACTGGCATGAACATGATAGAGCCGAAGGGCAGCAGCGGCTCCTCCCATTGTCGCCCGAGACTGGCCGGAAGGACCGTCCTGGAGTCTATCTTCATCGTGTACGAGATGGGAGCTGAGTTCATCTTTAGAGACATTGTTGAAAGGTGTTGCTTGAAAACCTTCATGAAAAAGCATTATTTCAGTATAAATATAGGTATGTATATTGATTGAGTTCGCATGAATGTTTAACCCGAAATATGGGAGGAGAGATTGGTCCCATCGGGCGTACCAGAATCTGTAGGGTGTTTTTCGTCACCCCATTGAGATGGGAATACGCACGCGCTTGTCAGGCGTACTACAGATTCCCCCTGCCTGGGGTAGGCCGGGGTTTAATGATTGTGGGGATCCGAATCTCCGGTAGCCGTGGACTAAGCTGCCGTTAATTACCCCTCGCCTTTGGGGCGAGCGAACCTCCGATCAACTGGTTAAACTGGTCATGCGAAATCAATGTGCAGTGTGCGTGTGTTGTGTTTTAAAAGGGGGGTTTTGGATATATTGGGAGCCACACAGAGTTTTTTTCTAACAGGGACAGTGTCGTGGAGCACGTGTGTGCAAATATGTATACATATGTATATGTATGTGTATGTACATAAAAAGAGGGGGAAAAGGCATCCAAAGGATGCGTGGGGCAGCACCTTAGGCGCTGTGCGCCTAGGTGTTGTGCGCTCAGACGCTAGAATGCCACGTGTCGGCACGTGGGCGCTCTGTGCTTGAGCGCTGGGCGCTTGAGCGCAAGCGCGCCACGTGTCGGCACGGGGGCGACTTGCGCTCGAGCGCTTGCGTTTGAACGCAAGCGCGCCACGTGTCGGCACGGGGAGACTTGCGCTCGAGCGCTTGCGCTGGAGCGCAAGCGCGCCACGTGTCGGCACCGGGGCGACTTGCGCTCGAGCGCAAGCGCGCCACGTGTCAGCACGGGTGCGACTTGCGCTCGAGCGCTTGCGCTTGAGCGCAAGCACGCCACGTGTCGACACCGGGGCGACTTGCGCTCGAGTGCTTGCGCTTGAGCGCAAGCGCGCCATGTGTCGGCATGTGGGCGCTGTGCGCTCGAGCGTTGGGCGCTTGAGCGCAAGCGCGCCACGTGTCGGCACGTGGGCGCTCCGTGCTTGAGCGCCGGCGAGAAAATGAGGCTTTTAGCCTAAGAAACAGAAGCTATGCTTCAGAAAGGAAATATTTATTATGTATATATGTATGGAGTTAAACTCCTAGGATGTTTTGAAGCTGATGAAGGGGGTTCTTCTTCTTCCTCCTGTTGTTTGGCCGGATCTTGAAGATTAAGAAGTAGGAGATTTTTAAAATCACTCCTTTTTGAGATCTGATGGGAGATCTGAGTCCCTCTTTGCGGGTTTTATGGTGGAAAACTACTTAGTTTTGAAAAAGAAAGAGTAAAACTCTTGATTTAATTCAAAAGAAATGAGAAGGTTTAGAACCTTGGAGAAGGAGCAGGAGGCACAAAGAACCCTAGTTTTCGGGGGAATGAAAAGTCTATGCTTTATTCATCATCATGTTGCCTTATATAGGATTACATATTTACATATAGCCCCTTGGGCTTCACAAAAATGGCATTTTGCCTATCCCATGGCTCATGTGCCATTTCATTTTTGCACATAAGCCATGGGCTTACAAAATATTGGCTTTATGCCCATTTTGCATACATTCATGTATAAAAAATTACATAAAAATTATTTATTACATGATTTTGTTGTTGGCATGGGGAGGCTGGCCGCGGGCTCGACTTGGGCATGGGCCCGCTTGACCTGGGCTTCGGCCCACCTAGCATGGGGGTTGACCTTGACTTTGAATCGGTCAACCGGGGTGTAAATTTTTACCCCAACACGGGCAAGCTTTATTGAGATCCCGGAAGTCCACGCATATGCGCACTGTCCCATTCTTCTTCATCACCGGAACAATGTTGGCGATCCAGTCAGGATACTGAACTTCCTGGATAAACCCAGAATCGATTAACTTCTTGACTTCGGCGTTGATGCTCACCTCAAGTTCGAGCCGCATTCTTCTTGGCGCCTGTTTAACTGGCTTAACTTCCGAGGATATCGCCAATTTATGTACAGCGATTTCTGGATCTAGTCCTGGCATTTCAGAATAGTTCCATGCGAAGCAATCCCTATGCTGCATAAGCACGTCTTTTAACGCAGCCACCCTTTCTTCAGATAGCAGCTCGCTAACGAATGTCGGTCGCGGGTCGTTCGTCGTTCCTAACTCAATTTTCCTGAGGTTATCTGCAGTAGTATGTATGCCATCCTCCAGCTCTTTCGGTGTTGGTGAAAATTCTGAGATCACCTCATCGTCGCTGTTTTCGAAGCACCAGGGAAGGTCATTCATATTCTTGGGCTTTTCCTTTGATATCGTTATCATGTGACAAGTACGAGCTTGCTTCCAAGACCAATGTGGATCCGGTTATACTCTTGTGGCTTTGGGTTCGTATTTTTGTGGCGGCGTTACCCTCCAGCTGCTGGATAGAGCAAACCTGCCTTGCTCGTACTGGTCTTCGACCCAGTTCTTGAAGGTGAAGCAGTCTTCGACAGGGTGTTCTATGGCTCGATGATAAGAGCAATAGCCCGGATGAGAGACCTCGTTAACTTGCTCAGGATGCTTAGATTCCGGAAGTGTAATCATTCGATGTTTTAAAGCGAGATCAAGTATCTTCCGTGTTTTATTCTGAGGAAAAGAGTATGCCTGACTCATCTTCTTCATAAGGGACAAATCCGGACCGCTCGATTTCCGATCGCGTGACTTCTTGGTCCCGCTTTGTCGCTGTCGAACACCTTTTCTGCTCTTTGACTTATTTTTGCCTCTGCGTCGGGCCTATTGCACAATAGGTTGACAGGGAGGAGCATTTTCATCTTTCGCAGCCTGTTGAAGAAGGCGTTGCGTCCTGGCTTTCTCGTAGATGGCCATTTCGCGGTTATGGTCATCCCGAGCTTTTTGACCCGCTTTCCTGATAAGCTTGTCCATTCGCTCTTCAAATGACGGACTCGGCACTTTGATTGCGGGATCTAGTTTTGATAAGGGGTCGGCGTTTCCTGACAGGGCGTCCTCCTCTTCATCGAAGTTATATACGGCGTAGCTACCGTGGAATTGTTCTCGTTTCCCGGATCTCACATATCCGAGCCCAAGCGTTTCCATTTTCCCGTTGGGCAACTTGCGCTGAGTCCCAGGGACATCCCAAATCCTGTTATAGAATCGAGCTTGTCGAATAGTCTGTTTTAAGGGTACCCTTTGGCGCTTCAATAGCCTTTTTAGTCCGTTTGTGTAATATCTGGGCAAACGGATGGGTTGGAGCTTGTCAAGTGTAGAATCCTCGCCGTTCCAGATTTCTTTCTCTACTCTTGTTTCTGTGGACCGGTAGAACAGGATCACCTTTTCACCTTTTCGTTTGGGAGGGACGTAAAACGTCTGCAGGTCCTGCACATTGTAAGCTTCGAGTGCGTCAAGATCTTTGTAGTGCTCCTGCGAAATCATGGTGATTTGCAAACTCTGATCATCACCAGGGAGTTCTTATATTGATGGCCGACTGGAGAATACGGCATTAACCTCATCTTCCGAGTCACTCCCGAAGATCAGTATGGGGGAGGACGGTCCTGGGTTGTTACGTCGAGACGGCCTAGCGTAAACTATCTCTTCCTCTTCTTCGGTATCACTCTCGAAAACAGGAGTGGTGGCGGCGGCTTCGTTCTCCGGTTTGCGACACCTCTCCGTGTCCTCGAAATCTGGCAAAAAGTACTTTGCATCTTCGTATTTGTGGACTTCGTTCACGGAGAATGGGTTCAGCTCGGTTGTCACGGTGTACTCGAGACCATCCTTGAAATACTTCATACACTGATGTTGTGTGGAAGGGATGATGTTGTACTCGTGTAACCAAGGAAGACCGAGCAAGGCGTTGTAGCAGGTCTTGGCGTCAATGACATGAAACTTAATGTCTGTGACGAGCAGTCCGAAGCGTAATGTTAGTATTACAGATCGTGACGACTGGGAGTCAAAACCGGAGATGGTAATTTTATCACGAGCGAGGTGCTGAACGCTCATGCAGATTTCCTTCAACACCCGAACATTAAGGAGATTGACGGAGGATCTATTATCAGCCAGGATTTTGCCTATCTTGATATCATGGCAGTATCCAGAGACGTATAGGGGACGGTTGTGGTCGCACGTCCCAAGGAGCAGGTCTTCGTCACCGAAAGTGATATCGACTGCATGCACTTCTTCCAGTTCATCCTTCTTCCTCTCTTCGGCGAGGAAGGGTTGGAATTGCTCGAGCTCTTGTAGAGCCTTGATTAATGAATCCCTTGCTTCTTTTGATAATAAGAGGGTGTCAAGAATGCTGAGCTGCGAAGGTAGCTTCCTCAGGTGCGCTAGTATCTTGTATTCCATCTTACTTTTCTTAGGCGGGTCCTTGGCAGTCAGCTCTTTCATGACTTGGTCATCTAAGGCGATATCCTCAGCGACCTTTTCCTTTCCCTTATCTTTTCTAGTTGCGGGTCCGAGGTTCTTTTCGGGAAGCGTGCGATTGCGCAGCTGAATGTTTTCGCAAACCTCTGGTTCTTCCTCTTTTCCCGAGGTGGACTCTTTAAAGAGGAGGCTAAGAGCCAGCTCCTCGTCAAAATCGCTCCCGAACGTGAGCACTTGCGGTGTCCAGTTGTTGACCGTGTAACAGTTACCGGTAGTTCTTTTGTGTCCTTCGGTCATACTTCTCTGCTCCCGACGAGTTCTGCGTTTCATTCGCTTAAAATGTTGCCGATGAGCAATATATCCTTGCCACCATGTCTTAAAAGCGTCGCACTCCTCAGTGGGGTATGAAATCTTCCGATGATATGAGCAGTAATTAGGGTTCCTTTCCGCCCCATTGAGCGTGTTTTCTTCCGAGGGTGGTAGCTTCATTCCCATTGACATGGCTTTGGCAAACTTTTTCCTCGTCTTGAATATGTTTTTATCCGCATCGGATGTCTTTTGATCTGGCGGGAGTGCTTCGACTCCTTCGTTTGGTCGCTTGCATTTGGCTCCTTCTGATGCGGCCATCTCACGCTCCTGGTAGGCTTTACTTTTCAAACGAATCTCGTCTAGAAAGGCGTCGATCATTTCGTCTATCGGCCACACCAATTCTGGTTCAGGCTGTGCCCCCAGTTTCTCAGTGCTAGGAGTTTTTTCATCGTCCGTAAACGAGTGGGAGATCACATGACAACTCGCCACATATCCCTCGGATTCATCCGACGAGCTCTCCTCATTATCTTCCTCCCGAAAGAAGTGGTTGAGGAACTCTTGGAGTGTGATGGGAGTTCGCGCTTTTTGATTGTACTCCTCCAGCGCGTCAATCTGCTTCTGCAAGTCCGTATGCTTGTCGCCAAGCTTCCCGGGCTTTTTGGATCTTTTCTTCTTCTTCTTTGAAGATTTCGACGGCTGGGTGTAAGTGCTTGGGCCATCACCACCGATTTTCGGGGTTAGGCGTGGCTTCAGCATCCCTTCAACGATCTGGGGTTCCAGCAGGTTCTTCCACCTGATTGCCGGGCATGTTTGAAGATCGTTCAGCATCCTCTTTGTTTTGGCTGAAAGCACGATTTCCTATGGAGCTTCTTCAATGAAAGAACAAGTTGCCCCCGGTGTGTCCGTCTTCTTGGGAGTGTGAGGTTGTGGCGGGTTCACCTTCCACTTCTCGGACAGCGCAAACTTGCCCTGTAGGTATTGATCTTCAATCCATCCTTTGAAGACGAAATAATCCTCAATCGGATGGCTTACCGTTTGATGGTAAGGGCAATAATTGGGGTTATACACCTCATTGGGTTGCGGCAGTCGCCTTGGATTTGGCAGGTTGATAAGCCTGTTGCGTACCGCTAGCTTGAATAGCCTCTTTGTCTTATCCCGCGGGAATGAGTAGGGGCGCTTCATTTTCTCATTATAATACCGTCGTCTTTCTTCCAGTTGATCCGCTAGCTTT
This sequence comes from Agapanthus africanus, assembly GCA_030015575.1. Lineage (NCBI taxonomy): Eukaryota > Viridiplantae > Streptophyta > Magnoliopsida > Asparagales > Amaryllidaceae > Agapanthus > Agapanthus africanus. Next base: position 132,342,529 of record CM057341.1, read on the forward strand.
GGGGCACTGGGTTGCTGTTGAGCATTCGCAACGAAGGTTGCCTTCCCTTTACCCTTGTCATTCCGAGGTTCCGGCTTCGGGGGAGGCGGTCTGTGACCCATCTGGTCCATCTGAGTCAACTTGTCGATCAGAGCCTGGAACGTGGTTGGTTTAAAGAACATCATGAACCGTGAGATAGTTGCATAAGGATCTAGTGTACCCACGAACATGCCCACCGCGGGCGCTTCCTCAATGCGTTGTTCGCATTCCAACCACAAGTTTCGCCAGCGTATAGCGTACTAGACCCACGACTCGCCTGGTTTCACCCTGGCATTAATTAGCGCCGTTATCGGAGTGCGTTCGCTGGCGCTCGCGAATCGCTGCGTAAATAGCAGCTCCATTTCCGCAAATGTTTTGACGGAGTCGTTCGGGAGCTCAGAGTACCACTCGAACGCCGTTTCTGACAAGCTACCGACGAACTGGCAAAGCAACAATTTATCATCACCGCCGGTGTTGCCGCAAAGCGCCCTGAACTGGGCAACATGCTGATGGGGATTGCCTGTCCCCTTATAGACATGGAATTTCGGTATTGTATAGCCCGGCAGGTACTTGATCTGATCATACCAGCTCGGATATGGTCGCCCCGTTTTTACGACCTGACCGGCTGCCTCAGTCGCCTGATGAACCCGCATCTGCTGAGCTATATATTCGTCTAGGTCAGCATTGGAGATTGTCTCCTCCTTGGCTGTTGACAGAGCCGGTGGAGGATTTGACGTTTCTCCCCTGTCGTCTTCAAGGACGATCGAAGGATCTTCAGCAGGAGAATCTTGTTGGATCATCATTCCCACCATGTCCTGGAATAGGAGGGCCATTCGTTGTATATTGGCTGCTTGTTCGGCAGCCTCTTTATTCTTCTTCTCCAATATCCTACGAAGGAATTCAGCGTCAGTTTCTTGCTCCTGGCGTTGATCAGATGACGCTTCGGGGCTTTCTTTCGGCCCAGTGAGTGCGGCCATCGCGTTCATCATTTCTTGGAGCTTTTGCTGTTGCTCCTGAGCTTTTGTCACTGACCGTGTAAGCGGTCTATGACCCGTGGATGCACGGCTGTCCTCCTTTCCAGACGCCATGTAAACGGTATGCACCACCATGCCCCCAGACTTAGGGCGTTTAGGCTTATTGTCCTTGACATTTGCTGCAGGAGTGGGGATTTTCTCTGGCCTTCTTCTCATTTGACTAGTCGACGTGGAGGGAGCCGTTGCAGCGGGCACCCAAGAGGTTGTCGTCCTTTATTGTTTGACATGACGGTTCTTTTCTACCTGAACCTTCACCCTCTTCTGCCGGCGAGAGTGATCTTGGTCGATTACTGAGTCTTGGACCTGTCGCCAGACCTTATAAATCTTGGAGGACAGCCGTTGAGGGGGCTGCTCCGGCTTTGCATCCGTAACACTCTCCGCAGGTGGAAGGGATCTTTTGAGAACCGCGGTTGGCGAATTTCTGCGTACCCTGTTTAGCAGCTCAAAGCTGTTCCCGGTTGGAACAGCAGTCTCAATTTCCACCATTGGAGCTGGTAGAGTTAGTCCGGAGGGGGAGTTTCCCCTAGTCTTCCTTATCCGGCGCCAATGGTGACGTCGGGCATGACGGGTTGTTGGGATTGATTCAGCGACGGCTTCGTCTTGCCCCCTATTCTGGGGAGGGGCTGCTGCCGGTGTCAGCCTTTTGAAGACTGACGTTCGTTGAGCAGCTACGTCCATCCGGTCAAAAACAGATTTTTGAGCGGGAGCGGGAACGGGGATAGTCAGTCTCGCGAAGACCGACCCTCTGGGAGGAGAAGCCTCCTTGACGACTTCGGGAGCAGCAGTCTTCTTCGGGATGGCTACCTCAGGTATCATGGTCTTTTTGGCGGGCCCTTTGGAGTTCAGGCTCAGTCTGTCGAAGACCGAGGAGTTGGAAGACCCGTTGAGAGGGGCCGTGAGAGTAGCAAGTCTATCAAAGACCGACTTCTTTGAATCTTCCGGTATGGGCATTGGGATGTTAATGTTCACCGGCGGGAGCATGGTCCCAAAGAATAGACCGGTGGTAGCTTGAGTCACCTGTTCCACAGGCATAGTAAACAGGGAAGCAGCCTGCGGTCCATAGGCTACACCTCCAGGTGAGGCGGAGCGTCGGTTGCTTTTGCAGTTGGAGCAGCTTGAGCAGTTGCCAGCCATTGATCCTTTTGCTTTCTGCAGCAAATGGAACACCAAATCTTAGTACTTTGAAACCCAAGGGCAACCATTAGCGAACCGCAATTGGTTCGCGAATCATGACACACGAAGTGTGGAGTGGAAAGAGGAAAAGGTCCCACCGGGCGTGCCGGAATCTGTTCCCCTCCGAAAGACGGCGCGACTGACGTCTTGCCTGAAATTCGGGACAGATGCTAATTGGTGCTATCTGTCTACCTCTCCGAAGATGCCAATTTGATTTATGGCACCGTGTATCGAAGGTTTAAACGGATGCGTCAGATGTAGAAGACTTCGTCAGATTCCCCCTCGCTTGAGGGGTTTTTGATTGTGGGGACGCTCTTCCCTGCAGGCGCAAGCCCCTGCAGTTAATTACACTACCGCATTGCGGTAACAACTTTCTCCTTCTCCAGATGATCACTTCATGTCGTGTGTGTTTGTTTTGTGTTTGGTTGCCCGTGGATTGTATACGGGGACTGAGTTATGTCGTCGCCCGTAGGGCGTGGACTAGTCCAAATCCGTATCTTTCTTAGATTTGGGTTTGGGGGTTGTGTTTAAGGATACGTTAGCCTCACTTGGGACTAAGATCAACTTAAACGTTTGTTAATGATACGTTAGTCTAGTTTTAGACTAAGATCAACTTAACGGGATCGTTTAGATTCGACAAAAGAGCAATTAAGGGGAATGTGCTCTATTGTTTGGTTTAATGACATTACGGTCGATAGGTAATTTAAGGACATTGCGGTCCAATGTTAGTTTTAAGACATTGTGGTCAAGGTTAAGGACATCATAGTCCGTGGATTTAAGGACTCCACAGTCCGGCATTAGTTTTAAGACATCACGGTCAAGGTTAAGGACGTCATAATCCGTTGTTAGTTTTAAGACGTTCCGGTCAAGGTTAAGGACCTCATAGTCCGAGGATTTAAGGACTCCACAGTTCGGCGTTAGTTTTAAGACATCTCGGTCAAGGTTAAGGACCTCATAGTTCATGAGTTTAAGGACCCTACAGTCCGTGAAATGTATGTGGTTATCGGGACCCGTCACCTCTTTGAAGACGTTGAGGAATTACAACGACAAGAATCAAAGGAGTGAAGAGATGTACCCTTGAACCAAGATAGATTAAGTGATCTGTAGCCCAATTTGGGACCCAGACCAATTAATTATATTATGAGCCCATTGGCCCAGTTAAGTTTGAATTGAGGACTTATGGCCTTCTTGGGCTAAGTCCAATCATGTTTGAAACATTGACCCTCTGTTGGTCCATTGAAGGAGAGGCTTTGCTTCTGAAACTTAGCCAATTGGGCTAAATCTAGTGTTAAACACTAGAGACCAACAGTGTTGAACACTGAGAATAAGATTAGCAAGTTAGTGTTAAACACTAAAAGATAGTCAGTGTTAAACACTGTGAACAGGGCTTTTAAATTAGTGTTAAACACTAAAGCAAATCAGTGTTAAACACTGGAAATAGAGATTAGTGTTTAACACTAAAGCAAATCAGTGTTAAACACTGCAAATAGAGTCTTTCAAATTAGTGTTTGAACACTAGAGCAAATCAGTGTTAAACACTGGATACAGAGATTTTAAATTAGTGTTAAACACTAGGGCAAGAGGGGTCACGTGGTAGCACGTGAGAGCGCCCTGCTTCCCTTTATTTTGTTCTGCCAAAAGCATTGAATACTTTGGAGCATCACGTGCTGTCACGTGATGGGAATTTAGTTGTTTGTTTGTTAGAGCTTCAGCCAAGGGGTCACGTGGTAGCACGTGAGGGCGCCCATAAGCTCTTTTCTGTGGATCTTTGCAGGGGTCACGTGGTAGCACGTGACTCTGACTGTTTGCATGTTTTAAAGATCTGTTCATCTTTTAAGAATTAAATTCTTCATAGGGTCAAACCCTAGCAATAAACTTTTAGAGGAATTAAATTCCTGTTAGTTTGAGAGAATTAAGTTCTCAATTAGGGTTAAACCCTAGTTCTGTCCATTCTGAAGGAATTAAATTCCTAGGGTTAAACCCTAATTTTATCTCAAAGGAATTAAATTTCTGTAATTCTGTAAGAATTAAATTCTTAAAACTCAATTCCTCCTCTATGTTTTAGATCTGCATGGCAGGATCTCAACCCAATGAGAATTAAATTCTCAATTCATGGGGAGATGTGCACTTTGCAGATCCTCAACCAGAGAAAGAACTAAGTTCTTTTCTTTTTTATATAAGAGTTAAACTCTTTTGAGAATTAAATTCTCTTTTGAAGCCTCTCTTTTCTTTTCTTACCCAAGGTTTTTCTTTTGCAGAGAATCAAATTCTTCCTTCTGAATTTTCAAGATTCCAAGGCTCTATATCTCCCTCTCTGTGTCTATCAGAAGGTCCTTTTTTAAACTCTCTCCTTTGGCTCCTATTTATAGGAGAAGTAAAAGAATCAATCAGTTTTAGTAAATCTTTCATTGAAAGATTTGATTTGTTTATTGAGAGATTTGATTTACGTTTATCATTAATCTGGGCCTTTAGATTATTAGGTGAATTTTATTCACCATTGGATTTTAAATCCAAAGATATCTCTTTGTTGTTTCGGTGAGATTTAAGGGGAAATCTTTCCAAGTCCAAGATTTTTCCATAAATTGGTGATATTTAATCACTTTTAGATTTTTAATCCAACGGTTTCAGATAATCCTTTTTCATTTTGGAAAGATTTGAAAGATCTTCCCTCAGAATTTAATTCTATCAAAGAATAAGGCTTTTAAAGCCGGTCACGTGTGGCAACGTGACCCCTGGTCACGTGTAGGCACGTGCCTAGAATGGGCTTCTCTTCTTCTGCGCTCTGTTCTCTGGCCACTGCTTAACCCTCACGTGCCAACACGTGACCACTGGTCTTGTGTGAGCACGTGATGCCTCTTCTGAAGCTTCTTCTTGACTTTTAATTAGAGAACAAATATGCTCTGTGCCGCTGCTTAACCATCACGTGCCAACACGTGACCACTGGTCACGTATGACCACATGATGCCTCTTCTGAAGCTTCTTCTTGACTTTTAATTAGAGAACAAATATGCTCTGTGCCGCTGCTTAACCATCACGTGCCAACACGTGTCCATTGGTCACGTGTGGGCACGTGATGCCTCTTCTGAATCTTTTCCTGATTTTTAATCAAGGAACAGCAGGCGGCCAAGTCGGTCTCAAGGGGAAAGAGGCCGAATGTCGTGATCGCCAAGGCACCACAACCGAAACTTAAGGCGGTGTCTGAACGACTCTCTGGTGCTCCAGCTGGGGGCAAGACTTCCGGTACAAAGGGCAACATCAAACGTTGTGGACGAGCTCAGGCGATGACTCCAACAAATGCACGATCAGACATATCTCCAAAGCCCTCCATCGCCCGGTCTACGGTGGCTTCCCGAAGAGCCGTGACCAGTCAAGTGCTCAAAACAGAAAAGCTGAGACAGAAGCGGCTCAGGTATCGAGCCAACAAGAGGGCCAGAACCCCGGCCAGGTGGAATCTTGTGAGATTCCAAGAGCAGAGTCATCCTGCGACGACGGCTGAATCGGCCGTAAAAATCAGCAATTCCTTCGAACCTCTGAGGTGGGTCCAGAAAAATGCTATGACCGCCAGAATCAAGAAGACAACGGTCCGAACGTCACTACAAAGGGACGTGCCCCGGCCTCAACAGAAAATGTATGACACTGTCTCTTCAAGAGTCTATCAGGCGCTGATTGTCACGATCTAACTGTGTCGTGTTTAAAAAGAATTCTGAAATTACCGCAATCAAAACGGTGTCGCTTGTAGCGAGCCGCGATGAATACGGGTCGTCCGCAGGGAGATGGTAAGTTTCTTATTGCTTGTTTTAACGAGTTAATTCCGTGTTTTGATTTGTTGGTTAACTAATTGTCGTAACAAAGATATGAATAAAAAGGGCTTGTTAAGGGTAGTAATAAGTTAGATTGTATGAAGGTGATGTTTGCCAATTCCTTATAGCCCCGACTTGGTATTGATACTAAAGCAATAGGTAACAACGCGGATTAGGGAACTTGAAATACGGTATTTGCGGTATTTCGCTAAATCCGTTTTCCTTGTCCCTTGTCCTTCCGTTGTTATCTCTTGATTTTAGCCTTCGGCAAACCACGGGCAATCCGGTCATGATTAGGAATCATCACTATCGGGGTAGGATAGGATGCCTAGTGAGTGGAGTTGCGGGTGTTTTGCATGAAGTTTCAATAGGCAAGTTTTAGGTTTTAAAGTTTGGACAAAGAAAATCTTCGAATACGATCTAACATATTACACCCTTAACAAGTGAAAAGATTACTCACACATATTTACAAATTAACAAGAAAGAAAAGAGAAGATACATAAAAACATGCAATGAAATAAAGAGGAAAAGAGAACCGATGAGTTCAAGCGTTTTATCTCCCAGTGTTCAATCCCCGGCAACGTGTGAGATCCAAATACCAAGCTTTAAGGTTGCAAGCTCACTTAAGAGGTTGCAAGATCAAAGCAAGGCATGAATTTCACAATTGAAATCATGTAAAGTGGAACAAGACATGTAATAAAAATACGAACTTTTATTGAAGAACAAACTTGTTACAAGAGATCTTGAAGTCAAGAACCTAAGCCTTAAGCTTGCAAGTTCTAAATGAGAAGTTGCAAGGTCAAGACAAAGGGGCAAGAGCTCAAGAATGAAAAGAAAAATTACAAGAATTCTAAGATAGAACTAAAGAAAAAGCTACCCTTTCCTCTTCCCTCTGGTCTCTATTTATAGGCTCAGAAAGAAATATTCATATCTGCCCCATCATGGCTCATGCTGATTTGTTTGATTGCCTTTGATTTGAACACATGCTTTTTAGTCTTGAATGCATATAATATCATATGCATATAAAATCATATCCTTGATTTCATATAAAATCATATCCTTGATTGCATATAGAATCATATCCTTGATGATTGCATATAAAATCATATCCTTGATTGCATATAGAATCATATCCTTGATTGCATATAAAGTCATATCCTTGATTGCATATAAAATCATATCCACATGTGCTTAAAAGTCTTGTGTACACACTTGTTGTGTTGGACCATTTAGAAAAAATGTGTACACAACTTGTTGCATAAAGGAACTCCTGAAGTATCGGTCGGTTAGCGTTTCTGGTCGCAGTGTCTTCCCTCAAGTGATATATCCGTGCTGTTGGATGCATTTCCAGTATTTTGTCATGGATACCTGTAATCTGTAATACTGAGCAGACACTGGTCAATAATACTGATAAATACAACAATTAGATAATGAATGAACGGTATTAGAATGCAATTTTCTGATATGAACAGGCGCTTTGTGCCGCGCGAAAGCAGCGGGGTGAATCTAGAAAAGAAGCGCCACCATCATTCAAGAATCAGGTCAGGCCAGCCGCCTTCAATCGACTGCCCGCTACCGAAACAGGGGAGTTAAGACAGCGATCTATGAAATCAGCTGCCGATAATAAAAAGACGGCTGTATATATTATCCATACGGTCTATATGGTGGGCGGGCGCCCCAGCGACAACCTTCGCAGCAAAAGCAAGGATGGGGCCACCACATCTCAAGCCCAATCTGGCTTGAATGTGGTTGCCGCTTCCCAAGAACAGCCGCCTCCACTGGATGAAGAAAACCCTCTCGATGAGGATGAAAGGCAGAAAGACCCCTCGGTCCATGCAGAGTCAAGCTCGGACAGCGAGGAAGAGCCGACTTTCCGTCCCAGGACCGCCGAGTAAGAGCTGCTTCAAGAGCTTTGAAAACAGCTCAGGAGCAAAGATAAGGAGATGGCCAAGCTCTATTCGAAAATTGACGACCTGACTAATATTGTGATGCAGCTTACGGCTCAAATTGCTCAAGCGCCTCCCAATCTAGCACAAGTCGCTACTCATCAGCCGGGTGATGACAATCTGAAGCAGCCAATGCCTGTTCCTTTGGGTCCAAGACTGGTTGAGCCGCACGAAAGCCGGCCACATTCCGCTTCTAGGGATACCTTGGCCCCAGATAGCACTATCCCGCTAACACAAGATCGGATAATGGATTTGGTCACCAGCTAAGTTAAAACATTGGTGGCTGAAGATGAAACTCAGAAAGAAATTGGCAGTATTGGGCGGCCATATCCCGCACAGTACGATCTGATCGAGTTCCCGAGCGGCTACGTCATCCTTAAATTCAGAAGATTTGACGGGACGGGAAACGCAAATCAACACGTTGCCCACTTTAAAGCATCGTGCAGAAATACAGAGGGCAATGATGCGCTCCTTCTTCGTCAGTTCGTCAACAGCCTGACCGGTGTCGCTTTCGACTGGTACGCGAGTATACCAGACGGGTCCGTCATTACCTTTTCCCAAATGGAGTCTCTGTTTTGCCAAAGGTTCATGAGTGTCAGTGATAAAATCTCCATTGCTGACCTTGTGAAGACCAAGTCGGGGAAGAATGAGAGCAACACCGACTTTATCGCCCGATGGCGTAATCTCACGGTCAAGTGCGAACCGCCGTTGGAGCAGGACCATTCCGTCGGCCTTCTCATTGGGAACCTCAGCAATTGGATGGTCCTGTTCTTGTGTACAGCAGGCCTCAAGACGTTTCAAGAGCTAACCAAGAAAGTACAAATGCTAGAACGCTCAAAGTAAGAGTCTACCCCGGACTCTCAGAGAGACAAGACTTGGAAAAGCAAGCGGGACGACAACCGTAGAAGCGGGAGTTCCAGCAGTACCAATGTCTTCAATGTGTCCGACAATGAAGAAAAGCGAAGGGCGGGCGAATCTAAAACCAACCGGTCTCGAAAGCCAGTGCTAGGAGGAGAAGGGCCTTCCCTAGAGGAAAAAAAGAACAAGGTTTACTCTTTCAGGAGGGACAAGGTCCGCAAGATATTTAAAGATGCCTTGAACAACGGTCTACAATTGCCGGAGTCGAAAAGACCTCAAGAAGCAAAAATGGCCGACAATCCTCTGTATTGCCCGTACCACCGAGTAGTGAGCCATGCGATCGAGGATTGCTATATCTTCAAAGACTGGGTCGAGAAGAAGTACAAGGCTGGAGAGATCGAGCTGTCCAAAAGTGTGTTGGTGAACAATCAAGTTGCAACCACCAACTTTATACAGATAGAAGCTGAAGCCTTCTGGGAGCAGACAGCTGAACCCGCTGCCTTGAGAAATGAGACCGACTCACCGCAGCCTCCTTGGAGTAAGCACATATCTAATAAGATGAAGAAGATGCTAAAGCTGCTTCAGAAAGAGCCCAGGGCGGAATAGGAAGGACAGAAGAAGCCTACCATTCCAGCTGCTAATTCGGCCCAATCAGGCTCAAAATCCAAAAAGCTCAAGAAGAACACAAGTGCAGCCCGTCGCAAAAAGGAGTCTGCAGGGAGATCGGTCATTCAAAAATATATTGATTCCCTCGAAGAATATGAACAGAAGGAAAGAATTCTAATTCAATTGAAAGAGTTCTTCCCTGTAGGAGCAGCTGAGATTTTGGAGGAGCTAGAAGAAGGCACCGATGAAGAGGTCCCTATAGTGACCTGCTACGCCATCCATCTTGGCAGTGACTCCGAGAAGAAGCTCTGTTTTCTCGAAGAGGACGAGGAGCTCGCCACAAAGGCCAACCAAATCCAGCTTAGAAGCGGCAGGACTCTACCGCCAAATCAGGGCAACGCCCTAAAAGGGAAGGAAAAACAAGCCGCTAATGAAGAAGATGGCAGAGAACTTGCTCATGAAGATTCAAGTCCTTCCTCGGTGGACTATAATGTCTTGGCTCACCTCCGAAAGATTTCGTCTCTCCTTATCATCTACGATGCCTTGGTTCTATCTCAAGAGCTCAGAGATGTTCTCATTCATACTCTACAAAACCCTGAGCGGTATCAGGCTCGCTTTGCGGAAATTAATATGAAAGAAGCACAGTACACTTTGCAAGCCGCCGCAGTCACGTTTAAGGATGAAGACTTGCTACTGGGAACGGCTGAGCATAATCGGCCGCTTTATGTGATCGGGTACAGCGACGGAGATCAGATTAATCGCATATTGATTGATCCGGGGTCCTCAGTGAACATCATGAACTTGCGGACACTGAAGAGTTTGTCAATGGACGTCCGGCACCTGTCAAGGGAAAGGATTGTCATTCAAGGCTTCAATCAAAACTGCCAGCAAGTTCTGGGGTCTATAGCTTTGCCAATCAAATTTGGGGATCTGCAAACTGAAGCTAAGATATACGTGATCGACGCTGACACGTCTTATAAAATTCTCTTGGGACGGCCGTGGCTCCATGATTACGGCATCATTCCGTCAACTCTCCATCAATGCATGAAGCATACTAAAGATGGCGAAGAAAGACACATTGACGGAGACATCCAGCCGTTCGGTGTGCATGAAGTCCGATATGAGGATTCACGGTACTTTATGAAGCCCCAAAGTACCGAGCCACAGCTGACCAAAGACAGAGCGGTCCTGAAACTCAAAGGAAAATCCGAGCCGGGTGTCACTTTCAAAAGCAAAAACCCCCAAGTGCGTCCGCATTTCGGCAGTGACACTGATGAGTCCGACGCTGGAAGTCCGTCCTTCCGTAAAACTCGCCCTCGTTTCGGTAGCGATACGGACGAATCCGATACTGAAATCCCATCTAGCAGCAAAGTCCACCCTCATCTTGGCAGCGACACTAAAGAGTCGGAAGAAGAGGACCTGCCGTGCAACAGCTGTGCAGATTGGACCCCCATGCAGCAAGCGAAACTACGAGAGACCTTCGAAACTGCAGAAGGGTCCCTGGCCATCATAAGGGTGCCGGAACGGATGTGCAAAGAGATCGACGCATTGTCAGTCCCTACCGTGGATCAGCCGAAAACTTTCTACGTTCCCGGGAGGAAAAATGGACAGAAGGGCATCTTGTTTTATGGGTCAAACCCTGTTGCGCACCCGGACGATCTTTTTGTCGCGTGCCTTCCCTATGAGAGAGGCATAAGATCCGTCCTCGATCCCAGATACTTTGCGCCTAAGATGCGGGAATACTTCAAAAGGTGCGGATGCCGATTATATCAATCGGAGTCCGAAGCAAAGTTTTATGAAGGGCTATGGCATCCGCCTCAGGTCCGAACACTCATCGGTGGACGAATCCCAGATAGACGGGGCATAGGTTTCATCCAGCCTGATTCTGAGGCATGCTACATGATCCATATTGAGGAAGCCAGCGAAGAGTCAAATGATGAAGACGAGCTAGCTGAGCCAGAAGAAGCTCCCCAAGAGCTTGAAGATGGAGGACAAGCAACCTTCGATGAGCTAACTGAGATCGATTTAGGAACGCCTAACAATCCCAGGCCGACTAACATCAGCTCACTCTTGTCAGAGGAAATGAAAGAACAGATAATTGCCCTGCTGCATGAGTTCGTCGACTACTTCGCGTGGACATACAAAGAAATGCCTGACCTTTCTCCTGAAGTGGCCGTGCATAAATTAGCTATATCTCCTGATGCTAAGCCAGTCAAACAAGCTCCTCGAAGAATGAGAAGGGAACTAGAAGAAAAGGTCATCGAGGAAACCAAGAAGCTCATCGATGCTGGTTTTGTCAGGGAAGAGAAATACGCAGACTGGATCACAAGCATAGTCCCAGTGAAGAAGAAAAATGGGCAGATCCGAGTTTGTGTCGATTTCAGGGACCTCAACAAGGCATCTCCTAAAGATGACTTCCCGCTACCGGTCATGGAAATGATGGTCGATGACACCTCAAATTACGAGCTGTTCACCTTTATGGATGGCTCGTCCGGATATAATCAGATCAAGATGTCACCTGAGGATGAGAAGCATATAGCATTTCGAACCCCGATCAGAATATACTGCTACAAAGTGATGCCGTTCGGACTGAAGAACACAGGTGCTACGTATCAAAGGGCAATGACCAATATCTTTGATGACCTAATTTATAAGGTCGTCGAATGTTATGTTGATGACCTGTGTTAGGTCCACGTTACCCACCCCGGTACTTTCGGGGAGGCGGAATAGGTAAAAATCGAATTTTTCCTCGATAGGTAACATGGGCCGTACATGAAGAATCTTTGCTAAACAAAAACTAATAAAAGAACTACAAGTTCTAACTACTATGTAGAATGGTTATACCTAGGTCTTGAAGTCCTTCTCTTCTTGCTCCTTGGAGTGGGATGAACGGGTCGTCCTCGTCGCCTTCTCTTGCCGAAGAAAGATCCACCCGAGGGCCTCTACCTTTGGCTCCTACCCCAAACTAGAAGTAACTAAGGTGCTTGGTGTGCTAAACCTAGAACCTTAGAAAGAGTAGAGAGTAATTTTGAAGATTTTATCTCAAGCTTAATGGTTCTCAACTCATGAGACGGAGAGCTTTGAGAGAGAGGAAGAGTATGAGAGAGAATGAAAATGAGAGAATGAGGATAATTACAACCATTCTCACATATATGTGAATTATGATAATTGAATAATTAATCAAAAGATAATTGTGATGGTTAACTTGAAATGACCATTATCATTTCACATTAATGAATTTTGCAAGAATTAAAGAGCATCTTTCATGTGAAATGATGATGGTCAATTTGTCAACATAGCTCAACAAGTCAACCATAGTCAACTGGTCAACAACCCTAACCATAACACAATTATAATTAATTAATATTAATAATCATATTTCACATATACATTAGGGTTAAGAAAAAGACAACGGTCATCAACCCTAATGAAAGTCCTCTGCCTCTGCCTCAGTCAACTGTGCATACACACCCATATCCGTGTTCCGAGGAACACGAATACAATGAGATAAAACCAATCCCAAAACATATACTAGGATCTGGCTTAAACCAAAGCCCGCTAGTATAAGCAGTCCGGACACTAAACGTGCACAAGTGCGCGGATGTGAACGAACCCTGTCGCAAAACCATGCGACCTCTACTCTGTTTTGCCTAAAGGTGAATAACCCTCTGTGTGGGACTCTAAAGACTCGACACTACGCTGGCAGTGGGTTTAACCACGGACCGCAAGCGGCACTAGCTGTACGTAACGGTCCCTAGGTAGATGCCGATAAGAAGACTGACGAGGTGAACCCATCTGAACTCCTACTGAGCCTGAATGTGACAGTCTCCGTACAGTCCGGTCTGTTCGTCTAAGAATATCGCATGGCGGGCCTAGGGGGCGGTAAACGTCAGTCCCCTAATAGCGGTATAAGTCGTGCCGGAGTGTAGCCCAGAACACCCTAAGATATCACTGGAAACCTACCGGTATATCTCGCTAGCTCTGGCCAGGGACTTTGTGTAATGGCTCTCCTAGACACAGCGCGATATCAACCCCCAATACCGGGAGAGACGAATCCTGTCTAACCGTCACTGCCTCCAAGTGCTTCGGGACTGCTCCCAACTACTACCTGTTTGCACGACTCAGTAGAGCCGTGGTAGGGTAGTAATCAAAGAACAATGGGAACACACTCGAGGCGAAGTGACAGTGTCAAGTCAGCGGACTAAACTGTACTCATGTCACCTGGGAACTGTTAACTGACGATAGGTATAATACTAACCAACAGTTCCCGACGAGTCCTGTCCAGTGTACTCGTAACCTAACGAGCACCCGCATACTATTTCCAGTACGACGTACTGATGGCTGTAGGACAGACCATCTCCCATACTGGGAAGAGAAGCGCATGTTCCAGTCTACTTTGGAGTATCAATGCCCTGTCTCGATAATCCTACGACTAGGGACCAAGAATAAGGATGTGCTTATAGACTACCTCGCCCCCACTAGTGTGATCGCCATCACAACGCCGGTAGTCAAGCAAAGATCCTAAGGGCTCCATCAATATGTTTCAGCGATATGTTAAAAGAAACATATACACATATTAAGATAGAAACAAACCAAGTAGCATACTACTATATCGAGCAAGACTGTCGTAAAACCGTATATATATCCCAAGCTTCCAAAATGTATTATACAAACTAGTACTATACAATAATGGCCTCTAGGGCATACATATCTAACAATCTCCCACTCGCACTAAAGGCTAGTAATTGGTGTACCGCATACCCAACGTCTGCACTAGGGCCAGCTGCTGGCATACCGCATACCCAATAGCTCAAAAAGTCGCTCGAACTGAGTCTGGGGCAAGGCCTTCGTGAATGGATCCGCCGTGTTGTCTTTTGTGTCCACTCTCCGTACCTCGATCTCCTGGCGATCAATGATCTCCCTGATCAGGTGATACCGCCTTAAGATATGTCTGGATTTCTGATAGGACCTTGGTTCCTTCGCTAAAGCTATAGCCCCATTGTTATCACAATACAAAGGTATTGGGTCAACAATGGACGGAACCAATTGAAGTTCACTAATGAACTTCTTCATCCAGATTGCCTCTTTTGCGGCATCGCTTGCAGCAATGTATTCAGCCTCCATCGTCGAGTCTGCGACGGTATCCTGTTTGGAACTCCTCCAACACACCGCCCCTCCGTTGAGGGTAAACACAAAACCCGAGAAAGATTTGCTGTCATCTTTATCACTCTGGAAGCTTGAATCGGTAAAGGACTCGACCCTGAGATCTCCATTACCGTAAACCAGGAACATCTCCTTAGTCCTTCTCAGGTACTTGAGAATGTTCTTCACTGCCGTCCAGTGGTCCTCACCTGGGTCTGACTGATACCGGCTCACCACGCTTAGTGCATAAGCTACATCTGGTCTTGTACATAGCATCGCATACATTATAGATCCTACCGCCGAAGCGTAGGATATAGTGCTCATGCGAACCCTCTCCTCGTCAGTCTTAGGAGACATCTTCTTGGAGAGGGTAATTCCGTGCAATGCGGGTATGTTACCGCGCTTGGAATCCTCCATACTAAATCTCTTTATTACGGTCTCTATGTACCTGGACTGCGAAAGTCCCAATAGTCTCTTGGATCTATCTCTGTAGATCTTGATCTCCAGAATGTACGAGGCATCACCCAGGTCCTTCATGGAGAACCGTTGTGACAAAAATAGCTTGACCGATTGTAGCATAGGAATGTCATTTCCTATCAAAAGAATGTCGTCCACATACAAAACTAGGAATACGACAGTTCGTCCTGTAATCTTCTTATAAACACAAGGTTCATCTTCGTTCTTGATGAAATCAAATTCCTTGATTGCCTCATCAAAACAGATGTTCCAGCTCCGCGAAGCCTGCTTTAATCCATAAATGGATTTAAGCAACTTGCACATCTTCCCACTGCTCCCACTGTCTACGAAACCTTCTGGCTGATCCATGTAAACGCACTCTTCTTAACAGCCATTTAGAAAAGCCGTTTTAACATCCATCTGCCAGATTTCATAGTCATGGAAGGCAGCAATGGCAAGTAGGATCCGAATGGATTTGAGCATAGCCACTAGAGAAAAAGTTTCGTCATAGTCCAAACCAGGTCTTTGACGAAAACCTTTTGCAACGAGTCTAGCCTTATAGGTTTCCACCTGCCCATCTACACCAAGTTTCCTTTTGTAGATCCATTTGCATCCAACAGGTTTTACCCCGGGTGGAGCAATATCCAAGGTCCACACTTTATTGGTGTACATGGACTCCATTTCGGATTGCATTGCTTCCAGCCACTTATCAGAGTCCCTACTGATAATGGCCTGCCTGAAACTGGTAGGGTCATCTTCTTCCAAGATGCAATCCTCTCGATCCCCGTCTAAGAGAAAACCGTAGTATCTCTCGGGCGGATGAGAAATCCTACCAGATCTGCGGAGTGGCCGAGGTTCGTCTGGGGTTATTGAATTCCGAGGTTCTGTCAAATTTTCAGTTTCATTTTGTGGTCGCTGAATTTCTTCCAGTTCTACCGAACTCTCACTTGTTTCTTTTGCAAGAAATTGCCACTCTAAAAAGATGGCGTGGCGAGATACAAATACCTTATGTTCCTCGGTATGGTAGAACAGATATCCTGTGGAGTTTTTAGGATATCCCACAAATTTACATAGAACTGAACGTGCCTGAAGTTTTTCCGGATTTTGTACTTTTACATAGGCCAGACAACCCCATATCTTAATACGTTTAAGATACGGCCTTTTACCATTCCATATCTCGAACGGTGTCTTAGGCACAGATTTAAACGGAACATCGTTCAATAGATATGCCTCTGTCAATAGCGCATGTCCCCAAAATGAAAGAGGCAACTCGGCATTACTCATCATGGAGCGAACCATATCCAGTAGGGTACGATTCCTCCGCTCCGATACACCGTTGTGCTGTAGTGTATAAGGGGGAGTAAGCTGAGAGAGAATACTATTCTCTTTTAAGTAATCTAGGAATTCCGTGCTTAAGTACTCCCCTCCTCTATCAGACCGGAGGATCTTGATACTTTTGCCAGTCTGGTTCTCTACTTCGTTTCTGAATTCCTTGAATTTCTCAAAAGCTACAGATTTGTGTTTCATGAGATACACATATCCGAATCTAGAGAGATCGTCAGTGAATGTGATGAAGTACGAGAACCCACCCCTTGCATGTATAGACATCGGACCGCATACATCACTGTGTATGAGTCATAAGAGCTCTGTTGCTCTTTCTCCATGTCCGGTGAACGAAGATTTGGTCATCTTCCCTTTGAGACAAGACTGACAAGTTTCATAAGATGAAAACTCGAACGTATTTAAGAGTCCATCTTTATGCAACTTACTTAGTCTTTTCTTAGTCTTTTCTCTCCGACATGACCAAGTCTACAATGCCACAAGTAGGATTCATTCGTATCTGAATTCTTCCTCTTGCGTGTGTTTTGTACATTGAGAACTGTATTTTGATTTAGAACGTAGATACCATTACACAGTGTACCTTCTGCAACCAGTACCTTATAAAGGTAAATATTCATGATATTTCTATCAACAACAAAGTTATATCCATCTTTATCGAGTAAAGAAACTGATATGATGTTGCAAACCATGGAAGGTACATAGTAGCAATCGTTCAAAATCATAGTATTGCCATTTGGAAACACTAGGTGATATTCACCGACGGCTGCAGCATTAACTTGTGCTCCGTTCGCTACTCTGAGCGACATATCACCAGGTGCAACTTTCCTACTTTTCCTCAGTCCCTGCAATAAATTACAGATATGAGATCCTGATCCGGTATCAAGTACCCAGGAGGTAGGGCTGACCGTAAAGCAGTTCTCAATTACAAGAACACCTGAAGTAGATGCAAAACCATGCTTCTTCTTCAACCGGGTATCCTTGGAATCCATACAATCTTCTTTCCCTTTCTCAAACTTATGACTGTTGTCATAAGTTAGAGCCGAACCAACGTTCCCCAGCCCCGAATAAGAATTCGGATCGGTCAAGCGATACATTTTATTATCTTAATTAGGGCGTGAAATGGCTGCTACCTGGAGAGAGAGAAAAGAAACACTCAGCGTGCGCTCTTGCAAGATTAGATTGGTTTATTAGTTTATCTAATCAGGATGGCTCCCACTGTTTCCTCAAATTCTTCTTCAAACCCTAAAAGAAGAACTAGTCAGGATTAATCGCACGTCACAATACTTGCTTAACCTTTCAGCCAGGCTGGTGTTGGTACTTCGAGGGAGGTTTTCCAATGCTTTCGCGAAGTTCCTTAATTAAATAACCTCTTTTCCCTGGAGGCATAGCCCCGCTAACACCGTTCTAGACACCTACTTGGTTTATAGCATTGATTGTTAAGTGAAATAATCTCCTGAGAGTAATCCAACTCATCAGTGGGATCGGGATCCAACTATCATTGTGTGATGACCTAGATGGAATCCACTCTAGTCACCACACTCCAGAAGGTATGCTAAATCTGCAAGTTTCAGTTTCTTTAGAAACTCCCGATGTGGTTTTTTCCCCTAGGACCCAAGTGACCTTGACCGAGCCAACATATCAAAGGATCCTAGTCAAGTTCAACCCGTCATTATCTTGATTGCATTAGACCCACCCGTACGAGTCCTTGACAGAGCCAAAATAACCGCACGACTGTCTCAACCAATCACATTGTATCCTACGGAAAAATATTACATAGCTACCGTACACTACGCCTCGGCTGAGCATGAAATACGTAGCACGAATACTAAGCAATACTAATCCGAAACGACGGAGGGCTACGGCTGGGTTTTGGCGAAAAACCCGTTAACGTAATGAACTTGATATCGTTGAAGGAACGTGATACCTTTTTTTGAAAAATATAGTGGCGAAAACTTTTGCTAAAGAGGTCACTCCCTGTGAAGGGATCTCGGCTCTTTCCTCGTCGAATGAGGTGCAGGATATTCCAAACTGAATACCTCGATGCAAAGCAAGAATAATCGACTATAGTGAAGTTATTACCCTGACGCAAACTTTTTGTCCAAGGGGTCACTCCCGATGAAGGGATCTCGGCCCTTGCCTCGTCGACTGAGGTGCTGGGCATTCATAACCGAATACCTCTGTGCAAAACAAAAGTGAACGTCCTTGCAATAACAGCTTTTTGAAAATTGTTCCAACAACGTCTTTTAGGTTTATTTTCTTGCATTAATTTAATGCGTCCCATCAATTAATCCTACCATTGCAGAAAACAACGAAAATATGACGTACGCTTATGCCATCCGCATTCGCCATGGAGTCCCGTCATCACCCGTTAGGTTACTTAACTAACGACAGAGCGGGGGCTGGACTAGCACGGATGCAAAACATATGCAATGCCTAAATAGATATCATATATAGATATATAAATCCATTCGTCAGATGCAATGATAGCCATTCCAGATCACAGATGAACACTTTGGATATACTAGGAATCTGCATTTCGTTCGAGCTTGCAACGAAAGACAGATTACACGGTCGCGATGAATAGCCAAAAACCCCACCCTAGACCCCTACGGGTGCGGCAAACTACCCGCCAAATACCCGAAGTGAAGCAACCTCCCTCAACAACGTGAGTAGGCCACTCGGCACTTCGAGGTACCCGGTAGTTTGTGCACCCCTCCTTGGGTCTATCCTAGGAAAAACAGTAAAAAGAAGTTATACAATGGCGGCTACAACCTCATCCCGGATGTGCGGCCATACAAATAATATTACATCAATTTACATATTACATAAATTGAAAGATAAAGAAAAACCCTCATCTCATAACCCCCCGGCTATTCATCCGCGACAATCCAACGAATTCATATACACAAACCATCAATATTACAGATCACAGATATGTATAACCCCCACTAATCGGCGTATAGCGATTAGCAGACGTTCAATAGATATATCACATCACAGATATAACCATTTAGTCAAAGTTTGTAGAACTCCGATCAAAATACGAATTTGTAACTGCCCCCAAAAATAACATTTTTCTCTGGACAACTTGGGCAGAAACAAAATATCTCAAAATTCCCAAAACACAAAAATAAGAATTCTGCAACAAATTTGAGCCGCGGCCGAGTCAACTCGGCCGTGGATCCGCGGCGGAACGCATGGTTCAGCCGCGGTTCCGTGGTGAGTTGGCCGATTCGTGGCCTCAAATTTCTTGGTTATTCCTATAAAACCCTGCTTGTATTTTTCAGACATGTTAAATAATTTTTAGAGCAGGTTTTAAAAACGGCAGAAAGCATGGGTTTCGGACATCGTTTTGGGATTTTTGCTGGATCGAAGTTCTAAAAACCTTGCTAATTGTTATTTGTTGTTTAGTTAGGCTCTGATACCACTGTTAGATCCACGTTACCCATCCCGGTACTTTCGGGGAGGCGGAATAGGTAAAAATCAAAATTTTCCTCGATAGGTAACATGGACCGTACATGAAGAATCTTTGCTAAACAAAAACTAACAAAAGAACTACAAGTTCTAACTACTATGTAGAATGGTTATACCTAGGTCTTGAAGTCCTTCTCTTCTTGCTCCTTGGAGTGGGATGAACGGGTCGTCCTCGTCGCCTTCTCTTGCCGAAGAAAGATCCACCCGAGGGCCTCTACCTTTGGCTCCTACCTCAAACTAGAAGTAACTAAGGTGCTTGGTGTGCTAAACCTAGAACCTTAGAAAGAGTAGAGAGTAATTTTGAAGGTTTTATCTCAAGCTTAATGGTTCTCAACTCATGAGAGGGATGGCTTTGAGAGAGAGGAAGAGTATGAGAGAGAATGAAAATGAGAGAATGAGGATAATTACAACCATTCTCACATATATGTGAATTATGATAATTGAATAATTAATCAAAAGATAATTGTGATGGTTAACTTGAAATGACCATTATCATTTCACATTAATGAATTTTGCAAGAATCAAAGAGCATCTTTCATGTGAAATGATGATGGTCAATTTGTCAACATAGGTCAACAAGTCAACCATAGTCAAATGGTCAACAACCCTAACCATAACACAATTATAATTAATTAATATTAATAATCATATTTCACATATACATTAGGGTTAAGAAAAAGACAACGGTCATCAACCCTAATGAAAGTCCTCTGCCTCTGCCTCAGTCAACTGTGCATACACACCCGTATCTGTGTTCCGAGAAACACGAATACAATGAGATAAAACCAATCCCAAAACATATACTAGGATCTGGCTTAAACCAAAGCCCGTTAGTATAAGCTGTCCGGACACTAAACGTGCATAAGTGCGCGGATGTGAACGAACCCTATCGCAAAACCATGCGACCTTACTCTGTTTTGCCTAAAGGAGAATAACCCTTTGTGTGGGACTCTAAAAACTCGACACTATGCTGGCAGTGGGTTTAACCACAGACCGCAAGCGACACTAGCTGTACGTAACGGTCCCCAGGTAGATGCCGATAAGAAGACTGACGAGGTGAACCCATCTGAACTCTTACCGAGCCTGAATGTGACAGTCTCCGTACAGTCCGGTCTGTTCGTCTAAGAATATCGCATGGCGGGCCTAGGGGGCGGTAAACGTCAGTCCCCTAATAGCGGTACAAGTCGTGCCTGAGTGTAGCCCAGAACATCCTGAGATATCACTGGAAACCTACCAGTATATCTCGCTAGCCCTGGCCAGGGACTTTGTGTAATGACTCTCCTAGACACAGCGCGATATCAACCCCCAATACCGGGAGAGACGAATCCTGTCTAACCGTCACTGCCTTTAAGTGCTTCGGGACTGCTCCCAACTACTACCTGTTTGCACGACTCAGTAGAGCCGTAGTAGGGTAGTAATCAAAGAACAGTGGGAACACACTCGAGGCGAAGTGACAGTGTCAAGTCAGCGGACTAAGCTGTACTCATGTCACCTGGGAACTATTAACCGACGATAGGTATAATACCAACCAACAGTTCCCGACGAGTCCTGTCCAGTGTACTCGTAACCTAACGAGCACCCGCATACTATTTCCAGTACGACGTACTGATGGCTATGGGACAGACCATTTCCCATACTGGGAAGAGAAGCGCATGCACCAGTCTACTTTGGAGTATCGATGCCCTGTCTCGATAATCCTACGACTATGGACCAAGAATATGGATGTGCTTATAGACTACCTAGCCCCCACTAGTGTGATCGCCATCACAACGCCGGTAGTCAAGCAAAGATCCTAAGGGCTCCATCAATATGTTTCAGCGATATGTTAAAAGAAACATATACACATATTAAGATAGAAACAAACCAAGTAGCATACTACTATATCGAGTAAAACTGTCGTAAAACCATATATATATCCCAAGCTTCCAAAATATATTATACAAACTAGTACTATACAATAATGGCCTCTAGGGCATATATATCTAACAACCTGGTCGTCAAGACTAAAGCCAAGGCCAATCATATCCAAGATCTTAGGACCGTTCTCACTAGATTGAGGGAATACGATCTGAAGATGAATCCTCTAAAGTGCGCTTTTGGCGTGTCATCGGGAAAATTCCTAGGCTTCATAGTCCGACATCGACGGATTGAAGTTGACCCGTCCAAGATAAAGGCCATCATGGAGATGCCCCCTCCGATGAGTCTGACGCAGCTAAGATCTTTTCAAGGTAAGCTTGCTTATATATGGAGGTTTATCTCAAATTTATCGGGGAGATGTAGGCCCTTCTCAAAGCTCATGAAGAAAAGAGCTCCTTTTGTCTGGGATGCCGAATGTCAAAAAGCGTTCGAAAGCATCAAACAGTACTTGCTGCACCCTCCAGTGCTGGCCGCTCCCATTCCAAATAAACCGCTGATTCTCTACACTGCCGCACTGGATGATTTACTCGGTGCACTCCTTGCTCAGAACAACGAGGAGGGAAAAGAGAATGCCCTCTACCACCTCAGTCGAACTTTAGTCGGGGCGGAACATAACTATTCCCCGATCGAAACGCAATGCCTGGCTCTGATGTTTGCTGTGAAGAATCTGAGACACTATCTGCTCGCTCATCGGGTCATGTTGATATCCAAAGTCGACCCGCTCAAACACTTAATGACCAAGGCAAGCCTAGCCGGCAGGATGGCAAGATGGGCTGTCATGCTAATTGAGTTTGATATAGTTTATACTCCTCAGAAAGCAGTAAAAGGGCAAGCTCTTGCAGGCTTTCTCGCTGCTCATCCCATACCAGAAAGGTCACCACTCAATTGCGAGTTACCCGACGAACAAGTGCTGCACCTCGAGAATGACGATCCATGTTGGGAGCTCTACTTCGATGGGGCCTCATCAATAAGGACCTCCAGTAAATCTAGCATCCCGGAGATAAAAGCAGGGATAGGATTGGTGTTCATCACGCCATCAATGGGAACCTTACGGCGTTCTTTTGCTTTCACCGAGTCTCACACAAACAATGAGGCCGAGTATGAAGCTCTGATAGCTGGTTTGGAGCTCGCCATAGAAATGGAAATCCTTCGGCTACGGGTTTACGGTGACTCCCAGCTTGTCGTCAACCAAGTAAGCGGCGACTATAAGATATACAAACCCGAGTTAGCTCGGTACAGAAGCTGGGTGGTGGAACTCATGAAACGGTTCACTCACATTGAACTAACGAGAGTCCCTAGAGCGTTGAACGGAAAGGCTGACGTACTCGCTCGCTTAGCCAAGGAGCTGGTTGATCCTGACATAGACGAAATTCTGATCACAGTCAGGAGTCGACAAATTCTACCACCAGTCTCTCTACGAGAAGAGGAAAGTGCGGAACAGAAGAGCAGTCCTGCCGAAGAACCTTCGATCGTTCAAGACGAGCCCGATTGGAGAGAACCCTTCATAGAGTACTTCCGATACGACAAGTTGCCCGAAGGAAAGTCTGTGAGGGTTCAGCTGAAGAAGAGAGCTCTCCGATACGTGTTTGTAAATGACACTCTATACCGCAGGTCATATGACCAACTCTGGCTCAGGTGCCTGTCATCGGCCGAAGCCCAAAAAGTCATGAAAGAAGTTCACTCAGGCGTTTGCGGTGCTCACCAATCTGGCCCCAAGATGCGACTTCAAATTAAACGGCTTGGGTATTACTGGCCCACCATGATACGGGATTGCAGAGAGCATGCAAAGAAATGTTATATCTGCCAAATTCACGGTGATTTCATTCACAAGCACCCCAATCCGTTGCATCCTACGGTGGCGTCGTGGCCCTTCGAAGTCTGGGGAACCGATATAGTTGGCCCAATTGATCCTCCGTCATCCAAAGGCCACCGGTTCATATTGGCCGCAACTGACTATTTCTCTACATGGGCTGAAGCCGTCCCGCTAAAAGAAGTCAAGACAGGAGATATTTTGACATTCTTCCAGCATAATATTCTATATCGCTTTGGTACACCAAGAAGAATCATTTCTGACGACGGGCCTTCTTTCAAGAGCTTCAAAGTCTCAAGATTCGCTACTCAACACAGGATAGACTGGAGATATTCCTCCATCTATAATCCAAGAGTCAATGGGCTGGCCGAAGCCTTCAATAAGACTCTATGCAAGCTCCTGAGGAAAAATGCTTCAGCCAGCAAGAGAGACTGGAATCTCAAACTTCATGAGGCGTTGTGGGCATATCGTACCATGCACCGTACTCTAACTCAGTCCACTCCATACTCATTGCTCTTCGGAGTGGAGGCAGTCCTCCCTCTCGAAGTCGAAGTTCCAAGCTTAAGAATGGCCGTTCAGCACGAGTTGACGGAGGAGGAAAACGTGCTCCTTCGGCTTGAAGAGCTCGACGCCCTCGAAGAAAAGAGGCTCGCGGTGCAGCAAAATTTGGAGCTATACCGAGCCCAAATGTCATGGGCCTATGACAAGATAACTCGTCTCCGCGCTTTCAAGAAAGGTGAATTGGTGTTGGTCCTCAAAAGACCGATCATCCCCAATCGACATGCCAAGGGAAAGTTCGAGCCAAACTGGGAAGGACCATACGTCATCGAGAAAGTGTTCGATGGAGGATCCTACCAACTAATAAGTGCCGAGGGAGAAAGGCCCATGCCACCCATCAATGGCCGATATCTCAAGAAATACTACGCGTGAATTTTCCAAGTCGCAGGTGAATTGAGCACACCAGCCCTACGGTCCGGATCATACATCCTGCAAAACCGTATACAATCCACGGGGGTAAACAACCCATATCTCTCCCAAGTCCCACTGGTGAAACTACTTTTAAAGTCCTACCAGCGACCAAAAAAAAGAAGGTATGTCCACAAGCAAAACAGGCACGGATGAAAACCCGAAAGGGCTCCGTGAGTAAAAAC
Organism: Agapanthus africanus; assembly: GCA_030015575.1. Classification (NCBI taxonomy): domain Eukaryota; kingdom Viridiplantae; phylum Streptophyta; class Magnoliopsida; order Asparagales; family Amaryllidaceae; genus Agapanthus; species Agapanthus africanus. The sequence continues at coordinate 132,367,255 of CM057341.1, forward strand.
AGCAGGACTACCGACGAGTTTGTGAAAACCCGAAAGGGCGCAAACTCATGAAAAAGAAAGGATAAAACACACTCGCAAAGTCCTCTCGACGTTGTGAGGAAAAAATACCTGCGTGAGATCCTTACGACTCACAAAGGAGCAACACACTTAGGAATCCTCACGATTCCTAAGGAGAACATACACCTGCGAGATCCTCTCGACTCGTAGGGAGAAAATGCTTTTATGAGACCCTTACGGCTCATAAAATTGAAAAGTCTTAGGTGACAGGGACCTAAACCTGTCTCCTAAGCCATCGCTTCCCAACGGGAAATGGCAAATGATGAGTCGCTCCCGGCGTTACGCTTCAGTGTTAGCGGTGCTGATGCCGATCCAAAAACCAAATCCCAAGTCTTCCCGGGGCAAATGATGAGTTGCTCATGGCATTATTCTAATGCTGCAATACTGATGCCAAACAAGATCCAAATTCCAAGTCCCCAAACGGCGAATGATGAGTCGCTCCTGATATCATATGCCAGTGCAGCGATGCAGACGCCAATCAAAACCCAATTTCTCAAAATTTTCCCGGCCCTACGGTTAGTCCCCAAATCGACTACCATATACAATCCACGGGCTCAAATAATTCTCATCATACCCATACCCCACCACAATCACCAGTCCAGCGGCCGGTCTTCGCCCTTGGACTTATGCTCCATTTTGGAAGACCCACTCATGTGTCCTCACGATACATGAGGAGAACAAACCTTTGTGGGATCCTTACGACTCACAAAGGAAAAAACACACTTGGGGGTCCTCATGACTCCTAAGGAGAAAATGCACCTACGGGATCCTTACGACTCGTAGGGAGAAAATGCTTTTATGGGACCCTTACGGCCCATAAAATTGAAAAGCTTTAGGTGGTAGGGATCTAAACCTGTCTCCTAAGACATCGCTCCCCAATCCCCAAGTGGCGAATGATGAGTCGCTCCTGGTACCATATTCCAGTGCAGCGATGCAGACGCCAACCAAATTCCAAACTCAAATCCCAAATGGCGAATGATGAGTCGCTCCTGGTACCATATTCCAGTGCAGCGATGCAGACGCCAACCAAATTCCAAACTCAAATCCTAAACGGCGAATGATGAGTCGCTCCTGGTACCATATTCCAGTGTAGCGATGATGATGCCAAACCAAAACCAAAATCCCCAAATCCTATCATGACAGATGATGATTCGCTCCTGGTACCATATTCCAGTGTAGCGATGCTGATGTCAACCCGATTCATATCAAATCAGCAAGACAAGCACCGACCGTCCATGTCGCTAAAAGGGCAGCACCGACAGTTCAAGTCGTTAAAAGGGCAGCATCGACCGTCCAAGTCGCAAAAAGGGCAACACCGACCGTCCGCGTCGCTAAAAGGGCAGCACCGACCGTCCAAGTCGCAAAAAAGGCAGCACCGACCGTCCAAGTCGCTAAAAGTGCAGTATCGACCGTCCAAGTCGCGAAAAGGGCAGAACCGACCGTCCAAGTCGCTAAAAGGGCAGTATCGAACGTCCAAGTCGCAAAAAGGGCAGAACCGACCGTCCACGTCGCTAAAAAGGCAGCAACGACCTCCTCATCGGAATTATGCTCCGTCTTGGAATCAAGTCAACCAGACACTCCATCTCGGAGACACGCCAAGCATCGACCGTCCATGTCGTAAAAAGGGCAGTGCCAGCTTCCCAAAAGGTGGGAGCCGAATCAAGTCGCCTCCACGTGAAAGAAGATCCATTAATTTCATGCACACGACCCACATATGCTGTGTGCATTTATTGATGGGGGGCAATTTGTTGGGGTAAAAATTTATACCCCGGTTGACTAAGTCAAAATCAAAGTCAACCCCAAGCCAGGTGGGCCCAAGCCCAGATCAAGTGGGCCAATGCCCGGAGCTAGCCCGAACATGAAGCGGCCGGCCTCCCCCCATGCCAAAATTTTGTTGTATTTCTTTTATTTTATTTTATGAATAAATATAAGAAAAATGGGCATAAAACCAAATTTTTGTAAAGCCCATGACTTATGTGCAAAAAGAAATGGCACATGAGCCATGAGATAGGAAAAATGCCATTTTGAAAAGTCCAAGGGGCTATATGTAAAGTGTATAGCCTATAAAGGAAAAGATAATGAAAATATCTCAACAACTTTTTTCTCTCTCCAAAAAAAAGACTCCGGATCTGAGATGTTTCTCCTTCCTCAAGGTTCTAAAACCATCTTCTTTCTTTTGAATTAAATCAAAAGTTTAACTCTCCCTTTCTCAAAAATAAATAGTCCTTCACCACAAAACCTATGAAGAGGAGCTCGGATCTCCAATCAGATCTTGAAAAGGGGGGACTTTTACGTCTTACCCCCCTTTTTCTCCAAGATCCTGCCGATCAAGAGGAGGAAGAAGGAGACTCATCCCCAAAACCTAACTTTGGAATGATCCAAGGCTCAAAAGAAGAGCCAAAAATTCCTAGGAGTTTAACTCCATAAATTAATTTCTTGTTAGGAGTTCAACTCCTGAAATCGCCTTGGGAGTTCAACTCCCTAGCCTAGGGGCTAAGCCCCTCTCCGTAGGTGTTTTCTCGTGGTCACGTGTGCGCACGTGACCCAGGGGGCGCCAAGACGCCCATTGGTGACGTGTGCGCACGTGACCCCGGGGCGCCAAGGCGCCCATCGGTCACGTGCGCCCACGTGACCTCCGGGGCGCCAAGGCGCCCATCGGTCACGTATGCGCACGTGACCCCCGGGGCGCCAAGGTGCCCATCGGTCACGTATGCGCACGTGACCCCTGTTCATATCAGATTTTTGCATTTTCATACCGCCCACTTTTTATCACATTGCATATCGGTAGGTACTCTTGAGCCGTGTTTGCTAGTCAATTGCAGGATACAGGTTTTCGGCTCTAAACTGTAAAATTCATGGAATAACACGACAAAATCCGGGTTCTTGCCAACCACAGATAAAACACGGGTCTCCGCTCTTTATCCGCCTGTTGCCACATACCAGTTTAGGAGACAAAATGGCAAATCGATTGTCACCTTCATGCACAAGGCTCAATGGCAACATAAGATCCAAGAAATCTACGAGGAGCTCGAGACAATCATGGCAAAAGATCCACATCAAATCATCCTTTTGCTCAACAGAAATTCTGGAAAAATCATGAAGAAAAGCTGAGAAAATAGATATACCAGAATAAAGGGCACACAGAACCAGGGAAGCACAAGAAAAACGAGAGCCTAAATCCACCATAGGGCCGCGGATCCGCGGCCAATAGAGGGTATAGGCCGCGGATCCGCGGCCGTACTGGCGCCGTTGCTGGTCAATTTTTGGGGGTGTTTTGGTAATTCCATGTTTATTCTGAATGTTGCCCTAGATTTCCTTTTCCCTGCCTATAAATAGTCCAGAACCTTGTGAAGCCAAGGTGCATAATCTTGTATTTTTCTAGGTTTTAGAATACATGTTCTTCTTCCTCTTCTCATCTCTTCTCCATTGAAAAACTTGTAGTGAGCTTTTGTGAGTGAAGAATGATGAATAAAGAAGTTCCTTTTGCTATTATACCTGTCTTGTTCTCTTATTATTGCTTGTAATTTTCATTTGTTAACTTAGTTGTTGTTATTTCTTATTGTTTCTTTCTTTTCTCTTTTCCTTTATCCTTAAACAACCATGATGCTTACGCTTGATCCTTGCCGAGGTGAGGTCGCAAATAGCTAGTTGTTATCTTCTAATCTCCTTCTTTCTATCTTCCTCTTTTGTGTTATTTTCTTTTCCGTATTATGGGTGAGTAGTTTCATACTTGTTAGGGTAGGATGAAGGAAGTTTGAGAGAAGGAAATCTCTCTCACTCTTTCCTTACCCAACATCTTAAATCAACTCCCGTTAATTGAACCACAATCCGCTCCCTACGGCACCCTATCCTACATGATAGCGGTGATTCCGTAGTGAGACCGGTTGTGGTTGAATTAACCGGAGGTTATGGCTAAGAGCCAAGAACGGACGGACAAGCACCAAAAGGAAGAACTTAAGCGTTGGAAAGCCTAGCTTATACTCGCAAGTTTCTTCCTAGTCGTGCTAATCCACGTTGTTGCCGATTACCATAACACCGATATTAAGAGTGGCAACGAAAGAAGTGAGCGACTCCTAACTCAAACTAACCTAATCCTAACCCTAACAAGCTCTCTTTACATATCAATTTAACACTTAGTTAATCACAAACAAATCTGGACCTTCGGACTTAACTCGTTAAAGCACATAAAAAAGATTCCCATCTCCCCGCGGACGACCCGTACTCAACCGGCTAGCTACAAGCGAAACCGTCTTGATTGCGGTAATTAACTAAAACTTGAACACGCAGAATCCCTACCAATCAAATGGCGCCGTTGCCGGGGAGACGGTAGTTTATTTCTTTGTGTAATTTCGGGTTAACTTGTGAATATAAAAACAACCGAAAAACAAAACAAAAAAATATACTTTGTAAAAAAAAATCATCTTGTTATTTTTGATTAGTTTTTGTGCAAGTGTGCAGGATAATACGGAGTTCAAGTTCAGTGCCAAAGACGTGGGAAGATAGACCCATATTTCGCGGCTACACCGCGACGGATCCAAACGAAGTAAACGGTCTACTGTAAAAATCTGGAGCATATACAGTAAGCAAGACAAAATTCAGCACATCCAGATAAGCAGAGGACACCCAACAGAGCATACCCCAGAAAAATGAAGGCCCAAGCCCATCATATTGCCGCGGAACCGCGGCATAAGCAAGCTTAGGCCGCGGATCCACGGCCGTTTGGTGGCTTCAGGGTCCCAAATCTTCTGTAAGTATCCCTCTTCTTCTCCCCACTCCTCTGGACTCCAATAAACTGTGTTTTCTGCAGATTTCTTTTCACAAACTCTCTTCCCCTTTCCAATAAACTGTTTTTGTGCAGGATTCTTTGCGCCGCGCTAAAAATAAAAATTGTTTGCAGTTGATTTGTTATCGCTTTGCATTCATTAATACGGACTTAAGGGGCTTGAAACCAATTCAGATTGGGTGGGGATTTCATCACCCTTCCCAGGACCCCAAAAATCACAAAAAGCATATGCATTGACCAATGTTAAATTAAAAAATACTAGACTCAGCCCTAAGGACTTTGCGCTCAATAGGACAGAGGACTAGTTACAGGCATCGGCCGTTTATCCTATCTGACTTTTGCGGTGCCTAGGCAAGTGTGACAAAGGAAAGTGGTTATTTAATTAAGGAACTTCGCGAAAGCGTTGGACAACCTCCCACTTACCTGGCACTTATCTGGCCGCATTAGACGGAGAAGAGGCGGTTTGAGGTCCTTTTTCTAGCCCTCTGGAACAGTTAGGAGCAGGTCTAGTTGACCCTAGATCTAGGTGAGATTGTGCATATCTTATTTGTGATTGCTTAAAGCTGTAAGTCCGTACATATTTCTGTAAAGATCTTTCTAAAAAAAAAACAAACAAAAAAAACAAAAAAAACCAAAAACTTTTTATAAAAACTTGCCCTTTGTCGCCAAATCCATTTTTCACCCACCACCCATCGTTTTTCTCCATTGACGTTTTCTTACCCTCACCTTCTCCTCTTTGACTATACTAAACTCGTTTAGTGTATGTCCGCTTGGACTCGGGATACTAGCGCCCGTCTAGTCCGCGTTACGTTAGTCGCTACCGACTACGCGATCGACTCAGACGTCGAAACTCCGTCCACTCCTCTTTCACCCCTTCCTTTGCCGGCCAACTCCGACGTTGACCGGAATTCTGTTCATACATCTTCACCTTCACCATCACCAACCTCTTCTTCCGCGATGTCAGGATTTAATCCGAACATCTCTTTGACTATCCCTGGATTGGCTCCACCCCCTACGGAGACCAATAACCCACCTCCACCGCCTGTTGTAGCGCCACAGCGAATCGCGCTCCAGGATCGTTTCTATCCCACCCGTTTTGCACTTCCCACCTGCCTTTCTCTTCCACCGGCCAATGGGGACAACTTTGAAATTAAGCCCCACTTCATCAACATGCTTCCACGATTTCATGGGCTTGAATCTGAAGATGCCTATATCTTCATCAATAAATTTCAAAACGTATGTGCCATGATGAAAACCACCCAGCTGTCGGACGATACTATACGTCTACGGGTCATTCCGTTCACTTTATGCGATCTTGCTGAAAAATAGGTGTATAGCACCGCTTCCCACTCAATAACCAGCTGGGACGAGTTTGTTAAAGCGTTTCTAAAAAAATTCTATCCGAATCATAAAACCGCAAGGATTCGAAATGAAATCAACCAATTCTCTCAGCTTCCTTCTGAACCCTTCTGGAAGTGCTTTGACCAGTACAAAGACCTTCTTGTTCAGTATCCTCACCACGGTATAGAGAAATGGCAACTTTGCCAAACCTTATACGAGGGCCTGAACCCAGCAACGAAGCAGTTGTTGGAAACCATCTGTCAGGGCCACTTCCTATCGAAATCTGACGAGGAAGCGTGGCAATTCTTTGACGACCTTGCGGAGCAAACGCTACAATGGGAGAGCACCACACCGACTTCTTCTTCTTCTACCTCCACTTCTACCGGTCAGTCTAGGGTAGGAATTCACCAACTTGATGTCTCTATTGCGATGAAAGCTGAAATGGCTGCAATAACAAGAAAGCTTGAAGCGATAGAGAGCAAATTTTCTTCTCCTGCTCCTGCCCCTGCCCCTGCTCTCCCCCTTCGTACCATCTGCGCTTGTTGTTCCGATCCTTCTCACTTAACCGAAGAGTGTCCTTATAATCCACCATCGCAAGGACAGGATCAGGTTAATGCTGCATTTCAGCAAAGACCGAGGAATGATCCATACTCTTCCACCTACAATCCCGGTTGGAGAAACCACCCCAATTTCGCCTGGAATCAGAATCAGAATCAATTCCAAGGCAACAATTTCCAAAGGGCCCCTCCGCCGCAACAATAAGCGCAACAACAAACTCAGTATCAGCAGCCCTTCCAACCCCAACCTTTTCAAAATCAGACGAACAACTTTGCATCCAACAATTCTTTTCCACCAAACAACTTTGTTCCGTCAAACAACGATAAGGTTTTCTTGCTCGAACGAAGTCTGGAGGCGTTCGTTAAACAATCGACTCAGTCCACCACCAACATCCAGTCTTCCATTCAGTCCTTAGTGCAACACACTATCGCTCGCGGGCAAAGCATCAAGACCATCGAGGCCCAGATTGCACAGCTGAATGCGGCCATAAGCGAGCGAGAGAAGGGGAAGCTCCCGTCCCAGCCACTCCCAAATCCCGGCCACCCACATAATGTAAATGTTGCTCTTGAACAACAGAATCATAATGTGAGTGCCGTGACCATATTGAGATCGGGAAGGATGCTGCAAAACAACATTGGCACACGGATCAACGATGACACCCCGGCCACTTCTTCTTCTGCTGCTGCTTCTTCGTCTTCTGAGCCTATTCTCCGCTCTTCAACAGGCTCTCCTTCCTCTTCTTCTGCTCTGAACGGACCCACTTCTCACTCCACGAAAACACCTGTTCTGGGATCCGTTCCAACTCCACAATCTCCTCCACAAGCATTAGACTCAACCACTTTTAAAAACATCCCATTTCCAAACCGGTTGAGGTCTAACAAACAAAATCCACAAATGGAGAAGATTCTGGAGTTATTTAAGCAAGTTAACATTAACATTCCTCTTTTAGATGCTGTCCAACAAGTCCCGTCTTACGCGAAAATCTTGAAAGACTTGTGCACGAAAAAGAGGAAGTCTCAGGTACCCAAGAAAGTTTTCTTGGCTAGTGCTGTGAGTGATGCTCTTACCCAATCTTTGCCACAAAAACGGAAGGACCCTGGCTGTCCTACGATTTCTATTACCATTGGGGATAAGAACATCAACCGCGCACTATTAGATCTTGGTGCCAGTGTTAACCTGCTTCCGTACTCCGTATACGAGCAATTAGGCGTCGGAGAGCTGAAACCCACGCACTGCACTCTCCAAATGGCCGACCGATCGATCACCCACCCTAGGGGTGAGCTAGAGGATGTGTTAATAAAAGTCGGGGACTTCATATTCCCCGTTGACTTCATTGTATTAGACACGCAGCCTGTAGCTAACCCCCGGAATCAAATTCCGGTGATACTCGGTCGCCCATTTCTTGCAACCTCAAATGCTGTGATCAATTGTCGCAATGGTTCGATGAACCTCTCTTTTGGAAACATGACGATTGAACTCAACATTTTTAGGTTGGGGAATCAGCCCGCCGAACCTAATGCTCATATACTGGACGTCTGCTCGATCCAGGAGATCACCCCAGAAGAATGTGAATTCGAGGAGTTTCTGTTCGAACACGATAATCTTGACGCCACTAGTGCGTTCCTCTTCGAACCTGCTGCTGTTTCTGCGCCCGACAACGACAACGAGTGTTTCACGTTCTCGAACGATCTTAGCCGCGCACAACCCGAGTTTGAATCTTTCGAATTTTCGGATGAGTTACCTGAACCATCCAACTCGGTCGCCTATACTCGTTTTGAACCTTTGCTGGAGTCCTTTGAGTTCGAGACCTTTGCACCAATCTTGCCTTCAATCGTTTCACCTCCAGCGCTCGAACTCAAGCCTTTGCCGTCCCACCTTAAGTACGCTTACTTAGGTGAAAACGAGACCCTCCCTGTCATCATTTCGGCTTCTCTAGCTCCAGAGCAAGAGAAAGCCCTTCTTGCGGTCTTGCACAGCAACAGGCAAGCTTTTGGCTGGTCCATGGCGGACATCAAGGAGATTAGTCCCCTGATCGTTGAGCATCACATTCATCTGATGGATGATACCAAACCAGCCCGGGATCCACAAAGACGTCTCAATCCAGTCATGAAAGAGGCTGTGAAGAAGGAGATCGTAAAATGTCTAGATAGTGGTATCATTTACCCTATCTCTGATAGCCAGTGGGTTAGCCCCATTCATGTTGTCCCCAAGAAGTCGGGCATCACGGTCATAACCAACGAGGCAAACGAGTTAATCCCTACTCGCACCCAAACTGGGTGGCGAGTATGCATCGATTACAGAAAACTCAACCCCGCAACGCGGAAAGACCACTTTCCGCTACCTTTCATTGACCAGATGCTTGAACGATTGGCCGGACACGAGTACTACTGCTTTCTTGATGGCTACTCCGGCTATAATCAGATTCCCATCGCCGAAAAAGACCAGGACAAGACCATATTCACTTGTCCTTTCGGCACGTTTACATATCGTCGCATACCCTTTAGGTTATGCAATGCGCCCGCTACCTTCCAGCGGTGTATGATGGGAATTTTCTCAGACATGGTGGAAAAATTTCTGGAGATTTTCATGGATGATTTCTCCATCTTCGGCGATTCCTTCAACAAGTGTTTGCTGCATCTTGACGCTGTCCTTACCCGATGTAAGGACAAGAATCTCACTTTGAATTGGGAGAAGTGCCACTTCATGGTGCGCGAAGGTATTGTCTTAGGATATATCATCTCGCAAAATGGCATAGAGGTTGACAAAGCAAAGATTGAGGTCATTTCCAATCTACCTCCTCCCAGATGCGTCCGAGATATCCGAGCCTTCCTTGGCCATGCCGGTTTCTATAGACGGTTCATCAAGGACTTTAGCAAGATTGCTAGGCCTTTGACTCTTTTGCTGGCCAAGGATACGCCATTCGACTTCAACTCGAGCTGTGTGACTGCATTCGAGTCATTGAAAAGCTCACTCACTTCTGCTCCCGTTCTTTCTTCGCCTGACTGGACGCACCCATTCGAGATTATGTGCGATGCATCCGACTTTGCCATTGGTGCTGTCCTTGGACAACACATCAACAAGATGCCACACGTAATTTATTATGCGAGCCGAACCCTGAACGATGCCCAACTCAATTATACAACAACTGAGAAGGAATTCTTAGCTGTTGTATTTGCTTTAGAAAAGTTCAGGCCCTACCTCATCGGCTCTCCAGTCATTGTCTACACTGACCATTCTGCTCTGCGCCACCTTTTTGCGAAGAAAGATACAAAATCTCGGTTAATATGTTGGATCCTCTTGCTTCAAGAGTTTGACCTTGTCATTAAGGACAAACGGGGATGTGAAAACGTAGTTGCCGACCATCTCTCACGACTTCCTTCTTCGCCTTCGCTTCCAATTCCGATCAACGACGTTTTCCCGGATGAACAGCTCTTGACAGTATCTTGCGAACCCTGGTTCACAGATATTGTGAACTATTTGGCCACAGGATTACTACTGACTGAATGGTCAAGTCAGGACAGACTTCGCTTCTTATCCCAAGTAAAACACTTTTACTGGGACGAACCCTATCTGTTCAAGTACTGTCCCGACCAGATTATTCGTCGGTGTGTCCCTGACGAGGAATTCAAGAGTGTGTTGTCATTTTGCCACGATCAAGCGTGTGGCGGGCATTTTGGCCCCAGAAAGACAGCCGAGAAGATCTTGCAATGTGGTTTCTACTGGCCACAACTCTTCAAAGACGCTAATGACTATTGCAAAACTTACTCCCGGTGCCAACACTTGGGCCGGATATCCCGGAGGAACGAGATGCCGCTCCAACCGATCTTGGTTGTGGAGATTTTCGATGTTTGGGGGATCGATTTCATGGGGCCGTTTCCCAGCTCTTTTGGGAACTTGTACATCCTTCTCGCTGTTGATTATGTCTCTAAGTGGGTCGAGGCTGTGCCCAGCCGGACTAACGACAACAAGGTTGTCGTTAGGTTCCTTAAAGAAAACATTTTCTCCCAGTTTGGGCACCCCCGAGCGATCATTAGCGACAATGGAAGTCATTTCTGCAACAAGACTTTCGAGGCCTTGATGCGGAAATATTCCATTAATCATAAGCTATCCACGCCCTACCACCCCCAAACCTGCGGGCAGTCCGAAGTTTCAAATCGGCAAATCAAGCAAATACTGGAGAAGACGGTTTCCAAGAACCGTAAGGATTGGTCGCTGAAACTCACTGATTCCCTTTGGGCATTTCGAACCGCTTATAAGACCGACCTTGGCATGTCTCCCTATCGGCTTATGTACGGAAAAGCTTGCCACCTACCTGTCGAAATAGAGCATCGCGTATTTTGGGCGATAAAGGAGCTGAATCTGTCTCTCGAAGATGCGGGCAGCCATCGGAAGCTGCAGTTGAACGAATTGAGCGAGCTTAGGGATGAGGCTTACGATAACGCGGTTGTCGTTAAGAACCGAACGAAGGTGTTTCACGATAAACACCTTTTGCGCAAAACCTTCATACCTGGTCAGCAGGTACTGCTTTACGACACCCGACTTCACTTCCATCCAGGAAAGCTCAGATCTCGCTGGAAAGGGCCGTATTTTGTGCGGAATGTGTATCCGCAGGGCGCTATGGATTTGGAAGATCCAAAGGACGGTTCATTTTTCAAAGTGAACGGACACTGACTAAAACAGTACCTTAGCGCCGAACCAACAGAGGAGCTCCTGGTCTTACAGGAGCCGGTTTACCCTGCATAATCTTCCTCTGCCTACCTCCAAACTTCGGTTATCCAGCCAAGAACAGTGGACACTGTTCCAAATAAGTTTGGGGGTATGTATAAACCATTTTGTATATATTTGTGGATATTCTTTTTCTTTTTCTTTTCTTTAAAAACAAAAACATAAAAAAATTATGTATCGCTAACCGACAATTTTGACCCTTCAAATGATCTCTTCATGCAATGACAGTGAGGACACTGTCCAGTTCAAGTTTGGGGGTACGCTCGGTACGCATTTCTTACCTTCGCATTCATATGTATATTTTGCATCTGCATATTTAAATCCATAAAATCCATAAAAATCTGAAAATTTTCTAAAAACATAAAAACTTTTCTGTCAAGTTAGCTAGTGGGAGGACTCTGATTCAACATTTCGATGGTTTTGTTTGATAAAATAAGAATAACTAAATTTTATGTTTAGATTTTGAAAACCTGAAAGATAACTCTCCTTTGAAGATAACTATAGCTGATATACGTCTTTACATCACACTACACGTGTCGTAAGTTTTTGGAAATTAGATGACAAGTCTTTTATGTTTAAAAACTTTTAAATAGATAAATGATTTTCTGAGGATCAAATAGGTTTGTTCTGAAATAAGTAATATTAAGAATAGTTTATGAAGTAAGTGAATATGAAGGAATGTTATTAATGCCTTAATTAGAACTAAGTCTGAAAAAATAACCCATCTGGAACTTGATTGGAATGATTACACACCAAAACCCACTAAACACGTCTTTTATCCAAAAAATAATTGAACTGCTGGTTATGTCTCCGTTCGTATTAAATCATCTGATTTTCATGCCAAACTGTCTTTTGTTTTTGGACCTAGGTAACTTGAGTAATTAAGTCCGCTGGGGTGTTTCTACACCTAATGCCCTAAAACCAACTGGTTTGGGTGCATTGGCCTAAAGCTCGCTAAGAAGCCTAGAAAGTCCAGATTAAAACAAAGTCAAGCAAGTGTTCTCTCCGAGTTAAAATTCCTAACGGTTCTTTGTGTGAGAATAATCTTGATAAAAGACAGGCTTTTATAAAAATTTTAGCGGAGATATGAAGGTTTTATTTTATGATAAAGACTATTGCATGTTCACAGAGGTGTGTATGAAATGAAAACAAGAAAAAGGTGGAGTGAAGAATAAGACCTAGTTTCCTATTAAGGAAAATAGAAATTCTGAAGTTGAAACCTTACTGGAAAACGAAACTTGAAAAATGCTTAACACTTTATAAAACTTATGTGATCCTTTCAAAATTCTTATCTGGGCTTTATTGTGTGACATGAGGACTTTATTTGACCTTTCTGGTGCTTAACGACACTATTTGCACTGCACGTAAAGACATATAAAATCTGTAGTTAAATAAGAAGCGAGGTGTGAAAAATAAAGGTTCGATAGTCTAGACTTAGGATAATAGAATTGTTATTTTCTGAAACAAAACTTTAGGGTTTGAATCTTAGTTATTTTACAAAACTAGCTTGACCGGATTTTGTGGGTAGTATCCACTGAAAACCCTCAGGAGACAACACTCCTCCTACTAGGGACACCTAGAGGTTTAACGGCTTGTTGCACATGCTCAGTGCAATCGCGTTCCCTGTGAAAGTGAGGATAGGAAATTTTTTGTGAATAAATTGGCTTTGCTCGGGACGAGCAAATGATAAGTTTGGGGGTATTTGTTCATATCATATTTTTGCATTTTCATACCGCCCACTTTTTATCACATTGCATATCGGTAGGTACTCTTGAGCCGTGTTTGCTAGTCAATTGCAGGATACAGGTTTTCGGCTCTAAACTGTAAAATTCATGGAATAACACGACAAAATCCGGGTTCCTGCCAACCACAGATAAAACACGGGTCTCCGCTCTTTATCCGTCTGTTACCACACACCAGTTTAGGAGACAAAATGGCAAATCGATTGTCACCTTCATGCACAAGGCTCAATGGCAACATAAGATCCAAGAAATCTACGCGGAGCTCGAGACAATCATGGCAAAAGATCTACATCATATCCTTTTGCTCAACAGAAATTCTGGAAAAATCGTGAAGAAAAGCTGAGAAAATACATATACCAGAATAAAGGGCACACAGAACCAGGGAAGCACAAGAAAAACGAGAGCCTAAATCCACCATAGGGCCGCGGATCCGCGGCCAATAGGGGGTATAGGCCGCGGATCCGTGGCCGTACTGGCGCCGTAGCTGGTCAATTTTTGGGGGTGTTTTGGTAATTCCATGTTTATTCTGAATGTTGCCCTAGATTTCCTTTTCCCTGCCTATAAATAGTCCAGAACCTTGTGAAGCCAAGGTGCATAATCTTGTATTTTTCTAGGTTTTAGAATACATGTTCTTCTTCCTCTTCTCATCTCTTCTCCATTGAAAAACTTGTAGTGAGCTTTTGTGAGTGAAGAATGATGAATAAAGAAGTTCCTTTTGCTATTATACCTGTCTTGTTCTCTTATTATTGCTTGTAATTTTCATTTGTTAACTTAGTTGTTGTTATTTCTTATTGTTTCTTTATTTTCTCTTTTCCTTTATCCTTAAACAACCATGATGCTTACGCTTGATCCTTGCCGAGGTGATGTCGCAAATAACTAGTTGTTATCTTCTAATCTCCTTCTTTCTATCTTCCTCTTTTGTGTTATTTTCTTTTCCGTATTATGGGTGAGTAGTTTCATACTTGTTAGGGTAGGATGAAGGAAGTTTGAGAGAAGGAAATCTCTCTCACTCTTTCCTTGCCCAACATCTTAAATCAACTCCCGTTAATTGAACCACAATCCGCTCCCTACGGCACCCTATCCTACATGATAGCGGTGATTCCGTAGTGAGACCGGTCGTGGTTGAATTAACCGGAGGTTATGGCTAAGAGCCAAGAACGGACGGACAAGCACCAAAAGGAAGAACTTAAGCGTTGGAAAGCCTAGCTTATACTCGCAAGTTTCTTCCTAGTCGTGCTAATCCCCGTTGTTGCCGATTACCATAACACCGATATTAAGAGTGGCAACGAAAGAAGTGAGCGACTCCTAACTCAAACTAACCTAATCCTAACCCTAACAAGCTCTCTTTACATATCAATTTAACACTTAGTTAATCACAAACAAATCTGGACCTTCGGACTTAACTCGTTAAAGCACATAGAAAAAGATTCCCATCTCCCTGCGGACGACCCGTACTCAACCGGCTAGCTACAAGCGAAACCGTCTTGATTGCGGTAATTAACTAAAATTTGAACACGCAGAATCCCTACCAATCAACCCCCGGGGCGCCAAGGCGCCCATCGGTCACGTGTGCCCACGTAACCCTGGGTTTTAAGGCGCCCATGTGCGTCCATATGCCGCGCGCGGCCCTTGAAGCCATTTCCCCCCTTTTTTATTATTATTATTTTATTTTATTTATATATACATACACATACTCCACACTAAATATACCTTCCCCGTTAGAAAAAAAATTTCTAACGGGACGCCGTCCCACACTCCGCAAGGGGGCTGCTAGCCCCCTTGACCCCCAACCCGCTATCCGGGTAGCGGGACCCCCGTAAAAACTCTGCGGGGCCCCCGATATTCCCAAAACCCCTTCAAAACACAACACTGCACGTTGAGTTCGCACGACCAGTTTAACCCGTTAATCGGAGGTTCCCTCGCTCCAAAGGCGAGGGGTAATTAACAGCAGCTTAGTCCACGGCTGCCGGAGATTCGGATTCCCATAATCAATAAACCC
This sequence comes from Agapanthus africanus, assembly GCA_030015575.1. NCBI lineage: Eukaryota > Viridiplantae > Streptophyta > Magnoliopsida > Asparagales > Amaryllidaceae > Agapanthus > Agapanthus africanus. Next base: position 132,382,460 of record CM057341.1, read on the forward strand.
TAGCCTATCCTAGGCAGGGGGAATCTGTAATGCGCCCGACAAGTGCGCGCATATTCCCATCTCAATGGGATGACGAAAAACACCCTACAGATATAATTGAACAACAACTTTATTTATTAATATTCTTTTTATAATATATCTGGAAAGGTAAATACATGGAATGAAAGCAATGCCTAAACAGTGGCATAACTGAAATGTAAAGGAAATGTACAAGTGAAACTAAATCTTTGGATCTTCAGCAAACTGGTCCAAGTCCTCGCCGTTGGGCTCGATCTCCAGTGAGTCCGAATCACTTGACGACATTCCAACGAAGAAGAAAGAGAATGACGTCAGCGAACAAATCGTTCAGTAAGTCCCGTAAATAGATAAGAATGGAATAGACAGAATAGAGAGTATATTGTTATAATGTTGTATTTAGTGTTAACGCCGTTGTTTGTAGCTTGGTATAGAAGAGGCCAGTGTATACGAGAGGAGTCTCATTATCCCGGAGACTAAGGTATACGGAGTACATGGAACCGTTCAGCCACAGCATAACGGCAATGGAGATTCAGATTAGGTGTCTTATGGTTGCAGTCTCGTGCCACTTCTAACACCTTCCGTACCAATCTACCTCTTATAAACCCCGTGATGTCTTGATTATATTGTTTGTATTGTATTGTCTTGTCTTGTTATGTATAGATGGATGACTTGCCGAAACCATGATATCAGTAATGGAACGGATATAACGGATGAACATATAGGTGGAATATCCATGGTTCGGTTCAGTCAATATAGATTGAATAGATTGAATGGATGAATTCATATTGAATCATGTTGTATTGTAGTTTGTACTTGAATCACATTCAAGTCAAATTGATTAGATTGAGACTCGGTCTGAGTTAGACACTTTAAAAAGAACTTGAAATCCTGATTGTTTTGGTGTTATCGGTAACCGCTGCACATGGACGGCAGGATTTGTGTCTTTTTCTAAGACAATTTCCGTGTTGATAACACCGTTTGTTAAGTTTTCTACCTTAAATAGGCAAGCGCCCATATCTCCGGCTCCCTGAGACCGGTCCTGCTTAAACCTATGTTTACTAGGGTCCTTATTGTAATTTAGTATAACTTGAGGGGGTTTTATGTAAAAATAGTTTTGGTATAATTTCAAAATACACCTCAAGCATTTAATTATCGTCTTAAGGGATTTCATTGATGTATATTTTATAAATGTGACTTTTCTGGTGAATAAAACCTAATTTCATAATATATGGTATTTATTTGTAATATGAATATTGTTTTGAATTATCATGGTAGGTTCATGTAATATTTGAATCATTTTCTTGAGTTTTGGAATCATGGAATAATATATATATTTAAAATAAGTATTTTGGTAATAATTATATATACATAATTAATGAAAATAATTTTATTTATTTTCTTGTAAAAATCTCATTTTCTAAAGAAAAATGTATAAAAATTCCATCGAGATCGAATGCTCTTTACGAAGGTCTGTATCTCGCTCTACTAAGCCCGAGGATGTGCGATAATCCGCACCATCACAAACGGGGTCCCCAAAATAGGTTGTAGAGGCTCAATTGCATGGAAATATTTTAATACATCTTTTAAAGAAAACGATTTTTATAAGTTAAAGGGATTTATTTGCAAGGTTGTATTTCCCATATTCTATTGTCCCAAAATTCATCGTGCTATGATAGATATGTGTGTTGTGATGAGGTAGGTCATTACTTCGTGAGTTGTTCTAAGGTAATACGGTTAAAAGGTATAAGCATGTCGAAATGAAACATAAAGGTATTTTAATGTAAAAGTGAAATAAAACTTGCTACGGTTATTATTTTGAAGTCAAACTTATTCTATTATCTTTGTTAATGATTACTAAACAATATATCAAAAGTTGTAGATTTGTTATTAAGAAAAAATTGTATTTTTAAAAGAAAAGAGAATCGGAAGCCAGATAACTCTGCTTCCGACACGTTTTAAGAATGAAGGTTTGGGAATAACAAAAGAGAGAGAGAAGGGGGACTTACTGGCTTTGATGAGAAGGGAGAGGTAGGAGGAGGTATAGGATTCGTCGGTGTTTCGTTTCGTTGTCGGAAACTCCTTGTGTTGTCACCGGAAGTTCGTCGGAGTTTCGCCCTTTGTTAACTCCACTTGTACAATATGGGAACTTGGAAATTTCTTGAGAGTTTTGGCAGGGAATTGTGAGTAAGGAGGTGTGAAATGAGGGTGGTATTTATAGGGAAAGTTAAGGTTTAGGGTGTTTAAAGAATGCATTGAAATATGCATTAAAATGAGCTTAAATGGGCATTTTATTGCTCTCTGGATTAATTCAGAGTAAAAAAGCAATAAGGGAGTAGTGGGGTAGCTGAAAGAATGCAGGGGGTAAAGTTTGGGGCAATTGGGACGGTTTGACCCGACTTCTCCGGATTTCCTAGGCTTGTTGCCGACCCAATGCCGGCGGTCTGGGTTGGTGTTGAGTTATTGGGTCGGAGTCGTTTGGTATTATACAGTGAACGTGTTTGATTATTCTGTAACTTACCCTATTACGTGTTTTACACGTGTAGACTCTTGGGCTTCTAAAAGGTTAAAAGAAAATTAAATAAAAAGATTATGCGACTGATGGGATTTGAATTCTGGTGCTATGTCTTAACAGTGCTATGCCTTTACCAGTGAGCTACAAGCTCTTGCTTGCTGTTCAAAAATGAATCAAATACTTATAGTACTCATAGGAATTGTAAATACCCCATGTTTACATTAACTTTTAAACAATTTTATGTACACAGAATTTAGAGTTGTTACAGTTTACCCTCTTTACAAAAATTTCGTCCTCGAAATTTACAAATTTTATTTTAAGGACTATTTTACAAATAAGTGAGGATATCTTGCACGCATCTCGTCTTCTCTTTCCCATGTTGATTCTCCTGGAGTGTCTCTCTTCCACATCACTCGAACCAAGTTGACTTCCTTGTTCCGAAGTGACTTCACTTTCCTGTCCAGGATCTCAATAGGTTGCTGCTCACAGGATAAATCTGGCTGTACAGTGAGCTCGGAATGATCAAGAATATGGTTGGGGTCACTCACATACCTTCTGATTTGGGATATGTGGAACATATTGTGCACTCCTTCCAATGAGGGTGGAAGTGTCAAGCGATATTCCATTTCACCGATTCGTTCGAGTATGTCGAACGGTCCAATGTACCTTAGACTTAGCTTACCCCGTCTTCCAAAACGAATCACTCCGAGGTTCGAAGATATCTTCAGAAATACGTGATCTTCCGACTGGAACTCCAAATGACGGCGCTTTGCATCAGCCCGGTGCTTCTGTCGATCTTGGGCTATGCGCATTCTTTCCCTAATAGTACGAACTATATCAACAGTTGCTACTATCATCTCAGGTTTAAGAAGTTCTCTATCTCCGATGTCGTCCTAACTTAATAGCGATCGACACTTCCTTCCATAAAGTGCTGCAAAAGGTGCCATTCCAATGCTTGCTTGGTAGCTGTTGTTGTATGAAAACTCCACAAGATGTAGGTGATCTTCCCATGATCCTCCAAAGTCTAGCATACACGCTGTGAGCATATCTTCCAAGATCTGAATAGTTCGCTCAGACTGACCATCTGTTTGTGGATGATAAGCTGTGCTGAAATTCAGATTTGTTCCTAAGCTTGCTTGCAGACTTTGCCGAAATTGTGATCGGAACCTGGTGTCACGATCGGAGATAATGCAGACTGGTTCTTCATGAAGTCTCACGATTTCCTACATGAGTTAATGGGTATCAGAGATAGTACATTTATGAAGATTTTAAATCTTATTTAGATTCTTACCTCCATGTATTTCTTTGCTAATGTATCAGTTGATTGGCCAACTCAAAATGGGATGAAGTGAGCCGACTTTGTGAGTCGATCCACAATAACCCATACCGCATCGTTATCCTTTGTGCCGCGAGGAAGAGCAGTCACAAAATCCATCGTGATGTGTTGCCACTTCCATTCTGGGATAGGTAACGGTTGAAGTAATCCAGCAGTCCTGTGATGTTCAGCCTTTACTTGCTGACACACTAAGCATTTAGCGACGCTTCTGGCTACTTCACGCTTCATTCCATGCCACCAGTAATTTTGACGTAGATCCTTGTACATCTTTGTACCTCCAGGGTGTATTGAGCAGGGAGAGCCGTGAGCGTCTTTCATTAACTCTTCCCGAACAGAACCTTTTGGTACACACAGTCTGTTGCCGTATCTTAAAGATCCGTCTTCATGAATGATGAAATTTGTTCTGAGTCTATTCTCTACTTGTTCTCTGATCTTTTGCAACTTAGCATCACTTGCTTGAGCTACTTTGATCTGATTGACAATGGTAGATTGAACTTATAAATTCATCAAATTTGAAGCGTTACCTGGCATGACTACTTCAATCTCCATCTGATGCAAGTCTTGTTGAAACTTCCACTAATCGGTGAGATTCATTGCTAATGGTTGGCTACTAAGAGCATCAGGTACTACATTCACCTTCCTTGGGTGATATTGTAGGTTGATGTCGAAATCCGCCATGAGTTCTAACCATCGTCTGTACCGCATATTAAGCTCCTTCTGAGTAAGCACATATTTCAGACTCTTATGATCTGTGTATATGTTCACTCGTTCACTAAGAAGATAATAGCGCCAAATCTTAAGAGCAAAGATTACGGCCGCTAACTCCAAATCATACGTCGGGTAATTCGCTCATGAATCTTCAGCTGTCTTGAAGCATAAGCCACAGCCTTACCGTGCTAATGTAGAACACATCCTAATCCCTTACCGGATGCATCGCAATGCACTTCGAAACCTCCAGATTGGTCCGGTATAACGAGAATAGGCGCTGATGTCAACCTTGACTTGCGTTCTACGAAAGCTTGTTCGCATGCTTCTGACCACACAAAGTCTTCATCTTTCCGTGTGAGTTTGGTCAGGGGTATTGCAATCTTGGAAAATCCTTCAATAAACCTTCGGTAATATCCAGCTAGACCCAAGAAACTTCGAATGTCCTTCACTGACTTTGGTGTCGGCCATTCACTTACTGCTGAAACTTTCGTTGGATCTACAGAGATTCCATCGCCTGATATGATATATCCAAGAAAACCAACCAAAACTCGCACTTACTGTACCTGGCATAGAGTTGATGTTGTCGTAGAGTTTCCAAGACAATTCGTAGGTTCTCGGCATGCTTTTTCCGACTCTTAGAATACACCAGGATGTCGTCGATGAAGATGACAACAAACCTGTCTATATACTCCCGGAAAACTTGATTCATTAGGTTCATGAATATCGCCGGTGCGTTGGTCACTCCAAATGGCATCATAAGAAATTCGTAATGTCCATAAAGAGTTCTAAAAGCCATTTTGTGGATATCAGATTCCTTGACCTTCACCTGATGGTAACCTGAACGAAGATCTAATTTGGAGAAAACACAAGATCCACTTAACTGATCGAACAGATTGTCGATACGCGGTAGCGGGTACTTGTTCTTTATCGTTACTTCGTTCAAGGCTCTATAATCAATGTACATTCTGTATGAACCTTCCCTTTTCTTCATAAGCAGAACTGGCGATCCCTAACTTGAAGTGCTGGAACAAATCCATTCTTTCGCCAATAATTTTCCAACTGAGTTTGGACCTTCTTCAAACCTTCCGGACTTAATCGATATGGTGCTTTGATCACTGGTTGTGCTCCTGGTACTAAATCATTGCTGAATTCAAGAGCTCGATCGGGAGGCAAACCTGATATATATCAGGAAACACATCGTCGAACTCTCGAACCACTTCTAGCTTTGATCCTTCCTCCGCTTGCATTGCCGCAATCACTGCCTTCTTTGGTTTCGCCTTGTATGTACTTAGTTCCAGAGTACGGTCTCCACTTTTGAAATAGAAGACCGGATGGTCTGGAATCTCGAATACTACCCTCCTTTGACGACAGTCAATGGTTGCATAGAATGTTCCGAGCCAATCCATACCTAGAACCACATCGAAGTTCGGTATGTCCAGCACTTTGAAGTCAACATAGAATTCTCTGCTGCAGAAGACCAATGGACACATGCTGTATCCCATTGTTGCTTTTAGAATGCCGTTCCTTGAACTGAAATTCCAGCTAGATACAAGCGCTGTGACTGGAATCGCATGAGTTCGGACGAACCGTTGCGACATAAAGCAATGAGATGCTCCAGTATCGAAGAGTGCGAGTGCAGGGAGTGAGGCTACTAAGATTGTACCTAGGTTATGTTGGATATGTTTTAGGTATAAGGGAAAAGATATATAGGTATGTCTATGAACTGAAAGTGAATTTGAAATGGAAGTGTTACCAGTAATGACTTGGCCGGTGGCTTCAACTTCTTCCACAGTCATCATGAAAGCCTGTCGCCTCGGCACATTCCTCTTTGCTGGAGGAGCATTCCTCTGCCCGTTCCTTGGTCCTTGAGGTGGGTTCCTTTGAGCTTGATGGAACTGATGGGGAGGAGGTGCAGTCGGTCCACGAGGAGGTGGAGCAGGTAGTGCAAGTCTCGGTGCAGGTGCCTGAATGGCTGGGCGCTCCGGGTATGTGATTGCTGCCTGGGTGCAGCATATAGGTTTTGTCTATGAGGACAAGACCCAATATCATGAGTAGCTGAGCCGCAGACTAAGCAAAGGCGATTTGCATGCCAGCAGTCTTTCATCAGATTTCCATCTCTCCTGTAGTAGGTACAAAAGGCTAGGCTGGGCTGGTTGATTGGTACTCCCGGTCTCCTTGGCACAAAAGGTGGCCTTGAAGAGGCTCTTCCTGCCATCTGGTTGGCAGGGCGCTTTATTTCGGTAGACTGAGGTCTGCCCCTCATCTTTACCACTGCCTCATAACGGCGGACAGCTTTCAGAGCCGATTCATGGGTCGGAAAATCTCCTGTGGCTAATGCAACCTGGATCTCCGGATCTAACCCTTGTTGGATTCGTCGGGCTCTGATCTCATTCGTCGGTATCAGGTGTGCCGCAAATCTTTTAATATATTGTGTTAGATGTGTATTATGTGATATTTTAAAATCGAATTATTAAGACATATCTTACCGACTGAGCATGGTGAACTCATCATCATACTCATCCACGGACTTGGTCCACATCGAATCCTATTGTAGATGAATGAACTGCTGTTCCATATCGAATCTGGAAGTCTCGGCGAAGTACTTCGCGTCGAACATATCACGGAAAGTCCTCCATTCGATCGGCTGGGTGAGACGGCTTTCTTCCGCCTTCCACCAAACCCGTGCATTATCCGTGAGCTGCAACTTCGCAACACGGACCCAAGCTATCTCTGGCACTTGTGCCGCTGCCAGGTCATCTTCAATGGTTTGAGCCCATTCCTCAGCTTCTAGAGGGCTCTCTGTTCCTGCGAACTACTTGGGGGTGCAAGGCCCTGAATTGCTTCACCCCAGGTGCTTCTGCCTTAGAACGGTTCATCAAAATAGCAGTCTGCTGCTGCAGTCCTTCTAGGAGGCTGCAGATTGACTCAAGCAGAACCGTCTGTTCGTTGATCGGAGCAGCGACGGCAGGTGTGAGTGGTAGTGGTGGGGGAGTGTTGTTGACATTCGTGCTTGTGTTGTTTGGGGAATCCATAACCTTGAAAGAAAAATTTGGGTTAGGACAGATTCAAAGTATTTGAAATTGTAAGATTCAAGGAATATGAATTGTAAAGAATGTTTTTAGTTGTTGGTTCATGTGTTATATTGCTTAGGTTGTCTACGCAGAAGTGACCTGTATGTCCATACAGAGCTGACCTGTATGTCCACACAGAACTGACCAGCATGGGCTACCAAAAAAATTTGTCATGCCCCGCTTCCCAGTGTACGGGCAGAGGACGCGACGAGGCCGCTACGTATTTACTCTGAAGTAAACACGCTAAGCGTATCTAAGCAATATAAGTAAAATGCACAAGAGACAATGACAATAGATATAATTGAACATCAACTTTATTTACTAACATTCTTTTTACAATACATCTGGAAAGGTAAAAACATGGAATGAAAGCAATGCCTAAACAATGGCATAACTGAAATGTAAAGAAAATGTACAAGTGAAACTAAAGTTCTGGATCTTCAGCAAACTGGTCCAAGTCCTCGCTGCTGATCTCGATCTCCAGTGAGTTCGAATCACCTGACAACATTCCAAAGAAGAAGAAAGAGAATGTCGTTAGCGAACAAATCGCTCGGTAAGTCCCGTAAATAGACAAGAATGGAATAGACAGAATAGAGAATATATTGTTATAATGTTGTATTTAGTGTTAACGTTGTTGTTTGTAGCTTAGTACAGAAGAGGCCAGTGTATATGAGAGGAATCTCACAATCCCGGAGACTAAGGTATACGGAGTACAAGGAACCGTTCAGCCACGGTACAACGACAATGGAGATTCAGGTTAGGTGTCTTATGGTTGCAGTCTCGTGCCACTTCTAACACCTTCCGTACCAATCTACCCCTTATAAACCCCGCGATGTCTTAATTATATTGTTTTTATTGTCTTGTCTTGTTATGTATAGATGGATGACTTGCCGAAACCATGATATCGGTAATGGAACGGATATAACGGATGAACATGTAAGTGGAATATCCATGGTTCGGTTCAGTTAATATAGATTGAATAGATTGAATGGATGAATTCATATTGAATCATGTTGTATTGTAGTTTGTAATTGAATCACATTCAAGTCAGATTGATTAGATTGAGACTCAGTCTGAGTCAGACACTTTAAAAAGGACTTGAAATCCTGATTGTTTTGGTGTTATCGGTAACTGCTGAACATGGACGGCAGAATTTGTGTCTTTTTCCAAGACAATTACCGTGTTGATAACACCGTTTGTTAAGTTCTCTACCTTAAATAGGCAAGCACCCATATCTCCGGCTTCCTGAGGCTCAAGAGACTGGTCCCGCTTAAACCTATGTTTACTAGGGTCCTTATTGTAATTTAGTATAACTTGAGGGGGTTTTATGTAAAAATGGTTTTGGTATAATTTCAAAATATACCTCAAGCATTTAATTATAGTTTTTAGGGTTTTCATTGATGTATATTTTATAAATGTGACATTTCTAGTGAATAAAACCTAATTTCATAATATATGGTGTTTATTTGTAATATGAATATTGTTTTGAATTATCATGGTAGTTTCATGTAATATTTGAATCCTTTTCTTGAGTTTTGGAAACATGGAATAATATATATATTTAAAATAAGTATTTTGGTAATAATTATATATACATAATTAATGAAAATAATTTTATTTATTTTCTTGTAAAAATCTCATTTTCTAATGAAAAATGTATAAAAATTCCATCGATATCGAATGCTCCTTGCGGAGGTCTGCATCTTGCTCTACTAAGCCCGAGGATGTGAGATAATACGCACCATCCCAAACGGGGTCCCCAAAATGGGTTGTAGATGCTTAATTGCATGGAAATATTTTAATATATCTTTTAAAGAAAACGGTTTTTATAAGTTAAATGGATTTATTTGTAAGGTCGTATTTCCCGTATTCTATTGTCCCAAGATTCATCGTGCTATGATAGATATGTGTGTTGTGATGAGGTAGGTCATTACCTCATGAGTTGTTCTAAGGTAATACGGTTAAAAGGTATAAGCATGTCGAAATGAAACATAAAGGTATTTTAATGTAAAAGTGGAATAAAACTTGCTACGTTTATTATTTTGAAGTCAAACTTGTTCTATTGTCTTTGTTAATGATTACTAAATAATATATCAAAAGTTGTAGGTTTGTTATTAAGAAAAAAATGTATTTTTAAAAGAAAAGAGAATCGGAAACCGGATAACTCCGCTTCCGACACGTTTTAAGAATGAAGAGTTTGGGAATAGCAAAAGTGTGAGAGAGAGAGGGTGGACTTAATGGCTTTGATGAGAGGGGAGAGGTAGGAGGAGGTATAGGATTCGTCGGTGCTTCGTTTCGTTGCCGGAAACTCCTTGTGTTGTCGTCGGAAGTTCGTCGGAATTTCGCCCTTTGTTAACTCCACTTGTACACTATGGGAACTTGGAAATTTCTTGAGAGTTTTGGCAGGGAATTGTGAGTGAGGAGGTGTGAAATAAGGGTGGTATTTATAGGAAAAATTAGGGTTTAGGGTGTTTAAAGAATGCATTGAAATATGCATTAAAATGAGCTTAAATGGGCATTTTATTGCTCTCTGGATTAATTCAGAGTAAATAAGCAATAAGAGAGTAGTGGGGTAGCTGAAAGGGCGCAGGGGGTAAAGTTTGGGGGAAATTGGGACGGTTTGACCCATCCTCACCGGATTTCCTAGGCTTGTCGCCGGTCCAATGCCGACGGTTTGGGTTGGTGTTGGGTTATTAGGTCGGGGTCGTTTGGTATTCTACCGTACATGTGTTTGATTATTCTGTAACTTACCCTATTACGTGTTTTCCATGTGTAGACTCTTGAGCTTCTAAAAGGTTAAAAGAAAATTAAATAAAAAGATTATGCGACTGATAGGATTTGAACTCTGGTGCTATGTCTTAACAGTGCTATGCCTTTACCAGTGAGCGACAAGCTCTTGCTTGCTGTTCAAAAATGAATCAAATACTTATAGTACTCACATAAATTGTAAATACCCCAAGTGTACATTAACTTTTAAACAATTTTATGTACATAGAATTTGGAGTTGTTACACCAATGGTGGAAGTTGACGCTGCTGTTCCAACCGGGAACAACTTTGATCTGCTAAGGAGGGTGCGAAAGAACTCTCCGACCGCGGTGCTGAAGAAATCTCCCCCACCTGTTGAAAACATGATACAGCCGAAGCCGGAGTAGCCCCCTCAGCGGCTATCCTCCCAAGTCCATAAGGTCTGGCGGAAGGTTCAAGATTCTGTGATCAATAAAGACTATTCTCGCCGACTGAAGAAAACAAAGGTTCAGCAAGAGGAGGACCATCCCTCCACCATCCAGCGAGGGATTTCTTCTACGAAAGCACCTGTTACAATGGCTCTTCCGACTTTGACTTCTCGCAAAAAGAGAAGGCCATAGAATCAACCACCACCGGCGACAAATCCCAAAGGTGAAAGATCCAAACGCCCCAAGTATGGGGCTATGATCGTGCACACGGTGTACATGGCTTCTCGAAAAGAGGAAAGCCGTGCTTCCGTGGGTCATCGGCCGCAAACTAGGTCGTTGACAAAAGCTCAGAAGCAGCAACAAAAGCTCCAGAAGATGTTGACGAAAATGGCAGCAATCACCGGGCAGAAAGAAAGCCCGGAAGCAACGTCTGAACAACGCCAAGAGCAGGAGACAGATACGGAATTCTTGCGAAGGGTGCTGGAGAGAAAGGATAAGGAGGCCGCGGAACAAGCGACTAATATAAAATAGATGACACTCCTTTTCCAAGACATGGTTGGAATGATGATCCAACCAGAACCTCCAGCCGAAGATCCACCGATAATTATCGAGGACGACAGGGGGTAAACATCAAACCCTCTTCCAGCTTTATCAGCGTTTAGGGAGGAAATGATCTCCAAAGCTGCCCTCGATGACTACATAGCTCAGCAAATACGAGCTCATCAGGCAAACGAAGCGGCTGGCCAAGTCGTCAGAACCGGGCGACCGTACCCAGGCTGGTACGATCAAATCAAGTACCCGTCAGGATATACAATCCCAAAATTCCATGTGTACAAAGGGAAAGACAATCCCCACCAGCGTATCACTCAGTTCAGAGCTTTATGCGGCAATACTGGAGGCGACGACAAACTACTGCTTCGCCAGTTCGTTGGCAGCTTGTCGGAGACGGCATTTGAATGGTACTTGGAGCTCCCAAATGACTCCGTCAAAACATTGAAAGAAATGGAGCTGCTATTCACATAGCGGTTCGCAAGCGCAAGCGAACGCACCCCGATCACGGCATTAACCAATGCCAGGGTGAAGCCAGGAGAGACCTAGGTTCAATAAGCAATCCGATGGCGGAACCTATGGTCAAAATGCGAACAATGCATAGAAGAAGCTACTGCCGTGGGCATGTTCGTAGGGACCCTCGATCCCCAGACGACTGTATCCCAGTTTATGATGTTCTTCAAGCCGACCATCTTCCAACCTTTGATTGACAAGATGGCCCAAATAGACCAGATGGGCCACGGGTCTTCCTCTTCAAAAACGGACCCTCGGAATGTAAGGGCAAAGGGAAAGCGGCCTTTGTTGCCAACACTCAACAACAGCCGAGTGACCAGAAACCGGCTGCTTGCCAAGGCAACGCGCGCCCGCGCCAATCTCTCGAAGAGAAACTAAGAAACGCTTACTCGTTCCCCCGTGATAAAACGAGGAGGTTGTTCGAACTGGCAATGCGCAACAAACTCATTACACTTCCGGATCTGAGACGTCCACTGCAGCCTGGTGACGTCAAAAGTCCCAACTACTCTCCTACCATAGAGTAGTGGGCCACCTAATTGAGGATTGCTACGTCTTCAAAAACCGGGTCAAGGACCAGTACCGTCAAGGGAAATTCGCACTGTCAGAAATCTGGAGGGTGAACCCGCCATAGAGGCACGCCCCTAAAAAGGTGGATACGCCAGGGGAATCATGCTCGTTTATGGAAGAAGCTCCTTGGAAAGTGGTCATTTCAGCTAAAACTAAAAGAATACTGAAGGATCTTCAAGCATGTCGGGCGAGCAAATGGAAAAGCCCATTGGAACCCGAGATCATTGAGGGGATGCTTAAACTGCGCCCAACACGAAGACTGGTAACGATAAGCAAAATACTCAGGTCAAGCCTTCAAAGTCTTCGAAGAAAAATAAGAAGACTAAGAAGCCCGTACAGCCTGACAACAAGCGCACAGACCCGCAAAAGTATATCGACGCGCTGGAGGAGTACAACTAGAAGGCACAGACCCTAATTACACTCGAAGAGTTTCTCAACCATATCCTTAAGAACGGAGACAATAACATTGATGAGGGAAATGACTCGTTAGAAGAACCTGAGAATTATGTAGCGAGTTGCCACACGGTCTCTCACTCATCGTTAAAAGACGAAGAAAATCCCTCAGCGTCGGAAATCAACGCAGAGGAACCGGGGGCAGGACCGGCACCGGAATCCCTGGAACTGTCAGAAGACCCAATTGACAGGATGCTAAATGAAGCCCTTCAAAAGAGCAAAGCTGACCGAGAACATAAAACGACTATATACGAAAATGCCAAGCGTCGGTGTCAGGATGAAGAAGCTACGGTAAGGATGAGTCGTAAAGTACTCCAACCGAGCCAGAGCACACCTGCTACAAACAAGGGCAGGATCAAAGTGGAGAAGCAGTTCGCCAAAGCCCTGTCAATGGGAATGAAGCTGCCTCCTCTCGCGGAAAACACTCCCAGGAGTACGTGCTTCGACGAAGCGGATGTAAATCCGAACTACTGCTTATACCATCAGAGGTCCACACACCCCACCGGAGAGTGCAATGCCTTCAATAAGTGGTGGCAAAATATGTTGCTCACTGACAACACTTCAAACGGATGAAGCGCAAAACCCATCGACAACAAAGAAGCGCGACAGACGAGCGTGAAGGAATGGCTGGCAACTGTCATATGATTGATACCGGTTCGAGAAAAGGAAAATCTCAAGTTCTTACATTTGGGAGCGATTCTAAGGAAGAAATAACTCTCGGCCCTCTCTTCAAAGAATCCACCTCTGGAAAAGAAGAAGAGGAGAAGAACTACGAGAACATTCAGCTGCGTAACCGTATGTTGCCTGAAAAGAACCTCGGGCCTATAAACAATAGTTCGAGCAAAAGAGACAAGGGGAAGGAAAAAGTCCCTGAGGAAATTGCCCTCGATGATAGAGTCGTCAAAGAGCTCGCAACCAAGGGCCCACCTAAGAAAAACAAGGCGGATTACAATATCCTGGCACATCTGAGGATAATACCCTCACAACTGAGCATACTGGATGCTCTCCTCCTGTCCAAAGAGGCACAAGATTCTCTGATCAAGGCACTGCAAGAGCTTGATCATTTCCAAGCTTTCTTTACGGAAGAAAAGATGAAGGACGAGCTGGCAGAGGTTCATACAGCTGACATCACATTCGGCGATGAAGATCTCCTCCTCGGAACTTGCGAGCACAATCGTCCTCTATATGTCACCGGGTTCTTCCATGACATTAAGATAGGAAAGATCATGTTCGACAACGGGTCCTCCGTAAACCTTCTCAATGTGAAGGTGCCGAAGGAAGTTTGCATGAACGTCCAACACCTGGCTCGGGACAAAATTACCATCTCTGGGTTCGACTCGCAGTCATCGTGGACGCTTGGGTCAGTGATATTGACATTACGCTTTGAGATGCTAGTCACCGACATCAAATTCCATGTCATTGACGCCAAGACCTGCTACAACACCCTACTCGGCCGGCCTTGGTTACACGAGGACAACATCATCCCTTCTACACAACACCAGTATATGAAGTACTTAAATGACGGCCTCGAGTACACAGTTACAGGGGAGCAAAACCCATTCTCTGTAAATGAAGTCCGCAAATATGAAGATGCCAAGTACTTCTTACCAGACTTGGAAGACACGGAAAGATGTCGTAAACCGAAGAATAAACAAAAAGCCGTTGTCACTATCTCGGTCTTTGGGAGCGATACCGAGGAAGATGAGGATATAGTATACTCGGGCAACCTCAAGGCAACATGCCAGGACTATCTACTCCTATTTTGGTCTTTGGCAGTGACTCTGAGGACGAGATCAACGCCGTGTTCTCCACTTGCCCGTCAGCTCAAACCATTAATGGAGCTGACCAGAGCTTGCAAATCACCATAATTCCGCAGCGGCATTACAAAGAACTTGATGCGCTTGATACATACAGCATACAAGAACCGCAGATCTTCTACGTCCCTCCTAGGCGACGAGATGAAAAGGCGATCCTCTTCTATCAGTCTACGGAGACCAAAGTGGAGAAAGAAGTCTGGCATGATGCCGAACTTGCGCTTGACAGGCTTCAACCAATCCGTCTGCCCGGATATTACGCAGAGGGATTGAAAAGGCTATTAAGATGCTAAGGTGTACCCTTCAAACAAACCTCTTGACAAGCCCAGTTATACAACAAGATCTGGGACGTTCCCGGGATTCAGAGAAAGATGCCCAATGGGAGGATGGAGATGACTGGGCTTGGGTATGTTCGGTCCAAGAAGCGGGAGCGATTCCATGGCTGCCATGTCATAAATAACTCCAGTGGAGAAGCGAATGCTTTTCCAGATAGCGCTGATATTGAACCAGAGCGAGATCCCACCGTAAGAATACCAAGTCCATCATTCGAAGAACAAATTGACAAGCTAATGAGAGAAGCCGGTCAAAAGGTTCGGGATGATCACAGCCGCGAAATGTCCATTTACAAGAAAGCCAGGACGCAACGTCTCACTCAGCAGTCTGCGGAGAGAAAAGACTACGATGCCCTTCACTCTCAGCCTGCTGTGCGCTCTCGTGGAAAGGAAAAATCCCAACGCAGAGACAACAACAAGGTGAAGAACGAGAATGACGTTCGAAAACAGCGAAGCGGATCCAAGAAGCCACGCAATTGAGAAAGAGTCAGCTAGAATCCGTCTTTTATGAAGAAGATGGGTCGGAAATATTCTTTCCCTCAAGACAAGACAAGGAAAATATCCGACCTTGTCATTAAACATCAAATGATGATTCTCTCGGAGTCTCAGCACCCCGAACAAATAAACGAAGTCCATCACCCGGCTTATTGCTCCTATCACCGAGCAATAGGACATCCTCTTGAAGACTGCTTCACCTTCAAAGACTGGGTCGAGGACCAGTATCAGCAAGGCAGGTTTGCCCTATCCGACAGTTTGAGAGTAACCCCACCACGAAGGCATGAGCTTAAAGCAACCTACATTGCGAGGGTAAGTCCAGATCAACATCGATCTTGGAAACAAACTTGTACCTGCCACGTGATAACATTCTCAAAGAAGAGGGAGCACGAAAATATGGATGACCTCTCCTAATACTTCGCAAATGAGGATGAGGACGAGGTGATCTCAGAATTTCCACCGGCGCCAAAAGAGCTGGAAGATGGGATACACACCACGGCGCACAATCTAAAGAAAATTGACTTAGGGACGGAAAACGATCCAAGGCCAATGTTCATCAGTGAGATGATGTCTAAAAAGCAGGTGGCCACACTAAAGAACGTACTTATGAAATATAAAGACTGCTTCGCATGGAACTATTCCGAGATGCCGGGACTAGATCCAGAAATAACGGTGCATAAACTAGCTATATCGTCAGACGTTAAGCCAGTCAAGCAAGCGCCAAGGATAATGCGGCTCGAATTTGAGATGAGTATCAATGCCGAAGTCAAGAAACTAATTGACTCCAGTTTCATCCAAGAAGTTCAATATCTCGACTGGATTGCCAACATTGTTCCAGTGATGAAGAAAAATGGAACAGTGCGCATCTGCGTGGACTTTCGGGACTCAACAAAGCTTGTCCAAAGGATGACTTCCCAGTGCCTGTTACTGAGCCAATGATCGATAACACGTCTATCCATGAGGTCTTCTCCTTCATGGATGGATCTTCAGGCTACAATCAAATAAAAATGCATCCTGAAGACTAAAAGCACACCGCCTTCCGGACTCCGCTAGGTATATTCTTCTATAAGGTGATGCCCTTCGGCTTGAAGAATGCAGGCGCTACCTACCAGAGGGCCATGACGAAGATCTTCGATGACCTCATATATGAGATTGTCGAATGTTATATCGACGACCTTGTGGTGAAAAGCAAATCGTACGAGGAACCCTGGGAGCATTTGACCATATTGTTCCAGCGTCTTCGGAAGTACAATCTAAAGATGAATCCTCTGAAATGCGCGTTTGGAGTCTTCTCAGGCAAATTCCTAAGATTCATCATACGACACCGAAGCATCGAAATAGACCCATCAATGATCAAGGCGATTATGGAAATGCCCGCGCCAAGAACTCTCAAACAATTGCGGTCTCTCCAAGGAAAGCTCGCGTATTTCCAACGGTTCATAACTAACCTCTCCGGAAAATGCCGCCCCTACAGCCATCTAATGAAGAAGGGGACCCCGTTCGTTTGGGATTATAAATGCCAAAGTGCACTAGACGAAATCAAGCAATATCTGCAGAACCCGCCGGTACTGACCACTCCAGTCAAGGGAAAGCCCCTCATCCTCTACACAATAGCCCTTGAAGGCTCTTTAGGCGCGCTATGGGCACAGGAGAATGACCAAGGGAAGGAGAGAGCTCTCTACTATTTAAGTCGAGTCCTTCTAGGGGCAGAAAAAAATTATTCCCCCATTGAAAAGCATTGCCTGGCACTGATTTTCGCTATAAAAAATCTCAGGCACTATGCCCTGGCACATGAGATCCATCTCATATCAAAGATGGATCCTCTCAAATATTTGATGTCAAGAGACATACTAACAGGAAGGCTTGCTAAATGGACCTTCCTCTTAATGGAGTTCTCAATAATGTATCGACCCTTCAAGGCAGTGAAAGGCCAGGCCATCGCCGAATTTCTCGCTGAACATCCAATACCAGCCGATTCTCTCTTAAATTGTGAAATACCAGACGAACACGCGTTCGACACAATCGAAGGGGAAAAGGAAGGAAATAATGCCCGATGGGAACTATACTTTGACGGAGCATCTTCCTTGAAGAAGCGAAAGAAAAGCACCCCCATAATTAAAGCCGGGGTGGGCCTTATCTTCGTGACTCCGCAGGGAGGGATAATGCATTTTGCCATTTCCTTAACAGAACCAACGACAAACAACGAGGCTGAATATGAAGCTTTGATAGCGGGTCTTGAGATTGCTGTCGACATGAGAATAAAATATCTCCTCGTATATGGAGATTCCCAGCTGGTCGTTAGTCAAGTAAATAGCAACTATCAGATGTGTAAACCGGAGTTGGTAAAATATGGAGAAAGAGTGCAGCAACCGCTGACCCAAATTCCCTCCTACATCCTGGAAAGCATACCGCGGACGAAAAATAGCAAGGCGGATGCGTTAGCCAAGCTCGGTAAAGAACTGGCCGACGAAAACCTCGATGACGTAAGGATCATTGTGCAAAACCGCCGGATTCTCGCGCCAGCAGAAATATCTCCAGAGTCGTCTGAAAGAAAGGAAGCGACCGAACATGCAGCCTTCTAATTAGAGGATGAAGAAAAGACGAAGGATTGGAGAGAAGTCTTCATAGACTACTTCAAATCCCATCGAACGCCCGAAAGTGCATCTTCAAGACACCAACTCATGAAACGAGCTCTGTATTTTGCTTTCGTCAATGATACTCTATATAAGAGATCGTTCGACAGTTTGTGGCTAATGTGCTTGGGACCAGAAGAAGCAGGATAGGTCGTCCAAGAAACTCACGACGGACTCTGCGGTTCCCATCAGGCCGGGCCAATGATGAAGCTGAAGATCAAGAGAATGAGCTACTATTGGCCCACGATGATTCAGGATTGCCTCGAATATGCGAAGCAGTGTCACTCGTGCCAAATTCACGGGGACTTCATTCAACAACATCCAAATCCGCTACACCCAATGGTAGCCAGCTGGCCGTTCGAAATGTGGGGAACCGATATAATTGAGCCCATCGAACCAGCATCATCCAAAAGACATCGATTTATATTGGCAACAACCGATTACTTCTCTAAGTGGGCATATGCAATACCGCTAAGGGAAGTGAAGACGGAGAACATCCTCCATTTCTTCAGGACACATGTCATCTACCGATTCGGCACTCTGTGACGGATCATCTCGGATAATAGGCCGGCCTACAGAAGCCATAAGATCATCCGCTTTGCACAGCAGCATAATATAGACTGGAGGTACTCTTCAGTTTATAATTCCCGAGCTAACGGTCTAGCTGAGGCTTTCAACAAGACCTTGACAAAGATCATAAAGAAAACGGTGTCCAGAAATAGAAGGGACTGGCACGAGAGACTGCATGATGCTCTATGGGCATATCGAACTACGTTCAAAGCAGCTACGAATACAACACCATACGCGTTGGTATTCGGCATGGAAGTGGTACTTCCCTTGGAGATAGAACTACCCTCTCTACGAGTGGCAGTTCGACATGAGCTGACGGATGAAGAAAATGCCCGTCTTCGGCTTGAGGAGCTCGACGCCCTCGATGAAACTCGTCTCATGGTGCAGCAAAACCTGGAAGCTTACAAAGTAAGGATGACACGCTCATACAAAAGACTAACCAGACCGAGAACATTTCGCCAAGACGAACTCGTGCTAGTTGTAAAAGGACCCATGATCCCCAACCATGCAAAGCGGGGGAAATTCGAGCCGAACTACGAGGGTCCGTACGTCATAGACAAGATTTCGTAAGCAACATAGAGGAAGAATGAAGGGAATATCTTGTCGAGGCAATCGTATTTGTTTTGGCAGATATTCTCTTCAGGCGCTTGAACCCTCTTGGATCACAGCTAGACAAATAGAAGCAGGACGAAGAGCAATGACACGATATACGCGTCGTGGTGGAAAAATATGGGTACGCATATTTCCCGACAAACCTATTACAGTAAGACCTATGGAAACGCGTATGGGTTCGGGGAAAGGATCCCCTGAATATTGGGTATCCGTTGTTAAACCAGGTCGAATACTTTATGAAATAGGAGGAGTATCAGAAACTGTAGCCAGAACAGCTATTTCAATAGCTGCGTGCAAAATGCCTATACGAACTCAATTTGTTACTTCGGGATAGAGATGTAGAACTAAACATAAACAAAAGGGTTATTGGAGATATAGAACTAAACATAAACAATAGGGTATATATATGTATTAAAACCGATAAAACTCATGGTGGTTGTTGAAATATCATATTAAGAGAAACCGGGTTTTTAAAATAGTACACACTTTCCTTTGAAATACCCACGGTTCTCAAATTCAGAAATATCATGGAAACAACATATCTCAATGCGTATAATCATAAAGCATGATGTATGCGACATATAATAGAAATGTATGCATATACGTAAATCATGCAACATGGAACAGTAATATGCACATAGCAAGGGTAAACCGCTCTTTTAAATGAATCCAGTTTTTAAAATGTCTCTTGCGGTTCCCGATTTTCCCAAAGTCAAATGTAGCATCGTATAAGAGTGCACATGTAACTGTAACAAGTAAATTTTGCAAGAAGTTATATCATGATGCAGCAATCCTACTGTGTAGTGACATGGCAATTACCGATGATGATGTGTGTGAGCCGACAAGTGTGCGTGGAGCATACGCATCATCGGTAATGGTGCTGGTGTCCTGATAACATGGGTTTAATATAACAATAAACATTTAAACATGCAATGCGATGCGAATAGCAAGAATATGCGGAAAATGAATAATAAACGCAACAGTGACGAATCTACATCAATATATGCATGTCATACAGTTTTGCCATTTGAAATAACACGAATCGTGGTGTTTAGAAAAAATACGGGCTACGACGTTTTTAAGAAAAGATGCGTCTTTTGAAAATATCCATAGAATCCCTTGACCTGTCTTTAAAATACCCATGATTCGCTAGTTTTGAAATAGGTATGACTCGAGTCTTGTCTAACATCAAGTAAACTACAGGACAAATCGAAAGGTAAGGAAACCACCTAAATCTGAGTCGATACATATAAATATAATAGTCAGTGATCCTGCCTCAATAGTATCACATACGATACAATATATATTATGACATTCTCGAGTCAAGAGTGCGGATCTATCATCAATATATAGCTCATACGTAAATCCGTCGTACGACATCCCAAATCTGGGTACGGGTCAAATATCACATTCATCTCATTATTCATCTGGTATCCATTATCATCATATCATGTATTAGGGGTACTGATCTAAGTCTAGTACAAACTGATACCATCTGCATATATATATATATGCGTGTACGAAAACACACGCCTAAAGGCCTGCTAAATTCTCACGTCGTATCTCATAATACGAATCTAAACATATCACCGATCTCGTGGCATTATGCCCAAACTTATCGACTCATCTCTAAATATCATCCACAATCCTCATTATATATATATATATATATATATATATATATAGTCCCATACCTATGTGTGTGTGTGTATACACGTATCTCCATATATGCAAAAGTAATAATAATAATGCATGCAAGGGTGTGTGCGCGTGTGTGCAAACCTATTCTATGGTTCGCGACTAAGAAATCAACCACGACACTATCATCCAAAATCACAACACATATGTAAATATATAACATATCATAAGCTACACTATGAACTGCGGGGGTGCTATACGTCATCCACCCGACTTCCTCCGTAGAAATAATCTACTCACATTGCTCTTTGCTTGTCTTTGTCGATGTCGCCACGTGCTTGCTTGTCGTCTCGAACTCCTCGTGGGGGTACTTACATGTCACAACGTATCGTATCGCATTAAAATCCAAATCAAAACCAAAACGATACGCTAAAAGCTTATAGGTTAGAACCTACGGACTACGCATTTCAAACTACCAAACAACCCTCGATATCGTCGTACAAACGTCAAGTGATCGAGGTAAAACACAAATACAAAAATACAGAATCCAAAATACGAAAAATATAATCCCGAATCAAAACAACTCCTCATAAAATTAGTCCCAGATTTTACTCTAAGAGAAATTAGCCAATTTTGCATATGTGGAGGGTCTATTTTACTGATAAAGGAGCCACAGAACAAACACGGACCAAAATGACCCTACCCTGGCCGCAAATTGCGGCCAGGAACAATAAATCTGCTGCCTGGTAGTGGGGTTAGGGTCCAGGGTTTTGGGTATAGGTTCTAGGTTGCCTTCTTATGTCTCTGTATTTGCTAAAAAAATTTCAGGTCTCCCGGGTGATAACAGATACCAAAATACATCACAATTTCCATAAAATCTGCCGATGTCGGGATTTCTAAGTTTGGGTTTGGGGTTATATTATCTTGTTTCAGTCCATTTTACAATCCTTACAGGGTTTTTACGCTCACTACAGCACTCAATTACACTTCACAACTTAAGAATTCCTCAAACCCTAACTAGGAATTTCCAAACCTCACTAAACGACACTAAATCGGTTTTAATCAAACATGGATGTAAAAGCATTGGGTATACTATGCTAATGGCGCAGAAATTACCTCATTTGGCAACTCAAGAATTTTCTTGAGTTGCCCCAAGTGTCCAAAATCCTTGCTTTCTTGGTCCAAAGTGTAGGTTGTGAGCTTGTGCACGTTTTTAGTGAAGTGGAGATGGACTTTTAGGTTTGTTTTGGGGATGTTTTGAGGCTTGAAGTGGAGGAGGGAGAGAGGGCAGCAGCTGAGCTTGAGGGAGGGGAAAAATGAAGAGGAAAATAATAGAGGGAACATGAGCCATGACTTGGTTTGACCCCTCACCTCTCTCTCTCTCTCTCTTGCCCATCCTTCATATTATAATGTTTACCTTTTTCTTTTCTTTTCTTTTCTATTCTTTTCATTTTAAACCCAAAATGAAATGATCATGAAGGAAAACCATAATAAAAATGTAACAAGTGTTAAAAATGACATGTGCATGTCATGTGCACAAAACGAGCTTAATGCACGATTAGCGATATTTAATCGCGATTAGCATTAAAACGGAAAATAATTAATCATAAAAATTTATAATTTGCTTAAATCTCATAAAACACCTTCATTTTAGTAATTTCTATAATTTTTCAAATTTTTTCCCAATTTATCGGTATTTAATTTTACCGCAATATTAAAATATTCAATATATTTGTTATTTAATTATAAAAATTCCCAAAAATAATATTTTATTTTTCTGAAATGTTACAGCCACTGAGCAGTTTCCTTGTCCGGTCCATCCCTAACGGGTAGATTCCTACTAATCAACGCTAAGGATTTAAAACCCTCCTCACGAGGCCACCGAGAAGCTTTCTTGCCCGGTCCATCCCTAGCGGGTTGATTTCTACCCATCCATGCTAAGGATCTAAAGCCCTCCTCACAAGGCCACTGAGCAGCTTCCCTGCCCGGTCCATCCCTAGCGGGTAGATTCCTACCCATCCCCGCTAAGGATCTAAAGCCCTCCTCATGAGGCCACCGAGCAGCTCCCCTTCTCGGTCTATTCCTACCGGGTAGATTCCTACCCATCTACGCTAAGGATTTAAAACCCTCCTCACGAGGCCACCGAGCAGCTTCCCTGCCCGGTCCGTCCCTAGCGGGTAGATTCCTACCCATCCACTCTAACGATCTGAAGCCCTCCTAACGAGGCCCCCGAGCAGTTTACCTACTCGGCTAACCTCCGAGGGGTAGATTCCTTCCCTACAGAGACACGCGTCTAGAAACCGCATCAAGGAGGAATCAGTCAAGGTTGACCTATTCTAACTTGGCTGTTTTACAACTCGTACTAAGGGTCGTGGTTGTCAACCCGACTTTGAGGAATGGACTGATACCGGCCTTCCTATACTTGGATATCTTTCGATTCATCTTAAATGAACGATCGCCACCTCAACTCCGGAGAGCGAGAGGGTTCCGACCTTCCTACATTTGGCAATTAATCAACTCACACTCGGCGCGCGATCGTCGTCCAAAAAAAGTCGGGCATCGACCTACGGCCTACCACTCGAGTCGAGGAACTAAAGTCTACTCGCGCAGAAAGCACACAGTCATGCAAAGGAAAATAAGCTCAGCTTTATTTATGTTCCAAAAATTTTTACAAGGATTCTATGCTCCTTAGCCTTACAAAATGCTCGGAGGCTTACAAAACTTTCAAAGAGAAAAAAAGAGAAAAAGGCAGGAAAGCTCAGGCCGTGGGCCCGGGAAGGATCTCGCCCTACGTGACGCCAGCATCGGGAACTAAAACGGCGACCTCTGGGTCGGCGCTTCCACTGGCAGCCTTACCCCCGGTGCTTCCACCAGCAGCCTTACCCCCGGTGCTTCCACCAGCAGCCTCACCCCAGACGGCATTCCCGGCAGCTTCCACCTGCGGCGCATCCTCGAAGAGAGGGTATTGGGCCCGGAGCTTGCTGTCGGCGAACCCCGGCATCAACGCATTGACGGCGTCGAGAGCCTGGTGCCAAACAATGGACGAGGTGTCAGCGAGGTCAGCGTAGAACTGGTCCGACGCCTTTTACCTCTCCTCGGACTTCGAAGCTCGACAAGCTTCATTGCATCGAGCGCTGCCTGGGTGTCCCTCCTGCTGGCATCCCTCGACTTCTTCATTGCGGCGTAGAGCTTACTAACCTCCTCCAACTTAGCCTGGACGGCCTTGTTGGATTCACTCAAAAGTCGGCGAGACTCCTTACACTTGGAGTTCGTCAACTCCTCGGCGGCCACCCGAGTTTCGAGGGCGGCTATCATCTCCTTCGCCTGCTGTAGATCAAGGCGCAGATCCTCCTCCCGCGAGGACGATTCGTTCGCCTTCCTCCTGGACGGGGCAATCTCCTTGGATTCCATATTGACGATGAGGGCGCAGTGTTGGAGGACATGAGGAAAGCAGCAAAAGGAGTTAGAAACGCTCAAACCGAGGAAAAATACTTAATAAAACTCTTAAATGGAAACAGATATCGACTTGAACCGCCTCCTGAGTGATGGCGGCCACTTGGACTTTTAGGGTTCGAGGAATTTTGCTCCTGGCCGATCGCTCCATGTCAGAGAGCAGGCTGTCGACAACGGAAAGCCCCGATGGCACCTCAAAACTGACGTCCCCCTCCTGCACGGGGATCTCGGCGGGTGGTGAGTGAGAGATCGTCCTTTTGTGCCTCTTGAGGGTGATCTCGGTGAGATCGGCTTCATCTTCCACCTCCCTTGCCCGGAGTTCCGGTCCCTGTGCATGCTTCTGGCTTTCCCCACAGCGGACTTTCAGGTTTCGGGGCGCAGCGGAAGGCTTCGCCGGTGGAGTTGGTTTTGGGGACGAGCTCGGACCGTGACGGGACGAGCTTGCGTCCTCGGTCTTCTTTCCTATCTTCACGGCCATGGCAGCTAAGAATTTGGATCGGTCCATTTGCTCTGCAAAAGGAGAAAACACGAAAGAGAGTTAGCGACGCTGGAAAGGGCAAGCAAAATCTATTAAAGTCTAAATAAGATCGTCCAAATACCTAATTTACCCAGGAAGCGTGTGGGGATGAGCCCGACCTAGCTAAGAGCCTGCTCAGAAAGAAGAACATCGACCCGCTGGATTGGCTCCCACAAAGACACTACCTTTTCTTCCGGGGTGGACGACTGTTTCATTCTCAGACAGTCGGCCCTGTACTACTAAGTGGGCACAAGCTAATCCTCCCTCTCGGGTGGACCGACGAATATGAACTTCTCTTTCCATTCATGGATGGAAGAATGGACGACTACAACTCCTGACCCGGCCATCCCACACTTACGTTTTTTGAATGAAAAATACACCCAGCTTAGCTCGTTCTTGCTGGTGTCGGGATGATTCTTATAGTAAAGGAAAGAAACAAGAAGGGTCAAGCTGAAAGGGATGTCTTTAAGTTTCAACCGGACCATAAACCCGAGGAGGATTCTTCACGAGTTCGGCGCTAGCTGGCTCGGGGCAAGATGGAAGCAACGAAGCACCCAACATACCCCGGTTGGAAAGGGCAGACGTATTCCAGCCTGGAATGATACCAAATACAGGGTAATCTCCTTCCCCTGCACCTGGTCCGCCCGTTCGCCCTCTTTAGCCAAACGGAGCGAATAATTAAAGGGGATATAGAAACGAGCCCGAATCTCAGTAAGTTCGTCCACATCCTTCAGGATGGAGGGTGCATCACGAGCGTTCCCGATGCGCATCTTAAGGGCCCTTGTCCCCGCCTGGCGGCGAACGACGAGGGTAGCCCTGACTCTATGGGGCGAGTCCGACGTGGAAGACACGGCAGAAGTGCCCTCTCAGCTATCTACAGCCAAAGAGGTGAAAGAACCTCTGGACTCGACTCCAACAACTGGAGCCTCATCGCCCGACTCAACCCTAACTATCTCTACAGACTCCTCAGAAGAAGACATCTAATCTGATTCAAAGGAGTGATTCGCCGAGGAAAAAGCACGGGTGACCCGATCTAAGAAGAAAGGACGCCGAGCAACCTTCGACAGTGAAAGAAAATTATGGTGGAAGTGTTAGCCTTAGGGGGTCCCCTCCTATTTGTACACCCAAGAGAAGAACATCCAATGGCCCAGATTGATTCCCGCTAAAACGAAACATCATGCCCGATGATCAGTAGGGCTCCACGTGGCAATCAGCCATTGGGGACGTCCTTTTGGTTGTAGGTGGCAGTGACAGCTTGTCGCTTCCACCAACCCGCGTCGGACACGTGGCCTGCAACCCAATAGACGTACGAGCGAAACGGTGCACCCTATTTAAAGCGCAAGCATTTCATTGATCCGCTGACTTCTTCTAGGATACACGCGAAGATTCAGGCGAACGACGAGGCGACACGTGGGCCCTAGGATCGAAACGACGTAACCACCAAATGCTATGCCGTTCCCCGGCGATTCGCATTACGATTCCTTGGCGCCAAATTGAGCAGAAGAAAGACCGAGTAGGCCACTCTCGATCAGACCCTTGGATAGGTCGGAACGAGAGTGGGGGGCTGATGACGATGCTCACAAGTGGTGTCTCCTTAGATTACAACACGTGGCAGATGACTTGTCCCGGACTCTGCGGGAGTGGAATAAATGAGCTGCATCAGGGACATTCCCTGCGGCACCTTCTAGGTGAACGTACCCGACCTTTCAGGAGACCCCTGAAGACATTTCAACTTCACATAGGAGACTACCAACAGCTCGCTTCCGAGCTTCCTCAGTCTCCTCTCTCGCCTCCGAGCCATCTGATGCACTGAGCTTCCTCGGCCTCCGAGCTCCGAGCATGCCGAGCTTCCTCAGCCTCCCGCTCGTCTCCGAGCTCCAGGCATATCGAGCTTCCTCGGCCTCCCGCTCGTCTCCGAGCTCCAGGCATGGCGAGCTTCCTCGGCCTCCCGCTCGTCTCCGAGCCTCTGATGTGCCGAGCTTTCTCGGCCTCCCCCGATCAACCGAGATTACAGAGCCCTAGCGTCTCTGCAACGGCTCCGCGTATCTCGCCAAAGCGAGATAATTGCCGCCCCACGCCCCGCGTCCCACGCTGGCGCGCCCCACATTGGTGTGTCCCCCGATTAACGAACATATCCCGTCATTAATGAAGAGATCCCGTCATTCACGCACGCGTAATGTCAGGGACGTAACCGAAGGCGAAGATCTCGCTCCTGCTCGCTTCATGTGACCACTATAAAAACTCCTCTCTCAGACGACTCAGGTAAGGCAATTTGAATCCAATAAGTCACTACCATGCTCAAGTTTCTCGGCTAACTTGATCGTCGGAGGGTCCTACAGTGGCCATCCACCCTGGGACTTTTTTGCAGGTAGCTCGGCTTCCATCTCAAACTCAACCTATTGAGATCCACACACTCAAGGAGGCAACCTCCAAATCCAATCTCAACCGTCCAACAACGCTCGCGACAGATCGACGGAGGACAGCATCTGAAGAAGATCCAAAGCTCCATCACATGTATACTTAGATTAGAAATTGATCATCAGCTTAAATCGCTTGTTTCATAAGGTTAACCATTAAATGCATGTCTACGTTTCAAGATAATCAGCTGTTATCATTTGAAAACATATAATTGGATATAAATGTCAAAGGATCATGTTATATTTTGGTTTGAAAAGAAGTAGATCGTGAAACTAACGAATACAAACTCATATAATTAATTTATGTATTTTTCTTTTGGCTCATTTTGTAAGCAATCAAATCATTTATATTTACGATTTTCTACATGTTTGCCAAGCCATAAAAAAATGAAATTGCTAACACGTAATTTACATGTTTCGATTAATAAGACCCCTAATCAATGACGATCCATTTGCAAACAACCAAGTCAGTTAACAACTCTAATATTGAGAAACCTTCCATGTTTTCCCCACAATAACGATAGCTGGAAGGTATACAAAGCTTCTTTTTTTTCTAACCTTTGTCAACCCTACTCAGAAAATGTATTAATACAAGTAGAAGGTATATAAGCTTATAATTGATATTTATATACTAAAGCAAATTAAATACAAAAATAAAAAAGAAACACAATTTACATGTAATGTTTTTGCATAACCCCATAATATCCACACCACATGTTAAATTGAGTGAGCCTCACAACAATATAAATTAGAGGGTCCCACAAACAAAATTTGATCAAGGCTTCAACAGCCACTTGCAAAAGATAAAAATGACTTTAGCTTTCCTTAGACAACTTTACATCTCCCTTTTGCTTATATAATTTCGAGTGCTCATACCTTAATATAAGAATTGAATTAATTTCTAAGCACTTGAACATTGCTAAATATCATAAAGTTATAAGGTTTATCGCAAGCACATGTTTTAATGTCGCACAACTCTTAGGGGATAAGTTATCTTTGAAACTTTGGGTCAATCAATATACTAATGTTTTTGCTTCATGTCGTCATCCTATGGTTTTGCTTGTCATAATTGATTGATGATATTTGACCAATTAAGTAGAGAAATGAATTTAAAGATGGCTCTGGAAGAAAGCTAAGTTTATCAACTCAAAACCTTATTAATTGTAGAGAATATTGCTAGAGTTGAGAGCGAAATTGTTCTTTCTTGCTAGCACGTGACATTTTTATATAAGCTTACCGGTCCCTGGTCCCGAGGAGGCCCTAGGGTCCCCGCAACGGACAAACAAAGAGGCCTTGTGTGTGGATACCATTCGGACAGGTGGGACCCCTGCCTACATGTCCGTTGCTTCATAGAAGATGGTCCAGGAGATCTTCCTATTCCGTTATTTTCTTTTTTTAATGCGAACTTGATTGGAGATCTTCTTTTAAATTTTACGTTTACCAATAACATGAAAAACACAAATTCCTTACAGAAATTTCTTTTAACTCTCTAATTCAGCAATAGAAAATTTTCAAGAAAAGATGGTGTTTTAAACCGAAAATGGTTGTTTTCTTATTCACGTACATCTCAATAAGCATATAGACATGGAGCAATATAAGTAACCGATGATACTCGTAAGTGGGGATTCCTCCTATCACGGAATGTAACAGATGACGTGCCATCCATATATATCAACTAGTTTTCAGAGGGCTACTGTCACGATCCGGAATTGGCACGTGACCGACACTTGAATCATGTGAAGTCTATAGGACCCCACCGTAACCCAAGTAAGCTGAAAGCCCAGAAATCTAAACCTTTTTAGAAAAATAACGGAGGTGAAGTTTTGAAATAAAGGTATAATATAATCAAGTTCTTTCTTAGAAAATATAAGTAATGTTATATGAAAATACAAGTGGGATGTATACTACAGTTGAAAACATTTTCGTCATTTGAAATTTGGGCATCACCTCTTTTGTTAATTTTGATCCAAAAACCAATACGTATACAATAATAATTTGGCATCCCCAAACGGGAGCGAGCTCTTCATCAATTGGCGGAATCACAACCATGCAAATAAGAATATATGACGCGCAAGACGAAAATCAATCACAGAAAAGAATAGAGAAAACCAAAACACTATCAAATCAAATGCAGGAATATATACAAAGTCTCAACTCAAAATACAAAGAATATACAAACCGGTCTCTAGGTCTACCAAATATATATAGTCTGGTTGATGGAGCTTTTAACTAGATACAAATGAATAATGAATATATAACGGTGGTTACGCTCTGTACTGTAACCCACCTATTAATGCAAATCACCCAGAAAAGAGCAATGTGCCAGCAAACCGCTACTGAATCCGAGCGGTCAATCCTGCAAGAAAACTGTGGCACAACAGGGGTGAGTTGTCAACTCGTGAGTAGAAGATATCATCAGGTTGAAATTGAATATATGACGATCTCCTAGGAGATACAGTAATATAATAATATAATACCGTGTGGTAACAAGGGTGATTGTGTATACATGAGTATAACAATAATAAATAATAATATCGTGCATGTGGTAATATATGATACTATGTCATCTGTATCCTACATAAATATGTATATGTATCATTCAACATGTGTCCATCAACGACACACCAAATCATCAATAAAACCTGTATCACGCCCCGCTTCCCAGTGTACGGGTAAGGAGACGTGGCGAGGCCCGCGACGTATTTACTCAGAAGTAAACACGTTAAACGTAAATAAGCAATATAATAAATGTACATAAGAAATGACAAGAGATATAAATAAGCAACAACTTTTTATTGATTAAACATTAGTTACAATACAACTGGAAAGTAAATACAATACTGGAAAGCGATGCCTAAACAATGGCATATGAACTGAAAGTTAAAGTATGTACAAGTAGACTAGAGCTCTGGGTCCTCAATGAACTGCTCCAAATCGTCTTGGCTGGGCTCGATCTCCTGAGAGTCGGGTCCTCTTGACAACATTCCAAAGAAATAAGATAAAATGAATATCATCAGCGAAAAATCGCTCGGTAAGTCCCAAAAGAGAGATAGATCAAGTAAAAGAAATAGATCTGTTAATTTATCTATTGTTATATTAACGTGGTTGTTTGTAGCTTGGTACGGAATATACCGGTGTATATTAGAGGAGTCCAACTTGCTCCGTGGACTAAGGCTTATGGAGTACAAGGCCCCGTCAAAACCCACGAGCAACGACAATGGATATTCAGGTTAGGTGTATTATAGTGACCGTCTCATTCCACTTCTAATACAGTCCAAACCAGTCTACCCTTTTAAAACTCTTTAATGTATTTTATATTAATTGTAATGATTTGTAGATATAAGACTTGCCGAGACCATGGTATAAATTGTTCATGTAAACGGATAAGAATGTAAACGGATAGTCATGTAGTCAAGTCAATATATATTCATGGTTCGGTCAAATCAAGTCATGTTGATATTTGAAAGTATTCTGGTATTCATGTTCAAGTTCCAGTATATATGGATTCATGTTGTATTGGAGTTATATTTGGATTATATTCATGTATGATTTGTATTCAGATTAGACTGAGACTCAGATTGAGTCAGACACTTAAACAGAATTGGATTCCTGAATTAGGTGTTGAAATTATTGGTAACTGCTGCACATGAACGGCAGGATTTGTGTCTTTTTCTAAGACAGTTACCATTTGATAATCCCATTTTAGTTTTCTACCTTAAATAGGCAAGCACCCACTTTCTCCGGCTCCCTGAGACTCAAGAGAATTGGTCCCGCTTAAACCTATATTTATTAGGGTCTTTATTGTAATTTAATATAACTTGAGGGAGTTTTATAAAAAATAATTTTAGTATAATTTCAAAATAAACCTCAAGTATTTATTTATCGTATTTAGGATTTTTCATGGATGTAATTTTTAAATGTGAGTTATTCTAGCGAATATAAACCTAGATTGAATAATACATGGTATTTTAGTGTAAAGTTGACTTGAATGGATTCTTGATGGTATATTTATGAAACTTGTGATTCTTTTGTTTAGAAAACATGAAATTTATTAAATATATAAAATAGATGGTTTGATAATATTTATATATAATTATAAAAAAGAACATTTATTTATTAAGTAGAAAATCATGTTTTTCTTAAAAATTATATTAAAAATTCCATCGAGATCGTATGCTCCGTGAGAAGGTCAGCATCTCGCTCTACTTGTCCGATAGATGTGTGATAACCCGCACCAACCGAATCGGATTCCCTAAAAGTGGGTTGTAGAGACATGATTGTAAGGAGTTTAAATAATACAATTTAAAGAATACGGTTTTTAATAGTTTACGGGATTTTTATGTAAAGTTGTATTAACCACAAAATAATGTTCAAAAGTGAATCGTGCTATGTCAAGATGTGTGTTATGAGAGGTAGGTCATTATCTCGTGAGATTTTTTTCTAGTGGTAATACAAGTAAAATGATAAAAGGCGTCATATGTAACGTTTGTGGTATTTAGACGAAAAAGTATAATAAAAGTTACATAGCATGGTATTTTAAGATGAAACTTGTTCTCAATATTTTTTTTAAGATTACTAAGTAAGATATAACGAAATGGTTGATTAGTTATTAAGAAAGATTGTGTTTTATAACAAGTTTAGAATCGGATGTCGGAATAACTCCACTTCCGACGAGTTTTAAAAAGAGAATATTTTAAATTAGGAAGAGGGAAAAAGAGAAGGGGCTTACTAAATGAAATGAGAGAGGGGAGGTCGAGGAAGGATTTGGAAGTTTCGTGGAGTCGCGGGATCGCCGGAATTGTTTCGAATCATCGCCGAAACTTGACCTTGGCTAACTCCACTTGTACTTTTCTTTGACTTGGAAAATTTTGAGGATTTTGAACAATAGATTTCAGAATGGAGAGGGTTAGGGTATGTGATTGTATTTATAGGGTAGAATTAGGGTTTTAAGAATTAAAAAGAGAATTAAAATGCATTAAAAGTTGGATTAAAAACTTATTTTTAATTCTATGTTTAATTGCAGAAAAAACAAACAGAAGAGAAGTAGTGGGGGTAGGCCAAAGGACTAGGGTTCAAAATATGGGAGCAGTCCCGACGTAGGGGGGCCCGGTGGCGTCGGCCCAAACGACGATCTCACCGGTCATTAAGAGGGGGTTGCATTCTGGATTAGTGCCACGTGTCGATGTCTATTCATATAACCCTGTGCACATGTTTATTTTCAGCGACTTTTCATTTTTACGTGTATTGCACGTGAAAACTTTTGGGCTTCTAAAAAGTTTAAAATAAAATCAGTAAAAATAATATGTGGATGAGTGGATTCGAATACGGAGGCTATGTCACAGCAGTGCAAGGCTTTACCAATGAGCTATAAGTGCTTTCTTGTTGTTCACAAACAAAAAATAATACTTAAAGTATACTCAGGCTTGCAAATACTCCATTCTATACATTAACTTTAAAAAAATTTGTATATTAAAAACAGAGTCGTTACAACCTGAGTGTCAAGTATCGACACTCGAAAATCATCATAAAACCCGTGTCCAGTATCGACATGTAAATCCTCATATCTCAGACGCCGTCTCATCGGATCGGCTCTCATATCCATCTGTCTTATATCACTTCGGTCGGTATCCTCCGGATATCCGCCGAGTCCAGTACTGTCACAGGTAGGTAGTGTTTCCCTGCCAGGCTCAACATCTCTCTATACGATCTTCTTGTCCCGGGATACCGTACCGGGTCCACCATATACCAGCAGACGGTGCCTCCTCTCTCCTCGAATCAGGTATACACATAACTCAGAACCGAGAAAACACATGGTGGATGCTAAACATCATATCAAGAGAAAACCGTGTATTTTTAAATAAATCATAAGTTTTTAAAATATATCCGCGGTTTCTCAAATCCAGAAATCTTATGAAAACCGAATCTCATAAGCATGAAATAATAATGAAACAATATGTACAAGCACAGAACAAATCTGTAATGCTTAACCAGTGTGTTTATATGAGTGTGGCGTTTAACTAGGTAAGGAAATGCGATAACTGAACTAGTAAGTGTGGTACGGGTTTACTAAATAATAACTAAAATGCTACCGTTATAAGGTAATACAGTGAAATAGCGATTTCTAATGTGTACGTGGCATGGCAATTACCGATGATGAGTGTGTGAGCCGGCGAGTATGTGTACATGCAATATGCGCATCATCGGTAATGTTGCGTGTGTCCTAGCAGACGAAGTCATACAAAGATAAGGATAAGAAACGCAGAATGTATGTCGCAAATGAAAATAATACGAGCGTGACAGAAAGAGGAAAGCATAAATGAAAATAGTATAAAATACGTAACTACAAATGAGCCACACAGTTATAGTTTAAAATAGTACGAATCGTTGTTTTTGAAAATGGGGGCTACGGTGTTTTTGAGAAAAAGACACAATTTGAAAATCCGTAGCGTCCTTTGAGGCTGTCATTTAAAAGTGCATAACGATTCGTTAGTTTTGAAAATAGGTATGGCTTTAAATATATCTTAATATCTACTTAAATGATTAAAAAAACAATATTTTTCTGAGTCGATACATACATAAGTCGGCGATCCATCCTCATAGTATCACGTACGGTATAATCTATCGTATGGTATCATGAAATCAAGAGTACGGATCTATCGTCACGTGCATCATATCATCTCATCTCGTCATATATCGTCACATATCATATAATCTCGTATCGCATCATGAATATGTATCGTCTCATATCATCATATAATATATCATATCGACTCGTGTCATTATAGCATATCATATTCTTATCTCATGATGTTATATCGAAATTATCCTCAAATTTATATATGTGTGTGTGTGTGTGTGTGTAACAGCATATATACAAATGGCTCTACGGTAAGAAAAATAAGAACTAAGGATATTCCTCCCTACGAGTATACTTACTATTGCTTATAGTATCCTAGAACCCTATACACACACACCCCGAGTATCCTAGTACTATGGCTGTGGGGGTGCTATATGCCATCTACCCGATTTCCCCCGTATATATACATCTACTCACCCACTATCATCGCTCTAGCTGAAGTCAAGGAACGCCTTGCTCTCTTTTGTCGTCCCGGAAGTCTACGCGAATGTACCTACAAATTAATACATGTCGTTGTTGGGTGTTTTACGTCACCCCATTGAGATGGGAATATGCACGCGCTTGTCAGGCGTACTACAGATTCCCTCCGCCTAAGCTAAGCCGGGGTTTATTGATCGTGGGGATCCGAATCTCCGGCAGCCGCGGACTAAGCTGCCGTTAATTACCCCTCGCTTTTAGAGCGAAGGAACCTCCGATTGACGGGTCAAACTGGTCAAGCGAACTCAATGTGCCTTGTGCGTGTGTTGTGTCTTGAAGGGTTTTGGATATGTCGGGGGCCTCGCAGAGTTTACGGGGGTCCCGCTACCCGGATAATGAGCTGGGGGTCAAGGGGGCTAGCAGCCGCCTTGCGGGGTGAGGGGCAGTGCCCCATTAGAATTTTTTTCTAACAGGGAAGGTATTTTTAGCGGGGAGCGTGAGAAAAAAGGGGTGAGAAGCATCCTAAGGACACGTGAGTAGCGCGTGGGCGCTGGGCCCCCGCGGGTCACGTGAGCGCTGGGCGCCTACGGGTCACGCGCTAGGGCGTTGGACGCCCATGGGTCACGTGAGGGGCATGCGGGCGCTGGGCGCCCGCGGGTTACGTGTAGGGCACGCGACCACTGGACACCAGCGGGTCACGTGCGCGACACGAGACCGCTGGAAACACCAGCAGAGAAAGGGTCTTAGCCCCTGGGCCGGGAGTTGAACCCCTAAACATGAGTTAGATATAAATTCGGAGTTAAACTCCCAAAAGATTTAGATTTGGAGTTAAACTCCTAAAAGGTCTGAATGTGGAGTTAAACTCATTTAAGGATTTGGATCTTGGAGTTGAACTCCTCGAAGATCTTCGAAGATGATCAAAGGGGGCCCATTTCTTCTTCCTGGAGCCTCGGATCCCCCCGAAGTGGGTTTTTTTGAAGGTGGGTCTTCTTCCTCCTCCTCTCCTTTTGCTGAATCTTGGAGAAAAAGGGAGGTGGGATAAAAAATCTCCCTTTTAGGGATTTTATTGGAGATCTGAACTTCCCTTCGAGGGTTTTGTGGTAAAAAACTATTTCTTTTTGAAAAAAGAAGAGTTAAACTCTTAATTTAATTAGAAAAGAAAAGAAAAGGGAGAACTTGAGAGAAACGAGATGGAGGCACAAACCCTAGAATTTTGAGAGAATGAAAATTTTTTTAAGATATTTTCATCATGTTTGCCTTTATAGGCTACACACTTTACATATAGCCCCTTGGGCTTTGCCAAATGGCACTTGTGCCACCCCATGCCTTATGTGCTTATTTCTTTTTTGCACATAAGCCATGGGGTTTAAAAATTTTTAGATTTCTGCCCACTTTACATATATTTATTTCTAAAAATTACATTTAAACAATTTATTGCTTCCTTTTTGGAATGGAGCCGACTCCTTCCATGCTTGGTCTTGACTTGGGCTTCGGCTCGGGCCTACTTGATTTGGGGTTGACCTTGGTTTTGACTTGGTCAACTGGGGTGTAATTTTGACCCCAACAAAATACCCCCCATCGATAAATGCACAACACGTGTGTGGGTTATGTGCATGAAATTGATGGATCTTGCTCTATATGGAAGTTGATTTGGTTGGGTTCCCTTTTGACGACGTAGAGGGTCGATGCTGCCATTTTAGCGACTTGGACGGTCGATACTGCCATTTTAGTGACGTGGACGGTCGATACTGCCATTTTTTCGACTTGGACGGTCGGTGCTGCCCTTTTAGCGATGTGGACAGTCGGTGCTGCCCTTTTTGCCACTTGGACGGTCGGTGCTGCCCTTTTAACGACGTGGACGGTCGGTGCTGCCCTTTTTGCGACTTGGACTGTCGGTGCTCCCTTTTTTGCGACTTGGACGGTCGGTGCTGCCTTTTTTGCGACTTGGACGGCCGGTGCTGCCCTTTTTGCGACTTGGACGGTCGGTGCTGCCCTTTTTGCGACTTAGACGGCCGGTGCTGCCCTTTTTGCGACTTGGATGGCCGGTGCTTGATTTGACTTGCTCCGCTTCTTGCGGTGTCGGGGTTGAAGTTGACTTTCTCCGCTTCTTGCGGTGTCGGGGTTGATTTGTTTGATATGATTTGTTTTGGGAGTTCCCTATCCGTCCAGCGAGACTTTTGAGCTTAGAAGTGCTGCCGGATGGGACGTTGATTTGATCTATTTGATTTTTGCCTTGTTCGGCGGGGCTGGTGGTTACCGTAGTACATGGGTGTGATTTATCTTGTTTATGCTCATGGATTGTATACGGTAGTCCAGTTGAGGACTGACCGTAGGGATGAGAGAATTTGGGGGATTTGGATTTTGGTTGGCGTCTGCATCGCTGCACCGGAATATGGTACCAGGAGCGACTCATCATTCGGCGTTTGGGAATCTTGGGGTTTGAGTTTTCGTTGGCGTCTGTATCGCTGCACTGGAATATGGTACCAGGAGCGACTCATCATTCGGCGTTTGGGAATTTGGGGTTTGAGTTTTGGGTCGGCGTCTGCATGCTGCACTGGAATATGGTACCAGGAGCGACTTATCATTCTCCGTTTGGGAATTTGGGGTTTGAGTTTTGGGTCGGCATTAGCACCGCTAACACTGAAGCGTAACGCCAGGAGCGACTCATCATTTACTGTTGCTCGTTGGGGAACGATGGCTTAGGAGACAGGTTTTGATCTCTATCACCTAAGGCTTTTCAATTTTATGAGCCGTAAGGGTCTCATAAAAGCATTTTCTCCCTACGAGTCGAGAGGATCTCATAGGTGTATTTCTCCCTAGGAATCGCGGGGATTCCTAAGTGTGTTGCACCCTTGTGAGTCGTAAGGATCTCACGCGGGGATTTTCTTCTCACAAGGTCGAGAGGACTTTGCGAGTGTATTTCATTTCTTTTTTATGAGTTTGCGCCCTTTCGGGTTTTCACAAACTCCCCGGCAGTCCTGCTGTTTTTACTCACGGAGCCCTTTCGGGTTTTCATCCGTGCTCGTTTTGGTTATGGACATACCCTTTTTTTTACGTTGGCGAATCTTCATTGCTGGTGGGAGTTTAAATGTAGTCTCGCCGGTAGGATTTGGGAGAGATATGGGTCGTTTATGCCCGTGGATTGTATACGGTTTTACAAGATGTATGATCCAGACCGTAGGGCCGGTGTGCTCAATTCTCCTGTGACTTGGAGCATTCACGCATAGTATTTCTTGAGATATCGGCCATTGATGGGTGTCATGGGCCTTTCTCTCTCGGCATTAATCAGCTGGTAGGATCCTCTATCAAACAATTTCTCGATGACTGTTCATCTCATAAAACTGCATTTTAATACCTCTCATCTGTTATCTATTTTGCTATATATCGGTATTATTAATCAGTGTCTGCTCAGTAATTACAGTTTACAGGTAACCGTGATAAATACTGGAAAACACATTGAAAATCACAGATATAACGTTTGAGAGCCGACACTGCAAACAGAACAGGAAACCGATCCAAGGAGCTCGTTTTGAAATAATGCATGTGTACACACTTTTTGTCTATATTGGTCCAACACATATATGTGTGCACATAGCTTGGACCAAGTGGGGGATGCCATGAGCAAGTAGGGAATAAGAAGTGGGCATGGGTGTGATGTGCATTAAGTTTGCATTATATGCATAAAGTTGTGATTTAAAGTGAGAACATTACACACACACACTTGATCCTTCTCTGTACATCACTCCAGATTACACTCAGGTGTAAATTAAAAGAAATTGCAAACACTGAGAGATGCTCAGAGGATCAGAAGACTACTGAAGAAAGATGGGCCCCACTCTCCATTTCTTGGCCGCAAATAAATACTTCTTGGCTGCAATTTGAGGCCAAGTTGGGGCCAAATGGGCTCGTGCTCTTTTGGTGGGTCCCTTGTTGTCATTCCAGTCCAGTGTCATATGCAACATTTGATATTTTGTTGCCTATAAATAGCAGATGAGTGTTTAGCTTGAGAGACATGTATATTATACCTCATATTTCTTAGTTTCTTTTTTTTTGGTTTAGCTTGAGGGTGAGTGATCATCATTGGTTTCTTCTTCTTCTTCCCTCTTGAAGCTTTCTTTGGAAAGCTTCATTAAGGAGGTTGAACAAGCTACCAAAATCTTGTATCTCTTTTCTCAAGTGTTAATATATTTGTTGTTTCTTTTGTTTACTTGCTTTGTTTCTTATTGCTTTTCTTTTTCATGTGTAACTAATTCTATTTGGTTGTGGTAATGGTGAGGAAGTGAGATGAAAGGCTTTTGCCTCCTCCACCTCTTGCTTGTGTTTAATGTGCTTAACTTTATGATTCTAACTTCAATATTGCTTATGTTTAGATGTGATATGGTATTTTGACACATGATTACTGTAGGGTTCCTAGGCACTCTAGTGAGGTCTCACAAGGCATCGAACATGCCAATTTCAAAAAATATGGTGCCGGGAAACCCTAGTGTACGGATCGTTTGCTAGATTTCTAGGCGAAAAAGAAACTAGTTAACAATTAACTAAGGGAATACGGAATTACAACCTTTGTAGATCCGTTTGTCCACCTCCATAGCTCCGCAACGAAGTGCCTTCACTGTCCAAATCAAAATCCGGGCTCTAGTATCGACTTCATCGGAGAATGGGCAAGCTAGGTCGTCGATGTCCGTGCCGAAGATGATCTACGTCGAGGCATCGCTAAATCAAGCTCCGACTTCATCAAGTCAAGAAACTTGTGAAGTAAACACACTCTACTACTTGGCAAGAGGTAGAGGATGAAGAAATAGGAAATGGGTAGACTTTAGTTTTGGATTTCTCACACTCTTCATCAATCAACCATTGATGAAGTGAGCTTTTTCTTCTTGAGTTAAAGGAAGAAGAAGAAGATAATAGTTATGATAAGAATTAGAATTATTAAAAAGAAAAGAATAATTCATTCTTATCATAATGTTAACTATGGTTATGTGTAGAGAATCAATCATGGTTACATGAGATGGTTAGGGTTAAGCATGAGACAAAATGGTTGATAAAGTCAAAGTCTTCATGAAGCTTCAACAAGCTTCCAAAATTAGCAACCATTTCATTTCATTTCATATTCTTTTATTCATTTATCATAAAGAAATGGATAATTAAATAAGATAAATGAATAACAAATAATAAACCCTAACCTATTCATTAACCAAGGTTTAACACTTTACACTTAACCAAAAAGCATGTATCATCAAACATGATACAAGCAAGTGCACAAAATCATATCACATATATAATGCGCACAACCGAGTGAGAAAATCCATCTTAAAGTGAACCGATACTAGTTAATGCAAAGTAATATATCAAATATATAATTATGCATTAAATCATTAAATCAACACTTGATTCAATGATCCGGTCATGTCGCACAAAACCGACAGGTATCATTAGTAACAACTTATCGAATCAACACTTGATCCGATAACCCGGCTATATCGCATATAACCGATCAATGTCACATCGCGAGAATCGAATACAGTATCACATACTGGTATTATTCTCGGTCCCGCACATATGTCATATGCGCTCCTATTTCGTTTCGCTTGAGCTAGGAAACCTCTGTGTAGGACTCTAAAGACTCGTCAATACGCCGGCAGCAGGCGATGATCATATCAAACACCCACAAGCCGCAAGCGGTCTGCTAAACGTAACGGCCACCCGGGTATTGAGCGATCTGAAGATCGACGAGCAAGCCCGCTCACACTCCAGTGAATCCGACCAGTAACACTACCGTACAGTCCGGTCTGATCGTCTGATATGTCGCATATCTCGCCTAGGGGTGGTAAACGTCAGACCCCAATAGCTCGATAAGTCGTGTCGATACGAGGTCTATAACTGTTCGAGAAACTACTGGTAACACTTATCAGTAAATCTCAGCAACCCTGGCCAGGGATTTCCTGTTATAGCCAATCGAACACAGCGCAACATCAACTCCCTATACCGGGAGAGACGAATCCCCTCCTATCGCTCATTGTCTCCATGTGACTCGGGACTGTACCCAAAAACCACCGTTTTGCACGCCCTCTTGGACGTGGTAAGATGGAAATCAAAGTACAGTGGGAACCACACAAGACTCTATGATGATCTCGGGTCAACAGACTACTCTGTACCAGTGTCACCAGAGAACTGCCATCTGACGTGAGGTATAATACCATCTGGGAGTTCTCCGCGAGTCCGTCCAGTGTACCCAGTCTCTACTGAGCACCCGTATATCATCTCTGATGTCAAACACCAATGGATATGGGATCATCCATCGCCCATCTGTATGGGTCGAGAATCTACACGCTAGTCTACTCTGGTATATCGATGCCCCGTCTCGATACACCCACGACTAGGGACTTTGAAGGATGTACTTATGGACTACCATGTCCCCACTAGTATGATCCGCATCATAGTCCAGATAGTCAAGTACACATCCTAATGGCTTTACCAACATGTAACAGAGAGACAATCAATATACACGTTAAGGTAAAGAGCAACCAGATAGCATACTATCATGTCGAGCAAGAAAGTCCTTCCTATATACGTCCCAGCATCCACTACAATATACATCCAATGTACAGTAATGGCCTCTAGGGCATACATATAACTAACAATCTCCCACTTGCACTTGGGCCATCTGTAGCAGTGGTTGTAGTATCTCATACTCAACCATCCCATAAAAGTCTCTCTCTGGGAATAGGCCTTCGTGAGTGGATCCGCTGCGTTATCCTCTAAGTCTGCTCTCCTTGCCTCGATCACTCTGGAGATCAACCATCTCCACGATCAGGTGATACTGCCTTAGAATAAGTCTGGATCACTGATGGGACCGGCGTTCCTTGGCATAAGCCACAACTCCATTGTCTCACAATGGTAGGAACATAGTTCATCTCATGAACCATTATACATCCAAACATCCTCTTTAGTAGCACCATAAGTAGCGATGTATCCAGCCTTTATCGTCTAGTATGTCACGGTATCTAGCTTGGAACTCTTCCAACATACCGTCCCTTTACTGAGGGTAAAGACAATGCCTGCGACTGACATTCAGTCGTCTTTATCACCCTGGAACACTTCCAGTGATTCTCCCTAGGATCGCTTGATACCATCTCACTACAACTAGTGAGAATCCTAACATCCAATTAAATCTATCTCATAGATCCAAAACTCAGAATTAAGGAGGTATCACTTTGATCCTTCATGGAGAATTATTGTGATAAGCGGAGATTGATCGAGCGTAGCATAAGAAACTCCTTTCTTATCAAGAGTATGTCATCCACGTACTCTACGAGGATCACCACCATACTCCCTACTACCTTTTTGTATATACAAGGTTCATCTACCATTTTGATGATGTCAACTCTTTGACTATTACATCAAAACAGACGTTCCAACTCCGCGATGCCTGCTTTATCATATAAAACATCTTGCACACGTTTCCGCTGCTCCCACTGTTTACGAAGCCCTCTGGCTGTGTACTTATAGACTCACTCTTCTAAAACATCATTTAGAAAAGCAGTCATGACACCCAACCACCAGATATCGTAGTCATGGTATGTAGCCGTGGCAAGTAGGATCTGGATGGACTTAAGCATAGGTACTGAAAAAGGTTTCATCATTATCCATGCCTGGTCAATGACGAAAACCTTTAACAAGTCTAGCTTTGAAAGTCTCAACTTTTCCATTTACACCAAGTAATCTTCTCAAGATATACTTGCTCCTGATGGGGATTTAACCCTTCAGATATAGCAACCAAAGTCCATACTTTGTTGGTGTATAAGGATTCCATCTCAAATCGCTAAGCATCCAGCCATTCTTACAGAGTCTTACTCCTGATGGCCAGCTCGAAGCTAGTTGGGTCATCATCTCATGATGCAATCCTCGCTCCCACTGTCATAGAGAAACCGAAGTATCTCTCAGGTGGGTGAGGAACCCTACTAGATCGGCGGAGAGGCCGAGGTTCGTTGGAATCTACTGAATCCTTTGGTTCTATCAAATCATCAGCTGCAGTTTGTATGGCTGGAACATTTCCAGTTGTACATAACTGACATTGCCTCGAGCTTGTCCGGATTTCGCTTTTCAGACATAGGCCGGACAACCCCAAATCTTAACTAACTTAAGATATGGGCTCTTCCCTTTCCATATCACATATGAAGCGGTAGGCAATGATTTGATTCGAACCCTATTCAATAGGTATGCAACTTCTCAAGTGGATAACCCTTTTAAGGAAAAAGGTAACTCAGTAGTACTCATCATAGAGCACACCATATCAAATAGGGTGTATCTGCTCCGCCCCGATATACCATCGTGCTATGGTGTATATGGAGGAGTAATGCTGAGAGAAAATCTCATTCTCCTTTAGAATAGTCCAGGAATTCCATGCACAAGTATTCTCCTCCTTGATCACATCAAAGGACATAATACTTATACCCGTATTTTGGTTCTCTACTTCTAACTTATATTCTGTGAATATCTCAAAAGGTTCGGACTTGTGTTTCAACAGGAACATAGGTCTGAATCTAAAGAGATCATCAGAGAATGTAATGAAGTATAAAGAACCGGTCTTGGTATGTGTAGACAGGGGACCTATATACATCAACATGTATCATCCCAAGAGTTCACTAACTCTTTCTCTGTTTCCAATAAACAGAGCTGGTGTCATCTTATCTTTGTGACATGACTGGCGAGTTTCACAAGATGTAAATCCAAACTAATTTAAATATGCATCTTTATGTAACTCTAGCTAGTCTGGTCACATTGATCTGACCTAGTCTACAATACCTCAAGAAGGAATGGTTCAATTCTGAACTCTTCCTCTTGTGTGTGTTCCGTATACTAAGAACTGTAGTTTGATTTAGAACATCAATGCTTTTAGATAACGTGCCTGAACCGATCAACTTTTGATATAGGAAATGTTCAAAACATTATCCATCAATACAAAATTTTATCATTTCTTTACTAATAAAGAGACTGATATGATTTTGTATATCAGGTTCGGTATCTAATAACATTCGTTCAGAATCAATGTATCACAATACAGGGTGACAGTGACCAACAGACTTGGCTGCAACACTTGCCCCGTTTTCTGCCTCATGAAACTTATCTCCCGTTCTCAGTTTTTCTACCCTTTTGTAGCCCTATGTAACATCTTACATATCTGGGATCCTGATCCGGTATCATATACCCAGGATGCGGAGGATACTGAGAAACAGTTCTGTATTATGAACACACCCGAAGATGATGCATCAGCATGCACTCTCTTCGTTTGGGCGGCACGGGAAATCTGGTATTCCCCAATTTCCTGCTCTGTCTTATAACAATTATAAGTTGGAGCGGGACCAACGTTCCCCAGCTCAGTATAACAAGCGGGTTCGGTCAAATATCCGTATTATTATCTTGATTAAGGCGTGTATGGTCGCTACCTGGAGAGAGAGAGAAGAAAACACTCATCGTGCGCTCTTGCAAGAATAGATTGGTTATTATTTTATCTAATCAGGATGGCTCCCACTGCTTTTTATCAAATCTTCCTTCAAACCCTAAAAGGAAAGACTAGCCGGGATTAATTACACACTACAAGTTCGCCAATCTTTCAGCCAGGCCAGTGTCGGTACTTTGAGGGAGGTCCCCCGTGCTTTCGCACGAACCTAATTAATGTAAACCTCGTTTTCCCAGAG
The DNA here is from genome assembly GCA_030015575.1 of Agapanthus africanus. Taxonomy (NCBI): domain Eukaryota; kingdom Viridiplantae; phylum Streptophyta; class Magnoliopsida; order Asparagales; family Amaryllidaceae; genus Agapanthus; species Agapanthus africanus. The sequence goes on from CM057341.1 coordinate 132,426,594, forward strand.
GCGTAACCCCGTTGATACCTTTCTAGACACCTACTTGATCGGCTAATTGTAATGTATAAAACTCTCCCAGGAGTAACTCTTACTCGCAGCGGGTATCGGGATCCAACTATCTCATAGAAGGTATGCAATCTCATTGCAAATTTCAACACTTGAAATTCACGATAATATTTTGCCCCTAGCTCGCTATGACCTTGACGCATGCCAAACAACCCATAGTCTGCTAGTCAAGTTCAACCCGTCATTTCCTGATTGAATTAAACCCACCCGCACGACCCTTGATGCATGCCAAACAACGCCGTACGAATACCCTAATCCAATCGCATCATATGCTAGCAGATAAGCACTAGTTAGCTACCGTACACTATGCCTTGACGCATGCCAAACAACCGCAGCACGAATACTAACTAGTACGTATCTGAAATGACGGAGGGCTACGCTAGGTTTTTCTGAAAACCTATTGCGTAATGAACTTGATATCGTTGTAGAATCAAATGAATTTTAAAATGGAGTGTTTTTGAGGCTTTTCTAGTTTTGCTAAAGGAGTCACTCCCGGTGAAGGGATCGTCGGTCCTTTCCTCGTCGAATGAGGTGCAGGATATATCATATATATCACTGTGCAAAGCAGAAACACTTAAAAGCTATCAAAAGACAAACCGAGTGTGTAGCATTGGCCAGTTATTGCTAAAGGAGTCACTCCCGGTGAAGGGATCTCGGTCCTTTCCTTATCGAATAAGGTGCAGGATATATCACATATACCGCTGTGCAAAGCAAGAACTGTAGCTACCTGTTTTATTTTGAAATTCGATTCTACAACATCTTAGGTTTCTTTTATTTCATTAATCACATTAATGAAGTCCCATCATTTAAGTACCTAAACATCACAGATAGATATGACGTACACTTATGCCATCCGCATTCGCCTCGATGTCCCCTCGTGCACCGTTAGGTTAGGTAACTAACGACAGAGCAGGGCAGGGCTAGCACGGGTGTAAAACATAAGTAACGTCTATATAATATATCATATATACTATATACTGTATCTATCACAGAACATCACATGATCACATCACAGATATCGCAGCAGAAGAATCATATGAAATATTGGATATACTAGGACGTCCGTGTTTTGAATACGAGCCAGTATAAAACACGGATTCCACGGTCGTGATGAATAGCCAAACCCACACCCCTAGACCCCTACGAGAGCGGCAAGCAACCCTGCCAATTCTGGAGTTAGGAGACCCGGACTCGACTCCTCGAGTTGGTCTCCCACTGGACTCCAGAACCCGGTTACTTGTGCCCTCCTCCTTGGGTCTATCCTAGTGTGGAAAAGTAAATAATATACAAACGGTGACTACTTCCGCAACCTGGAAGTGCCCCAATGAAAGAATATTACATACAAGTTTTTACATGAATGAAAATGAAAAACACTCATCTCACATAAAAACCCCCGGCTATTCATACACGACGATCCAATATAACATATCCAGCAACACATAACATCACATGTCATCAACGTAAGTAAATATGTCCATTCCAATTGTCGTTGACATATAGCAACGAAACCGGCGATATCATATATTACACTTACGGTCACAGAAAAGAAAGTGTAAAACTACAACAGTTGGAATCCGCAACCATCTCAGACATCGCATGCCTGACCAAATGAATTCCTTAGACATCGCATGCCTAACAATTATAAACCCCGCATTTTAGTTTCATTATCGAAAACACTTTTCAATATCGAGTCGGGCAATTCAACAAGATTCCTGACAGTCTGATCGAGTACTCGTCGCAAACTTCAGTAGGCGGCCACACCCCTGATACCGTCGACGAAGTGTACCAAGGCGGAACACCGCTACCGCGAGCACCCGGACGGATGCTTTCGGCGACGGGGTTCTCCTACAGTCACTTGGTCGGGGCTATGGAGTGAAGCTGTCTATTAAGTTTACCCGGCGAGTATCCGCGTACGCTACGTGATTACGACGGACTTTTGATCACATCAAAATTCCGTGGCAACCGATCAAGTGAGACTAAACTGCTATGTTTATAACATTCATTCAGTTATCTCATAACTTCTTGTGAATTCCAATTATTGTATCCCATTCCGGATAAATAGAAAATGTCAAACTTTTCGATCGAACAATCGAACATCCAAGTTTTCCCGATACAGATCAACACATGAAACAAGTATAACAACATTCCGTTCGTGCCTCAGTACCAACGGTCCAGCCGTAGAAGGGTCAAGCCAACGCCTCACATGTGGCACGCCGTACTGTCCCAAACCCGAAGGTTCAAAGGGCAGTTCAAGACGGTCACATAATCGAGTTAAGGTTTGTTGTCTTCTAGAGGGTCCATCGCGTTACTTGCACTACTTAGAACGTCGTTAAACTTCGGAAAAATCCAACACTTGGAAATTTCCCGACAGGGGAAAAATTGGGTATTTATATCCGGTCGAACTTTTTAACATAGTCTAAAATTTATCCGGAAAGCCACATAGACAAAATTTGATACCCCGATCAAAATACCGAATCCCCAAAACAACTCCAGAAAATTCAACTCTTGAATAAAATTTCAAAACATCCAGAGAACTCAGAACCAGATACAATGAATTACAGTGTAAAAATTTAGGGCTGACGTCATCAATGTGCGGCGGAACAGCCGCATTAACCTATCATATGCCGCGCTTCCGCCGCGGGTTTAACTGTTCATCCAAAAATTTTTGCGCCATAATTCTTATATTTCCCTGCTGAGTTCTCTGGATATTTTTAATTTGGAAAAACTCACTGTTTTCAAAAATGTACAGAGAGCAAGATTGGTTCGGGGTTTCGGGTTCGTTCGGACTTCAAATTCCGTCGGGACTTCGCCTAAGGCTCTAGCTAGGCTCTGATACCACTGTAGGGTTCCTAGGCACTCTAGTGAGGTCTCACAAGGCATCGAACATGCCAATTTCAAAAAATATGGTGCCGGGAAACCCTAGTGTACGGATCGTTTGCTAGATTTCTAGGCGAAAAAGAAACTAGTTAACAATTAACTAAGGGAATACGGAATTACAACCTTTGTAGATCCGTTTGTCCACCTCCATAGCTCCACAACGAAGTGCCTTCGCTGTCCAAATCAAAATCCGGGCTCTAGTATCGACTTCATCGGAGAATGGGCAAGCTAGGTCGTCGATGTCCGTGCCGAAGATGATCTACGTCGAGGCATCGCTAAATCAAGCTCCGACTTCATCAAGTCAAGAAACTTGTGAAGTAAACACACTCTACTACTTGGCAAGAGGTAGAGGATGAAGAAATAGGAAATGGGTAGACTTTAGTTTTGGATTTCTCACACTCTTCATCAATCAACCATTGATGAAGTGAGCTTTTTCTTCTTGAGTTGAAGGAAGAAGAAGAAGATAATAGTTATGATAAGAATTAGAATTATTAAAAAGAAAAGAATAATTCATTCTTATCATAATGTTAACTATGGTTATGTGTAGAGAATCAATCATGGTTACATGAGATGGTTAGGGTTAAGCATGAGACAAAATGGTTGATAAAGTCAAAGTCTTCATGAAGCTTCAACAAGCTTCCAAAATTAGCAACCATTTCATTTCATTTCATATTCTTTTATTCATTTATCATAAAGAAATGGATAATTAAATAAGATAAATGAATAAAAAATAATAAACCCTAACCTATTCATTAACCAAGGTTTAACACTTTACACTTAACCAAAAAGCATGTATCATCAAACATGATACAAGCAAGTGCACAAAATCATATCACATATATAATGCGCACAACCGAGTGAGAAAATCCATCTTAAAGTGAACCGATACTAGTTAATGCAAAGTAATATATCAAATATATAATTATGCATTAAATCATTAAATCAACACTTGATTCAATGATCCGGTCATGTCGCACAAAACCGACAGGTATCATTAGTAACAACTTATCGAATCAACACTTGATCCGATAACCCGGCTATATCGCATATAACCGATCAATGTCACATCGCGAGAATCGAATACAGTATCACATACTGGTATTATTCTCGGTCCCGCACATATCTCATATGCGCTCCTATTTCGTTTCGCTTGAGCTAGGAAACCTCTGTGTAGGACTTTAAAGACTCGTCAATACGCCGGCAGCAGGCGATGATCATATCAAACACCCACAAGCCGCAAGCGGTCTGCTAAACGTAACGGCCACCCGGGTATTGAGCGATCTGAAGATCGACGAGCAAGCCCGCTCACACTCCAGTGAATCCGACCAGTAACACTACCGTACAGTCCGGTCTGATCGTCTGATATGTCGCATATCTCGCCTAGGGTGGTAAACGTCAGACCCCAATAGCTCGATAAGTCGTGTCGATACGAGGTCTATAACTGTTCGAGAAACTACTGGTAACACTTACCAGTAAATCTCAGCAACCCTGGCCAGGGATTTCCTGTTATAGCCAATCGAACACAGCGCAACATCAACTCCCTATACCGGGAGAGACGAATCCCCTCCTATCGCTCATTGTCTCCATGTGACTCGGGACTGTACCCAAAAACCACCGTTTTGCACGCCCTCTTGGACGTGGTAAGATGGAAATCAAAGTACAGTGGGAACCACACAAGACTCTATGATGATCTCGGGTCAACAGACTACTCTGTACCAGTGTCACCAGAGAACTGCCATCTGACGTGAGGTATAATACCATCTGGGAGTTCTCCGCGAGTCCGTCCAGTGTACCCAGTCTCTACTGAGCACCCGTATATCATCTCTGATGTCAAACACCAATGGATATGGGATCATCCATCGCCCATCTGTATGGGTCGAGAAGCTACACGCTAGTCTACTCTGGTATATCGATGCCCCGTCTCGATACACCCACGACTAGGGACTTTGAAGGATGTACTTATGGACTACCATGTCCCCACTAGTATGATCCGCATCATAGTCCAGATAGTCAAGTACACATCCTAAGGGCTTTACCAACATGTAACAGAGAGACAATCAATATACACGTTAAGGTAAAGAGCAACCAGATAGCATGCTATCATGTCGAGCAAGAAAGTCCTTCCTATATACGTCCCAGCATCCACTACAATATACATCCAATGTACAGTAATGGCCTCTAGGGCATACATATAACTAACAATTACTTTGTAACCTCCTCATATACCATATTCGCTCCCTTTCCCCATTTCAATGTTTAAGTTAAAAATCAAATTAGTATTAAGGTTGCTAGGTTTGGATATCGTATTTTGTGATCAAGTGTTTGACAATCTCTTGGTTTCATATCCGATATACCATCACAAACACCTAGCAAACTCAACATTAAAACCATCTGCTCTCACTCACTATTTATGTTTTTATTGTTTTGGTATGCTTGCTAACCCTTGTGATTAGTGTTGATATCCAAAGCTTAGACATACAAACGGTAAGTGAACAAACGGACTCATTTCGGGTTTGTGTTGAATATCGGCAAGGTATGATTTGTGCTTCGTTACTGCCTTGACAAGTCATGCTTCACGCCGGGATCGATAGAAAGACGAACAACTCATGAATAAGGGAGCGTCGAGGGAATCGCCGCGATTCATTCTTCCGAACCAAAGCCACGACCAACTTCTTCCTTAACCTATTTTCTTGTTTCCTTGTTTTCTTGCTTTTCTTGTTTTCATATTGTTTTTATTATTTTTGTGACAACCAACCTCATTCGTTAATTTGTTGAACCTTAAAACACAATACATAATACACAATTCCCTGCGGATCGACCTGTGCTTGCCGGCTCGCTACAATGCGCTGTGCACTTGCGGTTATAAATATTAAAACGAGAACGATCTCGCGTGCGCATTCCGTTTCATTAAAATAAACACATTTCCATAACATACGCGTTTGCGCGCGCGGGTGAATTCCCAACAATGACATATGGTCCTTCCCAGTTGTCTCGAATTTTCCCTTGGCATATCGATTGGGAATGATCGGTCTTTTGAGGACCAACACTGTCACGACCCGAAATGGCACGTGACTGGCACTTGAATCATGTGAAGTCTATAGGACCCCACCTAATTCAAGTAAGCCAAAAGCCCAGAAGTCTAAAGCTTTTTGGGAAAATAGTGGAGGTGAAGTTTTAAAATAAGGTTTAACGAAATCAGGTTCCTTCTTTAAATACATAAGTAATATAATATGAAAACAACGTTTTGTAATTAATTGAAAACACTTTTCGCCATTGAAAATTTCGGCCGCACCTCCTTTGTATATTTTAACCCGAAAACGGTACAAGCAATATAATAAAAGGCATCCCCAAGTGGGAGCTAGCTCTTCGCCAAATGGCGGAACAACCACGCAAGCAATACAATGAATATACAACGCCGAAGGACGAAGATCAAAACTCAGAAAGAAAACCAACATCCTCAAGAAAACCAGAGAAGAATCATAATAATACAAGCGCGCAACTCTAAGGTCGAAAAATAAACAACTGGTTTTCTAAGTCTATCAAATAATACAAGTCTGGTTGATGGAGCTTACTGGATACAACTGAAATAAATAAAAGTACAACGGTGGTCACGATGCAAGTGAACCCACCCACCAAAGCAATCACCCGGAAAAAAGTGAAGTGCCAGCAAGCCGCTACGGAACCTGTACGGCAAAACCTGCAAGAAACTATGGCACAACGGGGGTAAATTGCCAACTCGTGAGTAGAAGACATCATCGAGCAGAAATCGAAAGTATGACTATCTCCTAGGTCATACAGTAATGCCCTCATAATACAACCTGAAACATCTAATAGTAGCAAGAGTAATCATCTAAACATAAGTGTAATACCATGTACTCGTGTCAGTGCCTCAGGTAGCAACATATCACCTATATGATGTACAATTGCATTAAGAATCGGGTGTAAGATTTTATCTCAGTAATACATCTTGTACGAGAAAACTGTTATTTTTATCTCAGTAAGATTTTAGTGTAAAAACCGAAATATCATCAATGAAATCAACAGAAAATCCGTGTCAAGTATCGACACAATATATATATGTATCCCAATATCTCAATGTCTCAATATCTTAATATCTCAATATCCCGGGCTCCGTCAGTCCGGATCGACCCATATCGTCAAATCTCACGACTACGTCGGTATCCTCCGGATATCCGCCGCGTCAAAAATAACCGATCGGTAGCGCTCCCCTGTTGGGCTCAACGTCATCATCTGCGACCATCTTGCCCTGAGGTACCGTACCGGGTCCACCATGCACCCGCAGACGGTTCTTCCTCCTCCTCGAATCGGGTGTATGATACTGCTCGAGAACCGAGAAAACTCATGGTGGACACCACACACCTCATATCACGAGAAAACCGCAAATTTCTATTTTTTTTGAATGATAACGAGTTTATAAAATCCTTGCGGTTTCTCCAAATCCAGAAATCTCATGAAAAATCCGAAATCCAAACTCGAGAGTCAATAAACAGTGAATTACCTGCATAAAACCCCATAATATTGCATGACAAATGAATATACACATGCATGGGTATCTAAGTAAAGAATGCAATATCTAAACTAACATAGTAATGATATATTGGAACTATCAGCTAGCAAGTTATATCAATGAAATAATATTCTCTAAAGTGTACGTGACATGGCAATTATCGATGATGATATGTGTGAGCCGGCAAGTAAGTGTTCGTGGACATACGCATTATCAGTAATGGTGCTGGTATCCTCACAAATGAGATTATAATAGTTAAGGAAACACATGTGTAAACATGCAATGCAATGAGAACATGAATATAACGGAGAATGAATAGTAAACGCAACATTGAAGAATATTCTATATACGAGTTATATAGTTTTGGCATTTGAAATATCACGAATCGTGGTTTTTAGAAAATAGGGGCTACGGTGTTTTTAAGGAAAGGTACGTCTTTTGAAAAATCCGTAATATCTCTCGGGTTGTCTTTTGAAAATACTCATTGTTCCCGCCAAAAAATTTCTGCGCAAAAGAGCCCAAGGTATCAAATGGCAGCGATACGCTTAAGAAAATGCAAAACAGTATTTTCCGGGCTGTATTTTGACAAACTCCCGAATGAGAAACGTCTAATTTCTGGCGGTATCGAAAGTGTCTCGAAAAATCCTTCGATTTGATATATTATAGGCCTCATAATTCATCCGGGATCAAAAGTTATGAGCAAATGTGCTATGCACATGTAATCTAAGGAAGAAAATGCAAACCAGTATTTTCCGGGCTTTATTTTGACAAACTCCCGAATGAGAAACAGCTAAATTCTGATGGTATCGAAAGCGTCTTGAAAAATTCTTCGATTTGATATATTATAGGCCTCATAATTTATCCGGGATCAAAAGTTATGAGCTAATGTGCTACGCACGTGTGATCTAAAGTAATGCTCTACTACATGGGGATGCATTTTTAGCCCCACATCGGGAAAAAGAGAGATCCCTTCTCTACCACTCCCATTTAAATAAGAGGGGATACCTCTTAGAAACGGAGGAGAATTCAATTCTTAAAGGAGATTAGTTCTCCATAGGAGCTTAGTGCTCCAAGTTAGGGCCATAGCTGCCCCCCATAATGCGCATATGCGCAAGCGCCATGTGCGCCACGTGCAACGCACGTGAGCCAGACACGTGCAACGCACGTGGGAGAATTCAATTCTCAAAAGAGTTTAGTTCTCCATAGGAGCTTAGTGCTCCAAGTTAAGGCCATAGCTGCCCCCCATAATGCGCATATGCGCAAGCGCCGTATGTGCCACGTGCAATGCACGTGCGCCCGCCACATGCAATTGTAAGTCGATGTAGTACACCCCAGTACTTATGGGGAGGCGGAATTTTCAAAAATCGATCAAGTTTAAAGAACAAACATCGACTAACCGCTTGAATCGAAGCTAAACAAATAATAACCGAACACATAGCTATACTAAACTATAGTGTTAAGGGATTATACCAAATGAAAACGGTCCTTCGTCTTTACGATCTCCTTGTTCTCCTCGGCCTTCTCTAGGTAGTAGACGATCCACCCGAGAGCGAAACTCCAAGCTAAACCTCTAAACTTGAGGCAACTAACCTTCTTGGATTGCTAATCAAAGAAGTTAGGATGAGATAGAGTGATGGTTATGGATTGTTTAGTCTAACTAATCCTTTGATCTCAACTCATGAGGTGTAAGGATTAGGGTTTGAAGATGAGAGCTTGAGGAGAGAGAATGTGAGATAAGATAATGAGATGAGAGAGAGTGTATCATAATATATTATGAAGCATTTTCTAATAATGAGAAAAGAATAAAGAGTGATGATAAATCATGCTTCATAAAATATCTAGTGGTGATTCATTAGCATGAGTCATTAAGCAATAAATGTGCATTAATGAAATGAATGAATCACCACCATGACTCATAACTTCATTTAATGAATATGACACATAACCCTCCTTAGTCACCATCTTCTAGAAGCTTCTCGAACAATTACGAGAACGCCCTCCGATCCGTAAAAATACGGAAAAACTTTAGACTGTAAAAATCCAATAACCGGATACCAGTAACTGGCTTAAACCAAAGCCGACTGGTAAAAACTGTCCGAAAGTCGTACGTGCGTAAACGCACGTATGCGTCCGAACCCTTTGTCGCAAAACCATGCAACCTCTATATCGTTTCGCCTGGAGTAGGAAACTCTCTGTGTGGGACTCTAGAGACTCGACTACTACGCTGGCAGTGGGTTTAACCACAGACCGCAAGCGGCACTAGCTGTACGTAACGGTCCCCAGGTAGTTGTCGATAAGAAGGCCGATGAGAAAACCCATCCGAACTCCTACTGAGTCAGATGTGACAATCTCCATACAGTCCGGTCCGTTCGTCCAAGACTATCGCATATCGGGCCTAGGGGGCGGCAAGCGTCAGTCCCCTAATAGCGGTATAAGTCGTGTCGGAGTGAAGCCCATTACACCCTGAGAAACTACTGGAACCTACCAGCAAATCTCGCTTGCCCTGGCCAGGGACTTTGCGTAATGGCTCTCTGACACAGCACGATATCTACTCCCAATACCGGGAGGGACGAATCCTGTCTAACTGCCACTGCCTCCAAGTGCTCGGGACTGCACCCAACTGCTACCTGTTTGCACGACTCCTTTGAGCCGTGGTAGGGTAGCAATCTAAGAACAGTGGGACACACTCGAGGCGAAGTAGCAGTGTCAAGTCTGCGGACTACGCTGTACTCATGTCACCTGGGAACTGTTCACTGACGACTGGTATCAAACCAACCAACAGTTCCCTGTGAGTCCTGTCCGGTGTACCCGTAACCTAACGAGCACCTGCATACTATCTCCAGTACGACGTACTGACGGCTGTGGGACAGACCATCTCCCCAACTGGGATGAGAAGCGTACACACCAGTCTACTCCGGAGTATCGATGCTCTGTCTCGATAATCCAACGACCAGGGACCTGAATGAGGATGTGCTTGTAGACTACCCAGCCCCCACTAGTGTGACTGCCATCACAACGCTGGTAGACAAGCAAGATCCTAAGAGCTCTATCAATACGTACACTCACATATTAAGATAGAAAAACCAAGTAGCATACTACCATGTTTAGCAAGACTGTTATATACATATGAATATCCCAAGCTTCCATTAAGTAATATACAAGCTAGTATGATACAGTAATGGCCTTCTAGGGCATAAACACTAACAGCAATGCACGTGCGCCCGCCACATGCGCGCCACGTGCAACGCATGTGAGCCAAACAAGTGCAACGCACGTGGGAGAATTCAACTCTCAAAGGAGCATAGTTTTCCAAGTTAGGGCCTTAGCTGCCCCTCCATAACGTGCATGTGTGCAACGCACGTGCGCGCCACGTGCAACCCACGTGCGCCCACCACGTGCAACGCACGTGCGAGAATTCAATTCTCAAAGGAGCTTAGTTCTCCATGTTAGGGCCTTAGCTGCCCCCCATGATGTGCAACCGCCACGTGCGACGCACGTGCGTCCAACACGTGCGACGCACTTGCGCGAACGCAAAGAGGCTTTTTTCAGCAGTTAGGAGTTTAAGCTTCAACATATTCTTCATCTTGATAAGTGGGATATGGTTCAAAGGGTACATCCCTCCACACCTCCGATACATGTCGTTGTAACTCTTCAACGTCTTCAGAGAGGTGGAGGGTCCCAATAACCAATAACTCTTGGCGCACCACCGAACAAGCTTTTCAAAAAGGGGAGTAAATCTAAAACACATCTCAATTTGGGGGCGCCTCACGTGACCTCACGTGATCCCTTGATAGTGCTTAGCACTCAGAAAAAGAAAAGGAGAATAAAACAAAGGCAATTTTCATTCTTCAGAGTGCCTCACGTGATCTCACGTGACCCCATAGTGTTTAGCACTCAGAAAAGGAAAAGGGAATAAACACAAGATAGCTCCCATTTTGGGGGCACCTCAAGAGTTCCCACGTGACCCCAAACAGTGGTGTATAAAAGAGGGAGAAAATTCCAAAGACAGCGCTCGCATTTTGAAGGCACCTCACGTGTTTGCACGTGACTGTTTGATGAACCAAGTGCTTAGCACTTATAAATGAAAGAGGAATAAAATCCAGAGAACAGTTCTCACCTCGGGCGTCTCACGTGCTCACACGTGAGCCAAGTGCTCAGCACTTTTATATATATATAAAGGAATAACCTCAAGGAACAATGCCCGCTTCGGGTCCCCTCACGTGTTCACACGTAAGCTCCTCCAAAGTTCAGTGTTTAACACTGATTCAGTGCTTAGCACTATGGGATGACTAAGGGAAATCAACCTTAGCTCAAATTAGCCAAGTCTTCTGAAGCCAAGACCCTTTTTGTCACCAATCAACCGAGCCCCCATGTTCAGGTCTCCCCAAACTAATCCTAGTCCCAAAGATGACTAGTGTTCTCTTAACAGATGACCTCTAAACTGATGTTCATCCCATTTCCCAAATCGGGATATTGGTTCAAGGGTACATCTCTTCATACCTCTGATACATCTCGTTGTAATCCTTCAACGTCTTCAGAGAGATGGAGGGTCCCAATAACCAATAACTTTTGGTGCATCCCCAAATGGTGGAACCGAAATCACACGGACTATGAGGTCCTTAAACTCATGGACTATGATGTCCGTAAACTTTATGGACTATGAGGTCCTTAAACTCATGGACTGTGAGGTCCTTAAACTCATGGACTATGATGTCTTTAAACTTGACAGACTATAATGTCTCTAAACTACCATGGACTGTGAGGTCCTTAAACTCATAGACTATGATGTTTTTAAAATTTACAGACTATGATGTTTTTAAACTCCACGGACTATGACGTCCTTAAACATATGGACCGCAATGTCCCTAAACTAAAACAAGAGAGCCCAAACGCTCTTTTGTTGAAAGTAAATGATCCTGTTACGTAGATCTTAGTCTAAAATTAGACTAACATATCCTTAACAAACGTTTAAGTTGATCTTAGTCTCAAATGAGATTAACGATCCTTAAACCCAACCAAAACCAAATCTAGGAAAATACGGATTTGGACTAATCCCCGCCCTACGGGCGACAACATAAATTAGTCTCCGTATACGATTCACGGGCAACCAAAAACAAAACAAACACACATGACACGAACTGACCATCCGGAGAAGGAGAAAGTGGTTACCGCGATGCGGTAGCGTAATTAACTGCAGGGGCTTGCGCCTGCAGGGAAGAGCGTCCCCATAATCAAAAACCCCTCATAATGAGGGGGAATCTGATGAAGTCTGCTATAACAGCCACATCCATCTAAACCTCCGATATACAGTGTCATAAATCAACTTGGCATCTTCGGAGAGGTGGACGGATAAAACCAAATAGCATCTGCCCCCAAATTCAGGCAAGGCGTTTGTCTTTCCGGTTTTCGGCGGTGAACAGATTCTGGCACGCCCGGTGGGACCTTTTCCTCTTTCCACTCCACACTTCGTGTGTCGTATTTCGCGAACAAGTCGCGGTTTTACATGGTTGCCTTTGGATGTGAAGTACTAAGATTTGGTATCTTGCTCCGTGCAGAAAAACTGAAGATTAATGGATTCAAAATGCACTAATTGCAACAACTCCCACTCCGTCATCGCCGGAGGAGTGACCTACGGGCCTCAAGCAGCCTCCCTTTTTACGATGCCGGTGGACCAGGTGACGCAAGCCACCACAGGGCTATTCTTTGGGACTATGCTCCCACCAATGAGCTTCAACGCCCCATTGCCGTTGCAAGAAGCTCCGAAGAAGTCGGTCTTTGATCGGCTTACAACTACCGCGGCCTCTCTCAACGGGTCGCCCAAGTCCAGTGCCTCAGTTTTCAACAGACTGAGCCAAAGCTCAAGTGGGCCCGTGAAGAACCCGCGTTACCTGAAGCGGCCATCCCAAAGCGGATAGTCATTCCTGTTCCTGAAGTCATCAGAGAGGCTTCTCCTGCTAAGGGATCGGTCATCTCTAGACTGTCCGCTCCAATTCCCGCTTCAGGCGAAGTCATCAAAACTGCTCCCCCTGCGCGAAAGTCTGCCTTCGATAGATTGGCCATCCCCACTCAACGGACGTCAGTTTTCAAGAGGCTAACGCCGGCAACAACCCTCCGCCAGAATAGGGGGCATGACGAAGCCACCCCCATAACTGAGCCGGTCCCGTCAGCACGACATGCTCGCCGTCATCACTGGCACCGAGTAAGGAAGGCTAGGGGCAGCTCTCCTTCTGGACTGACTCCGCCAGCTCCGATGGTGGAAATTGATGCAGCTGTTCCAACTGGGAACTACTTTGAACCACTTAGGAGGGTAAACAAGAACTCTCCGAAGGCCGTGCTAAAAAGATCTCCTTCACCTATAGAGAACGCTACAAAGGTGAAGCCAGAGCAGCCCCCTCAGTGGCTGTCCTCTAAAATTCATAAAGTTTGGCAACAGGTCCAAGACTCGGTGATCAACCAAGAATACTCCCGCCAACCGAAGGAGATGAAAGTTCGGAAAGAGAAGGACCACCCTGTCATACCACAAGAGATGTCATCTATTTGGGTGCTCGCTGCAACGGTTCTCTCAACTTCGACCGCTCACAAAAGAAGGAGGCCGGAAAAAGTCTCCATGTCCGCAACGAATCTTAAGAACACTGAATCTAAACGCCCTAAGCCTGGGGGCTTGGTGATGCACACTGTTTATATGGCATCCGGGAAAGAGGATAGCTGTATCTCTACGGGTCATCGACCACTCACCAGATCCGTAACAAAGGCCCAGGAGCAACAACAGAAGCTTCGGGAAATGTTAACACAGATGGATGCACTCACTGGGCCAAAAGAAAGCCTAGAGACGTCGTCAGAGCAACGTCATGAACAAGAAACCGATGCTGAGTTCCTCCGCAGAATCCTCGAGAAGAAGGACAAAGATGCAGAGGAACAACCTGCAAACATAAAACGAATGTCGCTTTTATTCCAAGACATGGTCGGGATGATGTTACAGCCGGATCCTCCAGCTGAAGACCTTCTAATTATCCTCGAAGACGACCGAGGGAAGACGTCAAAATGCCTTCCTGCTTATTCAGCAGCCAAGGAGGAGAACATCTCCAAAGCCGCCCTTGATGATTATATCGCTCAGCAGATACTAGCTCATCAGGCGAGTGAAGCGGCCGGGCAAATTGTTAAGACTTGACGACTCTATCCGGGTTGGTACGAACAAATAAAGTACCCGCCGGGATATACGATCCCTAAATTCCATATATATAAGGGGACGAGGAATCCACACCAGCACGTTGCTCAATTTAGGGCTCTGTGCGGCAACACCAGAGGTGACGACAAACTGCTGCTTCGCCAGTTTGTTGGCAGCTTGTCGGAGACAGCGTTTGAATGGTACTCTGAGCTCCCGAACGACTCCGTTAAGATATTTGCAGAAATAGAGTTACTGTTCACACAAAGTTTTGCAAGCGCTAGCGAGCGCACCCCGATCACTACATTAATTAACGCCAGAGTGAAGCCAGGCGAAACATCGGTGCAGTACGCGATACGGTGGCGGAATCTATGGTCGAAGTGCGAGCAGAGCATCGAAGAAGCGCCTGCGGTAGGCATGTTCGTGGGTACTCTTGATCCGCAGGCGACCATATCCCAGTTCATGATGTTCTTCAAGCCAACTACTTTCCAGGACTTGATTGACAAGCTGACCCAAATGGATCAGATAGGTCATAGACCATCTTCTTCGAAGTTGGAATCTCGAAACGAAAAAGGGAAAGGTAAAGCGACCTTTGTCGCCAATGCTCAGCAGCAGCCCAATGGTCCAAAACCAAATCGCCAAGATGATAGACGGCGATTCTTCAATGTGAAACTGAAGCGCCTTTATTCGTTTCCCCGGGATAAAACGAGGAGACTGTTCGAGCTGGCGGTGCGCAACTGGCTCATCACCTTGCCGGATCCAAAATGCCCATTGCAACCCGGTGAGGCCAATAATCCCAATTATTGCCCCTATCCCCAAGTGGTAGTCCATCCAATCGAAAATTGCTTCATCTTCAAAGGATGGATTGAGGACCAATACCAACAGGGCAAATTTGCACTGTGCGAGAATTTGAAAGTAAGCCCGCCTCAGCCGCACACTCTTAAAAGGGGGACACACCGGGGGTGTCATGCTCTTTTATAGAAGAAGCTCCATGGGAGGTCGCTCTTTCAGCCAAGACGAAAAGAATGTTGAAGGATCTCCAAACATGCCCGGTGATCAGGTGGAAAAATCTGCTGGAACCCGAGGTCATTGAGGGAATGCTAAAGCCGCGCCTGACTCCAAGAATTGGTAGTGATAATCAAAACGCTCAGGCCCAGCCGTCAAAGTCTTCGAAGAAGAAGAAGAAGACCAAAAAACCCGTGAAGCCTAATGACAAGCGCACAGACCTGCAAAAACATATTGACGCGCTGGAAGAATATAAACAGAAGGCGCGAACCCCGGTCACACTCCAAGAGTTTCTCAACAACATCCTTGAAGATAGAGATGGCGATGAAGATGAGGGAGAAGACTCGTTAGACAAACTTGAAGATTATGTGGCAAGCTGCCATGTGATCTCTCACTCGTCAGTGGATGGTGAAGAAGCTCCTGATACAGAGAAACTAGGGGCAGATCCCGAACCGGAACTCCTAGGACCGTCAGACGAGATGATTGACGTATTCCTGAATGAAGCTCTTCTGAAAAGCAAAGATGATCAGGAGCGTGAAGTCGCCGTATACGAAAAAGCCAAACGTCGGCGACCGAACGAAAGGATTGAAATACCCCAACCGGATAGGAGCACTTCGGCCGCCAGCAAAAGCAGGTTCAAGACAAGGAAAAGGTTCGCCAAAGCTATATCGATGGGAATGAAGCTGCCACCCTCCGAAGGAAACACTCCTAATAGGATACACCTTAATGAAGAGGATGCACATCCAAACTACTTCTTGTACCATCGGAGGACCACACACCCTACTGAAGAATGCAACGTCCTTAAAAATTGGTGGCAGGGATACGTTGCTCACCGGCAGCATTTCAAACAGATGAAGCGCAAAACTCATTGGGAACAAAGAAGCACGACAGATGAGCATAAAAGAACTGCCGGTGAATGTCACATGGTTAATTCCGGGGGATCGCAAGTTCTCACCTTCGGGAGTGATTCTGATGAAGAAATAGCCCTCGGCCCTTTCTTCAAGGAATCCATCTCTGGAACAGAAGAGATGAAGACTTGCGAGAACATTCAGCTGCGCAATCGCACGCTACCTGAAAAGAATTTCGGACCCGCAAACAAGGGATCGAAAAAAAGGATAAGGGGAAAGAAAAGGTCCCTGAGGATATCACCATCGATGACCGAGTCGTCGAAGAGCTGGCAGCCAAGGACCCGCCCAAGAAAAACAAGGTGGATTACAACGTTCTGGCACACCTGAGGAAGATACCCTCGCAGCTAAGCATTCTCGACGCCCTTCTGCTATCCAAAGAGGCGAGAGATTCTTTGATCAAGGCATTACAAGAGCCTGACCAGTTTCAAGCTTTCCTCGCCGAAGAAAAGATGAAGGACGAGCTGGAAGAAATTCACACAGCTGTCATCACTTTCGGCGATGAAGATATCCTCCTTGGAACATGCGAGCATAACCGTCCCCTATATATCTTCGGGTATTGCCATGACATTAAGATAGGAAAAATCCTAGTTGACAATGGGTCCTCTGTCAATCTCCTAAATGTGAGGGTGCTAAAAGAAATCTGCATGAGCGTTCAACACCTTGCTCGGGATAAAATCACTATCTCCGGGTTCGACTCCCAGTCATCACGGACGCTCGGGTCTGTGATACTGACATTACGCTTTGGGCTGCTCGTCACTGATATCAAGTTCTACGTCATTGACGCCAAGACTTTCTACAACGCTTTGCTCTGCCAGCCTTGGTTACACGAGTACAACATTATCCCTTCTACACAACATCGGTGTATGAAGTACTTCAAAGATGGGCTTGAATACACTGTGATAGGGGAGCTGAACCCATTCTCTGTAAACGAAGTCCGAAAGTACGAAGATGCAAAGTACTTCTTACAAGACTTTGAAGACACGGAAAGATGCCATAAACCTGAGGATAAGAAGAAAGCTATCACCACCATTACGGTCTTCGGGAGCGATACCGAGGAGGAAAAAGAGATAGTCTATTCGCGACCTCCCCGATACAACAAACCGGGACCGTCTACCCCCATTCTGGTCTTTGGCAGTGACTCTGAAGGCGAGGTCAACGCAGTATTCTCGGCTCGTCCATCAGTGCAAGCCTTCATTGGAGATGATCAGAGTTTGTAGATCGCCATGGTTTCGCAAGAGCATTACAAAGAGCTCGACGCACTTGATACCTACAGTGTGCAAGAACTGCAGACATTCTACGTCCCTCCCAGCCTAAAATATGAAAAGGCGATCCTCTTTTATCGATCCGCGGAAACCAAAGTGGAGAAAGAAATCTGGTATGGCGCCGATTCTACGCTTGACAGGCTCCAGCCCATCTGTCTGCCCAGATACTACACAGAAGGATTAAAAAGGCTGTTGAGGCACCAAGGCGTACCCTTCAAACAGACCGCTTGATAAGCTCAGTTCTACAACAGGATCTGGAACGTCCCCAGAACTCAGCGAAAATTGCCCAACGGGAGAATGGAAACGATCGGGCTTGGATATGTTCAATCCAAGAAACGGGAGCGATTCCATGGCTGCTACGTTATACATGACTTTGATGAAGAAGGAGATGCTCTGTTAGAAGACGCTAACCCTGAACCAAAACGAGGTCCCCCTATGAAAGTGCCAAGTCCGTCGTTCGAAGAACAGATGGACAAGCTAATAAGGGAAGTGAGTTAAAAGGTCCGGGATGACCATAGCCGCGAAATGGCTATTTATGAAAAAGCCAGGACGCAGCGCCTCCTTCAGCAGGCTGCGGAGAATGACGATGCTCTTCGTCGCCAGCCCGTCATACAGAAGACCCGACGCAGAGGTAAAAACAAGCTAAAGAACGGAAAATAGCGGTAAAGCAGGTCCAAGAAGCCATGCGATCGAGAATTGAGTAGCCGGGATTCGTCTCTTATAAAGAAGATGGGTCGAGCATATTTTTTCCCCCAAGAAAAGACAAGGAAGATATTCGATCTTGTCATGAAACATCAAATGATTACGCTCCCAGAATCCAAACACCCCGAGAATTGGTATTCGGCACAGAAGCGGTACTTCCCTTGGAGATAGAGCTACCCTCTCTACGAGTGGCGGTCCATTACGAGCTAACAGACGAAGAGAATGCTTATCTTCTCCTGGAGGAGCTCGATGCCCTCAATGAAACTCATTTTATGGCGCAGCAAAACTTGGAGGCTTACAAAGCAAAGATGACGTGCTCATACGAGAGACTGACTAGGCTGAGAATATTCCGCCAAGGCAAACTCGTGCTAGTGGTCAAGAGACCTATGATCCCCAATCGTGCCAAACGGGGAAAATTCGACCCGAATTATGAGGGCCCGTACATCATAGACAAAGTCTACCAAGGTGGGGCTTACTTGCTCATGAATATGCATGGCGAAAGACCCTTCAAGCCAATAAATGGCCGGTTCCTGAAAAAATACTACGCCTGACGAGTTATGGCCTAGGTTAATGATATATGACGACGCCTATGTCCGCTCGCTATCTTACCAAGCTCAAACTCTATAAGTAGTATCCGACGAAACCTCGCCTTGAAAACATGCGACGGGCCGTAATGTTCTTAAACTAACAACGGACCGTAATGTCCTAAAACTAGCTATGGACCGAAAGGTCCTGAAACTAACTACTGACAGAAACGTCTTTAAACTACTACAAACCCGCAGCATCCTTGGGCTGACGCGTAAAAAAAAACACAACGGTACGTCCATAAGCAAGATGGGCACGGATGAAAACCCGAAAGGGCTCCGTGAGTAAAAACAGTAGGGCTACCGGCGAGTTTGTGAAAACCCGAAAGGGCGCAATCTCGTTAAAAGACACTTGCAAGGCCCTCTCGACCTTGTAAGGAGAAAACTACCTGCGTGAGATCCTTATGACTCACAAAGGAGCGACACACTTAGGGATCCCCACGATTCCTAAGGAGAAATTACACTTACGAGATCCTCACGACTCGTAAGGAGAACCCTCTTATGAGACCCTCACGGCTCATAAGATTCAAAAGCCTTAATCTACAGGGATCTGAACCTGTTCTTAAGCCATCACAATCCCCAGATTGCCCTACACGCGGTTCAATATTGACCCTTGTATACAATCCACGGGTACAAATAAACGTTTCCCCAACAGAGTCCCACCATTGACGAGGGATATCTTCATATGGCGAACGACACTTATAAGTCCTCTCGACTTATAAGGAGAAAACACTCTTGTAAGATCCTTACGACTTATAAGAGAACACACACTTAAGAATCCTCACGATTCCTAAGGAGAAAATGCATCTACGCGATCCTCACGGCTTGTAGGGAGAAATACCTTTATGAGACCCTTACGGCTCGTGAAGTCAAAAGCCTTAGTCGACAGGATCTTAACCCTATTTACTAAGCCACTTTTGTTCGAACTGACAAAGGCAAATGATGATTCGCTCCTGGCAATATCCTAGTTTTAGCGATGTTGATGGCTAAATCGGTATTAAATTCCAAGTCTAAACTCGTGGTTAAAATCAACAAGCCAAAAATGCATATGAAATAGCCGAAATGATAGGGCAACTTGCAACAAAATCGGCAAGTATAATATATGCATACAAAAACAGCCGAAATGATTGGGCAACTCGCAATAAAAAACAGCGAGTAAAAAGAAAAAATAGCCGAAATGATTGGGCACCGCGAAAAATAGCCGAAATGATTGGGCAATCGCGAACTTCGCGATATAAAAGCTGAAATGATAGAGCATCGTGGAAAGAAATAAAAAAAAATAATGATGAAACTTTTGCCCTACAGGTAAGTCCACACTGACCCATGTATACAATCCATGAGCATAAACAAAAAGGGAACCATATTGTCCCACCAGGCTCCGTCAAAAGGAAGCCAGATCTCAGTGGCTACATTTCAAGCCTAGAAATCAACAACAACTTTCTTACTCTCCCACAGCAGGAGGCAGACGCGACATCAACAAACAGAGACATGGCAAAGTCCTTAGTTCCAAATCTCGACGGTTCACAGACAGCCTAGAGACTACCCCGGAACCATGGCAAAGTCCCCTAGTTCCAAATCTCGACGGTTCACAGACAGCCTAGAGATCACCAACGGCGCTTCTCCTCACTCCAGCAGGATGCAGATGCGACGTCAACAAACGACCCCAGGGTCAAAACAACGAAGCCATGGCAAAGTCCCTAGTTCCAAATCTCGACGGTTCACAGATAGCCTAGAGACTACCCCGGAACCATGGCAAAGTCCCCTAGTTCCAAATCTTGACGGTTCACAGATAGCCTAGAGATCACCAACGGCGCTTCTCCTCACTCCAGCAGGATGCAGATGCGACGTCAACAAACAACCCCAGGGTCAAATAAATGGAGCCATGGCAAAGTCCCTAGATCCAAATCTCGACGGTTCATAGACAGCCTAGAGACTATCCCGAAACAATGGAAAAGTCCCCCAGTTCCAAACCTCAACGGTTCACAGATAACCCAGAGACAACCTCGAGATCCGTTGCAATATTGCAGACACAATGTCAAAAAACGAAGCTAAGGAAAATCCTTCGCTTCAGGGTCTTGACGGCAACTCAAATGAGACCTGAAAAGTCTATCGGAGATCATCCCACACTAGCGCGGAGTGGTCATGACTCATCGGGGCTCCCAAACTGAGCCTAACCTCAAGTAAAAAGCGACATAGAATATCCCTAACGCTTGCTCTTTCGACGGTAATATCACCTGGAAGATTACTTGAAGACATCTTTTCCAGCCCCCGAAGGGATCAGAGACACGACAGTCGCGGGGCTACTCGAACAACAATACTGCATATCAAGGAATACACCAGCCAACATGACGGTGCGACGGGTAGAAAACCCTAGTACCACTGACCCTACCAGACTTCTATTAGTAGGAGTTAACTGTGACGTTAGGATATCCTTGCGAGAACTTCTCGATTCATCTCGACTTGTGGGGAAAATAATGTTCCTGCGAGAACTTCTCAACTCGTCTCGACTCGTAGGGAAAAGCCTTAGGCAATGGGGATAAGGACCTGTTTCCTAAGCACTGGGGCACAGCAAGTTAGTCTAAGATGGACTATTGCATACTATTCACGGGCCACACTCTCCAAATTCGAACATCGACAAGGAGGGAAACAATCACTTACGAGTCCTCTCGACTTATAAGGGAGAAAATTCTCTTGTGAGATCCTTACGACTCTCAAGAGAAAACGCACTTAGGAATCCTCACGACTCCTAAGGAGAAAATACACATACGGGATCCTCACGACCCGTAGGGAGAAAAGTCTTTATGAGACCCTCACGGCTCGTAAAGTTGAGAAGTCTTAGGCAGCAGGTCCTAACCTTGTCTCCTAAGCCATCATTGCCCTGCAGGTAAGTTCATACTGACCCCTGTATACAATCCAAGGGCATAAACGAAAAGGGAACCACAATTCTCGACAGACTCTGTCAAAGAGACAACATCTACAGCCTGGTGACCGACAACGGCGTTCATCCTCATTCCAGCAGGATATGGACGCGACATCACCAATCGGAGCCACGGCAAAGTCCCCGGTTCCAAGACTCTACGGTTCACAGACAACCTAGAGTCAACCCGACACCACAGAAAGCGGAAATACGTCGGCCAATGACCTCCGTATCGGAAATACGTCATCCAATGACCCCGTGATCAGTTGATAAAACTGCACTTTTAATATGACATTTTCCTTACTATTTATATATAATAAAATATGTTTATTATAAATATGACACATATAAGGGTTTATCCGTATAAATACTATTTTCATGTGTTTATATATTATAATTAACATTATAAAGGAAAATGGTAAGCATATAATATTCATATAATATTTGGACTATTTTAATATGAAATATCTTTGACCAATTCTCTTAAAACCAAAATATCATGACAAATGGTTAAGATAATATCTCAATAAAAACAAATTCTACTAACATCATTTATTGAGATAATTGTGCAGGAATTATATCATGACTAAAATCAAGGAAATCCGAGTTGGCGAGATCAAATCTGCCGAAGATATTCAAGTAAAATTGAAGGAACCAATTCTGGCAGAAACATAGAGAAGCTTTTCAAAGTCTAGATATTCAAAAGATCACCAAGAGCTACATAGATGAAGCCAAGAAATTTAAGGCCAAGATCCCACCATAAGACTGCGGATCCGCAGTCAGACCCATCCAACGGCCGCGGTTCCGCCGCACATTAAGGGAGTTGGGATTCTGGATTTTTTGGTTAGAATTGTAACAACTAGATACCATATTAGGAAACTAGGGTTCCGGCTCTGTGAGTATAAATAAGGACCGAGAGCCTCTTGGAAAAATATCAAGCTGAAGAGATCACGAAGTCCACGACAGGCTCACGCATCCAGGCTGATCATCAACGGTTCATCTACCTCCTTAGAAGAGACCGAGAAGCAAACTAGCATTTTGTAATCATTTTCTAAGGGAACAAAGTGTAAATGAATTTTGTTGATTAATAAAGGTAGTTCTTTTTCTTATTCTATTTCTTTATAGTTTTAATATGATTTCTCTCTCCATCTCTTCTTCTCCCAACATGCGCGAGTAATTCTCCGCTTGTTAGGGTTCGTAGGATTAGGGTAGATTAATGGAGATGAAGATCCTTAAACTCTTTTTACGTCCTATAAAGTTTATAAACTTACCAAAAGAATCATTAACATCCTAATCGGGCGCGCTACCAATTTATTGTTAGTCTCGACCGCGATTAGAGATTAGATTAATGATTGTTTTGGTAAAGGCTAGATATGAACGGAGTTCCATGTCGAGATAGGGGTTAAGAGTGGGAACCATTTTCCCTCCAGAAACCCTAATCTACATGCATCACTGTCGTTCTAGTTTTAAATCTATTAAAGGATGAAAATAGTAATTTTTAATTAATCATCTATAACTACTAAATCCTAATGAACCCTACAAGCCCCCTTCTACTATAAAACCTACATCCGTAGTTAATCTAGATCTATATTTTGCATCCGTGTTTAACGTAGATCTAGATCCTACAACCATTTTTCACCATTCTTTATTCTTCCTCCCTTCTTTCTCAACACGCCTAAAGTAAGAATAAAATATTCAACATTTCCCAGAGGACGACCCGTACTCATCTCGGTCTAGCTACGCGCGACACCGTTATTGATTGCGGTTAAACTACTACACACATAAAATCACACCAATCAAATGGCGTCGTTGCCGGGGATACGTGCGTAATTTTTTATTCTTACTATTTGTGTTGAATTCTTATTCGATTTATATTATAAGAACAAAACAAACTGCATCTTGCTTATTTAACGATAAGTGTGCGATTTTGCGAGGGAATCTAGAGTCAAAGACTTGAGAAAACAGAGATCCAGAGACATTCATCAAGATCCAGAGAAGGAAGGGAGGCCACGTAGCAAAAATCTATTTTAGATCTTCTTAGTCGGCGGCGGAACCGCGGCATAAAGAGCATATTGGCGGCGGAACCGCGACGCGTTACGGGATTTAGGGTTTCCAAATTCTCTGGTATCTTTTATATATCTTTCTCTCTCCTCTGAAATCCAATAAAATATCTTTTTCTGCAGGATTCTTTGCAAAATATCGCCGCTCAAAAATCTTTTTGCAATGTTTTGTACTTGGTTTGTTTATTCATATTTTAATACGGATTTTAAGTGGCAAGACCATAATTCAGATTAGGTGGGGATTTCATCACCCTTCCTAAGCCCCACAAATCACAAACCGAGCATCTGCATCAACTCTACATTAATTTAAAAAATATCTAGACAAGACTCTAAGGACTGTCGCGCTCAATAAGGACAGAAGAAGGTCGTGGGTAATCTATCGCTTATCCGCATTACTTTTGTGGTGTCTAGGCAAGTGTGTCTAAGGAAAGTGGTTACTTAATTAGGCCCACTACTTACGTAGTGGATACCTCCCACTTACCTGGCCACAAGAGTAGTGAAGAGGTGGTAGAGGATTTATCCTACTGCTTGTCCTTTGGAAGTCTAGGAGCGGTCTAGAGACTTGACCTAGGTGACCTTAGTTCTAGGGTTGTTTGTGCATTTTTGTGTGATTTGTCTAAGTCCGACACACTTTTCAAAACAAACCATTTTTAAAAGTACACACTGCCACTTGCGCTAAACCCGATTAGTGCATGCTTGGCTGGACACGGGATTCTAGTGCTCGTCTTGTCCGCGTTCCTTCTATCGACTCCGATGTCTGTGCTTCTTCATCTTCTATTCCCCCACCACACACCACATCAACCGAGATGGATGGTACTCCATCAGATTATAACACCACGCTGCCACCGTCCATAGGTGCGCAGAATCCACCGCGCATCTCTCTCCAAGAGAGATGCTATCCTATCCGTGGTCCACTTCCCACTTGCTTATCTATTCCACCAGCTAACGGGGATAATTTTGAAATTATACCCCACTACATCAATCTGTTGCCCAAATTTCACGGGCTTGAATCTGAAGACGCGTACGTTTTCATCACTAAATTCGAAAATGTATGCGCAATGATGGGTACTTCACAACTGACTGTGGATGCTATGCGCATGCGTCTTCTCCCATTCACTTTGTGCGACTTGGCAGAAAAGTGGCTTTATAATACTGCCGCACACTCTATCACTAATTGGGATGAATTCATAATAGCATTTCTTAAGAAGTTTTACCCAAACCATAAGACCGCCCGTGTTAGGAGCGAGATCAACCAGTTTACCCAGCTTCCCAATGAACCATTTTGGAAGTGCTTTGAACGTTTCAAGGATCTGCTTGTCCAATGTCCTCATCATGAAATCAATAGATGGGATTTGTGCCGAATAATATATGAGGGCATTAATCTAGCGACAAAGCAGATGCTTGAAACAATGTGTCAATGCAATTTCATGTCCAAAGACGATGGTGAAGCTTGGAAATATCTGGAAGACCTCGCTGAAAACACTTTGCAGTGGGAAAGCGTAAGACCACCTTCATCTAGGGGAGGTATTCATCAGCTCGATGTTTCCATCGCAGTAAAAGCCGAAATGGCAGCGATACAGAAGAAACTCGACGCTTTTAAGAACAAATTCTCATCAGTCTCCCTAAATCAGGTAACGCTTCCCAAGACCGTGCGTGGTTGCTGTTCAGATCCTTCACACTTGACGGAAGAATGTCCTATGAATGCACCGTTTCAAGGTCACGAGCAAACTAATGATGCTTTTCAGCAGCGACCTAGAAACGATCCTTATTCTTCCACGTAAAATCAAGGATGGAGGAATCATCTTAACTCTGCTTGGAACCAAAACCAACCCCAAAATCAAAACCAGTTCCAAAGCAATTATCAAAGACCTCCTCCACAGTAACCACAACCACAAAATCAGCACCCCTTTCAGTCACAAAATTTTCAAAATCCGTCCAACACTTTTGCACCGCAACTAGCCGGTACTGATAACTCTTCACTCACACAAACTTTGGATTTGTTTATGAAAGATTCCATTCAAATGTCGGCTGATATGAAGTCTTCTATTGATACCATAAAGAAAGACTCCGCCTCCCACGGTGAGAGTATTAAATCAATAGAAAACCAAATTGCACAGTTGAACGCCGCGATGAGTGCGAGAGAAAAAGGGAAAATCCCATCTCAACCCCTACCGAATCCTGACCACTCACAAAATCATAACGTGAGTACTGTTACTACGTTGAGATCGGGAAAGTGCTGAATAACCGAGTGGGTGAGCAATTTGATGATGTTAGTGATACCAATGATACCCCGGCTTCTACTTCTTCCCCTAATTCGTCTAGTCTTCCACCTACTTCCGAGCCTATTCTACGCTTCCCACAAGGCTCGAACCCTCAGCCCACTTCCACAAATCTATCTAAAACGATCCCCACTCCAATTCTGCGATCCATTCCATCCCCACAATCCTCTCCAATGTTGAACCCAACTCTTATTGATAAAGCACCTTATCCAAACAGGTTAAGGGTCAACAGACCAAGTCCACAAATGGAGAAGATTGTGGAAATTTTTAAGCAAGTTAACATAAACATTTCTCTCCTAGATGCTATTTAACAAGTTCCGTCTTATGCGAAAATCCTAAAGGACTTGTGCAGTAGGAAAAGAAAAGTTCAAGTACCTAAAAAAGTTTTCCTTGCGAGTAATGTGAACACTGCTTTTACACAACAACTATCCAAGAAACGAAAGGACCCCGGAAGTTCTACAATTTCTATTTCTATTGGGGGTAAAAATATCAATCGTGCTCTACTCGATTTAGGTGCTAGTGTTAACTTGCTTCCGTATTTTGTTTATGAGCAATTAGGGATCGTAGAGTTAAAACCGGCGCATTGCACTCTTCAGATGGCCGATCGATCTATCACCCAACCTAGGGGTGAGCTAGAGAATGTGTTAATCAAAGTCGGGGAATTTATATTTCCTGTGGACTTTATCATTATAGATACACAACCTGTAGCGAACCCACGAAACCAAATTCCGGTGATTTTGGGTCGACATTTTCTTGCGACTTCCAACGCAATAATCAATTGTAGAAACGGCTCTATGAACCTATCTTTCGGGAAGATGTCAATTGAGCTTAACATTTACAAGTTGGGAAGTGAACCCTCCGAACCCTATGCTCATTTGTGTTCTGTCGAAACAATAGATTCCGACAGCAGCGAAATTGAAGAGCTTCACGATACTGATCTCGACTCCGCTATTACTTGTTGTCCGGGTCAACATCTAACGCTAAATGTGAACCTTTCATGGAGTCTGACGATCCCCCCGTTTTTTCTGATGAGATTATTCTTCGGGGTATCGATGAAAGCTTTGAGGAAATCTTCGTTGATGAACTCGTATTCCTAGAAGACATGGGCGTTGTGATGAATCAACCCCAATCCAAAGAAATTGAACCGCCACATCTTCTTCTTATCAAGAATGAGAATGCGAGTAATCCATCATCATTGTTTTGTCTCTACAAATCGAGATGTAAACCTTTTCCATTACACCTCTTATCTCCTCCCCACTTCTTCACGTCAATTGGCGACATGTTCTTCCACCAACCTTGGTGCTTCATCGATAAAATTTTTGAATGGTTGGTTTTGACTTTTGGTCTTTGCAAGGCTTTACATTGACCAATAACTTTTACCCTTCCCCATAATTTTAAATGCTTAATACTATTTTACTTAAGTTTGGGGGGGGTATATTTTGACTCTTGAAAGAAATTTTTTACAAAATTACGAGCCAAAAATAAGTTTGGGGGAGGATTTTCACTTTCAATTTTTGTTGCCCCCATTAATAACCTTTCCTCCTAAGTCTACAGGTTTTTGAGATTTAAAAGAAACAACAGTGAAGACACTGCTGCAAACAGGTTTGGGGGAGGTTTGTGCTTATTTACGCATTACTTTGCATTATACTATATATAAGCACACACAAAAAAACAATTTTTATAATAAAAAATTTGAAAGTGAAAATTTACATATGAAAGATTAGAAAAATTTAAGAAAACCAAGAAAGTTAAAAGTTTTCTTAAACGAAACTAGTAATAAGTAGTCATGAGCTGTTGTCCCAAGGGTTAGTAAGATGAAGGAAATTACTAATCTGAGGATAAAAATAAGTCTGAAAAATAGTTCCTATTCCGGAACCCAAACATTTGAACGTTGATACCCTACTATACGCACTTACACACATCTTGAAACTCGGGATAGTAGAGGATACCTTGAAATGCTCTTGTCTAAAAGGCAAAGTATGAAGGAAATAAAAAAAATGAAAAATATAAAATGGTGAAGAAAAATGAACACTGGTTTTGTTATCACCAATGCAGTAATAAAAAAATATAGTGAGGGTGGTTCATCACCTAGTGCCTTAGACCAACTGGTTTGGAAGTCACTACTAAGCCTTAGGTGTTGCAAGACGAGGAAAACACTAATACACTTAATAAGCAAGCACATGAGTAATCGGTCGGTTAGTACCTTAAGAAGTATTAACGGTCGCATGAAAAATGTGTGAGCAAATTCCATCTAAATATTCATCAATTAAAAAGTACTGAGGTAGATGGATAAGAGTATGATAGCTTGAATTGAATTCTCCGAGTGTAGGGATGTCTTTTACACACACGTAGTTCTTTTACAATTCTTATCTTTATATGTAATTTTCACCATCTCTCTTTTATTATAGGATTTTGTGGGTGTAATCCGCTGAAAATCCTCAGGAGACAACACTCCTCCTACTAGGGACACCTAGGGGTTTAACGGCTTGTTGCACGCGCTCAGTGCAATCGTGTTGCTTACGAACGTGTGCTTAGCTTTCTCCTTTCTTTTTCTCCTTCTCTTGAATAAACTAGTTTGCTCGGGATGATCAAAAATAAGTTTGGGGGTATTTGTTCAGTTGATAAAGCTGCACTTTTAATATGACATTTTCCTTACTATTTATATATAATAAAAGATGTTTATTATAAATATGACACATATAAGGGTTTATCCGTAAAAATACTATTTTCAAGTGTTTATATATTATAATTAACATTATAAAGGAAAATAGTAAGTATATAATATTCATATAATATTTGGACTATTTTAATATGAAATATCTTTGACCAATTCTCTTAAAACCAAAATATCATGACAAATGGTTAAGATAATATCTCAATAAAAACAAATTCTACTAACATCATTTATTGAGATAATTGTGCAGGAATTATATCATGACTAAAATCAAGGAAATCCGAGTTGGCGAGAACAAATCTGCCGAAGATATTCAAGTAAATTGAAGGAACCAATTCTGGCAGAAATATAGAGAAGATTTTCAAAGTCTAGATATTCAAAAGATCACCAAGAGCTACATAGATGAAGCCCAGAAATTTAAGGCCAAGATCCCACCATAAGACCGCGGATCCGCGGTTAGACCCATCCAACGGCCGCGGTTCCGCCGCACTTTAAGGGAGTTGGGATTCTGGATTTTTTGGTTAGAATCGTAACAACTAGTTACCATATTAGGAAACTAGGGTTCCGGCTCTGTGAGTATAAATAAGGACCGAGAGTCTCTTGGAAAAATATCAAGCTGAAGAGATCACGAAGTCCACGACAGGCTCACGCATCCAGGCTGATCATCAACGGTTCATCTACCTCCTTAGAAGAGATCGAGAAGCAAACTAGCATTTTGTAATCATTTTCTAAGGGAACAAAGTGTAAATGAATTTTGTTGATTAATAAAGGTAGTTCTTTTTCTTATTCTATTTCTTTATAGTTTTAATATGATTTCTCTCTCCATCTCTTCTTCTCCCAACATGCGCGAGTAATTCTCCGCTTGTTAGGGTTCGTAGGATTAGGGTAGATTAATGGATGATGAAGATCCTTAAACTCTTTTTACGTCCTATAAAATTTATAAACTTTACCAAAAGAATCATTAACATTCTAATCGGGCGCGCTACCAATTTATTGTTAGTCTCGACCGCGATTAGAGATTAGATTAATGATTGTTTTGGTAAAGGCTAGATATGAACGGAGTTCCATGTCGAGATAGAGGTTAAGAGTGGAAACTCCAGAAACCCTAATCTACATGTATCACTGTCGTTCTAGTTTTAAATCTATTAAAAGATAAAAAGAGTAATTTTTAATTAATCATCCATAACTATTAAATCCTAATGAACCCTACAAACCCCTTTCTACTATAAAACCTACATCTGTAGTTAATCTAGATCTATATTTTGCTTCCGTGTTTAATGTAGATCAAGATCCTACAACCATTCTTCACCATTCTTTATTCTTCCTCCCTTCTTTCTCAACACGCCTAAAGTAAGAATAAAATATTCAACGTTTTCCAGAGGACGGCCCGTACTCATCTCGGTCTAGCTACGCGCGACACCGTTTTTGATTGCGGTTAAACTACTACACACATAAAATCACACCAATCACCCCGTCTCGGAAATACGTCAACCCTGACACCGCAGAAATTGGAGTACACCGCAGGAGGAGGAGCACGTCAACCTAGACACCGCAAAAAGCAGAATAAGTCAACCGACCCCAAGGAAATTAGTGTCCTTGACAAATATCTCGATTCAGGGAAATCAGCGTCCTTGACGAGAACCTCTCGATTCGTGTCGACCCGCAAGAAAATCAGTGTCTTTGCAGGAATACCTCGATTCGTCTCAACCGCCAGGGAAATCAGTGTCCTTGACAAATTTCTCGGTTCAGGGAAATCAGTGTCCTTGACGAGAACCTCGATTCGTGTCGACCCGCAGGGAAATCAGTGTCTTTGCAGGAATTTATCGATTCGTCTCAACCCCAGGGAAATCAGTGTCCTTGACTAAACCTCTCGACCTCAGGGAAATCAGCATCCTTGGCGAGAACCTTGATTCGCGTCGACCCGCAGGGAAATCAGTGTCTTTGCAGGAATCTCTCAATTCGTCTCAACCCCAATGAAATCAGTGTCCTTGGCGAAATATATCGATTAAGGGAAATCAGCGTCCTTGATGAGAATCTCTCGATTCGTTTCGACCTGCAGGGAAATCATTGTCTTTGCAGGAATCTCTCGATTCGTCTCGACCCTAGGGAAATCAGCGTCCTTGGCAAAATATCTCGATTCAAGGAAATCAACGTCCTTGACGAGAACCTCGATTCGTTTCGACCCGTAGGGAAATCAGCGTCTTTGCAGGAATCTCTCGATTTGTCTCAACCCCAAGGAAATCAGCGTCCTGGGTAAAATATCTCAATTCAGGGAAATCAACGTCCTTGACGAGAACCTCTCGATTCGTGTCGACCCGCAAGGAAATCGGTGTCTTTGCAGGAATCTCTCGATTCATCTCAACCCCAGGTAAATCAGTGTCCTTGGTGAAATGCCTCGATTCAGGAAAATCAGTGTCCTTGATGAGAACCTCACGATTCGTTTCGACCCGTAGGTAAATCAGTATCTTTGTAGGAATCTCTCGATTCGTCTCAACCCCAGGGTAATCAGTGTCCTTGGCAACATATCTCGATTTAGGAAAATCAGTGTCCTTGACGAGAAACTCGATTTGCGTCGACCCGCAGGGAAATCAGTGTCTTTGCAGGAATCTCTCGATTCATCTCAACCCCAGGGAAATCAGTGTCCTTGGCAACATATCTCGATTCAGGGAAATTAGTGTCCTTGACGAGAACCTCGATTCGCGTCGACCCGCAGGGAATCAGTGTCTTTGTAGGAATCTCTCGATTCGTCTCAACCCCAGGGAAATCAGTGTCCTTGGCTAGACCTCTTGACCTCAGGGAAATCAGCATCCTTGGCGAGAACCTCGAGTCGCGTCGACCCGCAAGGAAATCAGTGTCTTTGCAGGAATCTCTCGATTCGTCTCAACCCCAGGGAAATCAATGTCCTTGGCAACATATCTTGATTCAGGGAAATCAACGTCCTTGACGAGAACCTCTCGATTCGCATCGACCCGCAAGGAAATCGGTTTCTTTGCAGGAATCTCTCGATTCGTCTCAACTCCAGTGAAATCAGTGTCCCTGGCCAAACTATCTCGATTCAGGGAAATCAGCGTTCTTGACGAGAACCTCTCGGTTTGTGCTGACCCGCAGGGAAATTAGTGTCCCAGCGCATGAAGAGAAAATTCTCTTATGGGGTCCTTACGACTCTCAAGAGAAAACACATTTAGGAATCCTCATGACTCCTAAGGAGAAAATACACCTACGAGATCCCCTCGACTCGTAGGGAGAAAATTCTTTATAAGACCCTCACGACTCATAAAGTTGAAAAGTCTTAGGCGGCAGATCCTAACCCTGTCTCCTAAGCCATCACTGTCCTGCAAAGAGCTTAAAATAGACTATCTATGGGGCACGCTCTCCGAAGTCGAACCTCAACAAGGAGGGAAACAATCACTTACGAGTCCTCTCGACTTGTAAGGGAGAAAATTCTCTTGCGGGATCCTTACGACTCTCAAGAGAAAGCACACTTAGGAATTCTCTCGACTCCTAAGGAGAAAATACACCTACGAGATCCTCTCGACTCGTAGGAAGAAAAGTCTTTATGAGACCCTCACGGCTCATAAAATTGAAAAGTCTTAGGCGGCAGATCCAAACCTGTTTCCTAAGCCATCGCTGCCCTACAAGGAGGTCAAGATGAGCTATCTACGGGCCACATTTGCCAAAATTACATGCCACTGAAATAAAGAAGCTACTTACGGGTCCTCACGATTCGTAAGAAAAAATACCCGAGTGAGATCCTTATGACTCATGGAGGCGATGAACACTTAGAAATCCTTACGATTTCTAGGGAGAATATGCACCTATGAGATCCTCTCGACTTGTAGGGAGATAAAACCTTCTTCAGACCCTTACGGCTCATGAAGATGAAAAAGTCTTAGGCTACAAGGACCCTAAACTTGTCTCCTAAGCCTTCAATTCTATGACTATGCATAACTCTGCACAACTTCACCCACGTACATACTTACGTGGGCAAATTAGTGGGGGGCATTTGTTCCCGCCAAAAATTTTCTGCGCAAAAGAGCCCAAGGTATCAAATGGCAGCGATACGATTAAGAAAATGCAAACCAGTATTTTCCGGGCTGTATTTTTACAAACTCCCGAATGAGAAACAACTAAATTCTGTTGGTATCGAAAGTGTCTCAAAAAATCCTTCGATTTGATATATTATGGGCCTCATAGTTTATCCGGGATCAAAAGTTATGAGCAAATGTGCTATGCACATGTAATCTAAGGAAGAAAATGCAAACCAGTATTTTCCTGGCTGTATTTTGACAAACACCCGAATGAGAAACAGCAAAATTCTGATAGTTTCGAAAGCGTCTCGAAATATCCTTCGATTTGATATATTATGGGCCTCATAATTTATCTGGGATCAAAAGTTATGAGCAAATGTGCTACGCACGTGTAATCTAAAGTAATGCTCTACTACATGGGGGATGCATTTTTAGTCCCACATCGGGAAAAAGAGAGATCCCTTCTCTACCACTCCCATATAAATAAGAGGGGATACCTCTTAGAAACGGAGGAGAATTCAATTCTCAAAGGAGATTAGTTCCCCATAGGAGCTTAGTGCTCCAAGTTAGGGCATGCCCCCCATAATACGCATATGTGCAAGCGCTATGTGCGCCACAAGCAATGCACGTGCGTCCGCCACATGCGCTCCATGTGCAACGCACGTGAGCCAAACACGTGCAACACACGTGGGAGAATTCAATTCTCAAAGGAGCTTAGTTCTCCATAGGGGCTTAGTGCTCCAAGTTAGGGCCATAGTTGTCCCTCCATAATGCGTATATGCGCAAGCGCCATGTGTGCCATGTGCAATGCACATGCGCCCGCCACATGCGCGCCACGTAAAACGCACGTAGGAGAATTCAATTCTCAAAGGATCTTAGTTCTCCAAGTTAGGGCCTTAGCTGCCCCTCCATAACGTGCATGTGCGCAACACACGTCCGCACCACGTGCAACCCACGTGCGCCTACCACGTGCAACGCGCATGTGAGAATTCAATTCTCAAAGGTGCTTAGTTCTCCATGTTAGGGCCTTAGCTGCCCCCCATGATGTGTAACCGCCACGTGCGATGCACGTGCGCCCAACACGTGCGACGCATGTGCGCGAACGCAAAGAGGCCTTTTTCAGCAGTTAGGAGTTTAAGCTTCAACATATTCTTCCTCTTGATAAGTGGGGCATGGTTCAAAGGGTACATCCCTCCACACATCCGATACATGTCGTTGTAACTCTTCAACGTTTTCAGAGAGGTGAAGGGTCCCAATAACCAATAACTCTTGGCGCACCACCGAACAAGCTTTTCAAAAAGGGAAGTAAATCTAAAACACATCTCAATTTGGGGGTGCCTCACGTGACCTCACGTGATCCCAACAGTGGTGTATAAAAGTGGGAGAAAATTCCAAAGACAGCGCTCGCATTTTGAAGGCACCTCACGTGTCTGCACGTGACTGTTTGATGAACCAAGTGCTTAACACTTATAAATGAAAGAGGAATAAAATCCAGAGAACAGTTCTCATCTCGGGCGTCTCACGTGCTCACACGTGAGCCAAGTGCTCAGCACTTTTATATATATATATGAGGGAGTAAACTCAAGGAATAATGCCTGCTTCGGGAGCCCTCACGTGTTCACACATGAGCTCCTCTAAAGTCCAGTATTTAACACTGATTCAGTGCTTAGCACTATGGGATGACTAAAGGAAATCAACCTTAGCTCAAATTAGCCAAGTCTTTTGAAGCCAAGATCCTTTTTGTCACCAATCAACCGAGCCCCCATGTTCAGGTCTCCCCAAACTAATCCTAGTCCCAAAGATGACTAGTGTTCTCCTAACAGATGACATCTAAACCGATGTTCATCCCATTTCCCAAATCGGGATATTGGTTCAAGGGTACATCTCTTCATACCTCTGATACATGTCGTTGTAATTCTTCAACGTCTTCAGAGAGATGGAGGGTCCCAATAACCAATAACTTTTGGTGCATCCCCAAACGGTGGAACCGAAATCACACGGACTATGAGGTCCTTAAACTCATGGACTATGATGTCCTTAAACTTTATGGACTATGAGGTCCTTAAACTCATGGACTGTGAGGTCCTTAAACTCATGGACTATGATGTCCTTAAACTTGACAGACTATGATGTCTCTAAACTACCATGGACTGTGAGGTCCTTAAACTCATAGACTATGATGTCTTTAAACTTTACAGACTATGACGTCTTTAAACTCCCATGGACTGTAAGGTCCTTAAACTTATGGACCGCAATGTTCCTAAACTAAAAAAATAGAGCCCAAACGCTCTTTTGTTGGATCTAAATGATCCAGTTAAGTAGATCTTAGTCTAAAATTAGACTAACGTATCCTTAACAAACGTTTAAGTTGATCTTAGTCTCAAATGAGATTAACGATCGTTAAACCCAACCCAAAACCAAATCTAGGAAAATACGGATTTGGACTAATCCCCGCCCTACGGGCGACAACATAAATTAGTCTCCGTTTACGATCCACGTGCAACCAAAAATAAAACAAATACACACGACACGAAGTGACCATCTGAAGAAGGAGAAATTGGTTACGGCGATGCGGTAGCATAATTAACTGCAGGGTCTTGCACCTGCAGGGAAGAGCGTCCCCACAATCAAAAACCCATCACAATGAGGGGGAATCTGACGAAGTCTGCTACAACGGCCGCATCCGTCTAAACCTCCGATATACGGTGCCATAAATCAACTTGGTATCTTCGGAGAGGTGGACGGATAAAACCAAATAGCATCTTCCCCCAAATTCAGGCAAGACGTTTGTCTTTCCGGTTTTCGGCGGAGAACACTCTCGATTCGTTAGTGTTTTGAAAATTGGTATGACTCAAGCTTGGTCTAACATCTTCCTAATCAACTAAAAGACTAAACTAAGGAATTAGTCGAAAGGGTAAGAAATCCACCTAAATTCCGAGTCGATATACCTAGTAGTCGGCGATCTAGCCTCATAGCGTCACGTGCTGTATAATACATAGCATGGCATCCTCGAGTCAACAGTGCGGATCAATCATCATATCTATACCTCGTACGGTAAAATCCATTGTACGGCATCCCAAAATCGAGGGTACGGTTCAACTATCATATATGCATCATCATTCATATGTCATCATCATCGAACGATATCATTATCAGGGGTACTGTTCTAAAATCTCATACATGCCAATATCATCAACACATATTATCGTATGTATGAATACACATCGCCCAACGACCCACTATAATATCACGTCATATATCATATCATGACTCAATCACATATCCGATCTCACGGCATCATGCCTGATCATATCGACTCACCTCCAAGTATCATATATTATATTCATCACCCGTGTGTGTGTGTGTGTGTGTGTGTGTGTATATATATATATACACACACACCAACACATCCACACACACACACACATGTAAACATATACACCCATAATCATGTTACGTGTGTGCATGTGTGTGTCAACCTTTACTCTAGGGTTTCGCGACTAAGAACTAAACTAAAAGCACTCTCTTACGCTAAAAACTAACCCATGGTCTCCTAAAGCCTTTCTTGATAATTATTCACGTCTCACAATACACATATTTATATATATACATATTCGCATGCTACACTACGAAACTGCGGGGGTGATATACGCCATCCACCCGACTTCCCCTGTAAATATACATCTACTCACCTGATCCTTCCTTGCTGAAGTCAATTAAGCCACGCTCTTCCTTGTTGTTCAAAGTCCACATGAGGGCGCCTACATATATAAACACATAGTATTGTAAACAGGAATTGCACACGAAAATCAAAACGGTACATGAATCACACATAGGTTAAAACCTATGGTCTACGCATGCAAGAATAACCAAACAGCTCCCGATATCGACGTATAAACATCAAGTGACCGAGACAAAACACAATATCCAAAGTTCAAGTCATTAAAAGTCATAAAAAAACAACTCAAGAAAAATGGTTCTAGATTTATTCTCAGGTAAAATTAGGCTAAACAAACAATTACAGAGGCCAGATTATGAGGTAACTGAGCTATAGACCCAACCTTGACACCATTACCCACAATTTTCCCGGCGAGATTAACCCAAAATCCGACCTAGCCGGCTTTACTTGTTGGGTTGGCTAACACGGCAACAAGAATTCGGGAGGCATCGTCCGTGCCGATTTTAAAAATTTGTCGTTCTAGTAAACCCTAACCCTAGAATCGCTACTAGAAAATCCGACGAAAAGAAATGCAAACACTTTACATCAAAAGTGAACAAGGAATACAACCTTTATAGACCGGTCCTTCACTTCAATAGCTCCGTGTAGTAGTCTCTTCGCTGCGATCACGAACTCCCGGACTCTAGAGAAGCTCCCATGAAGAAACAAACAAGATTGCATCGAAGTCTTCGAGGCCGGAGATGATCTACGTTGAAGACACACTAACCCAAGCTATCTCTTCACTAATGGTGAGATTAGTGAAGCAAACACCCTAAACTAAATGGCAAGTAGTAGAGAATGATGAAGTAGGATGTGGGCTCGCTTTAGATTTATTTTTCTCACACTAAATCTTCACTTAGAAAAAACCTAGCAAGCTTTTTTCTTTTGATGGAGAAGAAGAAGAATGAACTCATGAGAGAGTGAGGTTAGAATTGCAACCTTGGGTGAGTTTAGTATCATGCCTAACTCATGTAGAGAATAAACCATAGTTATGAGTTAAGGGTTGGGTTAACAAATATCTTAAGCTAGACAAACAAGTGGACTTAGTCAATGAAACATACAAGCTTCTACAAGTTTTGAACCATGACTCATTTTCCAAATGTTTAAAATACTTAAGACAAATAAAACCCTAACTTAACCTAGCATGGTATGAGTCTCATACTAACTCATGTTGCAAGTGTAACCTAGCATGACACATAAATAAATATCACATATATATTTTGTGCCAAAAAGAAAACAATACATATATCACATATATGTAAAGTATATCAAATATGAGAAAAGAAATCTTAAGTTAGCTAATACTAGTTAATGTAATGTAATATATCAAATATATAATTATACATTAAATTATTAAATCAACTTTTGATTTAATAATCCGGCTATATCATATACAACCGACTAATATCATATGAATCAACTTATCGAATCAACACTTGATCAGATAACCCAGCTATAGCATATATAACCAAGCGATATCACATATCACGAGAATGGAATGCTGTATCATATACACGCATTAATCTCGGTCCCGCACATATCACATATGTGCTCCTACTCCATTTCGCTTGAGCCAGGAAACCACTGTGTAGGACTCTAAAGACTCGTCAATACGCCGGCAGTAGGTGATGATCATATCAAACACCCACAAGCCGCAAGCGGTCTGCTAAACGTAACGGCCACCCGGGCATTGAGCGATCAGAAGATCAACAAGCAAGCCTGCTCGTACTCCTGCGAATCCAATCAGTAACACTACCGTACAGTCCGGTCTCTTCGTCTGATATGTCACATATCACAGCCTGGGGGTGGTTTAACGTCAGACCCCAATAGCCTGATAAGTCATGCCGATGCAAGGTCCATAACGGTTTGAGAAACTACTGATAACACTTACCAGTAAATCTTAGCAACCCTGGCCATGGATTTCCTGTTATGGCCAATCGAGCATAGCGCAGCATCAACTCCCAATACTGGGAGAGAAGAAACCCCTCCTATCGCTCATTGCCTCCATGTGACTCGGGACTGTACCCAAAAACCACCTTTTTGCACGATCTCTTGACCGTGGCATGGTGGAAATCAAAGCACAGTGGGAATCACACAAGACTCTATTACGATCTCGGGTCTACAGACTAACCTGTACCAGTGTCACCAGAGAACTGCTATCCGATGATAGGTATAATACCATCTAGGAGTTCTCGGCGAGTCTGTTCAGTGTACCCGGTCTCCAGTGAGCACATGTATACCTTCTCTGATGTCAAACACCAATGGATATGAGATCATCCATCGCCCATCACATGGGTCGAGAAGCGTATACGCTAGTCTACTCTGGAGTATCGATGTCCTGTCTCGATAATCCCACGACTAGGAACATTTGAATGATGTACTTATCGACTACCCTGTCCCCACCAGTATGATCTTCATTATAATCCTGGTAGTCAAGTACTCATCCTAAGGGCTTTATCAACATGTAACAGAGAGACAATAAGTTTACATGTTAAGATAAAGTGCAACCAGATAGCATACTATCATGTCAAGCAAGAAAGTCCTCCCTATATATGTCCAAGCATCCACTACAATATACATCGCATGTACAGTAATGGCCTCTAGGGCATACATATTACTAACATTACTTGCTTGGTTTGGGTTCGTCTTCTCAGGGTGGTCTTCTAGTATTTAATCTAGGTCAATAGAGTTGCTTGTTTTTCTTGTAAAGGTCTTAGGCCACTCCAGATTTTCTGTAGGCATCACAACTACAAAATCGACACGGAAAGTATTCAATTCAAGTTTCATGGTCTAGGCTCTGGTTTGATCTAGGTTTTAACACCAAAGAGGGTTGTAGTCACCAATTACACATCAATTGCACCATCTCAACTCAATAACCCCTAAACATCATCTTGGAATTTTCAAACATCATAAAACTACATCAACTTCACTCTAAACTTCACTAGATCATTATGAAATCTAAAAACTAAACTAGAAGTTTAGTATTTACCTCAATTGGCAACTCAAGAATTTTCTTGAGTTGCCCCAAGTGCTCAAAATCTTAACTTGTTTGGTCCACCATCCTTGTAGTGAGCTTGTGCACAATATTAATGAAGGGAATATAAGGTTTTGATGTGGATTTGGGGGTTTTGTGAGGAGGTAGAGGAGGTGGAGGGAGAGGGGAAGCCATGAAGAGGGGAGGAGAAGAAGGATGATGAAAATGAAGTGAAGAGAACAATGAGCCATGGTCAAAGAAGTCCCCTCACTCTCTTTCTCTCTCCCCCTCTCCTTGCCCATACTTCCTTGTCCCCACTCTCAAAATATCTCTCTTTATTTCTTTTAATTTCAAACAAAAACAAATACCAAGTAATAAAAGAAATGAAGCATGGTTTTTCAAACAAATTAAAAATGTAACATGTATTATGCAACATATCATGTTGCATGTCATGCACATATCATACTTAATGAAAAATTAGTAAACACTAATTGAGTTTAGTAATAACCCATATACAATTAATTGTTTAATATCTCATCAAATGCCCAAATCACATAAATACCTTCAAAACTAATAATTTATATTAATTTTCCAAACTATCGGTATATAGCCATACCCTTTCATTAAAACCAATCCTTGTACTTAATAATATTCCTGAAATTTATTATTTTAATTATTTAAGTTCTAAAAATATTTTTTTATTTCCTGAAATGTTACAAACACCAATTTGCCTTTCTTGAAAGCGCGGAGACGGGTTATCTTGTCATGGGCCCGTGACATTTGGGCTCAGTACAGCTCCAGTTTTTGTTGTACTGCGAGCCTCTTTTCTTCGAGGGTATCGAGCTCTTCGAGCCGAAGGAGCACGTTTTCCTCCTCCGTCAACTCGTGCTGAACGGCCATTCTTCAGCTTAGAACTTCGACTTCGAGGGGGAGGATCGCCTCCACTCCGAAGAGTAATGAGTATGGAGTGGACTGAGTTGGAGTACGGTGCGTGGTACGATATGCCCACAACGTCTCGTGAAGTTTGAGATTCCAGTCTTTTTTGTTGGCTGAAGCATTTTTCCTCAGGAGCTTGCATAGAGACTTATTGTTTTAATATCTTATCAAATGCCCAAATCACATAAATACCTTCAAAACCAATAATTTATATTAATTTTCCAAACTATCGGTATATAGCTATACCCTTTCATTAAAACCGATCCTTGTACTTAACAATATTCCTGAAATTTATTATTTTAATTATTTAAGTTCTAAAAATAATATTTTATTTCCTGAAATGTTACAATCTTCCCCTTAAATAAATTCGGTCCCCGAATTTAAATTTAATTTCCCCCAAATACTTTAACATTTCAGCAAAGCAATAAAATCAACGGGGCTCCGAAATCTTAAATACTTAAGACACATTTTAGCGCAATGCATGCGCATGAAAACGAGTATATAACTCAAAATCAAAACTCCGTCAAGCATCACGCAATCATCAGAGTTATGGTGAAGATACCAATATCAAAGTCCAATACGAAAACCAATATGATATACTCAAAACTATAACATGTACATAGTACGCATCGTTGTAAACTCGTCAAAACTTCTGAAAAGAAATGCATTCCAACCTTTTTTCAAGTCGCAGTGCGATGCGCGTATCACGGCACAAGTAGCGGACATTTATTGTAAGAAAAATAACTATATATATATATATATATATATATATATATATATATATATATATATAGTTTGTTTAACATACACATCCCACCGTTTTGAAAATAATTTAGAAGGGTTTCCTTTGTAAATTGTTTCGTGTCATCTTGGACACATAGGAAAAATATTGAGACTGTAGCCCCTTTTTGGAAATCCCTTCGGTAACTATCGATGCATGCAAAAACACCTAGGTACTGTTCTCAGAACACTCCTGCTCGGTTACTAAACCACATAGTAAATATCATAAGAACGTACTGCTCAAAGGAAATCATACTCAATAGTATATGTAATAATGCCACGTGCGTCTGGTGCGCATAGAAATCGAAATCAATGAATGTGCCATACACGTGCACAGAAACAAAATCTAAGTGCAATGGGTGTGCACGAAAACACCTGTCAAGGGCAACGGGTGTGCCTGACAACAATATCAGGTGCATCTGATATGTATGAAGAATCTCGATTTAGTGCATCTGGTGTGCACCAAAATCGCATCAAGCGCGCCAAGTATGCGCAAGAGTCCAAATCAAGTGCACAAAGTACACGAAAACAAATATCGAATATTAGAATCGAAATCGATGGTATACAACATACCTAAATCCAAATCAGGTATATCGTGGTATAAAATCTCACAACCACGTGCATCAGCGTGCACAAAATCGAATCAAAGTACTAAAAGTGCATGAAAACTACACCGAAGGCACAAGTCAAATCACATACATACCATAGGCATGAAATCAAAATCAAATATCTCGAACGACATTAAATCGATATCGAGTGCAACTGTGGTGCATGAAAACTCAATCATGCAAATAAATTGTCCAAAATACCGAAATCCAAAATGACGGACACGTGATATTCGAATCACCAAGTCGCAAATCGTAAACACTGTCGTCGATATGTTCTTCCTTCAAGGTCGAGAAGGTGTCGGTGCATCCAAACCTAGCAGAGCAAGATATCTATTTGCCTCCTGTTCATGGTCTGGCACCTTGTGCCCTTAGGCTCTCGTCTTTCACTGCGGATTGTCAGTTACATAACTTCTCGGCTCAACGGCCCAATATGGAAAAGATGACGGAAACAGTTCCGCTTTGGCACATCCTCTAAAGATCTCTGGCCAACTACGCCCTCGGAAACTCTTCCAAATCGTCGGAGAAATACTTTTCATTCGTCCGTTTTCTATCGACTCTCTACTTGCATGTGTGAAGTCTTCTCTAGCTGAAATTAATCAATCTGATGACCTCGCATTGGGGTATGCAAACGAACCACATGTCCTAGTCATTCATCCATGGGTGACTAGCGATCTTCTATCATATCCCTAAGTACAAACTCGTGCTGCAATAGCTTCAAACATCCGGGGAGACATCTTGCCAATCGCAGCAACAGCTGGCTCATCCGTTCGCACGATAGACAATGCCTCATTCATCAAGAATAAACGGTGCATTGACGGTCATCATATTCTGGCCGACCTCTAGCGGTAGCCCGATCATTGGTTCTGATCTGATCGTTCGCGTCAACGAGAAAACATAGTAAAACGATCTATCAAAATGCTCATGTCACCGAAAAACATCCTGGTCAGTCCTCGTCCATGACGAGATCGTGCTGACCGCAACTTTAGCCGCAGCTCTATCTACTCGTGTAACCGTGGTAACAGAAACCACAATCCGATATCGATGAGGATATATCATATGAATGAATAGAAATACAATGCATAAGAAATGTACATCCTAAGGCTTCTTAAACAGAGTAGCGTATCGTAAGTATGCCGCGGAACATACACACGGTACATCACTCTACTTAAGTCACCTACTCCATCAACCAATGTCAACCTACGTGACAAAAGTTCGGGTATAATACCCCTCGGCCAAGTTTATGTTCCGTAAGGTCAAGCATAGGTTCCGAATATATATATACGTCCTAGACTCCGCATAGTCAAACCTAGACTCGAACCAATGTTAAACCTAGTGCTTTTGATACCAACTTTGTCACTACCCGAAATGGCACGTGACCGGCACTTGAATCATGTGAAGTCTATAGGACCCCACCTAATTCAAGTAAGCTAAAAGCCCAGAAATCTAAACCTTTTAGGGAAAATAGTGGAGGTGAAGTTTTAGAATAAGGTTTAATGAAATCAGGTTCCTTCTTTAAATACATAAGTAATATAATATGAAAACAACGTTTTGTAATTAATTGAAAACACTTTTCGCCATTGAAAATTTCGACAGCACATCCTTTGTATATTTTAACCCGAAAACGGTACACACAATATAATAAAAGGAATCCCCAAGCGAGAGCTAGCTCTTAGCCAAATGGCGAAACAACCACGTAAGCAATACAATGAATATACAACGCCAAAGGGCGAGGATCAAAACTCAGAAAGAAAATCAACATACTCAAGAAAACCAGAGAAGAATCATAATAATACAAGCGCGCGACTCTAAGGTCGAAAGAATAAACAACTGGTTTTCTATGTCTATCAAATAACACAAGTCTGGTTGATGGAGCTTATTAGATACAACTGAAATAAATAAAAGTACAATGGTGGTCACGATGCAAGTGAACCCACCCACCAAAGCAATCACCCGGAAAAAAGTGAAGTGCCAGCAAGCCACTACGGAACTTGTACGGCAAAACCTGCAAGAAACTGTGGCACAACGGGGGTGAGTTGCCAACTCGTGAGTAGAAAAGATCAGCGAGCAGAAATTGAAAGTATGACTATCTCCTAGGTCATACAGTTATTCCCTCATAATACAACCTGAAACGTCTAATAGTGGCAAGGGTAATCATCTAAACATAAGTGTAATACCAAATGCTCGTGTCAGTGCCTCAGGTAGCAACATGTCACCTATATGATGTACGAATGCATTAAGAATGAAAGCAGAATACATCTTGTACGAGAAAACTGTTTTTTTTATCTCAGCA
Source organism: Agapanthus africanus (assembly GCA_030015575.1). Classification (NCBI taxonomy): domain Eukaryota; kingdom Viridiplantae; phylum Streptophyta; class Magnoliopsida; order Asparagales; family Amaryllidaceae; genus Agapanthus; species Agapanthus africanus. The sequence goes on from CM057341.1 coordinate 132,470,943, forward strand.
AGATTTTAGTGTAAAAACCGAAGTATGATCAATGAAATCGACAGAAAATCCGTGTCAAGCATCGACACAATATATATATGTATCCCAATATCTCAATGTCTCAATATCTCAATATCTCAATATCTCGGGCTCCGTCAGTCCAGATCGACCCATATCATCAAATCTCACGACTACGTCAGTATCCTTCGGATATCCGCTGCGTCAAAAATAACCGGTCGGTAGTGCTCCCCTGCCGGGCTCAACGCCATCATCTGCGACCATCTTGCCCCGAGGTACCGTACCGGGTCCACCATGCACCCGCAGACGGTTCCTCCTCCTCCTCGAATCGGGTGTATGATACCGCTCAAGAACCGAGAAAACTCATGGTGGACACCACACACCTCATATCACGAGAAAACCATAAATTTCTATTTTTTTTTGAATGATAATGAGTTTATAAAATCCTTGCGGTTTCTCCAAATCCAGAAATCTCATGAAAAATCCGAAATCCAAAATCGAGAGTCAATAAACAGTGAATTACCGGCATAAAACCCCATAATATTTCATGACAAATGAATATACACATGCATGGGTATCTAAGTAAAGAATGCAATATCTAAACTAGCATAGTAATGATATATTGGAACTATCAGCTAGCAAGTTATATCAATGAAGTAATATTCTATAAAGTGTACGTGACATGGCAATTACCGATGATGATGTGTGTGAGCCGGCAAGCAAGTGTTCGTGGACATACGCATCATCGGTAATGGTGCTGGTGTCCTAACAAACGAGATCATAATGTTAAGGAAACACATGTATAAACATGCAATGCAATGAGAATATGAATATAACGGAGAATGAATAGTAAACGCAACATTGAAGAATATTCTATATACGAGTCATACAGTTTTGGCATTTGAAATAGCACGAATCGTAGTTTTTAGAAAATAGGGGCTATGGTGTTTTTAAGAAAAGGTACGCCTTTTGAAAAATCCGTAATATCCCTCGGGTTGTCTTTTGAAAATACTCACGATTCGTTAGTTTTTTGAAAATAGGTATAACTCGAGCCTGGTCTAATATCTTCCTAATCAACTAAAAGACTAAACTAAGGAATTAGTTGAAAGGGTAAGAAATCCACCTAAATTCCGAGTCGATATACCTAGTAGTCGGCGATCCAGCCTCATAGTGTCACGTACTGTATAATACATAGCACGACATCCTCGAGTCAAGAGTGCGGATCAATCATCATATCTATACCTCGTACGGTAAAATCCATTGTACGGCATCCCAAAATCGAGGGTACGGTTCAACTATCATATATGCATCATCATTCATATGTCATCATCATCGAACGATATCATGATCAGGGGTACTGTTCTAAAATCTCGTACATTCCAATATCATCAACACATATTATCGTATGTATGAATACATATCGCCCAACGACCCACTATAATATCACGTCATATATCATATCATGACTCAATCACATATCCGATCTCACGGCATCATGCCCGATCATATCGACTCACCTCCAAGTATCATATATTATCTTCATCACCCGTGTATATGTATATGTATGTGTATATATATATGTACCAACGCATCCACACACACACACACACATACACAGATATATACATAAACATATACACCCATAATCATGTCACGTGTGTGCGCGCGTGTGTGTCAACCTTTACTCTAGGGTTTCGTGACTAGGAACTAAACTAAAAGCACTCTCTTCCAATTACGCTAAAAACTAACCCATGGTCTCCTAAATCCTTTCTTGCTAATTATTCACGTCTCACAATACACATATTTATATATATACATATCGCCTGCTACACTACGAAACCGCGGGGGTGCTATACGCCATCCACCTGACTTCCCCCGTAGATATACATCTACTCACCTGATCCTTGCTTGCCGAAGTCAATTACGCCACGCTCTTCCTTGTTGTTCAAAGTCCACATGAGGGTGACTACATATATAAAGACATGGTATTGTAAACAGAAATTGCGCACGAAAACCAAAACGGTACATGAATCACACATAGGTTAAAACATATGGTCTACGCATGCAAGAATAACCAAACAGCTCCCGATATCGACGTAAAAACGTCAAGTGACCGAGACAAAACACAATATCCAAAGTTTAAGTCATTAAAAGTTACAAAACAAAACAACAACTCAAGAAAAATGGTTCCAGATTTAGTCTCAGGTAAAATTAGGCTAAACAAACAATTACAGAGGCCAGATTATGAGGTAACTGAGCTACAGACCTAACCTTGACACCATTACCCACAATTTTCCCGGCGAGATCAACCTAAAATCCGGCTTGGCCGGTTTTACTTGCTTGGTTTGGGTTCGTCTTCTCAGGGCAGTCTTCTAGTATTTAATCTAGGTCAATAGAGTTGCTTATTTTTCTTATAAAGGTCTTATGTCACTCCAGATTTCCTGTAGGCATTACAACTAAAAAACCGACATGGAAAGTATTCAATTCAAGTTTCATGGTCTAGGCTCTGGTTTGATCTAGGTTTTAACACCAAAAGGGGTTGTAGTCACCAATTACACCTCAATTGCACTATCTCAACTCAAGAATCCCATAAACTTCATCTTGGAATTTTCAAACATCATAAAACTACATCAACTTCACTCTAAACTTCACTAGATCATTAGGAAATATAAAAACTAAACTAGAAGTTTAGTATTTACCTCAATTGGAAACTCAAGAATTTTCTTGAGTTGCCCCAAGTGCTCAAAATCTTAACTTGTTTGGTCCACCATGCTTGTAGTGAGCTTGTGCACAATATTAATGAAAAGGGAATATAAGGTTTTGATGTGGATTTGGCGGTGTTGTGAGGAGGTAGAGTAGGTGGAGGGAAAGGGGCAGCCATGAAGAGGGGAGAAGAAGAAGGGTGATGAAAATGAAGTGAAGAGAACAATGAGCCATGGTCAAAGAAGACCCCTCACTCTCTCTTTCTCTCCCCCTCACCTTGCCCATACTTCCTTGTCCCCACTCTCAAAATATCTCTCTTTATTTCTTTTAATTTCAAACAAAAACAAATACCAAGTAATAAAAGAAATGAAGCATGGTTTTTCAAACAAATTAAAAATGTAACATGTATTATGCAACATATCATGTTGCATGTCATGCATATATCATACTTAATGAAAAATTAGTAAACACTAATCGAGTTTAGTAATAACCCATATACAATTAATTGTTTAGTAGCTCATCAAATGCCCAAATCACATAAATACCTTCAAAACTAATAATTTATATTAATTTTCCAAACTATCGGTATATAGCCATACCCTTTCATTAAAACCAATCCTTGTACTTAATAATATTCCTGAAATTTATTATTTTAATTATTTAAGTTCTAAAAATAATATTTTATTTCCTGAAATGTTACAAACACCAATTTGCCTTTCTTGAAAGCGCGGAGACAGGTTATCTTGTCATGGGCCCGTGACATTTGGGCTCGATACAGCTCCAGTTTTTGCTGTACTGCGGGCATCTTTTCTTCGAGGGCATCGAGCTCTTCGAGCTGAAGGAGCATGTTTTCCTCCTCCGTCAACTTGTGCTGAACGGCCATTCTTAAGCTTGGAACTATGACTTCGAGGGGGAGGATCGCCTCCACTCCGAAAAGTAATGAGTATAGAGTGGACTGAGTTGGAGTACGGTACGTGGTACGATATGCCCACAACGCCTCGTGAAGTTTGAGATTCCAGTCTCTTTTGTTGGCTGAAGCATTTTTCCTCATGAGCTTGCATAGAGTCTTATCGAAGCTCTTGGATTATAGATGGAGGAATATCTCCAGTTTATCTTGTGATAAGTAGCGAACCTTGAGACTTTGAAACTCTTGAAAGAAGGCCCGTTGTCAGAAATGATTCTTCTTGGCGTATCAAAGCGGTATAGAATAATATGCCGGAAGAACGTCAGAATATCTTCTGTCTTGACTTCTTTTAGTGGGACAGTTTCAGCCTATCTGGAGAAATAATCAGTTGCGGCCAATATGAATCGGTGGCCCTTAGATGATGGAGAATCAATTAGGCCAACTATGTCGGTGCCTTAAACTTCGAAGGGCCATGTTACCATCGTAGGATGCAGTGGATTGGGATGCTTGTGAATGAAATCACCGTGAATTTGGCAGAGATAACACTTCTTCATGCTCTTCGCAATCCCATATCATGGTAGGCCAGTAATGTCTAAGCCGCTTGATTTGAAGCCGCATTTTGGGGCCGGACTGGTGAGCTCCGCAGACGCCCGTGTGAACTTCTTTCATGACCTTTTGGGCTTTGGCCGATGATAGACACTTGAGCCAGAGTTGGTCATATGATCTGCGGTATAGCATATTATTTACAAACATGAATCGGAGAGCTCTCTTTTTCAGCTGAATTCTCGCAGATTTTCTTCGACCAGCTTGTCGTATCGAAGGTATTCTATGAAAGGTTCTCTCCAATCGGGCTCATCTTAAATGATCAAAGCTTCTTCGATATGATTGTTCTCTTGTTCTACGCCTTCTTCTTTATGCAAATAGATTGGAGGCAGAATTTTCCGGATTCTGACTGTGATTAGAATTTCGTCCATGTCAGGATCAGCTAGCTCTTTACCTAGGCAAGCGAGTACGTCGGATTTTCCGTTCAACGCCCTAGGAACTTTCATCCGTTTAATGTGGGTGAACTGTTTCATGAGCTCCACCACCTGACTTCTGTACCGAGCTAACTCGGGTTTGGATATCTTATAGTTGCCGCTTACTTGGTTGACGACAAGCTGGGAATCACCGTAAACCCGTAGTCGAGAGATTTCCATTTCTATGGCGAGCTCCAGACCAGCTATCAGAACTTTGTACTCAGCCTTATTGTTTGTGCAAGGCTCGGTAAGAGCGAAGGAACGTCGTAGGGTTCCTGCCGATGGCGTGACGAACACCAGCCCTATCCCTGCTTTTATCTTCGGGACGCTTGATTTGCTAGAGATCCTTATTGATGAGGCTCCGTCGAAGTAGAGCTCCCAACATGGCCCGTCATCCTCGAGGTGCAGCACTTGTTCGTCGGGTAACTGGCAATTGAGCGGTGACCCTTCTGGTATGGGATGAGCAGCGAGAAAGTAGGTGAGGGCTTGCCCTTTTACTGCTTTCTGAAGAGTATAAATTCTGTCAAATTCAAGCAGCATGACAGCCTATCTCATCATTCTGCTGGCTAGGCTTACTTTGGTCATTAAGTGTTTGAGCGGGTCGACCTAGGAGATCAGCATAACCCGATGAGTAAGCAGATAGTGCCTCAGCTTCTTCACAATGAATATCAGAGCCAGACATTGCTTTTTGATCAGGGAATAGTTGTGTTCTGCCCCAACTAAATTTCGACTGAGGTAGTAGAGGGCATTTTCTTTTCCCTCCTAGTTTTTCTGGGCAAGGAGTGCACCAAGTGATTCATCTAGCGCGACAGTGTAGAGAATCAACGATTTATTTAGAATGGCAGCGGCCAGCACTGGAGGGTGCAACAGGTACCGTTTGATACTTTCGAACGCTTCTTGACATTCGGCATCCCAGACAAAAGGATCCCCTTTCTTCATGAGCTTTGAGAAGGGCCTACATCTCCCCGATAAATTTGAGATAAACCTTCGTATATAAGCAAGCTTTCTTTGAAAAGATCTACGTCGGATTCTTCGGAGGGGGCATCTCTATGATGGCCTTTATCTTGGATGGGTCAACTTCGATCCCTCGATGTCGGACTATGAAGCCCAGGAATTTTCCCGATGACACGCCAAAAGCGGACTTCAGAGGATTCATTTTTAGATTGTATTCCCTCAGTCTAGTGAGAATGGTCTTAAGATCTTGGATGTCATTGGCCTTGGCTTTAGTCTTGATGACCAAATCATCAACATAACATTCGACGACTTTATGGATTAGGTCATCAAAGATATCGGTCATTGCCCTTTGATATGTAGCACCCGCATTCTTCAGTCCGAACGGCGTCACTTTGTAACAGTATATGCCGATCGAGGTTCGAAATGTTGTATGCTTCTCGTCCTCAGATGACATTTTTATCTGGTTGTAATTTGAGGTGTCATCGACCATCATTTCCATGTCCGGAAGCGGGAAATCATCTTTAGGGCATGCCTTGTTAAGGTCCCTGAAATCGACGCAAACCCGGATCTACCCATTTTTCTTCTTTACTGGGACAATGCATGCGATCCATTCTGCGTATTTCTCTTCCCTGATGAAGCCAGTATCGATAAGTTTCTTAGTTTCCTCGATGACCTTTTTTTTCCAGCTCCCTTCTTATTATTCGAGGAGCTTGTTTAACAGGCTTGGCATCAGGAGATATAGTCAGCTTATGCACGGCCACTTCAGGGGAGAGGCCAGGAATTTCTTTATACGTCCACGCGAAGTAGTCGGCGAACTCATGCAACAGGGCGATTATCTGCTCTTTCATTTCCTCTGACAAGAGTGAGCTGATGTATGCCAGCCTTGGATTATCGGGCGTTCCCAAGTCAATCTCGGTTAGTTCGTCAAAGATTGCTTGTCCACCGTCTTCGAGCTCTCAAGGGGCTTCTTCTGGCTCAGATAGCTCGTCGTCATCATTTGACCTTTCTCTGGTTTCACCAACATGGATCATATAGCATGCCTTGACGTCAGGTTGAATGAAACCTATGACCCATCTATCTGGGATTCTTCCATCGATGAGTGCTCGGACCTAAGGCGGATGCCACATCCCTTCCTAAAACTTCGCTTCGAAGTCTATTTGATATAGCTGACACCCGCACATTTAAAAGTATTCCAGCATCTTGGGCGCATAATATCTGGGATTGAGGACGACCCTTATGCCTCTCTCGTATGGAAGGCATGCCACAGACAAATCGTCTGGGTGCGCGACAGGATTTGACCCATAAAACAGGATGCCCTTCTGTCCACTTTTCCTTTCGGGAATGTAGAAAGTTTTCAGCTAGTCCACGGTGGAGATTGATAATGCATCGAGTTATTTGCACATCTGCTACGGCACCCTTGTGACGGCTAGGGACCCTTCTGCAATTTCGAAGCTCTCTCGTAGTTTCGCTTGTTACGTGGGGGACTAGTCTGCACTGCTATTGCAAGGCGGGTCCTCTTCCTCCGACTCTTCAGTGTCGCTGCCTAAACGAGGGCAAATTTTGCAGCCGGATGAGCCTTCCATATCTGACTCGTCCGTATCGCTATCGAAATGAGGGTGAGTTTTACGGAAGGTCGGACTTCCACTGTCGAATTCATCAGTGTCGTTGCCGAAACGTGGACGCAAATATGGATTTTTTCTTTTGAAAGTGATAGCCGGCTCAGATTTGCTTTTGAGTTTCGGGGCCGTTCTGTCCTTAGTTCGTTGTGGCTTAGCATTTTGGGGGTTCACAAAGTACGAAGAATTTTCATATCAGACCTCGTGCATACCGAACGGCTGGATGTCTCCGTCAATGCGTCTTTCTTCACCATTTTTAGTATATTTCATGCATTGATGGAGAGTTGACGGTGTTGAGTTACGGCAGCGCCTCGGCCATCAAACCTTGGCCAAATGCGGAACAAAAATTTACAAAAACCGGCGCTACCACAACCCGATGCTCGGATCTTCCCTAAACCCTATACTAGCAAACATATAAAGAGAAGTTAGATGGTTATACCGAATGAACCAAGTCCTTCGGGTCTTCGACCATCATCCCAAGCTCCTAGTGGTCGTGGATCGAATTTGGTTGCCGGTCTTCCTCCATCTACGATGATCCACCCGAGGGATGTAGTAATGGCTCTAGCTTCACATCAAGGATGCAAGTGAAGCAATTAGGATTTTTAGGTTGCTAATCTAGAAAGCCTAGGATGTAGGGAGTGTTCTAAAGTGTTTGCCTATCTTATCTCACCTCTTCTCATGATTCTCAACACATGAGATGGTTGAGAAGAGGTGAAAGATGAAGGTGGAGGCAACTCAAGAAAGTTCATGGAGAGTGAAGCTAATGGTGAGGGAGATAAAGAAAAACTCATGCTAAAAAATAATGAGCCATCCTTGGAGAGAGAAAATCTAATGCTTGGTTTTGTAAAAACATTCTTTTCAATTTTAAAAACAAGCCATACTTGAATAGTATGCACAAATGAATTAAAAATTCATTTGTGCACACTATGCAAGTATGGTTCTCACCATACTTCCCATTTTCTAATATCCACCTCATTTACCATTTTCAAATAAATGGTCAAATCCAAAAATGAGGTGTCCACCTTCTAGAATGCGATATGTAAAAAATATGGATTACATTTTACTGTATATACATACCTGCATTCGTACCAAAATACGAATACCCAAAGAGATAAAATAACACAAAGAACATAACACTAGAATATACATATCGAAATACATATACATAAATTATTAAATCAATACCTGATTTAATAATCAGGCTCAAACCCGAGCCGACTAGTATTATCAACTGTCCAATCGAAAGTTCAGGTACATAGTACAATCAATCGATCGAAACCCTGCACGTATCCAATACGGCTACTACATCATTTTGTCAGAACCAGGGAAAACCTCTGTGTGGGACTGTAAAGACTCGTTAATACGCTGGAAGTGGATTTAACAACAAGCACGTCAGCGGTACTAGCTGTACGTAACGGTTACCCAGGTATTGAGCGAAACGAAGGCCGACGAGCAAATTCATCCGAACTCCTACTGAGCCTGTCCGTGACAATCTCCATACAGTCCGGTCTGTTCGTCTAAGAGTATCACATATCGAGTCTAGGTGGTGGATAAAGTCGAACCCCTAATAACGCTACATTTCTTGTCGGTATGAAGCCCATCACCCAATAGGAAATTACTGATCCAAATTAGTAATTCTCTTCCACCTCGGCCGAGGATTTCTGGTGATGGCCTCCCGTGCACAGCGCGGCATCAACCCCCAATACTGGGAGAGACGAATCCCCGACGATCCGCTCACTGCCTCCATGTGGCTCAGGACTGTACCCAACTAAAACCTGTTTGCACTACTCCTTTGAGCCGTGGTAGGGTAGTAATCAAAGCACAGTGGAAACTCACACGAGACAAATGATGATCTCAGGTCGACAGACTAACCTGTACACATGTCACCTGGGAACTGCTATCTGACAATAGGTATAATACCAACTAGCATGATCCCGGTGAGTCCGTTCGGTGTACTCATAACCCAATGAGCACATGTATACTATTTTAGGTGAACAAACTGACACCAATGACTTGTAAGACCGGCCACCACCTCTCGTCAGGGTCTGGATAAGTATATACTTGTCTACTCCGGAGTACTGATGCACGGTCTCGATACTCCCACGACTAGGGACATTTAAGGATGTGCTTACAGACCACCCAGCTCCTACGTATATGATCGCCATCATAATGCTGGAAGTCAAGCAAGAATCCTATGGGCTCTATCAACATGTAATAGTGATCTGTAATACCACCTGAAGCATGTACATGATGATAAAGACAAACCAGATAGCATACTATCATCTCGAGTAAGGCTGTTCTACCGGTATGAGTCCTCCCTCAATCATCTTAATCGCGTGCCTGCGACTTTGATAATTGCCTTGAAGGCACTATAGCTAACAATCTCCCACTTGCACTTAAGGCTAATCATTGCGGTGTCGCATACTCACAGTCCGTGTGATACCGAACACCCAACTTCTCTACTAATCAGTCTCGCAAAGCCCGTTTGCGAAACTATTGCGTTCGAGAAATAGCCTCAGTGAGTGGATCCGCTCCAGTGTTTCTATCTTTATCTCTCTATATCTCAACTTCGCGGAGAAAGGCTATCTCTTGAAATGAGCGATACCCGTCATAGAATTTGTCTGAATATCTGATGGGACCCAGTTCACTAATGAACCCCAAATCTAACAAATTTCTTAGACTGTATCATCTACTGAATTTAATCAGTAGCCTGTGCCATGCCTTCCTCAATTTCCACTTGGACTACCTGTCCAACATACTGCCCCTCAAAAGAGGGAAGAACTATAACTTTGACAGTCACTCTGTCATCCAGGTCATCTTGGAAGCCTAAAATGATAACCGCCTCCTGAAGGAGGCTGCTGTTACCATATACCAAGAACATTCACTTATGTTCATAACTGCTTCCCACCGTTTCTCCAAGATTGGATTAATATATATGCTTATTACAGCCAGTGCAAAAGCAATATCTGGTGTGGTACTTGACATTTCATGATTAACTCAATTGCCTAAGTAAGTGATATGCTAATCATGCAGATCCCTCTCCTCATCAGTCTGAAATACATCTCTTTAGAGAGGGTGACTCCATCACCTGCGGATACACCACCACGCCAGGAGTCGTCCATTCTAAAACACTTTAGAATAGTGTCAAGTACCCAAATTGGGACACTTCCCAAATCTAGATCTAAAACCATAGATCTAGTGACCAGAAACTCTGATGTTTTATCCAGATCTTATATGGAGAAACACCTTGTGACAACCACGGTACAACCGATCTAGTATAGGAATATCACTTCCTATCAAGAGCATGTCATCCAAATACCAAGACATCATTCCCTACTACCTTCTTACCAGATCCATCTGTTATTCTGATGAAGTCAAACTCTATGACTGTCACATAAAAAATAGACGATCTATCTCCGCTATATCTGCTTTAGTCTATAAATAGACATAAGCTACTTGCCCACCATACTTCTGCTGCTCCCACTGACTACAACAACCCTCTGGCAGAGTCATATACACGTGCACTTCTAAATCTAGTTTAGAACGACGTTATACTCATCCTCCTGCCGGGTCTTATAGTCTAGAGCAGCAACAATGACAAGTATGGGTAAACAAGAACCTCCCTGTCACCGTCTCTGAGAAGACCGAAGTACTTCTCAGGTGCCTGAGGTTACCCACCAAATCTGCGGAGTGGCTAATAGAATGTCAAAACCAATTGAATCCTCAGGTTCTATTAAATTTTCAGTAATCGTTTATGGTTCTGGAATCTCTTCCAGTTCTACCATACTCCCACTAATGTTTTCTGAAAAAGAATCCATTTTACTAAAACTGTGGCGAGTCAAGAACAATATAACTATTGATCTTCCAAAATGGTAGAAAGTTAACCCTCGTCATAGCTCGGTATAACCCACAAACTGCCATTACCGAAACATGCCTTGAGTTTGTCCAGAGTCTGGTTTTAAGCATAAGCCAGACAACTCCATATACCTTAACATCGTTAAGATATGAAGCATTCTATATACAATATAGAAACAGATGCATTGATTTAATTGGAACCAGATTCAAAATCATGCAGCTGTCTCTAGTGAATATCAACCAAATGGAAGGAGGCCAAGCATCATTACTCATCAAGGAATGCATCCACGTATGAGTAACCTGAAGGAGAATCAAGTTCTCAAAGACATTACTATCAATTATATACCAAACACAAGTATCTACATCTTCGATCACCTCGAAGAATCCTGATACTTGCAACACATGGTTCTCTACTTTATTCTTGTACCTATAACTTCTCAAAACTTGGACCTTTTATTTCTACGAATTACTTGTCTAAAACTGGAGAAGTCACAAGTAAACAGAATATAGTACGAGTACCAACCCCTTTGTCCTAATGGACACTGGACAACATACAATAATTTGTATAAGTCCCCTGAGTTTCATAACTCAAACCCTGTGCGTCGTAGTTTGAAAACTGTACAATGGTTAAGAAGAATTACACTGTTGTTGAATGCTCCTTATCTAACCATCAACTGATATAGGTAAATGTCATAGACATAATTTCAAAAAGTTATATCTCACTTTATAAAATAAACGTAAAGATATATCAGTTTGAAACTGGTGCATAACTACGAATATTCAAAACCAAAAATTTGTCGTCAGGCAAAACCCAGGTGATTTCATCAAATATCACCAATTACAAAGAATTCCGATATAATGAGGATATAATCACCTAATTCCCAATATCTTACTCCCACTCACCATCTGTAATACTATACAGATGTGAGAATCAAATATGGTAAATACATACCCTGGAGTCAGAACCTAATCGGGAAATCAGCCTTCAATTAACACTGTACAGTGAATATGAAACATGAAAATGTTTCGAAGGGGTATCCGGGTACTCCTAGTAATGCCTCTTCGACTATCCTAATTCATGACAATAACCATATACTTACCTGCCCTCACTGCAATCCCTTTATTATGTATTTACTTATTATCTTCTGTACACCTTCTTTAGGTTAATTGGTTTTCTTCCTTCCCTTCCTTTCGGCACCAGCCTAAAGTTTGGAAGAAGACTATCCAATAAGCTTAATAGGTGTACACTCCTTATGCCAGGAGCTTAAAGTTTGGAAGAAGACTATCCAATAAGCTTAATAGGTGTACCCTGGAGTCAGAACCTAATCGAGAAGGTAATGGAAAAAGACATCTGAATAATCCTATTCTATTTCTCCTGAACCGGAAACTATACTCAAATCTGAAACGAATTCCTTCGAGTTCGTATGTAACTATACGATGGCATGTCCAAGCATTATGGACGTTCGTAGTGATACGAAGTGTTCTGGAGAAATCCAAAGTGGATGTGGAAGTGGCAAGGGAATACACGGTTTTGTCGTGAATGATAGCAGTCGCAATTTTCTTTGTCGTTATTCTAATCCCTTTATATGTCTTTATTTATTACCTTCTGTACACCACACTTAGGCATAATTGGTTTTCTTCCTTCCCTACCTTTCGGCACTTGCCTATGGTTTGGAAGAAAACTATACAATAAGCTCAATAGGTGTACTCTCCTAATACCGGGAGCTCTCGCAACCTGAGAGAAGGTAAAGGGAAAAGACAACCGAATAATCCTATTTAATTTCTCCAGAATCGGAAACCATCCTCGAACTGGAAAAAGTTCCTTCGAGTTCGTATATAACTATACAATGGCTTATCCAATAAAAGTGGATCTTCGTAGTGATACGGAATGTTCCGGAGAAATGCAAAGTGAAAGAAGGAGCGACAATGATTTATGCGACTAAATGACAATCCAAAAGCCATAGTATTTTAAGAAGGTTCGGTTAACTTGGTTCATGAGTTTTAGTTTAGGGTCGGGCCATGATCTCTACCAGAGAGAGAGAGAAAAGAAACACTCGGCGTGCACTCTAACATAGATCAGAATGGTTAATCACTTTATCTAATCAGGGTGGCTCCCACTGTTTCCTCGAATTCTCCTCCAAACCCAAAAGGAGAATTAGTCGGGATCATCTAAAATCACCCGAGGAGTAACACCTACTCATCAGAGGGAATCGGGATCCAACTATCATCGCATGATAACTTGATGGAAGCCACTCAAGTCACCACATTCCAGAAGGTATGCGCATGCCTGGCAAGTTTCCTGTATGTTTGAAACTCCCGATATGAATTTTATCCCAAAAGGCTTATGACCTTGACTAGGTCAACATATCATAAGTCGCAAGTCAAGTTCAACCCATCATTATCCTGGATTAATTAGACCCACCCGTACGAGCCCTTGACTAGATCAACATGACCGTACGATTGTCCTAACTAATCGCATATCCATGCAGCAGAAAAGTAGTACAGAGCTACCGATCATTACGTCTTGACTAGGTCAACATACGTAGCACGAATACTAAGCAATACTCGTCTGAAATGAAGGAGGGCTACGGCTGGTTTTTGGCGAAAAACCTTTAATGTAATGAACTTGATATCGTTGAAGGAACTCGAGTGATTTTTCAAATATATAGTGGCGAAAACTTTTGCTAAAGAAGTCACTCCCGGAGAAGGGATCTCGGCTCTTTCCTCATCGAATGAGGTGCAGGATATTCCAAACTGAATACTACGATGCAAAGCAAAAGAATCGACTATAGTGAAGTTATTATGTTGATGTAAACTTTTACTCAAGGGGTCACTCCCGATGAAGGGATCCCGGCCCTTGCCTCGTCGAATGAGGTGCAAGATATTCATAACCGAATACCACTGTGCAAAGCAAAAGAAAGCGTCTGTAATGTCAGTTTTAAATACTTGGTTCCAACAACATCATATATAGGTTTGTTTTATCCTTGCATTGATCAGAATCAACACGGTCCCATCAATTAATCACACTAGAAAAGAACGAAAATATGATGTACGTGTATGCCATCCGCATTCTCCACTGGGTCCCGTCATCACTCGTTAGGTTACTTAACTAACGACAGAGCGGGGAATGGACTAGCGCGGGTGCAAAACATATACAACATCTACTAGTATATATATAAATATATATAACAATCGTCCCAGGAATGATATAAAGCAACATCACGGAATCTCAGCCAAGCAACACAGAGTGGTGGATAATCCTGGAGCCCCGGGCTTCACTTGAGCCGCAAATGAGACCCGACGTTCCCCTGTCGTGTGGATAGCCTGTGCAACGAAAACCTAGACCCCTACGAGTGCGGCAAGTTACCCGCCAATCCTAGAAGCGAGGTGTCACGACCCGAAAGAGCACGTGACTGGCCCTCGAACCATATGAAGTCTATAGGACTCCATCTGATCCAAGTAAGCCAAAAGCCCAGAAATCTAAAACCATTTTAAGAATAAGTAAAGAAACTGGTAAAGAAGTGAAGAATTACAGGTTTGAAATCAAGGTTTTTAAATAACTAAGCCGAAGGTACGTTTTGAAAACAATAAAGTCTTTTCTAAAAATTTCGGCAGAGTTTCTTTTGTAAAACTGGCCCCGAATGGGGTACAACAAGGATATCAATATATATGTGATGATAAAGGCATCCCCAAGCGGGAGCTAGCTCTTCGTCAATCGACGGTCACAACCACACATGCAACAATAATATACAACGCCAAGCGGCGAGGATCAAATCCAAAAGAAAGCTCAAAAGCAACAAGAAAACCGCAATACTACTAAGCGCGACTCTAAGGTCGAATAATACATCACTAAAGTCTAGGTCTGAAACAATATACAAGTTTTGGTTGATGGAAATTCTAGATACAATGAAATAAATAAATACAATGGTGGTTCTTGATGCAAAAGAAACCACCTACCAAATGCAATTCACCCTCAAGGAAGCAATGTGCCAGAAATGCTGCAAGGAACCTGCACGATAAAAACCTGCAAGAACTGTGGCACAACGGGGGTGAGTTGCCAACTCGTGAATAGAAATATCTACAAGCAGAAACCGAAAGCAAGACATAATCCTAGGTCAATACGATCAGTATATAGAAATCCTCAATAAAAACATGCAGCCTATAACAAGGTTAGGGTAAATATCTAACCCGGGTGCAATCTCATGTGTCTGTGTCGGTGCCTCAGATAACAATATAGCATATGAATGAGATATGAATGCGTGAAAACAGAATACATTTACATGAAGCAACTGTTTTCATACTTTAGTGAGATTTCCCTTGTATTTTTAAAATGAGGTACCATAATGAAATCAGCATAAAACTGTGCCTAGCATCGGCACAAACGAAATCCCAATATCTCGATATCTCAAAGTCTCAACCACAATATCTAGGGCGCCGTCAGTCCAGACCGGCCCCTACCATAAATCTCAAGACCACGACGGTATCCTCCGGATATCCGACGCGTCGGGTAAAATCACCGGTAGGTAGTACTCCCCTGCCAGGCTCAACGTCAACACCACATTCCTCTTGCCCCGGGGTACCGTACCGGGTCCACCATGTACCCGAAACGGTTCATCCGTCTCCTCGAATCGGGTTTCCAAATCCATCAGCAAACTCATGGTGGACGACTCATACATCATGGGAAAACCGCACTGTTTATTTTAAAAGAGAGAATATGTTTATTTGTGTTTTTGCGGTTTTCCTCCAAATCCAGAAAATCTCATAGAAATCCAAATCCAACCCTCAATAGCATGCAAAATAGTGAATATATGCATGAGAATCCATGAATGCGGCATAACAATGAATAACAGTATGCATGAAGTAGCAGGTAATAACTACAATGTCTAAACTATTAGCAAAAAGGCTATGTCAAGCAATAATATTTCTAAGGTGTACGTGACATGGCAATTACCGATGAAGATGTGTGTGAGCCGGCAAGTAAGTGTACGTGGTACATACGCATCATCGGTAATGGTGCTGGTGTCCTATCAGCATGATATTAAACTGGAGTATGAAACATAGTATAAGAATGCGATGCAAAGCGAACCACAAAAAGGGAGTGGGAGCTGAAACAAGATGTAACCAAAACTAATCTGCATTACTCTAATATAAGTCTTACGAATGGTGCCTTTTGAAATAACACGAATCATGGGGTTTTGAAAATAGGGGCTACGGTGTTTTTATGAAAAGATACGTCGTTTTTGAAATATCCGTAGATTCCCTTGAGCTGTCTTTAAAAATGCCCACGATTCGTTAGTTTTTGAAATAGGTAAGAAGTCTAATCTACTCTAACTATACGGCTGAACTAACAAGCTGAACTACAGGTAAGGAAACCGCCTAACATCTGAGTCGATATATATATATATATATAAGTCGGTGATCCCGCCTCAATAGTATCGCGTACGATACAGTATATCATCTGACATCCTCGAGTCATGAGCGCGGATCTATCATCAATATAGGCTCGTACGGTAAATCGTCATACGGCATCCCAATAGCTGGGTACGGGTCAACATCTCATTATCTCGTCACATAACAGGTATCACTATCATCAGATCATATAATCTGGGGTACTACTCTATGTCTAGCACAAAACGATACCATCAATGAAGTATGCATGCGGGGGTAAACACATATCCCAAGCCCGCAAGAATCACATTACGTATCCCAAATACGTATCATATCAAATCACCGATCTCGCGGCACAAAGCCCACATCATCGACTCATCTCCAAAGTCATCCCATATCATCAAGTACAGTGCAAGTATAAGAAACACACAAGTGTATGCGTGTGGGTGCAAATCTATCCTATGGTTCGCAACTAGGAACTACGCTAGGTATTTCTACCCCTAACTAACCATAACACACTATAGCTATCACACATATAAATATACTACATAGTACTAATTACGGACTGCGGGGGTGCTATACGCCATCCACCCGACTTCCCCCTGTAGATATAATCTACTCACCTGTATCCTGCGTGTCGGTGTCGATGTCACCGTCATCTTCCGCATCGTCTCGGATCGTCGCGGTGTACCTACACAAATCACACGTATCGCATCGCATCAAAACCAATTCAACACTTGAAACGACACACTAAAACCGATACGATACGCTAAAACCAACACGATACGCTAAAAGGCTTATAGGTTAGAACCTACGGCTAGCCTTCGCAAAACAACTCGAAATCACTCGATATAGACGTACGAACGTCACACGATCGAGATAACACACAAATACCAAAATCTGGAATTCAAAATACGTAAAACCAAAACACATTTCAAAGCAGCAACCCAAGAAAATGATCCCAGATTTCATCTCAGGCAAAACTAGATCAAATAAACAACTCCAGGGTGCTATGCAGGGGGTATATGAGGTACAGAAGAAACATGGGCCAATTTCATCACAGAGTGGCCGGCCACATCCTCCAAAATCCAGGCCTCGCCGGCCCACTAGAGGAATTGGGTGTTCGTACTCCTAGGGTGGCCTCCTGTGGTCTAATTTGGGTCCCTGGTATTGCTTATTTTCCCTGAAAAGGTCCCAGTGTATTCCAGATTTTCCTGCACACACAAACACTCACAAACCGACATGAAAGTCCCGAAATTCCGTATTTTTGGTTTCCAGTGGGATTGGTCTGGTTTTCTAGCACTAGGGTGTTCTTATGGTCTCCACTAAACTCAATTTCCCCATCACAACTCACAATTCCTCAAACCCTTACTAGTTTTTCCTAAAATCCACAAATCACCCGATTTCGATTCTAAACTTGCATTGGGGTATAATTAAAGCTAAAACTAAGCTAATGGTTCAGTAATTACCTCATTTGGCAACTCAAGAATTTTCTTGAGTTGCCCCTAGTGGTCAAAATCCACGCTTTCTTGATCCATCTTGAAGGTCTCGGGCTCGTGCACAATTTTAATGAAACGGACATGAGGTTTTGGTGTAGTTTTTGAGATGAAGAGAGGGATTGAAGAGGGGGGAAAAGATGAGGAAGGGGCAGCAGCAGCTAGAGGAAGAAGAGGGAGGGAAAAATGATGGGAGAAAATGGCTAAGTCTCAAGGTCAAAGCAACCCATACCCCTCTCTCACCTACCCTCATTTTCTTTTCTCTTTTTCTTTTTCTTTTCTTTTTAAACCATAAACTTTCTCACAAGAATAGTAAACCCAAATAACATGAAAGAAAATGCACAAGTGTGAGAACAAGTGATATGTGCAATTTTGGCACAAATTTGCCAAAAAACCCGATTAGCGATTTTAATCGCGATTAGCACTAAATTAGTGTCAAACTAATCACAAAAACTTTAAAATGTCATAATTCACTAATTTACCCTATTTTAGAATTTTCCATAATTTTTCTCAAATTTTTCCTATTTATTTGCATTTAATTATAGATTTAATATTAAAATAATCAATAAAATAATATTAAATTATAAAAATTCCCAAAATTAATATTTTATATTTTTGAAAATGTTACAATCTACCCCCCTTAAAGAAATTCGGTCCCCGAATTTAAATTTAAACCCCCACTACTAAAACAATTTCAGTAATAATCCATTTTGTCGGGGCTCCGAAAATAGCAATGCATAAAAAAATCGTAGCGCAACGCATGCGCATGAAAAATGAGCATATAACTCAAATCAGAACTCCGTCAAGCATCCCGCAATCATCGGAGTCATGGAGAAGACATCAATACCAAATCCAAAGCAAAACCAATTTGATATAACTCGAAACTATACATGTAAAATATATTCAGGTACTGTCCTCTGACTAGTCCTGCTCAGTACGAAAACACATAGCA
Organism: Agapanthus africanus; assembly: GCA_030015575.1. Taxonomy (NCBI): domain Eukaryota; kingdom Viridiplantae; phylum Streptophyta; class Magnoliopsida; order Asparagales; family Amaryllidaceae; genus Agapanthus; species Agapanthus africanus. Next base: position 132,489,824 of record CM057341.1, read on the forward strand.
ATATCATAAAAACGTACTGTTCTATAAGAAAAATCAATCCCAAAATATATATATAAGAATATCCTATGCGTTTGGTGCGCAAGAAATCAAATCCATATATGTGTCAAACAGGTGTACAAAACAACATCTAGGTGCAACGGGTGTGCACGAAACATCTGTCGTAGGCAACGTGTGTGCCTGACAGAAAAAAAAAATCAGGTGCATGTGACATGCACGAAGAATCCCGATTTAGTGCATCTGGCGTGCACCAAAATCGTATATCAAAACACTAAAGGTGCATGAAAACCACGCTGGAAGTGCAAATCAAATCACTGCATACGGTAGGCATGGAATCTCAATCAATATCTCAAATGTAATAACTATGCGCAAAATATATAAATATCCAGTGGGTGCATGAAACAAATATCATGAAACTCAATCATCAAAACTAAATCATGCAAACAGAACGCCCAAAAATACCGAAATCCAAAATGACGGATACGTGATAATCGAATCACAAAATCACAAATCATAAATACCATCGTCGGTAGTTTCTCCTCCAAGGTCGAGAAGGAGTCGGTGCATCCACTGCTAGCAGCGCAGGATATCCACGTGCCTCTTGCTCACGGTCTGGCGTCCTCTGACCCTGGGTCCTTATCTTCTCTGCGGATTACCTATCACGCGGTCAATCGGCTCATCGGCCCTGTCAGGTGTGCTAACGGGGACGATTCCGTTCTGGCACTTCTCTGGTCACCTCTCGGTCAAACCTCACGACCACTCGTAAGGCAGCATAACACTGGCGTCGGCCTCTGGCTCTCTGAATGCACGTCACACATCTGATCCTGGGTGCAAGCATCGTTGCAGCAATGTCCGGGAAGGAATCCTGCTCAGGGTCTCTTCCAATCATGCCTAAGCCGAACTGTACGAAGGCTGGTACTCTTGCATAATCTCCTTTCGCTCAATAGACATCTGTGTCCTCAGCACAATATTTCTCGGAATCTGGTCACATCCCAACGTCTCTGTAAGCATATCAGGTCTCTGCCCTCGATGGAAAGTAATGACAGCTCGTCAGTGTCTCACACGAACCTCTTGTTCCACTTGTCTCTATCGTCGTCCACTATGACGTCACGCCAAGCTACGATGCACTGCACTGTTCTCGGCCACGGTCAATCTGAAGTCTCTCACACGGATTCGAAATCGCGTACTCTGTAGCTTCATCATTCTGTAGAAGATGTCAGGCCGAACAGGTCCTCGGAAACGCGTCCCAACCATCGGAGGAATACTCATCACTCGTCCGTCCTTGATCAATTCGCAACGTATCTGGGTAAGTTCCTTTATCCGAACCTGGTCAACTACCTCGTCGACAATGCCGAACTCCGTCTTGCTGGGTGAGCGCAATACGACCACTCCTGGGTCTAGGTCTTCTCGTATCGTACTCCAGAAAAGTCCTGTCGAGGTTCCTTTCTCAAATCTCTATCCTGCCGAATTGCCCGGAAGTCATCATCCAATGCTGAAGCTAAAGCTTATTCCGGAACGGCTGCATACTTATCGCGCTTCTTTCTGGAAGATATATCCATATACCATTCCTCTGGGTGCATATCACATCTCTAATGTCAGCGGAGTGGGACGTCATCTCGTCGAAATCTCGCACGAACTCTTTTCTTCACTCTGCGTAAAATGTCGACTGATTCGGACTCGTCTCATCATGGCTGCACGAACTGCGCTCCGACGGCTATGCTCGTATCTGGAGTCTCCCAAGCAAAGCATCCCATCACATGATATCCGAATGATGTCGAACCATCCGATCGACTCGTCAGATCCTCATAATCCCCCAAGAGCTCACATCTCGGGTACAGTTTAATAGTATCGAGTACATGCCACAGCGTCGGTGGTCCAGCCGTAGAAGGGCAAACCCAAGCCTCACTAATGGCGCCGAGGAACCGCCGCAAACCCGAAGGTTCAAAGGCTTTCACACGGTCATTAAGTCGAGTTAGGGTTTCATTCTTCTAGAGGGTCCATAGAATCACCTGCATGTCTTTCCGTATACTTTAAACTTGGAAAATAGGTTCCTGACATTCGATCGTCTCTATCGACTCTCAACGAACCTGCGTGAAGTCGTCTCTAGCTGGAAACAATCTATCTGATGACCTCGCATCGGTAAACGAACGAACCGCATGTCCTATTCATTTATCCTCAGGTGACTAGCGACTCGCTATCATCTCTCTAAGAACATGCTCATGCTGCAGTAGCTCCAATCATCTGGGCGATAACTCATCATTTGCAGCAACAACTGGCTCATACGCCTGTACGCCGAACAACGCCTCAATTCTCCAGGAAAGGCAACGCATTGGCGGTCATCTCTGAATCGGTCTGCTCTAGATCTGAGTAAGACTCCCCACACTGGAAATCTTCTACTCAACCGGGCCCGCTCCGGCGCAAAAATCGGACGAATCACCTTCGTCTCTCAAATCGGGTAGACTAGCTATCACCTGTCTCATATCTGCCTAAAAGCTCCGGCAATCTCAGCTCGTAAGCTTCAGAAGCGACATCCTGTCAATCTCAGCAACAGCTGGTCCATCTGTCTGCACGATAGGCGACATCACAATCTCTGAGGTATGCTGTACATCAACAGTCCTCTCTCATCTGGCAGCTCTAACAATGGCCCGATCACCCGGTGCAAAACCAAGCACTCGCCTCCACTAGAGGTCACAATCACCAACACTAACTCGAGACGTTCCCATGTCACCAGAAAACACAATGGTCGGCCCTCGTACCAAACGAGCTCACACCGGCCGTAACCCTAGCAGCAGCCCAAACTGCGCTCAAACATGGCGACAGGAACCTCAATCGAGTATCAAGAGAGCACACCAATGGCAAGAAGGGAAACAACAGATCCAGAGTGGATACATGATCATAGGAAGGAACAGCATCAATGAAGGTATGATCATGAAACTAGTAGAATCGGGAATCTCAAATGGATGTATGATTCTGGATATAAAGAAAATCACTGATCTCGAAAATATGTACATCCTAAGGTTCCTTAAGCGGAGTGGCGTGTCGTAAGTATGCCGCGGAACATACCAACGGTACGTCACTCTACTTTATTCACCTATTCCATCAACCAAGGGTCATCCTAATACGACGAAAGTTCGGGTCGAATACCCCCTCGACCAAGTCTAAGTTCCGTAAGGTCAAGCCTAAGTTCCGTATATATATAAACGCCCTAGGCTCCACATAGTCAAACTTAGACTCGAACCAAGGTCAACCTAGCGCTCTGATACCAACTTTGTCACGACCCGAAAGAGCACGTGACTGGCCCTCGAACCATATGAAGTCTATAGGACTCCATCTGATCCAAGTAAGCCAAAAGCCCAAAAATCTAAAACCATTTTAAGAATAAGTAAAGAAACTGGTAAAGAAGTGAAGAATTACAGGTTTGAAATCAAGGTTTTTAAATAACTAAGCCGAAGGTACGTTTTGAAAACAATAAAGTCTTTTCTAAAAATTTCGGCAGAGTTTCTTTTGTAAAACTGGCCCCGAATGGGGTACAACAAGGATATCAATATATATGTGATGATAAAGGCATCCCCAAGCGGGAGCTAGCTCTTCGTCAATCGACGGTCACAACCACACATGCAACAATAATATACAACGCCAAGTGGCGAGGATCAAATCCAAAAGAAAGCTCAAAAGCAACAAGAAAACCGCAATACTACTAAGCGCGACTCTAAGGTCGAATAATACATCACTAAAGTCTAGGTCTGAAACAATATACAAGTTTTGGTTGATGGAAATTCTAGATACAATGAAATAAATAAATACAATGGTGGTTCTTGATGCAAAAGAAACCACCTACCAAATGCAATTCACCCTCAAGGAAGCAATGTGCCAGAAATGCTGCAAGGAACCTGCACGGCAAAAACCTGCAAGAACTGTGGCACAACGGGGGTGAGTTGCCAACTCGTGAATAGAAATATCTACAAGCAGAAACCGAAAGCAAGACATAATCCTAGGTCAATACGATCAGTATATAGAAATCCTCAATAAAAACATGCAGCCTATAACAAGGCTAGGGTAAATATCTAACCCGGGTGCAATCTCATGTGTCTGTGTCGGTGCCTCAGATAACAATATAGCATATGAATGAGATATGAATGCGTGAAAATAGAATACATTTACATGAAGCAACTGTTTTCATACTTTAGTGAGATTTCCCTTGTATTTTTAAAATGAGGTACCATAATGAAATCAGCATAAAACTGTGCCTAGCATCGGCACAAACGAAATCCCAATATCTCGATATCTCAAAGTCTCAACCACAATATCTAGGGCGCCGTCAGTCCAGACCGGCCCCTACCATAAATCTCAAGACCACGACGGTATCCTCCGGATATCCGACGCGTCGGGTAAAATCACCGGTAGGTAGTACTCCCCTGCCAGGCTCAACGTCAACACCACATTCCTCTTGCCCCGGGGTACCGTACCGGGTCCACCATGTACCCGAAACGGTTCATCCGTCTCCTCGAATCGGGTTTCCAAATCCATCAGCAAACTCATGGTGGACGACTCATACATCATGGGAAAACCGCACTTTTTATTTTAAAAGAGAGAATATGTTTATTTGTGTTTTTGCGGTTTTCCTCCAAATCCAGAAAATCTCATAGAAATCCAAATCCAACCCTCAATAGCATGCAAAATAGTGAATATATGCATGAGAATCCATGAATGCGGCATAACAATGAATAACAGTATGCATGAAGTAGCAGGTAATAACTACAATGTCTAAACTATTAGCAAAAAGGCTATGTCAAGCAATAATATTTCTAAGGTGTACGTGACATGGCAATTACCGATGAAGATGTGTGTGAGCCGGCAAGTAAGTGTACGTGGTACATACGCATCATCGGTAATGGTGCTGGTGTCCTATCAGCATGATATTAAACTGGAGTATGAAACATAGTATAAGAATGCGATGCAAAGCGAACCACAAAAAGGGAGTGGGAGCTGAAACAAGACGTAACCAAAACTAATCTGCATTACTCTAATATAAGTCTTACGAATGGTGCCTTTTGAAATAACACGAATCATGGGGTTTTGAAAATAGGGGCTACGGTGTTTTTATGAAAAGATACGTCGTTTTTGAAATATCCGTAGATTCCCTTGAGCTGTCTTTAAAAATGCCCACGATTCGTTAGTTTTTGAAATAGGTAAGAAGTCTAATCTACTCTAACTATACGGCTGAACTAACAAGCTGAACTACAGGTAAGGAAACCGCCTAACATCTGAGTCGATATATATATATATATATAAGTCGGTGATCCCGCCTCAATAGTATCGCGTACGATACAGTATATCATCTGACATCCTCGAGTCATGAGCGCGGATCTATCATCAATATAGGCTCGTACGGTAAATCGTCGTACGGCATCCCAATAGCTGGGTACGGGTCAACATCTCATTATCTCGTCACATAACAGGTATCACTATCATCAGATCATATAATCTGGGGTACTACTCTATGTCTAGCACAAAACGATACCATCAATGAAGTATGCATGCGGGGGTAAACACATATCCCAAGCCCGCAAGAATCACATTACGTATCCCAAATACGTATCATATCAAATCACCGATCTCGCGGCACAAAGCCCACATCATCGACTCATCTCCAAAGTCATCCCATATCATCAAGTACAGTGCAAGTATAAGAAACACACAAGTGTATGCGTGTGGGTGCAAATCTATCCTATGGTTCGCAACTAGGAACTACGCTAGGTATTTCTACCCCTAACTAACCATAACACACTATAGCTATCACACATATAAATATACTACATAGTACTAATTACGGACTGCGGGGGTGCTATACGCCATCCACCCGACTTCCCCCTGTAGATATAATCTACTCACCTGTATCCTGCGTGTCGGTGTCGATGTCACCGTCATCTTCCGCATCGTCTCGGATCGTCGCGGTGTACCTACACAAATCACACGTATCGCATCGCATCAAAACCAATTCAACACTTGAAACGACACACTAAAACCGATACGATACGCTAAAACCAACACGATACGCTAAAAGGCTTATAGGTTAGAACCTACGGCTAGCCTTCGCAAAACAACTCGAAATCACTCGATATAGACGTACGAACGTCACACGATCGAGATAACACACAAATACCAAAATCTGGAATTCAAAATACGTAAAACCAAAACACATTTCAAAGCAGCAACCCAAGAAAATGATCCCAGATTTCATCTCAGGCAAAACTAGATCAAATAAACAACTCCAGGGTGCTATGCAGGGGGTATATGAGGTACAGAAGAAACATGGGCCAATTTCATCACAGAGTGGCCGGCCACATCCTCCAAAATCCCGGCCTCGCCGGCCCACTAGAGGAATTGGGTGTTCGTACTCCTAGGGTGGCCTCCTGTGGTCTAATTTGGGTCCCTGGTATTGCTTATTTTCCCTGAAAAGGTCCCAGTGTATTCCAGATTTTCCTGCACACACAAACACTCACAAACCGACATGAAAGTCCCGAAATTCCGTATTTTTGGTTTCCAGTGGGATTGGTCTGGTTTTCTAGCACTAGGGTGTTCTTATGGTCTCCACTAAACTCAATTTCCCCATCACAACTCACAATTCCTCAAACCCTTACTAGTTTTTCCTAAAATCCACAAATCACCCGATTTCGATTCTAAACTTGCATTGGGGTATAATTAAAGCTAAAACTAAGCTAATGGTTCAGTAATTACCTCATTTGGGAACTCAAGAATTTTCTTGAGTTGCCCCTAGTGGTCAAAATCCACGCTTTCTTGATCCATCTTGAAGGTCTCGGGCTCGTGCACAATTTTAATGAAACGGACATGAGGTTTTGGTGTAGTTTTTGAGATGAAGAGAGGGATTGAAGAGGGGGGAAAAGATGAGGAAGGGGCAGCAGCAGCTAGAGGAAGAAGAGGGAGGGAAAAATGATGGGAGAAAATGGCTAAGTCTCAAGGTCAAAGCAACCCATACCCCTCTCTCACCTACCCTCATTTTCTTTTCTCTTTTTCTTTTCCTTTTCTTTTTAAACCATAAAATTTCTCACAAGAATAGTAAACCCAAATAACATGAAAGAAAATGCACAAGTGTGAGAACAAGTGATATGTGCAATTTTGGCACAAATTTGCCAAAAAACCCGATTAGCGATTTTAATCGCGATTAGCACTAAATTAGTGTCAAACTAATCACAAAAACTTTAAAATGTCATAATTCACTAATTTACCCTATTTTAGAATTTTCCATATTTTTTCTCAAATTTTTCCTATTTATTTGCATTTAATTATAGATTTAATATTAAAATAATCAATAAAATAATATTAAATTATAAAAATTCCCAAAATTAATATTTTATATTTTTGAAAATGTTACAATCTACCCCCCTTAAAGAAATTCGGTCCCCGAATTTAAATTTAAACCCCCACTACTAAAACAATTTCAGTAATAATCCATTTTGTCGGGGCTCCGAAAATAGCAATGCATAAAAAAATCGTAGCGCAACGCATGCGCATGAAAAATGAGCATATAACTCAAATCAGAACTCCGTCAAGCATCCCGCAATCATCGGAGTCATGGGGAAGACATCAATACCAAATCCAAAGCAAAACCAATTTGATATAACTCGAAACTATACATGTAAAATATATTCAGGTACTGTCCTCTGACTAGTCCTGCTCAGTACGAAAACACATAGCAATATCATAAAAACGTACTGTTCTATAAGAAAAATCAATCCCAAAATACATAAATAAGAATATCCTATGCGTTTGGTGCGCAAGAAATCAAATCCATATATGTGTCAAACAGGTGTACAAAACAACATCTAGGTGCAACGGGTGTGCACGAAACATCTGTCGTAGGCAACGTGTGTGCCTGACAGAAAAAAAAATCAGGTGCATGTGACATGCACGAAGAATCCCGATTTAGTGCATCTGGCGTGCACCAAAATCGTATATCAAAACACTAAAGGTGCATGAAAACCACGCTGGAAGTGCAAATCAAATCACTGCATACGGTAGGCATGGAATCTCAATCAATATCTCAAATGTAATAACTATGCGCAAAATATATAAATATCCAGTGGGTGCATGAAACAAATATCATGAAACTCAATCATCAAAACTAAATCATGCAAACAGAACGCCCAAAAATACCGAAATCCAAAATGACGGATACGTGATAATCGAATCACAAAATCACAAATCATAAATACCATCGTCGGTAGTTTCTCCTCCAAGGTCGAGAAGGAGTCGGTGCATCCACTGCTAGCAGCGCAGGATATCCACGTGCCTCTTGCTCACGGTCTGGCGTCCTCTGACCCTGGGTCCTTATCTTCTCTGCGGATTACCTATCACGCGGTCAATCGGCTCATCGGCCCTGTCAGGTGTGCTAACGGGGACGATTCCGTTCTGGCACTTCTCTGGTCACCTCTCGGTCAAACCTCACGACCACTCGTAAGGCAGCATAACACTGGCGTCGGCCTCTGGCTCTCTGAATGCACGTCACACATCTGATCCTGGGTGCAAGCATCGTTGCAGCAATGTCCGGGAAGGAATCCTGCTCAGGGTCTCTTCCAATCATGCCTAAGCCGAACTGTACGAAGGCTGGTACTCTTGCATAATCTCCTTTCGCTCAATAGACATCTGTGTCCTCAGCACAATATTTCTCGGAATCTGGTCACATCCCAACGTCTCTGTAAGCATATCAGGTCTCTGCCCTCGACGGAAAGTAATGACAGCTCGTCAGTGTCTCACACGAACCTCTTGTTCCACTTGTCTCTATCGTCGTCCACTATGACGTCACGCCAAGCTACGATGCACTGCACTGTTCTCGGCCACGGTCAATCTGAAGTCTCTCACACGGATTCGAAATCGCGTACTCTGTAGCTTCATCATTCTGTAGAAGATGTCAGGCCGAACAGGTCCTCGGAAACGCGTCCCAACCATCGGAGGAATACTCATCACTCGTCCGTCCTTGATCAATTCGCAACGTATCTGGGTAAGTTCCTTTATCCGAACCTGGTCAACTACCTCGTCGACAATGCCGAACTCCGTCTTGCTGGGTGAGCGCAATACGACCACTCCTGGGTCTAGGTCTTCTCGTATCGTACTCCAGAAAAGTCCTGTCGATGTTCCTTTCTCAAATCTCTATCCTGCCGAATTGCCCGGAAGTCATCATCCAATGCTGAAGCTAAAGCTTATTCCGGAACGGCTGCATACTTATCGCGCTTCTTTCTGGAAGATATATCCATATACCATGCCTCTGGGTGCATATCACATCTCTAATGTCAGCGGAGTGGGACGTCATCTCGTCGAAATCTCGCACGAACTCTTTTCTTCACTCTGCGTAAAATGTCGACTGATTCGGACTCGTCTCATCATGGCTGCACGAACTGCGCTCCGACGGCTATGCTCGTATCTGGAGTCTCCCAAGCAAAGCATCCCATCACATGATATCCGAATGATGTCGAACCATCCGATCGACTCGTCAGATCCTCATAATCCCCCAAGAGCTCACATCTCGGGTACAGTTTAATAGTATCGAGTACATGCCACAGCGTCGGTGGTCCAGCCGTAGAAGGGCAAACCCAAGCCTCACTAATGGCGCCGAGGAACCGCCGCAAACCCGAAGGTTCAAAGGCTTTCACACGGTCATTAAGTCGAGTTAGGGTTTCATTCTTCTAGAGGGTCCATAGAATCACCTGCATGTCTTTCCGTATACTTTAAACTTGGAAAATAGGTTCCTGACATTCGATCGTCTCTATCGACTCTCAACGAACCTGCGTGAAGTCGTCTCTAGCTGGAAACAATCTATCTGATGACCTCGCATCGGTAAACGAACGAACCGCATGTCCTATTCATTTATCCTCAGGTGACTAGCGACTCGCTATCATCTCTCTAAGAACATGCTCATGCTGCAGTAGCTCCAATCATCTGGGCGATAACTCATCATTTGCAGCAACAACTGGCTCATACGCCTGTACGCCGAACAACGCCTCAATTCTCCAGGAAAGGCAACGCATTGGCGGTCATCTCTGAATCGGTCTGCTCTAGATCTGAGTAAGACTCCCCACACTGGAAATCTTCTACTCAACCGGGCCCGCTCCGGCGCAAAAATCGGACGAATCACCTTCGTCTCTCAAATCGGGTAGACTAGCTATCACCTGTCTCATATCTGCCTAAAAGCTCCGGCAATCTCAGCTCGTAAGCTTCGGAAGCGACATCCAGTCAATCTCAGCAACAGCTGGTCCATCTGTCTGCACGATAGGCGACATCACAATCTCTGAGGTATGCTGTACATCAACAGTCCTCTCTCATCTGGCAGCTCTAACAATGGCCCGATCACCCGGTGCAAAACCAAGCACTCGCCTCCACTAGAGGTCACAATCACCAACACTAACTCGAGACGTTCCCATGTCACCAGAAAACACAATGGTCGGCCCTCGTACCAAACGAGCTCACACCGGCCGTAACCCTAGCAGCAGCCCAAACTGCGCTCAAACATGGCGACAGGAACCTCAATCGAGTATCAAGAGAGCACACCAATGGCAAGAAGGGAAACAACAGATCCAGAGTGGATACATGATCATAGGAAGGAACAGCATCAATGAAGGTATGATCATGAAACTAGTAGAATCGGGAATCTCAAATGGATGTATGATTCTGGATATAAAGAGAATCACTGATCTCGAAAATATGTATATCCTAAGGTTCCTTAAGCGGAGTGGCGTGTCGTAAGTATGCCGCGGAACATACCAACGGTACGTCACTCTACTTTAGTCACCTATTCCATCAACCAAGGGTCATCCTAATACGACGAAAGTTCGGGTCGAATACCCCCTCGACCAAGTCTAAGTTCCGTAAGGTCAAGCCTAAGTTCCGTATATATATAAACGCCCTAGGCTCCACATAGTCAAACTTAGACTCGAACCAAGGTCAACCTAGCGCTCTGATACCAAATTTGTCACGACCCGAAAGAGCACGTGACTGGCCCTCGAACCATATGAAGTCTATAGGACTCCATCTGATCCAAGTAAGCCAAAAGCCCAGAAATCTAAAACCATTTTAAGAATAAGTAAAGAAACTGGTAAAGAAGTGAAGAATTACAGGTTTGAAATCAAGGTTTTTAAATAACTAAGCCGAAGGTACGTTTTGAAAACAATAAAGTCTTTTCTAAAAATTTCGGCAGAGTTTCTTTTGTAAAACTGGCCCCGAATGGGGTACAACAAGGATATCAATATATATGTGATGATAAAGGCATCCCCAAGCGGGAGCTAGCTCTTCGTCAATCGACGGTCACAACCACACATGCAACAATAATATACAACGCCAAGTGGCGAGGATCAAATCCAAAAGAAAGCTCAAAAGCAACAAGAAAACCGCAATACTACTAAGCGCGACTCTAAGGTCGAATAATACATCACTAAAGTCTAGGTCTGAAACAATATACAAGTTTTGGTTGATGGAAATTCTAGATACAATGAAATAAATAAATACAATGGTGGTTCTTGATGCAAAAGAAACCACCTACCAAATGCAATTCACCCTCAAGGAAGCAATGTGCCAGAAATGCTGCAAGGAACCTGCACGGCAAAAACCTGCAAGAACTGTGGCACAACGGGGGTGAGTTGCCAACTCGTGAATAGAAATATCTACAAGCAGAAACCGAAAGCAAGACATAATCCTAGGTCAATACGATCAGTATATAGAAATCCTCAATAAAAACATGCAGCCTATAACAAGGCTAGGGTAAATATCTAACCCGGGTGCAATCTCATGTGTCTGTGTCGGTGCCTCAGATAACAATATAGCATATGAATGAGATATGAATGCGTGAAAACAGAATACATTTACATGAAGCAACTGTTTTCATACTTTAGTGAGATTTCCCTTGTATTTTTAAAATGAGGTACCATAATGAAATCAGCATAAAACTGTGCCTAGCATCGGCACAAACGAAATCCCAATATCTCGATATCTCAAAGTCTCAACCACAATATCTAGGGCGCCGTCAGTCCAGACCGGCCCCTACCATAAATCTCAAGACCACGACGGTATCCTCCGGATATCCGACGCGTCGGGTAAAATCACCGGTAGGTAGTACTCCCCTGCCAGGCTCAACGTCAACACCACATTCCTCTTGCCCCGGGGTACCGTACCGGGTCCACCATGTACCCGAAACGGTTCATCCGTCTCCTCGAATCGGGTTTCCAAATCCATCAGCAAACTCATGGTGGACGACTCATACATCATGAGAAAACCGCACTTTTTATTTTAAAAGAGAGAATATGTTTATTTGTGTTTTTGCGGTTTTCCTCCAAATCCAGAAAATCTCATAGAAATCCAAATCCAACCCTCAATAGCATGCAAAATAGTGAATATATGCATGAGAATCCATGAATGCGGCATAACAATGAATAACAGTATGCATGAAGTAGCAGGTAATAACTACAATGTCTAAACTATTAGCAAAAAGGCTATGTCAAGCAATAATATTTCTAAGGTGTACGTGACATGGCAATTACCGATGAAGATGTGTGTGAGCCGGCAAGTAAGTGTACGTGGTACATACGCATCATCGGTAATGGTGCTGGTGTCCTATCAGCATGATATTAAACTGGAGTATGAAACATAGTATAAGAATGCGATGCAAAGCGAACCACAAAAAGGGAGTGGGAGCTGAAACAAGACGTAACCAAAACTAATCTGCATTACTCTAATATAAGTCTTACGAATGGTGCCTTTTGAAATAACACGAATCATGGGGTTTTGAAAATAGGGGCTACGGTGTTTTTATGAAAAGATACGTCGTTTTTGAAATATCCGTAGATTCCCTTGAGCTGTCTTTAAAAATGCCCACGATTCGTTAGTTTTTGAAATAGGTAAGAAGTCTAATCTACTCTAACTATACGGCTGAACTAACAAGCTGAACTACAGGTAAGGAAACCGCCTAACATCTGAGTCGATATATATATATATATAAGTCGGTGATCCCGCCTCAATAGTATCGCGTACGATACAGTATATCATCTGACATCCTCGAGTCATGAGCGCGGATCTATCATCAATATAGGCTCGTACGGTAAATCGTCGTACGGCATTCCAATAGCTGGGTACGGGTCAACATCTCATTATCTCGTCACATAACAGGTATCACTATCATCAGATCATATAATCTGGGGTACTACTCTATGTCTAGCACAAAACGATACCATCAATGAAGTATGCATGCGGGGGTAAACACATATCCCAAGCCCGCAAGAATCACATTACGTATCCCAAATACGTATCATATCAAATCACCGATCTCGCGGCACAAAGCCCACATCATCGACTCATCTCCAAAGTCATCCCATATCATCAAGTACAGTGCAAGTATAAGAAACACACAAGTGTATGCGTGTGGGTGCAAATCTATCCTATGGTTCGCAACTAGGAACTACGCTAGGTATTTCTACCCCTAACTAACCATAACACACTATAGCTATCACACATATAAATATACTACATAGTACTAATTACGGACTGCGGGGGTGCTATACGCCATCCACCCGACTTCCCCCTGTAGATATAATCTACTCACCTGTATCCTGCGTGTCGGTGTCGATGTCACCGTCATCTTCCGCATCGTCTCGGATCGTCGCGGTGTACCTACACAAATCACACGTATCGCATCGCATCAAAACCAATTCAACACTTGAAACGACACACTAAAACCGATACGATACGCTAAAACCAACACGATACGCTAAAAGGCTTATAGGTTAGAACCTACGGCTAGCCTTCGCAAAACAACTCGAAATCACTCGATATAGACGTACGAACGTCACACGATCGAGATAACACACAAATACCAAAATCTGGAATTCAAAATACGTAAAACCAAAACACATTTCAAAGCAGCAACCCAAGAAAATGATCCCAGATTTCATCTCAGGCAAAACTAGATCAAATAAACAACTCCAGGGTGCTATGCAGGGGGTATATGAGGTACAGAAGAAACATGGGCCAATTTCATCACAGAGTGGCCGGCCACATCCTCCAAAATCCCGGCCTCGCCGGCCCACTAGAGGAATTGGGTGTTCGTACTCCTAGGGTGGCCTCCTGTGGTCTAATTTGGGTCCCTGGTATTGCTTATTTTCCCTGAAAAGGTCCCAGTGTATTCCAGATTTTCCTGCACACACAAACACTCACAAACCGACATGAAAGTCCCGAAATTCCGTATTTTTGGTTTCCAGTGGGATTGGTCTGGTTTTCTAGCACTAGGGTGTTCTTATGGTCTCCACTAAACTCAATTTCCCCATCACAACTCACAATTCCTCAAACCCTTACTAGTTTTTCCTAAAATCCACAAATCACCCGATTTCGATTCTAAACTTGCATTGGGGTATAATTAAAGCTAAAACTAAGCTAATGGTTCAGTAATTACCTCATTTGGCAACTCAAGAATTTTCTTGAGTTGCCCCTAGTGGTCAAAATCCACGCTTTCTTGATCCATCTTGAAGGTCTCGGGCTCGTGCACAATTTTAATGAAACGGACATGAGGTTTTGGTGTAGTTTTTGAGATGAAGAGAGGGATTGAAGAGGGGGGAAAAGATGAGGAAGGGGCAGCAGTAGCTAGAGGAAGAAGAGGGAGGGAAAAATGATGGGAGAAAATGGCTAAGTCTCAAGGTCAAAGCAACCCATACCCCTCTCTCACCTACCCTCATTTTCTTTTCTCTTTTTCTTTTCCTTTTCTTTTTAAACCATAAACTTTCTCACAAGAATAGTAAACCCAAATAACATGAAAGAAAATGCACAAGTGTGAGAACAAGTGATATGTGCAATTTTGGCACAAATTTGCCAAAAAACCCGATTAGCGATTTTAATCGCGATTAGCACTAAATTAGTGTCAAACTAATCACAAAAACTTTAAAATGTCATAATTCACTAATTTACCCTATTTTAGAATTTTCCATAATTTTTCTCAAATTTTTCCTATTTATTTGCATTTAATTATAGATTTAATATTAAAATAATCAATAAAATAATATTAAATTATAAAAATTCCCAAAATTAATATTTTATATCTTTGAAAATGTTACACGAGGCAACCCCAATCAACAATGTGAATGGGCCACCCAGCACTTCACGGAATCCGGTAACTTGGGCAACCCTCCGCGGGTCAACCTATACCCCCTACGAGTGCGGCAAATAGTTCGCCAATTCTAGAGTAAGGTCCCCTCCGTCTCAACGCCATGAGATGCGGACACGTTGCCCTCTAGAACCCGACTATTCGTGCACTCCACCGCGGGGTAATCCTAGTATAGAAAAGAAAATAGTATGTACAAGGGTGACATCGACCTCAACCCAGTCGTGTCCCAAACAAATAATATACAAACTGGCAGTGACGTCAGTCCACATGTCGGACGCTCACCCCGCAATATCAACTGTACAAATAAAACTAAACTGTACTAATATTGCACTAAAGCTATCCACCACGACGATCCAACCACAATCACAGCACAATACAGAACATCAACGTGAATGTCACGTTCGCAAACCCGTCTAAAAGAACATATAGCAACTAGACGAGTTGTACCCCTCTAATGACATTCACGGTCGCAGATAGTAATGTATGCTCTGTAAAATTTTAAACGGTGTTAAAATATTGACTTCGAAGCACCTCGAATTGACCCTGAACAAAAGATAACACTCTATCCAAAATTGGTAAAACAAACAATACCATTGAACCAATATTCCAGAGACTAGACAACCATACAAAATTCAAGTCCAAACTCCAAAATAAAACCGGCGACACCGGTTTTTTTTTTTGCAATTCTTATCGGGTCAAATCCGGCGGATGGGGCTCATTTTTGTAGGGTGTTCTAGTTGTCTCATAAATAGCCTTCTGCAATTGCTTAAAAAAAAATTTGAAGACTTTGAAAAAAATCGACATAAACTGAAATATTCGTGGTATTGTTTCGGAGTTGTTTCGGTTTCGATACTTTAACATCGTCTAAACTAGTTAGCTAAGAGTTTAAGGGTTGGCTCTGATACCATGTTGTGTTACGGCAGCGTCCCGACCATCAAACCGTGGCCAAATACGGAACAAAAATTTATAAAAACCGGCGCTACCACAACCCGATGCTCGGATCTTCCCTAAACCCTATACTAGCAAACATATAAAGAGAAGTTAGATGGTTATACCGAATGAACCAAGTCCTTCGGGTCTTCAACCATCATCCCAAGCTCCTAGTGGTCGCGGATCAAATTTGGTTGCCGGTCTTCCTCCATCTACGATAATCCACCCGAGGGATGTAGTAATAGCTCTAGCTTCACTTCAAGGATGCAGGTGAAGCAACTAGGATTTCTAGGTTGCTAATCTATAAAGCCTAGGATGTAGTGAGTGTTCTAAAGTGTTTGGCTATCTCATCTCATCTCCTCTCATGATTCTCAACACATGAGATGGTTGAGAGGAGGTGAAAGATGAAGGTGGAGGCAACTCAAGAAAGCTCATGGAGAGTGAAGCTAATGGTGAAAGAGATGAAGAAATACTCATGCTAAAAAATATTGAGCCATCCTTGGAGAGAGAAAATCCAATGCTTGGATTTGTAAAAACATTCTTTTCAATTTTAAAAACAAGCCATACTTGAATAGTATGCACAAATGAATTAAAAATTCATTTGTGCACATTATGCAAGTATGGTTCTCACCATACTCCCCATTTTCTAATATCCACCTCATTTACCATTTTCAAATAAATGGTCAAATCCAAAAATGAGGTGTCCACCTTCTAGAATGTGATCTGTAAAAAACACGGATTACATTCTACTGGATATACATACCTGCATCTGTACCGAAATACGAATACCCAAAGAGATAGAATAACACAAAGAACATAATACTAGAATATACATATCGAAATACATATACGTAAATTATTAAATCAATACCTGATTTAATAATCCGGCTCAAACCCGAGCCGACTAGTATTATTAACTGTCCAATCGAAAGTCCGGGTACATAGTACAATCAATCGATCGGAATCATGCACGTATCTAATACGGCTACAACATCATTTTTCCAAAACCAGGGAAACCCTCTGTGTGGGACTCTAAAGACTCGTCAATACGCTGGCAGTGGGTTTAACCACAAGCACGTCAGCGGCACTAGCTGAACGTAACAGCTATCCAGGTATTGAGCGAAAAGAAGGCCGACGAACAAACTCATCTGAACCCCTACCGAGCCTGTCCGTGACAATCTCCATACAGTCCGGTCTGTTCGTCTAAGAGTATCGCATATCGAGTCTAGGCGGTGGATAAAGTCAGACCTTTAATAACGCGACATTTCGTGTCGGTATGAAGCTCATCACCCAATGAGAAACTACTGATCCAAATTAGTAACTCTCATCCACCTCGGCCGAGTATTTCTGGTGATGGCCACCCGTGCACAGCGCGACATCAACCCCCAACACCGGGAGAGACGAATCCCCGAAGATTCGCTCACTGCCTCCATGTGGCTCGGGACTGTACCTTACTAAAAACTGTTTGCACGACTCCTTTGAGCCGTGGTAGGGTAGTAATCAAAGCACGGTGGGAACTCACACAAGAAAAATGACAATCTCAGGTCGACAGACTAACCTGTACACATGTCACCTGGGAACTACTATCTGACAATAGGTATAATACCAACTAGCATGTTCCCAATGAGTCCGTCCGGTGTACTCATAACCCAATGAGCACCTGTATACTATCTTAGGTGAACAAACTGATACCAATGGCTTGTAAGACCAGCCACCGCCCCTCGTTAGGGTCTGGATAAGTATACACTAGTCTACTCCGGAGTACTGATGCCCAGTCTCGATACTCCCACGACTAGCGACATTTAAGGATGTGCTTACAGACCACCCAGCTCCCACGTATATGATCGCCATCATAATGCTGGAAGTCAAGCAAGAATCCTATGGGCTCTATCAACATGTAATAGTGATCTGTAATACCACCTGAAGCATGTACATGATGATAAAGACAAATCAGATAGCATACTATCATCTCGAGTAAGACTGTTCTACCGGTATAGGTCCTCCCTCAATCATCATAATCACTTGCCCGCGACTATGATAATTGCATTGAGGGCACTATAGCCAACAGATAGAACAATGCCATAATCGTTGAGCCACGACCGCCCCAAGAGAATTTTATAAGACGTATCGGCGTCAATCACGTATATTTTTGCTTCGGTTTGTAGGTCCTCGAACTTGATCGGCAGAGCTATGGATCCCAGAACTTGCTGGAAATTTTAATTGAAGCCTTGGATGACAATCCTTTCCCTTGACAGGTGTCGGACGTCTATTGAAAAACTCTTCAGAGTCCGCAAGTTCATGATGTTCACTGAGGATCCCGGATATATCAATATGCGATTAATCCGATCTCCGTCGCTGTGCCCGGGCACGTAAAGCGGCTGATTATGCTCAGCCGTTCCTAGTAGCAAGTCTTCTTACTTAAATATGACTGCGGCGCCATGCGGAGCGTACTGGGGTTCTTTCATATTAATTTCCACAAAGCGAGCCGATACCGCTCGGGGTTTTGTAGAGCGTGGATGAGAACATCTCTAAGCTCCTTAAATAGGACCAAGGCATCGTAGACGCTCAGGAGAGACGGAACCTTCCGGAGATGAGCCAAGACAATGTAGTCCACTGAGAAAGGACTTGAGTTTTCATTAGCCGGTTCTCTGCCATCTTCTTCATTAGCCACCTGTTTTTCCTTTCCTTTTGGGGCATTGCCCTGATTTGGCAGTAGAGCCCTGCCGCTTCTGAGCTGGATTTGGTTGGCCTTTGTGGCGAGCTTCTCGTCCTCTTCAAGAAAACAGAGCTCCTCCCCAGAGTCGCTACCAAGGTGGACGACGTAGCAGGTCACTATATGGATCTCGTTATCGGAGTCTTCTTATAGCTTCTCCCGAATCTCAGTCGTTTCTATAGGGAAGAACTTCTTCAATTGAATTAGAGTTCTTTCCTTTTGTTCATAGTCTTCGAGAGAATCGATATAGTTTTGAATGGTCAATCTCCCTGCAGACTCTTTTTCGCGTCGAGTTGTACTTTTCGTCTTCTTAAGCTTTTTGGATTTTGAACCTGATTGAGCCGAATTGGCAGCTGGAATGGTAGGCTTCTTCTGCCTTTCCCATTCTATTCTGGGCTCTTTCCGAAGTAGCTTTAGCATCTTCTTCGTCTTATTAGATATGTGCGTACTCCACGGAGGCTGCGGTGAGTCAGTTTCATTTCTCAGGGCAGTGGGTTCAGCTGTCTGCTCTTAGAAGGCTTCAACTTGTGTCTGTATGAACTTGGTGGTTGCATCTTGGTTGTTCAACAACGCACTCTTGGACAACTCGATCTCCCCAGTCTTGTACTGATTCTCGACCCAGTCTTTGAAAATATAGCAGTCCTCGATCGCATGGCTCACCACTCGGTGGTACGGGCAATATAGAGGATTGTCGGTCATTTTTTCTTCGTGAGGTCTTTTCGACTGTGGCAATTGTAGACCGTTGTTCAAGGCATCTTTGAATATTTTGCGGACCTTGTCCCTTCTGAAAGAGTAAACCTTGTTCTTTTTCTCCTCTAGTGAAGGCCCTTCTCCTCCCAGCACTGGCTTTCGAGACCGGTTGGTCTTGGATTCACCTGACTTTCGCTTGTCTTCATTGTCGGACGTATTGAAGACATTGGTATTACTGGAATTCCCGCTTCTACGGTTGTCATCCCTCTTGCTCTTCCAAGTCTTGTCTCTCTGAGAGTCCGGGGTAGATTCTTGCTTCGAGCGTTCCAGCATTTGGACTTTTTTGGTCAGCTCTTGAAACGTCTTGAGGCCTGCTGTACATAAGAATGAGACCATCCAATTGCTGAGGTTCCCAATAAGGAGGTTGACGGGATGGTCCTGCTCCAGCGGCGGTTCACACTTGACAGTGAGATTGCGCCATCGGGCAATAAAGTCCGTGTTGCTTTCTTTTCCCCCCGGCTTGCTTCTCGTGAGGTCAGCGATGGAGATTTCGTCACTAACACTCATAAATCTTTGCCGAAACAGAGACTCCATTTGGGCAAAAGTAGTGATGGACCCGTCTGGTATACTTGCGTACCAGTCGAAAGCGACACCGGTCAGGCTGTTGACAAACTGACGAAGAAGGAGTGCATCATTGCTTCCTGTATTTCCGCACGACGCTTTAAAGTGGGCGACATGCTGATTTGCGTTTCCCGTCCCATCAAATCTTCCGAACTTAGGAATGATGTAGCCGCTCGGGAACTCGATCATATCGTACTGTGCGGGATATGGCCGCCCACTACTACCGGTTTCTTTCTGAGCTTCGGCTTCGGCTACCAATGTTCTAACCTGGCTAGTGACCAAATCCATTATCCGATCTTGTGTTAGCAGGATGGCGCCATCTGGGGCCAAGGCGTCCCCAGAAGCGGAATGTGGCCGGCTTTCGTGCAGCTCGCCCAATCTTGGACCCAAAGGGACAGGCATCGGTTGCTTCGGGTTGTCATCACCCGGCTCATGAGTAGAGACTTGTGCTTGATTGGGAGGTGCCCGAGCAATTTGAGCTGTAAGCTGCATCACAACGTTCGTTAGGTCGGTAATTTTTTAATAGAGCTTGGCCATCTCATTATCTTTGCTCCTGAGCTGTTTTCGAAGCTCTTGAAGTAGTTCTTGCTCTGCGGTCCTGGGGAAGAAAGTTGGGTCTTCCTCGCTGTCCGAGCTTGACTCCACATGGGCTGAGGGGTCTCTCTGCCTATCGGCCTCATCGAGAGGGTTTTCATCATCCAGCGGAGGCGGCTGATCTTGTGAAGTGGCAACCACATTCAAGCCAGATTGGGGTTGGGATGTGGTGGCCTCATCCTTGCTTTTGCTGCGCAAGTTGTCGCTGGGACGCGCGCCTACCATATAGACCGTATGGATAACATATCCAACCGTCTTTTTATTATCAGCAGCTGATTTCACGGATCGCTATCTTGACCCTCTTATTTCGGTAACGGGCAGTCGACTGAAGGCGGCTGGCATGGCCAGATTCTTGAATGATGCCGACGCTTCCTTTTTGGTTTTGCCCCGCTATTTTCGCACGGCACAGAGCGCCTGATAGACTCTTGAAGAGATGGTGTCATGCTTTCTCTGTTGGGGAAGGGACACGTCTCTTTGTAGTATCGTTCGGACCGCTGTTTTCATGATTCTGGCGGTCATAGCGTTTTTCTAAACGCACTTCAGGGGTTCGAAGAAGGTGCTGACTTTTATGGCCGACTTAGTCGTCGTCGCGGGGTAACCCTGCTCTTGGAACCTCACAAGATTCCACCTGGCCATAGTCTTGGCCCTTTTGTTGGCTCGATACCTGAGCCACTTTTGTCTCAACCTTTCTGTTTGAGCATTTGACAGGCTTCGGCCCTTCGGGACGGCGTCGTAGAACGACTGACAGAGAGTCCAGAGAAAATGCCTGCTCGCTCGATCATCAATGGCACCATCTGAGCTTGCTAGAGCTGCTTTGTAGCTCCATTGGTGTTGACTGCCTTGCCCCCAGTTGGAAAAGTGGAGAGCCGTTCGAATACGGATTCGCATTTGGGGTGGGATGCTATGGTAACCACAACGTTCGGCCTCTTTCCCCTTGAGGCTGGTTTGGCCGCTTGGTTTGTCGGGACCTCCGCCAGATGAGCGCTTCCAGTAGGGTAGATGAAGACCGAATCAAATTGACGGGGTGGCTCCTCCCATTGCCAGCTGAGACTGGCAGGGAGAACCACACGGGCATTGATCTTGACCACGTACGAGATCGGGGTTGTGTCGGAAGCTAAATTCATCTTGGGAGACATTGTTCTTGAAAGCTGATTGCTGCATGAAAGGAACAATACTTTAGTACAAGCATCGGTATATATGTTAAATGAGTTCGCATGAACACTTGACCCGAGATATGGAAGAAGAGAAAGGTCCCACCAGACGTGCCATAATCTGTTGGGTGTTTTTCATCACCCTATTGAGATGGGAATACGCGCGCGCTTGTCAGGTGTACTAAAGATTCCCTCTGCCTAAGGTAGGCCAGGGTTTATTGATCATGGCGATCCGAATCTCCGGCAGCCATGGACTAAGCTGCCGTTAATTACCCCCCGCTTATAGAGCGAGGGAACCTCCGATTGACGGGTGAAACTGGTCAAGCGAACTCAATGTGTCGTGTGCATGTGTTGTGTTTTGAAGGGTTTTGGATATGTTGGGGGCCTCGTAGAGTTTACGGGGGTCCCGTTACTCGGATAGCGGGCTGGGGGTCAAGGGGGCTAGCAACCCCCTTGCGGGGTATGGGACAGCGTCCTATTAGAAACTTTTTTTAACGAGGAAGGTATTTTTAGTGGGGAGCGTAAGAAAAAAGGGGTGAGAAGCGTCCTAAGGACACGTGAGTGGGGCATGGATGCTGGGCGCTCGTGGGTCACGTGAGGGGCACGAGGGCGCTGGGCACCCACAGGTCATATGCCCTGCACGTGGATGCTGGGCGCCCGCGGGTTACGTGCCCTGCGGTTGGGTGCTGGGTGCCCGCGGGTCACGTGCGGGGCACGCGACCGCTGGGCGCCTGCGGGTCACGTGTGGGGCACATGGCCGCTGGAAACACCAGTAGAGAAAGGGTCTTAGCCCCTGGGCCGGGAGTTGAACTCCTAAACAGGAGTTAGATATAAATTCGGAGTTAAACTCCCAAAAGATTTGGATTTAGAGTTAAACTCCTAAAAGGTCTGGACGTGGAGTTAAACTCCTTTAAGGATTTGGATCTTGGAGTTGAACTCCTCGAAGATCTTCGAAGATGATCAAAGGGGACCCATTTCTTCTTTCTGGAGCCTCGGATCCTCCCGAAGTGGGGTTTTTTGAAGGTAGGTTCTTCTTCCTCCTCCTCTCCTTTTGCTGAATCTTGGAGAAAAAGGGAGGCGGGATCAAAAATCTCCCTTTTAGGGATTTTACGGGAGATCTGAACTCCCCTTCGAGGGTTTTGTGGTGAAAAAACTATTTCGTTTTGGAAAATGAAGAGTTAAACTATTGATTTAATTAGAAAAGAAAAGGAAAAGGGGGAACTTGAGAGAAAGGAGATGGAGGCACAAACCCTAGAATTTTGAGAGAATGAAAAATTTCTTTAGATATTTTCATCATGTTTGTCTTTATAGGCTACACACTTTACATATAGCCCCTTGGGCTTTGCCAAATGGCACTCGTGTCATCCCATGCCTTATGTGCTTATTTCTTTTTTGCACATAAGTCTTTTTTTTGGATGAATAAGAGAGTGGGAGTGTAATCAATCAAGTAACCAAATGAAAAAATGAATCCCCACCCATAATAGTGGTCGGCCCCCCATCTCTATCAATCACCCAAAAAAAATATCATTTTCTTTTTCAATTAAACAATGTGCAACCATACCCAAAACCCATACCTTGTTCCATGTTCATGCCACCTCACACCCTCCACTTCATCATTAAACAAATGAATTTCCATAAATGGAAAATCAAATAATGAGGTGGCAAAACTTCTAGAAGCTATTCCGTATAAAATACGGAATACTTCCCGGTACATGTATCAAAATACATATACGCGTATTCGTACAAAAATACGAATAGCCAAGTGAGAAAATTAATAGCGAACAATAATACTATAATACATATATATAAATACATATGTAAATTATTAAATCAAAAACCTGATTTGATAATCTGGCTTAATCCTAAGCCGCTAGTATTATCAACCGTCCGATTAAAGCCTGTGCAGCAAGTGCACATATTTAATCGGACACCCGTATGTACCAACATACGACATGTACACCATATCGCCTGAACCGTGAAAACCCTCTATGTGGGACTCTAAAGACTCGTCGATACACTGGCAGTGGATTTAACCACAAGCACGTCAGCGGCACTAGCTGTACGTAACGGCTACCCAGGTATTGAGTGAAAGAGAGGCTGACGAGCAAACTCATCCTGAACCCCTACTGAGCCTGTTAGTTACAATATCCGTACAGTCCGGTCTGTTCGACTAAGATTATCGCATATCGAGTCTAGGGGGTGGATAAAGTCAGACCCCCAACAACGCGATATTTAGTATCGGTATGAAACCCATCACCACCTGAGAAACTATCGATCCTGGATCGATAATTCCCGTCCACCGTGGCCACGGATTTTTGGTGATGGCCATCCGTACACAACGCGACATCTACCCCCAATACCGGGAGAGACGAATCCCCGACGATCCAATCACCGCCTCCATGTGGCTCGAGACTGTACCCAACTAAAACCTGTTTGCATGACTCCTTTGAGCCGTGGTAGGGTAGTAATCAAAGCACAGTGGGAACTCACACGAGACAAATGGCGATCTCAGCTCGACAGACTAACCTGTACACATGTCACCTGGGAACTGTCATCTGACAATAGTTATAATACCAACCAGCAGGTTCCCGGCGAGTCCGTCCAGTGTACTCATAACCCAATGAGCACCTGTATACTATCTTAGGTGAACAAACTAACACCAATGGCTTGTGAGACCTGGCCACCGCCCCTCGTCGGGGTCTCGATCAGTATACACTTGTCTACACTGGAGTATCGATGCCCGATCTCGATACTCCTACGACTAGGGACATTTAAGGATGTGCTTATAGACCCCTGCTCCCACATATATGATCGCCATCACAATGCCGGCAGTCAAGCAAGAATCCTATGGGCTCTATCAACAAGTATATGATGATAAAGACAAACCAGATAGGATACTATCATCTTGAGTAAGACTGCTTTATCGGTATAGGTCCTCACTCAATCATCATAATCACAAGTCCGCGACTATGATAATTGCCTTGAAGGCACTGTAGCCAACAATCTCCCACTTGCACTTAAGGCCAATTATTGCGATGTCGCATACTCACAGCCCGTGTGATACCGAACACCCAACTTCTCTACTAATCAGTTTCGCAAAGCCTGTTTGCGAAAATGATTGCGTTCGAGAAATAGCCTCAGTGAGTGAATCCGCTCCAATGTTTCTTTCTGTATCTCTCTTAATCTCAACTTCGCGGAGAAAACTATCTTCCGAAATGAGCAATACTTGTCTTAGAATTTGTCTGGATATCTGATGGGACCCAGTTCACAAATGAACTCCAAATCCAGCAAACTACTTAGACTGTATCGTCCACTGAATTTAATCAGTATCATGCGCCATGCCTTTCCTCAGTATTCGCTTGGACCACCCGTCCAACATACTGTCCCTCAAAAGAGGGAAAACTATAACTCTGACAGTGACTATGTCATCCAGGTCATCTTGGAAGCCTGAAATGATACTCGTCTCCCGAAGAAGGCTGCCGTAATCATTTCCCTAGAACATCCATTTATATTCATAAACTGCTTCCCAATGTTTCTCCAGGATTAGAATAATATATCTGCTTATTGCATCTAGTACAAAAGCAATATCTGGTGTGGTACTTGACATTTCATGATTAACTCAATTGCCTAAGCAAGTGATATGCTAATTATGCAGATCCCTCTTCCCTTTAGTCTGTAAGACACCTTTAGAGATGGTGACTCCATCACCTGCAGGTACACCACCATGCCAGAAGTCGTCCATATACTGTCAAAGTACCCAAATTGAGATACTTCCCAAATCTAGATCTAAAAACATAGATCTAGTAACCAGGAAACTTGATATTATTTCTATATCCTATGTGGAGAAACAACTGTGTGACAACCAAAATATAACCGATCGTAGTATAGGAATATCCCTTCCTATCAAGTGCATGTCATCCTAATACCTGGACATCACACCCTACTACCTCCTTACCAGATCCATCTCCTATTCTGATGAAGTCAAAGCCTATGACTGTCACATCAAAAATAGATGATTTATTTCCGCTATACCTGCTTTAGTCTATAAATAGACATAAGCTACTTGCCCACTATACTTCCGCTGCTCCCACTGACTACAACAACCCTCTGACAGAGTCATATACACGTGCACTTCTAAAGCTTGTTTAGAACCACGCTATACTCATCTTCCTGCCGGGTCTTATAGTCTAGAACAGAAGCAATGGCAAGTCTGGGTAAACAAGAACCTCCCTGTCACCGTTACTGAGAAGACCGAAGTACCTCTCGAGTGCCTGAGATTACCCACCAAATCTGCGGAGTGGCTAATGGAATTTCGAAACTAATTGAATCCTCAGGCCGTATTAAACCTTCAGTGATCGTTTGTGGTTCTGGAATAACTTCCAGTTCTACCATACTCCCACTTGTGTTTTCTGAAAAAGGTCCATTTTACTAAAACTGTGGCGAGCCAAGAACAATATAAATACTGATCTTCCTGATGGTAGAAAGTTAACCCTCGTCAAAGCCCGGGATAACCCACAAACTGCCATTACTGAAACGTGCCTTGAGTTTATCCGGATTCTGGTTTTAAGCATCGGCCGGACAACTCCCTATACCTTAACATCGTTAAGATATAAATTGATTCTATATATATCTAATATAGAAATAAAAGCACTAATCTAATTTGAACCAGATTCAAAATCATGCAGCTGTCTCCAGTGCATATCAACCAAATGGAAAGAGGACAATCGGCATTACTCATCTAGGTGTGCATCCACATATGAGTAACCCGAAAAAGAAGCAAGTTCTCAAAACCATTACTATCAGCGGAATACCAAACACAAGTATCTACATCTTCGACTTCATCGAAGAATCCTGATACTTCCAACAAATGGTTCTCTACTTCATTCTTATACCTATAACTTCTCAATATCTGGACCTTGCATTTCAACGAAATACATGTCTAGAACTGGAGAAGTCACAAGTAAACAGAATATAGTACGAGTACCAACCCCATTATCCTAACGGACACTGGACAACACACAATACTTTGTATAAGTCCCCTGAGTTCAATAACTCAAACTCTGTGCGTCGTAGGTTGAAAAACTGTACTTTGGTTAAGAAGAGTTACACCGCTGTTGAATGCACCTTACCTAAACACCAACTGATATAGGTAAGTGTTATAGACACAATATCAAAAAGTTATATCTCACTTTATAAAATAAATGTACAGATATATCAGTTTGAAATTGGTGCATAACAACGGATATTCAAAACCAAATACTTGCCATCTGGCAAAATCCAGATGATTTCCTCAAATATCACCAATTACAACGAATTCCGATATAATGAGGATCTAATAACCCAATTCCCAATATCTTACTCCCACTCACCATCCGTAATAACATGCAGATGTGAGAAACCGATCTGGTAAATACATACCCTGGAGTTAGATTCCAATTGGGAAAACAGTTTTCAATTAACTTCGCACAGTGAAACTGAAACATGAAAATGTTTCAAAAGGGGTTAACTGGTATTCCTAGTAACGCCTCTTCCACTATCCTGATTCACGACTGTAACCATATACTTGCATGCCCTCTCTGCAATCCCTTTATCATGTCTTTACTTATTACCTTCTGTACACCTCTTTTACCCTAATCGGTTTTCTTCATTCCCTACCTTTCGGCACCAACCTAAGGTTTGGAAGAAGACTATCCAATAAGCGTAATAGGTATACTCTCCTAATCATAGGAGCCCTCGCAACCTAAGAGAAGGTAAAGAGAAAAGACATCCTATTCAATTTCTCTTGAACTAGAATCCATCCTCGAAATAGTTCCTTCGAGTTCGTATGTAACTATACAATGGATTTATCCAATGGAAGTGGATATCCGTAGTGATACGGAGTGTTCTAGAGAAAATCAAAGAGGATGTAGGAGTGGCAGGGGTATACACGGTCTTTGTCGTGAATGATGGTGATCGTATTTTCCTTTGCCATTATTCTAATCCCTTTATATGTCTTTACTTATTACCTTATGTACACCACCGTTAAGCTTGTTGGTTTTCTTCCTTCCCTACCGTTCGGCACCTGCCTATGGTCTGGAGGAAGACTATCCAATAAGCTCAATAGGTGTACTCTCTCCTAATCCTAGGAGCCCTCACAACCTGAGAGAAGTTAAAGAGAAAAGACAACCGAATAATCCTATTCAATCTCTCCAGAACCAGAATCCATCCTCGAAAAAGTTCCTTTGAGTTCGTATGTAACTATACGATGGATTTATCCAATGGAAGTGGATGTTCGTAGTGATACGGGGTGTTCTGGAGAAATGCAAAGGTGATATAGAAGTGGCAATGACATATGCGACAACGTGGCATTCCAAAATCCATAGTGTTTTAAGAAGGTTCGATCAACTTGGTTTTATGAGTTTTAGTCAAAGGTCGGGTCAAAGTCACAGCCAGAGAGAGAGAGAGAGAACACTCAGCGTGCACTCTAACCTAGATCAGAATGGTTAATCGTTTTATCTAATCAGGATGGCTCCCACTGTTTCTTCGAATTCTCCTCCAAACCTAAAAGGAGAATTAGTCGGAGTCACCCGAGGAGTAATCCTACTCATCAGTGGGAATCGGGATCCAACTATCATCGTATGATAACTTGATGGAAGCCACTCAAGTCACCACACTCCAGAAGGTATGCGCAAGCCTGGTAAGTTTCCTGTATGTTTGAAACTCCCGATATGTGTTTTTACCCCTTGGACCCAAGTGACCTTGACGAATAATCAACAAATCAAAAGGTCCTAGTCAAGTTTAACCCGTCATTATCTTGATTGCATTAAACCCACCCACATGACCCTTGACGAATAATCAACAAAGTCGTACGACTGTCCTAACCAATCCACATATCCATGCGACAGAAAAGCATTACAGAGCTACCGCACACTACGCCTCGGCGAATAGCAACGATAAACGTAGCACGAATACTAAGCAATACTAATCTGAAATGACGGAGGGCTACGGGTAGTTTTTGGCGAAAAACCTTTAACGTAATGAACTTGATATCGTTGAAGGAATCCAAGTGGTTTTATAAATATATAGTGGCGAAAACGTTTGCTAAAGAGGTCACTCCCGGTGAAGGGATCTCGGCTCTTTCCCCGTCGAATGGGGTGCAGGATATCCCAAACTGAATATCACGATGCAAAGCAAAAGTAATCGACAATAGTGAAGTTATTACGTTGACGCAAACTTTTACTCAAGGGGTCACTCCCGATGAAGGGATCCCGGCCCTTGCCTCGTCGAATGAGGTGCAGGATATTCCAAAATGAATACCACGGTGCAAAGCAAAAGAGAACGTCTGTAATGTTAGTTTTTGAAAACTTGGTTCCAACAACATCATATATATAGGTTTGTTTTTATCCTTGCATTGATAAGAATCTATGCAGTCCCATCAATTAATCACACCAGAAAAGAACGAAAATAAAATGTACGTATATGCCATCCACATTCGCCACTGGGTCCCGTCATCACCTGTTAGGTTACTTAACTAACGACAGAGCGGGGACTGGGCTAGCGTGGGTGCAAAACATATACAACATCTACTAGTATATATAAATATATATATAACATTCGTCCCAGGCATGATATAAAGCAACATCACAGAAGCAACACGGAATGGTGGATAATCTGGAGCCCCAGGTTTCAATTTAGCCGCAAGTGAGACCCGACGCTCCCTGTCGTGTGGATAGCATGTGCAAAGAAACCTAGACCCCTACGAGCGCGGCAAGTTACCCGCCAAAACCAGAAGTGAGGCAGCCCCCTTCAGCAACATGAATGGACCACCCAGCACTTCACGGAATCCGGTAACTTGAGCACCCCTCCTGGGTCACCTATACCCCCTACGAGTGCGGCGAACAGCCCGCCAATTCTAGAGTAAGGTCCCCTCCGTCCCAACACCATGAGATACGGACCAGTTGCCCTATAGAATCCGGCTATTCGTGCACCCCACCGTGGGGTAATCCTAGTACAGAAAACAAAATAATATACAAGGGTGACATCGACCTCAGCCCGGTCGTGCCCCAAAACAATAATATGCAAACTGGCAGTGACGACAGTCCACATGTCGGACGCTCGCCCCGCAATATCAAATATACAAATGAAATCAAACTGTACTAACATTGCACCATAGCTATCCACCACGACGATCCAACCAACATCACAGCACAACACAGAACATCAACGTGAATGTCACGTTCGCAAACCCGTCTAAAAGACATATAGCAATTAGACGAGTTTACCGATCAAGTGACATTCACGGTCGTAGATAGAAATGTATGTACTGTTAAACTCACACTTAAAATATCGATCGACTAAGTTCCAAATTGGCCCCAATAGCAAAACAACACTTCACTGAAACCTGGGCCAAAACAGAATATCACAAAAATCACATTTCCAAGTAAATGAGCTACATAAAATATTTGGACGCCCGTTGCCACTAAACCGCCGCGGAACCGCCGCCAATAGGGGCTAAGTGCGGCGGATCCACGGCGCTTTTGGGGAATCACGAGCTTAAAATTTTTGTGTACCCATAAATTCGTCTGCACGGATTTTTAAGATGCCTGAAATAATTTTTTGACCGCTTTGGAAAATCGACAGCAAACAGAAAAATGGAATCGTGATTTTGGAAATTTCCGTCGATCGATCTTTCAAGCACGTTTAGACAAGCTAGTAAGGGGTTTAAAGGGTGGCTCTGATACCATGAAAGGTCACGGCAGCGCCCCGGCCGTCGAAACGCGGCCAAAATACGGAACAAAAATTTCTGAAACCAGCGCTACCACTACCCGAATCCCGGATCGACCTTAAACCCTAAACTAGCAAACTAACTAAGAGTTAGAATTGTTATACCGAGTTGATCCGAGTCCTTCAGTCTTCATTCCAAGCTCCTAGTGGTTCTTTGACGAAGTTTGGTTGCCGGTATTCCTTTATCTCCGATGATTCACCCGAGGGAAACGGTGCAAGCTCCAACCTCGACAAACGAGGTAACCGACGCTCCAAAGTCGCTAGCGATGGAGAGTGGGGGTGTATGAATATGTCACTACAATTTTCTCTCTTTTCTTGTGCTCAAGGGAGCAACCATAGAAGAAGAATGGAGTGAGGAAAACTATGGCATGAAGAACAAAAAAAATGGCTAAGTCTTTTTTTTTTGGACGAATGAGAGTGTGGGAGTGTAATCAATCAAGTAACCAAATGAAAAAATGAATCCCCACCCATAATAGTGGCCGGACCCCCATCTCTCTCAATCATCCAAAAAAATATCATTTTCTTTTTCAATTAAACAATGTGCAACCATACCCAAAACCTATACCTTGTTCCATGTTCATGCCACCTCACACCCTCCACCTCATCATTAAACAAATGAATTTCCATAAATGGAAAATCAAATAATGAGGTGGCAAAACTTCTAGAAGCTATTCCGTATAAAATACGGAATACTTCCCGGTACATGTATCAAAATACATATACGCGTATTCGTACAAAAATAGGAATAACCAAGAGAGAAAATTAATAGCGAACAATAATACTAGAATACATATATATAAATACATATGTAAATTATTAAATCAAAAACCTGATTTAATAATCTGGCTTAATCCTAAGCCGCTAGTATTATCAACCGTCCGATTAAAGCCTGCGCAGCAAGTGCACATATTTAATCGGACACCCGTATGTACCAACATATGACATGTACACCATATCGCCTGAACCGTGAAAACCCTCTGTGTGGGACTCTAAAGACTCGTCGATACGCTGGCAGTGGGTTTAACCACAAGCATGTCAGCGGCACTAGCTGTACGTAACGGCTACCCAGGAATTGAGCGAAAGAGAGGCTGACGAACAAACTCATCCTGAACCCCTACTGAGCCTGTTAGTGACAATATCCGTACAGTCTGGTCTGTTCATCTAAGAGTATCACATATCGAGTCTAGGGGGGTGGATAAAGTCAGACCCTCAACAACACGATATTTAGTGTCGGTATGAAACCCATCACCACCTGAGAAACTATCGATCCTGGATCGATAATTCTCGTCCACCGTGGCCACGGATTTTTGGTGATGGCCATCCGTACACAACGCGACATCTACCCCCAATACCGGGAGAGACGAATCCCCGACGATCCAATCACTGCCTCCATGTGGCTCGGGGCTGTACCCAACTAAAACCTGTTTGCACGACTCCTTTGAGCCGTGGTAGGGTAGTAATCAAAGCACAGTGGGAACTCACACGAGACAAATGACGATCTCAGGTCGACAGACTAACCTGTACACATGTCACCTGGGAACTGCCATCTGACAATAGGTATAATACCAACCAGCAGGTTCCCGGCGAGTCCGTCCAGTGTACTCATAACCCAATGAGCACCTGTATATTATCTTAGGTGAACAAACTAACACCAGTGGCTTGTGAGACCTGGACACCGCCCCTCGTCGGGGTCTCGATCAGTATACACTAGTCTACACTGGAGTATCGATGCCCGGTCTCGATACTCCTACGATTAAGGACATTTAAGGATGTGCTTATAGACCCCAGCTCCCACATATATGATCGCCATTACAATGCCGGCAGTCAAGCAAGAATCCTATGGGCTCTATCAACAAGTATATGATGATAAAGACAAACCAGATAGCATACTATCATCTTGAATAAGACTGCTTTATCGGTATAGGTCCTCACTCAATCATCATAATCACAAGTCCGCGACTATAATAATTGCCTTGAGGGCACTATAGCCAACAACAAAAACATAAATCTAGTGCACTATGGTGCACGAAAAAGAATATCAAGTGCACAAGGTGCATGAAAACATAAATCTAGTGCTTTAGGGTGCACGAAAGCGAATATCAAGTGGACAACATGCAAAAAAGATAAATCTAGCGCACTAGGGAGCACGAAAATGAATATCAAGTGCACAAGGTGGACGAAAACATAAATCTAGTACACTAGGGTCCACAAAAATAAATATCAAGTGTGCTAGGTGCACAGAAACTCATCAATGAATCGAAAGCGCATAGAAAAAATATCGAATGCATGAATCAAAATCTGCGGTATACAACATGCACGAGATCAAAATCAGGTATACCGAGGCGTATGAAATCATAAACATGTGCAACTGCGTGCACAAAACCGATATCAGTGCACTGAAAGCGCATGTGAACTATACCGAGTGCATAAGTCAAAATCAAGTGCATACAATATGCACGAATCAAAATAAAGTATATCGGAGTGCACAAAATAAAAATCGACCGTATCGGGATACACGGAATCATAAATTTGTGCAACAGGTACAAAAAAATCAATATCAAGTGCAATGGATATGCACAAAATATAAATCAAATGTAATGGGTGCATAAAAACATAAATCAAGTGCAACTACGGTGCACGAAATATCAATCATGAAACTAAATCATCAAAACTCAAAAGTCTAAAAAGATATAAGCGTGATACTCGGATTACTAAACACAAATAAAAAATAAGTGATATTTAGATACACCTCTTTCAATGTCGAAAGGTGCCGGTGCACCCAAGCTGGAAGAGCAAGAACTCTTTCTTACTTTTTGTCCACAGCCTGGTGTCCTCTGCCCCTACGTCCTCGTTTTTCTCTGTAGATCACCAATTGCATGACTCCTTGGCTCGACGGTCCGTTAAGGAGTAGCGACGAAAACAGTCCCGCTCTGACGCCTCTCTGAACATCTCCTGGCCAATTAACATGGCCACTCGTAAGGTAGAACGTCATTGACGGTGACATCTGGCCCTCTTTATATGTGCCATATAATCGATCCTGGGTCCAAATCCTTATTGCTGAAGTATTCTGGAAAGAACCATCCACGGTCTCTTCCGACATCATCTCTACCAGACTGCCCGGAAGTTGGCGCTCTTTACTTAATCCGCTACCTTTCCAGAATAGCTGCAATCTCATCACAACTTTCCTCTGAAAATGTAGCTGTATCCAACACCTTTAAATACATATCCAATCTTAAGCATCAACGGAGATGAACAACTGCTAATTGAGGTCTCGCACGAATCTATTAATACACTCCTTCAATATCGACGGATTCAGAATCATATCTCGCTAGCTGCGATGACTATAATTCAATATTCGGCTATGGTCATATCCAGTGTCTCTCGCAGAGACTCGAAGCTATGAACTTGGTGTCTCCAACACTCAGTGAAAGACAGTTGGACAATTACGTCCTCTGGAACTCATCCAAGTCATCGGAGGAATACGCTTTGCTCGTCCTCTCTTAATCTACTTACACCAGGTCTAAGCAAGACCCTTCGAATTGAAGTTAGCCAACTTAACTGATCTTGCGTCGGGGCATCCTAACAAACGAATTATCCTAGCCACTTCATCTAAGTATGATTAGCGATCTTGTGTCACATCCCTGCCTGTAAACTCATGTGGCTTTAGCTTTATAAACTATGGAGGCGACATCCCGTCAATCTCAGTAATAGCTGGTTCATCTGTCTGTGCGGGAGACAACACATTGATTTCTGGAGTATGCTTTACGTCAACAGTCCTCTCAATCTGGTTGGTCTCAAGCGATGGTCTAATCATCCAATGCAGATCCCGAACGCTCGTCTTAAGAATGTCATAAAAAATAAATCAATACATTCCTACGCCATAAGAATACATCCTGGTCAGTTCTCGTCCCTGATGAGCTCCCTCTGACCGCATCTCTAGTCGCAGCCCTTTCAGCTCGCATAGCCAAGGTAACAGGAATCACAATCAAATATCGATAGGGATAGATCATAAGAACGAGTAGAATGATAATTCTCAAGATATGCACAACCTAAGATTACTTAAGCGGAGCAGCGCATCGTAAGTATGCCGTGGAATATACACACGATACGTCACTCTACTTGAGTCACCTACACCATCAACCAAGGTCAACCTACATAACGAAAGTTCGGGTCTAATACCCCCTCAGTCAAGTCTAAGTTCCGTAAGGTCAAGCCTAAGTTCCAAAATATACGCCCTGGACTCTGCATAGTCAAACCTAGTCTCGAACCAAGGTTAAACCTAACGCTCTGATACCAAATTTGTCACGATCCGGAATTGGAATGTGACCGGTACTTGAATCACGTGAAGTCTATAGGACCCCACCGTAATCCAAGTAAGCCGAAAGCCCAGAAATCTAAACCTTTTTAAGAAAATAATGGAGGTGAAGTTTTGAAATAAAGGTATATTATAATCAAGTTCTTTCTTAGAAAGTATAAGTAATGTTATATGAAAATACAAGTGGGATGTATACTATAGTTGAAAACATTTTTGTCATTTGAAATTTGGGCAGCACCTCCTTTGTAAATTTTGATCCAAAAACCAATACATATACAATAATAATACGGCATCCTCAAGCGGGAGCTAGCTCTTTGCCAATTGGCGGAATCACAACCATGCAAATAAGAATATACGACTCCCAAGGTGAAAATCAATCACAGAAAAGAATAGAGAAAACCAAAACACTATCAAATCAAATGTAGGAATATATACAAGTCTCGACTCGAAATACAAAGAATATACAAACCGGTCTCTAGGTCTACTAAATATACATAGTCTGGTTTATAGAGCTTTTAACTAGATACAAATGAATAATGAATATACAATGGTCGTTACGCTCTGTATTGTAACCCACCTATCAATGCAAATCACCCAGAAAGGAACAATGTGCGAGCAAGCCGCTACTGAATCTGAGCGGTCGATCCTGCAAGAAACCTGTGGCACAACGGGAGTGAGTTGCCAACTCGTGAGTTGAAGACATCATCAGGTAGAAATCGAATGTATGACGATCTCCTAGGTCATATAGTAATATAATAATATAATACCGTGTGGTAACAAGGGTTATTGTTTATACATGAGTATAATAATAATAAATAATAATATCGTGTCTGTGGTAATATATGATACTATGTCATTTGTGTCCTACATAAGTATATATGTATCATCCAATGTGTGCCCATCAACGACACACCAAATCATCAATAAAACCTGAGTGCCAAGTATCGACACTCGAAAATCATCATAAAACCCGTGTCCAGCATCGACACGTAAATTCTCGTATCTCAAACGCCGTCTCATCGGATCGGCCCTCATATCCATCTGTCTCATGTCACTCCGGTCGGTATCCTCCGGATATCCGCCGAGTCCAGTACTGTCACCGGTAAGTAGTGGTCCCCTACCAGGCTCAACGTCTCTCTATACGATCTTCTTGCCCTGGGGTACCGTACCGGGTCCACCATGTACTCGCAAACGGTGCCTCCTCTCTCCTCGAATCTGGTATACACATAACTCAGAACCGAGAAAACTCATGGTGGACGCTAAACATCATATCAAGAGAAAACCATGTATTTTTAAATAAATCATAAGTTTTTAAAATATATCTGCGGTTTCTCAAATGCAGAAATCTCATGAAAACTGAATCTCATAAGCATGAAACAATATGTACAGGCACAGAACAAATCTGTAATGCATAACCAGTGTGTTTATATGAGCGTGTCGTTTAACTAGGTAAGGAAATGCGATAACCGAACTAGTAAGTGTGGTACGGATTTACTGAATAATAACTAAAATGCTACCAGTTATATGGTGATACGGTGAAGTAGCAATTTCTAACGTGTACGTGGCATGGCAATTACCAATGATGAGTGTGTGAGCCAGCGAGTATGTATACGTACAACATGCGCATCATCGTTAATGGTGCATGTGTCCTAGCAGACGAAGTCATACAAAGATAAGGACAAAGAACGTAGTATGTATATCGCAAATGAAAATGATACGAGCGTAACAGAAAGAGGAAAGCATAAACGTAAACAGTATGACATACGTAACTACATATGATCTATACAGTTATAGTTTAAAATAGTACGAATCGTTGTTTTTGAAAATGGGGGCTACGGTGTTTTTGAGAAAAAGACACCATTTGAAAATCCGTAACGTCCTTTGAGGTTATCATTTAAAAGTGCATAACGATTCGTTGGTTTTGAAAATAGGCATGACTCTAAATCTATCCTAATATCTACTTAATTGATTAAAAAACAATATTTTTTTGAGTCGATACATACATAAGTCGGCGATCCATCCTCATAGTATTACATACGGTATAATCAATCGTACGGTATCATCAAATCAAGAGTACGGATCTATCGTCACGTGCATCATATCATCTCATCTCGTCATATATCGTCACATGTCATATCATCTCGTATCGCTTCATGAATATGTATGGTCTCATATCATCATATAATATATCATATCGACTCATGTCATCATAGCATATCATATCCTCATCTTATGATGTTATATCGAAATTATCCTCAAATATATATATATATATATATATGTATATATGTATGTATGTATATATATATATATGTATATATGTATGTATGTATGTATACCTAGCTAGGGTTCTAGGATACTATAAGCAATAATAAGTATACTCGTAGGGAGGAATATCCTTAGTTCTTATTTCTCTTAGCCTTGAGCCATTTGTATAAATGTTGTTACACACACACACACACACACACACAGAGATATATAACCATATATCTAGTATCCTAGTACTACGGTTGCGAGGGTGCTATACGCCATCCACCCGAATTCCCCTTTAGATATACATTTACTCACCTACTATCCTTGCTCGAGTTGAAGTCAAGGAACGCCTTGCTCTCCTTTGTCGCCTCGGAAATCCACGCGAATGTACCTATAAATTAATATATATCGTATCGAAATCAAAATAAAATCCGAAAACCGATATGGAAAGCCGAGCGCACATAGGTTAAAAACTATGGTCAACGCGTGCTAAAATAACAAAACAGCCCCGACGTTGACGTACGAACGTCAGACGACTGAGTCAAAACTCAAATATCAAAAACCAAGTTTCAAAAGTCGGAAAATATCGACAGAAAACTAGTAAAATGACTCCAGATTCTACCTAAGGTGAAATTAAACTTTTTTGCATATAGGGTAGGTCTAGTTATCTAAAGAGTGAGCTACAGACCAAGTTTCAGACGCTAACTCCAAAATTAGGCGGAAAATTGCTGTCAAAATGTATAAAACGGTAGCCTCAACTTGGGGGTTCGGGCTTAGGTTACTTGGGTGACTTCCTATGTGTCTGCACATCTCACTGTATCTTCTAATAAATTTTTAGAGTTCTAGAGTCATCCCAGATTCCATTTGAACATAAAAAAAATCAATGAAAAACCGATGTCGAAAAATTCTAAGTTCAACTTTGAACATTATAAACTCATTTTAATCATGACTACCATCACTACTAGGCCACTAGCCACTCTCTATATTCTCTACTACACCTCCACTACAAGTTTTATCCACTAATTCTCATCCTAGAATTTTCCAAGTTCACTTAACATAACCTATTTAACTCTAAACTATAAAAGGAGGTTAGAAAACTAAATACTTGAAGAAATGTGAGTGTTTTACCTCAAAGGATAACTCAAGAAAATTTCTACATGGTCCAAAGTTCTCAAAACAAGAACTTGATCCCACCATGGGGTGTAGGATGAGGCGGGGAACAATTTTTATGAAGGTAATGTGAGGTTTTGATGAAGTTTTGGGGGTGGTGCATGGTGGTAGAAGAGATGGAGGAAGGTGATGAAGGACGAGATGGAGGAAAGGGATGAAGGAAAAAGGATATGAAGGAAGAATGGTCAATGCAACCATGTCACTCTCTTTCTCTCTCTCCCACTCACACCTATACCTCCTTGTCCCCTCCTGTCTCCTTTCATTTTCTTTTCTTCTTCTTCTTTTTTAAAACAAACTAAAAATGAAACCATGGTATAAATCATGAATAAATGTTACATGTCATGCACACAAATCATGTTTAACAAAATGGACTTGGTTTATTACATAATTAGGAAACACTAATTAAGTTTAACATTAATCTTGTATGGAAATAATTATATATTAATTTATAAAAAGTCCAAATCAATTAAAGGCTTTCATAATGATATTTCATCATAAATTCCAATTATTTTACAAAAATATAGGTATATAATTATATCATTTTAGTAAAACTCATATCCATACTCATATAATATTCATAAAATTTATTATTTTATTATTTAAATTCCAAAAAATAATATTCTATATTTTTCTGAAATGTTACAGCTACTAAACTAGAATAAGGAACATTCCTCGGTACCTCACCTCCGAGTCTTCGTCCGATGAATAGGCTCCGACTTCTTGGGGCCTCCTCTTGGATGTATTCTTTCTTCGACCAACCACCGGTCAATAGCTCGTCTCCGAGCTATCCCAGAGCTGATTTTTCTCAGCCTTCTTGTTGTCCTGACCAGCTCAGGACCGGTAGCACAAAGCCCAAGCTTCCTCGGATTGAACTTCCTCAACTTCCCTTTACCGAGCTTCCTCGTAATGACTCCGCATCTCCTGCCACGACGGAGTCAACCACCCTACGTCCTGCATCTCACACGAACATACCTCGCCATTAATGTGAATGTGACGCATGGGCAGAACCGATGGTGTGGATCTCGCAACGGCTCGCTCCATGCGACCCCTATATAAACCCTTCCTCCAGACTATTCAGGTAACTCAACACAATCTAATACGTCACTACTATGCCAAAATATTCCCCAGTTTTAACTTGATCGTCGGAGGTTCTTACGGTGATTTTCATCCCCGGAATTTCTTTTGTAGGTAGCTCGGCGACGACACCGACCAACAACCTATTGAGATCCACACTCTCTCCCTAAATCTCAGCCCTTCATCTCACTCGCCTCCAGACCGACGGAGGACAACATCTGAGGGAGATTTCGACCTCCAACAGTTGGCGCCGTCTGTGAGAAACAAAAAACTTTTCCACTAAAAAGTTGCTCTCCTCCTTCAACACAATGATAAGCGAGCACCGCAACGACGATCCCAGCACGAGCCATTGTCGATCGACTCCGACGATAGGTAGGCGATCCCCCATCACGCCCTCTCAAAGAAAACGGGAGAAGTTCCACTCCATCAGTTCCCGGCGTTGTCGAAGCCCTAGCCGCTCGGATAAACTGATTAGCAGCGGTAAAGGACACGATCGCTCGCGTTAAGGCTACCAGCCTTCAAACCGCCAATCCTTCACCTCAGAACGATGGTGGCAGGAGACGGTGGCGGCCCATCACACACTACCACGGGTAAAATGCCCCGACCGGTTCCCTGATCATCCTTAACATTATGGAACATCGACGCGCTGACTTTGGCAGTCGAGACACTGTACGAGGAAGGGCTCACGTGCCGTCGAGTGCAGGGAGGTACCGAGATTCCCCGGCTCGATGGGTACCAGTTATAGAGTGTTTTTCGTCATCCCATTGTAACAACTCTAAATTCTGTGTACATAAAAAAATTTAAAAGATAATGTACAATTGGGGTATTTGCAAATCCTGTGAGTACTATAAGAATTTGTTTTACTTTTGAACAGCAAGAAAGAGCTTGTAGCTTACTGATAAGGCCTTGCACTGCTGAACCAAAGCACCAGAGTTCAAATCCTATCAGCCACATTATTTTTTGTTTTAATTTCTTTTAATCTTGTAGAATCCCAAGAGTTTGCACGTGCACTACACGTAATAGGGTAAGTTACAGAATAAATAAACATAAGCACGAGGGAAATTGAAGCATCAAGGACACGTGACCCAAGACCCAGCACCTTCCGTCGGTAAAGACCCGGCGACTTGTGCATGGAGGCCCGACGCCGCCAGTCCAACCCGTCCCAAATGCTTCCAAACTTTGCCCCCTGCACCCTTTCAGCCACCCTACTAACCCCACATTTCTTGTTTACTCTGAATATTTCCAAAGAGCAATAAAATGCCCAATTAATCCAATTTTAATGCATATTTCAATGCATTCTTTAAACACCCTAAACCCTAATTTTCCCTATAAATACCACTCCCATTTCACCCCTCCTCACTCACAATTCCTTGCCAAAACTCTTAATAAATTTCCAAGTTCCCATAGTGTACAAATGGAGTTAACAAAGGGCGAAACTCCGACGAATTTCCGGCGACGATACAAGGAGTTTCCGACAACGAAACGAAGCACCGACGAATTCTAGACCTCCTCCTACCTCTCCCCTCTCATCAAAGCCAGTAAGTTCCCATTCTCTCTCTCTTTTGCTATTCCCAAACTCTTCATTCTTAAAACGTGTCGGAAGCGGAGTTATCCGGCTTCCGATTCTCTTTTCTTTTAAAAATAAAACTTTCTCTTAATAACAAACCTACAACTTTTGATATATTGTTTATTAATCATTAACAAAGATAATAGAACAAGTTTGACATCAAAATGATAATCATAGCAAGTTGTATTTCAATTTTACATTAAAATACCTTTATATTTTATATCGACATGTTTATACCTTTTAACCGTGTTAGCTTTAGAAAGCTCACGAGATAATGACCTATCTCCTCACAACACACATATCTAACATAGTACAATGGAATTTGGGAACATAGATTCGGGAAAATACGACTTTACATATAACTACCTTCAACTTATAAAACCTTTTTCTATAAGAAGTGTATTTAGCAAATCTTTGCAATTGCGTCTCTACAACCCACTATTGGGGACCCCATTCGGTATGGTGCGGATTATCGCACATCCTCGGGCATAGTAAAGCGAGATGCAGACCTCCTCACGGAGCATACGATCTCGAAAGATTTTTTTATACATTTTTCTTTAGAAAATGTGATTGCTATTATAAATAAAACTTATATTTTTAATAAATAAATATATATGTAATTAATATCAAAATATCTATTTTTAATATTTATAATATTCCACATTTCCAAAATTCAAGAAAAACATCCCATTTACAAGAAAATACCATACAATTCCAATATTTCAAATAAATACCATATACTTTAAAAACTAGGTCATATTCACTAGAAATTTCACATTGAATAAAAGAAATATCTATGAAAACTATAAAGACGATAATTAAATACTTGAGGTGTATTTTGAAATTATACCAAAATTATTTTACATAAAAACACCTCAAGTTATACTAAATTACAATAAGGACCCTAGTAAACATAGGTTTAAGCGGGATCGGTCTCTTGAGCCTCAGGGAGCCGGAGATATGGGTGCTTGCCTATTTAAGGTAGACAACTTAACAAACAGTGTTATCAACACGGTAATTGTCTTGGAAAAAGACACAAATCCTGCCGTCCATGTGCAGCAGTTACCCATAACACCAAAACAATCAGGATTTCAAGTTCTTTTAAAGGTGTCTAGCTCAGACTGAGTCGTAATATAATCAATCCGAATTGAATGTGATTCAAGTATGAAACCATAATTCAATATGAATCCATATACTCAATCTATTCAATCTATACAACTTGACCGAACCGAACAATGGATATACTCCATTTACATGTCCATCCATTATATCCGTTCCATTACTGATATCATGTTCTCGGCAAGTCATCCATTTATACAATTATAATACAAGACAATACAATCAAGATATCGTGGGGTTTATAAGGGGTAGATTGGTACGGAAGGTGTTAAAAGTGGCACGAGACTGTAACCATAATACACCTAATCTGAATCTCCTTTGCCGTTGTACCATGGCTGAACGGTTACTTGTGCTCTGTATACCTTAGTCTCCGGAATAGTGGGACTCCTCTCGTATACACTGGCATTCTTCTGTACCAAGCTACAAACAACAACGTTAACACTAAATACAACATTATAACATTATACTCTCTATTCTGTCTATTCCATTCTTGTCTATTTACGGGAC
The DNA here is from genome assembly GCA_030015575.1 of Agapanthus africanus. NCBI lineage: Eukaryota > Viridiplantae > Streptophyta > Magnoliopsida > Asparagales > Amaryllidaceae > Agapanthus > Agapanthus africanus. The sequence continues at coordinate 132,532,442 of CM057341.1, forward strand.
TTACCGAGCAATTTGTTCGCTGACGACATTCTCTTTCTTCTTCTTTGGAATGTCGTCAGGTGTTTCGGACTCACTGGAGATCGAGCCCAGCAGAGAGGACTTGGACCAATTTACTGAAGATCCAGAGCTCTAGTTCACTTGTACATTACATTTCCTTACATTTCTGTTATGCCACTGTTCAGGCATTGCTTTCATTCCATGTATTTACTTTTCAGTTGTATTGTAAAAAGAATGTTAATAAATAAAGTTGCAGTTTATTTACATATTGTCTCTTGTGTACATTTTATTTTATATTGCTTAGAAACGCCTAGCGTGTTTACTTCTGAGTAAATACGTAGCGGCCCCGTCGTGTCCTCTGCCTGTATACTGGGAAGCGGGGAATGACACCCATTGAGATGGGAATGCGCGCGCTTGTTAGGCGTATACAGATTCCCCCTGCGTGGGGTAGGCTGGGATTTAATGATTGTGGGGATCCGAATCTTCGGCAGCCGCAGACTAAACTGCAGTTAATTACCCCTCGCTGTTGGAGCGAAAGAACCTCCGATTGACGGGTCAAGCTGGTCATGCGAACTCAATATGAGATGTTGGTGTTTGAATGTAATGCGGAAAGGCGTGTTCGTTTCATTTTTTTATTTGTGACAAAAGATTATTTTTTATTTCAAAGAAACAAATTCTTTTATTTATTCCTTTATTTTATTATTATTATTATTTTTACAAGTGTGGAGTTAAAGCGCAAGCGTGTAGTGCATGTGTCCGTGCAGTGCGCTTGCGCGCTGCACATTGCGCGTGTGCGTCGCGCATGTGCGGGTCATGGGCAGGCACTGCACACGCGTGGCACGCGCGGGTGCACATGTGCACGGCACGCGCCCGACACGCAGGCACAGGTACAGGCGTGGACACGGGTGCGGACATGGGCCCGGATTTCATGGACAGGATTTGGAGTTGAACTCGCTAAAGGATTTTAATGGAGTTGACTTCAAAAGATTTTATTTTGGAGTTAAACTTTCAAAAGAATTTTAAATAGAGTTAATCTTCTAAATGTTTTATTTTAAAATTAAACTCCCAAAAGAATTTTAAATGGAGTTAAACTCGCAAAGAATTTAAATGGAGTAAAACTCCAAAATATTTTTCCATTTCCTCTCTCGAAAAGAAACCCAAATGGGTTCTCTTGAAATTCCAAGATTTGGATCTTGGATGATGAAAATAGATCCCTTTTTTTCCTCTTGATGGAGTCTTGGGAGGCGGGTTTCCCTTCCCCCCTCTCTCAAATTGGATCTTGAGGAGGAAGAAGAAAATAGTAAAAATCTTCTTTTTTTTGGGATTTGATGTGAGATTTAAACTGTAACAACTCTATTTCAGTGAACAGAATTTTTTTTAAAAGTTAATGTACAAATGGAGTATTTGTTGTCCTGTGTATGCTATAAGTAATTGATTTGTTTTTAAACAGCAAGAAAGCACTTGTAGCTCATTGGTAAAGCCTTGTACTGCTGTGACGTATCCCCTGTGTTCGAATCCCCTCAGCCACATATATTTTTGCAAAATTTTTCTTTTAAAACTTTTAGAAGCTCAAAAGTTTGCATGTGCACTGCACGTAAAATGAAAAGTCACAATAAAAACAAATATGTGGAAATTTTTATTTAAACAGCCTAGGACACGTGTCAAAGATCCAAGCACCCCACCCCTACACTTGGCCGGCGAAGATCATCCCACGGCCGGCGCCGGCGGTTTTCTCCGTAGGTAATGCCCAAATTTTATAACCCTAGCACCCCTTGGACTCCACCACTAACCCTCGTCTGTTTGTTTTCCCTGCACATTAACAGAGAATTAAAATGAGGCATTAATCCAAAATTTTAATGCATTTTTAATTCTCTCTTCACTCACAAAACCCTAATCCTATCCTATAAATACCCCTATACACTTTAGCCCTTCCCATTCTGAAATCTAGTATCAAAACTCTCTAAAATTTCTAAGTCCAAGAAATTGTATAAGTGTAGTTAGCCTAAGGTCGAGTTCTGGCGACGTTTTGGGATGATTCCGACGACACCGCGACTCTACGCCTCCTCCAAAAGTTCCCTCTACCTCCCTTCTCTTCTCCAAACCTTTAATTTCCCTCTCCCATCCTCTCATTATAATCTAAAACACTCTCATTTCAAAACTCGTCGGAAGCGGAGTTATTCCGACCCCCGATTCTCTTTTCTTTAAAACCCCAAATTTTCTTAATAACAAACCTGCCAATTCTTTATATATTGTTTAACAATCATAAACAAACACTTTAGAATAAGTTTCATCTCAAAATAACATGTTATGCAACTTTTATCACATTTTTACGATTAAATAGCACAAACTTTACGTTCTACATATTTCATCATATTCCTTTGTATTACCTTTAGAAAACTCATGAGGTAATGACCTAGCTTATCACAACACTCATTCTTGACATAGCACGATGGCTTTTGGAACATTAGTTTGTGGGATAAATACGAATTTACATTTAAATACCATAAACTATTAAAAACCGTTTTCTTTAAAAGTGTATTATTTAATTCCTTGCAAATGCGCCTCTACAACCCACTTTTAGGGATCCTGATCGGGATGGTGTGGGTTATCGCACATCCTTAGGCCTAGTAAAGTGAGATGCAGACCTCCTCACGGAGCATTCGATCTCGAAGGAATTTTTAATGAATTTTTTATGAAAAATGTTATTTCTATTTAATAAATAAATTCTATTTTTATAAATATATATATATATATATATATTATCAAAATATCTACTTTAAATATATATATATATATATATATATATATTTCATGTTTTCTAAATCAAAAGACCACCCAAATTTTATGAAACTACCAATACAAATCCAATATTACATTAAAATACCATATACAATGCAATCTAGGTTCTATTCACTAGAAAATGATATATTTTAAAACATATGTAAATCCCCGTTTCCATTCTAATAAAAGTTGCCTATTCTCTGATTTCCAGTAGTTTCTTTTCTTTTTCCTTCATATTTTGAATTGGTTGTTAAGCTTAATATTTATATTTTTCCAAACCCTAAAAGTTAAAACCCAAGATTTAAAACCAAAGCCAATTAAACTAAAACCTAAACTAAAACCCTTACTAAATTCCCTCGGCCCACTCAAAATTTCCTTAATAAATTCTCTAAATCATTTAGCCTCATCCCGTTTTAATCCTCAGCCCACACTGAAAATTAATTAAAATGAATTCCAAAACATTGCCGGCCCAGCCCACTCCCTATCGACCCGTACCCGCGCCGACCCGACCCGCTTCACACCCTTCTCCTTCCCTCAACGGCTCCCTCTTTTTCCGCTTCCTCTTCAATTCGCGACACCCATCCCCCGCCGCAGCCCACGCCCTCGCAGTGACGTTGCCCCGACGTTTCCTCACACCCTCATCTCTCTCTCTTCTCCCTTGTTTTCAAAAATCTCTAACTCTATCCATCCTCCAATAACCCACAGAGCACCCAACTTCTTTCGAACCCATTGCCACCTCTACCGCCGGCGTTCATCCCACCACTTCGCTCGACCCACGACGACGACAGCCACTCATTCACCCTCCTTCTCTCTCCACGACTCCTCCTTTCATCAACCGAGCCCCCGCCAAGCATCCCCTGCACTCCCAAACCCACTTGCACCCAATCACGGTCACCGCTGCAACCGACGCCGACGAGCCCCCACGGCACCTGAACCACATCGTCGATCACCTCTGCGACCCTCTACATCCTCAGCACCATCCTCATCACTCCAAACCCGACCCCCACTGCTTCCCCTCTTCAAAATTCCAAAACCCATTTTCAAACATTTTCCCCCTCACTGTGAACTTCACTGTGCACGTTGCCGGAGCAACGCCGTCGACCGTCTTCGACCCCAGTACACTCGCAAAGGATTATCAAGCACCCCTCAACGTCCAGTGACCGTGCAACGACTCCAGACAACTCCGACGCAAGATCCGCATCTCGATCCAAACTCGCGCGAATCGGTTTCACGGCGTACATCGCGCGTTTGTGACGCCGTTGCTGCCTTGCGATCCCGAGACGTTTCCAGGAAAGTTTTTACTTGCTTCATGCTAATATAGTTGTGTTACGAACCTAAATCGCATAGTTTATAAAATTGCCGATTAACGATATATATTGTGACCTAAGTGTTCGATGCTAGTCTCCAATGAATATAATTCTTTATTTTGACGGAAACCAATATTTTCTGTTGGCCCATTTGATGATAAATATAGTGTATGAATCTCGCTGGAAAATACGATTGTTAGTGACAAAAATTGATACCCCCAAATATGCCGTTAAAACAAATATTTTTCTCGTATCTGAAAATGAATAAAATCGCCGTAAATTACACACATACTGGATTGATGCGTTCGAGGGCTTAAATCGAATCCGACTCGACGAAATTTAACCCTATGTAAAATTTCAATGATTTCTGTTCTGTAACTGTGAAGATAATTAGATCGGAATGCGACTCTGGACTCCGGTCCAGAGCGTTTCTGATTATTGTGTTCTGTCCAAAGACCTGTGTCACTGTATTTCCTGAAGTCGTATGTTACGGAACCCTGCAGTAGATTAAAGATAATTCTGTTATTTAAACAAAACTGGTGGTTCCATTCCGATTCATCGCCGTTTGCTATTTTAAACTGTATTTAAAAGGGCAGAACGTATAACTGTCCAGAACAGATTCTGAAATGACACACTGAGGTTAAACTGTGTATAACTTTCAACGTACAGATGCGATTGGGGATCCGTCTGTTGAGTTGAATACTCCATTGAAAACCCTAGATTTTATTTAACTGTAACATCGCTAAATTCTGAGCCCAACTGGGTGCAATTCGTGTCGCGAAACGGACGTTCAGTTCTGAAACTGAATTTCCAGCCGTGAGCACTTAAAATGAAATAGCTATATCTTGAAAACCGGAATCCCGATTGAACTGAAATAAATTTTGATGAATTGCTGACTGAGTGTTCTATTTATCTTACTTGTATCATTTTGCTGAATTCTTAACATATTGATTTATGCAAATTATTTTAGTTAATGACATGTATGTTGATTCATAACATACAGAGCTTATTGGTAGCATACAATACATATATCATACCCTTGCCATATACTCAGTGTTAGTGCGTGTGGACATTGCATTATCGTGCGTGATAGATGTTGGTTTAGGAGTGACGAGTACCCCAATGGAAAGTGAATATTCGTGACAGTGATTGATACAGTGAACAGTGATGAAACCGTGCCATTGGTATACTTGTACACAACTAGATCAAGGTCATAAATAGTGTAAACCTGGGGAAATCAAAGTGGAAAGAGTATCGTATTTAGCGGGACCGTGTTTAGAGGATGATCATTCGAACCGTGATACTGATACGTGTAGGGTAGGATCTAGCGATCCGGCTGATAGGGTTACGTCCCGGGCATGTGGGCCGTTGTCTCGGGTATGTACGAGACTCCTGTTAAACATGATCCTCCTTCCACTATGTGATTTCAAACATGACCTAGAGACCGATAGGGACACATAACATATTCTGCATCATATAGTGACATAGTGATTACTTGCATTGTTCCTACACTAGTATTACCTCATATACCTGTTTCATCTTATTATAATAATATTGTTATTGTGTCGCTCTGACGACCTGAGTATGCATGCTCAGATTCCGCGAGAGGACCAGCACAGGAGACGGATCTACCCTTTGAGTTCACGGAGATATAGTTTGGTGTACCTTCTTCATTTACTGCTTTCCATAAAAGTGATCGTGAGATTGAACTTGGTTAGTTATTGTTCTTATTATCTGTAATTTGTGAACAATGGAATTTTAATGTAATAAATTAGTGATGTGATTCCTTTAATACTGTGCTTTATTTACTGATTACCATGTAGTGCTAGAAGCCGAAGTGTGACTACGGCGGGATGATTCCTTGACCGTAGGAGCATGGCTGGCCTAGTCATCCCTCGTTTTCCGTATTTTGGGAAGCGGGGCGCGACATGGTTTAGTTGGTATCAGAGCCTGTGTTTAGTATCAAGGAATAACATTAACTATACTGTATTACGTTATTCTTGTTTCACTACTCTTGATTTTCATCCTTGAATCTGATCCTATCCTTTTGAATCTTCCAGTGATATGACGTCCCCGAACGACCCCTCCTCGGACTCCAGCTCTCAGGACCGCACGGAAAGAATACTTAGTGCACTGACCACTCTCGCGGAAGCTCAGGAGAGAAAGACAGATTTACTCACTGAGGGACTCAGGGCGATTACCGCCGCAGGAGGACCCTCCGCACTTATTACCGCCCCCGAGGGCGCTGCTCCACCAGCTTATCAGGCTAGGGCTGGTACCGTATCAGACTTCCGACGGTTACACCCAGCTGTATTCACAGGGCTAGCTGAACCCCTTGAGGCGGAGCAATGGCTGGTGAACATGGAGAATTTATTGACAGCCGCCAGGGTTCCAGAGGAAGACAGAGTGGACGTGATAAAGATTCAATTAGAAGACGAAGCCCGTATATGGTGGTCGGTGGAAGAAAGCAGACTTGACGAGCCGATTGAATGGAGCAAGTTTAAGGAGTGCTTCTTAGATCATTATTTTCCTCCCACAGCCAAGGCAGAAATGGAGGAAAGGTTTATTCTTTTGAAGCAGAATGGATGCCCAGTGGACGTATATGCGGCAGAGTTCAGCCGTCTGAGCCGCTTTGCTCCATACATGGTCAAATCAGAGGCCACCAGGGCCAGACGCTTCCTCCAGGGGTTAGATTTCGAGTTGGAGTAGTTAATTGCATCGTTGGATTTGCAGACTTTCGCACAGGTACTCAACGCGGCGAGAGTTCAGGAGCAATTGATTAACAAGTTCAGAAGACCCCCAGTCGTTCCAGCACGTAACCACGCGCCTTCTCGAGGAACCATACCGGTTTACAGAGCAGGAACGGCACAAATGAAGCGCCCGTTCGTACCACAGCATCGCCCCCAGAGACAGGGCGTAACTTGCGGCTATTGCGGTAGAGGAGGGCATACCCAGAAGGACTGTCGCCGTGCCAAGGGACAGTGCTTGATTTGCGGTTCCAGTCAGCACAGGATTAACAGTTGCCCTGAGCGAGCAGAGATACAGGGAGATTCTGGACCGCCACAGCAGAGGCCGCAGGAGCAGAGGCAACCCTTTACAGGTCGCGGTCAGGGACGGGCTTTCACCTTGACCGCCGAGCAGGCAGAGGCGTCAGGAGACGTGGTTACAGGTACTCTACTCGTACATTCCTTACCAGCTAGAGTACTATTTGATTCGGGAGCATCGCATTGTTTCTTGTCTGAGCATTTCACTGATACACACTCAATACCACATGAGCCACTAACCAAGGGATGGGAAATTCATACGGGTAATGGCATTATAATATCTAGTCGAGAATGTAGATTATGCCCGGTTGTAGTGTGTGGCAGGGAATTCTATGCGAATTTCCTTCTGATTGGGGCAGGCAGTTACAACGCAATTCTCGGGATGGATTGGATGAGCACTTTCCATGCAGTTATCGATTGTCGTGCAAGAAAAGTGATCTTTCGTATCCCCAATCACCCAGAGTTTATTTTCGAGGGCGGAAGTGAATCTTTGGAGCCAGCTAAGTATAGAGCCAAGCCCAAGGAACTGCCAGCTATAGAGGTTGATAAGAGCCCAGTCCCAGAAATTGTTCGGGACTTTCTGGACGTTTTTCCCGAAGATCTACCAGGTCTACCACCTCCTCGAATCTTGGAGTTCTCAATCGATTTAATTCCAGGTACAGCCCCAGTATCCAGGGCCCCATACAGAATGGCACCAGTTGAGTTGGCGGAATTGAAGAAGCAGGTTGAAGAACTTTTGGAGAAGGGATTTATTCGGCCAAGCGTTTCACCGTGGGGTGCACCAGTTCTGTTAGTAAAGAAGAAAGATGGATCGCTGCGAATGTGTATAGATTATCGGGAGCTGAACAAGGTCACAATAAAGAACAAGTACCCAATACCACGCATTGACGACCTATTCGATCAGCTGAGTGGAGCTAAGGTATTCTCGAAGTTGGACCTCCGTTCTGGATATCATCAAATCAGAGTAGCAGCCGAGGATGTATGCAAGACGGCTTTCAGGACCCGATACGGACACTACAAGTTTCTTGTGATGCCGTTCGGTGTTACCAATGCCCCAGCAATATTCATGGACTTGATGAACAGAGTGTTCGCAAAGTACTTGGACACATTTGTCGTTGTGTTTATCGACGACATACTTGTCTACTCGAAGACCCGGGAAGAGCACGCTGAACATTTGCGCACGATACTACAAATTCTTCGGGAAGAGAAGCTATACGCGAAGCTAAGCAAGTGTGAATTCTGGCTTGACAAGGTTCAGTTTTTGGGACATATCGTTTCGGGCGAAGGCATCTCGGTGGAACCGGCAAAGATAGAATCTGTCAGAGATTGGCCGACACCGAAATCAGTAGCAGAGATCAGGAGTTTTCTAGGATTGGCAGGTTATTATCGGAGATTCGTCCAAGATTTCTCAAGAATTGCGGAACCATTAACGAGGCTGACACGGAAGGACGTGCCGTTTACATGGACAGAGGAGTGCACTCAGGCATTCGACACACTGAAGCAGAAGTTAACCACGGCACCTATACTTACAGTACCAGATAATTCCGGTGGTCTGGTGATACACAATGATGCCTCAGGGAAGGGATTAGGCTGTGTCCTAATGCAGCACGGCCGAGTGGTTGCTTACGCCTCTCGACAACTGAGAAATCACGAGAAGAACTACCCCACGCATGACTTGGAGTTAGCTGCGGTAGTCTTTGCGTTGAAGATTTGGAGGCACTATCTTTTGGGTGAGAAAGTGGAGGTATACACGGATCATAAAAGTTTGAAGTATGTTTTCACTCAGAAGGAACTAAACATGAGGCAGCGCCGATGGCTAGAGCTAATGGCAGATTATGACTTGGACCTTCAGTATCACCCGGGGAAGGTCAATGTTGTACCAGATGCGCTCAGTCGCAAACCAGCGGTCATGATGTTGACCGATCAGAGGAGCATTATTGAGGATTTCCAGAGACTTGAACTTGAGGTCGTTACGCCGAACACACTCAGTCAATTTTGGCAACTACAGGTGCAATCTTCCCTGGTGGACCGCATCAAGATTGCACAAGCGGATGATCCCCGATTGCAAAAGTTCAGAGAGCAAGTGGAAGCTGGACTGAGAACGGATTTGATTATACATGAAGATGGCTCTCTGAGATTCGGTAGCAGACTCTGCGTACCTAAAGGAGATGTTCGAGAAGAAGTTTTGGCTGAAGCACACAGTTCAGCTTATTCTGTGCATCCAGGAGGTACAAAAATGTATCAGGACCTAAAGCAGCACTTTTGGTGGAACGGAATGAAGCGGGAAATTGCGAGGTTCGTATCCAGGTGCTTGGTATGTCAGCAGGTCAAGGCGGAACATCAGAGGACAGCAGGATTGTTACAACCATTGCCGATACCTGAATGGAAGTGGGAGCACATTACTATGGATTTTGTGACGGCCTTACCACGGAGCCCTAGGGGCAATAACGCTATTTGGGTTATCGTCGATCGCCTCACAAAAGCTGCACACTTCCTACCTTTCCGAGTGGGACAGTCGACAGAATCACTGGCAGAAAGATATATGCAGGAGATTGTGCGACTTCACGGTGTTCCAGTCAGCATTGTGTCAGACCGGGACATGAGATTCTTGTCGCACTTTTGGAAGAGCTTACAGGAGAGTTTGGGAACCCGCCTTAAATTCAGCACAGCTTATCACCCACAGACGGATGGACAATCCGAGCGTACGATTCAGACGCTCGAGGATATGTTGAGAGCTTGTATGTTGGACTTTCAGGGTTCCTGGGAGGACCATCTGCATCTAGTCGAGTTCTCTTATAACAATAGTTATCAGGCTAGTATTCAGATGGCTCCTTTTGAAGCACTATACGGGCGGAAGTGCCGATCCCCAGTATGTTGGGATGATATGGGAGAACGAAGATTACTGGGCCCCGAACTCATTGTTCAGACAGTTGACAAAGTCCAAATGATCAGACAGCGCATCAAGGCGACTCAGGATCGACAGAAGAGTTGGGCAGATACCAGCAGAAGGGCACTAGAATTCGAAGTCGGAGATCATGTGTTCTTGAAGATTTCCCCTACTCGTGGAGTTATCAGGTTCGGAGGAAGAGGAAAACTTAGTCCTCGCTTTATCGGACCTTTTGAGGTGTTAGAGCGAGTAGGAGAGGTGGCCTATCGACTTGCCTTGCCTCCATCGCTAGCTGGTGTGCACAATACCTTCCACGTGTCACAGTTGCGGCGTTATGTTCGGGATGAGAGCCATGTCCTGGACTATTCAGAGCTAGTTTTGGGTGCCGATTTATCGTACGAAGAGCAGCCTAATACCATTCTCGACGGCAGAGAGAAAGTGCTGAAGAATAAGATCATTCCTTTAGTCCGAGTGTCTTAGGGCGGTCGTTCCCCAGGAGAATCCACCTGGGAACGGGAGGAAGATATCCGTGATCGTTATCCACATCACTTTGTTTAGAACGTTGTTTATTGTATCTTTGTTAAATTTCGAGGACGAAATTTTTGTTAAGGGGGGTATGATGTAAATCCCCGTTTCCATTCTAATAAAAGTTTCCTATTCTCTGATTTCCAGTAGTTTCTTTTCTTTTTCCTTCATATTTTGAATTGGTTGTTAAGCTTAATATTTATATTTTTCCAAACCCTAAAAGTTAAAACCCAAGATTTAAAACCAAAGCCAATTAAACTAAAACCTAAACTAAAACCCTTACAAAATTCCCTCGGCCCACTCAAAATTTCCTTAATAAATTATCTAAATCATTTAGCCTCATTCCGTTTTAATCCTCAGCCCACACTGAAAATTAATTAAAATGAATTCCAAAACATTGCCGGCCCAGCCCACTCCCTATCGACCCGTACCCGCGCCGACCCGACCCGCTTCACGCCCTTCTCCTTCCCTCAACGGCTCCCTCTTTTCCCGCTTCCTCTTCAATTCGCGACACCCATCCCCCGCCGCAGCCCACACCCTCGCAGTGGCGTTGCCCCGACGTTTCCTCACACCCTCATCTCTCTCTCTTCTCCCTCGTTTTCAAAAATCTCTAACTCTATCCATCCTCCAATAACCCACAGAGCACCCAACTTCTCTCGAACCCATTGCCACCTCCACCGCCGGCGTTCATCCCACCACTTCGCTCGACCCACGACGACGACAGCCACTCATTCACCCTCCTTCTCCCTCCACGACTCCTCCTTTCATCAACCGAGCCCCCGCCAAGCATCCCCTGCACTCCCAAACCCACTTGCACCCAATCACGGTCACCGCTGCAACCGACGCCGACGAGCCCCCACGGCACCTGAACCACATCGCCGATCACCTCTGCGACCCTCTACATCCTCAGCACCATCCTCATCACTCCAAACCTGACCCCCACTGCTTCCCCTCTTCAAAATTCCAAAACCCATTTTCAAACATTTTCCCCCTCACTGTGAACTTCACTGTGCACGTTGCCGGAGCAACGCCGTCGACCGTCTTCGACCCCGGTACACTCGCAAAGGATTATCAAGCACCCCTCAACGTCCAGTGACCGTGCTACGACTCCAGACAACTCCGACGCAAGATCCGCATCTCGATCCAAGCTCGCGCGAATCGGTTTCACGGCGTACATCGCGCGTTTGTGACGCCGTTGCTACCTTGCGACCCCGAGACGTTTCCAGGCAAGTGTTTACTTGCTTCATGCTAATATAGTTGTGTTACAAACCTAAATCGCATAGTTTATAAAATTGCCGATTAACGATATATATTGTGACCTAAGTGTTCGATGCTAGTCTCCAATGAATATAATTCTTTATTTTGACGGAAACCAATATTTTCTGTTGGCCCATTTGATGATAAATATAGTGTATGAATCTCGCTGGAAAATACGATTGTTAGTGATAAAAATTGATACCCCCAAATATGCCGTTAAAACTAATATTTTTCTCGTATCTTAAAATGAATAAAATCACCGTAAATTACACACATACTGGATTGATGCGTTCGAAGGCTTAAATCGAAGACGACTCGATGAACTTTAACCCTATGTAAAATTTCAATGATTTCTGTTCTGTAACTGTGAAGATAATTAGATCGGAATGCGACTCTGGACTGCGGTCCAGAGCGTTTCTGATTATTGTGTTCTGTCCAAAGACCTGTGTCACTGTATTTTCTGAAGTCGTATGTTACGGAACCCTGCATTATATTAAAGATAATTCTGTTAGTTAAACAAAACTGGTGGTTCCATTCCGATTCATCGCCGTTTGCTATTTTAAACTGTATTTAAAAGGGCAGAACGTATAACTGTCCAGAACAGATTCTGAAATGACACACTGAGGTTAAACTGTGTATAACTTTCAACGTACAGATGCGATTGAGGATCCGTCTGTTGCGTTGAATACTCCATTGAAAACCCTAGATTTTATTTAACTGTAACATTGCTAAATTCTGAGCCCAACTGGGTGCAATTCGTGTCGCGAAATGGACGTTCAGTTCTGAAACTGAATTTCCAGCCGCGAGCACTTAAAATGAAATAGCTATATCTTGAAAACCGGAATCCCGATTGAACTGAAATAAATTTTGATGAATTGCTGACTGAGTGTTCTATTTATCTTACTTGTATCATTTTTCTGAATTCTTAACATATTGATTTATGCAAATTATTTTAGTTAATGACATGTATGTTGATTCATAACATACAGAGCTTATTGGTAGCATACAATACATATATCATACCCTTGCCATATACTCAGTGTTAGTGTGTGTGGATATTGCATTATCGTGCGTGATAGATGTTGGTTTAGGAGTGACGGGTACCCCAATGGAAAGTGAATATTCGTGACAGTGATTGATACAGTGAACAGTGATGAAACCGTGCCATTGGTATACTTGTACACAACTAGATCAAGGTCATAAATAGTGTAAACCTGGGGAAATCAAAGTGGAAAGAGTATCGTATTTAGCGGGACCGTGTTTAGAGGATGATCATTCGAACCGTGATACTGATACGTGTAGGGTAGGATCTAGCGATCCGGCTGACAGGGTTATGTCCCGGGCATGTGGGCCGTTGTCTCGGGTATGTACGAGACTCCTGTTAAACATGATCCTCCTTCCACTATGTGATTTCAAACATGACCTAGAGACCGATAGGGACACATAACATATTCTGCATCATATAGTGACATAGTGATTACTTGCATTGTTCCTACACTAGTATTACCTCATATACATGTTTCATCTTATTATAATAATATTGTTATTGTGTCGCTCTGACGACCTGAGTATGCATGCTCAGATTCCGCGGGAGGACCAGCACAGGAGACGGATCCTTTGAGTTCACGGAGATATAGTTTGGTGTACCTTCTTCATTTACTGCTTTCCATAAAAGTGATCGTGAGATTGAACTTGGTTAGTTATTGTTCTTATTATCTGTAATTTGTGAACAATGGAATTTTAATGTAATAAATTAGTGATGTGATTCCTTTAATACTGTGCTTTATTTACTGATTACCATGTAGTGCTAGAAGCCGAAGTGTGACTACGGCGGGATGATTCCTTGACCGTAGGAGCATGGCTGGCCTAGTCATCCCTCGTTTTCCGTATTTTGGGAAGCGGGACGTGACAATATACATCCATGAAAACCCTAAATACGATAATTAAATACTTGAGGTTTATTTTGAAAATAAATCAAAACTATTTTTTCATAAAACCCCTTCAAGTTATATTAAATTACAATAAGGACTCTAGTAAATATAAATTTAAGTGGGACCAATTCTCTTGTGCCTTAAGGAGCCGAAGAAAGTGGGTGCTTGCCTATTTAAGGTAGAAAAACTAAAAACGGTGTTATAAACACGGTAATTGTCTTAGAAAAATACACGAATCCTGCCGTCCATGTGCAGCAGTTACCGATAACACCAAAACTAATTCAGGACTTCAATTCTGTCTAAAGTTCTGACCCAGTCCGAGTCTCAGTCAAAACTGAAAACAATCTATACTCAAATAAAATTCAAAGATAACTTCAATACAACATGAAACCATTTATATCAGATACAATCCATATCCACTTGACTTGAATTAACCGAACCATGGATATTCAGTGACTTGTTTACATGACTATCCATTTATATCCATTCCGTTACATGATATCATGGTTTTGGTAAGTCTAATACAACCAATCAATACAAATAATACAATATACATTACGGGGTTTTTAAGGGGTAGACTAGTATGGAATGTGTTAGAAGTGGCACGAGACGGTCACTTTAATACACCTAACTCGAATATCCGTTGCTGTTGTTCCGTGGCTTAACGGTTTCTTGTGCTATACCTTAGTCCATGGAATAGTTGGACTCCTCTCATATACACTGGCATTTTCTGTAGCAAGTTACAAACAACCGCGTTAACATAATAATCAAACAATTCCAGTATATTCTCTATCTGTCTATTCTATTTCTACCTTTTCTTTGGGACTTACCGAGCGATTGTTCGCTGAAAACATTTCTTCTCTCTTCTTTCTTTGGAATGTTGTCAGGTGGATCCGACTCACTGGAGATATAGCCCAGTGCTGACGACTTGGAGCAGTTCACAGAAGATCCCGAGCTGTAGACACTTGTATATACTTTTCATTTCAGTTATGCCATTGTTTAGGCATTGCTTTCCATTCTTGTATTTACATTTCCAGTTGTATTGTAAAGAAATGTTTAATAAATAAAATTTGTCGTTCAATTACATCTCTTGTCATTTTTCTTGTGTACTTTATTAAATTGCTTAGTTACGCTTAGCGTGTTTGCTTCTGAGTAAATACGTAGCGGGCCGTGTCACGTCTCCTTACCGTACACCGGGAAGCGGGACGTGACAAGTTTTGTTGGTGGCCCATGCAGGTCAGTTCTGCATGGAGACGTGTAGGGCCAGTTCTGCATGAATCATAAGCAATATATATCACAAGAATCAGTAACTAAAAAATTGTTCTTTATATTTCATATTACTTGAATCTTACAATTTCATATTCTTTGAATCTATCCTAACCCTATTTTTCTTTCAAGGTTATGAATTCTCCGAATAACACTAGTACCAACGTGAATAGCAACACACCACCTCCTCCTCTATCACCACGTCTTACCGTAGCTGCTCTGATCAACGAGCAGACTGTATTGCTTGAGGCAATCCGAAGACTCCTGGAGGGACAACAGCAGCAGACCGCTATTCTCCTGAACCATCCAGAAGCGGAAGCATCCGGAGTGAAGCAATTCCAGGCACTGCATCCTAAATAATTTTCTGGGAAAGAGAGCCCCTTGGAAGCTGAAGAACGGACTCAGAGTATCAAAGACGATCTGGCGGCAGCATAAGTGCCAGAGATTGCTTGGGTAAGGGTTGCGAAACTGCAACTTACCCACAACGCCCGAGTATGGTGAAGACAGAAGAAAGCCGTCGTGCCCAGCCTATCAAATGGAAGACTTTTCGCAATATGTTTGACGCGAAATATTTTCCAGAGACTTCCCATTTCAACATGGAGCAATAATTCATCCACTCACAACAAGGCTCTATGTGGAGCAAAGCAGTGGATGAGTATGATGCCGAGTTCGCCATATGGAGCAGATAAGATATGTCTTAATATTCGATTTTTCAATATCACATACTACACAGCTAACACAAGACCGTAACAGGTTCGCGGTATACTTGATACCGATGGCTGAGATCAGAGCTAGACGATTTCAGCAGGGGTTAGACCTGGAGATCCAAGATGCCTTAGCTACAGGGGATTTCCCAACCCACGACCTGGCTCTGAAAGCTGCCCGCCGATATGAGGCAGTAGTGATGAAGAAGGGCATACCTTATTCTGGCGGTGTGAAGCGTCCTGCCACTCAGATGGCAGGAGGATCCTCTTCAAGGCCACCTTTTATACCCTGGAGACCCGGAGTACCTTTCAACCGGCCCAGTCCATACTTTTGGATCTACTGCAGGAGGGATGGACACCTGGCGAATAATTGTAGGCATGCTAATCGCCTCTGCTTAGTTTGCGGCTCAGCCACACATGATATTGAGTCTTGTCCTCATCGACTCAATCCGAATTCTGCACCCAGACCAGCAATCACCTATACGCAGCAGCCAGCTATCCAGGAACCTACACCACATCTTACTCTCCCTGCTCCACTTCCTCACGGATCGAATGCACCTCCTCCTCGTCAGTTCCATCAAGCGCAAATGAACTTTCTTTAGGGGAAAAGGAACGGACAGAGGAATGCTCCTTCAGCAAGGAGGAATGTACCGAGGCGACAGGCTTTCACAATGACTATGGAAGAAGCTGAAGCCACTGGCCAAGTTATTACTGGTAACCTTTCAATCTTTCAAATCTGTTCAATAATTGTTTATATCCATATATCTTTTTCCTACACCTAAACCTATCCCACATAACTTAGGTACAATTTTAGTAGCCCTACTTCCCGCACTAGCACTCTTCGATACTGGAGCATCTCAGTGCTTTATGTCGCAACGGTTCGTCCGAACTAATGCGATTCCAGTCAAACCGCTCGTATCCAGCTGGAATGTCAGTTCAGGGAACGACGTTCTAAAGGAAACAATGGGATATGATATGTGTCCAGTAGTCGTCTGCAGCAGAGAATTCTATGCTGACTTCAAGGTGTTGTACATACCGAACTTCGACGTAGTTTTGGGTATGGATTGGCTCGGAACATTCTATGCTACCATTGACTGTCGTCAAAGGAGGGTAGTGTTCGAGATTCCAGAGTATCCGGTCTTTTAGTTCAAAAGTGGATACCGTACCTTAGAGCCAAGCACCTACAAAGCAAAACCGAAGAAGGCAGTGATTGCTACTCATTAGGCAGAAAAAGATAAGCCAGAGGTAGTTCGAGAGTTCGACGACGTATTTTCTGAAGACATATCAGGTTTGCCTCCAGATCGAGCTCTTGAATTCGGCATTGATTTAGTACCTGGAGCACAACCGGTGATCAAAGCTCCGTATCGCTCGAGTCCCGAAGGTTTGGAAGAGATCCGAACTCAGTTGGACAAATTATTGAAGAAAGGATGGATTCGTCATAGCACTTCAAGTTGGGGATCTCCAGTTTTTCCGGTGAAGAAGAAGGAAGGTTCATACCGAATGTGCGTTGATTATAAAGCTCTGAACGAAGTAACTATAAAGAACAAGTATCCACTTCCGCGCATCGACGATCTGTTCGATCAGCTAAGTGGGTCTTGCGTTTTCTCCAAGTTAGATTTTCGTTCGGGTTATCATCAAGTGAAGGTCAAAGAATCTGATATTCCTAAAACGACATTCAGAACTCGTTATGGACAATACGAATATCTTGTGATGCCATTTTGAGTGACCAACGCACCGGCAATATTCATGAACCCGATGAATCAAGTTTTCCGAGAGTACCTGGACAGGTTTATGGTCATTTTCATCGACGACATCCTGGCATATTCAAAGAGTCGGAAAGAGCATGCCGAGCACTTACGAATTGTTCTCGAGATTTTGCGACAGCATCAAGTCTATGCCAAGTACAACAAGTGCGAGTTTTGGTTAGATCAAGTCGGGTTTCTCGGACATATTGTATCAGGTGATAGAATCTCTATAGATCCAGCTAAAGTATCAGCAGTAAGCGAATGGCCGACACCGAAGACAGTGAAGGAAATTCGAAGTTTCTTGGGATTAGCAGGATAATACCGAAGATTTATCGAAGGATTTTCGAAGATTGCAACATCCCTGACCAAGCTCATACGTAAAGATGAAGAATTCGTGTGGTCAGAAGCATGCGAACAAGATTTCGTAGAACTTAAATCAAGATTGACATCAACACCTATCCTCGTAATACCAGACCAATCTGGAGGTTTCGTAGTGCATTGCGTTGCATCCGGTAAGGGATTAGGATGTGTTCTATATCAGCACGGTAAAGTTGTAGCTTATGCATCAAGACAGCTGAAAATTCATGAGCGCAACTTTCCGACGCATGATTTGGAGTTGGCAGCCGTTATCTTTGCACTCAAGATTTAGCGCTATTATCTTCTTAAAGAACGGGTAGATATATACACAGACCAAAAAAGTCTATGTTTTTACTCAGAAAAAATTGAATATGCGGTAGAGAAGATGGTTAGAACTTATGGCGGACTTCGACATCAACCTACAATATCATCCAGGGAAGGTGAATGTAGTACCTGATACACTTAGTCATCAACCGCTATCAATGAATCTCACCGCACAGTGGAAGCTTCTGCAAGATTTGCACCAGATGGAGATAGAAGTAGTCATGCCAGGTAACGCTTCAAATTTGATGAACTTACAAGATCAATCTACTATCGTCAATCAGTTCAAAGCAGCTGTCCCGAAGTGTTCCGAAGAATTGTCGGTGACGTGCGTGCTAAGTTGCAAAAGATCAGAGAACAAGTATAAAGTAGACTTAGAACAGACTTCATCATCCATGAAGACGGATTTTTGAGATACGGCAATAGATTGCGTATACTACAAGGTCCTGTTCGGGAAGAATTGATGAAATAAGCTCACAACTCTCCCTATTCAGTACACCCTGGTGGTGCAAAGATGTACAAAGATCTGCGGCAACATTACTGATGGCATAGAATGAAGCATGAAGTAGCCAGAAGCGTCGCTAAATGTTTAGTGTGTCAGCAAGTGAAAGCTGGACATCACAGGACTGCTGGTTTACTTCAACCGTTATCTATCCCAGAATGGAAGTGGCAACACATCACCATGGATTTCGTGACTACTCTTCTTCGCGGCACGAAAGGTAACGATGCGGTATGGATTATTGTGGATCGACTCACAAAGTCGGCTCACTTCATCCCATTTCGAGTTGGCCAATCTACCGAGACACCAACAAAGAAGTGCATGGAGGTAGGCTTGAATCTAAGTAAGATTTAACTCTTCAATGTGTACTGTCTTTGATACCCATGAACTCACGCAGGAGATTGAGAGATTACATGGAGTACCGGTTTGCATTGTCTCCGATCGTGACACCAGATTCTGATCACAATTTTGGCAGAGTCTGCAAGCTAGCTTAGGAACGAGTATGAACTTCAGTACAGCGTACCATCCATGAACAGATGGACAGTCTTAGTGAATGATTCAGATAGTTGAAGATATACTATGAGCTTCTATGCTAGACTTCGGAGCATCGCGGGAAGATCACCTACATCTTGTGGAGTTTTCATACAACAACAGCTACCAAGTGAGTAATTGAATGGCACCTTTTGCAGTGCTCTATGGAAGGAAGTGTCGATCACCATTAAGTTGGGATGACATCGGAGATAGAGAACTCCTTGGACCTGAGATGATAGTAGCAACAGTCGATGTAGTTCGCATTATCAAGGAAAGAATGCACATAGCCCAAGACCGACAGAAGCACTGGGCTGATGCAAAACGCCGTCACTTGGATTTCCAATCGGGAGATCATGTCTTTCTAAAGATCTCTCCAAACCGTGGAGTGATTCGCTTTGGAAGGCGGGGTAAGCTAAGTTCGAGATTCATTGGACCGTTCGACATACTCGAACGAGTCAGAGAAGTGGCATATCGTTTGGCACTTCCACTTTCATTGGAAGGAGTGCACAATGTGTTCCACATATCCTAACTCAGAAGGTATGTGAGTGACCCCAGTCATATTCTTGATCACTCTGAGCTCACTATACAGCCAAACTTATCTTGTGAGAAACAACCCATTGAAATCTTGTACAGAAAGGTAAAGCCACTCCGGAACAAGGAAGTAAACTTGGTCCGAGTGATGTGGAGAAAAGTCACACCAGGAGAATTAACATAGGAAAGAGAAGACGATATGCGTGCAAGATACCCTCACTTGTTTGTAAATTTGTCCTTAATAATTGTAAATTTCGAGGACGAAATTTTTGTAAGGAGGGTAGAATTTAACAACTCTGTTACAGTGTACAGAAAATTTGTTTAAAAGTTAATGTACAAATGGAGTATTTGCAATCCTGTGTATGCTATAAGTAATTGATTTGCTTTTGAACAGCAAGAAAGCACTTGTAGCTCATTCGTAAAGCCTTGCACTGCTGTGATGCAACCTCAGTGTTCGAATCCCCTCAGCCACATATATTTTTGTTGATTTTTTCTTTTAAAACTTTTAGAAGCTAAAAGGTTTTCACGTGCACTGCACGTAAAATGAAAAGTCATAATAAAAACAAACATGTAGAAATTGTTATTTAAACACCTTAGGACACGTGTCAAAGATCCAAGCACCCCACCCGTACACTTGGCCGGCGAAGATCATCCCAGGGCCGGCGCCGTCGGTTTTCTCCATAGGTAATGCCCAAATTTTTTAACCCTGGCACCCCTTGGACTCCCTCCACTAACCCTAGTCTATTTGTTTTCCCTGCACATTAACAGAGAATTAAAATGAGGCATTAATCCAAAATTTTAATGCATTTTTAATTCTCTTTTCACTCACAAAACCCTAATCCCATCCTATAAATACCCTTCTACACTTTAGACCTCACCATTCTTAAATCTAGTATCAAAACTCTCTAAAATTTCCAAGTCCAAGAAGTGGTACAAGTGGAGTTAACTTAAGGTCGAGTTCCGGCGACGTTTCGGGAAGATTCCGGCGACACTGTGACTCCACGCCGCGTCCAAAAGTTCCCTCTACCTCCCCTCTCTTCTCAAAACCCATAAGTTCCCTCTCCCATCCTATTATTCTAATCTAAAATACCCTCATTTCAAAAATCGTCGGAAGCGGAGTTATTCCGACTTTCGATTCTCTTTTCTTTAAAAACCCAAATTTACTTAATAACAAACCTACCAATTCATCATATATCGTTTAACAATCATAACCAAATACTTTAAAACACGTTTCATATCAAAATAACATGTTATGCAACTTTTATCACATTTTTACGATTAAATACTACAAACTTTACATTCTACATATTTTATCATATTCCTTTATATTACCTTTAGAAAACTCACGAGGTAATGACCTATATCATCACAACACTCATTCTTGACATAGCACGATGGCTTTTGGAATATTAGTTTGTAGGATAAATACGAATTTACATTTAAATACCATAAACTATCAAAAACCGTTTTCTTTAAAAGTGTATTATTTAATTCCTTGTAAATACGTCTCTACAACCCATTTTTGGGGACCCCGATCAGGATGGTGCGGGTTATCGCAAATCCTCGAGCCTAGTAGAGCGAGATGCAGACCTCCTCACAGAGCATTCGATCTCGAAGGAATTTTTAAGAAAAATTTTAAGAAAAATGTTATTTCTATTTAATAAATAAATTCTATTTTTATAAATATATATATATTATCAAAATATCTACTTTAAATATACAATATATATATATATATATATATATATTTATATATATATATATATATATATTTATATATATATATATATATATTTATATATATATATATATATATATATTTATATATATATATATATTTTTATATATTTATAGATCAAAGGAACCCCAAATTTCATGAAACTACCAATACAAATCAAAACAATTTCAATATTACATTAAAATACCATATACAATGCAATCTAGGTTCTATTCACTAGAAAATGATATATTTTAAAATATACATCCATGAAAACCCTAAGTACGATAATTAAATACTTGAGGTTTATTTTGAAAATATATCAAAACTATTTTTTCATAAAAACCCCTCAAGTTATATTAAATTACAATAAGCACTCTAGTAAATATAGGTTTAAGCGGGACCAATTCTCTTGAGCTTAGGGAGCCGGAGAAAGAGGGTGCTTGCGTATTTAAGGTAGACAAACTAAAAACGGTGTTATCAACACGGTAATTGTCTTGAGAAAAGACACAAATCTTGCCGTGCATGTGCAACAGTTACCGATAACACCAAAACTAATTCAGGACTTCAATTCTGTCTAAAGGTCTAACTCAGTCTGAGACTCAGTCAAAACCGAAAACAATCTATACTCAAATACAATTCAAAGATAACTTCAATACAATATGAAACCATTTATATCAGATACAATCCATATCAACTTGACTTGAATTAACCGAACCATGGATATTCCGTGACTTGTTTACATGAATATCCATTTATATCCATTCCGTTATATGCTATCATGGTTTCGGTAAGTCTAATACAACCAATAATTACAAACAATACAATATACATTACGGGGTTTTAAAGGGTTAAACTGGTACGAAATGTGTTAGAAGTGGCACGAGACGGTCACATTAATACACCTAACCTGAATATCCGTTGCTATTGTACCATGTAGGGTTACTAGGCACTCTAACAAGGTACTACAAGGCATCAATCATGCCCGATTAAAATTTTAGCCATGCTGAATAACCCTAAACTAGATTTTTGCTAGACTATTAGGGTTACACATGCAAGTAAATAACATTTATCACTAAGTGAATACGAAATACAACCTTTGTAGATCGGTCCTTCACTTCTAAAGCTCCTTGTTGTAGTCCCTTCGCTGCGATCATGGTTCTCCCGGGCTCTTGCATGGCTTCACGAGGCGAAAGAAGCGTCCTTGCTTGAAGTCTTCGAGGCCGAAGATGATCTACGTCGAGAGAATACCAACTCAAGCTTCTACTTCACTAACTAGAGAATTAGTGAAGCAAACACCCTAAACTAAAGTGCTAGTCTAGTAGAGGATGGAGAAATAGAAAGTGGGTTCTCTTTAGAATTTTATTGCTCGCAATCTTTCACTCTCTTTTCAAAACCCTAGCAAGCTTTTTCTTTTTGCTCAAAGAAGAAGAAGATGAACAAAAGAAAAAAATGAGGATAATTATCAAGTGAGTGAGCTAACCATGGGTGAGTGAGTATTATATACTAACTCATGTAAAGACATAACCATGGCTAATCCAAATGGTTAGGTTAAGAAAGATCTAAAGTAAAGACAAAGTTAGTGGACTTTGTCAAAGCAAAGTAAGCTTCTACAAGCTTCATGCTCTTTCCAAATATACACTAATTTTGTAATTACCTTAAATAATTATAACCCACCATAATAAATAGAATGGTGTATGTCTTACACACCCATGAAAGATGTATCATCAACCATGATACAAAATGATAAAACATTTTAATATATATCTCATATATACTAAAGTTGTGCACGTGAGAAAAATCCTTAAGTGAACAAATGTTAGTTAATGTAAATTAGTATATTATATATACAATTATACACTAAATTATTAAATCAATACTTGACTTAATAATCCGGTTATATCTCATATAACCGACTAACATCCAATGTATCGACTTATCGAATCAACACTTGATTCGATAACCCGGCTATATCACATATAACCGACCGATACAAAAAGTCGGAATAGAATACGGTATCACATACACGCATCATTCTTGGTCCTGCACATATCACATATGCGCTCCTATTTCGTTTTGCCTGAGCCAGTAAATCCTCTATGTAGGACTCTAAAGGCTCGTCAATACGCCGGCAATAGGTGATGATCACATCAAGCACCCACAAGCCGTCAGCAGTACTAGCTGGACGTAACGGCTATCCGGGTATTGAGCGATCAGAAGATTAGCAAGCAAGCCCGCTCCAACTCCTGTAAAAGCCAAACGGTAACACTTCCCGTACAGTCCGATCTCATCGTCTTATATGTCGCATATCAAGTCTAGGGGTGGTAAACGTCAGACCCCAATAACCGATAAGTCGTGCCGATGTGAGGCTCATAACGGGTCAAGAAACTACTGGTAACACTTACCAGTAAATCTCTAAATCAGCCCTGGCCAGGGACTTCCCTATTATGGCCAATCGAGCACAGCGCAACATCAACCCCCAATACCGGGAGAGACGAAACCCCTCCTATCGCTCATTTCATCCATGTGACTCGGGACTGTACCCAAAAACCACCCTTTTGCATGCCCTCTTGGACGTGGTAAGGTGGAAATCAAAGCACAGTGGGAATCACACAAGACTCTATGACGATCTCGGGTCTACAGACTAACCTGCACAAGTGTCACCAGAGAACTGCCATCTGACGTGAGGTATAATACCATCTGGGGGTTCTTGGCGAGTCCGTCCAGTGTACCCAGTCTCCACTGAGCACCTGTATACCATCTCAGATGTCAAACACCAATGGATATGGGATCATCCATCGCCCATCTCATGGGTCGAGAAGCGTATACGCTAGTCTACTCTGGTATATCGATGCCCTGTCTTGATACACCTACGACTAGGAACATTAAAGGATGTACTTATGGACTACTTTGTCCCCACTAGTATGATCTGCATCATAGTCCAGGTAGTCAAGTACACATCCTAAGGGCTTTACCAACATGTAACTATAAGACAGTATCAAGAGACAAGTATACATGTTAAGATAAAGAGCAACCAGATAGCATACTATCATGTCGAGTAAGAAAGTCCTATCTATATATGTCCAAGCATCCAATATAATTTACATCATCTGTACAATACTGGACTCTAGGGCATACATACAACTAACAATCTCCCACTTACACTAGGGCCAGCTACTGTAGTATCGCATACCAAGCATCCCGAAGAGTCTCTCAAACTGTATCTGGGGAATGGCCTTAGTGAGTGGATCCGCAGTGTTGTTCTTCGTATCAACCCTCCTGACCTCGATCTCCCGGCGATCTACTATCTCCTGGATCAGGTGATACCGCCTAAGAATATGCATGGATCGCCGATGGGACCTGGGTTCCTTGGCCAAAGCCACAGCTCCATTGTTATTGCAATACAAAGGTATTGGATGCTCAATGGATGGAACCACTCCAAGTTCAGTAATGAACTTCTTGATCCAGACAGCCTCTTTGGGAGCATCGTTGGCAGCGATGTATTCAGCCTCCATCGTCGAGTCTGCCACGGTTTCCTGCTTGGAACTTTTCCAGCTAACCGCCCCTCCGTAAAGGGTAAAGACAAATCCCGAGTGCGACTTAGAGTCGTCATTATCACTCTGGAAGCTCGAATCGGTAAAGGACTCTACTTGAAGTTCTCCGTTACCATACACCAAGAGCATCTCCTTAGTCCTTCGTAAGTACTTGAGAATGCTCTTCACAGCTGTCCAGTGACTCTCTCCAGGATCAGCTTGATACCTACTCACTACACTTAAAGAGTATGCTACATCGGGTCTGGTAAATAGCATCGCGTACATGATAGAGCCTACAGCCGAAGCATAGGGTATCCCTTGCATGCTAGCTCTCTCCAAATCAGTCTTGGGAGACATCTCTTTGGAGAGAGTGAGTCCAGAGATCATGGGTAAGTTCCCATGCTTGGATTCTTCCATACTAAACCTCTTTAGTATGGTGTCAATGTACCTGGATTGGGACAATCCCAATATCCCTTTAGATCTATCTCTATAGATCATAATTCCCAGTATGCAGGAGGCATCACCTAGATCTTTCATTGATAATCTTTGTGATAAGAAGAGCTTGACCGATTGCAGCATAGGAATGTCATTTCCTATCAAGAGTATGTCGTCCACGTACAATACGAGGAAGACAACCTTACTCTCTGCCACCTTCTTGTAGATACAAGGTTCATCTACGTTTTTGACGAAATCAAACTCTTTGATAACGACGTCAAAGCAGATGTTCCAACTCCGCGATACTTGCTTTAATCCATAAATGGATTTAAGCAGCTTGCACACCTTCCCGCTGCTCCCACTAGCTACGAAGCCCTCTGGCTGAGTCATGTACACGCTCTCTTCTAAATCACCGTTTAGAAAGACGGTCTTAACATCCATTTGCCAGATTTCATAGTCATGATATGCAGCAATGGCAAGCATGATCCGGATGGATTTAAGCATAGCCACTGGAGAAAAGGTTTCATCATAGTCCACATCTGGTCTTTGACGAAAACCCTTTGCAACAAGTCTAGCTTTGAAAGTCTCCACTTTCCCATCTACACCAAGTTTTTTCTTGAAGATCCACTTGCTCCCAATGGGTTTTACCCCTTCAGGAGCATCTTCCAAAGTCCATACTTTGTTGGTGTACATGGATTCCATCTCGGACCACATTGCATCCAGCCATTTCACTGAGTCCCCACTCGTGATGGCCTGCTCGAAGCTAGTTGGGTCATCATCAACCATGATGCAATCCTCGCTTCCACCATCCATGAGAAAACCGTAGTATCTCTCAGGTGGGTGATGAACCCTACTAGATCGGCGGAGAGGCTGAGGTTCGTTGGGAACTACCGAATCCTCCGGTTCAACTAAATCTTCTGTCGTAGTCTGTATTGCTGGAACCTCTTCCAGTTCTACCTCCTTGCCACTAATCTCTTTTTCAAGAAATTCCTTTTTCTAAAAAGATGGCATGTCGAGAAACAAACACCTTTTGTTCCTCGGTGTGGTAGAAGATATACCCGTGCGAATGTTTGGGATATCCAATAAACTTACACAGAATGGACCTTGCCGCGAGTTTGTCCAGATTTTGCGTTTTTACATATGTCGGACAACCTCATATCTTAACATAATTAAGACACGGTCTCTTTCCTTTCCATATCTCATATGGAGTGGTTGGCACAGATTTGGTGGGAACCATATTCAATAGGTCTGCAGCTGTTTCCAGTGCATACCCCCAGAAGGAAATAGGTAACTCAGCTGTGCTCATCATAGAGCGCACCATATCTAATAGGGTGCGGTTCCTCCGTTCCTATACACCGTTGTGCTGTGGTGTATATGGAGGAGTTAGCTGAGAGAGAATCCCATTCTCTTTTAGGAAGTTCAGGAATTCATTGCTCAAGTATTCACCTCCTCGATCAGATCGAAGGATTTTAATACTTTTTCCGGTTTGGTTCTCGACTTCTTGTTTATATTCTCTAAATTTCTTAAAAGCTTCTGATTTGTGTTTCATCAGGAACACATATCCGAACCTAGAGAGATTGTCAGTGAATGTAATGAAGTACGAAGAACCATTCCTGGCATGTATAGACATGGGACCGCATACATCACTATGTACTAGTCCCAAGAGTTTCGTACCTCTTTCTCCATGTCCCGTAAACGGAGTTTTGGTCATCTTTCCTTTGAGACATGACTGGCAAGTATCATAAGATGAAAATTCAAAAGGATTCAAATATCCATCCTTATGTAACTTAGCTAGCCGTGTCGCATTGATGTGACCTAGTCTACAATGCCACAAGAAGGATTCGTTCAGTTCTGAACTCTTCCTCTTGTGTGTGTTTGTTATGCTCAGAACTGTTGATTGATTTAGAACATAAATGTCATTGCACATCGTGCCTGATCCAACCAACTTTTGGTTTAGGAAAATGTTCATAACATTATCCTGTAATACAAAATTATATCCTTCTTTACTCAATAAAGAAACCGATATAATGTTGCATATCAGGTTCGACATGTAATAGCATTCGTTCAGAATCAATGTATTACCAGTTGGCAATACAAGGTGATATTCCCCGACGGTTTTAGCTGGAACAATTGCACCATTTCCAACCCTTATGTCTTTATCACCTTCTCCAAGTTCTCTACCTTTCCTAAGCCCATGTAACTGATTACATATATGAGATCCTGACTCGGTATCTAATACCCAGGACGTAGAGCAAATGGAGAAACAGTTCTCTGTAACGAACACACCCGAAGAAAATGCATCAAGTACTTTCTTTATTCGGGTGGCATGGGAATCCTGGTATTCCCCTATATCATGTTCAATCTTATAACTTTTATAAAAAAGAATGGAACAAACGTTCCCCAGCACAGTATAACATGCGGGTTCGGTCAATACATCCATATTATTATCTTTATTAAGGCATGATATGGTCGCTACCTGGAGAGAGAGAGAAAAAAACACTTTAGCGTATGCTCTTGCAAGATCAGATTGGTTATTATTTTATCTAATCAGGATGGCTCCCACTGTTTTTATCAAATCTTCCTTCAAACTCTAAAAGGAAAGACTAGCCGGGATTAATTACACCCTATAATTTCGCCAATCTTTCAGCCAGGCCAGTGTCTGTACTTTGAGGGAGGTTCCCCGTGCTTTCGCACGTACCTAATTAAAGTAAACCTCGTTTTCCCAGAGGCGTAACCCCGTTGACACCTTTCTAGACACCTACTTGATCGGCTAATTGTCCTGTGTAAAACTCTCCCAGGAGTAACTCTTACTCGCAGCGGGTATCGGGATCCAACTATCTCATAGAAGGTATGCAATCTCATTGCAAATTTCAACACTTGAAATTCCCGATAATATTTTGCCCCTAGCGTCCCATGACCTTGACGCGGGCCAACAAACCATAGTGCGCTAGTCAAGTTCAACCCGTCATTTCTTGATTGAATTAAACCTGTCCGCACGACCCTTGACACAGGCCAACAAAGTCGCACGACTACCCTAATCCAATCTGCATCATATGCATAAGCAGATAAATACTAGTTAGCTACCGCACACTACGCCTTGACGCAGGCCAACAAATGTAGCACGAATACTAAGTAGGACTTATCTGAAATGACGGAGGGCTACGACAGGTTTTTCTGAAAACCTATTGCGTAATGAACTTGATATCGTTGTAGAATCGAGTGAATTTTGAAATGGAGTGATTTTGAGACTTTTATTAGTTTTGCTAAAGAGGTCACTCCCGGTGAAGGGATCTCGGCTCTTTCCTTATGGAATAAAGTGCAGGATATATCATATATATCGCTATGCAAAGCAAAAACTCCAAAAGCAATCAAAAACAAACTGAGTGTTTTAGCATCTGCCAGTTTTGCTAAAGAGGTCACTCCCGGTGAAGGGATCTCGGCCCTTTCCTCATCGAATAAGGTGTAGGATATATCATATATATCGCTATGCAAAGCAAAAACTGTAGCTACCCTTTTTGAAAATTTGATTCTACATCTTTTAGGTTTCTTTTTTTTCATTAATCATATTAATGAAGTCCCATCATTTAAGTCACATAAACATCACAGATAAATATGACGTACACTTATGCCATCCGCATTCGCCTTGATGTCCCCTCGTGCACCGTTAGGTTAGGTAACTAACGGCAGAGCGGGGCAGGGCTAGCGCGGGTGTAAAACATAAGTAACGTCTATATAATATATCATATATACTATATACAATATCTATCACAACATATCAAATGATCACATCACAGATATCTCAGCAGAAGAAACATATGAAATATTGGATATACTAGGACGTCCGTGTTTTATTTTGAGCCTCTATAAAACACGGATTCCACGGTCGCGATGGATAGCCAAAACCACACCCCTAGACCCCTACGAGAGCGGCAAGCATACCAATTCTAGAGTTAGGAGACCCGGACTCGACTTCTCGAGTTGGTCTCCCACTGGACTCTAGAACCCGGTTACTTGTGCTCTCCTCCTTGGGTCGATCCTATTGCGGAAAAGTAAATAATATACAAATGGTGACATCAACCTCATCCCGGAAGTGCCCCATAAAAGAATATTACATACATTTAATTTTACATGAATGAAAATAAAAACCCTCATCTCACATAAAACCCCCGGCTATTCAAAAACGCGACGATCCAATATTACATATCCAGCAACCCATAACATCATATGTCATCAACGTAAGTAAATATGCGCATCCCAATTGTCGTTGACATATAGCAACAAAACCGGCGATATTACATATTACACTTACGGTCGCAGAAAAGAAAGTGTAAAACTACAACATTTGGAATCCACAATCTCTTTAGACATCGTAAATCTGAAATATCACATACTTCGCATTTCATGCCTAACTATATGAGTTCCACATATTGTATCACATTCCAGATAAATAGACAGTATTAAACTTTCCGATCGAATAATCAAATACCCAAGATTTCCTAAATTGCTCAACTCTTGAAATTAGTTTAAAAACATCCATTACATGCCACAGTACCAATGGTCCAGCCGTAGAAGGGTCAAGCCAATGCCTCACATGTGGCAACGCCGTACTGCCCCAAACCCTAAGGTTCAAAAGATAGTTCAAGACGGTCACATAATCGAGCTAAGGTTTTTTGTCTTCTAGAGGGTCCATTGCGTAACTTGCACGATTTAGAACGTTCTTAAACTACGGAAAAATCCAACACTTGGAAATTTTCCGGCAGGGGAAAAAGTGAGTTATTGATATCTATTCGAACTTTTTAATACTTTCTAAATTATCCGGAAAACATAACGAAATTAAATATTCCGATCGAATCAAAGAATACAAAATAAACCCCAGAACACTCAACACTTGAGTCAAATTAAAAATACCCAGAAATTAGCAATTTTGCCTACGGAGGTTACTGTGTCAAAACGAGGCAGTAAGCCTTCTGTACGGCCGCGGATCCGCGGCACAAGTAGGGTATTGCCGCGGTTCCGCGGCCAATTGTACGGATTACTGTCTCGTTTTTCACAGTATTGCTTATATTTCCCTGCTGAATTTTTTAGGTATTTTTAATATAGAAAAATCACAGTTTTTAAAATTTGTCCAGAGAGAGGGTTAAAATGACGTTTCGGGGTTCAATCGGGGTTTTAACTTCGCATACACGTCGCCTAATGCTCTAGCCTGGCTTTGATACCACTGTAGGGTTACTAGGCACTCTAACAAGGTACTACAAG
This sequence comes from Agapanthus africanus, assembly GCA_030015575.1. Classification (NCBI taxonomy): domain Eukaryota; kingdom Viridiplantae; phylum Streptophyta; class Magnoliopsida; order Asparagales; family Amaryllidaceae; genus Agapanthus; species Agapanthus africanus. The sequence goes on from CM057341.1 coordinate 132,563,066, forward strand.
GCATCAACCATGCCCGATTAAAATTTTAGCCGTGTCGAATAACCCTAAACAAGATCTTTGCTAGACTATTAGGGTTACACATGCAAGTAAATAACATTTATCACTAAGTGAATACGAAATACAACCTTTGTAGATCGGTCCTTCACTTCTAAAGCTCCTTGTTGTAGTCCCTTCGCTGCGATCATGGTTCTCCCGGGCTCTTGCATGGCTTCACGGGGCGAAAGAAGCGTCCTTGCTTGAAGTCTTCGAGGCCGAAGATGATCTACGTCGAGGGAATACCAACTCAAGCTTCTACTTCACTAACTAGAAAATTAGTGAAGAAAACACCCTAAACTAAAGTGCTAGTCTAGTAGAGGATGGAGAAATAAGAAGTGGGTTCTCTTTAGAATTTTATTTCTCACAATCTTTCACTCTCTTTTCAAAACCCTAGCAAGCTTTTTCTTTTTGCTCAAAGAAGAAGAAGATGAACAAAAGAAAAAAATGAGGATAATTATCAAGTGAGTGAGCTAACCATGGGTGAGTGAGTATCATATACTAACTCATGTAGAGACATAACCATGGCTAATCCAAATGGTTAGGTTAAGAAAGATCTAAAGTAAAGACAAAATTAGTGGACTTTGTCAAAGCAAAGTAAGCTTCTACAAGCTTCATGCTCTTTCCAAATCTCCACTAAATTTGTAATTACCTTAAATAATTATAACCCACCATAATAAATAGAATGGTGTATGTTTTACACACCCATGAAAGATGTATCATCAACCATGATACAAAATGATAACACATTTTAATATATATCTCATATATACTAAAGTTGTGCACATTTGAGAAAAATCCTTAAGTGAACAAATGTTAGTTAATGTAAATTAGTATATCATATATACAATTATACACTAAATTATTAAATCAACACTTGACTTAATAATCCGGTTATATCTCATATAACCGACTAACATCCAATGTATCGACTTATCGAATCAACACTTGATTCGATAACCCGGCTATATCACATATAACTGACTGATACAAAAAGTCGGAATAGAATACGGTATCACATACACGCATCATTCTCGGTCCTGCACATATCACATATGCGCTCCTATTTCGTTTTGCCTGAGCCAGTAAAACCTCTATGTAGGACTCTAAAGACTCGTCAATACGCCGGCAGTAGGTGATGTTCACATCAAGCACCCACAAGCCGTCAGCGGTACTAGCTGGACGTAACGGCTACCTGGGTATTGAGCAATCAGAAGATCAGCAAGCAAGCCCGCTCCAACTCCTGTAAAAGCCAAACGGTAACACTTCCCGTACAGTCCGGTCTTCTCGTCTGATATGTCGCATATCAAGTCTATGGGTGGTAAACGTCAGACCCCAATAACCGATAGGTCGTGCCGATGTGAGGCTCATAACGGGTCGAGAAACTACTGGTAACACTTACCAGTAAATCTCTAAATCAGCCCTGGCCAGGGGCTTCCCTGTTATGGCCAATCGAGCACAGCGCAACATCAACCCCCAATACCGGGAGAGACGAAACCCCTCCTATCGCTCATTGCCTCCATGTGAATCGGGACTGTCACGCCCCGATTCCCGATGTATGGCGAAGGAGACGCGAAGAGGTCCGCTACGTATGTACTCAGAAGTACATACGCTAAGCGTATCTAAGTAATATAAAAGTAAATCACAAGAGACAAAGATATAGAAATAACAGCAATTTTATTAATAACATTCTTTTGTACAATGCATGAAAAGTAAATACAACTGAAATGAAAAGCGATGCCTAAACAGTGGCATAACAGGAAATGAAAATACTGAATAGAACAAGGTACAATATCTAGAGCTCGGGGTCTTCGTGAAACTGCTCAAAGTCTTCACAGGTGGGCTCGATCTCTGCTGGGTCCAAAGCACCTGACGACATTCAAAGAAGAAAGAAATAGAATGTCGTCAGCGAACAGGTCGCTCGGTAAGTCTCAAAGATAAGGAAGAATTAGAAAGACAGAATAAGAGTATTTTCTAAAGTATTATGTTGTAGAATATTATGTTCACGCTGTTGTTTGTAGCTTGGTACAGAAGGATGCCAGTGTATACGAGAGGGGTCTCTATATGCTAGAGACCAGGGCAAACGGAATGTACAAGGAACCGTTAAGCCACGGTACAACAGCAACGGAATATGGTTAGGTGTCTTAATCTGACCACCCCGTGCCACCTTTAACACCTTCCGTACCAATCTATCTCTTAAACCCCGTAGTGTTTTGATAGTATTGTTGTATTGTATTGTGTAAGTTAGATGACCGACAAAAACCATGATATCAGAAAACATGTTGTAACTGCATAATCAGGTAAATGGAATAACGGAATAATGGATGTATATCCATGGTTTGATTCAGTCAAGTTGTATAGATTGCTAACTGGATTCTGGGATTCATGTGTTCATATTGAGTTGGAATATTAAAGAATATAGATTGACTTGAATCATATTCAAGTCAGAAATAATCAGACTCAACCCCGAGTCAGACTAAAATAAATGTAATTTGAAGTTCTATATTTGTTAGGGTCATTATTGTAATTTATAAAACTTGAGGGGGTTTTAGGTAAAAAGTACTTTTGTATAGTTTCCAAGATACACCTCAAGTATTTATTATTCGTCTTTATGGTTATAATGAGTGTGATTTTATTTTGTCTTATTTCTAGAGAAAATATTCTAATTACATCAATAAAGGTATTAATTTGTAATATTGATTTAATTGAAATTCATAGTATTTTAATGTAACTTTTAATCTTGTGATTTTTAGGAAAAGGTGAAAACTTTATCTTATAATAAAATAGGTGTTCAAATGATAAATATACATATGTTTATACAAGAATAATTTTTAATAAATATTTTATTTTCCAAAAATCTCATTTTTCATAAATGTATTCTAAACCTTTCAAGACCGAATACTCCTTGCGGAGGTCTGAATCTCGCACTACTAAGCTCGAGGGTGCACGATAAACCGTACTATCCCTAACGAGTTCCCCAAAGGTGGGTTGTAGTGGCGTTTTGCAAAGATTTAATAAATACTAATCATTTAGAAAACGGTTTTATAAAAATAAGGTATTTATTTGTAAAAGGGTGTAAATTTCCGTATTTTAGATTCTAGGGTTTCCTAAGCCAACTAGCCTATTTCTAAATGGTCTAAACGACACGTCATTAGAAGCCTCAAATCGCCTCTTCACCGCCAATTGCGGCCAGGTAAGTGTCATGTGAGTGGGAGGCTCTCCACTACAAGTAGTGGTCCTAATTAAGTAACCACCCGCCTTAGACACACTTGCCTAGACACCACAAAGTCAGGTTTAGATAAACGATCGATGTCCATGACATCGTATTTTCCTATTAGAAGATTTTGTTTTAAAATTGTATACAACTTAGAACTTTCAGAAAATGTTTATAAAGAAAATGGTATTTTAATGTAAAATCTTGTATTATCGTATTCTAAGTTTTGATGATATCAATTAGGGTTGTATTTGCGTGTGTGTGGAGGTAGGTCATTACCTCGTGATCTATTTTAAGGTATAACAATGTTAAAGGGTTAAATGTGATAAACTAAACATGGTGGTATTTAAGTGCGAAAATACGGTATTTTGCAAAAGTTATCATTTCATGTGAGAAACTTTATCCAAATTGATTTTTAAGTGATTAGTGGTTAACATGAATATGTTTAAGCATTATGGAGTTAGTGACAAGTGAGTTTTGATAGAAAACCGAATCGGAAATCGGTTTGTTCCGATTTCCGTCGGGTTTTAAAAAATCGTATTATTATGAAGGAAAAGAAAGGTAGAAAAGGGGACTTACGGGTTTGGACAACGCTAGAGAGTGAGAGGAAGGTAGTGGGTTTGCCAGCGCGTCGAAACGTAATGAAGAGGTCCTAGTACGATCGCCGGAATTTCGCCGTCGATTTCGGCAGCGCTTCGCCTTTCGCTCGTTTTCTAACGTACCGAGTTCTCTTAAAATTTTTAGAGAGTGGACTTAGGAATGTAGGGTGAGAGGGCAGGGGTGTTTATATAGGGTTAGGCTAGGGTTAGGGTTTTAATTTAAAAAAATATAAAAACATTAAAAATCATTAAATTTTTGGAGTAAAACTGATTTATTGAGAATTTGATAACCGATCAAGAAAATTAAAGTATTCAGGTGAGAAGACCAGGTCAACACGGAGAAATTCCGTGTTGACGACTCGGTCGTCCGGCCGGCGGCGCCGGCCAGAGTCGGCCGGCCGACTCGGCCGTCGAAGGCTCGTCGGGTGGGTTTCTTCCTGAGGGGAATTTTGGTGTATTTAACTTTTTGCCTTCAGTTTAAGTTTTGTGAGTTATGGCGGTTTGACTGTTGACTTTCCAAAAAATTAAAACAAAATAAATATAAAAATAATGTAGGGCATAGGATTTGAACTCTAGTAGCTTGGTTCAGCAGTACAATGTATTACCAATAAGCTACAAGCTCATTCTTATAATTATGGAGTGAAATAAATACTTAAAGAGATATCAGCCGCAATAAATACTCCAAGTATACATTAAATTTAAATCAATTCTTTATACATTAAAATTGAAATTGTTACACTTCCTATTATATGAAAGAAAATTGGAATTCCAAGAGCGAATGATTAATTTGCTCCAATCAATTATCACATTATATTTACCCGGCAAGCCTAAAAGTTTGTTTTGCCAGCGCAACAGTTAGACACGACTCGTCCCTTCAGGTTATTTAAAAAGAATTTAATAAACAAAGTACAAGTTGAAAGCAACAAAAAAAGCCATAAAATTAATATATATATATATATATATATATATATATATATATATATATATATATATATATATTCTTTTTCTACCAATTAAATTAAATTTCATAATATCCAAAGATGTTAACTGTTATTTATTATCTTAGTGCGGCTGAAAAGCTGCAGATATCTAAAAAAAAGGGTTAATTGCTAAATAATGTCTTAATGTTTCACCTACTTTGTATTTATATACCTTATTGATTTTTTCGCCGCACTTATATACCCTAAAATACAAACCGTTGATATTTTCTTCTCTTCAGTTAACCATCAAGTCCATCACTATTTTAAACAAAATCCATACGGTTTGTACACAAAAAAAAGTTCCATTGATTTCATAATATCCAAAGATGTTAACTGTTATTTATTATCTTTAGTGCGGCTGAAAAGCTGCAGATATCTAAAAAAAAGGGTTAATTGCTAAATAATGTCTTAATGTTTCACCTACTTTGTATTTATATACCTTATTGATTTTTTCGCCGCACTTATATACCCTAAAATACAAACCGTTGATATTTTCTTCTCTTCAGTTAACCATCAAGTCCATCACTATTTTAAACAAAATCCATACGGTTTGTACACAAAAAAAAGTTCCATTGTTTAAAGCAACATGGCCCGTAGACAGGGTTAGCATTTAAAATTCCATAAATATCCAACATTTAATTGATTATTTTACCTATAGTAATAATTTTTATGCAATATTCATATATATTCTCCTTTACCCCGTACACTGCTCACAGTTTTGGCGGTTCCAATGTTTTATTACTCCACTTCTTTCTAGATATATGTTTTATACCTCATAGTATATTTCAAGATTTTGAAGCGTCGATCTTAATCACTGTTTTAGTTTTTCACTATTAAACAGCATGTAAAAATTTTCTACCTACAACTTAATTTTCTCGGTCTTTCGGAATAATAAGCCGTAATCTACATGTATCTTTATACCTTTTTTTATCATATTATTTGTTTTGCTAAGTGACATGACATTGGACCCAATGGAACCTGTAAACCTTCAATTCTACTATTTTGTGAGAAAATTAATATTCTTTAACTTTTTACCGTTAATTCATTAAGCACAAGGAGAAAAAAATATTTTGCCAATCTCATTGCAAAATGGCACGAGGCTTCCATAAAATTGTGGGGGGACCTCTTTGATATACATGAACATGTGCATGTGTCAAGTCAGGAAAAGCAAAGAGCTATATGAGTCCATATATCTACCCTGAGTACATATATCTACCCAGTAAATTATCAACTTTTGATTCTCTTCAGTGCTTTTTAGCCTTTGAGAGTTCACCGAGAACGAATGCACTGCTAAATCAACAATCATCCACATATTATGAAAATTCTGAGACAATACACTTCGGTCAGCGTCGTGTTGGTTCGTATGGTCATTACATAAATGATTATTCATTCATCATTTTAGTTTGGATACATTGCACTTGAAATACTGAATATAGTCAATACCACCGTATATATTATTTCAAAATATATTCCGAGAATATCCTTGTCACATATCCATACACCAATCAAAAGTACAAAACGATGCTATAACTCGAGGAGTATTTTGGAAAACAAATCTTAACCTTTCCACAGCCTATCATACCGCTGGGCCGCTGGCCCTTGTCATGTCCTGCACTGAAAACGTGGTCGATTCGTCAGCCCACCAAATTTTGACTTGAAGATTCCATCTCCCTTCTGGAAGAAATAAAAATTCAATTTTTATATTAAAATCTTAATCCTCTTCCCATAATGCCCCCAGTCCTCTTCCCAAAATGCCCCTATCCATTCTATAAATAACCAATCCCAAATCACTTATCGACCTTCCCCTCTCTCGTCTCTAATCCTATCAAGCGTTTCCAATTCCAGCTAAGTGCTCGAATATCTGCTCTTTTTTGGTTTAAAGTTTGTTTATTTTGGTTAGATTTCGACGAATTTGTGCCTGATTTGGGCTAATTTGGTTCGAAATTAGTGCGTGTGGTTGAAATCTGATCTGTTTGCGTTCAGATCTAGTTGTTAGGTCAAAATATCTTAAAATCAGGTTGCTTTTTGTCTAATTTTGGTGATAAATTTGCTCAATTTTCGTGTTTGAGATCAAATCTAGGGTCCCGACAACTACTGTACTTGAATCCCAATTTTAGGGCTTTTTAAGCCACGACCCAATTCTAAAGATCTCAAATTTAAGCCTTTGCCCTTGCCAATTCCATCAAATTCCTGCATCAAATCTGTCTGAGCTTGTGAGGAATCAAGAAACCCCCTTTTTGTTTTCATGGAAAGGTTGCATCGTTTAATTCGTTCAAAATTCACTGTTCATAATATCAATGTTTTGTTGCCCAATTCTGTATAGAATCATCAATCTCTAGCTCTAGCCTTATATGAAAAGCCTCAATTTTTTCTGCTGCCCGATCCTTCAGTCTTTCTCAGTTCTCTTCCTCTACTACTTCTATGTCATCTCATGATCTGAAACCCTAATTCTCCCCCAATTCAATCCCATTCAATTCAAAAGTTCCGATTTTTAGCCAAAGTTGTCACATTTTAAGAAACTTTTAGAGAGGTTTTATCCGATGGCGCGGGCTCAGTCTCAACAAAGCTCAGGGTCCTCAGAGGATCAGAGGAAGAGGAAGAGGATGGTATCGAACCGAGAATCGGCGAGAAGATCAAGAATGAGGAAGCAACAACACTTAGACGATCTCATCAACCAAGTGGCTCAGCTCAAGAACGAGAACAGCCAAATTATGATCCAAATCGATATGCTAACACAGCAGTTTCTTGCTCTTGATGGAGATAACACAGTGTTGAGGACCCAAATCATTGAATTGACTGAGAGGCTGAGGTCTTTGAACTCGGTGCTGCGGTTCGTCGAGGAGTTCAGTGGAATGCAGATGGATATTCCGGAGATTCCAGATCCTTTGTTGAAGCCTTGGAATATACCGTGCCCGGGCATGCCCATTGCTGCGTCTGCAAACATGTTTCAGTTCTAAATCGAACGGCGCACTACGCAATTGTAGATGGATGAGTTGTTCTTTGTTTGATGATTATTAAGCTTGGGGACTAGTTTATGTTGTATTCTTTTCTTAGGTTTTTGTGTTGGGTCTGTTTGTAATAACTTCTTGTTGTCATCATGCAAGTCTATCTTGGATTGAATCTAAATGTATTTCATTGCATGATTTCGGACAAGCTATGGTATTTTGTTTCCCTTTAATGCTGCGCATAATCTCCTATAATAAATATATTAGTATTTCTTACTTATAAAAGGCGAATCGAATGTCCTGTCCTTTGCTTGAAATCTGAACGCCCAAAAGCTTTACCGTTATGCAATTGTCAATGGGATGGTTGTTCCATGTTTGATTTATTATGTGGATTATTTAGTTAGGGATCTGTCTATGTTGTGTTTTTATGTTAGATTTTGTGTTGGGTCTGTTTGTAATTTTCTTCTTTCTTTGCTGTTGTGATGTTAGTCTGTCTGCAATTGAATCTAAAGTGTGTTTCATATGCATAATTTTTTCATTGTGTTGAATGTGCTATTTTGATTCTTTTATTAGAGAGTGTGATCTCCAATGGCAACTATATGATTGTTGATTGTGTTGATACATCATTGTAAATTATAGCCTATTGACTGTAATCTAATTTAATTTTGACCTAATTTTGATCTGTTGCTCGGTGATGAGCTATAGCATTGTGCGATTTGTCAGTGGAAAAGTAGTGGTGGTTCTATGTCCGATTGTTTCTCTTGGTTATTAAGTCAGCGGATTAGTGTATGTTTTATTATGTAAGTTGGATTTTGAGTTAGGTATGCTTGAATTTGTTTCTTTTTTGTTAGTTTTTTGTTAGTTGTAGTGATGATTAAATCTTAATTGTGTTTCATGGGCCAGGTTTTGTTGAAGGCCTCACCCTTTTTTACCAAAAAAATTAATCTATCAAGGTTCCCATAGAAACCCTTGCGAAGCAAAATCGTAGAAGTAGCTTATCCACCGTCCGTGGTGCGATACGCGGATAGTTGAAATCGAAAGAAAAACAAACTCATGTCTGTAAGGCTGTCATTTTTTTTGTTAAATCTAAGCTGTCTGGACACTGGATAAAGTGCTTCTACGGTTTTGCTTCAAATAAGGATTCTGCATGAACCTTATCCAATTTATTCTTGGGGCGTGGTCATGTTTTGGTAATGCTTTATCGTCTAGGGAGTGCATCGCAAACACACACACACACACACACACAATTGCTTTCCATAAGAAAACCTTGGTTTTGCTCTTTGATTCGTGAATTTTTTTGTAAGCCAGGTCGATTTTTCCGCATTTTGCATACATATTGACCAATGTTGTCAATAGATGGGGATCGGCTTCGTACCCATGTCTATCTATGTAAGCATGAGCCCATTGGCCTTGCTCCAAGGCACCAAACCTAGCACATACCGATAACAATGTAGTTAGCGTGATATGATCGATTTTCGCACCCAAACTCTGCATCTCTGCAAACACTGCCGGAGCCTCTTGGTAATGACAGGCCTGCAGATACCCGTTAATCATCACGGTCCAAGAAACCATTCTTCTCTGGCATCTCATCGAATAATTTACGTGCTTTGATCGCCAATCCAACATTACAACAGCCCACAAGCATTGAAGTCCATGAAACGACGTCTCTCTCAGGCATTTCATCAAACAGCCTTTGTGCATTATTCAAATCCCCAACCTTGACATACCCATCAAGCAAACAATTCCAAGAAACAACATCAGCTTCATCAATTTCATCAAAAATTCTACCAACCCTCGAAACATCTTCTCTGATTTTTACATAAAACCCCATCAACGAATTCCGCGATTGCGTTTTGCTCCTACTCAAGCTCTTCACCATCAAAGAATGGACTTGCCTGCCTGCAAAAAACAACGAAGGCGTTTTCGAGCAAGCATTGCAAACAAAAGTGTAAGTGAAATCGTCGGGTTTTGCTACATCATCACACAACATTTGAGAAAATATTAAAAGGACCAATTCGGGCCGCCCATTTTGGAATAATGTTTGGTTAATGTGTTGTAAATCAATGAGTTTTTCGGGGAGTTGGGGCTATTGAAGAGCTTTTGAGCATGAGATAGAGAATTGGGGTTCGAGTGTGAGGCAAATGAGTAGAGGAGTTGAGTGAAGATGTTGCGGGTTTCGAATTTGGGATGTTTTGATTAAAAGCGAATTGATGATGCTCATAAGTGGTGTCCCTCCAGATTACGACACGTGGCAGATGACGTGTCCCAGATTCCACGGAGCTGGAATAAGTGAGCCGCAACGGGGACATTCCCGGGCCCCTTCTCGGGAGAGTTCCCCGACGTTTCAGGAGACCCCCCTGAAAGACATTCCCCCTTCGTCTAAGAGACTACCAACGGTTCGTCTCCGAGCTTCCTCGGTCTCCTCGCCTCCGAGCCTTCTCTCGTGCCGGGCTTCCTCGGCCTCTCGCTCGTCTCCGAGCTCCAAGCACGCCGAGCTTCCTCGGCCTCCCGCTCGTCTCCGAGCTCCTGATGTGCCGAGCTTCCTCGGCCTCCCCCGATTAACCGAGATTGCGGAGCCCTAGCGCCTCCGCAACGGCTCCGCGTATCTCTCCAAAACGAGATAACCGCCGCCCCACGTCCCGCGTCCCATGCTGGCACGTCCCCCCATTAATGAGCGTATCCCGTCATTAATGAAGGGATCCCGTCGTTCACGCACGCGTAACGTTAGGGGCATAACCGAAGGCAAAGATCTCGCGCATGCTCGCTCCATGCGACCACTATAAAACCCCTCTTCCAGACGACTCAGGTAAGGGAATTTGCACCCAATAGGCCGCTACTCTGCCCAAATTCCTCGGCTAACTTGATCGTCGGAGGGTCCTACGGTGGTCACCCATCCCAGGACTTCTTTACAGGTAGCTCGGTTTCTATCTCAAACTCAACTCATTGAGATCCACACACTCAAGAAGGCAACCTCCGAATCCAATCTCAACCATCCAGCAACGCTCGCGACGGATCGACGGAGGACAGCATCTGAAGGAGATCAAGGCCTTCATTAGTTGGCGCCGTCTGTGGGAATCGAACACACAACCTCTTAGATTTGCCCCATCGTTAATTCACCGGGAGGGGCTAGTTCTTTTTCTCCCGGTCTGCCTGCCGCTTGTCCCGCAGGTACTTCGCCAGGTGGCCAGAGCGGATCAACTCCTCGATGTAGATGCGATCCCGACACAGAGGACGAAGAAGAACAAGACGAACCCTCTTAGCTATCTGAAGCCGAAGAGGAGAAAGACCCTCTGGACATAGCTCCAACATCTGGAACATCATCGCCCGACTCTACCCTAACTACCTTTACAGACTCCTCGGATGAAGATATCTAACCTGACTCAAAGGAAGGGGCTGGCCGAGAAAAAAGCACGGGCGATCCGATCTAAAAGGAAGAAGTGCTGGAAAATCTCTGACAACGAGGGTAAATGATGGTGGAAGTATCGGCCCTAGGGGGTCCCCTCCTATTTATATACCCCTAAAGAAGAACATCCAACAGCTCATCTCCGAGCCCCTGATGTGCCGAGCTTCCTCGGCCTCCCCCTCCTAACGCCATCGGCGTCTTATCCACTCGGATAGACGTGCTCACATCGTTGGTGGATGCCCTCGTTCACGTCCAAGCAACCGGCTACAACCACCAGGCGGCGGTTCCCCCTCCCCGGGATAATGACGTCCATCGAAGGACGGACGGGCACGCTCAGGCCCTCGAACTACTTTGTCCTCGTCACAGCGCCACTGAGCTCCGGCGGGCCGACTCTGACCACCTTAACCCACACATGGCGACTGATTCCATGACCCGTTGGGCGTCGGACAGTTCCACGCCGCGGTCCCAAGAAAGACTGGGCCGTCGTTCTAACACCCACCACGCGTTCTCACCCCCTGAGGAGGTATCGGTCAGCTTGCCTGCTTCCAGGCATGACCGACACCTCTTTTCCCGCCGGGGTCGTGCGAACGACGAACGCCGGGGCTACTCGAGAAGGACCTCGCCCGAGAATTTGCGAAATCTGATAGAGCGGAATTGAAGCCGCACACTAGCACAGACCCGGAGCGGGGACAGTCACCACTCCGACTGCGCGGAATCCTCGGGCTACCACCACCGACTCAAGGCCCTCGGGAAGAAAATCGAGGGCATACACCGAGACGGCCTAGCATCCGGAAAAAGGGCCCGATACTCCGCCGATTCGCTGACGAAACCCTTTACGGAAGAACTGCCGGCCGAGCACGTCTCGTCCAGGAACAAACCGCCCAAGGTGGCCCTCTTCGAAGGGAAATCCGATCCAAAGGACTATCTAGACGCCTTTACGGCGGGCATGAGCTTCCAGGATAACTTCGACGCGGCCCAATGTAGAGCTTATCCTACCACTCTCATCCGAGCTGGCCGGGGCTGGTTTCGAGGACTAACGCCACGCTCCATCTCGACCTTCGGTGAGCTGGCCACCCAATTCCTCAGCCACTTCGTCAGGAATCGACAACAAAAGAGAACAGTCGACTACCTGTTCACCATAAAGAGCGGAGACAAGGAATCTTTTAAGGGATACGTCACCCGTTTCTACAACGCTATCCTCGAGGTCCCTGAGCACCGGGATGAAACTGTCATCACCGCACTAAGGTCGGGTCTCAGGCACAAAGAGTGGCTCCGCTCTTTTGCATTAGTGCAACCTAAGACCATGGTCGAGGTAAAAGCTTGGACCGAGTGGGATATCCAACTCGAGTCAGAGGTGAACGCCAACATGCCCCGGGGCGACCAAGTAACCAGAAGAAGAGGGGCAGAGAAGAGAAGAAGAGGGTCGACCGGCCAAAACCCTACTTCCCGAAGTTCCAGGAGTGCACCCTCTTAACATCTTCCAGACCGAGCTGTTGGAGGAAGCGAAGGGCGAGAGATTCTTCAAGCTCCCGCCAGTCACCCAAAGGGAGGCAAAGCGTATTCGGAGACCGTACTGCGCCTTCCATAAGTCACAGGGTCACCCGAACGAAAACTGCAAACAACTCCGTGACTACATCGATGAGTTGATCCGCTTTGGCAACCTAGCGATGTACCTGCGAGACAAGCGACAGGCAGACCGGGAGCAATAGAACCAGCTCCTCCCGGTGAATTAACGATCGGGCAAATCATGGTCGTTACCTCGGCCGTTATCCTGGAACCTGCTCGGGAAGCCGGCGAAAATCGCCAGCTCCTACCAGTCGAGGGTACAAGCGAAACACCACGGAAGAAGTGCAGAGCGGCCGAGCCCATCGTCTTCACCGATGAAGACCTCCACGGTATATCCTTACCTCACAACGAACCCCTCGTCATAACAGCCTGAGTCCACCGTTACTAGGTACAGAGGATACTGGTCGATTCCGGGAGCTCGGAAGACATCCTCTTCTACGACTGTTTAAAGCGTATGGGGATGGAACCGTCCGACCAACGGTCCACCTCCCATATCCTCTCGGGGTGGGGTTCACAAACCACTCCATCCCGGCCGAGGGAGTGGTCACCCTCCTCCTCAACATCGAAGAGACGGGCCATACGAGGACAGTACCTGTGGAATTCATCGTCGCTAAAATCCCCTCATCCTACAACATCCTCCTGGGGCGCCCGACATTAAATGCCCTCCGGGCTCAAATCTCGACCTACCACCTTGCGATCAAGTTTCCATTAGACCAAGGGGGATAGGTCAGGCATACGGGAGCCAACAGATTGCTAGGTTTTGTCTCTCCTCCGTGTCGTCCACCAGAGAGACGAGTGACGATTTTGAAGAGGCATGTGATTTCCAGGGGTCTCTGGACATGCGTGACGACCAAAAGGAAGCCCGAGGATCCCTGGTAGAAGCACTGACGGAAGTCCCCCTCGTCGAAGGGGTCGACGACCGAACCGTCCAGATTAGCTCCCTCTTAACCGGGAACCACCGCGAAGACCTGATTCGATTCCTCCAAGAAAACTCAGACGTGTTCGCTTGGACCCTCGCGGATATGCCCGGGATCAACACTAAAGTGATCTCCCACAAGCTCGGGGTCGACCCGTATGCAAAGCCCGTCTGGAAAAAGAAGAGAAGCTTTCCGCCGGCAAAGCAAAGGGCGATTGAGGACGAAGTGGATCGACTGCTTGCCGCCAACTTTATCAGAAACCTGGACTATTCAGAATGGCTGGCGAACGTGGTCATGGTCAAAAAGGCCAACGGGAAATGGCGTATGTGCGTGGACTTCACCGATCTGAACAAGGCCTGCCCCAAAGACAACTATCCCCTTCCTCAGATAGACCAGTTGGTGGACAGCTCAGCTGACCATGAATTACTTAGCTTTATGGATGCGTTTTCCGGTTACAATCAGATCCGGATGAACTCGGTAGATAAAGAGCTTACCGCATTCACCACGGGTCGGGGGGTATACTGCTACAAAGTGATGCCATTCGGTCTTAAGAATGCTGGGGCTACATATCAACGCCTCGTCAACAAACTGTTCAAGCCGCAGATCAGGAGAAACATGGAAGTTTACGTCGACGACATGCTAGTGAAATTCGTTTCTTCGGCAGGGAACACCAAAAACCTCGGCGAGACATTCGACGTCCTGCGCAAATATAAAATGAAACTCAATCCGGCTAAGTGCGCGTTCGGAGTCACCAGTGGGATGTTCCTCGGGTTCATGGTAACCTACCGAGGAATCGAAGCAAACCCGGAAAAGATCAAAGCCATCCTCGACATGGCATCCCCCAAGAGTAATGTGTGGATCATGCGCCTCACCGGGAGGTCGCTACCCTGAGTCGTTTCATTTCCGGGTCCGGGGAAAAGTGCTTACCATTTTTCAAATCCCTAAGGAAGATTCCCAAGTTCGAATGGTCTGAGGAATGCCGAGCAGCTCAAGGCACACCTAGCGACTCTTCCGCTACTCACTTGACTAGTCGAAGGAGACGGGCTATTGTTATACATCGCGGTCTCTGATCAAGCTGCAGGCTCTATGCTCGTCAGGGAAGTCGATGGTGTGCAGAAGCCAGTTTACTACGTGAGCCATGTATTCAAGGAAGCAGAGACAAGATACCCCGCCATGGAGAAGATAATCCTGGCACTTGTCGTCACTTCCAGGAAGCTTTGACATTACTTCCAAGCACACACAACCCTCGTCCTCACTGAGCGACATTTAGGGTCCATCCTCGCCTCCCCCGAGTCTTCGGGTCATCTGGAAAAATAGAGGTAGGAATTGTCCCAATTCGATATCAGGTACCGCCCCCGGCAAGCCATCAAAGTGCAGGTCTTAGCCGATTTCGTTGTCGGGTACACCATTCCCCTTAAAAGCGGAATGGCAGAACACGGCCCCGAACTACGTCCGTCGGTCGAAGAGATATCCGACCCCATCTCGGACTGGGTGCTATACGTGGACGGATCCTCCACCGAGGAAGGGAGCGGGGCTGGTATGATCATCCGCAGCCCAAATGAAGCAGAGTTGGAATACTCCTTAAAGCTCGGGTTTAGAGCACCAAACAACGCCGCGGAATACGAAGCCTTATTAGCAGGATTGCGAATCGCATCCGAGGTGGGGCTGAAGACCATCAGGATCCGCAGCGACTCCGCACTAGTCGTCGGCCAGGTAACCGGGCGTTTCGAAGCCCAGGAACCGCTCATGATAAAGTACCTAAACGAGGTAAAAAGACTTCGCAAAAATTTCAACGAAGTCCAAGTATAGCAGATTCCCCGAAATCTGAACATCCAAGCTGACGCATTGAGCAAGCTCGCCTCTTTCTTTACGACCAACCATAAGAGGAATATCCTCTTCGAAGTATTACCACGGCCTAGCGTGGAGGACGAAGATGTAACACTCCAGGTATACACGACTCAGAAGGAAGGCCAAGATTGGAGGAAGCCCCTCGTAGAATTCCTAAAAGATGGCACACTTCCAAACGACCGAGGAGAGGCACGCCGCCTTCGAGAAAAAGCTCATCATTTCGTCAGAAGCAATGGAAACCTTTATAAGAAATCGTACACTTAGCCCCTACTCCGATGTGTCGACCCCCCCGAAGCCGACTATGTTCTACGAGAGATACACGAAGGGGGCGACGGGGCGCACCAAGGGGCCCGCACCCTGGTCCAGAAGACGCTGCTCCAAGGATATTATTGGCCGAGCATACACCAGGATGCCGAGAAGCTTGTCAGAAGATGCAAAATCTGCCAACTCCATAGCAGCATACCTCGTCTCCCCGCTACCGAGCTAACAACCCTCAGCTCCCCTTGGTCGTTCGCATAATAGGGGATGGACATGGTGGGCCAACTCCCCACCGGCACGGACGGACACAAATACATCCTCGTCGTGGTAGACTACTTCACAAAGTGGATAGAGGCCGTCCCCATCAGAAAACCAGACACCGCCTCCATTATAAAGTTCCTTCAGAACAACGTAATCACCCGATTCGGGATCCCGAGGTGCACTATCACCGACCACGGGACCAACTTTGAAAACGACAAAGTCAGAGAGTTTTGCAGCGACTACCACATATTGATGAAGTTTGCCGTGGTCGCCCATCCTCAATGCAACGGGCAGGCAGAGGTTGCGAACCGGGGCGTCATCCGCAGTCTCCAAGCCTGTCTAGAAAGAAGACAAGGTGGCTGGGTCGAGGAACTACCTCGGGTCCTATGGGCACTGCGAACGTCAAGAAAAACATCCACGGGAGAAACCCCTTCAGCCTCTGCTACGGCACCGAAGCCATGGTTCCCGCGGAGATCGGATTGCCCAGCTACAGAGTTGAACACTTCGATGACGAAGCTAACACCTCGGCGCTCCGGACCAACTTAAATATCCTACTAGAGAAACGGGACCGAGCGCAAATCAAAGCGGACGCCTATCAACAACAAACTGCTCGCTACTACAACGCCCGAGTCAAGTATCGCACCTTCAAGACGGGAGATCTAGTCCTATGGAGGAACGAGTTCGTAGACCAAACGAGGCTGCAAAAATTCTCTCCAAAATGGAACGGCCCATTCCTCATAGCAGAAACATTGCCCGGTGGATCATATCGCTTGCAAGACGCCAGGGAACGAAAGTTTCTTCGGCCTTACAACGCCGAGAAACTCAAATTGTATAAATGAATGTATTTTCTCCTTTTTGAAGCGATGTAAATTTTATTAAGTTATAAGAGGTTTCTTCCACAGATTTTGTCTTTTTTCTCAGTTCCGTGACCCCCAAGCCCGTCTTGAAAAAGCACGTAAACAATACGAAAGGGACAGAAGGAAACAAAATGCCTCAACAAGAAAAACGTTTATTCATCAAAGGGGTATTATAGGCTCCCCAGCCTTACAAAACATATATATTTACAACAAGGGGGTCCGGGGATTAAGAAAGCATTGTCGATGGTACTCCGAGAAAATCTCCGCCAGTCGAGCCCGAGCTTCCTCGCTGCCACGGAAGCACCATCCGCTGGACAAAAGTCAGCGATCAGCCTCTTCTGGAAACACTCCAGAAGAAGGCCCACTGATCGGTCCCGCCTGCTCCTCGAGATCAAGCCAAGGTGGTAGAGCGAGTGCAACTTCTCGATCGCCTCGTCCCTCAGCTGCGGAGATAGGGCATTGTGCAGCCCCGGGGGCTTCTTCCAGATCGCGTAGATGAGCAGTTGGAGGAGCGGAGAACGCCGGGGAAGAAGGCGTCCAAAGTGCCCCTCCACGCAGTCTATCACCGCCTCGTGCGTCTGCTCAGAGCAGTCGAGGTTGTAAAGATACACATCGTCACAAGAAATGATCTCCCCGATGAGCACACACGGACGGCCGACCATTTTCAGAAACACAAGGCTAGAGAGAAACCAACATTCCCTCGCTATTTATAGCCTCAATCAAATTCTCCAAAGGTCGTAATTTACGCGCACAAGCGACACGAATCGCAGGACGTCTCAAATTCCCGATATGGAACGGACACGTGTTGGCCATGCCTGTCATCAAGGGCGGCAACGCCGCCACGGAAGGTTGAACAACGCCCTCACTCCCGCCAATGCCATCACGGAAGGTTGAACGACGCCCTCACTCCCACCGACGCCACCATGGAAGTTTGTGTAGGGTTCCTAGGCACTCTAATGGAGTCTCACAAGTGATCAAACATGCACAAATCAAAGAATTCCTTGTGCCTACAAACCCTAATACGGATCGTTAACTAGATATATAGGCGAAGCAAGCATGTAATCGAATTAAATGCTAAGGGAAAGTGACTACAACCTTTGTAGATCCGGTCCACCACTTCCTAAGCTCCGCAATGATCTCCCTCTGCTGTCCAAATCGAACCCTTGACTCTAGCATTGGCATCATCGAAGAATGGGCGGGCTTGATCGTCGGTTCGATGCCGAAGATGATCTACGTCGAGGCATCACAAGAACAAGCTCCAACTTCACCAAGCCTTGAAAACTTGTGAAGGAAACACCCTATACAACTTTGCAAGAGGTAGAGGATGAAGAAATAGGAAGTGGGTAGACTTTAGATTTGGATTTCTCACTCATTTTGGCTAGTTGCCATTGAAGAGGCAAGCTTTTTCTTCATGTTGAAAAAGATGAAGAAGAAGAAGAAATGATAAGTTACTCATTTTAAAATAAAAAACCATATGATACTTATCATGTCAACAACCATGGTTTAGTGTAGAGAATCAACTAAGGTTAATAGAATGGTTAGGTTTAGGAGATGAAGACAAAATGGTCATTAGGTCAAAGATGCTTGAAGCATCCAAAAGAAACCATTTTGTTTTCTTTACCTTTTAAAAAATAAATAGATAAATAAGTAAATGGAAAAACAAAACCCTAACCATTAGTTTAACCATGGTACATTCTTTACACTAACCCTAGCTTGCATGTATCATCAAACATGATACAATCTTGTGCACAAAAGTATATCACATATACAACTTGTGCATTTTAAGTGAGAAAATCCATTTAAAGTGAACCAATACTAGTTAATGCAAAGTAATATATCAAATATATAATTCTACATTAAATCATTAAATCAACACTTGATTTAACGATCCGGTCATGTCACAAATAACCGGCTAGTATCCAATGTATCGGCTTATCGAGTCAATCCTTGATTCGATAATTAGGTTATATCGCATATAACCATTCGATACATTCATCGCGAGAATAGAATATGGTATCACATACACGCATTATTCTCGGTCCCGCACATATCTCATATGCGCTCCTATTTCGTTTCGCTTGAGCCAGGAAACCTCTGTGTAGGACTCTAAAGACTCGTCAATACGCTGGCAGCAGATGATGATCATATCAAACACCCACAAGCCGCAAGCGGTCTGCTAAACGTAACGGCCACCCGGGTATTGAGCGATCAGAAGATCGACGAGCAAGCCCGCTCACACTCCTGTGAATCCAACCAGTAGCACTTATCGTACAGTCCGGTCTGTTCGTCTGATATGTCGCATATCTCGTCTAGGGGTGGTAAACGTCAGACCTCAATAGCTCGATAAGTCATGCCGACGTGAAGTCCATGACATGTGTGAAACTACTGATAACTCTTACCAGTATATCACTGCAACCCTGGCCAGGGATTTCCTGTTATGGCCAGTCGAGCATAGCGCAACATCAACCCCCAATACCGGGAGAGACGAATCCCCTCCTATCGCTCATTGCCTCCATGTGAATCGGGACTGTACCCAAAAACCACCTGTTTGCACAACTCAGTAGAGCCATGGTAGGGTGGAAATCAAAGCACAGTGGGAGACACACAAGACTCTATGACGATCTCGGGTCAACAGACTAAGCTGTACCAGTGTCACCAGAGAACTGCCATCTGACGTGAGGTATAATACCATCTGGGAGTTCTCGGCGAGTCCGTTCAGTGTACCCAGTCTCCACTGAGCACCCGTATACCATCTTCGATGTCAAACACCAATGGATATGGGATCATCAATCGCCCATCGCATGGGTCGAGAAGATATACGCTAGTCTACTCTGGAATATCGATGCCCCGTCTCGATATTCCCACGACTAGGAACAATGAAGGATGTACTCATTGACTACCCAGGCCCCACTAGTATGATCTGCATCATAGTCCTGGAAGTCGAGTACACATCCTAAGGGCTTAATCAACATGTAATCAGAGAGACAGAGAATATACATGTTAAGATAAAGAGCAACCAGATAGCGTACTATCATGTCGAGCAAGAAAGTCCTACCTATATATGTCCCAGCATCCACTACAATATACATCCAATGTACAGTAATGGCCTCTAGGGCATACATATAACTAACAGTTTGAACGACGCCCTAGGGAGGTGCAAGGGGGTCTCTAAAAGCCCTCCTTACGAGGCCACCGAGCAGCTTCCTTGCCCGGTCCATTCCTAACGGGTAGATTCATACCCATCTACGCTAAGGATCGAAAGCCCTCTTCACAAGGCGACCAAGCAGCTTCCTGCCCGGTCCATCCCTAGCGGGTAGCTTCCTGCCCCTAAAATGATGTGGATCAAAATCCCTCCTCACGAGGTGACCGAGTAGCTTCCTGCTTGGTCCATCCGCAGCGGGTAGCGTCATGCCTCTCAAACGCTGTGGATCAAAAGACCTCACCACGCCGCCGCCGAGCAATTTCCTGCTGGCCAATCCCTAGCGGGCAGCTTCCTGCCCAACTACGCTAAGGATCCAAAGTCCTCCTCACGAGGCCACCGAACAGCTTCCCTGCCCGGTCCATCCCTAGCGGGTAGATTTCTATCCATCTACGCTAAGGATCCAAAGCCCTCATCACTAGGCCACCGAGCAGCTTCCTTGTCCGGTCCATCCCTAGCGGGTAGATTCCCACCCATCTACACTAAGGATCCAAAGCACTCCTCACGAGGCCACCGAGCAGCTTCCCTGTCCGGTCCATCCCTAGCGGGTAGGCTCCTGCCCATCTACGCTAAGGATCCAAAGCCCTCCTCATGAGGCCATCGAGCAGCTTCCCTGCTCGGCTAGTCTCCGAGGGGTAGATTTCTGCCCTACGGAGACACGAGTCTAGAAACCACATAAAAAAGAATCATGCAATGTAGGCCTATTTTAACTTGGCTGTTTTACAACTCGTGCTATACATGGTCGTTAATCCGATACTGAGGAAGGGACTAATACCGACCTTCCTACGCTTGGACGTTTTTGGATTCATCCTAAATGATCGATCGCCACCTCGACTCTGAGGAGCGGGGGGCACCGACCTTCCTACATTTGGCAATTACTCGGTTCACACTCGACGCGCGATCGTCATCTAAAAAGTCAGGCATCTAAAAATCACACGGTCATACAGAGGAAAATAAGCTTAGCTTTATTTATATTCCAAAAATTTTTACAAGGTATTCTGGGCTCCTCGGCCTTACAAAACGCACGGAGGCTTACAAAACTTAAAAAGAAAAAGGCAGGAAAGCTCAGGCCGCAGGACCGGGGAGGATCTCACCCTGCTCGACGCCAGTGTCAGGAACCAAAACGGCGACCTCTGGGTCGGTGCTTCCACCGGCAGCCTCACCCCTAACACTTCTACCGGCAACCTCTCCCCCGGCGGCATCCCCGGCAGTTTCCGCCTGCGGCGCATCCTCGGAGAGGGGTACTGGAGCCGAAGCTCGCCATCAACAAACCCCGGCATCAACGCCTTGACAGCGTCGAGAGGCTGGTGCCAAGCAATGGCCGAGGCGTCGGCGAGGTCGGCGTAGAACTGGTCCGACGCCTTATACCTCTCCACGGACTTCGAAGCTCGGAGATCGGCAAGCTTCACCGCATCAAGCGCCGTCTGGGTGTCCCTCTTGCAGGAATCCTGCGACTTCGTCATTGTGGCGTAAAGCTTGCTAGCCTCCTCCAACTTAGCCTGGATGGCCTCGTTGGATTCACTTAGAAGTCGGATTGACTCCTTACACATGGAGTTCATCAACTCCTCAGCGACCACCCGGGTTTCGAGGACGGCTATCCTCTCCTTCGCCTGATACAGCTCCCGGCGCAGATCCTCCTCCCGCGAGGACGATTCACCCGCCTTCCTCATGGCCGGGGCAATCTCCTCGGACTCCATATTGACAATAAGGGCACGGTGTTGGAGGACCTGAAGAAAGCAGCAAAAGGAGTTAAAAATGTTCAAACCGGGGAAAAATACTTAACGAAATCCTTAAGGGAAAATGGATACCAACGTGGACTGCCTCCTGAGCGATGGCGACCACTTGGGCCTTTAGGGACCCCCGAGGAATTTTGCTCTCGGCCGATCGCTCCATGTCCGAGAGCAGGCTATCGGCAACGGAAAGCCCCGAAGGCACCTCAAAACAGAAGTCCCCCTCCTGCACGGGGATCCCGGAGGGTGGCGAGCGAGAGACCGTCCTTTCGTGCCTCTTGAGGAGGACATCGGTGAGGTTGGCCTCATCCTCCGCCCCCCTCGCCCGGGGCTCTGGTCCCCGTGCATGCTTCTGGCTCTTCCCGCGGCTGACTTCCAGGGCTCGGGGCGCAGCGGAAGGCTTTGCCGGTGCAGTTGGTTTCGGGGCCGAGCTCGAACCGGGACAGCACGAGCTAGCGCCCCCGGTCTTCTTTCCTGCCTTCGCAGCCATGGAAGCTAAGAATTTGGATCGGTCCATTTGCTCTGCAGAAAGGAGAATACACAAAAAGAGTTAGTGACACTGAAAAGAGCAAAGAAAATTCATCAAAGTCTAAATAGATCGTTTACGACGGCCCTAACTTACCCAGAAAGCGCGCAGGGCTGAGTCCAGCCCAGCTCAAGGCCTGCTCAGAAAGCAGAACGTCGGCCCGCTGGATCGGCTCCCACATGGATACCGCCCTCGCCTCGGGTGAGGACGACTGCCTCGTCCTCGGGCAGTCGACCCTGTGCCACTGTGTAGGCACAGTCCAATCCTCACCCTCGGATGGCCCGACGAATATGAACTTCTCCTTCCATTCGTGAATGGAAGAAGGGATGACTACTACCCCGACCCGGCCACCACACCCTTGCATTTTTTGAAAGAAAAATACACCCAGGTCGGCTCATCCTTGCTGGTTCCGGGATGATTCTTATAACAAAGAAAGGAGACTATTAGGGTCAAACTAAAAGGGATATTTTCAAGTTTCAACCGGACCAGAGACCCGAGGAGGATTCTCCACGAGTTCGGCGCTAGCTGGCCCGGGGCAAGATGGAAGCAACGAAGCACCCCACATACCTCGGTTGGGAGGGGCAGACACATTCCCGCCCGAAATGCTTCCAAATACAGGGAAATCTCCTTTCCCCTTCACCTGGTCCGCCCGCTCACCCTCTCTGGCTAAACGGAGAGAATAGTTAGAGGGGATATGGAACCGAGCCCGGATCTCGGCAAGCTCGTCTATATTCCTCAAGACAGAGGGCGCATCGTGGGCATTCTAGGCGCGCACCTTAGGAGCCCTTGTTGCCACCCGACGGCGGGTGACGGGGGTGGCCCTAACTCTTGGATGCGATCCCGACACAGAGGACGAAGAAGAAGAAGAAGACGAACCCTCTTGGCTTTCTGAAGCCGAAGAGGAGGAAGACCTTCTGGACTCAGCTCCAACAACTGGAACCTCATCGCCCGACTCTACCCTAACTACCTCTATAGACTCTTCAGATGAAGACATCTAACCTGACTCAAAAGAAAGGGATAGCCGAGGAAAAAGCACGGGCGATCCGATCTAAAAGGAAGGAACATCGGGCAATTTATGACAACGAGGGTAAATTATGGTGAAAGTATCGGCCATAGGGGGTCCCCTCCTATTTATATACCCCCAAAGAAGAACATCCAACGACCCAGACTGATTCCCGTCAAAACGAAAGGTCGCGCCCAAAGACCGACAGGGCGCCATGTAGCGATCAGCCATTGGGGACGTCCCTTCGGTTGCAAGTGGCAGCGACAGCCTGTCGCTTCCGCCAACCCATGTCGGACACGTGGCCTGCAGCCCAACAGACGTACGAGCAAAGCGGCGTGCCCCCTCTAAAAGCGCAATCATTTCACTGATCCACTGACGTCTTCGGAGATACACGCGAAGATTCAGGCGAACGACGATGCGACACGTAGCCCAAGGATCGAAACAACGTAACCGCCAAATGCCAGGCCATTCCCGGGTGATCCGCATTACGATTCCATGACGCCAAATTGAGTAGAAAAAAGACCGAGCAGACCACTCTCGACCCAACCCTTGGATAGGTCGGACCGAGAGTGGGGGGCTAATGATGATGCTCACAAGTGGTGTCCCCCCAGACTACGACACGTGGCAGATGACGTGTCCCGGATTCCACGGGGGGTGGAATAAGTGAGCCGCATCGGGGACATTCCCCGGGGCCCCTTCTCGGGGGAGTTCCCCGACCTTTCGGGAGACCCCCCTGAAAGACATTCCCTCTTCGTCTAAGAGACTACCAACAGCTCGTCTCCGAGCTTCCTCAGTCTCCTCGCCTCCGAGCCTTCTCTCGTGCCGAGCTTCCTCGGCCTCTCGCTCGTCTCCGAGCTCCAAGCATGCCGAGCTTCCTCGGCCTCCCGCTCGTCTCCGAGCCCCTGATGTGCCGAGCTTTCTCGTCCTCCCCTGATCAACCAAGATTGCGGAGCCCTAGCGCCTCCGCAACGGCTCCGCGTATCTCGCCAAAGCGAAATAACCGCCGCCCCACGTCCCACGTCCCATGCTGGCACGTCCCCCATTAATGAGCGTATCCCGTCATTAATGAAGGGATCCCGTTGTTCACGCACGAATAACGTCATGGGCGTAACCGAAGGCGAAGATCTCGCGCCTGCTCGCTTCATGCGACCACTATAAAACCCCTCTCCCAGACGACTCGGGTAAGTGAATTTGCACCCAATAGGCCGCTACTCTGCCCAAATTCCTCGGCTAACTTGATCGTCGGAGGGTCCTACGGTGGTCATCCATCTCGGGACTTTTTTGCAGGTAGCTCGGCTTCCACCTCAAACCATGTCATGCCCCGCTTCCCAAAATACGGAATACGAGGGGTTGACAAAGCCAGCCATGCTCCTACGGTCGAGAAAATATCCCTCCGTAGTCACACTTCGGCTTCTGGCACTACGTGGTAATCAGTAATCGATGCACAGGTAATGAGAAAAGCAGTATTTTAAATCAAAGGAACTAACCAGATGGAGATCGAGGAAGTATAGATTTGGGTCGCTGATCAAGATGTCCACGATGTCATCGAGGTACATCAGGTCATGGTCTAAGCTAGATCCACTTTCCACTCTGAGCATGCATACTCAGGTCGTCAGGGCGACACGATAGCAATACATATATAGATAAAAATGTGAACTCGTGCAATAATAATGAATATGAAACAGTAATCATGGAATGATGACGTGAACATGAAGTAGCCAATGCAGGTAGCTAATGAAGCAGGTAAACAGTAAAGCAGTAAACAGTATGGCAGGTATGTTGAATCAGTAAGCAATGCATGTCAATGTCACTAACCCTATCAGTCTCTAAGTCTCACTGTACAGGTCACTAAGCCTATCCTCAGTCCAAGTGTGAGAGTCAACCACTCGTGAGTATCCCCCACCCAAGGGTAGGACCCAAGGACAAGGGAACACGGGCCTGAGTCGCTCGCTAATAATCAGTAATATCCCCATATATCTCCAGAATCGTTGTATGTGCTGGCAATGGGACTCCCGAGATTCTGTTGAACTCACACTCAAACTACCCCACACCCTGTGGTCTATATCAAACGCCAACCATAAACTCAAATACCAGTCGTCCATGATAAGTCTACGTGAGAGCTGGAGACAGGATCTCCATCAAGCATGTCTCAATTGATATCCAAGATAGATGGACAGTTTTTGGTGCCTTATCTATGACACCCATATAAGTGCTTCCATAATCGTCCCATACCAATTATAGTTACACTTATACATGTCCCATAGACGTCGACAATGCAATATATCAATAGGGTCCGCTGATTGTGTACAAGTACGTGTCACTTCCACTTATTCAATCATGCTTAAACACTAGCGTACTTGCCACAATCAGACCACTAATACCTACACTGGGTAATGCACACGATCACTAGGTTACCAATGCAATGACATCTATATGATATGATGGGAATACAATAATTGTGATATGATTAAGATATCATCAGTCGGTATCCTACCCATTGTATAATTTATCATAGATCATACATGTAGAATTTAGCGAAACAATGTAAAGGGGGTACGCTGTATATTTAACCATCTATCCATCAAAATTAGTTTCATGATGATCGGGTTTCAGGATCGCTAGATATGGCCATTTCAATTTAAGTGTCCACGACTGGAAATCCGGTTTTAGAATCGGAAGTCCGTTTCGTAACACATTTTAATCCTAATTGCGATCATAATTAGGCGACGCTATAGTTGAACAATGTTTAGGGTTATCAGTTAGGTTTCCACCGCAATTGGCGGATAAGTAATATCCTATATCCACAGGAAGTTGTGATCATGTTAGGTTCAATGTGTCAAATCTGTCGCTGCAAGATTCAGCAGAACATATTGACATTATAAAATGTGTTTAAAATATCAAACAGTTGAGGAATCCAGTGAGACCAGTGGAGTAAGAAATCTAACTCAATTTTATACGTAAGGATATAGGGTTCAGCGCATTCTCATTTTTGAACAGGAATATACAGGGGTTTATAAACAGGGGTTAACTGGGATTCCCGTTCTGGACTGGGGTCCAGAATCGTAATCCTCCACAATTATCTCTATCATAGTTTGTTAAAATTCAGCGATCAACTATAGAATACGGTAGGTTAAACAGTTAGCTTCGATACGAGCCATCGAACGCTAAAATCCGGTTTATACACAATTTATTATAAATTTTACGGTTTAGCATGTACGAAAATTTTCAGATTTTACGACAGAAATCAGGACATCATTTTACGTGAGCAAACGACATTGTATTGTAACCAAAGTATTAAGGGACATTCATTATAACTCGGGCCATCACATGTTATTTGTTGTCGTCAATTTAACGGGGTCTTCCATTCGTGTTTTGCATCGAACACTTGAATCATAACGATTCACAAGAAAAGTATATGCAGAAATTATTGGTAACTTGAATTGTAATATATAAAATTAGCATGAAGCAAGTATTAAACTTGCCTGAAGACGTGTCGACGACGGTACGGTAGCGACAATGGCACGATCGCGTCACGAATACAGCACAGGTTTGCCTTTTCGGATCTTTCTTCTTGGACTCGATGGCTCGGTGGGTGCGACGGGCGTGCGCTGGCGTTGCGATGAATGGCGTGTTGATGACGATGACGGCTTAAGGGATCGAGGCCATAGATTTGATGGCGACGTCGGTGACCAGAATAGCGGCAACAGCGATCGATGTAAGTGTTCGACGAAATGCCGGGGGCTCGACTGTGAGATTGGGTTAGGTTTGGGTTCTTTTTGAAGAAGAGTTGAGAGAGAGATGTTGCTGTGAGGGAGAGAGGGGGGAATGTCGCTGAGGGAGAGAGAGAGAGAGATGTTGCTGAGGTTGCTGAGGGAGAGAGAGGGAGCTTGGTGGTGACGACGTGAGGTCGACGGAGGCGCCGGCGAGGTTGCCTGCAGGCGGGGTTTCCCGCGGCTTGGAGGGGAGCGGACGAGGGCTCGACGTCGGGGGTGGTCGGCGGTGAGGATCTCGCGGTGAGCAGGGTTGCAAAGTAATGGTGACGAGGGTGAGAGAGAGGAGGCAGTGGATGAGATTGAGAGGTGGTAACGGTCCTTCCTCGTCGGCGTTGATGGCGGTGGCCTCAGCAATGGATGGAGTTGGAGTCGGGTTAGTGAAGAGAGGGAGAGGAAGAGGGTGTGTTGAGCTCAGTAGCGAGGAGGTGGCACCCTGGGGGTGCTGTGGGTCTCGTCGGGGGTGAGAGACGCCGGCGATGGGTGAGGTAGGGAGAAGAGTTTGAGAATGAGAGAGAAAAGTGAGAAACGAGAGAAAGAGAGGGGGAACGTGAGGAGAAAGGGGCGAGGGAGGCGGCGCGGCGATCTCGGGGAGTGGGCGCAGGTCTCGCGGGGGCTGTTGGCGAAGTGGGGAGAGGTCGTGAGGATGCGCGAGAGGCGGGGACGCAGTGCAAAGGAGAAGAAGAAGCGGGAAAGAAGTGGGAGAGAAAGAAGGTGAAGCGGGTAGGGTTGGGGGAGTGGGCCGGGTTTGGACGGCAAGAAAATGGAGGAGAAAAATAGGGGGAAGTTGGGCCGGCTGAAGGAATTAAAAATAGGAAAAGCGAAAAGAATTAGGTAAATAGGATTTTAGTTTGGTTAGGAGTTTTAATAAATTAGTTTAACTAAAATTTACACACACGCGCGCGCGCGCGCATATATATATATATATATATATATATATATATATATATATATATATATAAGTTGGAATAAGTCTGGATTAAATTCTGGAAAAGTCTGGATTAAATTCTGGAAAAATACGGAAAATTCATAGAAAATTTTGGGGAAATATCTGGAGACTTATTTATTAAAATACGCTAATTATATATAGAGACTGGGTATTACAAAACTCAACCCATTGAGATCCACACACTGAAGAAGGCAACCTCCGAATCCAATCTCAACCATCTAGCAACGCTCGCAACGGATCGACGGAGGACAGCATCTGAAGGAGATCAAGACCTCCATCACGAATGGATTTAGGAAAATTCTTCATGGGTTTGAGAGATTTCGATTAGGGATTTGAAGTGATTTGGGGTTTTGGGAGGAGATTGATGATGGAGTTTCGTGAAGATTTTGGCGGGGAGAGAGAAAGGGAAAAGGAACTCATTGTTTTAGTTTGGTTGAGATTTTGGTAACAAGTTAAAAAAAACAGTTGCCGTTACTCCACTCGTTTCAAATATCCAACTTGCACCTGCGAACGTAAATATTACTCCACTCGTTTCAAATATTTCCTTTCCCCCCGTTAAATTAGAGGTTTCATGTCTACGGCAAATTAGATTTTGAAAAGTTGCTATCCTTAATAAGTATGCGGGGAAAAAAAGAATAATATTGTGAAATAGATACGTTAAAAAGCATTTGGTATGCAATTAAATTTTAAGCATTCAATTTTCATAGTTTAAAAATTTATCAGAAAGTATAGAATATGTAAGATTATAAATTTATATTTAATTTTTATCCTAATCCCTGAAGAACCAAAACACAAATTTTATCCTAATCTACAAAGACAAATCATGATCGCTGCACAAATAAATGAAGCAAGAAAAAAAAACAGGGATAGGTTTTGCATACACATTAGTTTGTCTAACATGATTTTGAACCGGGGTGGGGGTTGGGTGTGTGTGTGTGTGTTATCCAAACACTCGTTCATCGAAACATGATAAATCTTAACTTAAAAGGATTGGGAATCATCTTCACCTCAAAAGTGAACTATACTTGAACAATAAAGGAACTAAATACCCCAAAAACATAGATTAAAAAAACATAATCAATAGTTCATAGAGCACTCTTAAAGTACCAAAACCTGCAGTTGGACATTTGCTTCACTGCTCTCTAGTGAAAGTAAAACAACAACCAACATTTTATTCTGAAACAATTGAAATCAAGAAACAGAGTTTTTCTCAAGAATCTCCAATTTATTCAGATTTAACTTCTGGTTCATTACTCTTCAGCAGCGATTACACTGATCCGGCCCCTTTCGAGCATATCGTACAATGATCGAGTCTTCCGCTGCTCGTTCCAGTGGTGCATTTTCCACATGCCGCCAGCTATTAAGCCTAAGGTAAGGCCAATGAAAATCTCTTTCACAACGCTCGGGCCTTTCAGGGTTGCATGCACGACTTTGTGAGCAGCCATCAGATTTCCTTTGCTAAAGCTTTAGAGTATCAAATTACCTAGGGGGGAAATATGGAAGAATTAGCAGTAAGTATCAATATAAACTACACATTTGTGAAACAATGTACATTAAAAAAATTCCATAAAAGAAATGTAAGATTTAATGCCTAGGTGTGTGCGGGTCTGTGGGTGTCAGAGGGAAGAGAGAATGGAAAGTAGAGTTAAAGATATTCACCATGGTGCATGAATTAAGAAACATTTAGGAAAGAAGAAAATTTGAAATATGGTGATTACAGCAAAATGTTAACCACAACCATTTATCCAAACATTCGGGCTCGGATGAACGAACCATTTTCTTTACTTAGATTCACAACGAACATATTTCTTACCGATGCCTCGACATCCATCGGAAATACAGAGATTGCAATTTGCAAGTAGCAATTTTACTTGTACAATTTATAGCCTACTTAATTTTGATCACGTCAGCTAACATGTTTTTGAATATGAGCAAAAGACACCAATTCGAGAAATTAGATAGTATACGCTTGCCGTTTTAAAAAAAGTGATTTTTCCGGTACCTATGAATACATTGCATAAATATCAACGCTTCCATCCAGAATTAAATCCATGCTGCAAAGGATAAACCAAAAATAGTATGTTTTCCGAATACCATCGTGTTTTAAACCTTTACAAAAGTGTAAAAAGATCGGTGCAGCTTGATTTATTTAATCTATCGGTCCTAAACAGTACCAGCTTACATAAACAACCTATGCTCTTTCCCATATGGGGAAAAGGGAAAAAATTAGAAACCCTAGGTCCAAATAGTATATTTTTAAAAACAACAAAAAATTTCTTATCAAAGTTCCTATGGTTTTGTGAATCTTGGATAGATTATTATTTTAGTTGACCATCATTGCAATTGTATTTTCTAGCATACCATTTCCAAATGCTAGGCGTATGAATTAGTATTCACAGTTAACCGAGTTAAGGCCTGTTGGTTTTTCCTGATATGGAGACCTAATTGCGGAGGTGGATGTCGCTACAACTCATGAACAAGGAACTTTACAAACAATGCCACATATAAAAATGAGATTTCGAAATCCTAACTATATAAGAATTTGGATTACGACTCACCCAAGAAAGTTTATAGTGTTGGACAGAGCTTGGGAGGGGGAGGGGGGGATATCACCTGACTTTTTAGTAATAGGTTATATAAAGGGTGCATTGCATTCAATCTTTGAACTGTGAAAGGCCCTTAACAAGTCAAACTCCCACCCTTTTGATCAGAAGAACTGCAGCTTTAAAGATCTGTACACTATAAAGCAACTGTAAATGTAGTCAGGGGCTTCATTTTAATGACATAGGTTAGAGGAATGAGATATTTTTGCCCTGCTGCACTTAAACCCCATGAATCTACCATAATCCATAATGTAATCTTTAGGAATTATGGGTTCCATTAAGGAGTATCAAAACCAAACTCAGCTCATTATCAATT
The DNA here is from genome assembly GCA_030015575.1 of Agapanthus africanus. NCBI lineage: Eukaryota > Viridiplantae > Streptophyta > Magnoliopsida > Asparagales > Amaryllidaceae > Agapanthus > Agapanthus africanus. The sequence goes on from CM057341.1 coordinate 132,594,043, forward strand.
TTTTTTGCAGCTTCTAGTTTGCGACCTTAGTTTTATGGATAGATGAAGTAAGAAAATTGGGCGATATTCTCTATGTTGACCCAACAGGGGTAACATGAATAGCTCCACCATTGTTATTGATGGCATTCTAGATTTTTTTCCAGTGCAAATTGCAAGAGAACATGCTTTTGTTTCCCTCTTGGTTTTATCCGTGAAAACAAACCTATCATCCTTAGTCTGGGATATTGGAGCTTAAGCCCATCACCTATACTTATTTTTATGGCTAAAAGCGTATAACACCCTTCATGTATGCCTTATCACCCCTCAATGATTAGTTCAAATTTCCATTTTTAAAGTCATATCAAGACCATTTATCATTCTTCAACTCATATGTTATAGCTTAACACACATAAATTACTCAATGAACGGGTTAATTTTTATATATCAAGTTATATGGCGTCAACTAATTAAGAGGTAATAAGCTCAATATGATATAAAGAAGAATGTCCTAAATACAATCGACTCTTTTTCCAGCCATGAATTTGGCACTTATTTATGGAGCATGGGCATCTGGTCTACGGCCGTCATTAGATTGTAAAAATTCCACATATCTTTTATGGAACTTCACTTCATAGCTGATTCCATTTTGATGTGACAATGATGAAATCACGGTATTGTCAAATACAAAAAGAGGAACAAAATGTGGTTTTCTTTTTCCCATCCTCAACCAGCGACATCAACTAAATGAAATAAACGTAGCGCAATCCAATCGAAATCTAATCAACAATTAAAACTTAACTATCCTAGTATCAAAGCAGTAACCCTAATGTCAAAATTTCTACTCAAGGGATGAAAGCAATTTCATCCAAATTGATAACAACAAGAGATCACAGAACTCATCTCAGATCTACAATCAGCTGACAAAAGTTTCCCCGTTTATAAATCGAATAGAAAAAACTAGCACTTTCATCCAAAATCCATCACTAATCACGAATAAGTATCCAATTAGAATCAATAATCAAGTTTTATATAATTGGAAATAACTAAAGAAAAAACTGACCTCGGATTTGGGAATCGAAAGCCCTAACGATGATTCTATTATTTGGGAAATTAAATTGGGAATTAAAAACTTATAAGTTTCGGTTCCACGTTAATAGATTGTTTTTTCAAAGAGAATAATGGAGAAAAGATGCCATAGGAGGGAATTTCCTCCTATGGCGTCGAAAAAATAACCCCTCTACCAATTTTTCCGACGATCGGCCCCCCATCATCTTCATCGTCATCATTTAAGATGTGGGGACACCAAATTTCATGTGATTCTACAACTTTTTCACCGTTGATTTAGCAATGTAAAAAGTTCTATTGTCGGTAAACCGTTAATTTTGAACCCACTAAATCAACGGTGAAAAAATTGTAGAATCACATGAAATTTGGTGCACCCACATCTTAAATGATGACGATGAAGATGATGGGGCCGATCGTCGGAAAAATTGGTGGAGGGGATATTTTTTCGACGCCATAGGAGGGAATTCCCTCCTATGGCCTCTTTCCTCCATTAATCTCTTTTTCAAATACGCCCATCTATTAAATTACAGAAAGAGGACATAATGGCTCCACTGAGTTCCACTAATATAATTGTGCCACGTGTTATACCTTTTCTTTTTTAAGAACTGTAAAATTTTATATATTCTGTATATTTGTACTAAGACCCTTGAAAACAAAAGAAAATCGGCAAAAGGAAGGAAAAAAAAAACATGATAATCACATAACAAAATATTATTGATTTCATATATCTTTAGATTTCACGTACACATGAATATCATATTGTTTGTAAGACTTGCATGTGTTATTTTAATTGATAGATCATTTTAATTAATGGGGTCTCCAACATTTGTTGCAACTTTTGCTGTAACTTTTGCAACTATATTTTAAAATCTTAGTCAAGACTTTGCAAATGAAGGATGACAAATAAGGAGGCCATAAATGTCCAGAAGGACATGCATTTTCAAATATGAATTTTTGCAACTCTATTTTCAAATCTTAATGGGTGTGTTTGGAGCGTCGTCACGTGCATCTTGATATTCTTTTGAATTAAAGAGACAATTGGATACAACATCTCTATATTAATGCATGCCATGCTCTATTGCATGTTAATTGGAATAAAATTAATTAAAGACAAATTGTACAGAGCTACTTCATCTGTAGAAGAGAAATTTCGACAAGAGGGACGACAATATAAAATTGAAGCGAGTTTAAAGGTTGAAATGGATACAATGAAAATAACCAATATATGAATAATGTAAATAAAATCTATAATATATCAAGAAAGAAATGAGCTACATTTATTATCACCACTTGATCTTAACCAAAAAAAAAAAGTTAATTATAATGAGAAATCAAAAGCTCATATATATGAACTTTAATTTTTCTTAATTTTCTTCTCTTACACCATTCGAGATGTTCTTACCTTTTCTCCTTCCGCATTTTACACATACATACACATACATGCATATTATCCGACGTAACTTTCTCGACCTCTAAATCAAGTCGCCGATGGCCAAGCAATTGCTGGCATGCTGAGTCAGCAACTCTTCGTAAGCTTTCATTGGGGAGGTCCTCTTGAGGTCGGTATAGGCGTCTCCGCAGCCACCGTAATCGGAGAAGAGCGCGCTAAGCATGCTTTTCATGGTACCCTTGTCCTTGGCGTCAATGGCCTTATCCGCATCTTGAAGATCGTTTATGGCGTCCTCAAACCCGTTAGAACAGACGTCAAGAATGGATTTGGTTAGCTTATCACTTGCTTGGCTCGTGAGGCTGTTTGCAATGGTTAGGGCGGCACGCGTGGTGACCATGGCGCCCTTTATGGCGAGCTTCAATACGGTGTGCGCGTCTGCGTTTACGATATGAGGGGCGACGGATTGGATGGACGATGCACAGACGTCTGGATGGTCGGTTTTCTCGCATATCGATTTGACGGAGCCGTCAAGGAATGCGGAGTTGAGAGAGTTGATGGCGCTCGAGACCGAATCGGACACACTGGAGACGGATTCGATAATGCTCGACGCGGCGGCATGCACCAACGGGGCGGGGTCGGCTCGCGAGGGCACGTTCGAGGCCACATAGGAGGGGAGATGGGAGGGTGAAGGGGCGCGAGAAGGGGAAGGGGAGGGGGAAGGGGTAGACGACAGAGGAGGCAGATAGCTGCTGAGGATGCGATCGTATGGACCGGAGCGGGGTGCGCAAGCGGAGAAGGCGGGGCCGAGGAGGAAGGAGGAGAGGGAGAGGATGATAAGGAAAGATTTCATGATGGTTGAATGAGGTGGGTGCGTGAGAGAGAGGGAGAAGTGAATTGTGAAAGAGAAGAGAGGGAAGATGGAGATGTTAAGGGGACAGGAAAAGATAAATATAGTTGTGGTTGTCCGGGAAAATAGATGGTTAAAGAAACTCTAGCCATTCGTAGCCATCCTCCTTTTTTTTTAGAAACAATGAGCAATAGCTCATTTGGTATGGACAGTTATTCTGTTGTGGAAAGTGCTGGGTTTTTATTTCAGGAATTCCAGAAGAGAAAATGATCACAAATTAACGACTTCAAGACAAATTTATGGGATTTCTAGATGCGTATGTATGGTATGTGTGTGTTGGGATCGCTAAGGATTCGATTTACCATACTGCACTATTTTTTTAATGCATTATATAAGAATGCTTCTTTAGAAGATATTAAAAATCATTGACCAAATTAAGAAAATATAAATTAAGTTAACATGCCATGCGTTATAAAGACCTAATTTGTCCTTGACAGATATATTTAACGTATACATTGTTTAACATTAACCTTCTTGAACGCGTCCAGCATTGTAAAAGATTGGGTTCGGATGCAATCATACAAACCTGAATCCAACAAAGTACAAGAGATTTGATGAGCTGTCATTATAGCATAGCGGTAAAATCTCCGTGCAATAAGGTCTCGAATTCAAACTCCACTCGCATCAGCTTACGACTTATTATTCAATAAACATATTATAGATTTCAAAAATTATGCATGGCACGAACAATATCCACCCAAAATTAATGTTTTAAGTTTGTTTAGTCTCATATTCTTAGTTTAGTTGCATATACTAAAAGGGGTATATGGTTTGCTATTTGCAAGGTTTATATGAAAATGAGAATGTGGATGCCTAGGGATTGATACTCCTTTGATGTACTACTAGAACTTATTGCAATTATCATGTACAATTTTCTATGAGTTATAGGACATAATGAGGAATACCATCATGGCCATTTTTTTTTTTGGATTGTGTCTAAGAAAATCTTAATTTCTTTTTATGGTTGTTTATGACATGCAACCATCAAAAATCTTATATTTTTAAAATCAACCATCACAAAATAAAATTTTTAAAAACAAGAGCCACAAACTTTAACCTATCTAGATAGGTCTCACAAAATAGGTCTCACAAGTTAAGTTAATGGGTATCTTTGTTATATATAGCCGTTTGGAGAAGCAAAAAGACTGTTTTGCCCTATTGCTTTCCTTAAGGCCTATTTGGTTGCAGGATTATGAGTTTGGATTTGGATTTTGGACTGTGGAATCCTAGGATTCCACAATTTTGTGTTTGGTTGCAGAATTAGGATTTATAGGATTACTTTGTTTTTTATGGAGGGCCCACCACAAAACAAGGATTCATGAATCCAAAAATTTTTCAATGATTTTCAAAGATTTGGCACTATTCATTGTACTTTTAGATGGGGCCCATGTACTTTATTTATTTAACAATCCTCTATCTCTCTCTAAAATCCTCAAATCCAAATCCAATTTTTTTCCACCAACCAAACAAAGATTACAAGGATCTACAAATCCAATACTAGTAATCCAAAACCAACCAAACAACAAATTACCAAATCCAAAAATTTCAACCGTACTATTTTTGGAATCCAAATTCCAGAATCCTGCAACCAAACAGCCCCTTAAGAACCCAACACCATTAGTAGCAACAGCTCCTCCTCTCCACCCTATCAGCAACCTTCAACAGCAGCAACATCTCAAGCCCTCGACTCCGCCTCTCTCTCATCTCTTGATTTCAATTTTGTATCTTTTTCACCAAATCGTGGGGATAAAATTAAAATGAAAGTTCCAATTGTTTCCACCAAAATTTTGACATCAGGGCATAGCAATTAAAAATTGGGGAAACTTGTTCTAAACAAACAAATTGAGCAATAAAAAGTGTACTTCTATAGAAATTTTTTGATCTGAACTTCCAAGGTGATCCAAGTCTCTGCCTTCCACGGTGAAGAAACTTGGACGATCTTCACTGGGTATCTGCTTCATTAAGAGACTTCATTAAGAAAGGAGATTGATTTAAGAACCGAGAAGAGATTTAAAAAGGACATTTTGGGGGGATTTTAGGGCTTGGATCTTCAGGAACTCGGGATTGAAAGAGGGTTTGGGGGGGATTTTAGAGCGGATTTTAGGGTTTGGGTTTTCATGAACTCGGGATCGTGTGTGAGAGAGAGGGAGGGGGAGGTAGGATGAGGGCATTTAGGACTTTGATTCTTTCACTTTAACCATGGTTATCTCGGAATCAAACTAGTCAATCTAATATATGGGTCTATTTAGTTAACGAAAAGTTTGTAATGGTTGTTTTAAAAATTTCTATTTTGTGATGGTAGGTTTTGAAAATATGAGATTTTTTATGGTTGTATATCAGAAAAACCCTTTCTATTTTTAACAAAACTTATTTGTACTTCACTACCTAACGGATACAAAAAGGAAAAGAAATATCTTTTAATATTCCCAGAGCTTCACTCCTCTGCCATGGTTTTTTTTAAGGACAAAGCATTAAAAAGTTTTGTGCTTTTTTTAAGGGTTCCAACGATGATATGTAGAAATGACAATGATTTGAGATTTTGAATATATACACACACACACAACACACACACACACTCTCTGACAATAATGGAGGAAAGAGGTCATACGAGGGAATTTCCTCCTATGGCGTCGAAAAATTACACGCTCCTTCGTTTTTTCGACGATCGGCACCCATCATCTTCATCGTTATCATCTAAGATATGGGCACACCAAATTTCAGGTGATTCTACAACATTTTCACCGTTGGTTTAGCAAAATAAAAAGTTATGTTGTTGGTAAACCGTTAATCTTGAACCCACCAAATCAATGGTTATAGAATCACATGAAATTTGGTGTATCCATATCTTAGATGATAACGATGATGATGATGGATGCCGATCATCGGAAAAAATGTAGGAGAACGTATTTTTTTGACGCCATAGGAGGAAATTCCCTCCTATGGCATCTTTCCTCCATTATATATATATGTGTGTGTGTGTGAGAGAATAATGGAGGAAAAGGGCCCTAGAAGGACTTTTGCGGTAGATAGCAGCAAAAAATACGTCCTCCACCATTTTATTCGACGATCGGCACCTTCCAACTTGATATTCATCCTCTAATTTGTCGATACACCAAATTTCATATGATTACAATACCATTTCACCGTTGATTTAACAATATAAAAGTTCTATTGTCGGCAAACCATTAATTTTGCACCCACTAAATCAACGGTGAAATGATATTGTAATCATATTAAATTTGGTGTATCGACAAATTAGAAAATGTATATCAAGTTGGAAGGTGCCGATCGTCGAATAAAATGGTGGAGGGCGTACATTTTGCCGCCACCTAATCCAAAAGCCCCTAGCCCCCCTCTCTCTCTATATATATAAACTGCTCTACTAAGAGAAAATAAGAACCAAGTTTTGATAGTACTTTTTATAATTTCATTATTTATTTTTTTATAAAAAAAACCATTTTAATGTTTGAGACCATAATTTTGGAGTTTATTATTAAAAATCTTGAGTAGTTATATCATTAATTTAAATTTTGAACTCTATTTTTTAAAATTGTAACTCTCTAAAATTAATAGGAACGGTTAAGAAACCATTCCCATTTAAATTTGAAAATGTTTTGATCCATTTCTTCAATAAATAGTTTTTTAATGTTTGAGACAATAATTTTAGAGTATGTTATTAAAAAATCTAAAGTAGTTCTACTATTAATTTAAATTTTGAACTTTCATTTTTATAATTGTAACTCTTTAAAATTAGTGGGAACGGTTAAGATACCATTCTTACTTAAATTTGAAAATATTTGGATCCTTTTCTTTTATAAATAGTTTTACATTCTATCCAAAAATTTGCTTTTATATCAATCTCTACTATTTTGACTGATCATCTCCTTCATTCTATTTACTAAAACCAACTCATTAATTAATTAATTAATTTTTTGCAACAGGCCCGAAGGTTTAAACCTGCTCATTGATTATTCTATCTGCCAATTTCTTCTCATCTTCTCTCTCTCCCATCTCTTTATTGTTTTTAATTGAGGGCTACATTTATTGTCTTATCAATTTCATACCAAACCAATTTGAAAATGACAAAGTAGATGATCCCACGTCTACTTTCTATTATCTATCTATACCGAAGGTATTCACCTGCTGTTATTTTATTTTCATGATTTTAGCTTTTTCATAATTAGTTAGCTATGGTTAAATCTTTATATTTTTGCAAGTATTTGAAATTGCAAGATATGTTATAGAGAAATGATCTGAGATGAGTTAATTGTGATAGTTTTTTTTTTGAAGGAAAGACTTAATGGTGATAATTATATTCTTCGTTTTAAATATCATCGTCTTTCAAATATGATTGCAATAAATATAAAAATTTGATATTCATTAGGGATCTTAATTAATTCTAAATATATACATTCAATCATCATTTGATAAAATTTCATATCTATACTTATTAAATACACCGTGTGTCGTACGTGCCAAATATTAGTATGAGGAAATGAGTTATCAGCTAGCAACTGATATTAAACGGTCAGCCAGTGTCTAGCATTGATCCAATCCAATTATCAAATCGACGATCTATTTTTCCCATTTTGTTTTACACATGGAGTGACCTATGTGAATAAAACTTTGATGAATGTGATGCATTTCAAGGGATGGAGCAAGCATTTCAAAATTGGATGGATTTTATACACAATATAAACATCATACATGGAACACTTGATTGAAAACATAGAAGATGTCAAATCGTTCAAAATTTCACACACAGATCGTTCAATTGGTAGAATAAGGTAGCAAGAACGGATCGTCGATTTGACAATTGAATTTGGTCAATTTTAGACACCAGCTGACGGTTTAATATCAGCTGCTAGCTAATACCCGTTTCTCGAGAGAGAAATCTGAGTATAAAGTGACACTGTAGGAAATAACGCGGATGACATGACACAATACCATCATTGATCCATATGCATGATTATCTTGCAATTACCTTCATTAATTGCACTTGAATTTTATAAGGTAAAGTGAGAGGAACCCATGAATTGTGTATTGCCATATGTTCCGCCATAGTATACTCTAGATCCTTTTATATATATATATATATATATATATGAGAATAATTAAAAAAAAGAGACCATAGTATTGGGGTCAAAAATTGTACCCCGGTTGACCAAGTCAAAGTCAAAGTCAACCCCATGCCGGGTGGGCCTAAGCCCAGATCAGGTGGGCCTAAGCCCAGATCAAGTGGGCCCATGCCCAAGTCGAGCCCCGCGGCCGGCCTCTCCCATGCCAAAATAAAAATCATGTGATAAATAATTTTGATGTAATTTTGTTATGCATGAATGTAAGAAAATGGGCATAAAGCCAAATTTCTGTAAAGCTCATGACTTATGTGCAAAAAGAAATAGCATATGAGATATGGGATGGGCAAAATGCCATTTTGTATAGCCCAGGGGCTATATGTAAATATGTAAGCCTATAAAAGGCAACATGATGATGAATAAAAAAAATGCAATCTTCATTCCCCTAAAAACTAGGGTTTGTGTCTCCTTCCCCTTTCTCAAGGGTCTAAAACCCTCTTCCTCTTTTTTGAATTAAATCAAGAGTTCTTTTCTCAAAAAGAAGTGATTTTTCACCACAAAACCCACAAAGGGGAGCTCGGATCTCCCATCAAATCTTTGAAAGGGGAGATTTGAATCTCACTCCCCTTTTCCCAAAGATCCGGCCAACCGAAAGGAAGAAGAAGGAGACCCATTTCCAAAAATCCCACGTTAGGAGGATCCAAGGCTCAAAAGAAGAGCCAAAGATTCGTAGGAGTTTAACTCCTTTCTAGATCTGTTGGAGTTTAACTCCGTAAATTAAATTTTTGTTAGGAGTTCAACTCCAAAACCCCTTGGAAGTTCAACTCCCCAACCTAGGGGCAAAGCCTCTTCCCGCTGGTGTTTCTCGTGGTCGCGTGCCGCGTATGTGACCCGCGGGCGTTAAAGCGCCCAATGGTCGCGTGCAGCGCACGTGATCCCGGGCACTAAAGCGCCACATGGGCGTACGTGACCCGCGGGCACTAAAGCGCCACATGGGCGTACGTGACCCGCGGGCACTAAAGCGCCCACGTGCGCGCCCGCCCCGCGGTCGCATGCGCGCACGCTCCACGGTCGCGTGCAGCGCACGTGACCCGCAGGTGCTAAGCGCCCACGTGCGCCCCACGCGACCCGCTCAGCGCCCAGCGGTCGCGTGCAGCACACGAGACCTGTAGGCACCTCGCGGTCGCGTGCTGCCCACGTGACCCGCTGGCGCTCTGTGCCCACGTGCTGCGCACGTGACCAGCGGACGCCAAGCGCGCACGCGCCAGACACGTGACCCATGGGCACCATGCGCCCATGTGCCACGCACGCATCTTTAAGATGCTCCTCCCTCCTTTTTTATTTTATTTTATGCACTCCACATCAAAACACGTTTCTCGTTGGGAAAATTTTTCTAACAGGGCGCTGCTCTGCACCCTGTAAGAGGGATGCTAGCCCCTTTGACTCCCAGCCCCCTATCCGGATAGAGGGACCCCCGTAAAAACTCTGCGGGGCCCTCAATATAACCAAAACCCTTTCAAAAACATACGCACACTACACGTTGAGTTCGCATGACCTGTTTAACCCGTCAATCGGAGGTTCTCTCACTCCAAAACCGAGGGGTAATTAACGGCAGCTTAGTCCGCGGCTGCCGGAGATTCGGATCCCCACAATTAATAAACCCTAACCTACCCTAGGCAGGGGGAATCTGTACCGCGCCTGACCAGCGCGCGCGTATTCTCATCTCAATGGGGTGATGAAAAACACCCTACAGATTCTGGCACGCCCGGTGGGACCCGCTCTCCTCCCATAGTTCGGGTTAAACGTTCATGCGAACTCAATCAATATACATATCTATATTTATACTAAAATAATGCTCTTTCATTCAGGTTTTCAAGCAATCAATTTTCAACAATGTCTCCAAAGATGAACTCAGCCCTCATCTCCTACACGATGAAGATGGACGTTAGGACGGTTCTCCCGGCCAGTCTCGGGCGACGGTGGGAGGAGGAGCCGCTACCATTTGGCTTTATTCTGTTCGTATCAACTAGCGCCATCCCAACCTCTCAAGCACCAGCAACAGACAGACCGGCCTCGAAAGGCAGGAGTCTAAATGTGGTGATCTTGAGGGCACCACTACCCAAGCGCAAGTCGGTGTTTGAACAACTTTCCTTAGCCCCAGCTGGAGGTAAGGCCATCAATACCAATAAAGCAACAAGGCATCTTGGGCAAGCTCCAGCAGCGCCCTTGACAACTGCTCAATTAGGTATCTTCTCTAAGCTCCCCGTTAATCGGATCATGATGGCTTCCCGAAGAGCAGAAGCCTGCCAAGCGCTCAAAACAGAGAAGCTGAGGCAGAAGCGGCTCAGATATAGAGCCAACAAAAGGACTAGGGTTTTGGCCATGTTAAAATTTATGAATTCCCAAAGCGGAGACCGCTCTTCAAAATCAGCCGTTAAAGATAAAGAGATGGCTGGATATGCGGTCCACACTGTCTACATGGTGGGCACGCACAGCAAGAGCAAGGATGGGGCTACTACATCTCAAATCCAATCTGATGTGAATGTGGCTGTCACTTCCCAAGACAAGCATCCTCCGGAAGGTAATGAAAATCCTCCCAGTGAAGCTGATAAGTAGAGAGATCTTTCGATTCATGAGGAGTCGAGCTCGGAAAGCGAAGAGGAGCCAATCTTCCGTCCAGGAATGCAGAGCAGCAACTTCTTCAAGATCTCCGAAAACAGCTCAGAAGTAAAGACAAGGAGATGGTCAAACTTTACTCCAAAATTGACGACTTGACGAATGTCGTAATGTAGCTCACGGCCCGACTTGCCTCTCAGCCGCCCAATCAAGCGCAGGGCTCTGCTCATGAATCGGGAAACGGTGTCCCGAGACAGCCGACGCCTATTCCCTCAAATCCAAAGGTGGACGGACCGCATGAAAGTCAGTCGCATCCTATCTCGGAAAATGTCTTGGCTACGGATGACAGCAACCCGCTAACTCAAGATCAAATCATAGATTTGGTTGCCAACAAAGTCAAAACATTGGTAGCCGAAGCCGGAGAGCAAAAAGATGTCAGCAGTAGCGGGAAACCATATCCTGCTCGGTACGATCTTGTGGAATTTCCCACTGGCTATGTCGTCCCCAAATTTGAAAGGTTCGATAGGACGGGAAATGCGAACCGACACATTGCCCAATTTAAAGCATCATGCGCGATACTGGGGGCAATGATGCGCTCCTTCTCCGCCGGTTTGTCAATAGCTTGACCGATGTTTCTTTCGATTGGTATGCAAGCATACCAGATGACTCGATCACGACGTTCGCTCAAATAGAATCCATGTTCAAGCAAAGGTTCATGAGTGTCAGCGATAAAATCACCATTGCCGACTTCGTAAGGACCGAGCCAAAGAACATGAAAGCAACATGGATTTTATAGTCCGATGGCGCAATCTCTCTGTCAAATGTGAACCGCCATTGGAGCAAGACCAGTCCGTCAGTCTTCTTATTGAAAATCTGAAGGACTGGATGAAACCTTTCCTGTGAACCGCAGGCCTTAAAGCATTCCAAGAGCTGACCAAGAAGGTCCAAATGTTGGAACGCTCAAAGCCCGAGTCCACTCAGGATCTTCAGTTCACAAACAGACCGAAACCTTGGAGGGACGTCAACCGAAAAGGCGAAAGTTCCAACAACACCGATTCTCTTATTAGGCAGAGAGCGGGCGGAGCGAAGGTTGACAAACCCTGAGAGCTAACTTTGGAGGAAAGGAGAAATAAGGTCTACTCTTTCAGAAAGGACAAGGTCCACAAAATTTTCAAAGATGCTTTGAAGAATGGCCTGCGGCTACCAGAACCAAAAAGGCTAAGTGAAGCGAGCAGGACAGATCATCCTAATTTTTGCCTATACCACCGAGTTCTATGGCACACTATTGAAGACTGTTGCATCTTCAAAGATTGGGTCGAAAAGCAATACAAGGAGGGAGAAATATCATTGTCTCCTGGCGTGTTAACAAACAGTCAAGCTGCGACCGCCAATTTCATACAAACGGGGACCGAAGTCCTTCGGGAACCTGATTCTCTCAGACATCTGCCTTTCTATGAAAAGAGCGGACTAAGGCAACAAGCTAAGAGCCAGACGAGCAACATTGCCAATGAAGAAGCAATAGACGGGTACACAACCCATACGGTCTACATGATGGAGCTCAGAGGAGCGAGTCCTCCTACGCCTTATAGCCATGACGATGACGTGGTTGTTGTCATCCGACACCGGCTCGATCCAAATGATGAAAAGCCCGCTCAGGCCATTGAGCCAAAAGAACCCATGGTTCTTGTTGAATCAAGCTCAGACGGTAAGGATGACCCCGTTGTTGTATCCGGGACTATAGAACAAACATTATTCCAATGGCTTCAAAAGCAGCTTCAGGACAGGGACAAGAAGATGGCCAAGGTCCATTCAAAAGTCGACGAGTTGGCAAACGTCATGGCAGATCTCACGACCCAAGTTGCCCTATTGCAATTACAGCAAAATCAAATTTTGGTTCGTGAGCTAGGGATTGATATTCGGAAGCAGCCAACCGATACTCCCTTCGACCCAAAAGCGGAACACCTTTGCCAAAAACAGCCGCGGTCAGCCTCCAGTCCCTCTGATACGTACACTGAACGTGGTAAGCGGACAGTAGGCGAACCAAAGACTGATCGTCCTCAAGGTCCAGTATCAGTAAGGGCACCTACTCTAATGGAGAGAAAGAAGAAAGTATACTCATTCAGGAGGGATGAAGTCCGCAAAATATTCGAGGACGCCTTGAACAACGGTCTTCAACTTCCTATTCCAAAGAGGCCACATGAGATGAACATGACCGACAATCCCATATACTTCCCATATCATAGAATGGTGAGTCATACCATTGAAGACTGCTATGTTTTTAAAGATTGGGTGGAGAACCAATACAAACTTGGGAAAGCCTCACAGTCGTCAGATGTACCGACAAGCCATAGAGCTACGGTCATCAACACAGCCCCACCAAGATCAAAGTTCGAGGAGCTGGGATAAGCAAGCTGACCACCACGTCGTTAAACTGGGAACGATAGACCTCTAAGTTTTTAAACTGGGAACCGCTGACCACCACGTCGTTAAACTGGGAACGATAGACCTCTAAGTCTTTAAACTGGGAACCGCTGACCACCATGTCATTAAACTGGGAATAATCGACCTCTAAGTCATTAAACTGGGAATGTAAATAAAAAAAAGTGTGTAAATAAAAACAAAAGAAAAGCCGAAATGATGGGGCAACTCGCAATAAAAATCAGCGAGTAAAAATAAACACGAAAAATAAAGCCGAAATGATAGGGCAACCGCGAAAAAAAGCCGAAATGATAGGGCAATCGCGACCTTCGCGATAAGAAAAGTTGAAATGATAGAGCAATCGCGGTAAAACAAAAAAAAAAACAACGGCGAATGATGAGTCACTCCTGGTACCATATTCCAGTGCAGCGATGCAGACGCCAACCAAGATCCAGTTTCCCAAAATTCTTCCAGCCCTACGGTTAGTCCCCAAGTTGACTACCGTATACAATCCACATGCTCAAATAATTCTCATCATACCCATAACCCATTGCAATCACCAGTCACGCGGCTGGTCTTCGCCCTCAGAATTATGCTCCATTTGGGAAGACCCACTCATATGTCCTCACGATACATGAGGAGAACAAACTTACGAGATCCTCTCGACTCGTAAGAAAACACCTTCGTGGGATCCTTACGACTTACAAAGGAAAAACACACCTGGGAGTCCCCACGACTCCTAAGGAGAAAGTACACCTACGGGATCCTTACGACTCGTAGGTAGAAAATGCTTTTATGGAACCCTTACGGGCCATAAAATTGAAGAGCCTTAGGTGAGAGGGATCTAAACTCGTCTCTTAAGCCATCGCTCCCCAACAGGGAAAGGCAAATGATGAATTTCTCCTGGCACCTGTGCTTCAGTGTTAGCAACGCTGATGCCGACCCCTACCCCAAAATTCCAAGCTTCCGATCCATAGACCCCTAAGTCTTTAAACTGAGAACAGATGACCTCTAAGTCGTTAAACTGGGAACAGATGACCCCTAAGTCGTTAAACTGGAAAAGAGGGAGATCCCCTCACGGCGAATGATGAGTCGCTCCTGGTACCATATTCCAGTGCAGCGATGCAGACGCCAACAAAGTCCCGAAATTCTTCCGGCCCTACGGTCTGGATCACACATCCTGCAAAACCGTATACAATCCACGGGCGTATAACGATCTCAATCTCTCCCAATTTCTACCGGAGAGACCACATTCAAAGTCCCACCAGCGATACAGATTCCAAAAAAAAAGGGTATGTCCACAAGCAAAATGGGCACGGATGAAAACCCGAAAGGGCTCCGTGAGTAAAAATAACAGGACTGCCGGCGAGTTTGTGAAAACCTGAAAGGGCGGAAACTCGTGAAAAAGAGATGAAATGCACTCGCAAAGTCCTCTCGAATTTGTAAGGAGAAAATTCCCGCGTGAGATCCTTACGACTCACAAAAGAGAAACATACTTAGGAGCCCCCACGACTTCTAAGGAGAAAATGCACCTACGGGATCCTTACGACTCGTAGGGAGAAAATGCTTTTATGGGACCCTTACGGCCCATAAAATTAAAAAGCCTTAGGTGATAGGGATGTAAACCTGTCTCCTAAGCCATCGCTTCCCAATAGACAAAGGCAAATGATGATTCTCTCCTGGTACCATATTCCAGTGTTGCGGTGCTGATGCCGACCCAAAAACCAATTCCCAAATCCTCCCGGGGCAAATGATGAGTTGCTCCTGCCATTATTCTAGTGCAGCAATACTGATGCTAAACAAATTCAAAATCCCTCTCAAATTCAAAAGTCCCGCCGAATAAGGCAAAAAATCAAACAAATCAAACCAACCAATTCCAACATCGACCTCTGCGTCAAACAACACACACTCCGTCTCGGGGACACGTCAACCAGCTGACACTCCGCCTCGGGGAAACGTCAAGCAGACACTCCGTGCCGGGGGCACGTCGACTACAGACACTCCGCCTCGAGGAAACGTCGACCAGCGAAACTCTGTACCGGGGAAACGTCCAACAACGACACTCCATAACGGGGAAACGTCAAGCAGACACTCAGTGCCAGGGACACGTCAACTAGCAGACACTCCGTCTTAGGGACACGTCAAGCAGACACTTCGTCTCGGGGACACGTCAACCAGCCGACACTCCGCCTCGGGGAAACGTCAAGCAGACACTCCGTGCCGGGGTCACGTTGACTACAGACACTCCATCTCGGGAAAACGTCGACCAGCGACACTCCGTACCAGGGAAACGTCCAACAGCGACACTCCGTAACGGGGAAACGTCAAGTAGACACTCCGTGTCGGGGACACGTCAACCAGCAGACACTCCGTCTCGGGGACACGTCAACCAGCAGACACTCCGTCTCGGGGACACGTCAAGCAGACACTCCGTCTCGGGGACACGTCAACCAGCAGACACTCCGTCTCGGGGACACGTCAAGCAGACACTCCGTCTCGGGGACACGTCAACCAGCCGACACTCCGCCTCGGGGAAACGTCAAGCAGACACTCCGTGCCGGGGGCACGTCGACTACAGACACTCGCCTCAGGGAAACGTTGACCAGTGACACTCCGTACCGGGGAAACGTCCAACAGCGACACTCCGTAACGGGGAAACGTCAAGCAGACACTCCGTGCCGGGGACACGTCAGCCAGCAGACACTCCGTCTTGGGGACACGTCAACCAGCCGACACTCCGTAACGGGGAAACATCAAGCAGACACTCCGTCTCGAGGAAACGTCAACCAGCCGATACTCCGTCTCGAGGAAACTTCAAGCAGACACTCCGTGCCTGGGCCACGTCGACTACAGACACTCCGCCTCGGGGAAACGTCGACCAGCGACACTCCGCGCCGGGGGCACGTCTACCAAATCACTACGGGCCAGAGAAACGTCTACCACAGACACTCCGTCTCGGAGACGCGTCAAGCGTCGACCGTCCATGTTGTTAAAAGGGCAGTGCATCCCAAAAGTAGGAACCAAAGCAAGCCGCCTCCACACGAAAGAAGATCCACCAATTTCATGCACACGACCCACATATGTGGTGTGCATTTATTGATGGGGGGCACTTTGTTGGGGTCGAAAATTGTACCCCGGTTGACCAAGTTGTTTTCCCCAATAAGAGCAAAGCACTGTTCAAATTCCAAGACGGGAAATGAAGCAACGCTTCCGTTTCCTCCAATCAGAGCAAGGCTCTGTTTTAAAATTTAAACTTTAAAAATAAAGGAAGCAACGCTTCAGATAACTTGCGCTCTGCGCTGCGCGACACGTGTCAGCGCAGGTGCGCTAGCGCAGTTGCGCTGCGCGACACGTGTCAGCGCAGTTGCGCTAGTGCTGCGCGACACGTGTCAGCGAAGTTGCGCTAGCGCCAACACTAAAATTTAAATAATGAATTATTTAATCAGAATTAAAATTCTAGAAAGATCTTTTTAATCTTATTAAAACAAGAAGACTATCTTCTGTAAAACAGAGGCCTTAGGATCAAAGATCCAACGGTTGGGAAATATCCCCAGATCAATCAGAGAAAGATCTCTGTAACTAACCTAACAAACTAATTGGCCCTATATAAAGGCCACTAGACTCCAAGTCTCAGATATACAGAGCTCCTCTAAAAACTTTGAGAAAAACTCAAAGAGAAAAAAAAGGTAAACCTTTGAAAAAAGAAGAATTTCTTCTAAAAAGATCAAAGATCTAAGAACAAGATCAAGATCTTCAATAAAAAGAAAAAGATCAAAAAAGATCCAATCACAAAAATTAAAGAAGTAATTTACTTCATCCCAAGATCTTTTGATCTATATAAAGGCACAGCCTTTTGATGAACCATTTGTTCTTGAAACTTGAGGTAGAACCTCTTCAGAACTAAAAAGATTCTTTTCTTTGATCTAAATTTGATCAAGATACGCTCTGCGCTACTGTACAGTGCCCTGCACTCTTAATTTGCGCTGTTGCGCTTCTTGGACTGGCGCAAGTCACCAGAGAGCGCCATGTGTCAATCTGCGCCTTACGCTCCTAAAAACAGAGCACTGCGCTCTTGGACTGGCGCAACTCACCAGAGCGTGCCACGTGTCAACAGCGCACTAGCACAACGCACTGGCGCAGCGCACTGCGCTAACAGACTTGCGCTCACTAAAGCATGACACGTGTCACCTCCACGTGCGCTTGCGCCTTGCGCTCTTTAATTGGCGCAAAGTGCATGACAGGCCGCGTGGCGCACTGTCAGAAAACAAATGCTGTGCATTATTAAAAAGGGGCAGAGCCCAATTAAAAGGTCCAACAGACCAAAACAAATGCTATGCATTATTAAAAAAGGGGCAGAGCCCAATTAAAAGGCCTAACATGCCTAATCTAAATGATGTGCATTTAATTAAAAAGCCCAATGCTGAGCATTATTTAAAAAAGGGCAGAGCCCAAGCAAAGGCCTAAACAGGCCAATCATGAACAAAATGTTAAACATTTTCAGATGGACTTAACCCAATTCTGGCCATAAGTCCTCAAATTAAATTGAACTGAGCGCAACTGCTCTCCCAAATCAATTTACACCCGGTTCAAGGGTACATCTCTGAACTCCTCTGATATTTGTCGTTGTAATCCTTCAACGTCGTCAGAGAGGTGACGGGTCCCGACAACCATACATTGCTACGGACTGTGGGGTCCTTAAACTCATGGACCGAAATGTCTTTAAACTAATATTCGTCCCCAAAATGGGAATGTTGGACCGAAATGTCATTAAAATAATATTCGTCCTCAAAATGGGAATGTTGGACCACCATGTCCCTAAACTGGCAATTGACCGCAATGTCCCTAAACTAAACAATAGAGCCTAAATGCTCTCTTGTTGGATCTAATGATCCTGTTAAGCGGATCTTAGTCTCAAATTAGACTAACGTATCCTTAACAAACGTTTAAGTTGATCTTAGCCTCAAATATGGCTAACGTATCCTTAAACCAAAACCCCAAACCTAAATCTAAGAAAATACGGATTTGGACTAATCCACGTCCTACGGGCGACAACATAAATTAGTCTCCATATACAATCCACGGGCAACCACAAACAAAACAAACACCCACAACACGAAGTGACCATCTGGAGAAGGAGAAAGTTGTTACCGCGATGCGGTAGTGTAATTAACTGCAGGGGCTTGCGCCTGCAGGGAAGAGCGTCCCCACAATCAAAAACCCCTCGACCGAGGGGGAATCTGACGAAGTCTGCTACATCGGCCGCATCCGTTTAAACCTTCGATACACGGTGCCATAAATCAACCTGGCATCTTCGGAGAGGTGGACGGATAGCACCAATTAGCATCTGCCCCGAATTTCAGGCAAGACGTCTATCGCGTCTCCGCCGCGTCTTTCGGAGGGGAACAGATTCTGGCACGCCCGGTGGGACCTTTTCCTCTTTCCACTCCACACTTCGCGTGTCGTGTTTTTCCCGTGATCAAATAATCGCGGTGTGTATGTTTTTGATTGCCCTTAGGGGAGTGGATATTGAAGCCGGTATTTCGTCTCTATGAAGAATGGCATTTGCTCCCACCCTAGCAACTCAGGCTTTGTCATATCCGGCGGAGTCAAGTATGGGTCATTTGCAGCCTCAAATCTCTGCAATCCGACTCTTCAAGAAATCAACGGGCTTCTTTTTGGGTCGATGCTCCCACCTCCCACCCTCGGTGCCTCAACGCCGATGGAGGAAGCCCAGAGGATGTCTGTCGTCCACGGGCAAGCTCCCCAAGCAGCAGCCTTGCCGACGGAATCGGTCCTCGAACAACTGGCACATGCCAAAGACCAAGGTCGACACAGGGGGCAGAATATTCAAGCTCTTCAAGAAATCAATGGCTTCAAATTGCACTAACTGCAACATCAACTCTCGCTCTGTCCCATCTGGAGGAGTAACCTACGGGCCCCAAGCGGCCTCACTTTTCACTATGCTAGTGGAGCAGGTAACTCAAGCTACCACTGGGCTATTCCTCGGGACCATGCTCCTGCCAACGAGCTTCAGCGCTCCTGTACCATCACAAGAAGCTCCCCAGAAGTCGTTTTTCAGCGCTCCTGTGCTTAACTATGCCCTACTTTGCATTATACTATATATAAGCACACAAAAAAAAATTGTGATAATAAAAGAGTAGAAAGTGAAAAATTATATTTAAAAGATAGGAATAGTTTAAGAAAAACATGAAAGTTAGATATTTTCTTAAATGAAACTAGTAATGAGTAGTTATGAGCTGTTGTCCCAAGGGTTAGTAAGATGAAGGAAATTACTAATCTGAGGATAAAAATAAGCCTGAAAAATAGTTTCTATTCTGGAAGCCAAACATTTGAACGTTGATACTCTACTATACGCACTTACACACATCTTGAAACTCGGGATAGTAGAGGATACCTTGAAATGCTCTTGTCTAAAAGCCAAAGTATGAAGAAAATAAAAGTGGAGAATAAAAGATAAAATGGTGAAAAGAAAAATGAACACTGGTTTTGTTATCACTGAGGCAGCAATAAAAAAATATAGCGAGGGTGCTTTATCACCTAATGCCTTAGACCAATTGGTTTGGGAGCCACTGCTAAGCCTTAGGTGTTGCAAGACGAGGAAAAACACCTAATTAGCAAGCACATGAGTAATCGGTCGGTTAGTACCTCAAGAAATATTAACGGTCGCATGAAGAATGTGTGAGCAAATTTCATCTAAATATCTATTAAAAAGTACTAAGGTAGATGGACAAGAGTATGATTGCTTGAATTGAATTCTCTGAGTGTAGGGATGTCCAGTTCACACACGTAGGGGTATTAGATCAATGTTTGGAAGAAAGGTAGAAATGAAAACTAAAGGCGATGTTTTATTGAAAGATAATGTGATTTCTAACATTTTTTCATGACCATTAAGATAGGGCTCATAGCAACTGAAAAGCTGGTATAGTTGAAAACTCTTATTTTCAAGTTCTTTCTTTTATAGTTCTTATCTTTATATAACTTTCACCATCTCTCTTTTATTATAGGATTTTGTGGGTGTAATCCGCTGAAAACCCTCAGGAGACAACACTCATCCTACTAGGGATATGCTACTGGCGCCGAGTAAGGAAGGCTGGGGGCAACTCTCCTTCTGGACTGACTCCGCCGACTCCAACGGCGGAAATTGATGCTGCTGTTCCAACCGGGAACAACTTTGAACCACTTAGGAAGGTCCGCAAGAACTCTCCGACCGCTGTGCTGAAAAGATCTCCTCCACCTATGGAGAGCGCTACAAAGGTGAAGCCGGAACAACCCCCTCAACGACTGTCCTCTAAAATCTACAGGGTCTAGCGTCAAGTCCAAGACTCGGTAATTGATCAAGATTATCCCCGCCGACAGAAAAAGGTGAAAGTTCAGTGGGAAGAGGACCGTCCTATCAAGCCACAAAAGGCGATAGCTACTTGGGTGCCCACTGCAACGGCCCCCTCAATTTCGACCGCTCACAAGAGGAGAAGGCCGGAGAAAATCCCTGGGTCTGCGACGAACTGCAAGACCACTGAACCCAAACACCCCAAGTCCGGGGGCATGATGGTACATACCGTCTATATGGCATCCGGAAAAGAAGATAGCCATGTCTTCATAGGTCATAGACCGCTTACGCGATCAGTGACTAAGGCTCAGGAGCAACAACAACAAAAGCTCCAAGAAATGCTGACTACGATGGCCGCGCTCACCGGACCAAAAGAAAGCCCGGAGACATCCTCGGAGCAGCGCCGTGAGCAGGAAAATGATGCCGAGTTTCTTCAGAGAATCTTCGAAAAGAAGGACAAAGAGGCAGCGGAACAAGCCGCCAACATAAAACAAATGGCGTTCTTATTCCAAGACATGGTCGGGATGATATTACAGCCGGATCCTCCAGCTGAAGATCCTCCGAATATCCTCGAAGATGACCGAGTGGAGACGTCAAACCCTCCTCCAGCTCTTTCAGCGTCCAAGGAGGAGACCATCTCCAAGGCCGTCCTGGATGATTATATTTCTCAGCAAATACGAGTTCACCAGGCGAACGAAGCGGCTGGCCAGGTCGTGGAGACCGGGCGACCATATCCGGGCTGGTATGACCAAATAAAATACCCGCCGGGATACACAATCCCAAAATTCCATATCTACAAGGGGACAGGCAATCCCCATCAACATGTTGCCCAGTTCAGGGCTCTTTGTGGCAACACCGGCGGCGATGATAAGCTCCTGCTTTGCCAATTCGTCGGCAGTTTGTCGGAGACGACGTTTGAATGGTACTCCGAGCTTCCGAACGACTCCGTCAAAACTTTCGCTGAAATGGAGTTGTTGTTTACCCAGCGTTTCGCAAGCGCCAGCGAGCGTACTCCAATAACAGCTTTGATCAATGCAAGAGTAAAGCCGGGCGAAACTTGGGTTCAATATGCAATCCGATGGTGGAACTTGTGGTTAAAATGCGAACAACGCATCGAAGAAGCGCCAGCGGTGGGCATGTTCGTGGGCACCCTAGATCCTCATGCAACTATTTCACAGTTCATGATGTTCTTTAAACCAACTACGTTCCAGGCCTTGATTGAAAAATTAGCCCAAATGGACCAGATGGGCCATAGACCGTCTCCTCCAAAGCTGGACTCTCGAAATGAAAAGGGGAAAGGAAAAGCGATCGTTGTCACCAATGCTCAACAACAGCCGAGCAACTTGAAGCCGGTTGTCCGTCAAAACAATATGCGTCCACACCTATCCCTTGAGGAGAGGCTAGGACGTCCTTACTCGTTTCCTCAAGATAAAACGAGAAGTCTGTTCGAGCTGGCAGTGCGCAATAGACTCATCAATCTGCCAGATTCAAAACGTCCGTTGCAGCCAAACGACGTCAATGATCCCAATTACTGCCCCTACCACCGAGTATTGGGTCATCCGATCGAAGATTGCTACGTCTTCAAAAACTGCATTGAAGACCAATACCAACAAGGCAAGTTCGCGTTATCCGAAAGATGGAAGGTGAACCCGCCGCAACCTCATACCCCTAAAAAGGTGAATATGCCGGGGGCAACGTGCTCCCTTGTTAAAGAAGCCCCATGGGAGGTCGTTCTTTCAGCCAAAACCAAAAGGATGCTGAATGAGCTCCAAACATGCCCGGCGATCAGGTGGAAAAACCCGCTGGAACCCCATATCATCGAAGGGATACTAAAGCCGCGCCCAACTCCAAAGATCGGTGGTGATGGCCCAAGCACTCACACCCAGCCGTCAAAGTCTTCAAAAAAGAAGAAGAAGAGATCCAAAAAGCCCATGAAGCCTGACGACAAGCGCACGGACTCACAGAAACAGATTGACGCGCTGGAGGAGTATAATCAGAAGGCACGGACTCCCATCACGCTCCAAGAGTTCCTCAGCCACGTCTTTCAGGAGGAAGATGATGGAGAAAGCTCGTCGGATGAATCTGAGGGTTACGTAGCAAGTTGTCATATGAGCTCCCACTCGTTTACAGAAGATGAAGAAACTCCTTGCACTGAGAAGCTGGGGGCAGATCCTAAACCGGAACTTCTGGGGCCATCAGATGAAACAATTGACGCATTCCTCAACGAAGCTCTTTTGAAGAGTAAAGCTGATCGGGAACGCGAGACGGTCATATTTGAAAGGGCCAAGCGCCGGCGACTAGACGAAAGAGTTGAGACACTCCCGTCAAATCAAAAGACATCCGTTGCGAATAAATACAAATTCAAGACGAGGAAAAGGTTTGCTAAAGCCATATCAATGGGGATGAAGCTACCACCCTCTGAAGGAAACACTGCCGGCAAAGCAGAAATGCACCCTTCCTACTGCTTATATCATCGAAAGATTTCGCATCCCACCGAAGAGTGCAAAGCTTTCAATAGATGGTGGCAGGGGTATGTTGTTCACCGGCAACATTTTAAGCGGGAGAAGCGCAAAACTCGTCGGGAGCAGAAAAGTAAGACAGAGGAGTTTAGAAGAACTACCGGCGATTGTCGCATGGTTAACGCCGGGGAAGCGCAAATTCTCACATTCGGGAGCGACTCTGACGAGAAAATGGCTCTTAGCCCTCTCTTTAAAGAGTCCACCTCGGGAAAAGAGGGAGAGCCGAAGGCCTGCGAAAATATCCGGCTGCGTAATCGTACGCTACCCGAAAAGAATCTCGGACCCTCAAATAAAAAAGATAAGGGAAAAGAAAAGGTCTCTGAAGATATCGCCCTAGATGACCAAGTCATGGAAGAGCTAACCGCCAATGACCCGCCAAAGAAAAATAAGGTGGACTACAACGTTCTGGCACACTTGAGGAAGTTACCCTCGCAACTCAGTATTCTTGATGCCCTCTTACTATCAAAAGAAGCAAGAGATTCATTGATCAAAACGCTACAAGAGCCAGAGCAATTCCAAGCTTTTCTCGCCGAAGAAAAGATGAAGGACGAGCTGGAAGAAGTACACACAACCGATATTACCTTCGGCGACGAAGACCTCCTCCTTGGGACGTGCGAGCACAATCGTCCTCTCTATGTCTCAGGATACTGTCACGATATAAAAATAGACAAAATCCTGGTCGACAATGGGTCTTCCGTCAATCTTCTCAACGTGCGAGTGTTGAAGGAAATCTGCATGAGCGTCCAGCATCTCGCTCGTGATAAGATCACCATCTCTGGTATTGACTCCCAGTCATCACGGACTCTCGGGTCGGTGATATTGACACTACGATTCGGGTTACTTGTCATGGATATTAAATTTTATGTCATTGACGCCAAGACATTCTATAATGCTCTGCTCGGCCGGCCTTGGTTACACGAGTACAACATCATCCCTTCTACACAACATCAGTGTATGAAATACTTTAAGGATGGTCTCGAGTATACTGTAACGGGAGAGCTGAACCCATTCTCCGTGAACGAATTCCGTAAGTACGAAGATGCAAAATATTTCCTGCCAGATTTCGAAGACACGGAGAGATGTCATAAACCGGAGAACAAACCTATCGCCACCATTCCAGTCTTCGGGAGTGATACTGAAGAAGAGGAAGCGATAGTTTATTCAGGTCCACCCCGGCACAACAAGCCAGGACCATCCGCTCCTATGTTGATCTTTGGTAGCGATTCGGAAGATGATGTCCATGCTATATTTTCCGCTCGGCCTTCGGTACAAGCATTCGCTGACGAAGAGCAAAGTCTGCAAGTCGCCATGGTTCCGCCCGAACATCATAAAGAACTAGATGCGCTCGATACCTACAGTGTAGAAGAGCTGCGGACGTTCTATGTCCCTCCCAGGAGAGAAGGCGAAAAGGCGATTCTATTCTACCGCTCCGGGGAAACCAAAATGAAGAAAGAAATCTGGCACGGTGCGGAGCCTACGCTTGACAGATTTCAGCCCATCCGTCTGCCTAGATATTACACAGAAGGCTTGAAAAGGCTATTGAAGCGCCAAGGGATACCCTTCAAACAGACCGCTCGAAAAGTCAAATTCTATGACAGGGTCTGGAATGTTCCCGGAACTCAGCACAAGTTGCCTAACGGGAGAATGGAAGCAATCGGGCTTGGATATGTTCGGTCCAAGAAACGGGAGCTACTCCGCGACTGCTATGTTGTGCATAACTTTGATGAAGAAGGGGATGCTCAATGGGAAGATGCTAACCCTGAACCAGAAAAAGTCCCCGACGTAAAAATGCCTAGTCCGTCGTTCGAAGAACAAATGGACAAGCTTATAAGGGAAGCTGGTCAAAAAGTCCGAGACGACCACAATCGCGAAATGGCCATCTACGAGAAAGCCAGGACGCAATGCCTCCTCCAACAGGCCGCGAAAGACGAAAATGCCGCTCCATGTCAACCTGTTGTAAAAAAGGCCCGGCGCCGAGGCAGAAACAAGTCAAAAAGCGGAAAAGGCATTCAGTAACGACAAAGCAGGACCAAGAAGTTACGTGAGCGGGAATCAAGTGGTCCGGATTTGTCCCTTATGAAGAAGATGAGTCGAGCATACTCTTTTCCTCAAGACAAGACAAAGAAGATACTTGACCTCGCTATAAAACATCAAATGCTTACACTGCCGGAGTCTAAACACCCTGAGCAAGTAGGCGAAGTCTCACACCCGAACTATTGCTCTTATCACAGGGTAATAGGACACCCTCTCGAAGATTGCTTCACCTTTAAGAATTGGGTCGAAGATCAGTATCAGCTCGGCAAGTTCGTTCTATCTGACAGCTGGAGGGTAACGCCGCTACAGGAGCATGAACCCAAAGCCATGAAAGCAGAACCAGATCCACATCGGTCTTGGAAGCGAGCTCGTACTTGTCATATGATAACAATATCAAAAGAAGAGCCCGAGAATATGGATGACCTTCCCTGGTGCTTCGAAAACAGCGATGACGAGGTGATCTCAGAATTTCCACCAGCGCCGAAAGAGCTGGAAGATGGAATACACACCATTGCAGATAATCTCAAGAAAATTGAGTTGGGGACAGCAAATGACCCGCGACCGACATTCGTTAGTGAGCTGTTGTCTGAAGGAAGGGTGGCTTCATTAAAAGACGTGTTTATACAGCATAAAGATTGCTTCGCATGGAACTATTCTGAAATACCAGGACTAGATCCAGAAATTGCTGTGCATAAATTGGCGATATCCCCGGACGTCAAACCAATCAAACAAGCACCGAGAAGAATGCGGCTCGAGCTTGAGATGAGCATTAACGCCGAAGTTAAGAAGCTGATCGACTCTGGGTTTATCCAAGAAGTTAAGTATCCTGATTTGATCGCCAACATCGTCCCAGTGATGAAGAAGAATGGAACGGTACGCATATGTGTAGACTTTGGGGATTGTTTCCCCCAATCAGAGCAAAGCTCTGCTGGAAATTCAAAATTCAAATTTTGAAGCAACGCTTCAAATCCCGGACGCAACGCGCCACGTGTCCGGCGCTGATACGTCAGCGCAGCGCCCAAGAAGGCGCGCCCAATCAGAGCAAAGCTCTATTTTAATGAAGCAACGCTTCAGCTGCGCAAGCACTGCGCTGCGCGACACGTGTCAGCGCAGTTGCGCTGCGTTCTGCGCTGCGCGACACGTGTCAGCGCAGATGCGCTAGCGCAGTTGCGCTGCGCAGCAACTGCGCGACACGTGTCACGCGCAGGGAGATCTGCGCCAAACAGAATTAAATTTCTAAGAAATCTTTTCTGTTCTTGTTAAAACAAGAAGGTTTTCTTCTGCAAAGCAGAAGCCCTTGGATCAAAGATCCAACGGTGGGGAAAATTCCCCAAATAACTCAGAGAATGATCTCTTTAACAAATTTAACTAATTTGTGAGCACTATAAAAGGACCCTAAGCCTCAATTCGAGGGCATGAACATTTCTTGAAAAATCAAGAGCTTTAAATAGAAGAACTCTGAGAAAATTTCAAGAAAAAGGTAAAGAACCTTCATGAAGTAGAAGAAATTCCTTCCAATAGATCATTGATCTAAAAACAAGATCAATGATCTTTACATAAAAAACAGTGCTTTGCACTTCTTATGAACCTCTGGTTCTTTAAAAACAATAAAAATAAAAAATAGTGCTTTGCACTTTTATGAACCTCTGGTTCTTCAAACAAAAGAAAAATTTATTTTTCTTTGATCTAATTTAGATCAAGAAATTAAATAGTGCTTTGCACTTCCGTTCTTGAATCTAAAAGATTCTTAGTGCTTTGCACTTCCAAACTGCGCCGTTGCGCTCTTAAGAGAGCGCCACGTGTCAGCTTTAGAACCACTTGCGCTAAGCGCTCTTGAAATAGAGCTTTGCTCTCTGGAATTGGCGCAACTCACCAGAACGTGCCACGTGTCAGCAGCGCAACAGTGCAGCGCACTGCGCTAGTGCGCTTGCGCTCACCAGAACGTGCCACGTGTCAACAGCGCAACAGCGCAGCGCACTGCGCTAGTGCGCTTGCGCTCGCCAGAGCATGACATGTGTCTTCACCACAAGCACTTGCGCTCAGTGATAGACGCAAAGCGTCTGACAAATGCAATGCATTTCACTTCCTGAAGGGCCAGGCCCAATTAAAAGGCTTAACAGGCCTAATAAATAAAATGCTGTGCATTGTTTGAAAGGGCAGAGCCCAATTGAAAGGTCCAATGGACCAAAACAAATGATCTACATCATAATAAAAAGGGCAGAGCCCAGTCAAAATAGGCATAAATGGCCTGAAGTAATGCAATGCATTATTTAAGTGGGGGCAAAGCCCTAGCACAGGTCTAATAGACCAAAAATAAATAAGGGTGTTGAACATTTTCAACTGGACTTAGCCCAATTTTGGCCGTAAGTCCTTAAATTAAATCGGTTGAGCAAAGATTACTCTCTTAAATCAATCTATATCTGGTTCGAGGGTACATCTCCGAGCTCCTCTGACACCTATCGTTGTAATCCTTCAACGATATCAGAGAGGTGACGGGTCCCGACGACCACATACACTAATATTGGACCGAAACGTCCTTAAACTAATATCGGACCGAGACGTCCTTAAACTAATATCGGACCGAGACGTCCTTAAACTAATATCGGACCGAGACATCCCTAAACTAATATCGGACCGAGACGTCCCTAAACTAATATCGGACCGAGACGTCCCTAAACTGGCGATGGACCACCACGTCCCTAAACTGGAAAACGGACCACTGCGTCCCTAAACTGGAACAATAGAGCCTCCAAACGCTCTTTTGCCGGATCTAAACGGTCCCGTTTAAGTTGATCTTAGCCCCAAACACGGCTAACGTATCCTTAAACATTCAAATGGATTATAAAACTCCCAATCAACTCTGGTTCGAGGGTACATCTCCGAGCTCCTCTGATACATGTCGTTGTAATCCTTCAACGATGTCAGAAAGGTGACGAGTCCCGATGGCCATACATTAAATTAATCACTACGTTAAGTTGATCTCAGTTTAAAACAGGACTAACGTATCCTTAACGAACGTTTAAGTTGATGTTAGCCGCAACGCGACTAATGCATCCTTAAACTAAAAACACCAAACCCAAATCTAAGTAAATACGGATTTGGACTAATCCACGTCCTACGGGCGACGGCATTACTCAGTCTCCGTATACAATCCACGGGCAACCACAAACAAAACAAACACACACGACACGAAGTGAAATTCTGGAGAAGGAGAAAGTTGTTACCGCGATGCGGTAGCGTAATTAACTGCAGGGGCTTGCGCCTGCAGGGAAGAGCGTCCCCACAATCAAAAACCCCTCACCCTGAGGGGGAATCTGACGAAGTCTGCTACATCGGCCGCATCCGTCTAAACCTCCGATACACGGTGCCATAAATCAACTTGGCATCTTCGGAGAGGTAGACGGATAAAACCAAATAGCATCTGCCCCGAATCTCAGCGTCAGGACATCGCGGTCCTGTGCGCCGTCTTTCGGAGGGGAACAGATTCTGGCACGCCCGGTGGGACCTTTTCCTCTTTCCACTCCACACTTCGTGTGTCGTCTTCGCGAACCAATCGCGGTTTGTTAAATGGTTGCCTTCGGATTTCAAGTTGCTAAGATTTGGTCTTTTGTCTGGCGCAGAACTCAAGCATCCATGGATTCTAACTGCACCAACTGCGCGAAGTACCACTGCAACGGACGCTCCACCTCAGCTAGAGGTGTAACATATGGGCCCCAAGCGGCCTCTTTCCTCGCTCTGCCGGTAGAACATGTGACTCAGGCCACCACCGGCCTGTTTTTCGGGACCATGGTCCCACCTACAAGCTTCTCTATGCCGATACCTGCACCGGAAGTGAACAAGAAGTCGGTGTTCGACCGGCTCACTGCTACCACGACCCCTGTCAACGGGTCGTCCGCTACCGAACCGACAGCCTCTGTTTTCACCAGGCTGAATCAGAACTCTAAATTGGCTGTCCCAAAGAGGGCAACGACCGCTGTTCCGGAAGTCGTTAAGGCGGCTTCTCCCACCAAAGAGTCAGTCTTTTCAAGACTGATGATTCCTGCTCCTGCCCCTGCACGAAGATCTGTCTTTGACAGATTGGATATTACCCCACAAGGAACGACCTCAGTTTTTAA
Source organism: Agapanthus africanus (assembly GCA_030015575.1). Classification (NCBI taxonomy): domain Eukaryota; kingdom Viridiplantae; phylum Streptophyta; class Magnoliopsida; order Asparagales; family Amaryllidaceae; genus Agapanthus; species Agapanthus africanus. The sequence goes on from CM057341.1 coordinate 132,623,509, forward strand.
AAGGTTAACACCGGCAGTGCCTCATTCAGGCAGGGGGCAAAAAGAAGCCATCTCTATCTTTGAGCCAGTCCCAACTACTCGTCGTGCTCGACGTCGCCATTGGCAACGAGTGAGGAAGGCAGGGGGCAACTCCCCCTCAGGGATAACTCCACCGGCTCCAGTGGTGGAAGTCGACGCTGCTGTTCCAACTGGGAACAGCTTTGAATTGCTGAGGAAAGTGAGAAAGAACTCTCCAATCGCTACGTTGAAGAGATCTCCTCCACCTGCGGAGAGAGTTTCAGAAACGAAGCGAGAACAGCCCCCTCAACGGCTGTCTTCAAGGATTTATAAAGTTTGGCGAAGGGTTCAAGATTCTGTGATTGACCCAGATCACTCTCGTCGCCAGAAAAGGGCGAAAGTGGATAAAGACAAGGATTGTCCTATTAAACAGCAGGGGACAGCAGCTGCTAGGGTGCCTCCTTCAATGGTTCCTTCAACCTCAACGGCCCATAAAAGAAGGAGGTCAGAGAAAACCCCCGCGTCAGCGGCAAAAGTTGAAAATGGTGAACCTAAACGCCCCAAGTCAGGGGGCATGACAGTTCATACGGTTTACATGGCATTGGGAAAAGAAGACAGCCGTACATCCACGGGTCATAGACCGCTTACACGGTCAATGACCAAGACTCAGGAGCAGCAACAGAAGCTCCAGGAAATGATGAACGCTATGGCCGCACTTACAAGGCCGAAAGAAACCCCGGAAACATCCTCAGAAGAACGTCAAGAACAAGAAACGGACGCCGAGTTCCTTCGGCGCGTGCTAGAGAAGAAAGATAAAGAAGCTATGGAGCAGGCATCCAACATAAAGAAAATGGCCCTCCTGTTCCAGGATATGGTGGGTATGATGATTCAACAAGATCCACCTGCTGAAGATCCCCCGATCATTCTTGAAGATGATAGGGGAGAGATCCAATCCTCCACCGGCTCTATCCACAGCTAAAGAGGATACCATATCAAAAGCTGATTTGGATGAATACATCGCCCAGAAAATACGGGTGCATCAGGCGACTGAAGCAGCTGGTCAGGTCGTAAAGACGGGGCGGCCGTATCCGGGTTGGTACGATCAGATTAAGTACCCGCCAGGTTATACAATTCCTAAGTTCCATGTCTACAAGGGGACGGGCAATCCTCATCAGCATGTTGCCCAGTTCAGGGCGCTCTGCGGCAACACCGGCGGTGACGACAAGCTGTTGCTCCGCCAGTTCGTTGGAAGTCTATCAGATACGGCGTTCGAGTGGTATTCTGAACTCCCTAATGATTCTATTAAAACCTTCGCGGAAATGGAGCTGCTGTTTACCCAACGTTTTGCAAGTGCCAGTGAACGTACCCCGATGACGGCACTGATTAACGCTAGGGTAAAACCCGGCGAGACATGGGTTCAGTACGCTATACGGTGGCGTAATCTATGGTCGAAGTGTGAGCAGTGCATAGAAGAAGCCCCCGCAGTTGGTATGTTTGTGGGAACCCTCGATCCACAAGCAACCATCTCACAATTTATGATGTTTTTTAAGCCAACTACCTTCCAGGCGTTGATTGACAAACTAGCGCAAATGGATCAAATGGGCCATAAACCTCCTCTTCCAAGGCCGGACTCCCGGAATGACAAAGGGAAGGGAAAAGCGATCGTCGTCGCTAATGCTCAATAACAACCAAGCGACCCGAAGCCAGTGGCTCGTCCAAACAATACGCGCCCGTACGTACCCCTTGAGGATAGGATGGGACGTCCTTATTCCTTCCCCCGCGATAAAACGAGGAGGCTATTCGAGCTGGCGTTGCGCAACAGACTCATAAATCTGCCGGATCCAAAACGTCCGTTGCAACCAAGTGACGTCAACGAGCCCAACTACTGCCCTTATCATCGAGTGCTAGGACATCCGATCGAAGACTGTTACGTTTTCAAAAATTGGCTTGAAAACCAGTACCGACAGGGCAAATTTGCGTTATCTGATAAATGGAAGGTGAATCCCCCGCAACCCCACACCTCTAAGGGGACGAATACGCTGGGGGCAACATGCTCCGTCATTGAAGAAGCTCCTTGGGAGGTTGTATTATCAGCCAAGACAAAGAGGATGCTAAACGACCTTCAGGCATGTCCAGCGATCAAGTGGAAGAACCCGTTGGAACCGCAGGTCATTGAAGGGATGTTGAAGCCACGTCCAACCCCAAAGACCGATGGTGGTAGCTCAAACACTCACAACCAGCCGTCAAAATCTTCGAAAAAGAAGAAGAAGAAATCTAAGAAACCCGTGAAGCCTGGCGACAAGTGCACGGACTTACAAAAGCAAATTGACGCGCTAGATGAATACAACCAAAAGGCGCAGACTCCCATTACGCTCCAAGAGTTCCTCAATCACGTCTTTCAAGAGGAAGATGAGGGAGAAAGTTCATCGGATGAATTTGAGGAAAATGTAGCGAGCTGTCATATGATCTCCCATTCGATCACGAACGATGAAGAGACTTCTGGCACTAAAACGCTGGGGGCAGATACCGAATCAAGAATTCTGGAGCTATCAGTCGAAATGATTGACGCGTTCCTTAACGAAGCTCGACTGAAAAATAAAGCTAATCGAGAACGCGAGATGGCTATATTTGAAAGGGCCAAGCGCCAACGACTTGATGAAAGAGCTGAGGCGATCCCGCTGGAGCAAAACACCTTCGCTACCGACAAAAGCCAATTCAAGATAAAGAAAAGGTTTGCTAAGGCCACATCAATGGGCATGAAGCTACCATCCTCTGAAGGAAAAATTACTGGTGAAATAGAAATGCACCCCTCCTTTTGCTTATATCATCAGAAGGTTTCGCACCCCACTCAAGAATGCAAAGCTTTCGATAAATGGTGGCAAGGATATGTTGCTCGTCAACAACGCTTCAAGCGGGAAAAGCGTAAAACTCGTCGAGAGCAAAGAAATACGACCGAAGAGCTTAAAAGAACTACCGGCGATTGTCGCATGGTTAACACTGCCGGGTCACAAGTGCCTACATTTGGGAGCGATTCTGATGAAGAGCTGGAACTCGCCCCTTTCTTTAAAGAGTCAACTTCGGGAAAAGAAGAAGAGCCAAAGGTTTGCGAAAATATCCAGCTACGCAATCGGACGTTACCTGAAAAGAATCTCGGACCCCTAAACAAGAAAGATAAAGGGAAAGAAAAGTTTTCTGAGGATATTACTTTAGATGACCAAGTTGCGGAAGAGTTAACCGCCAAGAATCCGCCGAAAAGAAATAAGGTGGATTACAATATCTTGGCGCATCTGAGGAAGCTGCCCTCACAACTCAACATTCTTGATGCCCTGTTACTATCAAAAGAGGCGAGGGATTCTTTGATTAAAGCGCTACAAGATCCGGACCAATTCCAAGCCTTTCTGGCCGAAGAAAAGATGAAGGATGAGTTGGAAGAAGTGCACACGGCCGACGTTGCTTTTAGCGATGAAGACCTTCTCCTTGGGACGCGCGAACACAATCGCCCTCTCTATGTCTCAGGATACTGCCATGATATAAAGATAGGCAAAATCCTGATCGATAATGGATCGTCTGTTAATCTCCTCAACGTGCGGGTGTTGAAGGAAATCTGCATGAGCGTCCAGCACCTTGCGCGGGACAAAATCACCATCTCCGGGTTCGACTCCCAATCATCAAAGACTCTTGGATATGTGATATTGACGTTACGCTTCGGGTTGCTCGTCACAGATATTAAATTCCATGTCATAGACGCCAAGACATGTTACAATGCTCTGCTCGGACGACCATGGTTACACGAGTACAATATTATCCCTTCTACACAGCATCAGTGTATGAAATAATGTAAGGATGGTCTCGAGTACACTGTGGCAGGAGAATTGAATCCGTTTTCCGTGAATGAAGTTCGTAAGTATGAAGATGCCAAATACTTCTTGCCGAGTTTCGAAGACACGGAAAGGTGTCACAAACCGGAAAACAAAATTAACGCCACTATCCCTGTCTTCGGCAGTGACACCGAGGACGAAAAGGATATAATTTATGCGGGTCCATCCCAATCCGCTAAGCCGGGACCATCCGTTCCTTCATTGATCTTTGGTAGTGATTCGGAGGATGAAGTTCATGCTGTATTCCCTGCTCGGCTTTCAATACGGGCTTCTGCCGATGAAGAGCGAAGTCTGCAGATAACCATGGTGCCGCTTGAACATTACAAAGAACTGGATGCACTCGACACCAACAGTGTGGAAGAATTGCAGACATTTTATGTCCCTCCCGGACGAAAAGGCGAGAAGGCAATCCTATTCTACCGTTCTGAAGAAAACAAGGTGGAAAAAGAAGTTTGGCATGGCGCGGATCCCACGCTCGACAGGCTTCAGCCTATCCGTCTTCCCAGATATTATACCGAAGGTTTGAAGAAACTGCTGAAACGCCAGGGGATATCCTTCGAGCAGACCGTTCGAAAAGCCAAATTCTATGACAGGGTCTGGAATGTTCCCGGGACTCAACGCAAGCTGCCTAACGGGAGAATGGAAACAAAAGGGCTCGGATACATCCGGTCGAGGAAGCGAGAGTTACTACCTAGCTGTTACGTCATATATGACTTCGATGAAGAGGCGGATGCTCAATGGGAGGACGTTAATCCTGAGCCAGTGAAAGTGCCAGATGCAAAGGAACCCAGTCCATCGTTCGAAGAACAAATGGACAAGCTTATAAGAGAAGCGGGTCAAAAGGTCCGAGACGACCATAACCACGAAATGGTCATCTACGAGAAAGCCAGAACGCAACGCCTTCTCCAACAGGCCGTGAAGGATGAAAATGCCGCTCCTTGTCAACTTGCTACAAAAAAGGTTCGACGCGAAAGCAAAAACAAGTCGAAAGGCAAAAAAGGCGCTCAACAACCACAAAGCAGAGCTAAGAAACCACGCATACGAGAGTCGAGCGTTATTGACCTGGCCCTCATGAAGAAAATGGGTCGAGCATATTCATTTCCTCGGAACAAGACGAAGAAGATACTTGATCTTGCTCTAAAACATCAAATGCTTACACTCCCAGAGTCCAAACACCCTGAGCAAGCAGGCGAAGTCTCCAACCCAAATTATTGCTCTTATCATCGAGTAATAGGGCATCCGCTTGAAGATTGCTTCACCTTCAAGAATTGGGTTGAAGATCAGTATCAGCTGGGCAAATTCGCGTTGTTTGACAACTGGAGGGTAGCGCCGCCACAAAAGCACGAACCCGAAAACACAAGAACAGAACCAACTCCGCATTGGGATTGGAAGAAAATTCGCACCTGTCATATGATAACAATATTAAAAGAAGAGTCCGAGAACATGGACAGCCTTCCCTGGTGCTTCGAAAACAACAATGATGAGGTGGTCTCAGAATTTCCCCCAGCCCCGAAAGAGCTGGAAGATGGAATCCATACCACTGCAGATAACCTCAAGAAGATTGAGTTGGGGACGGCAAACGATCCACGACCGACATTCATCAGCGAGCTGCTATCTGAAGAAAGGATGGCTGCGTTAAAAGATGTGCTTCTACAGCATAAAGATTGTTTCGCATGGACTATTCCGAAATGCCGGGACTAGATCCAGAAATTGCTGTGCACAAATTGGCGATATCCCCGGACGTCAAGCCAGTCAAACAGGCACCGAGAAGAATGCGACTCGAGCTTGAGATGAGCATCAACGCCGAGGTCAAGAAGCTGATCGACTCCGGCTTCATCCAGGAAGTTCAATACCCTGAATGGATCGCCAACATCGTCCCAGTGATGAAGAAAAATGGGACAGTGCGCATATGCGTAGACTTCCGGGATCTTAATAAAGCTTGCCCAAAGGATGACTTCCCAGTGCCAGTCACCGAACTGATGATAGACAACACGTCCACTCATGAGATTTTCTCCTTCATGGACGGCTCGTCGGGGTATAACCAGATAAAGATGCATCCCGAAGACCAGAAGCATACCGCTTTCAGGACTCCTCTGGGTATATTCTGCTACAAGGTGATGCCCTTCGGTTTAAAGAATGCCGGTGCCACTTATCAAAGGGCCATGACAAAGATCTTCGATGACCTTATACACGAAATCGTTGAATGCTATATCGACGATCTCGTGGTTAAAAGCAAATCATACGAGGAACATCTCGAGCATCTGAAGACTGTATTTCAACGCCTTCGGCAATACAACTTGAAGATGAATCCTCTTAAATGTGCGTTCGGGGTTGTTTCGCCCAATCAGAGCAAAGCTCTGTTTGAATTCAAAATTTAAATTTTTTGAAGCAACGCTTCAGATCCTTCGCGCTAGCGCTCTGCGCCACGTGTCCAACGCAGATACATTAGCACGGCGCACCCAATCAGAGCAAAGCTCTGTTTAAAGGAAGCGACGCTTCAGATCCTTTGCGCTAGCGCTCTGCGCCACGTGTCCAACGCAGATACATTAGCGCAGCGCGCCCAATTAGAGCAAGGCTCTGTTAAAGAAAGCGCCGCGCCGCGCTCTGCGCTGTGCGACACGTGGCGACACAGTTGCGCTGCGCGACACGTGTCAGTGCAGATGCGCTAGCGCAGAAAAAGGGGCTAAGTGCCAAAAAAGCAATTTAGCCATGCAAAATTACATGCACTTGATAACAGCAAATTAAAATACGATGCAAAAGCACAGCAAAAAGTTCAAATAAAAAGAACACTTAACAGATAACAAAATACTTAATCAAAACATTTATTTATTATTAAATTTAAAAAAGATCACCGAACACGGGATCAGAAAGACAAGGGTTCACAAAAAGGAAAAGAAAATTATTCAGCTCCCTCTCTGCCTTCTCCATCGCGTCGAAGCGGCGATCTTCCCGAGGGGTAGCCATCCAACGGTCGACGCCGCATTCCTGGGAGAAAGCGGCGATGACAACTCGATGAGCCCGTATCTGGCTCAGCAAGTGGAAAGAGCAGTCCCTCAAGGGTTTGGTGATCAAGTGCGCTTCGAGAAAGCACTCAATCTTATCTTCGGCGGCATCCAACATTGCTGGGGACATCTCTGCTGGAGGAGGGGGAATGTCGGCGAGCGCCGAGGCAAGGATCATCTGAAGCCAAAGGGAATCCGGAGGGAGAGGAGACCCCACACGAGTCAAAAGCTCATGCATTGCAGCGTCGCACTGCTCGTCAGTAAGAGAAGAGTCCACCAAACGTGCAGCAAAACGAGGAACGACGTCCCGGATCGGCACCTCCCAGGGTTGTCGGCGGGCATGAGGGCGATTGCAAGCCATAATCGAAGAAGTTCTCTAAAAATGAGAGAGGAAAAGGCTCAGCCTTGAGTTATATATATAGACCCAGGCACAGAAAATTCTGTGCACAATAAAATCGTTGCCAAAGGCCGGGAAATCAGAATTTTGGGAATACAAGTTTGACTTGGAAAGAGGAGATGAAGCGGCGCTTCCGATTCTCCAAAATTTAGTAAATGAAGCAACGCTTCAAATCCTCTGCGCTGAGCGCAACGCGCCACGTATCAGGCGCAAATGTATCAGCACTGCGCCCAAGAAGACGCGCCCCATCAGAGCAAAGCTCTGTTTAAAAGAAGCAACGCTTCAGCTACATTGCGCTCTGCGCTGCGCGACACGTGTCAGCGCAGTTGCGCTAGCGCAGTTGCGCTGCGCTCTGCGCTGCGCGACACGTGTCAGCGCAGATGCGCTAGCGCAGTTGCGCTGCGCTCTGCGCTGTGCGACACGTGTCAGCGCAGATGCGCTAACGCACTTGCGCTGCGCTCTGCGCTGCGCGACACGTGTCATGCGCTGGAGTATCCGCGCCCAACTGAATTAAGATTTCATGAAATCTTTTCTGTTCTTTCCAGAACTAGAAGACTTTCTTCGGCCTTTGGATCAAAGATCCAATGGTGGGAAAACTCCCAAAAATCATTCAAGAAAGATCCCGTTAACAAATTCAACAAATTTATGGGCACTATAAATAGGACCCCAGACCTCATTCAAAAGGCATCAGAAATTGTCTCGAAAAATCAAGAACCCTAAAATAGAGAAAACTCCGAGAAGAAAAAGGTAAAGAACCTTCATGAGGTAGAAAAAAGGGGGGGGCTTCTAATAGATCATTGATCTAAAAATAAGATCAATGATCTTTATAAAAAAAAAAAAGTGCTTTGCACTTCTTGTGAACCTTCGGTTCTGTAAAAACAACAAAAATAAAAAAAAAAAAAAAAAAAAATAATAATAATAATAAATGAATAGTGCTTTGCACTTTTAAGAACCTCTGGTTCTTCGAATAAAGAAAAATTTATTTTTCTTTGATCCAATTTAGACGAAGAAATTAAACAGTGCTTTGCACTTCCCTTCTTGAATCTAAAAGATTCTTAGTGCCTTGCACTTCCAATTTGCGCCGTTGCACTCTTGAGAGAGCGCCATGTGTCAGCTATAAAACCATTTGCGCTAAGCGCCCTTAAGATAGAGCTTTGCTCTCTGGAACTAGCGCAACTCGCTGAGAGCGCGCCACGTGTCAGCAGCGCAATTGCTCAGCGCAACAGCGCAACGCGCTGCGCTAGTGTGCTTGCGCTCATCAGAGCACGACACGTGTCATCATCATATGGACTTGCGCTCACTACCTAGCGCAAAGCGCAGATGCATTAAAAAGGGCCAAGCCCAATTAAGAGAAGGCTTAACAGGCTCAATAAAGCGCAAATGCATTATTTTAAAGGGCAGAGCCCAAATTAAAACAGATGCTTTGCATCATTTATAAAGGGGCAGAGCCCAAACAGAATCTCCAGAATGCTATGCATTTTACAAGGGGCAGAGCCCAAATCAAAACAGATGCATCGCATCATTCATAAATAAGCAGAGATCAGAATAAATAAATTGACTGAGCAAATTTGCTCTTCTAAATCAATTTACATCTGGTTCGAGGGTACATCTCCGAACTCCTTTGACATCCGTCGTTGTAATTCCTCAACGACGTCAAAGAGGTGACGAGTCCCAACGACCATATATCGATATGGACTGCGGGGTCCTTAAACTCGTGGACCGAAACGTCCTTAAACTAATATTGGACCGAAACGTCCTTAAACTAATATTCACTCCAAAATGAGAATTTCGGACCGAGACGTCCCTAAACTAATATTGGACCGAAACGTCCCTAAACTAATAATGGACCACCACGTCCCTAAAACTGGCGATCGACCACCACGTCCCTAAACTGGCAATGGACCACCATGTCTTTAAACTGGCAATGGACCACCATGTCTTTAAACTGGCGATGGACCACTACGTCCCTAAACTGGAACAATAGAGCCCCCAAATGCTCTTTTGCCGGATCTAAACGGTCCCGTTTAAGTTGATCTTAGCCCCAAACACGGCTAGCGCATCCTTAGACATTTAAATGAATGATAAAACCCCAAATCAACTCTGGTTCAAGGGTACATCTCTGAACTCCTCTGACACCTATCGTTGTAATTCTTCAACGACGTCAGAGAGGTGACGGGTCCCGACGGCCATAAATGCGATAGACCACCACGTCCCTAAACTGGAACAATAGAGCCCAAACGCTCTTTTGTTGGATCTAAACGGTCCCGTTAAGTTGATCTTAGTCTCAAACTGGACTAACGTATCCTTAACAGACGATTGAGTCGATCTTAGCCTCAAAAATGGCTAACGTATCCTCCAAACAGACCTTAGTCCTAAATTGGACTATGAATCTCCCAAACTGGAACAATAGGGCCCAAACGCTCTTTTGTCGGATCTAAACGATCACGTTAAGTTGATCTTAGTCTCAAACATGACTAACGTATCCTTAACGAACGTTTAAGTTGATCTTAGCCGCAACGCGACTAACGTATCCTTAAACTAAAAACACCAAACCCAAATCTAAGTAAAAACGGATTTGGACTAATCCACGTCCTACGGGCGACGACATTACTCAGTCTCCGTATACAATCCACGGGCAACCACAAACAAAACAAACACACATGACACGAAGTGAAATTCTGGAGAAGGAGAAAGTTGTTACCGCGATGCGGTAGCGTAATTAACTGCAGGGGCTTGCGCCTGCAGGGAAGAGCGTCCCCACAATCAAAAACCCCTCACCCTGAGGGGGAATCTGACGAAGTCTGCTACATCGGCCGCATCCGTCTAAACCTCCGATACACGGTGCCATAAATCAACTTGGCATCTTCGGAGAGATAGACGGATAAAACCAAATAGCATCTGCCCCGAACCTCAGGCACAGGACGTCCTAACGTCTCGGCCGCCGTTCGGAGGGGAACAGATTCTGGCACGCCCGGTGGGACCTCTTCCTCTTTCCACTCCACACTTCGTGTGTCGTTTTCGCGAACCAATCGCGGTTTGTTAAATGATTGCCTTCGGATATCAAGTTGCTAAGATTTGGTCTTTTGTTTGGTGCAGAACTCAAGCATTCAATGGCCACCAACTGCACCAACTGCTCGAAGTGCAACTGCAACGGACGCTCCACCTCACCTAGAGGTGTAGCATATGGGCCCCAGGCGGCTTCCTTCCTGACACTGCCGGTAGGCCAAGTAACTCAGGCCACCACCGGCTTGTTCTTTGGGACTATGGTCCCACCTACAAGCTTCTCTGCGCCGACATCCGCACCAGAAGCGAAAAAGAAGTCGGTATTCGACCGGCTCACTGTTACCACGACCCCTGTCAACGGGTCGCCTGCTACTGAACCAACAGCCTCCGTTTTCACCAGGCTGGGTCGGAACTGTAAGGTGGCTGTCCCAAAGAGGGCAACGGCCGCTACTTTGGAAGTCGTTAAGGCAACTTCTCCCATTAGAGAGTCAGTCTTCACAAGATTGACGGTTCCTACTCCTCCTTCAGCCGGTCAGAAGGCATCAGTCTTCAACAGGCTGACATCAACAGTTACCCCACGCTCAAACAGGGGGCAACGAGAAACCACCTCAATCTCCGAGCCAATCCCGGCGGCTCGTCGCGCGCGACGTCGCCATTGGCAGAAAGTAAGGAAAGCAGGGGGCAACTCCCCCTCAGGGCTAACCCCACCGGCTCCAGTGGTGGAAGTCGATGCTGCTGTTCCAACTGGAAACAGCTTTGAAATGTTGAGGAAAGTGAGAAAGAACTCCCCGGTGGCCACGTTAAAAAGGTCTCCTCCACCCAAGGAAAAAGCTCCGGAAATGAAACAGGAACAACCCCCTCAACGGCTGTCAGCGAAAGTTTATAAAGTTTGGCGGAGGGTTCAAGACTCCGTGATTGACTCAAACCACCTCCGTCACCGGAACAGGGCAAGAGTGGAAAAAGACAAAAATCGCCCCGCCAAACAACAGGGGGCAACAAATGCTAGGATGCCCAATTCAGCGGCTCCTTCAACCTCGAAGGCCCATAAAAGGAAGAGGCCAGAAAAAGCTCCCATGGCGCTGACAAAGTCTAAGAACGGTGAACTTAAACGCCCCAAGTCAGGGGGCATCACAGTTCATACAGTCTATATGGCTTCGGGGAAAGAAGAAAGTCGTACTTCTATGGGTCACCGACCGCTTACCCGGTCAGTGACCAAGTCTCAGGAGCAGCAACAAAAGCTCCAAGAGATGATGACTACCATGGCTGCGCTCACAGGGCCAAAAGAGAGTCCTGAGACGTCCTTAGATGAACGTCAAGAAGAAGAAACCGACGCCGAGTTCCTTCGCCGAATGCTCGAGAAGAGAGACCAAGAGGCTGCTGAACAAGCAGCCAATATACAGCGCATGGGCCTTCTCTTCCAGGATATGATAGGGATGATGATACAACCAGAATCCCCGACCGAAGAACCCCCGATCGTCCTTGGGGATGATAGGGGAGAAACATCAAACCCTCAGCCCGTTCTATCGACGGCTAAAGAAGACACAATCTCTAAAACGGATCTGGACGAATATATAGCCCAGCAGATAAAAGTTCATCACGCGGCCGAAGCAGCCGGCCATGTTGTGAAAACGGGACGGCCATATCCGGGCTGGTATGACCAAATCAAGTACCCACCAGGTTACACAATTCCAAAGTTTCATGTTTACAAGGGGACCGGCAATCCCCATCAACATGTTGCCCAATTCAGGGCGCTTTGTGGTAACACTGGAGGCGACGACAAGCTCTTGCTGCGCCAGTTTGTTGGAAGCTTATCAGATACGGCTTTCGAGTGGTATTCCGAGCTCCCCAACGACTCCATTAAAACCTTCGCAGAGATGGAGCTGCTCTTCACCCAACGCTTTGCAAGTGCCAGCGAACGTACTCCAATGACGGCGCTGATTAACGCCAGGGTGAAGCCCGGCGAGACGTGGGTCCAGTACGCTATACGGTGGCGTAATTTATGGTCTAAATGTGAACAACGCATAGAAGAAGCCCCTGCGGTGGGAATGTTTGTCGGAACCCTTGATCCACAAGCAACCATCTCGCAGTTTATGATGTTCTTCAAGCCGACTTCTTTCCAGGCTTTGATCGACAAATTGGCGCAGATGGACCAGATGGGCCATAAACCCCCTCTCCCGAAGCCCGATTCTCGAAACGACAAAGGAAAGGGAAAAGCTATCGTCGTCGCTAATGCCCAACAGCAACCGAACGACTCGAAGCCGGTTGCTCGTCCAAATAACACGCGCCCGTACGTACCCCTTGAGGACAGGATGGGACGTGCTTACTCCTTCCCCCGTGATAAAACGAGGAGGTTATTTGAGCTGGCATTGCGCAATAGGCTTATAAATCTGCCAGAGCCAAAACGGCCGTCACAACCAAGCGACGTTAACGAGCCTAATTATTGCCCTTACCATCGAGTGCTAGGACATCCAATCGAAGATTGTTACGTGTTCAAAAATTGGCTCGAAAACCAGTACCGTCAGGGCAAGTTTGCGCTATCTGACAAATGGAAGGTGAACCCTCCACAGCCCCACACCTACAAGGGAACGAATACGCCGGGGGCGACATGCTCCGTCATTGAAGAAGCTCCCTGGGAGGTTGTATTATCAGCCAAAACGAGGAGAATGCTAAATGATCTTCAGACCTGCCCAGCGGTCAAGTGGAATAACCCTTTGGAACCGCAGGTTATAGAGGAGATGTTGAAGCCACGTCCGACTCTGAAGACCGATGGTGGTAGTTCAGGCGTTCATAACCAGCCGTCAAAATCTTCGAAAAAGAAGAAGAAGAAATCTAAGAAGCCCGTGAAGCCTAGCGACAAGCGCACGGACCTACAGAAGCAGATCGACGCACTGGATGAGTACAACCAAAGGGCGCGGACTCCCATTACGCTCCAAGACTTCCTTGATCACATCTTTCAAAAAGAGGATGAGGAGGAAAGTTCATCGAATGAATCCGAGGAGTATGTGGCGAGCTGTCATATGATCTCTCACTCAACTTCGAACGATGAAGGGACTTCTGGCACCAAAACGCTGGGGGCAAATGCCGAATCAAGAGCCCCACGGTTATCAGTTGAAATGATTGGCGCGTTTCTCAATGAAGCTCAATGGAAAAGCAAAGCTGATCGAGAACGCGAGACGGCTATATTCGAAAGGGCCCAGCGCCAGCGACTTGAGGAAAGAGCCGAGATGATCCCATTGGAGCAAAACGCCTCCTCCGCTGACAAAAGCCAAGTTAAGATAAGAAAGAAGTTCGCCAAAGCCATATCGATGGGCATGAAGCTACCACCCTCAGAAGAAAGAGTTACTAGCATGGTAGAAACGCATCCCTCTTATTGCTTATATCATCAGAAGGTCTCCCACTCTACCCAAGAGTGCAAAGCGTTCGGTAAATGGTGGCAAGGATACGTCGCTAATCAACAACACTTTAAACGGGAAAAGCGCAAGGTTCGTCGGGAACAAAGAAACACGACCAAAGTGCTTGAAAGAACTGCCGGCAACTGTCACATGGTTAACACTACCAGGTCACAAGTGCCCACATTTGGGAGCGACTCCGATGAGGAACTAGAGATTGCCCCTCTTTTTAAAGAGTCAATTTCGGAAAAAGAAGAAGAACCGAAGTCTTGCGAAAATATACAGCTGCGGAATCGGACACTGCCTGAAAAGAACCTCGGACCCTCGAATAGAAAAGATAAAGGGAAAGAGAAGGTCTCTGAAGACATCACTTTGGATGACCAAGTCGCGGAAGAGTTAACCGCCAAAAATCCGCCAAAAAGGAGTAAGGTGGATTACAATGTCTTAGCGCATCTGAGGAAGCTACCCTCACAACTCAGCATCCTTGATGCCTTGCTACTATCAAAGGAGGCGAGAGACTCCTTGATTAAGGCGCTACAAGATCCGGACCAGTTCCAAGCCTTCTTGGCCGAAGAAAAGATGAAAGATGAATTGGAAGAAGTGCACACAGCCGACGTTGCTTTTGGTGATGAGGACCTTCTTCTCGGGACGTGTGAACACAATCGCCCTCTTTATGTCTCAGGATACTGCCATGACATAAAGATAGGTAAAATCTTGGTCGATAACGGATCGTCCGTCAATTTACTCAACGTACGAGTGTTAAAAGAGATTTGCATGAGTGTCCAACACCTTGCCCGGGACAAGATCACTATCTCCGGTTTCGACTCTCAATCTTCAAAGACTCTTGGATCTGTGATATTGACGCTACGCTTCGGGTTGCTCGTCACAGACATCAAATTCCATGTTATAGATGCCAAGACGTGCTATAATGCTCTGCTCGGCCGACCATGGCTACACGAGTACAACATCATCCCTTCTACACAGCATCAGTGCATGAAGTATTCCAGAGATGGCCTCGAGTACACTGTGGCCGGAGAGTTGAATCCGTTTTCCGTGAACGAAGTTCGCAAGTATGAGGATGCCAAATACTTCTTGCCGAGCTTCGAAGACACGGAAAGGTGTCACAAGCCGGAGAACAAAACTAATGCCACCATCCCTGTCTTCGGCAGTGACACCGAGGAGGAGGATATAATTTATTCAGGTCCATCCCAATCTACCAGGCCAGGACCATCCGTTCCTTCGTTGATCTTCGGTAGTGATTCAGAGGATGAAGTTCATGCTATATTCCCTGCTCGGCCTTCGATACAGATCTCCGCTGATGAAGAACGAAGTCTGCAGATAACCATGGTGCCGCTTGAACATTACAAAGAACTGGATGCACTCGACACTAACAGCGTAGAAGAATTGCAGACATTCTATATCCCTCCCGAACGAAGGGGTGAGAAGGCGATCTTATTCTACCGTTCTGAAGAGAACAAAGTAGAAAAAGAAGTTTGGCATGGCGCGGATCCCACGCTTGACAGGCTTCAGCCTATCCGTCTTCCCCGATATTATACCGAAGGTTTGAAGAAACTGCTAAAACGCCAGGGGATGTCCTTCACACAGACCGTTAGAAAAGCCAAATTCTATGACAAGGTCTGGGACATTCCCGGGACTCAATGCAAACTGCCTAACGGGAAAGTAGAAACAAAAGGGCTTGGGTACATCCGGTCAAAGAAACGGGAGCTAGTAAATAGCTGTTATGTTATGTATGACTTCGACGAAGAGGCGGACGCTCAATGGGAGGACGCTAATCCTGAGCCAGCAAAAGTTCCTGATACAAAACCGCCCAGTCCATCATTTGAAGACCAGATGAGCAAACTTATAAGGGATGCGAGTCAAAAAGCCCGAGACGATCACAATCGTGAAATGGCAATCTATGAGAAAGCCAAGACACAGCGCCTCCTTCAACAGGCGGTGAAGGAAGAAAATGCCGTTCCTTGTCAACCTGCTACAAAAAAGGTTCGACGCGAAAACAAAAACAAGTCGAAAGGCAAGAGAGGCGCTCGACAGCCACAAAGCAGAGCTAAGAAGCCATGTATCCGAGAGTCGAGCGTTATTGACCTAGCCCTCAGGAAGAAAATGGGTCGAGCATACTCATTTCCTCGGAACAAAACGAGGAAGATATTCGATCTCGCTCTAAAACATCAAATGCTTACGTTGCCAGAGTCTAATCATCCTGAGCACGCAGGCGAGGTGTTCGACCCAAATTATTGCTTTTACCATCGAGTAATGGGACACCCTCTTGAAGATTGCTTCACCTTCAAGAATTGGGTTGAAGATCAGTATCAGCTAGGCAAATTCGCGTTTTCTGATAGTTGGAGGGTAGCGCCGCCGCAAAAGCACGAACCCGAAAACGCAAGGATAGAACCAACTCCGCATTGGGATTGGCAGAAAATTTGCACCTGCCATGTGATAACAATATTAAAAGAAGGGTCCGAAGATATGAACAGCCTTCCTTGGTGCTTCGAAAACAGCAGCGACGAGATAATCTCAGAATTCCCACCAGCGCCAAAAGAGCTGGAAGATGGAATCGATACCACTGCAGATAACCTCAAGAAAATTGAGTTGGGGACGGCAAACGATCCACGACCGACATTCATCAGCGAGTTACTATCTGAAGAAAGGGTAGCTGCGTTAAAGGACGTGCTTCTACAGCATAGAGATTGCTTCGCGTGGAACTATTCCGAAATGCCGGGACTAGATCCAGAAATTGCCGTACAGAAATTGGCGATATCCCCGAACATCAAGCCAGTCAAACAGGCACCGAGAAGAATGCGGCTCGAGCTTGAAATGAGTATCAATGCTGAGGTCAAGAAGCTGATCGACTCTGGCTTCATCCAGGAAGTTCAATATCCTGAATGGATCGCTAACATCGTCCCGGTGATGAAGAAAAATGGGACAGTGCGCATATGCGTGGACTTTCGAGATCTCAATAAAGCTTGCCCGAAGGATGACTTCCCAGTGCCAGTCACTGAACTAATGATAGACAACACATCCACTCATGAGGTTTTCTCCTTCATGGACGGCTCATCGGGGTATAATCAAATAAAAATGCATCCTGAAGATCAGAAGCATACAGCCTTCAGGACTCCTCTTGGTATATTTTGTTATAAAGTGATGCCCTTCGGTTTGAAGAACGCCGGTGCTACTTATCAGAGGGCCATGACAAAGATCTTCGACGACCTTATACACGAAATCGTTGAATGCTATATCGACGATCTCGTGGTTAAAAGCAAGTCATATGAGGAACATCTCGAGCATCTGAAGACTGTATTTCAACGCCTTCGGCAATACAACTTGAAGATGAATCCTCTTAAGTGTGCGTTCGGGGTTTCCTCGGGCAAATTCCTAGGATTCGTTGTCCGACACCGAGGTATTGAAATAGATCCGTCAAAGATTAAAGCGATCATGGAAATGCCTCCGCCGAGGACTCTCAAACAGCTGCGGTCTCTCCAAGGGAAACTCGCATACATACGGCGATTTATAGCCAACCTTTCAGGAAAGTGCCGTCCTTATAGTCACCTGATGAAGAAGGGAACCCCATTCGTTTGGGACCAAAAATGCCAAGGCGTACTGGATGAGATCAAGCAATACCTGCAGAACCCGCCGGTGTTGGCTGCTCCGGTTAAGGGGAAACCTCTTATTCTTTATACAACCGCCCTCGAAGGTTCCTTAGGCGCATTATGGGCACAAGAGAACGATCAAGGGAAAGAAAGAGCACTCTACTATTTAAGTCGAGTTCTGCTGGGGGCAGAAAGCAACTACTCTCCTATTGAAAAACACTGCCTGGCGTTGATCTTCGCAATAACTAAGCTTAGGCACTATGCGTTGGCGCACGAGGTCCGTTTGATTTCAAAAGTGGACCCTCTCAAATATCTAATGTCAAAAGCCATATTGACGGGACGACTCGCTAAATGGGCCCTGCTCTTGATGGAGTTTTCGGTAACATATCAACCTCTCAGGGCAGTAAAAGGCCAGGCCATCGCCGACTTCCTGGCTGAGCATCCCATACCTGCCGATTCTCCTTTAAATTGCGATTTGCCAGATAGACATAAGTTTGACGCAATCGACAGTAGTGGTACCCGTTGGGAGCTCTATTTCGATGGAGCATCTTCTATGAAAAAGCACAAACAAAGTACCCCTATAATTAAATCAGGGGTAGGACTCATCTTTGTAACTCCACAAGGAGGGATAATGCGCTACGCGTTCTCCCTGACGGAGCCGAGAACAAACAATGAAGCCGAATACGAAGCTCTGATAGCAGGCCTCGAGATCGCCATTGACATGGGAATTGAAGACCTCCTCATATACGGTGATTCTCAACTGGTCGTTAGTCAAGTAAACGGCGACTACCAAACGTGCAAACCGGAATTGGTAAAATACGGTGAAAAAGTGCAGCAACTGCTAACCCAAATTCCCTCTTACACTTTGGAAAGTATACCGTGCGCGGAAAACAGCAAAGCGGACGCACTGGCCAAGCTTGCTAAAGAATTGGCCGACGAGAACCTCGATGACGTTAGAATCGTGGTACAAAGCCGTCGAGTGCTCGCCCCAGCAGAAATACCTCTAGAATCATATAAAGAAAAGGGAGCCACTGAGCAGGTGACCCTACAAATAAAAGACCATGAGAAGACCGAAGACTGGAGAGAAGTCTTCATAAATTACTTCAAATTCCACCGAATGCCTGAAGAAGCGTCCATAAGACATCAGCTCGTGAAACAAGCTCTGTCTTTCGCCTTCGTTAACGATACTCTATACGAGTGGTCATTCGATTCTCTGTGGCTAAGATGTTTAGGACCTGACGAAGCGAAAAGGGTTGTCCAAGAAGTTCACGACGGACTCTGCGGTTCTCACCAAGCAGGCCCTAAGATGAAGTTGAAGATAAAACGGATGGGCTACTACTGGCCCACGATGATGCAGGATTGCCTGGAATACGCGAAGCAATGTCATTCATGCCAAATTCATGGGGACTTCATCCATCAGCATCCCAATCCATTGCATCCAACAATGGCTAGTTGGCCATTCAAAATGTGGGGGACTGACATAGTCGGCCCCATCGAACCAGCATCGTCAAAGGGACACCGTTTCATCTTGGCGACGACTGATTACTTCTCCAAATGGGCAGAGGCGGTTCCGTTGAGGGAAGTAAAGACGGAGAACATCCTCCATTTCTTCAAAACGCATGTCATCTACCGGTTTGGAACCCCGAGAAGAATCATCTCTGATAATGGGCCAGCCTATCGAAGTCATAAAATTAGCCGTTTCGCACAGCAGCACAATATAGACTGGAGATATTCCTCAGTTTATAACCCGCGAGCTAACGGTCTAGCTGAAGCCTTCAACAAGACCTTGACGAAGATCATAAAGAAAACAGTGTCACGAAATAAGAAAGATTGGCACGAAAGATTGCAAGAGGCTCTTTGGGCGTATCGGACTACGTTTAAAGCGGCCACGAACACAACGCCATACACGTTGGTATTTGGGACGGAAGCAGTACTCCCTCTCGAGATAGAATTACCCTCTCTACGAGTGGCAGTCCACTACGAGCTGACAGATGAAGAAAATGCTCACCTTCGGTTTGAAGAGCTTGACGCCCTTGATGAAATCCGGCTTCTAGCACAAAAAAATCTGGAAGCCTATAAAGCAAAGATGACGCGCTCATATGAAAGATTGAGCCGCCCGAGGACATTCCACCAAGGCGAACTCGTGCTAGTGGTCAAAAGACCCATGATCCCCAATCGCGCCAAGCGGGGAAAGTTTGAGCCAAACTATGAAGGACCGTATATCGTTGATAAGGTCTACCAAGGTGGGGCCTACCTACTCATGAACATGCACGGTGAAAGGCCTTTCAGGCCAATAAACGGACGCTTCCTAAAGAAATACTACGCTTAATGAGCCACAGCCTAGGTCAATGGTAGATGACGACGACTATGCCCGCTTGCTATCTTCCTAAGCTCAAGCTTTATAAGCAGTAGCCAACCTTCTCAATGGCGGACCGAGACGTCCTTAAACTAGTGATGGACCGGAATGTCTTTAAACTAATAGCAGACCGAAAACGTCTTTAAACTAATATTGCGGCGTCCTTGGGCTTAAAAAAAAAAAAAAAAAAAAAAAAAAAAAAAAAAAAAAAAAAACTAAACTAAACTTATGGAGTCCTCTCGGCCCCGTAAGGAGAAACCACCCGCGTGAGATCCTTACGACTTACAAGGGAACAACACACTTAGGAATCCCCACGATTCCTAAGGAGAAAATACACTTGCGAGATCCTCACGACTCGTAAGGAGAACTCTCTTATGGGACCCTCACGGCTCATAGGATTTGAAAGTCTTAAGTCACGGAGACCTAAACCTGTGCTTAAGCAAACCCCCACAAACTTCCAATATTGCCCTACAAGCGGCTCAATACCGACCCTTGTATACAATCCACGGGCGCGAATAAACATTTCCCTAACCAAGGTCCATCCATGACTGGGAATACGTTCGTATGGTAAACAACTCTTATGAATCCCCTCGATTTGTGAGGAGAAAACCTTCCTGTAGGATCCTTACGACTTACAGAAGAACAAAACACTCAGGAACCCTCACGGTTCCTAAAGAGAAAATACACTTACAAGGTCCCCACGACTTGTAGGGAGAAATACCTTCACGAGACCCTTACGGCTCATGAAGTCAAAAGCCTTAGCCGCCGGGACCTTAACCCTGGTCGCTAAGCCTCCTCTGTTCAACAACGATAGAGGCAAATGATGATTCGCTCCTGGTAATATCCCAGTTGCAGCGGTGCTGATGCCGAAATCGGTGTCCAATTTCAGGTTGACGGCGAAAGCCAATAGACCGCTCATGCATACGAAATAGCCGAAATGATAGGGCAACTTGCAATAAAAAGCAGCAAGTAAAGTGTATGCACGCAAAATAGCCGAAATGATCGGGCAACTCGTAATAAAAAGCAACGAGTAAAAACAAAATAATGGAAAGCCGAAATGATTGGGCACCGCGAAAAATAGCCGAAATGTTAGGGCAATCGCGACCTTCGCGATATAAAAGCTGAAATGATAGAGCATCGCGGAAATAAAATAAAACAAAAAAAAATAAGAAATGATAAAGCTTCGGCCCTACAGTTAAGATCATATCGATCCCTGTATACAATCCAAGGGCGTAAACAAAGAAGAAACCATACCTTCCCGGCGGATTCCGTCAAACGACGAAGCCAAGCCTCAACGGTTCACTTCAACCGAAAAGGCCAGTGACTTCAACAACAAACTTCTCAACTCACGGATACAAACACTCCTTGACGAGAGCCTTCTGATTCGCGTCGACCCGCAGAGCCACCAGTGCCTCCGTAGGAACCCTCGACTCGTTTCAAACCCCAAGGACACAAATAATCCTTGGCGCTCGGGAAACAAATAATCCCGGCAAACTTCTCAACTCACGGATACAAACACTCCTTGACGAGAGCCTTCTGATTCGCGTCGACCCGCAGAGCCACCAGTGCCTCCGTAGGAACCCTCGACTCGTTTCAAACCCCAAGGACACAAATAATCCTTGGCGCTCGGGAAACAAATAATCCCGGCAAACTTCTCAACTCACGGATACAAACACTCCTTGACGAGAGCCTTCTGATTCGCGTCGACCCGCAGAGCCACCAGTGCCTCCGTAGGAACCCTCGACTCGTTTCAAACCCCAAGGACACAAATAATCCTTGGCGCTCGGGAAACAAATAATCCCGGCAAACTTCTCAACTCACGGATACAAACACTCCTTGACGAGAGCCTTCTGATTCGCGTCGACCCGCAGAGCCACCAGTGCCTCCGTAGGAACCCTCGACTCGTTTCAAACCCCAAGGACACAAATAATCCTTGGCGCTCGGGAAACAAATAATCCCGGCAAACTTCTCAACTCACGGATACAAACACTCCTTGACGAGAGCCTTCTGATTCGCGTCGACCCGCAGAGCCACCAGTGCCTCCGTAGGAACCCTCGACTCGTTTCAAACCCCAAGGACACAAATAATCCTTGGCGCTCGGGAAACAAATAATCCCGGCAAACTTCTCAACTCACGGATACAAACACTCCTTGACGAGAGCCTTCTGATTCGCGTCGACCCGCAGAGCCACCAGTGCCTCCGTAGGAACCCTCGACTCGTTTCAAACCCCAAGGACACAAATAATCCTTGGCGCTCGGGAAACAAATAATCCCGGCAAACTTCTCAACTCACGGATACAAACACTCCTTGACGAGAGCCTTCTGATTCGCGTCGACCCGCAGAGCCACCAGTGCCTCCGTAGGAACCCTCGACTCGTTTCAAACCCCAAGGACACAAATAATCCTTGGCGCTCGGGAAACAAATAATCCCGGCAAACTTCTCAACTCACGGATACAAACACTCCTTGACGAGAGCCTTCTGATTCGCGTCGACCCGCAGAGCCACCAGTGCCTCCGTAGGAACCCTCGACTCGTTTCAAACCCCAAGGACACAAATAATCCTTGGCGCTCGGGAAACAAATAATCCCGGCAAACTTCTCAACTCACGGATACAAACACTCCTTGACGAGAGCCTTCTGATTCGCGTCGACCCGCAGAGCCACCAGTGCCTCCGTAGGAACCCTCGACTCGTTTCAAACCCCAAGGACACAAATAATCCTTGGCGCTCGGGAAACAAATAATCCCGGCAAACTTCTCAACTCACGGATACAAACACTCCTTGACGAGAGCCTTCTGATTCGCGTCGACCCGCAGAGCCACCAGTGCCTCCGTAGGAACCCTCGACTCGTTTCAAACCCCAAGGACACAAATAATCCTTGGCGCTCGGGAAACAAATAATCCCGGCAAACTTCTCAACTCACGGATACAAACACTCCGTAACGAGAGCCTTCTGATTCGCGTCGACCCGCAGAGCCACCAGTGCCTCCGTAGGAACTATCGACTCGTTTCGGACCCCAAGGACACAAATAATCCTTGGCGCTTGGGAAGCAAATAATCCCTCGCAAAACTTCTCAACTCACGGATACAAACACTCCGTGACGAGAGCTTCTTTGACTCACATCTGGGGCAGTGAGGACTCAAAACCTACTTCCTGGACAATGGGACCCTGCAAGTCAATCCTAAATGGTCTCTTGCATACTATCCACGGGCCTCACTCTCTGAAGTCGATTCTCGACAAAGAGGGAAACAACCGCTTACGAGCCTTTTAGACTCATAAGAGGGGCAATGGGATCCTGCAAGTCAATCCTAAATGGTCTCTTGCATACTATCCACGGGTCTCACTCTCTGAAGTCGATTCTCGACAAAGAGGGAAACAACCGCTTACGAACCCTCTCGACTCGTAAGAGGGAGAAATTCTCTTATAGGATCCTTCCGACTTATGAGAGGAAACCACACTTGGGAATCCTCACGATTCCTAAGGAGAAAATTCACCTGCGAGATCCTCTCGATCCGCAGGGAGAAAAGTCTCCATGAGACCCTCACGGCTTATAGAGTTGAAAAGTCTTAGGCAGCAGATCTGAACCTGCGGCCTAAGCCGTCGTTATTTCTTAATAAGGTCGGGATACTCGTCCCAATCGTTCGTCAATTGTGGTTGTTAAGGTGGCGTACTGATTATAAAAGAAAAGAAAGACAGAGAAATGACACAAGGCGTTACAAAATGTGTATCTTTTATTCATAAAAATTGGTTGAGTACAGGATACATTGTGCTAAAAAAAAAAAAAAAAAAAAAAAAAAAAAAAAAAAAAACAAAAACATATACATATAATTTACAAAGACAAATGATACAAGGGGAATTATGAGGAAGGAAGCGTCTTGCACAGATGTAGCAACCGCTCGCATATCTCCTTCCACGCCTTCTCCTGCTCGGCTGCCGCCGTCAGCTCTGACTCCACTTGGGCTTGTTGCCGCAAGACCAAGGCGAGCTGCTCCCTCACGCCTTGATAAGCGGCCTCCCGACTTGGGATATGGCGCTCAACCACGTCAAGCTTCCTCTTTAAGTCTAGCCCATGAGAGATGCGCTCCAGGAGACCCTCAAAGATAGTCTTCACTTCGGCAGCGTTTGTCTCAACCTCAGCGCGCAGGTGGGCCGTTTCGTTTGAGGTCTTCTGGCATTCCCTTAGTCTTTGAGCTGCTTCTTGCTCCAAGTGGTGGGAGTGCGAAGTGCTTTGCTCGAGCCAAGTTGTGCGTTGGGCGCTCAGAGCTGAAACTTCGGGAGCAGGGCGCGTCAACTCCAGCTGGTATAAGCAGGCCTCGATCTCCCTACAGTGATTAACCCAAGATTCAACGACGCCCGCGCTGTGAAAAGTTACGAGCGCCGCTAACATAGGGTTAACATCCACAGCGAAATCTGCAGCGGAAGGGAGAGCGTCCATGCTAAGTTCTTCGATGTACCCGCTCAGCATACCTAGACTCATTATGGCACCCTTTGAAGACGGACGTCTCAGAAAGGGGCCTGCCGGTGAAGAGACGCGAGCCTCGAAGGGAATTGGAGCCGGAACAATAGCTGCGAAACAAAACAGGTTAAACGATGGTTCAAAAGATGTTAAAGGGTTACCAAAAAGGGAATTTACTATACCAGCAGCAGCGGACGGCGGAGCCGGAAGGGCCGGTAGCGCGGCAGGTCTTGCATCCCCTCCTTCGATTTGTAGCACTGCAATAAAGAAAAGGAGAGGTCAGAAACTATCCCACTGCTAAAAAAAGCGAGAGTAAGTAAAGACATTATGGTGAAAGTATACTCACCGGCGCCGCTAGAGGGAGAAGCGAGGTCAGATGGGAAAGAGAAGTGCGGGAGCAACACTTGATATAAGTGGTCAAAAAGCACTCCTACAAAAGCACAATAGTGTAATATTAGTACAAAAGCCGTAATTTTGAAAGATTAATGCATGAGTCATGAATCCATACCTTCCAACATCCATGACGGTACAAGGGAAGAGGGGGAAGTAACTACGGCCAAAGCAGTAGTTGATGGTGCCCCCTCGAGCAGTGGAGCCTCGGTACTGGCCACACCTGCAAGAACAAGCTTGTTAGAAGAGATCACAAGAGATATACAAAAAAAATGGAAACGCTGGTGACTCGAAAATTTACCTGACGAGCTGCCAGCAAAAACTGAGGTAGTCCCTTCCTCCACTGACGGAAGACCACCGCCTGTAGCTTCGTCACCCGACTCAAGGGGAACCGTTGTTACGCTCGCAAGCTCTGCAGGCGGCGGGGAACCATAGGCAGGGAGGGCCAAGATAGGAACATTGCCCGATTCCTGGGAAGGAGCGCCTAGCTCGCCTTCAGGAATCATGGCCGCCTCACCTACTGTTCCCTCAGGATCAGCGATTACAGTTGTCCCGTCCATCGGCACCACGAGGTCCCCAGCCTCAAGTACCTCGCCCTCTACCGCCTTCGGCTCGGTTGAGACAATCATCTCATCTGCCGCCGCTTCGGGTACGGCACCAATGACCTGCTCCGCGGTAGGTTCCTCAATCTCGGCTCCAGGCCCCATGATCTCGACAAAGTTGTCCACCGTCGGGTCGGGTTCGACGAGTAACGCGTCTTCCGCTCCCTTGGGTTCGACGGTCGTTTCCCCTTCCCCCTCAGTCGGACTTAACCCTACGAGATGAGATATGTATAAGCCAATAATTTTACAAGTCATACAACAAAAAAAAAAACTCTGAGAGAAATATTACCTGAAGCGGATTTGCCGTTTGCGCTCCGAACTGCTCGCGCCACCTCTCTGCGGGCAGTGGATAGGGCGACGGGGGCCTCTTCGGAGGGAGTATCGGCTCGAGGAGCAGTGCTGGGGCCCGCTCCCATGGCCAGGGCAGCCCTGCGCGCCTTCGCCTCACGCCTCAACCGCTTCCTCTCCTCCCGAGCGGTCACGAGGGACCTCTGTGACGCCTCCTTCAAGGCGTCATCATCTTCATTTAGGGATGCCTCCAGAGCCTTTAAGGCCTCTCTCATCGGCACTTCAGGACGAACCCCCTGCGGTGTCCCAGAAGGAACAGGAACATCTGCCGCCGGCGGAACATCTGCGTCGCTAGGAGGAAGTGGCATTGAGGTCCCTACAATTAAATGGAAAGGTTAGATCGACCATAACGCAAGAAAAATAAAAAAAAATTCGATGAAGTCGAAACTTACTAAGGCCGACAGATACCCTGGCACGTTCCTCCTCATGAAAGGTCTTCAGAGAAGCGGCAATAGCTTCTTCATCAGTAACGCCTGTTAGAGGAAAAGAGAAAAGCGTCAACCAAAAATACGTTACAGTAAAGAAAGAATGACTAGCAGTTACCTGATTGCGCAAGCTTCACCAGCCACGCATCACGCTTCACCAGCCATGCCGAAGCTCTGAGAGCAGCTTCCAAATCCGTATCGTCCGGCGGCGGCATCACTAATCCCGCATTAGTCCCATATTCGAGTAAACCCTCGGAATAAGGAGCGTGGGGTTCCTGGCCGAACGCAACGTCCGCAGCGAAGAGCGATTTCTTTTTCTTTTTCCCTCCAGCCCTAGGCTCACGGGGAAGCGACTTACGCTTAGCAGCCGCTTTGGGACGACGGGTCCCGATGTCCGCACCCGCGCCAGACTCCGGTGAGGGTACAGCCACTGTTGCCGCCTGAGCGCGGGGTACAGGAGATGCATCCGCGATGTCGGGGAGCGGTAGTTCATGTGGAGGGCTTCGTGCGCGTGACGGTCTATTCCCGGCATCTTTTAAGGGAGCGACTATTGGAGTCCTCGGCACCAGAGGAGCGCTGCGATCGCTACCTGGAGGCACACCCTTACGGTCGATCAGCAACCGTCTTTCCTCTTTTATAACCGCTCCCGTCGAATGACTATACCATTCGGTGTATACTCTAAGAAGACGGGGAGCACAAGAAGGCTCACTGATAAAGAAGTGAGAGCCCGTGTTTAGACGCATGAAGTGATGCAGCGCCCTCTCTATCCCTTCTTCGTTCGCGGTAGGCTCCGATAAAAAGGCCTCTAGCGGTACCCCTTGGTTATAACTCAGCTGCTGAGCGAAACGATGTGGGTTGTATCTCATGAAAATCGCTCCCCCGTCTTGCCTAAACACCAAAAAGCCCGGTCTAATAGAGTATAAGTGAAGAGTCTCCCGGGCCGTTAAAATCGAAGCGCCGTCCTTGAAAGTGTCTTGCAATGGCCGCACTGCAGTAGCAGACGTTTTTCCAATGGTAAGCACCTTGTCAATAAAAGACACACCGGCTCCAACGGTGTGGGAACGAAGGAGTAAACTCCTGGCATCTCGCGGCGATGGATTTACGATTGATGCGCCAATCAACTGTAAAAGGCGAGGGAAAATGCACCTTTCGTAGAATGAGGGCCTTTTGTGCATGCCGAAAACACCTGCTGTATGTAGTTCAAGCCACGACATAAAGTAGTGCATTGCGAAAACTACATGCAACGCCCCAGGCTCATTGGCATCTGCCGCTCGGCTAAGGCCATGATATAAATGGGCCAAGCCGGCGATCCCGACGGCCACCTTTACCCCGATAACCATCCGGTGAGCCGGGTAAAAAACAGAGGGCCGCATGCGGTGAGAATGCGTTGGAAGTGCAAACCAACTTAACCAAAGCCCAAGAAATCCCAAAAAGAAGGCCTCCTCGTCCATCTCAGGGGCTGCAACTTCCGCAAAAGACATTGTTGAAAAGTTGGGAAGGAAAAAGTCCTTCTGATCTATGTCTCTCGCTGGCAGGTTACCCAAACCTAAGCCGAAAGGATCCTCAAGGTAAGCAAACTTGGCAGTCTTCGCCGAAAGGACGTTTGGATGAAGGAACCGAGCAATAAAATCCTCAAAATTAACTCCACGGCTCCCATGTTCAACGAAAAGATTCTCATAGATGTTCAACACCTTAATCAGACTTGGAAACTGATGTTGAACAGCGTTCTCTGGCGTGAGCTCCCTTACCCTCGGCTTAGCCCCATAGATGTACTCGTCCGGCGGGAGCAATTCCTCATAATGTTCCCCCATAGCCGGTAGGCCAGACACCTCCGTAAATTCTTCCAGCGAAATGGACACTTCCCGATCCATGGCGAGGAAAGTATGAGTAGGAATGTTCCACTGCTCCAAGAAGGCCTTGAACCACCAAGTAGGAAGCGTAGGATACTGGAAGAGAGAGACGTAGACTGCGGTGTACAGTCCTAGCCTTATCAACTGCGACTTCCTTGTCGACAGGATATACCGGGCCCATGGCAGATAGCCGACCGGGTGGCGGGGGATCAGACCAAGGTTATATGATTGCCCCCAAGGTCTCGCCTCGCCCTGACAGATACGGCGTCCTAGGATATCCAAAACCATCGGACGCTGGACCGGGATGGCGTCTATGGCCGGATGAAGAAAACCCTTCGATGTCCAATCTGTCATCTCCGCGGCATACTGCACCGGGGGTGGGCTGGCATAGTGAATCGCCGTTATGGGTTCCGACGGCACCGCGCATGTAAAGCTACGCCGACCCATAATAATCTGATTGTACCACGACCCCCAAAGGTGGAGACTCTTATACTCCGGGTCGTGCGCCTTGATCATTGCCAGAACCTCGCGATCCAAAGGCGCCTCTGGAAACCCCTCCTCTGAGCGGACAAACGGAAATGAAGTATCTTCAGACATAATCGCTGCAAAAAGAGCAATGTAGCTGTCAGTGTTGTAATCCTAACGCTTAACACTGAAAAAGGGAAATGCATTAATTAATCTAAAAATCAAAATTAATTAAATACACCGCACTACAGTGCGGTGAGTAGGGGACCAAAGGGACCCACAAAATCGGGATGACAATACGTCAGTTAATAAAACAACCTCATCATTGGATGAGATTGTCAGTTAGTCCCCAAGGGAACATTCCCATAATAAAAAAAAGGGGAAAGAATCACTAGAGACAAGGAAGGAATCTCCTCTTTCAGAGCAAAGCTCTGTCACAGAATGACACTTGTCAAATTCTGATCTCAAAGAGTAATATTCTTTAAAAAAAAAAAAAAGGGAGCTTAGCCCTGTAGCATTCAAAAAATATGTGTGTTGAAAATGATTTTAAAATTAAAATTTCTAGAATCCTGAAAGATCCATAAAAACTTACAAAAAAAAAGGGGGGGTTCTATGCCTTTCAGATCTAAAAGATATGCATTTGATCCAAGAGCAAAGCTCTGTTCATGGGTTAAAACCCATGAAAGATCTCTGTGGATCTGTAAGTTCTTGTAGAGCAGAGCTCTGTTTATAAAAAAAAAACCAAGGGGAATCTCTTTGGATCAGAAGACCTATAAGAGCCAAGCTCGATTAATTAATTAAAATATCTAATCTGAGGTTAAGTTTACCTAAAATTTTCTAACTTAGAAAATAAGAGCAAAGCTCTAAAGTTCTGGAAACGAGAGCAAAGCTCTGAAGTCTTAAGCAAGAGCAAAGCTCTGGGAAATCAAAAACTAATGGTGAAATTTTCTAAGGGTCAAACGCCCTATTTATAAGGCGCTTGCGCCTCTTGAGATTCCCCCTTGATCCAACGGTCAGGAGGGTTGCCACCGTTGCACTCACGTGTGCGCCACGTGAGCGCAACGGTGGGGGGGCATTTGTTTCGCCCAATCAGAGCAAAGCTCTGTTTGAATTCAAAATTTAAATTTTTTGAAGCAACGCTTCAGATCCTTCGCGCTAGCGCTCTGCGCCACGTGTCCAACGCAGATACATTAGCACGGCGCACCCAATCAGAGCAAAGCTCTGTTTAAAGGAAGCGACGCTTCAGATCCTTTGCGCTAGCGCTCTGCGCCACGTGTCCAACGCAGATACATTAGCGCAGCGCGCCCAATTAGAGCAAGGCTCTGTTAAAGAAAGCGCCGCGCCGCGCTCTGCGCTGTGCGACACGTGGCGACACAGTTGCGCTGCGCGACACGTGTCAGTGCAGATGCGCTAGCGCAGAAAAAGGGGCTAAGTGCCAAAAAAGCAATTTAGCCATGCAAAATTACATGCACTTGATAACAGCAAATTAAAATACGATGCAAAAGCACAGCAAAAAGTTCAAATAAAAAGAACACTTAACAGATAACAAAATACTTAATCAAAACATTTATTTATTATTAAATTTAAAAAAGATCACCGAACACGGGATCAGAAAGACAAGGGTTCACAAAAAGGAAAAGAAAATTATTCAGCTCCCTCTCTGCCTTCTCCATCGCGTCGAAGCGGCGATCTTCCCGAGGGGTAGCCATCCAACGGTCGACGCCGCATTCCTGGGAGAAAGCGGCGATGACAACTCGATGAGCCCGTATCTGGCTCAGCAAGTGGAAAGAGCAGTCCCTCAAGGGTTTGGTGATCAAGTGCGCTTCGAGAAAGCACTCAATCTTATCTTCGGCGGCATCCAACATTGCTGGGGACATCTCTGCTGGAGGAGGGGGAATGTCGGCGAGCGCCGAGGCAAGGATCATCTGAAGCCAAAGGGAATCCGGAGGGAGAGGAGACCCCACACGAGTCAAAAGCTCATGCATTGCAGCGTCGCACTGCTCGTCAGTAAGAGAAGAGTCCACCAAACGTGCAGCAAAACGAGGAACGACGTCCCGGATCGGCACCTCCCAGGGTTGTCGGCGGGCATGAGGGCGATTGCAAGCCATAATCGAAGAAGTTCTCTAAAAATGAGAGAGGAAAAGGCTCAGCCTTGAGTTATATATATAGACCCAGGCACAGAAAATTCTGTGCACAATAAAATCGTTGCCAAAGGCCGGGAAATCAGAATTTTGGGAATACAAGTTTGACTTGGAAAGAGGAGATGAAGCGGCGCTTCCGATTCTCCAAAATTTAGTAAATGAAGCAACGCTTCAAATCCTCTGCGCTGAGCGCAACGCGCCACGTATCAGGCGCAAATGTATCAGCACTGCGCCCAAGAAGACGCGCCCCATCAGAGCAAAGCTCTGTTTAAAAGAAGCAACGCTTCAGCTACATTGCGCTCTGCGCTGCGCGACACGTGTCAGCGCAGTTGCGCTAGCGCAGTTGCGCTGCGCTCTGCGCTGCGCGACACGTGTCAGCGCAGATGCGCTAGCGCAGTTGCGCTGCGCTCTGCGCTGTGCGACACGTGTCAGCGCAGATGCGCTAACGCACTTGCGCTGCGCTCTGCGCTGCGCGACACGTGTCATGCGCTGGAGTATCCGCGCCCAACTGAATTAAGATTTCATGAAATCTTTTCTGTTCTTTCCAGAACTAGAAGACTTTCTTCGGCCTTTGGATCAAAGATCCAATGGTGGGAAAACTCCCAAAAATCATTCAAGAAAGATCCCGTTAACAAATTCAACAAATTTATGGGCACTATAAATAGGACCCCAGACCTCATTCAAAAGGCATCAGAAATTGTCTCGAAAAATCAAGAACCCTAAAATAGAGAAAACTCCGAGAAGAAAAAGGTAAAGAACCTTCATGAGGTAGAAAAAAGGGGGGGCCTTCTAATAGATCATTGATCTAAAAATAAGATCAATGATCTTTATAAAAAAAAAAAAGTGCTTTGCACTTCTTGTGAACCTTCGGTTCTGTAAAAACAACAAAAATAAAAAAAAAAAAAAAAAAAATAATAATAATAATAAATGAATAGTGCTTTGCACTTTTAAGAACCTCTGGTTCTTCGAATAAAGAAAAATTTATTTTTCTTTGATCCAATTTAGACGAAGAAATTAAACAGTGCTTTGCACTTCCCTTCTTGAATCTAAAAGATTCTTAGTGCCTTGCACTTCCAATTTGCGCCGTTGCACTCTTGAGAGAGCGCCATGTGTCAGCTATAAAACCATTTGCGCTAAGCGCCCTTAAGATAGAGCTTTGCTCTCTGGAACTAGCGCAACTCGCTGAGAGCGCGCCACGTGTCAGCAGCGCAATTGCTCAGCGCAACAGCGCAACGCGCTGCGCTAGTGTGCTTGCGCTCATCAGAGCACGACACGTGTCATCATCATATGGACTTGCGCTCACTACCTAGCGCAAAGCGCAGATGCATTAAAAAGGGCCAAGCCCAATTAAGAGAAGGCTTAACAGGCTCAATAAAGCGCAAATGCATTATTTTAAAGGGCAGAGCCCAAATTAAAACAGATGCTTTGCATCATTTATAAAGGGGCAGAGCCCAAACAGAATCTCCAGAATGCTATGCATTTTACAAGGGGCAGAGCCCAAATCAAAACAGATGCATCGCATCATTCATAAATAAGCAGAGATCAGAATAAATAAATTGACTGAGCAAATTTGCTCTTCTAAATCAATTTACATCTGGTTCGAGGGTACATCTCCGAACTCCTTTGACATCCGTCGTTGTAATTCCTCAACGACGTCAAAGAGGTGACGAGTCCCAACGACCATATATCGATATGGACTGCGGGGTCCTTAAACTCGTGGACCGAAACGTCCTTAAACTAATATTGGACCGAAACGTCCTTAAACTAATATTCACTCCAAAATGAGAATTTCGGACCGAGACGTCCCTAAACTAATATTGGACCGAAACGTCCCTAAACTAATAATGGACCACCACGTCCCTAAAACTGGCGATCGACCACCACGTCCCTAAACTGGCAATGGACCACCATGTCTTTAAACTGGCAATGGACCACCATGTCTTTAAACTGGCGATGGACCACTACGTCCCTAAACTGGAACAATAGAGCCCCCAAATGCTCTTTTGCCGGATCTAAACGGTCCCGTTTAAGTTGATCTTAGCCCCAAACACGGCTAGCGCATCCTTAGACATTTAAATGAATGATAAAACCCCAAATCAACTCTGGTTCAAGGGTACATCTCTGAACTCCTCTGACACCTATCGTTGTAATTCTTCAACGACGTCAGAGAGGTGACGGGTCCCGACGGCCATAAATGCGATAGACCACCACGTCCCTAAACTGGAACAATAGAGCCCAAACGCTCTTTTGTTGGATCTAAACGGTCCCGTTAAGTTGATCTTAGTCTCAAACTGGACTAACGTATCCTTAACAGACGATTGAGTCGATCTTAGCCTCAAAAATGGCTAACGTATCCTCCAAACAGACCTTAGTCCTAAATTGGACTATGAATCTCCCAAACTGGAACAATAGGGCCCAAACGCTCTTTTGTCGGATCTAAACGATCACGTTAAGTTGATCTTAGTCTCAAACATGACTAACGTATCCTTAACGAACGTTTAAGTTGATCTTAGCCGCAACGCGACTAACGTATCCTTAAACTAAAAACACCAAACCCAAATCTAAGTAAAAACGGATTTGGACTAATCCACGTCCTACGGGCGACGACATTACTCAGTCTCCGTATACAATCCACGGGCAACCACAAACAAAACAAACACACATGACACGAAGTGAAATTCTGGAGAAGGAGAAAGTTGTTACCGCGATGCGGTAGCGTAATTAACTGCAGGGGCTTGCGCCTGCAGGGAAGAGCGTCCCCACAATCAAAAACCCCTCACCCTGAGGGGGAATCTGACGAAGTCTGCTACATCGGCCGCATCCGTCTAAACCTCCGATACACGGTGCCATAAATCAACTTGGCATCTTCGGAGAGATAGACGGATAAAACCAAATAGCATCTGCCCCGAACCTCAGGCACAGGACGTCCTAACGTCTCGGCCGCCGTTCGGAGGGGAACAGGGGTTTCCTCGGGCAAATTCCTGGGATTCATCGTCCGACACCGAGGTATTGAGATAGATCCGTCTAAAATCAAGGCGATCATGGAAATGCCTCCGCCGAGAACTCTTAAACAGCTGCGATCTCTCTAAGGAAAGCTCGCATACATTCGGCGGTTTATCGCTAATCTTTTAGGAAAGTGCCGTCCTTACAGTCACCTGATGAAGAAAGGAACCCCATTCGTTTGGGATCACAAATGCCAAGGCGCACTGGACGAGATCAAGCAGTATCTGCAAAACCCTCCAGTGTTGGCCGCTCCAGTTAAGGGAAAGCCTCTCATTCTTTACACGGCCGCCCTTGAAGGTTCTTTAGGCGCATTATGGGCACAAGAGAATGACCAGGGGAAGGAAAGAGCACTCTACTACTTAAGTCGGGTTCTGCTGGGGGCAGAAAGCAATTACTCCCCCATTGAAAAACATTGCCTGGCGTTGATCTTCGCAATAACAAAGCTTAGACATTACGCATCAGCGCATGAAGTCCATCTCATCTCAAAGGTGGACCCTCTCAAATATCTAATGTCAAAGGCCATATTGACGGGACGACTCGCTAAATGGGCCCTGCTCTTAATGGAGTTCTCGATAACGTATCGACCCCTCAAGGCAGTGAAGGGTCAGGCCATAGCCGACTTCCTTGCTGAGCACCCGATACCTGCCAATTCTCCCCTGAATTGCGATTTGCCAGACAAGCATGCGTTTGACGCAATCGACGGTGGTGATACCCGTTGGGAGCTTTATTTCGATGGAGCATCTTCCATGAAGAAGCACAAACAAAGTACGTCAATGACCAAATCAGGAGTAGGCCTTATCTTCGTGACCCCTCAAGGAGGAGTAATGCGCTTCGCCTTCTCCTTAACAGAGCCGAGAACGAATAATGAAGCTGAATATGAAGCTTTGATAGCAGGCCTCGAGATCGCCATTGACATGGGAATTGAAAACCTCCTCATATATGGAGACTCCCAGCTAGTCGTCAGTCAAGTGAACGGCGATTACCAAACATACAAACCGGAATTGGTAAAATACGGTGAAAAGGTGCAACAACTACTAACCCAGATTCCCTCCTATACTTTGGAGAGCATACCGCGCGCGGAAAACAGCAAAGCGGACGCACTGGCCAAACTTGCTAAAGAATTGGCTGACGAGAACCTCGATGACGTTAGAATCGTGGTACAAAGCCGCCGAGTGCTTGCCCCAGCAGAAATATCTCTGGAATCGTCCGAAGAAAAAGGAGCGAACGAGCAGACAACCCTGCAAGTAAAAGATTGGGAAAATACCAAGGATTGGAGAGAAATCTTCATAGATTACTTCAAGACCCACCGAATGCCTGAAGAAGCGTCCACAAGACATCAGCTCGTGAAACGAGCCCTGTCTTTCGCCTTCGTCAACGATACTCTGTACAAGAGGTCATTTGATTCTTTGTGGCTGAGATGCTTAGGACCTGACGAAGCAAAAAGAGTCGTACAGGAAGTTCACGACGGACTCTGCGGTTCTCATCAAGCAGGCCCTAAGATGAAGTTGAAGATAAAACGGATGGGCTACTACTGGCCCACGATGATTCAGGATTGCATCGGATATGCGAAGCAATGCCACTCATGCCAAATTCATGGGGACTTCATCCACCAGCACCCAAATCCACTACATCCAACGGTGGCTAGCTGGCCATTCGAAATGTGGGGGACTGACATAGTTGGCCCTATCGAACCAGTATCATCTAGGGGACATCGTTTCATCTTGGCGACGACTGACTACTTCTCTAAATGGGCAGAAGCAGTACCGTTAAGAGAGGTGAAGACGGAAAATATCCTCCATTTCTTTAAGACGCATGTCATATATCGATTTGGAACCCCGAGAAGGATCATCTCTGATAATGGGCCAGCCTACCGAAGTCATAAAATTAGCCGCTTCGCACAGCAGCACAATATAGACTGGAGATATTCCTCAGTCTATAATCCGCGGGCTAACGGTCTAGCTGAGGCCTTCAACAAGACCTTGACGAAGATCATGAAGAAAACGGTGTCACGAAATAAGAAAGACTGGCACGAAAGACTGCAAGAAGCTCTCTGGGCATATCGAACTACATTCAAGACGGCCACGAACACAACGCCGTAAGCGTTGGTGTTCGGTACAGAAGCAGTACTCCCCCTCGAGATAGAGTTACCCTCTCTACGAGTGGCAGTCCACTACGAGCTGACGGACGAAGAAAATGCTCACCTTCGGCTTGAGGAGCTTGACGTCCTTGATGAAACCCGGCTCATAGCGCAACAAAATCTGGAAGCTTATAAAGCAAAGATGACACGCTCATATGAAAGATTGACCCGACCGAGGACATTCCGCCAAGGCGAACTCGTGTTAATGATCAAAAGGCCTATGATCCCCAATCGCGCCAAGCGACGAAAATTCGAGCCAAACTATGAAGGCCCATACATCATAGATAAGGTCTACCAGGGTGGGGCCTATCTACTCATGGACATACACGGTGAAAGGCCTTTCAGGCCGATAAACGGTCGCTTCCTAAAGAAATACTACGCTTAATGAGCCGCAGCCTAGGTCAACGATAGATGACGACGACTATGTCCGCTCGCTATCTTCCTAAGCTTAAGCTTTCTAAGCAGTGGCCAGCCTTCTCCATGACGGACCGAAACGTCCTTAAACTAGCGACGGACCGAAATGTCCTTAAACCAATAGCAGACCGAAACGTCTTTAAAACTACTACCGCAGCATCTTTAGGTTGATAAGATAAAAAAAAGAGAAAATATATAAAAATAAAAAGAATAAAAAAAACGGTATGTCCATAAGCAAAATGGGCACGGATGAAAACCTGAAAGGGCTCCGTGAGTAAAAACAGCAGGACTACCGGCGAGTGTTTGTGAAAACCCGAAAGGGCGCAACCTCGTTAAAAAGACACTTATAGGGCCCTCTCGACCTTGTAAGGAGAAACCACCCGCGTGAGATCCTTACGACTCACAAGGGAACAACACACTTAAGTATCCCCACGATTCCTAAGGAGAAAATACACTTGCGAGATCCTCACGACTCGTAAGAAGAACTCTCTTATGGGACCCTCATGGCTCATAAGAGTTGAAAGTCTTAAGTTACAGAGACCTAAACCTGTGCTTGAGCAACCCCCACAACTTCAAATACTGCCCTACAAGTGGCTCAATACCGACCCTTGTATACAATCCACGGGCGCGAATAAACATTTCCCTAACCAAGTTTCATCCGTGATTGGGGATATGTGCGCATGATGAACAACCCTTGTAAATCCTCTCGATTTATGAGGAGAAAACCCTCCTGTAGGATCCTTACGACTTACAGAGGAACATGCACTTAGGAATCCTCACGATTCCTAAGGAGAAAATACACCTACAAGATCCTCACGACTTGTAGGGAGAAATGCCTTTGTGAGACCCTTACGGCTTATGAAATTAAAAGCCTAGGCGACAGGACCTTAACCCTGTTCGCTAAGCCACCTTTGTTAGACATCGACAGAGGCAAATGATGATTCGCTCCTAGCAATATCCCAGTTGTAGCGGTGCTGATGCCGAAATCGGTGTCTAATTTCAGGTTTACGGCGAAAAGCCGATAGGCCGCACATGCATGCAAAATAGCCGAAATGATGGGACGTCTTGCAATAAAAAGCAGCAAGTAAAAATGTATGCATGCGAAATAGCCGAAATGATAGGGCAGCTCGCAATAAAAAGCAGCGAGTAAAAATAAAATAAATAGCCGAAATGATTGGGCACCGCGAAAAATAGCCGAAATGATTGGGCAGTCGCGACCTTCGCGATATAAAAGCTGAAATGATAGAGCATCGCGGAAATAAGATAAAATAAAAAAAATGATAAAACATTGGCCCTACAGTCAAGATCACATCGATCCCTGTATACAATCCAAGGGCGTAAACAAAGAAGGAACCATACTTTCCCAGCGGACTCCGTCAGACGACGAAGCCAAATCTCGACGGTTCAGTCCAACTCCGAAGAAACCAGTATCTTCATCAAATTCCTCGACTCCCGGATACAAACACTCCTTGACGAGAGCCTCCTGATCCGCGTCGACTCGCAGAGCCACCAGTTCCTCTATGGGAATCCTCGACTCGTTTCAAACCCCAAGGAAACAAATAATCCTTGGCGCTTGGAAAACAAATAATCCCTAGAAAACTCCTCGACTCACGGATACAAACACTCCTTGACGAGAGCCTCCTGATCCGCGTCGACTCGCAGAGCCACCAGTGCCTCCGTGGGAATCCTCGACTCGTTTCAAATCCCAAGGAAACAAATAATCCTTGGTGCTTGGGAAACAAATAATCCCTAGCAAATTCCTCGACTCACGGATACAAACACTCCTTGACGAGAGCCTCCTGATCCGCGTCGACCCGCAGAGCCACCAGCGCCCCCGTGGGAATCCTCGACTCGTTTCAAACCCCAAGGAAACAAATGATCCTTGGCGCTTGGGAAACAAATAATCCCTAGCAAACTCCTCGACTCACGGATACAAACACTCCTTGACGAGAGCCTCCTGATCCGCGTCGACCCGCAGAGCCACCAGCGCCCCCGTGGGAATCCTCGACTCGTTTCAAACCCCAAGGAAACAAATAATCCTTGGCGCTTGGGAAACAAATAATCCCTAGCAAACTCCTTGACTCACGGATACAAACACTCCTTGACGAGAGCCCCCTGAGCCGCGTCGACCCGCAGAGCCACCAGTGCCCCCGTAGGAATCCTCGACTCGTTTCAAACCCCAAGGAAACAAATAATCCTTGGCGCTTGGGAAACAAATAATCCCTAGCAAACTCCTCGACTCACGGATACAAACACTCCTTGACGAGAGCCTCCTGATTCGCGACGGCTCGCAGAGAAACCATTGTCTCCGCGGGAAACTCCCGATTCGTCTCAACTTGCAAATGAAGCCTCAGGCAGCAGGGACTGAAAAACTTGCTTCCTGAACAATGGGACCCTGCAAGTCAATCCAAAATGGTCTCTTGCATACTATTCACGGGTCTCACTCTCCAAAGTCGAATTTCGACGAGGAGGCAAACAACCGCTTGTGGGTCCTCTCGACCTGTAAGAGGGAAAAACTCTCTTGTAGGATTCTTACGACTTATAAGAGAAAACCACACTTAGGAATCCTCACGATTCCTAAGGAGAAAACCCACCTACGAGATCCTCTCGATCCGTAGGGAGAAAATTCTCTATGAGACCCTCACGGCTTATGGAGTTGAAAAGTCTTAGGCAGCAGATCTGAACCTGCGGCCTAAGCCATCGCTGATTCTTAGGAAAGTCAAGATGCGTGCCCTACTATCCGTCAACCATGTTCGCTAAGGTGATATGCTGATAATAAAAGAAGGAAAAGACCAGAAAGTGACACATTACAAAAAAGGTGTATCTTTTATTCATAAATTTGATTGGATACAGGATACATTATGTCAAAGAAAAAAATATATATATATATACATTCTCTTATCTATAAGTACAAACGATACAAAAATGGATAGCTACTGAGGAGGAAGTGTCTTTAGTAAGTTCACAAGCTGCTCTCGCACTTCCTTCAGCGCTTCCTCTCGAGTGACAGCCGCGGCCACCTCCGCCTCCACCTGAGCCCGCTGCTGCAAGAAGAATGAAAGTTGCTCCTCCGCCGCCTTCTGGGCTGCTTCCTGGCTGGGTGCAGCTCGCTCGACAACGTCAAGTTTTTGCCTCAATGATAACCCTTCGGAGAGGCATTGCAGGAGGCCCTCAAAGATAACCTTCAGCCGTGCGGCATTGGCCTCCACCCGAGCATGCAGTTGAGCAGACTTGCTCGAAGTCTCACCACGCTCCTTACGCCTTGAAATGACTTCTTGTTAGAGATGGCGGAAGTAAGGAGCACTCTGCTCAATCCACGCTGTCCTTTGATTACTGGCAGCCACGGTCTCGGGAGCGGGACGCAGCGACTCCAACTGATATAGGCGACCCTCGATCTCCTTACAATGGTTAACCCATGATGCAATGATGCCCTCATCATGAAAGTTCACGAGTATTGCTAGCATCGGGTTAACCACCATAGCGAAGTCTGCGGCAGATGTAGGAGTTTCAACGTCGAGTTCCTCGACGTAGTCACTCAACATGCGCAGACTATTCGCGGCGCCTTTTGAAGACAGACTCCTCAGATAAGGACCTGCCGGCATTGTGATGCGAGGTTCGAAGGACGCCGAAGCCAGAACGACAGCTGAAAGAAACATGATGCGATCAGATAACAGTACAGAAAATAAAGAGAGGAAAGTTACCAATATGATGGTCATTATACCAGTTGAGACAGGTGGCAAGGTCGGAAGGGCAGGTGGCGCAGCTGATCTTTTATCCCCTCCTTCAATCTGTAGCACTGCAGTTGAGATGAGAAAAAGAGGTTAGAGGTAATTCCATCAATAAGAAAAAATAGAGGAAGGATGTCAACGGAAATCATACTCACCAACGCCACCAGAGGAAGAAGCAAGCTCAGATGGGAAGGAAAAGTGTGGGAGCAACATCTGATATACATGATCAAAAAGCACTCCTGAAAACACAACAGTGTGACTTTAGTACACGAATTATATGTCTGGAAAACAAGATTAATAAATCGTAAACACATACCTTCCAACATCTTCGAGGGTATGAGAGAAGGTTGAGAGGTGACCACCGCCAAAGCAGTCGTTGAAGGCGCTCCCTCGAGCAGTGGGGCATCGGCACTAGCTGCACCTGCATTACGAAAAGGTGAACTTGTCAGAAAAGATTGTAAAGTAAAGAAAAGCAGCCACTTGAGGTTTACCTGAGGAACTCCCGGCTGAAACGGAGGCAACTCCCTCCTCTATCGACATAAGACCACCTCCCGTGGCCTCGTCACCCGACTCGATGGGGACCGTCGTCGTGCTCACAAGACCTGGAGATGGCGGAGGGCCGTAGACGGGAAGGGCTATGATTGGAGTATTGCCAGATTCCAGAGAAGGAGCGGTTGGCTCGTCCTCGGGAATCATGGCCACCTCACCCACAACTCTCTCGGGTTCAGTAGTTGCGATTGTATCGTCCACCGTCGCCAGGGGATCGCCGGCATCGAGCGCCTCATCCGTCACCACCCTGGACTCAGTTATAATAATCATATCATCTGCCATCACTTCAGGTTCGGCATCAATGACCTTCTCGGCGGTAGGCCCCTCGACCTCCACTTCAGGCTCCAAAGCCACAACGACATTGCCCACCGTCGGCTCGAGTTCGGCAGGTACCGCCTCCTCTGTTTCTTTGGGATCAACGGTTTCCGCTTCCCCTTCGACCGGACTTGACCCTGCAAGATAAGAGATATAAGGATCAACGACATTAAAATCCTTATAACAAAAACTCTGAGAGAAACATTACCTGAAGTAGATTTACCGTTTGCGCTCCGAACTGCGCGCGCCACCTCTCTGCGGGCAGTGGATAGGGCGACAGGGGCCTCTTCGGATGGAGTATCAGCGCGAGGAATAGTGCTAGGACCCGCTCCCATAGCCAAGGCAGCCCTGCGTGCCTTCACCTCACGCCTCAGCCTCTTCCTCTCCTCCCGGGCTGTCGCGATAGACCTTTGTGACGCCTCCTTCAAGGCGTCGTCGTCCTCGTTCAGGGATGCCTCCAGAGCCTTTACGGCATCTCTCATCGGCTCTTCAAGACGAACCTCCTGCGGTGGCTCGGAGGAAGCGGGAATATCGGCGGCTGGCGGAACATTTGTGTCGCTTGGGGGGAACAGCATTGAGGTTTCTGCAATAAAAAGAGAGAGGTTAGACCGACCATAACACGAGGGAGATGGAGACTTGATGAATTAAAACTTACTAAGGCCCATAGACACTCTAAGACGTTCCTCCTCTTGGAAAGTCTTCAAAGAAGCGGCAATGGCTTCTTCGTCAGTGATGCCTGTTGAAAGAAAGGAGAAAAGCGTTAATCAAGGGCGATAAGGGAGATATGTTGTAATAAGGAAAATGTGACTAGTAGCTACCTGACTGCGCAAGCTTAGCTAACCACGCGTCACGCCTCACCAACCATGCAGAAGCTCTGAGAGCAGCCTCCAAGTCTGTATCGTCCGGCGGCGGCATCAATAATCCTGCGTTAGTCCCGTATTCGAGAAGACCTTCAGCATAGGGAGCATGGGGTTCCTGGCCGAATACGACGTCCGCAGCAAAGAGCGATTTCTTTTTCTTTTGACCCCCGACCCTAGGCTCGCGGGGGATCGACTTCCGCTTAGCAGCCACTTTGGGACGACGGGTCCCGATGTCCGCACCCACGCCAGACTCCGGCGAGGGTACAACCACTGTCTCCACTGGAGCGCAGGGTGCGGGAGGTGCGTCTGTGATATCAGGGAGCGGCAGCTCACGTGGAGGGCTTTGCGCACGTGATGGTCTGCCCCCAGCATCTTTTAGAGGAGGAACCACCAGGATCCTTGGCGCTAAGGGAGCGTTACGATTGGTGCCGGGGGGTACTTCTTTACAGTCGATCAACACTCGCCTCTCTTCCTTTATAACAGCCCCAGTCGCATGATTGTACCATTCTTTATATACATTAAGGAGTCGTGGAGCACAGGCCGGCGTGCTAATGAAAAAACGAGAACCCGTGTTCAGGCGCATGAATGGTGTAACGCGTTCTCCATCCCTTCTTCATTGACAGCAGGTTCCAGTAAGAAAGCTTCTAAGGGTACCCCTTGATCGTAACCCAGTTGTCGGGCAAAACGATGCGGGTTATATCTCATAAAGACTGCTGCACCGCCCTGCCTGAAGACTAGGAAACCCGGTCTAATAGAATACAAATGAAGGATCTCCCGGGCTGTTAACACTGAAACTCCATCCTTGAAGGAGTCCTGTAGTGGTCGCACCGTAGTGGTGGACGCTTTTCCAATGGTTAATACCTTATCGATAAAGGACATCCCGACTCCAACAGTGTGGGGGCGAAGCAGTAAACCCCTGGCGTCCCGTGGTGAAGGAGTCACGATTGATGAGCCAATCAACTGTAAAATGCGAGGAAAACCGCACTTGTCAAAGAATAAAGGCCTTTTATGCATGCCGAAGACACCAGCCGTGTGTAGCTCGAGCCACGATGCAAAGTAGTGCATCGGGAAGACCACGTGCAGTACCCCGGGCTCGTTGGCATCCGCTGCTCGGCTGAGGCCATGATATAGGTGCGCCAGGCCAGCGATCCCCACGGCCACCTTTATCCCGATGACCATTCGGTGGGCTGGGTAGAAGACGGAAGGCCGCATGCGATGAGAATGCATTGGGATCGCGAACCAACTCAGCCACAGCCCGAGAAATCCTAAGAAAAAGGCCTCCTCATCCATCCCAGGGGCTGCAATTTCCGCGAAGGATATGGTAGGGAAGTCTGGGAGGAAGAAAGCCTTTTGGTCTATCTCCTTCGTCGGCAGGTTATCCAAACCTAGGCCAAAAGGATCATCCAGGATAACAGATTTGACGGCTCCTGAAGAAATAACGCTCGGACGGAGGAAGCGAGCAATGAAGTCCTCAAAATTAACTCCTCGGCTCCCGTGTTCGATGAAGAGGGACTCGTAGATGTTCAACACCTTGATCAGGCTCGGGAATTGGTGTTGAACGGCATTTTCCGGCGTAATCCCCCTTACCATCGGCTTAGCACCAAAGATGTACTCATCTGTCGGGAGCAGCTCTTCATAGTGTTCCCCCATGACCGGTAGGCCGGATACATCCGCGAATTCCTCCAAAGAAATGGACACTTCCCGATCCATGGCAAGGAAAGTGTGGGTGGGAATATTCCATTGCTCCAAGAAAGCCTTGAACCACCAGGTGGGGAGCGTAGGATATTGGAAGAGAGAGACGTAGACCGCGGTATACAGTCCTAGTCTTATCAACTGCGACTTCTTCGTCGACATGATGTACCTGGCCCACGGCAGATAGCCAATCGGGTGACGGGGAATCAAACCAAGGTTATATGATTGCTCCCAGGGCCGTGCTTCCCCCTGACAGATACGGCGTCCT
Organism: Agapanthus africanus; assembly: GCA_030015575.1. NCBI lineage: Eukaryota > Viridiplantae > Streptophyta > Magnoliopsida > Asparagales > Amaryllidaceae > Agapanthus > Agapanthus africanus. The sequence continues at coordinate 132,666,776 of CM057341.1, forward strand.
AGGATATCCAAAACCATAGGACGCTGAACCGGAACCGCATCCATAGCGGGATGAAGAAAGCTGTTCGCGGTCCAGTCTATCATCTCCACGGCATACTGCACTGAAGGCGGGAAAGCGTAGTGAATTGCCGTGGTGGGCTCAGACGGCACTGCGCATGTGAAGCTGCGTCGACCCATAATAATCTGGTTATACCAAGACCCCCAAAGGTGGAGTTTCTTGTACTCCAGGTCGTACTCTCTAATCATGGTTAGGGCTTCACGGTCCAAGGGCGCCTCGGGAAATCCCTCCTCCGAGCGGACGAACGGGAATGAAGTGTCTTCAGACATGATCGCTGCAAAAGAACAATTTAGCCGTTAGTGTTGTAATCCCAACGTTTGGCATTTAAAGAAGAAAATGCATTAATTAAATTAAAATCAAAATTAATTAATTACACCACACAGCAATGCAGTGAGTAGGAGACCAAAGAGGGACCCACAAAATCTAAATGACAATACGTCAGTTAATAAGACAAACTCATCATTGGATGAGATTGTCAGTTGGTCCCCAGGAAAACATTCCCATTAATAAATAATCTCTAAAGACAAGGAGGAAATCTCCTCTTTCAGAGCAAAGCTCTGTCACAGAGTGATACTTGTCAAACTCTGGTCTTAGAGGAATAAGATTCTTTAAAATGAGCTTAGCTCTGTGGTGATAAAACTTATTTAGAACTCCTAAAGAAGATTAAAACATTTTTGAAGACCCTTAGAAGTTCTTCATTTTTGGACCAAAAAGATCTATTCTTGGATCCATGAGCAAAGCTCTCTGCTCATGGGTTAGAACCCATGAGCAAGATCTTTCCAGATCTATGGATTTATGAGAGCAAAGCTCTATTGAGGAAACCCCAATGGGGATCCCTTTAGATCAAAAGATCTGTGAGAGCAAAGCTCTTTGGTTAAGATTAATTTAGATTAATTTGATTAAAATTAAGTTTTACCTAAAGTTTCTAACTTTGGAAACGAGCAAAGCTCTGAAGTTCTAAGCAAGAGCAAAGCTCTGAAATAAAAAATCTAGAAAATGGTGAAGTTTTCTAAAGGGCCATAGGTCCTATTTATAAGGCGCTTGCGCCCCTTCAGCTCACCCCTTGATCCAACAGTCAGGGACTTGCCACCGCTGCACTCACGTGCGTGCCACGTGAGCGCAACGGTGGGGGGGCATTTGTTTCCCCCAATCAGAGCAAAGCTCTGCTGGAAATTCAAAATTCAAATTTTGAAGCAACGCTTCAAATCCCGGGCGCAACGCGCCACGTGTCCGGCGCTGATACGTCAGCGCAACGCCCAAGAAGGCGCACCCAATCAGAGCAAAGCTCTATTTTAATGAAGCAACGCTTCAGCTGCGCAAGCACTGCGCTGCGCGACACGTGTCAGCGCAGATGCGCTAGCGCAGTTGCGCTGCGCTCTGCGCTGCGCGACACGTGTCAGCGCAGATGCGCTAGCGCAGTTGCGCTGCGCTCTGCGCTGCGCGACACGTGTCACGCGCAGGGAGATCTGTGCCAAACAGAATTAAATTTTTAAGAAATCTTTTCTGTTCTTGTTAAAACAAGAAGGTTTTCTTCTGCAAAGCAGAAGCCCTTGGATCAAAGATCCAACGGTGGGGAAAATTCCCCAAATCACTCAGAGAATGATCTCTTTAACAAATTTAACTAATTTGTGAGCACTATAAAAATGACCCTAAGCCTCAATTCGAGGGCATGAACATTTCTTGAAAAATCAAGAGCTTTAAACAGAAGAACTCTGAGAAAATTTCAAGAAAAAGGTAAAGAACCTTCATGAAGTAGAAGAAATTCCTTCTAATAGATCATTGATCTAAAAACAAGATCAATGATCTTTACATAAAAAACAGTGCTTTGCACTTCTTATGAACCTCTGGTTCTTTAAAAACAATAAAAATAAAAAATAGTGCTTTGCACTTTTATGAACCTCTGGTTCTTCAAACAAAAGAAAAATTTATTTTTCTTTGATCTAATTTAGATCAAGAAATTAAATAGTGCTTTGCACTTCCGTTCTTGAATCTAAAAGATTCTTAGTGCTTTGCACTTCCAAACTGCGCCGTTGCGCTCTTAAGAGAGCGCCACGTGTCAGCTTTAGAACCACTTGCGCTAAGCGCTCTTGAAATAGAGCTTTGCTCTCTGGAATTGGCGCAACTCACCAGAACGTGCCACGTGTCAGCAGCGCAACAGCGCAGCGCACTCACGCAGCGCACTGCGCTAGTGCGCTTGCGCTCACCAGAACGTGCCACGTGTCAACAGCGCAACAACGCAGCGCACTCGCGCAGCGCACTGCGCTAGTGCGCTTGCGCTCGCCAGAGCATGACACGTGTCTTCACCACAAGCGCTTGCGCTCAGTGATAGACGCAAAGCGTCTGACAAATGCAATGCATTTCACTTCCTGAAGGGCCAGGCCCAATTAAAAGGCTTAACAGGCCTAATAAATAAAATGCTGTGCATTGTTTGAAAGGGCAGAGCCCAATTGAAAGGTCCAATGGACCAAAACAAATGATCTGCATCATAATAAAAAGGGCAGAGCCCAGTCAAAATAGGCATAAATGGCCTGAAGTAATGCAATGCATTATTTAAGTGGGGGCAAAGCCCTAGCACAGGTCTAATAGACCAAAAATAAATAAGGGTGTTGAACATTTTCAACTGGACTTAGCCCAATTTTGGCCGTAAGTCCTTAAATTAAATCGGTTGAGCAAAAATTGCTCTCTTAAATCAATCTATATCCGGTTCGAGGGTACATCTCCGAGCTCCTCTGACACCTATCGTTGTAATCCTTCAACGATATCAGAGAGGTGACGGGTCCCGACGACCACATACACTAATATTGGACCGAAACGTCCTTAAACTAATATCGGACCGAAACGTCCTTAAACTAATATCGGACCGAAACGTCCCTAAACTAATATCGGACCACCACGTCCCTAAACTGGCGATGGACCACCACGTCCCTAAACTGGAAAACGGACCACTACGTCCCTAAACTGGAACAATAGAGCCTCCAAACGCTCTTTTGCCGGATCTAAACAGTCCCGTTTAAGTTGATCTTAGCCCCAAACACGGCTAACGTATCCTTAAACATTCAAATGGATTATAAAACTCCCAATCAACTCTGGTTCGAGGGTACATCTCCGAGCTCCTCTGATACATGTCGTTGTAATCCTTCAACGACGTCAGAAAGGTGACGAGTCTCGATGGCCATACATTAAATTAATCACTACGTTAAGTTGATCTTAGTTTAAAACAGGACTAACGTATCCTTAACGAACGTTTAAGTTGATCTTAGTTTAAAACAGGACTAACGTATCCTTAACGAACGTTTAAGTTGATCTTAGCCGCAACGCGACTAATGCATCCTTAAACTAAAAACACCAAACCCAAATCTAAGTAAATACGGATTTGGACTAATCCACATCCTACGGACGACGGCATTACTCAGTCTCCGTATACAATCCACGGGCAACCACAAACAAAACAAACACACACGACACGAAGTGAAATTCTGGAGAAGGAGAAAGTTGTTACCGCGATGCGGTAGCGTAATTAACTGCAGGGGCTTGCGCCGGCAGGGAAGAGCGTCCCCACAATCAAAAACCCCTCACCCTGAGGGGGAATCTGACGAAGTCTGCTACATCGGCCGCATCCGTCTAAACTCCGATACACGGTGCCATAAATCAACTTGGCATCTTCGGAGAGGTAGACAGATAAAACCAAATAGCATCTGCCCCGAATCTCAGCGTCAGGACATCGCGGTCCTGTGCGCCGTCTTTCGGAGGGGAACAGGGATCTCAATAAAGCCTGCCCGAAGGACGATTTCCCCGTGCCAGTCACCGAGCTGATGATAGATAATACGTCCACTCACGAGGTTTTCTCCTTCATAGATGGCTCATCAGGATATAATCAGATAAAGATGCATCCCGAAGACCAGAAGCACACCGCTTTCCGGACCCTTTTGGGTATATTCTGCTACAAGGTGATGCTCTTCGGTCTAAAGAACGCCGGTGCCATCTATCAAAGGGTCATGACAAAGATCTTCGATGACCTTATACATGAAATCGTCGAATGCTATATCGACGACCTCGTGGTTAAGAGCAAATCATACGAGGAGCATTTAGAGCATCTGAAGACCGTATTTCAACGCCTTCGATAATACAACTTGAAGATGAACCCTCTCAAGTGCGCATTCGGAGTTTCCTCGGGCAAATTCCTAGAATTCATCGTCCGACACCGAGGTATCGAGATAGATCCGTCAAAGATCAAGGCGATCATGGAAATGCCTCCGCCAAGGACTTTCAAGCAATTGCGGTCTCTCCAAGGGAAGCTCGCATACATCCGGCGATTTATAGCCAACCTCTCAGGCAAGTGCCACCCTTACAATCACCTGATGAAGAAGGGAACCTCTTTCGTTTGGGATCACAAATTCCAGAGCGCGCTGGACGAAATCAAGCAATACCTGCAGAATCCGCCAATGTTGGATGCTCCGGTCAAGGGAAAGCCTCTCATTCTTTATACAACCGCCCTCGAAGGTTCCTTAGGCGCATTATGGGCACAAGAGAACGACCAAGGGAAAGAAAGAGCTTTTTATTACTTAAGTCGAGTTCTCCTGGGGGCAGAAAGCAACTACTCCCCCATCGAAAAACACTGCCTGGCGCTGATCTTCGCAATAACGAAACTCCGGCATTATGCGTTGGCGAATGAAGTTCGTCTCATTTCGAAGGTGGACCCCCTTAAATATTTAATGTCGAAGGCCATATTGACAGGGAGACTCGCTAAATGGGCCCTGCTCTTGATGGAGTTCTCAATAACTTATCAACCTCTTAAGGCAGTGAAAGGCCAGGCCATCACCGACTTCCTCGCTGAGCATCCGATACCTGCCGATTCTCCTCTGAATTGCGAGCTGCCAGACGAACATGCGTTTGATGCGATTGACGGTAGTGATACCCGATGGAAACTCTATTTTGATGGAGCGTCTTCCATGAAGAAGCGCAAACAAAGCACCCCTATAATCAAATCGGGGGTAGGCCTCATCTTCGTAACTCCACAAGGAGGGATAATGCGCTTTGCTTTCTCCTTAACAGAGCCGAGGACGAACGATGAAGCCGAATACGAAGCTTTGATAGCAGGCCTCGAGATCGCCATCGACATGGGAATTGAAAACCTCCTCATATATGGAGATTCTCAACTGGTCGTCAGTAAAGTAAATGGCGACTACCAAACGTGCAAACCCGAACTAGTAAAGTATGGTGAGAGAGTACAGCAATTGCTGACTCAAATCCCCTCCTACATGCTGGAAAGCATACCGCGTGCAGAAAATAGCAAGGCGGACGCGTTAGCCAAGCTCGCTAAAGAACTGGACGGCGAGAACCTCGATGATGTAAGAATCATGGTACAAAGTCGTTGGGTGCTTGCCCTAGCAGAAATATCTCCGGAATCATCCGAAGAAAAGGGAGTGACTGAGCAAATGGCTATGCAAATAAAAGACCAGGAAAAGGCTGAGGATTGGAGAGAAGTCTTTATAGACTACTTCAAATCCCGTCGAACGCCTGAAGATGCGTCCTCAAAACATCATCTCATGAAGCGAGCCCTATCTTTCTCCTTCGTCAATGATACCCTGTATAAGAGATCATTTGACTCTTTATGGCTAAGATGCCTGGGACCTGAAGAGGCAAAGAGAGTCGTCCAAGAAGTTCACGACGGACTTTGCGGTTCTCACCAAGCAGGCCCAAAGATGAAGCTAAAGATCAAACAGATGGGTTATTATTGGCCCATGATGATTCAGGACTGCCTCGAATATGCGAAGCAATGCCACTCATGCCAGATTCATGGGGACTTTATCCATCAACACCTAAATCCTCTACATCCAACAGTGGTCAGCTGGCCGTTTGAAATGTGAGGGACTGACGTAATCGGCCCCATCGAACCAATATCGTCCAGGGGACATCGATTCATTTTGGCGACGACCGACTACTTCTCCAAATGGGTAGAAGCAGTACCGCTGAGGGAAGTGAAGACGGAGAATATCCTCCATTTCCTCAAGACGCACGTCATTTATCGGTTTGGAACTCCGCGACGGATCATCTCCGATAACGGGCCAGCCTACAGAAGCCACAAGATCAGCCGTTTCGCACAACAACACAATATAGACTGGAGATATTCCTCAGTTTATAATCCCCGAGCTAACGGTCTAGCTGAGGCTTTCAACAAGACCTTGACGAAGATCGTGAAGAAGACGGTGTCCCGAAATAAAAGGGACTGGCACGAGAGATTTCAAGAAGCTCTCTGGGCGTATCGAACTACGTTCAAGACGGCCACGAACACAACGCCGTACGCGTTGGTATTCGGTACAGAAGCAGTACTCCCCCTCGAAATAGAATTACCCTCTCTACGAGTGGCTGTCCATTACGAGCTGACGGACGAAGAAAACGCTCACCTTCGGCTTGAGGAACTTGATGCCCTTGATGAAACCCGGCTCATAGCGCAGCAAAATCTGGAAGCTTATAAAGCAAAGATGACGCGCTCATATGAAAGATTGACCAGGCCGAGGACATTCCGCCAAGACGAACTCGTGCTAGTGGTCAAAAGACCTATGATCCCCAATCGCGCTAAGCGGGGAAAATTCGAGCCGAACTATGAAGGCCCGTACATCATAGAAAAAGTTTACCAGGGTGGAGCCTATCTACTCATGGACATGCACGGTGAAAGACCTTTCAGGCCAATAAACGGTCGCTTCCTGAAGAAATACTACGCTTAATGAGTCACAGCCTAGGTCAATGATAGATGACGACGACTATGTCCGCTCGCTATCTTCCTAGGCTCAAACTCTATAAGTAGTAACCGGCCTTCTTCAACAACGGACCGAAACGTCCTTAAAACTAACAGTGGACCGAAACGTTCTTAAACTAACAACGGACCGCTATGTCCTAAAACTAGCTGTTGACCGAGATGTCGATAAACTACGGTAGATTGCAACATCCCAAAGCCGATACAAAAAAAAGAAAAGAATAAAATAAATAAATAAAAATAAAAACGGTATGTCCATAAGTAGAATGGGCACGGATGAAAACCCGAAAGGGCTCCGTGAGTAAAAACAGCAGGGCTACCGGCGAGTGTTTGTGAAAACCCGAAAGGGTGCGACCTCGTTATATAGAAAGAATAAAAAAAAAGAGAGAATAAAAAAAACGGTATGTCCATAAGCAAAATGGGCACGGATGAAAACCCGAAAGGGCTCCGTGAGTAAAAACAGCAGGGCTACCGGCGAGTGTTTGTGAAAACCCGAAAGGGTGCAACCTCGTTAAAATACACTTACAGGGTCCTCTCGACCTTGTAAGGAGAAACCACCCGCGTGGGATCCTTACGACTCACAAGGGAGCAACACACTTAGGGATCTTCACGATTCATAAGGAGAAATTACACTTGCGAGATCCTCACGACTCGTAAGGAGAACTCTCTTGTGGGACCTTCACGGCTCATAAGATTTGAAAGTCTTAAGTTACAGAGACCTAAACCTGTTCTTAAGCAACCCCCATAACCTTCGATATTGCCCTACAAGTGGTTCAATACTGACCCTTGTATACAATCCACGGGCGCGAATAAACATTTCCCTAACCAAGTCCTATCCGTGACTAGGGATATGTTCGCACGGTGAACAACTCTTGTAAGTCCTCTCGCTTATAAGGAGAAAGCACTCTTGTAGGATCCTTACGACTTATAAGAGAACATACACTTTGAAATCCCCACGATTCCTAAGGAGAAAACACACCTACGAGATCCTCACGACTCGTAGGGAGAAATACCTTTGTGAGACCCTTACGGCTCATGGAGTCAAAAGCCTTAGTCGACAGGATCCTAACCCTGTTTACTACGCCACCTTTGTTCAACATCGACAGAGGAAAATGATGATTCTCTCCTGGTAACATCCCAGTTGTAGCGGTGCTGATGCCGAAATCGGTGTCTAATCCCAAGCTTGCGGCGAAAAGACAGCAAGCCACACATGCATGCAAAATAGCCGAAATGATGGGGCGACTTGCAACAAAATCAGCAAGTAAAAATGTATGCATGCAAAATAGCCGAAATGATTGGGCAACTCGCAATAAAAAGCAGCGAGAAAAAATAAAATAAATAGCCGAAATGATTGGGCACCGCGAAAAATAGCCGAAATGATTGGGCATTCGCGACCTTCGCGATATAAAAGCTGAAATGATAGAGTATCGCGGAAAGAAATAAAATAAATAAAAAGTATAACAAATAAAATTTATGCCCTACAGGCGACATCACAGCAATCCCTGTATATAATCCAGGGGTACAAATACGGAAGGAAACACATCTTCCCTCCCCATGCTCCATCAAACAACGGAGCCAAGTCTTGACGACAACTCATATAAAACCTGAAAGAAAATCGGAGATCATCTCGCACCAGCGCGGAGTGGTCACCACCTCGACGTTCGTCTCAATACAACAGACGGGATGTCACGACAGCATCCTTCCTCCAACAGGATTCGGACACACCAAAGCAAACGAAGCGATGGCCAAATTCCTAGCTTCAGGGTCTTGACGGTAACTCATAAAAAACCGGAAAGACCATCGGAGATCTCACACCGGCATAGAGTGATCACTACCTCGACATCCGTCTCGATACAGCAGACGAGATGTCACCACAGCGTTTTTCCTACAGCAGGATTCAGACGCGACAATCAAACAACGGAGCCACGGCAAAATCCCTAGTTCCAAACCTCGACGGTCCACCAACAACCTAGAGACAACTATGACATTCGTTTAGATATAACAGACGCAATGACAACAAACGAAGCGAAGGCCAAATTCCTAGCTTCAGGGTCTTGACGGCAAATCATATAAAACCTGAAAGACTATCGGAGATCATCCCACACCAGCGCGGAGTGGTTATGACTCATCGGGGCTCTCCAAAATGAGCCTAACCTCAAGTAAAAAGCGGCATGGCAAAATTCCTAACGCTTGCTCTTCCGACGGTCAAACTGCCTAGGAGGATTGCTTGAAGACGTCTTGTCTAGCCCCCGAAGGGATCAGAGACACGACAGTCGCAAGGCTACTCGAACTGCAAGATTGCCTATCGAGGAATATATCAGCCAACGCGGCGGTACGACGGACAAAACCCTAAGTACCACAGACCCTAACGGACCTCTGTCGTAAAGAGCAAAGGTTAACCGTGACGTTAGGATATTCTTGCGAGAACTGCTCGATTCGTCTCGACTCGTGAAGAAATTAGTGTCTTTGCGAGAACTTCTCGATTCGTCTCGACTTGTGAGATAAAGCCTTAGGCAGCGGGGATTAAAAAAAAAACCTATTTCCTAAGCACTGGGACCCTGCAAGTCGGTCCAAATGGAATCTTGCATACTATTCACGGGTCACACTCTCCAAAGTCGAATCTCAACAAGGAGGGAAACAACTGCTTACGGGTCCTCTCGACTCGTAAGAGGGAAAATTCTCTTATAAGATCCTTACGACTCTCAAGAGAAAACACACTTAGGAGTCCTCACGACCCCTAAGGAGAAAATACACCTATGAGATCCTCTCGACTTGTAGGGAGAAAAGTCTTTATGAGACCCTCACGGCTCATAAAGTTGAAAAGCCTTAGGTAGCAGATCTGAACCTGCTTCCCAAGCCATCACTACTCCCCAAAGTATTCAAGACAGAATGTGCTATATCACCTACAGGCTACGCTTACTTAAGGAAAATGCCAATAACAAAGCAGAAAATAAAAGGAAAGAGGCAACAGATTTGTCATTCATACTCGGATTTTTTTTACATCAATAAAGACAATAAACAAAAGCAGCATTATCGAGATGATTACAATGGCAAAACCTCAAATCCAGGACATGGATTGAGGAACTCAAAAGTGACCTTGTCCAGAACTTTCCAAGCCTGGCGAACCATCCTGGTGTGCTTTCTTTCGCGAGCACGAGCGTCGGGATCCCCACTGATGTCCTCCACCCTCCGATAGGCAGCAAGTACGGCAGACTGTTGAAAAGCCTGATGCAAGAGATCGACAAGATTGTCTCGCCGTCTCTTGGAGATTAGGTTCATCAGATACACCGAGTGCACCTTATCTTCAGCGGCATCCAATGCCCCAAGTGGCACACCAGTACAGAACAAGGGAAGCGCTTCCCAGATTGCTACCACGATAAGCTTTAGAAGAGGGGAACGCCGGGGAAGCAGTTGACCATCATATGCGTCGAAACGACTCATGATTTCAGCACACTCGGCGTTTGTGAACTCTCGATTCTGAGAACGGCCGAGTCGGCGGATGCCCCCATAAGAGATAATCTCGTCGAGGTCATACATGTGGGCGTCCATTGCTCCTGTAAAAGAAAATCAGCAAAATTAGCAGACAGACTGAGTAAGCAAAATGGTATAATTCATTAAAAAATAAAATGCCATCTTTAACCTCTAAGATCCATGAAAAACTCTTAAGAGTTCTTCTATATGATTTGGAAAGAGCAAAGCTCCATTAATGAATTAAGAAAACACAAGAAAAATCCTTTTAGAGAGCAGAGCTCTATTAATGGAACCTTAAAAGGGTTCTCTTTAGTCCCCTTTAGATCCCTTCAGACCTATAGAGCAAAGCTCTGCCAGTGAAACCCTAAATGGGTTTTCTTTAGATTAGGGATCTATTAAGAGCAAGGATCTTAAAATTAATTTAATTTAATTCTTACCTAAAAATTCTCTAAAGTTCTAACTCTTAAAAGTTTTTGAAAACGAGAGCAAGGCTCTGGATAAAATTCTCAAGGAGGAGATGAAAATCATCTAAGGGACCAAAGGTCCTATTTATAGGCATTGAGAGCCGTTTTAACTTCCAAAAGTTGACCCAACGGTTGGAATTCTGCCACCGCTGCGCTCACGTCTGGGGCCACGTAAGCGCAACGGTGGTGGGGGGGAATTTGTTTCCCCAATCAGAGCAAAGCTCTGTTCAAATTCCAAGAAAGGAAATGAAGCAACGCTTCCGTTTCCCCCAATCAGAGCAAGGCTCTGTTTTAAAATTTAAACTTTAAAAATAAAGGAAGAAACGCTTCAGATAACTTGCGCTCTGCGCTGCGCGACACGTGTCAAGCGCAGGTGCACTTGCGCCAACTGTGCCAACACTAAAACTTAAATAATGAATTATTTAATCAGAATTAAAATTCTAGAAAGATCTTTTTAATCTTATTAAAACAAAAAGATTATCTTCTGTAAAACAGAGGCCTTAGGATCAAAGATCCAACGGTTGGGAAATATCCCCAGATCAATCAGAGAAAGATCTCTGTAACTAACCTAACAAACTAATTGGCCCTATATAAAGGCCACTAGACTCCAAGTCTCAGATATACAGAGCTCCTCTAAAAACTTTGAGAAAAACTCAAAGAGAAAAAAAGGTAAACCTTTGAAAAAAGAAGAATTTCTTCTAAAAAGATCAAAGATCTAAGAACAAGATCAAGATCTTCAATAAAAAGAAAAAGATCAAAATAGATCCAATCACAAAAATTAAAGAAGTAATTTACTTCATCCTAAGATCTTTTGATCTATATAAAGGCACAGCCTTTTGATGAACCATTGGTTCTTGAAACTTGAGGTAGAACCTCTTCAGAACTAAAAAGATTCTTTTCTTTGATCTAAATTTGATCAAGATGCGCTCTGCGCTACTGTACAGTGCCCTGCACTCTTAATTTGCGCTGTTGCGCTCCTTGGACTGGCGCAAGTCACCAGAGAGCGCCACGTGTCAATCTGCGCCTTGCGCTCCTAAAAACAGAGCACTGCGCTCTTGAACTGGCGCAACTCACCAGAGCGCGCCACGTGTCAACAGCGCACTAGCGTAGTGCACTGGCGCAGCGCACTGCGCTAACAGACTTGCACTCATTAGAGCGTGACACGTGTCACCTCCACGTGCGTTGGCGCCTTGCGCTCTTTAATTGGCGCAAAGTGCCTGACAGGCCACGTGGCACACTGTCAGAAAACAAATGCTGTGCATTATTAAAAAGAGGCAGAGCCCAATTAAAAGGTCTAACAGACCAAAACAAATTCTATGCATTATTAAAAAAGGGGCAGAGCCCAATTAAAAGGCATAATAGGCCTAATCTAAATGCTGTGCATTTAATTAAAAAGCCCAATGCTGTGCATTATTTAAAAAAGGGCAGAGCCCAAGCAAAGGCCTAAACAGGCCAATCATGAACAAAATGTTAAACATTTTCAGATGGACTTAACCCAATTCTGGCCATAAGTCCTCAAATTAAATTGAACTGAGCGCAACTGCTCTCCCAAATCAATTTACACCCAGTTCAAGGGTACATCTCTGAACTCCTCTGATATTTGTCGTTGTAATCCTTCAACGTCGTCAGAGAGGTGATGGGTCCCGACAACCATACATTGCTACGGACTGTGGGGTCCTTAAACTCATGGACCAAAATGTCTTTAAACTAATATTCGTCCCTAAAATGGGAATGTTGGACCGAAATGTCATTAAACTAATATTCGTCCTCAAAATGGGAATGTTGGACCACCATGTCCCTAAACTGGCAATTGACCGCAATGTCCCTAAACTAAACAATAGAGCCCAAATGCTCTCTTGTTGGATCTAATGATCCTGTTAAGCTGATCTTAGTCTCAAATTAGACTAACGTATCCTTAACAAACGTTTAAGTTGATCTTAGCCTCAAATATGTCTAACGTATCCTTAAACCAAAACTCCAAACCCAAATTTAAGAAAATACGGATTTGGACTAATCCACGTCCTACGGGCGACAACATAAATTAGTCTCCGTATACAATCCACGGGCAACCACAAACAAAACAAACACCCACAACACGAAGTGACCATCTGGAGAAGGAGAAAGTTGTTACCGCGATGCGGTAGCGTAATTAACTGCAGGGGCTTGCGCCTGCAGGGAAGAGCGTCCCACAATCAAAAACCCCTCGACCGAGGGGGTATCTGACGAAGTCTGCTATATCGGTCGCATCCGTTTAAACCTTCGAAACACGGTGCCATAAATCAACTTGGCATCTTCGGAGAGGTGGACGGATATCACCAATTAACATCTTCCCCGAATTTCAGGCAAGACGTCTATCACGTCTCCGCCGCGTCTTTCAGAGGGGAACACAAGTCAAAGTCAAAGTCAACCCCAAGCCGGGTGGGCCTAAGCCCAGATCAAGTGGGCCCTTGCCCAAGTCGAGCCCTGCGGCCGGCCTCCCCCATACCAAAATAAAAATCATGTAATAAATAATTTTGATGTAATTTTGTTATGCATGAATGTAAGAAAATGGGCATAAAGCCAAATTTCTGTAAAGCCCATAGTTTATGTGCAAAAAGAAATAGCACATGAGATGGGAAAAATGCCATTTTGTAAATCCCAAGGGGCTATATGTAAATATATAAGCCTATAAAAGGCAACATGATGTTGAATAAAAAAAATACAATTTTCATTCCCACAAAAACTAGGGTTTGTGCCTCCTTCCCCTTTCTCAGGGGTTTAAAACCCTCTTCCTCTTTTTTGAATTAAATCAAGAGTTCCTTTCTAAAAAAGAAGTAGTTTTTCACCATAAAACCCACAAAGGGGAGCTCGGATCTCCCATCAAATCTCTGAAAGGGGAGATTTTGAATCTCACTCCCCTTTTCCCCCAAGATCTGGCCAACCGAGAGGAAGAAGAAGGAGACCCATCTCCAAAAATCCCACGTTGGGAGGATCCAAGGCTCAAAAGAAGAGCCAAAGATTCGTAGGAGTTTAACTCTTTTCTAGATCTGTTGGAGTTTAACTCCGTAAATTAAATTTCTGTTAGGAGTTCAACTCCAAAATCCCTTGGGAGTTTAATTCCCCAACCTAGGGGCTAAACCTCTTCGCGCTGGTGTTTCCCGTGGTTGCGTGCCACGCATGTGACCCGCGGGTGCCCAGTGGGCGCATGCATGGCACGTGACCTGCGGGCGCTAAAGCGCCAATGGTCGCGTGCAGCGCACGTAACCCCGGGCACTAAAGCGCTCACGTGCGCGCACGTGACCCGCGGGCATTAAAGTACCCACGTGCGCACACGCCCCGCGGTCGCGTGCAGCGCACGTGACCCGCGGTCGTGTGCAGCGCACGTGACCCGCGGGCGCTAAGCGCCCATGTATGCCCCACACGACCCGCTCAGCGCCCAGCGGTCGCGTGCAACGCACGTGACCCGCGGGCACCTCACGATCGCGTGCTGCACACGTGACCCGCTGGCGTCCAGCGCCCACGTGCTGCGCACGTGACCAGCAGGCGCCAAGTGCGCATGCGCCAGGCACGTGACCCGTGGGCACCATGCGCCCACGTGCCACGCACGCGTCTTTAAAACACTCCTCCCCCCATTTTTTTTATTTTATGCACTCCATATCAAAACACGTCCCTCGTTGGGAAATTTTTTCTAAAAGGGCGCTGTCTGTACCCCGTAAGAGGGCTGCTAGCCCCCTTGACCCCCAGCACCCTATCCGGGTAGTGGGACCCCCGTAAAAACTCTGCGGGGCCTCCAATATACCCAAAACCCTTTCAAAAACATACGCACACTACACGTTGAGTTCGCATGACCTGTTTAACCCGTCAATCGAAGGTTCTCTCACTCCAAAGCCGAGGGGTAATTAACGACAGCTTAGTCCACGGCTGCCGGAGATTCGGATCCCCATAATCAATAAACTCCAGCCTACCCTAGGCAGGGGGAATCTGTACTGTGCCTGACCAGCTCGCGCGTATTCCCATCTCAATGGGGTGACGAAAAACACCCTACACATAGAAGGGAATTTCCTCCTATGGTGTTGAAAATTTATACCCTCCATGATTTTTCCTACGATCGGCACCCATGATCATCATCTTTATCATCTAAGATGTGGATACACCAAATTTCGTGTGATTTGACCATATTTTCACCGTTGAATTTGTAATGTAAAAAGCTCTATTGTCGGTAAACCGTTAATTTTGTACCCACTAAATAAACGGTGAAAAGTGATAGTGTAACGACCGTGTTTTCTTATACCTGATAAAATATCTTTTATTTAATTTTTAAGTATCAAGTAGTTATTTTCGTGTTTCGTTGATAGAAAAATGGTGGCGATTAGGATAAATAGAGGTTTTTTGTATCGACTGTAAGGTAGTGCCAGGTGAGAGTGTAACCACTCAACATAGACTTTTAGTTCTAGATTTTCGATTTAGAAGAGGACCTAGAAAGATTAGACGTATGGTAGAGTCTAAAATTAAATGGTGGCGATTGAAAGAAGATAACCAAAAGGTTTTTATAGATCGTGTAGTCCAAGAAGCGGATTGGCAGTCGAAAGATAATTCAGACAGAACATGGAACAAAATGGCTAGTTGTATCAAGAGGGTAGCTATAGATCTACTTGGTGAGTCGAGAGGTGGCGCTCCACCATCTAAGGACACATCATGGTAGAATGAAGAAGTAAAGGCTGTTATTAAAATTAAAAGGGATTCTTATAAACATTTGAAGAAAAGCAGAGATGTGGAGAGATTTGAGAAGTATAAAATGGCTAAAAAGGAAGTTAAGAAAGCTATTCGGGAAGCTAGATCTAAGGTCTACAAGAAGGTGTACGAGAAATTAGACACTAAAAAGGTTGAAAATGATATATACTGGATTGCTCGGATGCGGGAAAGGAAGACCAGGGACTTATGTGCGGTGAAGTGTGTCAAAAATGAAGATCAGAAGATTTTAGTTCGAGATGAGGATATCAAGGAAGGGTGGAGAGAATATTTTGACAAATTGTTTAATGAGAGCTTTACTAAGAATTTGGATGGACTTATCATTCAATCTCAAGATATAAACTGCGATTTCATGCGTAAAATAAGACTATTTGAGGTTAAACAAGCTTTGAGCAAAATGAGTTTAAGAAAAGCGGTTGGTCCTGACGGGATTCCTATCGAGATTTGGAGATGCTTAGGAGAAATAGGCGTTAAATGGCTGACATATCTGTTTAATAAGATTAGGCAGCCAAAAAAGATGCCAAATGAATGGAAGAAAAGTATCCTTATACCTATCTACAAGAACAAGGGTGGCATTCAAAGTTGCTCAAGCTACCGTGCAATAAAACTTATGTGTCAAACCATGAAACTTTGGGAGAGAGCGATTGAATACAGGCTAAGGAAGGATATTAAGATAACAGAGAACCAGTTTGACTTCATGCCTGGACGATCGACGACAGAGGCTATTCATTTGCTTCGTCAACTTGTCGATCGTTTTCGAGAGAGGAGAAGAGATTTGCATATGATATTTATTGATTTAGAGAAAGCGTACGACAAGGTACCTAGAGAGGTATTATGGGGGACAATGATGAAGAAAGGGGTCCCCGTCAAGTATATTGATATAATCAAGGATATGTACGACGAAGTAGTGGAAAATGTCAAAACTTGCGGCGGCCTAACGAGTGATTTTCCGATTACAATTGGTTTACATCAAGGATCTGCATTAAGTCCATTCCTGTTTACCATCGTAATGGATGAGCTTACTAGAACTATCTAAGATGAGGTACCTTGGTGTATGTTATTCGCTGATGATATTGTTCTAGTAAATGAGACGAAAGCAGGGGTTAATGCCAAATTGGAATTATGGAGGCAAACGTTGGAATCTCGGGGGTTCAGATTGAGCAGGTCCAAGACAGCATATATGCATTGCAAATTTAGTAAATAGAGAAGTCAAAACTATATTGGTATAACATTGGAAGGGCAAGAGATATCACCGAGCGATCAGTTTAGATATCTAGGTTCCATCATCCAAAAGGATGGGGAGATTGATAGTGATGTTAATCAAAGGATCCAAGCTGGTTGGTTGAAATAGAGGAGTGCAACAGGGATTTTGTGTTATCGTAAATTTCCGTTAAAATTGAAAGGGAAGTTTTATCGGAGCGCTATTCGGCCTGCCTTATTATATGGTACAGAATGCTGGGCTCCTAAGAAGCATCATACATAGAAAATGCACATAGCGGAGATGCGCATGTTTCGTTGGATGTGCGGTAACACTAGAAAAGATAAGGTGCGAAATGAGAATATTCGTGCAAAAGTTGGTGTAGCACCTATGGAGGAGAAGATGCGGGAAAACCGGCTAAGATGGTTTGGTCATGTGCGACACAGACCTATGAAAACACCGGTTCGACGAATAGATACTCTCGATATGGGAAATATTAAAAGGGCAAAAGGGAGACCGAAGAAAATATTGATGGAGGTGATACGAAACGATATGGTTGCCAAAGGCCTCAATGAAAGTATACTGTTCAATAGCAGTGAGTAGAGGCGGAGGATTCATATGCTGGACCTGGCGTGATTCTCATGTTGGTTCATGTAACCTACCCCATATGCTTGGGATAAAAGACTCAGATGTTGTTGTTCGTTGATAGAAAAATATTTTTATTTTTTTAATAGTGATGTTAGTAATTTTCAAAGCGTTGAAAAATAATAAAGAATTTTTCTAAAATCTATTTATATTTTTCTAGGCTTAAAATGTTTTAATAAAATTTTATAATGCCTTAAAATAATCTGCATATTTTTATTATCAATTAAAATAATTATTTCATAATTAAAATGTTTCCAAGGATGAAATAGATTTTATAAAATTTATGATGACAAGCAAAAAAATCATAGATATAGGAATATTACTTAATTTTAGCCCAAAATTATTTTTTAAGTGAAGATAACAATAAAATATATTTTCTGGAATTTTCTCAGATTTTCTCGTATTTTTTCAATATTTTAAACAATTTTTAAAACCAAATTCGATTTTTTAACAATAAACATTTTTGTTTTCAAAAAAAAGAAAAATTAAAAAAAATTTAATTCCCACTGACTCTTAACCTGGACCGTTGGATACAAGATCCAACGGTCAAGAACCACCGGCGGCGCCCACGTGGTGGGGACCATACGAAAACGCGTGGTCTCCTCTCGCGGCCACGTGGAGCGCGGGTGGGCGGAGCCGAGACCATTGGATCTTCCAACGGCCGAGGCGAAGAGGCAGTGGCGGCCGATGATTAGGCAATCATTTGGAGCATGGATTTTGAGGATTTTTTTAACAGATTTTGGATTTTATTGTTGGGGAAAAGACCCTATAAATAGAGACCTTCAAACTCAAATTTCTTACAACTCAGAACTCTAAAACTTCTGAAAAAATACCCATTCCTTCGTATCGACAATGCCGACGCTGTGGTTCCACCCAAGTATCGAGGAAAAATCTGAGCGCGGAGCTATTGAGGATTTTCTGCGAGCCTACATTTTCGACCCATCGGCATCCAACTCAAACAAAAGGTATGATCCGCCTCTCTTTACTTATCTGTTATCTTCCTTCTTTTAATAATCTTAGTTTCAACTTCTGATCCCCAACATCATATTAAAATGATATTAAAATATTTCTGCATGCCTATTTTGGTACCCGTTAATGATAAGAATTTGACCCCATGCTTAAAATGGTTTAATTAATTACCTCTACATGGGTGAGTATTGCACCCTCATAATACATGGAATATGATATGCTTAAAGTTATAACTAATGGGGTATCAATCCACCTTTTTTGTACACCCACTTACCCATGTTACCAATAAGATCACGAAATAGATTACTTCCACAAAATACCCCCATTTTATTAACATGTTCATAGGATGTGAGATGTTTAGAACAATACTTAGACACACTGAAATGATATATTTTTATTTTCACTCTTATCCACTAATTTACCTCAGTTTTGTTAAAATTCCCTATCCTTTTTAAGAGGGGATAATGCTAATCTAAATAATTATACTATAGTTTTTCAACTTAACCCCTTTCACTTAGAAAGGAATATTCTTAGTATAATTTCCTCAGCCTATTAACTAAGGTTTAATAAAGTACCTTAATAGGGCAATGTTTTACATGAATCGCCCCGTGGTTATTAAACAATCGTTCCTGAAAAGGACACAAATCCTGCCGCCCATGTGCAGCGGTTGTCAACGCGGAGTCGTTTTTGTAGAATAACACCTCTAATAAAATACCCTAATAATAGGGTAATGTTTTACGTAAATACCTCGTGGTTGATAGGCAATCGTTCCTGAAAAGAACACAAATCCTGCTGCCCATGTGCAGTGGTTGCCAACACGAACGTATTTTCTAAAATGTTACCTCAAACTTAAAACACCATAATTTTATGAAATTATTAATTACAATACCTCCGTCTACCCTAAAAAGATATAACTTCATTTAAATATCTTGACCTTTACTAAAAGGATATTTTCAACAAAGACCATAACCCTTATAACGTTATTTTTCAAAAAATTATCTAAAACTTTATTAAAAGAAAATTTTCATATAAATACCCTAACCTTTTATTAAAATGATATTTTCTCAGTAAAATACTATTGGTTTCAAAATGATAAATATTCCAAATATCATGGTTTTCTTATAAACAATAAATATCATTAAACGTTATCATCCTTTATTAACTAAGCATTCTATAAAATGAGTGGTTGTGGAAAGCCATATTAAATGAGATCAACTGTTTGATTACACGTTTATGACATACATGACACATGATACGGTTAGGGTTAGAATGCGCGGACCTAAATATGGTATACTTATATATGAGGATCCATGCAGGCAGGGTGAACAGTCCAATGTGTGGACGACTACTAACCCGATATTCGGGCGAATACCAACCCTACTTTGGGGGTGAATGGTCCAATATGTGGACAAATACTAACCCGATATTCGGGCAAATACAAACCCTACTTTGAGTGCGAATAATCCAAAATGTGGATGACATACAATATGGAAATTCCATACCTAGATGTATACGCACTAACTCTAATTCATCAAGACCTTCACACTGAACCACGGGAATGGGTAGTTTGATTAGGTAAGGAGATGCGGAACTCGGATTCCTCTACTACTCGATCACGCCCCGCTTCCCAGAGTACGCTAAGATGGGCACGTGACATAGCCAACCATGCTACCTGTGGATAGGAAAATCCTTCCACAGTCACATTACGGCTGTAGAGATATCAAGAACAGGAAAGTAAACTAAATATCTAGTACATGTCCATAAGCCAGAGTAAAAGAGTCAAGAAATAACAATATGCGGAAGCCAAAAGATATAATAAATGAAACACCTGGAAGTGAAACTACATACCGACAGGAACCTTACCGCTCGTCTAACAGCGACAATACTCCTAATCAGTCTACAACAAGGTAGAAGAATCTGGGCCATGCAAAACCCAGACGTCAGCGCGTCATGTCATGAAGTAATAAAATATGAACAGTGTAACAGGCAATGCGAATGTAAACATGAAATAAGCAAGGGTAACAATAATATAAATCAGGGCAGTGCGGGGTAATGTGCAGTAGATAAACTAAACTGTTCTATCAGGTTTTCTGTTCTAAAGTCTTTGAAACCAAATTGATGAATCTCGATGTAACTCAATAGTATCCCGTACATACCCGGGACCACGGCCCCAGATTCTCGGTCTGAAACCGAGACATGCCGCTAGGCACCAAACAGGAATGTGTACAGATGAATGATGTCAGCATCATCATTCCAAGGCTGGCCTAGTCTCTAAAACTGATCAGAACAAGTAGCGAACTGTTGAGTTACAAGTCAGGTTTCACCTTTGATTTCCCCATACCCCCAAGTTATATGTGTAAGTCAAGTCAGGTATCCCGTAATCAAGAAACTAATGCCAACACAGGATCAGGTAAACAGGTTTGTCTGGATAGACAACAGGAACGGTCCATGAGGACTACATGTCAGGTTTGTTGGCATTAGACACAAGATCAGGTAACGGGTCAGGTCATGGTACAACAGGTCAAGCCAGGTAATGTATAAAGGTGTCATATTATGTCAGGGGTGTACGGTACCATGTTATATCAAGTAATAGTTATAGCAGGTCATGTCAGGGTGTACAAGATATCATGTGGGTGCTCAAAATCAAACTAGCATAATCATGGCATGCAGAACAAGCAGGTGTACAACTAGAAATGACAAGCTGGAATTTATAACGTGAAATGCAATCAGGTATAGATTAAAGTATGTAGATGCACAGATATTAGTTTGTATTTAATAGATGGTTTCAACACTACATGAATACTGTAAACACATATGAATGTTAAAATCATGCTAATATGTACTAAATACTCCAGCGATGCAATGATACATAAAATACGTTCAATGGATGCCACTAGGTATTCGGGGTAGAAGCTATTTAAAGGTGCTAGGAGTTATGCAGTTAATTAGTAAGCAAATTAAATACAGATGTGGGTATACAATATGGTGCTCTAATATGCAACGGATTATGATTTAAGATCTGAGTCTACCATGATATATTCTGATATCGAAATGCAATAATGAAGATTAACAGCCTTAGATTCCATTTACAATCATAAACATGAAATAAATGTATATATAGATGTTATAGTAGCATGTAGCAAGATTAACTTGCATGGACGGATCCGGAACGGGAATGCGGAACTTCTCACGTCGGCGGAAACGTCGCGACGCGTGTACGGTACACGGAATGGATCCAAATCACGCACAGCGTGATCACACGGGTCAGGTACGCTCGCTGGGTCGTCGGGATCGTTGACGGTACGCCGGTTTCCGGCGAACTAGAAACAACAGAGAATATAACGAAAGGATTACAAGGAAAAGAAAGAAGAAGGAGAGGAAATGAAGAGAATACAGAGGTTGGGAAGAAGGGGACAACTCACTGGGCGCCCTGGAGTCGGAAGACTTGAGCGGGATCGACGACGGCGAACGACTCCGGCGATAAGAGAATGTGCAGGCTCGGTTTTAGGGTCCAGGTGAGCATGTGCGCGAGACTCTTGGTGGCTGGAGTCTCAGGCAGAGGAGGGGAGGAAAGGAGAGGTTTGTGGAGTCGGCGACGAGGTCGTCGGGGCTCCGGCGGCGATGGTTCCAGTAAGACGGTAGGGTGGATCTGGAAAAATGGTGATGATGGGGTTGAGTTATAGAGAAGGAGGGAAGAGAATGGAGTATATAACGAGAAGAGGAGAAGAAGGAGGAGACGACGAAGTGAGGTCGTCGGGGTAAAAGGAGCTCCGGCGATGGGTTGATGGGTTGCTCGGGAATAGAGGCGTGGGTAAGTGGCGACGGGGGAGTTGAAGGTTTTCGGGGTTTGTTGCGGTGGGTGTGCAGGGGAGCAGAGAGAGGTCGACGAGGAGATGAGGTCGAGGAGATCGGCGAGGAGACGAGGACGACGGTGAGGGGTCAACGACGGCGAGACGCGTGGGTTAGGAACCTCGCGGTCGTGGGTGCAGGCGGGAAGGAGATGAGAAGAGGAGTGGAGGTGGTAATGAAGGTGAAGGTGCTGACGGCGAGGGCATGGAGACGAGGGGTGAGGGCGAGGGTGGTAGCGACGGCGAGGCCAGGGGTTAGGGTTCGCGGCCTGATGGGTTCGTAGGTGGGGAAAAGAAAAGGGGGGAGAGAGAGAGGAACAGTGATGTGAGGTATTATGGGACGTGAGGTTTTATAAAAGGTATTAAGGTAAAAAAAGAAATTTAAAAGGAAAAATATATTATATAATCTGCAGAGAAGGCTAGAGTGGTTAAGATTTGATTTAAAATATATTTTAATATAATCTGTTAAGAAACATATGGAAAAATAGTTTAGTATAGTATATAGTTATAGTTTTGAAATATTAATATAATATTAGTACGTTTTGAGATTTTGGCAAATACAAATCTACTCCAAAACACACCCGTGTCGGGTCTAAAAATTCAGATTTAAAATAATAAAAATATATGCGATGTCCAAATTTCAAAATGAATATTTAGGTAACGAAAATGCATACCCCCAAGAACGGATGCACGTACGCGCGCATAACTATCCAAACACGTCTGTTTCACTGAACGGGACGAGAACACGATGCGCGGACGCTACCACGGGGTTAGGGGTATCATGCAGGCTATAAAATGTATTTTAAAATATTTTACGTGACTTCAAATGTTATATGGTAAAAGATGCCATGCCAGATAAAATGCCAGTATGCGATAAAGTTGAAAATGCATAAGTTTTCATAACAAGTCAGGGTGATTCATAAATATGAATCAAACAAGTTTCAAGCAAGCGGGTCGGGTCGAATGCAATGTACAATGTAAAATACCATTCGCATCCAAAATACGATAAATCAAGAAGGACTATGGATAATTAAATACGGAACTGGAATTGGTATAAGTGAACTCGGGTGTTACATTATACCCAACTACAAAAAAATTTCGTTCTCGAAATTCCAAGAACAAGATAGGATAAACAAGCAAGAGATTTCAAGAATAGATGTGGAAGGTTCTACCGGATTTCATCTTCTCGTTCCCAAGAAACAAGCACAAGAGGGATAATTTTGTTCATAAGAATCTTTTCTCTTCGATCCACAATTGTCATCGGTCGCTCCTCAAGGTTAAATCTTCTCGTACAGTCATCCCCGAAAGATCCAATACATGTATTTCCTCTCGAGCATATCTACGGGGTTGAGATACAAGAAACTCGTCATGAACATTCTCCAAAGATTTCGGTGATGCCAAACGATATGTCACTTCTGCAGTATGCCCAAGACCTCAAAAGATCCAACGAATCAAGAACTAAACCTTCCGAAACGTATCACTCCTCTAGTCGGTGACAACTTCAAGAATACCACATTACCAACGACGAACTTCATAGGTCTTCTCAACCTATCTGCCAACTCGTGTCGGTCCCGTGTTGCACTAATATGATTCTAGAATCTATCAACCTTCTCAACAGTCTGCACAACCAAATCTGGTCCCACTAAACTTCGTCCACCAACATCGTCCCAACAAACAAGGGAACGACACTTGCGAACATAAAAGCTTCGAATGGAGCCGTCTGCAACGACGCCTGGAACTGTTGCTGTAAGAACACTCCACCCAAGTTAGATGATCCTCATATGAACCTTGAAGTCCAACTTGCAAGCTCTCGGCATACTCTCAAGAGTTTGAGTCGTTCTCCCAGCCTAAACATCTGTTTGAGGATGGTAAGCCGTACTATTCTCAATCGAGTCCCCAAACTTTCCTGTAAGCTCTTCCAGAAGTGTGTTAAGAATCGGGTGTCACGATCGGATACGATGCTCACCGGTACTCCACGCAATCTTACAATCGTCTGCATGCACCGTTCTGCCAAAACTTTTATTGATCGATCATCTCAAAAGAGATGAAATGAACTGCCTTGGTCGATCCATCAACAATCATCCAAACTGTATTGTTGCCTTTTGAAATCCGCGGTAAAGCCGTCACGAAATCCATGGCCATATGTTCCCACTTCGATTTGAGGAATCGGAAGTGGTTGCAATAAACCAGTAACCCTCTGATGTTCAGCCTTAACCTGCTGACACACCAAGCACTTTGCCACAAAGCGAGCAATCTCCCATTTCAAACCTTCCCATCAGAAATGCTGTCGTATATCACGGTACATCTTTGTGCCTCCTGGATGTACGGAATAAGCTGAATTGTGTGCCTCCTTCATAAGCTCTTCACGAATATCTCCCTTTGACACACACAACTGCTACCATAACTTAACGAACCACCTTCATGTATCAGTAAATCTGTTCGTAGTCAGGTCTCAACCTGTTCTCGAAACTTCTGAAATCTAAGATCCTGCAATTGCGCTGCCCTAATATTCTCGATCAATGACGAATGTACTCGCAGATGTACCAACTGTCCCGAAGAATGCGGTAGCATAACCTCCGAATCAAGTCTTCGAAAGTCTTCAACGAGTTCCCTCTGCGTAGTCAACATCTGAATTGCTGGTAACCGACTGCGCGTATCCGGTGCGACATTATCCTCCCCGGATGGTACTTAGGATCAAGACCGTAGTCAGCCATCAGCTTTAACCATCTTCGCTGTCTCACGAATAGCTCCTTCTGAGCGAACACGTACTTTAGGCTTTTGTGATCGGTGAATACTTCGACCTCTTTCGCCCAATAAGTAGTGTTACAAAATTTCAAGCGAAAAGTTCCAGCTGCTAACTCCAAGTCATGAGTTGGGTAATTCTTCTCATGGGTCTTCAACTGTCTCGATGCGTAAGTTGCAACCTTCCCATGCTGCACCAAAACACATCCCGATTCTTTCTCCGGTGCGTCGCTGTGAATTACCAATCCTCCGGAACTGTATGGTACGGTTAAAACAAAAGCGGTTATCAAATCTTGCTCCAACGCCTCAAAGGCTGACGCACACTTATCTGTCCACACAAATGGTAATTTCTTGTGCGTAAGCTTGGTCAGATGCTCATCCAAACGAGCAAAAATTTCTTCACGAACCTTCTATAGTATCCTGCAAGTCCAAGAAACTTCTGATCTTTGCAACGTTCTTCGGAATCGGCCGGTCTTGAACTGCTGCAATCTTCCCTGGATAAACGGCGATTCCATCTCCAGCTACGATATGTCCCAAAACTTTACTTCTTCAAGCGAAAACTTGCACTTGCTCATCCTTGCATATAATCTTTCTTGCCTCCAAATCTGTAATGCGATCTTCAAGTGTTCTGCATGCTCTTCGATGCTCCTCGAGTAGACCAGAGTATCTTCCATGGTTATTACGAAAACTGGTTCAAGAATGGTGAAAAGATTCCGTTCATCAAGTCCATAAATATTACCGGTGTATTCGTTCCTCCGAAGGGCATCACTAATACTCGTAATGTCCATACTGAGTTCGAAACACAGTCTTGCAAATATCTTCTGATTCAACACGGACCTGATGATATCCGAACTGCAAATCCAGCTTCGAGAATACCCTCGTGCCATTAAGCTGCCCAAACACTTTGCCAATGCGAGGGATCGGGTACTTGTACATGATAGTCACCCGGTATTCTCGATAATCAACGCACACCCTACTAGTGCCATCTTCTTCCTTACTAGAAGAACTGGAGCTTCTCAAGTCGGATTGCTGCTGTGAATCCAACCCTTCTCTAGCAATTTGGCAACCTGCTTCTTGACTTCTTCCAACTCTACTGGTGCCATCGGATAGCATGCCTTTGAGATTGGCGCTGCACCAGGAACAAGATCGATCGCAAACTCCACGTCTCGCTTCGGCGGTAAACCTGATATCTTCAAACACGTCCATCAGCTCTCAACTATAGCCGGCGCTTCTTCCTTAACCACTTCCATTGACGAACGAACATTGTTTGTCGGCCTAACCCTAAACTCGACTGGCCCGACAGAACTGCTTCCTCCAGTAAAACAAACTCCGGATGTCCGGGAATCTAGAGAATCACTTTCCTTTCCTTACAATCAATATGAGCGTGGAAAGTGCCACGAAAATCCATTCTCAAGACAACAACAAACAAGGGATGCACCAGAATTGAATAATTCTAATGCGAGGAAAACATGAACAAGTAAGATACCGAGATGACTTCTCCGAAGTCAAGATACTGAAGAGGATTAAGCACGATAAACAGGATTCAAAATGGCGATAAAATAATAACTGGTAATCAATGAAACCGGGAGAAGCAAGGTAATACAATGATCATGAAACAAGAAAGTGAATCAAGACCAGGACTCCAAGTTACTTAAATAGAGTACCGCATTGTAACCATACTGCAGTTTATGGGCACAATTACATAACTCCACCCAAGTCGCCCAAGCCCTAGAGATAACAAGGAATTAGGTTTTCGAGTCGATGTGCAAAGGAAGTTTGCATATCATACAAGATATAATCAGGAAGAACTTGATTCAAAAGCGGTAAAACGGCAAGGTGGCAGGACATGTTTCCTAAATACGGGTATTCTGATTCGTGTATTGGGTACAATACCCAACTACAAAAGAATCAACCCTACTAACCTATGGCTCTGATACCAAAAGAACCATGTCACGCCCCGCTTCCCAGAGTACGCTAAGATGGGCACGCGACATAGCTAACCATGCTACCTGTGGATAGGAAAAATCTTTCCACAGTCACATTACGGCTGTAGAGATATCAAGAACAGGAAAGCAAACTAACTATCTAGTACATGTCCATATGCCAGAGTAAAAGAGTCAAGAAATAACAATATGCGGAAGCCAAAAGATACAATAAATGAAACACCTGGAAGTGAAACTACATACCGACAGGAACCTTACCGCTCGTCTAACAGCGGCAATACTCCTAATCAGTCTGCAACAAGGTAGAAGAATCTGGGCCATGCAAAACCCAGACGTCAGCGCGTCATGTCATCAAGTAATAAAATATGAACAGTGTAACAGGCAATGCGAATGTAAACATGAAATAAGCAAGGGTAACAGTAATATAAATCAGGGCAGTGCGGGGTAGTGTGCAGTAGATAAACTAAACTGTTCTATCAGGTTTTCTGTTCTAAAGTCTTTGAAACCAAATTGATGAATCATCGATGTAACTCAATAGTATCCCGTACATACCCGGGACCACGGCCCCAGATTCTCTGTCTGAAACCGAGACATGCCGCTAGGCACCAAACAGGAATGTGTACAGATGAATGATGTCAGCATCATCATTCCAAGGCTGGCCTAGCCTCTAAAACTGATCAGAACAAGTAGCGAACTGTTGAGTTACAAGTCAGGTTTCACCTTTGATTTCCCCATACCCCCAAGTTATATGTGTAAGTCAAGTCAGGTATCCCGTAATCAAGAAACTAATGCCAACACAGGATCAGGTAAACAGGTTTGTCTGGATAGACAACAGGAACGGTCCATGAGGACTACATGTCAGGTTTGTTGGCATTAGACACAAGATCAGGTAACGGGTCAGGTCATGGTACAACAGGTCAAGCCAGGTAATGTATAAAGGTGTCATATCATGTCAGGGGTGTACGGTACCATGTTATATCAAGTAATAGTTGTAGCAGGTCATGTCAGGGTGTACAAGATATCATGTGGGTGCTCAAAATCAAACTAGCATAATCATGGCATGCAGAACAAGCAGGTGTACTACTAGAAATGACAAGCTGGAATTTATAACGTGAAATGCAATCAGGTACAGATTAAAGTATGTAGATGCACAGATATTAGTTTGTATTTAATAGATGGTTTCAACACTACATGAATACTGTAAACACATATGAATGTTAAAATCTTGCTAATACGTACTAAATACTCCAGCGATGCAATGATACATAAAATACGTTCAATGGATGCCACTAGGTATTCGGGGTAGAAGCTATTTAAAGGTGCTAGGAGTTATGCAGTTAATTAGTAAGCAAATTAAATACAGATGTGGGTATACAATATGGTGCTCTAATATGCAACGGATTATGATTTAAGATCTGAGTCTACCATGATATATTCTGATATCGAAATGCAATAATGAAGATTAACAGCCTTAGATTCCATTTACAATCATAAACATGAAATAAATGTATATATAGATGTTATAGTAGCATGTAGCAAGATTAACTTGCCTGGACGGATCCGAAACGGGAATGCGGAACTTCTCACGTCGGCGGAAACGTCGCGACGCGCATACGGTACACGGAATGGATCCAAATCACGCACAGCGTGATCACACGGGTCAGGTACGCTCGCTGGGTCGTCAGGATTGTCGACGGTACGCCGGTTTCCGGCGAACTAAAAACAACATAGAATATAACGAAGGGATTATAAGGAAAAGAAAGAAGAAGGAGAGGAAAGGAAGAGAATACAGAGGTTGGGAAGAAGGGGACAACTCACTGGGCACCCTGGAGTCGGAAGACGAGAGCGGGATCGACGACGGCGAACGACTCCGGCGATAAGAGAATGTGCAGGCTCGGTTTTACGGTCCAGGTGAGCATGTGCGCGAGACTCTTGGTGGCTGGAGTCTCAGGCAGAGGAGGGGAGGAAAGGAGAGGTTTGTGGAGTCGGCGACGAGGTCGTTGGGGCTCCGGCGGTGTTGGTTCCAGTAAGACGGTAGGGTGGATCTGGAAAAGTGGTGATGATGGGGTTGAGTTATAGAGAAGGAGGGAAGAGAAGGGAGTATATAACGAGAAGAAGAGAAGAAGGAGGCGACGACGAAGTGAGGTCGTCGGGGTAAAAAGAGCTCCGGCGATGGGTTGATGGGTTGCTCGGGAATAGAGGCGTGGGTAGGTGGCGACGGGGGAGTTGAAGGTTTTCGGGGTTTGTTGCGGTGGGTGTGCAGGGGAGCAGAGAGAGGTCGACGAGGAGATGAGGTCGGGGAGATGGGCGAGGAGACGAGGACGACGGTGAGGGGTCAACGACGGCGAGATGCGTGGGTTAGGAACCTCGCAGTCGTGGGTGCAGGCGGGAAGGAGATGAGAAGAGGAGTGGAGGTGGTAATGAAGGTGAAGGTGCTGAAGGCGAGGGCGTGGGGGTGAGGGCGAGGGTGGTAGCGACGGCGAGGCCAGGGGTTAGGGTTCGCGGCCTGATGGGTTCGTAGGTGGGGAAAAAAAAGGGGAGAGAGAGAGGAACAGTGATGTGAGGTATTATGGGACGTGGGGTTTTATAAAAGGTATTAAGGTAAAAAAAGAAATTTAAAAGGAAAAATATATTATATAATCTGCAGAGAAGGCTAGAGTGGTTAAGATTTGATTTAAAATATATTTTAATATAATCTGTTAAGAAACATATGGAAAAATAGTTTAGTATAATATATAGTTATAGTTTTGAAATATTAATATAATATTAGTACGTTTTGAGATTTTGGCAAATACAAAGCTGCTCCAAAACACTCCCGGGTCGGGTCTAAAAATTCAGATTTAAAATAATAAAAATATATGCGATGTCCAAATTTCAAAATGAATACTTAGGTAACGAAAATGCATACCCCCAAGAACGGATGCACGTACGCGCGCGTAGCTATCCAAACACGTCCGTTTCACTGAACGGGACGAGAACAAGATGCGCGGACGCTACCACGGGGTTAGGGGTATCATGCAGGCTATAAAATGTATTTTAAAATATTTTACGTGACTTCAAATGTTATATGGTAAATGATACCATGCCAGATAAAATGCCAGTATGTGATAAAGTTGAAAATGCACAAGTTTTCATAACAAGTCAGGGTGATTCATAAATATGAATCAAACAAGTTTCAAGCAAGTGGGTCGGGTCGAATGCAATGTACAATATAAAATACCATTCGCATCCAAAATACGATAAATCAAGAAGGACCACGGATAATTAAATACGGAACTGGAATTGGTATAAGTGAACTCGGGTGTTACACCTAGATGTATACGCACTAACTCTAATTTGTCAAGACCTTCACACTGAACCACGGGGATGGGTACTTTGATTAGGTAAGGAGATGCGGAACTCGGATTCCTCTACTACTCGATCATGATCCTAGGAAGTGAAACCGTATATTTCACTTCCCCAGTTGTTGTTCCGTGGCCACAACGGAATAATCGCGAGTATCCGGACCCTTATTTGACAAATTAAAACGATTACGATACTTATTGATGTTCACCACTAAACTCACATAATATCATGTACTGTACCCACATGTTACTTTATCTGCCTTTCTTTATGAGACCTGAATTATTCAGCATTTTGGATGCAGATATCTTACCAGTTTAGCCTTATTGTTTATTGTGGAACTGAAGGGTGGAAATACCTGTACACTTGAGTGATATTCACGCTAGACAAAACTCCATCGTAGTCATGAGACACCTTCCGGAGATGTTCACGCTACTGCATTGATTCTTGTTATGATTGCCACCCCAGGCATGAGCGCCAGCTCATACTGCTTCCAGCTAGTTATGGGATACCTCAAGAATACGAGTGCGTCCATTCGTCAATTCCATCAATATACACTTTATTAACTTGATTTAACTCTTAGACCGAATACCCAATTTGACTTGACTTGAACTTTTACTCACATACACCTCATACAACATACTCATATTCACATATACCCCTATTAACATATTGTCACGACCCAAAGTTTGGATGTGACCGGCACTTAAATTGTATAACATCTAAAGATATATACACAACCCGAGTAAGCCGAAACCAAGATCAAAATCCTTTTTACGGAATTCTGTATAAAAAATTTGTTTTTTAGTAAAAATCATAGTTGTTATGAAATTATGATATAATAACAAATATAAAGTGTTAAGTTTGGTTGCATCCCTAGTTGGGATCAATAAAATATAACAGCGGAATAAAAATTTCAACTTATATGAGCCCAATAGAATCACAGATATAAATAAAAGAAATATCCACTAACATACCAACGATCTCACCTGTCAACTAATATACATATAATCATCTCTCGTTCTAAGTCATAGTACAAGGTTTGATGGAGATTTTCTAGATACAATGATACAATACCAAAATAGAAGGTCACTACATATGTAACCCACCTATCAAAAGATGCGATAAAAGATGCAAAAGTGGATCTGCACGGCCGCTAACCGACCACTCTACCCCTGCAAGGAACTGTGGCACAACGGGGTGAGTTGCCAACTCAGTGAATATAACTAATATATAACGGTTAATAATGTAAATATGACGATCATAACTAACTGTAATGAGAGCAAGTATGATGTATGATAGTATCTGGAAAGCATGAATCTGTACTACAAATAAATAACCAAAACTGAAATCTCATCATTTATTCTCAATAAATTTCATCTTTCCGTGTCCATCATCGACACAAAACTTCCCTTTCTCTCAGGCATCATTCCTCGAACGATCCTATAATAAATAATATCGGTCGGTATCCTCTAGATATCCGCCGTATTTTACCACTATCTCCGGTATCGAGTAATCTCGTTAGGCTCTCCCGCCTCAAATGCGGCTATCCTGCCCTTCGGTTTCGACCGGGTCCACCATGTATCGAACTGTATATCTCCCCCACTCAGTCTGGATAACGTATACATCCGCAACCGTATAGCTCCCCCACTTGGTCTGGAATAAAATCAAATCATAAAACATCTCATGGTGGACATGTCACATCAATCATAAAAATGACTGGATTTATGCAATAGTTTACAAAAACTCAAAACCATAAATTCTCAATAATACAATTACCTCTTATATAACTTAGAATACTCAAATACTAAACATGATGTCATTGATGCAATTTATTTCTGCTATTGATGTTTAAGGCATGATATGAATCATTTTTAACAAGAAAATTGCTAAGTGTAAAAGTGACATGGTAATATCGACGAGGTGTAGTGTAACATGTAAAGAAGTGCACGTGGCATAACTCGTCGATACTTATGCAGTGTTCTAACAACTAAAGTGATTTATATGTAGATATGAGTGCATATCATCAATTTAGCATACAAAAGTTAAGCATTTATTTAATTAAAACTGCGGGCGTAACACGCCATCTCTACAAAATTCTCCGGTAGATATTTAGTCTACTCACAGGAAAAACGTCGTATCTACTCAGGAATCGCTAATCCCTTTCCCTTCCTTGCGGCTTCCAAGGTTCCCGCACTCAAATCTAACATTTAAAAACTTGTATAAGAAAACGGCTACATTCCTATACGGCAAAATAAAAATACAAGTTGTACGTGCTAACTACACTACGTACGACTATAGAAAACAATCAAACACTTAACCTTCCTGCAATTTAACCCAACCCTGTATCGTGACAGAAAACAGATCGCGATACGTTTTAACCGTGTCGTATTTTAGATTTTTAGATACCTTTTCCGATATAAACTTTCAGATTTTATATACAGTTAAACTGAATTGATTAAACAATACCAAATTAACCAAAATTCTGCACAGATACCTACCCAACAAACCAAAACATCAAACCCACTCAAAACTTCGGCGACGCCGGAATTTACCTATTGGTCGCCGGCCCAAAACCGATCCCTCTGGTTCGTGCTCCTATGGTTTGCTCTAGGTTCAACATACATCATTAAAACCCTGTTTAGTTAAGTAAATTTTTCTCTAAATTACAACAGATTCAAACATAGCCTAGTTTTGATTAAAAATACGATATTATAGAAATTTTCATTTCAAATTAAACTAGTTATAGAATCTAAATTCCTACCGTGGTTAAGGATTTTACCTTCAAGTAATTTGCTGGAAGAACACCCTCCAAGTTGTACAAGCTCCTAGTCCTAGCTTGATGATGATGAAATCGTAGACTTAGCTCTTCTCCTTTCTCTTGTTCTTCTATTTTTGTTCTTGTTTTCTTTTTCTTTCTTTAAAATTTCATATTTTAAATTGGTTAAATGATCTGATCATGATATAAATATGAGAAGAGAAAAGGATAAGGTGAAGAAGGAGGTGTAAAAACCAAAGGGTGCCATCCTCATGCAAGGAGGAGGTGTGGTGTGGGGGTTATGCATGAAAGGAGGTGGTGTCAACATCATATCACACTAATATGTTTTATTTTTGTGATTATATCTGAACTAAAATATTATCTACCCTCTTTCACTTACACCCTCCATATTTCTTTGTTTGCACAACTTTCCTAACTTCTTGCACAAAAACCCCTCACTAACTATGTTATTATAAAACACTCTTTTTATTAAAAAGAAGCTAAAATTCACATTAAAACCTTTATAATTTATTTATGTTGCATACTAAAATTTTAATTTAATTTGTTTTACATACATCTTGTAAAATTGTCTTATTTGGTTTTAAGAACTTTTTAATTTAACATCTTTTATTATTTAATTAATTAATTTTATTTATTTCTAATTTTTTTTCAAAATGTTACAATATCCCTCTCTTAAGAAAATTCAGTCCCCGAATTTAAAACTTAACAAGACATATTTTCAAAAAGATGTGGAAATTTCTTCTGCATCGCATCCTTGGTCTCCTAAGTAATCTCCTCGCGATTCTTCCCTTGCCAAAGAACCTTTACAGATGGAAGTACCCTCGATCTTAGTTTCTTTGCCTGCCTGTCTAGAATAGCGACTGGCTGCACTGTGTAGGATAAATCCGGCTCAAGCTGTAAGGTCTGATGCTGGATCGCGTGAGAAGGATCGTGAAGATACTTGCGAAGTATCGAAACGTGAAACACCGGATCCACATCAGGAAAACTCAGTGGAAGTGCTAAACGATAAGCTACAGCACCCACTCTCTCAAATATATCTGGGGCCGAGCTTCCCCCTTCTTCCCGAAACGCATCACACCTTTCATCGGAGATATACGAAGAAACACATGATCTCCCACCTGAAACTAGAGTCTACGACGTCGTCGATCGGCATATGATTTCTGTCTGCACTGGACCGCTCTCATTCTGTCTCGTATCAGTTGAATCTTCTCTGTAGTCTCCTGTACTATCTGCGGTCCCAAAATACTACTCTCACTCAGTTCCATCCAGCAAACGAGTGATCGAAATTTCCTCCCATACAAAGCTTCAAAGGGTGTCATCTGGATCGTCTCTTGAAAACTGTTGTTGTATGAAAATTCTATCAAAGGTAGGCGATGATCCCAACTACCACCAAAATCAAGGCTGCAAGAGCGAAGCATATCCTCTAAAGTCTGAATGGTCCGCTCGGACTGACCATCTGTCTGTGGGTGAAAAGCCGTGCTAAAACTCAATCGTGTGCCAAGAGCTTCTTAAAGTTTCTGCCATAGCTTGCTCATAAACTGGGTACCTCGATCTGATACTATGCAGTTCAGAACTCCATGTAATCATACAATCTCATCAATATAAATCTGAGCATACTGTGCAAACCCATACGTCGTATTCACCGGAAGAAAGTGAGCTGCCTTTGTCAATCTATCTACAATCACCCATATGGAATCATACCCTCTGCTAGTCCTGGGTAGACCCACAACGAAATCCATGGAAATCTGTTCCTATTTCCACTCTGGAATGGGCAAGGGCTGCAACTCTCCGGCTGGCCTCTGGTGTTCTGCCTTGACTTGCTGACAAGTCAAGCATCTCGAAACAAACTCCACAACATCCCTCTTCATTCCTTCCCACCAATAGACATCCTTCAGATCATGATATAACTTGGTGGAACCAGGATGAATACTGTATGCTGAACTATGAGCCTCCTCTAAGATCTCACATCTCAGTCCATCCGAATCTGGCACACAAAGACGAGTCCCAAAATGCAATACTCCACGGTCATCAATCACAAACTCTGATTCCCTGCCCTGCCTAACCTGATCCATAATCTCCGATATACGAGCATCTGCGGGCTGTGTCTCTCGAATACGATCCAATAACTGAGGTCGGGTGTGAAACTGTTCTAGCTGTCCTCCTGTCGGGGTGAACTCAAACTGTATACGACTATCAGATAAAATCTATCAGTCTGTAGAAGACTGTCTCTGCAAGGTGTGTAAATGAGATAAGCTACCTCCAGGTCTCCGACTCAATGCATCTGCTACTACATTCGCTTTGTCTGGATGATACAAGATCTCACAATCGTAATCTTTCACTAGTTCCATCCATCTACGCTGCCTTAGGTTCAGATCCCTCTGCTGAAAAATATACTTCAAACTCTTATGATCTGTGAAGATTTGGCACGACTCTCCGTACAAATAATGTCTCCAAATCTTCAATGCGAATACCACAGCAGCCATCTCTAGATCATGAGTGGGGTAGTTCTGTTCATGCCTCTTCAACTGTCGAGAAGTATAAGCTACAACCCTGCCGTGCTGCATCAACACACAGCCTAAACCCACTCTAGAGGCATCACAATACACAACAAAGCCACATGACCCAGAAGGTAACGATAATACAGGTGCAGTCGTCAAGCGAGTCTTCAACTGCTGGAAACTCTGCTCACATGCATCTGTCCACAGAAATGGAACCTCCTTCCTAGTCAATCCGGTCAACGGGGCAGCGATTCGAGAAAAATCCTGCACAAAGCGTCGGTAATAACCTGCCAGACCTAAGAAACTCCGAACCTCTGTAATTGACACAGGTCTGGGCCAGTGCTGTACTGCTTCAATCTTCTTCGGGTCCACACATATCCCATCTTTTGTAACTACGTGATCCAAGAATTCCACACTATCTAGCCAGAAAGCACACTTGGAGAATTTTGCAAACAACTGATGCTCCTTCAAGTTCTGCAACGTAATACGCAAATGCTGCTCGTGCTCCTC
The DNA here is from genome assembly GCA_030015575.1 of Agapanthus africanus. Lineage (NCBI taxonomy): Eukaryota > Viridiplantae > Streptophyta > Magnoliopsida > Asparagales > Amaryllidaceae > Agapanthus > Agapanthus africanus. The sequence goes on from CM057341.1 coordinate 132,702,724, forward strand.
CCGACTTCGGGAATAAACAAGGATATCATCTATGAATACAATGAACACTTGAAGAATTTTGACAGAAAGCACACTTGGAGAATTTTGCAAACAGCTGATGCTCCTTCAAGTTCTGCAACGTAATACGCAAATGCTGCTCGTGCTCCTCCCGACTTCAGAAAGCACACTTGGAGAATTTTGCAAACAGCTGATGCTCCTTCAAGTTCTGCAACGTAATACGCAAATGCTGCTCGTGCTCCTCCCGACTTCGGGAATAAACAAGGATATCATATATGAATACAATGATAAACCGATCAAGGAAAGGCCTGAAAATGCGGTTCATCATATCCATAAACGTTGCTGGGGCATTGGTGAGTCCGAACGACATCACCAGAAACTCATAGTGCCCATATCGGGTACGAAAAGCAGTCTTCGTAATGTCATCCTTCCGAACTCTCAACTGATGGTATCCTGATCACAAATCAATCTTCGAGAAGTAGCTAGATCCCTGCAACTAATCGAACAAGTCATCGATACGAGGTAAGGGATACCTATTTCGCACAGTGACGCGATTCAGCTGTCGGTAGTCGATGCACAGTCTCATACTACCGTCCTTCTTTACAAATAACACAGGAGCTCCCCACGGTGATACACTGGGACGAACAAGTCCTCTATCTAACAACTCTTGCAACTGACTTTTGAGTTCCTTCAACTCCATCGGGGCCATCCGATAGGGTGGTATAGAAATAGGCCCCGCACCTGGAATCAAGTCGATGCAAAATTCAATATCGCGATCGGGCGGTAATCCTGGTAACTCAGCTGGAAACACATCCGGAAATTCTCGTGCGATCGGAACCTGGTCCAATGGAATCTCAGCGACTCCTAAGTCCTGAACAAAAGCCAAGAACCCATGACAACCCTTCTTTAAGAGTCGTCCCGCACAAAGAGCAGAAATCATGTTGGCAGGAGTTATATTATAGTCCCCCTGCACAACAAACATCGGTTCACCTGGAAAACAAAATCTAACTGCTTTCCCCCGACAATCTACATAGGCATGACAAGCAGCCAACCAATCCATACCGAGAAGTATATCAAAATCTAATATATCCAGGAGAATCTGATCAACTAGCGAATCTCTATCACCAATACGCACAGAACATGATTTGAATATGTGCCGAGCTATAAAAGAATCTCCCATCGGAGTAATCACCACTAACAGTAACTGTAACAACGACGACTCTTTCCCCAAAGAAAGTGCAAAGCGTGAAGATACATAAGAATGTGTAGAACCGGGATCAAATAAAATATGTGCATCTAACGAACATACTGCAAGAGTACCTGTCACAACTGCATTTGATGCCTGGGCATCCTGTGGAGTCAGCGCAAAAACCCGTGCCTGGCCTCTGCCCGCATCCTGTCGTCCTCTACCTTTATCTCCTCGACCTCTCTGAGATCGTCTTGCAAAGCCTCGACCTCGTGGTGCAACTGCCTGGCGTGTAGGGCGAACTGGGGGAGAAAGTAAAGCCATCGGCGTAGAAGGTGGAAAGGGTAAAGTAGCCTGTGGAACAACGGTCCCTCCCTGGGATCTACAATCCCGCGCAAAATGTCTTGGAAGTCCGCAACTAAAACATGTAGATGGGGTCCTCTGATCCTCGGGATATGAACTGAACATCTGGCCCTGGGTCCAACCTCGTCCAAAACTGCGGCCTGGAGGGTACCTTCCTCTACCTCTGCCAAACTGTCTTGTCATCGGCCCAAACGGTCTACTCCTCTTTGGTTCCGGAACAACCACCGTCTCGCTCAAACGCTCCTCTACTCGTATTGCTGCATCCATGGCCTGCGCATACGTATCAAAATGCTGGGAGTCTATAGCCAGAAACAACTGCGTGTCCAGACTCCTTATGAACCTCTTCACTCGAAGCTCTTCCGTAGGTACTAGGTATGGGGCATAGCGTGACAGCTGGGTGAATCGTAAATCATAATCTGCCACCGACATACTCGCAGATTTCCGCAAAGCTTCAAAAATGCTAGCTCCAACGTCCCTCACACTCTGTGAATGAAATCTGGCAAGAAAGACCTTGGAAAACTCGGTCCACGACATCGGAGGAAGACCCCTAGCTCGCCCTCTCTCCATTGACTCACACCACTCCTGTGCAAGTCCCTCCAAACGAAAGCTAGTCAGCACAACTGACCTCGCATCAGAACATCGCAATGATCTTCCAATTCTCGCCATCCTATCAAGAAAGGATTGAGGATCCTCCGCTACATCGGTCCCTGTAAATACCGGAGGTCTCAACCTCATAAACTCTGAAAGCGATACCTCCATCACCCTTGTGTCTACAAGTGCTACCGTCTGCGTGGGCTGTACCTCGGACTCTGCCACAGTCGGTGCCGGATCCTGTCTCTATACTCGAGTGGCTCAGCTAACTGTCCTACCACTCACTGTAATCCTAACATGCCCTCCTCTATGCTAATCATGCGATCTGGAGGAGGAGGATCAACATGCTCGTGCACCGCCGGAACGTCCGGTGTAACAGTCGCCGTCACAGGCGGACTCGCCCTAGCTGCATCTCTGGCTGCGGCTCGCCTAGCTCGCGTAGCCATAGCAACTGGAACAAGAAACGAGAGTTGGTAAGACTTATGAATAGGAACAATCAATAACAGAGAGCCACAGGAAGGACAAATCAAGATAAACATCCTAAGGTTAGTTAGGGTGAGTATGGTAACGTAAATATGCCGCGGAACATACGTACAATACTGCATTCATCCTAATTCACTACTCCATCAACCCAAAGGTCATCCTAAATCACAGACTCACATCAACTTATCTTAACTCCCTACTCGACTCCGTAAGGTAAATCCTGCTCTGATACCAACTTTGTTACGACCTAAAGTTTGGATGTGACCGCCACTTAGATTGTATAACATCTGAAGATATATACACAACCCGAGTAAGCCGAAACCAAGATCAAAATCCTTTTTACGGAATTCTGTATAAAAAATTAGTTTTTTAGTAAAAATCACAGTTGTTATAAAATTAAGATATAATAACAAATATAAAGTGTTAAGTTTGATTGCATCCCTAGTTGGGATCAACAAAATATAACAGCGGAATAAAAATTTCAACTTATATGAGCCCAATAGAATCACAGATATAAATAAAAGAAATATCCACTAACATACCAACGATCTCACCTGTCAACTAATATACATATGATCATTTCTCGTTCTAAGTCATAATACAAAGTTTGATGGAGATTTTCTAGATACAATGATACAATACCAAAATAGAAGGTCACTACATATGTAACCCACCTATCAAAATATGCGATAAAAGCTGCAAAAGTGGATCTGCACGGCCGCTAACCATCCACTCTATCCCTGCAAGGAACTGTGGCACAACGGGGTGAGTTGCCAACTCAGTGAATATAACTAATATATAACGGTTAATAATATAAATATGACGATCATAACTAACTGTAATGAGAGCAAGTATGATGTATGATAGTATTTGGAAAGCATGAATCTGTACTACAAATAAATAACCAAAACTGAAATCTCATCATTTAATCTCAATAAATTTCATCTTTCCGTGTCCATCATCGACACAAAACTTTCCTTTCTCTCATGCATCATTCCTCGAACGATCTTGTAATAAATAATATCGGTCGGTATCCTCTAAATATTCGCCGTATTTTACCACTATCTCCGGTATCGAGTAATCTCGTTAGGCTCTCCCGCCTCAAATGCGGCTATCCTGCCCCTCAGTTTCGACCGGGTCCACCATGTATCGAACTGTATATCTCCCCCACTCAGTCTGGATAACGTATACATCCGCGACCGTATAGCTCCCCCACTTGGTCCAGAATAAAATCAAATCATAAAACATCTCATGGTGGTCATGTCACATCAATCATGAAAATCACTGGATTTATGCAATAGTATACAAAAACTCAAAACCACAAATCCTCAATAATACAATTACCTCTTATATCAACTTAGAATACTCAAATACTAAACATGATGTCATTGATTCAATTTATTTCTGCTATTGATGTTTAAGGTATGATATGAATCATTTTTAACAAGAAAATTGCTAAGTGTAAAAGTGACATGGTAATATCGACGAGATGTAGTGTAACATGTAAAGAAGTGCATGCGACATAACTCGTCAATACTTGTGCAGTGTTCTAACAACTAAAGTGAAGTATATGTAGATATGAGTTCATTGTTTCCCCCAATCAGAGCAAAGCTCTGTTTGAATTTCAAAAATTCAAAATTTGAAGCAACGCTTCAAATTCCTTGCGCTGTGCGCAACGCGCCACGTGTCAAAAGCTGATACGTCAGCGCAGCGCCCAAGGCAGCGCACCCAATCAGAGCAAGGCTCAATTTAAAATAAAAATTAAAGGAAGCAACGCTTCAGTTGCGCAAGCGCTGCGGTGCGCGACACGTGTCAGCGTAGTTGCGCAAGCGCTGCGCTGCGCGACACGTGTCAGCGCAAACGTAGTCGCGCTGCGCTGTGCGCTGCGTGACACGTGTCACCACAGTTGGGCTGCGCGACACGTGTCAGCGCAGATGCGCTGCGTGACACGTGTCACGCGCTGGGGCGTTTGCGCCAAACAGAATTAAAATTCTAGTAAGATCCTTCTGTTCTTGTTAAAACAAGAAGATTGCCTTCTGTAAAACAGAAGCCCTTGGATCAAAGATCCAACGGTGGGGAAAATTCCCCAAATCACTCAGAGAATGATCTCTTTAACAAACTTAAAAAATCTAAGGGCACTATATAAAGACCCCTAGACCCCAACTCAAAAGGGAATCAACATCAAGAATCATCAAGAACTTCAACTCTGAAGAAATTTGAAAAGAAACTCAAGAAAAAGGTAAAAACCTTTAAAATAGAAGAATTTCTTCTAATAGATCATTGATCTAAAAACAAGATCAATGATCTTCAATAAAAGAAAACAAATAACAATAGTGCCTTGCACTTTTTATGAACCATTGGTTCTGGAATCTTAAAGATTCTTTTCTTGAATCCAAAATTGGATCAAGATTTTGAAATAGTGCCTTGCACTTGCAAAACTGCACTGTTGCGCTCTTGGGTTGGCGCAAGCCACCAGAGAGCGCCACGTGTCAGCACATGAACCACTTGTGCTGTGCGCTTTTAAGATAGAGCATTGCTCTATGAAATTGGCGCAACTCACCAGAGAGCGCTATGTGTCAGCAACGCAACAGCGCAACGCACTGGCGCAGTGCACTGCGCTTGCGCGACACGTGTCACCACTACAAACGCTTGTGCTCAATGATTAGCGCAAAGCGCCTGACAAATGCACTGCATTGTTTACTGAAGGGTCAGGCCCAAATCAAAAAAGGCCTAGCATGCCAAAATAAATTGCAATGCAATAAAAGGGCAGAGCCCAAACAAAATTGATGCTCTGCATCATTTATAAAAGGGCAGAGCCCAAACAAAATAAGAAATGCAGTGCATTATTTAAAAAGGGGCAAAGCCCTAGCACAGGCCTAATATGCCAAAGATAAATAAAAACGTTAAATATTCCCAACTGGACTTAGCCCAATCATGGCCGTAAGTCCTCAAATTAAATTGACTGAGCACGGCTGCTCTCCTAAATCAATTTACATCCGGTTCGAGGGTACATCTCCGAACTCCTCTGACTCCTATCGTTGTAATCCTTCAACGACGTCAGAGAGGTGACGGGTCCCGACAGCCACACATCAACACGGACTGTAGGGTCCTTAAACTCATGGACTTATGCGTCCTTAAACCAAAACACGGACCGTGGGGTCCTTAAACCCACGGACTTATGCGTCCTTAAACCTAGATACGGACTGTGGGGTCCTTAAACCTACAGACTTATGCGTCCTTAAACTACCTGTGGACCACCATGTCCCTAAACTGGAGATGGACCACCATGTCCCTAAACTGGAATATGGACCGAAATGTCCTTAAACTACCTATGGACCACCATGTCCCTAAACTGGAAATGGATCTAGACGATCCCGTTAAGTTGATCTTAGTCTCAAATCAGACTAACCTATCCTTGGCGAACGTTTAAGTTGATCTTAGCCTCAATATGGCTAATGTATCCTTAAACTAAAACACCAAACCCAAATCTAAGTAAATACGGATTTGGACTAATCCACGTCCTACGGGTGACGGCATAACTTAGTCTCCGTATACAATCCACGGGCATCCACAAACAAAACAAACACATACGACACGAAGTGAAATTCTGGAGAAGGAGAAAGTGGCTACCGCGATGCGGTAGCGCAATTAACTGCAGGGGCTTGCGCCTGCAGGGAAGATCGTCCCCACAATCAAAAAAAAAACCTCAAACGAGGGGGAATCTGACGAAGTCTGCTACATCGGCCGCATCCGTCTAAACCTCCGATACACGGTGCCATAAATCAACTTGGCATCTTCGGAGAGGTAGACGGATAAAACCAAATAGCATCTGCCCCGAATCTCACGCAAGACGCCCTCACGTCGTCGCCGCCATTCGGAGGGGAACAGATTCTGGCACGCCCAGTGGGATCTTTTCCTCTTTCCACTCCACACTTCATGTGTCGTCTTCGCGAACGAATCGCGGTTTGTTAATGGTTGCCTTTGGATTTCAAGTTACTAAGATTTGGTCTTTTGCCTGGCGCAGAAATCAAGCATCAATGGCCTCAAACTGCTCGAACTGCTCGAAGTGCCAATGCAACCGACGCTCCGTCTCACCTGGAGGCGTAGCATATGGGCCTCAAGCAGCCTCCGTCCTTACTATGCCTGTAGAGCAAGTGACTCAGGCTACCACTGGCCTGTTCTTCGGAACCATGATTCCTCCAGCAAGCTTCACCATCCCTGTGCCCGCACTGGAAGTTTCAAAAAAGTCGGTCTTCGATCGACTTGCTACTCCCATGGCCCCTCTCAACGGGTCTTCCAATTCTTCAGTCTTCACCAGGCTGAGCTTGAGCACCAAAGGGCCTATCAAGAAGCCCATAACACCTGAGGCGGCCATCCCAAAAAAGACAGCTGCTCCTGAAGTCGTCAAGGAGGCTTCTCCTCCTAGAGGATCGGTCTTCGCGAGACTGACTGCTCTCGTTCCCACTCCCGCTCAGAAATCTGCCTTTGACCGGTTGGACACAACTTCTCAACGGACATCAGTCTTCAAAAGGCTGACACCGGCAACAGCCCCTCACATGAACAGGGGGCAAGATAAAGCCGTCGCTGAACCAATACTAACAACTCGTCACGCCCGACGACGCCACTGGCGCCGGATAAGGAAGACTGGGGGTAACTCCCCCTCTGGGCTAACTCCGCCAGCTCCAACGGTGGAAGTTAATGCTGTTGTTCCAACTGGGAACAGCTTTGAGCTGCTGAACAGGGTACGCAGAAATTTGCCAACTGCGGTGCTCAAAAGATCTCCTCCACCGTAGAGACCGTCGTGGAAGCAGAACCAGAAAAGCCGAAGCAGTCTCCTCAACGGCTGTCCTCCAGGATCTACAAGACTTGGCGACGAGTCCGAGAATCAGTGATTGATCCTAATTTCTCTCACCATCACAAGAAATCGAAAGGTCGGCAGGAAGAAAATCCCCCTGTCAAGCAACGAAAGGCGACGACCACTTGGGTGCCCAAAGCAACGGCCCCCTCAACTTCAACGGCCCATAAGAGAAGGAGGCCAGAGAAAGTCCCCACGCCTACGGCAAACGTCAAAGGTAGTGAGCCCAAACGCCCTAAGTCTGTGGGCATGGTGGTTCATACCGTCTACATGACGTTTGGTAAAGAGGACAGCCGTACATCTACAGGTCATCGACCGATTACACGGTCAGTGCCCAAAGCTTAGGAGCAACAGCAAAAGCTCCAGGAGATGATGAACGTGATGGCCGCACTCACTGGGCCAAAAGAAAGCCCTGAAACGTCCTCGGATGAACGTCAGGAGCAAGAAACTGACGCCGAATTCCTTCGTCGGATATTGGAGAAGAAGGATAAAGAGGCTGCTGAACAAGCAGCCAACATAAAGCGTACGGGCCTCCTGTTCCAAGACATGGTGGGGATGATGATCCAACAAGATCCTCCAGCTGAAGATCCCCCGATCGTCCTTGAAGATGATAGGGGAGAAACGTCAAATCCTCCACCGGCTCTGTCAACAGCCAGGGAGGAGACCATCTTCAAAGCTGACTTGGATGAGTATATAGCCCAACAAATACGGGTTCATCATGGGACTGAAGCAGCCGGTCAGGTCGTAAAAACATGACGACCATATCCGAGCTGGTACGATAAGATAAAGTACCCGCCGGGCTATACAATACCCAAATTCCATGTCTATAAGGGGACGGGCAATCCTCACCAGCATGTTGCCCAGTTCAGGGCGCTCTGCGGCAACACCGGCGGTGATGACAAACTATTGCTTCGCCAGTTCGTCGGCAGCTTGTCAGATATAGCGTTCGAGTGGTATTCTGAGCTCCCAAACGACTCTATTAAGACATTCGCGGAGATGGAGCTGTTGTTTACCCAGCGTTTTGCAAGCGCCAGTGAACGCACCCCGATGACGGCATTGATTAATGCCAGGGTGAAGCCGGGCGAGACATGGGTCCAATATGCTATACGGTGGCAGAACTTATGGTCAAAATGCGAGAAACACATTGAAGAAGCTCCTGCAGTGGGTATGTTTGTGGGAACCCTTGATCCGCAAGCAACCATCACGCAATTTATGATGTTCTTCAAGCCGACTACCTTCCAGGCCCTGATCGACAAGCTAGCGCAAATGGATCAGATGGGCTATAGACCTCCTCTTCCAAAGCCGGACTCCCGAAATGAAAAGGGGAAGGGGAAAGCGATAATTGTCGCTAATGCTCAACAACAGCCGAGCAACTCGAAGCCGGTCGTTCGTCAAAATAATATGCGTCCGCACGTACCCCTTAAGGAGAGGCTAGGACGTCCTTACTCGTTTCCCCGAGATAAAACGAGAAGATTATTCGAGCTGGCGTTGCGCAACCGACTCATAAATCTGCCGGATCCAAAACGTCCGTCGCAACCAAATGATGTCAATGAGCCCAACTACTGTCCCTATCACCGAGTACTGGGTCATCTGATCGAAGATTGCTACGTCTTCAAAAATTGGCTTGAAGACCAGTACCAACAGGGCAAGTTCGCGTTATCCGATAGATGGAAGGTGAATTCGCCGCAACCTCACGCCTCTAAAAGGATGAATATGCTGGGGGCAACGTGGTCTCTCGTCGAAGAAGCCCCATGGGAGGTTGTGCTCTCAGTCAAGACAAAGAGAATGCTGAACGATCTTCAGACATGCCCAGCGATCAAGTGGAAGAACCCGTTGGAACCGCAGGTCATTGAGGGGATGTTGAAGCCGCGTACAACTCCAAAGACCGATGGTGGTGGCCCAAGCACTCACAACCAGCCGTCAAAATCTTCGAAGAAGAAGAAGAAGAAATCCAAGAAGCCTGTGAAGCCTGGCGACAAGCGCACAGACTTATAAAAACAAATTGACGCGCTGGAGGAATACAACCAGAAAGAACGGACTCCTATTACACTCCAAGAGTTTCTCAACCACGTCTTTCAAGAGGAAGATGAGGGAGAAAGTTCGTCGGATGAATCTGAGGAATACGTGGCGAGCTGTCATATGATCTCCCATTCGTTTACAGACGATGAGGAAACTCCTTGCACTGAAAAGCTGGGGGCAGATCCTGAAACGGAAGTTCTGGGGCCATCGGATGAAACAATTGACGCATTCCTCAACGAAGCTCTGTTGAAAAGTATGTTTCCCCCAATCAGAGCAAAGCTCTGTTGGAAATTCAAAATTCAAATTTTGAAGCAACGCTTCAAATCCCGGGCGCAGCGCGCGACGTGTCAGGCGCAGACACATCAGCGCAGTGCCCAAAGCAGCGCACCCAATCAGAGCAAAGCTCTATTTAAAGAAAAATTAAAGGAAGCAACGCTTCAGTTGCGCAAGCGCTGCGCGACACGTGTCTATGCTGCGCGACACGTGTCAGCGCAGTGGCGCTGCGCTTTGCGCTGCGCGACGCGTATCAGCGCAGATGCGCTAGCGCAGTTGCGCTGCGCTGTGCGCTGCTTGACACGTGTCACGCGCTGGGGCGTTTGCGCCAAACAGAATTAAGATTTCAAAGAAATCTTTCTGTTCTTGTTAAAACAAGAAGATTTTCTTCTGTAAAACAGAAGCCCTTGGATCAAAGATCCAACGGTGGGGAAAATTCCCAAATCACTCAGAAAAAGATCTCTTTAATAAATTTATGTGCACTATATAAAGGCCCCTAGACCTCAATTCAAAGCCATCAACATTCTTGAAAAAATCAAGAGCTTCAAACAGAGAGAACTCTGAAAAAGTTTTCAAGAAAAAGGTAAAAACCTTCACAAAATAAAAGAAATTTCTTTTAATAGATCATTGATCTAAAAAAACAAGATCAATGATCTTCACATAATAAACAGTGCTTTGCACTTCTTATGAACCACTGGTTCTTTAAAACAAGAAAAACAAAATAAAGAATAGTGCTTTGCACTTTTATGAACCTTTGGTTCCTGAAATAAAAAGAAAAGAAAAACTTGTTTTTCTTTGATCTAAATTAGATCAAGGAAACGAATAGTGCTTTGCACTTCTTTTATGAACCATTGGTTCTTGAATCTAAAAGATTCTTAAATCATAGTGCCTTGAACTTGCAAATTGCGCTCCTGGATTGGCGCAAGCCACCAGAGCGCGCCACGTGTCAGCAGCGCAGGCGCAGCGCATTAGCGCAGCGCACTGCGCTTGCGCGACACGTGTCAACACTACAAGCGCTTGCGCTCTCTGATTGGCGCAAAGCGCCTGATAAATGCAAGACATTTCTTAAAGGGCCAGGCCCAAATCAAAAAGACCAAGCAGGCCTAATTAAATTGATGCTCTGCATCATTTATAAATGGGCAGAGCCCAAACGAAATAATAAAAATGCTATGCATTTTAAAGGGGGCAGAGGCCAAACAAAGTAGATGCCTTGCATCATTCATAAATGAGCAGAGCCCAGAATAAATTGATGCTCTGCATCTTTTATGGGCAGAGCCCAAACAAAAAAAAAATAGAAAATAATGCAATGCATTATTTAAAAATGGGCCAAGCCCTAGCACAAGTGTAATAGACCAAAAACAAGTAAAAGCGTTGAATATTTTTCAACTGGACTTAACCCAATCGCGACCATAAGTCCTCAAATTAAATTGACTGAGCACGGCTGCTCCCTAAATCAATTTACGACCGGTTCGAGGGTACATCTCTGAACTCCTCTGACACCTATCGTTGTAATCCTTCAACGACGTCAGAGAGGTGACGGGTCCCGACAACCACACATCACCATGGACTGCGGGGTCCTTAAACTCGTGGACCGAAACGTCCTTAAACTAATGTTGGATCATCACGTCCTTAAACTGGAACACGGACCACCATGTCCCTAAACTGGAACATGGACCATCACGTCCTTAAACTGGAACATGGACCACTACGTCCCTAAACTGGGATATGGACCACCACGTCCCTAAACTGGGATATGGACCACCACGTCCCTAAACTGGCGATGGACCACCACGTCCCTAAACTGGAACAATAGAGCCTCCAAATGCTCTTTTACCGGATCTAAACGATCCCGTTTAAGTTGATCTTAGCCCCAAACACGGCTAACGTATCCTTAAACATTCAAATGGACTATAAAATTCCAAATCAACTCTGGTTCGAGGGTACATCTTTGAACTCCTTTGATACCTATCGTTGTAATCCTTCAACGACATCAGAGAGGTGATGAGTCCTGACGGCCATATATTAAACGGATCCCCACGTTAAGTCGATCTTAGTCTCAAACAGGACTAACGTATCCTTAACGAATGTTTAAGTTGATCTTAGCCTCAATACGGCTAATGTATCCTTAAACTAAAAACACCAAACCTAAATCTAAGTGAATACAGATTTGGATTAATCCACGTCCTTCGGGCGACGGCATTACTCAGTCTCCGTATACAATCCACAGGCAACCACACACAAAATAAACAAACACGACACGAAATGAAATTCTGGAGCAGGAGAAAGTTGTTACCGCGATGCGGTAGCGTAATTAACTGCAGGGGCTTGCGCCTGCAGGAAAGAGCGTCCCCACAATCAAAAACCCCTCAAGCGAGGGGGAATCTGACGAAGTCTGCTACATCGGCCGCATCCATCTAAACCTCCGATACACGGTGCCATATATCAACTTGGCATCTTCGGAGAGGTGGATGGATAAAACCAAATAGCATCTGCCCCGAACCTCAGCGTCAGGACATCGTAGTCTTGTGCGCCGTCTTTCGGAGGGGAACAAAGTAAAGCTGATCGGGAACGCGAGACGGCTATATTTGAAAGGGCCAAGCGCCAGCGACTTGACGAAAGAGTTGAGACACTCCCGCTGGAGCAAAATACATCCACTGCGGATAAAAGAAAATTCAAAACGGGGAAAAGGTTTGCTAAGGCCATATCAATGGGTATGAAGTTACCATCCTCTGAAGGAAATATTACTGGTGAAGTGGAAATGCACCCCTCCTACTGCTTGTATCATCGGAAGATTTCGCACCCCATTGAAGAGTGCAAAACTTTCGATAGATGGTGGCGAGGATATGTTGCTCACCGACAACATTTTAAGCGGGAGAAGCGCAAAACTCGTCGGGAGCGGAAAAATACGACCGAAGGGCTTAACGGAACTACCGGCGATTGTCGCATGGTTAACGTCGGGGGATCACAGGTGTTTACATTCGGGAGAGATTCCGACGAGGAGCTGGCTCTTAGCCCCCTCTTTAAAGAGTCCATCTCGGGAAAAGAAGAAGAGCCGAAGGTCTGCGAAAATATCCGGCTGCGTAATTGGACGCTGCCCGAAAAGAATCTTGGACCCTCAAATAAAAAAGATAAGGGAAAAGAGAAGGTCCCTGAGGAGATCGCCCTAGATGACCAAATTGTGGAGGAGCTAACTGCCAAGGACCCGCCGAAGAGCAATAAGGTGGATTACAACGTCTTAGCGCATCTGAGGAAGCTACCCTCGCAGCTCAGCATTCTTGACGCCCTTTTACTATCAAAAGAGGCGAGAGATTCGTTAATCAAGGCACTACAGGAGCCGGAACAATTTCAAGCTTTCCTGGCTGAAGAAAAGATGAAGGATGAATTGGAGGAAGTGCACACGGCCGATATCACTTTTGCCGATGAGGACCTTCTCCTTGGGACGTGCGAATACAATCGCCCCCTCTATGTTTCGGGATACTGCCACGATATAAAGATAGGAAAAATCCTGATCGACAATGGATCCTCCGTTAATCTCCTCAACGTGCAGGTGTTAAAAGAAATCTGCATGAGCGTCCAGCACCTTGCTCGGGATAAGATCACCATCTCCGGAGTTGATTCCCAATCATCAAGAACTCTTGGGTCTATGATACTGACGCTACGCTTTGGGCTACTCGTCACGGACATTAAGTTCCATGTCATAGACTCCAAGACATGCTACAATGCTCTGCTCGGCCGACCATGGTTACACGAGTACAACATCATCCCTTCTACGCAACATCAGTGTATTAAGTATTTTAAGGATGGTCTCGAGTATACCGTGACGGGAGAACTGAACCCGTTCTCTGTGAACGAGGTCCGCAAATATGAAGATGCCAAATACTTCTTACCGGATTTCGAGGATATAGAGAGGTGTCACAAGCTAGAGAACAAAGCTAACGCCACTATCCCTGTCTTCGGAAGTGATACTGAAGAAGAGGAAGAGATGATTTATTCGGGTCCACCCCAACACATCAAGCCGGGACCATCTGCTCCTACGTTGACCTTCGGTAGCGATTCGGAAGATGAGGTCCATGCTGTATTCTCTGCTCGACCTTCAATACAAACGTCCGCTGACGAAGAGCAAAGTCTGCAAGTCGCCATGGTGCCGCTTAAACACCATAAAGAATTGGATGCACTTGATATCTACAGTGTAGAGGAGTTACAGACGTTCTACGTCCCTCCCAGGCAAAGAGGTGAAAAGGCAATCCTATTCTACCGCTTTGAAGAAACCAAAGTGGAGAAAGAAATCTAGCACGGCGCGGATCCTACGCTTGACAGGCTTCAGCCCATCTGTCTCCCCAGATATTATACAGAAGGCTTGAAGAGGCTGCTAAAGCGCCAAGGGATATCCTTTAAACAGACCGCTCGAAAAGCCAAATTCTATGATAGGGTCTGGAACGTTCCCGGGACTCAGCACAAGTTACCTAATGGGAGAATGGAAACAATCGGGCTTGGTTACATTCGGTCAAAGAAACGAGAGCTACTCCACGGTTGCTACGTCGTGCATGACTTCGATGAAGAAGTGGGTGCTCAATGGGAAGATGCTAATCCTGAAACAGTAAAAGTTCCTGATGCAAAAGTGCCCAGTCCGTCGTTCGAAGAACAAATGGACAAGCTTATAAGGGAAGCTGGCCAAAAAGTCAGAGACGATCACAACAGTGAGATGGACATCTACGAGAAAGCCAAAACGCAACGCCTCCTCCAACAGGCTGTGAAAGATGAAAATGCTGCTCCCTGTCAACCTGTTATAAAGAAGGCTCGACGCAGAGGCAGAAACAAGTCGAAACGCGAAAAAGACGCTTAACAGCAACAAAGCGGGACTAAGAGGCCACGCAAGCGGGAATCGAGCGGTTCCGATATATCCCTCATAAGGAAAATGGGTCGAGCGTACTCTTTTCCTCGGGACAAGACAAAGAAAATACTTGACCTCGCTCTAAAATATCATATGCTTACACAGCCGGAGTCTAAACACCCCGAACAAGCAAGCGAAGTCTCTCACCCGGACTATTGCCCTTATCACCGAGTGATAGGGCACCCTCTCGAGGACTGCTTCACCTTCAAGAACTGGGTCGAAGATCAGTATCAGCTCGGCAAGTTCGCTCTGTCTGACAATTGGAGGGTAACGCCGCCACAGAAGCACGAACCCAAAGCCACGAGAGCAGAACCAGTTCCATATTGGGCTTGGAAGCGAATTCGTACTTGTCACATGATAACAATATCAAAAGAAGAGCCCGAGAACATGGATAACCTTCCCTGGTGCTTCGAAAACAGAAACGATGAGGTGATCTCAGAATTTCCATCAGCACCGAAAGAGCTGGAGGATGGAATACATACCACCGCGGATAACCTCAAGAAAATTGAGTTGGGGACGACGAATGACCCGCGAACGACATTCATTAGTGAATTGCTGTCTGAAGAGAGGGTGGCTTCATTAAAGACCTGCTTATGCAGCATAGAGATTGCTTCGCATGGAACTATTCCGAAATGCCGGGACTAGATCCAGAAATTGCTGTGCACAAATTGGCAATACCCCCGAACGTCAAGCCGGTCAAACAAGCACCAAGAAGAATGCGGCTCGAGCTTGAGATGAGCATCAATGCTGAGGTCAAGAAGCTGATCGACTCCGGCTTTATCCAGGAGATTCAATATCCTGAATGGATCGCCAACATCGTCCCCGTGATGAAGAAAAATGGGACAGTGCGCATATGCGTGGACTTTCGGGATCTCAATAAAGCCTGCCCGAAGGACGATTTTCCAGTGCCAGTCACCGAGCTGATGATAGACAATACGTCCACTCATGAGGTTTTCTCCTTCATGGACGGCTCATCGGGGTATAATCAGATAAAGATGCATCCCGAAGACCAGAAGCACACCGTCTTCAGGACTCCTCTGGGAATATTCTGTTATAAAGTGATGCCCTTCGGTTTAAAGAACGCCGGTGCTACTTATCAGAGGGCCATGACGAAGATCTTCGATGACCTTATACATGAAATCGTCGAATGCTATATCGACGACCTCGTGGTTAAAAGCAAATCATACGAGGAACATCTCGAGCATCTGAAGACCGTATTTCAACGCCTTCGACAATACAACTTGAAGATGAACCCTCTCAAGTGTGCATTCGGAGTTTCCTCGGGCAAATTCCTGGGATTCATCATCCGACACCGAGGTATTGCGATAGATCCGTCAAAGATCAAGGCGATCATGGAAATGCCTCCGCCAAGGACTCTCAAACAGCTGCGGTCTCTCCAAGGGAAGCTCGCGTATATACGGCGGTTTATAGCCAACCTTTCAGGCAAGTGCCGTCCTTACAGCCACCTGATGAAGAAGGGAACCCCGTTCGTATGGGACCAAAAATGCTAAAGCGCGCTAGACGAGATCAAGCAATACCTGCAGAACCCGCCAGTGTTGGCTGCTCCGGTCAAGGGAAAGCCCCTTATTCTTTATACAACCGCCCTTGAAGGTTCCTTAGGTGCTTTATGGGCACAAGAGAACGATCAAGGGAAGGAAAGAGCACTCTACTACTTGAGTCGGGTTCTACTTGGGGCAGAAAGCAACTACTCTCCCATTGAAAAACACTGCCTAGTGTTGATCTTCGCGATAACAAAGCTCAGGCACTATGCGTTGGCGCATGAAGTCCGTCTCATTTTGAAGGTGGACCCTCTTAAATATTTGATGTCGAAGGCCATATTGACAGGTCGGCTCGCTAAATGGGCCCTGCTCTTGATGGAGTTCTCGATAACCTATCAACCCCTCAAGGCAGTGAAAGGCCAAGCCATCGCCGACTTCCTCGCTGAGCATCCGATACCTGCCGATTCTCCTCTAAATTGCGATCTGCCAGACGAACATGCGTTTGACGCGATCGACGGAGATGATACCCGATGGGAACTTTATTTCGATGGAGCATCTTCCATGAATAAGCACAAACAAAGTACCCCTATAATCAAATCGGGGGTAGGCCTTATCTTCGTGACTCCACAAGGAGGGATAATGCGCTTTGCTTTCTCCTTAACAGAACCGAGGACGAACAATGAAGCCGAATACGAAGCCCTGATAGCAGGCCTCGAGATCGCCATTGACATGGGAATTGAAAACTTCCTCATATACGGAGACTCCCAACTGGTCGTTAGTCAAGTAAATGGCGACTACCAAACATGCAAACCAGAGTTGGTGAAGTACAGCGAAAAGGTGCAACAACTGTTGACCCAAATTCCCTCCTACGTACTGGAAAACATACCGCGCGCGGAAAATAGCAAAGCGGACGCGTTAGCCAAGCTCGCTAAAGAACTGGCTGACGAGAACCTCGATGACGTCAGAATCGTGGTACAAAGCCGTCGGGTGCTTGCCCCAGCAGAAATATCTCCGGAATCATCCGAAGAAAAGGGAGCGACTGAGCAAACGTCTACGCAAATAAAAGATCGGGAAAATACCGAGGATAGGAGAGAAGTCTTTATAGACTACTTCAAATACCGTCGAACGCCCGAAGATGCGTCCTCAAGACATCAGCTTATGAAACGAGCTCTGTCTTTCGCCTTCGTCAATGATACTCTGTACAAGAGGTCATTTGATTCTCTGTGGTTAAGATGTCTGGGACCTGACGAAGCGAAAAGAGTCGTTCAGAAAGTTCATGGCGGACTCTGCGGTTCTCACCAAGCAGGCCCAAAGATGAAGTCGAAGATCAAACGGATGGGCTACTACTGGCCCACGATGATTCAAGACTGCCTTGAATATGCGAAGCAGTGCCACTCATGCTAAATTCATGGGGACTTCATTCACCAGCATACAAATCCACTCCATCCAACAGTGGCTAGCTGGCCATTCGAAATGTGGGGGACTGACATAGTCGGCCCCATCGAACCAGCATCGTCCAGGGGACATCGTTTCATCCTGGCGACGACTGACTACTTCTCCAAATGGGCAGAAGCAGTACCGCTGAGGGAAGTGAAGACGGAGAATATCCTCCACTTCTTCAAGACGCACGTCATATACCGGTTTGGAACTCCGCGACGGATCATCTCCGATAACGGGCCAGCTTACAGAAGCCACAAGATCAGTCGCTTCGTGTAACAACACAATATAGACTGGAGATATTCCTCGGTTTATAATCCGCGAGCTAACGGTCTAGCTGAGGCCTTCAACAAAACCTTGACACAGATCATGAAGAAAACAGTGTCCCGAAATAAGAAGGACTGGCACGAGAGACTGCAAGAAGCTCTCTGGGCGTATCGAACTACGTTCAAAACAGCCATAAACACAACGCCATATGCGTTGGTATTTGGTACAGAAGCAGTACTCTCCCTCGAGATAGAGTTACCCTCTCTACGAGTGGCAGTCCACTACGAGCTGACGGACGAAGAAAATGCTTACCTTCGGCTTGAGGAGCTTGATGCCCTTGATGAAACCCGGCTCATAGCGCAACAAAATATGGAGGCCTATAAAGCAAAAATGACACGCTCATATGAAAGACTGACTCGGCCGAGGACATTCCGCCAAGGCGAACTCGTGCTAGTGGTCAAAAGGCCTATGATCCCCAACCGCGCCAAGCGGGGAAAATTCGAGCCAAACTATGAAGGCCCTTACATCATAGACAAGGTCTACCAGGGTGGAGCCTATCTACTCATGGATATGCACGGTGAAAGGCCTTTCAGGCCAATAAATGGTCGCTTCCTAAAGAAATACTACGCTTAGCGAGTTACCGCCTAGGTCAATGATAGATGACGACGACTATGTCCGCTCGCTATCTTCCTAAGCTCAAACTTTATAAGCAGTAGCCAGCCTTCTCCTCGAAGGACCGAAACGTCCTTAAACTAATGGTGGACCGAAACGTCCTTAAACTAATGGCGGACCGAAACGTCCTTAAACTAACGAAGGACCGAAACGTCTTTAAACTACTACCGCAGCATCCTTAGGCTGACGAGATGAATAAAAAAATATATATATAAATATAAAATATATATATATATATATAAAAAGATATATATATATATATAATAAACGGTATGTCCATAAGCAAAATGGGCACGGATGAAAACCCGAAAGGGCTCCGTGAATAAAAACAGCAGGGCTACCGGCGAGTGTTCATGAAAACCCGAAAGGGCGCGACCTCGTAAAAAAAAGAGAGAATAAAAAGAATAAAAAAAAAGGTATGTCCATAAGCAAAAATGGCACGGATGAAAACCCGAAAGGGCTCCGTGAGTAAAAACAGCAGGACTACCGGCGAGTGTTTATGAAAACCCGAAAGGGCGCAACCTCGTTAAAGGACACTTACAAGGTCCTCTCGACCTTGTAAGGAGAAACCACCCGCGTGAGATCCTTACGACTCACAAGGGAGCAACACACTTAGGGATCCCCACGATTCCTAAGGAGAAAATACACTTGCGAGATCCTCACGACTCGTAAGGAGAACTCTCTTATGGGACCCTCACGGCTCATAAGATTTGAAAGTCTTAAGTTACAGAGACCTAAACCTGTGCTTAAGCAACCCCCACAACCTTCGATATTTCCCTACAAGTGGTTCAATACTGACCCTTGTATACAATCCACGGGCGCGAAAAAACATTTCCCTAACCAAGTTTCATCCGTGATTGGGGATATGTGCGCATGATGAACAACCCTTATAAGTCCTATCGACTTACAAGGAGAAAACCCTCTTGTAGGATCCTTACGACTTACAGAGGAACATACACTTAGGAATCATCACGATTCCTAAGGAGAAAATACACCTACAAGATCCTCACGACTTGTAGGGAGAAATACCTTTGTGAGACCCTTACGGCTCATGAAGTTAAAAGCCTTAGTCGACAGGACCTTAACCCTGTTCGCTAAGCCACCTTTGTTCGACATCGACAGAGGCAAATGATGATTCGCTCCTGGCAGTATCCCAGTTGTAGCGGTGTTGATGCCGAAATCGGTGTCTAATTTCAGGTTTACGGTGAAAATCCGGTAGGCCGCACATGCATACGAAACAACCGAAATGATTGGGCAACTTGCAATAAAAAGCAGCAAGTAAAAACGTATGCATACAAAATAGCCGAAATGATTGGGCAACTCGCAATAAAAAGCAGCGAGTAAAAAATAAAATAAATAGCCGAAATGATTGGGCACCACGAAAAATAACCGAAATGATTGGGCAATCACGACCTTCGCGATATAAAAGCTGAAATGATAGAGCATCGCGGAAATAAAACAATAAAAATGAATGAAAGTTTTGCCCTGCAGTTGAGATCACATCGATCCCTGTATACAATCCAAGGGCACAAACAAAGAGGGAACCATACCTTTCCAACAGGCTCAGCCAAAAAGCTAAGCCAAATCTCGACGGTTCACCAACAGCCTATAGACAACCGCGACATTCTTCTCAATACAGCAGACGCAGTGCCAGCAAACGAAGCGAAGATCAAATTCCTAGCTTCACGATTTTGACGGTAACTTATATAAAACCTGAAAGACCACCACAGATCAGTTCAACTTCTAGGGAAACAAGTATCCTTGGCAAACTCCTCAACTCAGGGAAACTAGCGTCCTTGATGAGAGCCTCCTGATTCGCGTCGGCTCACAGAGAAACCAGTGTCTCCGCGAGAAATTCCTGATCCGTCTCAACCCCGAAGAAACCAGTGTCTTCGGTAAAATCCTTCGACTCAGGGAAACAAGTGTCCTTGACGAAGAAAATCCTGATTCGCGTCGACCCGCAGAGAAACTAGCGTCTCCGCGAGAAATTCTCGATTCGTTTCAACACCAGGGAAACAAGTGTCCTTGGCAAACTCCTCAACTTAGGGAAACCAGCGTCCTTGATGAGAGCCTCCTGATTCGCGTCGGCTCGCAGAGAAACCGGTGTCTCCGCGAGAAATTCCCGATTCGTCTCAACCCCGAAGAAACCAGTGTCTTCGGCAAAATCCTTCGACTCAGGGAAACAAGTGTCCTTGACGAAGAAAATCCTGATTCGCGTCGACTCGCAGGGAAACCAGTGTCTCCATGAGAAATACTCGATTCTTTTCAACACCAGGGAAACAAGTGTCCTTGGCAAATACCTCAACTCAAGGAAACTAGCGTCCTTGATGAGAACCTCCTGATTCGCGTCGGCTCGCAGAGAAACCAGTGTCTCCGCGAGAAATTCCCGATTCGTCTCAACCCCGAAGAAACCAGTGTCTTCGGCAAAATCCTTCGACTCAGGGAAACAAGTGTCCTTGATGAAGAAAATCCTGATTCGCGTCGACTCGCAGAGAAACCAGTGTCTCCGTGAGAAATTCTCGATTCGTTTCAACACCAGGGAAACAAGTGTCCTTGGTAAACTCCTCAACTCAGGGAAACTAGCGTCCTTGATGAGAGCCTCCTGATTCGCGTCGGCTCGCAGAGAAACCGGTGTCTCCATGAGAAATTCCCGATTCGTCTCAACCCCGAAGAAACCAGTGTCTTC
Source organism: Agapanthus africanus (assembly GCA_030015575.1). Lineage (NCBI taxonomy): Eukaryota > Viridiplantae > Streptophyta > Magnoliopsida > Asparagales > Amaryllidaceae > Agapanthus > Agapanthus africanus. Next base: position 132,723,943 of record CM057341.1, read on the forward strand.
GGCAAAATCCTTCGACTCAGGGAAACAAGTGTCTTTGAAGAAGAAAATCCTGATTCGCGTCGACTCGCAGGGAAACCAATGCCTCCGTGAGAAATTCTTGATTCTTTTCAACACCAGGGAAACAAGTGTCCTTGGCAAATACCTCAACTCAAGGAAACTAGGGTCCTTGATGAGAGCCTCCTGATTCGCGTCGGCTCGCAGAGAAACCAGTGTCTCCACGAGAAATTCCCGATTCGTCTCAACCCCGAAGAAACCAGTGTCTTCGGTAAAATCCTTCGACTCAGGGAAACAAGTGTCCTTGACGAAGAAAATCCTGATTCGCGTCGACTCGCAGAGAAACCAGTGTCTCCGTGAGAAATTCTCGATTCGTTTCAACACCAGGGAAACAAGTGTCCTTGGCAAACTCCTCAACTCAGGGAAACTAGCGAACTTGATGAGAGCCTCCTGATTCGCGTCGGCTCGCAGAGAAACCAGTGTCTCCGCGAGAAATTCCCGATTCGTCTCAACCCCGAAGAAACCAGTGTCTTCGGCAAAATCCTTCGACTCAGGGAAACAAGTGTCCTTGACGAAGAAAACCCTGATTCGCGTCGACTCGCAGGGAAACCAGTGTCTCCGTGAGAAATTCTCGATTCGTTTCAACACCAGGGAAACAAGTGTCCTTGGCAAATACCTCAACTCAGGGAAACTAGCGTCCTTGATGAGAGCCTCCTGATTCGCGTCGGCTCGCAGAGAAACCAGTGTCTCCGCGAGAAATCCCCGATTCGTCTCAACCCCGAAGAAACCAGTGTCTTCGGCAAAATCCTTCGACTCAGGGAAACAAGTGTTCTTGACGAAGAAGATCCTGATTCACGTCGACCCGCAGAGAAACTAGCGTCTCCGTGAGAAATTCTCGATTCGTTTCAACCCCAGGGAAACAAGTGTCCTTGGCAAATTCCTCAACTCAGGGAAACTAGCGTCCTTGATGAGAGCCTCCTGATTCGCGTCGGCTCACAGAGAAACCAGTGTATCCGCGAGAAATTCCCGATTCGTCTCAACTTGCAAGATAAAGCCTCAGGCAGTAGAGATTAAAAAACTTGTTTCCTGAGCACTGGGACCCTGTAAGTCGGTCTAAAACGGTCTCTTGCATACTATTCACGGGTTTCACTCTCCAAAGTCGAATTTCGACAAGGAGGGAAACAACCCCTTACGGGTCCTCTCGACTCGTAAGAGGGAAAATTCTCTTATTAGATCCTTACGACTTATAAGAGAAAACGCACTTAGGAATCCTCACGATTCCTAAGGAGAAAATACATCTACGAGATCCTCTCGATCCGTAGGGAGAAAAGTCTCTATGGGACCCTCACGGCTCATGGAGTTGAAAAGTATTAGGCGGCAGATCGGAACCTGCGGCCTAAGCCCTCGTTATTTCTTAAAAAAATAACTAAGATGTTTACTCTATTATCTGTCAACCGTGTTTGTTAAGACAGCACGCCGATAATAAGAGAAATGGGAGAAAGCAAAAGAGCATACAAGACATTGCAAAGAAAAAATGTGTATATTTATTTATTAACTTCAATCAAATACAAGGTGAATCGTACAAAAGAATAAAGAATTGATACATATTATTTGAAAAAGAAAAATTTTACAAATACATTGATACAAAGGTAGCTACTGGGAAGGAAGCGTCTTAAATAGCCCTATCAGTTGTTCGCACACTTCCTTCCACGCCTTTTCCTGATCGGTCACCGCCGCCAGTTCTGCCTCCACTTGAGCCCGTTGCTGCAAGAGGGACACAAGCTGCTCCCCAACGGCCTGCTGAGCTGCTTCGCGACCTTGGGTATTGCGCTCGGCAGTGTCAAGTTTCTGCATCAAGTTCAGCCCATTTGAGACGCATTCCAGGAGACCCTCGAAGATAGCCTTCACCTGGGCAGCGTTCGCCTCAACTTCAGCACGTAGGCGAGCAGTCTCGCTTGAAGAATCTTGACATTCCCTCAGCCTTAAAGCCGCTTCTTGTTCCAAGTGGTGGAGGCAAGAAGCGCTTTGCTCAATCCACGCTGCTCTTTGATGGCTTGCGGCTAGGGTCTCAGGAGCAGGGCGCATGAACTCCAGTTGATGCAGGCGAGCCTCGATCTCCCTGCAGTGATTAACCCAAGACGCGACGATGTCCTCGTTATGGAAGTTCATGAGTATCACCAGCATTGGGTTAACAGCCGTAGCAAAATCTGCGGCAGACGTAGGAGTCTCGACGTCGAGTTCCTCAATATAGTCGCTCAACATCCGCAGACTATTCACGGCGCCTTTGGAGGACGGACGTCTCAGGAAAGGGCCTGCCGGCATTGTGACACGAGGCTCGAAGGGCGCCAAAATCGGAACGACAACTGAAAAACAAGATACGATTAGATGACACTTTAAGAAGAAAAAGGGGGTCATCAATGCGATAGTTTGCTATACCAGCTGCAGCAGGTGGTAAGGCCGGAAGGGCCGGTGGCCCGGCCGATCTTTCATCCACTCCTTCAATTTGTAGCACTGCAGTCAGGACGAGAAGAAGTTAGAAATAATTCCATCACTGAAAAAGAAAAATATCAGTCAGAAACTATACTCACCAGCGCCACTAGAGGGAGAAGCGAGTTCGGACGGGAAAGAGAAGTGTGGGAGTAACACCTGATAAAGATGGTCAAAAAGCACTCCTGAAAAGACACAACAGTACGACTTTAGTACATAAATTATGCGTCTGAAAAATAAGACTAATAAGTTGCAAACCCATACCTTCCAACATCTTCGATGGTACGAGAGAGGGCTGAGAGGTGACCACCGCCAAGGCAGTAGTTGACGGCGCTCCCTCGAGTAATGGAGCATCGGCACTGGCCGCACCTGCGTTAAAAAAACAATGGTAAACCTGTCAGGAAAGATTGCAAGATAAAAAAAAGGGGACGGTAATCCGAAATTTACCTGATGAGCCTCCAGCCGAGACGAAGGCGTCTCCCTCCTCCGTCGACATAAGTCCACCACCCGTGGCCTCATCCCCAGACTCCACGGGGGCCGTCGTCGTGCTCGCGAGGCCAGGAGACGGCGGAGGGCCGTAGGCGGGGAGAGCAATGATTGGAGCATTGCCAGACTCTTGAGAAAGAGCGGTCGGCTCGTCCTCAGGAATCATGTCCACCTCACCCGCTACTCCCTCGGGCTCAGCAGTCGCGGCTGTCTCGTTCACCGTCGCCACGGGGTCATCGGTATCAGGCGCTCCGTCCGCTGCTACCTCGGGCTCGGCATCGGCCACCTGCTCAGGCATAGTGGACGTGACCATTTCGTCAGCCACTAGCTCGGGCCCGGCAATCCCGGTTGTGTCGTCCGCCATCAGCTCGGGTTCGACCAATACCTCTTCCTCTGGCCCCTCAGGTTCGACAGTCTCCCCCTCCCCCTCGGTTAGACTCGGCCCTGCAGGACAAAATATATAAGAACCGACAGCTTTATAATTCTTACAACAAAATTTTGAAAGAAATATTACCTGAGGTGGACTTATTGTTAGCCTCCCTATTGGCGCGCACCGCCTGTCTGTGAGTTGCAGACAAGGTGACCGGGGGCTCTTCTGAGGGAGTATCAGCACGAGGGACGGTGCTTGGGCCCGCTCCAATGGCCAAAGCAGCCCTGCGTGCCTTCGCTTCGCGCCTCAACCGCTTCCTCTCCTCCCGGGCCGTCGCGATGGACCTCTTCGACGCTTCCTTCATCAAGGTGTTGTCGTCCTCGTTTAGAGTTGCCTCCAGAGCCTTCAAGGCATCTCTCATCGGCTCTTCAAGTCGGGTCTCCCGCGGTAGCCCCGAGGAGGCAGAAACATCAGCGGCTGGCCCGGGATGAGTCTCCGCGTCACCTGGAGGAACCGGCATTGTGGTTCCTGCGGAAAAAAGGGGAATTAGATCGACCATAACAAAAGGAGAATAAAGACTTGATGAATCGAAATGTACCAAGGCCTAAGGACGCTCTGAGTCTTTCCTCCTCTTGGAAAGTTTTGAGGGAAGCAGCAATGGCTTCTTCAGTGGTGATGCCTGTTTGAAGAAAAGAGGGAAAAAACGTTAGTCAAAGGCAATAAAAAAGATATGATGCAATAGAAAATGCGACTAGTGATTACCCGATTGCGCAAGCTTAGCTAGCCACGCGTCGCGCCTCGCCAATCGCTCTGAAGCTACGATGGCGGCCGCCAAGTCCGTGTCATCCGGCGGCATGACTAATCCCCTGTTGGTCCCGTACTCACCCAGGCCCTCACTATAGGGAGCGTGGGGTTCCTGACCGAACGCAATGTCAGCTGCGAAGAGCGACTTCTTTTTCCTCTTCTGTCCACCAGCCCTAGTTGCACCCGGGATCGACTTGCGCTTTGCAGGCACCTTGGGGCGGCGGGTCCCGATGTCCGCGCCCACACCAGACTCCGGCAAAGCCACAACTTCTGTCTCCACTGGAGCATAGGGCGCTGGTGGTGCATCCGCAATATTGGGAAGCGGCAATCCGCGTGGAGGACTCTGCGCACGCGGTGGTCCGGCTCTAGCATCTTTCAGCGGAGGAACTACCGGGGTCCTTGGCACCAGAAGAGCTTTGCGGTCGCTACCGGGAGGCACACCCTTACGGTCGACCAACAATTGCTTTTCTTCCTTTATGACGGCTCCCGTCGAATGATTGTACCATTCTATATATACATTGAGGAGTCGTGGAGCGCAAGCCGGCTTATTGATAAAAAAGTGAGAACCCGTATGCAGACGCATGAAGTGATGCAGCGCGCTCTCCATCCCTTCTTCAGTAGCAGCAGGTTCCAGTAGGAAAGCCTCCAATGGTACCCCTTGATTGTAGCTCTGTTGTTGGGCGAAACGATGCGGGTTGTATCTCATGAAAATCGCCGCACCGTTTTGCCTAAACACCAGGAAGCCCGGTCTGATGGAATATAGATGGAGGGTCTCCCGGGCCGTCAAAACTGAGGCTCCATCTTTGAAAGTATCTTGCAATGGCCGCACTGCAGTGGTAGATGCCTTTCCAATAGTCAGCACTTTGTCAATGAAAGACACCCCGTCTCCAACGGTGTGGGGGCGAAGGAGCAAACCCCTGGCATTCTATGGCGATGGAGTCACAATTGATGCACCAATCAGCTGTATGATTCGAGAGAAGCTGCACCTGTCATAGAACGAGGGCCTTTTGTGCATACCGAAGACGCCCGATGTATGTAGCTCGAGCCATGATACGAAGTAGTGCATCGGGAAGATCACGTGCAGTACCCCAGGCTCATTAGCATCCGACGCTTGACTGAGGCCGTGATACAGGTGTGCCAAGACGGCGATCCCAACAGCCACTTTTACCCCCAATGGTCATCCGGTGAGCTGGGTAAAAGACAGAGGGCCGCATATGGCGAGAATGCATAGGGAGCGCAAACCAACTCAGCCATAGCCCAAGAAATCCTAAGAAGAAGGCCTCCTCATCCATCCCGGGGGCTGCAACTTCCGCAAAAGACACAGTTGGGGAGTTAGGAAGGAAAAAACCCTTTTGGTCTATTTCCTTCGTCGGCAGTGTTAGTGTATATGCCCTAGAGGCCATTACTGTATCATACTAGTTTGTATATTACTTAATGGAAGCTTGGGATATTCACCTTGTATAAACAATCTTGCTCAATACAGTAGTATGCTACTTGGTTTGTTTCTACTTCAATGTGTACATGTGTTTATTTTAGTATATCACCTATACACATTAGTGGAGCCCTTAGGATCTTTGCTTGATTACCAGCGTTGTGATGGCAGTCACACTAGTGGGGGCTGGGTAATCTATAAGCACATCCTTATACAGGTCCCTAGTCGCAGGACTATCGAGACAGGACATCGATACTCCGGAGTAGACTAGCGTATGCGCTTCTCATCCCAGTGTGGGAGATGGTCTGTCCCACAGCCATCAGTACGTCGTACTGGAGATAGTATACGGGTGCTCGTTAGGTTACGAGTACACTGGACAGGACTCGTCGGGAACTGACAGGTTGGTATTATACCTATCGTCAGTTATCAGTTCCCAGGTGACATGAGTACAGCTTAGTCCGCTGACTTGATACTGTCACTTCGCCTCGAGTGTGTTCCCACTGTACTTTGATTACTACCCTACCACGGCTCAAAGAAGTCGTGCAAACAGGTAGTAGTTGGGTACAGTCCCGAAGCACTTGGAGGCAGTGACGGTTAGACAGGATTCGTCTCTCCCGGTATTGGGGGTTGACATCACGCTGTGTCTAGGAGAGCCATTACATGAGTAGTCCCTGGCCAGGGCAATCGAGATATACTGGTAGGCTTCCAGTGTTATCTCAGGGTGTTTTGGGCTTCACTCCGACACGACTTGTACCGCTATTAGGGGACTGACGTTTACCGCCCCCTTGGCCCGCCATGCGATGTATCAGACGAACAGACCGGACTGTACGGAGACTGTCACATTCAGACTCAGTAGAAGTTCAGATGGGGTTCACCTCGTCAGTCTTCTTATCGGCATCTACCTGGGGACCGTTACGCACAGCTAGTGCCGCTTGCGGTCTGTGGTTAAACCCACTGCCAGCGTAGTGTCGAGTCTTTAGAGTCCCACACAGAGGGCTATTCGCTTTTGGGCAAAACAGAGTATAGGTCGCATGGTTTTGCGACAGGGTTCGTTCTCATCCGCGCACTTGTGCACGTTTGGAGTCCGGACGGATATTACTAGCGGGCTCTGGTTTGAGCCAGATACTAGTATATGTTTTGGGGTTAGTTTTATCTCTTTGTGTTCATGTTCCTCGGAACAAGAATGCGGGTGTGTATGCACAGTTGATTGAGGCGGAGGAAGAGGATTTTCATTAGGGTTTCGGACCGGGTGTGTATGCACAGTTGACAGTCGTCTTTTTCCAAACCCTAATGAATTTATGATATATCAATTAATAATATTAATTAAATGAAATTGTGTCATGGTTGGGTTTTTTGACTTCTTGACCAAGGTTGACTTGTTGACCATGGTTGAAACTTTGACTATCATCATTAAATATCAAAGATGCTCTTTGATTCTAGCAAAACCATTTAATGTGTGTAATGATAATTGTCATTCCAAACCATCCATCAACTATTTCATTTAGATTATTATTATTAATTTGATAATTCATTTCATATTATGTTATGGTTGTAAAAAGTTATTCATTCTATCATAACACTTCTCTCTCCTCTCTTCTTCTTCCTCCTCCTCTAGTTCAAGGAGACTCACTCTCATGTGTTGAGAAACCCTCTCCTTGAGATAAGAACACCCCAAAACCACTCTCTACTCACTCTAGGGTTAGAGTTCTAGCAAGCCAAAGATCCTAGTTCTCTCAAAGTTCGAGAAAGGAGCCCGAAGGTTGAACCCTCAGGTGGATCCATCTTTGACGGAAGAAGGCGACGAGGAAAGCACCATCCAAGCTCTACAAAGGTTTCAAGAAGAAGGAGTTCAAGTTAGGTATAACATCTTTTCCGAGTAGCTAACTCTCTTTAGCTTGGTAGCTAGTTTAGTTTGGAAAAGATCCCGACTTTTGTTAGTCCATGTTGCCTAATGCGCTAAAAATTTGTTTTTTTATACCGTTTTCGCCTCCCCGCAAGAACCGGGGTTGGAAACGTGGACTTACAGTGGTATCAGAGCCTAACTAAACTTAAACTAGCTAAGTAGTAAAGTGTATGGAAGTTCGATCGAAAAAATCATAAAAACCCAAACCTCAAAAACCCTAACTTTCTGTTGAAATTTTTTGTGCTCAAAAGATAAAAATCTTTACTTCTAAAATCGGCTCAGGATTTTGTGAAGACACCCACCAAAAACGGTCGCCAGAATCCATCAAACCGCCGTGGTTCCGCGGCAATGAGTATACAGTTTGCCGCGGAACCGCCGCCGTTTTGGCTCCTCTCACGACCGGGTTTGGTGCAGTGTTCCTCTGGTAGGGTTTTGGGATTTTTAAGATGGTTTATTTGCGCCCAGGTTTTCCAGAAAAGAAATTTATTTTTGGGGGCCTATAAATCCGTATTTTTGATCGAACTTCACTTTACTTTGACTAATATGTTATATCTGTGATATTTGTATGTATTGAACGTCGGCTAATCGCTATATATCGATTAGTCGGGGTTATACATATCTGTGATCTGTGTTTGATGATGGTATGTGTATATGAATGCGTTGGACTGTCGCGGGTGAATAGCCGGGGTGGATGTGAGATGAGTGTTTCTTTTTCTTTCATTCATGTAATATGTAAATTGATGTAATATTATTTGTATGGCCGCACAACCGGGTCGGGGTTGTAGCCGTCATTGTATAATTCTTTGTACTGTTTTTGCTCCTAGGATAGACCCATGGAGGGGGTGCACAAACTACCCGGTATCTCGAGGTGCCGAGTGGCCTACTCACGGCGTTGAGGGAGGTTGCTCCACTTCGGGTACTTGGCGGGTAGTTTGCTCACCCGTAGGGGACTTGGGTGGGGTTTTGGCTATTCACCGCGACCGTGTAATCCGCTTTTCGTTGCAGGCTCGAACGTATTGCAGATTCCTAGTATATCCAATGTATTCATCTGTGATCTGTAATGTCTATCATTGCTATATATTTATAACTATTTAGGCGTTGCTTATGTTTTACAGCCGCGCTAGCCCAGCCCCCGCTCTGTCGTTAGTTAAGTAACCTAACGGGTGATGACGGGGCCCCGTGGCGAATGCGAATAGCATAAGCGTACGTCATATTTTGGTTGTTTTCTGCAATGGTAGGATTAATTGATGGGACGCATTAAAAGAACTAATGCAAGAATATCACGCATTAAAAGAACTAATGCAAGATAATAAACCAAGCAAAATTCGTTGGAACACTTTCGAAAAACCACTCGGTTCTTTTCAAAACTAACTTTTAAATGCGGAGCTTGAGCCACTCCTTTTAAAAGCTATCTCGTTCCATCGATTATATCAAGTTCACTACGTTCACGGTTTCGCCAAAACCATTCGTAGCCCTCCGTCGTTTCGTATGAATATTCAATAGTATTCAAGCTATGTTTGTTGACCTTCGTCAAGGCATAGAGATTGGTAGCTGTTGGGTGTTCATATGTAGCATAGATAGATGCGTTGGTTTGGGACAGTCGTATTGCCTTGTTGACCTTCGTCAAGGGTATATACGGGTGGGTTCAAATTAACCTGGAAAATGACGGGCAGAACTTGACATGTGACTTATGATTTGTTGACCTTCGTCAAGGTCATAAGAGCATGGGGCAAAAATCCACATCGGGAGTTTCATAAGTACTGAAACTTGCTAGATTTGCATACCATTTGGAGTGTGGTGATTCTGGTAGGATTCCTTCAGTTTCGTCACGCGATGATATTTGGATCCCGATCCTACTGTGAGTATATGCTACTCCTCGAGAAATTTCTCACTAAACGATCAATGCTATAAACCTAGTAGGTGTCTAGAAAGGTGTTAGCGGGGCTACGCCCCCAGGGAAAAGAGGTTCTTAAATTAAGGAACTTCGTGAAAGCGTTGGAAAACCTCCCTCGAAGTACCGACACTGGCCTGGCTGAACGGTTAAGTAAGTATTGTGCGGTGGGATTGATCCCGACTAATTCTTCCTTTATGGTTTGAGGAGGGATTCGAGAGACAGTGGGAGCCATCCTGTTTAGGTAAACTAAAAACCATTCTAAACTTGCAAGAGCATCGTGCTGAGTGTTTCTTCTCTCTCTCCTAATTGCAGCGACCAATCGACATGACTGGACTTAAGTTACTTCTAGATAAAAACATACTGACAGGGCCAAACTACAAAGATTGGCTCAGGAATGTCAAGATGGCAATCACTTACGACAAGCTGGGATATCTTCTTACCACCAAAGCTCCCCCCGTCCCAGGTCCCACCTCCAGCGTCGCGGATAAGGAAATCCGTAAGACTTGGGAGATTGATAGCGCGAAGGCCAAGTGCCTCGTACTTGCCTCTATGGACAACGAACATCAGAGGAGGCACGAGAATATGGACCTTGAATCCATATTTCTCCATACAAAAGAACTGTATGGAGAGCAGTCTCGTATCGCAAGATACGAAGTGTCGAAGAAGTTATTTTCGGCAAGGTTGGCCATCGGATCATCGGTAGCGGAACACGTGCTTAAGATGATTGGCTTCATTGAGGAGCTCGCGGAACTTGGGACCACGTTAGAGAACGAGCTCTATACGGACTTGATTCTCCAGTCCCTTCCTTCCACTTACGCCCAGTTTATACTGAACTTCAATTTACAAGAAAAAAAAGTTGAACTTTCAGAACTCCTCAACATGCTGAGGAGCGCAGAGGGCACCCTACAGAAAGGTAGGGAAACATCCACTTTGTTTGTAGGAGGATCTTCTTCTTCTAGGTCCAAGACGAAAGCCAAGGGAAAGAAGAGGAAAGCCCCCGCCAAACCAAGGGGCGGTATTAGTAAAGTGGATACGAAGGGAAAGGCAAAGGCAACAATGATAGCGGGGAAGCTTGTGGGTAAAGAAGAATGCTTCTATTGTCATAAGAGTGGACACTGGAAGAAAGATTGCAGGGCTTGGAAGGCCAGGACACAGGAACTGAAGCAGGTTGCGGCTTCAGCTTCAGGTGTGTATATTATTGAAAACTGTCTTTCAATAAACTCTACTTCCTAGGTATTGGATACCGGATCAGGATCTCATATCTGTAATTCTTTGCAGGCGTTGAGAAACCGTAGGGTTTTGAAGGCAGGTGACATGACCCTCAGAGTTGCGAACGGAGCTAGCATGGATGCTAAAGCCGTGGGGGACTATCACCTGGGAATGTCAGATGGGCATGTTTTGGTTTTGCGTAATTGCTTTTTTGTACCCAACGCAACATGTAATATCATTTCTGTATCTTTGGTTTCTAAAGAAGGTTATGAATTTGCGTTTGTAAGCAATGTTGTAAACATTCACCTTAATCAAGTTCTGATTGGGTCAGGTACATTGAGCAATGGTATATACGTGTTAAACCAACCACAGATTTTCAATGTCCAGAATACACACAAAAGAAAGTCTCCAGATATAAATCAGGCTTTCTTATGGCATTGTAGACTGGGTCACATCAATGAGACACGATTGACTAAGTTACATAAAGAAGGATACTTGGATCCGTTCGAGTATCAGTCATATGCCACTTGTGAATCTTGTCTCATGGGAAAGATGACAAAGACTCCGTTCACTGGACACGGAGAAAGAGCGAGCGAGCTCTTGGGACTCATACACAGTGACGTGTGTGGTCCAATGTCTATACATGCGCGAAGCGGTTATTCATACTTCATTACTTTCACAGATGATTTCTCTAGGTATGGACATGTCTTCTTAATGAAGCACAAATCCGAGGCCTTTGAGAAATTTCGGGATTACAAGAATGAAGTTGAAAAACAAACAGGAAAAAGTACCAAGATTCTAAGATCGGATCGAGGTGGTGAATACTTGAGTGCCGAGTTCCTGGACTATTTAAAAGAGAATGGAATTCTCACTCAGCGTACTCCACCATACACTCCGCAACATAACGGTGTATCGGAAAGGAGGAATCGAACCCTATTGGATATGGTTCGTTCTATGATGAGCAAGGCTGAGTTACCGCGATCTTTCTGGGGTTCTGCACTAGAAGCAGCTGCATATCTCTTGAACAAGGCTCCAACCAAGACTGTGCCTACCACCCCATATCAGATGTGGAGTGTGAAGAAATCCTGTCTTAAGTATCTTAAGATATGGGGATGTCCAGCTATTGTAAAAAAGCAGCATGCGGACAAGCTCGAGGCACGTTCAGTACTGTGTAAGTTTGTGGGATACCCAAAGAACTCCAGGGGGTATCTGTTCTATTCCGCAGAGGAACAAAAAGTTCTTGTTTCTCAACATGCCCGCTTCTTGGAAACTGAGTTTTTAGAAACCCAGATAAGTGGGAGAGCAATAGAACTGGAAGAAATTCCAGAACCACAAGCTATTACTGAAAGCTTGGAAGAGCCAGTAGTTTCAAAAGAACAGGACATTCCTACGCCGCTCCGCAGGAGTAGTAGGCAGTCTCATCCGCCCGAGAGATACTATGGTTTTCTCATAGACGGGGATAGAGAGGATTGCATCATAGATTATGATGAGCCAACTAGCTTCCAGCAGGCCGTTCAGAGCGTTGACTCGGTAAAATGGCTGGATGCAATGCGGACCGAAATGGAGTCCATGTACACCAACAAAGTATGGACGTTGGACATTGCTCCAGACGGGGTAAAACCCGTAGGATGCAAGTGGATCTTCAAAAGGAAGATTGGTGTAGATGGACATGTTGAGACCTATAAAGCTAGACTTGTTGCAAAGGGTTTTCGTCAAAGACCTGGTTTGGACTATGACGAAACCTTTTCTCCAGTGGCTATGCTGAAATCCATTCGGATCCTTCTTGCCATTGCTGCCTTCCACGATTATGAGATTTGGCAGATGGACGTAAAAACCGCTTTTCTAAATGGAAATTTAGAGGAGTGTGTCTATATGGACCAGCCAGAGGGTTTCATTCAGAGTGGGAGCAGCGGAAAGGTGTGCAAGTTGCTTAAGTCCATCTATGGACTAAAGCAGGCATCGCGGAGTTGGAACATCTGCTTTGATGAGACGGTCAAAGAATTTGGCTTTATCAAAAATCCAGATGAACCATGCATCTATAGTAGATTTGTAGCGAGAACTGTAGTATTCCTCATTTTATACGTGGATGACATTCTCTTAATAGGAAATGACATTCCTATGCTACAATCTGTCAAGGGGTTCTTGTCGCACAGGTTCTCCATGAAAGACCTGGGTGATGCCTCATACATCCTGGGGATCCGGATCCATCGTGATAGATCCAAGAGGATATTAGGACTTTCACAGTCCAGGTACATCGACACCATACTGAAGAGATTCAGTATGGAAGATTCCAAGCGCGGTAACCTACCAGCTTGTCACGGGATCACCCTCTCTAAAGAGATGTCTCCCAAGACTGATTTGGAGAGGGATCGCATGTCTATTATACCCTACGCTTCTGCGGTAGGCTCTATAATGTATGCGATGTTGTGTACCAGACCGGATGTAGCTTATGCACTAGTGTGGTAAGCCGGTATCAGTCAAACCCTGGGGAGAAACACTGGATAGCGGTAAAGAACATTCTCAAGTACCTGAGAAGGACTAAGGAGATGTTCTTGGTGTATGGCGGAAAAGACCTCCAGATCGAGGCCTTTGCTGACTCCAGCTTCCAGAGTGACAAGGATGATTCCAAGTCCATGTCGGGCTTTGTCTTTACCCTCAATGGAGGGCGGTGTGTTGGAAGAGTTCCAAACAGGAAACCGTTGCAGACTCGACTATGGAAGCGGAATACATCGCTGCATCTGATGCCGCAAAAGAAGCCGTCTGGATGAGGAAGTTCTTGAAAGAACTTCAGGTGGTTCCGTCCATTGTTGATCCAATACCTCTGTATTGCGACAACAATGGGGCTATAGCTTTAGCGAAGAAACCCAGGTCCCATCAGAAATCCAGACACATCTTGAGGCGGTATCACCTGATCAGGGACATCATGGATCGCCAGGAGATCGAGGTTTGGAGGGTCGCTTCAGAAGAAAACACTGCATATCCATTCACCTAGACCCTGCCCCAGACTCAGTTCGAGCGGCTGATCGAGATGATAGGTCTTCGATACGCCAGTACATGGCCTTAGTGCAAGTGGGAGATTGTTAGTGTATATGCCCTAGAGGCCATTACTGTATCATACTAGTTTGTATATTACTTAATGGAAGCTTGGGATATTCACCTTGTATAAACAACCTTGCTCAATATAGTAGTATGCTACTTGGTTTGTTTCTACTTCAATATGTACATGTGTTTATTTTAGTATATCACCTATACACATTAGTGGAGCCCTTAGGATCTTTGCTTGATTACCAGCGTTGTGATGGCAGTCACACTAGTGGGGGCTGGGTAATCTATAAGCACATCCTTATACAGGTCCCTAGTCGCAGGACTATCGAGACAGGGCATCGATACTCCGGAGTAGACTAGCGTATGCGCTTCTCATCCCAGTGTGGGAGATGGTCTGTCCCATAGCCATCAGTACGTCGTACTGGAGATAGTATACGGGTGCTCGTTAGGTTACGAGTACACTGGACAAGACTCGTCGGGAACTGACAGGTTGGTATTATACCTATCGTCAGTTATCAGTTCCCAGGTGACATGAGTACAGCTTAGTCCGCTGACTTGACACTGTCACTTCGCCTCGAGTGTGTTCCCACTGTACTTTGATTACTACCCTACCACGGCTCAAAGGAGTCGTGCAAACAGGTAGTAGTTGGGTACAGTCCCGAAGCACTTGGAGGCAGTGACGGTTAGACAGGATTCGTCTCTCCCGGTATTGGGGGTTGACATCGCGCTGTGTCTAGGAGAGCCATTACACGAGTAGTCCCTGGCCAGGGCAATCGAGATATACTGGTAGGCTTCCAGTGTTATCTCAAGGTGTTTTGGGCTTCACTCCGACACGACTTGTACCGCTATTAGGGGAATAACGTTTACCGCCCCCTAGGCCCGCCATGCGATGTATCAGACGAACAAACCGGACTGTACGGAGACTGTCACATTCAGACTCAGTAGGAGTTCAGATGGGGTTCACCTCGTCAGTCTTCTTATCGGCATCTACCTGGGGACCGTTACGCACAGCTAGTGCCGCTTGCGGTCTATGGTTAAACCCACTGCCAGCGTAGTGTCGAGTCTTTAGAGTCCCACACAGAGGGCTATTCGCTTTTGGGCAAAACAGAGTAGAGGTCGCATGGTTTTGCGACAGGGTTCGTTCTCATCCGCGCACTTGTGCACATTTGGAGTCCGGACGGATATTACTAGCGGGCTCTGGTTTGAGCCAGATACTAGTATATGTTTTGGGGTTAGTTTTATCTCTTTGTGTTCATGTTCCTCGGAACAAGAATGCGGGTGTGTATGCACAGTTGATTGAGGCGGAGGAAGAGGATTTTCATTAGGGTTTCGGACCGGGTGTGTATGCACAGTTGACAGTCGTCTTTTTCCAAACCCTAATGAATTTATGATATATCAATTAATAATATTAATTAAATGAAATTGTGTCATGGTTGGGTTTGTTGACTTCTTGACCAAGGTTGACTTGTTGACCATGGTTGAAACTTTGACTATCATCATTACATATCAAAGATGCTCTTTGATTCTAGCAAAACCATTTAATTTGTGTAATGATAATTGTCATTCCAAACCATCCATCAACTATTTCATTTAGATTATTATTATTAATTTGATAATTCATTTCATATTATGTTATGGTTGTAAAAAGTTATTCATTCTATCATAACACTTCTCTCTCCTCTCTTCTTCTTCCTCCTCCTCTAGTTCAAGGAGACTCACTCTCATGTGTTGAGAAACCCTCTCCTTGAGATAAGAACACCCTAAAACCACTCTCTACTCACTGTAGGGTTAGAGGTCTAGCAAACCAAAGATCCTAGTTCTCTCAAAGTTCGAGAAAGGAGCCCGAAGGTTGAACCCTTAGGTGGATCCATCTTTGACGGAAGAAGGCGACGAGGAAAGCACCATCCAAGCTCTACAAAGGTTTCAAGAAGAAGGAGTTCAAGTTAGGTATAACATCTTTTCCGAATAGCTAACTCTCTTTAGCTTGGTAGCTAGTTTAGTTTGGAAAAGATCCCGACTTTTGTTAGTCCATGTTGCCTAATGCGCTAAAAATTTGTTTTTTATACCGTTTCCGCCTCCCCGCAAGAACCGGGGTTGGCAACGTGGACTTACAGGCAGGTTATCCAAACCTAGACCGAAAGGGTCATCAAGTGTGGAAAACTTGGCAGCTTCTGCCGAGAGGACGCTTGGGTGAAGGAATCGAGCGATGAAATCCTCGAAGCTAACTCTGCGACTCCCACGTTCGATGAAAAGGGCCTCATAGATGTTCAACACTTCGATCAAACTTGGGAATTGATGTTGAACAACATTCTCCGGAGTAAGGCCCCTTACTGCCGGCTTAGCACCGAAGACATACTCGTCTGTAGGAAGCAACTCCTCATAATGCTCCCCTATAACCGGTAAGCCGGAGACCTCTGTGAATTCCTCCAAAGAAATCGACACTTCCCGGTCCATTGCGAGGAAAGTGTGAGTAAGAATGTTCCACTGCTCCAAAAAGGCTTTAAACCACCAGGTGGGAAGCGTGGGATATTGGAAGAGGGAAACGTAAACTGCAGTGTACAACCTTAGCCTTATCAACTGCGACTTCTTCGCCGACAGAATGTAGCGAGCCCATGGCAGATAGCCGATCGGATGGCGGGGGATCATACCAATGTTATATGATTGCCCCCAGGGTCGCGCCTCGCCTTGACAAATACGGCGTCCCAGAATATCCAAAACCATAGGACGCTGAACCGGAATTGCATCTATAGCAGGATGAAGAAAGCCCTTTGAAGTCCAATCAACCATCTCCACGGCATACTGCATCGGGGGTGGGCTGGCATAGTGAATCGCCGTAATAGGCTCTAACGGTGCTGCGCACGAAAAGCTCCATCGACCCATGATAATCTGGTTGTACCACGACCCTCAAAGGTGGAGATTCTTATATTCCGGGTCGTGGTCCCTGATCATAGCTAAGACTTCGCGGTCCACAGGCGCTTCGGGAAATCCTTCCTCCGAACGAGCAAACGGGAATGAGGTATCGAAAGACATGTTCATTGCAAGGGAACAAAATTAGCCGTTAGTGTTGCAATTCCAACGCCTGGAGTTTAAATTTTTTTAATTAATTAAATTAAAAGTTAATTAAAATTAAATTAAAATTAATTACACCACACTGCAGTGCAGTGGGTAGGAGACCAAAAGGGAACCCACAAAATCTGGATGACAATGCATCAGTTAATAAGACAACCCCATCATTGGATGAGACTGTCAATTAATCCCCAAGAGAATATTCTCATTAATGAAAAATCCCTAGAGACAAGGAGAAAATCTCCTCTTTCAGAGCAAAGCTCTGTTACAGAGTGACGCTTGTCAAGCTCTGGTCTCAAGGGAATAAAATTCCTTAAAAGAGCCTAGCTCTGTAATAATGATGAGAAAATCTATTAAAAGAATTTTTTTTAACTCCTAAAGATTAAAAATTTGGGGTCTTAAAAATCCATGAAAACTTTTAAAAAGTTCTCCATTTTTAGATAAAAAAAGATCTATGTTTGGTCCATGAGCAAACCTCTGTTCATGGGTTAAAACCCCTAAAACAAGATCTCCTTAGATCTATGGATTCTTGAGAGCAAGGCTCTGTTGTGAAACCCCAAAGGGGTTTTCTTTAGATCAAAGATCTATGAGAGCAAGGCTCTGTTGGTTAAGATTGATTTAAATTAATTTTACCTAAAATTTTTCTAAAAAAGTTCTGACTTTGGAAATGAGAGCAAGGCTCTGAAGTTCTTGAAAACAAGAGCAAGGCTCTGAAAACTCAAATTCTTGAAGATGGTGAACATCTGTTGAGGACCAAGGGTCCTATTTATAGGCGCTTGCGCCCCTTCAAATCCTTAATTGATCCAACGGATAGGATCTTGCCACCGCTGTACTCACGTGTGCGCCACGTGAGCGCAACGGTGGGGGGGCATTTGTTTCCCCCAATCAGAGCAAAACTCTGTTTGAATTTCAAAAATTCATAATTTGAAGTAACGCTTCAAATTCCTTGCGCTGCGCGCAACGCGCCACGTGTCAAAAGCTGATACGTCAACGCAGCGCCCAAGACAGCGCGCCCAATCAGAGCAAGGCTCTATTTAAAACAAAAATTAAAGGAAGCAACGCTTCAGTTGCGCAAGCGCTGCGCTGCGCGACACGTGTCAGCACAGTTGCGCAAGCGCAGTTGTGCAAGCGCTGCGCTGCGCGACACGTGTCAGCGCAAGCGCAGTTGCGCTGCACTGTGCGCTGCGCGACACGTGTCAGCGCAGTTGCGCTGCGCTGTGTGACACGTGTCACGCGCTGGGGTGTTTGCGCCAAACAGAATTAAAATTCTAGTAAGATCCTTCTGTTCTTGTTAAAACAAGAAGATTGCCTTCTGTAAAACAGAAGCCCTTGGATCAAAGATCCAACGGTGGGGAAAATTCCCAAATCACTCAGAGAATGATCTCTTTAACAAACTTAACAAATCTAAGGGCACTATATAAAGACCCCTAGACCCCAACTCAAAAGGGAATCAACATCAAGAATCATCAAGAACTTCAACTCTGAAGAAATTTGAAAAGAAACTCAAGAAAAAGGTAAAAACCTTTAAAATAGAAGAATTTCTTCTAATAGATCATTGATCTAAAAACAAGATCAATGATCTTCAATAAAAGAAAACAAATAACAATAGTGCCTTGCACTTTTTATGAACCATTGGTTCTGGAATCTTAAAGATTATTTTCTTGAATCCAAAATTGGATCAAGATTTTGAAACAATGCCTTGCACTTGCAAAACTGTACTGTTGCGCTCTTGGGTTGGCGCAAGCCACCAGAGAGCGCCACGTGTCAGCATCTGAACCACTTGCGCTGTGCGCTTTTAAGATAGAGCATTGCTCTCTGAAATTGGCGCAACTCACCAGAGAGCGCCACGTGTCAGCAGCGCAACAGCGCAGCGCACTGGCGCAGTACACTGCGCTTGCGCAACACGTGTCACCACCACAAACGCTTGCGCTCAATGATTGGTGCAAAGCGCCTGACAAATGCACTGCATTGTTTACTGAAGGGTCAGGCCCAAATCAAAAAAGGCCTAGCAGGCCAAAATAAATTGCAATGCAATAAAAGGGCAGAGCCCAAACAAAATTGATGCTCTGCATCATTTATAAAAGGGCAGAGCCCAAACAAAATAAAATGCAATAAAAGGGCAGAGCCCAAACAAAATTGATGCTCTGCATCATTTATAAAAGGGCAGAGCCCAAACAAAATAAGAAATACAGTGCATTATTTAAAAAGGGGCAAAGCCCTAGCACAGGCCTAATAGGCCAAAGATAAATAAAAACGTTGAATATTCCCAACTGGACTTAGCCCAATCTTGGTCGTAAGTCCTCAAATTAAATTGACCGAGCACGGCTGCTCTCCTAAATCAATTTACATCCGGTTCGAGGGTACATCTCCGAACTCCTCTGACTCCTATCGTTGTAATCCTTCAACGACGTCAGAGAGGTGACGGGTCCCGACAACCACACATCGACACGGACTGTGGGGTCCTTAAACTCATGGACTTATGCGTCCTTAAACCAAAACACGGACTATGGGGTCTTTAAACCCACGGACTTATGCGTCCTTAAACCTAGATACGGACTGTGGGGTCCTTAAACCTACGGACTTATGTGTCCTTAAACTACCTGTGGACCACCATGTCCCTAAACTGGAATATGGACCAAAATGTCCTTAAACTACCTATGGACCACCATGTCCCTAAACTGAAAATGGATCTAGACGATCCCGTTAAGTTGATCTTAGTCTCAAATCAGACTAATCTATCTTTAACGAATGTTTAAGTTGATCTTAGCCTCAATATGGCTAACGTATTCTTAAACTAAAACACTAAATCCAAATCTAAGTAAATACGGATTTGGACTAATCCACGTCCTATGTGCGACGGCATAACTTAGTCTCCGTATACAATCCACGGGCATCCACAAACAAAACAAACACACACGACACGAAGTGAAATTCTGGAAAAGGAGAAAGTGGCTACAACGATGCGGTAGCGTAATTAACTGCAGGGGCTTGCGCCTGCAGGGAAGAGCGTCCCCACAATAAAAAAAAATCCTTAAACGAGGGGGAATCTGACGAAGTCTGCCACATCGGCCGCATCCGTTTAAACCTCCGATACACGGTGCCATAAATCAACTTGGTATCTTCGGAGAGGTAGACGGATAAAACCAAATAGCATCTGCCCCGAATCTCAGGCAAGACGCCCTCACGTCGTCGCCGCCATTCGGAGGGGAATCGGAGGGGAACATGCATATCATCAATTTAGCATACAAAAGTTAAGCATTTATTTAATTAAAACTGCGGGCGTAACACGCCATCTCTACAAAATTCCCTGGTAGATATTTAGTCTACTCACAGGAAAAACGTCGTATCTACTCAGGAATCGCCAATTCCTTTCCTTTCCTTGCGGCCTCCAAGGTTCCCGCACTCAAATCTAACATTTAAAAACTTGTATAAGAAAACGGCTACATTCCTATACGGCAAAATAAAAATACAAGTCGTACGTGCTAACTACACTACGTATGACTATAGAAAACAATCAAACACTTAACCTTCCTGCAATTTAACCCAACCCTGCATCGCGACAGAAAACAGATCGCGATACGTTTTAACCGTGTCGTATTTTAGATTTTTAGATACCTTTTCCGATATAAGCTTTCAGATTTTATATACAGTTAAACTGAATTGATTAAACAATACCAAATTAACCAAAATTCTGCACAGATACCTACCCAACAAACCAAAACATCAAACCCACTTAAAACTCCGGCGACGCCGGAATTTACCTATTGGTCGCCGGCCCAAAACCGATCCCTCTGGTTCGTGCTCCTATGCTTTGCTCTAGGTTCAACATACATCATTAAGACCCTGTTTAGTTAAGTAAATTTTTCTCTAAATTACAGCAGATTCAAACATAGCCTAGTTTTGATTAAAAATACGATATTATAGAAATTTTTCATTTTAATTTAAACTAGTTACAGAATCTAAATTCCTACCGTGGTTAGGGATTTTACCTTCAAGTAATTTGCTTGAAGAACACCTTCCAAGTTGCACAAGCTCCTAGTCTTAGCTTGATCATGATGAAATCCTAGACTTAGCTCTTCTCTTTTCTCTTGTTCTTCTATATTTGTTCTTGTTTTCTCTTTCTTTCTTAAAATTTCATATTTTAAATTGGTTAAATGATCTGATCATGATATAAATATGAGAAGAGAAAAGGATAAGGTGAAAGAGGAGGTGTCAAAAGCCAAAGGGTGCCATCTTCATGAAAGGAGGAGGTGTGGTGTGGGGGTTATGCATGAAAGGAGGTGGTGTCAACACCATATCACACTAATATGTTTTATTTTTGTGATTATATCTGAACTAAAACATTATCTACCCTCTTTCACTTACACCCTCCATATTTCTTTGTTTACACAACTTTCCTAACTTCTTGCACAAAGACCCCTTACTAACTATATTATTATAAAACACACTTTTTATTAAAAAGAAGCTAAAATTCACATTAAAACCCTTATAATTTATTTATGTTGCATACTAAAATTTTAATTTAATTTGTTTTACATACATCTTGTAAAATTGTCTTATTTGGTTTTAATAACTTTTTAATTTAACATCTTTTATTATTTAATTAATTAATATTATTTATTTCTATTTTTTTTTTCAAAATGTTACACATATTTTATTTGTATACACCTCATACTCTTATACCCATATACATCATATCTGCACACACACGTCATACCCATATACACTTGCTCGTTTTCGTACCTTTACTTTCTTATGAGGGAACCCTACCCGAATGTAACTCGCTGACGGACTTTCCTTTTCTCTCTCTATATTTGGAATGTCCGTTAGATGAGGATGAGTTTTATGACGAGGATCAAGGTGCGCAGCTAACTAATGAAGATTATGCGGACTTGACGTTGGAAGATTAGCTAGTCTTATTTTTGTTGCTGCCCATATGTTTAGGGCCTTTGTTTCTCCTTCGATATAATTAAACTACTTAGTTTATATTCCTCTTTTATTTGGGATGTAATAAAGTTTGGTTAATGGAAATAAATGACTTTCGCTTTTATTATTTTTGTTTTGGTACACCTCCTGCATGTTAGATATTCATACGCTTATCGTAACTGTATTGAATAGACCACCTTCAATACAGTTAGGTTGCGGACCTTACCACGTCATCATTCACCTTCTTTTTGGAAGCGGGGCATGACAGATAGAATTATATAAAATTTGGTGTGTCCATGTTTTAGATGATAAAGATGATAATGATGGATGCCGATCGTCGAAAAAAATCATGCAAGATGTATTTTTTCAACGCCATAGGAGGAAATTCCTTTCTATGACACATATTCTCCATCTCTCTCTCTCTCTCTCTCTATATATATATATATATATATATATATATATATATATATAGTGCCACATTAGAAAAAAACTATGAGAGCTATATGAATATAACATATAAGATGTGATAAATCTCAACAAAATTTGAGTCTTATTGATAGAACCCACTTATATAAAAAAAATCGTGTACACTCATATAAATAAAATATATAATCGCCCTTCTCATTCGTGTATAATTAAATTTAATTTGGTTTCAGAGTTAGGTTTAGTCACTAGTGAATTTGAGTACTTTAATTAAACCGTAAAGAAAACCGATTGAGCTTTATGTGTTTTTGCACCGTAGAGAAATTCGATTAGGCTCTACGTGTGTTGTCGTGCACCTTTGAGAGATCCAGTTGGCCTTCAAGAGTGTGCCTATACTTTCCACGCGACAATCACATTGCACGTGAGGAGGAGTGTTAAGATATGTGGATAACATAAGAGTCCCGTATTGGAAAAATTATGAGAGATACATGAGTATAAGATATAAGAGTGGACAAATCTCAACGAGGCTTGAGTCTACTTATATCAAAAACCTGTATACACTCATATAAATAAAATATATAATCGCCCTCTCGTTCGTGTGTAATTAAATTTCAATATAGGAACTGGCCCGTAAGCCTCATTGAAGCACACTTCACACCCACGCACACAGCACACATCCACAACGCACGCACCCAGCGAATTCATTAATTTGCCCCGAAAGCGTTAATTTGTAGCCACTTCTTCTCTTGGGGTTTGAACTCTGCACTCTTCCATTCACGAAGTGCCATAAATATATTATTCCCCCGCTTTATGGTCTTATGCCCAAAGTTTCCCACTTTGTCAATCGAATGCCATTGGTTATAACTTCTATGCGAACTAGCTATGAATCAAGGTGGTAAATGGGCGGGCGGAAAATAGCCCGGCCCAGCTGCCACGTAGCAGGCTTGAGCCGGCCCGGCTAATTTCCAGACCCGGCTAAGGCAGCCCGTCGGCCCGGCCCGACCATGAGCCTGGGCCTAAGCCTTGTTCGGGTCGGGCCGGGTCCAGTCAACATAGTTCAAAAAATTTTGAATTTTGGGGGAAGGGAAGTTTTGAACTTTGGATTCTTTAGGGGGGTGTTTGGTGAGGGGGGATTTGAATTGGGGGAGTTCCAATAAGACAGGAGTTTCCATAAAGGAATGGGAATTTTTAGGTTGGAGGGGGTTTTAAAAAAAATAGGTGGGAGTCCTAATATAAGAAATAACTTAACATTCATAGTTTAAGCATAACAAGATACCGGTAGAAACATAGAAATATAAAATACAATCATAACATAACAACAAACAAACAAAAAATATACAAACTTAAAATACTAAAGATGCCCTACGACAAACTGATAGAAAGAACGGATTCCTAGAGGCTTGGAAGATACTTCCAGTATCACGTTTTCTTCGTTTTCCATTCCTGGACGAAATTCCTCTTGACCCGGTCAAATATCTGGATATGAACGCCACTCACTTCATTCCATGCGATAAACATGAAATGTTGATCAAGAGGAGGATGAACATAGAAAGGATCATCCGTGCCGGTTCCATGTCCGGTGGGATCAAAGTGATATCGAGTGTCATTATTCTCGTTTGGTTGTGGTCCTTGATTGAGGGGATTGGTAGGATGGTGATTTTCGGCAGAGATTTCTTCTGCCGGAAGTGCATGAAAGGCATACTCTACAAAGGGTTCTTCCGACAGATTCTCCGAAAGATTCTCAGTAAATGGGCTCAAAGGAGAATGCGGCAGAGTGAATGACGGAATCCGTAAGGGATTCGGTGTCAATCGTATAGGAGAAAGAGACTCTTCCTTGACATCAAGTTTCTTTGATGAAGGTAACCCTCTCTTGACAATGGGGGTGCTCCTTATTGACATGGTTCTTTTTGACATGATTATTGTAAGTGTAGGCTTTAGGAGAAAATGAGGAAAGCTAATTTGAATGAAGAAATTCATTTGAATTTGTAGAGATAACTGTATGATGTGATGGGGAGCGGGGGGATATTCGAAATTTCAAATATGCCAGGTAATAATTTAGAGTAGCGTGATTGGTTTGTTTGTGGATATTTTATGGAATTTTAAGAAATATTTTATAGTGCAACTAAAACTTTTTTACTATCCAACTACATGTTTATCAGTAGAACAAATGTTAGTAAAATTATTAATGAACATTTATTTTATACCGCAACTATATATTTATCAGCAGAAAAAAAATCCAAAAAGACCCCTAAAAAACCAAGTTTTTTAAAAGATAATATTTAAATTGCGTTTGGACCGACTGGGTTCGGCCTGGCCCGAAGCCCGGTCAACCGGGCTTGGCCCGGCCCGTTTACCAGACAAGCTAGACAGGCTTTGGGCCGGCCCGGCCGTTTGCCACCTTGATATGAAGAGATGATTTAGCATGCACAATCCATGTTAGTGAAAGATATGAACACGAAGCAGTGGGTCTTCATATTCCTTTTGTTTCCTTTTCTTGAATTGATCCCTTCTGGAATCGTAGGCGTGGCCTCTCGGCTTTGAGAGGAAATTCTTTTTGCATGAGCTATTTGCAAGCAGTGACATGAACTAGTTAGTTGATCTCACTAATACCCTCCTCTTATCTTTTAATGCAATTAAAATATCCTAAGTTAAAATTGGAATTTTGCCGAACAATCTTCCAAGGGGTCTATTTGTAAATAATTATATTTAATGGATGCAAAAATCTTAGCACCAAGCCTTCGGTGAAGCATAAGATATCTTCAATATCTCAACTCTCAGGGGGCATGGTTGCCATTCGACATATAGAGATGTACGTGTGATTTTGAAGAATTTTTTAAAATTTTTTATTGGATATTCATGCATTAAATATTTTTGAGATAATAGATGAGATAAATTAACCAAAGCTCGTTAACGGGGAACATGGCTCGTTTCCGGGTCTCCCCATGCTCCAAACCTCATGAATGGGCCACTCCCAGCCATTTGCATGCATTAAATATTGAAGTGATACATTTCCATTCTCATCCTAAACAAAAGTTGGAGAAATAAATATATGAGATAAAGTTTAGAGTTGTTTAGATTGAAAGAAATGTCAGAAGCCCAGCTAAAAAATAATCTTGGTATTCAATTATCTTAACAAAATTAACATTTGTTATATTTGACAAGTGTTTAGAAAGAAAAGATCAAATTTCTCCGGCATGATAAACACAACAGTAGATTGTTGAGGGGGTTCTTTTCGAGGGAATTTCTTTGGTGCTTCCAAAGGAGGAGAGAGAAAGAGTGAGTGAATGAGAGAGAGAGAGAGAGGGGAGAGAGAGTGAGTGTGTGTGTGAGAGAGAGAGAGGAGAGAGAGTGAGTGTGTGAGAGGAGAGAGAGGAAAATCTTTGGAAGCACCAAAGAATTCCCCTCTTTTCGAGAAGATGCTTGTTGTCATTATAAATTGCAATTTGTAATATTTCTTATCTCATAATACATTTAATAAAAAGTTTGTTGGTCTCTGAAAATTTATTTAGTCAAGTTTTCCTTATCTTAAAACGGTATCCTTGTCATTATAATATCACTCAACCTCAGGAATTTTTATGAGCCGGGCTTTCAATTGGAGCCTTGCTCTTTCATTAAAAAAAATAAAAAATAAATAAATAAACAAAAAAAATTATAAACTCAACTTTTGACTCTCTCTCTCTCTCTCTCTCTCTCTCTCTATATATATATATATATACATACTGCAACACACAATTAATTGAACATAAAACATCATTAGTATAGAAACTCTTAATAGCCTTATATATTAATTTTGATACAAGTTCCTCATCAACAACAAATGTCCCCTCCACAAATCAATTCAAATTAGGCTCAGTGCCCTTGTCCAGGGAATAGGAAATCATGGCTTGCCTCTGGCCATAAAATATCATAAAATGCCCCACAATTTTGAAGCATTTGATAGATTTTCTCTGCGTCGGCTGTTATCGGATTAGTCCTCTCCGTGCACAACGTAATGCTGTTCGAGAACGCGTCGATGTTGCTTTTCGCCGATGCGGGGCTATTCTCCTGGAGATACATCAGGGCGTCCTGAGCATCCTTGTGCGCCTCACTCAATCCTCTGATACAGGCGTTAAGCGGGTTAGGGTTTCCGGCAAGGCCAGGGTCGTCCGTAGGCGGAGCGGGGACGGTGCTCTCGGCCTTGAGACTATCCGGCAATGCTTGGGCCTTTGCGTACAAGGTAGCAACATCGGCGACGATCGCCTTGAGCCCCTGGCTCAGAGCGATGCGCATGTCGACGGAGCTAAGGCCCGGGGACACGGCCTGGATCGAGGTGACACAGATTTCTGGATGGGGCGCCTTGCCGCATACCGCCTTGAGGGAGTCGTCGAAGGGCGCGGATTGGAAGGAAGTGATAGCCTCAGACACGGAGGTGACGACCGCGTCTATTGGGTTGGACGGAGACGGGGAGGGCGTGTGCGGGGTTGCGGATGCGTGTGGAGACGGCGAGGGATGATATTCTTGGTGGGGATGTTTGTGCGGGTGCAGCGGATGAGAGGTGGACACGGCAGGCGGGGGAGGCAGGTCGCCGTGCTGGACGGTCGTGGGGCAGGGGACGCCATGCGAGACGACAGAACCGAGGAAGGTGGAGGATAGAGAGAGGAAGAGGAGGAGAGTGAGGGAGGATGTATTCATGGTGATGAGGTGGCAAGGTCCCGAGGAGGAATGGTATAGAGAGAAGAGGATTTATAGGTAAAGAGAATCGGCAAAGAAACTGAATGATGATAAATTTGGAGGGATTTGGGCGTTAAAGTAGTTGGTAAGGGAATTGTAGCCACATCTGGATAACTGAATTTTGAAATGTTTTTCTGACCTTGGATTTTATAGCTGGGTTCAAAAATAGCTCTAGGGTGAATATTAATGTTATATTGTTACAGGATAATAGCATCTATTAGTATTCAACAAACAAATAATATCGTAAAATTTGAAACATGTTTCGAAATCTTGGCTGAATCCGATTTACTATGCGATTCTGATAAAAGAAATGTTCGTCCGATTTCGAAGACCGATATCGTCCAATACTTAATGATATGATTAATGGGGTTTAGCATTAAGGTTAGTAAAGGTTAGTGAGTTAATTGATGGGCTAATGGATTCATTAATGGTTTAGTGAGTTTATTATAAGTAAACCGGGTTAGTAAAGGTTAGTGAGTTAATTGATGGGCTAATGGATTCATTAATGGTTTAGTGAGTTTATTATAAGTAAACCGGGTTATTGTAATTAATTTGACACCATTAATATGACATATGTTGTAAGTTCGTAATGCTCCTTGCCATGATGATTACAGCTTTGCGGAATCAAAAAAATTAATTTTTACTTGAGCACTACAAACTAAAACCATATAGATTGTGTGAATCATTATGCTCCCAGACTTGGGACGCTTGGAACTCTGGCCTTTGGATTTTGCCTTAGGCACTCGAACCTTTTCCAGCATCGCTCTTTTATGGGAAGCCATAGTAGGAGGAACCGTTATGACATGAACCGTCTTGTGAGAAGTCCCCCGCTATATGGCAAAGGAGTTATCATTATCTTGTCGATTCTTGAATTTTTTCGGTCGACGGGAATAGTTGTCATTAATGACAGAGTCTTGGATTTTTTCCAAACTCTGTGAATTGTCGAAGAGAGCCGCTTATATGAGTATTCCGGTCTCGGCTGATTTGGTGCCTCTACAGGAGGCAAAGATTTCTTCAGTATAGCGGTGGACGAGTTTCGGCGAACCCTTCTAAGCGGTTCGAAACTGTTACCGGTTGGAACAGCAGTATCGATAGCGACCACAGGAGCTGGTGGAGTCAATTCAGAAGGAGAACTGCCCCCGACTTGTCTTATTCGACGCTAATGGCGACGTCGAGCATGTCTTGTAGCAGGAACCTCCTTAGCATCAGAGGCTTCATCATGCTGCCTGCGTCGTTTGGGGATTTCTCCAAGTGTCAGCCTGTGAAAGACCGACATCTTCGATTGAGCAGGAGAGGGATGGTCAGTCTGTTGAAGACAGGCTGTCTCGGGGGTGGAGCATCCTTATTTGCTTCATGCGTAATAGGAGCTGGGATGACCAGATACTTATGGATAGCCCTCTCAGGGATCGTGGGCTTCTTCAGGGGGCCCACTGAGCTTCTCTTCAGCCGGTTAAAGACTGAAAGTTTGGGGATGGAAGGCTTGTCAGCAGGGCCCGCCGAGATGGTTAGCTGATCAAAGACCGACTTTTTTAGAGCTTCTTCTTTTGGTGTTGAGCCAACAAAGGCAAAGGATAGGGCATGGTCCCAAAGAAAATCCCAGCCATATTCTGAGGGGCCAAGACACAGAGAACTGAGGCGGCTTGTGAACCATATTGGACTCCGCCATATGGGGTGGAGTCAGCATGAGACTTGTCGTTGCAGTTGTTGCAGGTGAAAACCATTGAATCTGCACGGAGATGAAACACTAAATTTTAGCATCCCAAACTCCAAGAGAAACCATAAATATAGCGAACCGCAATTTCGTTTGCGAAACACGACACATGAAGTGCGGAGTGGAAAGAGAAAAAGGTCCCACCAGGCGCGCCGGAATCTGTTTACCGCCGGAAACAGGACTGAAGCGCGGAAAGCGCGTCTAGAATGAATACATGGGAATATGCTATATGGAACATATTCATCCACTTCTCCGAAAATACCAAGTTGATTTATAGCACTGTATATCGAAGGTTTGGATGGATGCGACCGTTGTAGCAGATTTATCAAATCCCCCTTCGTATGTGAGGTTTTTTTTTTATTATGGGGACGATTTTTATGCAGGCGCAAACTCATGTAGTTAATTACGTTATCGCAACGCGATAACAACTTCTCCTTCTCCAGTATTTCACTTCGTGTTGTGTTATGATTTTGTTTATTTTTGGGTTGCTCTTGAATTGTATACGGAGACTAATATTGTCGTCGCCCGTAGGGCGCGGATTAGTCCAAATCCGTACATATCAGATTTATAATTGAACCTAAGCTATGTCTGTCATCGGTTCAGAGGTTTAAGGATCGTTAATCTTGTTTTAGACTAAGATCGATTTAAAATATGGTTATGAACCGTTAATCTTGTTTTAGACTAAGATCAGAGGTTTTAGACTAAGATCGAGTTAAAATATGGTTAAAGATCGTTAATCTCCGAAGTTACCCAACATTACTAAGCACTAGGCCATATATTTTGTTTTGGGCTTTACATAACCCAACAGTGCTAAGCACGAGGCTCAGAAGCTTAATGTAACGATTCTGAAATCACTGTACAGAAATTTCTTGTTATTGTACAGAAAAGGGTATTAAAGACAATGTAAGAGTTATAAGTTAGATTTGTTTAATAAAAACAAGAAACAAATTGTAGCTCACTGGTAAAGCCTCTACACTGCTGTGACGTAGCCTGTGTGTAACGACTCTGAAATCTCTGTACAAAATTTTTCGTTTTAATGTATAGAAAAGAGTTTTACAGCCTGAGTTTGAGTTATAAGTTACTTCTTTTAAATAAAAGCAAGAATCCACTTGTAGCTCATTGGTAAAGACCCTGCATTGCTATGACGTAGCCCTTGTGTTCGATTCCCATCAGCCACAATTATTTTTTCTGAATTTTTTTAGCTTTTTAGAAGCCCAAAAGATTGCACGCGCAATACACAGGGAAAAGAAAAGTTCAGAAAAATTAAACATGCATAAAATGGAGTCAACACAAAATAATCCATGTGGCACGAATTTATAGGCCAACCCATGAAGATCGATTGGAGGAAATTGCCATATGGCCGGCGGGGACGGTCAGATGGGCTCCATCTTGATCCGTGCTCTGCACACACACCTCTTCAGCCACCCCTAACTTCTCTGTACTGTTTGATTTCCTTGCAATCAAATAGACCCTTCATTTCACAATTTAACATCAGTTTTAATGATTTTTAATCCAAATTTTAATTCCCAAACCCTAATTCTATACTATAAATACCACCCCATGCTCTAGCTCTTCATCATTCTGAAAATTCTAGCCAAAACTCTCCAAAAAGTTCTTAAGTGCAAGTGGAGTAAAGTGGAGTTAGTGAGCAAGCTTCTTCCATTGAAGATCGAACCTGATTCCGGAGCTCCCGAGACATCCTGAAGTATCCCTCGTCTTCCTTAACTCCTTTTTGACATTTCCAAACGGTAAGTCCCTCCCAAATCCCCTCCTTTCTATTGAAATTCCTTTTCAAATTTTTATCGATAAAAGTGGAGTTAATACCGACATATTCTTTTCTAAAACATATAACTCCCTTTTCCTTTACAATTTAATCAATCTAATTTTACTGCATCACCTGTAACCTTAAACCCTAATGTTTAGAATCTCATTTCAACAAAATTCTCATGTGAAAAAACAATAGTAGACCTTTTTCATTAAAATACCTTGAACTTTATAAACACCTCTTTTAATATTTGTTAAAACAATACCTTAGAAAAACTTCACGGGATAACGATTTACCCCATACCCACACTTAGTTTCATAGCACGATTCCTATTTGCATGCATTTTTGTTACGAAGAATAATATTACAATAAAATACCACATAATTTTAAAAAACCGGATTTCTTTTAAAGCGTTATTTCATATTCTTTGCGATTACGCATCTACAACTCTCTTTAGGAGACCTGCTAATGGATGGTGCAGATTATCGCACATCCTTGGTGTTGGGACCCGGTTCTTGCTCATGGAACAAAGTGCCACACGGAACAAAGTGCCACGCCAAGTGTCATGCCTAGGGGCGGGGGCCACCTTTTGAATCCGTGGGACCCACTGTAGAACAATGGGGAATCTTCGGAATACATTCCGAAAGATGATAAATCTGTATTATAAATGGAATGATACCACTCTTCAATACAGAGGCGCCTTTTAAGTGAATCGGCATTACAGGAGCTTGAGAACTCCATTATTAAGCGTGCTCAAACCAGGGAAGTTCTAGGATGGGTGACCTCCTAGGAAGTGGCCCCTGGTCGGGTCCGGTTCGCCCCGAAGGACAAAACCGTGCGGCTTCGGCCAGAGCGGACAATACTCTCTGTATTGGGGGTGGGGCGTGACAAAATGGTATCAGAGACAAGTTCCTCAATAGTTAGTCTATAGTTCGAGGAGGAACCATTGTTCAAAAGTGGGGAGAATGTCGGGACCCGGTTCTTGCTCACGAAACAAAGTGCCATGCCAAGTGTCATTCCTAGGGGGCGGGGGCCACCTATTGAATCCGTGGGGGCCACCTCTTGAATCCGTGGGACCCACTGTAGAACAATGGGGAATCTTCGGAATACATTCCGAAGAGGGTAGATCTGTACTATAAATGGAATGATACTACTCTTCAATACAGAGACACCTTTTAAGTGAACCGGTACTACAGGAGCTTGAGAAGCGTGCTCGAGCAAGGGAAGTTCTGGGATGGGTGGCCTCCTGGGAAGTGGCCCCTGGTCGGGTCCGGTTCACCCCGAAAGATAAAACAGTGCGGCTTCGTTCAGAGCGGACAATATTCTCTGTATTGGGGGTGGGGCATGACACTTGGGCTAGTAGAGCGAGATGCATACCTCCTCATGGAGTATTCGGTATCGAAAGGATTTAAATACGGTTTTTAAGAAATACGAATTTTCTAAATAAAATAAAATTATTTTTAAAATTAAAATTATATAATATTCTAAGTCCATATTTTCAAAATATAATAAATCTATACTTTTTAAATATGAAAAGATTAACAAATGACAATAAAATACCATCAAGATACCAAAAATACAAGTTTTACAGTAAAATACCATGAACTTTCCAACCTAAGTAATTATCACTAAAAATACTCCAAATACTAAAAATCCATACTCATGACAACCTCAAGTAATACTAATCACCCTTGAGGTTTACTTTTAACTATATTAAAAATATTTTCATAAAACCCCATCGAGATATATAAAACAATATTTAAGGATTTTAATAAATATAGGTTTAAGCGGGATCAATTCTCTTGAGTCCCAGGGAGCCGGAGAAAGTGAGTGCTTGTCTATTTAAGTTAGAAAACTTAACGGAGTTATCAATAGTAATTGTCTTGGAAAAAGACACAAATCCTGCCGTCCATGTGCAGTAGTTACCGATGACTCCCGAACCTAATTCAAGAGCTAAATTAGTTTACAAGTGTCTGACTCAGTCTGAGTCCAATTCAAACCTGAATCTAAGATCAAATACGAATACCTAATCATGAACTTGAACACTTGAAATCAAATATCAAACTCAAACATGTATATTTGACATGACCTGACCAAACCCTGGTTATAATTGGACATGAACTTAATATGAATACCAGAACACAATGGTTGCTATTGAAATTGACTTGACTCGAACCATGAATACAATTTGACATGAATACATGAACACTTGACACGAATACTTGATATTGACATGAACTCAATCTTGCAACTTGAGATATTCATGGATTCGAGCAAGGTTGGCAATCTTAACTGTAACGTAGAATACACGGGGTGTTGGGGTATGTTCCCTGATTAAAAAATCAGGAAAGGACTCAGAAGAGGCATCACGTGCTCACACGTGACCAGCGGTCACGTGTTGGCACGTGACGTTCAAAGCAGCGGCACAAAGCGCTTTCAAGAAAAGATTCCAGAAAAGGTCACGTGCTCACACGTGACCAATGGTCACGTGTTGGCACGTGACGGCTAAGCAGCGGCCAGAAGACAGAGCACAAAAGAAGAAGAAAGGCCCGTTCCAGGGGTCACGTGCCTACACGTGACCAGGGGTCACGTGCCTGCGTTAAAAGATTTATTATTTAATAGGATTAAATCCTGAGAAGAGATCATTCAAATCTTTCCAAATAGAGAATGATTATTTGGAACCGTTGGATTAAAAATCTAAAGGTGATTAAATATCGCTTATTCATGGAAAAATCTTGGACTTGGAAAGATTTCCCCCTAAATCTAACCGAAACAACAAGGAAATATCTTTGGATTTAAAATCCAATGGTGAATAAAATTCACTTAACAATCTAAAGGCCCAGATTAATGATAAATATAAATTAAATCTCTCAACATACAAATCAAATCTCTCAATGAGAGATTTATTAAGCAGATTGATTCTCTTCCTTCTCCTATAAATAGGAGCCAAGAAAAGAAGAAAAAGGAGGACCCTTTTCGAAGATCTTTTCTCTAAAACTTTTTTCTGAAACCTTGAGACCTTTGGATCTTTTTATTTTGATACATAGAGAGAGAGAGTTAGAGCCTTTGATTCTCTGCAAAAAGGAAAACCTTAGGTAAGAAAGGAAAAGGGAGGCTTCAAAGGAGAATTTAATTCTCAAAAGAGTTTAACTCTTAGATAAAAAGAAAAGAACTTAGTTCTTCTCTGGTTGAGGATCTGCAAAGTGCACATCTCCCCATGAATTGAGAATTTAATTCTCATTGGGTTGAGATCCTGCCATGCAGATCTAAAACACAGAGAAGGGACTGAGTTTAGAGAATTTAATTCTCATAAAATGATAGGAATTCAATTCCTTTGAGATAAAGTTAGGGTTTAACCCTATATTATAGGAATTTAATTCCTTCAAAATGAACAGAACTAGGGTTTAACCCTAACTGAGAATATAATTCTTCCAAACTCACAGGAATTTAATTCCTTTAAGGAAAGAAACTAGGGTTTAACCCTATTAAAAATATAATTCTTCAGAAGAAAGCACGAATTTAATTCCTCTGAGGTTTAGGGTTTAACCATATGAACAGAACTTTAAAACATGCAGAGTCACGTGCTACCACGTGACCCCTGCAAATACCCACAGAATAGAACTCTGGAATAGGCACCTCACGTGCTGCCACGTGACTTCTGCGAAGATATATAAAAGAGAACTTTGAGGCAATGCCTCACGTGCCCCACGTGATCCCCGGGACATATAAAAGAAACAACAAAATAAAAGAGAACTCTGGGGCGCCCTCACGTGTCACCACGTGACCCCTAATGAGTATTCTAATAAACCAGAGCATGAGCCCCCATCACTTGCCTGCACGTGATGGCTTTCAGAACTAAAAGTGTTAAACACTTATCTGTAGAACAAAATAAAGGGAAGAATGGCGCTCTCACGTGTTACCACGTAACCCCTTTTGCCTTAGTGTTTAACACTAAATTGAAACTTCTATATCCAGTGTTTAACACTGATTCTCCTTAGTGTTTAACACTAATTCGGAAAATTCTATTTGCGGTGTTTAACACTGATTTGCTTAGTGTTTAACACTAATTTGAAAGCTCTTTTTCCAATGTTCAACACTGATTATCTTTTAGTGTTTGACACTAACTTGTCAATCTTTTCCCAGTGTTCAACACTGTTGGTCTATAGTGTTCAACACTAGTTTTAGCCCAATTGGCTAAAGTTTCCAGAGGCAAAGCCTCTCCTTCAATGAATCAACAGAGGGTCAATATCCCAGATGCAATTGGACTTAGCCCAAGATGGCCGTAAGTCCTCAATTCAAACTTAATTGGGCTAATGGGCTCACAATATAATAATTGATCTTAGTTTCCAAATTGGACTGCAGATCACTTAATCTACCTCGGTTTAAGGGTACATCTCTTCACTCCTTTGATATTCGGCATTGTAATTCCTCAACGTCTTCAAAGAGATGACGGGTCCCGACGACCATACATTGATACGGACTGTAGAGTCCTTAAATCCACGGACTATGACGTCCTTAACCTTGACCGTGATGTCTTAAAACTAATATCGGACTGTGGAATCCTTAAATCCACGGACTATGACGTCCTTAACCTTGACCGTGATGTCTTAAAATTAACATTGGATTGTGGAGTCCTTAAATCTACGGACTATGACGTCCTTAACCTTGACCGTAATATCTTAAAAATAACATCGGACTGTGGAGTCCTTAAATCCACGGACTACGACGTCCTTAACCTTGACCGCAACGTCTTAAAACTAGCACTGGACCGCAATGTCTTTAAACTACCTATCGACCGCAATGTCACTAAACTAAACAACAGGGTCCCCTTAATCGCTCTCTTGTTGGATCCAAACGATCCCGTTAAGTTGATCTTAGTCTCAAACTGGACTAACGTATCCTTAACAAATGTTTAAGTTGATCTTAGTCTCAAATGAAGCTAACGTATCCTTAAACACAACCCCCAAACCCAAATCTAAGATAATACGGATTTGGACTAGTCCACGCCCTATGGGCGACAACATAACTCAGTCTCCGTATACAATCCACGGGCAACCAAACACAAATTAAGCACACACGACACGAAGTGACTACCTGGAGAAGGAGAAAGTTGTTACCGCAATGTGGCAGCGTAATTAACTGCAGGGGCTTGCGTCTGCAGGGAAGAGCGTCCCCACAATCAAAAACCCCTCAAACGAGGGGGAATTTGACGAAGTCTTCTACATCGGCCGCATCCGTTTAAACCTCCGATACACGGTGCCATAAATCAACTTGGCATTTTCGGAGAGGTGGACGGATAGAACCTATTAGCATCTGCCCCGAATTTCAGGCAAGACGTCCGTCGCGCCGTCTTTCGGAGGGGAACAGATTCTGGCACGCCCGGTGGGACCTTTTCCTCTTTCCACTCCACACTTCGTGTGTCGTGATTCGCGAACCAATCACGGTTTGCTAATGGTTGCCCTTGGGTTGCGAGGTACTAAGATTTGGCGTTTTTCTTGGTGCAGAAAACAAAGGATCAATGGCGTTCAACTGCTCGAACTGCAAATGCAACCGACGCTCCGCCTCACCTGGAGGTGTAGCATATGGACCGCAGGCTGCTTCCCTATTCATTATGCCTGTGGAGCAAGTGACTCAAGCTACTACCGGTCTATTCTTTGGGACCATGCTCCCGCCGGTGAACATTGACATCCCAATGCCCATACCAGAAGCTTCGAAGAAGTCGGTCTTTGATCGACTTGCTACTCCCACGGCCCCTCTCAGCGGGTCGTCCAACTCCTCGGTCTTCACCAGACTGAGCCTGAACTCCAAAGGGCCCGCCAAAAAGCCCATGGTACCTGAGAAGGCCATCCCAAAGAAGACAGCTGCTCCCAAAGTCGTCAAGGCGGCTTCTACTGCCAAAGAGTCGGTCTTTGCAAGACTGGCTGTCCCAACCCCCGCTCCGGTTCGAAGGTCTGTCTTTGACAGATTGGATACCGCCACTCAAAAGACGTCAGTCTTTAAGAGGATGACACCGGTAGCAGCCCCTCCCCAGAACAGGGGGCAAGACGAAGCCGTCGCTAAACCAATCCCAACAACCCGTCATGCCCGACGTCGCCACTGGCGCCGGATAAGAAAGGCTGGGGGCAATTCTCCCGCTGGGCTAACTCCACCAGCTCCAACGGTGGAAGTTAATGCTGCTATCCCCACTGGGAACAACTTTGAGCTGCTGAACAGGGTACGCAGAAACTCGCCAACTGCGGTGCTCAAAAGATCTCCTCCACCGGTAGAGACTGCCGTGGAAGCAGAAAAGCCGGAGTAGTCTCTTCAATTGCTGTCCACCAGGATCTACAAGACATGGCGACAAGTTCGAGAATCTGTGATTGATCCTAATTACTCTCGCCAACACAAGAAGTCGAAAGGTCGGCCAGAAGAAAATTCCCCGATCAAGCAACGAAAGGTGACGACCAATTGGGTGCTCAAAGCAACGGCCCTCTCAACTTCAACGGCCTACAAGAGAGGAAGACCGGAGGAAGTCCCCGCTCCCGCAGCAAATATCAAGGACAATAAGCTAAAACGCCCTAAGTCTGGAGGCATGATGGTGCATGCAGTATACATGGCGCTTGGAAAAGAAGACAGCCGTGCATCCACGGGTCATAGACCGCTTACACGGTCAGTGACCAAAGCTCAGGAGCAACAACAGAAGCTCCAAGAAATGATGAACGCGATGGCCGCACTCACTGGGCCGAAAGAAAACCCCGAAGCGTCATCCGATCAACGCCAGGAACAGGAAACTGACTCTGAGTTCCTTCGTAGGATATTGGAGAAGAAGGATAAAGAGGATGCCGAGCAAGCAGCCAATATACAACGAATGGCCCTTCTGTTTCAATACATGGTGGGTATGATGATCCAGCAAGAGCCTCCTGCTGAAGATCCTCCAATCGTTCTTGAAGACGACAGGGGAGAAACGTCAAATCCTCCGCCCGCTCTGTCCATAGCCAAGGAGGAGACAATCTCCAAGGCTGACCTGGACGAATACAT
This sequence comes from Agapanthus africanus, assembly GCA_030015575.1. Classification (NCBI taxonomy): domain Eukaryota; kingdom Viridiplantae; phylum Streptophyta; class Magnoliopsida; order Asparagales; family Amaryllidaceae; genus Agapanthus; species Agapanthus africanus. Next base: position 132,761,185 of record CM057341.1, read on the forward strand.
AGCCCAACAGATACGTGTTCACCAGGCGACTGAGGCAGCTGGTCAAGTTGTCAGGACGGGAAGACCATATCCGAGCTGGTATGACCAGATCAAATACCCGCTGGGCTACACAATCCCGAAATTCCATGTCTACAAGGGGACAGGCAATCCCCATCAGCATATGGCCCAGTTCAGGGCGCTTTGTGGCAACACTGGTGGTGACGATAAGCTCTTGCTTCGCCAATTCATCGGCAGCTTGTCAGAAACAGCGTTCGGGTGGTATTCTGAGCTCCCGAACGATTCCATCAGGACGTTCGCTGAAATGGAGTTGCTATTCACTCAGCGATTTGCAAGCGCCAGCGAACGTACCCCGATAACAGCATTGATTAATGCCAGGGTGAAACCAGGTAAGACGTCGGTCCAGTACGCTATACGCTGGCGAAACTTGTGGTCGAAATGCGAACAACGCATTGAGGAGGCGCCCGCGGTGGGCATGTTCGTGGGTACCCTAGATCCTCACGCAACTATCTCACAGTTCATGATGTTTTTTAAGCCAACCATATTCCAGGCTTTGATCGACAAGCTGGCCCAGATGGACCAGATGAGTCACAGACCGTCTCCCCCGAAACCGGAACCTCGGAACGACAAGGGTAAAGGGAAAGCAACTTTCGTTGCGAACGCTCAGCAGCAACCCAGTACCCCAAAGCTGGCGGATCAACCGGAAGAAAGACGACGGTATTACAATGAGAAGATGAAGTGCCCCTACTCATTCCCACGGGATAAGACGAAGAGGCTATTTGAGCTGACAATACGCAACAGGCTTATCAACTTGCCAAACCCAAGGCGACCGCCGCAACCCAGTGAGGTGAACAACCCCAACTACTGCCCTTACCATCAAACGGTAAGCCATCCGATTGAGGATTGCTTTGTCTTCAAAGGATGGATTGAAGATCAATACCTACAGGGCAAGTTTGCGCTGTCCGAGAAGTGGAAGGTGAACCCGCCACAACCTCACACTGCTAAGAAGACGGACACACCGGGGCAACTTGTTCTTTCATTGAAGAAGCCCCATGGGAAATCGTGCTTTCAACAAAAACTAAAAGAATGCTGAACGAGCTCCAGACATGCCCGGCAGTCAGGTGGAAGAACCCGCTGGATCCCCAGGTCATTGAAGGGATGCTGAAGCCGCGCCCAACTCCGAGGATCAGTGGTGATAGCCCGAGCACTCGCAACCAGCCGTCGAAATCTTCAAAGAAAAAGAAGGAGAAATCTAAGAAGCCCGTGAAGCCTGGTGACAAGCGTACGGACTTGCAGAAGCAGATTGACGCGCTGGAGGAATATAACCAGAAAGCACGGACTCCCATCACACTCCAAGAGTTCCTCAACCACATCTTTCAAGAGGAAGATGAGGGGGAGAGTTCGTCGGATGAATCCGAGGGATACGTGGCAAGTTGTAATGTGATCTCCCACTCGTTTACCGATGATGAAAAAACTCCCGGCACTAAGAAACTGGGGACGGAGCCTGAACCGGAGCTTGTGTGGCCAACAGACGAAATGATCGACGCCTTTCTAGACGAGATTCGTTTGAAAAGTAAAGCCGACCAGGAGCGTGAGATGGCCGCATCGGAAGGAGACAAACGCAGGCGATTAAACGAAAGAGTTGAGGTACTCCCGCCAGATCGAAAGGCACCCGACACGGATAAAAACGTATTCAAGACGAGGAAAAGGTTTGCCAAAGCCATGTCAATGGGAATGAAACTACCACCCTCGGAAGGAAACACGCTCGATGGGGCGGAGAGGCACTCTAATTACTGCTCATATCATCGGAAGATTTCACACCCCGCTGAGGAGTGCGACGCTTTTAAGATATGGTGGCGGGGATATGTTGCTCATCGGCAACATTTTAAGCGAATGAAACGCCGAACTCGTCGGGAGCAGAGAAGTACGACCGAAGGACGCAAAAGAACTACCAGTAACTGTTACACGGTCAACGCCGGGGGATCGCAAGTGCTCACATTCGGGAGCGATTCTGACGAGAAAATGGCTCTTAGCCCCCTCTTTAAAGAGTCCACCTCGGGAAAAGAAGAAGAACCAGAAGCCTGCGAAAACATTCAGCTGCGCAATCGCACGCTTCCGGAAAAGAATCTCGGACCCGTAACTAGAAAAGATAAGGGAAAGGAAAAGGTCGCTGAGGATATCACCTTAGATGACCAAGTTATGAAAGAGGTGACTGCCAAGGACCCGCCCAAGACGAGTAGGGTGGACTACAACATCCTAGCGCACCTAAGGAAGCTACCCTCGCAGCTCAACATTCTCGACGCCCTCCTGTTATCAAAGGAAGCGAGGGATTCATTAATCAAGGCGCTACAAGATCCCGAACAATTCCAAGCCTTCCTCGCCGAAGAAAGGATGAAGAAAGAATTGGAAGAAGTGCACGCGGCCGATATCACTTTCGGTGACGAAGACCTGCTCCTAGGGACGTGCGACCACAACCGTCCCCTATACATCTCTGGATATTGCCACGATATAAAGATAGGCAAAATCTTGGTTGGCAATGGGTCTTCCGTTAATCTCCTCAACGTGCGGGTGTTAAAGGAGATTTGCATGAGCGTCCAACACCTTGCTCGGGACAAGATCACCATCTCCGGGTTCGACTCCCAATCATCGAGAACTCTTGGGTCTGTGATATTGACGCTGCGCTTTAGGCTACTCGTCACGGACATTAAGTTTCATGTCATAGATGCTAAGATATGTTACAATGCTCTGCTCGGCCGACCTTGGTTACACGAGTACAACATCATCCCTTCTACGCAACATCAGTATATGAAGTATTTCAAGGATGGTCTCGAGTATACCATAACAGGTGAGCTAAACCCATTCTCCGTGAACGAAGTCCGCAAATACGAAGATGCAAAGTACTTTTTGCCAGATTTCGAGGATACAGAGAGATGTCGCAAACCGGAGAACAAAGCCGCTGTCACCATTCCCGTTTTTGGGAGTGATACCGAAGAAGAAGAAGAGATAGTCTACTCTGGGCCGTCTCGACGCAATAACCCGGGACCGTCCTCCCCCATATTGATCTTCGGAAGTGACTCGGAAGATGAGGTTAATGTTGTGTTCTCCAGTCGGCCACCAATACAAGAATTCCCTGGTGATGATCAGAGTTTGCAAATCACCATGATTCCGCGGGAGCACTACAAAGATCTTGACGCGCTTGAAGCTCACAACGTGCAAGACCTGCAGACGTTTTACGTCCCTCCCAAGCGAAAAGGCGAAAAGGCGATCCTATTCTATCGATCCTCGGAAACAAGAGTGGAGAAAAAGATTTAGCACGACACGGATTCTACACTTGACAAGCTTCAACCCATCCATTTGCCCAGATATTACACGAACGGACTGAAAAGGCTATTGAAGCGCCAAGGGGTACCCTTAAAACAGACTACCCGACAAGCTCGATTCTATAACAGGATTTGGGATGTCCTTGGGACTCAGCACGAGTTGCCCAACGGAAGAATGGAAACGCTTGGGCTTGGATACGTGAGAGCCAGAAAACGGGAACGGGTCTACTGTAGCTACGCCATATATACCTTTGATGAAGAGGAGGACGCCTTGTCAGAAAATGTCAACCCCTCATCGGAACTGGATCCCGCGATTGAAGTCCCGAGTCCATCATTCGAAGAGCGAATAGACAAGCTTATCAGGAAAGCGGGTCAAAAAGCTCGGGACGATCATAATCGCGAAATGGCCATTTACAAGAAAGCCAGGGCGCAACGCCTTTTTCAACAGGCTGCGAAAGATGAAAACGCTCATCCCTATCAATCTGTTGTGCAAGAGGCCCGGCGCAGAGGTAGAAACAAGTCAAAGAGCAGAAAAGGCGCTCGACAGCGACAAAGCGGGACCAAGAAGTCATGTGATCGGGTATTGCGCGGTCCGGATTTGTCCTTCATGAAGAAGATGAGTCGAGCGTATTCTTTCCCTCAAGACAAGACACGGAAGATACTTGACCTCGCTTTAAAACATCGAATGATTACACTTCCGAAGTCTAAACACCCTGAGCAAGCTAATGAGGTCTTTCATCCGGGCTATTGCTCTTATCACCGAGCCATAGGACACCTCATCGAAGCTGCTTCACCTTCAAGAACTGGGTTGAGGACCAGTATCAGCAGGGCAGATTTGCTCTATCTGACAGCTGGAGGGTATCGCCACCACAGAAGCATGAACCCAAAGCCGCAAGAGCAGAACCAGATCCACATCGGTCTTGGAAACGAGCTCATACCTGTCGCATGATAATGATATCAAAAGAAGAGCCCGAGAATACGGATAACTTTCCCTGGTGCTTCGAAAACTGGGACGACGAGGTAATCTCAGAATTTCTACCAGCGCCGAGAGAGCTGGAAGATGGCATACATACTACTGCAGATAACCTCAAGAAGATTGAGTTGGGGACGGCGAACGACCCACGACCGACATTCGTCAGCGAGCTGCTATCTGAAGAAAGGGTGACTGCGTTAAAAGATGTGCTTATGCAGCATAGAGATTGTTTCGCATGGAACTATTCTGAAATGCCAGGACTGGATCCAGAAATAGCTGTCCATAAATTGGCAATATTCCCGGACGTCAATCCAGTCAAACAAGCGCCGAGAAGAATGCGGCTCGAGCTTGAGATGAGCATCAACGCCGAAGTCAAGAAGCTGATCGACTCCGGGTTTATCCAAGAAGTTCAATATCCTGACTGGATCGCCAACATCGTCCCGGTAATGAATAAGAATGGGATAGTGCACATATGCGTGGACTTCCGGGATCTCAATAAAGCCTGCCCGAAGGACGATTTCCCAGTGCCAGTCACCGAACTGATGATAGACAATACGTCCACTCATGAGGTTTTCTCCTTCATGGACGGCTCGTCAGGGTATAATCAGATAAAGATGCATCCCGAAGACCAGAAGCACACCGCTTTTCGGACTCCTCTGGGAATATTCTGTTATAAAGTGATGCCCTTCGGTTTAAAGAACGCCGGTGCTACTTATCAAAGGGCCATGACGAAGATCTTCGATGACCTTATACATGAAATCGTCGAATGCTATATCGACGACCTCGTCGTGAAAAGCAAGTCATACAAAGAACATCTCGAGCATCTGAAGACTGTATTTCAACGCCTTCGGCAATACAACTTGAAGATGAACCCCCTCAAATGCGTGTTCGGGGTATCCTTGGGCAAGTTCCTAGGGTTCATTGTCCGGCACCGGGGCATTGAGATAGATCCGTCAAAGATCAAGGCGATCATGGAAATGCCGCCGCCAAGGACTCTCAAACAATTGCGGTCTCTCTAAGGGAAGCTCGCGTACATCCGACGATTTATAGCCAACCTTTCAGGCAAGTGCCGCCCTTACAGTCATCTGATGAAGAAAGGAATCCCGTTCGTCTGGGATCGCAAATGCCAAGGCGCACTGGACGAGATCAAGCAGTACCTGCAGAACCCACCGGTGGTAGCCGCCCCAGTCAGAGGAAAACCTCTTATTCTTTATACAACTGCCCTCGAAGGTTCCTTAGGCGCATTATGGGCACAAGAGAACGACCAAGGGAAGGAGAGAGCGTTCTACTATTTAAGTCGAGTCCTACTGGGGGCAGAAAGCAACTACTCCCCTATCGAAAAACATTGCCTGGCGTTAATCTTTGCGATAACAAAGCTCAGGCACTATGCGTTGGCGCATGAAGTCCGTCTCATTTCGAAAGTGGACCCCCTTAAATATTTAATGTCGAAGGCCATACTGACGGGGCGACTCGTTAAATGGGCCCTGCTCTTGATGGAGTTCTCGATAACTTATCAACCTCTCAAGGCAGTGAAAGGCCAGGCCATCACCGACTTCCTCGCTGAGCATCCGGTACCGGCCGACTCTCCTTTGAATTGTGAACTGCCAGACGAACACGCGTTTGATGCGATCGACGGTGGTAATATCCGATGGGAGCTTTATTTCGATGGAGCATCTTCCGTGAAGAAGCGCAAACAAAGTACCCCTATAATCAAATCAGGGGTGGGTCTTATTTTCGTAACTCCACAAGGAGGGATAATGCGCTTCGCTTTCTCCTTAACAGAGCCCAGGACGAACAATGAAGCCGAGTACGAAGCTTTGATAGCAGGCCTCGAGATCGCCATCGACATGGGAATTAAAAACCTCCTCATGTACGGAGACTCCCAACTGGTCGTTAGTCAAGTAAACGGCGACTACCAAACATGCAAGCCAGAGCTGGTGAAGTATGGAGAGAGAGTACGACAGCTGCTGACTCAAATCCCTTCCTACATCTTAGAAAACATACCGCGTGCCGAAAATAGCAAAGCAGATGCATTGGCTAAGCTCGCTAAAGAACTGGCTGATGAGAACCTCGATGTCGTTAGGATCGTCATACAAAGCCGTCGAGTACTTGCCCCTACAGGAATATCCCTGGAGTCACCCGAAGGAAGGGGAGCAAATGAGCACACGACCCTGCAAATGAATGACCAAGAAAAGGCCGAGGATTGGAGGTAAGTCTTTATAGACTACTTCAAATACCGTCGAACGCCCGAAGATGCGTCCTCAAGACATCAGCTTATGAAACGAGCTCTGTCTTTCGCCTTCGTCAACGATACTCTGTACAAGAGGTCATTCGATTCTTTGTGGTTGAGATGTCTGGGACCTGTCGAAGCAAAAAGAGTCGTTCAGGAAGTTCATGACAGACTCTGCGGTTCTCACCAAGCGGGCCCGAACATGAAGTTGAAGATCAAACGGATGGGTTACTATTGGCCCACGATGATCCAGGACTGCCTCGAGTATGCGAAGCAATGCCACTCATGCCAAATTCATGGGGACTTTATCTACCAGCATCCAAATCCACTCCATCCAACGGTGGCTAGCTGGCCATTCGAAATGTGGGGGACTGATATAGTCGGCCCCATCGAACCAGCATCATCCAGAGGACATCGTTTCATCCTAGCGACCACTGACTACTTCTCCAAATGGGCAGAAGCAGTACCGTTGAGGGAAGTGAAAATGGAGAATATCCTCCACTTCTTCAAGACGCACGTCATTTATCGGTTTGGAACTCCGCGACGGATCATCTCCGATAACGGGCCAGCTTACAGAAGCCACAAAATCAGTCGCTTCGCGCAACAACACAATATAGACTGGAGGTATTCCTCGGTTTATAATCCACGAGCTAACGGTCTGGCCGAGGCTTTCAACAAGACCTTGACGAAGATCATGAAGAAAACGGTGTCCCGAAATAAGAAGGACTGGCATGAGAGGCTGCGAGAAGCTCTCTGGGCGTATCGAACTACGTTCAAGACAGCCACAAATACAACGCCATATGCGTTGGTGTTCGGTACAGAAGCGGTACTCCCCCTCGAGATAGAGTTACCCTCTCTACGAGTGGCGGTCCACTACGAGCTGACGGACGAAGAAAATGCTCACCTTCGGGTTGAGGAGCTTGATGCCCTTGATGAGACCCGGCTCATAGCACAACAAAATCTGGAGGCCTACAAAGCGAAGATGACGCGCTCGTACGAAAGATTGACCAGGCCGAGGACATTTCGCCAAGGCGAACTCGTGCTAGTGGTCAAAAGACCTATGATCCCCAATTGCGCCAAGTGGGGAAAATTCGAGCCGAACTATGAAGGCCCGTACATCATAGACAAGGTCTACCAGGGTGGAGCCTATCTACTCATGGATATGCACGGTGAAAGGCCTTTCAGGCCAATAAATGGCCGCTTCCTAAAGAAATATACGCTTAGCGAGTTATCGCCTAGGTCAATGATAGATGACGACGACTATGTCCGCTCGCTATTTTCCTAAGCTCAAACTGTATAAGCAGTGGCTAGCCTTCTCCCGACGGACCGAAATGTCCTTAAACTAACAACGGACCGAAATGTCCTTAAACTAACAGCGGACCGAAACGTCCTTAAACTAACGGCGGATCGAAACGTCCTTAAACTAACGGCGGACCGAAACGTCCTTAAACTAATGGCGGACCGAAACGTCCTTCAACAACTACCGCAGCATCTTCAGGCTGACGAGATGAATAAAAGAAAAAAGAAAAGAAAAAAAATATAAAGTAAAAAAAAATATATAAAAACGGTATGTCCATAAGCAAAAAGGGCACGGATGAAAACCCGAAAGGGCTCCGTGAGTAAAAACAGCAGGGCTACCGGCGAGTGTTCGTGAAAACCCGAAAGGGCGCGACCTCCGAAAAAAAATATATAAAAAGAATAAAAAAAGGTATGTCCATAAGCAAAAAGGGCACGGATGAAAACCCGAAAGGGCTCCGTGAGTAAAAACAGCAGGACTACCGGCGAGTGTTTGTGAAAACCCGAAAGGGCGCAACCTCGTTAAAAGACACTTACAGGGTCCCCTCGACCTTGTAAGGAGAAATCACCCGCGTGAGATCCTTACGACTCACAAGGGAGCAACACACTTAGGGGTCCTCACGATTCCTAGGGTGAAATTACACTTGCGAGATCCTCACGACTCGTAAGGAGAACTCTCTTATGGGACCCTCACGGCTCATAAGACTTGAAAGTCTTAAGTTACAGAGACCTGAACCTGTTCTTAAGCAACCCCCACAAACTTCGATATTGCCCTACAAGTGGCTCAATACTGACCCTTATATACAATCCACGGGCGCAAATAAATATTTCTCTAACCAAGTCCCATCCGTGACTAGGGATATGTTCATATGGCAAACAACCCTTGTAGGTCCTTTCGACTTATAAGGAGAAAACCCTTTTGTAAGATCCTTACGACTTGCAAGAGGACATGCACTTAGGAATCCTCACTATTCTTAAGGAAAAGTTACACCTACGTGATCCTCACGACTCGTAGGGAGAAATACCTTTATGAGACCCTTACGGCTCGTAAAGTCAAAAGCCTTAGTCAACAGGACCCTTAACCCTATTTACTAAGCCACCTTTGTGTCACGCCCCGCTTCCCAGAGTACGCAAGATTGGGCACGTGACATAGCCAACCATGCTACCTGTGGGTAGGAAATATCCATCCACAGTCATATTACGGTTGTAGAGATATCAAGAACAAAATAAACAAACTATCTAACACATGTCCAAATCCATAATAACCAGAGTCAATGATAAATAAGTGCGGAAGCAAATGATCCAATGCAATAATAGAAAGGTACGTCCCGTAATGCGGGATCACACCTGGAAATAAAATGCAATAAATGAACTAACCACTACAGAACTCACAAATCAGCCTGCTGGCTGAAGTACTCCTGCTCAGTCGTCGACAGTGGTAAAGAATCTGGGCCATGCAAAACCCAGACGTCAGCGCGTCATGTCAACCAATAATATAATATGAACATGGTAATAAGCAATGCAGGGATAAACATGAATAAAGCAGTAATATGAAACAACAGTGCAGGGCAATGTGCAGTGGGTAACTAAACTGTTCTAACAGGTTTTCTATTCTAAAGTCTTTGAAATCAATTGATGAATCGTCGATGTAACTCAATAGTATCCCGTGCGTGCCCGGGACCACGGTCAAGGTCCTCGGGGCTGAATCCGAGACGTGCCGCTAAGCAGTAATAGGTAGTAGGATGGATGAGTGATGTCAGCATCATCACTCCCGGACTGGCCAAGCCTGTAAGACTGATCAGAACAAGTATCGAACTGTTGAGTTACAAGTCGGTTTCACCTTTGATTTCCCCATACCCCCAAGTTATGTATGTCAGGTCAGGTATTCAAGAGTCAAGGACTAATGCCAACACAAAATCAGGTAAAGTAGGTCTGTCTGGATAGACAGCAGGAATGGTCAGGTTGGTCGGCATTAGGCATGAGATCAGGTAACAGGTCAGGTAATGTATAAAGGTGTCATGTCATGTCAAGAGTGTACGGTACCATATCATGTCAAGTAGGAAGTGTAACAGGTCATGTCAGGAAGCACAAGATGTCATGTGGGTGCTCATAATCAAACTAACATAAGCATATGTATAAATAAACAAGCATGAGTACTATCAGAACAATAAACTGGAACATGTAATATGATATGTAAATAAATATAATTTCAAGGATATGGATGCACAGTTATCGATTAGGGTTACATTTATAGTTCCAATATTAATTAGGATGCAATTTATTAAACATGGAGTGTTAATATCACATTATTATATAGTAGTGTGATCTATGCTTGCAATTATATGTATCTTAAATGCGATAGATGCAAACGGGTATCCGAAAAGTTATAAAACTGTAAAATGGTAATGTGGGATGTACAACTAAACAATATGTGATATAAATATTGATATAATAATATGAATATGGATAGCATATTCAAAGCGATTAGTAACTATAAAAGATGTATTGATTAACCATGCACAAGAAGGTTCCGTTCAGAAATTCAGCGTCACCCTAATTTGTAAAATAGCTTAAAAATAACAAATGTTCTCCAAAAGAGACGTATCTTATACCAAAACAAAGATAATTCAATAAGGTTTTTAGTTTTATAAGTATAAGCATCTCAGGTTATCCCTACAAAAAGTTATGAATATTCAAAGTTGAAAGTTTGCTGCTGGAATTTCCCTGGACAGCAGTTTAAAGGCATTTTCATTTGCATTTTACGTTATTTAAACAATTTATTTTGCAAGTAAATATTTCATAGAGTTATAGTATTCTGAATTAGCTTCGTAACGAACTAAAGAACGTATACTAATGATTTTTCTATGATTTATAATGAATTTTATAAGATAAGGTGTACAGTAAATTTCAGATTTGTCATATCCGATTTTTCAACGACATTTCATATGTAAACTATAAGATTTTCAAATGTATAACATTATAAAATGAAGATTATAAAAGTATATAGCATGTAGCAAGATTAACTTGCCTCGATGGGTCGCGAATCGGGAAAACGGAACGTTAACCGTCGGCGGGGAAAACTCGCGACGGCGCACGGTTCACGGAATGAACCCAAACGACGAACAAAGGAACCACACGGGTCGGGTATCTCGCTGGAACGTCGAGAAACGTCATCGGCACGACGGAATTCCGGCAACAAAAGAACAGTTAAAAGAAATGAGAAACGAGACATGAAGCAAGGAGAGAAAAATGATAAAGAGAAGTACGAGAGAATATATAAGGGGGAGAGAGAGAGAAAATGGAGAGAGAGAGAAGAAGGAGAGAGAGAGAGTGGGGCCCACGGGGTTAAAGGGGAGGTTGCGATTGGCTGAGAGAATAAATTAAGAAGGATATAAAAGATTGTAAAAATATTATATGGTTAACTTAAAGATTTAAAAGATAGGTAATGAACAGTAAGATATCAGATTAGTTACAAAAATATATGCGAAGGTTTTAATAATATTAAAATTTAGGATTTTGGCGCCAAATGAAACATTTCCAAATTGCGCCCGGGTTGGGTCCAAAAATTCGAAATTCAAATAATAGGATTTTAGGCGGGTTCCAAATTTTAAAATGAAATGTTTTATGATTAAAAAGCATACTCCCAAAACGGACACACGCACGTGCACGTAGCCATCCAAACTCGCCCGTTTCACTGAACGGGACGAGAACACAATGCACGGACGCTACCACGAGGCTAAGGGTGTCAAGTAGGCCAAGATGAATATTTTTTAATTTTATTTTAGATGCTAAAATTTGTTATATGCAGAATGACTTAGCCAGATAAAATTTTACAGTAAGACCCAAATAAGCAAGATAAATGAAATGAGTAATATCTAATGCTCAACCAATAACAGAAAATAGTAGCATTGGGCTCGGGTGTTACACTTTGTTCAGCATCGACAAAGGCAAATGATGATTCGCTCCTGGCAGCATCCCAGTTGTAGCGGTGCTGATGCCGAAATCGGTGTCTAAAATCCAAGCTTGCAGCGAAAAGGCCAGCGAGCCACACATGCATACGAAATATCCGAAATGATGGGGCAACTTGCAATAAAAAGCAGCAAGTAAAAATGTATGCATGAAAAATAGCCGAAATGATGGAGCAACTCGTAATAAAAAGCAGCGAGTAAAAATAAAATAAATATCCAAAATTATTGGGCAACGCGAAAAATAGCCGAAATGATGGGGCAATCGCGACCTTCGCGGTATAAAAGCTGAAATGATAGAGCATCGCGGAAAAAGAAATAAAATAAAAATGAAATTTTCGCCCTACAGGTGATGTTACATCTATCCCTGTATACAATCCAGGGGCGCAAACAAAGAAGGAACCGCACTCCTCCTCTCCCAGGTTTCATCAGAAGAAGAAGCCAAACCTCGATAAGCCGCAAGTGATCTAGAGATCGTCTCAACACTCGTCTTGCAACAACGAACACAACTTCAAGCAAAGCGGAACAGCGGCAACTCCCTGTTCCATGACTCGGCGGCGCACAGCTGGCCGAGAGTCAAATTCCGACTTCATGAAATACATACAAAGTCAAAATTCCTGGTTACGTGGAACGCGGATAACGTCACCCTTCGACCCCGTGGAAAACGTCCAGAGCGGATCCTGGTCCTCGCAGAGCACGGCAGTGAACCCGTGTGAAGCATCCAGAGCAGAGCCTAGTCCTCGCCGAACACGGCAGTGAACCCGTGTGAAGCATCTAGTGCAAAATTCCTGGTTACGTGGAACGCGGATAACGTCACTCTTTGACCCCGTGGAAAACGTCCAGAGCGGATCCTGGTCCTCGCAGAGCACGGCAGTGAACCCGTGAGAAGCATCCAGAGCGGAGCCTAGTCCTCGCTGAGCACGGCAGTGAACCCGTGTGAAGCATCTAGTGCAAAATTCCTGGTTACGTGGAACGCGGATAACGTCACTCTTTGACCCCGTGGTAAACGTCCAGAGTGGATCCTGGTCCTCGCAGAGCACGGCAGTGAACCCATATGAAGCATCCAGAGCGGAGCCTAGTCCTCGCCGAACACGGCAGTGAACCCGTATGATGTAGGGTTCCTAGGCACTCTTGTAAAGGTTCAAAAGGCATCAAACATGCCCGGATTAAATTTTAGACGTGCCGAACAACCCAAAGCCGGGATCTTTGCTAGATTATTAGGGTTTATCATGCAATAAGATAACTTTTATCTAAGTGTGAGGGATTACAACCTTTGTAGTCCGCTCCTTCACTTCACAAGCTCCGAGTAGAAGTCCCTTTGCCGCTATCCACGATCTCCCGGACTCATGAGAGGCTCCACTACTCGAACGATCCATTCTAGCTCGTCGTAATCCAAATCTCCGATGATCTACGTCGAGGTTTCGAAGAACTCAAGCTATCTCACTCTAAAGAGAAGAACACCCTAATCCCAAGGGCTAGATGAGATGAGGATGAGAGAGTAGTGATTTTTCTTTCTTTCTATATCATTTTCTCATATTTTATCATCACTTAAGAAAATCAAGAGAGCTTTTCTTTCAAGAGAGAAGAAGAAGATGATAATGGAAAAAGAAATAATGATAATCCTTTTCTTTTGTGATGAATAGAAATATAAATCATATGATTGAATTATTAACTATGGTTAAGGATGATTGGATGAGAACAAGTAGAGAATCAACTATAGTTAGGGTTTGGTTTGGTTTATAAATGTGTCATCCATAAATATCTTAAGCATGACAAAAGAAATAGCTTCTAGAAGGAACTTGAAGCTACTAACCCTAATCAAATCCTAACCTCAATTAATCATCCTTAAACATGTTTAACAATTAATCATATCATGTCACAATAATATATATCACATATATATTATATATTTGCAACAAAAGAAAATAATACAATTAACATATATCGCATATATATCAATGTATCATCCACTGAGAAAATGAAATAATAAAGTAAGCCAATATTAGTTAATATAATAACATATCATATATATTATTATATATTAAATCATCGAATCAACACTTGATCCGACGATCCGGCTATATCGAATATAACCGACTAATATATCATGTACCGATTCATCGAATCAACACTTGATCCGATGACCCGGTTCATATCCATATATCGCGAGAATCTAATACGGTATCCCATATCGCATTATTTTCGCTCCTGCGCATATCACATATGTGCCACTACTCTGTTTCGCCTGAGCCAAGAAACCTCTGTGTAGGACTCTAAAGAATCGTCAATACGCCGGTAGCAGGTGATGATCATATCAAACACCCACAAGCTGCAAGCGGTCAGCTAAACGTAACAGCCACCCAGGTATTGAGCGATCAGAAGATCAACAAGCTAGCCTGTGCGTTCTCCTGTGAATCCAACCAGTAACACTCCCGTACAGTCCGGTCTGTTCGTCTGATATGTCGCATATCAAGTCTAAGGGTGGTATACGTCAGACCCCAGTAACCGATAAGTCGTGTCGATGTATGGCTCATAACGGGTCGAGAAACTACTAGTAACACTTACCAGTAAATCTCTATATCAGCCCTGGCCAGGGACTTCCAGTTATAGCCAATCGAACACAGCACAACATCAACTCCCTATACCGGGAGAGACGAATCCCCTCCTATCGCTCATTGCCTCCATGTGATTCGGGACTGTACCCAAAAGCCACCGTTTTGCACGCCCTCTTAGACGTGGTAAGGTGGAAATCAAAGCACAGTGGGAATCACACAAGACTCTATGACGATCTCGGGTCTACAGACTACCCTGTACCTGTGTCACCGGAGAACTGCCATCTGACGTGTGGTATATCACCATCTGGGAGTTCTCGGCGAGTCCGTCCAGTGTACCCAGTCTCCACTGAGCACCCGTACACCATCTCTGATGTCAAACACCGATGGATATGAGATCATCCATCGCCCATCATATGGGTCAAGATGCGTATACGCTAGTCTACTCTGGTGTATCGATGCCCTGTCTCGATATACCCTCGACTAGGAACAGTTATAGGATGTACTCATTGACTACCGCGGCCCCACTAGTATGATCTCATCATAGTCCCAGTAGTCGAGTACAAGTCCTAAGGGCTTTATCAACATGTGAGAGTAAAACAGTAAACCAGTACAAGTCAACATGTTAAGATAAAGTGAAACCAAATAGCATACTATCATGACGAGCAAGAAAGTCTTCTCTATATATAACCAAGCATCCATTATAATAGACATCAAATGTACAACAATGGCCTCTAGGGCATATACATAACTAACAATCTCCCACTTGCACTAAGGCCAGCTGCTGTAGTATCTCATACCTAGCATCCCGAATAATCTCTCAAACTGTATCTGGGGAATAGCCTTCGTGAATGGATCCGCAGTGTTGTCCTTCGTATCTACTCTCCTGACCTCGATCTCCCGGCGATCAACTATCTCCCTGATCAGGTGATACCGCCTCAGAATATGTCTGGACTTCTGATGGGACCTGGGTTCCTTGGCCAAAGCCACAGCTCCATTGTTATCGCAATACAGAGGTATTGGATGCTCAATGGATGGAACCACACCAAGTTCACTAATGAACTTCTTGATCCAGACAGCCTCTGTGGCAGCATCGTTGGCAGCGATGTATTCAGCCTCCATCGTCGAGTCTGCAACGGTATCCTGTTTGGAACTCTTCCAACATACCGCCCCTCCATTGAGGGTAAAGACAAAACCCGAATGCGACTTAGAGTCGTCCTTATCACTTTGGAAGCTGGAATCGGTAAAGGACTCCACCTGGAGTTCTCCGTTACCATACACCAAGAACATCTCCTTAGTCCTTCGTAAGTACTTGAGAATGTTCTTCACTGCTGTCCAATGACTCTCTCCAGGATCTGCTTGATACCGACTCACTACACTTAGTGAGTATGCTACATCGGGTCTGGTACATAGCATCACATACATGATAGAGCCTACTGCCGAAGCATAGGGTATCCCTTGCATGCGAGCTCTCTCCAAATCAGTCTTGGGAGACATCTCTTTGGAGAGAGTGAGTCCAGATATCGTGGGCTGATTCCCATGTTTGGATTCTTCCATACTAAACCTCTTTAGTATGGTGTCAATGTACCTGGATTGGGACAATCCCAGTATCCGTTTAGATCTATCTCTATAGATCATGATTCCCAATATGCAGGAGGCATCACCTAGATCTTTCATTGAGAATCTCTGTGATAAGAAGAGCTTGACTGATTGCAGCATAGGAATATCATTTCCTATCAAGAGTATGTCATCCACGTACAATACGAGGAAGACTACCTTACCCTATGCCACCTTCTTATAGATACAAGGTTCATCTATATTTTTGATGAAGTCAAACTCTTTGACTACAACATCAAAACAGATGTTCCAACTCCGCGATGCTTGCTTTAACCCATAAATGGATTTAAGCAGCTTGCACACCTTTCCGCTGCTCCCACTATCTACGAAGCCCTCTGGCTGAGTCATGTACATGCACTCTTCTAAATCACCGTTTAGAAAGGCGGTCTTAACATCCATTTGCCAGATTTCGTAATCATGATATGCAGCAATGGCAAGTAAGATCCGGATGGATTTAAGCATAGCCACTGGAGAAAAGGTTTCGTCATAGTCCACACCTGGACGTTGACGAAAACCCTTTGCTACAAGTCTAGCTTTGAAAGTCTCAACTTTTCCATCTACACCAAATTTCTTTTTAAAGATCCACTTGCTCCCAATGGGTTTTACCCCTTCAGGAGCATTTTCCAAAGTCCATACTTTGTTGGTGTACATGGATTCCATCTCAGATCGCATTGCATCCAGCCATTTCACAGAGTCACCACTCGTGATGGCCTGCTCGAAACTAGTCGGTTCATCATCATCCATGATGCAATCCTCGCTTCCACCATCAATGAGAAAACCGTAGTATCTCTCAGGTGGATGAGAAACCCTACTAGATCTGCGGAGAGGCTGGGGTTCGTCGGGTACTACTGAATCCTCTGGTTCCACTAAATCATCTGTTGTAGTTTGTTCTGCTGGAACTTCTTCCAGTTCTACCTCAGAGCCACTAATCTCTTTTGCAAGAAATTCCTTTTCTAAAAAGGTGGCGTGTTGAGCAACAAACACTCTTTGTTCCTCACTGTGGTAGAAAATATACCCTCGCGAATGCTTGGGATATCCAATAAACTTACATAAAACAGATCTTGCCTCGAGTTTGTCCGGGTTCCGTCTTTTGACATAAGCCGGGCAACCCCATATCTTAACAAAATTAAGATATGGTCTCTTCCCTTCCCATATCTCATATGGGGTGGTAGGCACAGATTTGGTAGGAACTATATTCAGTATGTATGCCGCTGTCTCAAGCGCATACCCCCAGAAGGAAATAGGTAACTCAGCCTCGCTCATCATAGAGCGCACCATATCTAATAGGGTGCGATTCCTCCGCTCAGATACACCGTTGTGCTGTGGTGTATAAGGAGGAGTAAGCTGAGAGAGAATCCCATTCTCTTTTAGATAATCTAGGAACTCACCGCTCAAGTATTCACCTCCTCGATCAGATCGAAGAATCTTAATACTTTTGCCCGTTTGGTTCTCTACTTCGTGCTTATATTCTCTGAATTTCTCAAAAGCTTCAGACTTGTGTTTCATCAGAAACACATGTCCGTATCTAGAGAGATCGTCAGTGAATGTAATGAAGTAGGAAGAACCGTTCCTGGCATGCGTAGACATGGGACCGCATACATCACTATGTATCAGTCCTAAGAGTTCGGTAACTCTTTCTCCGTGTCCACTAAACGGGGCTTTGGTCATTTTTCCTTTGAGACATGAATGGCAAGTATCATAAGATGACAATTCGAACGGATTCAAATAACCATCCCTATGTAACTTAGCCAGTCGTGTCGCATTGATATGACCAAGTCTACAATGCCACAAGTAGGATTCGTTCATATCTGAACTTTTTCTCTTGTGTGTGTTTTGTACATTCAGGACTGTATTCTGATTTAGAATGAATATGCCATTATGTAACGAGCCTGATGCAATCAACTTTTGATCTAGGAATATGTTCATAACATTTTCCTGTACTACAAAATTATATCCCTCTTTACTCAATAAAGAAACTGATATAATGTTGCACATCATGTTCGGTATATAATAGCACTCATTTAGAATCAATGTATTACGACTTGGTAATACAAGGTGATATTCGCCAACTGCTTTGGCTACAATACTTGCACCGTTCCCTACTTGAACGGAATGATCACCTTTTCCCAGTTCTCTACCTTTACGTAGCCCATGTAACTGTTTACATATGTGGGATCCTGATCCGGTATCTAATACCCAGGACGTAGGGTGAACTGAGAAACAGTTCTCAATAACTAACACACCTGAAGAAGATGCATCAACATGCATGTTCTTTTGGGCGGCGTGAGAATCTAGATATTCTCCTGTTTCCTGTTCAGTCTTATAACTCTTATAAGAAAGAATGGGTCTAACGTTCCCTTGCTCAGTACAATAATCAGGTTTAGTCAATACATCCATATTATTATCTTGATTATGGCCTGAAATGGTCGCTACCTGGAGAGAGAGAGAAGAAAACACTTTAGCGTATGCTCTTGCAAGATTAGATTGGTTATTATCTTATCTAATCAGGATGTCTCCCACTGTTTTTATCAAATCTACCTTAAAACCCTAAAAGGTAAGATTAGCCGGGATTAATTACACCCTACAATTTCGTCAATCTTTCAGCCAGATCAGTGTCGGTACTTTGAGGGAGGTACCCCGTGCTTTCGCACGGACCTAATTAAAGTAAACCTCGTTTTCCCAGAGGCGTAACCTCGTTAACACTTTTCTAGACACCTACTTGATCGGCTAGTTGTCTTGTGTAAAACTCTCCCAGGAGTAACTCTTACTCGCAGTGGGTATCAGGATCCAACTATCTCATAGGAGGTATGCAATCTTATTGCAAATTTCAACACTTGAAATTCCCGATAATATTTTGCCCCTGGTGTCCTATGACCTTGACGGAGGTCAACAAACCATAGGCTGCTAGTCAAGTTCAACCTGTCATTACTTGATTGAATTAAACCCACCCGCACGACCCTTGACGGAGGTCAACAAGGCCGTACGACTACCCTAATCCAATCTGCATCATATGCATAAGCAGGTAAATACTAATCAGCTACCGCACACTACGCCTTGACGGAGGTCAACAAACATAGCACGAATACTAACTAGTGTTTATCTGAAATGACGGAGGGCTACGCAGGTTTTTCTGAAAACCCTGAGCGTAATGAACTTGATATCGTCGTAGAATCGAGTAATTTTGAAAAAGAGTGTTTTTGAGGCTTTTCTCAGTTTCGCTAAAGGGGTCACTCCCGGTGAAGGGATCGTCGGCCCTTTCCTCATCGAATAAGGTGCAGGATATATCATATATACCGCTGTGCAAAGCAAAACACTTAAAGCAATCAAAAGACAAACCGCGTTTTGTAGCATCTGCCAGTTTCGCTAAAGGAGTCACTCCCGGTGAAGGGATCTCGGTCCTTTCCTCATCGAATAAGGTGCAGGATATATCGTATATATCACTGTGCAAAGCAAAACTGTAGCTACCCTTTTTATAAAGTTTTTGATTCTACAACATCTTTAGGTTTCTTTTCTTTTATTAATCTCATTAATAAATATCCCATCAGCTTATGCTTCCTAAGCATCACAGAAGAAACGAAAGCAGTAATATTTATATATCAACATATATATATAGTATAAGCATTCGTCTCAGGCAGTAATATGATCTCATCACAGAACATTGCAGCAGAAGAACATATATGAAATATTGGATATACTAGGACGTCCGTGTTTTTAATACGAGCCTGTATAAAACACGGATTCCATGGTCGCGACGAATAGCCAAACCCACATCCCAAGACCCCTATGAGAGCGGCAAGTAACACTGCCAATTCTAGGGTTAGGAGACCCGGTCTCGACTCCTCGAGATGGCCTCCCACTGGACCCTAGAACCCGGTTACTTGTGCTCCCCTCCTTGGGTCTACCTAATGCGGAAAAGTAAATAATATACACTGGTGACAGCAACCGCAACCTGGAAGTGCCCCAAATAAAAGAATATTACATTACAAACGAATTTTACATGAATGAAAATAAAAACCCTCATCTCACATAAAACCCCCGGCTATTCTTATCACGACGATCCAATATAACATATCACAGCAACACATAATATCTCATATCATCAACGTAAGCAAGTATGCGTATTCCGATTGTCGTTGATGTATAGAAACGAAGCCGGCGATACACCACATACTACGCTTACGGTCACAGAAAAGAAAGTGTAAAACTACAATATTTGGAATCCACAATCACTTTAGACATCATAAATCCGAAATATCACATACTCCGCATTTCATGCCTAACTCTATGAATTCCACATATTGTATCACATTCCAGATAAATAGACAGAATTAAACTTTCCGAACAGATAATCAAATACCCAAAATTTCCCAAAGTGCTCAACTCTTGAGCGGAGTTCAAATAATCCCAGAATATGTCACAGTACCAGTGATCCAGCCGTAGAAGGGTCAAGCCAACGCCTCACATGTGGCACGCCGTACTGCCCCAAACCCGAAGGTTCAAAAGGCAGTTCAAGACGGTCACATAATCGAGTTAAGGTTTGTTGTCTTCTAGAGGGTCCACCAGTTAACTTGTACAATTTTCCGAAATATTTAAACCCGAATAAATTTCAACACTTGAAAGTTTGCCGTACTGGGAAACAGTAAGTTAATGATGTCCGTTCAAATAGTTTAACAGTTTCTAAATATCCGGAAAGAAATACGAATTTAAAATTTCCGATCGAGTCTACTATTACAAAACAAACCCCAGAATTTTAAACACCTGGAATAGAATAAAAATATCCAGAATGGTCAGCAAGTACCTACGGAAATTACCATCAAAGCCACGTGTCAAGATCTCACTGTTCCGCCGCGGAAGCGCCGCGCAAGCCATGCTTGCGCCGCGCTTCCGCCGCCGTTTGGTCGAATTAGGGGCTTGGGTTTTATGGTAATTCTTAGATTTACCTGCTGATTTTTTTACATATTTTTAATTCAGAAAAATCCCAAAATTTAAAAAATTTCCAGAGAGGGGTCAAGTTTCGTCGTTTCGGGTTCGATCGGAGTTTTAACTTCGTAAACACATCGCCTAATGCTCTAGCTAGGCTCTGATACCACTGTAGGGTTCCTAGGCACTCTTGTGAAGGTTCAAAAGGCATCAAACATGCCCGGATTAAATTTTAGACGTGCCGAACAACCCAAAGCCGGGATCTTTGCTAGATTATTAGGGTTTATCATACAATAAGATAACTTTTATCTAAGTGTGAGGGATTACAACCTTTGTAGTCCTCTCCTTCACTTCACAAGCTCCGAGTAGAAGTCCCTTTGCCGCGATCCACGATCTCCCGGACTCATGAGAGGCTCCACGACTCGAACGATCCATTCTAGCTCGTCGTAATCCAAATCTCCGATGATCTACGTCGAGGTTTCGAAGAACTCAAGCTATCTCACTCTAAAGAGAAGAACACCCTAATCCCAAGGGCTAGATGAGATGAGGATGAGAGAGTAGTGATTTTGCTTTCTTTCTATATCATTTTCTCATATTTTATCATCACTTAAGAAAATCAAGAGAGCTTTTCTTTCAAGAGAGAAGAAGAAGATGATAATGGAAAAAGAAATAATGATAATCCTTTTCTTTTGTGATGAATAGAAATATAAATCATATGATTGAATTATTAACTATGGTTAAGGATGATTGGATGAGAACAAGTAGAGAATCAACTATAGTTAGGGTTTGGTTTGGTTTATAAATGTGTCATCCATAAATATCTTAAGCATGACAAAAGAAATAGCTTCTAGAAGGAACTTGAAGCTACTAACCCTAATCAAACCCTAACCTCAATTAATCATCCTTAAACATGTTTAATAATTAATCATATCATGTCACAATAATATATATCACATATATATTATATATTTGCAACAAAAGAAAATAATACAATTAACATATATCGCATATATATCAATGTATCATCCACTGAGAAAATGAAATAATAAAGTAAGCCAATATTAGTTAATATAATAACATATCATATATATTATTATATATTAAATCATCGAATCAACACTTGATCCGACGATCCGGCTATATCGAATATAACCGACTAATATATCATGTACCGATTCATCGAATCAACACTTGATCCGATGACCCGGTTCATATCCATATATCGCGAGAATCTAATACGGTATCCCATATCGCATTATTTTCGCTCCTGCGCATATCACATATGTGCCACTACTCTGTTTCGCCTGAGCCAAGAAACCTCTGTGTAGGACTCTAAAGAATCGTCAATACGCCGGTAGCAGGTGATGATCATATCAAACACCCACAAGCTGCAAGCGGTCAGCTAAACGTAACAGCCACCCAGGTATTGAGCGATCAGAAGATCAACAAGCTAGCCTGTGCGTTCTCCTGTGAATCCAACCAGTAACACTCCCGTACAGTCCGGTCTGTTCGTCTGATATGTCGCATATCAAGTCTAGGGGTGGTATACGTCAGACCCCAGTAACCGATAAGTCGTGTCGATGTATGGCTCATAACGGGTCGAGAAACTACTAGTAACACTTACCAGTAAATCTCTATATCAGCCCTGGCCAGGGACTTCCAGTTATAGCCAATCGAACACAGCACAACATCAACTCCCTATACCGGGAGAGACGAATCCCCTCCTATCGCTTATTGCCTCCATGTGATTCGGGACTGTACCCAAAAGCCACCGTTTTGCACGCCCTCTTGGACGTGGTAAGGTGGAAATCAAAGCACAGTGGGAATCACACAAGACTCTATGACGATCTCGGGTCTACAGACTACCCTGTACCTGTGTCACCGGAGAACTGCCATCTGACGTGTGGTATATCACCATCTGGGAGTTCTCGGCGAGTCCGTCCAGTGTACCCAGTCTCCACTGAGCACCCGTACACCATCTCTGATGTCAAACACCGATGGATATGGGATCATCCATCGCCCATCATATGGGTCAAGATGCGTATACGCTAGTCTACTCTGGTGTATCGATGCCCTGTCTCGATATACCCTCGACTAGGAACAGTTATAGGATGTACTCATTGACTACCGCGGCCCCACTAGTATGATCTCATCATAGTCCCAGTAGTCGAGTACAAGTCCTAAGGGCTTTATCAACATGTGAGAGTAAAACAGTAAACCAGTACAAGTCAACATGTTAAGATAAAGTGAAACCAAATAGCATACTATCATGACGAGCAAGAAAGTCTTCTCTATATATAACCAAGCATCCATTATAATATACATCAAATGTACAACAATGGCCTCTAGGGCATATACATAACTAACATATGAAGCATCTAGTGCAAAATTCCTGGTTACGTGGAATGCGGATAACGTCACTCTTTGACCCCGTGGAAAACGTCTATAGCGGATCCTGGTCCTCGCAGAGCACGGCAGTGAACCCGTGTGAAGCATCCAGAGCGGAGCCTAGTCCTCGCCGAGCACGGCAGTGAACCCGTGTGAAGCATCTAGTGCAAAATTCCTGGTCACGTGGAACGCGGATAACGTCACTCTTTGACCCCGTGGAAAACGTCCAGAGCGGATCCTGGTCCTCGCCGAACACGGCAGTGAACCCGTGTGAAGTATCCAGAGCGGAGCCTAGTCCTCGCTGAGCACGGCAGTGAACCCGTGCGAAGCATCTAGTGCAAAATTCCTGGTTACGTGGAATGCGGATAACGTCACTCTTTGACCCCGCGGATAACGCCCAGAGCGGAGCCTGGTCCTCGCCAAGCACGGCCGTGAACCCGTGTGAAGCATCCAGAGCAAACACCAGACTGTGGAGTCCTTAAAATCCACGGACTATGATGTCCTTAACCTCGACCGTAATGTCTTAAAACTAACAACCAACCACGATGATTCTAGACTGATTTTCACCTTGGTTAAAGGGTACATCTCTTCACTCCTTTGATATTTGGCGTTGTAATTCCTCAACGTCTTCAAAGAGGTGATGGGTCCCAGTAACCACACATTTCGTGGACTGTAGAGTCCTTAAATCCACGGACTATGAGGTCCTTAACCTTGACCGTGATGTCTTAAAACTAACATCGGACTGTGGAGTCCTTAAATCCACAGACTATGAGATCCTTAACCTTGACCGTGATGTCTTAAAACTAACATCGGACTGTGGAGTCCTTAAATCCACGGACTATGAGGTCCTTAACCTTGACCGTGATGTCTTAAAACTAACATCGGACTGTGGAGTCCTTAAATCCACGGACTATGAGGTCCTTAACCTTGACCGTGATGTCTTAAAACTAACATTGGACTGTGGAGTCCTTAAACCCACGGACTATGAGGTCCTTAACCTTGACCGTGATGTCTTAAAACTAACGCTGGACTGTGGAGTCCTTAAACCCATGGACTGTTTCCCCCAATCAGAGCAAGGCTCTGTTTGAATTTCAAAAATTCAAAATCTTGAAGCAACGCTTCAGATCCTCTGCGCTGAGCGCAAGGCGCCACGTGTCTGGCGCAGACGCATCAGCGCAGCGCCCGAGGCAGCGCAACCAATCAGAGCAAAGCTCTGTTTAAAACAAAAAAGTAAAGGAAGCAACGTTTCAGTTGCGCAAGCGCTGCACTGCGCGACACGTGTCTGCGCAGTTGCGCAAGCCAACTACGCAAGCACAGTTGCGCAAGCCAACTGCACAAGCACAGTTGCGCAAGCACTGCACTGCGCGACACGTATCTGCGCAGTTGCGCAAGCCAACTGCGCAAGCACAGTTGCGCAAGCACTGCACTGCGCGACACGTGTCTGCGCAGTTGCGCAAGCACCGCTGCGCAAGCGCTGCGCTGCGCGACACGTGTCAAGCGCTGGGGAGTTACGCAAAACAGAATGGAGATTTAAAGAAATCTTTCTGTTCTTGTTAAAACAAGAAGATTTTCTTCTGTAAAACAGAAGCCCTTGGATCAAAGATCCAACGGTGGGGAAAATTCCCCAAATCACTCAGAGAAAGATCTCTTTAACAAATTTAACTAATTTATGGGCACTATAAAAAGGACCCTAGGCCTCAATTCAAAAGGGAAACATTTTTTTTTGGTGAAAAATTAAACAGAGAAGACTCTGAAGAATTGGAGAGAAATCCTCAAGAATAAAGAAAAAGGTAAAAACCTTTAGAAAAAGAGAAAATTCTCTTAGGAACAGATCATTGATCTGAGAACAAGATCTAGGATCTCTAATGAAAAGAAAAGAAAAAAATAAATAATAAATAGTGCCTTGCACTTCTTTTTATGAACCATTGGTTCTGAATCTAAAAGATTCTCAAGATAACAGTGCCTTGCATTTCTTTTTATGAACCATTGGTTCTGAATCTAAAAGATTCTCAAGATAACAGTGCTTTGCACTTCTTTTTGTGAAGCACTGGTTCTTTAAGAAAAAACTTATTTTCTCTGATCTGAAATTGATCCAAAAGAATAAGAACAGTGCCCAGCACTTGCCAAAACTGCGCTATTGCGCAAGCCGCCAGGAAGCGCCACGTGTCAGCAGTGCAGCAGCTGAGCGCACTAACGTAGCGCACTGCGCTGTTGCGCTCACCAGAACGTGACACGTGTCACCTCCACGAGCGCTTGCGCTCATTAATTGCGCAAAGTACCTGACAAGCCATGTGGGACACTGTCAGGGTATCTAATGCAATGCATTATTAAAGGGCAGAGCCCAATCGAAGGTTCAAGGGACCAAATAAAAGTGCTGCACATTATTTTAAAAAGGCAGAGCCCAATTAAAAAGTCTAAACAGACCAAAAATAATGCTATGCATTATTTAAAGGGGCAGAGCCCAATTGAGAGGTCCAATGGACCAAAACAAATGCTCTGCATTATAATAAAAAGGGCAGAGCCCAGTCAAAATAGGCATGAATAGCCTGAAGTAATGCTATGCATCATTCTAAAAAGGGGAAAGCCCAAACAGTGGCCTAACAGGCCAAATGCAAACAAAATGTGAACATTTTCAACTGGACTTAGCCCAATTTTGGCCGTAAGTCCTTAAATAAAATTGACCGAGCACAACTCTCTCTTAAATCAATTTATATCCGGTTCGAAGGTACATCTCCGAGCTCCTCTGACACTTATCGTTGTAATCCTTCAACGACGTCAGAGAGGTGACGGGTCCCGACGACCACATACGTCAATATGGACTGCGGGGTCCTTAAACTCGTGGACCGAAACGTCCTTAAACTAATGTTGGACCGAAACATCCTTAAACTAATGTTGGACCGAAACGTCCTTAAACTAATATCGGACCGAAACGTCCTTAAACTAATATCGGACCGAAACGTCCCTAAACTAATATCAGGACCGAAACGTTCCTAAACTAATAACGGACCACCACGTCTTTAAACTGGAATTTGGACCACCACGTCCTTAAACTGGAATATGGACCACCACGTCCGTAAACTGGAATATGGACCACCACGTCCCTAAACTGGAGCATGGACCGCAACGTCCCTAAACTACCTATGGACCACTATGTCCCTAAACTGGAACAATAGAGCCTCCAAATGCTCTTTTGCCGGATCTAAACGGTCCCGTTTAAGTTGATCTTAGCCCCAAATACGGCTAACGTATCCTTAGACATTTAAATGAATGATAAAACTCCAAATCAACTTTGGTTCAAGGGTACATCTCTGAGCTCCTCTGACACCTGCCGTCGTAATCCTTCAACGACGTCAGAGAGGTGACGAGTCCTGATGGCCATATATCACTACGTTAAGTCGATCTTAGTCCCAAACAAGACTAATGTATCCTTAACGAACGTTTAAGTCGATCTTAGCCTAAACATGGCTAACGTATCCTTAAACTAAAATACCAAACCCAAATCTAAGTAAATACGGATTTGGACTAATCCACGTCCTACGGGCGACGACATTACTCAGTCTCCATATACAATCCACGGGCAACCACAAACAAAACACATACGACACGAAGTGAAATTCTGGAGAAGGAGAAAGTTGTTACCGCGATGCGGTAGCGTAATTAACTGCAGGGGCTTGCGCCTGCAGGGAAGAGCGTCCCCACAATCAAAAACCCCTCAAGCGAGGGGGAATCTGATGAAATCTGCTACATCGGCCGCATCCGTCTAAACCTCCGATACACGGTGCTATAAATCAACTTGGCATTTTCGGAGAGGTGGACGGATAAAACCAAATAGTATCTGCCCCGAATCTCAGCGTCAGGACATCGCGGTCCTGTGCGCCGCTTTTCGGAGGGGAACATGGACTATGAGGTCCTTAACCTTGACCGCGATGTCTTTAAACTACGGTACCCTGGAGTACATCCCAAAGCAACCCCTAACCCCGTGAGATACGGATAAGGGCGGCCGCACTCGACACTTGTGGATCCTCACAACCCGCAAGGAAGAAAACTCTCTCGTGAGATCCTCACGACTCCCAAGGGAAAACCCGCTTAAGAATCCCCATGATTCTTAAGAAGAACTCACACATACGGGATCCTCTCGACCTGTAGGAAGGAAAACTCTTTATGAGACCCCCATGGCTCATAAAGCTCAAAAGCCTTAGGAGGCAGATCTTAACCCTGAATCCTAAGCCATCGCTGCCCTGCAAAGAGATCAAGATAGACTGTCCGCAGAATACATTCAATAAAAAGGGGACACACCATTGAGAAGAAAATATGTCTTTATTCATAAACCAAAATGGGTACAAAGTACAATTCATGAGAGAACAAAAAGAAAATACTCTCGCTCAAGAGTATGTACAAAAAAAAAGATACAAGTTTTTCAAGCCGGCGGGCGATTTAGCAATTTCGTTAGCTCATCTTGCTTTTGCTGGGCCACGGCTTCATGATTTAGGATCGCCAGAAAACGGGCCTTCGCCTGAGCCTGCTGGGCCTGATACGAGGCGAGCCGGCCTTCAAGCTCTTTCTCGGTGGCCTTATGAGCCTCGACCCTCTAACGAGTGAACGTGGCAGCCTTATCAAGAGCCACCACCTCTTTGATAGACTCTTGAAGCACCTGCCAGAGTTCATATGCTTTGTTGGCTTTGGCAATAAGATTAGCTTGAAGCTCGCTCAGCGCCTTAGAAGCCAGCTCCCTCTCTGAGAACTTGCGGCCGAGCCTTTTCTCGCACGATGTCATGTTCGCCACGCGACGCTCTATCAGACCACGTAAGCTCACTTTCACGACCGCAACCTTAGAAACAGGACATATACGCTCAGGGCCGTATAAACGAGCCTCCAGTCGACAGCAACAGTCGATCTAAAACGCGCTCATATCACCTGGTACGGAAAGCAACAAAAAGTTCTCGGTGTACATCCTATCAAGCATGCATTCACAACTATATGAATATCCGAAAAGAAATAATACCCGAAACTCTGATGTGCATGCAACATAGTGACAGTGTTCGCAATTAAAGAAAATTCTCATGGGAAGAACACAAAGTTCATTTATGCAAGCAAAAACATACATACGGATACCCAACACACATTAAAGTTCAACATAAGGCATGCGAAAACTAATTTGAAAATACTACACTAGCGGGAAAAGGTCGCCGAACAAAGGGTCGGTAGTGCAAGGGTTGACAAAACAAAAGACAAAATTCTCCATCTCTCTCTCCGCTCTCTCCAACACGTCAAAGCGCCGGTTCTCGCGAGGAGTCGCTCCCCACCGATTGGCGCCATATTCGTCCGAAAAAGCAGACATAACAGCCCGACGGGCTCTTATTTCGCTCAAAAGGTGAACCGAGCGATCTTTCAAAGCTTGAGTGATTAGACACGCTTCGTGAAAGCCCTCGAGCTTTTCTTCGGCCGCGTCAAGCATCTCCAGGGTCATCTCCGCCGGGTGAGGAAGGACGTCGGCAAGCACGGCAGCAAGAATCATCCAGAGCCAGAGGGAGCCCATTGGGAGGGGAGACCCCCTGCGGATCGAGAGTTCATATGCCGCTGAGTCGCATTCGTCGTCGGTAAGGAGGGGATCCACCAATCGGGCGGCAAAGCGGGGGATCATCTCCTCGATAGGAACTTCCCATGGCTGTCGACGCACATGAGGGCGATTGCATGCCATGGCGCTCAGTTGTCTCTCAAGACAAGTCACACCAAAATGAGAATGAATTTCTCTGTGAAGAAAAAAGAAGGCCATGGCCCCAGGATATAAAGAGGAGCATTAAGTGCTGCGCACGGAAAATCTTGCATGATTGAAGCTATTTCCAAGGCCCAAAAAGGGGAAGGCATTGGAAATCAAGGAGATGGAATTATTTCCAAGGCTCCTTTTCTGCATCTAATATTGTGCACTAAAAATATTGCATAAAAAAAATTGAACAGCCCCATCAAAAGGACCCCACGAGCGGAGCACATGACCCCCAAACTTGACGTGCACTAAAAAATGGAATAGCACCCTGCACGTTAAAAACAGCAACAACAACCATAGCAAAATGATAAAATCCCATAGAAAGGCATGCAAACATAGAAAGGCACGATAAAACTTATCATTCATGCTTTAAGAAGTTCATACAAAATGAAAAGAAAACGATTACAACGGCAAGACCTCAGACGCGGGGCACGGATTGAGAAACTAAAACTTGACTTTGTCCAAGATCCTCCAAGCATTTCGAACCATTCAAGTATGTTTTCTCTCACGGTTACAAGCGTCGGGGTCCTCACGAATGTCTTCTACCCTCCGATAGGCAGCAAGTATGGCCGACTGCTGAAAAGCCTGGTGCAAGAGATCAATGAGGTTGTCTCGCCTTCTCTTCGAGATTAGGCTCATCAGATACACCGAATGTATTTTATCCTCGGCAGCGTCCAATGCCCTGAGAGGTACACCAGTGCAGAAGAGAGGAAGCGCCTCCTAAATTGCCAACACAATGAGTTTCAGAAGAGAAGAGCGATGGGGGAGTAGCCGATGGTTGTACTCGTCGAAGCGGCTCATGATCTCAGTACATTGAGCGTTGCTGAACTCCTGGTTCTGGCTATGGCCCAGCTCATGAATATTCCCATAAGAAATGGTTTCATCGAGATCGTACATATGGGCATCCATGATACCTGAATAAAAATCATGAGAATCGATTACAAACCCTTTTCTTCTGAACTGTGATGAGGACAACCTAGGGCAAGGAAACCCTAAGAAGCCTCTATGGGAAAAACTTAGTTCTTCACAGGAATTAAATTCCTTTTGAAAAGGGGAATTAAATTCCCAGAAACATTTTTTCTGTGGACGGAGTTAAACTCCATAGATTTGAACTATCACCATCATTTCCCTGAAGGATCAGATGAACCCTAAAAGAGATTTACTGCTGAAGATTAAATGGTTTCATATTTCGGTTGAAAAACTTAAAGGAAAAATGGGTTCATATTTAAAGGGGTGAAACCCTTGGTATGGATTTAAAATCCAGAGAGTTGTATGTGTATGAAAGTTCTCCGATCGTTCAAAGATCATTACCTGAAGAAAGAAGTCTTTCTTGAAACAGAGTTAAACTCTGAAAAATTTCTGAGGCAGAGAACTAAGCTCTGGAAACGAGAATTAAATTCTCAAAATGAAAAGTTGCAAGGAAGAAGATAAGCAAAATTGGAGGCGCTTCTGAAGTGACCCCTATATTTATAGGAGGTGATGGAGACGCTTCATCTCCCCGATTCCCTAGATAGATCCAACGGTCACAAAAGAGACAGCGTTGCACCCACGTGCAGACACGTGAGAACAACGTTGTGGGGGCATTTGTTTCCTGATTAAAAAATCAGGAAAGGACTCAGAAGAGGCATCACGTGCGCACACGTGACCAGCGGTCACGTGTTGGCACGTGACGTTCAAAGCAGCGGCACAAAGTGCTTTCAAGAAAAGATTCCAGAAAAGGTCATGTGCTCACACGTGACCAATGGTCACGTGTTGGCATGTGACGGCTAAGCAGCGGCCAGAAGACAGAGCGCAAAGAAGAAGAAAGGCCCGTTCCAGGGGTCACGTGCCTACACGTGACCAGGGGTCACGAGCCTACACGTGACCAGGGGTCACGTGGCCACACGTAACCGGTGTTAAAAGATTTATTATTTAACAGGATTAAATCCTGAGAAGAGATCATTCAAATCTTTCCAAATAGAGAATGATTATTTGGAACCGTTGGATTAAAAATCTAAAGGTGATTAAATATCGCCTATTCATGGAAAAATCTTGGACTTGGAAAGATTTCCCCCTAAATCTAACCGAAACAACAAAGAAATATCTTTGGATTTAAAATCCAATGGTGAATAAAATTCACTTAACAATCTAAAGGCCCAGATTAATGATAAATATAAATCAAATCTCTTAACATACAAATCAAATCTATCAATGAGAGATTTATTAAGCAGATTGATTCTCTTCCTTCTCCTATAAATAGGAGCCAAGAAAAGAAGAAAAAGGAGGACCCTTTTCGAAGATCTTTTCTCTAAAACTTTTTTCTGAAACCTTGAGACCTTTGGATCTTTTTCTTTTGATACATAGATAGAAAGAGAGAGTTAGAGCCTTTGATTCTCTGCAAAAAGGAAAACCTTAGGTAAGAAAGGAAAAGGGAGGCTTCAAAGGAGAATTTAATTCTCAAAAGAGTTTAACTCTTAGATAAAAGAAAAGAACTTAGTTCTTTCTCTGGTTGAGGATCTGCAAAGTGCATATCTCCCCATGAATTGAGAATTTAATTCTCATTGGGTTGAGATCCTGCCATGCAGATCTAAAACACAGAGAAGGGACTGAGTTTAGAGAATTTAATTCTCACAAAATGATAGCAATTCAATTCCTTTGAGATAAAGTTAGGGTTTAACCCTATATTATAGGAATTTAATTCCTTCAAAATGAACAGAACTAGGGTTTAACCCTAACTGAGAATATAATTCTTTCAAACTCACAGGAATTTTATTCCTTTAAGGAAAGAAACTAGGGTTTAACCCTATTAAAAATATAATTCTTCAGAAGAAAGCACGAATTTAATTCCTCTGAGGTTTAGGGTTTAACCCTATGAACAGAACTTTAAAACATGCAGAGTCACGTGCTACCACGTGACCCCTGCAAAGACCCACAGAATAAAACTCTGGAATAGGCACCTCACGTGCTACCACGTGACTTCTGCGAAGATATATAAAAGAGAACTTTGAGGCAATGCCTCACGTGCCCCACGTGATCCCCGGGACATATAAAAGAAACAGCAAAATAAAAGAGAACTCTGGGGTGCCCCCACGTGTCACCACGTGACCCCTAATGAGTATTCTAATAAACCAGAGCATGAGCCCCCATCACGTGCCTGCATGTGATGGATTTCAGAACTAAAAGTGTTAAACACTTATCTGTAGAACAAAATAAAGCGAAGAAGGGCGCTCTCACGTGTTACCACGTGACCCCTTTTGCCTTAGTGTTTAACACTAAATTGAAACTTCTGTATCCAGTGTTTAACACTGATTCTCCTTAGTGTTTAACACTAATTTGGAAAATTCTATTTGCAGTGTTTAACACTGATTTGCTTAGTGTTTAACACTAATTTGAAAGCTCTTTTTCCAGTGTTCAACACTGATTATCTTTTAGTGTTTGACACTAACTTGTTAATCTTTTCCCAGTGTTCAACACTGTTGGTCTATAGTGTTCAACACTAGTTTTAGCCCAATTGGCTAAAGTTTCCAGAGGCAAAGCCTCTCCTTCAATGAATCAACAGAGGGCTAATATCCCAGATGCAATTGGACTTAGCCCAAGATGGCCGTAAGTCCTCAATTCAAACTTAATTGGGCTAATGGGATCTCAATATAATAATTGATCTTAGTTTCCAAATTGGACTGCAGATCACTTAATCTACCTCGGTTTAAGGGTACATCTCTTCACTCCTTTGATACTTGGCGTTGTAATTTCTCAACGTCTTTAAAGAGGTGACGGGTCCCGACGACCATACATTGATACGGACCGTGGAGTCCTTAAATCCACGGACTATGACGTCCTTAACCTTGACCGTGATGTCTTAAAACTAACATCGGACTGTGGAGTCCTTTAATCCACGGACTATGACGTCCTTAACCTTGACCGTGATGTCTTAAAACTAACATTGGACTGTGGAGTCCTTAAATCCACGGACTATGACGTCCTTAACCTTGACCGTAATGTCTTAAAACTAACATCGGACTGTGGAGTCCTTAAATCCACGGACTACGACGTCCTTAACCTTGACCGCAACGTCTTAAAACTAGCACTGGACCGCAATGTCCTTAAACTACCTATCGACTGCAATGTCACAAAACTAAACAACAGGGCCCCCTTAATCGCTCTCTTGTTGGATCCAAACGATCCCTTTAAGTTGATCTTAGTCTCAAACCGGACTAACGTATCCTTAACAAATGTTTAAGTTGATCTTAGTCTCAAATGAAGCTAACGTATCCTTAAACACAACCCCCAAACCCAAATCTAAGATAATACGGATTTGGACTAGTCCACGCCCTACGGGCGACAACATAACTCAGTCTCCGTATACAATCCACGGGCAACCAAACACAAATTAAGCACTCACGACACGAAGTGACTACCTGGAGAAGGAGAAAGTTGTTACCGCAACGCGGCAGCGTAATTAACTGCAGGGGCTTGCACCTGCAGGGAAGAGCGTCCCCACAATCAAAAACCCCTCAAACGAGGGGGAATCTGACGAAGTCTGCTACATCGGCCGCATCCGTTTAAACCTCCGATACACGGTGCCATAAATCACTTGGCATCTTCGGAGAGGTGGACGGATAGCACCTATTAGCATCTGCCCCGAATTTCAGGCAAGACGTCCACCGCGCTGTCTTTCGGAGGGGAACTTGGTAGTTCATGTGTGAATATAACGAAATCTCATGAGCCCCCTAGATCATGAATCCATGCCTACTAACACAAGAAAGCTATCATGAGGGATCGTGTTTCCTTACTCCTGAATTATAGCCTATTGAGTTTGGAATACTTCAACACTAGGTTGAATTCCCATTACTAACACTTGATTCGGGCCCGTGGTTCCTGTTCTCCGCCGAAAAGACGCGACCGGGACGTTCGGACGCCCGACCTGAATTTCGAGGGCAGATGCTATTTGGTGCTATCCGTCCACCTCTCCGAAGATGCCAAGTTGATTTATGACACCATATATCGAAGGTTTAAACAGATGCGGTCGATGTAGCAGACTTCGTCAGATTCCCCCTCATTTGAGGGGTTTTTGATTGTGGTGACGCTCTTCCCTGCAGGCGCAAGCCCCTGCAGTTAATTACGCTACCGCATCGCGGTAACCACTTTCTCCTTCTCCAGATGGTCACTTCGTGTCGTGTTTGTTTTGTTTTTAGTTTCCCGTGGATTGTATATGGAGACTAATTTATGTTGTCGTCCGTAGGGCGTGGATTAGTCCAAATCCGTATCTTCTTAGATTTGGGTTTGGGGTTGGGTTTAAGAATGCGTTAGTCTCATTTGAGACTAAGATCGACTTAAACGTTTTTTAAGGATACGTTAGTCTAATTTTAGACTAAGATCAACTTAACAGGATCATTTAGATCCAACAAAAGAGCATTTGGGCTCTATTGTTTTAGTTTAGGGACTTTGCGGTCCATCAGTTTAAGGACATTACGGTCCATGGAGTTTAAAGACATCATAGTCTAGTTTAGAGACGTCATAGTCTGTAAAGTTTAAGAACATCATAGTCTATGAGTTTAAGGACCCCACAGTCCGTAAAGTTTAAGGACATCATAGTCCATGAGTGTAAGGACCCCACAGTCCGTGGAATGTCTGGTTGTCGGGATCCATCACCTCTATGAAGACGTTGAAGGATTACAACGACAAATATCAGAGGAGTGAAGAGATGTACCCTTGAACCAATATTGGTTAGGGGATCTGTAGTTGGATTGATTTAAGGATCGTTAATCTCGTTTGAGATTAAGATCAACTTAAATGTTTATTAAGGATACGTTAGTCTAATTTTAGACTAAGATCTACTTAACAGGATCATTTAGATCCAATAAAAGAGCATTTGGGCTCTATTGTTTAGTTTAGGGACATTGCGGTCCAAGTTCAGATGCAAACATGGGTTTGGAAATGCACCAGATAGTTATTGGTCATTGGGACCCACCACCTCTCTGAAGACGTTGAAGAATTATAACGACATGTATCAGAGGTGTGAAGAGATGTACCCTCGAACCAAAGTTGATTGAAAGGATCTGGGTTTTGCTTTGAATGTCATATGAGATGACCAATTTTGGAAGACAAGTGTGTATTTGAGGTTCGGTCAAAGGGAGGGTCCTGCCTCTGGAAGACTTAGCTAATTTGGGCTAAGATTGGCTCGAATATAGTGTTAAACACTAGAGTAAACTCATCTATCACGTACTCCCACGTGATGCGCTTAAAATAGTTTTAAACACCAATGATGAAACACACTAAATAGTGTTAAACACTAAAAAAAGAAGCGCTCACGTGGGGTCACGTGAGGCGCCTGAGTGTTGGTCCAAACTTCCTTTATTTTATTCTCAGAATATGCAAGTAAGTGTACACTTAATCTTCACGGCCATCACGTGTGGGCACGTGATGGGTATCCATGCATTGGATATTAAAAGGATTTGTTAGGGGTCACATGGGGCACGTGAGGGCGCCCATGCGTTGGATATTAATCCTTCAGTTTTTTCCATCTTCTCTTTTTTAAAGAGGTGTTTGTCAGGGGTCACGTGGGGACACGTGAGGCACCCAAAATCGTTTCTGCCCTTTTTTATTTTGAGAAGTCTGTTCAAGGATCACATAGGAGCACTTGACATAATCTTATTCGTTCTCTTTTGGTTATTGGAGGGGAGGGTCACGTGTTGCCACGTGATCATGTTGGGTACTTGATCCTTTTACGTGCATGAAGAGATAAATCCCTTGTATAAGAATTAAATTCTCTTCTAGGGTTAAACCCTAATTTTATTTAGAGGAATTAAATTCCTATGTGCTTAAAAGAATTAAATTCTTTAAACTTAATTCTCTTTCTAAGCTTTAAATCTGCATGACAGAATCTCCCTGATGGGAATTAAATTCTCAACTTATGGGAAGATCTGCTTCTGCAGATCTATTACCATGAAGAAGAACTAAGTTCTTGTATTAAGGGTTAAACCATATCTTTGTTGGAGGAATTAAATTCCTATATGCTTTGTGGGAGAATAAAATTGTCACACCCCGCTTCCCGGTGTACGGCGAAGTGGACGCGATGAGGTCCGCTACGTATATACTTAGAAGTACATACGCTAAGCGTATCTAAGCAATATAAAAGTAAATCACAAAAGACAAGAGATATAGAAATAACAGCAACTTTATTAATAACATTCTTTTGTACAATGCATGAAAAGTAAATACAACTGAAATGAAAAGCGATGCCTAAACAGTGGCATAACAGGAAATGAAAATACTGAATAGAACAAGGTACAATATCTAGAGCTCGGGGTCTTCGTGAAACTGCTCCAAGTCTTCACCGGTGGGCTCGATCTCTGCTGGGTCCAAATCACCTGACGACATTCAAAGAAGAAAGAAATAGAATGTCGTCAGCGAACAGGTCGCTCGGTAAGTCCCAAAGATAAAGAAGAATTAGAAAATACAGAATAAGAGGTATTTTCTAAAGAGATTGTAAAATATTGTAAAATATTGTGTTAACGCTGTTGTTTGTAGCTTGGTACAGAAGGATGCCAGTGTATACGAGGGGGGTCTCTATATGCTAGAGACCAGGGCAAACGGAATGTACAAGAAACCGTTAAGCCACGGTACAACAGCAACGGAATATAGGTAAGGTGTCTTAATCTGACCATCTCGTGCCACATTTAACACCTTCCGTACCAATCTACCCCTTAAATCCCGTAGTGTTTTGATAGTATTGTTGTATTGTATTGTGTAAGTTGGATGACTGACCAAAACGGTGATATCAGTAAACATATTGTAACTGCATAATCAGGTAAATGGAATAACGGAATAATGGATGTATATTCATGGTTTGGTTCAGTCAAGTTGTATAGATTGTTAACTGGATTCTGGGATTCACGTGTTCATATTGAGTTGGAATATTAAAGAATCTAGATTGACTTGAATCATATTCAAGTCAGAAATAATCAGACTCAAATCCGAGTTAGACCAAAAGAAATGTAAGTCGAGATTCTATATTTGTTAGGGTCCTTATTGTAATATATAAAACTTGAGGGGGGTTTTATGTAAAAATACTTTTGTATAGTTTTCAAGATACACCTCAAGTATTTATTATTCGTCTTTATAGTTATAATGAGTGTGATTTATTTTGTGATATTTCTAGTGAAAATATCCTAATTTCATAAATAAAGGTAATAATTTGTAATATTGATTTATTTGAAATTCATGGTATTTTAATGTAACTTTTAATCTTGTAAATTTTTAGGAAAAGGTGGAAACTTTATCTTATAATAAAATAGGTGTTTAAATGATAAATATACATATGTTTATACAAGAATAATTTTTAATAAATATTTTATTTTCCAAAAATCTCATTTTTCTTAAATGTCGTATTTTAAACCTTTCGAGACCGAATGCTCCTTGCTGAGGTCTGAATCTCGCACTACTAAGCCCGAGGGTGCATGATAAACCGTACTATCCCTAACGGGTTCCCCAAAGGTGGGTTGTAGTGGCGCTTTGTAAAGATTTAATAAACACTAATCATTTAGAAAACGGTTTTATAAAGATAAGGTATTTATTTGTAAAAGGTGCAAAATTCCGTATTTTTAAATTCTAGGGTTTCCTAAGCCAACTAGCCTATTTCTAAATGGTCTAAACGACAAGTCATTAGAATCCTCAAATCGCCTCTTCACCGCCAATTGTAACAACCCTAATTTTCCTATACACTTTTCTATACAATTTTTTTTTAAAAATTTTAAAAATCCAAAAAGGAGTATTTTAACCTGAGCACAATATATATAAGTAATTATTTTGTTTTTAAATAACTCCATTTTTAGTGTACATAAAATTGTTTTAAAATTAAAGTAATACTTAGGGTATTTAGTGTTGCTGTTATCACTTTAAGTAGTTATTTTCCCACAATAATTACAAGAAAGAGCTTGTAGCTCATTTGTAACACCTTGCACTGCCGAACCAAGCCACCATAGTTCAAATCCCATGCCCCACATTAATTTTGTATTTATTTCTTTTGGAAGTCAACGGTCAAAATGCCATAACTCCCAAAATTTGTACTGGACACAAAAAAGTAAATATACCATAAAATTCCTCTCGAGTTTCCCCGGCTTCTGGTGGCTTGACTCGGCCCGACTCGGCGTCGCCTGCTGGCGACTCGGCCGACTCGGTCCGGCGCCGCCGACCGGACTTGGCC
Source organism: Agapanthus africanus (assembly GCA_030015575.1). Lineage (NCBI taxonomy): Eukaryota > Viridiplantae > Streptophyta > Magnoliopsida > Asparagales > Amaryllidaceae > Agapanthus > Agapanthus africanus. Next base: position 132,799,385 of record CM057341.1, read on the forward strand.
GGACGGCCGAGTCACCAACAGAGAAAAGTCTCCTCTTGACTTGGTCCACCCCCCTGCACACTTTAATTGCTTGGATCGGTTATCATTTGCCCAATAAATCTCTTTTACTCCTAGGTTTAATGATTTTTTTTAATGATTTTTATATATTTTTATATTTTTTATTAAAAACCCTAACCCTAGCCTAACCCTATATAAACCCCTCATACCCTCTACCCTCTCATCACTTTTCCTTACTCAACTCTCTCAAAATTCCAAGAGAACTTGGTACGTGAGAAAACGAGCGAAAGACGAAGCGCTGACGAAATCGACGGCGAAATCCCGGCGATCGTACTAGGACCTCTTCACGACGTTTCGACGCACCGGCAAACCCACTACCTTCCTCTCACTCTCTAGCGTTGTCCAAACCCGTAAGTCCCCCTTTTCTACCTTTCTTTTTCTTCATAATAATACGACTTTATAAACCCGACGGAAATCGGAACAACCCGATTTCCGATTCGGTTTTCTATCAAATCTCACTTATCACCAATTCCATAATACTTAAACATCTTCATGTTGACTACTAATCACTTAAAAATTAATTTGAACAAGTTTTCACACATGAAATGATAGCTTTTACAATATACCGTATTTTTGAACTTAAATACCAACATGTTTAGTTTATCACTTTTAACCCTTTAACATTGCTATACCTTAAAATAGATCACGAGGTAATGACCTACCTCCACACACACGCAAATACAACCGTAATTGATATCATCAAAAATTAGAATACGATAATACAAGATTTTACATTTAAATACCCTTTTCTTAATAAAACCTTTTCTAAAAGTTCTAAGTTTTAAACAATTTTAAAACAATATCTTTTAAAAGGAAAATACGATATGTCGTGGACATCGATCGTTTATCTAAACCTGACTTTGTGGTGTCTAGGCTAGGCAAGTGAGAAAAGGTAACTTTAAAAGGCCCGTCTCACGATTCTTGAGCGGATCCCTCCTTTTCTCATTTGTACTTACCTGACCAGAATTGGCGGTGAAGAGGCGATTTGAGGCTTCAAATGACTTGTCGTTTAGACCATTTAGAAATAGGCTAGTTGTCTTAGGAAACCCTAGAATCTAAAATACGGAAATTTACACCCTTTTACAAATAAATACCTTATCTTTATAAAACCGTTTTCTAAATGATTAGTATTTATTAAATCTTTATAAAGCGCCACTACAACCCATCTTTGGGGAACTCGTTAGGGATAGTATGGTTTATCGTGCACCCTCGGGCTTAGTAGTGCGAGATTCAGACCTCCGCAAGGAGCATTCGGTCTCGAAAGGTTTAAAATACGACATTTAAGAAAAATGAGATTTTTGGAAAATAAAATATTTATTAAAAATTATTCTTGTATAAACATATGTATATTTATCATTTAAACACCTATTTTATTATAAGATAAAGTTTCCACCTTTTCCTAAAAAATTACAAGATTAAAAGTTACATTAAAATACCATGAATTTCAAATAAATCAATATTACAAATTAATACCTTTATTTATGAAATTAGGATATTTTCACTAGAAATATCATAAAATAAAATCACACTTATTATAACAATAAAGACGAATAATAAATACTTGAGGTGTATCTTGAAAACTATACAAAAGTATTTTTAAATAAAACCCCCTCAAGTTTTATAAATTACAATAATGATCCTAACAAATATAGAACTTCAACTTACATTTCTTTTAGTCTGACTCGGGTTTGAGTATGATTATTTCTGACTTGAATATGATTCAAGTCAATCTATATTCTTTAATATTCCAACTCAATATGAATACATGAATCCCAGAATCCAGTTAACAATCTATACAATTTGACTGAATCAAACCATGGATATACATCCATTATTCCGTTATTCCATTTACCTGATTATGCAGTTACAATATGTTTACTGATATCATGGTTTCGGTCAGTCATCCAACTTACACAATACAATACTACAATACAAACAAAACACTACGGGGTTTAAGGGGTAGATTGGTACGGAAGGTGTTAAAGGTGTCACGAGGCGGTAAGATTAAGACACCTAACATGAATCCAATTGCCGTTGTTCCGGGTTGTATAACGGAGCCTTGTACTCTATATTCCGTTTGCCCTGGTCTCTAGCATATAGAGACCCCTCTCGTATACACTGGCATTCTTCTGTACCAAGCTACAACAACAGCGTTAATACAACATTACAACAATACAATACAATATTAAAAGCTACTCTCTCTCTCTCTCCTACTCATTGTCTATTTCTCCTCTATCTTTGGGACTTACCGAGCGACCTGTTCGCTGACGACATTCTATTTTTTTCTTCTTTGAATGTCGTCAGGTGTTTTGGACCCAGCAGAGATCGAGCCCACCGGTGAAGACTTAGATCAGTTTCACGAAGACCCCGAGCTCTAGACATTGTACCTTGTTCTATTCAGTATTTTCATTTCCTATTATGCCATTGTTTAGGCATCGCTTTTCATTCCAGTTGTATTTACTTTTCATGCATTGTACAAAAGAATGTTATTAATAAAGTTGCTGTTATTTCTATATCTCTTGTCTCTTGTGATTTACTTTTATATTGCTTAGATACGCTTAGCGTATGTATTTCTAAGTATATTCGTAGCGGACCTCGTCGCGTCCCCTTCGCCGTACACCGGGAAGCGGGGCGTGACAGGTTTTGTTGGTGGCCCATACAGGTCAGAGCTGTATGAATTCCTATCATGCAGTTCTGGTCTGCGTGAACAACCTAAGCAATATAAACAAAAGAACCAGCAACTAAAACATTCTTTACAATTCATGTTCCTTGAATCTTACCATTTCATATTCCTTGAATCTTATCATTTCATATCCGTTGAATCTATCCCAACCCTATTCTTTTACACCCACGATCACCAAATTGTTTTGAAACTGTTACACCTTCCTTTTACAATTTTCGAGGACGGAATTTTTATAAGGAGGGTAAAATGTAACAACCCTAATTTTCCTATACACTTTTCTATACAAATTTTTTTTTTTGAAATTTTTAAAAATCCATAAAGGAGTATTTTAACCTGAGCACAATATATATATAAGTAATTATTTTGTTTTTAAATAACTCCATTTTTAGTGTACATAAAATTGTTTTAAAATTAAAGTAATACTTGGGGTATTTAGTGTTGCTGTAATCACTTTAAGTAGTTATTTTCCCACAATAATTACAAGAAGGAGCTTGTATCTCATTGGTAACACCTTACACTGCTGAACCAAGCCACCATAGTTCAAATCCCATGCCCCACATTAATTTTGTATTTATTTTGTTTTAATTTCTTTTGGAAGTCAACGGTCAAAATGCCATAACACCCAAAATTTGTACTGGACACAAAAAAGTAAATATACCATAAAATTCCTCTCGAGTTTCCTCGGCCTCTGGTGGCCTGACTCGGCACGACTCGGCGCCGCCGGCCGGCGACTCGGCCGACTCGGTCCGGCGCCGCCGGCCGGACTTGGCCGGACGGCCGAGTCACCAACAGAGAAAAGTCTCCTCTTGACTTGGTCCACCCCCCTGCACACTTTAATTGCTTGGATCGGTTATCATTTGCCCAATAAATCCTTTTTACTCCTAGGTGTAATGATTTTTTTAATGATTTTTATATTTTTTTATTAAAAACCCTAACCCTAGCCTAACCCTATATAAACCCCCCATACCCTCTACCCTCTCATCACTTTTCCTAACTCAACTCTCTCAAAATTCCAAGAGAACTTGGTACGTGAGAAAACGAGTTTGGGGAACTCTAGAATCTAAAAATACGGAAATTTACACATTTTAGAAATAAACACCTTATCTTTATAAAACCGTTTTTTAAATGATTAGTATTTATTAAATCTTTGCAAAGTGCCACTACAACCCACCTTTGGGGAACTCGTTAGGGATAATACGGTTTATCGTGCACCCTCGGGCTTAGTAGTGCGAGATTCAGACCTCCGCAAGGAGCATTCGGTCTCGAAAGGTTTAAAATACGACATTTAAGAAAAATGAGATTTTTGAAAAAATAAAATATTTATTAAAAATTATTCTTGTATAAACATATGTATATTTATCATTTAAACACCTATTTTATTATAAGATAAAGTTTCCACTTTTTCCTAAAAAATTACAAGATTAAAAGTTACATTAAAATACCATGAATTTCAAATAAATCAATATTACAAATTAATACCTTTATTTATGAAATTAGGATATTTTCACTAGAAATATCATAAAATAAAATCACACTTATTATAACAATAAAGATGAATAATAAATACTTGAGGTGTATCTTGAAAACTATACAAAAGTATTTTTACATAAAACCCCCTCAAGTTTTATAAATTACAATAATGACCCTAACAAATATAGAACTTCAACTTACATTTCTTTTAGTCTGACTCGGGTTTGAGTCTGATTATTTCTGACTTGAATATGATTCAAGTCAATCTATATTCTTTAATATTCCAACTCAATATGAATACATGAATCCCAGAATCCAGTTAACAATCTATACAACTTGACTGAATGAAACCATGGATATACATCCATTATTCCGTTATTCCATTTACCTGATTATGCAGTTACAATCTGTTTACTGATATCATGGTTTCGGTCAGTCATCCAACTTACACAATACAATACTACAATACAAACAAAACACTACGGGGTTTAAGGGGTAGATTGGTACGGAAGGTGTTAAAGGTGGCACGAGGCGGTAAGATTAAGACACCTAACATGAATCCAATTGCCGTTGTTCCGGGTTGTATAACGGAGCCTTGTACTCTATATTCCGTTTGCCCTGGTCTCTAGCATATAGAGACCCCTCTCGTATACACTGGCATTCTTCTGTACCAAGCTACAATAACAGCGTTAATAAAACATTACAACAATACAATACAATATTAAAAGCTACTCTCTCTCTCTCCTACTCTTTGTCTATTTCTCCCCTATCTTTGGGACTTACCGAGCGACCTGTTCGCTGACGACATTCTATTTCTTTCTTCTTTGAATGTCGTCAGGTGTTTTGAACCCAGCAGAGATCGAGCCCATCGGTGAAGACTTGGATCAGTTTCACAAAGACCCCGAGCTCTAGACATTGTACCTTGTTCTATTCAGTATTTTCATTTCCTGTTATGCCATTGTTTAGGCATCGCTTTTCATTCCAGTTGTATTTACTTTTCATGCATTGTACAAAAGAATGTTATTAATAAAGTTGTTATTTCTATATCTCTTGTCTCTTGTGATTTACTTTTATATTGCTTAGATACGCTTAGCATATGTACTTCTAAGTATATACGTAGCGGACCTCGTCGCGTCCCCTTCGCCGTACACCGGAAAGCGGGGCGTGACACCAATTGTGGCCATGTAAGTACAAATGAGAAAAAGGAGGGATCCGCTCACGAATCGTGAGATGGGCCTTTTAAAGTTACCTTTTCTCACTTGCCTGGCCTAGACACCATAAAGTCAGGTTTAGATAAACTATCGATGTCCACAACTTATCGTATTTTTCCTATTAAAGATATTGGTTTAAGAATGTATTAACCTAAGACTTTTAGAAAAGGTTTTATAAAGAAAAATGGTATTTTAATGTAAAATCTTGTTTTGTCGTATTCTAAATTTTCAAGGTAGCGTATTATGATTACATATGAGTGTGTGAGGAGGTAGGTCATTATCTCGTGAACTACTTTAAGGTTTAGCAAGGTTAAGAGGTTAAATGTGATAAACTAAACATGGTGGTATTTAAGTGAAAGAATACGATATATTGCAAAAGTTATAATTTCATGTGAGAAACTTTATCCAAATTAGTTGTTATGTGATTGGTAGTCAACATGAATATGTTTAAGCAATATGGAATTGGTGATAAGTGAGATTTGATAGAAAACCGAATCGGAAATCGGTTTGTTCCGATTTCCGTCGGGTTTTTAAGTTCGTATTTTAATGAAAGAAAAGAAGGATAGAAAAGGGGGACTTACGGGTTTGGACAACGCTAGAGAGTGAGAGGGAGGTAGTGGGTTTGCCGATGCGTCGAAATGTCGTTGAGAGGTCCTAGCACGATCACCGGGATTTCGCCGTCGATTTCGTCAGCGCTTCGCCTTTCGCTCGTTTTCTAACGTACCAAGTTCTCTTGGAATTTTGGGAGAGTGGACTTAGAAAAGTGATGAGTGGGTATAGGGTATGGGGGGTTTATATAGGGTTAGGCTAGGGTTAGGGTTTTTAATAAAAAAATATAAAATATATAAAATTATATAAAAATTCATTAAAACTCATTAAACCTAGGAGTAAAAGGGATTTATTGGGCAAATGATAACCGATCCAAGCATTTAGAGTGTGCAGGAGGGTTGACCACGTCAAGAGACAACTTTTCTCTGTTGGTAACTCGGCCGTCCGGCCAGGTCCGGCCGGCGGCGCCGGACCGAGTCGGCCGGTTCGCCGGCCGGCGGCTCTGAGTCGGGCCGAGTCAAACCACCAGAGGCCGGGGAAACTTCTGAGCTATTTAATGGTAAATTTACTTTTTCATGTCCAGTACATATTTTGTGAGTTATGGCGTTTTGACTGTTGACTTCCGAAAGAAATTAAAATAAAATAAATACAAAAATAATGTGGGGCATGGGATTTGAACTCTGGTGGCTTGGTTCAGCAGTGCAAGGTGTTACCAATGAGCTACAAGCTCCTTCTTGTAATTATGGAGTGAAATAAATACTTATAGAGATATCAGCCGCAATAAATACTCCAAGTATACATTGAATTTAAATCAATTCTTTGTATATTAAAAATGGAGTTGTTACAGTCTACCCTCCTTACAAAAATTTCGTCCTCGAAATTTACAACTTTTATTTGAGGACTAGTTTACAAAGAGGTGTGGATATCTAGTACGCATTTCATCCTCCCTTTCCCAAGTGGACTCTCCTGGAGTGTCTTTCCTCCACATCACTCGAACCAAGTTAATTTCCTTGTTCCGAAGTGTCATCACTTTCCTGTCCAGGATCTCTACGGGCTGTTGCTCACAAGACAAATCGGGCTTTATAGTGAGCTCGGAATGATCGAGAACATGGCTGGGGTCACTCACATACTTTCTGAGTTGGGATATTTGGAACACATTATGCACTCCTTCCAATGAAGGTGGAAGCGCTAAACGGTATGCCACTTCACCGACTCGTTCTAGTATGTCGAACGGTCCAATGTATCTCGGACTTAGCTTACCCCGTCTTCCAAATAGGATCACTCCGCGGTTCGGAGATATCTTCAAGAATACGTAATCTCCTGGCTGGAACTCCAAGTGTCGTTTCTTTGCATCAGCCCAGTGCTTCTGTCGATCTTGGGCTATGCGCATCCTTTCCCTGATAGTACGAACCACATCAACAGTTGCTACTATCATTTCTGGTCCAAGAAGTTCCCTATCTCCGATGTCGTCCCAACTTAATGGCGATCGACACTTCCTTCCATACAATGCTGCAAAAGGTGCCATTCCTATGCTTGCTTGGTAGCTGTTGTTGTACGAAAACTCCACAAGATGTAGGTGATCTTCCCACGATCCTTTGAAGTCTAGCATACACGCTCTAAGCATATCCTCCAAGATCTAAATAGTTCGTTCCGACTGACCATCTATTTTTGGATGATAAGTCGTGCTGAAGTTCAGACTTGTTCCCAAGCTTTCTTGCAGACTTTGCCAAAATTGCGATCGGAACCTGGTGTCACGATCGGAGACAATGCAGACCGGTACTCCTTGAAGTCTCACAATTTCCTGTATGAGTTCATGGGTATCAGAGATAGTACATTATGAAGAATTTAAATCTTAATTAGATTATTACCTCCATGTACTTCTTTGCTAGTGTCTCAGTAGATTGGCCAACTCGAAATAGGATGAAGTGAGCCGACTTTGTGAGTCGATCCACAATGACCCATATGGCATCGTTACCCTTTGTGCTGCGAGGAAGAGCAGTCACAAAGTCCATCGTGATGTGTTGCCACTTCCATTCTGGGATTGGTAACAGTTGAAGTAATCCAGCAGTCCTGTGATGTTCAGCCTTTACTTGCTGACACACCAAGCATTTTGCGACGCTTCTGGCTACTTCACACTTCATTCCATGCCACCAATAATTCTGACGTAGATCTTTGTACATTTTGGTACCTCCAGGGTGTACTGAATAGGGAGAGCTGTGAGCTTCTTTCATTAACTCTTCTCGAACAGGACCTTTTGGTATACACAATCTACTGCCGTATCTCAAAGATCCGTCTTCATGGATGATGAAGTCTGTTATGAGTCCATTCTCCACTTGTTCTCTGATCTTTTGCAACTTAGCATTACTTGCTTGAGCTGCTTTGATCTGATTGACAATGGTTGATTGAACTTGTAAATTCATCAAACTTGAAGCATTACCTGGCATGACCACTTTAATCTCCATCTGATGCAAGTCTTGTTGAAGCTTCCACTGAGCGGCGAGACTCATTGCTAAAGGTTGGCGACTAAGGGCATCAGGTACTACATTCACCTTCCCTGGGTGATATTGTAAGTTGATGTCAAAGTCCGCCATGAGTTCTAACCATCTTCTCTGCCGCATATTCAACTCCTTCTGAGTAAACACGTACTTTAGGCTCTTATGATCTGTGTAGATGTTCACCCGTTCACAAAGTAGGTAATGACGCCAAATCTTGAGAGGAAAGATGACGGCTGCCAACTCCAAATCATGCATCGGATAATTGCGCTCGTGAATCTTCAGCTGTCTTGAAGCATAAGCCACAACCTTACCGTGCTGATGTAGAACACAGCCTAATCCCTTACCGGATGCATCGCAATGCACTTCGAATCTTCCAGATTGATCCGGTATGACGAGAATAGGTGCTGATGTCAACCTTGACTTGAGTTCTACGAAAGCTTGTTCGCATGCTTCTGACCACACAAATTCTTCATCTTTACGTGTGAGCTTGGTCAGGGGCGTTGCTATCTTTGAAAAGCCTTCAATAAACCTTCTGTAATATCCAGCTAAACCCAAGAAACTTCGAATATCCTTCACTGACTTTGGTGTAGGCCATTCGCTAACTGCTGAAACTTTTGTTGGATCCACAGAGATTCCTTCTCCTGATACGATATGTCCAAGAAAACCAACTTGATTTAGCCAAAACTCCCACTTGCTATACTTGGCATAAAGCTGATGTTGACGAAGAGTTTCCAGGACAATTCGTAGGTGTTCTGCATGTTCTTTCCGACTCTTAGAATATACCAGGATGTCGTCGATGAAGATGACAACAAACCTGTCTAGATATTCCCGGAAAACTTGATTCATAAGGTTCATGAATATTGCGGGTGCGTTGGTCACTCCAAATGGCATCACTAAAAATTCGTAATGTCCATAGCGAGTTCTGAAAGCTGTTTTGTGAATATCAGCTTCCTTGACATTTACTTGATGATAACCTGAACGAAGATCTAATTTTGTGAAAACACAAGATCCAATTAGCTGATCGAATAAATCATCGATGCGCGGGAGTGGATACTTGTTCTTTATAATTGACTTCGTTCAAGGGTCTGTAATCGATGCACATTCTGTATGAACCTTCCTTCTTCTTCACAAGTAGTACATATGATCCCCAACTTGAAGTGCTGGGACGAATCCATATTTTCGCCAGTAATTCGTCCAACTGTGTTCGGACTTCCTTCAAACCTTCCGGACTTAAACGATAGGGTGCTTTGATCACCGGTTGTGCTCCTAATACTAAATCAATACTTAATTCAAGAGCTCGATCGGAAGGTAAACCTGATATATCGTCAGGAAATACATCGTCGAACTCTCGAACCACATCTGGTCTTGATTCTTCCTCTGCTTGAGCTGCTGCAACTACTGCTTCTCTTGGCTTCGCTTTGTAGGTACTTGGCTCCAGTGTATGGTCTCCACTTTTGAAATAGAAGACCGGATGGTCTGGGATCTCGAATACTACCCTCCTTTTACGACAGTCGATGATAGCATAAAAAGTTCCAAGCCAATCCATTCCTAGAACCACATCGAAGTTCGGTATGTCCAGCACTTTGAAGTCAGCATAAAACTCTCGACTGCAGACGACGACTGGACACAAGCTGTATCCCATAGTTGCCTTTAGAACGCCATTTCCTGAACTGACATTCCAGCTGGATACAAGCGGTGAGACTGGAATCGCATGGGTTCGGACAAACCGTTGCGACATAAAGCAATGTGATGCTCCAGTATCAAACAGTGCAAGTGCAGGGATTGAGGATACTAAGATTGTACCTAAGGTATGTGGGATTTGTTTTAGGTATAGGAAATATGCAACTAAGTAGTAGGATAGAAAAGCAAGGTTTGAAAAGAAAAGTTTACCAGTGATGACTTGGCCAGTGGCCTCAGCTTCTTCCACGGACATCGTGAAAGCCTGGCGCCTTGGTACATTCCTCCTGGCCTGAGGAGCATTCCTCGGAATGTTCCTTTGAGCTTGATGGAACTGACGAGGAGGTGGTGCAGCTTGTGGTCCTCTGGGTGGTGCAGGTAGTGCAGGTCTGGGAGCAGGTGTCTGAAGAGCTGGTCGCTGCGGATAAGTAATTGCTGGCCTGGGTGCAGCAACTGGGTTCTGTCTTTGGGGACAAGACCCAATATCGTGAGTAGCTGAGCCACAGACTAAGCAAAGGCGGTTGGCTCGACGGCAGTCCTTCATCATATGTCCAGTTCTCTTGCAGTAGGTGCAAAAGGCTGGGCTGGGACGATGGTTCGGTACTCCAGGTCTCCTTGGCACGAAAGGTGGCCTGGACGAGACTCCACCTGCCATCTGATTGGCAGGGCACTTGACTCCTGCAGACCGAGGTCTGCCCCTTGCTTTTATCACTGCCTCATAACTGTGGGCAGCTTCCTGAGCATCCTCATGAGTCAAAAATTTTCCCGTGGCTAGAGCAGCCTGAATCTCCATGTCCAGTCCTTGTTGAAAGCGACGGGCTCTGATCTCGTCCGTCGGTATCAAGTGTGCCGCGAATATGTTTAAAGATTGTGTTAGTTGTGTAGTATGTGAGTTTAAAAAAATTGAACTATTGTGACATATCTTACAGGCTTAACATGGTGAATTCAGCGTCGTATTCATCTACTGATTTGTCCCACATCGAACCCTGTTGTAGATGAATGAACTGCTGTTCCATTGCAAACCTGGCAGTCACAGGGAAATATTTCGCGTCGAACTTCTCGCGAAAAGTCTTTCATTCAATAGGCTGTACCAGACGGCTTTCTTCCGCCTTCCACCAGTTGCGAGCATTATCCGTGAGCTGTAGCTTCGCCACACGGACCCAAGCTATGTCTGGCACTTGTGCTGCTGCCAGATCATCTTCGATGCTTTGTGCCCATTCTTCCGCTTCAAGAGGGCTTCCTTTACCAGAGAACTGCTTGGCGTGTAAAGCCCTGAATTGCTTTACCCTGGTGCGCCGGTCTCAGGATGGTTCAGGAGTTGTTGCTGTCCCTCGAGAAGGCTGCGGATCGCCTCAAGTAGCACTGTTTGCTCGGTGGGTGGCGCAGGAACAGCTGGTGTGAGAGGTAGTGATGGAGGTGTGTTATTCACATTGGTGCTGGTGTTGTTTGGGGAATCCATAATCCTTGAAGAAAAATTTGGGTTATGACAGATTCAAGTACATGAAATGACAAGATTCAAGAAATAGAAATTTGTAAGATTCAAGAAACATGAAATGTAAAGAATGTTTTAGTTGCTGGTTCTTGTGTTATATTGCTTAGGTTGTTCACGCAGACCAGAACTGCATGATAGGGATTCATACAGCTCTGACCTGCATGGGCCACCAACAAAACCTGTCACGCCCCGCTTCCCGGTGTACGGTGAAGTGGACGCGACGAGGTCCGCTACGTATATACTTAGAAGTATATACGCTAAGCGTATCTAAGCAATATAAAAGTAAATCACAAGAGACAAGAGATATAGAAATAACAACAACTTTATTAATAACATTCTTTTGTACAATACATGAAAAGTAAATACAACTGAAATGAAAAGAGATGCCTAAACAGTGGCATAACAGGAAATGAAAATACTGAATAGAACAAGGTACAATATCTAGAGCTCGGGGTCTTCGTGAAACTGCTCCAAGTCTTCACCGGTGGGCTCGATCTCTGCTGGGTCCAAAGCACCTGACGACATTCAAAGAAGAAAGAAATAGAATGTCGTCAGCGAACAGGTCGCTCGGTAAGTCCCAAAGATAAAGAAGAATTAGAAAAGACGGAATAAGAGGTATTTTCTAAAGAGATTGTAAAATATTATAGAATATTGTGTTAACGCTGTTGTTTGTAGCTTGGTACAGAAGAATACCAGCGTATACGAGAGGGGTCTCTATATGCTAGAGACCAGGGCAAACGGAATGTACAAGGAACCGTTAAGCCATGGTACAACGACAACGGAATATAGGTTAGGTGTCTTAATCTGACCACCTCGTGCCACCTTTAACACCCTCCGTACCAATTTACCCCTTAAACCCCGTAGTGTTTTGATAGTATTGTTGTATTGTATTGTGAAAGTTGGATGACTGACCAAAACCATGATATCAGTAATCATATTGTAACTGCATAATCAGGTAAATGGAATAACGGAATAATGGATGTATATCCATGGTTTGGTTCAGTCAAGTTGTATAGATTATTAACTAGATTCTGGGATTCATGTGTTCATATTGAGTTGGAATATTAAAAAATGTAGATTGACTTGAATCATATTCAAGTCAGAAATAATCAGACTCAAACCCGAGTCGGACCAAAAGAAATGTAAGTCGAGATTCTATATATGTTAGGGTCCTTATTGTAATTTATAAAACTTGAGGGGGTTTTATGTAAAAATACTTTTGTATAGTTTTCAAGATACACCTCAAGTATTTATTATTCGTCTTTATAGTTATAATGAGTGTGATTTATTTTGTGATATTTCTAGTGAAAATATCCTAATTTCATAAATAAAGGTATTAATTTGTTATATTGATTTATTTGAAATTCATGGTATTTTAATGTAACTTTTAATCTTGTAATTTTTTAGGAAAAGGTGGAAACTTTATCTTATAATAAAATAGGTGTTTAAATGATAAATATACATATGTTTATACAAGAATAATTTTTAATAAATATTTTATTTTCCAAAAATCTCATTTTTCTTAAATGTCGTATTTTAAACCTTTCGAGACCGAATGCTCCTTGCGGAGGTCTGAATCTCGCACTACTAAGCCCGAGGGCGCACGATAAACCGTACTATCCCTAACGAGTTCCCCAAAGGTGGGTTGTAGTGGCACTTTGCAAAGATTTAATAAATACTAATCATTTAGAAAACGGTTTTATAAAGATAAGGTATTTATTTGTAAAATGTGTAAATTTCCGTATTTTTAGATTCTAGGGTTTCCTAAGCCAACTAGCCTATTTCTAAATGGTCTAAACGACAAGTCATTAGAAGTCTCAAATCGCCTCTTCACCGCCAATTCTGGTCAGGTAAGTACAAATGAGAAAAGGAGGGATCCGCTCACGAATCGTGAGACGGGCCTTTTAAAGTTACCTTTTCTCACTTGCCTAGCCTTGACACCACAAAATCAGGTTTAGATAAACGATCGATGTCCACAACTTATCGTATTTTTCCTATTAAAGATATTGGTTTAAGAAGGTATTAACCTAAATCTTTTATAAAAGGTTTTATAAAGAAAAATGGTATTTTAATGTAAAATCTTGTTTTGTCGTATTCTAAATTTTCAAGGTAGCGTATTATGATTACATATGAGTGTGTGAGGAGGTAGGTCATTACCTCGTGAACTACTTTAAGGTTTAGCAAGGTTAAGAGGTTAAATGTGATAAACTAAACATGGTGGTATTTAAGTGAAAGAATACGATATATTGCAAAAGTTATCATTTCATGTGAGAAACTTTATCCAAATTAGTTGTTATGTGATTGGTAGTCAACATGAATATGTTTAAGTATTATGGAATTGGTGATAAGTGAGATTTGATAGAAAACCGAATCGGAAATCGGTTTGTTCCGATTTCCGTCGGGTTTTTAAGTTCGTATTTTAATGAAAGAAAAGAAGGATAGAAAAGGGGGACTTACGGGTTTGGACAACGCTAGAGAGTGAGAGGGAGGTAGAGGTTTTGCCGGTATGTCGAAACGTCGTTGAGAGGTCCTAGCACGATCACCGGGATTTCGCCGTCGATTTCGTCAGCGCTTCGCCTTTCGCTCGTTTTCTAACGTACCAAGTTCTCTTGGAATTTTGGGAGAGTGGACTTAGAAAAAGTGATGAGAGGGTAGAGGGTATGGGGGGTTTATATAGGGTTAGGCTAGGGTTAGGGTTTTTAATAAAAAAAATATAAAAAATATAAAATTATATAAAAATTCATTAAAACTCATTAAACCTAGGAGTAAAAGGGATTTATTGGGCAAATGATAACCGATCAAAGTATTTAGAGTGTGCAGGAGGGTTGACCACGTCAAGAGCCAACTTTTCTCCGTTGGTGACTCGGCCGTCCGGCCAGGTCCGGCCGACGGTGCCGGACCGAGTCGGCCTGTTCGCCGGCCGGCGGCGCCGAGTCGGGCCGAGTCAAACCACCAGAGGCCGGGGAAACTTCTGAGCTATTTAATTGTATATTTACTTTTTCATGTCCAGTACATATTTTGTGAGTTATGGCGTTTTGACTGTTGACTTCCAAAAGAAATTAAAATAAAATAAATACAAAAATAATATGGGGCATGGGATTTGAATTCTGGTGGCTTGGTTCAGCAGTGCAAGGTGTTACCAATGAGCTACAAGCTCCTTCTTGTAATTATGGAGTGAAATAAATACTTAAAGAGATATCATCCGCAATAAATACTCCACGTATACATTGAATTTAAATCAATTCTTTGTATATTAAAAATGGAGTTGTTACAAGAATTCTCTGAACTTAGGTCCTCCCTCAGGTTTTATATCTGCATGACAGAATCTCCCCGGTGAGAATTAAATTCTCAACTTATGGAGAGATCTGTTTCTGCAGATCTTCAACCGGAGGAAGAACTAAGTTCTTATTTAGAAGAGTTAAACTCTTAATTTGAGAATTAAATTCTCTTTTGTCTTGTGGGAGCTTATGGAATGATCTCTTTCCCTCTTTTACCTAGGGTTTCTTTCTTTTCTGAATAGATCTTCTTTTCTCTCTGGAGAATTAAATTCTCTTCTCTTTTTTCTCTTTTGTATTCTCTCTCTGTTGTTGTATCTCTCTCTTTCATCTCTTCTTGGCTCTTATTTATAGGAGAAAGAAAAGAATCAGTTTATTTAGTCAATCTTTCATTGAAAGATTTTGATTGATTTTGTAACCAACATGATCTTTTTAGATCACTTGGTGAATTTTATTCACCATTGGATTTTTAATCCAAAAGATATTTTATTTGTAGTTCCTGGCAGATTTTAGGAAAATATTTCCTTATGTAGAATCTTTCTATAGACTGGTGATTTTTAATCACCATTGGATTTTTAATCCAACGATGCTCCACTTTACAGGGTGCAATCTTTTTGTTTGGAAAGATCTAGAGAAATATTTTTCCAATTAGGGTTTTTGATTCTCTTTTAATTAGAATTTAATTCTATTGTTCAGAGGGTTTAAGAGCTCATCACGTGTTGGCACGTGACCCCACTGATTAAGCAATTAATTAGAATTTAATTCTATTGGTTCATAGGGCTCAGAGACCCATCACGTGTTGACACGTGACCCCACTGATACAGCATTTCCAATTGTTTATTTTATTTAGCGGATACAGGCTTTGCCTGTAAAAGGTCACGTGTCTGCACGTGAGACCTGGTCACGTGTGGGCACGTGATGCCACCGATTAAGCATTTGTTTATTTACTCAGTGCCTACAGGCTTTGCCTGTAAAAGGTCACGTGTCTGCATGTGAGACCTGGTCACGTGTGGGCACGTGATGCCTGGTCACGTGTGAGCACGTGATGCCCCATTTGGGGGTTTTCCTTGCTGCTGTATATGTATTTTATTTAATTCCCATGAGGGAACAAATGCCCCCACAGCGTTATTTTCACGTGTTTGCACGTGAGTGCAACGCTGTAACTTTTGTCGCCGTTGGATCTGCCTAGGGAACGGGAAGATGAACCGTTTTCTATCATGTCTTATAAATGCAAGGGTCTCTTCAGCAGCGCCTCCACTCCTTCATCTTCTTTCTCTCTCGTTCTTGCCTTGAGAATTTAATTCTTTTCCTCAGAGCTCAGTTCTCTGTTCAAAAAAATTTCAGAGTTTAACTTTGTCCACACAAAAAGAATCCCTTTTCAGGTAAGGGTCTTGAACGGCCGAGGAACTTTTGTAGAAATTTTCTTTGGATTTTAAATCCATACCAAGGGTTTTTTCCTTTAAAAAGAACTCATCTTTCGGATCTCTAAGAACGCACGATCTTTAGGTAGTAAGCCCCCAATGTTGGGCATCTTTCTTTGATCTTAGGGGATTGATGATGGTACCCATTTTCTTTTGGAATTTAATTCTATTCCAAAGAGCTTAGCTCTAAAAATTTTCTTGGAATTTAATTTCTCTGTTCAAAAGGAATTTAATTCCTCCAGAGAACTTAGTTCTAACAAAAAGACTTCTTGGGATTTTTCTTTCCTCAGCTGTTCTTGACAAAACAAAAATTTTTTTTAGGAAAGATTCTGTTTGATTTGCACAGAGGTCATGATGGGTTTTGCCTTGGGGGAATGTGCAGAGATGTTTAAACTCCCCTATTCATTTATTGAGAATCTTCCTTTTGTTCTCATAATGATTGCCCTGCCTCATCATTAGTGAGCCACCATATTGATTTTGTGGGGCCTATGTGTTTTGCAACCAATGGTCCCATGGAATAAGCCGCTTGCTGTTTTCTTCCACTGTCTTTTTATATATATACTTATAGAGATATATATATACACGTGTGGGTTTCATTAACAGTTTCCCATTCCTTTGTTTTAGAAACAATGGCTTCTCTTCCATATTTCCCTTTCACCCGCTCGGAGGCTGCCTTTTCTCAGTCACCGTCTGACGAAGAAGTGATGGCGATGATTAGAGCTCATGACCCGGACTGCGCCAATCTGCTTTTGTGGGGGACCTGGTATGGTCATATTATCCGCGGTCGCCGAAGTTTTCTTTGCGAGGCGCCAACAGAACCTCTCCGCCCATTCTTGCCGTTGGATCGTCCGCAGACTGCCTTTGCCGTAGAGGTGGCGGATTGGACTCCTACGGGCCGTCTTGAGCCGTCTACAGTTGGGATACCGCACCAGCCTGTGCCAGCCATAGATATCTTGGGGCATCGTATTTGCCAAGGTGAAGCCCAGCCCTGGGGACAAGTCTACAAGATAGGGCTTACCCCTCGCCATCCCACGGGCTATCTTCTCTGGGCTCGTTACATCTTGTCCGCTTATCGTGTGCGACTACAGAGGGTCGGGCTTTACCAGGCGGTGTACGCGTCTCTCTTCCATAATCAGTCTCCCCATGTATGGTGGGTTACAACTTTCCTAAATCAATGGAATCTTCCCACCAACACTTTCTTATTAGGGGATCGCGAAGTTTTGATTTCTTTGGAAGAGTTTCGCGAAATCTATGGATTGCCGATCAGGGGAGCGCCCTATGAAGAATTGCTGCCTCCTAACGAGTATGCGTTCGCAACTGTGTCTGCTACGCTTGACGGCTTGTCAGCTGAAAATGCCATCCGTCACAAGTATCCAAGTCTAATCAAGACTCTGGGTATTTTTGAGAAGCTGTTCACCGAGTCAGAGGAACAGGGTGTCACTTTTAAGAGCTTTATCGCCTGCTTCCTTCATGGAGACGTCCTATCAAAGGAGGCTCCGAAGTTCGCGAATATCAACGACCCCTTCGGGTTTGGGTTAAATAAGCTACCGGCCAGAGAAGAAGATCTGCCACAGTTTTACATCCCAATCTTGTCGGCTGTACCTTTTGAGTCGATTGCGGCTCCCGGCATGGATGAAGAAACTTTCTTCGTCGGTTTTATCAGCGTTTGACTCAGTTGGTTTGTTGTTCCAACGCATCGTCTCTTTATGAAAGCCTCGGTCATTTACCCTACTCATCGCATTGCCGAAGGGACGCGACTAGCCATGGACATTGCAGGGTTATCACACTTGTACCACGGGCTGAGCACTCTAGCCAATACCTCAACCCCGGGTGTGAATGTGGTGAGTTTCTCTCTTCATTATTTTACTTCATGGATTGAGATGCACGTATTAGGGGCGTTCTCTATGCACCAGAGACCGGGCTTTTACGATGCTTATACCTTCCCGCGGCTCATGAGGTTGGTGGACGCTTCTGCTCCTGACCCGACTCAGTTATGGGCTCTTCGTGTGCTGCTTAATCCTTATGCCAACGAAGGCGGGATGGCTTTTAATGACCGAATCCTTTTCGCTCCTTCAGGACCTGTTCAGCAGCTGTTTGATTTATCGAAAGAGGGAGCACCATCTTTGAAGCCCAAGGAAGCCATGCACTTGTACTCGATCAAGCCGGGTTATTTGGTGTTCCGCCGAAATGATGCGGTTCTTTTTATGCGGTTTAATCCACACCGCTTTGCCCGGCAATTGGGTTATGACCAGGGTGTTCCTTTTGAGGCATTCATGGTGGAGCCTAGCTCTTCTTTGGAAGCTGTTCATGACGCCACCCACCATTTCATGCCGCTGAATACCGGTTCTCACTTCATGATCTCCGAGGCCGACTACATTCCAAGGTGTGTTGGGGATTTTACGGGTTTGTACCGCCACCGAGTCAGTCCCATTATTGCTAAGGAGAGGAGAATACTTTTTGGATATAGAGCTCCCACCCCGCTCCAAGCTATGGGAGTCCCGCCGCGACCGCGGACAACGGTTCGCCCTCCCTTGAGGGGTATTGGCGACTTACTTATTCCTGAAGCGGTGGACGCGGGCCTGACTCCTCCCACAATTGGCATGCCGATGCGCACTAGAGCTCAGACAAGGGCTTCTGATAAGGCACCAGTAGCAGTTTCGTTAGCTGTGGCTTCAGAAATGACAGTGTCATCATCGGTAGCACCACCGAGAGAGGATACTGAAGGCGAAGTGGGTCAACGTCGCACCAAAGCGCCGAAGGGAAGGAAGCGATCATCTTCCAGCGCCAGTTTCGGATCGAAGCGGAGAAAGAAGACAGTCACCGGTCTGCTTTACTTTTTAACGGAGTCCGAGCCTATCATTCAAGACGAACTAATATCTACGCAAGAACCGGATGATGGTCTTCTTTTCCCAGGTTCATCCGCCGAGGAAGCCGCATAATTGGCTAAGACTATAAGGCGTTCTCAGGACGAGACCGAGAACGTGCGCCCCCCGAAGAGTCCTTATCCTGCCGTTATATTTTATGAAGATCCACCATCAATACGGCGAATATTTATAGGTCCTCTGGAAGAGGGAGGCGAGATAGCCCTTAAACAGCCTATCTCAGCCGCTTCCGAAGATAAGTTGTTATTGTGGACCGGCGGCCACGAATTCACATTTGAACCCCGGCGAGCATACCTCCTCAGGAAGGAACGTCGGCTTGAAAAAGCCATATTAGAGGCATCCTGGTGTATCGGTATGATTTATGTATTTTTCCTTTGGCAAGTAATTTGTTTCGCTTTTTATGTCTTCTTATCTTCGTAAAACTTTTGCAGGGACTTCGGCTGTGGCAGAGAATCTGAGCTCGAGTAGCGCCTTGACCGTGGACTGTGTAAATATCCCTGATGAGACACTAGTAGGTGTGGAAGGGGTCTCTACAGTTGCTATTGCCGTGGCAGAGCTTACTTTGGTGGCTTCCGCTCTCCCGGTGCTTGCTCCCTCCAAAGAGGCATCTTCATTGGCCGCAGATTCAATGGATCTTTCTGGTGACGGCCCGGAGGCTGTGGGACAGGTAGTCGAGGCCGCCGTTCTTTCATTGGAGCCTGAAGCGGTGGCCGCTATTCCTCAACCGGAAGCTGTTATACCGGCCCATGTCCCCGATGATATATCTGAGGGCATGGAGGAGGCTGCCGAAGCTGCTATCCCTCCAGTTCAAAGCGGGAGGAGTATCGAAGGTATTCTTCTATCTTTTGTTTTAATGATCTCTTCATTATCTGAATCCTTCCGTTTCTTCAGAGTTACGCGAATTGGCGGCGTCTATCGCTGATCTGTCTCTTAGAAAATCTTTTCAGCGTTTACTCGAGATGGCCGCTCCGCAGGCAATATCCCCTCAATGCATCGTCCTCTCTTCTGGGCAAGGTTAGTGTTATTTGTCCTCCTGATGGCATTATTATTATTTTGTATAATGATGCCGATGTCTTCTGTAGTTCTGGAAGCTGACGACGAAGTTGAGATCCTTGAAGGGCCTGGAGATCTTTTAGACCCTTCTCGCATGACTGTGGGTAAGTAAGGTTTCAACGCTATTCCATCTGCTCTTTGTTTTCAAATCTCGCTGATTTTTTTTATGAATCTTAACAGCTTTGCCTGCTCCTACCCTGCTGGAATCTCGCATTATTATGCCACCCGGCCTTATGCTCTACGCGCATCTGAACGAATGGCGAAGCTAAGCCTTCATTCTTTGTCAGCTCTCATCGAAGACCTTCGTGCTGATAGCTCGCCCACAGCCAAAGAATTTACTGCCGAAGCCAACATTTCTCTCCCCTTTCTTGCTTCTTACCATGGTGAAACACTGGTGCATGTCTGGATTGAGTTTTGTCATAGGGTGGAGGCTTGTTTACATAGTCTTCAGTGCATGCGCCTTCCTTCAGAGGTTGTGGCTGTAAAGGCGAGCTTGTGGGGGTTGGTTGAATGGTGCGCCGTAAATCTGCAGTCATGTGAGAAGAGGCTCAACCGAAAGTTTTCGGAGAGGGAGCTGGCTTCAAATACGCTGGGGGAACTTCAAGCTGAACTTACGGCCAAGACCACTAGTGCATATGAACTCTGGCGGGTACTTCAAGAAGCTATCAGGGAGGTGGTAGCTATTGATAAAGCCGTCATTTTTACTCGTGAGATGGTTGAAGCCCACAAAGTTACCGAACAGGAGATTGAAAGTCGGCTCGCCTCGTACCAGGCCTAACAGTCTCAGGTGGAGGCCTGTATTATCTCAATAACAAATTATGAGGCCGAGACCCGGCGGATGAGGGATGAACTAACGACTCTATTAAATCGTCCGCCGTCTTGAAGACAATGTATATGTTTTTTTATTTTCCTTTTGTACATACTCCTGAATGAGAGTATTTTTTGATTATTTTATAGATTGTACTTTGTATTCATTTTGATTCATGAATAAAAGACATACTTTGTTTCATGGTGGTATGTCCCTTTTAGCAAATGCGTTTTGTGGATAATCTATTTTGATCTCTTTGTAGGACAGTGATGGCTTAGGAGTCAGATTCAGGTCTGCCTCCTAAGGCTTTCCAACTTTATGAGCCGTGAGGGTCTCATGAAGATTTTTCTCCCTACGAGTCGAGAGGGTCTCGTAGGTGTATTTTCTCCTTAAGAATTGTAGGGATTCCTAAGTGTGTTTTTCTCTTGAGAGTCGTAAGGATCTCCCAAGAGAATTTTCTCCCTTACAAGCCGAGAGGACTCATATGTGATTGTTTCCCTCCTTGTCGAGATTCGACTTCAGAGAGTGTGGCCCGTGAATAGTATATAAGCACCCATCTTAGACTAGCTTGCAGGGCCCCAGTGCTTAGGAAACAGGTCTTTTAACCCCCACTTCCTAAGGCTTTTCGCTACGAGTCGAGACGAATCGAGAAGTTCCCGCAAGGACACTAATTTCCTTACTTGTCGAGACGAATTGAGAAGTTCTCGCAAGGGTTTCCTAACGTCACAGTTAACTCCTGCTAATAGAAGTTCGTTAGGGTCTGTGGTACTAGGGTTTTTCACCCGTCGCACCGTCGCATTGGCCGATATATTCCCCGATATGCAATCTTGTTGTTCGGGTAGCCCCGCGACTATCGTGTCTCTGATCCCTTCGGGGGCTGGACAAGACGTCTTCAAGTAATCTTCCAGGTAATATTACCATCGAAAGGGCAAGTGTTAGGGATGTTACATGTCGCTTTTTACTTGAGGTTAGGCTCAGTTTGGGAGCCCCGATGAGTCATGACCACTCCGCGCTGGTGTGGGATGATCTCCGATAGTCTTTTCACGTCTTATTTGAGTTGCCGTCAAGACCCTGAAGCGAGGGATTTCCCATGGCTTCGTTGGTTGACATTGTGTCTGCAATATTGCGTCGAATGTCGAGGTTATCTCTGGGTTGTCTGTGAACCATCGAGATTTGGAACTAGGGGACTTTGTCGTGGCTCCGATTGGTAGTGTCGAGTTTTCCTCCTGCTGGGGGAGAGGAAGAACGCTGGGGTGACATCGCGTTTGCTGTATCGAGACAAACATCGAGGTGGTCTCTAGGTTGTTGGTGAACCGTCGGGACCTGGAACTAGGGACTTTGCTATGGCTCCGTTGTTAATTGTCGCGTCTGAATCCTGCTGAAATGAGGAGGAACGCTGGGGTGACATCGCGTCTGCTTTATCGAGAAGAACGCTGAGGTGGTCTCCAGGTTGTTGGTGAACCGTCGGGACTTAGAACTAGGGACTTTGCCATAGCTCCGTTGCTTTGTGTCGCGTCTGAATCCTGCTGGAATGAGGAGGAACGCTGTTATGGGTCTCCAGGCTGTAGATGTGGCCGTTGAGATTGGAACTAGGGACTCTGCCATGGCTCCATTTGTTGACGACGTATCTTCCTGCAGAGATACTGATTTCTCTGCGGGTTGACACGAATCGAGATGCTCTCGTCAAGGACGCTGATTTCCCTGAATCGAGGTTTTTGCCAAGGACACTGATTTCCTTGGGGTTGAGAAGAATCAAGGTATTTTTGCAAAGACACTGATTTCTCTGCGGGTCGACGCGAATCGAGATGTTCTCGTCAAGGACGTTGATTTCCCTGAATCGAGGTTTTTGCCAAGGACACTTATTTTCTTGGGGTTGGTTGACTTGTTTCCGAAACAGAGCGTTGATCCGGCGGGGAGGTCATTGGTTAACTTGCTTTCGAGACGGAGCGTTGCTCCGGTGGGGAGGTCATTGGTTGACTCTAGGTTATCTGTGGACCGTAGAGTCTTGGAACTAGGACTTTGCCGCGGCTCCGCTTTGTTGACGTCGCGTCTGAATCCTGCGGGAATGAAGAGGAACGCCGTTGTTGTTCTTCTGGGATGCAGATGTTGCCGTCGAGATCTGACTCTCTTTTTGACAAGGTCTGGTGGGGAAATGTGGTTCCCTTTCGTTTATGCCCATGGATTGTGTACAGGGGTCAATATGGACTTACCTGCAGGGCAAAAAGTTTCATTTCATTTTTTTTCTTTCCGCGATGCTCTATCATTTCAGCTTTTATATCGCGAAGGTCGCGATTGCCCAATCATTTCGGTTATTTTTCGCGGTGCCCAATCATTTCGGCTATTTTTCTTTCTTTTTTTTTTACTCGTTGCTTTTTATTGCGAGTTTCCTAATCATTTCGACTGTTTTTTATGCATATATTTTACTTGTTGATTTCGTTGCAAGTTTCCCCATCATTTCGGCTATTTCATATGCATTTTTGGCTCGCTGATTTTTTATCGCGAGTATGAGACTTGAGATCTAATACCAATTTAGGTATCAGCATCGCTACAACTGGGATATTACCAGGAGCGAATCATCATTTGCCTTTGTCGATATCGAACAAAGATGGCTTAGCAAACAGGGTTAAGATCCTGCCAACTAAGGCTTTTTGATTTTACGAGCCGTAAGGGTCTCATAAAGGTATTTCTCCCTACGAGTCATGAGGATCTCGTAGGTGCGTTTTCTCTTTATGAATCATGAGGAGTTTTTAGCGTATGATCTCTTATAAGTCGTAAGGATCTTACAAGAGTGTTTTCTCCTTATAAGTCGAGAGGACTTACAAGGGTCGTTCAGCGTGTGAGCATATCCCCAGTCGCTGGTGGGACTTTGTTAGGGAAATGTTTATTGCCCGTGGATTGTATACAAGGGTCAATATTGAACCGCTTGTAGGGCAATATGGGGATTGTGATGGCTTAAGAACAGGTTCAGATCCCTGTAGCTTAAGGCTTTTGAATCTTATGAGCCGTGAGGGTCTCATAAGAGGGTTCTCCTTACGAGTCGTGAGGATCTCGTAAGTGTAATTTCTCCTTAGGAATCGTGGGGATCCCTAAGTGTGTCGCTCCTTTGTGAGTCGTAAGGATCTCACGTAGGTATTTTCTCCTTACAGGGTCGAGAGGACCTTGCAAGTGTCTTTTAACGAGATTGCGCCCTTTCGGGTTTTCACAAACTCGCCGGTAGCCCCACCGTTCTTACTCATGGAGCCCTTTCGGGTTTTCATCCGTGCCCATCCTGCTTGTGGACATACCTGTTTCCCCCAATCAGAGCAAGGCTCTGTTGAATTTTGAAAATTCAAAAATTCGAAGCAACGCTTCGGTTTCCGTGCGCAGCGCGCAATTTGCCACATGGCAGAAGCTGAATGGGCAGCGTAACGTCCGAAACAGTGCGTCCCATCAGAGCAAGGCTCTTCAGAAAACGAAATTAAAGACTTAACTGCGCAAACGCACGGATGCGCGACACGTGTCTGCGCAAGCGCGTGGATGCACGACACGTGTCTGCGCAGTTGCGCAGTCGCAACTGCGCAAACGCACGGATACGCGACACGTGTCTGCGCAAGCGCATGGATGCCCGACACGTGTCTGCGCAATTGCGCAGTCGCAGCTGCACAAACGCACCGATGTGCGACACGTGTCTGCGCAAATGCACAGATGCGTGACACGTGTCTGCGCAGTTGCGCAGTCGCAGCTGCGCAAACGCATGGATGCGCGACACGTGTCTGCGCAGTTGCGCAATCACAGCCGCGCAAGCGCTCGGATGCGCGACACGTGTCTGCGCAGTTGCGCAGTCGCAGCTGCGCAAATGCATGGATGCGCGACACGTGTCTGCGCAGTTGCGCAATCGCAACTGCACAAGCGCTCGGATGCGCGACACGTGTCTGCGCAGTTGCGCAGTCGTAGCAGCGCAAACGCACAGATGCGCGACACGTGTCATTTGCTGGTGAGTTGCGCAGCAACTGAATGAAGATTTAGATGAATCTTTTCTGTTCTCCTGTAAAACAGGAACCCTTGGATCAAAGATCCAATGGTGGAAAAATTCCCAAAATTATTCAGGAAAGATTTTGTTAACAAATCCAACAAATTTGTGGGCACTATAAATAAGACCCCAAGCCTCATTCAAAAAAAAGAATCAGATAATCAGAGGGAGAGTCAATCATCAAGAGAAGGAAAAACCTCTGAAAGAAAAGGCTCTTGAAGATTAATCAAGAACAAAAAAGAAGGTAAAATTTCTGAAGAACAGAAGATTAAAAAAAAAAGTGAATAAAAGAATAATAAATAGTGCCTTGCACTTAATATGAACCCTTGGTTCTGTATGATCAGGAAAAAACAAGAACTTGTTTTTCCTTTGATCCAAATTCAAATCAAAAGTGCCATGCACTTGTGTTCTTCAATCTGAAGATTTCTAGGGTTCTGCAACCCCTTGTTTTGGGCCAGGCCCAAATTAAGTTGAAATAATAAAAGGGCAAGGCCCTGTTTGGAAAAATTCCTGAGTTTCTGCAAACTCATTATTTAAAAGGGCCTGGCCCAAACTAAACTGCAGAACAATAAAAGGGCAAAGCCCTATTTGTAAAAATTTCTTGAGTGCCTGCAACTCATCATTTAAAAGGGCCTGGCCCAACCCAAGGAAATTATTGAGTTTCTGAAACTCATTATTTAAAAGGGCAAGGCCCTGTTTGGAGAATTCCTGAATTCTGGTAACTCATTAAAAGGGCCTGGCCCAAACCAGACTTGCAAAATAATGAAAGGGGCAGAGCCCTGTTTAGATCGATTCTTCTAATCGGGCAGAGCCTAAAAATAAAAATTGGACTTAACCCAATCCTGGCTGTAAGTCCTTAAATTAAATGCCTCTCATAAAACAAGTCATGACCGGTTCGAGGGTACATCTCCGAACTCCTTTGACACCTGTCGTTGTAATTCCTCAACGACGTCAAAGAGGTGACGGGTCCCAACGACCATTCAAACTAATATCGGACCGAAACGTCCCTAAACTAATATCGGACCGAAACGTCCCTAAACTAATATCGGACCGAAATGTCCCTAAACTAATATCAGATCACCACGTCCCCAAACTGGAATATGGACCATTACGTCCTTAAACTGGCGACGGACCGAAACGTCCCTAAACTAATAATGGACCACCACGTCCTTAAAACTGGCGATGGACCGCCACGTCCTTAAACTAGCGCAATCGAGCCCGAACGTTCTTTGTTGGATCTAAACGGTCCTGCTTAAGTTGACCTTAACCCCAAATATGGTTAACGTTTCCTTAGACATTTAAATAAACAATAAAACTCCAAATTAACTTTGGTTCAAGGGTACATCTCTGAACCCCTCAGACGCCTGTCGTTGTAATCCCTCAACGACGTCAGAGAGGTGACGAGTCCCGACGGCCGGATAATTAAATCAATCATGATGTTAAGTTGATCTTAGTCTAAAACAGGACTAACGTATCCTTAACAAATGTTTAAGTTGATCTTAGACGCAACGCGACTAATGCATCCTTAAACTAAAAATACCAAACCCAAATCTAAGTAAATACGGATTTGGACTAATCCACGTCCTACGGGTGACGACATCACTCAGTCTCCGTATACAATCCACGGGCAATCACAAACAAAACAAACACACACGACACGAAGTGAAATTCTGGAGAAGGAGAAAGTTGTTACCGCGATGCGGTAGCGTAATTAACTGCAGGGGCTTACGCCTGCTGGGAAGAGCGTCCCCACAATCAAAAACCCCTCACCCTGAGGGGGAATCTGACGAAGTCTGCTACATCGGCCGCATCCGTCTAAACCTCCGATACACGGTGCCATAAATCAACTTGGCATCTTCGGAGAGGTGGACGGATAAAACCAAATAGCATCTGCCCCGAACATCAGGCACGGACGTCCTAACGTCTCGGCCGCCGTTCGGAGGGGAACAGATTCTGGCACGCCCGGTGGGACCTCTTCCTCTTTCCACTCCACACTTCGTGTGTCGTCTTCGCGAACCAATCGCGGTTTGTTAAATGATTGCCTTCGGATTTCAAGTTACTAAGATTTGGTCTTTTGTTTGGTACAGAACTCAAGCATTCAATGGCCACCAACTGCACCAACTGCTCGAAGTGCAACTGCAACGGACGCTCCACCTCACCTAGAGGTATAGCATATGGGCCCCAGGCGGCTTCCTTCCTGACCCTGCCGGTAGGCCAGTTGACTCAGGCCACCACCGGCTTGTTCTTCGGGACCATGGTCCCACCTACAAGCTTCTCGGCGCCGATACCCACACCGGAAGCGAACAAGAAGTCGGTGTTCGACCGGCTCACTGCTACTCCGACCCCTGTCAGCGGGTCGCCTGCTACTGAACCAACAGCCTCCGTTTTCACCAGGCTGGGCCAGAACTATAAGGTGGCTGTCCCAAAGAGGGCAACGGCCGCTGCTTTGGAAGTCGTTAAAACGGCTTCTCCCATTAGAGAGTCAGTCTTCACGAGATTGACGGCTCCTACTCCTCCTCCAGCTGGTCAGAAGGCATCAGTCTTCGATAGGCTGACATCAACAGTTACCCCACGCTCAAACAGGGGGCAACAAGAAACCACCTCAATCTCCGGGCCAATCCCGGCGGCTCGTCGCGCGCGACGTCGCCATTGGCGGAGAGTAAGGAAAGCAGGGGGCAACTCCCCCTCAGGGCTAACCCCACCTGCTCCAGTGGTGGAAGTCGATGCTGCTGTTCCAACTGGGAACAGCTTTGAAATGCTGAGGAAAGTGAGAAAGAACTCCCCGGCGGCCACGTTAAAAAGGTCTCCTCCACCCATGGAAAAAGCTCCTGAGATGAAACAGGAACAGCCCCCTCAACGGCTGTCAGCGAAAGTTTATAAAGTTTGGCGGAGGGTTCAAGACTCCGTGATTGACTCAGATCACTTCCGTCACCGGAACAGGGCAAGAGTGGAAAAAGACAAAAATCGCCCCGCCAAACAACAGGGGGCAACAAATGCTAGGATGCCCAATTCAGCGGCTCCTTCAACCTCAAAGGCCCATAAAAGGAAGAGGCCAGAAAAAGCTCCCATGACGCTGACAAAGTCTAAGAACGGTGAACCTAAACGCCCCAAGTCAGGGGGCATCACAGTTCATACAGTCTATATGGCTTCGGGGAAAGAAGAAAGTCGTACTTCTATGGGTCACCGACCGCTTACCCGGTCAGTGACCAAGTCTCAGGAGCAGCAACAAAAGCTCCAGGAGATGATGACTACCATGGCTGCACTCACGGGGCCAAAAGAGAATCCTGAGACGTCCTTAGATGAACGTCAAGAAGAAGAGACCGACGCCGAGTTCCTTCGAAGAGTACTGGAAAAGAGGGACAAAGAGGCTGCTGAACAAGCAGCCAATATACAACGCATGGGCCTTCTCTTCCAGGATATGATAGGGATGATGATACAACCAGAATCCCCGACTGAAGAACCCCCGATCGTCCTTGGGGATGATAGGGGAGAAACATCAAACCCTCAGCCTGTTCTATCGACGGCTAAAGAAGACACAATCTCTAAAACAGATCTGGACGAATATATAGCCCAGCAGATAAAAGTTCATCACGCGGCCGAAGCAGCCGGCCACGTTGTAAAAACGGGACGGCCATATCCGGGCTGGTATGACCAAATCAAATACCCGCCGGGTTACACAATTCCAAAGTTTCATGTCTACAAGGGGACCGGCAATCCCCATCAACATGTTGCCCAATTCAGGGCGCTTTGTGGTAACACTGGAGGCGACGACAAGCTCTTGTTGCGCCAGTTTGTTGGAAGTTTATCTGATACGGCTTTCGAGTGGTATTCCGAGCTCCCCAACGACTCCATTAAAACCTTCACAGAGATGGAGCTGCTCTTCACCCAACGCTTTGCAAGTGCCAGCGAACGTACTCCGATGACGGCGCTGATTAACGCCAGGGTAAAGCCCGGCGAGACGTGGGTCCAGTACGCTATACGGTGGCGTAATTTATGGTCTAAATGTGAACAGCGTATAGAAGAAGCCCCTGCGGTGGGAATGTTTGTTGGAACCCTTGATCCACAAGCAACCATTTCGCAGTTTATGATGTTCTTCAAGCCAACTTCTTTCCAGGCTTTGATCGACAAATTGGCGCAGATGGACCAAATGGGCCATAAACCCCCTCTCCCGAAGCCGGACTCTCGAAACGATAAAGGAAAGGGAAAAGCTATCATCGTCGCTAATGCCCAACAGCAACCGAACGACTCGAAGCCGGTTGCTCGTCCAAATAACACGCGCCCATACGTACCCCTTGAGGACAGGATGGGACGTGCTTACTCCTTCCCCCGTGATAAAACAAGGAGGTTATTTGAGCTGGCATTGCGCAATAGGCTCATAAATCTGCCGGATCCAAAGCGTCCGTCACAACCAAGTGACGTTAACGAGCCTAATTATTGCCCTTACCATCGAGTGCTAGGACATCCAATCGAAGACTGTTACGTGTTCAAAAATTGGCTCGAAAACCAGTACCGTCAGGGCAAGTTTGCGCTATCTGACAAATGGAAGGTGAATCCTCCGCAACCCCACACCTATAAGGGGACGAATACGCCGGGGGCAACATGCTTCCAAAGGTGATAACTTGCGATCCCTTGGTTCCAACCATGTGACGGTTGTCGGCAGTTCTTTTGCGCTCATCTGTCGTGCTTCTCTGTTCCCGACGAGCCTTGCGCTTCACTCATTGAACGTGTTGTCGGTAGGCAACATATCCCTGCCACCAGTTTTTAAAGACTATGCACTCTTCGGTAGGGTGTGCAATCCTCTGATGGTATAAGCAGAAGTTAAGATGTACGTCTGCTTCATCAAGATGTATACCGCCAGGAGAATTTCCTTTAAGAAGGCAACTTCATTCCCGTTGACAGGGCCCTAGTGAATCGTTTCCTTGCTTTAAGCTTGCTTTTGCTGGCGATAGGGACGCTTCGATCCGGTTGGAGTATTCTATGGCTTCCCGTTACCGAAGCTTCTTTAACTTGACACCGACTGTTCCCCGCTGAACACAGATACGCGACCGCGTAGGTCCGTCTTGCCTGAATTTCGAGGGCAGATGCTATTTGGTGCTATCCTTCCACCTCTCCGAAGATGCCAAGTTGATTTATGACACTATATATCGAAGGTTTAAACGGATGCGGCCGATGTAGCAGACTTCGTCAGATTCCCCCTCGTTGAGGGGTTTTTGATTGTGGGGACGCTCTTCCCTGCAGGCGCAAGCCCCTGTGATTAATTACGCTACCGTATCGCGGTAACCACTTTCTCCTTCTCCAGATGGTCACTTCGTGTCGTGTGTGTTTGTTTTGTTTTTGGTTGCCCGTGGATTGTATACGGAGACTAATATGTGTTGTCTCCCGTAGGGCGTGGATTAGTCCAAATCCGTATTTTCTTAGATTTGGGTTTTGGGGTTGGGTTTAAGGATGCGTTAGTCTCATTTGAGACTAAGATCAACTTCAACATTTGTTAAGGATACGTTAGTCTAATTTTAGACCAAGATCTACTTAACAGGATCATTTAGATCCAACAAAAGAGCATTTGGGCTTTATTGTTTAGTTTAGGGACTTTGCGGTCCGTAATTAGTTTAAGGACATTACGGTCCAATGTTAGTTTAAGGACATCTCGGTCCAAGGTTAAGGACATCATAGTCCGTGGGTTTAAAAGGACACCACAGTCCAGTTTAAAGACGTCATAGTCTATGGAATGTATGGTTGTCGGGACCCGTCACCTCTCTGAAGACGTTGAAGGATTACAATGACAAATATCAGAGAAGTGAAGAGATGTACCCTTGAACCAAGGTTGGTTGGGTGATCTTTAGTCCAATTTGGGACTAAGGTCTGTTAAAAGATTTGTGAGCATATAAGCTCAGTTAATCTGAGTTGAGGACTTATGGCCAATCTTGGGCTAAATCCAATCGAGTTAAAATGTTTAACATTTATTTTGGGTTGTTGAGCATTTATTTGGGTTTGGCCTTTTTAACAATGCTGAGCATTAATTTGGATTCTGACAATATTTCTGTCTTTTGTTGAATGCTGAGCATTCATCATAGCTATGGGCTTATTTAAGAACAATTTATGTTCTATCAGCGCACACGTGAAGGGCACATAGTGCACTTGGCGCTTTGCGCTAGGCAAAGAGCGCAGTGCGCTTCTGCCGAATAGCTCACACGTGAGGGACACGTGGCGCGCTTGGCTCCAGTCCATGAGCGCGTTGCGCTGATTTATGAGCGCATAGCGCTATTTGTTCAATGGCGCACACGTGAGGAGCACGTGGTGCGCTTGGCGCTGAGCGCCGGTCCATGAGCGCAAAGCGCTAATTCAAGAGCGCAAAGCGCTAACTGTTGAGTGGCGCACACATGAGTGACACGTGGTGCGCTTGGCGCTGAGCGCCAGTCCAAGAGCGCAGAAACGCATTTGATCAATTTTATGATCTGGGAAATAAATTCTCCCTTAGAAGAGACTTTGTCTCAAGATCCTAAGAACAAAAGTTCTTACTTTATAGGAGATGCTTCAATCTCTTGTATTGATGAAAGGATTTTCCTTTATGGATCTATGATCCTTAAGAGAATTGAATTATTCTCTCCCCTTTATTTTATAATGAGATGTTCATGATCTCTTTTTGTAAAAGACAATTTGTCTTATAGATCTATGATCTGTGAGAAGAATTCTGTTCTTCTTTTTTTATTTTATGATGAGATCTCTTGATCTTTTTTGTGAAAGACCTTGGTCTTGTAAATCTATGATCTTTAAAGAAGTGAGTTCTTTTTTTTCAATTATGAGATGATTTCATCTCTCTGTTCTTTTACCTTGAAGAAAAGAATTCTTCTATTGAGAGCTTGGCTCTTCTTTCTAAGATTCTCTCAAAGTTTATGGGGGAGTTTCTCTCTATACTTCTGTATCTCTGAGACTTGAAGTCTTGGGGTCTTTTTATAGGGCAAGCTGATCAATTCAATCAGTTAAGGAGATCTTTTCTCCAATTGATTTGAGGAATTTCCCATCGTTGGATCTTTGATCTAAGAGCTTCTGATTTACAGAAGGTAATCTTCTTGTTATTAACAAGATTGGGAAATCTTTTCCATACAGAATATATTCTGTACTTTTGGTGATTTTTTAATCATCATTGGATTATTGATCCAACGGTGCTCTGATTTACAAAGCACAATCTTGTTGTTTGGAAAGATTTTGAGGAATCTTTCCTTAACAGAATTTAATTCTGATTAATTAATGATTCATCATTATTATTGGATCTTTGATCTGACGGTGGTGTAATGACCCCAAAATCTTTATACATTTGTATTATCCCTCTTCAATAATATACCGTATTTATTTGTACTTGGTATTTTCCTTTTTCTATTAAATTTATTATTATTTTATTCCTCAATCTATTATGTATTTTTTTCTAGGTACAATTTCTTTTTCTTATATTTAAGTTTTTAACTTCTCATTCTTATTTTTCCTTTCATAAATATTTAACCCAAATCCATTATTCTTATTCTCTACAGCCCATCTAAAAAGCCCATTTTCTTTTTAAGCAACATCATATATTTAATTCTAATTAAATATGTGCATGAACAACCTTATAGCTTATTGGTTAAGTCCTTGCATTGTTATTCCATAAGTCACATATGTTCAAATCCCCATTCTTGCAATTATTTTTTATCATTTTTTATTCTTCTCATAACTTACAAATGAGACCTTTCATTTCCAAAATGAATGGTGACCTTTCATTTCTCTTTTAATTCTCATGTTGAATGCTTATATTATTATACATAATTCACCATTACACCATATAATTCACCATTACACCATCTTTATTGTCCTCATCTATCTTTTCCTTCCTCATATTTTTCTATCTCTCACTTCTTCCTCTTCACCTAGAGTCCAAGAAGAAGAACATGAAGAAGTCTTCAAGAAGGTCTCGCTACTAACGCGAGGCTATCGGCGGATAGACAAGCCCGGTGATAATACCGGCTTGTGCATGTAAGTCCCTTCTCTCTTTCCTTCCTTCCATCTCTTTCTTTTTCTCTTTATATTTCTCTTATTTTATATTGCCATGAAAAACTTCCCTTGACATATCATAATTCCTAAATAATTAATTAAATGGATACATATATAAATAATGAACACACAAACATACACACATATATAGTTTGTAAAGTTTTTTTCATTACTCTCAATTCACATGTTAACATTTCATAGTGACCAATTAGGAGTGCATGTTTGTTGTTTTATTTTAAATCACTTTATTTAAAGTTTGTAAAAAAAAATGAAGTTACGAATAAATACCATTGGTTTTCTCATTTCTCACATATGACATATCAATACCTTTAGTTTTAAAATAATTTTTATAAATTAATTTTTAATTCTGAAAATTTCATGAAATTTACATATGATAGAATATATTATTTTGTACACGCTGTAAAAAAATTTAGATCGATCCGCATAACGGTTTAGGAATTACATCGTATTTATTCACTGATCGTAAAACAGAAAACTGCAGTTATAGGTCAATTTCTAGAACATATAACTTGGTATACCGGTATCCAAATTGAGAAAACTCAGGTGTTTTTGATATCTATATCGAATGATCTAGATTTTCTTAGTTTTATAGTTTTACTGAAAAGCCATCTAAGATAAAGAAAACTGCGTTATAATATTAAGTGACGGATCTGGACAGAATCTGTTCCGATTCGCACACTGTTTTAAAATTGGACATAACTCGAACACCCGATGTCCGTTTGTGATAAAATTTAGATGTGTAGATGCACCATTGATAGAACTATAATTTTATGTGTATTATATTACTTAGGAATGCATGAAACAACCTGATATTGGCTTTGCAATAGAATATATAGTTGCTGTCCAGAAATCTGAATTTCTGTTTTAAATGCTGATATTAAAATGATCATAACTAGAGCTTCAGAAATCCAAATCATGTGAATCTTAGTGTTTTACATAAGTACATCAAAATACCTACAATTTTCTAATAATTTTCAT
The DNA here is from genome assembly GCA_030015575.1 of Agapanthus africanus. Lineage (NCBI taxonomy): Eukaryota > Viridiplantae > Streptophyta > Magnoliopsida > Asparagales > Amaryllidaceae > Agapanthus > Agapanthus africanus. The sequence continues at coordinate 132,833,485 of CM057341.1, forward strand.
AACCTGAAACCCGATAGAAATTAACTCAAACTGCATTTTAAAAATATGTGACGGTGCCGAATAGATTCTGATCTGTTTTGCGCGACGATACGAAAACATATATATCTCTCAAACCGGTAGTCGTATTTAGGTGAAACTGGAACTCACGCATTCAAAACATTTAGAGCCATATTTCTGTTTATATTCCGCATTCGTTCAACTTGATTAATTAGTCGTACATAATATTTCTTTACAGCATTGTTTATGGTAGTTACTCGAATAATATACTTGACTAATTTCATGCTATTCGAACATGTATACATATTTATCTTGATCATTAAATTATTGTATGTACATAAAAACAATAATTAAATACTTGATTTGTATTTTGAAAACTATACAAAAGTATTTTTACATAAAACCCCCTCAAGTTTTATAAATTACCCTAAGGACCCTAGCAATTATAAGACTTCGATTCACATCCCTGATTGTCTGACTCGGGTTTGAGTCTGATTAATCTGACTTGAATATGATTAAAGTCAATCTACAAACTATAATATTCCAAGTCAATATGAACACATGAATCCATGAATACAACTATCAACTTATACAATTTGACTCAACCGAACCATGGATATATATTCCTTTTACATGATTCTCAGTATTCCATTTACATGACTCCACGGCTACAACCGTTTCATGATATCATGGTTTCGGTCAGTCAGTCAATCAATCATACAACCAATATAATTTACAAGATAACAATACAAACAAGACATCGCGGGGTTTAAGGGGTAGATTGGTACGGAAGGTGTTAAAGGTGACACGAGGTGGTTAGATTAAGACACCTAACCTATATTTCATTGCTGTTGTACCGTGGCTTAACGGTTCCTTGTACTTTCCGTTTGCCCTGGTCTCTAGCATATAGAGACCCCCCTCGTATACACTGGCATCCTTCTATACCAAGCTACAAACAACAGCGATAACATAACATTATAACAATAGTTTATATTCTAAAAATGTACCTTCTTATTCTGTCTTCTCCACTTCCCTCTTACCTTTGGGACTTACCGAGCGATCTGTTCGCTGACGACATTCTGTTTCTCTCTTCTTTGAATGTCGTCAGGTGACCTGGACCCGGCAGAAGTTGAGCCAACACAAGAAGACTTGGAGCAATTTGCTGAAGACCCTGCAGTATAATTTCATTGTACACTTTTCTTTTCAGTACTTTCCATTTCCTGTTATGCCACTGTTTAGGCATCTTTATTTCAGTTGTATTTTCTTTTCCATGTATTGTACAAAGAATGTTAATAAATAAAAGTTGTTGTTCTTTTTATACTCTTGTCTCTTGTGTATTTATTTTATATTGCTTAGCTACGCTTAGCGTATGTACTTCTGAGTACATACGTAGCGGACCTCGTCGCGTCCCCTTCACCGTACACTGGGAAGTGGGGTGTGACAGGTGGGGAGCTTTTAGTTTCAGCACTAGCGCACGCGTGCTTTGCACGTGGTGCACTGCTTAGAGCGCAGCGCACTTAGCGCTAGCGTACGCGTGCTTTGCACGTGGTGCGCTGTTTAGGGCGCAACGCACTTGGTACTGCCTATGAAGCGTTGCTTCATTTCAAAATTTGAATTTTAAACAGAGCTTTGCTCTGATTGGGGGAAACAAATGCCCCCACCATTGCTCTCACGTGGCCCACATGTAAGTGCAGCGGTGGCAGCATCTGCGTCCTTGGATCAACTCAGAAGTTGAAACGGCATCTCAGTGCCTATAAATAGGACCCTTGGCCCTTGAGATGATTTCTATTCATCTTCTTCCTTCTGAGAATTTTTTATTCTCTTTCAGAGCATAACTCTTCATTTTAAGAACCTTCAAGAGTCAAAACTCTGCCAAATTTTTTGGTAAGATTTGAGCTTTATTAATAGAGCTTTGCTCTTCATCAGATCATAGATCTCAAAATGTTTTTAGGGTTTTACCCATTAACAGAGCTTTGCTCTTCATAGATCTTAGATCTAAAGAAAACCCTTTTAGGGTTTTATTAACAGAGCTTTGCTCTCAAGGGGAGATTTAGTCCTTAGCCCGAGGATCCTTCTTATTAAATGCGAAATCCTTTTTAGGATCCCTTTCTTAATTGTACAGAATTAAATTCATTGGGTGATTTAGTTAGCATTTATTTCCTCCTTGGGGATGTCAAGAGTTGTTTAAATCCCGTATCTATTTCAATAAGCTTTTTCTTAATCAGTCTGTCCACTAACTCTCACTGATTTTCCCTTTCAGACGTTATGGACGCTCATATGTATGATCTCGACGAGATTATTTCTTATGGAGACATTCGCGCACTAGGCCGCTCCCAAAACCAGGAATTCACAAACGCCTAGTGTGCTGAAATTATGGGTCGCTTTGATGCATACAATGGTCGACTGCTTCCTCGCCGTTCTTCTCTCTTGAAGCTTATTGTGGGAGCAATCTGGGGAGCACTTCCTCTATTTTATGCCGGCATGCCGCTTAAGGCACTGGATGATGCCGAAGATAAGGTGCACTCGGTGTATCTGATGGGCTTAATCTCAAAGAAAAGGCGAGACAACCTTGTTGATATCCTGCATCAAGCTTTTCAGCAGGCGGCGATACTCGCTGCCTATCGAAGGGTGGAGGACATCAGTGGGGATCCTGACGCTTGTGATCGTGAAAGGATGCACACGAAGATGATCCGAGAGGCCCGAAAATTTTTGGATGGCTTCACATTTGAATTTCTTAATCCATGTCCTGGATTTGATGTCTTGCCTTTGTAACATTCTAATGGCGTTTTTGTTTACTGTTTTCATCAATGTATGCATTTTCTGAAGTATGAATAGCAAGCTTTTTCGTTTCCATGTGTCATCAAACTTTTTCGCACATGCATGAATGGGTATGCCTTGAATGCTTAACTGAATGTGAACTAAATTTTCTCCTTACTGTCGCTTTCTTCTCTTCGCTGTGTCATTGCCATGTAATTTCAGCAAATGTGGCCTGTAGATAGTAAGTGATGGTCCATCTTAAACTCTTTGCTGAGTAACGATGGCTTAGGAAACAGGTTCAGGTCTGTTGCCTAAGACTTTTCAATTTTATGAGCCGTGAGAGTCTCATAAAGACTTTTCTCTCTACGAGTCGAGAGGATCTCGTAGGTGTATTTTCTCCTTAGAAATCGTGAGGATTCCCAAGTGTGCTTTCTCTTGAGAGTCGTAAGGATCTCATAAGAGAATTTTCCCTCTTACAAGTTGAGAGGACTCGTAAGTGGTTGTTTCCCTCCTTGTTGAGATTCGATTTTGGAGAGTGTGGTCCGTTAATAGTATGCAAGAGTCCATTTTGGATCGATTTGCAGGGCCCCAGTGCTTAGGAAACATATTTTTTTTAATCCCCGCTGCCTAAGGCTTTTCCCTACGAGTCGAGACGAATCGAGAAGTTCTCGCAAGGATGTCCTAACGTCACAGTTAACCTCTGCTCTTTACGACAGAGGTCCGTTAGGGTCTGTGGTACTAGGATTTTTCCTGTCGTACCGTCGCGTTGGCTGATGTATCCCTCGATAGGAAATCTTGCTGTTCGAATAGCCTTATGACTGTCGTGTCTCTGATCCCTTCGGGGGCTGGACAAGACGTCTTTAAGCTATCTTCCTAGGTAGTTTGACCGTCGGAAGAGCAAGCGTTTAGGAATTTTTCCATGCCGCTTTTTACTTGAGGTTAGGCTCAGTTTGGGGAGCCCCGATGAGTCATAACCACTCCGCGCTGGTGTGGGATGATCTCCAATAGTCTTTCAGGTTTTATATGAATTGTCGTCAAGACCCTGAAGCTAGGAATTTGGCATTTGCTTCGTTTGCCGGCATTGCGTCTGCTGTATCGAGACGAATGTCGCGGTTGCCTCTAGGTTGTTGGTGAAACGTCGAGGTTTGGAACTGGGGATTTTGCCGTGGCTCCGTTGTTTGATTGTCGCATCTGAATCTTGCTGGAGGAAGAATGCTATGGTGACATCTCGTCTACTGTATCGAGACGAACGTCGAGGTGGTGACCACTCCGCACTGGTATGGGATGATCTCCGATAGTCTTTCAGGTTCTATATGAGTTGCCGTCAAGACCTTGAAGCTAGGAATATTGCCTTTGCTTCGTTGTTTTGGCGCGTCCGAATCCTGTTGGAGGAAGAACGCTAGGGTGACATCTCGTCTGCTGTATCGAGACGAACGTCTAGGTGGTGACCACTCCGTGCTGGTGTGGGATGATCTCCGATAGTCTTTCAGGTTTTATATGAGTTGCCGTTAAGACCCTGAAGCTAGGAATTTGGCCTTTGCTTCGTTTGCTGGCATTGCGTCTGCTGTATCGAGACGAATGTCGCGGCTGTCTCTAAATTGTTGGTGAACCGTCAAGGCTTGGAACTAGGGATTTTGCCGTGGCTCCGTTGTTTGATTGTCGCGTCTGAATCCTGCTGGAGGAAGAACGCTGGGGTGCCATCTTGTCTGCTGTATCGAGACGAACGTCGAGGTGGTGACCACTCCGCGCTGGTGTAGGATGATCTCCGACAGTCTTTCAGGTTTTATATGAGTTTCCGTCAAGACCCTGAAGCTAGGAATTTGGCCTTTGCTTCGTTTGCTGGCATTGCGTCTGCTGTATCGAGATGAATGTCGCGGTTGTCTCTAGGTTGTTGGTGAACCGTCGAGGCTTGGAACTAGGGATTTTTCCGTGGCTCCATTGTTTGATTGTCGCATCTGAATCCTGCTGGAGGAAGAACGCTGTGGTGACAGCTCGTTTACTGTATCGAGACGAACGTCGAGGTAGTGACCACTCCGCACTGGTATGGGATGATCTCCGACAGTTTTTCAGGTTCTATATGAGTTGCCGTCAAGACCTTGAAGCTAGGAATATTGCCTTTACTTCATTTGCTGGCATTACGTCTGCTGTATCGAGACGAATGTCGCGGTTGTCTCTAGGTTGTTGGTGAACCGTCAAGGCTTGGAACTAGGGATTTTGCCGTGGCTCCGTTGTTTGATTGTTGCGTCTGAATCCAGCTAGAGGAAGAATGCTGTGGTAATATCTCGTCTACTGTATCGAGACGAACGTCGAGGTGGTGACCACTCCGCACTGGTATAGGATGATCTCCGATAGTCTTTCAGGTTCTATGAGTTGCCGTCAAGACCTTGAAGCTAGGAATATTGCCTTTGCTTCATTGTTTTGGCCCGTTCGAATCCTGTTGGAGGAAGAACGCTGGGGTGACATCTCTTCTGCTGTATCGAGATGAACGTCGAGGTGGTGTCCACTCCGCGCTGGTGTGGGATGATCTCCGATAGTCTTTCAGGTTTTATATGAGTTGCCGTTAAGACCCTAAAGCTAGGAATTTGGCCTTTGCTTCTTTTGCTGGCATTGCGTCTGCTGTATCGAGATGAATGTCGCGGTTGTCTCTAGGTTGTTGGTGAACCATCGAGGCTTGGAACTAGGGATTTTTCCGTGGCTTCGTTGTTTGATTGTCGCGTCTGAATCCTGCTGGAGGAAGAACGCTGGGGTGACATCTCGTCTGCTGTATCGAGACGAACGTCGAGGTGGTGACCACTCCGCGCTGGTATGGGATGATCTCCAATAGTCTTTCAAGTTTTATATGAGTTGCCGTCAGGACCCTGAAGTTAGGAATATTGCCCTTTACTTCGTTTGCTTGCATTGCGTCTGCTGTATCGAGACGAATGCTGAGGTGGAGTTGGGATTTTTCCATCACTCCGCTTTGTTTCAACCGTGAGGTTTTTCGTTGACGTTGCATCTGCATCCTGCTGGACTGAGGAGGAACGCTGTTGTGGGTCTCCAAGCTGTAGATGTGGCCGTCGAGACTTGGCTCTTTTTCTGATGGAGCGTGGTGGGAAGGTAGGGTTCCTTCTTTGTTTGTGCCCCTGGATTGTATACAGGGATCGATGTGATCTCACCTGTAGGGCAAAAGGTTTCATTTTATATATTTTTCTTTCCACGATGCTCTATCATTTTAGCTTTTATATCGCAAAAGTCGCGATTGCCCAATCATTTCGGCTATTTATTTTATTTACTCGCTATTTTTTATTGCGAGTTGCCCAACCATTTCGGCTATTTTTTATGCATACATTTTTACTTGCTGATTTCGTTGCAAGTTACCCAATCATTTCGGCTATTTCATATGCATTTGTGGATTGCTGGCTTTTCGCTGCGCATTTGGGATTTGATACCGATTTAGGCATCAGTATCGCTACAACTGGGATATTTCCAGGAGCGAATCATCATTTGCCTATGTCGATGTCGAACAAAGGTGGCTTAGTGAACATGGTTAGGATCCTGTCGACTAAGGCTTTTAACTTCATGAGCCGTAAGGGTCTCATAAAGGTATTTCTCCCCACGAGTCGTGAGGATCTCGTAGGTGCGTTTTCTCCTTAGGAATCGTGAGGATTCCTAAGTGTGTGTTCTCTTACAAGTCCTAAGGATCTTATAAGAGTATTTTCTCCTTATAAGTCGAGAGGACTTACAAGGGTTGTCCACTGTGCAAACATATCCCCAGTCACGGAAGGATCTTTGTTAGGGAAATGTTTATTCGCGCCCGTGGATTGTATACAAGGGTCAATATTGAACCGCTTGTAGGGCAGTATTGGAGATTGTGATGGCTTAAGAACAGGTTCAGATCCCTGTATCTTAAGGCTTTTGAATCGTATGAGCCGTGAGAGTCTCAAAGGGGAATTCTCCTTACGAGTCGTAAGGATCTCGTAAGTGTGTTTTCTCCTTAGGAATCGTGGGGATCCCTAAGTGTGTTGTTCCCTTGTGAGTCGTAAGGATCTCACGCAGGTGGTTTCTCCTTACAGGGTCGAGAGGACCTTGCAAGTGTTTTTTTTAACGAGATCGCGCCCTTTCGGGTTTTCACAAAACTCACCGGTAGTCCTGCTGTTTTTACTCACGGAGCCCTTTCGGGTTTTCATCCGTGCCCATTTTGCTTATGGACATCCCTTTTTTTTGCGTCAGCCTTGGGATGCTGCGGTCCGTAGTAGTTTATCAACGTCTCGGTCAACAGCCAGTTTTAGGACATAGTGGTCCATTGTTAGTTTAAGGACGTTTCGGTCCGTCGTTGCCGTATTCGAGGCAAATTTCTAGTTTACGGACTTTTCGGTCCAAGGGGCTTTCTCTATGAATGAGCATGATTCCCCTCGGCATGTCCATCTTTTTCGGATCATGTGGTTATGGCAGGTTCATCTTCCAATTTTCAGACAACGCGAATTTGCCCTGTTGGTATTGGTCCTCAACCCAGCTTTTGAAGACGAAGTAATCTTCGATTGGATGGCTTACTGCTTGGTGGTAAGGGCAGTAATTAGGATTGTTGACATCGCCTGGCTGCAACAGACGTTTTGGATCCGGCAGATTGATGAGTCTGTTGCGCACTGCCAGCTTGAACAGTCTCCTCGTTTTGTCCCAGGGAAACGAGTAAGGACGTCCCAGTCTCTCCTCGAGGGATGGGCGTGGACGCACGTTGTTTTGGTGAACAACCGGCTTTAAATTGCTTGGCTATTGTTGAGTATTGGTGACGAAGGTTGCTTTCCCCTTCCCTTTTTCGTTGAGGCTCCGACTTCGAAGAGGAAGGCATGTGGCCCATCTGGTCCATTTGGGCTAGCTTATCAATCAAGGACTGGAAAGTGGTTGCCTTGAAAAACATCATAAATTGGGAGATGTTCGCTTGAGGGTCGAGGGTCCCACGAACATGCCTACCGCAGGCGCTTCTTCGATGCGCTGCTCGCATTTCGACCATAAATTCCGCCACCGTATCGTATACTGCACCCATGTCTCTCCAGGCCTCACCCCGGCATTGATCAGTGCTTTGATTGGGGTATGTTCGCTAGCGCTCGCAAAACGTTAGGTGAACAACAATTCCATCTCTGTAAAAGTTTTGACGGAGTCGTTGGGCAGCTCTGAATACCAATCGAAGGCCCTTTCCGCCAAACTTCCGACGAACTGACGAAGCAGTAGCTTATCGTCACCTCCGGTGTTGCCTCACAGAGCCATAAATTGAGTGACATGCTGATGCAGATTGCCTGTCCCCTTGTATACGTGAAACTTAGGAATCGTGTATCCTGGCGGATACTTGATGTAATCGTACCATCCTGGATATGGTCGCCCAGTTCTGACGACTTGGCCAGTTGCTTCATTTGCTTGATGAGCTCGTATTTGTTGAGCTATATAATCATCGAGCGCAGCTTTTGAGATGGTCTCCTCCTTGGCTGCTGACAGTGCCGGCAGAGGGTTTGATGTCTTCCCTCTGTCATCTTCAATTATTACTGGAGGGTCTTTGGCTGGAGGGTCCGGCTGGATCATCATGCCCACCATATCCTGGAATAGAAGGGTCATTTGTTTTATGTTGGCCGCTTGTTCCGCGGCCTCTTTGTCCTTTTTCTCAAGCATTCTCCGAAGGAATTCAGCATCAGTTTCCTGCTCACGGCGCTGCTCCGAGAATGTCTCCGGGCTTGCTTTCGATCCGGTAAGTGCGGCCATAGCTGTTAGCATTTCTTGGAACTTTTGTTGTTGCTGCTCCTGAGCCTTAGTCACTGATCGCGTAAGCTGTCGGTGACCTGTGGAGATATGGCTATCCTCTTTTCCGGATGCCATATAAATGGTGTGCACCACCATGCCCCCAGCCTTGGGGCGTTTGGGTTCAGTGGTCTTGCGATTCTTCGCAGATGCAGGGATTTTCTCCGGCCTTCTCCTCTTGTGGGCGGTCGAAGTTGAGGGAGTCGTTGCAGTGGGCACCCAAGTAGCTGTCGCCTTCTATGGCTTGACAGGATGGTCGTCTTCTCGCTGAACTTTCACCTTTTTCAGTCGGCGAGAGTAATCTTGATCAATCACCGAGTATTGGACTTGACGCCAAACTTTATAAATTTTAGAGGACAGCCGCTGGGGGGCTGCTTTAGCTTCTTTTCTGTAGCATTCTCCACAGGTGGAGGAGATCTTTTCACCATGGCAGTTGGAGAGTTTTTGCACACTCTCCTTAGCGGTTCAAAGCTGTTCTCAGTTGGAACAGCAGCATCGATTTCCACCGTTGGAGCCGGCGGAGTCAGTCCGGAAGGGGAGCTTCCCCCAGCCTTCCTTACTCGGCGCCAGTGACGACGGCGAGCATGTCGTGCAGATAGAGTTGGTTCAGCTATGGAGGTGGCTTCCTCATGCCCCCTGTGTTGGTCAGAAGTTGTCGCTGTCAGCCTATTGAAGACTGATGTCCGCTGAGTGGGGATAGCCAACCTATCGAAGGCAGACTTCCGAGCAGGGGAAGCAGCCTTAACGATTTCGCCTGAAACGGGAGCTGAAACAGTCAGTCTTGTAAAGACCGACCCTTTGGCAGGAGAAGCCGCTTTGACGACTTCGAGAGCAGGAATGGCTATCCTTTTTGGGATAACCCTTTCTGGTATCGCAGGCTTCTTCACGGGCCTACATAATCTTTGGCCCAATCTGTCAAAGACCGAGGCATTGAATTTGGGCGACCCGTTGAGAGAGGCCGTGGTAGTGGTAAGTCGATCAAAGACCGATTTCTTTGGGGCTTCTTGCGACAGCATAGGTGCGCTGAAGCTCATTGGCGGGAGCATGGTTCCGAAGAACAATCCAGGGGTGGCCTGAGTCACCTGTTCCACCGGCATAGCGAAGATGGAGGCCGCTTGGGGCCCGTAAGTCACTCCTCCGGACGGGACGGAGCGAGAGTTGCAGTTGCAGTTAGTGCAGTTTGGAGCCATTGATCTTCTGTTTTCTGCACTGAGCAAGACACCAAATCTTAGTACCTCGAATCCAGGGGTAACCATGTCAAACCGCGATTCGTTCGCGAACACAACACACGAAGTGTAGAGTGGAAAGAGGAAGAGGTCCCACTAGGTGTGCCAGAATCTGTTCCCCACCGAACACAGAGACGCGACCGCGTAGGTCCGTTTTGCCTGAATTTCGAGGGCAAATGCTATTTGGTGCTATCCGTCCACCTCTCCAAAGATGCCAAGTTGATTTATGACACCATATATCGAAGGTTTAAACGAATGTAGCCGATGTAGCAGACTTCGTCAGATTCCCCCTCGTTGAGGGGTTTTTGATTATGGGGACGCTCTTCCCTACAGGCGCAAGCCCCTGCAGTTAATTACGCTACCGCATCGCGGTAACCACTTTCTCCTTCTCCAGATGGTCACTTCATGTCGTGTGTGTTTGTTTTGTTTTTGGTTGCCCGTGGATTGTATACGGAGACTAATTTTTGTTGTCGCCCGTAGGGCGTGGATTAGTCCAAATCCGTATTTTCTTAGATTTGGGTTTTGGGGTTGGGTTTAAGGATGCGTTAGTCTCATTTGAGACTAAGATCAACTTAAACGTTTGTTAAGGATACATTAGTCTAATTTTAGACCAAGATCAACTTAACAGGATCATTTAGATCCAACAAAAGAGCATTTGAGATCTATTGTTTAGTTTAGGGACTTTGCGGTCCGTAATTAGTTTAAGGACATTACAGTCCAATGTTAGTTTAAGGACATCTCGGTCCAAGGTTAAGGCAATCATAGTCCGTGGGTTTAAAGGGACCCCACAGTCCAGTTTAAAGACGTCATAGTCTATAGAATGTATGGTTGTCGGGACCCGTCACCTCTCTGAAGACGTTGAAAGATTACAACGACAAATATCAGAGGAGTGAAGAGATGTACCCTTGAACCAAGGTTGGTTGGGAGATCTGTAGTCCAATTTGGGACTAAGGTCTGTTAAAAGATTTGTGAGCATATAAGCTCAGTTAATCTGAGTTGAGAACTTATGGCCAATCTTGGGCTAAGTCCAATCGAGTTAAAATATTTAACATTTATTTTGGGCCGTTGAGCATTTATTTGGATTTGGCCCTTTTAACAATGTTGAGCATTGATTTGGATTCTGACAATATTTCTGTCTTTTGTTGAATACTGAGCATTCATCATAGCTCTGGGCTTATTAAAGAACAATTTATTTTCTATCAACGCACACGTGAAGGGAACGTGGTGAGCTTGGCGCTTTGCGCCAGTCAAAGAGCACAGTGCGCTTCTGCCGAGTAGCGCACACGTGAGGGACACGTAGCGCGCTTGGCGCCAGTCCATGAGCGCGTTGTGCTGATTTATGAGCGCATAGCGCTATTTGTTCAATGGCGCACACGTGAGGAGCACGTGGTGCGCTTGGCACTGAGCGTCAGTCCATGAGCGCAAAGCGCTAATTCAAGAACGCAAAGCGCTAACTGTTGAGTGTCGCCCACGTGAGTGACACGTGGTGCGCTTGGCGCTGAACGCCAGTCCAAGAGCGCAGAAGTGCATTTGATCAATTTTATTATCTGGTAAATAAATTCTCCCTTAAGAGACTTTGTCTCAAGATCCTAAGAACAAAAGTTCTTACTTTATAGGAGATGCTTCAATCTCTTGTATTGATGAAAGGCTTTGCCTTTATGGATCTATGATCCTTAAGAGAATTGAATTATTCTCTCCCCTTTTATTTATAATGAGATGTTCATGATCTCTTTTTATAAAAGACAATTTGTCTTATAGATATATGATCTGTGAGAAGAATTATGTTCTTTTTTTATATTTTATGATGAGATCTCTTGATCTTTTTTGTGAAAGACCTTGGTCTTGTAGATCTATGATCTTTAAAAGAGTTCTTTTTTTCAATTATGAGATGATTTCACCTCTCTGTTATTTTACCGTGAAGAAAAGAAGTTCTTCTATTGAGAGCTTGGCTCTTCTTTTTGAGATTCTCTCAAAGCTTATGGGGGAGTTCCTCTCTATGCTTCTGTATCTCTGAGACTTGAAGTCTTGGGGCTTTTTTTATAGGGCAAGCTGATCAATTCAATCAGTCAAGGAGATCTTTTCTCCAATTGATTTGAGGAATTTCCCATCGTTAGATCTTTGATCCAAGGGCTTCTGATTTACAGAAGATAATCTTCTTGTTATTAACAAGATTGGGAAATCTTTTCCATACAGAATTTATTCTGCACTTTTGGTGATTTTTTAATCACCATTGGATCATTTGATCCAACGGTGCTCTGATTTACAGAGCACAATCTTGTTGTTTGGAAATATTTTGAGGAATCTTTCCTTAACAGAATTTAATTCTGATTAATTAATGATTGATCATTATTATTGGATCTTTGATCTGACAGTGGGGATATTTTAGTTCCAGCGCTAGCGCACCCGTGCTTTGTACGTGGTGTGCTGCTTAGAGCGCAGCGCACTTAGCGCTAGCGCACACGTGCTTTGCACGTGGTGCGCTGCTTAGGGCGCAGCGCACTTGGCGCTGCCTCTGAAGCATTGCTTCATTTCAAAATTTGAATTTTAAACAGAGCTTTGCTCTGATTGGGGAAACACCGACGTCTCGCCCTTTCGTATATGTCCGTTTCCCGCTCTCTGTCAGCTTTGCTTTTCTGAAGAGCTTCGTTCAGGAATACGTCAATCATCTCGTCTGACGGTTCTAATAGTTCCTATTTGGGATATGCTCCCAGTTTCTCTGCATCAGGAGCTTCTTCACCATTTATTGATGAATGAGAGATCACGTGCAGCTCTCCACATAGTTCTCAGGTCATCTGACGAGTCTTCTCCCTCATCATTGTTTCATTTCTGTCCTCAAGGTTGTGGTTGAGAAACTCTTGGAGGGTGACCAGGGTTCGCGCCTTTTGGTTATATTCCTCCAGCGCGTTAATATGTTTTTGCAGGTCCGTGCGCTTGTCATCAGGCTTCACGGGCTTTTTGGTCTTCTTCCTCTTCTTCTTCGAAGATTTTGATGGCTGGGCCAGAGCGTTTTGCCCATCGCTATTAACTCCCAATGTTGGGCGTGGTTTCATCATCCCCTCGATGATCTCCGACTCTAGCGGGCTTTTCCACCTGATCGCCGGACATGTTTGAATTTCCCATGGAGCTTCCCCTATAAAAGAGCATGATGCCCCCGGCATGTCCATCTTTTTCTGAGCATGTGGTTGTGGTGGGTTCACCTTCCAGTTGTCAGACAACGTTGTTGGTATTCGTCCTCAATCCAGCCTTTGAAGACGTAGCAATCTTCGAGTGGGTGACCCATTACTCTGTGGTAGGGACAATAGTTAGGATGGTTAACGTCACCCGGTTGCGACGGATGTTTTGGATCTGGCAGAGTGATGAGCCATGTTCCCCACCGAAGGGACGCGACCGGGACGTTGGGACGTCCGGGACTGAACTTCGAGGGCAAATGCTATTTGGTGCTATCCGTCCACCTCTCTGAATATGCCAAGTTGATTTATGACACCATATATCGAAGGTTTAAACGGATGCAGCCGATGTAGCAGACTTCGTCAGATTCCCCCTCATTGAGGGGTTTTTGATTGTGGGGACGCTCTTCCCTGCAGGCGCAAACCCCTGCAGTAATTATGCTACCGCATCGCGGCAAACACTTTATCCTTCTCCAGATGGTCACTTCGTGTCGTGTATGTTTGTTTTGTTTTTGGTTGCCCGTGGATTGTATACGGAGACTAATTTATGTTGTCGCCCGTTGGGCGTGGATTAGTCCAAATCCGTATCTTCTTAGATTTGGGTTTGGGTTTGGGTTTAAGGATACGTTAGTCTCATTTGAGACTAAGATCAACTTAAACGTTTTTTTAAGGATACGTTAGTTTAATTTTAGACTAAGATCAACTTAACAGGATCATTTAGATCCCACAAAAGAGCATTTGGGCTCTATTGTTTAGTTTAAGGACATTACGGTCCAAGGTTAAGGACATCGCGGTCCAAGGTTAAGGACATCATAGTCCATGGGTTTAAGGACCCCACAGTCTGAGGTTAAGGACATCATAGTCCATGGGTTTAAGGATCCCACAGTCTGAGGTTAAGGACATCATAGTCCATTGGTTTAAGGACCCCACAGTCTGAGGTTAAGGACACCATGGTCCATGGGCTTAAAGACCCCACAGTCCATAGTTTAAAGACGTCATAGTCTTTAAAGTTTAAGGACATCATAGTCCATGAGTTTAAGGACCCCACGGTCCATGGAATGTTTGGTTATCGGGACCCGTCACCTCTCTGAAGACGTTGAAGGATTACAACGACAAATATCAAAGGAGTGAAGAGATGTACGCTTGAACCAATTTTTGTTGGGGGATCTGTAGTCCAATTGGGACTAAGATCGAAGATTTATGAACATATGGGCTCAATTAATCTGAATGAGGGGTTTATGGCCAACTTGAGCTTGGCCCACTCAGTTAAAATGTTAAACATTTGACAATGCTGAGCATTGATTTGAATTCTAACAATGTTTTTGTCTTTTATTGAATGCTGAGAATTCATCATAGCTCAAGGGCTTTATTTAAAGAACAATTTTTGTTCCATCAGCGCACACGTGAGGAATACGTGGCGCGCTTGGCGCTTTGCGCCAGGATATAGCGCACACGTAAGGAACACGTGGCGCGCTTGGCCCTGAGCGCCAGTCTATGAGCGCATTGCGCTAGTTTATGAGCGCAAAGCGCTATTTGTTCAGTGGCGCACACGAGAGGAGCACGTGGTGCTCTTGGCGCTGAGCGCCAGTCCATGAGCGCAAAGCGCTATTTGTTAAGTGGTGCACACGTGAGGAGCACGTGGTGCGCTTGGCGCTTTGCGTCAGTCAAAGAGCGCAGAAGCGCATCTCATCAATTTTATGATCTGAGAAATAAATTCTCGTTTAGAAGAGACTTTGTCTCAAGGTTCTAAGAACAAAGTTCTTACTTTTATAGGAGATGTTTCAATCTCTTATTTTGGTGAAAGGCTTTGCCTTTATGGATCTGTGATCCTAAGAGAATTGACTTATTTCCCCCCCTTTATTTTATAATGAGATGTTCATGATCTCTTTTTGTAAAAGACCTTAGTCTTATAGATCTATGATTTGTGAGAAGAATTATGTTCTTCTTCTTATTTTATGATGAGATACTTTGATCTCTGTTGTGAAAGACCTTGGTCTTGTAGATCTATGATCTTAGAAAAAGAGGTAAATTCTTATTTCATATGAGACGATTTCGTCTTTCTGTTCTTTTTACCTTGAAGAAAAGTTCTTCTTCTTCTTCCGAGAGCTTTGCTCTTCTTTCTGAGATTTCTCAAAGTTTATAGGGTGTTCCTCTCTTTTTTTCTGTATCTCTGAGACTTGAACTCTTGGGGCCTTTTTATAGTGAAGGCTGATTTGTTTAATCAGGTAAGGAGATCTTTTCTCCAATTGATTTGGGGATTTCCCCACCGTTGGATTTTTGATCCAAGGGCTTCTGATTTACAGAAAGCAATTTTCTTGTTTTTAACAATATTGGGAAATCTTTCCCCATACAGAATTTATTCTGTAATTTTGGTGATTTTTAATCACCTTTGGATCATTGATCCAACGGTGCTCTGATTTACAGAGCACAATTTTTTTGTTTGGAAAGATTTTGAGGAATCTCTCTTTAACAGAATTTTATTCTGGTTAAGTGACGATTTATCATCTTTATTGGATCTTTGATCTGACAGTAGGATGCTTTTAGTTCTTGCGCTAGCGCATTCGTGCTTTGCACGTGGTGCGCTGCTTAGAGCGCGGCGCACTTAGCGCTAGCGCACACGTGCTTTGCACGTGGTGCGCTGCTTAGAGCGCGACGCACTTAGCGCTAGCACAGACGTTCTTTGCACGTGGTGCGCTGGTTAGAGTGCAGCGCTCTTAGCGCTAGCGCACACGTGCTTTGCACGTGGTGCGCTGCTTATAGTGCAGCGTTCTTTGCGCTAGCGCACACGTGCTTTGCACGTGGTGCGCAGCGCACTTGGCGCTGCTATGAAGCGTTGCTTCATTTCAAAATTTGAAATTTGAACCGAGCTTTGCTCTGATTGGGGGAAACAAATGCCCCCCCACCGTTGCGCTCAGATGGCCTACATGTAAGTGCAGCGATGACAGCATCCGAGCCCTTGGATCAACTCAGAAATTGAAACGGCATCTCAGTGCCTATAAATAGGACCTTTGGCCCTTGAGATGATTTCTGTTCATGTTCCTACTTTTTTCTGAGAATTATTTCTCCTTCAGAGCATAGCTCTTCATCTTAAGAATTTTCTTAAGGACATAACTCTGTCAAAATTTAGGTAAAGATTAAATCTTTTAAAGGATCTTTTAATAATCTAGGGTATTACCCATTAACAGAGCTTTGCTCTTCATAGATCTTCGATCTAAAGAAAACCTTCTTTTAGGGTTTCATTAACAGAGCTTGTAGGGTTACTAGGCACACTTACAAGGCTCTACAAGGCATCGACCATGCCCGTTTAAAAAATTTATGTGCCTAAAAACCCTAAGCAAGATCTTATACTAAATTTTAGGCGAATCGAAAGGCAAGTAAACAACTTTACTCTAAATGGAACACGAAATACAACCTTTGTAGATCGGTCATCCACTTCATTTGCTCCTTGTTGAAGTCCCTTCGCTGCGATCAAGGTTCTCCCGGGCTCTTGCATGGCTTCACGACGCGAAGGATGCGACCTCACTTGAAGTCTCCGAGGCCGAAGATGATCTACGTCGAGGGAATTCCGACTCAAGCTCCTACTTCACTAACTAGAGAATTAGTGAAGTAAACACCCTAAACTAAAGTGCTAGTCTAGTAGAGAATGGAGAAATAGGAAGTGGGTTCTCTTTAGATTTTTGTTTCTCACAATCTATCTCACTTTGGATCAAACCCTAGTTTTCTTTTTCTCTTGTTCAATGAAGAAGAAGATGAACAAAAGAAAGTGAAGAGGATAATGATCAAGTGTGAAGGGTAACTATGGTGAGTGAGTATCATATACCAACCCTTGTAGAGGCATAACGATAGCTAATTGATTATGGTTGGGTTAAAAGGAATCTAAGGTAAAGACAAAGCTAGTAGACTTTGTCAAAGCAAAGTAAGCTTCTACAAGCTTCATGCTCATTCCAAAACTCCACTAATTTTGTAATTATCTTAAATAAACATAACCCACCATAATACATAGAATGGTGTATGTCCCATACACACATGAATGTTGTATCATCAACCATGATACAATATGATAACACATTTTAACATATATCATATATATGTTAAAGTAGTGTACATGTGAGAAAAAACCCTAAGTGAACAAGTGTTAGCAAGTGTAAATTAGTATATCTAATATACAATTATACACTTAATTATTAAATCAACACTTGACTTAATAATCCGGCCATATCTCATATAACCGGCCAACATCCTTTGTATCGACTTATCGAATCAACACTTGATTCGATAACCCGGTCATATCATATATAACCGACCGATACAAAAAGTCGTGAGAATAGAATACGGTATCACATACACGCATTTATTCTTGGTCTCGCACATATCACATACGTGCTCCTATTTCGTTTTGCCTGAGCCAGTAAAACCTCTGTGTAGGACTCTAAAGACACGTCAATTCGCCGACAGTAGGTGATGATCACATCACGCACCCACAAGCCATCAGCGGTACTAGCTGGACGTAACGGCTGCCCGGGTATTGAGCGATCAGAAGATCAGCAAGCAAGCCCGCTCCAACTCCTATAAAAGCCTGCCGGTAACACTTCCCGTACAGTCCGGTCTCCTCGTCTGATATATCGCATATCAAGTCTAGAGGTGGTAAACGTCAGACCCCAATAACCGATAAGTCGTGCCGATGTGAGGCTCATAACGGGTCGAGAAACTACTGGTAACACTTACCAGTAAATCTCTAAATCAGCCCTGGCCAGGGACTTCCCTGTCACGGCCAATCGAGCACAGCGCAACATCAACCCCCAATACCGGGAGAGACGAAACCCCTCCTATCGCTCATTGCCTCCATGTGACTCGGGACTGTACCCAAAAACCACCGTTTTGCACGCCCTCATGGACGTGGTAAGGTAGAAATCAAAGCACAGTGGGAATCACACAAGAATCTATGACGATCTCGGGTCTACAGACTAACCTGCACAAGTGTCACCAGAGAACTGCCATCTGACGTGAGGTATAATACCATCTGGGAGTTCTCGGCGAGTCCGTCCAGTGTACCCAGTCTCCACTGAGCACCCGTATACCATCTCTGATGTCAAACACCAATGGATATGGGATCATCCATCGCCCATCTCATGGGTCGAGAAGCGTATACGCTAGTCTACACTGGTATATCGATGCCCCGTCTCGATACACCCACGACTAGGGACCTTGAAGGATGTACTTATGGACTACCATGTCCCCACTAGTATGATCCGCATCATAGTCCAGGTAGTCAAGTACACATCCTAAGGGCTTTACCAACATGTAACTATAAGACAGTATCAATAGACTAGTATACATGTTAAGATAAAGAGCAACCAGATAGCATACTATCATATCGAGCAAGAAAGTCCTCTCTATATATGTCCAAGCATCCAATATAATATACATCATCTGTACAATACTGGCCTCTAGGGCATACATACAACTAACAATCTCCCACTTGCACTAGGGCCAGCTGCTGTAGTATCGCATACCGAGCATCCCGAAGAGTCTCTCAAACTGTATCTAGGGAATGGTCTTCATGAGTGGATCCGCAGTGTTGTTCTTCGTGTCAACCCTCCTAACCTCGATCTCCCGGCGATCAACTATCTCCCGGATCAGGTGATACCGCCTCAGAATATGCCTGGATCGCTGATGGGACCTGGGTTCCTTGGCCAAAGCCACCGCTCCATTGTTATCGCAATACAAAGGTATTGGATGCTCAATGGATGGAACCACTCCAAGTTCAGTAATGAACTTCTTGATCCAGACTGCCTCTTTGGCAGCATCGTTGGCAGCGATGTATTCAGCCTCCATCATCGAGTCTGCCACGGTTTCCTGCTTGGAACTCTTCCAGCTAACCGCCCCTCCGTAAAGGGTAAAGACAAATCCCGACTGCGACTTAGAGTCGTCCTTATCACTCTGGAAGCTCGAATCGGTAAAGGACTCCACTTGGAGTTCTCCGTTACCATACACCAAGAGCATCTCTTTAGTCCTTCGTAAGTACTTGAGAATGCTCTTCACAGCTGTCCAGTGACTCTCTCCAGGATCAGCTTGATACCTACTCACTACACTTAGTGAGTATGCTACATCGGGTCTGGTACATAGCATCGCGTACATGATAGAGCCTACTGCCGAAGCATAGGTTATCCCTTGCATGCGAGCTCTCTCCAAATCAGTCTTGGGAGACATCTCTTTGGAGAGAGTGAGCCCAGAGATCGTGGGTAAAAACCCACGTTTGGACTCTTCCATACTAAACCTCTTTAGTATAGTGTCAATGTACCTGGATTGGGACAATCCCAATATCCGTTTAGATCTATCTCTATAGATCATAATTCCCAATATGCAGGAGGCATCACCAAGATCTTTCATTGAGAATCTTTGTGATAAGAAGAGCTTCACCGATTGCAGCATAGGAATGTCATTTCCTATCAAGAGTATGTCGTCCACGTACAATACGAGGAAGACAACCTTACTCTCTGCTACCTTCTTGTAGATACAAGGTTCATCTACGTTTTTGACGAAATCAAACTCTTTGATAACGACGTCAAAGCAGATGTTCCAACTCCGCGATGCTTGCTTTAATCCATAAATGGATTTAAGCAGCTTGCACACATTCCCGCTGTTCCCACTATCTACGAAGCCCTCTGGCTGAGTCATGTACACGCACTCTTCTAAACACCGTTTAGAAAGGCGGTCTTAACATCCATTTGCCAGATTTCGTAGTCATGATATGCAGCGATGGCAAGCATGATCCGGATGGATTTAAGCATAGCCACTGGAGAAAAGGTTTCGTCATAGTCCACACCTGGTCTTTGACGAAAACCTTTTGCAACAAGTCTAGCTTTGAAAGTCTCCACTTTCCCATCTACACCAAGTTTTTTCTTGAAGATCCGCTTACTCCCAATGGGTTTTACCCCTTCAGGAGCATCTTCCAAAGTCCATACTTTGTTGGTGTACATGGATTCCATCTCGGACCGCATTGCATCCAGCCATTTCACTGAGTCCCCACTCGTGATGGCCTGCTCGAAGCTAGTTGGGTCATCATCAACCATGATGCAATCCTCGCTCCCACCATCCATGAGAAAACCGTAGTATCTTTCAGGTGGGTGAGGAACCCTAATAGATCGGCGGAGTGGCTGGGGTTCATCGGGTACTACCGAATCCTCTGGTTCCACTAAATCTTCAGTTTGAGTTTGTGTAGCCGGAATTTCTTCCAGTTCTACCTGGTCGCCACAAATTTCTTTTGTAAGAAATTCCTTTTCTAAAAAGGTGGCATGTCGAGAAACAAACACTTTTTGTTCCTCGGTATGGTAGAAAAGATATCCATGTGAATGTTTGGGATATCCCACAAACTTGCATAGAACTGACCGTGCCTCGAGTTTGTCTGGATTTTGCGTTTTGACATAAGCCGGACAACCCCATATCTTAACTCGTTTAAGACATGGTCTCTTCCTACTCCATATCTCATATGGTGTGGTAGGTACAGATTTAGATGGAACTTGATTCAATAGGTATGCTGCTGTCTCCAGTGCATACCCCCAGAAGGAAATAGGTAACTCAGCTGTGCTCATCATAGAGCGCACCATATCTAATAGGGTGCGGTTCCTCCGTTCAGATACACCGTTGTGCTGTGGTGTATATGGAGGAGTCAGCTGAGAGAGAATCCCATTCTCTTTTAGGAAGTCCAGGAATTCATTGCTCAAGTATTCACCTCCTCGATGAGATCGTAGGATTTTAATACTTTTCCCGGTTTGGTTCTCGACTTCTTTTTTATATTCTCTAAATTTCTCAAAAGCTTCTGATTTGTGTTTCATCATGAACACATATCCGAATCTAGAGAGATCGTCAGTGAATGTAATGAAGTACGCAGAACCATTCCTGGCATGTGTAGACATGGGGCCGCATACATCAATATGTACCAGTCCCAAGAGTTCCGTAACTCTCTCTCCGTGTCCCGTAAACGGAGTTTTGGTCATCTTGCCTTTGAGACATGACTGGCAAGTGTCATAAGATGAAAATTCAAACGGATTCAAATACACATCTTTATGCAACTTAGCTAGTCGTGTCGCATTGATGTGACCCAGTCTACAATGCCACAAGAAGGATTCGTTCATTTCTGAACTCTTCCTCTTGTGTGTGTTTGTTATGCTCAGAACTGTTGATTGATTTAGAACATAAATGCCATTGCACATCGTGCCTGATCCAACCAACTTTTGGTTTAGAAAAATGTTCATAACATTATCCTCTAATACAAAATTATATCTTTCTTTACTCAACAAAGAAACCGATATAATGTTGCATATCAGGTTCGGCATGTAATAGCATTCGTTCAGAATCAATGTATTACCAGTTGGCAATACAAGGTGATATTCCCCGACGGTTTTAGCTGCAACAATTGCACCATTTCCAACCCTTATGTCTTTATCACCTTCTCTAAGTTCTATATCTTTCTTAAGCCCATGTAACAGATTACATATATGGGATCCTGACCGGGTATCTAATACCCAGGACGTAGAGGAAATGGAGAAACGATTCTCTGTAACAAACACACCCGAAGAAAATGCATCAACATGTACTTTCTTCATACGGGTGGCATGGGAATCCTGGTATTCCCCTATATCATGTTCAGTCCTATAACTTTTATAAGAAAGAACGGAACCAACGTTCCCCAGCACAGTATAACATGCGGGTTCGGTCAATACATCCATATTATTATCTTGATTAAGGCATGATATGGTCGCTACCTGGAGAGAGAGAGAAGAAAACACTTTAGCGTATGCTCTTGCAAGATCAAATTGGTTATTATTTTATCTAATCAGGATGGCTCCCACTGTTTTTATCAAATCTTCCTTCAAACCCTAAAAGGAAAGACTAGCCGGGATTAATTACACCCTACAACTTCACCGATCTTTCAGCCAGGCCAGTGTCGGTACTTTGAGGGAGGTTCCCCGTGCTTTCGCACGGACCTAATGAAAGTAAATCTCGTTTTCCCAGAGGCGTAACCCCGTTGACACCTTTCTAGACACCTACTTGATCGGCTAATTGTCCTGTGTAAAACTCTCCCGGAAGTAACAATTACTCGCAGTGGGTATCGGGATCCAACTATCTCATAGAAGGTATGCAATCTCATTGCAAATCTCAACACTTGAAATTCCCGATAATATTTTGCCCCTAACCTCTATGACCTTGACAAAGGCCAACAAATCATAGGATGTTAGTCAAGTTCAACCCGTCATTTCTTGATTGAATCAAACCCACCCGCACGACCCTTGACAAAGGCCAACAAGGTCGTACGACTACCCCAAAACAATCTGCATCATATGCATAAGCAGATAAGCACCATTTAGCTACCGCACACTACGCCTTGACAAAGGCCAACAAACGCAGAACGAATACTAAACAGTTCTTATCTGAAATGACGGAGGGCTACGACAGGTTTTTCTGAAAACCCATTGCGTAATGAACTTGATATCGTCGTAGAATCATGTGAATTTTGAAATGGAGTGATTTTGAGGCTTTTATTTGTTTTGCTAAAGAGGTCACTCTCGGTGAAGGGATCTCGGCTCTTTCCTTATGGAATAAGGTGCAGGATATATCATATACATCACTATGCAAAGCAAAACTCCAAAAGCAGTCAAAAGTCAAACCGAGTGTCGTAGCATCTGCCAGTTTTGCTAAAGAGGTCACTCCTAGTGAAGGGATCTCGGCTCTTTCCTCATCGAATAAGGTGCAGGGTATATCATATATACCGCTATGCAAAACAAAACTGTAGCTACCCTTTTTTATTAAAATTTGATTCTACAACATCTTTTAGGTTTCTTTTCTTTCATTAATCATATTAATGAAGTCCCATCATTTAAGTCACCTAAACATCACAGATAAATACGATGTACACTTATGCCATCCGCATTCGCCTCGATGTCCCCTCGTGCACCGTTAGGTTAGGTAACTAACGGCAGGGCAGGGCTAGCGCGGGTGTAAAACATAAGTAACGCCTATGTAATATATCATATATACTATATACAGTATTTATCATAGAACATCACATGATCACATCACAGATATCGCAGCAGAAGAAACATATGAAACATTGGATATACTAGGACATCCGTGTTTTATTTTGAGCCTCTATAAAACACGGATTCCACGGTCGCGATGAATAACCAAACCCACACCCCTAGACCCCTACGAGAGCGGCAAGCAACCCTACCAGTTTTGGAGTTAGGAGACCCGGACTCGACTCCTCGAGTTGGTCTCCCACTGGACTCCAGAACCCGGTTACTTGTGCTCTCCTCCTTGGGTCTATCCTAGTGCGGAAAAGTAAATAATATACAAATGGTAACAACGACCTCATCCCGGAAGTGCCCCAATAAAAGAATATTACATACATTTAAATTTACATGAATGAAAATATAAAACTCCCATCTCACATAAAACCCCCGGCTATTCAGAACGCGACGATCCAATATAATATATCCAGCAACACATAACATCACATGTCATCAACGTAAGTAAATATGCGCATCCCAATTGTCGTTGACATATAGCAACGAAACCGGCGATATCACATATTACACTTACGGTCACAGAAAAGAAAGTATAAAACTACAACATTTGGAATCCACAATCTCTTTAGACATCGTAAATCCGAAATATCACATACTTCGCATTTCATGCATAACTTTGTGAATTCCACATATTGTATCACATTCCAGATTAATAGACAGTATTAAACTTTCCGATCGAATAATCAAATACCCAAGATTTCCTAAATAGCTCAACACTTGAGCGGAGTTCAAAAATTCCAGAATACGTCACAGTAGCAACGGTCCAGCCGTAGAAGGGTCAAGCCAACGCTTCACATGTGGCACGCCGTAATGTCCCAAACCCTAAGGTTCAAAGGGCAGTTCAAGACGGTCACATAATCGAGTTAAGGTTTGTTGTCTTCTAGAGGGTCCATCGCGTCACATGCACGTTTTTCCGAAAGATTTAAACCCGAGAAAAATTCAACACTTGAATGTTTTTCGTGCCGGGAAAAATTGAGTTAATGATATCCGTTCGAACATTTTAATACTTTCCAAATTATCCGGAATAACAAAACAAAATTAAATTCTCCGATCGAATCGACGATTTCAAAATAAACCCCATAATACTCAACACTTGAGTCAGAATAAAAAATACCCAGAAAGATTACATTACTGCAGAAAATTCAAAGCCCATAGCTACAGTGCTGCCGCGGATCCACGGCCCAAGAGAGGTTTGGCCGCGGTTCCGCGGTGGGCTTTACTGTTCATGGGCTCGTTTTCTATATTAATGTTTATATTGACCTGCTGATTTTTTTAGGTATTTTTAATTCAGAAAAATCACAGATTTTAAAAAATGTACAGAGAGGGGTTCATTTTGACGTTGTCGGGTTCGATCGGGGTTTTAACTTCGTTAATACAACGTCTAATGCTTTAGCTAGGCTCTGATACCACTGTAGGGTTACTAGGCACACTAACAAGGCTCTAAAAGGCATCGACCATGCTCGTTTAAAAAAATTATGTGCCTAAAAACCCTAAGCAAGATCTTATACTAAAGTTTAGGCGAATCGAAAGGCAAGTAAACAACTTTACTTTAAATAGAACACGAAATACAACCTTTGTAGATCGGTCCTCCACTTCATTTGCTCCTTGTTGAAGTCCCTTCGCTGCGATCAAGGTTCTCGCGGGCTCTTGCATGGCTTCACGACGCGAAGGATGCGACCTCGCTTGAAGTCTCCGAGGCCGAAGATGATCTACGTCGAGGGAATTCCGACTCAAGCTCCTACTTCACTAACTAGAGAATTAGTGAAGTAAACACCCTAAACTAAAGTGCTAGTCTAGTAGAGGATGGAGAAATAGGAAGCGGGTTCTCTTTAGATTTTTGTTTCTCACAATCTATCTCACTTTGGATCAAACCCTAGTTTTCTTTTTCTCTTGTTCAATGAAGAAGAAGATGAACAAAAGAAAGTGAAGAGGATAATGATCAAGTGTGAAGGGTAACCATGGTGAGTGAGTATCATATACCAACCCTTGTAGAGGCATAACCATAGCTAATTGATTATGGTTGGGTTAAAAGGAATCTAAAGTAAAGACAAAGCTAGTAGACTTTGTCAAAGCAAAGTAAGCTTCTACAAGCTTCATGCTCATTCCAAAACTCCACTAATTTTGTAATTATCTTAAATAAACATAACGCACCATAATAACTAGAATGGTGTATGTCCCATACACACATGAATGTTGTATCATCAACCATGATACAATATGATAACACATTTTAACATATATCATATACATGTTAAAGTAGTGTACATGTGAGAAAAAACCCTAAGTGAACAAGTGTTAGCAAGTGTAAATTAGTATATCTAATATACAATTATACACTTAATTATTAAATCAACACTTGACTTAATAATCCGGTCATATCTCATATAACCGGCCAACATCCTTTGTATCGACTTATCGAATCAACACTTGATTCGATAACCCGGTCATATCATATATAACCGACCGATACAAAAAGTCGCGAGAATAGAATACGGTATCACATACACGCATTTATTCTTGGTCTCGCACATATCACATACGTGCTCCTATTTCGTTTTGCCTGAGCCAGTAAAACCTCTGTGTAGGACTCTAAAGACTCGTCAATACGCCGGCAGTAGGTGATGATCACATCACGCACCCACAAGCCGTCAGCGGTACTAGCTGGACGTAACGGCTGCCCGGGTATTGAGCGATTAGAAGATCAGCAAGCAAGCCCGCTCCAACTCCTGTAAAAGCCTGCCGGTAACACTTCCCGTACAGTCTGGTCTCCTCGTATGATATGTCGCATATCAAGTCTAGGGGTGGTAAACGTCAGAACCCAATAACCGATAAGTCGTGCCGATGTGAGGCTCATAACGGGTCGAGAAACTACTGGTAACACTTACCAGTAAATCTCTAAATCAGCCCTGGCCAGGGACTTCCCTGTCACGGCCAATCGAGCACAGCGCAACATCAACCCCCAATACCGGGAGAGACGAAACCCCTCATATCGCTCATTGCCTCCATGTGACTCGGGACTGTACCCAAAAACCACCGTTTTGCACGCCCTCATGGACGTGGTAAGGTGGAAATCAAAGCACAGTGGGAATCACACAAGAATCTATGACGATCTCGGGTCTACAGACTAACCTGCACAAGTGTCACCAGAGAACTGCCATCTGACGTGAGGTATAATACCATCTGGGAGTTCTCGGCGAGTCCGTCCAGTGTACCCAGTCTCCACTGAGCACCCGTATACCATCTCTGATGTCAAACACCAATGGATATGGGATCATCCATCGCCCATCTCATGGGTCGAGAAGCGTATACGCTAGTCTACACTGGTATATCGATGCCCCGTCTCGATACACCCACGACTAGGGACCTTGAAGGATGTACTTATGGACTACCATGTCCCCAATAGTATGATCCGCATCATAGTCCAGGTAGTCAAGTACACATCCTAAGGGCTTTACCAACATGTAACTATAAGACAGTATCAAGAGACTAGTATACATGTTAAGATAAAGAGCAACCAGATAGCATACTATCATATCGAGCAAGAAAGTCCTCTCTATATATGTCCAAGCATCCAATATAATATACATCATCTGTACAATACTGGCCTCTAGGGCATACATACAACTAACAGAGCTTTGCTCTCTTGGAATCATAGATCTAAAGAGATCTTTCTTAGGATTTCTTAACCTATTAATGGAGCTTTGCTCCTTTCAAATCATGTAGATTTATTAATCTTTCATAAAGAACTCTTAAGAGTTTGTTCATGGATCTTGAAGATCATGGAATTTTAATTCATTAAAAACTTTACTTTATGTTTTCTGATGGGTTATTCCATCATTCTTACAGAGCAAGGCTCTTTCTTGGGGAATTTTATTCCTTTCATCATCAGAGCGACAGATGTCACTCTGTTGAAGAGCACTGCTCTCAAGGGGGGATTTACTCCTCTGCCCGAGGGGTTCTCATTGAATGAGAATCTTTTGAGGATTTCCTCATTTAATGACAGTCTCATCAAATGATGAGGCTTTTTTTATTAATGATGAACTGTCATCTAGATTATGTTGGTCCCCTTTGGTCACTTTTCACTGCATTGCAGTGCGGTACAGATTTAAAGTACCTAGTGATAGAACTTAATCTGTAGCAATGGCGGCAGAAAATTTGTTCTGTTCCGCGCTGGTACTATGTCTTTCGACACTTCCTTCCCATTCGTTCGTTCGGATGGCGGATTCCCTGAAGCGCCCGTAGACCGAGAAGTTTTTGCACTGATTAAAGACCATGACCCGGAGCACAAGAATCTTCATCTATGGGGAACTTGGTACAACCAAATCATCAGGGGTCGGCGGAGCTTTTCTTGCGCGACACCTTCGGATCCTATTTCGGCGATCCCTTATGCAGATGCACCCCCAATAAACTATACTGTGGAGGAGGTGAATTGGATTTCAGAGGGTCTCCTTCGGCCTTCTATGGCCGCAATACCAGTGCAGCCGCCGGTGGCTTTGGACACTCTAGGGCGGCGCATATGTCAGAGCGAGTCGTGCCCTTGGGGACAACCATACAACATAGGACCCAGCCGGATATCTGCCGTGGGCCCGATACATCTTATCGGCGAAGAAGCCACAGCTGCTAAGGCTCGGATTGTACCCTGCGATCTATGCTTCTTTGTTCCAGTATTTCACACCTCCTACATGGTGAGTCAAGGCATTTCTGGTGCAATGGAACATCCCGACCCACACCTTCCTCTTATTGGATCGAGAAGTCTCCATTTCCTTGGAGGAATTTGCTGAGATCTCTGGTTTACCCGTTAAGGGAGAATATTACGAGGAGCTGCTTCTTTCGGATGAGTATATTTTTGCCACCAAATCAGTGGTAATGGGTCTTACCCCGGAAAACGCTATTCAAGACCAATTCCCGAGTTTGATAAAGGTGCTGAATATCTATGAGAACCTTTTTCTCAAATCCGAAGGTCGTGGGGTTAATTTTACGGATTTTATTGCTCATTTTCTCCGCTCGGAAGTACTGTCGAAGAAAGCCGCGAAGTTCGCCAAACTTGACGATCCTTTTGTCTTAGGTTTGGGCAACCTGCCGACGGCGGAGGCGGATCAGAAGAGTTTCTTTCTCCCCGACACCCCGGTCGTCCCTTTTGCAGAGCTGGCAGCTCCCGGGATCGACGAAAAAACGTTCTTTTTGGGGTTTCTCGGGTTATGGCTGAGCTGGTTTGCACTTCCGATGCACCCTTGCCGTATGAGGCCGTCCGTCTTCTACCCAGCGCATTGAATGGTTGCTGGGATACATGTGGCCGTCAGGATCACTGGGTTAGCCTATTTGTATCACGGCCTCAGCTTGGCAGCGGATACTACTGATCCAGGGGTGCAGCCTGCAAACTTCTCGATGCATTATTTCACCTCGTGGCTCGAGTTGCACGTGCTTGGCGTCTTCGGTATCCATAGAAGGCCTTGCTTTTATGACAGGTGTAAGTTCCATCGGATCATGCGACTGGTCGACTCATCCATTGTAAATCCGACACCGCGGGAAGCTAGGGGCTTACTCCTTCCTCCGTGCACGGTTGGAGATGGCATGTCCTTCACCGATAAAATTTTAACTGTCGGCCAGGAATTCGCGAAAACGGTGCCGCCATTGCAGGACATTTTTAAAGACGGGGCCTCTGTCTTGAAAGCTCGGGAGATTCTTCATCTATACTCCATCAGGCCGAGCTTTCTCGTATTTAGGCAGAATGATTCGACGTTGTTTATGAGATATAACCTGCATCATTTCTCCCAGCAGTTAAGCTAAAATCAGGGCGTCCCACTTGAGGCTTTCTTGGCAAAACCGGCTGCCACTGAAGAGCGTATCCGGAGCGCGCCGCATCATTTTATGCGCCTAAACACAGGGTCCAACTTCTTCATCAGTGAACCGAGCTATGTTCCGAAGGCCCTGAATGTGTATGTGGCGTGGTATCAACATTCGATGGGCACCATCATTAGGGAAGAAAAGCGATTGCTGCTTGATCGCAAGGGCACCGCCCCGGTTGGTAACCCCGCTGTTCCCTTAAAGCGACGGACCATTGTCTGTCCTCCCTTGAGGGAAGCTACTGCGGCCATGGCGCCACGTGATATGCCTGAGCTACCGATACCCCGTGCTCCCGTTGAAGTGGTGACTGTGGCGTCTCCCGAGTCTGGCGTGGGTTCAGATATCGGGACTCGTCGTCCTAAGGTGTCCACCAAGCGTAAGCTTGCGCTAGCGGCTACGGGCACTCGCTCGCAGAAGAAGAAGAAGTCGATTCTTTCTGTAGACGTTGTACACGTCCAGGAGCGTCATGCTCCTTACAGTGAGGGCCTGAGCGAATATGGGACCAACGAGGGTCTATTCACGGCAGCAGATGATACTGATCTGGAGGCTGCCATCGCAGCTTCCGAGCGACTAGCCAGCCACAAAGCAGGACTGATCATCCTCGTTGAGTCAGGTAGTCTTCAGTCGTATCTTTTGTCATTGCATTACATTTTTATTATCGTGTTTTGACCGACACTTTTCCTTCAACAGGCGTTTCCACTGAAGAGGCTCTCGCGGCTTCCCTCAAGACTTTTGAGGAGTAAGAGAGGCTTCGTGCTTCGCTGGGCGTTGGTATATTTCGTCTCATTGTTCCTTCATTCCCCTTTCTTATGGTTAATCTGACCCCTTTTTCATCTTATCGCAGGGACTACTTTGACCCAAGTTATCCCAAGTGCCGTGCCGACTTCGCAGGGTGGTGCGAGACGCTTCCAAGGCCGGCTACCAAAGTCCCAGCTTCCACAGTATCGCCAAAATAGGCTTCACTTAAGCAACCAATGACGGACGCCATAACGGCTCCAGAGGTAGCTCCTGGCGCGGACGATGACATCTCCTTGTCGGAGATCCTAAGAAGATCAGCTCTCACGGCCCTGGCGGAAAGGAAGCGCAGAAGGCGTGCAGCAAGAGAACGTAACGCCGCCTTGGCCGTAGGTGCAGGCTTGAGCGCTGCTTCCCCGGTCCCTGATTCTTCAGAGGGTACCCCGGCCGCCCTGTCTAACGCTCATAGACAGGAGGTACGCGCGGCTCGAGAAGCAATTGAAAAGTTGTCCCAAGGTAACGTAACACTGGGTCCTTTTATCAGAATTTGATCTTCAGATTCTCATATATCTTACCCTGCAGGGCCAAGTCCTGGTGAGGAGGTGGCGGGTGAGATGACGACAACCACTGAGCCCGAAGCGGCTAATCTTTCCCAGGAGTCCGGGACTGCTCCAGTTGCCGCTCTTTCCGCCTGCGGTTCCCTGCCATCGCCTGGCATCGTGAGTGTCACGACGGCTCTTGTGGAATCAGGGGATGAAGCTACGGGCGGCGAAACCATCCCCCAAAATGAGATCGAAGAAGTCGTGATGCTTGGCGATGCTCCCGTCACAGTTCTGGATGATGACCTGTCTGGTAGGTCTCGGGTCGCTGCATTCTTTTCGTTTTGCAATCCTTTCTGATGACATTCTGTTCCTTTCGAATGTAGGTGTGGCAAGCGCTGAGGTTGCGACACCTGAAGAAGCATCACCAGTTGTCGCTCTGACGGTCGTTACCCCTTCGTCTCCTCTTATATCTTCTCAACTGCTGGAAGGTATGGGTTTGCGATCAATTTAAATCGGGGACAGCATCTTTCGTGTACTGACCATGTATCATAGTAATCTTGCAGGAGTTCTTTTTGATCATCTGTATCAAGTGCTGAACTCGCACTTCTCCTTCCAGTCGGAGATTAGTCCGCCCGTTGGTGTCGGTGAGTATCTTTTCTAACCGACGTCTTTTCTTTTCTTTAACGGGCAGCCATGTTATTGATAATTCTTCTTTGCATTACTTGTAGCCTTACAAATTGAAGGAGGGGATGAGGGTATCGTCGCGCCACCGGTACTCCCGGCTCTGTCCCCTGTTGCAGCCGGTATAGTAGACTCTATTATTCATGTATCTTCTTTATTTCTTGAGTCATCATCTGACTGTGATTTGTTTTGCAGCGGTCGCACTGACTCCAGCTCCGTTCGAGTCTCGCATCATAATGCCGGCAGGGCCCTTTTCTAGACGTCCATCTTCAAAAGGCGCTGTGACCAGTCTGCGTATGTTGAGTGAATACATCAAGGAGCTTGATGCGGAGGCCCTACATTCGCTGCATATTTTGCTGCCAAGGTTAATCCAATGTTGGCGACGCATGTGAACTTCCATAACGAGGGCGTCGTTGAGTCTTGGGTTAACCACTACAGGAAGATTGAGGCCTGCCTGCATGAGCTTGAGCTTAGGCGTCCTGCTCCTGAGATTCTGGCTTTAAACTCCCAGCAGGCTGTGTGGGTTGAGCAGAGTGAGTCTTTCCTTCGCCATTTCGAACATGATGCGACCTTGAGGCGGAAGGAACGCGAGGAGGCTTCAGGTGAATCTGCCCGGCTGCGTGCCCAAGTTGAAGCGAATGCCGCGCAACTAAGAGCCGTCTTTGACAACCTGAAGCAATGTATTTCGAATGGGCTGACATTGAGGCGGAAGCTCGACTCCATTGAGCGGGTTACGCAGAGTCGCGAAGCTTCCCAACGGGAAATTGATGAGAAGGTTTCATCGTTCTTGCAACAACGGGCTCGAATTGAAGCAGAGCTGGCCGCGGCGGCCGATCATGAGAAGGCACTGAAAGGAGTGCGCGATCAACTTGCTGACTTACTGAAAATGCCTCCTTCTCAGTAGTTGTTTTGTATAGATTGAACACTTGTAATCTTTGAATAACATGTGTCCATCTTTTTTATTCTTTCATATGATTCAACTTGTACTCCATTGAATTCATGAATAAAAGATACATATTTTTTGTTCTACCATTGCTTTCTTCTCTTTGCTGTGTCATTGCCATATGATTTTAGCAAGTGTGGCCTATAGATAGTAAGTGACGGTCCATCTTGGACTCTTTGCAGGGTAACAGTGGCTTAGGAAACAGGTTTATGTCTGCTGCTTAAGACTTTTCAATTTTATGAGCCGTGAGGGTCTCATAAAGAATTTTCTCCCTACAGGTCGAGAGAATCCCGCATGTGTATTTTCTCGTTAGGAATCATGAGGATTCCTAAGTGTATTTTCCCTTGAGAGTCGTAAGGATCTCACAAGAGAATTTTTCTTCTTACAAGTCGAGAGGACTCGTAAGTGATTGTTTCCTTTCTTGTCGGAGAGTGTGGCCTGTAGAAAATCTACCTTGACCTCTCTGCGAGGCAATGATGGCTTGGAAGACAGGGTTAGGATCTGCCACCTAAGACTTTTCAACTTTATGAGCCGTGAGGGTCTCATAAAGACTTTTCTCCCTACGAGTCGAGAGGATCTCGCAGGTGTGGTTTCTCCTTAGGAATCGTGAGGATTCCTAAGTGCGTTTTCTCTTAAGAGTCGTAAGGATCTCACAAGAGAATTTTCTCCTTACAAGTCGAGAGGACTCGTAAGTGATTGTTGAGTTGACCTGCTCCCGAGTCAAAGTATTGATTTGACGGGGAGTTCGAGAGTTTACTCTGGCTGTTTCCCACAAAGTCAGGATTGCCTTTAGCCGTGTTCTTCGGGGCCAGGAGGGGTTGACTTTATCCGCATTTCACGGAGTCAGGGGTTGACTTTATCCGCATTTCATGGGGTCAGGGGTTGAGTTTATCCGCATTTCACGGAGTCAGGGATTGACTTTATCCGCATTTCACGGAGTCAGGGGTTGCTCTGGACGTTTCCTATGGGGTCAGGATTGACTTTATCCGTGTTCTACGAGACCAGGAGGTGCTCTGGGCGTTTCCTACGGGGTCAGGATTGACATTAGCCGTGTTCTACGGGACCAGGAGGTGCTCTGGGATTTTCCCACGGGGTCAGGATTGACATTAGCCGTGTTCTACGGGACCAGGAGGTGCTCTGGGCATTTCCCATAGGGTCAGGAATGACATTAGCCGTGTTCTACGGGACCAGGAGGTGCTCTGGGTGTTTCCCACAGGGTCAGGATTGACATTTGCCATGTTCTACGAGACCAGGAGGTGCTCTGGGCGTTTCCCATGGGGCCAGGATTGACATTAGCCGTGTTCTACGGGATCAGGATTTGCTCTGGGCGTTTCCCACAGGGTCAGGATTGACATTAGCCGTGTTCTACGGGACCAGGATTTGCTCTCTCGGTTGTCTGTGAACCGTCGAGGTTTGGAACAGGGACTTTGCCATGGCTCCAAGGTTGATTGCCGCGTCTGAATCCTGCTGGAATGAGGAGGAACGCTGTTGATGATCTCTGGGTTGTCTGTGAACCGTCGAGATTTGGAACAGGGACTTTGCCATGGCTTCAAGGTTGGTTGTCGCGTCCTGCTGGAATGAGGAGGAACGCTGTTGGTTGTTGGATATATGTATGCCCTAGAGGCCATTATGAGATAGTGTATGTACTGATGTGTATATATATATATATATATTTGGGTGACAGTCTTGCTCAAAATGATAGTATGCTATCTGGTTTTACTTTATCATATGTTCACTTGATCATGTTTATATTCATTCGGTACATGTTGATAAAGCCCTAAGGATATTGGCTTAACTACTGGAATTATGATGCGGATCATACTAGTGGGACATCTGTAGTTTATAAGCATATCCTTGAAATGTTCTTAGTCGTAGGTATATCGAGACAGGGCATCGATATTCCAGCTTAGACTAGCGTATACCATTCTTGTTCCATATGATGGGCGATGGATGATCCTATATCCGTCTGGTGTGTTGACACCGAAGATAGTATACGGGTGCTCAGTGAGACTGGGTACACTGAACGGACTCACCGAGAACTCCTATATGGTATTATATCATACGTCGGATAGCAGTTCTCAGGTGACACTGGTACAGGTTAGTCTGTAGACCCGAGATCGTCATAGAGTCTTGTGTGTCCTCCCACTGTACTTTGATCTCCACCCTACTGCGGCTCTACTGAGTCGTACAAACAGGTGGATTTTGGGTATAGTCTCGAGGCATGTGGAGGCAGTGAGCGATAGGAGGGGTTTCGTCTCTCCCGGTATTGGGGGTTGATGCTGTGCTGTGCACGATTGGCTATAACGGGAAGTCCCTGGCCAGGGCTGCTGAGATATTACTGATAAGTGTTATCAGTAAGTTTCTCGATCTGTTATAGACCATATACCGGCATGACTTATTGAGTTATTGGGGTCGACGATTCCATCCCTAGACTTGATATGCAGCATATCTGACGAAGAGACCGGACTGTACGGTTAGTGTTGCCAGATGGATTGACAGGAGTTTTGACAGGTTCGCTTGTTCTTATTCTGATCGCTCAATACCCGGGTGGCCGTTACATTTAGCTGACAGGTTGCGGCTTGTAGGTGTTTGATATGATCATCATCTACTGCTGGCGTATTGACGAGTCGTAGAGTCCCACATAGAAGTTTCTCGGCTCTGGCGAAACGAAGTGGTGCACATATGAGATATGCGCGGAGCCTCGATTAAATACTAGTATATGATACTGTATTTTAATCGGGCATTTAATATTAGTCGGGTCATATGAGATATGATGGATTTATTAAATCAAGTGTTGATTTAATATTGGCTTTTATATTATTTATTTAAAACCTTTTCTTCTTATGGATACATGGATGTATATGTACATGATGATGTGCACACATACATACATACATGAAATGTATCATGGTTGATGATACAAAGAGGAAGGCAATATAAGAATCATATTGTAGATAAGATAATGTTTGGATTTTTCATTAAAGATTAAAGGCAAAAGAAATGGTTAATGAGTCATTGCTTCCACACTCATCTACACACTTCTTTAACTCAACCATAGTTTCCATTCCTTTTGCCTTTTAACCTTAAATGAAATATCTAGATTTTTTCTTACTATGGTTAAAGTTATGATAAGATCTCTCTCTCTCTCTCTCATTTTTCTTTTAACATTATCATTATCTTAGAAAAAGAAAAGAGTGAGACTTCTTCTTCTTCCTCAAACCCTAGCTCTCTTTTAATGGTTAAAAAGAGTTAGAAAAAGAAAAGAAAAGGTAATAAATAAGAATAGCAACCACTTCATCATCCTACACAACCTTAGCCATCTTGTGTAGGGTGTTGTGCTTCAAGGATTTCCAAAGATCGTAGGAAGCATCAAGCTTAGGGCAAAGTGCTTCGGGTGGATCGTCGTGGACGAGGAGTTGATCAAGTGAACCTTTGCAAAGCCTAGGAGTCTTCCAAAGTGAACTACAAAGGTTGTAGTTTCAACACTTAGCATAACATAAACTTTATTTGTTGATACTATTAATAGTTACTTCATAAATTCTAGTTCGATTCTTTGTATAGTTTGCTTAGCACCTCAAAAAAATTTATTGTTATAGCATGTATGATGCTTCTAAACCCTAATAGAGGTGTTAAGAAAACCCTACATTGGTGATCTCTAGGCTGTAGATATGGCCGTCGAGACTTGGCTCTCTTTCTGATGGAGCCTGGTGGGAAGGTGTGGTTCCCTTTTTGTTTATACCCTTGGATTGTATACAGGGATCGATGTGATCTCACCTGTAGGGCAAAAGTTTTATTCTTTTATTTTTTTTATTTCCGCGATGCTCTATCATTTCAGCTTTTATATCGCGAAGGTCGCGATTGCCCAATTATTTCGGCTATTTTTTGCGGTGCCCAATCATTTCCGCTATTTGTTTTATTTACTCGCTGCTTTTTATTACGAGTTGCCTAACCATTTCGGCTATTTTGTATGCATACATTTTCACTTGCTGATTTTGTTGCAAGTTGCCCCATCATTTCGGCTATTTCATATGCATCTGTGGCTCGCTGACTTTTCGCCGTGAGTTTGGGATTTGATACCGATTTAGGCATCAACATCACTACAACTGGGATGTTTCCAGGAGCGAATCATCATTTGCCTTTGTCAGTTCGAACAAAGGTGGCTTAGCAAACAGGGTCAGGATCTTGTCGACTAAGGCATTTTAACTTTACGAGCCGTAAGGGTCTCATAAAGGTATTTCTCCCTACGAGTCGTGAGGATCTCGTAGATGAGTTTTCTCCTTAAGAATCATGAGGAGTCTTAAGTGTATGGTCTCTTATAAGTCGTAAGGATCTTACAAGAGTGTTTTCTCCTTATAAGACGAGAGGACTTACAAAGGCTGTCCACTGTGTAAACATATCCCTATTCGCGGGTGTGACTTTGTTAGGGAAATGTTTATTCGTGCCCGTGGATTGTATACAAGGGTCAATATTGAACTGCTTGTAGGGCAGTATTGGAGATTGTGATGGCTTAAGAACAGGTTCAGATCCCTGTAGCTTAAGGCTTTTGAACCCTATGAGCCGTGAGGGTCTCAAAGGGGAATTCTCCTTACGAGTCGTGAGGATCTCGTAAGTGTAATTTCTCCTTAGGAATCGTGGGGATCCCTAAGTGTGATGCTCCCTTGTGAGTTGTAAGGATCTCACGCAGGTATTTCTCCTTACAGGGTCAAGAGGACCTTGCAAGTGTCTTTTAACGAAATTGCGCCCTTTCGGGTTTTCACAAAACTCGCCGGTAGTCCTGCTGTTTTTACTCACGGAGCCCTTTCGGGTTTTCATCCGTGCCCATTTCGCTTGTGGACGTACCCCCCTTTTTTTGTTGTCAGCCTTGGGATGCCGCGGTCCATAGTAGTTTATAGACGTCTCGGTCAACAGCCAGTTTTAGGACATAGTGGTCCATCGTTAGTTTAAGGACATTTCGGTCCGTCGTTAGTTTTAGGACATTTCGGTCCGTCGTCCGGCTACTACTTATAGAGTTTGGGCTTAGGAAGATAGCGAGCGGATATAGGCGTTGTCATCTATCATTTACCTCGGCCGTGACTCGTCAGGCGTAGTATTTTTTCAGGAAGCGACCGTTTATTGGCCTGAAAGGTCTTTCACCATGCATGTCCATGAGTAGATAGGCTCCACCCTGGTAAACTTTGTTTATAATGTACGGGCCTTCATAGTTCGGCTCGAATTTCCCTCGTTTGGCACGATTGGGGATTATAGGTCTTTTGACCACTAGCACGAGTTTGCCTTGGCGGAATGTCCTCGGCCTAGTCAATCTCTCGTATGAGCTCATCATCTTTGCTTTATAAGCCTCCAGGTTTTGTTGCGCCATGAGTCGGGTTTCATCAAGGGAGTCGAGCTCCTCAAGCCGAAGGTGAGCATTTTCTTCGTCTGTTAGCTCGTAGTGAACCGCCACTCGTAGAGAGGGTAACTCTATCTCGAGGGGGAGTACCGCTTCTGTGCTGAATACCAATGCATACGACGTTGTATTCGTGGTTGTTTTGAACGCAGTTCGATACGCCCAGAGAGCTTCATGCAGTCTCTTGTGCCAGTCCTTCTTATTTTTGGACACCGTCTTTTTTACGATCTTCATCAAGGTCTTGTTGAAAGTCTCAGCTAGACCGTTAGCTCGGGGATTATAGACCGAAGAGTATCTCCAGTCTATGTTATGTTGCTGTGTGAAGATGCTGATTTTATGGCTTCTGTAGGCCGGCCCGTTATCGGAGATAATTCGTCGAGGAGTGCCGAACCGGTAAATGACGTGTCTTGAAGAAATGGAGGATATTCTCCGTCTTCACTTCTCTTAGTGGTACTGCTTCTGCCCACTTGGAGAAGTAATCGGTTGTTGCCAATATGAACCGGTGTCCTCTGGACGATGCTGGTTCGATGGGGCCGATTATGTCAGTTCCCCACATTTCGAATGGCCAGCTAGCCACCGTTGGGTGTAGAGGATTTGAATCCTGATGGATAAAGTCCCCATGAATCTGGCACGAGTGGCACTGCTTCGCATATTCGAGGCATTCTTGGATCATCATGGGCCAATAGTAGCCCATCCTTTTGATCTTTAGTTTTATCTTCGGCCCGGCTTGGTGAGAACCGCAGAGTTCGTCGTGAGTTTCTTGGACGACTCTCCTTGCCTCTTTAGGTCCCAGGCATCTTAGCCACAGAGAATCAAATGATCTCTTATACAGAGTATCATTGACGAAGGCAAAAGATAGAGCTCGTTTCATGAGCTAATGTCTTGAGGACACATCTTCAGGCGTTCGACGGGATTTGAAGTAGTCTATAAAGACTTCTCTCCAATCCTTAGCCTTTTCCTGGTCTTTTATTTATAGGGTCGTTTTCTCGGTAGCTCCCTTTTCTTTGGACGACTCCGGAGATATTTCTGCCGGCGCAAGAACCCGACGGCTTTTCACAACGATCCTCACGTCATCGAGGTTCTCGTCGGCCAGTTCTTTAGCGAGTTTGGCCAATGCACCCGCTTTGCTATTTTCCGCACGCGGTATGCTTTCCAGGGTGTAGGAAGGAATTTGAGTCAGCAGTTGCTGCACTCTCTCGCCGTACTTCACCAACTCTGGTTTGCACGTTTGATAGTCGCCATTTACTTGACTAACGACCAGCTGAGAGTCTCCGTATATGAGAAGGTTCTCGATTCCCATGTCGACAGCGATCTCAAGACCTGCTAGCAAAGATTCATATTCGGCTTCATTGCTCGTCCTCGGCTCTGTTAGGAGAAGGCAAAGCGTATTATCCTTCCTTGTGGTGTCACGAAGATGAGGCCTACCCCTGATTTGATTATGGGGGTGCTTTGTTTTCGCTTCTTCATAGAGGATGCTCCGTCGAAGTAGAGTTCCCATCGGGTTTCACTCCTTCCTTTCTCCCCGTCGATCGTGTCAAACGCGTGCTCATCTGGCAATTCGCAGTTCAAGGGAGAATCTGCGGGTATCGGATGCTCAACGAGAAAGTCGGCGATGGCCTGGCCTTTCACTGCCTTGAGAGGACGATAAGTTATCGAGAACTCCATTAAGAGCAGGGCCCATTTAATGAGCCATCCCGTTAATATGGCCTTTGACATCAAATAATTGAGAAGATCCACCTTTGATATGAGATGGACCTCATGTGCCAACGCGTAGTGTTTGAGCTTTGTTATTGCGAAGATCAATGCCAGGCAGTGTTTTTCGATGGGGGAGTAATTGCTTTCTACCCCCAGAAGAACTCGACTCGGGTAGTAGAGGGCTCTCTCCTTCCCTTGGTCGTTTTCTTGTGCCCATAGCGCGCCTAAGGAACCTTTAAGGGCTGTCGTGTATAGGATGAGAGGCTTTCCCTTGACCGGGGCGGTCAGCACCGGCAGATTCTGCAGGTATTGCTTAATTTCGTCCAGTGGGCTTTGGCATTTGCGATCCCAGACGAACGGAGTTCTCTTTTTCATTAGGGGACTGTAAGGACGGCACTTGCCGGAAAGATTGGCTATGAATTGCCGGATATACGCGAGCTTTCCTTTTAGAGACCGCAGCTGCTTGAGAGTTCTTGGCGGAGGCATTTCCATGATCACCTTGATCTTCGACGGGTCTATCTCGATGCCTCGATGTCGTACGATGAACCATAGGAATTTTCCCGAGGAAACTCCGAACACGCATTTGAGAGGGTTCATCTTCAAGTTGTATTTCCGAAGGCGCTGAAACACGATCTTCAGATGCTCTAAATGCTCCTCATGCAATTTGCTTTTAACTACAAGGTCGCCAATATAGCATTTGACGATTTCATGTATGAGGTCATCCAATATCTTCATCATGGCTCTCTGATAGGTGGCGCCGGCGTTCTTCAGACCGAAGGGCATCACTTTGTAGCAGAATATGCCCAGAGGAGTCCGGAAAGCGGTATGCTTCTAGTCTTCGAGATGAATCTTTATCTGATTGTACCCTGATGATCCGTCCATGAAGGAGAAGACTTCGTGAGTGGACGTGTTATCTATCATCAGCTTGGTAACCGGTACAGGAAAACCGTCCTTCGGGCAAGCTTTATTGAGGTCCCGAAAGTCCACGCAGATGCGCACCGTCCCATTTTTCTTCATCACCGGGACAATGTTGGCAATCCAATCAGGGTACTGGACCTCTTGGATAAATCCGGAGTCAATTAGCTTCTTGACCTCGGCGTTGATGCTCATCTCAAGCTCGAGCTGCATTCGTCTCGGTGCTTGTTTGCTCGTCTTGACGTCCGGAGATATCGCCAATTTGTGCATATCAATCTTCGGATTAAGTCCCGGCATCTCTAAATAGTTCCATGCGAAGCAGTCTTTATACTGCATGAGCACGTCTTTTAGTGTAGCCACCCTTTCTTCATACAACAGCTCACTGACGAATGTCGGCCGCGGGTCACTTGCCGTCCCCAAGTCAATTTTCTTGAGGTTATCCGCAGTAGTATGTATCCTATCTTCCAGCTCTTTTGGTGCCGGTGGAAACGCTGAGATCACCTCGTCATCATCGTTTTCGAAGCACCAGGGGAGGTCATCCATATTCTCGGGTTTTTCTTCTGACGGCGTTATCACGTGACAGGTACGAGATCGTTTCCAAGACTGATGTTGATCTGGTTCTACTCTCGGTATACACGTCACTTTCGGCTCATGCTTCTGTGGCGGGGTTATCCTCCAACTGCTGGATAGAGCGAACCTTCCTTGTTGATATTGGTCTTCGACCGAGTTTTTGAAGGTGAAACAGTCTTCGAGAGGATGTCATATTGCTCGGTGATAGGAGCAATAGTCTAGGTGAGAGACCTCGTCTGCTTGCTCGGGGTGTTTGGACTCCGGGAGTGTCATTATCTGATGTTTTATGACAAGATTGAATATCTTCCTTGTCTTGTCCTGGGGAAAAGAATATGCTCGACCCATCTTCTTTATAAGAGACGGATCCCGGATGCTCATTTCTGTTTCGCGTGGCTTTTTGGACCCGTTGCGCTGCTGTCGAACATATTTTCCGTTCTTCAGTTTATTTTTGCCTCCGCGTCGAGTCTTTTTTATGATGGGATGGCGACGAAGGGCATCGTCGTTCTTTGTAGATTGCTGAAGGAGGCGTTGTGTCCTGGCTTTCTTGTAAATAGTCATTTCGCGATTATGGTCGTCCCAGACCTTTTGACCTGCTCCCTTATTAGCCTGTCCATCTGTTCTTCGAACGACGGACTTGGCACTTTCATGGCGAGACCTTGTTCTGGTTCAGGGTTAGAGTCTTCCCACAGAGCATCTCCTTCTTCGTTAAAGTCATGTATGACGTAGTAGCCACGGAATCGCTCCCATTCCTTGGATTGAACATATCCAAGCCAGATCGTTTCTATTCTCACATTGGGCAACTTTCGCTGAGTTCCAGGGACGCTCCAGATCCTGTTGTAGAATTGAGCTTGTCGAGCAATCTGTTTAAAGGGTACGTCTTGGCACCCCAACAGCCTTTTTAATCTTTCTGTGTAGTATCTGGGCAGACGGATGGGTTGGAGCCTGTCAAGTGTAGAGTCGGCACCATGCCAGATTTCCTTCTCTACTTTGGTTTCCGTGTATTGATAAAAGAGGACCGCCTTCTCATCTCTTCGCCTGGGAGGGATGTAGAACGTCTGCAGTTCTTGCACACTGTAGTTATCAAGTGAGTCGAGCTCTTTGTAATGCTCTCGCGGAACCATGGCGATTTGCAAACTCCGATCATCGTCATTGAAGGCTTGTATTGATGGCCGAACAGAAAATACGGCATTGACCTCATCTTCCGATTCGCTGCCGAAGATCAACATAGGGGTGGACGGTCCCGGCTTGTTGCATTGGGGTGGCCCTGAATAAACTATTTCTTCCTCCTCCTCGGTATCACTCCCGAAGACCGGAATAGTGGTAATAGCTTTGTTCTTCGATTTGTAACACCTTTCGTATCTTCGAAATCTGGTAAGAAGTATTTTGCATCTTCGTACTTTCGGACTTCATTTACGAAGAATGGGTTCAACTCCCCTGTCACGGTATACTCGAGATCATCCTTGAAATACTTCATAAACTGATGTTGTGTAGAAGGGATGATGTTATACTCGTGTAGCCAAGGCTGGCCGAGCAAAGCGTTGTAGCAGGTCTTGGCGTCAATGACGTGGAACTTGATATCAGTGACGAGCAGCCTAAAACGTAGTGTCAGTATAATAGATCCGAGCGTCCGTGACGACTGGGAGTCAAAACCGGAGATGGTGATTTTATCACGAGTAAGGTGTTGAACGCTCATGCAGATTTCCTTCAACACTCTTACATTGAGGAGGTTGACGGAAGACCCATTGTCAACCAGGATTTTGCCTATCTTGATATCATGACAGTATCCGGAGACATAAAGGGGACGGTTATGCTCGCATGTCTCAAGGAGGAGATCTTCATCGCCAAAGGTGATATCGGCTGTGTGCACTTCTTCCAGCTCGTCCTTCATCTTTTCTTCGGCGAGGAAAGCCTGGAACTGGTCAGGCTCTTGTAGTGCCTTGATCAAAGAATCTCTCGCCTCTTTGGATAGCAGAAGAGCGTCGAGAATGCTTAGCTGTGAGGGTATCTTCCTCAGGTGTGCCAGAACGTTGTAATCCACTTTGTTTTTCTTGGGTGGATCCTTGGCTGTCAGCTCTTCGACGGCTTGGTCATCGAGGGTGATATCCTCAGGGACCTTTTCTTTTCCCTTATCCTTTTTGTTCGACCCCTTGTTTACGGGTCCGAGATTCTTTTCAGGTAATGTGCGATTGCGCAGCTGAATGTTCTCGCAGCTCTTCGGTTCTTCCTCTTTTCCTTAGGTGGATTCTTTGAAGAGAGGGCCAAGAGCTATTTCTTCTTCAGAATCACTCCCGAAGATGAGAACCTGCGATCCCCTGCTATCAACCATGTGACAGTTGCCGGTAGCTCTTCCTCATTCGTCTGTCGCATTTTTCCGCTGTCGATGAGCTTCACGCTTCATCCTCTTGAAGTGTTGTTTGTGGGTGACATACCATTGCCACCAATATTTAAAGGCGTTGCACTCTTTGGTGGGGTGCGCGATCCTTCGATGATATAAATAGTAATTAGGGTGCACAATCTCTTCATTAAGGTGTATCTCATCAAAAGTGTTTCCTTCGGAGGGTGGCAGCTTCATCCCCATTGATATGGCTTTGGCGAACCTTTTCCTCGCCTTGAACCTGCTTTTATTTGTGGCAGATGTGCTTTGATCTGGGGGGATTGTTTTAACCCTTTTGTCCAGTTGCCGGCGTTTGGCTTTTTCAAATATGGCCATTTCGCGCTCTCAATCAGCTTTTCTTTTCAGAAGAGCTTCGTTCAGGAATGCGTCAATCATCTCGTCTGATGGTCCTAGAAGTTTCGGCTCAGGATCTGCCCCCAGTTTCTCTGCATCCAGAGCTTCTTCATCGTCTATCAACGAATGAGAGATTACATGGCAGCTTGCCACATAATCCTCAGGTTCATCCGACGAGTCTTCTCCATTATCATCATCTCCGTCCTCAAGGACGTGGCTGAGAAATTCTTGGAGTGTGACTGGAGTCTGAGCTTTCTGATTATATTCTTCCAGCGCGTCGATATATTTTTGCAGGTCCGTGCGCTTGTCATCAGGCTTCAGGGGCTTTTGGGTCTTTTTCTTCTTCTTCGAAGACTTTGAC
The DNA here is from genome assembly GCA_030015575.1 of Agapanthus africanus. Lineage (NCBI taxonomy): Eukaryota > Viridiplantae > Streptophyta > Magnoliopsida > Asparagales > Amaryllidaceae > Agapanthus > Agapanthus africanus. The sequence goes on from CM057341.1 coordinate 132,876,880, forward strand.
GGCTGGGTGTGGGCGCTTTGACTATCACCAAAAAATTTTGGAGTTGGGCGCGGCTTCAGCATTCCCTTGATGACTTCGGGTTCTAGCGGACTTTTCCATTTTATTGCCGGGCATGTTTGGAGATCCTTCAACATTTTTTTCGTTTTGGCTGAAAGAATGACCTCCCATGGAGCTTCTTCTATAAAAGAGCATGATTCTCCCGTTGTGTTCGCCTTTTTGAGAGCATGCGGCTGGGGCGGGTTTACCTTCCAATTCTCGGACAATGTGAATTTGCCCTGTTGGTATTGGTTCTCAATCCACCCTTTGAAGATGAAGCAATCTTTGATTGGATGGCCTATCGCTGGATGATAGGGGCAATAATTGGGATTATTAGCCTCACCGGGTTGCAATGGGCGTTTTGGATCCGGCAAGTTGATGAGCCTGTTGCGCACCGCCAGCTCGAACAATCTCCTCGTTTTGTCCCAGGGAAACGAATAGGGGCAGTTCATTTTTTCATTGAAGAATCGCCATTTCTCGTCTTGGCGATCAGTTAGTTTTGGACCACTGGGCTGTTGTTGAGCATTGGCGACGAAGGTCACTTTCCCTTTCCCTTTTTCGTTTCGAGATTCCAATTTTGAAGAAGATGGTCTGTGGCCCATCTGATCCATTTAGGCTAGCTTGTCAATCAAGGCCTGGATGAATTGGGAAATGGTCGCCTGAGGGTCGAGAGTACCCACGAACATGCCTACCGCAGGCGCTTCTTCAATGCGCTGCTCCCACTTCGACCATAGATTCCGCCACTGTATCGCGTACTGGACCTAAGTTTCTCCTGGCTTCATCCTGGCATTGATCAATGCCGTGATTGGGGGTACGTTCGCTAGCGCTCGCAAAACGTTGGGTGAATAGCAACTTCATCTCCGTAAAAGTTTTGACGGAATCGTTGGGAAGCTCTGAATACCATTCGAATGCCATCTCCGCCAAGCTGCCGACGAATTGGCGAAGCAGTAACTTATCATCCCCTCCAGTATTGCCGCAGAGAGCCCTAAACTAAGCGACGTGTTGATGGGGATTGCCTGTCCCCTTATACACATGGAATTTAGGAACCGTGTATCCTAGCGAGTACTTTATTTGATCGTACCAACCCGGATAGGGCCGTCCAGTTCTGACGACTTGTCCAGCCGCTTCATTCGCTTGATGAGCTCGTATTTATTGAGCTATATAATAATCGAACGTGGCTTTAGAGATGGTCTCCTCCTTGGCTGCTGACAGAGCCGGCAGAGGATTTGATGCCTCTTCTCTATCATCTTCAATTATTACTGGAGGATCTTTGGTTGGAGGGTCCGGCTGGATCATCATGCCCACCATATCTTGGAATAGAAGGTCCATTTGTTTTATATTGGCCGCTTGTTCCGCGGCTTCTTTGTCCTTCTTCACAAGCATTCTCCGAAGGAATTCGGCATCAGTTTCCTGCTCACGGCGCTACTCCGAGGATTTCTCCGGGCTTGCTTTCGGTCCTGTGAGTGCGGCCATAGCTGTTAACATCTCTTGGAGCTTTTGTTGTTGTTGCTCCTGAGCCTTAGTCACTGATCGCGTAAGCGGTCGATGACCTGTGGAGATATGGCTATCCTCTTTTCCGGATGCCATATAGATGGTGTGCACCACCATGCCCCCAGACTTGGGGCGTTTAGGTTCAGTGTTCTTGCGATTAGTCGAAAACACCGGGATTTTCTCCAGCTTTCTCCTGTTGTGAGCGGTCGAAGTTGAGGGGGCCGTTGCAGTGGGCACCCAAGTAGTTGTCGCCTTCTGTGGCTTGACATGGTGGTCCTCTTCTTCATGAACCTTCATCTTTTTCTGTCGGCGGGGATAGTCTTAATCTACCATGGAGTCCTGGAGCTGTCGCCAGACCTTGTAAATTTTAGAGGACAGCCGCTGAGGGGGCTGTTCAAGCTTCGCCTTTGTGGCATTCTCCACAGGTGGAGGAGATCTTTTCAGCACAGTGGTCGGAGAATTCCTACGCACCCTGTTAAGTAGTTCAAAGCTGTTCCCAGTTGGAACAGCGGCATCAACTTCCACCATTGGAGCTGGCGGAGTCAGTCCAGAAGGGGAATTGCCCCCAGCTTTCCTCACTCGGCGCCAGTGGCGACGTCGAGCGTGTCGTGCGGCCAGGATCACCTCTGCTGTTGGATCAGCTTTTCCATGCCCCCTGTTCTGATGAGAGTCTGTTGTTGGTGCCAGCCTGTTAAAGACAGATGCTCGCTGAGAGGGAATGGTCAACTTGTCAAAAGCCGACCTTCGAGTAGGGGGGCAGCTTGGATGATCTCCACTGTAGCAGGAGTTAAAGTGTCCTTCTCTGGTATTGCGAGCCTCTTTGCGAGCCCACTTGATCTTTGACCTAGCCTGTCGAAGACTGAGGCATTGGAGTTGGACGACCTGCTGAGAGGGGCCGCGGTGGTTGCAAGCCGATCAAAGACCGACTTCTTCGCAGCTTCCTATGACGGCATCTGAACGTTGAAGCTCGTTGGCGGGATCATGGTCCCGAAGACTAGCCCAGTGGTGGCTTGAGTCACTTGTTCCACCGGCATAGTGAAAAGGGAGGCCGCTTGGGGCCCGTAGGTTACACTTCCAGATGAGGCGGAAGGAGAGTTGCAGTTGCAGTTGGAGCAGTTAGAGGCCATTGCTGTTCTTTTTTCTGCACGGGAGCAAAACCAAATCTCAGTACCTTGAACCCAAGGGCAACCATATTAAACCGCGATTCGTTCGCGAACACGACACACGAAGTGTGGAGTGAAAACAGGAAAAGGTGTCGTCCCACCGGGCGTGCTAGAATCTGTTCCCCGCCGAAGGGACGCGACCGGACGTTGGGACGTCCGGGCCTGAACTTCGTGGCCAGATGCTATTTGGTTCTATCCGTCCACCTCTCCGAAGATGCCAAGTTTATTTATGACACCATATATCGAAGGTTTAAACGGATGCGGCCGATGTAGCAAACTTCGTCAGATTCCCCCTCGTTGAGGGATTTTTGATTGTAGGGACGCTCTTCCCTGCAGGCGCAAGCCCTTGCAGTTAATTACGCTACCGCATCACGGCAACCATTTTCTCCTTCTCCAGATGGTCACTTCGTGTCGTGTATGTTTGTTTTGTTTTTTATTGCCCGTGGATTGTATACGGAGACTAATTTATGTTGTCGCCCGTAAGGCGTGGATTAGTCCAAATCCGTATCTTCTTAGATTTGGGTTTGGGGTTGGGTTTAAGGATACGTTAGTCTCATTTGAGACTAAGATCAACTTAAATATTTGTTAAGGATACGTTAGTCTAATTTTAGACTAAGATCAACTTAACGGGATCATTTAGATCCCACAAAAGAGCATTTGGGCTCTATTGTTTAGTTTAAGGACATTGCGGTCCAAGGTTAAGGACATCATAGTCCATGGGATTAAGGACCCCAAAGTCCAAGGTTAAGGACATCATAGTCCATAGGTTTAAGGACCCCACAGTCCGAGGTTAAGGACATCATAGCCTATGGGTTTAAGGACCCCACAGTCTGAGGTTAAGGACATCATAGTCCATAGGTTTAAGGCCCCCACAGTCCAAGGTTAAGGACATCATAGTCCATAGGCTTAAGGACCCCACAGTCCATAGTTTAAAGACGTCATAGTCTGTAAAGTTTAAGGACATCATAGTCCATGAGTTTAAGGACCCCACGGTCCATGGAATGTTTGGTTATCGGGACCCGTCACCTCTCTGAAGACGTTGAAGGATTGCAACGACAAATATCAAAAGAGTGAAGAGATGTACCCTTAAACCAATTTTGGTTGGGGGATCTGTAGTCCAATTGGGACTAAGATCGAAGATTTATGAGCATATAGGCTCAATTAATCTGAATGAGGGGTTTATGGCCAACTTGGGCTGGGTCCACTCAGTTAAAATGTTAAACATTTGACAATGCTGAGCATTGATTTGAATTCTAACAATGTTTTTGTCTTTTATTGAATGCTGAGCATTCATCATAGCTCTAGGGCTTTATTTAAAGAACAATTTCTGTTCCATCAGCGCACACGTGAGGAACACGTAGCGCGCTTGGCGCTTTGCGCCAGTCAAAGAGCGCAGAGCACTTCTGGGATATAGCGCACACGTGAGGAACACGTGGCGCGCTTGGCGCTGAGCGCCAGTCTATGAGCGCATTGCGCTAGTTTATGAGCACAAAACGCTATTTGTTCAGTGGCACAGACGTGAGGAGCACGTGGTGCGCTTGGCGCTGAGCGCAGAGCGCTATTTGTTAAGTGGCGCACATGTGAGGAGCACGTGGTGCGCTTGGCACTTTGCGCCACTCAAAGAGCGCAGAAGCGCATCTGATCAATTTTATGATCTGAGAAATAAATTCTCGTTTAGAAGAGACTTTGTCTCAAGGTTCTAAGAACAAAGTTCTTACTTTTATTCAATCTCTTATTTTGGTGAAAGGCTTTGCCTTTATGGATCTGTAATCCTAAGAGAATTGACTTATTCTCCCCCCTTTATTTTATAATGAGATGTTCATGATCTCTTTTTGTAAAAGACCTTAGTCTTATAGATCTATGATCTGTGAGAAGAATTATGCTCTTCTTCTTATTTTATGATGAGATACTTTGATCTCTGTTTTGAAAGACCTTGGTCTTGTAGATCTATGATCTTAGAAAAAGAAGTAAATTCTTCTTTCATATGAGACGATTTCGTCTTTCTGTTCTTTTTACCTTGAAGAAAAGTTCTTCTTCTTCTTCCGAGAGCTTTGATCTTCTTTCTGAGATTTCTCAAAGTTTATAGAGGGGTTCCTCTCTTTTTTTCTGTATCTCTGAGACTTGAATTCTTGGGGCCTTTTTATAGTGAAGGCTAATTTGTTTAATCAGGTAAGGAGATCTTTTCTCCAATTGATTTGGGGATTTCCCCACCGTTGGATCTTTGATCCAAGGGCTTCTGATTTACAGAAGGCAATTTTCTTATTTTTAACAAGATTGGGAAATCTTTCCCGATACAGAATGTATTCTGTAATTTTGGTGATTTTTAATCATCTTTGGATCATTGATCCAACGGTGCTCTGATTTACAGAGCACAATCTTTTTGTTTGGAAAGATTTCGAGGAATCTCTCCTTAACAGAATTTTATTCTGGTTAATTGATAATTTATCATCTTTATTGGATCTTTGATCTGACGGTGGGGAGCTTTTAATTCCAGTGCTAGCGCACTCGTGCTTTGCACGTAGTGCGCTGCTTATAGTGCAGCGCTCTTAGCGCTAGCGCACACGTGCTTTGCACGTGGTGCGCTACTTAGGGCGCAGCGCACTTGGCGCCGCTATGAAGCGTTTCTTCATTTCAAAATTTGAAATTTGAACAGAGCTTTGCTCTGATTAGGGGAAGCAAGCCCGTTGCGCACTGCCAGTTCGAACAGTCTCCTTTTTTTATCCCTGGAAAATGAGTAAGGACGTTTCAACTTCTCATCGAGGGATCGCAGCTTGTTTCTTTGACGAACAAACAGTCTCGGGTTACTCGGCTGTTGCCGAGCATTGGCGACAAAGATCGCTTTCCCTTTGCCTTTTTCATTCCGAAAATCCACTTTTGAAGGGAAAGGCCTATAGCCCATCTGGTCCATTTGGGCCAGCTTGTCAATCAAGGCCTGGAAGGTGGTTGGCTTGAAGAACATCATGAATTGGGAGATAATCGACTGAGGGTCAAGGGTCCACATGAACATGCCCACGGCAAGAGCTTCTTCTATGCGTTCTTCGCATCTCGACCATAGGTTCCGCCACCGGATTGCATACTGCACCCATGTCTCTCCCGGCTTCACTCTGGCGTTGATCAATGTCGTGATCGGGGTGCGTTCGCTGGCACTTGTGAACCGCTGAGTGAATAGCAACTCCATCTCTGCAAACGTTTTGACGGAGTCGTCGGGAAGCTCCGAGTACCATTCAAAAGCTGTCTCCGCTAAGCTGCCGACGAACTGGCGAAGTAGAAGTTTATCATCACCTCCAGTATTGCCGCAAAGAGCCCAGAACTAAGCGACATGCTAATGCGGATTACCCGTCCCCTTATACACATGGAATTTAGGGTTCGTATATCCCGGAGGGTACTTTATTTGGTCGTACCAATCTGGATAGGGTCGTCCAGTCTTAACAATTTGGCTAGCCGCTTCGCTTTCCTGATGAGCTCGTATCTGTTGAGCGATATAGTCATCCAGGGCGGCTTTGGAGATGGTCTCCTCTTTGGCTGCCGAACAAGCTAGAAGAGGGTTCGATGTCTCTCCCCTATCATCTTCAAGGATAATCGAAGGGTCTTCAGCTGGAGGATCTGGCTGTAACATCATCCCGATCATGTCTTGGAATAAAAGAGCCATTTGTTTTATGTTGGCCGCTTGTTCCGCGGCCTCTTTGTCCTTCCTATCGAGCATTCTTCGTAGGAATTCGGCATCAGTTTCCTGTTCTTGGCGCTGCTCCGACGATGTCACTGGGCTTGCTTTTGGCCCGGTGAGTGCAGCCATAGTTGTCAGCATCTCTTGGAGCTTCTGTTGTTGTTGCTCCTGAGCCTTAGTCACAGACCGTGTAAGTGGTCGATGACCCGTGGAGATACGGCTATCCTCTTTTCCGGAAGCCATATAAACAGTATGCAGCACCATGCCCCCAGACTTAGGGCGTTTAAATTCAGTGCACTTTAGATTCGTCGCAGACACGGGGATTTCCCCTGGCCTCCTTCTTTTGTGGGCGGTCGAAGTTGAGAGGGCTATTGCAGCGGGCACCCAGGTAGACGACACCTTCTGTGGTACGACAGAGTGGTCCTTCTCCTGCCGAACCTTCATCTTCTTCGGCCGGCGGGAGTAATCTTGATCAATCACCGAGTCTTGGATTTGACATCAGACCTTGTAAATTTTAGAGGACAGCCGCTGAGGGGGCAGTTCAAGCTTCGCCTTTGTGGCATTCTCCACAGGTGGAGATCTTTTCAGCACAGCAGTCGAAGAGTTCTTGCGGACCCTCCTCAGTGGTTCAAAACTGTTCCCAGTTAGAACAGCAGCGTCGACTTCCACCATTGGAGCTGGCGAAGTCAATCCAGAAGGGGAATTGCCCCCAGCTTTCCTCACTCGGCGCCAGTGGCGACGTTGAGCATGTCGAGCAGACGGTATCACCTCTGCTATTGGATGAGCTTCTTCATGACCCCCGCTCTGATGAGGGGTTGTTGTCGTCGTTAGCCTGTCGAAGACCGACGCCCGTTGAGAGGGGATGGCCAATCTTGAAAAGGCCGACTTTCGTGCAGGGGAAGCGGCCTTGGTTACTTCACCTGGAGTAGGAGTTGGAACGGCTAGCCTTGTGAAGACCGACCCCTTAGCAAGAGAAGCCGCTTTGACGACTTCAGGAGCAGGAATGGCTATCCGCTTGGGGATAACACCTTCGGTTTTGCGGGCTTCTTCATGGGCCCATCTGAGCTTCGGCCCAGTCTGTTGAAAACTGAGGTAGTGGACATGGGCGACCCGTTGAGAGGGGCCGCAGCAGTTACAAGCCGATCAAAGACCGACTTCTTCGGAGCTTCTTGCGATGGTACAGGAGCGCTGAAGCTTGTTGGCGGGATCATGGTTCCGAAGAATAGCCCAGTGGTGGCTTAGGTCACTTGTTCCACCGGCATGGCGAAGATGGAAGTGATTGGTTCGAAAGAGTGTGTTTGTAGTAATTAACCGCAATTAGAACGGTGTCGCGCGTAGCTAGACCGATGTGAGTACGGGTCGTCCTCAGGGAAACGTTGAATATTTTACTCTTACTTTAGATGTGTTGAGAAAGGGGAGGAAGAAGGATAAAGAATATTGTAAAATGGTTGTAGGATCTAGATCTACGTTAAACAAGAATGCAAAATATAGATCTAGATTAACTGTGGATGTAAGTTTATATAAGAGGAGGGCTTGTAGGGTTCATTAGGATTTAGTAGTTATGGATGATTAATTAAAAATTGCTCTTTCTATCCTTTAATAGATTTAAAACTAGAACGACGATGATGCGTGTAGATTAGGGTTTCTAGATGGAAAAGGAATCCCACTCTTAACCCCTATCTCGACACGGAACTCTGTTCATATCTAGCCTTTACCAAAATAATCAATAATCTAATCTCTAATCGCGATCGAGACTAACAATGAATTGATAGCGCGCCCGATTAGGATGTTAATGATTCTTTTGGAAAAGTTTATAAACTTTATAGGACTTAAAAAGAGTTTAGAGATGTTCATCATCTATTAGCCTACCCTAATCCTGCGAACCCTAACAAGCGGAGAATTACTCGCGCATGTTGGGAGAAGAAGAGATGGAGAGAAAATGCATAATTAAACTACAAAGAAATAGAATAGGAAAAAGAGCTACCTTTATTAATCAACAATATTCATTACACTTTAATTCCTTAGAAAATGATTACAAAGACTAGTTTGCTTCTCGATCTCTTCCAAGGAGGTAGATGAACCGTTGATGATCAGTCTGGATGCGTGAGCCGTCTTGGACTTCGTGATCGCGTCGACTTGATGATTTTTCCAAGAGGCTCTCGGTCTTTATTTATAGTCCCAAAGCCAGAAATCTAGCTTCTAAATTTGGAAGCAACTAGTTATGATCCAACAGAAAAAATCCCACCTTCTGAACCCTCTAGAACGCGGTGGATCCGCGGCCAATAGGGGGGTTTGGCTGTGGATCCGCGGCCAAAAAGTGAGATCTCATGTTGATTTTTCTGGCCTTGCATCTTCATGACACGTGGTGATCAATGGAATCTTTGTAAACTGGAAATCCTTTCTTTGTTTCTGCCAGATTTGATTTCTTTAGTTTGCTTTCTTAATTAGGCAGGTTTGCTTTAACAACTTTGATTCCCTTGATTTTAGCCCTGCAAATTCTGCACAATAACTCAACAAATAATATTTAGTAGAGTTTGTTTTATTGAGATATTAACTTAACCATTAAGACTTTGGTCAAAGGTATTTAATAAAGTAAGCATATTTTAAATGGGCCAAATGTTACATGGATATTATATGCTTACATTTTCCTACCAAATATTAATTATAATATATAAACACATGAAAATAGTATTTTTACAGATAAACCCTCATATGTATCATATATTATAATAAACACCTTTTCTAATATAGAAATATTAGGAAAAATGTCATATTAAATGTGCAGTTTTATCAACTGAACAAATACCCCCAAACTTATCTTTGATCGTACCGAGCAAACTAGTTTATTCAAGAGAAGGAGAAAAAGAAAGGAGAAAACTAAGCACACTTTCGTAGGCAAACACGATTGCACTGAGCACGTGCAACAAGCCGTTAAACCTCTAGGTGTCCCTAGTACGAGGAGTGTTGTCTCCTGAGGGTTTTCAGCGGATTACACCCACAAAATCCTATAATAAAAGAGAGATGGTGAAATTTACATATAAAGATAAGAACCATAAAAGAAATACATTGAAAATTTAGAGTTTCCAACTATACTAGCTTTTCAGTTGTCATGAGCCCTATCTTAATAGTCATGAAAAGATGTTAGAAATCACATCATCTCTCAATAAAACATCGTCTTTATTCTTCATTCCTACCTTTCATCCAAATATCGATCATATACCCCTACGTGTGTGAATAGAGCATCCCTACACTCGGAGAACTCAATTCAAGCTTTCATACTCTTGCCCATCTACCTCAGTACTTTTTAATTTGATGAATATTTATATGGATTTGCTTACACATTTTCATGCGACCGGTAATACTTCTTGAGGTACTAACCGACCGATTACTCATGTGCTTGCTGATTAGGTGATAGTATATTCCTCGTCTTGCACCACCTAAGGCTTTGCAGTGACTCCTAAACCAGTTGGTCTAAGGCACTAGGTGATGAAGCACCCTCGCTATATTTTTTTATTGCTGCCTTGGCGATAACAAAACCAGTGTTAATTTTTTTTCACCATTTTATATTTTATTCATTTTTTATTTCCTTCATACTTTGGCTTTTAGACAAGAGCATTTCAAGGTATCCTCTACTATCTCGAGTTTCAAGACGTGTGTAAGTGCATATAGTAGGGTATCAACATTCAAATGTTTGGCTTCCAGAATAGGGACTATTTTTCAGACTTATTTTTATCCTCAGATTAGTGACTTCCTTCATCTTACTAACCCTTGGGACAACGGCTCATAACTACTTATTACCAGTTTGTTTAAGAAAACTTCTAATTTATTTGGTTTTCTTATACTATTCCTATCTTTCATATATAATTTTTCACTTTCAATTCTTTTATTATCAAAAAATTTTTTTTGCTTATATATAGTATAATGCAAAGTATGTGAAAATAAGCACAAACCTCCCCCAAACTTGTTTTCAACAGTGTCCTCACTGTTGCTATCTGCTGAATCACAAAAATCTGTAAGCTTGGGAGGACATTATTAATGGGGGTAAGAATATATGAAAGTGAAAATCCTCCCCCAAACTTATTTTTGGCTCACAAATTTGAGGACAAAAGTTATGTTCAAGAGCCAAAAAAATACCCCCCCTCAAACATGAGTTAGACAATACGAAGCATTTTAAGAGGGGGTGAGTCATTTGGTCAAAATAAGACTTTACAAAGACCAAAAGTTAACACCAACCATTCAAAGATTTTATCAGTATAGCGTATAGGTTGGTGGAAGAATGTGTTGTATCGAGTCAAGAAAAAATGAGGAAGGGATAAGAGGTGGTCTGGAAAGGGTTTGAAATTAGAGAAAAGAAAGAATGATGATGAATGTGAATGATTAGGAAGAAGGAATGGTGACGGTTCAACCTCTATAGGTGGAGATTGATCAATTACAAAATCCGTATTGTTTAAAAATTCAAGTTCGTCAGCAAAAAGTTCTTCAAAACTTTTATCAATGGTGTGATTGAACATTTTGCTGTCAAAGAGTTTTGTGCCAGAATTTATCCTACTTGATTCAAAAATTATTGAGGTAGAGGACTCGAAAAACTCATCTACCTCATTTTCAAAAATATCCAAATCAAGTTGAATTTATGGTATTATTGAACTTGAATTAACGGATTGTGATTCTTCAAAACTCACTGAAACTATAGGAACAGAAGAAGAACCGGAGAAAGTAGAAGGTGAAATGGGTAAACAAATTGGTGTGTCGAGTGTTGTCGAACCAGATGTGGAAGATGGAGGCTGTATTTCGGTCTGATCTTCGGGTATACCATTATCATCAACTTCAAGACATATTTGGGGTTCGGGAAGAATTAAAGGCTCAAGATGATGACCACAAGGAAGTGAAAGGATTTGATGAATTGGTGGGACAAAATCATCCAAAATTTCGGGTTCATCAATCAATATATCCCCAACATCAATCACCTCATTCAAGTGAAGATTAAAATTCTCAAACACCTCATCAAAAGTGTGGGTTTCAACCAGTTTTGGTTCAAGAGTGGAGGTGTAGAGATCACAAGGGTTGGGTATGGTTTCACTTGAAATGGACCCTTCACAGTCGGGTAAATCAAACACTACAAAGTCACACAACTTATCAGACATTCTATTTGGTGTACTTGATGAATCTATGAAACTGGAGTTGTGGATTTCAGTTTGGAATGGGGAGGTTTGATTAGGAAGGGTGTACAGTTCTGTCTCACTACCCAAATTCTCATTTTGTCCTATGCCTGAATCATATACTGAAAAATTTTAGGCAGGTTTGAAATTCTTTGCTTGCATCCACTTTATTGTTTCCTTCCTAATTTGGTTTGACAATTCCAGAAATTTTTCTAATGTCTGCTCCAGACTAGTCTTGGGTTGATAAGGGGTTTCAGTATAAGATTGAAATTCCTGTGGATAATTAAAACTCCCAAATGACTGATTAGAAGAACTGTCTAGAGAAGGTGGAAAAGTCGGATTGGATTGATAGGAATAGAATGGTTGCGAAAATTGGGTGGGAGTAGGGTCAACATTGTGATAAGAAGAATATTAATATGGGTTGGTCGGTTGGCTATCAAACTCTTCTTTGGAAAGTGGAGGCGATGCTTGATATTGGTCCGGGTTGAAACTTTGGCCTCTTGCCCTAGCTATGTGCTCAGCAATGGACATTCGTCTAGGGGCTTCCTCACTCTGGGTATCAACTGAAACATGTGTAGAATTAGGATACGGTTGATAAGACCAAGACTGAGATAGCCAACTATTTCTTCCTGCTTGTTCTATATGATCTCTTAAGGACATGGAAGAGCCGGACGGTATACCGAAGGGATTACGAAAATAAGAGATATCTGGTTGTGGACAGCAAAGCTCGGCAAGAGATCGTCTGTTTGGGTCACCTATTATAAGAAGAGAAGAAGGGGGAAGGGTAAAAAAAGGGAGAAAATAATTGGTTTGTTTTGAAAAATGACGGATTTAGACAAATCACACAAAAATGCACAAACAACCCTAGAACTATGGTTACCTAGGTCCAGTCTCTAGACCGCTCCTAGACTTCTAAAGGACAAGCCGTAGAATCAATCCTCTACCGCCTCTTTACTACCCTTGTAGCCAGGTAAGTGCCAGGTGAGTGGGAGGCTCCCCACTAAGAAAGTAGTGGTCCTAATTAAGTAACCACTCGCCTTAGACACACTTGTCTAGACACCACAAAAGTAATGCGGATAAGCGATAGATTACCCACGACCTTCCTATGTCCTTATTAAGCGCGACAGTCCTTAGAGTCTGGTCTAGATATTTTTTAAATTAATGCAGGGTTGATGCAGATGCTCGGTTTGTGATTTGTGGGGCTTAGGAAGGGTAATGAAATCCCCACCTAATCTGGATTTGGTCTTTGCCCCTTAAAAATCCGTATTAAAATATGCAAAAACAAACCGCAAAACAGAACTTGCAAAAAGATTTTTGAGCGGCGATATTTTGCAAAGAATCATGCAGAAAAGATATTTTATTGGATTTCAGAGGAGAGAGAAAGATATAGAAAATATACCAGAGAAGTTTGCAGCCCTAAATCCCTTAACTGGCCGCGCTTCCGCCGCCGATATGCACTTCCGGCCGCGGTTCCGCCGCTGGTTGGAGGGATCAGGTGGTGAAAGTTTGCTCTGTAGCCTCCTGTACTCCTCTGGATCTTGATGAATGTCTCTGTCTTCTGTTTCCTCAAGTCCGTGACTCCAGATTTCCTTGCAAAATTCACACAATAATCATTAAATATACAATTTGCAGCTTTATTTTAATTATGATATAGATCGTATAAGAATTCAATACAAATAGTAAGAATAAAAAATTACGCACGTTTCCCCGGCAACGGCGCCATTTGATTGGTTCGAAAGAGTGTGTTTGTAGTAATTAACCGCAATCAGAAAGGTGTCGCGCGTAGCTAGACTGAGGTGAGTACGGGTCGTCCTCAGGGAAACGTTGAATATTTTACTCTTACTTTAGATGTGTTGAGAAAGGGGAGGAGGAAGGATAAAGAATATTGTAAAATGGTTGTAGGATCTAGATCTACGTTAAACAAGAATGAAAAATATAGATCTAGATTAACTGCGGATGTAAGTTTATATAAGAGGAGGGCTTGTAGGGTTCATTAGGATTTAGTAGTTATGGATGATTAATTAAAAATTACTCTTTCTATCCTTTAATAGATTTAAAACTAGAACGACGGTGATGCGTGTAGATTAGGGTTTCTGGAGGGAAAAGGAATCCCACTCTTAACCCCTATCTCGACACGGAACTCCGTTCATATCTAGCCTTTACCAAAACAATCAATAATCTAATCTCTAATCGCGGTCGAGACTAACAATGAATTGATAGCACGCCCGATTAGGATGTTAATGATTCTTTTGGCAAAGTTTAAAAACTTTATAGGACTTAAAAAGAGTTTAGAGATGTTCATCATCCATTAGCCTACCCTAATCCTACGAACCCTAACAAGCGGAGAATTACTCGCGCATGTTAGGAGAAGAAGAGATGGAGAGAAAATGCATAATTAAACCACAAAGAAATAGAATAGGAAAAAGAGCTACCTTTATTAATCAACAATATTCATTACACTTTAATTCCTTAGAAAATGATTACAAAGACTAGTTTGCTTCTCGATCTCTTCCAAGGAGGTAGATGAACCGTTGATGATCAGTCTGGATGCGTGAGCCGTCTTGGACTTCGTGATCGCGTCGACTTGATGATTTTTCCAAGAGGCTCTCGATCTTTATTTATAGTCCCAAAGCCAGAAATCTAGCTTCTAAATTTGGAAGCAACTAGTTATGATCCAACAGAAAAAATCCCACCTTCTGAACCCTCTAGAACGCGGCGGATCCGCGGCCAATAGGGGGTTTGGCCACGGATCCGCGGCTAAAAAGTGAGATCTCATGTTGATTTTTCTGGCCTTGCATCTTCATGACACGTGGTGATCAATGGAATCTTTATAAACTGGAAATCCTTTCTTTGTTTCTGCCAGATTTGATTTCTTTAGTTTGCTTTCTTAATTAGGCAGGTTTGCTTTAACAACTTTGATTCCCTTGATTTTAGCCCTGCAAATTCTGCACAATAACTCAACAAATAATATTTAGTAGAGTTTGTTTTATTGAGATATTAACTTAACCATTAAGACTTTGGTCAAAGGTATTTAATAAAGTAAGCATATTTTAAATGGGCCAAATGTGTCATGGATATTATATGCTTACATTTTCCTACCAAATGTTAATTATAATATATAAACACATGAAAATAGTATTTTTACAGATAAACCCTCATATGTATCATATATTATAATAAACACATTTTCTAATATAGAAATAGTAGGAAAAATGTCATATTAAATGTGCAGTTTTATCAACTGAACAGGAGGCCACTTGGGGCCCGTAAGTCGCTCCTCCGGACAGGACGGAGTGAGAGTTGCAGTTGCAGTTAGTGCAGTTTGAAGCCATTGATCTTTTTTTTTTTTTGCACGGGAGCAAAACCAAATCTTAGTAGTTCACATCCAAAGTCTACCATGTCAAACTGCGATTTTTTCATGAAACACGACATATGAAGTGTGGAGTGGAAAGAGGAAAAGCTCCCACCGGGCATGCTAGAATCTGTTCTCCGCCGAAAAGACGCAACCGGGATGTTGGGACGTCCGGCCTGAATTTCGAGGGCAGATGTTATTTGGTGCTATCCGTCCACCTCTCCGAAGATGCCAAGTTGATTTATGACACCATATATCGAAGGTTTAAACGGATGCGGCCGATGTAGCAGACTTCGTCAGATTCCCCCTCATTTGAGGGGTTTTTGATTGTGGGGACGCTCTTCCCTGCAGGCGCAAGCCCCTGTAGTTAATTATGCTACCGCATCGCGGTAACCACTTTCTCCTTCTCCAGATGGTCACTTCGTGTCGTGTTTGTTTTGTTTTTGGTTGCCCGTAGATTGTATACGGAGACTAATTTATGTTGTCGCCCGTAGGACGTGGATTAGTCTAAATCCGTATCTTCTTAGATTTGGGTTTGGGGTTGGGTTTAAGGATGCGTTAGTCTCATTTGAGACTAAGATTGACTTAAACGTTTGTTAAGGATACGTTAGTCTAATTTTAGACTAAGATCAACTTAACAGGATCATATAGATCCAACAAAAGAGCATTTAGGCTCTATTGTTTTAGTTTAGGAACTTTGCGGTCCATTAGTTTAAGGACATTACGGTCCATGGAGTTTAATGACATCATAGTCTAGTTTAGAGACGTCATAGTCTGTAAAGTTTAAGGACATCATAGTCCATGAGTTTAAGGACCCTACAGTCCGTAAAGTTTAAGGACATCATAGTCCATGAGTTTAAGGACCCCACAGTCCGTGGAATGTCTGGTTGTCGGGACCCGTCACCTCTCTGAAGACGTTGAAGGATTACAACGACAAATATCAGAGGAGTGAAGAGATGTACCCTTGAACCAATATTGGTTAGGGGATCTGTAGTTGGATTGATTTAAGGATCGTTAATCTCGTTTGAGATTAAGATCAACTTAAATGTTTGTTAAGGATACGTTAGTCTAATTTTAGACTAAGATCTACTTAACATGATCATTTAGATCCAACAAAAGAGCATTTGGGCTCTACTGTTTAGTTTAGGGACATTGTGGTCCAAGTTCATATGCAAACATGGGTTTGGAAATGCACCAGATAGTTATTGGTCATTAGGACCCACCACCTCTCTGAAGACGTTGAAGAATTACAACGACATGTATCAGAGGTGTGAAGAGATGTACCCTTGAACCAAAGTTGATTGAAAGGCTCTGTGTTTTGCTTTGAATGTCATATGAGATGACCAATTTTGGAAGACAAGAGTGTATTTGAGGTTCAGTCAAAGGGAGGGTCCTGCCTCTGGAAGACTAGCTAATTTGGGCTAAGATTAGCTCGAATATAGTGTTAAACACTAAAGTAAACTCGTCTATCACGTGCTCCCATGTGATGTGCTTAAAATAGTTTTAAACACCAAGGATGAAATGCACAAAATAGTGTTAAACACTAAAAAAAGAAGCGCTCACGTGGGGTCATGTGAGGCCCCTGAGTGTTGGGCCAAACTTCTTTTATTTTATTCTCAGAATATGCAAGTAAGTGTTAAACACTTAATCTTCATGGCCATCACGTGTGGGCACGTGATGGGTACCCATGCATTGGATATTAAACGGATTTGTTAGGGGTCACGTGAGGGCGCCCATTCGTTGGATATTAATCCTTCAATTTTTTCCATCTTCTCTTTTTTAAAGAAGTGTTTGTCAGGGGTCACGTGGGGACACGTGAGGCACCCAAAATCGATTTTGCCCTTTTTATTTTGAGAAGTCTGTTCAAGGGTCACGTGGGAGCACGTGACCTAATCTTATTCGTTCTCTTTTGGTCATTGGAGGGGAGGGTCACGTGTTGCCACGTGATCATGTTGGGTACTTGATCCTTTTACGTGCATGGAGAGATAAATCCCTTGTATAAGAATTAAATTCTCTTCTAGGGTTAAACCCTAATTTTATTTAGAGGAATTAAATTCCTATGTGCTTAAACGAATTAAATACTTTAAACTCAATTCTCTTTCTAAGCTTTAAATCTGCATGACAGAAACTCCCTGATGAGAATTAAATTCTCAACTTATGGGGAGATCTGCTTCTGCAGATCTATTACCATGAAGAAGAACTAAGTTCTTGTATAAAGGGTTAAACCCTATCTTTGTTGGAGGAATTAAATTCCTATATGCTTTGTGGGAGAATAGAATTCTCTGAACTTAGGTCCTCACTCAGATTTTAAATCTTCATGACAGAATTTTTCCGATGAGAATTAAATTCTCAACTTATGGGGAAATCTGTTTTTGCAGATCTTCAACCGGAGGAAGAACTAATTTCTTATTTAGAAGAGTTAAAATCTTAATTTGAGAATTAAATTCTTTTTTGTTTTGTGGGACCTTATAGAATGATCTCTTTCCCTCTTTTACCTAGGATTTCATTCTTTTCTGAAGAGATGTTCTTTTCTCTCTGGAGAATTAAATTCTCTTCACTTTTTTCTCTTATGTATTCTCTTTCGGTTGTTGTATCTCTCTCTGTTGTTGTATCTCTCTCTCTTTCATCTCTTCTTGGCTCTTATTTATAGGAGAAAGAAAAGAATCAGTTTGTTTAGTCAATCTTTGATTGAAAGATTTTGATTGATTTTGTAACCAATATGACCGTTTTTGGTCACTCGGTGAATTTTATTCACCATTGGAATTTTAATCCAAAAGATATTTTATTTGTAGTTCCTGGCAGATTTTAGGAAAATATTTTCTTATGTAGAATCTTTCTATAAACTGGTGATTTTTAATCACCATTGGATTTTTAATCCAACGATTCTCCACTTTACAGAGTGCAATCTTTTTGTTTGGAAAGATCTAGAGAAATATTTTTTCAATTAGGGTTTTTGATTCCCTTTTAATTAGAATTAAATTCTATTGTTCAGAGGGTTTAAGATCTCATCACGTGTTGGCACGTGACCCCACTGATTAAGCAATTAATTGGAATTTAATTCTATTGGTTCAGAGGGCTCAGAGACCCGTCACGTGTTGACACGTGACTGTAGGGTGTTTTTCGTCACCCCACTGAGATGAGAATACGCACGCGCTTGTCAAGCGCATTCTAGATTCCCCCTGCCTAGAGTAGGCAGGGGATTATTGATTGTGGGGATCCGAATCTCCGGCAGCCGCGGACTAAGCTGACGTTAATTACCCCTCGCCTTTGGAGCGAGAGAACCTCCGATTGACGGGTCAAAACAGGTCATGCGAACTCAACGTGCGGTGTTGTGTTTTGAAGGGGTTTTGGATATGTCGGGGAATCCCCAATGAGTTTTTACGGGAGTCCCGCTACCCGGATAGCGGGTTGTGGGTCAAGAGGGCTAGCAGCCCCCTTGCGGGGTGCCGCCCCGTTAGAAAAATTTCTCTAACGGGGGAGATATATTTATTGCGGAGTGCATGTAAAATGGGGGGAAAATGGCGTCCAAAGGACGCGTGCACGTGGGCGCCTTAGGGTCCGGGGTCACATGGGCGCACGTGACCGATGGGCGCCTTCGCACCCTGGGGTCACGTGGGTGCACGTGACCGATGGGAGCCTTGGCACCCCGGGATCACGTGGGTGCATGTGACCGATGGGCACCTTGGCGCCCTGGGGTCACGTGTCACGCACGTGATCGATGGGCGCCTTAGTGCCCGGGGTCACGTGGGTGTACGTGACCGATGGGCGCCTTGGCGCCCCAGGGTCACGTGGCACGCACATGACCGATGGGCGCCTGGGATCACGTGGGCACACGTGGCAGCGGGAAACACCCACGGGAAAGGACCTTGCTCCTAGGTTGGGGAGTTGAACTCCCAAAGGGATTTTAGGAGTTAAACTCCCGCAAATCTAGAAAGGAGTTAAACTTCTAGGAATCTTTGGCTCTTCTTTTGAGCCTTGGGTCAGTCCAAAGTTAGATTTTTTGGGATGGGTCTCCTTCTTCCTTCTCTTGATCGGCGGGATCTTGGAGAAAATGGGGGTAAGACTTAAAAGTCCCCCCTTTTCGAGATCTGATTGGAGATCCGAGCTCCTCTTCGTGGGTTTTGTGGTGAAAAACTATTTATTTTTGAGAAAGAAAGAGTTAAACTCTTGATTTAATTCAAAAGAAAAAGGAAGGTTTTAGAACCTTGGGGAAGGAGAAAAGATCACAGATCTGGATTCTTTTTGGGCGAGAGAAAAAAAGTTGTTGAGATATTTCATTATCTTTGCCTTTATAGGCTATACACTTTACATATAGCCCCTTGGGCTTCACAAAATGGCATTTTTCCTATCACATGGCTCATGTGCCATTTCTTTTTGCACATAAGCCATGGGCTTTACAAAAATTTAGCTTTATACCCATTCATGCATAAAAAATTACATAAAAATTATTTATTACATGATTTCATCTTTGCATGGAGGGGGGCCGGTCGCTTCATGTTCGGACTCGACCTGGGCATGGACCCGCTTGATCTGGGCTTGGACCTACTTGGCTTGTGGTTGACCTTGACTTTGACTTGGTCAACCGGGGTGCAATTTTCGACCCCAACAATGTTCCCCCCATCAAAAAATGCACACCATATATGTGGGTCATGTGCATGAAATTGATGGATCTTCTTTCGCGTGGAGGCGACTTGCTTTGGTTCCCACTTTTGGGATGCGCTGCCCTTTTAACGACATGGACGATCGACGCTTGACGAGTCTCCGAGATGGAGTGTCTGTGGTAGACGTTTCTATGGCCCGGAGTGATTTGGTAGACGTGCCCCCGGCACGGAGTGTCGTTGGTCGATGTTTCCCCGAGACGGAATGTCTGTAGTCGACGTGGCCCCGGCACGGAGTGTCTGCTTGACGTTTCCCCATTACGAAGTGTCTGTTGTTGGACGTTTCCCCTGTACGGAGTGTCGGCTGGTTGACGTGTCCCCGGCACGGAGTGTCTGTTGTTGGACGTTTCCTCGGTACGGAGTGTCGCTGGCCGACGTTTCCTCGAGACGGAGTGTCTGCTTGACGTTTCCCCGTTACGGAGTGTCTGTTGTTGGACGTTTCCCCGAGATGGAGTGTCTTCTTGACGTTTCCCCGTTACGATGTGTCTGTTGTTGGACGTTTCCCCGGTACGAAGTGTCGCTGGTCGACGTTTCCCCGAGATGGAGTGTCTGCTTGACGTTTCCCCATTATGGAGTGTCTGTTGTTGGACGTTTCCCCTGTACGGAGTGTCTGCTGGTCGACGTTTCCCCGGCACGGAGTGTCGGCTGGTTGACGTGTCCCCGGCACGGAGTTTCTGTTGCTGGACGTTTCCCCGGTACGGAGTGTCACTGGTCTACATTTCCCCGAGATGGAGTGTCTGCTTGACGTTTCCCCGTTACGGAGTGTCTGTTGTTGGACGTTTCCCCGGTATGGAGTGTCTGTTGTTGGACGTTTTCCCGAGATTGAGTGTATGCTTGACGTTTCCCCGTTACGGAGTGTCTGTTGTTGGACGTTTCCCCGGTACGGAGTGTCGTTGGTCGACGTTTCCCCGAGACGGAGTGTCTCTGTTGGAATTGGTTGGTTTGGTTTGATTTGGGTTGACATCAGCATCGCTATACTGTAATATAATACCAGGAGCGAATCATCATTTGCCATGATAGGATTTGGGGATTTTGGTTTTTTTTGGCATCAGCATTACTGTACTGGAATAATGCCAGGAGCAACTCATCATTTGCCCCGGGAGGATTTGGGAATTGGTGTCTTAGGAGACAGGTTTAGATCCCTATCACCTAAGGCTTTTCAATTTTATGGGCCGTAAGGGTCCCATAAAAGCATTTTCTCCCTACGAGTCGAAAGGATCTCGTAGGTGTATTTTCTCCTTAGGAGTCGTGGGGACTCCTAAGTGTGTTGCTCCTTTGTGAGTCGTAAGGATCTTATGCGGGAATTTTCTTCTCACAAATTCGAGAGTACTTTGCGAGTGCATTTCATCTCTTTTTCACGAGTTTGCGCCCTTTCAGGTTTTCGCAAACTCGCCGGCAGTCCTGCTGTTTTTACTCATGGAGCCCTTTCGGGTTTTCAACCGTGCTCGTTTTTGGACATACCATTTTCCCCCCGCTGGTGGGACTTTAAAAGTATTCTCACCGGCAGGACTTGGGAGAGATTGGGATCGTTTTACGCCCGTGGATTGTATACGGTTTTGCAGGATGTATGATCCAGACCGTAGGGCCGAAAAAATTTCGGGACTTTGTTGGCGTCTCCATCGCTGCACTGGAACATGGTACCAGGAGCGACTCATCATTCGCCGTTGGGGTATAGGATTTGGAAGTTGGTTGGCGTCTGCATCGCTGCACCGGAATATGGTACCAGGAGTGACTAATCATTCGCCATTTGAGAGCTTTGGTTTGGTTGGCGTCTGCATCGCTGCACTGGAATATGGTACCAGGAGCGACTCATCATTCGCCATTGCCTATTGGGAAGCAATGGCTTAGGAGACAGGTTTAGATCCCTATCACCTAATGCTTTTCAATTTTATGGACCGTGAGGGTCCCATAAAAGCATTTTCTCCCTACGAGTCGTAAGGATCTCGCAGGTGTATTTTCTCCTTAGGAGTCGTGGGGACTCCTAAGTGTGTTTTTATTTTGTGAGTCGTAAGGATCCCACGAAGGTTTGTTCTCCTCATGTATCATGAGGACACATGAGTGGGTCTCCCTAATAGAGCATAATTCCAAGGGCGGAGACCAACCGCGTAACTGATGATTACAGTGGGGCATGGCTATGATGAGAATTATTTGAGCCCGTGGATTGTATACGGTAGTCAATTTGGGGACTGACCGTAGGGCTGGGAGAATTTTGGGAAATTGGATTTTGGTTGGCGTCTGCATCACTGCACTGGAATATGTTACCAGGAGCGACTCATCATTCGCCTTTGTTTTGTTTGTTTTTTTTTCGTTTTTGTTTTACCGCGATTGCTCTATCATTTCAGCTTTTCTTATCGCGAAGGTCGCGATTGCCCTATCATTTCGAATTTTATTCGCGGTTTCCCTATCATTTCGGCTTTATTTTTCATCTTTATTTTACTCGCTGATTTTTATTGCGAGTTGCCCTATCATTTCGGCTTTATTTTTCATTTTTATTTTACTCGCTGATTTTTATTGTGTGTTGCCCCATCATTTCGGCTTTTCTTTTTATTTATTTGTTTACACATTCCTTTTTTTATTTACTCACATTTTTTTTACATTCCCAGTTTAACGACGTGGTGGTCGATTGATCCCAGTTTAACGACGTGGTGGTCGATTGTTCCCAATTTAACGACGCGGTGGTCAGTGGTTTGCTTATCCCAGCTCCTCGAACTTTGATCTTGGCGGGGCTATGTTGATGACCGTAGCTCTGTGGCTTGTCGGTACATCTGACGACTGTGAGGCTTTCCCGAGTTTGTATTGGTTCTCCACCCAATCTTTAAAAACATAGCAGTCTTCAATGGTATGACTCACCATTCTATGATATGGGCAGTATATGGGATTGTCGGTCATGTTCATCTCGTGTGGCCTCTTTGGAATAGGCAATTGAAGACCGTTGTCCAAGGCGTCCTCGAATATTTCGCGGACTTTATCCCTCCTGAAGGAGTATACTTTCATCTTTCTCTCCATTAGAGTAGGTGCCCTTACTGATGCTGGTCCCTGAGGACGATCAGTCTTTGGTTCGCCTGCTGTCCGCTTACCACGTTCAGTGTACGTATCGGAGGGACTGGAGGCTGATCGCGTCCATTTTTCATGAAGGTGTTCCGCTCTCGGGCTGGAGGGAGCATCGGTCGGCTGCTTCCGGATATCAATCCTCCGCTCACGAACCAAAATTTGATTTTGCTGTAATCGCAATCGGGCGAATTGGGTCGTGAGATCCGCCACGACATTTGCCAGATCGTCGACTTTAGAATAGACCTTGGCCATCTTCTCATCCCTGTCCTGAAGTTGCCTTTGAAGCCATTGGAATAATGCTTGTTCTATAGTTCCGGGTATGACAACGGGGTCATCCCTACCGCCTGAACTTGATTCAGCATGAACCACGGGTTCCTTTGGCTTAATGGCCTGAGCGAGCTCTTCATCATTTGGATCGGGCCGATGTTGGATGGCAACAACCGCGTCATTGTCATGGTTATAAGGTGTAGAAGGACTTGTTCCTCTGAGCTCCATTATATAGACCGTATGGGTTGTGTACCCGTCTATTGCTTCTTCATTGGCAATGTTGCTCGCTTGGCTCTTAGCTTGTTGTCTTGGTCTTCTCTTTTTAGAGAAAGGCAGATGTCTGAGAGAATCAGATCCCTGAAGGACTTCGGTCTCTGTTTGTATGAAATTGGCGGTCGTAGCTTGATTGTTTGTTAACACGCTAGGGGACAATGATATTTCTCCCGCCTTTTATTGTTTCTCGACCCAATCCTTGAATATGCAACAGTCTTCAATAGTGTGCCCTAGAACTCTATGGTATGGGCAAAAATTGGGATGATCGGTCCTGCTCGCTTCACTTAGCCTTTTTGGTTCTGGTAGCCGCAGGCCATTCTTCAGAGCATCTTTGAAAATTTTGTGGACCTTGTCCTTTCGGAAAGAGTAGACCTTATTTCTTCTTTCCTCCAAAGTTGGCTCTCGGGGTTTGTTAGCCTTCGCTCCGCCTGCTCTCTGCCTAATAAGAGAATCGGTGTTGTTAGAACTTTCGCCTTTTTGGTTATCGACCCCCCAAGTTTTCGATCTGTTTGTGAACTGAAGATCCTGAGTGGACTCGGGCTTTGAGCGTTCCAACATTTGGACCTTCTTGGTCAGCTCTTGGAATTTTTTAAGGCCTGCGGTGCACAGGAAAGGTTTCATCCAGTCCTTCAGATTTTCAATAAGAAGACCGACTGATTGGTCTTGCTCCAATGGAGGTTCACATTTGACAGAGAGATTGCGCCATCGGACTATAAAATCCATGTTGCTTTCGTTGTTCTTTGGCTCGGTCCTTACGAGGTCGGCAATGGTGATTTTATCGCTGACACTCATGAACCTTTGCTTGAACATGGATTCTATTTGAGCGAACGTCATGATCGAGTCATCCGGTATGCTTGCATACCAATCGAAAGCAACATCGGTCAAGCTATTGACAAACTGGTGGAGAAGGAGCGCATCATTGCCCCCAGTATTCGCGCATGATACTTTAAATTGGGCAATGTGCCGGTTCGCATTTCCCGTCCCATCGAACCTTTCAAATTTGGGGACGACATAGCCAGTGGGAAACTCTACAAGATCGTACCGAGCAGGATACGGTCTCCCGCTATTGTTGACGTCTTTTTGATCTCCGGCTTCGGCTACCAATGTTTTGACTTTGTTGGCAACCAAATCCATGATTTGATCTTAAGTTAGCGGGTTGCTGTCATCGGTAGCCAAGACATTTCCCGAAATAGGATGCGACTGACTTTCATGCGGTCCGCCCACCTTTGGATTTGAGGGAATAGGCATCGGCTGTCTCGGGACACTGTATACCGGTTCATGAGCAGAGTCCTACGCTTGATTGGGCGGCTGAGAGGTAAGTCAGGCCGTGAGCTGTAAGAAGACGTTTGTCAAGTCGTCAATTTTTGAGTAGAGCTTGGCTATTTCCTTGTCTTTGTTTCTGAGCAGCTTTCGGAGCTCCTGGAGAAGTTGCTGCTCTGCGGTCTTAGGATGGAAAGTTGGTTCATCTTCGCTTTCCAAGCCCGAATCCTCATGAACTGAGGGCTCTCCCTGCTTATCAGCTTCACTGGAATTGTCTTCATTGTGTTCCAGAGGAGGCTGGTCTTGGAATGTGGCAGCCATATTCATACCAGATTGAATTTGAGATGTGGTGGCCCCTTCCTTACTCTTGCTGCGCGTGCCCACCATGTAGACAGTGTGGACCACATATCCAGCTGTCTTTTTATCATTGGCGGGGAGCTTAGAGATGACACCCGATTGAGCAGTTGTCGAGGGTACCGTTGGAGCTTGCTCGAGATACCCCGTTGCTTCGTTGACGTTAATGGCCTTGCCCCCAGCGGGAGCGACGGGGAGACGTTCAGAAACTGATTTGCGTTTGGGTTGGGGCGCCCTCGAGACCACCTTATTTGGCCTCTTTTCTTTCGAGACCGGTTTGTCGGTTACCGGAGCTTGAGGTGCAGGAATGGCGTTAGCTGGCACGAACAGAATAGAGCCGAACTGTAGCAGCGGCTCCTCCCACTGTCGCCCAAGACTATCCGGGAGGACCGTCCTGGAGTCCATTTTCATTGTGTAGGGATGGGAGCTGAGTTCATCTTTGGAGACATTGTTGAAAATTGATTGCTTGGAAAACTGCATGAAAGAGCATTATTTTAGTATAAATATAGATATGTATATTGGCTGACTTTGTATGAACGTTTAACCCGAAATATGGGAGGAGAGATTAGTCCCACTGGGCGTCAGAATCTGTAGGGTGTTTTTCATCACCCCATTAAGATGGGAATACGCGAGCGCTTGTCAGGCGCATTACAGATTCCCCCTGCCTAGGGTAGGCAGGGGTTTATTGATTGTGGGGATCCGAATCTCCGGCAGCCGTGGACTAAGCTGCCGTTAATTACCCCTCGCCTTTGGAGTGAGAGAACCTCTGATTGACGGGTCAAAACAGGTCATGCGAACTCAATGTGCGGTGTTGTGTTTTGAAGGGGTTTTGGATATGTCGGGGGGGCCCGCAGAGTTTTTACGGGGGTCCCACTACCCGGATAGCGAGTTGGGGTCGAGGGGGCTAGCAGCCCCCTTACGGGGTGCGGGGCAGCGCCCCGTTAGAAAAATTTCTCTAACGAGGGAGATATATTTAGTGCTGAGTGTGTGTAAAATGGCGTCCAAAGGACGCGTGCACGTGGGCGCCTTAGGGCCCGGGGTCACGTGCACGCACATGACCGATGGGCGCCTTGGCGCCCCGTGGTCATGTGGGCGCACGTGACCGATGGGCGCCAAGCGCCTTGGCGCCCCGGGGTCACGTGGGCGCACGTGACCGATGGGCGCCTTGGCGTCCTGGGGTCACGTGGCACGCATGTGACCGATGGACGCCTTGGCGCCCGGGGTCACGTGGGCGCACGTGGCCGATGGGCGCCCCGGGTCACGTGGGCACATGTGGCCGATGGGCGCCTTAGCGCCCAGGGTCACGTGGGCACACATGACCGCGGGAAACACCCACAGGAAAGGACCTAGCTCCTAAGTTAGGGAGTTGAACTCCCAAGGGGATTTTAGGAGTTGAACTCCTAACAGAAATTAATTTATGGAGTTAAACTCCCGCAAATCTAGAAAGGAGTTAAGCTCCTAGGAATCTTTGGCTCTTCTTTTGAGCCTTGGGTCAGTCCAAAGTTAGATTTTTGGGGATGGGTCTCCTCCTTCCTTCTCTTGATCTGCGAGATCTTGGAGAAAATGGGCGTAAGACTTAAAAGTCCCCCCTTTTCGAGATCTGATTGGAGATCGGAGCTCCCCTTCGTTGGTTTTGTGGTGAAAACTATTTATTTTTGAGAAAGAAAGAGTTAAACTCTTGATTTAATTCAAAAGAAAAAGGAAGGTTTTAGAACTTTGGGGAAGGAGAAAAGATCACAGATCTGGATTTTTTTTGGGAGGGAGAAAAAAAGTTGTTGAAATATTTCATTATCTTTTCCTTTAGAGGCTATACACTTTACATATAGCCCCTTGGGCTTCACAAAATGGCATTTTGCCTATCCCATGGCTCATGTGCCATTTCTTTTTGCACATAAGCCATGGGCTTTACAAAAATTTAGCTTTATGCCCATTCATGCATAAAAAATTACATAAAAATTATTTATTACATGATTTCATCTTTGCATGGAGGGGGGCCGGCCGCTTCATGTTCGGACTCGACCTGGGCATGGACCCGCTTAATCTGGGCTTGGGCCCACTTGGCTTGTGGTTGACCTTGACTTTGACTTGGTCAACCGGGGTGCAATTTTTGACCCCAACAGTGACCCCACTGATATAGCATTTCCAATTATTTATTTTATTCAGCGCATATAGGCTTTGCCTGTAAAAGGTCTCGTGTCTGCACGTGAGACCGGATCACGTGTGGACACGTGATGCGACTGATTAAGCGTTTGTTTATTTTATTCAGTGCCTACAGGTTTTGCCTGTAAAAGGTCACGTGTCTGCACGTGAGACCTGGTCACGTGATGCCCGGTCACGTGTGAGCACGTGATGCCCCATTTGGGGGTTTTCCTTGCTGCCGTATCTTTATTTTATTTAATTCCCATGAGGGAACAGTTCCTTACCCCTGGATTACAGCCTGTTGGGTTCGAGAACACTCTTGAGATTGGTTGATATTCACCCTTGATCTTACGTAACATCAGTTGACCCATGTAAAGACCTTTTAGGACATTTACATTCACTTCTTGTTCACTATACCTACACTACACGTCCATGCTATACTATGTTCATGTTATTTTGCCATGATATATATATAGAACTGCATGTTATACAGAATTACCGTGCTTATATTAAATAACATGTTTCAACACCATATCTCCTAGTCCATTGTTTCATGATATACATTTTCTTTACCACTATACTGTTATACTTCACACCCATTTCTTGGGGACTTATCGAGCGAAAGTTCGCTGACGGGCATTCCACTCATCTTTTTTTTCTGGGAATATTCGTCAGATACTGTGGAAACTGAGGAGGAGCAAAACCAGATCACGACTCAGGACTAAACTAGCTATTTTTCTCAGTTTATGTATGCCACATGTTAGGCATCTCTCTTCTTGTATTGTATTTCCTTTCAGTTGAACTCGTGTATTATAAATGCTTCAAGTTGAATGTAAATATAGTTGTTGAAGTTTAAATCTCATGTTTATTTCTTATTATTTTATATTTCTTATTTTACACTTAGCGTGTTTATTCCGGAAAATGACCTTCTAGAAATAAATATGTCGCGGGGTTACCACGTCACCATTTTCATCTATTGGGAAGCGGGGCGTGACACTGTGTGTTCGATTCCCATCAGACGCAATTATTTTTTCTGATTTTTCTTTTTAATTTTTGGAAGCTCAAGAGTTGCACGTGCAATACACAGGGAAATGAAAAGTTTCAGAAAAATCAAACAAGCGCAATAGGGTGTACACACACAAAAACTCGCGTGGCACGAATCTCGAGGCAAAACCTCAAGATCTGAGCGCCCAAAATGCCTCTCAGGCCGGCGCCGACGGTTCGATTGAGCCTAATTGGCTCCATGCTTTGCACACACACCCTTTCGACCCCTCTTAACTCCTCTGCACTATTTGATTTCCCTACAATCAAATAGAGACCCTTCATTTCACTAATTAACACATTTTTAATGCTTTTTAATCCAAAATTTTAATTCACAAACCCTAATTTTTCACTATAAATACCACCCCATGCCTTAGTTCTTCACCATTCTGAAATTCAAGCAAAAATTCTCTCAAAACTTTCTAAGTGCCAAGTGGAGTTAAGCTCCTCAAGTGGAGTAGTGAGCCAAACTCGACGACCGGAGCATCTCCGACGAAACCACGACCCCGAGAGTTTCTTAGATCTCTTCCTAATCATATAAAAATTGTAAGTCCCTTCATCCCTCTCTATTTCCATCTCAAATAACTTTTTAAAACAAACCGACAAAAGAGGAGTTATCTCCGATATAGTTTTCTTTTTAACATCTATAAGCCATGTGATAGGTAAACGAGATCAAACTAACATGCTACACTAATCCTAAACTTATTCACATCAATTAGTTTTTAGTTGTAACAAATTTTCATATGAAACAAATATATAAGGAACTTTTTCATTAAAATACCATGAATTTTAGTGTAACCTCTTTTCGATATCTAGTACACCCAAACCCTAGAAGCTTCACGGGGTAATGACCTACCCCACACGCACACTATAGTTTCATAGTACGGTATTTTAAACATATGGGTAATTCAAAGTACAAGCTTTTCATTAAAATACCACACCTTTTCAAAAACGGGTTTCTTTTAAATCGGTATTTTAAACTCCTTGGCAATTATGCCTCTACAACCCTCATTAGGGGATGCGCTAATGGATGGTATGGATTATCACATCCTTGGGACAGTAGAGCGATATGCAGAACTTCTCACGGAGTATTCGGTCTCGAAAGGAATAAAAATACGGTTTTTAAGAAACGCGACTTTTTCTAATAAAAACTAATTTTTGGAAAAATTATATAAAATTATGAAATCCGTATTTTCAATAAAAACAAATTAAGAAACTATATTTTTAAAATGAAAGATTAGAATTTGTAAATAAAATAGCACCAAGTTTCCAAAAGAGCTAGTTTTCATAAAAATACCACAAACTTTCAAAAAGCTAGGTTTTATCACCAAAATACCATAACAATTAAAATACATGTTCATGAAAACCCTAAATATTATTAATCGCCCTCGAGATTATTTTTAAACAATATTAATATATATTTTTCATAAAACCCCCTCGAGATATCCAAACAATATTTTAAGAACTCTAAATTAATATAGGTTTAAGCGGGATCGATTCTCTTGAGTCCCAGGGAGCCAAAGAAAGTGAGTGCTTGCCTATTAAGGTTAAACAGCTTAACGGAGTTATCAATGGCAATTGTCTTGAAAAAAGACACAAATCCTGTCGTCTGTCACGCCCCGCTTCCCAGTATACGGGCAGAGGACGCGACGAGGTCGCTACGTATTTACTCTGACGTAAACACGCTAAGCGTATCTAAGCAATATAAGAGAAATATACACAAGAGACAAATGCAATGAACAATAACTTTATTTATTAACATTCTTTTTACAGTACATGGAAAAAGTAAATACATGGGATAAAGCGATACCTAAACGGTGGCATAACAGAAATGGAAAATATAGAATGTAAATGTGTACAAGGAATCTAAAGCTCTGGGTCGAAAGCTAGCTGGTCCAAATCCTCGCTGGTGGCCTCGATTTCCTGAAGGTCCGATCCACTTGACAACATTCCAAAGAAGAAAGAGTAGGAATGTCGTCAGCGAACAATCGCTCGGTAAGTCCCAAAGATAAGGGAGAAATAGAATAAACAGAGAGAGAGTGTATGTAGCTTTTAAAGTTGTATTATATTGTTAACGTTGTTGTTTGTAGCTTGGTACAAAAGAGGCCAGTGTATACGAGAGGAGTCTCAATAGACCAGAGACTAAGGTGGACGGAATACAAAGAACCGTTCAGCCACGGTACAACGGCAATTAAATTCAGGTTAGGTGTCTTAATGGTTGCAGTCTCGTGCCACTTCTAACACCTTCCGTACCAATCTACCCCTTATAAAAACCCCGCGATGTATTGATTGTATTGAATTGTAAATTGTATTGTCTTATGTTATAGATTGTATAGATGGATGACTTGCCGGAACCATGATATCAGTAAATGGATGTAATTGGAGAATCATGTAGATGGATGTATATCCATGGTTCGGTTCAGTCAATACAGGTTGAATAGATTGAACAGATTGATTATATGGATTCATGGATTCATATTGAATTGTAGATTGACACTTAGATCATATTCAAGTCAGATTGATTATATTGAGACTCAATCTGAGTCAGACAATTAGAAAAGAAATTGAGTCCTGAATTAGCTTTTGGTGTTATCGGTAACCGCTGCATATGGACGGCAGGATTTGTGTCTTTTTCAAAGACGATTACCGTGTTGATAACACCGTTTGTTAAGTTGTGTACCTTAAATATGCAAGCACCCATATCTCTGGCTTCCTGAGGCTCAAGAGACCGGTCCCGCTTAAACCTATGTTTACTAGGGTCCTTATTGTAATTTAGTATAACTTGAGGGGGGTTTATCTAAAAATAATTGTGTATAGTTTTCAAAATACACCTCAAGTATTTTATTATCGTCTTCAGAGTTTTCATTGATGTATATTTTATCAATGTGACATTTCTAATGAATAAAACCTAATTTCATAGTATATGGTATTTATTTGTAATATGAATATTGTTTGAATTATCATGGTAGTTTCATGTAATATTTGACTTCTTTTCTTGAGTTTTGAAAACATGGAATATTATATATATTTAAAATAAGTATTTTGGTAAAATTTATATATACATATTTAACGAAAATAAATTTATTAATTTTCTTGTAAAAATCTCATTTTCTAAAGAAAAATGTATAAAATCCATCGAGACCGAATGCTCCTTGCGGAGGTCTGCATCTCACTCTACTAAGTCCGAGGATGTGGGATAATTCGCACCATCCCGAACGGGGTTCCCCAAAATGGGTTGTAGAGGCGCATTTACAGGGAAATGTTTAATACATTTTTTAAAGAAAAAGGTTTTTATAAGTTAAAGGTATTTTACTGTAAAGTCGTATTTACCGTATTCTATTGTCTCAAGATTCATCGTGCTATGATAGATATGAGTGTTGTGAGGAGGTAGGTCATTACCTCGTGAACTATCTAAAGGTATAGCAAGGAATTATAATGATTTATGTCGAACTAAACTATATGGTATTTTTCTGTAAAAGTGCGATAAAAATTGAAATATGAATTTTTTTGATATGAAACTTGTGAAGATGTTTTGTTAATGTTTAATGATCATGATGGAAGAGTTTGGTATTATTTTGTTTAAGAAAAATATGATTTTTAAGGAAAACCCGAATCGGAAGTCGGATTAACTCCACTTCCGTCGGGTTTTAGAATTTTAAATTTTTAGAATGGTAAAAAGAAAGGGAAGAAGGGACTTACGGGTTTAAGGTCAAGAGAAGAGGAAGAGGAAGATTGGGGAAGCATCGGTGCGTCATTTCGTCGCCGGAAACTCCTCAGATCGTCGTCGGAAGTTCGTCGGAGCTTCGCCCTTTGCTACTCCACTTGCACACAAAAGTCTTGAGAATTTTCTTGAGAGTTTGGGCAGAGATTTATGAGTGAGGAGGGGTGATTTGAGGTGTGGTATTTATAGGAAAAATTAGGGTTTAGGTATGTGAAAAGATGTATTAAAAATTTGTATTAAAATGGATTAATTATGTGTTTTAAATTGCTTTGTAAATGTGCAGAGAATTTAAATAACACAGGGGTTATGGGGAGTTAAAGAGTCACAAGATTTAACCAAAAAATGGGGTTTCAGTCGAGTTAACCCAGCGACGCCGGTCGAGTCAGCCGCGTTGCCGGCCCGATTCGGACGTGTCAGGCCGTGCCTCGCCGCCACGTGTCCCCTGTCGCTTGGTCTACCTCGTGGACTCGTTTGTTTTATGTATGACTCTTCAGTTTACGTGTTGTGCACGTGTAGACTCTTGGGCTTCTAAAAGATTGAAAGAATTTAAAATAAAAATAATGTGTGGCTGATGGGATTTGAACTCTGGTGCTTTGGTTTAGCAGTGCAAGGTATTACCAATGAGCTACAAGCTCCTTCTTATTGTTCAAAAGAAAATCAAACTTGTAACTTATGCTCAGGCTCAAGTACCCCTTTCTGTATTTTTGAAAAAATTGTACAGAAAGTTTAGGGTTGTTACATCGTCCATGTGCAACAGTTGCCGATTTCTCCCGAACACAAGATTTTAATAATTTACATCAATTCACATGAAAAGACATGAACTCTGACCCACACTCAATCTAAATTTGAACTCGAACTCGAACTCGAATACAAACTCGAACTCTAACCTAACTCGAATCTAAACTTGAATATGTACTTGAATCCAATCTACTCGAACCAACTTGACTCGAATCCAGATTGCAATTGTCATGACTCGCACATTACTCGACTCACTCGAATACAATCTACACCTTTTGCAATCTAGGGTTTCGATCAAGAAATGTCAATCAATCAATCAAATCAAATAAGTATATTAACCAGTTATAATATATTATACACGAGGTGTTTGGGATAATTTCTTGTGTGAATCCAACGGAGCTTCAGGAGTTCCGTATTAACCTCTTTTTTATTTTACTCGAATATCAGTCGGGTTGACTCATCCACAGTCTAGAGCCCCGATGCTAACACATGAAATGGGCCCGTGTTTCCTTTCTCCTAGGGCCCCACTCTTGAGCTCGTGAATACTTCTACGGCTGCGTTGACATTCACACTTGGTACTTAACGTTAACATAATGACCACCTAGAGACCTATAGTATATACTTACCCATGATCATATATTCTTATTCGTCATATATATATTATACTCTTGTCATTTTCTTTACTCTTACCTATCTTTGGGACTTACCGAGCGCTAGTTCGCTGACGGGCATTCCACTCACTTTTCTTCTCTTGGAATGTTCGTCAGATACTGTCGAGACGGAGGAAGTTGAAGCTACAGAGGAGGACTACGACCAGATAGCTACTCAGGACTAGCTCAGCTTCATTTTTCTTCAGTTTATGAATGACACTTGTTTAGGCATTTTCCTTATTGTATTTACTTTCCAGCATAAACTCATATACTTATACATATTTGAAGTTGAATGTAAATAAAAATGTTTGTTGAAAAATTTTACAGTCTCAATTTATTCTTGCATTGTATATTATTGTTTCAATACACTTAGTATATTTATTTAGGGAATGACCTTCTCTGGATAAATATACCGCGGGCTTGCCACGTCACCGTTTCCGTGTATTAGGAAGTGGGGCATAACAGGTTTTATTGGTGGCCTATGCAGGTCAGTTCTGCATGAAGTCGTAAACAATATACCATAAGAATTAATGAGTTCAACAAACATTTACATTCCTTGCATTTCAAATTCCTTGAATTTATGCTAACCTATCTTTTATATTAAGGTGATGGACTCCCCGAACAATACCGGCAGAAACGTCAACGGCAATACTCCAGCGCCTACTCTACCACCACTACCTACCGTTGCAACTCCTATCAATGAGAAAACGGTACTGCTTGAGGCTATCAAAAGCCTACGAGAGGGTCAGCAACAGAAGACTGCTATCTTGATGAACCGCCCCGAAACCGAGGCACCCAGAGTTAAGCAGTTTCGGGCACTGTACCCAAAGAACTTCTCGGGTAAGGAGAGCCCATTTGAGGCAGAAGAATAGGCTCAAGCGATCGAGGATGACCAGGCAGCAGCTCAAGTGCCAGATATTGCTTGAGTGAGAGTTGCTAAGTTGCAACTGACCGATAATGCCCGAGTTTGGTAGAAGGCTGAGGAGAGCCGTCTCGCACAACTGATAGAATAGAGAACATTCCGAGACCTTTTTGATGCTAAGTACTTCCCTGAGACTGCCTGCTTTGACATGGAGCAGCAGTTTATCCATCTACAGCAGGGCTCGATGTGGTTCAAGTCGATGGATGAATATGATGCTGAGTTTACCATGCTCAGCCGGTAAGATATGGTCTCAAATTCAATTTTCTGATCTCACTCACAACACTGCTAACACAAGGTCATAACAGGTTCACTGCACAACTTATTCC
This sequence comes from Agapanthus africanus, assembly GCA_030015575.1. NCBI lineage: Eukaryota > Viridiplantae > Streptophyta > Magnoliopsida > Asparagales > Amaryllidaceae > Agapanthus > Agapanthus africanus. Next base: position 132,911,142 of record CM057341.1, read on the forward strand.
CACTGCTGAGATCCGGGCATGACGATTTCAGCAAGGGTTAGACCCTGAAATCCAAGCTGCACTCTCTACAGGGGATTTCCCAACCCATGAACTTGCTTTGAAGGCTGCCCGACGCTATGAGACAGTTGTGAAGAAGAAGGGAAGACCGCAGATTGCCGGTGTGAAATTCCCTGTGCACCAGATCACAGGAAGGGCTTATTCCAGGCCAGCTATTAATGGACCATCTCGGAGGCCAGTAAGTTCGTTCGCCAACAACATGCCAGACTTTTGCAGCTACTGCAAGAGAACAGAGCATCTTATGAAGAACTATCGTAGGGCGAATAACTTATGCCTGATCTGTGGGTCTCTTCTACTCATGCTATTGGAGAATGCCCACAGAACCGAGGACCCAACAACCCTCCAGCTAGACTGGCGATCCAAGCTCCTCCTATCCGGTTAGCTCTACCAGCTCCAGCTCCCCGCACCCAGACCACTCAACCCCAACGCCGAGTGTTTAACCAGGTACAGAGGAAAGTGCCTCGATGCCAAGCATTCACCATGTCGGTCGAAAAGGTCGAAACTACGGGTCAGGTTATCACTGGTAAATCCCTTTCCTATCCTTTCAATTCATAATCATTTTATATCTGTTATACCTAAATCTATCCTACACGACTTAGGTACAATCTTAGTAGCATCCCTACCTGCTCTAGCACTCTTCGACACTGGGGCATCACATTACTTTATGTCGCAACGGTTTGTCTGAACTCAGGCGATCCCAGTTAAACCGCTTGTATCAAGCTGGAACGTTAGTTCAGGGAACGTCGTTCTAAAAGCAACTTTGGGATCTGATCTGTGTCCAGTGGTTGTATGCAGTCGAGAATTTTATGCGGACTTCAAGGTGCTGGACATACCAAACTTCGATGTAGTCTTGGGAATGGACTGGCTGGGAACTTTCTTCGCTACCATCGACTATCGCCAAAGGAGGGTAGTGTTCGAAATACCAGATCATCCAGTGTTCTATTTCAAGAGTGGAGACCGTACCTTGAAACCTAGCGTCTACAAAACAGAACCAAAGAAGGCAGAGGTTGCAGCATTAGAATCGAATCCAGAGGTAGTTCGAGAGTTCGAGAATGTATTCCCGGAAGATATATCAGGTTTCCCTCCCGATCGAGCTCTTGAATTCAGCATCGATTTACAACCCGGTGCATAACTAGTAATAAAAGCTCCATACTGATTAAGTCCGGAGGGATTGAAGGAGATCTGCATTCAATTGGACGAACTCCTGAAGAAAGGTTGGATTTTTCCCAGTACTTCAAGCTGGGGATCTCCGGTGCTACTGGTGAAGAAGAAGGAAGGTTCCTACAGGATGTATGTGGATTATCGAGCTCTGAACGAAATGACGATTAAGAACAAGTATCCACTACCGCGCATCGATGACCTTTTCGATCAGTTAAGTGGGTCTTATGTCTTTTCAAAGCTAGATCTTCGTTTTGGTTACCATCAGGTGAAGGTCAAAGAGTCCGACATTCCGAAGACAGCGTTTAGGACTCGTTATGGTCATTATGAATATCTCGTAATGCCATTTGGAGTGAGCAATGCACCTGCCATCTTTATGAACTTGATGAACCAAGTTTTCCGAGAGTATCTTGACAGGTTTGTTGTCATCTTCATCGACGACATCCTGGTGTATTCAAAGAATCGGAAAGAACACGCCGAGCACTTACGGATTTTCCTAGAGACATTCCAACAACATCAGCTCTACGCCAAGTACAGCAAGTATGAATTTTGGTTAGATCGAGTCGGATTTCTCGGACATATCGTTTCAGGCGAAGGAATCTCTGTGGATCCAGCTAAGGTGTCAGCTGTCAGTGAGTGGCCGACACCAAAGACGGTGAAAGATATACGAAGTTTCTTGGGCTTAGCAGGATACTACCGACGATTCATTGAAGGCTTCTCAAAGATCGCAGCACCCCTGACCAAGCTCATACGTTAAGATGAAGCATTCGTGTGGTCAGAAGCATGTGAAAAGGCTTTTGTAGAACTCAAGTCGAGGTTAACCTCTGCACCTATTCTTGTAATACCGGATCAATCTGGAGGATTCGTGATACATTGTGATGCATCCGATAAAAGATTAGGATGTGTTCTACACTAGCATGGAAAAGTTGTGGCTTTTGCATCTAAACAGTTAAAGGTACATGAACGCAATTATCCAACACATGATCTAGAATTGGCAGCCGTCATCTTCGCGCTCAAGATTTGGCCCCACTATCTGTTGGGAGAACGTGTGTCTATATACACTGACCATAAAAGTCTGAAGCATGTATTTACTCAGAATGAACTCAACATGCGGCAGAGAAGATGGCAAGAATTCATGGCGGACTTCGACATCAACCTACAGTATCATCCGGGGAAGGTGAACGTAGTTCCTGATGCACTTGGTCGCTAGCCATTAGCAATGAACCTCACCGCTCAGTGGAAGCTACAACAAGAATTGCACGAATTGGAGATTGAAGTAGTTGTGCAAGGTAACGCTTCATCTTTGATGAACTTACAAGTCATGTCCACTCTTATAAATCAGATCAAGGCAGCTCAAGTAAATGATGCCAAGCAACAAAAGATCCGAGAACAAGTAGTGTGACGACCCAAAATTAGGCACGTGACCGACACTTAAACCGCGTGACGTCAACAGGCGTAACGTAATTTAAGTAAGCCGAAAACCCAGAAATCTAAAACATATAAAGAAGTAGGTGATAAAAACATTATTAAAAACATTTGGAAATCTCAAGTAAAATTTTAAAACTTAAGTTCATTTTCTTAGAAATTTCGGCAGCACTTCCTTTGTAAAAACTAGCCCTGAAACGGGTACAAACATAGGATATAAATAAAACATCCCCAAACGGGAGCAAATCACGCCCAAAGGAGGAAACAACCACAACAAGCATATATACGACGCCATAGCGAATAAATAGACAATATAATGAAAACAACATAAAAAAAGAGATAAAGCAACATAATAAAGGCCGGCTCACACGAGCACGACACCCGAGTCACAAAATATACAACATCGGTCCTCACAAACTCGTCTCTAAGTCAATACATGAAAGTGGTAGATGGAGAGTACTAGATACAATGAGATATACAATGGATATAATCGGATAACCGCAACCCACCTACAGCAAAAAGGCCTCACAGCCAACCGTAGCGGTATCTGTTGAAATAGATACAATAAGAAGCCCTGCCGCGACTACTCTGAGGGTCAAGCCTGCAAAATACTGTGGCACAACGGAGGTGAGTTTCCAAATCATGAATAGTAAGTAACATCATACAGATAATCGCAGGTATGCACGAACAGCGATAATCTAAAACATGCAATTTAACAACATAAGTATGGCAATATGGATATGCAACAATCATAATCAAGGTACACCATCAGGGTACTACAACTACATGAAACAATGCATATCAAATAACTACTGAGTGTGGGATAAAACATATCATCATCAATGAATCATCATCGTGGAAAAACCTGGTGTCCATCAACGACACCCCAAATCCCAATACCTCAGGCGCCGTCACTCTGATCGGCCCTCATATCCGTAATCTCATGGAACCTGAGTGCCCAATATCGACACTCGAAACATCATGAAAACCCGTGTCCAACATCGACACGTAAATCCACATAACTCGGGTTTCGTCAGTCTGTATCGGCCCACATCCATCTCACGACTCTGGTCGGTATCCTCCGGATAACCGCCGGGTCCAAACTATCACCGGTAGGTAGTACTCTCTCCGTCGGGCTCACCGCCTTTTTATACGAGTCTTCTTGCCCCGGGGTACCTCACCGGGTCCACCATGTACCCGCAGACGGTACCTACCGCTCCTCGAATCGTGTATACTCATATCTCAGAACCGAGAAAACTCATGGTGGACACGTCGAAATATCATATCAAGAGAAGGCGGGTTTTCAAAACAATGCATACTTTCTTGAAATATCACCACGGTTCTCAAATCCATAAATCATTGTTTCCCCCCAATAAGAGAGCAAGGCTATGTTCAAAATTTGAACTGAGGCAGCGCCTCACGTGCAAAGCACGAGAGCGCCAGCACCCAAAGTTAAAAAAACTCTGAGGCAGCGCCTCACGTGCAAAGCACGAGAGCGCCAGCGCCAGAACTAAAAGTTCTCCACCCTTGGATCAAAGATCCAATGAAGATGATAAATCATCAAATTATAGAATTAAATTCTGTTGAGGAAATATTCCCCGAATCTTCCTAAAACAAGAGAGGTTAATCTCTGTAAAACAGGGCACCGTTGGATTAAAGATCCAATGGTGATTAAAAATCACCAAGATACAGAATAAGCTCTGTATGGGAAAATATTTTTCCAATCTTGTTGAGAACAAGAAAAATATCTTCTGTAAAACAGAAGGCCTAGGATCAAAGATCCAATGGTGGATAAAATCCCCAAATCAATTAGAGATCTCTTAATGAGAGTTTTCCTTAACTAAATCAACAAATCATCCTCCACTATATAAAGGACCCAAGACTTTAAGTCTTGAAAAAAAAACTCCCCATAAACTTCAAACTTCAAAGACGAGAACGATTTCTCCTTAAGGTAAATAAAAACAAGAGAGATCATAGCATCTCCTTCATATCTAAGAGTTTAACTCTCACATCAGAAGAACTTAGTTCTTTTTCCAGATCTCAGATCTATAAGACAAAGTCTTTCACAAGTGAGAATCTAATTCTCAGAGAATTGAATTAAGCAGAACAGAAAACTCAGTGCTTAGCACTCGAAGTCTGGCGCTCAGCGCCGAGCGCTCCACGTGCTCATCACGTGGGCGCTACTTAATAAGAAGCACTTAGAACTCAAAGTCTGGTGTTCAGCGCCGAGCGCTCCTCACGTGGGCGCTATTTAATAAGAAACGCTTAGCACTCAAAGTCTGGCGCTCAGCACCGAGCGCTCCACGTGCTCCTTACGTGGGTGCTATTTAATAAGAAGCGCTTAGCATTCAAAGTCTGGCGCTCGACGCCGAGCGCTCGACGTGCCCCTCACGTGGGCGCTATTTAATAAAAAGGTGCTTAACTCTCAGTGTTCGGCGCTCAGCGCCGAGCGCCTCACACACTCTACACGTGGGCGCCATAAATTGTTTAACATTCCATATATAAGAATATAAATAAAACAAAAGGAAAAAGGGGTGTCAGAACCCAAATCAATGCTCAGCAGTGCCAATACAGAAAGAGGATCAAACCCAAATAAGTAATCAAGTGGGCTGAGCCCAAGGTTGGCCAAACCCCAAATTGACCGAGCCCATATTTCTTCTTCTAAATTGGCCTTAGTTCTAAACAGGACTACCAAGTCCCTGATGAACATTCATTGGTTCAAGGGTACATCTCTTCACACCTCTGATATGTGTCATTGTAATCCTTCAACGTCTTCAGAGAGGTGGCGGGTCCCGATAACCAGCAATTGTGGACCGCAAAGTCCTTAAACTAATAATGGACCGCAACGTCCTTAAACTAATAATGGACCGCAATGTCCTAAAACTAACTACGGACCGCAACGTCCTTAAACTAGCTATGGACCGCAACGCCCCTAAACTAAACTCTATGGACTATGATGTCCTTAAACCTTATGGACCGCAACGTCCCTAAACTAAACTCTATGAACTATGATATCCTAAAACCCTATGGACCGCAACGTCCCTAAACTAAACTCCATGGACTATGATGTCCTTAAACACTATGGACCACAACGTCCCTAAACTAAACTCTATGGACTATGATGTCCTTAAACATGGACCGCAACGTCTTTAAACTACGACCTCACCGCCAAATGGTGATCTATGACCGCAACGTCCTTAAACTAGCTGTAGGCCGCAACGTCCTTAAACTAAACCCTCACACCAAAATTGGTGATCTATGGACCGTAATATCTTTAAACTAACAATGGACCGCAATGTCCATAAACTAACAATGGACCGCAACGTCCTTAAACTAGCTATGGACCGCAACGTCCTTAAACTAAACCCTCACACCAAAAATGGTGATCTATGGACCGTAATTTCCTTAAACTAACAATGGACCGTAATGTCCTTAAACTAACAATGGACCGCAATGTCCTTAAACTAGCTGTGGACCGCAATGTCCTTAAACTAATAATGGACCGCAACATCCTTAAACTAATAATGGACCACAATGTCCTAAAACTAACTACGGACCGCAACGTCCTTAAACTAGCTATGGACCGCAACGCCCCTAAACTAAACTCTATGGACTATGATATCCTTAAACCCTATGGACCGCAACATCCCTAAACTAAACTCCATGGACTATGATGTCCTTAAACACTATGGACCACAACGTCCCTAAACTAAACTCTATGGACTATGATGTCCTTAAACATGGACCGCAACGTCTTTAAACTACGACCTCACCGCCAAATGGTGATCTATGGACCGCAACGTCCTTAAACTAGTTGTGGACTGCAACGTCCTTAAACTAAACCCTCACACAAAAATTGGTGATCTATGGACCGTAATATCTTTAAACTAACAATGGACCGCAATGTCCTTAAACTAACAATGGACCGCAACGTCCTTAAACTAGCTGTGGACCGCAACGTCCTTAAACTAAACCCTCACACCAAAAATGGTGATCTATGGACCGTAATGTCCTTAAACTAACAATGGACCGTAATGTCCTTAAACTAACAATGGACCGCAATGTCCTTAAACTAGCTGTGGATCGTAATGTCCCTAAACTAGCTGCGGACCGTAACGTCCTTAAACTAAAACGATAGAGCCCAAATGCTCTTTTATTGGTCAAAAGTGATCCTGAACCCCCGTTAAGTAGATCTTAGTCCAATATCGGATTAACGTATTCTTAACAAATATTTAAGTTGATCTTAATCTCAAACAAGATTAACGATCCTTAAATCAACCCAAACCCAAATCTAAGAATATACAGATTTGGACTAATCCACGCCCTACGGGCGACAACATAAATTAGTCTCCGTATACAATCAACGGGCAACCAAAAATAAAACAAACACATACGACACGAAGTGACCTTCTGGAGCAGGAGAAAGTGGTTACCGCGATGCGGTAACCTAATTAACTGCAGGGGTTTGCGCCTGCAGAGAAGAGCGTCCCCACAATCAAAAATCCCTTGCAAACGAGGGGGAATCTGACGAAATTTGCTACAACGGACGTATCTGTCTAAACCTCCGATACACGGTGCCATAAATCAACTTGGCATCTTCGGAGAGGTGGAAAGATAAAACCAAATAGCATCTGCCCCCAAATGCAGGCAAGACGTTTGTCTTTCCCGTCTTTCGATGGTAAACAGATTCTGGCATGCCCGGTGGGACCTTTTCCTCTTTCCACTCAACACTTCGTGTGTCGTGTTTTTCCATGATCAAATAATCGCAGTATATATGTTTGTGGTTTCCCTTAGGTGATGGGATATTGAAGCCGGCGTTTTGTCCTTATGAAGAATGGCATTTGCTTCCACCCTAGCACCTCAGGCTCTGTCACATCTGGCGGAGTCAAGTATAGGTCACTCGCAGCCTCAAATCTCTGCAATCCGGCTCTTCAAGAAATCAGCGGGCTTCTCTTTGGGTCGATACTCCCACCTCCCACCCTCGGTGCTTCAACGCCGATGGAGGAAGCCCAGAGGAAGTCTGTCTTCCACAGGCCGGTCCCCAAGCAGCATCTTTGCCGACAGAATCGGTCCTCAAACAACTGGCATATGCCAAGGGCCAAGATCGACGCAAGGGGCAGAATATTCAACCCCTCAAAGGAAATAGGGACAGGCTCGGCAAAATCCTGAAGCTAATCAAATCCCGGCCGTAAGAAACGGCCGGCGTCGATATCGGCATCATACAAAATGAGCTGGGGGCAGTTCTCTGTATGGTCCTGTTTCAACCTCAGTAGTGAATGTTGTTGTTCCAACTAGGAACAGCTTCAAACTGTTGTGAAGGGTCAGAAAAAATTCTCCCATCGCAATATTGAATAAGTCTCCGCAGCCTATGGAGATCCCGTGAGAGCAGAAACCAGTTCGCTCCCTGAGAAAACTTTCCTCATCTATATATAACATGTGGAAGCAAGTGAAGGGGAATCATCCTAATACGGATCTTGATACAGCGGTTCCTCCCAAAACCAAAGCGGATTTTCACAAAAAAGAGAGGCCCAATAAATCTTAAATGCCCGAAGCAAACTCCAAAGGCCAAAACTCTAAACACCCCAAGCCTGGGGGCATGGTAGTTCACATAGTCTATGTGGTGAATTCCAAAGACGAAGTTCGAGCTTCTACTCCGACCTCAAACTCGGTCCCTGACAAAAGTTCAACTCCAACGTGAAAAGCTGTAAGAGACGCTCACTCAGGCGGCAGCAAACGCTAATCCACCGCCTAAGGAAAATCCCGAGGACGCACCCGAAGAAAGAGTATGGAAGGAGTCGGATATTGATTTCCTAAAGCGCGCTCTGAAAAAGAGAGCTGAAGAAGCGGCAGAAATGTCCACTCAAATGAACCAGATAGCCCTTCTGATTCAGAATATGGCCGGAATGATGGTTCAATCGGAACCACTGGCAGATGAACCGCCGGTAGTCGGTCTTAAAGATAAGGATGACATTTCAAATCCTCTGCAAACCTCATCAACGGCTGAGGAGGAAATGGTTCCTAAAAGAAAAGATGGACGCATATATCGCTCAGCAAGTCAAAACTCACTATGCCAGTGAAGCATCAAATAGGCCAATCAAGACTGGTCGACCGTGTCTGGCGTGCTACGATCAAATATAGTACCCGCCAGAATACATACTTCCGACTCCACATATACAAAGGAACCGGGAATCCTCACCGGAACATCGCGCGATTTAAATCCATGTGCGGTAACACTGGAGAGAATCATATACTACTCCTCCGACAGTTCGTCAGCGGTCTGGAGGGCATCACCTTCGAATGGTATGCCGAACTCCCAAATGATTGCGTGAAGAGCTCCGACGAAATGGATATGCTCTTCTGTCAGGGATTCGCTAATGGGAATGAACATACTACTGTAAAGGCGCTGGTCAACGAAAATGTTAGACCGAATGAGACTTGGGTTCAATATGTTACCCGATGGCGAAATCTCTGGTCAAATGCGAGCAACGCATCGATGAAGTTGCAGTCATGGGAATGCTCGTAGCCACACTTGACCCAAATTCAAAGGCGTTCCTGACCTTCTAAGAACTCATGGATAAAATGGCTCGATTGGATCAAATGGGTCAAGACTCTTTCTCATCCGATGATGACGAGTTATGGCGTTTGTCGCCTACGCTCAACAAAAATAAGCGGCTCTGAAGCAACCTATCGCTAAAATAGCGACGGCGTGGGTACTCGTCCCCACTGACATATACACAGGGGCATATTTCTCACTGGCGGAAGAATATCTATGTAGAATGGTCCTTTCTTCTCAAAAGACAGGAAGGATATTAATGGGCTTACAAACAGGTCCTACAATCTAGTGGAATGCCCCGCTAAAAAACGGTATATCCACAAGCGAAATGGGCACGGATGAAAACCCGACCGTGAGTAAAAACAGCAGGATTGCCGACGAGTTTGTGAAAACCCAGAAGGGCACAATCTCATTAAAAAAACAAAAAACGGTATGTCCACAAGCAAGATGGGCACGGATGAAAACCCGAAAGGGCGCCGTGAGTAAAAACAGCAGGGCTACCGGCAAGTTTGTGAAAACCCGGAAGGGTGCAACCTCGTTAAAATAAATACACTTACGAGATCCTCATGACTCGTGAGGAGAATCCCCCGTGTGAGACCCTCACGGCTCATAGGATTCAAAAGCCTTAAGATACAGGGACCCGAACCTGTTCTTAAGCCGTCATATCTCTCAAATTGCCCTACAGGCGGTCCATATTGACCCTTGTATACAATCCAAAGGCATGAATAAATATTTCTTTTCCAAGTTTTACAAATGGCAAGAAATATCCCCATATGGTGAATAACACTTATAGGTCCTCTCGACTTATAAGGAGAAAACACTCTTGGAAGATCCTTACGACTTACAAGAGAAGACATCACTTAGGAATCCCCATGATTCTTAAGGAGAAAATATGCCTACAAGATCCTCATGACTCGTAGGGAGAAAACCCTTTATGAGACCCTTACGGCTCATAAAGTCAAAAGTCTTAGTCGACGGGATCCTAACCTTGTCTACTAAGCCACCTTTGTCTAAATCGACAGGGGCAAATGATGATTCACTCCTGGCACTATCCCAGTTATAGCGATACTGATGCCTAAACAGGTATCAAACTCCAAGTCAACCTCTCTGGAAAATGCCGTCCCTACAATCACCTGATGAAGAAGGGAACCCCGTTCGTTTGGGATCGTAAATGCCAGAGTGCACTGGACGAAATCAAGAAATACCTGCAGAACCCACCGGTACTGGCTGCTTCGGTCAAAGGAAAGCCCCTCATCCTGTACACAACAGCCCTTGAAGGTTCGTTAGGCGCGCTATGGGTACAGGAGAACGATCGGGGAAAGGAAAGAGCTCTCTACTATTTGAGTCGAGTTCTTTTGGGGGCAGAAAACAACTACTCCCCTATCGAAAAACACTGCCTGTAGTTAATCTTCGCTATAACGATGCTTCGGAATTATGCCTTAGTGCATGAGGTCCATCTCATATCAAAAGCGGATCCTCTCAAATATCTGATGTCAAGAGCCATACTAACGGGACGGCTCGCTAAATGGGCCCTACTCTTAATGGAATTCTCGATAACATACCGACCTCTCAAGGCAATGAAAGGCCAGGCCATCGCCGACTTCCTCGCTGAGCATCCGATACCTGCCAATTCACCCCTAAATTGCGAATTGCCAGACGAGCACGCGTTTGACACGATCAACGAGGAGAGAGGAGGGAGTGATACCCGATGAGAACTCTACTTTGATGGGGTATCTTCCATGAAGAAGCGAAAGCACAGCTCTCTCATAATCAAATCTGGGGTAGGCCTCATCTTCGTGACTCTACAAGGAGGGATAATGCGCTTTGCCTTTTCCTTAACGGAGCCAAGAACAAACAACGAAGCGGAATATGAGGCTTTGATAGCAGGTCTTGAGATCGTTGTTGACATGGGGATCGAAAATCTCCTTATATACGGAGACTCCCAGCTGGTCGTTAGTCAAGTAAACGGCGACTATCAAACGTACAAACCAGAGTTGGTAAAGTACGGCGAGAGAGTGCAACAACTGCTGACTCAAATCCCTTCCTATGCCTTGGAAAGCATACCGCGTAACAGAAAATAGCAAAGCGGACGCATTAGCCAAACTCGCTAAAGAACTGGCTGACGAAAACCTCGATGACGTAAGGATCGTTGTACAAAGCTGTCGGGTCCTTGCACCAGCAGAAATATCTCCGGAGTTGTCTGAAGAAAAGGAAGCGACCAAGCAAACAGCCCTACAAATAGAAGACCAAGAAAGGGCTAAGGATTGGAGAGAAGTCTTTATAGACTACTTCAAATCCCGTCGAACACCTGAAGATGCATCCTCAAGACACCAGGTCATGAAAGGAGCTCTGTCTTTCGCCTTCATCAATGATACTTTACATAAGAGATCGTTCGACTCTCTGTGGCTGAGATACCTAGGACTGGAAGAAGCAAGGAGTGTCGTCCAAGAAACTCATGACGGACTCTGCGGTTCTCATCAAGCCGGGCCAAAGATGAAGCTGAAGATCAAAAGAATGGGCTACTATTGGCCTACGATGATTCAGGACTGTCTCGAATACGCGAAGCAGTGTCACTCGTGCCAGATTCACGGGGACTTCATCCACCAGCATCCAAACCCGCTACACCCAACAGTGGCTAACTGGCCGTTCGAGATGTGGGGAACCGACATAATTGGGCCCATCGAACCAGCGTCATCTCAAGGACATCGGTTCATATTGGCGACAACCGATTACTTCTCTAAGTAGGCAGAAGCTATACCGCTAAGAGAAGTGAAGATGGAAAACATCCTCCATTTCTTCAAGACACACGTCATCTATCGGTTCGGCACTCCGCGACAGATTATCTCCGATAACGGGCCGGCCTACAGAAGCCATAAGATCAGCTGCTTCGCACAGCAATATAATATAGAATGGAGGTACTCTTCGGTCTATAATCCCCGGGCTAACGGTCTAGCCGAGGCTTTCAACAAGACATTGACAAAGATCATAAAGAAAACGGTGTCCCAAAATAAAAAGGACTGGCACGAAAGATTGCATGAAGCTCTCTGGGCCTATCAGACTACGTTCAAGACAACCACGAACACCACGCTATTTGCGTTAGTATTCGGCACAGAAGCGGTACTTCCCTTGGAGATAGAGCTACCCTCTCTACGAGTGACTGTTCGATACGAACTAACGGATGAAGAAAATTCCCATCTTCGACTTGAGGAGCTCGATGCCCTCGATGAAACTCTCTCATAGCGCAACAAAACCTAGAAGCTTACAAAGTAAGGATGACGCGCTCATACGAAAAATTGACTAGGCCGAGAACATTCCGCCAAGGCGAACTCGTACTAGTCGTAAAGAGACCTATGATCCCCAATCATGCTAAACGGGGGAAATTGGAGCCGAACTATGAAGGCCCGTATATCATAGACAAAGTCTACCAAGGTGGGGCTTACTTGCTCATGGATATGCATGGCGAAAGACCCTTTCGGCCGATAAACGGCCGATTCCTGAAAAAATACTACGCCTGAGGAGTTACAGCCCAGGTTAATGATAGATGACGACGCTTGTGTCCGCTCGCTGTCTTCCTGAGTACCAAACTCCGTAAGTGCTATCCGGCAAAGCTTCTCCGCAAAACTAACAACGGACCGAAACATCCCTAAACTAACAATGGACCGCAACGTCCTGAAACTAGCTACAGACCGAAACGTCCCTAAACTAGCAATGGACCGCAATATCGTGAAACTAGCTACGGACCGAAACGTCCCTAAACTAACAACGGACCGCAACGTCCTTAAACTAGCTGTGGACCGAGATGTCCTTAAACTAACAACAGACCGAGATGTCCCTAAACTAACAGCGTCGTCTCAAACATAGCGATAGTGGAATGCAAGTCCACAAGTCCCAGCGGTGAGAACTGCAACTCAAATCCCACCGGCAAACGGATGGATCACATGCGGCGAAACTATTCTCGAGAGTTTCATCGCGCAAAAAAAAGGTACGTCCACGAGCGAAAAGGGCACGGATGAAAACTAGAAAGGGCACCGTGAGTAAAAACAGCAGGACTACCGGCGAATTTGTGAAAACCCGAAAGGGCACAATCTCATTAGAATAAAGACACCTGCAAGGTCTTCTCGACCTTGTGAGGAGAAAATACCTGAGTGAGATCCTTACGACTCACAAGTGAGCAACACACTTAGGGATCCCCACGATTCCTAAGGAGAAATCGTACTTACGAGATCCTCACGACTCGTAAGGAGAGTTCCCCCTATGAGACCCTCACGGCTCACAGGATTCAAAAGTCTTAAGATATAGGGACCTGAACCTGTTCTTAAGCCATCATATCCCCCAAACCGCCCTACAAGCGGTTCAATATTGACCCTTGTATACAATCCACGGGCACAAATAAACGTTTTCCTCACCGAGTCCCACCAACAAAGGGGAATGTCCTCATATGGTTAACAACAATTGTAGGTCCTCTCGACTTGCAAGGAGAAAACACTCTTGTAAGATCCTTACGACTTATAAGAGAACATACACTTAGGAATCCTCACGACTCCTAAGGAGAAAACACACCTGCGAGATCATCACGACTCGTAGGGAGAAACATATTTATGAGACCCTTACGGCCCACAAAGTTAAAAGCCTTAGTCGTCAGGTCCCTAACCCTGTCTATTAAGCCACCTTTGTTCGATAGTGGTGAAGGCAAATGATAATTTGCTCCTGGAAATATTCCGGTCGCAGCGATGCTGATGCTAAGATTGGTATCAGATCTCAAATCCATACTCGTAGCAAAATCAGCGAGGCAAAAATACAAAAAAAATAGCCGAAATGATTGAGCAACTCGCAATAAAAAGCAGCGAGTAAAAAGAAAAATAGCTAAAATGATTGGGCAACTCACAAAAAAAACAGCGAGTAAAAAGAAAATAGCCGAAACGATTGGGCACCGCGAAAAATAGCCGAAATGATTGGGCAATCGCGACTTTCGCAATATAAAAAGCTGAAATGATAGAGCATCGCGAAAGGAAAAAATGAAAGAATGAAACTTTTGCCCTACAGGCGAGTCCATACTGACACCTGTATACAATCCATGGGCATAAACGAAAAGGGAACCACATTTCCCAACAGACTTTGTCAAAGGGAGAGTCAGATCTCGACGGCAACATCTGCATCCCATAAGATCAACACGGCGTACCTTCTCAACACCGCAGAAAGCAGAGCAAGTCAACCCCGACACCGCAGAAATCGGAAACAAGTCAGCCAATGATCTCCCCGCCGGAACAACGCTCCGTCTTAGAAACAAGTCAGCCAATGACCTCCCCGCCGGAGCAACGCTCCGTCTCGGAAACAAATCAGCCAATGACCTCCCCGCCGGACCAACGCTCTGTCTCGGAAACAAGTTAGCCAATGACCTCCCCGCCGGAGCAACGCTCCGTCTCGAAAACAAGTCAGCCAATGACCTCCCCGCCGGAGCAACGCTCCGTCTCGGAAACAAGTCAGCCAATGACCTCCCCGCCGGAACAACGCTCCGTCTCGAAAACAAGTCAGCCAATTACCTCCCCGCTGGAACAACGCTCCGTCTCGAAAACAAGTCAGCCAATGACCTCCCCGCCGGAACAATGCTTCATCTCAGAAATAAGTCAGCCAAGGACCTCCCCTTCGGAACAACGCTCCGACCCGGAAACAAGTCAGCCTATGACCTCCCCGCCGGAACAATGCTCCGTCTCGGAATCAAGTCATCCAATAATCTCTCAATTCGTCTCGACCCCCAGGGAAATCAGTGTCCCTGCACAAACCTCTTAACCCGTAAAGAGAAAACTCTCTTGTGAGATCTTTATGACTCTTAAGATAAAACGCACTTAGGAGTACTCACGACCCCTAAGGAGAAATTACACCTACGAGATCCTCTCGACTCGTAGGGAGAAACGACTTTATAAGACCCTCACGGCTCATAAAGTTGAAAAGTCTTAGGCAGCAGACCTGAACCTGTTTCCTAAGCCATCGCTACCCTTCAAGGAGTTCAAGATGAACCGTTATCTACCATCTACAGGCCACATTTGCTAAAGTCACATGCCAATGACACGACAAAGAAAAGAAAGCCATAGTATGAGATAAAATATGCCTTTTATTCAGGAATTCAAGTCAATACAGGATACATCACATAAAAAAATCAGAAATGAATGCACGTTATTCACCAATTACAAATTTTTAGTAAAAAAAATATACAGAAACAGCTGCTAAGAAGGAGGCATCTTCAATAAGTCAGCAAGCCGCTCGCGCACTCCTCTCAACCCCTGCTTGTGGTCCGCTACCGCGGCCAACTCCGCTTCAATTTGAGCTCGTTGCTGTGAACAGGACGAAAGCTTTTCGTCGGTTTCTAGCATGGCAACTTCGCAATCCTGCACAACCCGCTCGGTAGAGTCAAGCGTCCGCCTCAGCGTTAACCCATCCGAAATGCATCGCTGGAGATTGTCGAAGACAGCTTTTAACTGCGCAGCATTCTCTTCAATCTGGGCGCGCAATCGGACGGACTCGTTGGAAGCCACATCGTGTTCCTTTCGTCTCAGGGTCGCTTCTTGTTTAAAATGACGGAGGAAAGGAACACTATGCTCAACCCATGCAGCTCGCTGGGAATTCAAAGCCAAAACCTCAGGAGCAAGACGCTTGAGCTCAATCTCGTGCAGGCAAGCCTCGATCTTTCTGCAGTAATTAACCCTAGACTCGACGACACCTTCATCATGGAAGTTCACGAGCATCTCCAGCATAGGATTAACCTCAGCAGCAACATCTGCAACGGATGTGAAGGCCTCGGCATCAAGATCCTCGACGAATTCGCTCAACATTCGCCGGCTATTCGCAGCGCCCCTGGAAGATGGGCGTTTAGCAAAGGGCCCTACCGGCATTGGGATGCAAGACTCAAAGGGAGCTGGAGCCAGTGCGATTGCTGCAAAACAAATTACGGTCAAATGTCGACTCAGGAGGAAAAGAAAATACACGAGCGATGGAGTCTACTATACCGGCTGTGGCAGGTGGCAAAATTAGGAGTACCGGAGGCGCGACTATTATCTCGTCCCCTCCTCCGATCAGTGACGCCGCGATCAATATAAAGAAGACTTAGCAACAATGCGGCTATTCATAAAAGAAAGAAGGAGACAATAGCTGAAGGATATACTAACCAGTACCAGGAGGCGGAATGACTTCCGACCGGAAGGAGAAATGAGGGTTCAACACCTGATATAGATGGTCAAAAAGGACTCCTGCAAAGTTGTGACAATATACTATCAATACAAGGAAGATGGTACCCACGGCAAAACCGATAAATCGCAAACCTATACCTTCCAGCATTTCAGAGGGTATAGGAGAAGGCGAGGGAACAACAGCCGTCATGGCGGCGACCGGAGATGCTTCAGACGGCACAATCTCAGCGTTCACTGCACCTACAAATAAAATATCGTCAGGGGGAGCTGATAGGGATTGAGAAATAAAAAGAGAACAGTGACCCAAGACCTACCTGATGGGTCATCAACAAAAACCGCGACGGAAGCATCACCAGGCGTAGCGGCTTCTTCGCTCTCCTTCAGAGGAGTAGTTTCTACGCCCGTGGCTTCATCTCCTGATTCGACGAGGGCCATCGTGATGCTTGCGACGCCCGCCGATACCAGAAAGCCACATGGGAAAAGAGCGGCGGTCTGGACAGTCCCAGATTCCAGAGAAAGGATAGCAACTTCGGGCACGGTAACCACCAGAGTTTCACCCGTCATCCCATCGCCAAGACTTGACCCTGCAGAAAATGCATATGTCAAAATTCGAAGATCAAGTTCTAGTAAAAGACTCAGCGTCACGTTACCTTGGAGTAACTTTTCGGTTTCTTCCTGAGCTGCGCACGCAACCTGTCTACGGGCGGTAGACAACACAGAGGGAACATCCGCCGAAGGAGTATCATCAAGCGGAATGATGCTTGAACCTGCACCCACGGCCAAACTGGCATCGTGTTCCCTCGCCGCATGCTTCTTACGCTTCCTTTCGGTCTGAGCAGTGATAAGCGATCTCCTCAAGACCTCTGATAAGGGGACGTCGTCGTCCGAACCAAGCTCTGCCCCTGGAGCCGTTACGGCATCCTTCATCGGCTGCTTCAGTAAAGCCTACTGCAGGGACGTTGGGAGAGCTGGGGCCACAACAGCCGGGTCCGGAAGTTTTGCCGCATCGCTGCTCGGGATTGGCACTACACTTGGAATAACCCGAGTCAAGGTAGTCCCTGCAACAAGATGAAAGAAAGGGTCAGAGCACGAATAAAGATAAGAATAAAGGCATAATGAACGGAATTTTACCAAGGCCCAAAGAAGCACGGAGCCTCTCTTCCTTTTCAAATGTCTTGAGGGAAGCCGCGAGAGCTTCTTCGGCAGAAATACCTGTTGAAGAAGAAAGCGTCAGTAGAAGCATAATAAAAGAAGATAGTCACGGAAGAATATAACTGAAGTACACCTGAATTCGCGATAGTGATCAGTGCCGCTTCATCGCTCGCCAGTCGCTCGGAAGCCACAAGGGCAGCCTGGAGATCAGTATCATCCGCAGGCGCGATGAATAAACCCTCATTGGTCCCATACTCGCACAAACCCTCGCTGTAAGGAGCATGTGGCTCCTAACCAAATATGACGTCGGCAGAAAACAACGACTTCTTCTTTTTTTGCGAGCGAGCACCGGCAGACGATGACAAGAGCTTGCGCTTAACGGGCATTTTTGGGCGGCGGGTCCCGATTTCTACACCAACGCCAGACTCCGGGGATGCTGAACCTACCGTTTCTACAGGAACACGGGGTCGAGGCTTCTCAGGAAAGGCGCGCGGGACTGCAATCGCAGCAGCTTCTCTTAAGGAAGGACCAACAGTGGTCTGTCGCTTTGAGGGGACAGCTGGATTACCGGCAGGGACCGCACCCTTGCGATCGAGCAGTAATCGCCTTTCTTTCCTAATAACAGCACCCATCGCATGCTGGTACCACGCCACGTATGTGTTCGAGGATTTCGGAACGTAGCTCGGCTCACTGATGAGAAAGTTGGACCCGGTATTTTGCCGCATGAAGTGGTGCAGCGCGCTGCGGATACTCTCTTCTGTAGCAACCGACTCAGCTAAAAAATCCTCAAGCAGGACACCCTGATCGTAAACAGACCGTTGAGAAAAACGGTCCGGGTTGTACCTCATGAACAACGCCGAGTCATTCTGCCTGAACACTAAAAAGCCCGGCCTGATTGAATACAAATGCAGAATCTCCCGAGCCTTAAATGTAGGGGCCCCGTCTTTGATGGTATCGCGCAACGGTTGCACCGTTTTAGTGGATTCCTTGCCGATAGTTAAGACCTTATCGACGAAAGTCATGCTATCCCCGACCATACGCGGGCGAAGGACCGACCCCGAGCCTCTTGCTGTGATGGATCTAAAGCAGAAGCGTCAACTAGAAACATAACCTGGGGGAAATTATAACTATCATAGAAACGGGGCTGTTTGTGGAATACAAAAGCGCCGAGCACATGCAGCTCGATCCATGACGTGAAATAGTGCAGCGGGAGATGTACGGGCTGTACCCCCGGCTGAGTGGTGTCTACCGCTAAGCTTAGGCCATGATACAGTTGAGCCAGTCCAGCGATCCCGATGGCCACTCGCGTCCTGGAAACCATTCGGTGAGCCAGATAGAAGACGGATGGCCTCATATAGCGAGGGTGCATTGGGAGCACAAACCAGCTTAACCATAGCCCGAAGAACCCCAAAAAGAACGTCTCTTCGTCGACATCTGAAGCTGCGAGCTCTGCAAAGGGGACGACCGGGGTGTCTGGGATGAAGAAATTCCTTTGATCCACTTCCGCTGTCGGCTGATTGTCCAAGCCAAAACCAAAAGGATCATCAAGCTTGGCGAATTCCGCGGCTTGTTTTAATAAGACTTTCGGGCGAAGAAAGCGGGCGATGAAATCCGCGAAGCTGACTCCGTGCCCTCCGGATTCGAGAAACAGACTCTCGTAAATGTTCAACACCTTGATTAGACTCGGGAATCGATGTTGAATAGCATTCTCCAGAGTGAGACCCATCGCCACTGATTTGGTGGCAAAGATGTACTCGTCAGGGGGAAGTATTTCCTCGTAATGTTCCCCTCTGACGGGTATGCCCGAAATTTCTGCAAATTCCTCCAAAGAAATCGAAACCTTCCGGTCCGATAAAAGAAAGGTGTGAGTCAGGGTATTCCACTGTTCCAAGAAAGCCTTGACCCACCATACGTGAGGCGCGGGATACTGGAAAAGAGACGCGTAGATAGCAGGGTACAACCCGAGCTTCAGCAGCAGCGACTTTTTGGCCGACAAGATGTATCGAGCCCACTACAAGTATCCGGCTGAATGGCGAGGAGTCAAGCCTATCATGTACGTCTGTCCCCAAGGGTGCGACTCGCCTTGACATATGCGCCGCCCCAGAATATCTAAATCCATCGGCGGTTGTACAGGTATCGAGCCTATAGAAGGCTGGAGGCGTCCTTCCGTAGTCCAGTTAACCTCCTCCGCAGCGTAATTCACCTGGGGTGAGTCAGCATAATGAATGGTGGAAATTGGCTCTGAAGGCACCGCACAAGAAAAACTGCGCCGACCTTGAATAATTTGGTTGTACCACAACCCCCATAAGTGAAGAGACTTCTGCTCCGGGTTATGATCTTTAATCAGTGCAAAAACTTCCCGATCCACGGGCGCGTCGGCATATGCACTCTCTGGACGAACAAATGGGAAAGAAGAGTCAAAAGACATAGTACCTGCGCGAAAAGAAACGAGAGTTAGATGTCAATACTACATTACAAATTCTGACATTTGGTACTTTAAATTTGTACCACACTGCAATGCAGGAAAAAGGGACCGAGGGGGACCCACAAAATCAAAGTGACGGCTCATCATTGATGAGACAATCAATCATTAAGGAGGAAATCATAAAAAGATTCTCATTTAATGAGAAACTCATTGGGCCAAGGAGTTAAACCTCCTCGAGAGCAGTGCTCTGCAAACGGAAATTACATCTGTCAACTTTAATTATGAGGGGAATAAAAATTCCCCAATAATTCTAAGAGCCATGCTCTGTGAAAACGATGGAGTAATCCATCAGAACACTAAAAAGCAAAGCTTTTTGCAGAGTAAAAACTCCAAGATCTTTAAGATCCACAAAACGAACTCTAAGAGTTCTCATAGAGATGAACAGTGTTCTAATTAATGGGTTAACTAACCCTAAAAATCCATTTTAAGATCTACGATCTTAGAAGAGCAAAGCTCTGTTAATAGGTTCGATCCTTACCAAATTTGGGCAGAGTTCTAACTTTGTTAATAGGTTCAACCCTCACGTGGGCGCTATTTAATAAAAATGTGCTTAGCACTCAGTATTTGGCGCTCAGCGCCGAGCGCCTCACGCACTCTACACGTGGGCGCCATAAATTATTTAACATTCTATATAAAAGAATATAAATAAAACAAAAAGAAAAAGGGGTGTCAGAACCCAAATCAATGCTCAGCAGTGCCGATACAGAAAGAGGATCAAACCCAAATAAGTCCCTAATGAACATTCATTGGTTCAAGGGTACATTTCTTCATACCTCTGATATGTGTCGTTGTAATCCTTCAACGACTTCAGAGAGATGGCGGGTCCCGATAACCAGCAAATGTGGACCGTAACGTCCTTAAACTAATAATGAACCGCAACGTCCTTAAACTAATAATGGACCGCAATGTCCTGAAACTAACTACGGACCGCAACGTTCTTAAACTAGCTATGGACCGCAACGTCCCTAAACTAAACTCTATGGACTATGATATCCTTAAACCCTATAGACTGCAACGTCCCTAAACTAAACTCTATGGACTATGATGTCCTTAAGCCATATGGACCGCAACGTCCCTAAACTAAACTCCATGAACTATGATATCCTTAAACACTGCGGACCGCAACGTCCATAAACTAAACTCTATGGACTATGATGTCCTTAAACATGGACCGCAACGTCCTTAAACAACGACCTCACCACCAAATGGTGATCTATGGACCGCAATGTCCTTAAACTAGCTGTGGACCGCAACGTCCATAAACTAAACCCTCACACCAAAAATGGTGATCTATGGACCGTAATGTCCTTAAACTAACAATGGACCGCAACGTCCTTAAACTAGCTGTGGACCGCAACGTCCTTAAACTAAACCCTCACACCAAAAATGGTGATCTATGGACCGTAATGTCCTTAAACTAATAATGGACCGCAATGTCCTTAAACTAACAATGGACCGCAATGTCCTTAAACTAGCTGTGGACCGTTACGTCCTTAAACTAAAACGATAGAGCCCAAATGCTCTTTTATTGGGTCAAAAGTGATCCTGAACCCCCGTTAAGTAGATCTTAGTCCAATATCGGATTAACGTATCCTTAACAAATATTTAAGTTGATCTTAATCTCAAACAAGATTAACGATCCTCAAATCAACCCAAACCCAAATCTAAGAATATACGGATTTGGACTAATCCACGTCCTACGGGCGGCAACATAAATTAGTCTCCGTATACAATCCACGGGCAATCAAAGATAAAACAAACACACACGACACGAAGTGACCTTCTGGAGCAGGAGAAAGTGGTTACCGCGATGCGGTAATGTAATTAACTGCAGGGGCTTACGCCTGCAGGAAAGAGCGTCCCCACAATTAAAAACCCCTCACAAACAAGAGGGAATCTGACGAAGTCTGCTACAACGGCCGCATCTATCTAAACCTCCGATACACGGTGCCATAAATCAACTTGGAATCTTCGGAGAGGTGGAAAGATAAAACAAAATAGCATCTGCCCCCAAATGCGGGCAAGACATTTGTCTTTCCCGTCTTTCGGCGGTAAACAATCACATGAAATCCGTATCTCAATGCGTAAATCCATGAAATATGATGTATGCAACATGGAACAGTAATATGAGCATATCAAGGGAAAACCGCTCTTTGAAATGAATCAAGTTTTTAATAATATCATGCGGTTCCCACATTCTCCCAAAATCAAGTGCAACATCATATAAATGTGTATATGTAGCTATAGCAAGGTATGTGTATATACATGTAGGTATGTATGCATGATGCACGTCATGTGCGTAGTAGAACAAGAATCAACGTCTCAATGTCAATAACAAATACAATACCACATATGTGTTTATGTTGTGCGTGTCATGGCAATTACCAACGGTATGTGTGTAGCATACATTTAGTGCTCGTGCAGTATGAACCGTCAGTAATGGTGCAGTGTCCAATGGGTACTAAGTCAAGACACAACAAGTAATGGTATGCAATGATGCTCATGCACAATCAACTCATATGGATATAACATGTGACTATAATATTATATCTAGCCCTGACGCTTAACGCCATACGGGTGATTTCTCCGTAGATGTTAAATCTACTCACCGATGATCTTGAGCTAGGTAAATCCAACCACCTATTTTCCCTTCTTCGCGGTGTCCGAAGTCCCCGCCTGCGATCCTAATATCACACAAAACATAACAAGTGTAGCTTAGAAACCGTTCAATAATACATACAACTACGTTTTGATCGACGCACCGACTCCTACAAACTCTCAAGTGTTCGCTTAGTGGATAATGTGTGTAGCGACATTCTAAATCAAACCTAAGTGCAGCGAGCTACACAAACAACGCGAACCGTGTCGGATATCGTAATGCGCATAATTGAAACACTAAAAACTAGCAATTTGTTCCCAGATTTTGACTACAGTCTATACAGAAAAATCAAGCAGTACCAAACACCCCAAAATACCTACAGACAGCTACCCTAAAAATCCCAACTCCCCAGTCACCTAAAAATCCGGCGACGCCGGAATTCCTCTAAGTCTCGCCGGTTTTCCTAGGTCAAGTTGGGTCAGGGTTTCAGGTGAACACTCAGGGCCTCTAACACAACACTAATACACTGCTAGATTTTACAGTAAAAATTCATGGTTATAGCAGATCACAGTGACCCCAAAATGACACTAAAATACGACATGTGCACAAACTATATCTTTATAGTTCTAAACAACGACTACTAGGCAACACAACAATATAAGAACCTAATTTACAGTTAGAGATCATTACCTTTCCACACTTGCTCAAAAACCCTAGCTTTCCATGCTCCAAGTCATCTTATAGAGTTTAGCTAGGCTTGTGAAGGGTTTTAATGAGTTTTAGTGGTGATTTTGCTTGGGTTTGTGATGACTTGGTTAGGGTTTCAGTTTGAGTGGATGAGGAAAATGAGATGAAGAAATAAGTGAGAATGAGAGAATGAGAAGAGAAATGAGGAGTGTGAGGTGAGAATGAGATGGTGAGAGTAGCCATGCCCCTTCTCTCTCTTCATTAAATGCACCTCATGCTTGCCCATTCCTCATCATTTCCATGTCAACCCTCTCTCTCCCTCTCTCTCTCTCTCAAGTCAACCCAATTCAAACCCTTATTTTAAAAACTAAATAATTTATATAATTACATATAATATAATGGAAATGAGGGTTAAGGTGCCATGGCTACTTAAGTATGGTTAACACTAATTAACCCTAGGTTAACATGCACAAGTGTGTAGAAGCCAAAACAAATAATAATAAAATATTAATTAATTTTTATAAAATATGTGAAAACTATTTTGGTTAACTTTTTACTAAAAACCCGCATTATCGCTTAATTAATACTAATCGCATTCTAAGGTGTTACAAGTAGAAAGTAGGCTTTGAACTGACTTCATCATCCACGAAAATGGATCCTTACGGTATGGAAGCCGTTTATGCATGCCAATCGGACCTATTCAAGAAGATTTGATGAAAGAAACTCACAGCTCTCCTTATTCTGTACATCCCAGTGGCACGAAAATGTACAAGGATCTACGGCAACATTACTGGTGGCATGTAATGAAGAAAGAAGTAGCAGGGAGCGTAGCCAAGTGTTTGGTGTGTCAGCAAGTGAAGACTGAACATCACAGAACAGCTGGTCTAGTTCAGCCGTTACCAATCCCAGAATGAAAATGGCAGCACATTATTATGGACTTCGTGACTGCCCTTTCTCGCAGCACAAAGGGTAACGACGCAATTTTGGTTATTGTGGATCGACTCACCAAGTCGGCTCACTTTATTCCATTTCGAATTGGCCAGTCAGCCAAAACGTTAGCAAAGAAATATATGGAGGTGAGCAAAAATCTAAAGTAAGATTTACACCTTCAAGATGTATCATATTTGAGACCCATAAACTCATGCAGGAAATCGTGAGATTACATGGAGTACCTGTCTACATCGTCTCCGATCGTGATACAAGATTCCGTTCACAGTTTTGGTAGAGTATGCAAGCTAGCCTGGGAACGAGTCTGAATTTTAGCACGGCGTATAATCCACAAACAGACGGACAGTCCGAGAGAACAATTCAGATTCTGAAATCATGCTAAGAGCCTATATGTTGGATTTCAGAGGTTCGTGGGAAGATCACCTACACCTTATGGAGTTTTCATACAACAACAGATGTCACGCAAGCATTGGGATGACACCATTCGCAGCACTTTATGGACGGAAATGGCGTTCATTGCTGAGTTGGGATGACATTGGAGATCGTGAACTCCTTGAACCAGAGATGATCGTGGCAACTGTGGACGTAGTTCGCACGATCAGGAAAAGGATGCGAATAGCCAAGACCGACAGAAACATTGGGCAAATGCAAAGTATCGACACTTGGAGTTTCAACCTAGAGAATATGTATTCTTGAAGATCTCTCCAAACAGAGGATTGATACGTTTTGGCAAAAGGGGTAAGTTATGTCCAAGATACATAAGACTGTTCGACATACTCGAACGGGTTGGAGAAGTGGCATACCGTTTAGCACTACCACCCTCATTGGAAGAAGTGCACAATGTGTTCTACATATCCCAACTACGACGATATGTGAGCGACCTCAGCCACATACTTGATCACTTAGAGATCACAATACAAACTGACTTAACCTGCGAGCAACAACCAGTTGAGATCCTGGACCGAAAGGTGAAGACATTGCGGAACAAGGAAGTAAACTTGGTCCGAGTGATGTGGAGAAATGATTCGCCAAGAGAATCAACTTAGGAAAGAGAAGAGATTATG
The DNA here is from genome assembly GCA_030015575.1 of Agapanthus africanus. Taxonomy (NCBI): domain Eukaryota; kingdom Viridiplantae; phylum Streptophyta; class Magnoliopsida; order Asparagales; family Amaryllidaceae; genus Agapanthus; species Agapanthus africanus. Next base: position 132,936,451 of record CM057341.1, read on the forward strand.
CGTACACGATACCCTTACCTATTTGAAAATTAGTCCCTATGTAATTGTAAATTTCGAGGACGAAATTTTTATAAGGAGGGTAGAATGTAACAACTCTGAAATCACTGTACAGAAATTTCTTGTTATTGTACAGAAAAGGGTATTACAGCCTGTGTAAGAGTTATAAGTTAGATTTGTTTAATAAAAGCAAGAAACAACTTGTAGCTCACTGGTAAAGCCTCTACATTGCTGTGACGTAGTCTGTGTGTTCGATTCCCATCAGACACAATTATTTTTTCTGATTTTTCTTTTTAATTTTTGGAAGCCCAAGAGCTGCACGTGTAATACATGGGAAAATAAAAGGTTTCATAAAAATCAAACAGGCGCAATGAGGTGTACACACACAAAAACCCACGTAGCACGAATCTCGAGGCAAAACCTCAAGATCCGACCGCCCAAAATGCCTCTCATGCCGGCGCCGATGGTTCGATTGAGCCTAATTGGCTCCATGCTTTACACACACACCCATTCGACTCCCCTTAACTCTCCTGTATTGTTTGATTTCTCAGCAATCAAACAGAGACCCTTCATTTCACCAATTAACACGTTTTTTTAATGTTTTTTAATCCAAAATTTTAATTCCCAAACCCTAATTCTTCACTATAAATACCACCCATGCCTTAGCTCTTCATCATTCTGAAATTCTAGCAAAAATTCTCTCAAAACTTTCTAAGTGCCAAGTGGAGTTAAGCCCCTCAAGTGGAGTAGCGAGCCAAACTCGATGACCGGAGCATCTCCGATGAAACCATGACCCCCGAGAACTTCTTCGATCTCTTCCTAATTATATAAAAAAAACCGTAATTCCTTTCATCTCTCTCTCTTTCTATCTCAAATAACCTTTTAAAACAAACCGACAAAAGAGGAGTTATCTCCGATATAGTTTTCTTTTTAACATCTCTAAGCCATGTGATAAGCAAACGAGATCAAACTAACATGCTACATTAATCCTAAGCTTATTCACATCAATTAGTTTTTAGTTGTAACAAATTTCATATGAAACAAACATATAAAGAACTTTTTCATTAAAATACCATGAATTTTAGTGTAACCTCTTTTCGATATCTAGTATACCCAAACCCTAGAACCTTCAAGGGTAATGACCTACCCCACACGCACACTATGGTTTCATAGCACGGTATTCTAAGCATATGGGTAATTCAAAGTAAAAACTTTTCATTAAAATACCACACATTTTCAAAAACTGGTTTCTTTTAAATTGGTATTTTAAACTTCTTGGCAATTACGCCTCTACAACTCTCGTTAGAGGACCGGCTAATAGATGGTGCAGATTATCGCACATCCTTGGGACAGTAGAGCGAGATGCAGAACTCCTCACGGAGTATTCGGTCTCGAAAGGAGTAAAAATACGGTTTTTAAGAAACGTGACTTTTTCTAAATAAAACTAATTTTTGGAAAAATTATATAAAATTATGAAATCCGTATTTTCAATAAAAACAAATTAAGAAACTATATTTTTAAAATGAAAGATTAGAATTTGTAAATAAAATAGCACAAAGTTTCTAAAAGAGCTAGTTTTCATAAAAATACCACAAACTTTCAAAAAGCTAGGTTTTATCACCAAAACACTATAACAATTAAAATACATGTTCATGAAAACCCTAAATATTATAAATCACTCTCGAGATTATTTTTAAACAATATTAATATATATTTTTCATAAAACCCCATCGAGATATGCAAACAATATTTTAAGGACTCTAGATTAATATAGGTTTAAGCGGGATCAACTGATAGTACTGATACCCAGCGAATTCTCCTACGATTAGGGAAATGTACACACTAATCTAAACTGAAGTACTGATACCCAGTCTCGATACTCCTAAACTGAAGTACCGATATACTGTCTCGATACTCCTACGATTAGGGACATTTAAGGATGTGCTTAGCGACTACTCAGGCCCTACTAATATGAACATCACCTTTTAAAAGATTACGCGGTACGACTGGGTCTCCATCATCGTCCTAGTAGTCAATCAAAATTCTAGGGCTTTATCTCATGTCTAAACGATACATGATAGTAAATAAAACGCATCACATGAAAGATAAAGACAAACCAGATAGCAGGCTCTATCGTATAGATCCTCCTTCAATTACAATAGTTGACTTGAGAGCACCTATATCCAACATTCTCCCACTTGCACTTAAGACAAATTATTGCGGTATCTCATACCCAATTTCTGTACTAACAGTCTCTCAAACTATGTTCAAGAACTAGCTTCAATGAGTGGACGCGGCATAGTGCATCTCTATTTTTCTCTCTGAATCTCAACTTCGCGAAAATCAAATATCTCCGGAACTGAGCGATGCCTGCCTTAGTATTTTTCTGGACTGACGATGGGATCATGTTCATAAACGAACAATTATATCCAGCAAATTCTCAGGCGGTATCCTTTTGCCGATTCACAATCAGTATCTAGCGCCGTGACTACCTTAGTATCCTACTTGGAACTCTTTCCAATATACTACTCCTTAAAAGAGGGTAAACTTATAACTCGCGGTAGACACTCTGTCTTCCATGTTACCTGGGAAGCAAGAATCGGTAACCACCTCTTTCAGAAGGCTGCCATTACCAAACCAAGAATATCAAATGCTCTTCATTGCTACCCCATGTTTCTCCAGGATTGAAATGATATCCATATCCTAATGGAGAAACACATGTGATCACCATTGTTTTACCGATTTGTAGCGTAGGAACATCACTTCTTATCATAAGTATGGCATCCGCATACCATATGAGGAATCTGACAACACTCCCTATTACCTTCTTACAAATACAAGGTTCATCTCTCATTTTGATGAAGTCAAACGCTTTGACCGTATCATCGGAACATATGTGTCACGACCCGAATATGTGGAATGTGACTGGCACTTAAATTACGCAACGCCTAGAGGTGTAACTTAATCTAAGTAAGCCAAAGCCCAGAAATCTAAACCGTTTAAAGAAAATAGAGTGAAGGAAAACTTGTTTAAAAATTAAGTTAACATAGAAAATCACTTTGAAAGTCATTATAATAAGCTCAAGTTTTTATAAAAAATTCGGCAGAGTTTCCTTTGTAAATACTGGCCCCAAACGGGTACAAACATGAATATTTACAAGTAATGAACAAAGGCATCCCCAAGCGGGAGCTAGCTCTTCGCCGAATGGCAGAATCACAACCACATGTAAGATATATCATCCAAGAATGAAACCAACATTTAAAAGCAAGAAAACGGAAACCAAATATAAGTCGGCTCACACGAGCTCGACACCAGATACCAAAAAAATACAAGGCTCACAGTCTCACTGTCTAATCCAATATACAAGGGTAGATGGAGTATGCTAGATACAAAATAGATATATACATGGTAGAATCAAAGAATATCCTCACAACCCACCTACAAGCAAGTCGATGCAAAAAAAGCAAAAGAAGAAATATGCCCACCGCTACTATGCTGACGGGTCGGACCTGCAAGATACTGTGGTACAACGGGGGTGAGTTGCCAACTCGTAAGTAATAAGTAATATCTGATAAGGCTATCGTAAGCTTGCACGCAAATGCGTCACAACCTACATATAAAATTATGATGCGATGCACTAGTATGAATATAACATGAATGAAAAATCAAACATGAAATCCGGATATATCTTGTATGAGAAAATCTATATCTATATCTTAGTAAAACCTTTGTATAATAAAGCTGGAGTATCATCAATGAAATCGACAGAAAATCCGTGTCAAGTATCGACACAATATATGTATCTCAATATCTCAATATCTTAATAGCCGTCCATCATATCGGCTCTCAAATCTGTCACATCCTACGACTCCGATCGGTACCCTCTAGATAACCGCCGAGCCAATAATCACCGGTAGGTCGTGCTCCCCTGCCAGGCTCATCACCTACAACTCGAGCTTCTCGCCCCGGGGTATCTCACTGGGTCCACCATGTACACGAGACGGTTCATCCTACTCCTCGAATCGGGTCTCGAAAACCAACTCAAATCAGGAAAACTCATGGTGGACTCCACATACATCATATCACGAGAAAACCGCAATTTGCATTTTTTAAATGATAATAGGTTTATTAAATCCTTGCGATTTTCCCCAAAATCCATAAATCTCATAAACACTGAAATCTCCAAGAAGAATCACAATATATGAACATGTCGGTGATGATGAATGTCTATGGTATCAATAATATGAAATACGATGTATGACTAGAAAACTATGTATGAATGATGATGCAATGAGGTATATACATAAGACTAGCAATCCTACGTATCCATCCTGATGAAGTGAATATACAACTAAAAGTTACATATCATATATAATGCAAATGCTCAGATACTGTTCAAGCAAGTTCTATAGTGTTCGTGATATAGCAATTACCAATGGCGTGTGTGTTCGCATAAATAGTGCACGTGCGGCATGAACTAATGGTAATGGCGCAAGTGTTCTACGTAACAATATCATATGTAAGAGGATGCAATGCCATTATATGAATGATTTGGAGACTACACATATAAATACAAAAACTACTAGTAATCCTAACTATCGGGAGCCTTGCGTCATTCAGACTATCCCCCCATAGAAGTGTACATCTACTCACTGGGATGCCTCGACTAATCTGATCCAATCACAGCCTTTCATTTCCTTGCCGCGTCCGACGTCTCCGCAACCGATCCTAGAATCGCACAAATAGTATATATAAGATTAAACATTTAAATAGACGTGAAGTCAAGACGATACAAAGTAACTACCGCACTAACAAGACGCGCATGCACTTGGTGCACAAAACGCACGCGCGACATTGCCACAAACCACAACTAGGGGTTGCTATACGTAGAAAACACGACAACTAGAATTAAATCACGCTAATCGCGCATTCACATCACACTAGAATTTAGGAAAATGGGTCGTAGATCATCACAACCTCAAACTTAATTAAAACCATTTTCTTTTAAAAACCTAGTAAGCAACCTTAAACCATTTAGTGCAAAACTAGATGGATTAGCAAGTCTGGTAACCACAAATCACACATGAATATTCTAATCAAGCCATGCAACACTTAATTAAATATAATCTCACTTAAACACACACTAATAATTAATTTAATTACATGAACTCCTAATTAAAGTAATTAAAAGCCACTTTAGCAAAGTAATCAACTAGATTAGATTTGTAAAGCCACTAGATAATAAATTACACTCAGCTAACTTAATTAAGTGGTAAAAACACTAATTTTAACCCAAACCCTTCTCTTTAAAACTCAAATCTTGCAAATAAAACTATTTTAACATCTAATTAAAATTAGATTAAAGCAATTAATTAACGAAGTAACCATTGAGTTAAGGTTTATACCTCAAGAATTTGGAGATCTAACTTGCTAACTTGGCCACCCAAAATGCTATCTTCCTTCAATATCAAAGCTTAAATTATGCCAAGGAAGTTTTATGATATTTTAGCTAGAGATTAGTGTTGGATTCGTGGATTTTTTTGTGAGGAAATGAAGATTTTGCAAAAAAGAAGAAGGAGAAAATAAGGGGGAGAGGCTGCTGCCGAATTTGAGAGGGGGGAGAGTGGGGGTGAGTGAGAGAGAGGTGACCATACCTCATAAATGCCCTTACCTCAATTATTGTTTTCATTTTATTTTAAATTTTATTTTCTATAAAAGTTATCTTGGAAATATCTAGAACCATGGAGAACAATTTAGAAAGAAAGAATATGTTACAAAATAAGTGTTAAGTTGTCATGGTGCACTAATATATAATTAACCCATATTAATTTATAATTATCACTAATTAAATGTATAATTGCATGATTAAAATAATATTTAAAATAAATACTTATAGAAAATAATTAAATAAACTAACAATTAAATAAGTAACTAACAAAACACCCATACATAAACCATTACATAATTAAAGTATGTATAAATGTGTTTGTGGAAAAATAATTATAACTAGCTTTTACGAAAAACACATGTTGTATTACTAATTATCGGACAATTAACCTAAACAATTTTTAAAACGTTACAATCTTCCGCCCTTAAAGAAATTCGGTCCCCAAATTTAAAATCTAACTACGCGTACCTTCGAAGAGATAGGGATATTTCTTCCTCATCTTGCCCTTGGCTTCCCATGTGACCTCTTCGCTGTTCGGGCCATGCCAAAAAACCTTTACGGACGGTATGACCTTGGACCTCAGTTTCTTCACCTGCCGATCCAGAATGACTACCGGCTCCTCGGTAAAGGAAAGATCGCGCTCCAGCTGGATCGTCTGTTACTGAATCCCGTAAGAGGGGTCATGAAGATACTTGCGGAGCATCGATACATGAAACACAGGGTGAACATCTGGGAAGCTGGGTGGCAGAGCCAAACGATAAGCAACTGTACCGACACGCTCGAGAATCTCAAAGGGACCCACGAATCTGGGACTAAGCTTCCCTTTCTTTCCGAATCTCATCATGCCCTTCATTGGAGAAACCCTCAAGAAAACATGATCTCCTACAGCGAATTCCAGTCTACGACAACGTCTATCCGCATAAGATTTCTGCCTGCTCTGGGCCGCTCTCATCCTATCCCGAATCAACTGGATCTTCTCGATCGTTTCCTGCACAAGATGCGACCTCAAAGCACTGCTCTCACTGAGCTCTGTCCAACAAACTGGTGATCGACATCTCCTCCCATATAAAGCCTTGAAGGGTGCCATCTGAATCGTCTCCTGAAAGCTGTTATTGTAGGAGAACTCTATCAAGGGAAAATGACGATCCCAGCTGCCACTGAAATCTAAAATGCAAGCTCGGAGCATGTCCTCAAGAGTCTGTATGGTCTGCTCGGACCGACCGTCGGTCTGCGGATGGAAAGCTATACTGAAACTCAATCGGGTGCCCAAAGCCTCCTGAAGTCTCTTCCAAAAGCGACTAGTGAACTGAGTGCCTCTTTCGGACACGATGCAAGTCGGAACGCCATGTTGCCTCACAATCTCGTCGATATATATCTGAGCGTACTGAGCGAATCCGAAAGTGGTCTTCACTGGCAAAAAGTGAGCCGCTTTCGTCAGCCGATCTACGATCACCCAAATAGAGGCATACCCTCGACTGGTCCTAAGTAGACCTACGATAAAATCCATAGAGATCTGCTCTCACTTCCATTCCGGAATTGGCAAAGGCTGTAATTCTCCTGCTGGCCTCTGATGCTCAGCCTTGACTTGCTGACAAGTCAGGCATCTCGAAACAAAATCCGTCACATCTCTCTTCATCCCTTCCCACCGGTAGACTTCTCTCAAGTCATGGTACATCTTGGTGGAATCCGGATGAACACTATATGCCGACTGATGTGCTTCCTCTAAAATCTCGCATCTCATTCCCTCGGAATCTAGCACACATAGTCGAGTCCCAATCGTAGCACTCCCTGATCATCGATCACGAACTCTGAAACTCTGCCCTATCGAACCTGCTTCATGATCTCTGACAAACGGGCATCGCCGGGCTGTGCCTCGCGGATACGGTCAAGTAACTGTGGACGTGCACGGATATGGGCAAGTTGGCCCCCGGTCGACGTAAACTCAAACTGTACTCGGCTGTCACATAGAATCTGCAAATCTGCCGTCGACTGTCTCTGAACTGCGCTCAAACAAGACAAGCTACCTCCGGCCCTCCGACTCAAAGCATCTGCCACAACATTCGCCTTGCCCGGATGATAAAGAATCTCGCAGTCATAGTCCTTTACTAGTTCTATCCAACGGCGATGTCTCAAATTCAGATCTCGCTGCTGAAAAATGTACTTTAAGCTTTTGTGGTCCGTGAATATTTGACATGACTCGCCGTATAAGTAGTGTCTCCAGATATTGAGTGCAAAAACCACCACAGCCATCTCTAAGTCATGAGTGGGATAGTTCTGCTCGTGCTTCTTCAACTGCAGAGAAGCATAAGCGACAACCCTGCCGTGCTATATCAACACACAGCCTAGCCCCACTCGAGAAATATCGCAATAAACCACAAAACCGCCCGAACCTGAAGGCAAAGATAATACTAGCGCAGTAGTCAAACGAGTCTTCAACTGCTGAAAGCTCTGCTCGTATGCCTCGATCCAAAGAAACGGAACTCCCTTCCGGGTCAACCCGGTCAACGGTGCAGCTATATGAGAAAAATCCTGTACGAAATGTTGATAGTATCCGGCTAAACCAAAAAAGCTGCGAACCTCCGTCACTGATACAGGTCTGGGCCAGTGCTGAACGGCCTCGATATTCTTCGGGTCTACACGTATGCCATCTCTCGTTACCATGTGACCCAAGAAATCAAAACTATCTAGCCAGAAGGCGCACTTGGAGAATTTAGCGAATAGCTGATGCTCTCTAAATGTTTGCAATGTGATCCTCAAATGTTGCTCGTTCTCCTCTCGGCTCTGAGAGTATACTAAGATTTCATCAATGAACACGATGATAAATTGATCAAGAAACGGCCTGAATATGCGGTTCATCAAGTCTATAAATGCTGCTGGGACATTGGTGAGCCCGAACGACATCACCAAAAACTCATAATGCCCGTAGTGCGTGCGAAAAGCAGTCTTTGGAATATCATCCTTCCGAACTCGCAACTGATGGTAACCTAATCGCAAGTCAATCTTCGAGAAATGTCCCGCACCCTGGAGCTGATCGAACAAATCGTTAATACGAGGTAGGGGATATATGTTCCGCTCAGTCACTCGATTCAACTGACGATAATCGATGCACAAACGCAAACTGCCGTCTTTCTTCTTGACGAACAGGACAGGAGCTCCCAAAGTGACACACTCGGACGAACAAGCCCTTTAGCCAACAAATCTTGCAGCTGATCCTTCAGCTCTTTAAGCTCCGTCGGGGCCATCCGATAAGGCGGTATAGAAATAGACCCCGTGCCGGGGATCAAGTCAATACAGAACTCAATATCGCGGTCAGGCGGCAAACCTGGCATCTCTTCAGGGAAGACATCAAGAAACTCTCTCACAATCGGGACCTGGTCCAACGGGACCTCTGCGGCTCTAACATCACAAACATACTCCAAGAATCCCTGACATCCTTTCCTCAAGAGCTGACTAGCGCAAAGAGAAGAAATCAAACTGGGAAGGGTGGCGCTACGGTCTCCCTGAATGACAAGAACTGGCTCACCCGGAAAACTAAATCTGACTGTCTTCTAACGGCAGTCCACAGACGCATAACACGTGGCTAGTCAATCCATGCCCAGAAGAACATCGAAATCCAACATATCGAGGAGAATCAAATCAACCGAAGAATCCCTCTCCCCGATATGAACGGAACACGAACGAAATACATATCGAGCAACAAAAGACTCGCCTACCGGAGTCATAACAATGAGTGGCTGATCTAGCAAGGACGACTCTCGGCCCAATCTCGGTGCAAAGTGTGTAGATACATAAGAATGTGTAGAACCTGGGTCGAATAATACCCGCGTGTCGAAAGAACATACTGGAAGAGTACCTGTCACAACGGCATTGGATGCATGCGCATCCTGAGGAGTCAAAGCGAACACTCGAGCCTATCCCCCACTAGTAGCCGGCTGTCCTCTGCCTCTGCCGCCTCGTCCTCTCAGAACAGGACCGACACGCCCATGGCCTCTAGGAGCATCTGCCTGGCGTGAAATATCATCAGGGGTAGGAAGTAAGGCTCTCTGAGGAGGGGGTGAAGGTGGTAAAGTCATATGTGGAACTATTGCTACGCCCTGGTTCCCCACAGTACAGTCTTGGATACGGTGGTACTGACTCTCGCACCGAAAACAACCTGGTGACGACTGCTGACCCTGTGGGTAAGAGCCATATAACTGACCTCGTCTCCATCCTCTACCACCACCATCTTCCGGAAAGAACCTGTAACAACTCTAAACTTTCTGTACAATTTTTTCAAAAATACATAAAGGGGTACTTGAGCCTGAGCACAAGTTATAAGTTTGATTTACTTTTGAACAGCAAGAAAGAGCTTGTAGCTCACCGGTAAGGCCTTGCACTGCTGAACCATAGCACCAGAGTTCAAATCCCATCAGCCACATAATCTTTTATTTAATTTTCTTTTAACCATTTAGAAGCCCAAGAGTCTACACGTGCAACACACGTATAGGGTAAGTTACAGAATAAATAAACATAAGCATGAGGGAAATTGAAGTGACCCCGACACGTGGCCTAAACCCTGGCCCCACCAGACGGTACAAAACCGGCGACACCTACACAAAGAACCGGCACTGCCGGTCTAAACCGACGGTATTGCCCCCAAACTTCGACCCCTGCAACCTTTCAGCTACCCCACTAACCCCACATTACTTGTTTACTCTGATTATTTCTAGATAGCAATAAAATGCCCAATTAATCCAATTTTAATGCATATTTCAATGCATTCTTTAAACACCCTAAATCATAATTTTCTCTATAAATACCACCCTCATTTCACAACTCCTCACTCACAATTCCCTGCCAAAACTCTCAAGAAATTTTCAAGTTCCTATAGTGTGCAAGCGGAGTTAACGAAGGGCAAAACTCCAACGAAGTTCCGGCGACGATACGAGGAGTTTTCGGCAACGAGAAGAAGCACCGACGAATTCTAGACCTCCTCCTATCTTTCCCTTCTCATCTAAGCCAGTAAGTCCCATTTCCCCTCTCATCTTCATCTTTAAAAAGTTACAAAAGTAAAACCCGACGGAAGCGGAGTTAGTCCGACTTCCGATTCAGTTCTTTTTAAAACTACATCTTTCTTAATCAAGATAACTTCATATTCTCACATATTTCTTAACAAACAATAACAAAACCATTAAATCAAGTTTCACCTCTAAATAATTATTTTTGTGACATTTATCGCATTTTTATATAAAAATACCATAAACTATTCATTTCGACATTGTAATCTTAATTCCGTGCTATACCTTTAGATAGTTCACGAGGTAATAACCTACCTCATCACAACACACATATCTATCATAGTACGATGAATTTTGGGATAATAGAATACGGGAAATACGACTTTGCAAATAAATCCCTTTTAACTTATAAAACTGTTTTCTTTAAAAGATGTATTAAAACATTTCCATGCAATTGCGCATCTATAACCCATTTTGGGGACCCCGTTTAGGATGGTGCGGATTATCGCACATCCTCGGGCTTAGTAGAGCGAGATGCAGACCTCCGAAAGGAGCGTTCGATCTCGATGGAATTTTTAATGCATTTTTCTTTAGAAAATGAGATTTCTACAAGAATAAATAAAAAATTATTTTTATTAAATACATAAATATTATCAAAATATCTATTTTAATTATATTACATAAATATTCCAAGTTTTTTAAATCAAAGTAATCACTATTACATGAAAATACCATCCAAATACAACACAAGTACAATATTTCAAGAAAATACCATATACTATGAAACTAGGTTCTATTCACTAGAAATTTCACATTTATAAAATATACATCTATGAAAACCCTAAAGAAGATAATTAAATGCTTGAAGTGTATTTTGAAATTATACCAAAGCTATTCTTACATAAAACCCTTCAAGTTATACTATATTACAATAAGAACCCTAGGAAACATAGCTTTAAGCGGGACCAGTCTTTTGAGCCTCAGGGAGCCGGAGATATGGGTGCTTGCCTATTTAAGGTAGACAAATTAACAAATGGTGTTATCAACACGGTAATTGTCTTGGAAAAAGACACAAATCCTGCCGTCCATATGCAGCAGTTACCGATACCACCAAAATAATCAGGATTTCAAGTTCTTTTAAAGGTGTCTGACTCAGACTGAGTCTCAATCTAATCAATCTGACTTGAATGTGATTCAAGTACAAAGTACAATACAACATGATTCAATATGAATCTATCTATTCAATCCATATCAATCTGTATTGACAGAATCGAACTTTGGATATATTCCATTTACATGTTCTTCCATTATATCCATTCCATTACTGATATCATGGTTTCGGCAAGTCATCCATCTATATAATTTGTAATACAAGACAATACAATACAATCAATACATAAACACTACGGGGTTATAAAGGGGTAGACTGGTACGGAACATGTTAAAGGTGGCACGAGGTGGTCACTTAAGACCTAATTACATCAATACCGTTTTTCCGTGGTATTATCGACGGAGCCTTGTACTACTGGTTACCAAAGTCTCCGGTGTAAGTGAGACCCCTCTCGTATACACTGGCATTTTCCTTACCAAGCTACAAACAACTGCGCTAACATTATAATAAAACATTATAAAACTATACTCTCTCTGTCTATTCTACTTCTCTCTCATCTTTGGGACTTACCGAGCGATTGTTCGCTGACGACATTCCTGTTTCTCTTCTTCTTTGAAATGTTGTCAGGAAGACCCGACGCTCAGGAGTACGAGACCAGTCAGGAGCATTTGGAGCAGGCCCGTGAGCAGCACACCGAAGACCCAGAGCTGTAGCCACTTGTACTTATTCTATTTTCATTTCTGTTATGCCACTGTTTAGGCATTGCTTTCATTCCATGTATTTACATTTTCAGTTGTACCTGTAAAAGAACGTTTAATAAATAAAGTTGTTGTTCATTTACATCTTGTCTCTTTTGTACTTTTATTTTATATTGCTTAGATACGCTTAGCGTGTTTACTTTTAAGTAAATACGTAGCGGCCTCGTCGCGTCCTCTACCCATATACTGGGAAGCGGGGAATGACAGAACCTGTCGTGGCGTCTACCTAACCGCCTCTGAGCTGGCATAACGGTACGAATCCGCTTCGGTCCAGAAACGACCGAAGTCTCAGAAATGCGCTCCTCCAACAGTAAGGTCGCATCCATAGCAGCTGCATAAGTGTCGAAATGCTGGGCGCCGATGGAAAGAAATAACTGCATGTCCAGTCCCCGCATAAACCTATTTATCCGTTTCTCCTCAGTGTCCACCAAATAAAGAGCATATCGGGACAACTGAGTAAACTGAATGCCGTACTCGGACACTGTCATCCCAAGAGTCTTGCGCAAAGACTCGAAACTACGAGCACGGGCATCTTGAACGCTCTCCGGAAGGAAACGAGCAAGAAATACAGCTGTGAACTCATCCCAAGTCATAGGAGGTAGATCTACAGCTCGGCCTCTCTCAACTGACTCGCACCATCTCTGAGCAAGACCCTCTAGACGAAAACTCACAAGCTCAACTCATCTCTTGTCAGAACATCTCAGTGAACGATAAATCCTAGCCATCCTGTCGAGAAATGTCTGTGGATCCTACGCTGCATCTATGCCAGTAAAAACTGGAGGCTTCAGCCTCATAAACTCCTATAAGGATACGGGAATAGTCTCGGTAACAATAGGAACAGCTGTCTGGGCAGCAGGTACAATCACAGTCTGTGTAGAGGAAGGAACCTCCTCGGATCTCAGTGCTCGGCTAGCCTCGACTAACGATCCAACTATCTGTCGTAAGTCCTGAATACTCGACTCCAGCCTAGCTATCCGGCCTGGAGAAGGCGGATCACTCTGTCCCTGAGGGGTAGGCGTACCTCCCTGATCGGTCCTCGTCTCAGACGAGCCCACTCGAATCTTATCTCTGGCGGCAGCCCTCTGGGCCCTCGTAGTCTTCGACGACATAGTGGCTAGAACAAGAAACATGATTTGATGAGAATATAGAAATCGAATCAAAGGATATATGGAATCAAGGAAGGAAGTACAAGCAATTATTTATCCTAAGGTCACTTAGGCGGAGTATCGTATCATAAGTATGCCGCGGAACATACACACGCTACGTCGCTCTGCTTAAGTCACCTACTCCATCTACCAAGGGTCGTCCTACACTCAGAAAGGTAAAAACCTATCGCTCTGATACCAACTTTTGTCACGACCCGAATATGTGGAACATGACTAGTACTTAAATTACGCAACGTCTAGAAGCGTAACGTAATCTAAGTAAGCCAAAGCCCAGAAATCTAAACCGTTTAAAGAAAATAGAGTGAAGGAAAACTTGTTTAAAAGTTAAGTTAACATAAAAATCACTTTGAAAGTCTTTATAATAAGCTCAAGTTTTTATAAAAATTTCGGCAGAGTTTTCTTTGTAAATACTGGCCCCAAACGACTACAAACATGAATATATACAAGAAATGAACAAAGGCATCCCCAAGCGAAAGCTAGCTCTTCGCCAAACGGCGGAATCACAACCACATATACGATATATCATCCAAGAATGAAACCAACATTTAAAAGCAAGAAAACGGAAACCAAATATAAGTAGGCTCACACGAGCTCGACACCAGATACCAAAAAAAATACAGGTCTCACTGTCTCACTGTTTAGTCCAATATACATGAGTAGATGGAGTATGCTAGATACAAAATAGATATATACATGGTGGAATCAAAGAATATCCTCACAACCCACCTACAAGCAAGTCGATGCAAAGAAAGTAGAAGAAGAAATATGTCCGCCGCTACTATGCTGATGGGTCAGACCTGCAAGATACTGTGGCACAATGAGGGTGAGTTGCCAACACGTAAGTAGTAAGCAATATCTAATAAGGCTATCGTAAGCATGCACGCAAATGCGTCACAACCTACATATAAAATTATGATGCGATTCACTAGTATGAATGCGACATGAATGAAAAATCAAACACGAAATCCGAATATATCTGGTATGAGAAAATCTATATCCATATCTTAGTAAAACCTTTGTATAATAAAGCTGGAGTATCATCAATGAAATCGACAGAAAATCCATGTCAAACATCGACACAATATATGTATCTCAATATATCAATATCTCAATAGCCGTCCATCAGATTGGCTCTCAAATTTGTCACATCCCACGACTCCGGTCAGTATCCTCTGAATAACCGCCGAGCCAATAATCACCGGTAGGTCGTGTTTCCCTTCCAGGCTCATCATCTACAACTCGAGCTTCTCGCCCTGGGGTACCTCACCGGGTCCACCATATACCCGAGACGGTTCATCCTACTCCTCGAATTGGGTCTCGAAAACCAACTCAAATCAGGAAAACTCATGGTGGACTCCACATACATCATATCACGAGAAAACCGCAACTTGCATTTTGTAAATGATAACAGGTTTATTAAATCCTTGCGGTTTTCCCCAAAATCCATAAATCTCATAAACACTGAAATCTCCAAGAAGAATCACAATATATGAACATGTCGGTGATGATGAATGTCTATGGTATCAATAATATGAAATACGATGTATGACTAGAAAAATATGTATGAATGATGATGCAATGAGGTATATACCTAAGACTAGCAATCCTACGTATCCATCCTAATGAAATGAATATACAACTAAAAGTTACATATCATATATAATGCAAATGCTCATATACTAATTCAAGAAAGTTCTATAGTGGTCGTGACATAGCAATTACCAATGGCGTATGTGTTCGCAAAAATAGTGCACGTGCGGCACGAACCAATGGTAATGGTGCAAGTGTCCAAGGTAACAATATCATATGTAAGAGGATGCAATGCCATGATATGAATGATTTGGAGACTACGCATATAAATACAAAAACTACTAGTAATCCTAACTATCGGGCGCCTTGCTCTATCTAGACGATCCCCCCATAGATGTGTACATCTACTCACTGGGATGCCTCGACTAATCTGATCCAATCACATCCTTTTCTTTCCTTGCCGCGTCCAACGTCTCCGCAACCGATTCTACAATCGCACAAATAGTATATATGAGGTTAAACATTTAAATAGACGCGAAATCAAGACGATACAAAGTAAGTAACGCGCACTAACTAGACGCGCATGCACTTGGTGCACAAAACGCGCACGCGACATCGCCACAAACCACAACTAGGGGTTGCTATGCATAGCAAACACCACAACTAGAATTAAATCACGCTAATCGCGCATTCACATCGCACTAGAATTTAGGAAAATAAGTCGTAGATCATCACAACCTCAAACTTAATTAAAACCCTTTTCTTTTAAAAACCTAATAAGCAATCTTAAGCCATTTAATGCAAAACTAGATGGATTAGCAAGTTTAGTAGCCACAAATCACACATGAATATTCTAATCAAGCCATGCAATACTTAATTAAATATAATTTCACTTAAACACACACTTATAATTAATTTAATTACATGAACTCCTAATTAAAGTAATTAAAAGCCACTTTAGCAAAGTAATCAACTAGATTAGATTTGTAAAGCCACTAGATAATAAATTACACTTAGCTAACTTAATTAAGTGATAAAACCCCTAACTTTAACCCAAACCCTTCTCTTTAAAACTCAAACCTTGCAAATAAAACTATTTTAACACCTAGTTAAAATTAGATTAAATCAATTAATTAACAAAGTAACCATTGGGTTAAGGTTTATACCTCAAGAATTTGGAGATCTAACTTACTAATTTGGCCACCCAAAATGCTATCTTGCTTCAAGATCCAAGCTTAAATTAGGCCAAGAAAGTTTTGTGATATTTTAGCTAGAGATTAGTGTTGGATTTGTGGATTTTTTTGTGAGGAAATGAAGATTTTGCAAAGAAGAAGAAGGAGAAAATAAGGGGGAGAGGCTGCTGCCGAATTTGAGAGGGGGAGAGAGAGGGGGGGGGAGTGAGAGAGCGGTGGCCATACCTCATAAATGCCCTTACCTCAATTATTTTTTTCATTTTATTTTAAATTTTATTTTCTATGAAAGATATCTTGGAAATATCTAGAACCATGGAGAACAATTTAGAAAGAAAGAATATGTTACAAAATAAGTGTTAAGTTGTCATGGTGAACTAATATGTAATTAACCCATATTAATTTGTAATTATCACTAATTAAATGTGTAAGTGCATGATTAAAATAATATTTAAAATAAATACTTAAGGAAAATAATTAAATAAACTATCAATTAAATAAGTAACTAACAAAACACCCATACATAAACCATTACATAATTAAAGTAGGTATAAATGTGTTTATGTGGAAAAATAATTATAACTAGGTTTTACGGAAAACACGTGTTGTATTACTAATTATCGGATAATTAACCTAAATGATTTTTAAAACGTTACAATACGATCCTTCTCCGCTATGCCTGCTTTAGTCTAAAGATAGATTTAAACAATTTGCATGCTTACCTCTGCTCCCACCGACTAAGATAACCTTCTGGCAGAGTCATATACACGTATACTTATAAATCCAATTTAGAAAGACGTTATATTCATCCACATGCCAGACATCATGGTCATGAAAGACAACATTGGCAAGTTTTATCTGTATGGAGTTCAGCACAGACACTGAAGTAATAGTTTCATCACAATCCACAACGGGTATTTGATGAAAACTTTTTACTATAAGTCTAGCCTTATTAGGTCACTACCTTTCCATTTGTACCGATCTCAAAAGATCCACTTGCTCCTTATGGGTTTTACTCCTTCAAGAGCACCCAACGAAGTCAACACTTTGTTGCGGTATATGGAGTCCAACTAGGATAAATTGGCACCCAGCCATCAGTTGGAAGTCACCACTTAATGGCCTACTGATATAGTAAGGTCATCATCATCTTCAATGAGGAAACCGTAGTACCTCTCAGGCGGCTGAGGTCATCTACCAAATCTGCGGATTAAGCTAAGGTCTGTCAGAGTCAATTGAATCTTCTGGTTCTATTAAATCTGTAGAAACTGTTTATGGTTCTGGAATCACTTCCAGTTCTACCATACTCCCACTAATTTCTTTTGCAAGAAATTCCTTTTCTAAAAAGGTGGCGTGTCGAAAACAAATAACTTTCGATCCCGAAAATGGTAGAAAGTTAAACCCTCATCAATGCCTGGGATAATCCACAAACTGCCATTACTGAAACGTGCCTAACGTTAATCCGGATTCTGGTTTTAAGCGTAACCCGGGAAACTCAGCATCTTAACAATCTTAAGATGATAATCTAATATATATCAGATATAGAATATAAGGCACTGATTTAGGTAGAACCAGTATCAATTGATATGCATCTATTTCTAGTGCATCCCTTAATCGAAAAAGACGATTCAACATTACTCATCATGAAGCGCACCCACGGATGAGCAATCTGATAGAGAATCAAATTCTCGATTACTACGGAATACCTAGCATAAGTATCCACATTTTCGAACACTTCGAAAAATCATGATACTTCCAGCAATTGGCTCTCCACTTTATTTCTATATCTTATGAACTACTCAAAAAATTTGGATTTTGCATTTCAATAAGAATGCGTGTGTAAAACCAGAGAACTCATAGTAAAATGGAATAAAATATGAGTACCAAGCTCTTGTCCATATGGGCATTGGACAACATACATCATTATATATAAGTCCTATGAGTTCACTAACTCATACTCTGTGTGTTATAATATGAAAACTATATTTTGGTTAAGAATTTACATTCTTTTTTCAATGCACCTTACCCAATTATCAAATGATAAAGGCAAATGTATATAGAATAATTTTTTAAAATTTATATCCCACTTTATCAAATAAAGAGACGGATATATCAGTTTTTAATAGTTGGAGCATAATAACAGTTATTCAAAACCAGAAGTTTGCCGAAAGGCAAAACCGGTAATTTCCCCAATAGAAACAATTGCTCTGATATCCGACATTGAGGATCAAATCATATTTTCCAATAATAATCCTTCTCAGTATCTGTAATAACTTACAGAGGTGAGATGTTAATCTAGTATCTATATACCCAGGATTCAGAATTAATTGGAAAACAGTTTTCGATTACAATCACATAGAAAAACATGAAACATCGAAATGTTTCAAGGGGTGGCCAGGTATTTCAAGTAATACCTCTTTCATTGCCCCAGGTCATAACAGTAGTTGCATTTTCCTTTCTGCTCATTTCATCCCCTGTTGTTGTCTCTCTTTCTTACCTTATTTATACTGAACTTTTGCTAGTCGGTTTTCTTGTTTCCGTTCCTTTTAGCTCCAGCATCAGGATTGGAAGAAAACTATCCAACAAGCGTAACTGGTATATTCTCTTTATTTAAGGATCATTCAAACTTGAGATAAGGTGGAGCGGAGAGATAAATGAATTGTATCATATACAATTTAATTTCTCCAGAACATGCGGCCATCCTCGACTGAAACAATTTCTTTATGTTTGTATCTAACTATACGATGGCCTTTCAAACAATATGGATCTCTGTATCAGATACAGAGTGTTCTGGAGGAAGAAAAAGAGAAAGTGGGAGGGGTAAGGACATATGCGACTATGTTGTGAAATAGGGCAATCATGAAATTCTAAAGCCATTGATTGTAAAAAGGTTCGTTTAACTAGGTTTATGAGTTTTTAGTTTAGGGTCAGTCATAAGCCACTGCCAGAGAGAGAAAAGAAACACTCGTCGTGCACTCTATCAAGATTAGATTGGTATATATATCTAATCAGGATAGCTCCCACTGTTCAGCCAAATCCTCCTTAAAACCCTAAAAGGAGAATTAGCCAGGATTATATCCCAAGAGTAACTATTACCCACAGTGAGAATCGGCACCCAACTATCACGGCGTGGTAACCTTGACTAAAGATCAACAAATTACCCTACTTCATAGAAGGTATGCAATCTCATTGCAAGTTTAAACAGTGAAACTCCCGATATGGTTTCTGACCTTAGGCCTCTGGGACCTTGACTAGAGGCCAACAAATCAAAAAATCCTAGTCAAGTTCAATCCGTCATTTTGTGATTGGTTTAGACCCACCCGTACAAACCCTTGATTAGAGGCCAACAAACTTATATGACTGTCCTAACGAATCGCATCTCATGCTGTCATGAAGACATCACTTAGCTACCTTACACTACGTCTTGACTAGAGGCCAACAAAAGTAGCATGAATACTAACTACTCTACTTCATGAAATGACAGAAGGCTATGGCTGGTTTTGAAGAAAATATTTAACGTAATGAACTTGATGTCATTGAAGGAACCAAGTGGTTTTGCACTTACGTAGACTATTGCTTAAGTGCAGATTCCCCGTGAAGGGATCGGAGCTCTTACCTCATTGAATGAGGTGCAGAATATTCCTAACCGAATATCTCGATGCAAAACAATTGGATACGACTATTCAATTTGCAAACTTATAGTAACACGGTCTTTTGCCAAAGAGGTCACTCCCTGTAAAGGGATCTAGTCTCTTTCTTCGTCAAATGAGGTGCTGGATATTCCTAATCGAATATCTCTGTGCAAAGCAAAAGATTCGACTATAACGCCACCATATTTGATATTTGGTTTCTACAACGTATTTTAGATTTATTATCGTTGCATTAATCTGAATTAATGAAGTCCTATTATTTAGATAATCACATTACCTAGCATCTTCTCATACAATCACTGAAAAGTATGAAAAGAAAATAGAATGCACATATACGCCATCCGCATTCGCCATGGGGCCCCAGGTCTTCACCGTAAGGTTACTTAACTTTCGGCATGGCGGGGGTAGGGCTAGCGTGGGTGCAAAACGTATATAGCATTTATATATATATCCAATATATCACATATATCAATATATCATCATATAAAACATCGCAGGCAAATAATCATCATTACAGCTAAGCGATAAATATCATCACAGGCAGGTAAACATATCACAAGCAAGTAATGAAATGGTTAGATCACCAAGGAATCTCGCTTTTCGTTTGAGCCACAAACGAAATGCGACATTCTCCGATCGCGTGAACAGCCCGTGTGCAGCCAAAATCAGTCCCCTACGAGTGCGACAAGCTACTAGACAACCCAAGAAATAAGGCAACCCAACATCATTATCATGATGGGGCCACTCGAAACTTTCTCGAATCCGGTGACTTGAGCATTCCTCCGCGGTTCAATCCTATACCCCCTACAAGCACGGCAAGAAACCCGCCAATCCTAGATTCGACCGACCCAATCTTAACTCCTTGAGATGGCTACCCACTGCAATCTAGAATTCGGTTGCTTGTGAGTTTCTCCGCGGGGTAATCCAAACCTATATTATACAACAGCGACAATGATCGCAACATGATCATGTCTCGACAAATAATAATACATCGCGATGACGACGACCACAAGTCGGTCGCTCGTCCCAAAAAAGAATATATATATATAGCGGAAACGGCGGCCACAAGTTGGAGCTCGTCCCGAACAAATGAATATATAAGATGGCTACAAGCATGAATGAAAATAACTCTTATCGCAACATCACACTTCCGCACGGGGGCTATTTATTTCGCGACAATCCAACACATTACAACAATGCTATATATCAACATATATCAACAACAATCACAATAACCAATGCGCGATCATGTCTAATTGATCACATAGCAATTAGGCAACGTTTACCAACGCATATCCTTACTGTATCCGTGTTCGAGCCAACTAAATCAAACACTTTGATTTAGTCGATTCAAACTATGATATTAGAATTCATAAACCGCGAGATCGTTAACTTGAAATTCCAAAAACTAAATTTCAAGTTCATCCCGGCAATGAAAATCCCCTCATTTTTGCACGAAATCGAACCCCAATAACCCAATAAAACCCCACACTATATGAGCCTTGATACGGCTCAGAAACGGGGCCGAAACAGGGGCGGGATAATCCCCGTATCAGGGCTGAATCAACCCCGGAGCAGCCCAAATCGGGGCTGATTTGGTGGCTAATTCAGTCCCCGATACGGAGCTGAATCAGCCTCGGTTCGGCCCCGATCGAGGCCAAATCGAGCTCAAATTGGGTGGGTTCGGATTATCATAAGCCTACTATAAACTCTTAGTTCGAACCAAGAATCTGGTAGCTCTGGCACAAGCAAAACTGAGAACTTTTCATCCAAATATTTAAAACTAGTTTTGAAAAATTTCGGTTTCATGAATTCCAATATCACCAAAACAAGCTGTAGTCTTTTGGTATGGCTCTGATACCACTGTTGGGTAGCTAGGCACTGTTGGGGTCGAAAATTGCATCCCGGTTGACCAAGTCAAAATCAAGGTCAACTCCAAGCCAAGTAGGCCCAAGCCCAGATCAAGTGGGCCCATGCCCAAGTCGAGTCTGAACATGAAGCGGCCAGCCCTCCTCCATGCCAAAATAAAAATCATGTAATAAATAATTTTGATGTAATTTTTTATGCATAAATGTAAGCAAGATGGGCATAAAGCCAATTTTTTGTAAGCCCATGGCTTGTGTGCAAAAGAAATGAGCACATGAGGCATAGGATGGGGAAAATGCCATTTTGTAAAGCCCAATGGGCTATATGTAAATGTGTAAACCTATATAAGGCAACATGATGATGAATAAAGTAGACACTTTTTCATTCCCTAAAAACTCTAGGGTTTTTGTGCCTCATTCTCCTTCCTTAAGGTTCTAAACCTTCTCCTTTCTTTTGAATTAAATTAATATGGTAGCGTGAATTACGGAATGTGTTAAAAGTGGTAGACTTGGAGCATGGTCTCGGCAAGTCTGATAATTACTAATCAATACAATATACAATATACATGTCTCGGCATAGAATCTCGCTTTACGTTTACCAACTTATAGCATGGTCTCAGCAAGTCTGATAATTACCAATCAATACAATATACATTACGGGGTTTAAAGGGGTAGACTAGTACGGAATATGTTAAAAGTGGCACGATGATGGACACTAAAAGACACCTACATGAACATCATGTGCCGTTGTCCCGTAGATTTTGACGGGGCCTTGTACTTACATGTTACCATAGTCGACGGGATAGTTGGACTCTTCTCATATACACTGATATATTCTGTACCAAGCTACAAACAACTACGTTAGTATAATAAACAGATAATTTACCAGTTCTATTCTCTTTACTTGTCTATCCCATTCTATCTTTTGGGACTTACCGAGCGCTGATTCGCTGACAACATTCTTGTCTCTTCTTTCTTTGGAATGTTCGTCAGGAGGACCCGACTCTCAGGAGACTGAGCCCAGTCAGGACGATTTGGAGCAGTTCACAGAGGAGCCAGATTTTTAAGCTTTTACTTGTACTTATTTTCCTTTCAGTTCATATGCCACTGTTTAGGCATCGCTTTCTATCATTGTACATTTCCTTTATAAATCAGTTGTAATGTAAAAAAGAATGTTAATAAAAGTTGTTGTTATTATTATATCTCTTGTTATTCTTGTGTATTCATTTTATATTTCTTATTTACGCTTAACGTGTTTACTTTTGAGTAAATACGTCGCGGCCCATCACGTCTACTTCTCCATACACTAGGAAGCGGGGCGTGATAAACACACATGAGACACTGTGGCGATCTCAGGTTCTAGGGACTACCCTGTACCCATGTCACAAGAGAACTGCTACCGAACATTGGTATATAACCAACTAGGAGTTCTCGGTGTGTCCGCCCAGTGTAACTCATCCAATGAGCACATGTATACAATTCTCGATGTCAAACACCAATAGCTGTAGGATCAACTATCATCCTCCAGCTGGGTCAGGAAACGTACATACTAGTCTAAACTGGAGTGCCGATACCCAGTCTCGATACTCCTACGACTATGGACATTTAAGAATGTGCTTATTGACTACTCGTGCCCTACTAGTACGAACTCCATCATCGTCCTAGTACTCAAGCAAAATCCTAAGGATTTATCTCATATCTAATCGATACGTGATAATAAATAAAATGCATCATATGAAAGATAAAGACAAACCAGATAGCATACTATTATCTCGAGTAAGATTGCTCTCTTGTATATGTCCTCATTCAATTACAATAATAGACTTGAGGGTACCTATATCCAATAGAAGTGGCGTCCACGTGTATGTCACGTGAGGCGCTACCCTATATGTGTCCGATAGCGCTCAAATGCCTTGCACGTGAAACACAGCCATTTTATATGGCCTATAACGCTCGCATGCCTTACACGTGAGATGCCGCCATATTATATGGCATATAGCGCTCACATGCTTTACACGCGGGCGCTGATATACATATTTTTTTAAGAGGGAACACCCTGTATATGTATCACATATATATCCGCGTATCCGTATAAAAAATATGAATAGTCAAGAGAGAGAAAATGAACAGTGAACATAATACTAGAATATCTGTATGTATGTATATGTATATTATTAAATCAATACTTGATCTAATAATTGGGCTTAAACCTAAGCCGAATAGTATTATCAAATTTCCGACTAAAGTCTGTGTAGCGAGCACACGTATTTAATCGGACCCCTGCACGTATTAACATACGACCTCTACATCATATCGTCTAAACCGGGAAAACCCTCCGTATGAGCCTCTAAAGACTCAACAATACACTGGCAGTGAGTTACTGGATAAATCCATAATCACAAATATGTCAACGACACTAGCTGTACGTATCGGCTATCCAGGTATGTATCGAAAGGGAGGTCGACAATCAAGTCCTCCGTATCCTACAGAGCCTATAAGTGACAATCTCCGTACAGTCTGATCTCTTCTTCTGAGAGTGCCACTGTAACGACCGTGTTTTCTAATACCTAATAAAATATATTTTATTTAAATTTCTACTATCAAATAATTATTTACGTATTTCTTTTATAGAAGAATAATTTTTAAAGTAATGTTAATAATTTTCAAAGCATTAAATATGATTAAAGGAAATTTCTAAAATCTATTTATTGTTTTAATATGCTTAAAATGTTTTAGTAAGATTTTATAACGCCTTAAAATAATCTACATATTTTTATTATCAATAAAAGTAATTAATTCGTAATTAAAAATATTTTAAAGGATAAACTAGATATTATATAATTTTAATAACTAACTAAAACCATAGGAATGAATATATTATTTAGTTTTAGCCCAAAATTATTTTTATACTAAAGATAACAATAAAATATATTTTCTGAATTTTTTTCAATAATTTTCCCGTATTTTAAACTATTTTTAACAATTTTTTTAAACCAAATTCAATTTATAAAATAATAAGCAGATATTAATTTTGTTATAAAAAAAATTTATTTAAACCCTTTTTTACCTGGACCGTTGGATCATAAGATCCAACGGCCCAGACCCATGCGGCGGCGCCCACGTGGTGGGGACCACGCGAAAACGCGTGGTCTCCACTCGCAGGCGCACGCGTATCGCGTGGCGACACGTGGGAGGCGGCGGGGGCTCGGCGGCGCAATCTCGGCCGTTGGATCAAGATCCAACAGCCACGAAATAGAGGCGGTGGGAGCAATCATTAACAGAATGATTCGCAATCATTGGCCGGTGTGATTTTCCGTGTGATTTAACAAATTTTTGGATTTTCTTGTTGCCATTTGAACCCTATAAATAGACACCTTCAAACATAAATTTCTCACACCTCAGAACTCCAAAAATTCTGAAAAAAATACCGGCGCCTTCGTATCGACGACGCCGACGCTACGGCTCCACCCAATCACCGAGGAAAAATCGAGGCGCGAGCTATTAAGGATTTTTTACAAGCCTACGCTTTCAACCCATCGACATCCAACTCAAACAAAAGATAGGATCCGCCTCTCTCCCCTTTTCCTGTCACCTTCTTCTTCTCAATAACCTAGTTCCAACTTATAATCATCAACCCCTATTTAAAAATGTTGTTATAATATTCATGCATGCC
The DNA here is from genome assembly GCA_030015575.1 of Agapanthus africanus. Classification (NCBI taxonomy): domain Eukaryota; kingdom Viridiplantae; phylum Streptophyta; class Magnoliopsida; order Asparagales; family Amaryllidaceae; genus Agapanthus; species Agapanthus africanus. The sequence continues at coordinate 132,962,053 of CM057341.1, forward strand.
TATTCCTTTTACCCTTAATGACGATAATATTAACCCATATTTTAAAACGGTGTTTAAATTTGCTCTGTACACAAAAGTATATTGCACACCCATAATACCTGGAATCTGATATACCTAATGTCATAACCCATGAATTGTCATTTCACCTCTGACATACCCATACTATAAAAATGATCTCGAAATAGGCTACTTCCACAAAATACCCTCGTTTAATTAAAATATTATATTTATTTAAAATATCCATAAGAGATAAGATATGTGAAATAAATATTTTAGATACGACATACGTATATTTTACTTACACTTTTTCATCAATGTTAAACCCCCTTCAACCTTTTTAAAGAAGAAAATACTAAATTTAAATAACGATATCTTTTCAAAATAAATATTTAGTATCTTATTAAAAGGTGATTTTAAAACAACACCAATCTAGGATAAAGGAAAGGTCGTAGGCATCGGTTGTTTATCTAAACCAAACTTTGTGGTGCCTAGGCTAGATAAGTGAGAAAGATAACTTTAAAAGGCCCGTCTCACGGTGATTCGTGAGTGGATCCCTCCTTTCCTTACTTATGCTTACCTAGCCACAATTGGCGGTGAAGCGGAGATTTGAGGACCTCACAACTTGTCCTTTTGGAACATTAGGAGCATCTAGATTTTCAAATAAAAACCTCTTGCAAAAGATTTTCAAATAAACACCACAACCTTTTATCGAAAGGATATTTTCCGTAAAACATTATTTTTTTCTTCAAAATAATAAATATCCCAAATATCATGGTTTATCTTAGAAGTAATAAAAGATAATTAAACACTATTATTCTTTTTAACTAAGCTTTCCCTAAGATGAGACGAAGTACTTTACGAACTTCATAAAATAAAACGAGTGGTTGTGGAAGGTCATATTAAACGAGATCAATACTTTTAAAAATAAATTTCCAGTTTATAACATACCTGACATATACAAAATATGATACGGTTAGGGTTAGAATGCGCGGACCTAGGTATAGAATACTTATTATGAAGATCCCTGCAGGCAGAGTGACCAGTCCAATATATGGGCGACTATACAAATATGAAGATCCCGATATTCCGGGTGACCAGTCCAATATATGGGCGACTATACAAATATGAAGATCCCGATATTCCGGGTGACCAGTCCAATATATGGGCGACTATACAAATATGAAGATCCCGATATTCCGGGTGACCAGTCCAATATATGGGCGACTATACAATGTGGAAATTCCATGCCTAGAGGTATACGCACTAACTCTAATTCGTCAAAACCTTTATACTGAACCACGGGGATGGGTAGTTTGATTAGGCAAGGAGATATCGGAACTCGGATTCCCCTACTACTCGATCATGATCCCGGGAAGTGAAACGGTACATTTCACTTCCCCAGTTGTTGTTCCGTGGCCACAACGGAATAATCGCGAGTATCTGGACCCTTGTTTAACAAACTAAAACGTTTACAATACCTATTAATACTCAACACCAAACTCGCATCATGTTATTTACCTACATGTTACCTTATCTATCTTTCTTTATGAGACATGAGTTATTCAGTATCTTGGATGTGGATATTTTACCAGTTTAGACTTATTGTTTATTATGGAACTGAAGGGTGGTAATACCTGTGCACTTGAGTGATATTCACGCTAGACAAAACTCCATCATAGTCATGGGACACCTTTCGGGGATGTTCACGCTACCACATTGATTGCCATCCCAGGCACGAGCACCAGCTCATACTGCTTCCAGCTAGTCATGGGATACCTCAAGGATACGAGTATGTTCACCAGTCAATTACATCCATACACACCCTGTTTAACCTGATCTAACTCTTAGACTGAATATCCGTTTGACTTGACTTGAACATTTACCAAACATATACCTCACACAACCTACTCATATTCACATATCTAATTTGTATATAACCTCATACGTTTATACACATGTACATCATATTCATTATATACACCTGTTCGTTTCTATACCTTTACTTTCTTATGAGGCAATCCTACCTGAGTATAACTCGCTGACGGACCTTCTTTTTCTTCCTCTATCCTTGGAATGTCCGTCAGATAAGAATGAGCATTATGGAGAGGATCAAGGAGTGAAGCCAGCTTATGAAGATTATGCAGACTGGACGATGGAAGATAAGCTAGATTTAATTTTTATTGTTGCCCACATGTTTAGGGCTTTTGTTTCTCCTTGATGTAATTAAACTACTTAGTTTATTTTACTCTTTCTTTTGGGATGTAAAAAAGTTTGGTTAATGGAAATAAATGCCTTTCGCTTTTATTATTTTTGTTTTGGTACACATCCTGCATGTTAAATATTCATACGCTTAACGTAACTGTATTGAATAGACCACCTTCAATACAGTTAGGTTGCGGACCATGCCACGTCATCCTTCTCCTTCTTTTGGGAAGCGGGGCATGACCGGTTTTTGTGGTGGCCCATGTAGGTCCTCTTGTGTACTAAAATGAAACCGTTAACTGACTTATTATATTTGTGAATCTCATCCATCTATACCGATATCATAGTTTTTCTATGTCCCTTATCCCTTCCTTGACATTCTGTACCCTGTCCATGACCTTCTATTCAAGTCATGGCAAATCTTTTCGACAAGGATGACATGTCCGATATTACTTTTGAATCTACATCTGGAGATTCAGACGACGAAGTCGTAGACTCTCAGGCGGTTATTTCCGACAGCGACTCGGAAGACGAAGAAGTCAATGCTGCAACTCCGGAGCCTGTGATGGCTAATGACTCCGAAGATGAAGAAGAAGATCCTATGAAGAGGAGCATATACAGGAGGGGCCAGAAAAAGAGGCTATTGCGGCGGAAAAGAATCCTATGGACTATGATCCGGATGAGGATGTTCCTGCAAAGGAACAAAACCCTATATATAGGGGGAATCGGAGGGCGAGGATCCTACCAGGGATGAGCTGAAGGACGAAGTTTCGAGTGAGGAGGAACTCGAGACCGAAGAAACTTAGGAAGTTGTTCCCGCAAGGCACCGTGGGAATGGCCGTATCTTTCTTAGTGCGAGGACCTATCACCACTTGTTGAACTCCCGTAATCGAGACTAATAAGTCTTTTTCCTTTCTTTGGCCGAATAAAATGATGTAAGAATAGTATGGGCATGTCCTTACTTCCGGTCGTACTCTCCATATTGAAGTTGGATAATAAAATCTTAGTTTCAAGCAAAAATCTCTTTTGTGTCTCTTGCTCTTCTTATTAGTCTCTCTCTTGCATTAATTGTTGTTCTTCCATGCAAATTATTATCCTGTCTCATCCCTCAGCCTGATTGTAACCTAACCTATTCTGATTCAGATCATCAATGGCTGGACGACACCATCACCGCAACCGAAGGGGAAATGGAGTCAATGAAGCCGTTGCTCAGCAAGCAGCTATGCTGCAAATGATGCAAGGACTATTGGAGCAACAGCAGCAGCAGACAGCTGCCCTTCATCAGGAGCTACGAGAAAGTAGGCAGCAGCAAGCAGAGATATTAAGTAAGGCACTAACCCCAGTTCCTCAAGGAGCGGCGGGAGTGAAACAGTTCAGATCACTCCACCCTAAGACTTTTTCAGGAAAGGAAACTCCTTTAGAAGCTGAAGAATGGCTCAAGGGAACAGTCAATGATCTCAGTGCCGTTCAAATTCCGAAGGACGCGTGGGTGAACATCGTTAAGCTACAACTTACGGATAATGCCAGGATATGGTGGGAGGCAGAGGAAAGTAGATCGAAGGAGCCCATCGACTGGGAAAGATTCAAACAGCGTTTTGATACCCAGTACTTTCCAGTCGTGGCACACTTAAGAATGGAACGGGAGTTTATACAGTTCCAACAAGGGAGCATGTGGGATAAGTCGGTGGACGAGTACGCTTCGGAGTTCGCAAGGTTAAGTCGGTTCACGCATCATCTGGTGGCAACCCCAGAACTTTATGCTAAGAGATTCCGACAAGGATTGGACCTGAAGACGCAGTCCTCCATGTCTTCTGCTACCTTATCAACTTATGATGAAATCTTAGAGGCGGCACGAAACTTTGAAGACCTTTAGAGACGCATAAGGAAGGATGACCGTTTGTCTGGCATTAAGCGACCAACCAATCAAATTCTTGAGGGATCATCTTCCAGATTCAACGGGAGACAACAACCTAAGAGACCAGTAGGACCAACTATTTTCGGAAAACCGGCCGTTGTATGCAACCATTGTGATAGGACCGGACACTACATGAGAGACTATCGCATTTTGAACAAACTTTGCATAGTCTGTGGGTCTCCGGATCATGCCATTGGGGACTGTCCTCAGAGAGGGAGACAATCAGGCCCCGTCAACAAGCCGGCTAACTATGTGGCACCACGACAGGAAACCAGCCACCTTCCGCCACTCAACCAACTGGTCAAGGGGCAACACCAAAAGGACCACCCTTGCCATCACAGGAGCGTGTTTTTCAGCAAGCGCAAAGGAATGGACCCAAACGTCAGACCTTCACCATGACGGACGTGAAGGCTGATGCCACGTGGCAAGACAGCAGAAGTACTCTTTTCTTTTTCAACTTTTCTTTGATACCATGCTTAACCATCCTTCGATGCAAATCTTAGTTAAACTCACCATAATTCCTCTAGTTTTCGTAATTTCGACTAGTTGCCTTTATGTTATATCTCGCAAGTTTTCCATCAATTCACAACCTCCCTTCAACTTCCAAACTCTTCTATCTGGAAGCAACTACTGATTTTACATTGTCACGCCCCGCTTCCCAGTGTACGGCGAAGGGGATGCGACGAGACCCGCTACGTATATACTCAGAAGTACATACGCTGAGCGTATCTAAGCAATATAAAATAAATACACAAGAGACAAGGGATAATAAAACATCAACTTTTATTTATTAACATTCTTTTGTACAATGCATGAAAAAGAAATACAACTGAAATAAAAGATGCCTAAACAGTGGCATAACAGGAAATGAAAAGTACTGAATGGAAAAGTGTACAATGAAACTAAAGTGCTGGATCTTCGGCAAACTGCTCCAAGTCTTCTGCAGATGGCTCGATCTCTGCCGGGTCCAAACCACCTGACGACATTCAAAGAAAAAAGAAATAGAATATCGTCAGCGAACAGGTCGCTCGGTAAGTCCCAAAGATAAGGGAGAAATAGACAGAGAGTAAGAGAGAGAAAGAGAGAGAGTAGCTTTTAATGTTGTATTATAATATTGTAATGTTGTATTAATGCTGTTGTTTGTAGCCCGGTACAGAAGATGTCAGTGTATACGAGGGGGTCCCACTTACACCGGGGACCTTGGTAACCTGTAGTACAAGGCTCCGTATTATAATATTGTAATGTTGTATTAATGCTGTTGTTTGTAGCCCGGTACAGAAGATGTCAGTGTATACGAGGGGGTCCCACTTACACCGGGGACCTTGGTAACCTGTAGTACAAGGCTCCGTCGATAATACCACGGAACAACGGCATGGATGTAATTACGTCTTAAGTGACCACCTCGTGCCACCTTTAACATATTCCGTACCAGTCTACCCCTTAAACCCCGCAGTGTTTTGATTGTATTGTTTGTCTTGTAAATTGTATGGATTGTATAATTGATTGACTGACCAAAAACCATGATATCGGTAAGCGTTTGTAACCATAGGGTCATGTAAATGGAATAACTGAGAATCATGTAAAAGGAATATGTATATCCATGGTTCGGTTCAGTCAAGTTGTATAGATTGATAACTGGATTCATGGATTCATGTGTTCATATTGAAGTGGAATATTGTAGATTGTAGATTTACTTGAATCATATTCAAATCAGATTAATCAGACTCAAACCCGAGTCAGACAGTTAGAAATGTAAGTCGAAGTCCTATAATTGCTAGGGTCCCTACGGTAATTTATAAACTTGAGGGGGTTTTATGTAAAAATACTTTTATATACTTTTCAAAATACACCTCAAGTATTCTTTATTCGTCTTTAGAGTTGTAATGAATGTGGATTTTATATTGAGCCATTTCTAGTGAAAATATCCTAGTTTAATAAATAAGGTATTTATCTGTAATATTGATTTATTTGAAGTTCTTGGTATTTTAGTGTAAAATTTATTCTTGTGATTTTTTTAGAAAAAGGTGGAATATTTATATTATATTAAAATAGGTATTTTAAGGATAAATATACATATATTTATACAAAAAAATAATTTTAATAAATATTTTATATTCTAAAAATCTCATTTTCTTAAGATATCGTATTTTAAACCTTTCGAGACCGAATGCTCCTTACGGAGGTCTGAATCTCGCACTACTAAGCCCGAGGATGTGCGATAATCCGCACCATCCCGAACGGGTTTCCCAAAAATGGGTTGTAGCGGCACTTTGCAAAGATTGTAAAATACTAAATCCTTTAGAAAACGGTTTTATAAAGTAAAAGGTATTTATTTGTAAAAATGTTAATTTTCCGTATTTTAGATTCTAGGGTTTCCTAAGTCAACTAGCCTATTTCTAAATGGTCTAAGCGACAAGTTGTTAGATGCCACAAATCGCCTCTTCACCGCCAATTGTGGCCAGGTAAGTACAAGTGAGGAAAGAAGGGATCCGCTCACGAATCACCGTGAGTCGGGCCTTTTAAAGTTACCTTTCTCACTTGCCTAGCCTAGACACCACAAAATCAGGTTTAGATAAACGACTGATATCCACAACTTATCGTATTTTCCTAATAAATGGTATTTATTTAAAAGTGTATCAACACTAAATATTTTAGAAATAGTTTTATTAAGTAAAGGGTATTTAAATGAAAAATGTTTGTTTTCTCGTATTCTAAGTTTTCGATGGTATTGGGTTGGTTGTATATGAGTGTGTGGGGAGGTAGGTCGTTACCTCGTGCTCTACTTTAAATGTATAGCAAGTTTGATGGGGTTAAATGAAAGAGTGAAACAATGTGGTATTTAAGTGAAAAATACGGTAAATTGATAAAGCTATCATTTCATGTGGTGAAACTTATTCAAATTCTTTGATTAGTGTTTAGTAGTCAACATAAAGATGTTTAATTATGATTGCATTAGTAAGAAGTGAAATTTATAGAAAACCGAATCGGAAATCGGATTTGTTCTGATTCCGTCGGGTTTGTAATTTCGTATTTTCTTGAATAGGGAAGAGAGAGATAGAAAGGGACTTACGGGTTTTCGATTATACTAAAGTGAGGGGGAACTAAAGGGATTGTCGATGCGTTGCGTCATCGCCGGTAGTTCCTAAAAACGTCGCCGGAATTTCGTCGCGTGCTTGTTTTCAAAGTACACAACTCTTGGAAAATTTTTAAGATAGTGAGTTTAGGATTTTGGGATGAGAGGATAGAGGGTGTATTTATAGGGTAGGCTAGGGATAGGGTAGGTGAAGGGTTTTTAATAAAAAATTGTAAAAATATAGGAAAAAGTAATAAAAAATGGAGTAAATGAGGTATTATTGTGTTTCTGGAACCGATCCAAACGTTTAAAGTATACAGGGGGTACAGGAGACGAAGAGCCCCAACTTTCATGTTTGGGACTCGGCCGTCCGGCCGAGTCCGGCCAGCGGCGCGGGCCGAGTCGGGACGTCGGGAGGTGGGGGTCGTCAGGTGAAGGCTCTGGTGCTTTTACTTTTTCAGGTGAAGTTCAAGTTTTGGAAGTTATGTTGTGTGGACTGTTGGGCTTCCAAAGAATTTAAAACAAAAACAATATAAAAAAATATGGGGCAGGGGATTTGAACTCTGGTGGGTTGGTTCAGCGGTGTAAGGTATTATCAATGAGCTACAAGCTCCTTCTTGTAATTAAATTGCTAATTAATTACTTAAGTCTTGTGCTCAGGCAATAAATACCCCTTTATGAATTTTTGAAAAAAATATTTTGAAAAATTTGTATCGAAAATTTGGGGTTGTTACATACATTTTCCGATTCCTTGTACCTAAACCCTTCAGAGACTTTCCATGCATCAAGTGATACACCAACTCGCGGGAGCGACACATGTAGCAAAGAGGATTCCTGACAGCGTTACTGATTTCTGTGCCTAGTAGTGGCCACTCCTTTGAAAATTTCAAATATGAAATTATTCTAAGGAGGGTAGATCGTAACTATCACAACCATTCTTGCAATTCTTAGCAAATCCAGAAGTTTTAAACATCCACAACGATTTTTTCGGAGGAGGGACTTGGTGATGTGATGTATCAGCGCGGCGATAATAGTCGCATATGCGTCAAGACAACTAACGACTTGTGGACACAATTATCATATTCAGATTTAGAACTGGCAATGGTAAATTTTCATCTTGAAGATATAGAAACACTACTCTAAAGAGAACATGGGAACACGGATGGTTGAAACACATGAAGCGGATGAGAGGGGTCAAGTTTTATATGGGAGAAGTACCGATCGATTGGGACGATCCTGAAGATGGAGAATTTGTAAGATTGACATAATTGTAGAGAGAAAAAAAGTTGAGATGGTGATACAATGCAGCGAGCGTGGAAAGCTCAGCACACGACTCATCGGCCGTTTAACATCTTGGAAGGGGACGGTGGGTTTGTATATAGACTAGCTTTGTTATTTTCTATGGAGGGTGTGCTTAATACTTTTATATCTCACGGCTAAGAGGGTATGCTGGCAACCCTAGCCATACTTTTGATCGTTCCGAGATCACGAAAAGGTTAGCATAACCTACGAGCAGCAACCGGTCGGAATGCTAGAAGAATGTAACCTTGAGCGACAAGACAATCCAGCTGGCTAGAGCTATATGAAGGAAGAACTACTAGGCAGACATACATGGAAGCGAGGAAACGGGACGAGAGAGCGAGACCCAAAATTTTTAACCACGATAATCCCTTCTCGGTGATTTTTTTTCTTTTCGTTACCTACCTTCTGAAATTTCGAGGACGAAATTATTTTAAGGAGGGTAGATTGTAACGACCGTGTTTTCTAATACCTAATAAAATATATTTTATTTAAATTTCTACTATCAAATAATTATTTACGTGTTTCTTATATAGAAGAATAATTTTTAAAGTAATGTTAATAATTTTCAAAGCATTAAATATGATTAAAGGAAATTTCTAAAATCTATTTACTGTTTTAATATGCTTAAAATGTTTTAGTAAGATTTTATAACGCCTTAAAGTAATCTACATATTTTTATTATCAATAAAAGCAATTAATTCGTAATTAAAAATATTTTAAAGGATAAACTAGATATTATATAATTTTAATAACTAGCTAAAACCATAGGAATAAATATATTATTTATTTTTAGCCCAAAATTATTTTTATACTAAAGATAACAATAAAATATATTTTCTGAATTTTTTTCCATAATTTCCCCGTATTTTTAACTATTTTTTAAAACCAAATTCGATTTATAAAATAATAAGCAGTTATTAATTTTGTTGTAAAAAAAATTATTTAAACCCCTTTTTACCTGGACCGTTGGATCATAAGATCCAATGGACCAGGCCCACGCGGCGGCGCCCACGTGGTGGGGACCATGCGAAAACGCGTGGTCTCCACTCGGAGGCGCACGCGTATCGCGTGGCCACACGTGGCAGGCGGTGGGGGCTCGGTGGCGCGATCTCGGCCGTTGGATCAAGATCCAATGGCCACGAAACAGAGGCGGCGAGCGCAATCATTAACAGAATGATTCGCAATCATTGGCCGGCGTGATTTTCCGTATGATTTAACAAATTTTTGGATTTTCTTGTTGCCATTTGAACCCTATAAATAGACACCTTCAAATATAAATTTCTCACACCTCAGAACTCCAAAAATTCTGAAAAAAATACCGGCGCTTTCGTATCGATGATGCCGACCCTACGGCTCTACCCAATCGCTGAGAAAAAATCGGGGCGCGAAGCTATTAAGGATTTTGTACAAGCCTACGCTTTTAACCCAACGGCATCCAACTCAAACAAAAGGTAGGATCCGCCTCTCTCCCCTTTTCCTGTCACCTTCTTCTTCTCAATAACCTAGTTCCAACTTATAATCATCAACCCCTATTTAAAAATGTTGTTATAATATTCGTGCATGCCTATTCCTTGTACCCTTAATGACGATAATATTAACCCATATTTTAAAACGGTGTTTAAATTTTCTCTGTACACAAAAGTATATTGCACACCCATAATACCTGGAATCTGATATTCCTAATGTCATAACCCATGAATTGTCATTTCACCTCTGACATACCCATACTATAAAAATGATCTCGAAATAGGTTACTTCCACAAAATACTCTCGTTTAATTAAAATATTATATTTGTTTAAAATAACCATAAGAGATAAGATATGTGAAATAAATATTTTAGATACGACATACGTATATTTTACATACACTTTTTCATCAATATTAAACCCCCTTCAACCTTTTTAAAGAAGAAAATACTAAATTTAAATAACGATATCTTTTCAAAATAAATATTTAGTATCTTATTAAAAGGTGATTTTAAAATAACACCAATCTAGGATAAAGGAAAGGTCGTAGGCATCGGTCGTTTATCTAAACCAGACTTTGTGGTGCCTAGGCTAGACAAGTGAGAAAGGTAATTTTAAAAGGCCCGTCTCACGGTGATTCGTGAGCGGATCCCTCCTTTCCTTACTTGTACTTACCTGGCCACAATTGGCGGTGAAGAGGCGATTTGAGGACCTCACAACTTGTCCTTTTGGAACATTAGGAGCATCTAGTTTTTCAAATAAAAATCTCTTGCAAAAGATTTTCAAATAAACACTACAACCTTTTATCGAAAGGATATTTTCCGTAAAACATTAATTTTTTTTTCAAAATAATAAATATCCCAAATATCATGGTTTTTCTTAGAAGTAATAAAAGATAATTAAACACTATTATTCTTTTTAACTAAGCTTTCCCTAAGATGAGACGAAGTACTTTACGAACTTCATAAAATAAAACGAGTGGTTGTGGAAGGCCATATTAAACGAGATCAATACTTTTAAAAATAAATTTCCAGTTTATAACATACCTGACATATACAAAACATGATACGGTTAGGGTTAGAATGCACGGACCTAGGTATGGAATACTTATTATGAAGATCCCTGCAGGCAGGGTGACCAGTCCAATATATGGGCGACTATACAAATATGAAGATCCCGATATTCCGGGTGACCAGTCCAATATATGGGCGACTATACAAATATGAAGATCCCGATATTCCGGGTGACCAGTCCAATATATGGGAGACTATACAAATATGAAGATCCCGATATTCCGGGTGACCAGTCCAATATATGGGCGACTATACAATGTGGAAATTCCATGCCTAGAGGTATACGCACTAACTCTAATTCGTCAAAACCTTTGATTAGGCAAGGAGATATCGGAACTCGGATTCCCCTACTACTCGATCATGATCCCGAGAAGCGAAACGGTACATTTCACTTCCCCAGTTGCTGTTCCGTGGCCACAACGGAATAATCGCGAGTATCTGGACCCTTGTTTAACAAACTAAAACGTTTACAATACCTATTGATACTCAACACCAAACTCACATCATGTGATTTACCTACATGTTACCTTATCTACCTTTCTTTATGAGACACGAGTTTTTCAGTATCTTGGATGTGGATATTTTACCAGTTTAGACTTGTTGTTTATTATGGAACTGAAGGGTGGTAATACCTGTGCACTTGAGTGATATTCACGCTAGAAAAAGCTCCATCATAGTCATGGGACACCTTTCAGGGATGTTCACGCTACCACATTGATTGCCATCCCACGCACGAGCACCAGCTCATACTGCTTCCAGCTAGTCATGGGATACCTCAAGGATACGAGTATGTTCATCAGTCAATTCCATCCATACACACCTTGTTTAACCTGATCTAACTCTTAAACTAAATATCCGTTTAACTTGACTTGAACCTTTACCAAACATATACCTCACACAACCTACTCATATTCACATTTCTAATTTGTATATAACCTCATACGTTTATACACATGTACATCATATTCATTATATACACCTGTTCGTTTCTATACCTTTACTTTCTTATGAGGCAATCCTACCCGAGTATAACTCGCTGACGGACCTTCCTTTTCTTCCTCTATCCTTGGAATATCCGTCAGATAAGAATGAGCATTATGGCGAGGATCATGGTGTGAAGCCAGCTTATGAAGATTATGCAGACTGGACGATGGAAGATTAGCTAGATTTAATTTTTATTGTTGCCCACATGTTTAGGGCTTTTTTTTCTCCTCGATGTAATTAAACTACTTAGTTTATTTTGCTCTTTCTTTTGGGATGTAATAAAGTTTGGTTAATGGAAATAAATGCCTTTCGCTTTTATTATTTTTGTTTTGGTACACATCCTGCATGTTAAATATTCATACGCTTAACGTAACTGTATTGAATAGATCACCTTCAATACAGTTAGGTTGTGGATCATGCCACATCATCCTTCTCCTTGTTTTGGGAAGCGGGGCATGACAGTTGCATATCCGGTCGAGAGATGGAAATCGTTAGACCCTTAATAACCCGATAGGTTGTGCCGATGTCATGCTCATGACCAACCAAGAAACTACTGATTTTCTATCAGAAAATTTCATCCGCTATGGCCAGGGACTTATGGTGATGGCCAACTGAACACAAGGCGACATCTATAGAGTGTTTTTCGTCACATTATTGAGATAGGAATGAGCGCGCTTGTCAGGCGTGTACAGATTCCTCCGGCCTCGGGTAGGCTAGGATTTATTGATTATGGAGATCCAAATCTTCGGCAGCCGCAGACAAAACTGTCGTTAATTACCCCTCGCTTATGGAGCGAGAGAAGCTCCAATTAACGGATCAAACAGATCATGCGAACTCAATGTGCAGCATGTGATTGTGATGTGTATGTTGTGTTTTGAAAACAATGAACAGATGCGAATTCATTTCATTTTTTTGTTTATTCTGTAAATATTTACAAGAAAAAATTTTAAAATAAAATTTTAGTCAACATATTTCTATCATTTTCTCTTTTTCTGTAAAAAAAGTGTGGAAGTGAAGAGCAAGCGCGCAGCTAAAGGAGCGCAGCTACAGCATGTGCGCTGTAGTAGCATGCGCAGCTACAGTGCGCACTACAGTGGCATGCGCACTATAATGGCATGCGCTGCAGTAGCGCACGATGTGCAAGGAGGGAGCCAAAAGGACCGATTTTTTTTGCGGGTCGAAATCCGGATTCTGGAGCTTGAGCTCAAAGGGGTGTTCTTCTCTTCTTTTGGCTTTGAGAGGCTTTCTTGATTCCTCAAAACTTGGATTTGGGATCCTGGATGATGAAAATGGGCTTCTTTTCCCTTTCCCAAGTCTTGGACCTTTTCTTAATGGAGCTTTTGGAGATGGGTTTCCTTTCTTCTTCCTCTTTCAAAATAGATCTTGAGGAGGAAGAAGAAGATGGCTAAAAAATCTTCCCTTTTGGGGATTTGATGGAGTAATCACTCTCTTTTCAATTGATTTATGACAAAATCTAATTAGTTTTGAAAAAAGAGAGCTTAAGCACTTGATTTAAGTTAAAAGAGAAGAAGATGAAGAACTCGAAGAAAGAAAGAAGATGGAGGTACAAACCCTAATTTTTGTGAGGGATTAAATTATTCTTATCTCTTCATAATGTTTGCTTTGTATAGGTACACTTTTTATATATAGCCAGTTGAGCTTTACAAAATGGCTCATTTGCCCATCCATACTCATGTGGTCCTTTATTTTTTTCCCATGAGCCATGAGTGTTACATAATTTTGGATTTTTGCCTATTTAATATACAATTTAACATTTATTTGTATATAAAAGCTATTTATTACATATTTCTCTCTTTTTTTCCTTTCTTCTTCAATTGTCGGCCGGCTTCGCTTGGGTTTGAGGCGGTTTGGGCGTGGGCCTAGTTGCTTGGGGTCGGACCCGGGTCCACTCGGGTGTTGAATTTGACCAGTTGACTTTGACTTTTTTTGACTTTCTGACTTATAATTTGGATTTTTGATTTTGGCAATGAGGTGTAATATTTGACCCCAACAAAATGCGCCCCATCAATAAGTGCACGTTGCATGTGTGCGTCGCGTGCATGAAATTGATGGATCTTGTTTTGTGAAGAGGTTGATATGCTCCATTTTTGTGACGTAGAGGTCTTTGTTTGAATTGGTTGATTTGATTTGTTTTGGAAGGTTCCAATCTGTCAGGCGTGATTTCTGAGCTTGGAAACACTTCCGGATGGGACATTAGTTTGATTTTTCCGATTCCTGACTTATTTGGCGGGACCTTTAAATTTAAGGTATTGTCGTGTGGGATTTAAGTTGGAATTGGATTTGAATTTGAGCTTGGATTTGGCGTCAGTATTGCTACATTGGAATGGGGTACCAAGAGCAACTCATCATTTGCCGCTGGAGGCTTTGGGGATTTGGATTTTGGTTTTTGGTTTGGCAGCAGCACCGCTAACACTGAAGCGTAGTGCCGGGAGCGACCCATCATTTGCCGTTGAAGGATTTAAATTTGGATGGCGTCTGCATTGCTACACTGGAATATGGTACCAAGAGCAACTCATCATTCACCTTGCCTGTTGGGGAGCGATGGCTTATGGAGCAGGTTTAGGTCCCTGTCACGTAAGGCTTTTCAATTTCATAAGCCGTAAGGGTCTCATAAAAGTATTTTCTCCCTATGAGTCGAGAGGATCTCGTAGGTGTATTTTCTCCTTAGGAGTCATAAAGACCCCCAAGTGTGCTTTTACCTTGTGAGTTGTCAGGATCTCACGTATGTGTGTTTTTCTTACAAGTCGAGAGGATCTCGTAAGCGTCGTTTTCCTCATGTATCGTGAGGACACATGAATATGTTAGGATTTTTGGATTGTTTGTGCCCGTGGATTGTATATGGTAGTCAATTTGGGGACTGGCCGTAGGGCTGGGAGAATTTGGGGAATTTGGATTTTGGTTTTGGGTTAGCGTCTGCATTGCTACACTGCAATAGTGCCAGGAGCGATTCATCATTATCCGTTAGGACATTTGGGGATTTGAAATTTTGTTGGCGTCTGCATCGCTACACTGGAATATGGTACCATGAATGATTTATCATTCGCCGTTGGGGAATTTGGGGATTTGAAATTTTGTTGGAGTCTGCATCGCCACACTGGAATATGGTACCAGGAGTGACTCATCATTCGCCTTTAGGAAGGGTCAAGATATTTATTTATATATACATATATATTCTCAGTTTAACGAATTAGAGGTCAATTTATTTTATCGCAATTGCTCTATCATTTCAGATTTTATTACCGCGAAGGTCGCGATTGCCCTATCATTTTGGCTATTTATTCGCGATTGCCCCATCATTTCGGCTTTTTATTTTTATTTCTACTTGCCAATTTTTTTATTGCGAGTTGCCCCATCATTTCAGCTTTTTATTTTTATTTTTTACTCACAGATTTTTTTGCAAGTTGCCTTATCATTTCGGCTTTTTATTTTTATTTTTTACTCACTGATTTTTTTATTGCAAGTTGTCTCATCATTTTGGCTATTTATTTATTTATTTATACAATTTTACACTTCCAGTTTAATGACTTAAGGGTCAAAATTGTGCGCTTATTCAAAATTCTTGAACTATGATCTCAAGGTGCTTCAACGTTCTCTTTGTATTTTTGGAGAAATGTGTGTCTCGTAGAAACTGCGGTGGACTAGGTCATTTTCTAAAGCGAGTGATTGAGCCATCTGTCCCAAAGGGTTTTAGTCTTCGTTTGTATAGAGCCGACGATCGCAGCTTGGTCATTTACTAACACGCCTTTGGCCAATGAGATCACTTCCTCATTGTATTTATTTTCAACCCAATTCTTGAAAACAAAGCAATCTTCAATGGTATGACTCACCACTATGTGATACAGGCAGTACATGGGTTCATCAGTCATGTTTGCTTCATGTGGTCTTTTTGATTCAGGCAATTGCAGACCGTTTCTCAGGACGTCCTTAAATATTTTACAGACTCTGTCCCTTCTGAAAGAATAAACTTTATTCCATTTCTCTTCCAGGGGCGATTCTTCTCCCCCTCCCAACATTGGTTTTTGAGGCTGATCGGCATTATGCCTGCATGTTCCTCGCCTACTCTGGTCAGCAGATGGCTTAGAGGATTCAGTGTCGTTAGGACGTCCACCTTTGCGGTTGTCGTTCTTCGGATTGAGAGTTCCTAGTGCCCTCGCCGCGGCAACCGTGGCCGATGCCGAACAGAAAAACGAAAATTTTACAAGAGGACACTAGAAACTAATCCTTAGCAATCGATCCAACCACTAAACTAGAATACAAGCACGCAATGGTTTAGGGATTACAACCTTTGATGCATGTCCACCTAATCGTAGAAGACCCCTCCAAGCTCCTCATAGGCCGTCGGGAACAAGCTTGAGAGGCGTCCGCCCTTGCCGAAGACGATCCACCCGAGGGAACCGATTCAAACTCCATCTTTACCTAGTGAAGCAATCGATACTCCAAGCTCGCTAGGAATGAAGAGTGTGGATGTAGGAATTTTCCACTATCATTTTCTCACTAAAACACTAAAACTCAAGAGAGCTATGAAGGAGGAGGAGGAGGAGGAAGAGGAAGAGGAAGAAGCTTGCCATCACCAATGAACCAAGGATGAGAATAAAGAGAGAATGACTTCATAAAATTTTTCTAACAAGAAAATATCTCAACCATTTGTAATAAACAAATGAAACCCATCTCTTTCTACACTCCACAACCATGCTCAAAGCCACTTGTCACGCCCCGTTTCCCAGTGTATGGAAGCGGTGACGTGGCAAGCCCGCAACGTATTTACTAAGAAATAAATACGCTAAGCGTTTATAAGCAACATAAACTAACAAGAATAAACAAAAGAATGAAATACAACTTTAATTTATTACATTCAAGATTCACAATTGAAAAAATATCTGAATATAAGATACGATAACATGATAACCTTTAATAAGGAGGCATACACAAATAAGCTGAAATGAAATGAAAATCTGACTGAAACTAGTCGTCTGGTTGTGATGCGAATTGGTTGTACTCCTCTTCGACCGCTTCTATCTCCTTTATCTCAATACCACCTGACGAACATTTCAAGAAAGAAAGAAAGATGGGTGGAATGCCCGTCAGCGAACTAACGCTCGGTAAACCCCCAAAAAGATGATGTGATGTATATAAATGAAATGCAAGACATAATGTGATATATGGTGTAGTATGGATATAAATCATGAACATGTAAACAAGTATAGTAGCGTGTATGTTAATGTGTATGTCAACTATATCAGCATGGCAAACAAGTATAACATGGCCGTGGAGTATAGGTATAGTGAATATGAAGTGAATATAAGTGTCCTAAAAGGTCTCTTAAAGGGTAAAAGTAACTAACGTGAGTTCAAGTGTGAATGTCAACCAATCTCAAGAGTATTCTTGAACCCAAGGCTATCGTCCAGGGGTATGGAATCACGGGCCCATAATAGCGGGACTTCAATTGTTATTGAAGTATTCCAAACCCAACAGGCTATCATCCAGGGGCTTGGAAACACGGGCCCTCATTCGTGAATTTATGATTTGTACCGTTTCAGCCCGGTACCACAGCAACATGATTTGTATTAATGGGACTCATGAGATTCCGTTGGATTCATACTCAAACTATCCAAACACCCCGTGTATACTAGTCTATGATTAATTTTACGAGTCTTGATTGAATACATGAATACAAAAGGTGATGTATGATATCAAGTTTTCAAGATTGAGTTCATGTAATCATGTCAAGTGCAGGTCATGCCAATTGTATTTATGGTTCGAGTCAAGTTGGTTCAAGTGTATATATTGGGTTCAAGTATTCATGATTGAGTCGTGTCAAAATCAAGTCAATTCTAGCATATAATGGTTTAATCACAAGTCATATAGATAAAAATAAATAAGCAATCACGGAAAATGATATGAGATAGGTATACAAGTAACGTCCAAAAACAATATTATAAATAAGTGTTGTGTACGACTAATCAGTCAAGTCAATCAATTTCGGAATATAAACAGAAATATTGATCTAAGTGTTGTGCATGCGTGAGTTCCAGTATCACCTAAATACGACTACCGGTTTGGGAGATATACCCGTTTTCGTATCGTCGAGCAAAACAGATCAGAATCTGTTCAGCACCGTCATATATTTTTAAAGTGCAGCTTGAGTTAATTTCCATCAGATTTCAGGTTACGAAAATTAATAGAAAATTGTAGGGTTTTCGATGTACTTATCCAACACACCAAGATTCACGTGATTTGGATTTCTAAAGCTCTAATTATGATCATTTTAATATCAGCGTTTAAAACAGAAATTTAGATTTCTAGACAGCAACTATATATTGTATTGCAAAGCCTATATCGGGTTGTTTTATGCATTTCTAAGTAATCTAGTATACAGAAAATTATAGTTCTATCAATTTTACATCTATACATCTAAATTTTTTCACGAACGGATATCGGGAGTTCAAGTTATGTTCTATTTAAAAACAGTGTGCGAATCAGGACAAATTCTGTCCAGATTCGTCGCTTAATATTGTAACGCAGTTTTCTATATTTTACGTCGATTTTCAGTAAAAACTTAAAATTAAGAAAATCTAGATTTTTTGATGTAAGTGTTCAAAACATCTGAAAACACTTAATTTGGATCAACAATTACAGAGTTATGGTCTCTCGAAGAAGACCCTTATTGGCGGTTTTCTGGTTTTAAAAACAGTGAATAAAAAAAACTACGTAAGTTCTAAACCGTTATTCGGTTTGATATGAAATTTTTACTGTAAACCTGAAATTTTATCTATTATTTATCCTAATTTTCCTAGGATTTCTATATGTGAAAATTAATTTTTAAAAATTATTTTAAAGATAAAGGTTTTGTAAGATCGTATTTGAAAATGATAAATCTATTGTATTTATTTATAACTTTGTTTTCTTGTATGCAAAAATAAAAATAAGTAAATAAAATTTTAGCGATAAAGAACATGAATTAACATATGTGAAGCAAACATATGATCCGGTCATGATTAACCGTCTAAAACAATAATACTTAATATGTTATCAACCATTGCATGCAAGATTTTATAACTAAACATATATGCTTTATTTCAACCATTTTTTTTTAATTTAACAAAAACTTTATTATGAGACTAACTAGTTATCTCAAGATGCGATATATATGTGTGTGTGCGCGCGCGCGTGCGCGTGTGTGTGTATGTTTATGCACTCGATCAGGTACCACGATCAAGAAAATGAAATCATGGAGAAGACACAATAACAGAGTGAAAGAGATGGAGAGGGAGAAAAGGGACCTACAGGTTGTGTCGGTCGGTATAACAACCGGCTCACCGTTTAGATAAAATCTTCAACCGAGACTTTGAAGCTTGATGGAACCAGAACTTCTCCAAGCTCAAGGGAAAAGAGATTTTATTTTATTTTTAGAATTGATCAAGAGGAAATGACTAAGGTGGGATGAAAAAGAGATGAAGAGAGAGATGAAATGATAGAAATGTGAGATGAAAAAAAGAAAAAAGAATGACATATAAAAAAGGTTTATGGCCACCATAATTCTAATAAATTATAGCTCATAACTATTCTAATTATTTTGTGAATTAAAAAGAAGATGAAATGAAAGGCCTCATTTGTAGATTATGAGAAGGATAAAAATTGATTAAAAAAATAATTGTAAGAATGAGGATTTGAACATGTGACTTATAGAATAACAATACAAGGACTTAACCAATGAGCTACAAGGTTGTTCATGCATATATTTAATAAAAATTAAATATATGTCGTACCTTTAAAAGAAAGTGGGCTTAGAAAAAGAAAAGAAAGAAATAAAATGGATTTTTCTTGGTTTGGGTTTGGGTTTGGGTTTTGAAAAATTATAAAATAGACAAAATAGAAGAAGTGATAAACTAATATATTTAATAGAGAAAAAATATACGGAGATACCCAAAAACAAATAAATATAGTATTTTTATAAAAAAAAATAATTATATGAAGGTATAGGAATTTTGGAGTCGTTACACCACTTCACCTAGCCACCTCATTATCATGAATATTCACAAATGAGTTGTCCTCCTTCTAGAAGCATTCCGTACATATACGAAATACAACCCGGTATACGTATCAAAATACATATACACGTATCCGTATAAAAATATGAATAACCAAGAGAGAGAAAATAAATAGCGAACAATAATACTAGAATATATATATATATATATTAAATATATATATATATTAAATATATATATATATATATATAAATTATTAAATGGAAACTTGATTTAATAATCCAGTTTAATTCTAAGCCGACTAGTATTATCAACCGTCCGATTAAACTCCGTGTAGCATGTACACATATTTAATTGGACGCTTGTATGTACCAACATACGCCATCTACATCATATCGTTTGAACTGGGAAAACTCTCTGTGTGGGACTCTAAAGACTCGACAATATGCTGGCAGTGATTACTGGATAAATCCACAACTACAAGCACGTCAGCGGCACTAGCTGTACATAACGGCTACCCAGGTATATGCCGAAAGGGAGGTCAACAATCAAGTCTGTCCGTATCCTACTAAGCCTGAATGTGACAATCTCTGTACATTCCGGTCTTTTCGTCTAAGAGTATCACATGAATGTGACAATCTCCGTACATTCCGGTTTTTTCGTCTAAGAGTATCGCATACCGAGTCTAGGGGGTGGATAACGTCAGACCCCTAATAACCTGATAAGTCGTGCCGGAGTCAAGCTCATCACCAACTGAGAAACTACTGAACTCCTATCAGTAAATCTCATCCACCGTTGCCACGGATTTAGGGTGGTGGCCAACCGAACACAACGCGGCACCGACTCCTAATATCAAGAGAGACGAATCCCTGACAATTACTCACTGCCTCGATGTGACTCGGGACTGTACCCAACTAAAACATGTTTGCACGATTCCTTTGTGCCGTGGTAAGGTAGTAATCTAAGTACAGTGGGAACTCACACGAGACAAATGACAATCTCATGTCAAAAGACTAATCTGTACTCATACCACTAGAGAACTTCTATCTAACGATAGATATAATACCATCTAGAAGTTCTCGGCGGGTCCGTCCGGTGTACTCACCTCCAGTGAGCACCTGTATACTATCTTAGGTGACATAACACCAATGGCTTGTGAGACCGGTCATCGCCCCTCGTCGGGGTCTCGAAACCTATACACTAGTCTACTCCGGAATATCGATACCCAGTCTCAATACTCTCACGACCAGGGACATTTAAAGATGTGCTTATGGACTACCCAGCTCTCATGTATATGATCGCCATCATAATACTGGTAGTCAAGCATGAATCCTACGGGCTTCATCATTATGTATTAACGATACGTAATAATAAGTAAAACGTATGCATATCAATGATAAAGACAAACCAGATAGCATACTATCATTTCAAGTAAGATTGTTCCACCTTTATAGGTCCTCTCTCAATTATCATAATCGTCTGCCCTCAATTACAATAATTGCATTGAGGGCACTATATCCAACACTCCGGACATCTGGCCTTGTTATTATATTGGAATTTTAGAAGAGATTCGGGACCCGCATATTCCAACATCCGGACTCTTGTAAGTAGGTCTCGGAGAGTTTCGGGATCCGCTGATGACTTACCCTTGATTATGTCCTGTGTCAACTTGTCGCGGTCATGCGTCAAGACTTTTCTGGGGGCCGGCCGCCGTCGAATTTCATAAAGCTGCTCCACTCTTGGATCGGAGGGAATAGCTGCTGGCTTCTTTGGGGTGTCAATCCCTGGTTCATGGACCGAACCTTGATTTTGTTATGATTGCATTCGAATGACTTGGGTTGCGAGATATTGATTGTTGTTGATTGCTGTATAGAAAAAAGAATTATTTCAGTACAAATATCGATATATATGTTGAATGAGTCTGCATGATTGCTTAACCTGAAATATGGAAGGAGAGATAGTGTCCCACTAGGCGTGTCAGAATCTGTAAAGTGTTTTTCGTCATTCTATTGAGATAGAAATGCGCGCGCTTGTCAGGCGTGTACAGATTCCTCCGGCTTAGGGTAGGCTGGGGTTTATGGATTGTGGAGATCCAAATCTCCGGCAGCCGCAAACAAAACTGCCGTTAATTACCCATCGCTTGTGGAGAAAGAGAATCTCCGATTAACGGATCAAACAGATCATGCGAACTCAATGTGCAGTATGTGATGTGTGTGTGTGTTGTGTTTTGAAAACAATACAAAGAGGCGTGTTCATTTCATTTTTTGTTTATTCTATAAATATTTACAAGAAAGACTTTAAAAATAAAATTTTAGCAAACATTTTTCTATTTTTTCTCTTTTTATTTATTTTTCTTTTAAAATGTGTAGAAGTGAAGCGCATGCGCGCTACAGTGGCATGCGCAACTACAGTAGCATGCGCAGAAGTAGCGTACGCACTGCAGTACAGTAGCACAACTACAGTGCGCACTACAGTAGTGCATGGTGCACGAGGAGGGAGCCAAAAGGTTCCGTATGGGCCAAAAGGTCCGATTTTTTTGGGGGTCGAAGCCTGGATTTTGGAGCTCAAGTTCAAGGGGTTGTTCTTCTCTTCTTTTGGCCTTGAGAGGCTCTCTTGATTTCTCAAAACTTGGATTTAGGATCTTGGATGATGAAAAGGGTCTTCTTTTCCCTTTTCCAAGTTTTGGACCTTCTCTTAATGGAGCTTTTGGCGATGGGTTTCCCTTCTTTTTCCTCTTTCAAATTGGATTTTAAGGAGGAAGAAGAAGATGGGTACAAATCTCCCTTTTTTGGGATTTAATAGAGTAATCACTCTCTTTTCAATGGGTTTATAGTTAAAATCTAATTAGTTTTGAGAAAAGAGAGCTTAAGCTCTTGATTTAATTTAAAAGAGAAGAAAATGAAGAACTTGAAGAGAGAGAGAGAGAGATGATGGAGACACAAATCCTAATTTTTGTGAGGGATGAAATTATTCTTATCTCTTCATGATGTTTGCTTTCTATAGGTACACTTTTTATATATAGCCCCTTAGGGTTTACAAAATGGTTCATTTGCCCATCTCATACCCACGTGCTCATTTATTTTTGCACATGAGCCATACGATTTATATAATTTTGGCTTTTTGCCCATTTAATATACAGTTTAACATTTATTTGTATATAAAACCTAT
Source organism: Agapanthus africanus (assembly GCA_030015575.1). Taxonomy (NCBI): domain Eukaryota; kingdom Viridiplantae; phylum Streptophyta; class Magnoliopsida; order Asparagales; family Amaryllidaceae; genus Agapanthus; species Agapanthus africanus. Next base: position 132,985,246 of record CM057341.1, read on the forward strand.
TTATTACATATTTCTCTCTCTCTCTCTCTTTTTCCCGTTCAACGGCCGGCCGGCTTCGCTTGGGTTTGAGGCGGTTTGGGCGTGGGTCCAGTTACTTGGGGTCGGACTCGGGTCCACTCAGGCGTTGATTTTGACCCGTTGAATTTGACCAGTTGACTTTGATTTTTTTTGACTTTCTGATTTATAATTTGGATCTTTGATTTTGGCAATGGGGTGTAATTTTTGACCCTAACAACATCGACTCCCAATATTGGGAGAGATGAATCTTTTATGATCGCTCGCTGTCTCCATGTGGTTCAGGATTGTATCCAACTAAAACCTATTTGCACAACTCCTTTAAGCCGTAGTAGGATAGTAATCTAAATATAGTGGGAACTTACATGAGACAAAAGACGATCTCAAGTCTAAAAACTATCCTGTACTCATGTCACCAAAGAACTGCTACCTGACGATAGGTATAATATAATCTAGGAGTTCTTGGCGAGTCCGTTCGGTGTACTCACCTCCAGTGAGCACCTGTATACAATCTTAGGTGTCATACACCAATGGCTGTGAGACCGGCCACCATCCATTGTCGGGGTCTAGAAACGTATACACTAGTCTACTCTGGAATATCGATGCCAGTCTCGATACTTCCACGACTAGAAATATTTAAGGATGTGCTTATGGACTATCCAGCTTCCACAAGTATGATTGCCATCATAATGCTGGTAGTCAAGCAAGGGTCCTATGGGCTTTATCAATATATATTAGCGGCACGTAATAGCAAGTAAAACGAATATACATAAATGATAAAGACAAACCAGATAGTATACTATCATCTCGAGCAAAACTGTTCTACCCGTATAGGTCCTCCTTTAATTACCATAATTGCCTGCCTGCAATTACAATAATTAGCTTGAGGGCACTATATCCAACAATCCCCCCTTACACTTAAGGACAATTATTGCGGTATCGCATACCCACAACTCTGTGTGCTATCGAGTACCCAACTTCTTTACTGATCAGTTTCGCAAACCGTGTTTGAGAAACAACCGTGTTCGAGAAATAGCCTCGGTGAGTGGATCTGCTACAATATTCCTTACTTTATCTTTCTATATCTCAACTTCGCGAAGATCAACTATCTTCCGAAATGAGCGATACCTACCTTAGAATTTGTCCGGATAGATGATTAGACCAAGTTCATAAATGAATAAATTTATCCAACAAACTTCTTGGGATATATTCTCCACTAATCATAATCCGCATCCTGCGCTATGCCTACCTCAATATTCTGGTTGGAACTTTTTCCAACATACCGCCTCTTAGAAGATAGTGAACTTATAACTCTGACAGTCACTCTGTCATCCAGCTCATCTTGAAATCCAAAACCGGTAACCGCCTCTTGTATGAGACTGCCATTACCATACACCAAGAACATCTTCACATGTTCTTCACTGCTTCCTTTTGTTTCTCTTGAATTGGATTAATATCTGCTTATTACAGCAATTACAAAAGCAACATCTGGTCTGGTACATGATATCGCATGATTGATCTAATTGCCAAAGCAATTGAAATGTCATTTATGCGATTCGTTGTTCTCATCAGTCTAGAAAATATCTCTTTAGAGATGGTGACTCCATCACCTGCGGGTATACTACCAAGCCAGAAGTCGTCCATTCTAAACTCTTTTAGAATAGTGTCTAAATACCCGGATTGGGACACTTTCCAAATCTAGATGACATAGATCTAGTCACCAGAATTCTAGATACATTATCCATATCCTATGTGGAGAAATATCTGTGATAACCGTAGTTTGACCGATTGTAGCATACGAACACCACTTCCCATCAGGAGTATGTCATCCATATATCATATGGCAATACTCCCTACATCCTTCTTAACAGGTTTATCTGTTATTTTGATAAAATCAATCACTTTGACTGTCATATCAAAACAGATGATCCATCTCCGCCATACCTGCTTTAGTCTATAAATAGACCTAAGTAACTTGCACACCTTCCACTACTCCCGCCGACTATGACAACCCTCTGGCAGAGTTATATACGCGTGCACTTCTAAATTCCCATTTAGAAAGACGTTATAGTCATCTACCTACCGGGTCTCATAGTTATGAATAGTAGTAGTGACAAATTATATCCTTATGGACTTCAACACAAATACTGAAGTAAAAATTTCATCATAATCCACATTGGGTATTTGATGGCAACCCTTTACTACAAGTTTAACCTTATTAGGTTACCACATTTCCATTTTCACTGATCTCGAAAGATCTAATTGCTCCTAATGGGTTTTACCCCTTCGGAAGCATCCAGCAAAGTCCATAACTTTCTGGAGTGCGTGGAGTCCAACCTGGATATAAAGCATCCCGCCATCATCCAGAAGTCACCACTTCCCATGGCCTGCTGATAACTAGTAGAGCCATCATCACCATGACGCTGACCTCCCTGTCACCGTCTATGAGGAAACTGAAGTATCTCTCGGGTGGCTGAGGTCACCTATTAAAATCTGCGAAATGGCTAAGGTTTGTCGGGTTCAATTGAATCCTTAGCTTCTAGTAAATTTTCATTAACCGTTTGTGGTTCTGGAATCACTTCCAGCTCTACGATACTCCCATTAATTTCTTTTGCAAAAATATTCCTTTTTCTAAAAAAGTGACGAGTCAAAAAAAAATCAACTTTTGATCTTGAAAATGGTAGAGGTTAAACCCTTGCGAATGCTTGGGATAACCCACAAACTGCCATTGCTAAAACGTGCCTTGAGTATATTTGGATTCTGCTTTTAAACAAGAACTGAACAACTCCATATCTTAACAACCTTAAGATATGCAACCATTCTGTATCACATATAGAATCACATGCACTAATTTAGATGGAATCATATTCAATTGACATGCAGCTGTTTCCAGTGCATATCACCTAAATGGAAGAAGGCCATACAATATTACCCATCAAGTAGCGCACTCTCGGATGAGTAATCTGAGAGAGAATCAGATTCTTAATTATACAACTACGGAATACCTAGCATAAGTATTCTCATCTTCGATCACTTCGAAGAATCTTGATACTTCCAACGTCTAGTTCTCTATTTTTATTCTTATACCCATGAAGTACCCAAATTCTTTGGACATTGCATTTCAATGAATGCGTGTCTAAAACCAGAGAAATTATAGGTAAAACGAAATGAAGTAAGAGTACCAATCCCTTGTCCATAAGGACACCGGACAACATACATTACCATGTATAAATCCCAAGAGTTCACTAACTCAAATTCCGTATGTTGTAAGTTGAAAAGTGTATTTTGGTTAAGAACGTTTATACCGTTATTCAATACACCTTATCTTATTCTTAACTGATAAAGATAAATGTTCTAACCATATTTTCCAAAAAATATATCCCACTTTTTAAAATAAAGAGACAGATATATCAGTTTTAAAAAATTGGTGCATAACAGCGGTTATTCAAAACCAAATATTTACCGTTAAGCAAAACTGTATGATTTTCCCTAATAGCACAAATTGCTACGAATTGCGATATTGAGGATTAAATCACCATTTCCCAATACTCTACTCCTTCTCAGCATCTGTAACACTCTATAAATATGAGATTCTTATTCGGTATCCAAATACCTAGGAGTCAGAACTAATTGGGAAACAGTTTTCAATTACAATCATACAGGATAACTGAAACATAAAAAATGTTTCAAGGGGATGACCGGGTATTCCTAGTATTGTCTCTTCCACTGCCCAGATTCATGACACTGGTTGCAATTTCCTTCGCCCTCACTTCAACCTCTTTATATGTTTCTACTTCTTACATTATGTACATCATATTTAGGCTAGTTGGTTTTCTTTTTTCCCTACCTTTTAGCACCAGCCTTAGGTATGAAAGAAGACTATCCAACAAGCGTAACTGGTATACTCTCCCAATACAAGGAGCTCTCAACTCAAGAGAAGGTAAAGGGAAGAGACGATATAATTATACAATTCAATTTCTCCAGAAACTGTGACCATTTTCGGACTGAAATAACTTCTTCGAGTTCGTATGTAAGTATACGAGATGGCCTTTCCAAGCAATATAGATTTTCGTAGTGATACGAAGTGTTCTGGAGAAGGCACAGGGGAAGTAGGAGCAACAGGGATATATGCGACTTTGTCGTGAATCATGACATTCCAAAGCCAGATGATAAAAATGTTCGGTTAACTTGGTTTACGAGTTTTAGTTTAAGGTCAGTCATGGTCGCAAATCAGAGAGAGAAAAGAAACACTCAGCGTGTGCTCTATCAAGATTAGATTGGTTTATTAATTTATCTAATCATGATGGCTCCCACTGTTTCTTCGAATTCTCCTTCAAACCCTAAAAGGAGAACTAGTCGGGATCATGTACACCTTACAAGTTCGCTAACCGTTCAGCCGGGCCAATGTTGGTACTCCAAGGGAGGTCCCCTGTGCTTTCGCACGAACTCAATTAAATAACCCTGTTTCTGCAAAGGCATAACCTTGTTAAAACCTTTCTATACACCTAATGGGTTAGCTAATTGTGAAGTGAAAATCTTCCGGGAGTAACACTTACTCACAGTGGGAATCGAGACACAACTATCATCGTATGATAATCTTGATGGAAGTCAACCAAAGTTACCACACTTCAGAAGGTATGCACATACTTAGCAAGTTTCTATTATATTTGAAACTCTCGATATAATTTTTACCCCCTAACGCTTATGACCTTGACGAATGGAAAAATATCATAAGACGCTAATCAAGTTCAACCCGTCATTGTCCTGATTAATCTACACCAACCCGTACTAACCCTTGACGAAGGCCAAAATAGTTGTATGACTGTCCTAGATTAATGCATCTCTATGCAGCAGACAAGAATCGCCTAGCTACCATAGACTATGCCTTGACGAAGGCCAAAATACATAGCATTTATATTAGGCGCTACTCATCAGAAATGACGGAAGACTACGGCTGGTTTTTAGGAAACCCTGAATGTAATGAACTTGATATCGTTGAAGGAACCAGTTGGTTTTGAAAAAGGAGTGGTTTAGGCTCCGCTTTTAAAACGAGTGGTTTTGAAGAGAACCGAGTGGTTATAGTAACATAAGTTTTTGCTTAAGAGCGAACTCCCCGTAAAGGGATTAAGGCTCTTTCCTCATTGAATGAATTGCAGGATATTCCTAACTGAATATCTCTATGCAAAGCAAAAGAATATGACTATAATTTCCTTTGAAAATTTGGTTCCCGCAACATCAGTTTAGGTTTATTTCTTTGCATTAAACATATAACGCAGTCCCGTCATTTAAGTTCCTAGTCACACCAAAAACAACCTAAATAGCATGCTTTTATATGCCATCTGCATTCGCCACGGAGCCTCGAGTTTTCACCGCAAGGTTACTTAACTTACGACAGGGCGAAGACAGGGCTAGTGCGGATGAAAAATATATAGAAGTATCTAATATATGTATATCATCGCAGGCAGATAATAAGCATCACATGCATGCAGTAAACAACAAGCAATATGGAATAGCAGATAAACTAGGAGCCCCGCGTTTCGTTTGAGCCGCAAATGAAACGCGACATTCCCTGGTCGTGTGGATAGCCCATATAATATCGAACCAAGACCCCTACAAGCATGGCAAGCTACCCGCCAATCCTAGAAACGGGGCAACCCGGCCTCAATGTTATGAGTGGGTCACCCGACGCTTTCTAGAATCTGGTAAGTTGAGCACCCCTTCGCGGGTCTATCCTAGAAGCCCTACAAGTGTGGTAAGCAATCCGTCAATTCTTGAGCGAGGCTGTCCGGTCTCCAACTTTATGAGATGGCCACTTACCGCGCTCTAGAACCCGGCGACTCGAGCACTTCTTCGCAAGTTCATCCTAGTACATGTAATGAAATATATACAAAGGCAACAACGCCAGCATCCTAGACATGTCCCAATAATAGAATAAACATCAAACGAAAATGACGGTGACAATCTGGCCGCTCGTCCCGAATAAATGAATACACAAATATAGTACATACATCATCACACGAAGGGCTATCCGTCACGACAATCTGGCTAAACTATCACAATGATATATACACTCTAACAACACAAGTAACATATGTGCAATCTCGTCTAATCGAATATATAGCAATTAGACGACGTTTACCAACACATATACAAAAATACGGAAAATAAACGATGCTACAGTTTCGACCGAAAGATTTCCGTGTTGCCCGAAAACACCAAGTGCACAAAACCAAATCTGGGGCAAATTGATATATCTCAGAAATCATGTTTCCAAATGATCAAGCTACATATGGAACTACGAGGCCATAGCTCATGCTTTGGCCGACCTGGTCAGCCAGAACAAGAGTTCTGGTACTCGTGTTCTAACCACATCATTCTAATAGCAAATTTAGTCCAATGGTATATTTCAAAAAAAATTAAGTGAGATTTTAAAATTTGGACAGAAACTTGATCATGGAAACAAAATACGGATAAAATTTCGGCTTTGAAACTATCGCATCGTCTAATATTAGTTCTAGTGTTTGGGTAGACTCTGATACCACTGCTGGGTTTTTAGCGCTCGCGCAGCGGAAGTGAAAAACAAAGGCGGAAGCTAAAACGAAAAATTCCATGCAAGCACTAGAAACCGCAACCTAAAAATCGATCCAAACACTAAACTGGCAAACTAAACAAGATATCTAGCTATTTGGATGTGAACACACAATCTTTGTAGTGTTCCACCCAATCATGGAAAACCTCTTCTAGGCTCGTAGGCCATCGGGAACGAACTTGAGAGGCGATCTCTCTTGCCGAAAATAATCCACCCGAGGGAAACCAATCCAAGCTCCAGCTTTACTCCAAAGTGAACTTTAAGGAAGCAACTGACTCAAAGCTTGCTAGAAGTGGAGTGTGAGTGATGTAGGAATTTTGTCACAATCTTTTCTCTCATTTCTCTAAACTCAAGATAGAGCGCAACACATGAGTAAGAAGGAGGAAAAGAGAAAAGAGAATGAGCAAGGGTAAAAATGAATTGTTATAGATAGGAAAATCCAAATATACATCTATAGTAACCACAAATGATTTTACAATATAAAATCAAAGCCCATTCTTCTCTGCTATATCATTCATTCACCTCACCCTCCACCTCATTCTTTATTTTCCATAAAAGAAAATAACCTAAATAAGGTGTCCTCCTAGAAGTATCTATGTATAAATACATAATACCCGATATATATATCGCATACATATACACGTATCCGTATAAAAAAAATACGAATAGTCAAGAGAGAGAAAATGAATAGTGAACATAATACTAGAATATATATATATAATAATCAATACTTGATTTAATAATCCGGCTTAAACCTAAGCCGGCTAGTATTATCAAATGTCCGACTAAAATCTGTGTAGCCAGTACACGTATTTAATCGGACCCCTGCACGTATCAATATACGGTCTCTACATCGTATCGCCTGAACCAGAAAAACCCTCTGTGTGGGGCTTTAAAGACTCGACAATACGCTAGCAGTGAGTTACTGGATAAATCCATAACCACAAGCACATCAGCGGCACTAACTGTACGTAACGGTTACCCAGGTATGTGTCGAAAGGGAGGTCGACAATTAAGTCCGTCAATGCCCTGCTGAGCCTGTAAGTGACAATCTTCGTACAGTCCGATCTATTCGTCTGAGAATGTCGCATACCAGGTCTAGGGGTGGAAATCGTCAGACCCCTAAGAACCCGATAAGTCGTGTCAATGCCAGGCTCATGATTAACCGAGAAACTACTGATCTCCTATCGGTAAATCTCATCTGCCCTGACCAGAGACTTATGGTGATGGTCAACCGAGACATCAACTCCCTATACCCGGAGAGATGAATCCCTTCCGATCGCTCGCTGCCACCATGTGGCTCGGGACTGTACCCAACTAAAACATATTTGCACGACTCTTTTAAGTCATGGTAGGATAGTAATCTAAGTACAGTGAAAACTCACACAAGAGAAATGATGATATCAGGTCTAAAGCCTACCCTATACTCATGTCACCAAAGAACTGCTATCTGACGATAGATATAATATCATCTAAGAGTTCTCAGCGAGTCCGTTCGGTGTACTCATCTCTAATGAGCACCTGTATACAATCTTAGGTGCCACACACTAATAGCTGTGAGACCCGCCACCGCCCCTCGTCGGGGTCTAGAAACGCATACACAAGTCTACTCTGGAATATCGATGCCCAGTCTCGATACTCCCACGATTAGGAACATTTAAGGATGTGCCTATGGACTACCTAGCTCTCACAAGTATGATCACCATCATAATACTGGTAGTCAAGCAAAAATCATAAGGGCTTTATCATTATATATTAGCGACACATAATAGCAAATAAAACGTATACACATGAATGATAAAGACAAACCAGATAGTATACTATAATCTCGAGGAAAACTGTTCTACCCATATAGGTATTCTTTCAATTACCATAATTTCATACCTGCAATTACAATAATTGTCTTGAGGGCACTTATCCAACACAGCCACGGTATGTGGTGCAACATCTGTGGATGGATCTGCCGTGGGTTGGTCATTCACCGGTTTGAACATGGACGCTGATGCGTCCGCTGGTATAACTTGAGTGTCAATGGGCAGAGCGTTTGTAGGGGGAGCATCCGTGGGTGGAGCTACAGCAACCGCGGTTGGAGGAGTTATATGTGTGCCTTCGTATGCAGGACCTGCAGAATTATAAGATGGAGATTGCAAAGGAAAACTAGTCACGGCATTTGGCACAATGATAGTAGGAGGTGTGTGAAAGGATTAGTAGCAGGTTTTGTGTGAAGAAATGGGAATGTGTGTTCATCAAAGAAGACATTGATGGCAATGAAGAGCCGACCGGATTTGGGTTCTAAACATCGATAGCCATGGTAACCTGTGAGGTAGCTTAGAAAAACACAAGGAAGGAAGCAAGGTTGTAATTTGTTGTGGTTGTAAGGACGAAGGTGCGGAAAGCAAAAAGAACCAAAAGACCGAAGAAGGGCATAGTCTGGCTTAAGGTGAAAAAGAAGTTCCCAAGGCGACAACTTATGTAGGTTTGGTGTGGGAAGGCAATTAATAAGATAAGTTGCAGATTCAAAGGCAAAGTACCAGAATTTGAGTGTAAAGCCCGAGTGATATAAGAGAGAAAGCCCAGTTTCGACTATGTGTCGATATTTTCATTCGACAAAAACATTTTGTTGGTGGGTGTGAGGACAAGATATGTGATGTCTTATGCCATTATTAGAGAGTTCATTTTGGAAGCGGTGAGAAAGAAATTCACGTGTGCCATCAGTTTGAAGAAATTTAATCTTGGTATTTAACACATTTTCTACATGTTTACGAAATTTAACAAAAATCATCAAAGAAATCCGAGCGGTTAGCAAGAGGATAAAACCACGAAAATTTAGAATAATCATAGATAAAATTAATATAATAACGATAACCATTACATGAAGAGACTGAGACAGGCCCCTAAATGTCCGAGTGGACTAGCTCTAATGGAAAAAACGAAACAGACATGGTAGAATAAAATGGAAGCCTATGACATTTGCTCATGGCACAAGATGAGCACAATTTATTTTGACTTAGAGAAATAGAGAGATACGTTTGAGAGAGTACAGTGCGAACTATCTCCATTGAGGGATGACCAAAACGGTGATGCCACTGATCTAGAGAAGGAAAGCGTGTAGTTGAGACGAGAAGAGCTAAAGGCAAGAAGGAGACATTTTGGGAGGAGAGGTGGTAGAGGCCATTACAAAGATGCCCCGTAATCAGAATGCAGCCCATACTACGATCCTTCACAAGACAATAAGAAGGATGAAATTCGAAAATACAGTTATTATCAGCAGTAAATTTTGCAACAGAAAGAAGATTTTTTGACATGGAAGGAACATGGAGTGTATTGTAAAGGTGGAAACGACGATTATTAACGGAAGATGAAGAAGTGCTAGTGTATGTGATTAGCAAACCTGAGCCATCACCAAGATGGACCTGATCGGGTCCAAAGTATTCGATTTTGCCAGAGAAGTTGTTTGAGTCATGAATTACATGATGAGTAGCACCTGAGTCAGGATACCAATTGAAGTTGTTGTAGTTGTGCGATGGAGTGGGAAGAATCGCCGCATTTTTCTGAGGAGAATTGTTCGCAGGAGGTCTAGAAGAAGACTGGGGTTGATATGCCGGATTGAAGCGATGATGACACGTAAGGGTTGTATGACCGTGCCTATCACACACTTGGCACTTGAAAGTACACTTTCCGTGACCACCGGCATCGTGTCCCCCACCTTGTCCTTGTCCTCTGTTTTTGGAGAAATGAAAATGAGATCGGCCATCCCCGCCTTAACTACGGCCACAGTTGGAAGGAGCATGGATGAAGTTGACCATTGGAGAGGCCACCGGTGTAACTGTGATGGCTGGTTGGTCAAGTAATTGTTGATCGGTTTCCTCAGTAAGAAGAAGACCATGAATAGAGTTCATGGCATGAGAAGTGTCGGTAGCATTAAGTGCTTTGCAAAAGTGCGTGTATTCAGGTCCAAGCCCATAAATGAGATAAGAGACAATCTTATCATTAGATAGCGGGCGCCCTGTCACGCCCCGCTTCCCAAAATACGGAATACGAGGGGTAGACAAGGCCAGCCATGCTCCTACGGTCAAGGAAATGTCCTGCCGTAGTCACACTTCGGCTTCTAGTTTATCATGGTGAACAGTAAAGATGCGCAGGTAATGAGAAATGCAGTAACTGAAAGGAACAATGTGAAGACTGGCCTGAAGTGGAACAAACGAATGTAACTCGGAATAAGAAGTCTGTGATGCACTGGTCCAGCCTAAATCTTCTCCTCATACTGAGCATGCATACTCAGGTCATCAGAGCGACACAATAGCGATATAATATATATAAAATCATGTGACAATTCTAACGGTGATAATAGATGTATATAACAGTACATCAATGGTAGTATGGGTATGAACATGCAGTAATCAATGCAGCGGAACAGTAAAGGCAGTAGAACGATATGCCACGTATGAATAATAGTAAATCAGTATCACGATATATCACGTATGCCACACAATATATAAGGAATAAAATGCCAGTATCCCTATCAGTCTCTAAGTCTCACTGTACAGGTCACTAAGCCTATCGTCGGTCCAAGTGTGAGAGTCAACCACTCGCGAGTGTCCTCCACCCAAGGGTAGAACCCAAGGGCAAGGGACCACGGGCCCAACATGTAACGAGTGTATCACGGTGTATATATCACGTACCCTGTAAATCTCCATATAACTCCCTAAATATATAAGCCGGCATGGGACTCCCGAGATTCTGTTGAATTCACACTTAAACTACCCCACACCCCGTGGTCTACATCAAACGCTAACCATAACCCTAAATACTAATCGATCCGTGACAAGTCTGCGCGAGAACTGGAGGCAGGACCTCCATCAAGCACGTCCCGACTAATATTCAAGATAAATGGCAGTGTCGGATGCCTTATCTGTGACACCCGTGCAAGCGCTTCCATAAGTGTCCCATACCACTTATAGTCACACGTACACGCGTCCCACAGACGTCGACAATGCAATAAAATAATAGGGTCACTGATTGTGTACAAGTACGTATCACTTTCACTTATTCATTCACTTTCACTTATTCACTTTCACTTATTCATTCACTTTCACTTATTCACTTTCACTTAATCACGGATACACGAACACTGACGTTCTTGCCACAATCACCACTAAAATCTAACACTGGGTAAATGCACGATGTCACTAGGTTATCACTATAATGATATAGGTATGATATGATGCATAAACAGCATATGAAACATGATTAAGGTGTCATAAAATAGTATTCTATCACTTGCACGATTTATCATGAAACATATGTATATAATTTAGCGAAACGATAAACAGGTGGTAATTAATATGTTCTGTTAGCTATCCATAAGATTTTGTTTCAAGTCAATCGGGTTCCAGGATCATTAGTTATAACTATTTCATTTTAAATGTTCACTGCTGGAAATCCAATTTCTGAACTGGATGTCCGTTTCGTAACACATTATCCTCCCAGTTGGGAGCATAATTAGGCGACACTACAGTTAAACTAATTGTAGATTTTACTGTTATCTTTCTAATGCATCAAACGGATTATCGATATCAGTTCTGTATTAAAAGTTATGTTATGTACAAGGTGTTGGTGTAAAAGGGATCACTGCAGAAACTGCAGATTTCCACGGTAGTCTCAAATACAAATTAAATATCAAATGACGGTGAAACGACACGGGACCAACTTCAGGGGTTAGCTAACTAAATTCTCTACGCGACCATATAAGGTTCCGCGCATTTTCAGTTTAAAGAAGGGGTGTTCAGGTGTTCCCAAGGCCAGGTATTCGAACGAACGTTTCCCCAAACTGCAGTTCAGAGTTGCACTCCGATACGAATATCATCATGATCTAAATACAGGAATGTCTAGAAACTAATGTAGGGTCATAGTTCGTCGAGTTGGCTTTGATTTGAGCCCTCGAGCACCTGAATCTAGCGTGTATTTAATTTATGGTGATTTTTATGGTTTTCAGGTACAGAAAATATCCAGTTTTACAGGCAAACTTGGGGGTAGCTGTTTTAGTTATGAACGGTCATATTTTCTAGCAAAACTTGCGCAGGGTATCCGTCACAGCAAGGGCCAAAGCATTATATCTAGTTCCGTCAAAATTGATAATGATTTTCTATGGGAACAAGCATCGAACAGTTACGGCATATAATAGTTTTAAACTTGTAACATTATAATTCATGTATTTAACGATTGTAACTTAGATAAATAGCATGTAAGCAAGTAAAAACTTGCCTAGTAACGTCTCGGGGTCGCGAGGCAGTAACGTCGTCACGAACGTGTAGGTGGGTGCTGCATGCTCCCACAACTTGATGATACGGTCCTTCGGGTCTTCTCTTTGACGTCCCGATCTCCCGCGGAATGTCCGGTCTCCATCTCGTCGCCGGAAGGGCACCACATCGCCTACGTCTTTTACGGCTCCCACCTCAATACCGAGGCAACTCGGGCGCGAAGTTGGCTAGCCGACGCGTCCAAGATTTGCTGTAGAATATAGTGTAGAGTTGTCTCTTTGGGATTTAAGAAGTTGCCATGATGGAGAAATTTGTGTACAAGGATTTTGCATTGAAGGATGCTAAGAGAAAATGAGCATGTAAACTAAATGAGCTCGGACAGAAGAAAAAACCCCTGCACAAAACCATTTTGTGCTAGAATGGCTCTCTGCCTCTCACATCTCTCAGCCCTCTGCATACACTTATATATAGGCTCAAAGCAACCACCTTAGTTAATTAATACCTTATCATTCTCCAGCACTCATACATTGTTCAATTGCACTCACATTCCCTTACTAGTGGCCGGCCCATTCAACATTGATTAACATTCACCTCATAACCTGCACACTCACAATTCTCCTTTCTTAATTAATCCATCATGTTTCACTTTCACTCCACTCATTCTCACAATGGCCGGCCCATTAAGCATACAAAATAAAACATTCTCCTGCCACCTCCAAAAGCACAAAACCATTTTAGGTTAATTAAACCATTAACATATCAATCTCCAACAGTGGCCGGCCCCCTTTTATGAAATATTAATTGCAAACTTGCAATTAACCCCCCTCCATCAAAAACTCCGGCCGGGAAAGAAAAAGGAAAACCGGCCGGAACGAAATGCAAACTGGCAATGGGCCGGGGAAATATTATAAAAGGAAATGGAAAGTTGGGCTGAGGGTATGGTTAGAATAGGATTGAAATATATAAGGAAAGAGATTAAAGAATATAATATTAGTCCGTTGAGATTTTGGCAAATACAAACTTGCTCCAAAACACGTCCGGGTCGGGTCTAAAAATTCAGATTTTAAATATGAAAAATATATACGACGTCCAAATTTCAAAATGAATGCCCGGGAAACGAAAATACATACCCCCAAGATTGGATGCACGTAAAATGCACGTAGCGATCCAAACACGTCCGTTTTGCTGAACGGGACAAGAACAAGATGCGCGGATACTACCGCGGAGTTAGGGGTATCATGCAGGCCATGAAATGTATTTTTAAAATATTTTATTCAACTTTATATTTTATATTAAAAATGCAGATACCAGATATAATACTATTCACACCCAAAGAGAAATAAATCAAGAAGTAGCCATAATAAAGAAACACCCAAAAATATAAAACTGGTATGAATGAATTAGGGTATTACACGCCCAATGGCAGCAAGGCTGTCCACAATCATCTTTGCACGGTTGAGATACTCGATCATAGAGGATGAACCCTTTTGGAGTTGAAAGAACTCATTACGGAGTTGCATCACTCGCGCTTGATTTTGCTGAGAGTAGTGGCGCTCTAGTGTCGTCCAGGCAGCGTGTGAGGAATAGATGCCGATGAGTTGAGGGATGATAGAATCCTCAACGGAGTTGAGAATTACGGAGGTTCCATGAGTGAAACGCCGGGTTAAGGGTTGGTGAAACTTTGTCAACATCATCAGGAAGATGAGGAGGGACAGAGATACCCTCGATGTGATCAAGCATTCGATAGGCCCGAAGAAAGGGCTTGAAGCAAGTCTTCCAGAGAAGATAGTTTGTGTTGTTGAGACGAACTCTAAACGACGGTAGAGTCGAAGAGGATGGAGGGTTGGTGAGGGAGCCACCATTAATGGAGATCGAAGAAATTTGAGGAAGAAGATGTCGCTATGATACCATAAAATCAAACTTGAATCAAAATGTTTTTCCTTGAACAACAGTCTGTATACAAAAGCGGCTTAGGGATTTGCTGGGGGCAGTTGCTATCTTTATCTTTAGGGATTTTGATTTGATTGAGTTCGATTATGTTAATATTTACCATACATTTTGCCATGTCCAAAGCTTTTGCATACAAAAGCTCTCAGCAAACACACCCTTCATATTTAACATACATTAAACCTAAAAGCACAAATACCATCCCTGTTTGTCCAACAAAAAGTCACATAGCAAGAAATTACAAGCTAAGTTCTTATTCAAAGAAAGCTTAGACGCTGGCTTCAGAGATTTTTATTTAACAGATACTTATAAAGGCGAATCTAGGCTTCATGCACTTCGAAGCTTTTGACGACGGTCACTGGACATGCACCATTATTCACCACATAGTTGCTGACACTGCCCATGATAACCCTGAAGCCAAAATAAACGATAAATAGAGATTCTTGATTTTTTTTCATTAGATTAAAAACTATAAGATTTTGCACATTCAAGACGTAATTTGAGATCAATTGAAATTTGATCAGGCAAATATCAACTTTTAAGTTTTAGGGTATGGATGTATTTAGGTCTAGGGGACTTGAGTGTGGATTATGAATTTTAGAAGATTCTAAATCATGTAAACTTAAAAGTTCTAGCATCAGCTAGAACCTTACACAAGCACTCACAAACTTAATTTCATGTTAACAGCGGTGGCTAAAAGTTATTTGAACTCAAGTAATATTTCAAATTAGTTGAACATGGCTAGATCAAAAATTTAGGGGGCGGGGGGGGGGGGGGGGGGGGGCGCTCGAATAGTTATAAGCAGATTAAGGGCCTGTTCGGGAGAGCGTTCGCCGCCGCCCCCGTGTTAAGCACCACTCAACGCGGCGCCGCTGCTCCCGAACGGGGGAGGGGTCGGTGTTTCCCACCGCTCGTTTGAGCGGTGGGAAAAGGAGGTGCCGCAACGGTCAAAAATTTGACCGTTGCCCCCTTTAATTTTAAAATTTTTGACCGTTGGCCCATTTTAAAATTTTGAAATGATTTTTTTTTAATATTTTTTTAGCCTATAAAAAGAAGGCAAACCTATCATTTTCTTTACACAACTTCACATCTTTTACCTCTTCTCCAACATTCTCTCCTTTTCAAAATTTTAATTTGCACATCATGTTGTTTGTGTTTTTAGTAGTTGGTAATTTTTTTAAGTTAAAATATGATTGTATTTTAAAAAAAATAATTAGTTAAAATATTAGTGTATAGAAGGATTTTCATGGTATGCTATTTATATTTATAGGTTTTAAACAATTTCAATTTGCATAGTTTATATTATCTCTAAATTATGGAAAACTCTGGGAAGACAATATGGGGAAAACAAGATGTTATGCCTTTCATCTAGTATTGCATAGAGGAAAGAGAGAAACAAGGAAATGCGGCATCGTTTAGAAAGAATGTGGGTAGGCAAAGAATCCAAACCTAGTTCAACCAGCGTAATCGATCGAATTTGGAATGGCAACAATTAAAAAACAAGTGGGACGGCCTAAAGAAGGAATGTAATTTATGGAAAAGATTAGAAAAGCAAATGAGGGTAGGATGAGATTCTGTAAAAAAGACCTACACTGGAGATGATTTGTGGTGGCAAGCACAAATTGCGGTAAGATTAAATTAAAATTCATTCAGTTTAAGAATGTATTATCATATTGATCTTTGATTATGGATACAGACGCTTGGTAAAGAAGTTATAAAGTTTAGGAACGGCTCCTTAAACTTTGCTAAACAATTAGACTATCTTTTTGGAGATATTACTGCTACCGGTGGCAGCTCATATACTCCATCCGCTGATGTTTTGCCTCAGAGCTTCAGAGATGATGAAAAAGAAGAGGATGTAACAAATATGGCTAGCCCATACACACATAGCATAGAAGATTTATCCATGTATGCAGATATATTAAGAAACCCTACTACAAAGGCCTCACAGATGGAGTTTCCAGCCTTTACAGAACAAATAGCTGAACCTACGCATATCCCCGAAGCTGGCACAAATGCGAAAGGAAAAAAACAAGAAAGTCTTCCAAGAAAAGTGAGTGAAGCAAATATAACAAAAAATATATCCCGTCTTGTGGATCTTATTGAAGCTCGCAACCCAAATCACGTTCTTCCTCCGCGAGCATTTCATAAGCAAATTATGTACCATCCATATTCGAGGTGATGAAGCTCGTTTGGGAATTACTTGGAATTAGTGTTGATGAAATATACGTTGACGATGCGGACGTAATAGAATCGGCGATAAACAGAGAAATGTTTGTCGCCTTACAAGCTGAAACGGCTCAAAAAGCTGGCTAGAGAAAAAAATATAAAAGAAAAGAAACGTCAAGAGAAAGATATTTGAAGTAGCGGTATTAATTGTTTCTTAGGACTTGAATGTGTGTTTCCTTTTCATTAAGTTTAATTGCTTTTGTTCTGTTTTATTTACTACGTTGTTTTATCTTTAGTTGAATCTGGATTTTTTTGTATTCCTACTCATCCCCATGACTATTTTCAGACATTATAACTCTATCAATATGTCCTTAAGTATCTGACTAAAAGACTTTGCAGAAACTCTATCCTAATGGGATAGATGTAGGTACAAGAAATCTTATCTGGGCATCTAATTAGATGTCATGGACAGTTCAGGATGTGGCAACCATGCTTTCAATCACTCTGCAACTCTTTAACACACAAATATCAGCCAACCCCAACCATGAAAACTTCAATAAAAGAAATGGTGGGCATATTCATGGTTACAGTGGGTCAAAGACATTCAAATAGATCACTAAGAGAAAGATTCCAGCATTCAGGATACAATACATAGAATGTTTCATCATGTGTTGCGTAGTGTCATGTTGCTAGCTATTGACATCATATAGCCGTTAGACCCAGAATTCAGGCATATTCCAGAAGAAATAAGGAGCAGCAGTAAATATATGCCATTTTTCCAATATTGCATTGGCGCCATAGATGGTACTCATATAATGTGTCATGTACCATCTGAGAAAGCCGCGACATTCATTGGGAGAAAGGGCTATCCGACTCAGAATGTTATAGCGGCGTGTGACTTTAACTTGACCTTCACTTATGTATTAGCTGGATAGGAAGGTATAACACATGACAACAGGATATTTTCAGAAGCCCTGAGTAGTTCAACGTCCAAATTTCCTAAACCACCACCATGTAATCAAATTTATTTTTTAATGGATAGATATATAATCTCTTGACCCTTTAATACATTGTTTAAATAATATGCATGCTCGATATGATTATTAGGTAGGTATTATTTGGTGGATTCCGATTATAGCATTTCAGATGGATTTATGCCTCCATACAAATGTGAAAGATATCATCTTCTATACTTTCGTGACACCTCAAATATTTCAAAGAATGAAAGAAATTTTTTTATCTACCACTATTCAAGCTTGTAATGAGTTTAGAGATTTATTTAAAGTTGAGAGAGTGATGGGCTTTTTTATAGGTACACATGAGACTTTGATATAAACGGACTTCCAATAATAAGACTCAAACCTTATTGAGTTTTGACCCATCTTATATCTTATACCCATGTGTTTCTTTTGTTGTTTCCAATATGGGACTATTATTAAAGTTTCCCCATCATTTGTTTTGCTTTTAACACACCCCTCATGTGCAACCATCGCTTTTTCTTGATGTGGTTGCCACGTGGAAAGTACGAGACGGGTTACGTGCAACCATCACTTTTTCTTGGTCTGGTTATCACGTCGAGAGAATGAGTTTGGATTGATCCATCAACTTTGATACCATGTAAAGAGTTTAGAGGTTTATTTAAAGTTGAGCGAGTGATGGGTTTTTTTATAGGTACACATGGGCCTTTGATATAAGTGGGCTTCCAACAATAAGACTCAAGCCTTATGGAGATTTGACTCATCTTATATTTTATACCCATGTATTTTTTTTGTTGTTTTCAATGTGGGACCATCATTAAAGTTTCACTATCATTTGTTTTTTATTTTCAACATAAGATGCGCAGTTGATAGAGCATTTGGGTGTGGAAGAAGTGATTTGCAATTTTGCAAAATATGCCAGTTATAGGTTCGAAGATCAGATGAAAATTGTAATTGCTACTCTGGCGGTGCACAACTTCATAAGGGATGCTTCTGATGACTTGGAATTTCAACGATATGATAACGATCCAGATCTTTGGCCTGAGCATCTGGAAGATGATTATCGAGAAGAACAAGAACGACATAAAACTGGACGATATCAAGAACCACCGCTACCTGCACCACAAGATTCAATGGCTGCAGTCCGTAACCGTATAAAAGATGAACTCATTCGTCATAATCGCCAATGAGAATTATTAGTTTTAAATGTATGCAGCTATTTGTTATAAAATTTGAATGCTAGAATTTGAGTAATTTTATATTATTTTTTAAAATATATGCCGGAAGCCATTTGCATTTTTAATATACGATTTTTTTTAAAGATATTATATTTCAGCATTATTATATTAATATTTATGACATTATTATATTATTTATTAATGTTTAAAGTAAATAAAAATATTAGCAATACATTTATAATATATACATGTCCTTTTTGGTAATTTATATTTAAAATCATGGTTACCAAACCATGGTTTAGCTTATCCAAACACCCCATAATTTCAAAACCATAGTTTCATACCACTTCCCCAAACACACCCCTTTGGTTACAAAACCTGACTTCAAAACCATGGTTTCGCACCGCTCATCCGAACTAGCCCTAAAGCACATCGAGCTCAAACTACCACTGAATTTTTGGCTTACTGCTTTTTAAACTGAAGCATCACATAAAGAAATTGGAAGATCAATCCATGTCTATTTTCAGTAATAATGGCAGAATTAATATTTGAGATCTAGCAGTTTGGATTAGATACTCAGAAATAATACGGGAACTATGGACAAACAGGAGCTCAATGTTTATAAATGACCAATTTGCATCCTCGAATTTCCCCAATACTGTGGATTTATTAATTAAGTTCAACTCTAAAGCACATATAAAGCCAAAAGCAAATCAGAACAAGTTTCCCTAAATAAAATGGGGTCGATGTTAGACATCCGATCATATACCTGTAAAATTTTTAACGAAGAGCTATTCCATAAGCCAACCTCATTTTGATGGGAGATGCTATATAGATGATGAGTGAAGAATACAAAAGTGTTCAAGAGTAATAAGGTGTAATGGCTGACCTCTTGAGTGTGCCAAGGCCCCTATTGCCGATAACAAGAAAGCTCAATGGAATGTTGTCAATGGCTTCACATAGCTTTTCACGAGCATCTCCCCAATAGATCTTCATGACTACCACTACCTGCAAACTCATAAACATTGCGATGAGAAATCTATATGGGCATGAAATATTAGGAATATAGATACAGGAATTCGGAAAGAGCAGTGAAATACAAAGCTGACCTCCTTTTGCTTTGCAATGGTATTAGCTATATCTAGGGTCTCAAGATCGGGCTTTATTCCATATTTCTTTTCAATGGCAGGGTCTGAGAACTCAGTCAGTGGAATTAGGGCTGCAAGAGCGTTATTAATATCTGTGTGAGAAACTGATTGAAGGGGAAAGATTGCTTAGTAGTAGTAGTACCAGCGAGAAGATGGTAGAGATACAAGAAGACATAAAAAGAACTACACACATCAATTACTATAGGATACAAGAGATGCACTTCTAAAGTAAGAAACACTGATACTAATGTTGTTTTCTAATATAATTAAATGGAAAGATAACTTCTAAAGTAAAGCAAGTAAGAAACACGGACAATAATAATATTTTCTAATTTAACAAAATGGCAAGATAGTGTAGATATAACCCATTTCCTAACTTGGTGCAACTAAATTTGGAACAGCACAAATAATAGGCACACATCAATGAGACATGTGGATACAACCACCGCTTATACTATATACTAAGTACAATCAACAAACGATTTGTGCATGTGACTATTGAATATGGGGTATAGACTGAATAGAGATAGAAGCATAGAATGTGAAGAAGTATATATATGTAATCACACAAAGGATTAGGATTTCTTGACTGCAACTTGGAAGTGGATGGTCCGCTTCTATCATTTGAGAAATAATGAGCGATTGTGACCCACTCCACATGCAAAGTTTGGCTGAGTGCAATGAATCTCCTCCATAAACAATGGATGGCTCAGATTAAATCAGTGGAATATTCGTTTCCTAGATTTCATTGGAGGGGATCCAAATCCAATCTAACATGAGCCTGCCTAAATTGCAGGATATTCCAGTATTCCACTGTCAAAGACTTCAAGATCTTAGATTGTCACGGACACCTGCTTCATGCCTTGATCTAAGTCCATATCACCATCTTGTTGACATTGAATGTGTTGACAATATACCTATAAATGTCACAAATCATAAAATGCTTGAAATGCCATTGCTACTTTTATTCACCCGGTCATATATTCCTTACAGAGGCAAGTGAATCTAGTCAACGAGTTAGTGGGGCAAAGGTAAAGATCTCACCGCTTCCTGATATTGATCTTAAAAAGGGAACCCATTCATTATTTCTTGTGCACAGGCATATGATCCACAAAATTCACCCTCTATTTATATTTTCCTGATGCCACTTCATTCCAAGATTCACAACTCTCAAATCTAGTTCATTTATTAAATCAATCAATGCTTACCTTTCTATTGCTCCCCAAGGACTCCTCTTTCATTTTATCCAAAAAAAAGATATTCTCTTGCTGTGGAAAGTAAACTTTTTCGCTAATGCTTCTACGTTCGCCTAAAGGTGGAAAAAAGGCATGTTTGAGACTATCATAGTTAATGCTACACAAACTTGGCATATACCATATGAGAATATTTGGTATCAAATGTTACCCATGTCAGCGAAATATCTGACCACTCAATTATTCAAAGTTTTAACATTTATATACTAGTTGATTGCACAAAACACAATACCCTCTCAAGTGATCTATTAGCACAAATACCCCTATATTCATCAACCAAAACCCTAAAAAGTACTCAAATTTCTAACCTAAACAAAACAAACTAGTCCTGGAGTTAAATTAGACAATCATTTCGAATCAATTAAAGCTGAATTTAAGCGTTAGTAGGGATTTTGTTCGATGAGCAGAGGGGGTGTTGCGCTAATAAATCATTAGAAAGGGTATAAATGCAGTACGGAAAAAATACAAGGGGGTTTTGTGCAATTTACCCCTCTATATAATAATTGAATATATATACTTAATATGTGATGGCTGCTATGGGCTCAAGCAGCTCGAGGCTCAAACCCAAACTCGTCAAATTTGAAGAAAAATCTAACCTCCTTTAAACAATCGATGAAAACAAACACTAAATACCAACAAAAAGAGAGAGAAAAACACAAAAATATGAAAAATCGAAAAGGGAAAGATCAACGCACGAGATCCAGTAGCTTCCCAGAGCTGCATCTCGCCTCCTTCATAAAAACCCTCTTTTTGGACGTTGACGAGGATCAAGTGATCGCCATCGCGGACCAAATTCTCCACGGCCCACCGGAAGGCCGCCTTGCTGCACGCCGAGAAGTCCACCGCCACTCCCACCACGCGATCTCCCGCCATCGAAATCGAGATCGAGCTAGAAAAAGAAAGATCTAGGTATTTTTAAAGGAGATATTTTGGAGATTTGTGGGTTTAGTTGTGAGGGGTGTTAGAGATAAAGGGACTCGGGAGTCATCGGAGATGAGGAGTTTGCGTGGCTGAATTGCAGTTAGCCACAGCATATTTACTTTATTTGCTGATACTTTGCTTTGGGTGATTTATAGGAAGCTCCCTAAGTTTTGTTTTTTTATATAGAATAATCAAAGAAACTCAATAATCAAAATAAAGTAAAACATAGTCTTCTGGGTAAAGCATATTGACCTAAAAAATATGAATGTTTGTCCAACTGTTACTTAAAACTTTTTTTTTTGGAGACAGGAATAGATCATATACAATCATTTTGCTAGCAAGGTTAGAAATTTTATTCTTTTCTCGGAGATTTTACTGACATATAATTTTTATATGAAAAACCGTTACCTTCTTCTCTCATTCTTCAATTTTATATGCTTCACGTCCCTAAGAATCTTTGATAATTTAATTTAAAAAATTAAATAGGGTTTTCATTGATAATTGCACGTATCTTCTCCAACTTTTGAAAATAATTATAACAAAGAAATAGTACTGTTTCAAACCAAAAATATCTTATTCTTATTTATCATATTTTAAACATAAATGTGCAAGGAGGTGCATAGATTCTAGTTGCTAATGGCTCCTGATACTTTAGAAAGGGAAAAAAACACAGAAACTATACACATTTTCCAATCTTAACCTTGACTAAAGGCTGCATGTCAGACACACAAATAAGAAGAGTAGAGGGAGTTACATGCATAAATCCCAAAATAACATTAAGCCCCCTTCCCGCCCAAAAGCCGATCGCAATTCTCTTCCAGAAACCTAATCGCAAATCCTAAAGCCTAGGGTTTGTTCCCGGGGGCCATGGATCCGCTCTCATCGATCTCCGATGGCGAAACCGAAGAAAACGACGCATTTATAGGCTTTGTGGAGTACGCAAGGTCGATGCTTTCTTCTTCATCATCGGAGGGCAACAGATCCGACGGCGGGGACGAAGGCGGCGATGGATCGGGGCCTTCATGGAGCTGGCTCATGGCTCGAATCCTGAAGACTTGCATCGCTTATTCGAGCGGAGTAACAGCAGCGATTCTTCTCTCGGATCTTTTTCAAGTAACAAACCCTAATCTCCCAAATCTGTAAGCATTGCAAGGTTAAAGTTTGAGGAAAACTTGTTTTTCTCTTTAATTATTGTTGGATTCATTGAATTATTGATTCGGGGAGTAATTCAAATAGCTTAGAGAATTCAGCCATTCCCCAAATTAGGATTGTGTCTTGGGTCTTATAGAATCACTTATTTTAGTGGAGTGGCGGCGACCATTCGTCTTTTGTATTAAAGTAATAAACAATAACAGCAATATGCCGTTCTCAATGTCTAATTCTGTAGCATTGCAAGGGTAAATTCATGTGTAAGTCCTTTATTTTCGTTGGTAACCACTGAATTGACTGAATATCGATTTGAGAATACCTCAAGTAGTTTGGAGATAATTTACTCTCAAATTTCTTTCTCCTCCATATAAGAATATAAGAAATCTGTATCAGCATTCCCTCATACCCATAGTCTCAAACATCACTGTTAGTGGAAATAAGTTGTTACACAGAATAACAATTTCTAATAACATTGTAATTGTTCATGTACTATTGGTTCCGTTGGAGAATGTTTCAAAATGAGGAAGATGTTAAAAGTTGTAGAAGAAACTGAAGAAATATTACTTATGGACCAACGGCATATGATTTAATATAAGTAAATGCGGCTATTAGGCATAACATTTTGTATTCATGTCCACGTGGTTGAAAAAATAAACTACGAGAAAGATTAAAAAAGAAGTGTTCCCACTAGTTTTGCTAAAACTTAAAACCCTTCGAATGCAACAAGTGAGCTGTTTTTTTCACCAGTTATTCTTATATAGAAAAAGAAAATGGTATGCTGACAACATTGTCAACAGATAACATCATTGGTTGGTATGCATTAGATTCAACGGGTAGTAATGTCTCGTGAATGGCTTGATAGAATGACGAAAGATTTAAATGGATATCGGCATAATTTGATTGAAGTTTTTATCAAATTTTGGAGGATATTAAGTTTCAACTAGGCCAAAGAGTCTTTACTCGAGCGGCAATGACACTCTCCCATTTGGTGGAAGGTCATGGGTTCGAAACCCCCCCAATTTGCAGTGGCAAGGGGAATTTTCACAGGGAAAAAGTTCCCATGGGCCTGGATGGCCCAACCCCCTCCCCAATGCTTACAAGCCGTTGCAGAAAAAGTTTCATGTAGTACAACTACGGTGTTGGCTACAAGTTGGTTACATGTCCAAAAACAGTCCACAAAAAGTTTAATATGTTTAAATCAGACAGAGAATGTTGAAATGCGAAGCATGTTAACATTTACAGGACATGTATGCTCTATTCCTAAATTCAAGCTCCACACAAGTATCAACATACGAAAAATGCTAATACAATGAATTATTTTTTTAATACTAGCAAGTGCCACCGCACAATGTGTTGATATGAAATCCAAAGTCAAGAAAGATCATATTAATTAAAAGTTAATTGTTATATAATTTGTAGATTGTAATATCCCATATTCATCAACTTCATATATAAAATATATGAAGAATTAACTTGCAAATACTTTGGCATTTTTTCATCCTTTCAATACTTTTCTTATTATAGTTTAAAATTCTCAAAATTTTCTTTTTACTTCGGTTTATCGATCTTTTGCTTATACCACACGAGAATCACAAAATGTACAAAAATCCTAAATTTTTTGTTTTATGTAAATTTTCAATATTTTACATTCCCCAGCACACAAATATAGCGAAATTTTAAAAATCTCAAAATTTCTATTTTGTTTCGGAATCCAATATTTTGCTTAGCACAAGAAAATCAAGAAGTTTTCGAAAACAAAATATTTTTTGTTTTATTTGGTTTTATAATATTTTCAATGATATAACACACAAAAGTCGTCACAAAATTTTCAAAAAATCTCAAAATTTTCCGTTTTCTTCCCTTTTCAAAATTATACATACTATTTAGCACATGAAGATCATGAAAATTTCAAAATTCTCAAATATTTCTGTTTTCATCGGTTTTTTAATATTTTGCATGCTACAATATATGAAAATCGCGAAATTTACCAAAACCATAAAATTATTTGTTTTCTTCAATTAACAATATTTTGCACACTACCAGGAAAATTGGGTAATTCTAAAAATTCTCAAACTTTCCGTTTTTTATCTTCATTTTTCTTGGATTTTTCAATATTTAACATGCTATATAGCACATGACAATTGCGAAAATTTTAAAAATCTCAAAATTTTCTGTGTTCTTCGATTTTTCAATATTTTGCTTGTAACACACGAAAATCTTGATATCTTTAAAAATCCATTTTCTTTGGTTTTTTAACATTTTATTCAAAAATAGCTAAATTTTCAGAAATCTCAACAATTTTATAGTTTCTTCACTTTTTCAATATTTTGCACGATATAATACATGAAAACCGCAAAGTTTTCAAAAACCTCAAAAAATTCTATGTTCTTCCTTTTTTTCATTATTTTGCATGCTATACACAAGAAATCATGGCATTACAAAAATCTCAGAATATTTTGTTTTCTTCGATTTTCCAACATTTTACGTACTTATAATTTTGGAGAACTTCCAGGTGTCAAGAAGACAAAAAGGTATGTGAAGGAAAGGAAAAGGTCGCCGTTTACTACTAAAAACCTAACAAAACAAAGAAATCCAATTTGGGTGATTGGGTATCTCTGGTGACTCATGGAAATCATGAAATTTATTATTAATAATTCCATTTTTTTTTGTTTTCTTAAAACTTTCAATATTTTGCACGTTGTAACACACGAAAATCGCAAAATTTTCAAACTATTTTATTTTTCGGTTTTTAATATTTGCTTGTTATAGCATAAAAAAATCGCAAAATCTCCAAAAATATTAAGAAAATTTTGTTTTCTTTGGTTTTTAAATATTTTTTGTTTGCTATAGCACAGGAAAATCAAGAAATTTTCAGAAGTCTCAATATTTTCTCCTCCCCCCCCCATTTTTCTACATTCTACATGTAGCACAAGAAAATCATAAAATTTTCCGTTTGCTTCTGTTTTTTCAATATCATGTAAGCACACGAAAATTGTGAAATTTTAAAGAATCTTAAATTTGTTTCCTTCAAAATTTAAATATTTAACATGCTATAGCACATGAAAATGAAAATAGTGATTTTTTTCACAAATGTCATTTTTTTTGGTTTTCTTTGGTTTTTCTATTTATATAATTTTTGCAATACCAAGAGGAAATCGTGAATTTTTTAACCCTAAAAAAAATTATGCCCCCTCGATTTTTCAATACCAAGAGCAAACAAAAATCATTAAATTTTTCAATATTTTGCCAGTAAAACCTAAGTAGTGAGAAAATAGAAAGAGATTTCAAAGTACGAAGCCGATCAAATAATTTCACTATATAAGCCTAGTTGTATGGGATGGAGTGATAAATATTGAATTGCGAGCTGATAAAAAAAACTCATGATCCAAATGTAGTAAGAGAATTAAATAGGGGCTAGATAACAATTTTTCCACTAAAGTTTTGCAACCACAAGATTCCAAGAATATTCTCTTAAATAGCTATATATTATATAGATAGATGGACAACGTGCAGTAGCAATCATAATTCTAAAAGAATTATGTAAATGCAAACCCAAAATTTATTAGTTGTTTGTGAACATTTTTCATGAATGGTTTTTACATTTGAATTTGTGGATAGCTTATGACTACATTCTTTACTACTGGTAGATAAGGAGTACCAGTCAGTTAAAGCATGTGTAACATTCATGGGTGTATAATAATCCCTTAGAACCGTGTTCATGATTTTGATTCAATAAAGGTTCTCTGAACCACTTCATATACTATGGGTCATATCTTATGCGTATTTGATCCAAACGTTGTTGATCACAGCATAAGAGAGTGAAAACATTTCTTTTTTGGTTGTTTCATCAAATGCTTCATTGCAGTAGGCTTGGACCGAGCAGCACAGGTATGCCACCTCAAAGAAAAAGTTGGAATGCATGATCCCATTGGAGAAGCGACACAGGAGAACTAGGCTTCCAAACACAGTTACCATTGATTCAATATATGAGAAGAATTTTCTTTCTCAAAGTAGTATTCTTGAAGCCTTTGTTGTGGATGCTTTCCTTCTTCCAGGTGCTGCACAATTTATTCATTCTTTTCCGTTTATGTTATCTACTAAGAATACAGTGTTCATCTTATATTGGGTTTACAACTATAGTTCCACCAATTATTTTTTTTTTGTCAATATAATATGTAGGATTTGCTAGAGAAGTTACTTTGTGGCGATATTCTGTTATGAGGTTTTATTACTCAAATAAATTCCTGTAGATTGTGGTCAATACTTGAAGGATTTAAGATATAAATAGTTCCTTGCAAATGTATCAAGTCTATTTTTATGTGTTTTTATTTGTGTATAAATTCTTTTGATGATGATATTTCCTATGCATTATAGAACAACTGCACATGTATGAAAAATACTTTCGAGGTGTAGAGAGGTACTCACTCGACCAACTAGCTCTTAGTTGTAGATGGAAAGACTTGCACCATAAGTTAAGTCGTTGGTATATCACAGACACCATTCTGTACCACTTCTCCCCTTGAACTGGAAAATTGAATACAATCCCTGAAATTGTCCATAGTGAGCCTAGGTTTAGCCTGCCTTCATCAGCATGAAGATCAGGAGGAATGAATCAAGGTTGATATGTAAAATCTAGTTTACCAGGACCGTCTTTATGGAAAAAGATTGTCAAGCTCAGTATCAACTGATATTATCTTCACTGAATCATTTTTGGTTAGTTTCACATCAATAGTTTCCTAGATGCAGTGATTCAAGAGGTTAGGGGGCATGATTTAAATTTAGCATACGTTTGCCAGTTCCTTGAAGGGTGCTTTACTGGAAAGAAAAGATCTCTAACCCATAGGCAATTTACTGAAATTAATCCCACATTAATTTCTGAATAGAAAAATGCTCCTACATTCTTAAACCACTAGAAACTTATTTATTTCCCATGTATCTGTCTAGGTACAAACATATATATGCTCAATTTGGGAGACATGTGGAGCTCCTATACCATTGATCTATATCTTCACCACAGGTATGTCAGCTTAAGCTACACAGTACACTATATATTGTATATTTATGAATGGGGTAATGGATATCTCAGTAAATTATATCAGAAATTGCTCCTTTGTTCTGAAAACTTTCTTGTGACGTTTCTCCTTACACTATAAGAAGTATGATGCATTATTTGTATTGCAACTGTTTGCCTATGAGCATCAATTTGACTCCTTTATGATTTAAGATCCCTGACTACTTTGAATATGTCCAAGTACTTACCATAGTTTCTATTTTGAAGTAAAATTTCCAGATTGCATTGTGGTTGTTTGATATCCACTATCTAATTTCTAATGGCCTGGACTTGTCTTGTTTTGTAAACTTCCTTTTAGTTTCTCAGTTAGATCAGACATCGCTCCTTTGTCAGTATCGGAGGGCTATGTCGGAGAGATGATCATATTGTATGATTTAGGATTCGTATAGCTCAATATGATTCATATTGATACGATATACGATTTGAATGATACAATAATAAGAGGCCCAAAGCGTAATTGCTAGGCTAAATGCATAGTTAGACGCCTCGGCCCCAACACCGTCACGAATTTATCGATGCCCTAATTTGTTTGAAGTCTCAAATCGAGCCTCCAGTCTCGACGTTCTTGACGAACTTCACGAACTCATCGTGTCTTCGTAAGCCCCAAATCTTCCGAAACTTCAAATCGAATCCCCAATGTCTATGATCTCGCTTCGCTCCTCGCTTTGTCGTCGTCATCACAAACTCCTTCCCCTCCTCATTAAACTTCGCCACTAGATTTGTCGGCTGCGGCTGCTCAAATATATCCGAGGTAATTTCTTTTTTTGTTTACACTTTACCAATCACTTTATTTCTACAAATTTCTTTATGCTTACATATAATTTTATTTTTACAAATCTATTTTTCAACTTTATTGTAATTACTAACCACTTCATATTTACAATAAGTTACACACATTCATCTCAGTTCTCAAAATGTTTCTGGTCATCTCTCGAATTTTTGATAGGCATGTTCTGGTTCATTGTTGATTTTGAATACTTGAATGTTCTTGAGTCATTAGAGTTGATCGGTTGATCACTTGATTATCCTTCACTGTAAAATAGATTTGAATATGCTAGAATTAGTTGGTTATCGATGTTTGTTGTTTACTTTTTATTTATAGATTCAGTCATCCATATCATTTGTTCACTGTGTTTGTAGGTGCAAATTGGAAGGTTAACTTTTTTTCTTACACTTTATTATGTTGTTCACTGTATTTAAAGATGGTAAATCAATGTTACCTCTGTTTTATTTGTAGTTGTAGTTAAAGGGACTAAGAAGAAGGATTTAAACGATCCGGGTTGGAAACATTGTGATCATATTGGTTAAGGCAGTTGAAATGTAATGCACGTATTATTCAAAAAGGTTACCGTAGTGTGAGCCGATTGAAGTTTTATTTGGTTGGAATTAAACAAAAATCTGCTCGTTTAAAAGTTTCAGATGATGTTCAAGATTTTTTTCTAAAATTACTAAAAAAGTGCAAAAGATGACGATGATGATGAATCTTTTAACAAAGTAGATGTTGAGGGTGGGTGAAAGTGCGAGCAGTAATGCAAGTATTTAAGGGAACATTAAGTTATTTTGTAAGGAAAGGAGGAATGAAGAGTGTAAAATCGAAACAACAAACTAAAAATGAAATGGTGAAAGATCATGATGTTTTCTGTATCATATGTGTTGGTTTTTATGCAAACGGATTTTCATTTATTTTGCTAAAGAATCCTTTTTAAAAACGTTAGAATTTGTTGCTAGTTATTGGAAAGGGTTTTAAGCCACCGTCATATCATGAGAAGCTGTTTAAAGAAAGAAGTTGATATAATTGAGATGTTAGAATTTGTTGCTAGTTATTGGAAAGGGATTTAAGCCACCGTCATATCATGTGATCACATTCCTTTGTTTAAAGAAAGAAGTTGATAGAATTGAGATGGTAGATTCGGAGAAGAAGCACATAAATTAATGGAGAAGAACCGGTTGCGCATTGTTGTCTGATGGACGAACGAATGGAAAGCTGAGATCTATCATAAAATTTCTTGTAAATATTCCAATTGGCATGTTATTTCTTAAATCATTGGATACTTTTGATATATCCATGAATGCCCAAAGTTTATATAAGCTGTTTGATGGATTAATAGAGGAAACCAGACAAGAGAATTTTGTTCAAGTTGTGACCGATGGCGCATCATCTTACTTAGTGCTCAGTAAAGAAGCTAATAGAGAAAAAGACTTTGTCGGAGTCTATAAGCTGTCCATTGCATCAACCTTATGCTTAAAGATATTGGTGAGCTGCCCATGTGGTATTAGAGGAAAGAAGACGGTGGAAGTGGATGAAGAGGAGCTCGTGGAAGGTGAAACTGATGAAGATGATGAAGATGAAGGCATCATCATCGAAGATGATCATAGCGATGGGTCGTTGGGGACTGCTAAAGATATGTAGTCTTGTATTGTTATTTTTTGAAAGTTCATGATTTGTGAAACCTGCTTAAGATATGTTAGTATTTATGAATTTGGTTTACACTTTAGACTATATGGTAATCATACAATTAACATACTTTAGACTATATGGTAGATTATACAATTAACATTAACATATGCTTTCATATGGGCAACTCACCAATATATTTAAGCATAAGATTGATGCAATGAGTGGTACATGGTCTCCAAAATAGTTTCTCTTTTTTCTCCATTATTTTCTTATCGGCGGCTACGTAACAAGATTCGCTATCGGTCACAACTTGAATATCCTCTTTTTTGAGTTTCTCTGTAATGTATTAAGCAATTGGAATAAGCTTTGGGAATCCTTGGATATATTGAAATTGTTCAATGACTTGAACGTGCCATTTGGACTATTTATGAGAAAGTTTGTGATAGAACTCGACTTTCCATTCGTTCATCCATCAAACATCATTGATTAACCGAGTCTTCTTCTTTTTAAATACCTTTTCAATTCTATCATCTTCTTTTAACAAGAGAACTCTAATATCATGATATAACGGTGACTTATGTCTCTTTCCATGACTAGCAACGGATTCTATTGCTTGTTAAAGGATTCTTCAACAAATTAAATGAATGTTTGTTTGCATAAAAAGCCGACAAATATCCATACTGACAACGACACGATCCTTCATCATTTCATTAACGATTTGTTGTTTCAATTTTATCCCTTTTGTTCCTTCTTTTCTTACAAAATAATCAAGTGTTCCCGTATTAGCATTTGCACTACCACTCACACTCGTACCTCCATCTGCAACCTGTATTTCGTCAAAACAATCGTCTTTTGTACTTTTAGTAGTTTTAGAAAAAGAAATTCTCGAACATCATCCACAACTTTCAAACAAGAAGTGGAATTTTGCTTAAGTCCGAACAAATGATGCTTCAATTGGCTCACATCACATCATAACTCTTTTGAACAATATATGCATTTCACATTTTGATTGCTTGACCAATTCGATCATAATGTTTTCAAGTCGTATCGTTTGAATCCATCTTCTAAGTCCCTTTAGTCAAAGTTTCAAATAACACAAAACAAAGAAGAAACATTGAATTTAGCATCTTTAAACACAGCGAACCAACACAATGGAGAGTGAAAACATTCAAAATGTTAATTTGCATCTTCGAACACAGTGAACAAATGAATTGAATGATTGCATCTTTAAAGACGTGTAAACAGCAAACATAGAAAACTAACTGATTCTAGCGTATTCAAAACTATTTTGCGATGAAGGACATTCAAGTGATCAACTGATTAAGACTAATGACTCAAGAGCACTCAAGTATTTAATATCAACAATGGACATGAACATGCCTCTTCAAAATTCGAGTGATGACTAACAAGATTTTGCGATCTGAAATGAATATATGTAATTTAATGTACATATGAAGTGGTTAGTGATTCCAATAAGCTCAAGAGAAGAAATCTGTAAAAATAACATGCTTTGTAAACTTATAGAAATTTGTAAACATAAAGTGATTAGTAAAGTGTAAACAAAAAGTAGTTATCTTGGAAGGTTTTTTCCTTCAAAATATGGCACTTTTAAATTAAAATGAGTGAAATAGGGTAGAAATTTTTTAAATTAGCAAAATAGGGTAGTTTGGTGCCTGGTCAGCCTGGGCTTTTTTTGTCGCAATTATATGGGAAGGCGGATTCTCAAAATCCTCCTTCTCACAGTTTTGTGGAAAGGCGGATTTTGAGAATCCGCCTTTCCACAATAATGTGAGAAGGCGGATTTTGAGAATCCACCTTCTCACATTATTAAAAGATGGAGTAGATACCTTGGTAGTCTTTGTGATGCCAGGGCAACCATGGGAGCTGAATGCTTTTCGGAGATAAGAAGCGCCATTGGACGTAGACGGAGCGGAATCGAATGTTATCGGGATCGAAAGTGAGGCGATTTGAGATGAGATCAAGGACGTATCTTGGCAGCAACGACCAGCCGGCGGCGGTGGACATTAGGGTTTTGATTTGGGGGTTAGGGTTTCGGGAGAAAAATTTAAAATGGCCTTTTTTAGGGGAAGAAAAAATAAGAACGATATTATTTTGGAAGGCGCTTATGAAAAGGCGGGTTTTGATTTAAAAGTGCCTTATTTTGAAAAAAAGCCCGATATCGGAATATTAGGGTAGCCGACAGATCTAGTGGTGAGATGGGGATGTGAAGGAGTTTGTGCCGACGATGAGGAGCGAGGCGAGATCCTGGAGATTGAGGATTCAAGTTGAAGCTTCAAAAGATTTATGGCTTGTGATGACAACACGAGGAATCTGTTTAGTTCGTCGAGAACGTGGAGATTGGAGGCTTAATTCATGCTTTGAACAAATTTCGGCCTCGATTAATTTGTGATGAGATTGGTTTTATTAGACATTTAGCCTTAAAACATGACCCGATATGCTTTAGAGCTGACCCAATTACACTTTGGGCCTCTTATTATTATATGTTCAAATCTTTTATTGTATCCAAATGAATCATATCATTTGATACAAATCCTAAATTGTACGAGATGTCAACTCTCCGATATGTATTAGAATCCCTTTGTATTCGGATTGTGAACTATCCGATTTTAACAACTATGCTAATGGATGTCTGCAAGAGTATTAAGATTATTGAAGAATGATTGACTTTTAAGTCTAAAATCTCGGTCCAAGCTGGCCGATCCAATTTAAAAACTGACCGTCCGAGTTTTGATACAGGTAACCTCCGGGTTTTGGTAGATACCATTTGATACCGAGTTTATATTGGCTTAACCATTTATAAGTAGGCTTCTAGTATTAAGTTTTTTAATGGGTTAGTGGGTTCATTAATGGGTTAGTGGGTTTATAAATAGGTTATTCGGTTATGGTTTATTTGACATCATTAATTAATGAAAATATATAAAAGGATTATAGTAATTTTTAATATTTCTTGGTTCCAATGTTATTCCGATCCGAGACGGCCGAATCCGATTCAAAAAGTGACCATGCGATACCGAAATTTTAAACCTTGCTTATCATATAACTTTCATACACAACCTTGCAGAGCCAAGTGTCTAGTAGCCCCTCTGCTAAACTTGAAAATATTTCCCTTAGAAGCTTCTTGCACATTTTCTATCGAAAGATACATTTAAATCAACTATGTTTCATCATACTTTGTTCGCTTGAGTACATCCACATATTTGATTTACCTGAAATAATAAATGCTATTTTTTTTTCAAATGTATCACACTGTCTTTTATAGTATAGAGTATGCCCATGTATTTTCATTATCATCATATTCACCTATTCATGGGACGATAATGTGAACACAGATACTATCATTTGGTAGATCCGAATCATGGGATTCTGAAGAAAGGGCGGGAGATCTTCCTGACAGGATGCTGTCTTCGTACTGCTATCGAAGGTTCTGGTCATCCTCGCCTCTTACCGACAGAATATATGGTGATATTGTTAGATGAGGTACAAAGCAAACCTTGATGCTGCATTTCGTACACAGTGTGACCCAGCCCAAATTTTATTCACATTTTTTAAAAATGTTACTTATACAACTCTCAGTTCCATCCTATTTAGTTCTATTGCTGGTAATGTTGTTTAAATTTTGTGAAATAAATTGCTGGGAATCGTGAGATCATGCCAACCTTACAGCTTTATACTGAGAAATTCTTTCACTGAACATACAATAGTGAGGACCAGTAGTTAATCCAAGTAACGATCACAATCAAGTTAAATTGATGGGAAGTATCTTTCATATGCTTCGCCTTCTTGGAAAGAAGAGTAAAGAAATTTAATATATTGCGTGATATAACTTCACTTTGATACAAGGAGATGAAAATCTCTAACAGTCAATGAGTAGCTTTTGTTTCTTCTTGTAGTTTCTTCTTTAAAAAAATCTAGAAGAATCACTGCCTTTCCCTTTCGTAATGGACAATATTCTCCATGTACATGTGCTACAATCCTTTTTCTTTTCTCTTGGTGTTCCATTTGCCTTCACAACATTCCTTGCAGCTAGTCGGCCATTCTTATATCTAACTTAGGTCAACAGTTAATTGATATGATATGTTATCTCTGCTGATCCACTTTCACCTGATGACTAGCCCTAGCATCTATTTGAGATGACAATAGTGTATACCTAAGATTACCTAAGATTGTTTGACTATGCTTTTTCTGAATAGAGTGTTCGATCTGTTATCGTGTAGGATCGAGATGAAGATGCTATGTTGCTGGGTGCACAGTTCTGCTCAGATGCATTCTCGTCCATATCACTTCATGCGGTAAAAGACGGCAGCGCTTCATATTCATTTTATGCAAGGCAAGGCAATTGTAGCCCTTGGCACCACCCTATTTTCAATTAGGAAACTGTAATCTGATGAACTGTCTTAATCCTCCATGTCACCACTAAATTCTATCACTCCATATCTTCTTTCCAACATACATGCATTTTCACCTTATTGCTACTGGGATAATTCAAACAGTTTGATTCATATCAGTTTTTCTTTACAATCTTTCTGAAGGTTCTGGTTGGTATAACCCTGTACATCATGATCACAAATCACAGCTAATATCATACCATAAAGGCATTAGGATTAGACTTAATGGTCTATACCACTTCACAGAATATTTTCAGTTCATTACATACGCATGCTTAACCGTTTGCATTGTTTAATTCTGTAAGGATTATTTAAGACTCATTTCAGTCTCAAGAATAGTGAACCGGGGGGGGGGGATTAATATAATCTCATCTTAATGCTCTGGTTGCATTACATTTCCGAAGTCAATGAAATCCTACACTCATTATAGTCATATAATGTGTGTGGCCATGTGATATTGATTGAAGAACAGGATCATTATTTAAATGTGTATGGTTAGACGAAAGGGTAAACAGTGGGAGATACCACGTAGTACTATTCTCACATTTGACAATACCTTAGCAATTTGGCAGCAAGCTTTCTTTGAGGTGGCCAAGAACATGATCTGTTGAAACTGGAGATTAATGGCTTCTCCCTGAAGCTGATGGCTATAACCAGCATAAAACGTTAGCATGGGGTCTAAACACTTCTGATGCTACATATGTATGAGATGAGCACATTTATATGAGAGGATTTGTAGTGTGGGGATTGCCATGCCCTCTTTGGTGATTAGTAGTTTGTGTCAGGCATGTAGCAATTTAGTTGAATGGTTTTTTGGCCTCTTATCTAGTTTTATTTTTTCCTTGTTTGTTTACATATTTTTTGCATAGAAGACACATATACTCCACCTTAGTCAAAGGAAGCACTACACTGTGTTCGCTCGTTTCTTCTGATCACAACTGGTCGAGTATTGTTAGAATATAAAAATAAATTCCTCAACCCTCATCACAGCTTTGGAGTTTTGGTGTAGTTGAAGGGGCATTTAACTTGGTATCAGAGCAACCTAGGTTCAATTCCCATTGGACGCGTACGGATTATTTAAATTAAAAGTAGCACCGCACAAAAAGGTCCTCAACCTACATGGGGGGTGGGGGGCATGTTAGAATATAAAATTAAATCTCTCTACCTTTATCACAACTTCAAAGTTTTGGTGAAGTGGAAGGGACATTCAACAACTTTTTTTTTTGGAACAAAAGGGACATTTAGCAGCTATAATTAAATTGGAACATTATTTTAAAGCTTATTATCTCATTCTTCTCTAGGATTGAATCGATTGGGCCACTTGAAGTTCATGGTACTGCTGGGTGTTTACAGAGAATACAGATCACTCTCGCTGATAGTGATGGCGCAAGATTAAAGTTACTTTTGTGGGGCGAGCAAGCTATTCTAGCTAATCTCTTGAGGTGTCCTGTTCACTTGAATTCAAATATCTTTTTGACCTTCCTTCTGTGGTTATGACACTTGGCCTCGTAAATTTCAGCGCTGGAAGTATGCTTGCATTGGATAGACCTTTTATTGGAAATGTCACTGACAGCAATGAAGAAAGTGAAGAAATATGTCTCGAATATGGTAGTGCTACACAGTTATATTTGGTGCCATTTGTTCACCATGAGGAACAGGTCCGCTACTAGATTGTGAACTACTAGATTGTGAAGGGAACAAGAAACATGCTCGGTTTATTAAATTTGAAATTTACAATTTCTGCTCTATATAGGTGCTTCTTACGCCCACCCAAATGAGGTATCAAGGATCAAGACGTGCAACGGGTCAGAGTCAGGGTCTCAAGGTTTCACAAGTTTCTCTACCCCAAAACTCGGAAGGATCAATAAACTTTAGTGATTATCCATTTCGAGTAAGAATACAATTACCTGTTATTTAATGTCTTTGTTACGGGTGTTTTCCCTCTATTAAATTAGTTAGTTATCATATCAAATTATCAACTGCACCGTAAATGCCTATGCAATTCTATCTTGCTTTTTGTTTCATCTCAACCTCGATCACTGATGCTTTCGCTAGCTTTCTTGTGCAAAATACTTTGTAACACATCCCTATGCTAACTCTACTTAACTACATTTAGTTGCGTACAGACACTTTAATCTTTTTGCCTTTTATTTTGTTAAAACTTAATATCCATTCCAGCTTATCTAATATACATACAGAGTGCACTCAGTGCAGTAGAATTGGCATTCAGTTGCTGTTGAGCGCAAAATAATTCTTTAAACGGAATACTACATAATTACATTAGCCCTTCTCATTTTTTGGAGCTATTTTTTGCAACATTTGGACTTTTAAGGACCAAACATCGGAAAGTTGGTGAGGAAAAGTTTAATCCTTTCCTATTTTAGCTTGCTACCCGACGCCTTCTTCGGTTCCTTTTTTCCCTTTTTATTTTGCTGAGGTGCCGGTTGTTGCTACCAATTTTATCAATATTAGAGCATAATGATGATTTTGGTCACATCTGAAAATGATGATGTTAATAATAGTAATCTGTATTTCTTTTTCTTATTATTTATCAAAGTTATTTTATCAACTTGTTCAGTCTCTCTCACATATAGTAACAGAGTTTGAATATACATTAGTCATGATGTACGTAAAATGATTAACAATAGATAATAATAGGTCCACTTAGGTAGTTAGCATCTTGATGAATTGCTGACATCAAAAAAAATTCCTCCATGGAATATTACATGCACATTTATCTTGTATTAAATTTGTTATCGAGCTATTTGGTAGGAAGCACTTGCTTTATCGGAATCAAATCTACTATTAATAAATCAAGACATTGTACAATTGAGTCCCTGTTGTAGATCTTCTGTCGAAATATTTTGCTTATCAGTTTGTGAAAGTCATGAGCTAATAAGACTAAACATAGGTAAAAGTTTCTTGCATATATTGCTCATTATTCAACCAACCAGACTTGATTTTAGAACATAATGTTGTTCTGAGTTTAAATACAAGACCTGTCGCTTTATTTAGAGTTTGGATTCTACCTGGCTAAGTTGCAAATGTACGATTGTTTTAATGCCTTTCTGTGTAAAGGAAGAATGATAGAACAAGGATACGTGTGACGTAGGTCGTTCCAGAGGGTAAAATGGCTAAAAAGGGTATGTAGAAGTTAGGACTTGGTTATATTTCTAATTGACATCTGTGCAAACTGCAACTTAAAATGAGAATTGGTTGATTCTTGGTAAGGGTATATTGGATTAATTTGGCAATTATTAGCATGATAACAAAAGGAGCATAGCTCCTGCACTTTGTTCACCAATGTGGGAGTTCATTAGTTCAATTTTTTTGAGTGTCAACTCCAGTATACAGAATATATTATTTGCATTACAGTAAGACTAATATAAGTCAGTTATGCATAACATGGGAAGAATTTTGCATAAACAGTCATGTATAACCTGTACAGGTAAATTTGTAGATCATGCATTATTCATATGGATATTAATCCTCATTTGCCATATAGCTAGAGCCCTATCTTATTCTGTTTCAGTGTCAACTTTTCCGTATCATTTGTGCTGTATAATGATGAATTGTTTCTGCACCAAATGTTTGAACTCTCGCAGTTGTTCGTGATCGATCTTCATGACAAAATGACTGGGATCAGCCTGTGTGGTGTTATTACTCACATCGAAAAAGAAACATATACTGCAGGAAATGTTTTCTCTGTGACAATTGAAGATAGAACAGGAGTAATTGTGGCAAAGCTACACTTCATGAGATCTTGGTAAACTCTTGCGCTTTTTGCCCCCATTGATATCTTCATTAGCAGTATAAGGATCTCATTTATGTTTCCTGTGCAGTCGAGGGTTTCTTCCCTTGTTATTTTTTTGAGTGGGGGTGTGCAACATCCAAGATGTTCTAATTTTCCTTTTCCCCCTTTAAATCCCAAGGCTCTAACTATAAATCTAGACACTATTGACTATACATCAGAATGAAGAAAAGAGAAAGGAAAGAAATAGAAACGGCTGATACTTGCAATCTTGGATCGTCATATACTTATGTTGACCAGTTTAAAGCTAAACACCTAAGCATGAACTGCCTTCTAGTTCAAAAACAAAGGCCTAAATGGTTGTTTAAATCTTAGCCATTTTGTTTTAAGCGACCAAGAGGAAAACCATTCACTTTAACATGAAGAGCAACAAATGGGTTGATTTTTTTTTATAACAATCATGCAAGTTTAATTCTGTTCATATTAGTATTCCTATTTTTGTCATAGAACATATAAGAAAACCCAATAATCATCATGTATTAAGTTACCCCATATGTAACCCAAATTATGCCCGACTACCTGCTAATTGTTGATTTTTTGTTAAAAATCCAAGCGCAAAACAAAGGGCCCAGGCCAGGCCAGGCCCAAGGGCTGCTGACGCACGCGCTGATGCGCGCACGGTCAGCACCCATGTGGGCTGCGGCGCATGGCGGGCGCCACATGGGCGGCGGCTGGGGCCCACGCGCATGTGCATGCGTGGGCAGTACCACATGCGTAGGCAAGCATGCATGCATGGGGGGCCCACTTGGCTGCATGAATCACATGGGGGCAAAGGGGCTGCTGCATGAATCATGCACACATGGGGGAGGCCCACTTGGCTTCATGAATCATGTGGGGGAGAGAGCTCCTGCAACCCATGAAGATATAAAGGGCTGGGGGTTTGGAGGAAAAGAAAGGATTTTTGGGTTCTTTAATAATTATCCAAAACTCGTATATAAATGTTCATTCTCTTTGATTTGTGATGGGCCAAGGTAAAATCCATCAAAAGGTTTAATTAAACAGAGAAGGGTTGTGGCAAGTTTGAAAAGAGAGAGGATGAGTGAGAGATTTGCTTTGTAAGTTGAAGGAGAGTCGAAAGAGTCGGTGTAATCTTGTATAATTCTTTTTTAGTGGAAATTTCTTGTCGTGGTTGTAGGAGCAGGTCCAGTTGGGGTCCGAACCTGGGTATATCTTGTGTTATTGGTTGTTTGGTGTTCTTTTCGTATTTGTATTATTTGTTCATCATCGACAATCTTTTCCGCTTGACCGCAAAACACACGATTCACTTTTCCACTGCGATATTATTGTGGTAACTAATTCCTTTATGAATCATATCTGGTAATAAATTTACAAGTGGTCTCAAAACTTCAGGCTAGTGTTTTTGGTGAGCGGAAAGATGACGTCTACAAATTACAAGCGTCTACAAATTACAAGATCAAAAACTAAAATGGGCGCATCAATTTTAGCTTATGGAGGCCGAAAACGACGGCTTTATTGAAGTAGCAGAGTGTGCATAAGATTGCCTTTGCGAAAGACAATTCCGGCGACGACCATAGCAACGGAGTTAGAAACGATGAAAGACAAGGCTTTCAGTTTGATCCAGCTTCATTTAGCCGACAAAGTTCTTTGTGAAGTCGAGAAAGAGACTACGGCGGCGGGGTTATGGAGTAAGTTGGAGGCTCTGTATATGAAGAAATCTCTCACAAACCGTCTCTATATGAAGCAACGGTTATACATATTAAAAATGAAGGAGAGAATATTGGTCAAAGACCATCTAGACGAGCTCAACCAGATCGTGATGGACTTGCGTAGTGTGGAGGTAAAAATAGAGAACGAGGATCAAGCCATGATCTTATTCTGCTCTTTGGACCCCAGTTATTGTCAGTTCGTGAAATCGATAGTGTACAGCCGAGACAAACTCTCATTAGAAGATTTCTAGGCTGGCTTGCACAGCGAGGTGTTGAGGTAGTAGGTGGCGGGTGATAGGGAGTGTCACGGGGATGCGCTATCCGATCAAGGCTGTTATCTGAAGCGGTCATATGGTAGTTCCAAAAGTAAGTCGAGAAGCCGAGTTAAT
The DNA here is from genome assembly GCA_030015575.1 of Agapanthus africanus. NCBI lineage: Eukaryota > Viridiplantae > Streptophyta > Magnoliopsida > Asparagales > Amaryllidaceae > Agapanthus > Agapanthus africanus. Next base: position 133,026,594 of record CM057341.1, read on the forward strand.
GACAAATGCAACTATTGCAAGGAGAAAGGTCATTGGAAGCGAGATTGTCCGAAGTTCAAGGAGAAAGATAATCAGTTAGATTCAGATGAGGGCAGTGATGACTAATGTCAGTCACTGCCAGATTTGAGGAGGGGTTTTGATCTGTTTTGGATGCTTTGGGCAGGGTCGGTTGTAAGTGCATGATCGATGGAGATTTCGTGATCTCCAAATGTGATATTATTGTCATGACGGCGAATAAAATGTGGACCTATATATGGGTCTTGCACGGTTCTTTTCTCGGTGGAGCCAGCTATCATGCTTCTTTTATTTCTTCTTGGAGAAGTTGCGGGCGTATGCTGAAGTTTCGGAAGGCCGGGTGGAGAAGTGGGTTGGCACGTAAAATTTCTTCGGTCCGATGTTGATAGAAGGTTGGCTTCGCAGGGGTTCGCAAGATTCTGCAAGCCAGAGAGGGTTATTGCATCACTATACCATTTTGGATCCCCAGTTGAGTGGCGTTGCAGAGCGGATGTTTTGGACAATTGGCAAGAAGAGATCTTTACGGCTTACGACGTGATCTCCGAAGGGAGTTTCGAGTTGTATCCATATTTATTGCCGATTACCTCATCAATCGATCACCATCAACTACGGTAGATAAGCAAAATTCTCGAAGTATGGATTGGAGAGACTTGAAATTACTCGAGGCTTCGTGATTGAGTGCACCGAGGAGTCGTGGCACAAGTGACATTCTTGTAATGCTTTGAAGTCGGAGCTAGAAGTACAGGTCGTGGTGTCCTAGTACCGGTGTGGAGTAATTAGCCGATATGCATGCGTTGAGTTTGCGATGCGTCAAGAAAAAAAATAGACTAAGCCAGATGGTGAAAAAAGAACAGTTATGCTACCAAGCGCGGTGGAGTTCGATGGTTCCAGGTCCATATTTTCGAAGGTGAGGTGATCGGTACTGCGATTCAAGTAGAGAGTCCAGCAGAGCCCGTGGTGCAAAGGTCTACGAGAGTTGGGCGCACACGAGCGGCTAGGGACGAGTCTCCAAACCCAAGGGGTCGGAAGTTCAACATGAAGTCTGTACGTTTGATTCTTAGCATGCTCGGTGTCAGGGATAGAAAGTCGCATCAGTTGCAGCAGTATATCGAGCTGGTTCTGGCTCGGTAGGAAAGGAGAAAACTAATCCCGTTTCTCCTCCGCTAGAGACGCGCTTCATTCGGCGATATTATTATCATTGACCACTGGTGTTAGGACAGGTGGAGGTTGAAGACGGGTACATTAAGCATGGATGCAGTGCCAAAGATCAACAATCAACAATTCAGTTTGTTGTCGCATTATCAATAATGGAGGCCGTTTGAACAACCGTCTTAGAATCGGTTAGGGAAGCTATCTATTTGCAAAGATTGACAAATGTTTTGGGTGTTCCACAGAAGATTGTAGTGATCTTCTTGAAAGACGAAAAGGTGCATGCTATCACAGAGGTAGGTACTCATGAAGAGTCCGGATGCAAAGGTGGGTCTGGATATCAGGTTAAGCAGTGTTTGGACTTGATTTGCTTAGTAGATTGTTGAAGGTCAAGAGCGACAAAAACAAAATTTCATAGTTCGAGAAGTGACGAGATTGGATTTTAAACAAAGGTGGTGATTGTTGATTTTTTGTTAAAAATCCAAGCCCAGAAAAATGAGCCTAGGCCAGGCCCAAGGGCGGCTGACGCATGCACGGTCAGCATCCACGTGGGCAGTAACCTCGAGCTCGGCATCGCTTGGTGTGCGCCACATGGGCGGCGGCTGGGGACCACGCGCATGCGCATGCATGGGCAGCACCGCATGCATAGGGATGCATGCACGCATGGGGGCCTCACTTGGCGCCATGAACATAGGGAGCCAGGGGGTTGCTGAATGAATCATGCGCACATGGGGGCCCACTTGGCTTCATGAATCACGCGGGGGAAAGAACTCCGGCTACCCATGAAGATAGAAAGAGCTGGGGGGGTTGGTGGAAAAGAAAGGATTTTGGGGTTTAGTGATTATCCAAAACTCTTAAATGTTCATTCTCTTTGATTTGTGATGGGCTAAGAAAAAAATCCATAAAGGTTTAATCAAACAGAGAAGGGTTGTGGCAAGTTTAGAGAGGGGGATGAGTGAGAGATTTGTTTTGTAAGTTGAAGGAGAGTCGAAAGAGTCGGTGTAATCTTGTATAATTTTTTCTCGTCGCGGTTGCAGGAGTAGGTCCTGTTGGGGCCGAACCTGGGTATATCCTTTATTATTGGTTGCTTGGTGTTCTCTTTTCGTATTTGTATTATTTGTTCATCGTCGGCAATCTTTTTCGCTCGACCGCAAAACACACGATTCACTTTTCCGCTGCGGAATTATTGTGGTGATTGATTCCTTTGTGAATCATATCCGCTAATAAATTTAGCGCACCAATGGCTATACATAAGCAAAATTTTATATTTAGCTAGCAAACTACAGTTTCTTATTTTTGTGGCATTACAAGCACATATCACATATGTGCTAAACTACAACTCAGGTCACTTGTTGGTCAGTTGTCAAGTACTACAGAATTTTATCATTGAGGTAATTCAAGTGTTGCGAGCATCAGAATGCATTTTTGAAGGATATCTTCAGCAGAAAATCCATTTCTCGATAATCCTATATGATGTTGATTTATTCATTGCTTTGATTCTTTTGCATGCCAAGACATTTGATTATATTTTTTTTACAGGTCCTTAGGAAGATTGGGCCTTGGTCATACAGTATATGTATCAGGCTTGACTTGTTCTATAACTAAGAAAAAGCTGTGAGCAATCTCTATCCCTTTTTATTGGCCAGTCATTAAATGTCCAGGTTACAATCATTTAACTGCAAATATTTACTAATTCCAATGACTCTAATCATCTCTACTATCTATCAATATAAAATTTATAAAGCTATATGAGAATATTCCTTGGAATATTCCCTTATCTAACTTAAACTTTAGTAGAAAAATTGTTATGTAGCCCATATTTACTTCACTTACTACATTGGATAATGGAAATTTTTTTATTGGCTCCTTAATATTTATCATTTTTTTATCCCATACAGTTTGGCTTATATGATGGAAAAATTCTAATCAGCTTCATTCTTTAATATCTTTTTTTATTTTCTCACACTACATAGGTTTTATTAGCAAAATATTGGAAAATTTCACGATTTTGTGTGCTATATAGTATGCAAAATATTGAAAAATCGAAAAAAAAATAGCTAATAATTCGTGATTTTCATTCCGTATTACAAAAAATTATTTAAAAAACAAAGAAAGCAATTTTTTGACATTTTGAAATATTTGATGTTTTCATGAATAGCCTAAAGCATGTAAAATATTAAAATTCGAAGAAAACTGAAATTTTGAGATTTTTAAAAATTTCACAATTTTCCAGTCTTGAAAAAACGGAAGAAAATATAAAATTTTGAGATTTTTGAAAATTTTGCTATTTTCTTGTACTATAACATGTAAAGCATAGAAAAACGGAAGAAAACTAAAAATATTGAGATTATTGAAAATTTGTGATTTTTGTATGCTATATATAGTACATAATTTTTTTAAAGATTTTGTGATTTTCGTATGTTATATGACAAGCAAAATATTGAAACACCAAAGCAGAAAATTTCGCAATTTTCTTATGCTACAGTGTGCAAAATATTGGAAATTTGAACAAAATAATAAATTTTTGGATTTTTCAATGTTTTTATGTAGCCCAGAGTCTTCACTCGGACCGGATTTCTTTGTTATGTTAGGTTTTTAGTAGCAATCGGCTCTCTTTTCTTTTTTTACTTCACATAGTTCTTTGTTTCCTTGGTACCCGAAAGGTCCCTAAAAGTGTGAGCAAGTAAAATTCGAAATATCGAAGAAAACGGAAAATTATGATATTTTTTGAAATTTCATGATTTTCGTGTGAATAATGTATAAAAGGAAGAAAATATTTTATTGAGATTTTTGAAAATTTTGCAATTTTCATTTGCTGTATCATGCAAAATATTGGGAGTATATAAAGCAAAATGTTGAAAAATCCGAAGAACATAGAAAAGTTTGGGATTTCTATTGCAATTTTCATCCTACATATAAAAAGCAAAATAAAAAAAAAAGGGAAAACATGAAATTTTGGGATTTTTTAAAATTTCGCTATTTTCTGTGTTATATATGTTATAATTTTAATATCGCAAGCGCACGGTGTAAAATTTTAGCACTTATGCGTTTAACGGGTCGATCCACAGAGAAAACTACTAATTTACTTTTGCTCAATCAGATTAAAATAAAATATAATTTTTATAATTAAGATTTAAACAATTGATTTTTTCTAATATTTTAAAAATCTAAATTTCTTTAATAATAAAAGAGATTAACGTACGAATACAGTTAAGTTGACTAACATGCTAGCCATTAATCAATCTATCTCGTTTTGATGATGACTTTTAATAAATAAATGACATACTCAAGTATAGGATATGAACTCCTAACAACAATACCCTATCAAATCCTAAACATAGATTTATTAAAAAGTTGATATCTTTGATCTTAATTTTTTCACCCCAATTCGATCTGTATTCTAAGCATAAAATATAAACCTGATAGAATCATATCCTATCAAAGGGTTATTAAGCATAAGATATAAAGTATATGAATAATATTTTATCAAAGTATGCAGAGAAGAAGTAGATATTATAAAACTAGATCAATATGATTAAAGCATGAAAACAGATCAATTAATACACCAACATATCATCTTTCTAGGTTCATCACCTAGTTAAAGTAAAAAAAACTAGCCTAACATAATTATACTACTAACAAAAAACACAATGAAAACATATACTAGAATAAAATGCAGAGACTCAATTGAAATAAAAAATCAGTACCTTTATTAATTAAATTCTGAATACAAACTTGAGACTTGATCTTCTACTCCACCATGCATGAAAAAAAGAATCACATTTATTTTGGCGGCTAAAAACTAAACCTAAGGTAGAAGATACTTTTTGTAATTCTAGAGACCGTCTATTTATAGACTTACAATGAAAAATCCTAAATCTAAACAAATCGAAGCAGCTCACAAAAATTCAATGGCGGATCTTGACATTTGGCCGCTAAATCGCCGTCATATACATGTAGTTGGCCGCTAAATAGCCGCCACTTCACGTCTGTTTGAGCTTAATATTTGACTGCAATTTTCTGATTTGATTTGGGTGGTTTTGATCGCATAATATCCCGAGTATTTTGACATCTCTCTTGTTACGTGGATCCTTAATCAGTTACCCGATTAGACTAATACAATATGTTAGTCTTGATTTGATTTGATTTCTTGATTTTATTTGATGATATTGATTTGATTTGGCTACAATTAAACCTGCAAAATATCTCACAACAAATATTTAGTAGCATCTATTTATTTAGGAAAATATTTAAACCAATTAACTCATAAATATCCATTTATTATTATATAAAATATTTTAACAGATAATTCCATAAATGTTCTTAAATTATAATTAATGGCATTTATTAATAATTCCATAAATGTTCTTAAATTATAATTAATGGCATTTATTAATTAACAAAAGATAGGAAAAAAGATAGTAAAAAATATGCAATAAATGTGTCGATCAATATATCATAAAAAATAGGAAAACTGAAGATAATATTTTTTTTAGGTTTTTAAAAATTTAGCAATTTCCGTGTTCAGCATACAAAATATTGAAAATTTGAAGAATACAGAAATTTTTTGAATATTAAAAATTATGTTATTTCCGTGTGATATGACATGAGATTTGAAGCAAACGGATTTTTTTTTGGATTTTGATGATTTCGTGATTTTCGTATGCCATGGGAAGCAAAATATTGAAAAGCCAAAGAGCATTGAAAATTTTGAGTATTTTGAGAATTTCACTATTTATGCGTGTTATAGTGTACAAAATATTGAAAACCCGAAGAAAAATAAAAAGTTTGTGATTTTTGAAAATTACGCAATTTTTGTGTGGTAGCATGCAAAATATCTATGAAACACGGATACTTGTAAATGCTTCACAAATCGTCCCAGATTGCGTATCGGATTCCGAAACTCTCCGATTCTTTCGGATTCGCTCAGACTTGTAAATGTCTCACCAACTTCTTTTGAATCGACGCCTCTTCTCTTTTTCTCAAAAATGAAGGCGCTCGAAAATTTGAAACTGCATTTAATATTGAACATATTGTCGTTATTTATTTATATTATTATATATTTGTATGTATATCTTATTATATATTTGTATGTATATCTTATTATATATTTATATTTAAATCGTTATAAATATTTATCCCATATCCTAGGTTTTTGGGAAATTACGAATTTGTATCGTATCGTATCCAATATATGAACCCATGCTACATAGCAAAATATTATAAATCTGAAGGAAGCAAATATTTTTGGGATTTTTTTTAAATTTCGTGATTATCATGCTATAGCATGCAAAATATTACAAACTCGAAGTAAACAGGAAAAAAATGAGACTTTTGAAAACTTCATGATTTTTCTGTGCTATATGTAGCATGCATAATATTGATAAAAGGAAGAAAAAAAATGTTTCAAGATTCTTGAAAATTTTGCGATTTTCGTATGCTATATTATGGAAAATATTGGAAATCCGAAAAAAAAATTGTTTGAAAATTTCATGATTTTCTTGTCTTATATAAAGCAAAATATTGGAAAACCGAAAAAAACAAAATTTTTGAGATTTTTAAAATATCGCCATATTCGTGTGCTGCATGCAAAATGTTAAAATTTGAAGGAAACAAAAAATTTAGGATTTTTATATATCTCATGATTCTTATGTGTTATAACAAGCAAACTATTGAAGAACCAAAAAAAATTCTTCAAATTTTATTACATTTCGCGATTTTCGTACGTTGTAGCAAAAAATGTTGAAAAGCTGAAGAAGAATACCGAAGTATTTACAAGTTAATCATTCATATATTTTACATATGAAGTTCGTAAATATGAGATATTACAACTTACAAATTATATAATATTAAACATGTTGGAGTCAAAAATTACACCCCCATTTGACCAAGTCAAAATCAAAGTCAACCCCCAAGCCAAGCGGGCCCGAGCTAAGTCAAGACCGAGCATGGAAGGGGCCGGCTCCATGCCAAAAAGGAGGCAATAAATTAGTTTAAAAGCAATTTTTAGAAATAAATGTATGAAAAATGTGCAAAAGCCAAAATTTTGTAAACCTCATGGCTTATGTGTAAAAAAAAAATAAGCACATGAGATATCGGGAGGTACAGGTGCCATTTGGAAAATCTCAAGGGGTTATATGTAAAGTGTGTAGCCTATAAAAGACAAACATAATGAGAAAATCAATAACAACTTTCATTCACTCCATCTTTCTAGGGTTATGTGCCTCATTCTCCTTCCTCAAGATTTTAATCCTTCTCTTTTTTGAATTAAATTAAGAGTTTTAACTCTTCTTTTCCCAAAAAAGAATGTTTTTCACCATAAAACCCTTGAAGTGGAGTTCAAATCTCACATCAAATCTCTAAAGGGGGACATTTTTAAATCCCACTACCCTTTTTCTCCAAGATCTAACAAAAAGAGGACACTCGTCTCTAAAAATCCCACTTTGGGGGATCTAAGGCTCAAGGGAAGATTCAATGCTCAAGGGAGAAGAAAAGGATTTCCTTTCATCATCTTCGAAAATCTTTGTTTTAGGAGTTTTAACTCTTCCGAATTCCAAACTAAAAATAAGTCTCTCTTTTCTTAGGAGTTTAACTCTAAATCCTCTTGGGAGTTCAGCCCCCAGCCCAGGGGTTAAGCCCTTTTCTTCCGCTGGTGTTTCCAGCGGTCGCGTTCCGCGCACATGAACTGCTGGCGTCCAGCGGCTACGCGCGGGGCACGTGATCCGCTGGCGTCATCGACCATACGCCGTCTTACACGTTCTTAGGACGCTTCTTGACCTCCAGCCCACTATCCGGGTAGCGGGACCCCAGTAAACTCTGCGAAGGCCCCGATACATGCAAAACACCTTCAAAACACAACACACGCACGCTGCACATTGAGTTCGCATGACCAGTTTGACCAGTTAATTGAAGGTTCTCTCGTTCCAATGGCGATGGGTAATTAATGGCAATTTAGTCTGCGGCTGCCGGAGATTCGGATCCTCACGATCGTTAAACCCCAGCTTACCCTAGCCAGGGAGAATATGTACATGCCTGACCAATGCATGCATTCCTATCTCAATAGGATGACAAAAAACACTCTACAGACTCTGGCACGTCCGGTGGGACTTTTTTTCTCCTCCCATATTTTGGGTTAAACGTTCATGCGAACTCAATCAACATATATATATATATCGATTCTCTGTACTGAAATCATGCTTATTTGTGCAAGATGATGGCTTTTATACCGCAACTTGCAAACTCAGCGAGAATGTCTTTAAGATTCAGTTCAGTCTTTAGAGGCGACTCCAATCCTTTACGTGGTCAAGATCAATGCCCACGTGATTCTTCCCGCAAGTCTCAGTCGGCAGTGGAGGAACCGCCCCGCCAATTTCGTTCCGTCATCTACCTTTCCGGAAGCGCTCATCTGGTAGAGACCTCGGCAGACCAAGTGGCCAAACCGATCTCAAGGGGAGGAAGCCGAAAGTTGTGATCGCTAGGGCACCACTACCCAAACGTAAGATGGTGTCTGGACGACTCTCTGGTGCTCCGGTTGGGGGCAAGACTGCCGGAATAAAGGGCATCATCAAACGTCGCGGACAAGCTCAGACGACGCTTCCGACAAGTGTACAATCAGGCGTATCTCCAAAGCTCTCCATCGCTCGGCTTACAGTGGCTTTCCGAAGAGCCGAAGCCTACCAAGTGTTCAAAACAGAAAAGTTGAGACAGAAGCGGCTCAGATATAGAGCCAACAAGAAGGCCAGGACTCCGACCAAGTAGAATTTTGTGAGGTTCCAAGAAGGGTTACCCACGATGACAGCAGAGCCGGCCGTAAAAGTCAGCAATTCCTTCGAACCTCTGAAGTGGGCTCAGAAAAACGCTATGACCGGCAGAATCAAGAAGACAGCAATCCGAACGATGCTACAAAGAGACGTGTCACAGCCCCAACATAGAAAGCATGACACCGTATCTTCAAGAGTCTATCAGGTGCTCTGTGCCGCGCGAAAGAAGCGAGGCAAAACCAGAAAAGAAGCGTCAGCACCACTTAAGAACCCGGTCAGGCCAGCTGTCTTTAATCGATTGTCCGTTTTCGAAACAGAAAGGTCACGACAACGGTCGGCGAAATCAGCTGGCAATGATAAAAGGACGGCCGGATATGTTATCCACACGATCTACATGGCGGGCACGTGTCCCGGCGACAACCTGCGCAGCAAAAGCAAAGATGGGGCCGTCACTTCTTAAGCCCAATCTGGCTTGAATGTGGTTTCCACTTCTCAAGATCAGCCACCTCCGCATGACGATGAAAACCCTGTTGATGAGGCCGATAGGCAGAAAGATCCCTCAGTTCATGTGGAGTCAAGCTCGGACAGTGAGGAAGAGCCGACTTTCAGCCCAGGACCGCAGAGCAAGAGCGCTTCAGGAGCTTCGAAAACACCTCAGGAGCAAAGATAAAGAGATGGCTAAACTTTGCTCAAAAATTGATGACCTGACGAACGTCGTGATGCAGCTCATGGCTCAAGTTATTTGGGCACCTTCTAATCAAGCGCATGTCTCTACACATGAGCCGGGCCATAATGACCCGAAACAGCCGATGCTTGTCCTTTTAGGTCCAAGCATGGGCGAGCCGCACGAAAGCCGACCACATTCACTTTTGGGGATGCCTTGGCCTCGGATGGCACAATCTCGTTAACACAAGATCGGATAATGAGTTTGGTCACCAGCAAAATCAAAACATTGGTGGCTGAAGCCGTGGCCCAGAAGGACGCTGGCAGTAGTGGGAGGTCGTACCCCACACAGTACGATCTGATCGAATTTCCCAGCGACTACGTCATTCTTAAGTTCGGAAGATTTGACGGGACGGGAAACGCGAATCAGCACGTTGCCTACGTTAAGGCGTCGTTTGGAAATACATGGGGCAATGATGCACTCCTTCGTCAGTTTGTCAGTAGCCTGACCGATGTCGCTTTCGACTGGTACTCGAGCATACCAGACAGGTCCGTCACTACTTTCGCCCAAAAAGAGTCTCTTCGGCAAAGATTCATGAGTGTCGGTGATAAAATCTCCATTGCTGACCTTATGAAGACCAAGCCGGGGAAGAACGAAAGCAACACGGACTTTATCGCCCGATTGTGCAATCTCACAGTCAAGTGTGAACCGCCGCTGGAGCAGGACCAGTCCGTCAGCCTCCTCATTGGGGACCTCAGCAATTGGATAATCCCATTCTTATATACAGCAAGCCTCAAGACGTTTCAAAAGCTGACCAAAAGAGTTCAAATGTTGGAACGCTCGAAATAAGAGACTATCTCGGACTCCGAATGACAAGCCATGGATGAGCAGAAAAGACGACAACCGTAAAAGTGGGAGCTCCAACAATATCAACGCCGTCAATACGTCTGGCAATGAAGACAAGTGAAAGGCGGGCGGATCAAAACCAGACCGGTCTCAAAAGCCAGTGCTAGGAGAAGGGCCTCTTTAGAGGAGAAAAAGAACGAGTTTTACTCTTTCAAAAAAGATAAGGTCCGCAAGATATTCAAAGATACTTTGAACAACGATCTACAATTGCCGGAGTCGAAAAGACCTTACAAAGCAAAAATGATCGCCAATCCTCTGTATTGCCCGTACCATCGAGTAGTGAGTTATGCGATCGAGGATTGCAATATTTTCAAAGACTAGGTCGAGAAGCAATACAAGATCGGAGAGTTCGAGCTATCCAAGAGTGTGTTAGTGAACAATCAAGCTGCAACTATCAACTTTATACAGACAGAAGTCGAAGGTTTCTGGGGGCAGACAACTAAATCCGCTACCCTGAGAAATAAATCTGACTCGCCGCAGCCTTCGTGGAGTATGCACGTATCTAATAAAACGAATATGTTAAAATTGCTTCAGAAAGAGCCCATAACTGAATGGGAGAGGCAGAAGGAGCCTACCATTCCAGCTACCAATTTGGCTCGACCGGGTTCAGAATCTAAAATGTTGAAGAAGAAAAGTGCGGCTCGACGCGAAAAAGTCTACGAGGGAATCGACCATTCAAAAATATATCGATTCCCTCGAAAACTACGAGCAAAAGGAAACGACTCTAATTCAATTGAAGAAGTTCTTCCCCATGGAAGCAGCTGAGATTCTGGAGGAGCTAGAAGAAGACTCCGATGATGAGGTCTCCATTGTGACCTGCTACGTCGTCCATCTTGGTAGCGACTCTGAGGAAGAGCTTTGTTTTTCCGAAGAGGACGAGAAGCTCGCCACGAAGGCCAACCAAATTCAGCTTAGAAGTGGCAAGGTTCTACCGCCGAAGCAAGGCAACGTCCCGAAAGAGAAGGAAAAACAGGTCGCTAATGAAGAAAACGGTGTAGAGCCGACTCATGAAGATTCGGGTTTTTCTTCGATAGATTACAATATCTTGGCTCACCTCCGAAAGCTTCCGTCTCTTTTAAGCATCTAATGATGCTTTGGTCCTATCCAAGGAGCTCAGAGATGTTCTTATTCATTCCCTGCAAAACCCTGAGCGGTATCAGGCTCGTTTCGCGGAAATTAATATGAAAGTGACTCAGTACACTCTGTATACAGCCGCAGTCACATTTAAGGATGAAAACCTGTTACTCGGAACAGCTGAACATAACCCACCGCTTTACATGACAGGGTACAGCGACGGAGACCGGATTAATCGCATATTGATTGATCCGGGGTCATCAGTGAACATTATGAACTTGCGGACTTTGAAGAGTTTGTCAATGGACGTCCGACACCTGTCAAGAGAAAGGATAGTCATCCAAGACTTCAATCAGAACTGCCAGCAAGTTCTGGGGTCCATAACTCTGCCAATTAAATTTGGAGATCTGCAAACCAAAGCTAAAATATACGTAATCGACGCCGACACGTCTTATAAGATTCTCCTGAGACGGTCGTGGCTCCACGATTACGGTATCATTCCGCCAACTCTCCATCAATGCATGAAGTACACTAAAAATGGCGAAGAAACACGTATTGAGGGAGACATCCAGCCGTTCGGTGTGCATGAAGTCCGATATGAAGATTCCCGGTACTTTGTGAACCCCCAAAATGCCGAGCCACAACTGATCGAGGACAGAACGGTTCCGAAACTCAAAAGCAAATCTGAACCGACTGTCACTTTCAAAGCAAAAACCCTCAAGTGCGTTCACGTTTCGGGAGTAACACTGATGAGTCTGACGCTGTAAGTCCGTCCTTTCGTAAAACTCGCCTTCATTTTGGTAGCGATATGGACGAGTCTGATATTGAAGGCCCATCCGGCAGCAAAATTCGCCTTCGTTTATGCAGCGACACTGAAGAATCAGAAGAAGTTCCGTCTTGCAATAGCTGTGTAGATTGGGCTCTTATGCAAAAAACGAAGTTAAAGAGAAACCTTCAAAGTTATAGAAGGGCCCATAGCTAACACGAAAGTGCCGGAGCAAATGTGCAAAGAGCTCGATGTGTCTCCACTGTGGACCAACTGAAAACTTTCTACGTTCACGGAAGGAAAAGTGGACAGAAGGGCATCTTGTTTTATGGGTCAAATCCTGTCGTGCACCCGGACGATTTGTTTGTCACGTGCCTTCCCTATGAGAGGCATAAGAGCCATCCTCAATCCCAGATATTATACGCCCGAGATGCGGGAATATTTTAAAAAGTGTGGATGTCGGTTTTATCAAACAGACGCCGAAGCAAAGTTTTATGAAGAGCTATGGCATCCGTCTCAGGTCCAAGCACTCATCGATAGACATATCCCAAATAGAAGGGGTATAGGATTTATGCAATCCGACGCCAAATCACCCATATTGGCGAAGCCAGCGGAGAGTCGAATGATGACGACGAGCTAGCCGAGCCAGAAGAAGCCCCTCAAGAGCTCGAAGATGGTGGACATGCAACGTCCGACGAGCTAACCGAGATTGATTTGGAAACGTCCGATTATCAAAGGCCGACCTACATCAGCTTGCTCTTGTCGGAGGAAATGAAGGAGCGGATAATCGCCCTGCTGCGCGAGTTCGTCGACTGCTTCGCGTGGACGTACAAAGAAATGCCTGGTTTCTCCCCCGAAGTGACCGTGCATAAACTGGCTATTTCTCTTAATGCCAAGCCAGTCAAGCAAGCTCCTCGAAAAAAGAGAAGCGGGTTGGAGGAAATGGTCATCAAGGAAACCAAGAAACCCATCGATGCCGACTTCATCAGAGAAGAGAAATACGCGGACTGGATCGCATGCATCGTCTCAGTAAAGAAAAATAGGCAAATCCGGATTTGTGTCGATTTTAGGGACCTTAACAAAGCGTGTCCTAAAGGCGATTTCCCGCTCCCGGCCATGGAAATGATGGTCGATAATACCTCAAATTACGAGCTGTTCATTTTCATGGATGGTTCATCTAGGTACAATGAGATAAAAATATCGTCTGAGGATAAAAAGCATACAGCATTTCAAACCCCGATCGGCATATACTGTTACAAAGTGATGTTGTTTGGACTGAAGAACGCAGCTGCCACATATCAAAGGGCAATGACCAAGATCTTTGACATCTTAATCCATAAAGTCGTCGAATGTTATGTTGATGATTTGGTCGTCAAGACTAAAGCTAAGGCCGATCACATCCAAAACCTCATGACTGTTTTCACTAGGCTGAGGGAATGTGATCTAAACATGAATTCTCTGAAGTGCGCTTTTGGCGTGTCGTCGGGAAAATTCTTGGGCTTCATAGTCCGACATCGGGGGATCGAAGTTGACTCGTCGAAGATAAAAACCATCCTGGAGATGCCTCCTCCGAAGAATCTGACGCAGCTGAAATCCTTTCAAGACAAGCTTGCTTATATACGAAGGTTTATCTTGAATTTATCGAGAAGATGTAGGCCCATCTCGAAGCTTATGAAGAAGGGGCCTCCTTTTGTCTGAGACGCCGAATGTCAAGAAGCATTCGAAAGCATTGACCAGTAACTGTTGCACTTTCCAGTGCTCGTCGTTCCCATTCCAAATAAACCGCTGATCCTCTACACCGCCACGCTGGATGAATCCCTCGGCGCTCTCCTCACCCAAAATAACGAGGAAAAGGAAAATACCCTCTACTACCTCAGCCGAACATTAGTTAGTTGGGGCAGAGCATAAATACTCCCCGATTGAAAAGCAATTTTTTGCATTGATATTTGTTGTAAAGAAGTTGATGTATTATCTGCTTGCTCACCGGATTATGCTGATCTCCAAAATCGACCCGCTGAAATATTTGATGACCAAGACGGGTCTAACTGGTAGAATGGCCAGATGGACTGTCATGCTGCTTGAGTTTGACATAGTTTATACTCAGAAAGCGGTAAAAGGACAAGCCCTTGTCGACTTGCTCGCTGTTCATCCCATACTTGAAGGGTTACCACTAAATTGCGAGTTGCCTGATGAATAAATGTTGCACCTAAAAAATAACGAGCCATGCTGGGAGCTATATTTCGATGGACTCTCATCAATAAAGACCTGCAGCAAATCAAGCATCATGCAGATAAAAGCAGGTATGGTGTTCATCATGTCGTCGGGAGAAACCTTACGACGTTATTTCGCTTAAACCGAGTCTCGCATAAACAAACGAGATTGAGTATGAAGCTCTGGTAGTTGGTCTGGAGCTTGCCATAGAAATAGAGATCTTTCAGCTACGGGTGTACGGTGACTCCCGGCTTGTTGTCAACCAAGTGAGCGGCAACTACAAGATATATAAGTCCGAGTTAACTCGACACAGAAGTCGGGTGGTGGAACTCATGAAATAGTTCACCCACATTGATGTAGAAGCCGGGTGTTGGAACTCATGAAACGGTTTATCCACATTGAACTAATAAGAGTTCTTAAGGCGTTGAACGGAAAAACCGACGTACTCGCTCATCTAGCCAAAAAGCTTGCTGAACCCGACATGGATGAAATTCTTATCACAGTCAGAAACCGGTAAATTCTGCTTCCAGTCTCTTTACGAGAAGAGGAAAGCGCAGAACAAAAGAGCAATCCTGCCAAAGAAGTTCGAATCATTTAAGATGAGCCCGATTGGAGGGAGCCCTTCATAGAGTACCTCCGATACGACAAACTGCCTGAAAAAATCTGTGAGGGTTCAGTTGAAGAAAAGAGCCCTCCGATATGTGTTTGTAAATAATATACTATACCGCAGATCATACGACCAGTTCTGGCTCAGTTGTGTCCTCGGCCGAAACCCAAAAGGTCATGAAAGAAGTTCATTCAGGCGTTTGCAGAGCTCACCAATCTGGCCCTAAAATGCGGCTTCAAATCAAACGGCTTGGGTATTATTGGTCCATCATGATAAGGGATACGAAGAGTATGCGTAGAAGTGTCATCTCTGCCAAATTCACGGTGACTTTATTCACCAGCATCCTAACCCGCTGCATCCTACGGTGGCGTCATGGCCTTTCGAAGTTTGGGATATTGATATAATTGGCCCGATTGATACTCCGTTATCCAAACGCCACTGGTTCATATTGGCCGCAACTGACTACTCTAGATGAGCTGAAGTTGCCCCGCTAAAAGAAGTCAAGACAATATTCTGACATTCTTCCGGTATAATATTATATACTGCTTCGGTACACCAAGAAGAAGAATTTCTGACAACGGATTTTCTTTTAAGAGTTTCGAAGTCTCAAGGTTCGCTACGCAACATAAGATAGACTGGAGATATTCCTCCATTTATAATTCAAGAGCTAATGGGCTAGCTGAAGCCTTCAATAAAACTCTATGTAAGCTCCTGAGGAAAATGCTTCAGCCAACAAAAGAGACTGGAATCTCAAGCTCCACGAAGCATTGTGGGTATATCGTACCACGCACCGCATTCCGACTCAATCCACTCCATACTCATTACTATTCAGAGTAGAGTCAATACTTCCTCTCGAAGTCAAAATTCCAAGTTTAAGGATGGCTGTCCAGCATAGTTTGACGGAGGAGGAAAACGTTCTCCTTCGGCTCGAAGAGTTTGACGCCTTCGAAGAAGAGACTCGCAGTACAGCAAACTCTGAAGCTGTACCAAGCCTAAATGTCACGGACCTATGACATGATAACCCGTCTCCGTGCTTTTAAGAAAGGCGAATTGGTGTTGGTCCTCAAAAGACCGATCATCCCCAATCGACACGCCTAGGGAAAATTCGAGCCAAATTGGGAAGGGTGATACGTCATCGAGAAAGTATTTGATGGAGAATCCTATCAGCTGATAAATGCCGAAGGAGAAAGGCCTATACCAGCCATCAATGGCCGATATCTCAAGAAATACTAAGCGTGAATGCTCCAAGTCCCTGATGAATTGAGCACACCAGCCCTACGGTCTGGATCATACATCCTGTAAAACCGTATACAATTCACGGACGTAAACGACTCCTATCTCTCCCAAGTTCTACCAGCGAGACTACATCTGAACTCTTACCGGCAATAAAGCTCCACCAATGTAAAAGAAAACAGTATGTCCACAAGCAAAACGGGCGCGGATGAAAAATCCGAAAGAGCTTCGTGAGTAAAATCAGCAGGATTGCCGGCGAGTTCGTGAAAACCCGAAATGGCGCAAACTCGTGAAAAAAATGAAATACACGTAAAATCCTCTCGATCCTATGAAGAGAAAATCCCCGCGTGAAATCCTTACGACCCACAAAGGAGCAACACACTTATGAATCCCCACGATTCCTAGGGAGAAAATACACCTACGAGATCCTCTCGACTCGGAGGGAGAAAATGATTTTATGAAACCTTTACGGCTCATTAAATTGAAAAGTCTAGGTGATAAAGATCTAGACATGTCTCCTAAATCACTTCCCAGCGGGTAAACGACAAATGATGAGTTGCTTCTGGCACTGCGATTCAGTGTTAGCGGTGCTGATACCGATCCAAAACTCAAACCCCAAGTTATTCCGAAGGCAAGTGATGAGTCGCTCCTGGCGCTACGCTTTAGTGTTAGCGGTGTTGATCCCGATCCAAAACCCAAATCTCAAGTCTTCCAAGGGCAAGTGGTGAGTCGCTCATGGCGCTATTCTAGTGTAGCGATTTTGATGCCAAAAAAACCCAAATTCCAAGCCCCACTCAATTTCAAAGGTCCCGCCAAATAAAACAGAAATCAAATAAATCAAATTAAAGTCCTACCGGCAGTGGTTCCAAGCTCAAAAAGTCTCACGGAACGGTCAAGAACTCCAAAACCAATCAGATCAACCGATTCAATACTAACGACCTTCTCGGCGAAATCAAGCTCCACTTTAGAAGCAATTCAACCAACAACCTCCTCGGTGGAATCAAGCTCCGCCTCGGAAACAACTTCAATCCCGATACCGCAAAAAGTGGAGCAAGTCAATTTCAACCCCAACACCGCAGAAAGCGGAGCAAGCCAACTTCAACTACGACACCGCAGAAAGCGAAGCAAGACAAATCCAATCCCGATGCCGCAAGAAACGGAGCAAGTCAACTTTAATCCCGACATCGCAAGAAGCGGAGCAAGTCAACTTTAATCCCGACACCGCAGAAAGCAGAGCAAGTCAAATCCAACCCGACGCCGCAAGAAATGGAGCAAGTCAACTTTAACCCTGACACTGCAGAAAGCGGAGCAAGTCAAATCCAATCTCTGACACCACAAGAAGCAGAGCAAATTAAATTAAATATCGACCGTCCAAGTCGCAAAAATGACAGCACCGACCGTCCAAGTCGCAAAAAATGGTAGCGCCGACCGTTCATGTCGCTAAAATGGCAACATACCCTCCACGTCGTCAAAAGTGAAGCTAACCAAATCAATCTCTATATAGAACAAGATCCATTAATTTCATTCACACAACCCATACACGCGGTATGCATTTATTAATGGGGGGCATTTTGTTGGGGTCAAAAATTACACCTCGGTTGACCAACTCAAAGTCAACCCCAAGTCAAGCGGGTCTAAGATAAAGTCAAGACCGAGCATGGAAGGGGCCAGCTCCATGTCAAAAGGGAGGCAATAAATTAGTTTAAATGCAATTTTTAAAAATAAATGTATGAAAAATAGGCAAAAAAGCCAAAATTTTGTAAATCCTATGACTTATGTGCAAAAAGAAACAAGCACATGAGGCATGTGGAGACAAAAGTGCCATTTGAAAAAGCTCAAGGGGCTATATGTAAAGTGTGTAGCTTATAAAAGATAAACATGATGAGAAAATCAATAAACGGCTTTCATTCTCTCGATCTTTCTAGGGTTTTGTGCCTCCTTCAAGGTTTTAAACCTTCTCTTTTTTGAATTAAATCAAAAGTTTAACTCTTCTTTTCCCAAAAAAAGAAATAGTTTTTCACCATAAAACCCTTGAAGGGGAGAAATCTCAAAAAGGAAAGATTTTTAAATCTCACCACCATTTTTCTCCAAGATCCAACAAAAAGAGAGGAGGAAAGAGTCTCATTTCAAAAAAATCCCACTTTGGGGGATCCAAGGCTCAAAGGAGGATCCAAGGCTCAAGAGAGAAGAAAGGACCTGCTTTCATCATCTCCGAAAATCTTTTCTTTAGTAATTTAACTCCTCCGAATTCCAATAAAAATCAAAAGAAAAATCCTTCTTTTCTTAGGAGTTTAACTCCAAATCCCCCGGGAGTTCAACCTCCATCCCAGGGATTAAGACCTTTCTTCCGTTGGTGTTTGCAGTGGCCACGCGCCGTCTCACACGTCCTTAGGACGTCCCTCATCCCTTTTTTTTTCTAACGTTCCACATTCAAAATATTTTCCCCGTTAGAAAAAAAACTCTGTAAGGCCTCCGATACGTCCAAAACACTTTCAAAACACAACACACGCATACTGCATATTGAGTTCGTATGACCGGTTTGACCCATCAATCAGAGGTTCTCTCACTCCAAAGGCGAGGGGTAATTAACGGCAGCTTAGTCCATGGCTGCCGAAGATTCAGATCCCCAAAATCATTAAACCCCGACCTATCCTAGGCAGGGGGAATCTGTACATGCCTGACCAGCGTGCATATTCCTATCTCAATAGGGTGACGAAAAGCACTCTACAAAACATTTGAAGTAATATCATTTTTCGTGACTTTGGACTTCATACCTGCGCATTGTGCGGGGGCCCTTGCTAGTTTTAACTGAAATGGGGAGGTGTTCTCGAGTTGAAACCTCAATTTCATTCTCCGAATGACAAGTGGCAAGAAACATCATCATAATTTTGAGGGAAAAAATAGCATCCAAAGTATTTAATTTCTTACTGACCAACGCTTGTCAAATCAAGTAAGAATATCTTCTATTTAACTAAAACCCTTTAAAATCCTTAAAAATCTTTCTCAAATCCTTTTTAATGGTGTCTAACATACAACTAGTTAAGTACATGCATGCATCACATGTGCAAAATGCTAGTTGGGGTTTCATCAAGAAAACTTATGCTTAAAATCAAGAACTTTGTACCAGTGCGTATCCTATATATTGTGGGTGTAATTTTGTTTTTTAGTATGAGGTATTTTTTTCTTCTTTGACAGGCTTCAATTATCATGGCTTGAGAAAGATTCTGGGTCCTCGTTGGTCGACATAAGTAGCTTGCCAGCATTACTCAACTCATCATGCCTCCACCAGCTATCTCGTTTATCTGATCTTTTTAGCCAAATAAATTACATCAATGTATGATTGTTTTTGTCTCTCCTGCTTTCTGGCTACAACTTTTTAACTCACAGAGTACACACTTACGGGCACCATAAATAACACAATTTGTTACATTTTTATCATATGCTTGGTCTTATTTTGAGATTAAAGGGGTATTCATCAATATCTTAAACTATGTTGACCTCTATATTTTTGGAAGGTATGTATTGTTTACTAGCGCAAATATCCGTTCTGTTCATCGAGCAAACCCTACTACTCAAATTCAACTCTAAAAAACAAACAAAGTTCTAGAGTTGGGTTAGACAATCATTATAGTCGTTTAGAAAAATGAGTTAAGAGTGTTCTTGAAGGTTGTGGTCAATAAGCAGTGGGGGTGTTTACACTAATAAATCACAGGAGGGGGTATACGAGCTTATATGGGGTAAACTACAGGGTTTTCTTTTATATGCTATTAACCCTATCCTAAACCATATGTTATTGATTACCGGTAGCTCAATATTTTGGCAGGTATGTATTATTCGGCTTGACCATATTGAACTTTCTCATGTGCAATCGATGCTGTCTCATTCAATTTGTGGCCGTCCAGTGAATGAGAGATCTGATGGAGTTCAGTGTAGCTTCTGTCATTCTAGTTGTGATGGTGAACTTCTTCGTAGCTTTTATTTAAGAGTGAGTATTGCAGATGAAAATGCAAAGGTTTTTGCATGGTGTTCAGGCCAAACTGCTGCAGAATTGCTGCAGATATCTCCAGATGAATTCTTTGATTTGCCTGAGGTAAGAACTCTGATTTATTTCTTTCAATAGAGAGATTATTTTTAAGGTGATGTGTACATGATTAAAAATGGGCTAAATTTCATGAAATATACCTTAATTTACTGCCTTTGGCATTATAGCAAGAAACTGCAATCTCCTTTAAAAAAAGGGTAAATTGTCAAAAAAAACCAAGCACTTTTTTTTCGCTGTCAAAAAACCCCGGGTCTCGAAACGGCAGTAAAAAATCCTTTAGAAATTTTTCATGCAGTGTCTACAATATCTAACTAATTCATATAAACAATTTAGATATCGCAGGAAACTGCTTAGATATCGCAGTAAACTAGATATAGCAAGCAACTACTAGATATCACAGGTAAGGAGTTCCTTGACAACTAAAAACTATTTTAGGGGTCTTTTGACAAACTTTTCGAGGCTGGGGGGTTTTTGACAACAGAAAAAAGTTGCTTGGTGTTTTTGACAATGTACCCTTAAAGAAATGTACCCTGCATCTATGTTAAAATCCCTTTTTCTCTGTCTCTGCAATTTTCTTATTCCAAGATGCAGCTAATGAAAGTATTAAATATGCAATGTGAGTTATAAAGAGAGAAAAATGGTAAAAATATCAGGGTATTTTGCGAATAAAAACCTGCGATGGTGGAAACATAATTGGTAGTAAAAGTAAAGTCCTACTTTGTAAAAGAGGATTGTATTGTGACGTATGAGAAAGACTGAGATTTCATGCAAATTAGCCTAAAAGATAACGTAAACATGCATCTTTTTGCGTTTAAAAGAAGAAAAATAAAGAATGCATGTTTCTAAATATACTTAGTGTGCTCTTGCTAAATTAAAGCACAAGTGGTAGAAAGAAGCTAAACTTTGTTTGAAATTTCTTAAATGCCTTTCTCGCTGATTTTTCTCTTGTTCATGTGCTTGAACGATAGGATGAGCAGGCAATGTACCTCTTCACTCTCGAGAACGAGAGGTTCATCGTTGCACTGGTAGATAACAACCCACAGAAAAAGGGAGTTCATTCCGTATCAAATGTAGATGATTCAACCTGGGAGATTAATCGCGCTAAAAAATGTGAATGAAAGTCTCGACTCATTTCTGTGGCTCTCATATTAGGAGAATCCAATATTGCAGATCTTCGAAAGTATACCAGAAGTTTTGCCAATAGATTGCACTGGTAATGCTCTGAACAAGCAGATTTGCCGTTGCAGGAGATTGCATGTGCCTAAATTATATGCTTACCCGTGTAAGCAACTGCTTTATGCAGGAGAAAGAATAGAACTCCGACTTAAGCTAAATTTTGCTGTGATGCAATTCCTCATAAAGCCATAGATTGATCAGCAACTTAAAACAGCACTGAGAACTGTCAAACTTCAGTATTTTTTATTTTTATTTTTTTATCCTGGGAAAATAGACCCCCCAGCAGGTGTCAAACTTCAGTATTGTGTATTATTGATATCATTGTTTTTGTTTGTTATTTTTGGCCAATCTTAATGTGCGTTATTTATGCAGCTCTTAGTTTTGTTGAATCGCACTCTTTCTAGATTGGCTTCTGCTTCATCCGTAAAACTATTATTACGAGTTTGGCATCAAGTAACAATGTATTGATGTAGGTTGACATTTGATTATAAAAAATTTCGTAAGTTTACCTGTGATAATAAATTTTTATTGATGATTCATGCTTTGTTAACGAACAACTCAATGCGTAGAAGGCTAAAACCACATTGTAGTGCTAGGAAAAAAAAGGTCCATGCAATTATGCTTGGAACTTTGGCTCTCAAATAATCGAAGACATTGCTAACTTGAAAATGTTTAGTTAGTAGTGTAACTCTACTCATAGCTCAAGTTATTTATTGCTGGTCTTCTCTTTGAAAAAATGAGAAAAATCTTCACGTGAATTCTCTCATTTTAATATCAACTTTTCTAAATTTGAATCCTTTATCAATTTTCAAAGCTATCTAAGGACTTGTTTGTTTGCACGGAAATATCGAAAGTAATTTTGAAGTTACTTCCGAAAGAAGTTTATCGAAGTAGTAACTTCTTGCATTTTTGTTTGTTTGTTTTGTTTATGAAAGTAGTTATGATGAAGTGATGAATACAATTATTTTATGCACGTCTTTATGTAAAATTGGATGAAAGAAAAGGAATAAACTTAGAAGTAATTAATATTTGGAATAAATTATTGCTATTTTTCTTCTCTTTTCTTGTGCGTCTTGTGCTCTATGCCGCTTCCAAGCCCGAGATGTGATGAAGAGAAATTTTGAAGTAGAGGCTCCACATACGATCCACGTCAGCATATGAAAGTAACTTCAAATGCTAGTTCTTATCAAAACAAACACTTGAAGTTAGTTCATGTCCACACCCTTTTCTCTTGCGGACATGAAGATGGATTTTGTATAAATATAATTTCCACGCACCGCACGCAGTTGCCAGAATCTAGTTTTTTGAATAAAGGTCCCGCTGTGTGATTATTTCACCGATCAAGGGCATTTTCGGCACTCACTCGAAATGACACTTTTCCTACCATTTTCCCTTCCGTCCTTTTAAATCAGAGGAAGAATCAGAGGATAGGGACAACTTTTTCCCATTTAGAGAGAGAGAGAGAGATAGGAGGGAAGAGGCAGAGGGAGATGAAGAGATGGAAGTCGAAGCCGCTAGCGTTCGAAGATTATCTTGGCTTCTACGTCAATCGAGACACCAAAGGCTTCCTCCTCGATAACCTCAACAAGGTACTCTCTCTCTAAAATCATTATTAAAAAAAGCACAGATCTGATGCGATCTCGTTTTCGTGGCTTCAAACAAGCTGCCAAACCTCAATCTCTCAACGAACTCGAAGATCTCATCACGATCGCTCCAAAACCCCCAAAAAAACAAAAAAAATCGAAACCCCTTTCGATTCTAACGATCTTGCCTTTTTACGCATCCTCAGATCCTCTCGATGCACGGCTTGAAAGTTCGAAAAGTGAAGGTCAGATCCAATCCCTCTCCTTTTCTATCTCTACCTCCATCTCCAAATCCTTATTTTTTATTTTTTATTTTCCTAAAACTTAAACTTTTGAAAGAGCAGAGCGAAGCGAGGGAAGATCTCGGAGCGCTGGAGATGATGAGCCCGAAGAGGTCCACCATCAGGGATCGCGCCGTCGTGTACTCCTGCGCTCCTCTCACGCTCCAAGAGGTGAAGGCCGACATCAGGGCGAATGAATGGGATGAGTGCCCCATCGGATCGATCGTGGCCGTTGGATCTGCTGTGGAGGAGGAGGAGGAGGAGCCGTCATCGACGGATCCCAGCCGTCCGATCTCGAGCACCACCGCTGTGAGCTCGATGGCTGCTGCCGCCGCCGATCTCTTGGAGCTGAGGATGAGGAGGAAGAGAAAGAGGAAGAAGGGGGGCCCCAAGGGGAAGAAGAGGGCGAGGCTGCTCTCCAAGATGCTCGTCGCCGACGCTTGATCGTGTGATGACGTGGCGCCTTCAAGTAGCGCCACGTCAGTGTTGTTCAGGATAGGGTTTAGTGAAGGGGAAAAAGTGTTTGTTTCCTTGCCTTTTGGTGGGTAGCTGAGAATCATCATTGGAGATATTATGATGATTTCGACATTTTGCTTCTTTTTTTCTTCTTTGGAAGTCTTTTTCCTTGTAAAAGAAATGCAATTTAGGAAACGAAGAAAGATGGTTTCTATTGAAAAAATTGATGGTGTCTTGGTTTTTAATTTGTGCAATATGGAAAGCAAAACAATAGCTTTCATAAGAAATGATGGGTAAATTTAGTTAGGACAATTTTTTTTAGTAAACCAAATTTAATTAATAATTAAAATGAAAACCATTTTCAAAAATAATTAAAAAAAAGACATTTTTTGTTTCGTAAACGTCACATCAGTGCTGGTGTGGAATAAAATTTTATTTTTATAACGTAATTTCAAACTGCCTCCATAGCATTTGTATGGGGCGCAGTTTGAAACTGTGCCCCATACATTTGTTCTTTATATTTGTATGGAACGCATTTTGAAAGTGTGTGCCATACATTTGTTATGTACGCAGAAACTGCGTGCTTTACCTTTGTATAAGCGCATTTTGAAACTGTGTCACATACAAATGTTAAAACTGCGCCCCATACAAATGTATTGAGTGCAGTTACTAGCTGCGTCCAATACAGTTGTATGGGGCGCAGTTTCAAAATGTGCCCCATACAATTAATAAATGCAAAGTAATATGAATCATTGTTTTTGTAAGAACTTTGTTTTTTTTCCGCAGTTGTAAACTGCGTCCCAAAAAGAAATATACTCGTTTACGGAGGTGTGTTTTTCTATGACGCGGTTTGAAGTTGCGCCCCAAAAAGAAACACAATCATTCACGGGTATGATTTTTTCTGGGACGCAGATGCAAACTATGTCTAAAAAAAGAAACTTACTTATCCACGGGTCTGTGTTTTTCTATGGCGCGGTTTGAAGGTGCGTCCCAAAAGAAACACAATCATTCATGGGTATGTGTTTTTCGAGGCACGGTTGCAAACTGCGCCCAAAAATATCCATACCTGTGAATAATTGTGTTCATTATATTAAGAGTTCAATTTCTTCCTCTCTATCTCGAATCTCACTATTTGTGCTGAGCTTTCTTTCACTCTCTCAGATCTCATCGCCATCACATTCTCTGTCTTTCTCCCTCTCAGTTCTCTCTCTCTCTCTCTCAATGTCGGAATCTTTATCTGCAGAATTGCAATTAAGAGCTGCATCCCTTACACCGTGGTGAAATATTTATATACGATGATAGACTACTCTGGTTACGAAGGCATTCTCTATCGATTACGAGGGGGTATGAACTGGTCGATGAAGATCGATCATGAAATCCTATGGCTCTTGACTTAGCCGTATTGGATGCACTCCCGTCTTCCTCTGAAGAAGTAACTCATGACCACCATGGGAAAGCAAATCGTCGTCTACACTTCTTTCATTCTATGGATCTTCTTTCAGGTCGCAATATCGAGTACTCCGCAAGCTCTCTTTACCGTGTCTTTATGCACCATCGAACTTTGAACCACCTCGAAGTCACTCGAGATAATGCACTAGGTGATGAGGCCATTGATGCAATTACAGAGCGGATTAATTTTGATGCTACGGAGCTAAGTAACGTAGAGGATTTATTTTTAAAATTTTAGTAATGAATTATGTCGTTGTTACTGTTTTTTATATCTACTTTGTTTGCGTCATTCTCGTGTATGTTGTGGATGGGTGTACCATGTGTGTGTAATATATAGTGTATGAACACGCGTTTGTGTGAGAGAATCAATGTTTGAATTAAAATGAATTAAAGTGTTATTTTGTAAAAAAATAATCGGGAAAAATCGAACAGCGGCTCCTTTTGTAAATTTTGAATAAAATTCATGTACAAGTATAGTAAAATAATAGCATCCACAAATGAAACTAACGCAACACCTAAACGGCGGAGGCCCAACGCCCAAATGGCGGAGACACAATCCATGCACAATATACGACGTCCAAATGGTGGAGACACAATCCAGGCACAATATACGACGTCCAAACGGCGAAGAACAATAAACCGAAAAAATTAAACAATGTAAAATAAATAACGAATTTATCGCAATACAATACAACATGAACACTCATGACAATCTAACGAAGTCGTCGCACCATCCTAGGTGTCCTCTTCGCTACAGAACGTCGAGGCTGTGACGGTCCGGCTTCATCGGCGGCAGGCTGCAAAGACAGCACTGGCTGTGATGGTCTATGCTCCTACTCATCGGGATGCTGAGACGGCGTCGGCTGTCTCCGTCTACGTCATGCATACGTGATAAGAATAGTAGGTGCGGACACAGCTAGTGGAGGCACGGGTGTGTTCCCCTCCGAAAGACGGCGGCGACGCGGGGCGTCTCGCCTGAGATTCGGGGCAGATGCTAATTGGTGCTATCCGTCTACCTCTCTGAAGATGCCAAGTTGATTTATGGCACCGTATATCGAAGGTTTAAACGGATGCGTCCGATGTAGCAGACTTCGTCCGATTCCCCCTCGCTTGAGGGGGTTTTGATTGTGGAGACGCTCTTCCCTGCAGGCGCAAGCCTCTGCAGTTAATTACGCTACCGCACTGCGGTAACCATTTTCTCCTTCTCCAGATGGTCACTTCGTGTCGTGTGTGTTTATTTTGTGTTTAGTTGCCCGTGGATTGTATACGGAGACTGAGTTATGTCGTCGCCCGTAGGGCGTGGACTAGTCCAAATCCGTATTATCTTAGATTTGGGTTTGGGGGTTTGGGTTTAAGGATACGTTAGCCTCATTGGAGACTAAGATCAACTTAAACGTTTGTTAAGGACACGTTAGCCTAGTTTTAAGACTAAGATCGACTTAAACGGGATCGTTTGGATCCAACAATAGAGCAATTAAGGGAGCCATGTTGTTTAGTTTAGTGACATCACGGTCAGTAGGTAGTTTAAGGACATTGCGGTCCATGGGTAGTTTAAGAACATTGTGGTCCAATGTTAGTTTTAAGACGTTGCGGTCAAAGTTAAGGACGTTATAATCCGTTGTTAGTTTTAAGACATTCCGGTCAAGGTTAAGGACGTCATAGTCCGTTGTTAGTTTTAAGACATTCCGGTCAAGGTTAAGGACGTCATAGTCCATGGGTTTAAGGACCCCACAGTTCGATGTTAGTTTTAAGACATCCCGGTCAAGGTTAAGGACGCCATAGTCCGTTGTTAGTTTTAAGACATTCCGGTCAAGGTTAAGGACGTCATAGTCCATGGGTTTAAGGACCCCACTGTTAGTGTATATGCCCTAGAGGCCATTACTGTATCATACTAGTATGTATATTCCTTGATGGAAGCTTGGGATATTCACAGTTGTACAGACAATCTTGCTCAATATAGTAGTATGCTACTTGGTTTGTCTCTGCTTTAATGTGTACATGTGTGTTTATTTATTATATCACCTATACGCATTAGTAGAGCCCTTAGGATCTTTGCTTGATTACCGACGTTGTGATGGCGATCACACTCGTGGGGGCTGGGTAATCTACAAGCACATCCTTATACACGTCCCTAGTCGTGGGAGTATCGAGATAGGGCATCGATACTCCGGAGTAGACTAGCGTATGCGCTTCTCATCCCAGCAGGGGAGACGGTCTGTCCCACAGCCGTCGGTACGTCGTACTTGAGATAGTATGCGGGTGCTCGTTGGGTTACGAGTACACTGGACATGACTCGTCGGGAACTGATGGTTGGTATTATACCTATCGTCAGTTATCAGTTCCCAGGTGACATGAGTACAGCTTAGTCCGCTGACTTGACACTGTCACTTCGCCTCGAGTGTGTTCCCACTGTTCTTTGATTACTGCCCTACCACGACTCTACTGAGTCGTGCAAACAGGTAGTAGTTGGGAGCAGTCCCGAAGCACTTGGAGGCAGTGACGGTTAGACAGGATTCGTCTCTCCCGGTATTGGGGGTTGACATCGCGCTGTGTCTAGGAGAGCCATTACACGAGTAGTCCCTGGCCAGGGCAAGCGAGATATACTGGTAGGTTTCCAGTGTTATCTCAGGGTGTATTGGGCTTCACTCCGACACGACTTGTACCGCTATTAGGGGACTGACGTTTACCGCCCCCCTAGGCCCGCCATGCGATGTATCAGACGAACAGACCGGACTGTACGGAGATTGTCACATACAGGCTCAGTAGGAGTTCGGATGGGTTTACCTCATCGGCCTTCTTATCGACATCTACCTGGGGACCGTTACGTACAGCTAGTGCCGCTTACGGTCTGTGGTTAAACCCATTGCCAGCGTAGTGTCGAGTCTTTAGAGTCCCACACAGAGAGTTTCCCTGCACTGAGCGAAACGTGTAGAGGCCGTATGGTTTTACGGCAGGGCTGCGATCACTTACGTACACTTGTGTGCGTATGGTGTTCGGGCAGGCAGTACTAGTGGGCTTTGGTTTAAGCCGGATCCTAGTATTGCATGGATGGATTTGTTTTGTCTTCTGTGCATCCGCATTCTACGGAATACGGATGCATGTGTGTATACACAGTTTTCCGGAGCGGTGAAGGAGGAGGTGCCTCATTAGGGTTTCGACAGTCGATTCGGTCAAAACCATTTTGAGGCGGACTCATTAGGGTTTTGACAGTTCGTTTGGTCAAAACCATTATGAGCCGCGGATATCATTTACTAATCCTTTTAGTGATAATTTTATGATGGCTAATTGCATTGACCATTTGACCACGTTGACCTCTCTTGACTTTGTTGACCGGTTGACCGTGTTGACCATTGACTTTCAAGAGGGATCTACACTCTTCTTTTCATTTTCTTTTTCTTTTGGATTATGATAATGGTCATTTCAATGTAGCCATCAAACTTTATCTTGATGGGATTAGTAATGATGTTGTTTTTACATTATTGCAACCATGGTTACTTTTCTTTGTATCATAACTTTCTTTCTCATTCTCTCTCTTGGTTTTTTCAAGTGAGAAGAAAAGAAATGAACCATGGTTGTTGCTCCTCCTTCTTCTTCCTCCTCTTGATTCATCTTTTGATCTCATGTGTTGAGAGATAAAGATCCCACAAAGACAAAACCATCCATTGATCACTTCTACACAACCTAGGGCTTCTAGATTGGCAATCTCTTTGCCCTAGTTACCTCGGCTCGAGGTGGAGCTCGGTGCACATCTCTCGGGTGGATCGTCTTCGACTCAAGGAGGCCGCGGAGGTGACCAAAGTCCAGATCAACCCTCGGAGCAAGCAAGGAGAAGAACAACAAGAAGAGAAGGAGTTCAAGTTGAGTGACCAAAGTCCGGATCAACCCTCGGAGCAAGCAAGGAGAAGAACAACAAGAAGAGAAGGAGTTCAAGTTGAGGTATAACCCCTAACCGAGTAGATAAATCTCTAGTTAGGATGCTATTGTATTGTTTAGTAAAGATCCGGCTTTTACGGTCCATGTTACCAAGTCCAGAAAAATTTTTGTTTTACCGTTTCCGCAACCCCGAAAGTACCGGGAGAGGTAACGTGGACTTAACAGTGGTATCAGAGCCTAACTAAACACACCCTAGCATGTTAGCAAAGTGTTTAGAATATCGACCGAACGAAAAAACCGAAAAAACACCCCGGAAACCCTGATTCTCTGCCGATTTTTTTTCTGCTCAAAAGATAATAAATCATGTCTTAAAAATCGGCTCAGGCTTTTATTAGAACAGGCAAGAAAAATGATCGCACGAGTCGATCAACTCACCGCGGTTCCGCGGCCGAGTTGACTCGGCCGTGGATCATTTTTATTGCAGTTTGTTTCTGGTGGGTTTTTAGGATTTTTGGTATATGACTTTTCTGCCCAGATTTTCCAGAAAGCAAAATTAGTTTTTGGGGCTTAAAAATCCGTATTTTTGGTCGATGTTCTGTAGACTTTTGCTAATGGTTATATCTTTAATGTTATATGTGTATTGAACGTCTACTAATCGCTATACGTCGATTAGTGGGGGTTATACATATCTGTGATCTGTGTTGTTGATGGTTTGTGTATATGAACTCATTGGATTGTCGCGGATGAATAGCCGGGGTGGATGTGAGATGAGAGTTTCTTTTTCTTTCATTCATGTAATAAATTTGTAAATTGATGTAATATTATTTGTATGGCCGCACAACCGGGTCGGGGTTGTAGCCGTCATTGTATAATTCTTTTTACTGTTTTTGCTCCTAGGATAGACCCATGGAGGGGGTGCACAAACTACCGGGTATCTCGAAGTGCCGAGTGGCCTACTCATAGCGTTGAGGGAGGTTGCTTCGCTTCGGGTACTTGGCGGGTAGTTTGCCGCACCCGTAGGGGTCTTGGGTGGGGTATTGGCTATTCATCGCGACCGTGTAATCCGCTTTTCGTTGCAGGCTCGAACGAATCGCGGGTTCCTAGTATATCCAAAGTGTTCATCTGTGATCTGGATTGGCTATCATTGCTGTATATCTATATATAATAACTATTTAGGCGTTGCTTATGTTTTACAGCCGCGCTAGCCCAGCCCCCGCTCTGTCGTTAGTTAAGTAACCTGACGGGTGATGACGGGGCCCCGTGGCGAATGCGAATGGCATAAGCGTACGTCATATTTTGGTTGTTTTCTGCAATGGTAGGATTTAAATGATGGGACGCATTAAAAGAACTAATGCAAGAAAATAAACCTAAAAGACGTTGTTGGAACAAGTTTTTTCAAAAGCTGTTATTGCAAGGACGTTCAATTTTTGTTTTGCATCGAGGTATTCGGTTATGAATGCCCAGCACCTCAGTCGACGAGGCAAGGGCCGAGATCCCTTCATCGGGAGTGACCCCTTGGATAAAAGTTTGCGTCAGGGTAATAACTTCACTATAGTCGATTATTCTTGCTTTGCATCGAGGTATTCAGTTTGGAATATCCTGCACCTCATTCGACGAGGAAAGAGCCGAGATCCCTTCACAGGGAGTGACCTCTTTAGCAAAAGTTTTCGCCACTATATTTTCAAAAAGGTGCAATCATGTTCCTTCAACGATATCAAGTTCATTACGTTAACGGGTTTTTCGCCAAAAACCCAGCCGTAGCCCTCAGTCGTTTCGGATTAATATTATTTAGTATTCGTGCTGCGTTTGTTGACCTAGTCAAGGCGTAGTGAACGGTAGCTAAATAATATTTTTCTGTGGATTGCAAATGTGATTGGTTAGGACAGTCGTGCGGCCTTGTTGACCTAGTCAAGGGCACGTACGGATGGGTCTAATGCAATCAGGATTATGACGGGTAGAACTTGTCTAACAGTTTGTGGCTTGTTGACCTAGTCAAGGTCATGAACCGTTAGGGGCAAAAACCACATCGGGAGTTTCAAAAGTACTGAAACTTGCAGATTTAGCATACCTTCTGGAGTGTGGTGACTAGAGTGGATTCCATCTAGGTTATCACACAATGACAGTTGGATCCCGATCCCACTGATGAGTTGGATTACTCTCGGGAGATTATTTCACTTAACAATCAATGCTATAAACCTAGTAGGTGTCTAGAAAGGTGTTAGCGGGGTTACGCCCCCAGGGAAAAGAGGTTCTTAAATTAAGGAACTTCGCGAAAGCGTTGGAAAACCTCCCTCGAAGTACCGACACTAGCCTGGCTGAAAGGTTAAGCAAGTATTGTGACGTGAATTAAATCCCGGCTAGTTCTTCTTTTAAAAAAGGTTTTAAGAAGAATTTGAGGAAACAGTGGGAGACATCCTGGTTAGATAAATTAATAAACCAATCTAATCTTGCAAGAGCATACGCTGAGTGTTTCTTTTCTTTCTCTCCAGGCAGCAACCTTTTCACGCCCTAATCAAGATAATAAAATGTATCGCTTGACCGATCCGAATTCTTATTCGGGGCTGGGGAACGTTGGTTCAGCTCTAACTTGTGACAACAGTCATGAGTATGAGAATAGGAAAGGGGATTGTATGGATTTCCAGGATACCCAGTTGAAGAAGAAGCATGGTTTTACATCTACTTCAGGTGTTCTTGTAATTGAGAACTGTTTTACGGTCAGCCCTACCTCCTGGGTACTTGATACCGGATCAGGATCTCATATCTGTGATTTATTGCAGGGACTGAGAAAAAGTAGGAAAGTTGCACCGGGTGATATGTCGCTCAGAGTAGCGAACGGAGCACAAGTTAATGCGGCAGCCGTCGGTGAATATCACCTAGTATTGCCAAATGGCAAGACTATGATTTTGAACGATTGCTACTATGTACCCTCCATGGTTTGCAACATCATATCAGTTTCTTTACTCGATAAAGATGGATATAACTTTGTTCTTGAAAAGAATATCATGAACATTTACCTTCATAAGGTACTGGTTGCAGAGGGTACACTGTGTAATGGTATCTACGTTCTAAATCAGAATACAGTTCTCAATATACAAAACACACGCAAGAGGAAGAATTCAGATACGAATGAATCCTACTTGTGGCATTGTAGACTTGGTCATATCGAAGAGAAAATACTGAGTAAGTTGCATAAAGATGGACTCTTGAATGCGTTCGAGTTTTCATCTTATGAAACTTGTCAGTCTTGTCTCAAAGGGAAGATGACCAAATCTCCGTTCACCGGACATGGAGAAAGAGCAACCGAGCTCTTGGGACTCGTACATAGTGATGTATGCGGTCCGATGTCTATACATGCAAGGGGTGGGTTCTCGTACTTCATCACATTCACTGACGATCTCTCTAGGTTCGGATATGTGTATCTGATGAAACACAAATCTGAAGCTTTTGAGAAATTCAAGGAATTTAGAAACGAAGTAGAGAACCAGACAGGCAAAAGTATCAAGATCCTCCGGTCTGACAGGGGAGGGGAGTACTTAAGCACAGAATTCCTAGATTACTTAAAAGAGAATAGTATTCTCTCTCAGCTTACTCCTCCTTATACACCACAGCACAACGGTGTATCGGAGAGGAGGAATCGTACCCTTCTGGATATGGTTCGCTCTATGATGAGTAATGCCGAGTTGCCTCTTTCATTTTGGGGACATGCGCTATTGACAGCAGCATACCTATTGAATGATGTTCCGTCTAAATCAGTGCCTAAGACTCCGTTCGAGATATGGAATGGAAAAAGGCCATATCTTAAAAGATTTAAGATATGGGGTTGTCCGGCTTATGTTAAAACGCATAAACCGGATAAACTAGAGGCACAGTCAGTTTTATGTAAGTTTGTGGGATATCCAAAGAATGGTTATGGATATCTATTCTACCACACCGAGGAACAGAAGGTGTTTGTTGCTCAGCATGCCGTTTTCTTAGAAACGGAGTTTCTTGCAAAAGAAATTAGTGGGAGCACGGTAGAATTGGAAGAAATTCAGCGACCACAAACTAAAACTGAAAATTTGACAGAACCTCAGGATTCAATAACCCCAGACGAACCTCAGCCACTCCGCAGATCTGGTAGGATTTCTCATCCGCCCGAGAGATACTACGGTTTTCTCATAGACGGGGATCGAGAGGATTGCATCTTGGAAGAAGATGACCCTACCAGTTTCAGGCAGGCCATTATCAGTAGGGACTCTGATAAGTGGCAGGAAGCAATGCAATCCGAAATGGAGTCCATGTACGCCAATAAAGTGTGGACCTTGGATATTGCTCCACCTGGGGTAAAACCCGTTGGATGCAAATGGATCTACAAAAGGAAAATTGGTGTAGATGGGCAGGTGGAAACCTATAAAGCTAGACTCGTTGCAAAAGGTTTTCGTCAAAGACCTGGTTTGGACTATGATGAAACTTTTTCTCCGGTGGCTATGCTCAAATCCATTCGGATCCTACTTGCCATTGCTGCCTTCCATGACTATGAAATCTGGCAGATGGATGTTAAAACGGCTTTCCTAAACGGTTGTTTAGAAGAGTGCGTTTACATGGATCAACCAGAAGGTTTCATAGACAGTGGGAGCAGCGGGAAGGTGTGCAAGTTGCTTAAATCCATTTATGGATTAAAGCAGGCATCGCGGAGCTGGAACATCTGTTTTGATGAGGTAATCAAGGAATTTGATTTCATCAAGAACGAAGATGAACCCTGTGTCTATAAGAAGATTGTAGGACGAATTGTCGTATTCCTAGTCTTGTACGTGGACGACATTCTTTTGATAGAAAATGATATTCCTATGCTACAATCGGTCAAGCTATTTTTGTCACAAAGGTTCTCCATGAAGGACCTGGGTGATGCCTCGTACATTCTGGGGATCAAGATCTATAGAGATAGATCCAAGAGACTACTGGGACTTTCGCAGTCCAGGTACATAGAGACCGTACTAAAGAGATTTAGTATGGAGGATTCCAAGCGCGGTAACATACCCGCATTGCACGGAATTACCCTCTCCAAGAAGATGTCTCCTAAGACTGACGAGGAGAGGGTTCGCGTGAGCACTATACCCTACGCTTCGGCGGTAGGATCTATAATGTATGCGATGCTATGTACAAGACCAGATGTAGCTTACGCGCTGAGCGCGGTAAGCCGGTATCAGTCAGACCCAGGGGAGGACCACTGGACAGCAGTGAAGAACATTCTCAAGTATCTGAGAAGGACTAAGGAGATGTTCCTGGTTTACGGTAATGGAGACCTCAGGGTCGAGTCCTTTACCGATTCAAGCTTCCAGAGTGACAAAGATGACAGCAAGTCTGTCTCGGGTTTTGTGTTTACCCTCAATGGAGGGGCGGTATGTTGGAGGAGTTCCAAGCAGGATACCGTCGCAGACTCGACGATGGAGGCTGAATACATTGCTGCAAGCGATGCCGCAAAAGAGGCAGTCTGGATGAAGAAGTTCATTAGTGAACTTCAGGTGGTTCCGTCCATTGTTGACCCAATACCTTTGTATTGCGATAACAATGGGGCTATAGCTTTAGCGAAGGAACCAAGGTCCCATCAGAAATCCAGGCACATCTTAAGGCGGTATCACCTGATCAGGGAGATCATTGATCGCCAGGAGATCGAGGTGCGGAGAGTGGACACAAAGGACAACACAGCAGACCCATTCACGAAGGCCTTACCCCAGACTCAGTTCGAGCGGCTGATCGAGATGATAGGTCTTCGATACGCCAGTACATGGCCTTAGTGCAAGTGGGAGATTGTTAGTGTATATGCCCTAGAGGCCATTACTGTATCATACTAGTATGTATATTACTTGATGGAAGCTTGGGATATTCACAGTTGTACAGACAATCTTGCTCAATATAGTAGTATGCTACTTGGTTTGTCTCTGCTTTAATGTGTACATGTGTGTTTATTTATTATATCACCTATACGCATTAGTAGAGCCCTTAGGATCTTTGCTTGATTACCGGCGTTGTGATGGCGATCACACTCGTGGGGGCTGGGTAATCTACAAGCACATCCTTATACACGTCCCTAGTCGTGGGAGTATCGAGATAGGGCATCGATACTCCGGAGTAGACTAGCGTATGCGCTTCTCATCCCAGCAGGGGAGACGGTCTGTCCCACAGCCGTCGGTAGGTCGTACTTGAGATAGTATGCGGGTGCTCGTTGGGTTACGAGTACACTGGACAGGACTCGTCGGGAACTGATGGTTGGTATTATACCTATCGTCAGTTATCAGTTCCCAGGTGACATGAGTACAGCTTAGTCCGCTGACTTGACACTGTCACTTCGCCTCGAGTGTGTTCCCACTGTTCTTTGATTACTGCCCTACCACGACTCTACTGAGTCGTGCAAACAGGTAGTAGTTGGGAGCAGTCCCGAAGCACTTGGAGGCAGTGACGGTTAGACAGGATTCGTCTCTCCCGGTATTGGGGGTTGACATCGCGATGTGTCTAGGAGAGCCATTACACGAGTAGTCCCTGGCCAGGGCAAGCGAGATATACTGATAGGTTTCCAGTGTTATCTCAGGGTGTATTGGGCTTCACTCCGACACGACTTGTACCGCTATTAGGGGACTGACGTTTACCGCCCCCCTAGGCCCGCCATGCGATGTATCAGACGAACAGACCGGACTGTACGGAGATTGTCACATACAGGCTCAGTAGGAGTTCGGATGGGTTTACCTCATCGGCCTTCTTATCGACATCTACCTGGGGACCGTTACGTACAGCTAGTGCCGCTTGCGGTCTGTGGTTAAACCCACTGCCAGCGTAGTGTCGAGTCTTTAGAGTCCCACACAGAGAGTTTCCCTGCACTGAGCGAAACGTGTAGAGGCCGTATGGTTTTACGGCAGGGCTGCGATCACTTACGTACACTTGTGTGCGTATGGTGTTCGGGCAGGCAGTACTAGTGGGCTTTGGTTTAAGCCGGATCCTAGTATTGCATGGATGGATTTGTTTTGTCTTCTGTGCATCCGCATTCTACGGAATACGGATGCAGGTGTGTATACACAGTTTTTCGGAGCGGTGAAGGAGGAGGTGCCTCATTAGGGTTTCGACAATCGATTCGGTCAAAACCATTTTGAGGCGGACTCATTAGGGTTTTGACAGTTCGTTTGGTCAAAACCATTATGAGACGCGGATATCATTTACTAATCCTTTTAGTGATAATTTTATGATGGCTAATTGCATTGACCATTTGACCCCGTTGACCTCTCTTGACTTTGTTGACCGGTTGACCGTGTTGACCATTGACTTTCAAGAGGGATCTACACTATTCTTTTCATTTCCTTTTTCTTTTGGATTATGATAATGGTCATTTCAATGTAGCCATCAAACTTTATCTTGATGGGATTAGTAATGATGTTGTTTTTACATTATTGCAACCATGGTTACTTTTCTTTGTATCATAACTTTCTTTCTCATTCTTTCTCTTGGTTTTTTCAAGTGAGAAGAAAAGAAATGAACCATGGTTGTTGCTCCTCCTTCTTCTTCCTCCTCTTGATTCATCTTTTGATCTCATGTGTTGAGAGATAAAGATCCCACAAAGACAAAACCATCCATTGATCACTTCTACACAACCTAGGGCTTCTAGATTGGCAATCTCTTTGCCCTAGTTACCTCGGCTCGAGGTGGAGCTCGGTGCACATCTCTCGGGTGGATCGTCTTCAACTCAAGGAGGCCGCGGAGGTGACCAAAGTCCGGATCAACCCTCGGAGCAAGCAAGGAGAAGAACAACAAGAAGAGAAGGAGTTCAAGTTGAGTGACCAAAGTCCGGATCAACCCTCGGAGCAAGCAAGGAGAAGAACAACAAGAAGAGAAGGAGTTCAAGTTGAGGTATAACCCCTAACCGAGTAGATAAATCTCTAGTTAGGATGCTAGTGTATTGTTTAGTAAAGATCCGGCCTTTACGGTCCATGTTACCAAGTCCAGAAAAAATTTTGTTTTACCGTTTCCGCAACCCCGAAAGTACCGGGAGAGGTAACATGGACCTAACACCCACAGTCCGATATTAGTTTTAAGACATCCCGGTCAAGGTTAAGTACGTCATAGTCCGTTGTTAGTTTTAAGACATTCCGGTCAAGGTTAAGGATGTCATAGTCCATGGGTTTAAGTACCCCACAGTCCGATGTTAGTTTTAAGACATCCCGGTCAAGGTTAAGGACGTCATAGTCCATGGGTTTAAGGACCCCACAGTCCGATGTTAGTTTTAAGACATCCCGGTCAAGGTTAAGGACGTCATAGTCCATGAGTTTAAGGCCCCCACAGTCCGATGTTAGTTTTAAGACATCCCAGTCAAGGTTAAAGACGTCATAGTCTATGAGTTTAAGGACCCTACAGTCCGTATCAATGTGTGGTCATCGGGACCCGTCACCTCTTTGAAGACGTTGAGGAATTACAACGCCAAGTATCAAAGAAGTGAAGAGATGTACCCTTGAACCAAGGTAGATTAAATAGTCTTTGGCCTAATTTGGGACCAAGACCAATCAATTATGTTATGAGCCCATTGGCCCAGTTAAGTTTGGATTGAGGACTTATGGCCATCTTGGGCTAAGTCCAATCATGTTTGGAATATTGGCTTTCTGTTGGTCCACTGAAGGAGAGGCTTTGCCTTTAGAACTTAGCCAATTGGGCTGAAGCTAGTGTTAAACACTAAAGGCCAACCAGTGTTGAACACTGGGAATGAGATTGACAAGTTAATGTTTAACACTAAAAGATAGTTGGTGTTAAATACCAGCAACAGGGGCTTTCAAATTAGTGTTAAACACTAAAACAAATCAGCGTTAAACACTGGCAACAGAGATCTCAAATTAGTGTTAAACACTAAGATAATCAGTGTTAAACACTGGTCACAAAGATTTTAATTTAGTGTTGAACACTGAGAAAATTAATGTTAAACTCTGTTAACAGAGATTTAATTTAGTGTTAAACACTAAGAAATTCAGTGTTAAACGCTGCAAGTAAAGTTCTTCGATTAGTGTTGAACACTAAGGTAAATCAGTGTTAAACAATGGACTCAGAGGTTCCAATTTAGTGTTAAACACTAAGACAAGAGGGGTCACGTGGTAGCACGTGAGGGCGCCCTCCCCTGTGGAGCTTTTCAGGGGTCACGTAGTAGCACGTGACCCTGCTTCTTTGCATGTTTGCTTAAGAATCAAATTCTTCATTAAATCCCCACTTTCTTCTGAAGAATTATATTCTTAGATAGAGTTGAACTTTAACTTCTTTTCTGTAGAAATTAAATTCCTCATATATGCGAAGAACTGGATTCTATCATAGGGTTCAACCCTAATAATAACTTTAGAGGAATTAAATTCCCACTTTCTTCTGAAGAATTACTCTTAGATAGGGTTAAACCCTAATTTTTCTTCTGTAAGAATTGAATTCCCATATATGTGAGGAATTAGGTTCTGTCATAGGGTGAAACCCTAATTTCTTCTTTCTTAAGGGAATTAAATTTCTGTTATTTTGACAGAATTAAATTCTTAACTAGGGTTAAACCCTAGTTCTGTTCATTTTGAAGGAATTAAATTCCTATAACATAGGGTTAAACCCTAATTTTATTTCAAAGGAATTAAATTCCTATAGTTCCGTGAGAATTAAATTCTCAAACTTCCATTCCCTCTCTATGCTTTGGCTCTGCATGGCAGGATCTCAACCCAATGAGAATTAAATTCTCAATTCATGGGGAGATGTGCACTTTGCAGATCCTCTACTAAAGAGAGAACTAAGTTCTTCTTTTTAATATAAGAGTTAAACTCTTTTGAGAATTAAATTCTCTTTTTAAAAGCCTTCCCTTTCTTACCTAAGATTTTCTTCTGCAGCAGATCAAATTTTTCCAAAGTCTCAAGGCTCTATTTCTTTTCCTCTCTATGTCTCTGTATATATCTCCCTGTATACGTCTCTCTCTGTATGTTTTCCTCTCTTTTCTGGCTCCTATTTATAGGAGAAGGAAGAGAATCAATCAGTTTTAGTGAATCTTCAATTGAAAGATTTGATTTGTTTATTGAGAGATTTGATTTATATTTATCATTCATCTGGACCTTTGGATTATTAGGTGAATTTTATTCACCATTGGATTTTAAGTCCAAAGATATCTCTTTATTATTTCGGTTAGATTTTAAGAGGAAATCTTTCCAAGTTCAAGATTTTTCCATAGATAGCTGATATTTAATCACCTTTAAATTTTTAATCCAATCGGTTCCAAATAATCATTCTCCTTTGGAAAGATTTGAATGCTGTTCAGAATTTAATTCTGTTAAATAGATAGGCTTTGAAAGCCGGTCACGTGTGGCCACGTGACCCTTGGTCACGTGTAGGCACGTGACCCCCTGGAACGAGCTTTCTTCTCCTTTCTGCGCTCTGTCTTCTAGCCGCTGTTCAACCGTCACGTGCCAACACGTGACCCCTGGTCACGTGTGAGCACGTGACCCTTTCTGGAGCCTTTTCTTTGATTTAGTCAGGGAACCGATGTGCCTTTGCTGCTGTTTTAAATGTCACGCGCCAACACGTGACTGCTGGTCACGTGCTAGCACGTGATGCCTCCTCTGTAAACTTTCCTGATTTTAAATCAGGAAACAAATGCCCCCACAGCGTTGTTCTCACGTGTCTGCACGTGAGTGCAACGCTGTCACTTCTGTGACCGTTGGATTCCTCTAGGGATTTGGGGAGATGAAGCGTCTCCATCACATCCTATAAATATAGGGGTCATTTCCGAAACGCCTCCACTTTTGCTTATCTTCCTCCTTGCAAACTTTTTCTGAGAATTTAATTCTCTTCTTTCAGAGCTTAGTTCTCTGCCTTGAAACATTTTCAGAGTTTAACTCTGTTCAAAAAGACTCTTTTCTTCAGGTAATGCTCTTGAATGAACGATGAACTTTCACATTCCTCTGGATTTTAAATCCAAAGCAAGGGTTTTTACCCTTTTTAACAGGAACCCATTCTTTCTTTAAGCTTTTCAATCAAAATATGAAACCATTTAATCTTCAACAGTAGATCTTTTAGGACTCGTATGATCTTTAGGGAGATGATGATGGCGGTTCAAGTCCATGGAATTTAATTCCATCCCAAAAATGTTTCTGGGAATTTAATTCCCTTTTCTCGATAAGGAATTTAATTCCTATGAAGAACTCAGTTTCTTCGCATGGATGCTTCTTAGGGTCTTTTTGCCCTAGGTTGTCCTTCTGTGATTAATGAAGCAGAAGCTTTGTAACAATTCTCATGACCTTTATTTCAGGTATTATGGACGCCCATATGTATGGTCTTGACGAAATCATTTCCTATGGGAATATTCGTGCACTGGGCCGTAGTCAGAATCAGGAGTTCACCAACGCTCAGTGTGCTGAGATTATGAGCCGCTTTGATGAGTACAACCACCGGCTACTCTCCCGTCGCTCTTTTCTTCTGAGACTCATCGTGCTGGCGATTTGGAAGGCGCTTCCTCTCTTCTGCACCGGTGTGCCGCTCAGGGCATTGGACGCTGCCGAGGATAAGATACATTCGGTGTATCTGATGAGTCTAATCTCGAAGAGAAGGCGCGACAACCTCATTGATCTCTTGCACCAGGCATTTCAGCAGTCGGCCATACTTGCCGCCTATCGGAGGGTGGAGGACATTCGCGAGGACCTCGACGCTTGTGATCGTGAGAGAAAACATACTCGGGCGGTTCGAAATGCTTGGAGGCTCTTGGACAAAGTCAAGTTTGAGTTTCTCAATCCGTGCCCCGCGTCTGAGGTCTTGCCATTGTAATCGTTTTCTTTTCATTTTGTATGAACTTCTTAAAGCATGAATGATAAGTTTTATCGTGCCTTTCTGTGTTTGCATGCCTTTCTATGGGATTTTACCATCATCATTTTTTTGTTGCTGCTGATGTGTTTAGTGTGTGGGGTATTATTTCACTTTCTGGTACACACCAAGCATGGTGCTCACGTGCTCCACACGTGAGGGGCCTTTTTTGGGGCTATTCAATTTTTATGCCATATTTTTAGTGCACAGCTTTATATGCAGAAAAGGAGCCTTGGAAATAGTTCCATCTCCTTGATTTCCAATGCCTTCCCCTTTTTGGGCCTTGGAAATAGCTTCACCATGCAAGATTTTCCGTGCACCGCACTTAATGCCCCTCTTTATATCCTGGGGGCCATGGCCTTCTTTTCTCTTCACAGAGAAATTTATTCTCATTTTGGTGTGATTTGTCTTGAGAGACAACTGAGTGCCATGGCCTGCAATCGCCCTCATGCACGTCGACAACCATGGGAAGTTCCTATCGAAGAGATGATCCCCCGCTTTGCCGCCCGATTGGTGGATCCCCTCCTTACCGACGACGAATGCGATTCAACGGCGTATGAACTCTCCATCCACAGGGGGTCTCCCCTCCCAATGGGCTCCCTCTGGCTCCGGATGATTCTTGCTGCCGTGCTTGCCGACGTCCCTCCTCACCCGGCGGAGATGACCCTGGCGATGCTTGACGCGGCCGAAGAAAAGCTCGAGGGCTTTCACGAAGCGTGCCTAATCACTCAAGCTTTGAAAGATCGCTTGGTTTACCTTTTGAGCGAAATAAGAGCCCATCGGGCTGTTATGTATGCTTTTGCGGACGAACATGGCGCCAATCGGTGGGGAGCGACTCCTCGCGAGAACCGGCGCTTTGACGTGTTGGAGAGAGAGGAGAGAGAGATGGAGAATTTTGTATTTTGTTTTGTCAATCCTTGCACTACCGACCCTTTGTTCGGCGACCTTTTCCCGCTAGTGTAGTATTTTCAAATTAGTTTTCGCATGCTTTATGTTGAACTTCAATGTGTGTTGGGTATCCGTATATATGTTTTTGCTTGCATAAATGAACTTTGTGTTCTTCCCATGAGAATTTTCTTTAATTGCGAACACTGTCACTATGTCGCATGCACATCAGAGTTCCGGGTATTATTTCTTTTCGGATATTCATATAATTGCGAATGCGTGCTTGATAGGATGTACATCGAGAACTTTTTGTTGCTTCCCATACCAGGTCATGTGAGCGCGTTTTAGACCGACTATTGTCGTCTACTGGAGGCCCGTTTACACGGTCTTGAGCGTATATGTCCTGTTTCAAAGGTTGCGGTCGCGAAAGCGAGCTTGCGTGGTCTGATAAAACGACGTGTGGCGAACATATTGTTGTGTGAGAAGAGGCTCAGCTGTCACGACCCGAAAGAGCACGTGACTGGCCCTTGAACCATATGAAGCCTATAGGACTCCATCTGATCCAAGTAAGCCAAAAGCCCAGAAATCTAAAACCATTTTAAATAAGAAAAGTAGGGAAAACTGGTTTAAAGAAGTGAAGAAAACACGTTGAAATCAAGGTTTCAAAATAACTAAGCCGAATGTGCATTTTAAAAACGGTACAGTCTTTTCTAGAAATTTCGGCAGAGTTTCTTTTGTAAAACTGGCCCCGAATGGGGTACAACAAGGATAACAATATACATATATGCAATGATAAGGGCATCCCCAAGCGGGAGCTAGCTCTTCGTCAATCGACGGTCACAACCACGCAATGATAAAATAATATACAACGCCAAGTGGCGAGGATTAAAAACAAAGAAAGCTCAAAAGCAACAGAAAACCGCAATACTACTAAGCGCGACTCTAAGGTCGAAATATACAACACTAAAGTCTAGGTCTGAAACAATATACAAGTTTTTTGGTTGATGGAAATTCTAGATACAATGAAATAAAAAGGTA
This sequence comes from Agapanthus africanus, assembly GCA_030015575.1. Lineage (NCBI taxonomy): Eukaryota > Viridiplantae > Streptophyta > Magnoliopsida > Asparagales > Amaryllidaceae > Agapanthus > Agapanthus africanus. The sequence continues at coordinate 133,069,582 of CM057341.1, forward strand.
CAATGGTGGTTCTTGATACGAAAGAATCCACCTACCAAAAGCAATCCACCCGCGAGAAAGTAGTGTGCCAGAAATGCCGCAAAGAAACCTGTACGGCGAAACCTGCAAGAACTGGGGCACAACGGGGGTGAGTTGCCAACTCGTGAATAGAAAGATATCTACAAGCAGGAATCGAATGCATGACCCATCCTAGGTCAAAACGATCAGATATAAATAATCCTCAATATGGATAAAGCTGAAGCATGCTAAACTGGCAATGTAATCTCTATACATGAGTGTAGTGCCAAGTGCTCGTACTAGTGCCTTAGGTAACAATATAGCATATGAATGAGGTATGAATGCGTGAAAACAGAATACATTTACATGAAGCAACTGTTTTCATAATTTAGTGAGATTTCCCTTGTATTTTTAAAATGAGGTACCATAATGAAATCAGCATAAAACTGTGCCTAGCATCGGCACAAAACGAAATCCCAATATCCCGAAATCTCAAAGTCTCAACCACAATATCTAGGGCGCCGTCAGTCCAGACCGGCCCCTACCATCAATCTCAAGACCACGACGGTATCCTCCGGATATCCGACGCGTCGGGTAAAGTCACCGGTAGGCAATCTCCCCCTGTCAGGCTCATCGTCATCACCACGTCTTCTTGCCCCGGGGTACCTTACCGGGTCCACCATGTACCCGCAATCGGCCTCATCCGCCTCCTCGATTCGGGTTTCACATGTCGCTCTCAGCACCGAGAAAACACATGGTGGACGCACCAAATATCATATCAAGGGTAACCGGGTTTTTAAAGCAATAATGTATTCTCTTTTAAAAACATCCTCGGTTCCCAAATCCAGAAATCACATGGAAATCTGAATCCAATCCTCAATAGCATGTAAACAGTGCATATAGGCATAAAAATCCAGGAATAATAACATGCATGATGTAACAAGTAATAATTACAATGTCTAATCTAGCATATAAGGCAAGTACACTAATATCATGTCTAAATTATTGGCTAACAATCTATGTCGATGCAATAATATTTTCTAAGGTGTACGTGACATAGCAATTACCGATGAAGATGTGTGTGAGCCGACAAGTAAGTGTACGTGGTACATACGCATCATCGGTAATGGTGCTGGTGTCCTAACAGCATAACATCAATAATGGAGTATGAAACATAATATAAGCATGCGATGCGAAGCGGACCACAATAATGAGCGGAAGCTGAATACAAGACGCAACTACAACTAATCTGCATTAATCTAATATAACCTCTACAAATGGTGCCTTTTGAAATAACACGAATCATGGGGTTTTGAAAATAGGGCTACGGTGTTTTTATGAAAAGATACGTCTTTTGAAATATCCGTAGGATTCCTTGGGCTGTCTTTTAAAATACCCACGATTCGTTAGTTTTTGAAATAGGTAGGAGTCTAATCTAATCTAACAACTACACTAAACTATACAGCTGAACTAACAAGCTGAGCTACAGTAAGGGAACCGCCTAACATCTGAGTCGATACATATACATACCTGTATATATATTAGTCGGTGATCCCGCCTCAATAATATCATATCCGATACCATATCTATAATCAGACATCCCAAGTCAAAAGTGCGGATCAATCATCAATATCGGCTCGTACGGTAAATCGTCGTACAGCATCCCAATAGCTGGGTAGGGGTCAATATCACACTATCTCATCACATATCAGGTATCACTATCATCAGATCGCATAATCTGGGGTACTACTCCAAGTCTAGTACAAAACGATACCATCTATAAGAATATGAATACGGTAAAGCACATGTCCAAAGGCCCGCTAAAACTATCATCTCGCACCTCAGAGACAAGCTATGTCACATCGCCGATCTCACGGCCTCACATCAAGTATCATCCTCAAATCCCGTATATAAACACATAGTCCCATACCCATGTGTAGATATACGCATCATCATATGCACATAAACAAATGAAAGAATGTATGCAAGTATGTGTGTAAGTGTATGTGTGGGTGCAACCACTACTCTAGGGTTCGCACTATACTAAACCAATACATTCCGATCATCAAAATCCATTATTACCATCAATAACCCTAAACAACACATAAAAAATATATGTGTGTATACGTATTCGTATACATCACCACGGACTGCGGGGGTGCTATACGCCATCCACCCGACTTCTCCCCGTAGATATAATCTACTCACCTGGTCTTCGCTTTCTGAAATCGATGACGCCATGCTCTTTCACCTCGGAATCCTTGCGAGGGTACCTAGAATAATAAACAGTCGCAATACGTATTAATATCAAGGCAGAAAACCGATACAGCGCACGGTGTGCTCATAAGTTGGAACCTATGGCCCAAACATGCAAATCCAACACTTAACCCCTGTTGTCGATGTATGAACACCCGACAACCAAATACAAATCCAATTACCAAGAAAGTGCATTTAAAAATACGGAAAACATCGCCTAAAACACCCCAAAATGCCTCCAGATTTTCCCCAGATGACCATTTGCCAAAACTATATATATAAGGGGTCTAATCTAGTGCTAAATGAGCCCTGGAACAAAAATGGGACCATTCCCCTCTACTCTGGCCGCAAATTGCGGCCAGAATGATGAATTTGGCGGCCACGGTTTAGAGTTAGGGGCTCGGGTCTTGGTGGTAGCTTCCTAGGTGCCTGCACGACTCACTGTCAGCTCAATTTTATTTTTGGTGCCCCCGGGTTGCTCCAGATTCCAGAACACCTTCACAGAATTTCACAAACCGACATGAAAAGTTCCATAATTCCGTATTTTTGGATTTCCAGTGGGATTGGCCTGGGTTTCTAGTCAATATAGGGTCTAAGGTCACTTTTTAAACTCAATTGCCAAGCCACAACTCAACATTACCCTAACCCTCTCAAGTTTTGTCCAAATATTCATAATTCACCCGATATCGATATGAAACTTGAATTAAACCTTAAACACAAGATTTAACACTCTAATTGCCAAGAAATTACCTCACAAGAGACCCATGGATCCTCAACAGCACCAAAACACCATCTTTCTTGGTTCATCCTCTAGCTTATGATCTTGTGTGCATGTTTTGTGAAATGAGGCAAGGGTTTTGAATATGTTTTTGAGATGAAATGTGAGGATTTAGTGGAGGGGAGAAAGGGGGCAATAGTGGCAGCAGCAGCTCAAGAATGAGGGAGGGAAGATGAAGGAAAATGGCTAAGGGTTATTGGTCAAATGCAACCCATACCTCTCTCACCAACCACAATCTCATTTTCTTTTCTTTTCTTCTTTTCCCTTTTCTTTTAAATCCCTAATCCACCCTTCTCACATCAATAGTAACCCAAAAGAAAATCCAAGGCAAGAAAATGCACAAGTGTAGGAAAATGTGATATGTGCAAGTTTTGCACAAAATTGCCAAAAAACCCGATTAGCGATTTTAATCGCGATTAGCACTAAATTAGTGTCAAACTAATCACAGAAACTTAAAAATGTCAAAATTCACTAATTTACCCTATTTTAGAATTTTCCATAATTTTTCATAATTTTTCTAACATTTTTCCTATTTAATTGCATTTAATTATAGATTTAATATTAAAATAATCAATAAAATAATATTAAATAATAAAAATTCCCAAAATTAATATTTTATATTTTTTGAAAATGTTACAATCTACCCCCCTTAAAGAAATTCGGTCCCCGAATTTAAATTTAACCCCCAGATACAAAAACGTTTCAGTAATAATCCAATTTGTCGGGGCTCCGAAAAACATCAATACGTAGGGAATATCATAAAAATGTATATGTATAGGAATATCCTGTGCGTCTGGTGCGCAAGGAATCAAAATCCATATATGTGTCAAACAGGTGTAGAAAACAGCATCTAGGTGCAACGGGTGTGCACGAAACATCTGTCGTAGGCAACGTGTGTGCCTGACAGAAAAATCAGGTGCATGTGACATGCACGAAGAATACCGATTTAGTGCATCTGGTATGCACCAAAATCGTATATCAAAACACTAAAGATGTATGAAAACTACGCTGGAAGTGCAAATCAAATCACTGAATACGATAGGCATGAAATCTCAATCAATATCTCAAATGTAAAAACTCAGCGCAAAATATATAAATATCCAGTGGGTGCATGAAACCAATATCATGAAACTCAGTCATCAAAACTAAATCATGTATACAGAACGCCCAAAATACCGAAATCCAAAGTGACGGATACGTGATAATCGAATCACAAAATCACAAGTCATAAATACCGTCGTCGGTAGTTCCTCCTTTGAGGTCGAGAAGGAGTCGGTGCACCCACTGCTAGCAGCGCAGGATATCTGCCTGTCTCTTGCTCACGGTCTGGCGTCCTCTGTCTCTGGATTCTTATCTTCTCTGCGGATTACCTATCACGCGGTCAATCGGCTCATCGGCCCTGTCAGGTGTGCTAACGGGGACGATTCCGTTCTGGCACTTCTCTGGTCACATCCCAACATCTCTGTAAGCATATCAGGTCTCTAGTCTCGACGGGAAGCAATGACAGCCCGCCTGTATCTCACACGAACCTCTTGTTCCTACTGTCTCCATCGTCGCCCACTATGACGTCATGCCAAGCTACTATGCACTGCACTGTTCTCAGCCACGGTCAAACTGAAGTCTCTCGCACGGACTCGAAATCGCGTACTCTGTAGCTTCACCATTTTGTAGAAGATGTCAGGTCGAACAGATCCTCGGAAACACGTCTCAACCCTCGGAGGAATACTCGTCACTCGTCCGCCCTTGATCAATTCGCAACGCATCTGGGTAAATTCCTCTATTCGATCCTAGTCAACTACCTCGTCGATAATGCCGAACTCTGTCCTGCTGGTGGTGCGCAAAATGACCACTCCTAGGTCTAGGTCTTCTCGTATCGTACTCCAGAAAGGTCCTGTCGAGGTCCCTTTCTCAAATCTCATTTCCTGCCGCATTTCCCGGAAGTCGTCATCCAATGCTGAAGCTAAAGCTTGTTCCGGAACGGCTGCATACTCATCGCATTCTTTCTGGAAGATCTATCCACATACCACGCCTCGGGGTGCGTATCACATCTCTAATGTCAGCGGAGTGGGACGCCAACTCGTCGAATTATCTTGCGAACTCCTTTCTTCGCTCTGCGTCAATGTCGACTGATTCGGACTCGTCTCATCCTGGCTGCATGTACTGTGCTCCAACGGCTATGCTCGCATCTGGAGTCTCCCAAGCAGTGTCCCATCACGATATCCGAAAGATGTCGAACCATCCGATCGACTCGTCAGATCCTCATAATCCCCCAAGAGCTCACATCTCGGGTACAGTTTAATAGTATCGAGTACATGCCACAGCGTCGGTGGTCCAGCCGTAGAAGGGCAAACCCAAGCCTCACTAATGGCGCCGCGGAACCGCCGTAAACCCTAAGGTTCAAAGGCTGTCACACGGTCATTAAGTCGAGTTAGGGTTTCATTCTTCTAGAGGGTCCATAGAATCACCTGCATGTCTTTCCGTATACTTTAAACTTGGAAAATAGGTTCCTGACATTCGATCGTCTCAATCGACTCTCAACGAGTCTGCGTGAAGTCGCCTCTAGCTGGAATCAATCTACCTGATGACCTCGCATCGGGGTAAGCGAACGAACCACATGTCCTAGTCATTCCTCCTCGGTGACTAGCGACTCACTATCATGTCTCTAAGAACATGCCTATGCTGCAGTAGCTCCAATCATCTGGGCGATATCTCATCATTCGCAGCAACAACTGGCTCATTCGTCCGTACGCTGAACAGCGCCTCAATCATCCTGGATAAGCGACATATCAACAGTCATCACATCCTGGCTGGCCTCTATCAGTGGCTCAATCCTCTGGTACCAATCAGCACAACCGGAAAATCTCGCAACAGCGATCTGTCAAACGCTCATAGTGCGGAAACACAAAATACGAAGCCTCTATGCAACCGTATGTCTCGGAAATCATGCCCTGGTCAGTCCTCGTACACGACGAGCTCATGCTGACAACTCGAGCCGTAGCTCACTTTGCCCGTGCAATCGCGGCAGCAAAACCATAACCAGTATCGATGAAGATAGATCATAGGAAGGAATATAACACAATGCAAGGAAATGTACAACCTAAGGTTTCTTAAGCGGAGTGGCGTGTCGTAAGTATGCCGCGGAACATACCAACGGTACGTCACTCTACTTTAGTCACCTATTCCATCAACCAAGGGTCATCCTACGCGACGAAAGTTCGGGTCTAATACCCCCTCGACCAAGTCTAAGTTCCGTAAGGTCAAGCCTAAGTTCCGTATATAAATAACTCCCTAGGCTCCACATAGTCAAACTCAGACTCGAACCAAGGTCAACCTAGCGCTCTGATACCAACTTTGTCACGACCCGAAAGAGCACGTGACTGGCCCTTGAACCATATGAAGCCTATAGGACTCCATCTGATCCAAGTAAGCCAAAAGCCCAGAAATCTAAAACCATTTTAAATAAGAAAAGTAGGGAAAACTGGTTTAAAGAAGTGAAGAAAACACGTTGAAATCAAGGTTTCAAAATAACTAAGCCGAATGTGCATTTTAAAAACGGTACAGTCTTTTCTAGAAATTTCGGCAGAGTTTCTTTTGTAAAACTGGCCCCGAATGGGGTACAACAAGGATAACAATATACATATATGCAATGATAAGGGCATCCCCAAGCGGGAGCTAGCTCTTCGTCAATCGACGGTCACAACCACGCAATGATATAATAATATACAACGCCAAGTGGCGAGGATTAAAAACAAAGAAAGCTCAAAAGCAACAGAAAACCGCAATACTACTAAGCGCGACTCTAAGGTCGAAATATACAACACTAAAGTCTAGGTCTGAAACAATATACAAGTTTTTTGGTTGATGGAAATTCTAGATACAATGAAATAAAAAGGTACAATGGTGGTTCTTGATACGAAAGAATCCACCTACCAAAAGCAATCCACCCGCGAGAAAGTAGTGTGCCAGAAATGCCGCAAAGAAACCTGTACGGCGAAACCTGCAAGAACTGGGGCACAACGGGGGTGAGTTGCCAACTCGTGAATAGAAAGATATCTACAAGCAGGAATCGAATGCATGACCCATCCTAGGTCAAAACGATCAGATATAAATAATCCTCAATATGGATAAAGCTGAAGCATGCTAAACTGGCAATGTAATCTCTATACATGAGTGTAGTGCCAAGTGCTCGTACTAGTGCCTTAGGTAACAATATAGCATATGAATGAGGTATGAATGCGTGAAAACAGAATACATTTACATGAAGCAACTGTTTTCATAATTTAGTGAGATTTCCCTTGTATTTTTAAAATGAGGTACCATAATGAAATCAGCATAAAACTGTGCCTAGCATCGGCACAAAACGAAATCCCAATATCCCGAAATCTCAAAGTCTCAACCACAATATCTAGGGCGCCGTCAGTCCAGACCGGCCCCTACCATCAATCTCAAGACCACGACGGTATCCTCCGGATATCCGACGCGTCGGGTAAAGTCACCGGTAGGCAATCTCCCCCTGTCAGGCTCATCGTCATCACCACGTCTTCTTGCCCCGGGGTACCTTACCGGGTCCACCATGTACCCGCAATCGGCCTCATCCGCCTCCTCGATTCGGGTTTCACATGTCGCTCTCAGCACCGAGAAAACACATGGTGGACGCACCAAATATCATATCAAGGGTAACCGGGTTTTTAAAGCAATAATGTATTCTCTTTTAAAAACATCCTCGGTTCCCAAATCCAGAAATCACATGGAAATCTGAATCCAATCCTCAATAGCATGTAAACAGTGCATATAGGCATAAAAATCCAGGAATAATAACATGCATGATGTAACAAGTAATAATTACAATGTCTAATCTAGCATATAAGGCAAGTACACTAATATCATGTCTAAATTATTGGCTAACAATCTATGTCGATGCAATAATATTTTCTAAGGTGTACGTGACATGGCAATTACCGATGAAGATGTGTGTGAGCCGACAAGTAAGTGTACGTGGTACATACGCATCATCGGTAATGGTGCTGGTGTCCTAACAGCATAACATCAATAATGGAGTATGAAACATAATATAAGCATGCGATGCGAAGCGGACCACAATAATGAGCGGAAGCTGAATACAAGACGCAACTACAACTAATCTGCATTAATCTAATATAACCTCTACAAATGGTGCCTTTTGAAATAACACGAATCATGGGGTTTTGAAAATAGGGCTACGGTGTTTTTATGAAAAGATACGTCTTTTGAAATATCCGTAGGATTCCTTGGGCTGTCTTTTAAAATACCCACGATTCGTTAGTTTTTGAAATAGGTAGGAGTCTAATCTAATCTAACAACTACACTAAACTATACAGCTGAACTAACAAGCTGAGCTACAGTAAGGGAACCGCCTAACATCTGAGTCGATACATATACATACCTGTATATATATTAGTCGGTGATCCCGCCTCAATAATATCATATCCGATACCATATCTATAATCAGACATCCCAAGTCAAAAGTGCGGATCAATCATCAATATCGGCTCGTACGGTAAATCGTCGTACAGCATCCCAATAGCTGGGTAGGGGTCAATATCACACTATCTCATCACATATCAGGTATCACTATCATCAGATCGCATAATCTGGGGTACTACTCCAAGTCTAGTACAAAACGATACCATCTATAAGAATATGAATACGGTAAAGCACATGTCCAAAGGCCCGCTAAAACTATCATCTCGCACCTCAGAGACAAGCTATGTCACATCGCCGATCTCACGGCCTCACATCAAGTATCATCCTCAAATCCCGTATATAAACACATAGTCCCATACCCATGTGTAGATATACGCATCATCATATGCACATAAACAAATGAAAGAATGTATGCAAGTATGTGTGTAAGTGTATGTGTGGGTGCAACCACTACTCTAGGGTTCGCACTATACTAAACCAATACATTCCGATCATCAAAATCCATTATTACCATCAATAACCCTAAACAACACATAAAAAATATATGTGTGTATACGTATTCGTATACATCACCACGGACTGCGGGGGTGCTATACGCCATCCACCCGACTTCTCCCCGTAGATATAATCTACTCACCTGGTCTTCGCTTTCTGAAATCGATGACGCCATGCTCTTTCACCTCGGAATCCTTGCGAGGGTACCTAGAATAATAAACAGTCGCAATACGTATTAATATCAAGGCAGAAAACCGATACAGCGCACGGTGTGCTCATAAGTTGGAACCTATGGCCCAAACATGCAAATCCAACACTTAACCCCTGTTGTCGATGTATGAACACCCGACAACCAAATACAAATCCAATTACCAAGAAAGTGCATTTAAAAATACGGAAAACATCGCCTAAAACACCCCAAAATGCCTCCAGATTTTCCCCAGATGACCATTTGCCAAAACTATATATATAAGGGGTCTAATCTAGTGCTAAATGAGCCCTGGAACAAAAATGGGACCATTCCCCTCTACTCTGGCCGCAAATTGCGGCCAGAATGATGAATTTGGCGGCCACGGTTTAGAGTTAGGGGCTCGGGTCTTGGTGGTAGCTTCCTAGGTGCCTGCACGACTCACTGTCAGCTCAATTTTATTTTTGGTGCCCCCGGGTTGCTCCAGATTCCAGAACACCTTCACAGAATTTCACAAACCGACATGAAAAGTTCCATAATTCCGTATTTTTGGATTTCCAGTGGGATTGGCCTGGGTTTCTAGTCAATATAGGGTCTAAGGTCACTTTTTAAACTCAATTGCCAAGCCACAACTCAACATTACCCTAACCCTCTCAAGTTTTGTCCAAATATTCATAATTCACCCGATATCGATATGAAACTTGAATTAAACCTTAAACACAAGATTTAACACTCTAATTGCCAAGAAATTACCTCACAAGAGACCCATGGATCCTCAACAGCACCAAAACACCATCTTTCTTGGTTCATCCTCTAGCTTATGATCTTGTGTGCATGTTTTGTGAAATGAGGCAAGGGTTTTGAATATGTTTTTGAGATGAAATGTGAGGATTTAGTGGAGGGGAGAAAGGGGGCAATAGTGGCAGCAGCAGCTCAAGAATGAGGGAGGGAAGATGAAGGAAAATGGCTAAGGGTTATTGGTCAAATGCAACCCATACCTCTCTCACCAACCACAATCTCATTTTCTTTTCTTTTCTTCTTTTCCCTTTTCTTTTAAATCCCTAATCCACCCTTCTCACATCAATAGTAACCCAAAAGAAAATCCAAGGCAAGAAAATGCACAAGTGTAGGAAAATGTGATATGTGCAAGTTTTGCACAAAATTGCCAAAAAACCCGATTAGCGATTTTAATCGCGATTAGCACTAAATTAGTGTCAAACTAATCACAGAAACTTAAAAATGTCAAAATTCACTAATTTACCCTATTTTAGAATTTTCCATAATTTTTCATAATTTTTCTAACATTTTTCCTATTTAATTGCATTTAATTATAGATTTAATATTAAAATAATCAATAAAATAATATTAAATAATAAAAATTCCCAAAATTAATATTTTATATTTTTTGAAAATGTTACATCAGCCGTAAATTCTCGGAGAGGGAGTCGGCCTCTAGGGCGCTGAGCGAGCTTCAAGCTAATCTTACCGTCAAGGCCAACAAAGCGTATGAACTCTGGCGGGTGCTTCAAGAGTCTATCAAAGAGGTGGTGGCTCTTGATAAGGCTGCCACGTTCACTCGTGAAAGGGTCGAGGCTCACAAGGCCACCAAGAAAGAGCTTGAAGGCCGGCCGCCTCGTATCAAGCCCAGCAGGCTCAGGCGGATGCTCGTCTCAGGCGATCTTGAATCATGAAGCCGTGACTCAGCAACAGGAAGATGAGCTGGTAAAATTGCTACATCGCCCGCCGGCTTAAAGACTTGTATCTTTTCCTTTCTTTTTTGTACATACTCATGGATGAGAGTATTTTCTTTTTGTTCTTTCATGGATTGTAGTTTGTATCCATTTTGGTTTATGAATAAAAGATACAATTTTCTTCTCAATGGTGTGTCTCTTTTCATTGAATGTGTTTTGCGGACAATTTATCTTGATCTCTTTGCACGGCAGCGATGGCTTAAGATTCAGGGTTAAGATATGCTTCCTAAGACTTTTGCGCTTTATGAGCCGTGGTGGATCTCATAAAGAGTTTTTCTCCCTACAGGTCGAGAGGATCCCATAGGTGTGAGTTCTTCTTAAGAATCGTGAGGATTCTTAAGCGAGTTTTCTCTTGAGAGTCGTAAGGATCTCACAAGAGAGTTTTTCTTCCTTACAGGTCGTGAAGACCTGCAAGTGCTGGATGTGGTCACCCTTATCCGTGTTTCACGGGGTCAGGGGTTGCTCAAGGCATCGTAGTTTAAAGACGTCGCGGTCAAGGTTAAGGACATCATAGTCCGTGGATTTAAGGACTCCACAGTCCGATGTTAGTTTTAAGACATCACGGTCAAGGTTAAAGACGTCATAGTCCGTGGGTTTAAGGACTCCACAGTCCGATATTAGTTTTAAGACATCACGGTCAAGGTTAAGGACGTCATAGTCCGTGGATTCCAGGACTCCACAGTTCGATATTAGTTTTAAGACATCACGGTCAAGGTTAAGGACGTCATGGTCCATGGATTTCAGGACTCCACAATCCGATATTAGTTTTAAGACATCTCGGTCAAGGTTAAAGACATCATAGTCCGTGGATTTCAGGACTCCACAGTCCGATGTGTGGTTGCGGGGACCCGTCACCTCTTTGAAGACGTTGAGGAATTACAACGCCAGGTATCAAAGGAGTGAAGAGATGTACCCCTAAACCAAGGTGGAATCAATATAGAATCAGGGTGGTTGATCGTTAGTTTTAAGACATTACGGTCGAGGTTAAGGACATCATAGTCCGTGGATTTTAAGGACTCCACAGTCCGGTGTTTGCTCTGGATGCTTCACACGGGTTCACTGCCGTGCTTGGCGAGGACCAGGTTCCGCTCTGGGCGTTTTCCGCAGGGTCAAAGAGTGACGTTATCCGCGTTCCACGTAACCAGGAATTTTGCACTAGATGCTTCACACGGGTTCACTGCCGTGTTCGGCGAGACTAGGTTCCGCTCTGGATGCTTCACACGGGTTCACTGTCGTGCTCTACGAGGACCAGGATCGGCTCTGGACGTTTTCCACGGGGTCAAAGAGTGACGTTATCCGCATTCCACGTAACCAGGAATTTTGCACTAGATGCTTCACACGGGTTCACTGCCGTGTTCGGCGAGGACTAGGCTCCGCTCTGGATGCTTCACACGGGTTCACTGCCGTGCTCTGTGAGGACCAGGATCCGCTCTGGACGTTTTCCACGGGGTCAAAGAGTGACGTTATCCGCGTTCCACGTAACCAGGAATTTTTCACTAGATGCTTCACATGGGTTCACTGCCGTGCTCGGCGAGGACTAGGCTCCGCTCTGGATGCTTCACACGGGTTCATTGTCGTGCTCTGCGAGGACCAGGATCCGCTATGGACATTTTCTACGGGGTCAAAGAGTGACGTTATCCGCGTTCCACGTAACCAGGAATTTTGCACTAGATGCTTCACATGGGTTCACTACCGTGCTTGGCGAGGACTAGGCTCCGCTCTGGATGCTTCACACGGGTTCATTGTCGTGCTCTGCGAGGACCAGGATCCGCTCTGGACGTTTTCCACGGGGTCAAAGAGTGACGTTATCCGCGCTCCACGTAACCAGAAATTTTGCACTGGATGCTTCACACGGGTTCACTGTCGTGCTTGGCGAGGACTAGGCTCCTCTCTGGATGTTTTCCACGGGGTCAAAGAGTGACGTTATCCGCGTTCCACATAACCAGGAATTTTGCACTAGATGCTTCACACGGGTTCACTGCCGTGCTTGGCGAGGACTAGGCTCCGCTCTGGATGTTTTCCACGGGGTCAAAGAGTGACGTTATCCGCGTTCCACGTAACCAGGAATTTTGCTGATTGTATCCGCATTTCACAGAATGGAGATTTGACTGTTGGTGATATGTATATCGCCGAGCCATGGAACTAGGGGTTGCCGCTGCTCCGCTTTGTTTGAAGTTGTGTCCATCGTTACGAGACGAGTGTTGGGATGATCTATAGGTCGCTTGCGGCCCGTCGAGCTTTAGCTTCTTTCTTTGATGAAACCTGGGGGGAAGTATGTTCACTTCTTTGTTTACGCCCTTGGATTGTATACAGGGTGTGATGGAACATCACCTGTAGGGCATAAATTTAAAAAAAAATCATTTTTTTTATTTTTATTTCATTTCTTTTTCCGCGATGCTCCATCATTTCAGCTTTTATATCGCGAAGGTCGCGATTGCCCTATCATTTCGACTATTTTTCGCGGTGCCCAATCATTTCGGCTATATTTGCGTGCATACATTTTTACTTGCTGTTTTTTATTGCAAGTTGCCCCATCATTTCGGCTATTTCGTATGCACGTGCGGCCTACTGGCTTTTCGCCATAAACCTGAAATTAGACACCGATTTCGGCATCAGCACCCCTACAACTGGGATATGGCCAGGAGCGAATCATCATCTGCCTCTGTCGATGTTGAACAAGGGTGGCTTAGCAAACAGGGTTAGGGTCCTATCGACTAAGGCTTTTGACTTCATGAGCCGTAAGGGTCTCACAAAGGTATTTCCCTCTACAAGTCGTGAGGATCTTGTAGGTGTATTTTCTCCCTAGGAATCGTGAGGATTCCTAAGTGTATGTTCCTCTGTAAGTCGTAAGGATCCTACAAGAGGGCTTTCTCCTTATAAGTCGAGAGGACTTATAAGGGTTGTTCACCATAGGGACATACCCCTAGTCACGGGTGGGACTTTGCTGAGGAAATGTTTATTCACGCCCGTGGATTGTATACAAGGGTCAGTATGAGCCTCTTGTAGGGCATTGTCGAAGGTTATGGGGGATTTTGCTCAAGCACAGATTCAGGTTTCTGTAACTTAAGACTTTCCAATCTTATGAGCCGTGAGGGTCCCATAAGAGAGTTCTCCTTGTGAGTCGTGAGGATCTCGCAAGTGTCTTTTCTCCTTAGGAATCGTGAGGATCCCTAAGTGTGTTACTCCCTTGTGAGTCGTAAGGATCTCACGCGGGTGGTTTCTCCTTACAGGGTCGTGAGGATCCCGCAAGTGTCCTTTAACGAGGTTGCGCCCTTTCGGGTTTTCACAAACACTCGCTGGTAGCCTTGCTGTTTTTACTCACGGAGCCCTTTCGGGTTTTCATCCGTACCCATTTTGCTTATGGACATACCGTTTTTTTTATTCTTTTTATTTTCTTCTTTTTTTTTACGAGGTCGCGTCCTTTTGGGTTTTCACGAACACTCGCCGGTAGCCCTGCTGTTTTTACTCACGGAGCCCTTTCGGGTTTTCATCCGTGCCCTTTTTGCTGATGGACATACCGTTTTTATTTATTATATTTTTTTTCTTTTTTTTCTTTTTTTTTATCTTATCAGCCTAAGGATGCTGCGGTGTTAGTTTAAGGACGTTTCGGTCCGTTATTAGTTTTAAGGACGTTTCGGTCTGTCGTTAGTTTAAGGACGTTTCGGTCCGTCATTAGTTTAAGGACGTTTCGGTCCGTCGTTAGTTTAAGGACGTTTCGGTCCGTCGTGGAGAGGGTCAGCTACTACTTATAGAGCTTGAGCTTAGGAAGATAGCGAGCGGGCATAGTCGTCGTCATCTATCATTGACCTAGGCTGTGACTCCTTAAGCGTAGTATTTCTTTAGGAAGCGGCCGTTTATTGGCCTGAAAGGCCTCTCACCGTGCATATCCATGAGTAGATAGGCTCCACCCTGGTAGACTTTGTCTATGATGTACGGACCTTCATAGTTTGGCTCGAATTTTCCCCGCTTGGCGCGATTGGGGATCATAGGCCTTTTGATCACTAGCACGAGTACGCCTTGGCGGAATGTCCTCGGCCTGGTCAATCTTTCATACGAGCGCGTCATTTTCACTTTGTAAGCCTCCAGATTTTGTTGCGCTATGAGCCGGGTTTCATCGAGGGCGTCAAGCTCCTCAAGCCGGAAGTGAGCATTTTCTTCGTCTGTCAACTCGTGGTGGACTGCCACTCGTAGAGAAGGTAGCTCTATCTCGAGGGGGAATACTGCTTCCGTACCGAATACCAATGCGTATGGCGTCGTGTTCGTGGCCGTCTTGAACGTAGTCCGATATGCCCAGAGAGCTTCTTGCAGTCTCTCGTGTCAGTCCTTCTTATTTCGGGACACCGTCTTCTTCATGATCTTTGTCAAGGTCTTGTTGAAGGCCTCAGCTAGACCGTTAGCTCGTGGATTATAAACTGAGAAGTATCTCCAGTCTATATTATGCTGTTGCGCGAAGCGGCTGATCTTATGGCTTCTGTAGGCCGGCCCGTTATCGGAGATAATCCGCCACGGAGTTCCAAACCGATAAATGACGTGCGTCTTGAAAAAGTGGAGGATATTCTCCGTCTTCACTTCCCTCAGCGGCACTGCTTCTGCCCATTTGGAGAAGTAATCAGTCGTCGCCAGGATGAAACGATGTCCTTTAGACGATGCCGGTTCGATGGGGCCGACTATGTCGGTTCCCCACATTTCGAATGGCCAGCTAGCCACCGTCGGATGTAGCGGATTTGGATGCTGGTGGATGAAATCCCCATGGATTTGGCATGAGTGGCACTGCTTCGCATATTCGAGGCAGTCCTGGATCATCATGGGCCAGTAGTAACCCATCCGTTTAATTTTTAACTTCATCTTCGGGCCTGCTTGATGAGAACCACAGATTCCGTCATGAACTTCCCGAACGACTCTTTCTGCTTCGTCAGGTCCTAAACATCTCAGCTACAGAGAATCAAACGACCTCTTGTACAGAGTATTGTTGACGAAGGCGAAAGACAGAGCTCGTTTCATGAGCTGATGTCTTGAGGACGCTTCTTCGGGCATTCGGTGGGACTTAAAGTAGTCTATGAAGACCTCCCTCCAGTCCTCAGCCTTCTCACGGTCTTTTATTTGTAGGGTCGTCTGCTCAATCGCTCCCTTTTCTTCGGATGATTCCGGAGATATTTCTGCTGGGGCAAGCACCCGACGGCTTTGCACCATGATTTTAACGTCATCAAGGTTCTCGTCAGCCAGTTCTTTAGCGAGCTTAGCTAACGCGTCTGCTTTGCTGTTTTCCGCGCATGGTATGCTTTCCAGAGTATAGGAGGGAATTTGGGTCAACAGTTGTTGTACCTTTTCACCGTACTTCACCAACTCCGGTTTGCACGTTTGGTAGTCGCCGTTTACTTGACTAACGACCAGTTGAGAATCCCCGTATATGAGGAGGTTTTCAATTCCCATGTCGATGGCGATCTCGAGGCCTGCTATCAAAGCTTTGTATTCGGCTTCATTGTTCGTCCTCGGTTCTGTTAAGGAGAAAGCGAAACGCATTATCCCTCCTTGTGGAGTTACGAAGATGAGGCCTACCCCCGATTTGATCATTGGGGTACTTTGTTTGCGCTTCTTTACGGAGGACGCTCCATCGAAATAAAGTTCCCATCGGGTATCACCACCGTCGACCGCGTCAAATGCATGTTCGTCCGGCAAATCGCAATTTAGAGGATAACCGGCAGGTACTGGATGCTCAGCAAGGAAGTCGGCAATGGCTTGGCCTTTCACTGCCTTAAGAGGCTGATAGGTTATTAAAAACTCCATCAGGAGCAGGGCCCATTTAGCGAGTCTCCCTGTCAATATGGCCTTTGACATTAGATATTTTAGGGGGTCCACTTTTGATATAAGACGGACTTCATGTGCCAATGCATAGTGCCGGAGTTTTGTTATCGCAAAGATTAACGCCAGGCAATGTTTTTCGATAGGGGAGTAATTGCTTTCTGCCCCCAGAAGAACTCGGATTAAATAGTAGAGCGCTCTCTCCTTCCCTTGGTCGTTTTCTTGCGCCCATAATGCGCCTAAAGAACCCTCAAGGGCTGTTGTATAAAGAATAATGGGCTTTCCTTTGACCGGAGCAGCCAACACTGGCGGGTTCTGCAGGCACTGCTTGATTTCATCTAGCGCGCTCTGGCATTTTTGGTCCCAGACGAACGGAGTTCCCTTCTTCATCAGGTGACTGTAAGGACGGCACTTGCCTGACAGGTTGGCGATAAACCGCCGGATGTACACGAGCTTCCCTTAGAGAGACCGCAGCTGTTTGAGAGTCCTTGGCGGTGGCATTTTCATGATCGCCTTGATCTTAGATGGATCTATTTGGATACCTCGGTGTCGGATGATGAATCCCAGGAATTTACCCGAGGAGACTCCGAACGCACATTTGAGGGAATTCATCTTCAAATTATATTGCCGAAGGCGTTGAAATACGGTTTTCAGATGCTCTAAATGCTCTTCATATGACATGCTCTTACTACGAGGTCGTCGATATAGCACTCGACGATTTCATGTATGAGATCATCAAAGATCTTTGTCATGGCTCTCTGATAGGTGGCACCGGCATTCTTTAATCCAAAGGGCATCACCTTGTAGCAGAATATTCCCAAGGGGGTCCGAAAAGCAGTATGCTTCTGGTCCTCGGGATGCATCTTTATCTGATTGTACCCTGATGAGTCGTCCATGAAAGAGAAAATCTCATGGGTGGACGTGTTATCTATCATCAGCTCAGTAACCGGCACTGGGAAATCGTCCTTCGGGCATGCTTTATTGAGATCTCGGAAGTCTACACATATGCGTACTGTCCCATTTTTCTTCATTACCGGGACGATGTTGGAGACCCAGTCAGGATACTGTACCTCTTAGATAAACCCAGAGTCGATCAGCTTCTTGACTTCGGCGTTGATGCTCATCTCAAGCTCGAGCCGCATCCTTCTTGGCGCCTGTTTGACTGGCTTGATATCCGGGGATATTGCTAATTTATGCACCGCAATCTCTGGATCTAATCCTGGCATCTCGGAATAGTTCCACGCGAAGCAATCTCTATGCCGTAGAAGCACGTCTTTTAACGCCACCACCCTTTCCTCAGATAGCAGCCCGCTAACGAATGTCAGTCGCGGATCGTCTGTCGATCCCAACTCAATCTTCTTGAGGTTATCTGCAGTAGTATGTATGCCATCTTCCAGCTCTTTTGGAGCTGGTGGAAATTCTGAGATCATCTCATTGTCATTGTTTTCGAAGCACCAAGGGAGGTCATCCATATTCTCGGGCTCTCCTTTTGATATCGTTACCATATGACAGGTACGAGCTCGCTTCCAAGGCCAATGTGGATCTGATTCTGCTCTTGTGGCTTTGGGTTCGTGCTTTTGTGGCGGCGTTACCCTCCAGCTGCTGGATAAAGCAAACTTGCCTTGCTGGTACTGGTCTTCGACCCAGTTCTTCAAGGTAAAGCAGTCTTCGAGGGGGTGTCCTATGGCTCGGTGATAAGAGCAATAGCCCGGATGAGAAACTTCGTTAACTTGCTCAGGATGCTTGGACTCTGGAAGTGCGATCATTTGATGTTTTATAGCGAGCTCGAGTAACTTCTTCGTCTTGTCTCGGGGGAAGGAATACGCTCGACTCATCTTCTTCATGAGGGACAAATCCAGACCGCGCAATACCCGATCACCTGACTCTTTAATCCTGCGTCGTTGTTGTCGACTTCTTTTTCTGCTTCTTGACTTACTTCTGCCTCTGCGTCGGGCCTTTTGCGCAACGAGTTGACAGGGAGGAGCATCTTCGTCTTTTGCAGCCTGTTGAAACAGACGTTGCGTCCTGGCCTTCTCGTAGATGGCCATCTCGCGATTATGGTCATCCCGAGCCTTTTGACCCGCTTTCCTGATAAGCTTTTCCATTCATTCTTCAAATGGCGGACTCGGCACTTCGCTCGCGGGATCCAGTTTTGATGAGGGGTTGGCATTGCTGGACAGGGTGTTTTCCTCCTCATCGAAGTTATATACGGTGTAGCTACCGTGGACTCGCTCCCGTTTACCGGATCTCACGTATCCAAGGCCGAGCGTTTCCATTCTCCCGTTGGGCAATTTGCGCTGAGTTCCGGGGATATCCCAAATCCTGTTGTAGAATCGAGCTTGTCGAACAGTCTGTTTTCAGGATACCCCTTGGCGCTTCAATAGCCTCTTTAGTCCATTTGTGTAATATCTGGGCAAACGGATGGGTTGGAGCCTGTCGAGTATAGAATCCGTGCCATGCCATATCTCTTTCTCCACTCTCGTTTCTGTGGATTGGTAGAATAGGATCACCTTTTCACCCTTTCGCCTGGGAGGGACGTAAAACGTCTGCAGGTCCTACACATTATAAGCTTCAAGTGTGTCGAGATCCTTGTAGTGTTCCCGCGGCACCATGGTGGTTTGCAAACTCTGATCATCGCCAGGGGGTGCTTGTATTGACGGCCGACTGGAGAACACGGCATTAATCTCATCTTCTGAGTCACTTCCGAAGATCAACATGGGGACGGACGGTCCCGGGTTATTGCGTCGAGACGGCCCAGCGTAAACTATCTCTTCTTCTTCCTCGGTATCGCTCCCGAAAACAGGGATGGCGGCGGCGGCTTTGTTTTCCGGCTTGCGACACTTTTCTGTATCCTCGAAGTCTGGCAAAAAGTACTTTGCATCTTCGTACTTGCGGACTTCGTTCACGGAGAATGGGTTCGGCTCACCTGTTACGGTATACTCGAAACCATCCTTAAAGTACTTCATACACTGATGCTGTGTAGAAGGGATGATGTTGTACTCGTGTAACCAAGGACAACCGAGCAAGGCGTTGTAGCAAGTCTTGGCGTCAATGACGTGAAACTTGATGTCCGTGACGAGCAGTCCGAAGCGTAATATTAGTATTACAGATCCAAGAGTCTGTGACGACTGGGAGTCGAAACCGGAGATGGTAATTTTGTCACGAGCGAGGTGCTGCACGCTCATGCAGATTTCCTTCAACACCCGAACATTAAGAAGATTGACGGAGGATCCATTATCCACCAGGATCTTGCCTATCTTGATATCATGGCAGTATCCAGAGACGTATAGGGGACGGTTGTGGTCGCACGTCCCGAGGAGAAGGTCTTCGTCACCGAAAGTGATGTCGGCCGTGTACACTTCTTCCAGTTCATCCTTCATCCTTTCTGCGGCGAGGAAGGCTTGGAATTGCTCGGGTTCTTGTAACGCCTTGATTAATGAATCTCGCGCTTCTTTTGATAATAGGAGGGTATCGAGAATGCTGAGCTGAGAAGGTAGCTTCCTTAGGTGCGCTAGGATGTTGTAGTCTACCTTACCCTTCCTGGGAGGGTCCTTGGCAGTCAGCTCTTTCATGACTTGGTCATCTAAGGCGATATCCCCAGTGACCTTTTCCTTTCCCTTATCTTTTCTATTTGCGGGCCCGAGATTCTTTTCCGGAAGCGTGCGATTGCGCAGCTGAATGTTCTCGCAGGCCTCCGGTTCTTCCTCTTTCCCTAAGACGGACTCTTTAAAGAGAGGGCCCAAAGCCATTTTCTCATCAGAGTCGCTCCCAAAGGTGAGAACTTGTGATCCTCCGGCGTCGACCATGTAACAGCTGCCGGTAGTTCTTTTGTGCCTGTCGGTTGTACTTCTCTGCTCCCGACGAGTTCTGCATTTCATGCGCTTAAAATGTTGCTGGTGAGCAACATATCCCTGCCACCATATCCTAAAAGCGTCGCACTCCTCCGTAGGGTGTGAAATTTTCCGATGATATGAGCAATAATTAGGGTGCCTCTCCGCCCCATCGAACGCGTTCTCTTTCGAGGGTGGTAGCTTCATCCCCATTGACATGGCTTTGGCAAACCTTTTCCTCGTTTTGAACACGTTTTTATTCGCATCGGATATCTTTTGATCTGGCGGGAGTGCTTCGACTCTTTCGTTTAGTCGCCTGCGCTTGGTTCCTTCCGATGCAGCCATCTCACGCTCCTGATCGGCTTTACTCTTCAAACGAATCTCGTCTAGAAAGGCGTCGATCATTTCATCTGTTGGCCATACAAGTTTTGGCTCAGGCTGTGCCCCCAGTTTCTCAGTGCCAGGAGTTTTGTCATCGTCTGTAAACGAGTGGGAGATAACATGGCAACTCGCCACATATCCCTCGGATTCGTCCGATGAGCTTTCTCCATCATCTTCCTCCTGAAAGACGTGGTTGAGGAACTCTTGCAGTGTGACGGGAGTCCGCGCCTTTTGATTGTACTCCTCCAGCGCGTCAATCTGTTTCTGCAAATCTGTTCGCTTGTCTCCAGGCTTCACAGGCTTTTTGGATTTCTTCTTCTTTTTCTTCGAAGATTTTGACGGTTGGGTGTGAGTACTTGGGCCATCGCCACGAATCTTTGTAGTTGGGAGCGGCTTCAACATCCCTTCGATGATTTGAGGTTCAAGCGGGTTCTTCCATTCGACCGCTGGGCACGCATGAAGGCCACTCAGCATCCTTTTGGTTTTAGCTGATAGCACGATTTCCCATGGAGCTTCTTCAATAAAGGAACAAGTTGCCCCCGGTGCGTCCGTCTTCTTAGGAGTATGCGGCTGTGGCGGGTTCACCTTCCACTTTTCGGACAGTGCAAACTTCCCCTGAAGGTATTGATCTTCAATCCATCCTTTGAAAACGAAGCAATCCTCAATCGGATGGCTTACCGTTTGATGGTAAGGGCAATAGTTGGGGTTATTCACCTCAGTGGGTTGTGGCGGTCGTCTTGGATTTGGCAAGTTTATAAGTCTGTTGCGTACTGCCAGCTCGAATAACCGTTTCGTCTTGTCCCGTGGGAACGAGTAGGGGCGCTTCATCTTCTCATTATAATACCGCCGTCTTTCTTCCAACTGATCCGCCAGCTTTGAGGCACTGGGTTGCTGCTGAGCATTCGCGACGAAGGATGCCTTCCCTTTACCCTTGTCACTCCGAGGCTCCGGCTTCGGGGGAGACGGTCTGTGACCCATCTGGTCCATCTGGGCCAACTTGTCGATCAAAGCCTGAAACGTGGTCGGCTTAAAGAACATCATAAACTGGGAGATAGTTGCATGAGGGTCTAGGGTTCCCACGAACATGCCCACCGCGGGCGCTTCCTCAATGCGTTGCTCGCATTTCGACCACAAATTTCGCCAGCGTATAGCATATTGGACCCACGTTTCGCCTGGTTTCACCCTGGCATTAATCAATGCTGTTATTGGAGTGCGTTCGCTGGCGCTTGCGAATCGCTGAGTGAATAGCAACTCCATTTCAGCGAACGTCTTGATAGAATCGTTCGGGAGTTCCGAATACCATTCGAACGCTGTTTCTGATAAGCTGCCCACGAACTGGCGAAGCAACAGTTTATCGTCACCGCCAGTGTTACCACAAAGGGCCCTGAACTGGGCAACATGTTGGTGGTGATTGCCAGTCCCCTTATACACGTGGAATTTCGGTATTGTATAACCCGGCGGATATTTGATTTGGTCGTACCAGCTTGGATACGGTCGCCCCGTTTTTACGACTTGACCAGTTGCCTCAGTCGCATGATGAACCCGGATCTGCTGGGCTATATAGTCGTTCAAGTCAGCCTTAGAGATTGTCTCCTCCTTGGCCGTTGAGAGGGCCGGTGGTGGATTTGACGTTTCTCCCCTGTCGTCTTCAAGGACGATCGGAGGATCCTCAGCAGGTGGGTCTTGTTGGATCATCATTCCCCTCATGTCCTGGAATAAGTGGGATATTTGCTTTATATTGGCCGCTTGTTCCGCGGCCTCTTTATCTTTCTTTTCCAATATCCTCCGGAGGAACTCGGCGTCGGTTTCCTGTTCTTGTTGCTGATCCGAAGACGCCTCGGGGCTTTCTTTCGGTCCAGTAAGCGCGGCCATTGCGATCATCATTTCCTGGAGCTTTTGCTGTTGCTCCTGAGCTTTGGTCACCGACCGTGTAAGCGGTCTATGACTTGTGGACGTACGGCTGTCTTCTTTCCCCGACGCCATGTATACAGTGTGGACCATCCTGCCCCCAGCCTTAGGGCGTCTGGGCTCAGCGCTTTTAGCTTTCGTTGCAGGCCCGGGGATCTTCTCTGGCCTCTTCTTTTTATGAGCAGTGGAAGCTGAGGGGGCCATTGAAGTGGGCACCCAGACAGCTTTTCGTGGCTTAGCCTGGTGACTGACTTCCTGTTGGATTTTCAGCTTCTTGTGCTGGCGGGAGAAATTTGGATCGATCACCGAGTCTCGGGTCTGCCGCCAGACTTTATAGATTTGGGAGGACAGCCGTTGAGGAGATTGGGGCTGTTCTGGTTTTACTTCTACAGCCTTTTTCAGCGGAGGGGGAGACCTCTTTAGCACCGCGGTAGGAGAATTCCTCCGCACCTTATTTAGCATCTCAAAGCTGTTACCAGTTGGAACAGCAGCATTAACTTCCGCCATCGGGGCTGGAGGAGTTATCCCAGGAGGGGAGTTGCCTCCGGCCTTCCTCACTCGGCGCCAGTAACGACGTCGAGAGTATCGTGCTGATGGAACCGGCTTGGTGAGGGCGATAGTCTCGACTTGCCCCCTGTGTAGGTGGGGGGTCGCTGCTGGTGTCAGCCTGTTAAAGACTGATGTCTTTTGGGTAGCAGGAGCGGGAGCTGGAGCCGTCAATCTTGTAAAGACCGACTTTTTGGCAGGGGAAGCCGCCTTGTCGACTTCAGGAGCAGGGCTGGTTATTTTCTTAGGAGCAGCCTTCTCTGGGATTGTAGGCCCCATCGTGGGCCCACAGGAGCTCTGGCTCAATCTGGAGAAGACCGAGGCACTGGTGTTGGGCGACCCATTGAGAAGGGCCGCGGTAGGTGTAAGCCGATCAAAGACCGACTTCTTGGGAGCTTCCGTTGTCAGCACAGGAGCGGCGAAGCTCGTTGGCGGGAGCATGGTCCCAAAAAACAACCCTGTGGTGGCTCGAGTGACCTGTTCTACGGGTATTGTAAATAGCGAAGCAGCTTGGGGTCCGTAGGCTACACCTCCTGGCGAGGCAGAGCGCTGGTTGCAATTGCAGTTGGAGCATTTCGCACAAGTGGAAGCCATTGATTCTTTGCTTTCTGCAATAAGCAAAATGCCAAATCTTAGTACCTTGAAACCCAAGGGCAACCATTAGCAGACCGTGTTTGGTTCGCGAACACGACACACGAAGTGTGGAGTGGAAAGAGGAAAAGGTCCCACCGGGCGTGCCAGAATTTGTTCCCCTCCGAAAGACGGCAGCGACGCGGGGCGTCTCGCCTGAGATTCGGGGCAGATGCTAATTGGTGATATCCGTCTACCTCTCCGAAGATGCCAAGTTGATTTATGGCACCGTATATCGAAGGTTTAAACGGATGCGTCCGATGTAGCAGACTTCGTCAGATTCCCCCTCGCTTGAGGGGTTTTTTATTGTGGGGACGCTCTTCCCTGCAGGCGCAAGCCCCTGCAGTTAATTACGCTACCGCACTGCGGTAACCACTTTCTCCTTCTCCAGATGGTCACTTCGTGTCGTGTGTGTTTATTTTGTGTTTAGTTGCCCGTGAATTGTATACGGAGACTGAGTTATGTCGTCGCCCGTAGGGCGTGGACTAGTCCAAATCCGTATTATCTTAGATTTGGGTTTGGGGGTTTGGGTTTAAGGATACGTTAGCCTCATTGGAGACTAAGATCAACTTAAACGTTTGTTAAGGACACGTTAGCTTAGTTTTTAGACTAAGATCGACTTAAACGGGATCGTTTGGATCCAACAATAGAGCAATTAAGGGAGCCATGTTGTTTAGTTTAGTGACATCACGGTCAGTAGGTAGTTTAAGAACATTGCGGTCCATAGGTAGTTTAAGGACATTGCGGTAGTTTAAAGACATTGCGGTCCAATGTTAGTTTTAAGACGTTGCGGTCAAGGTTAAGGACGTCATAGTCCGTTGTTAGTTTTAAGACATTCCGGTCAAGGTTAAGGACGTCATAGTCCATGGGTTTAAGGACCCCACAGTCCGATATTAGTTTTAAGACATCCCGGTCAAGGTTAAGGACGTCATAGTCCGTTGTTAGTTTTAAGACATTCCGGTCAAGGTTAAGGACGTCATAGTCCATGGGTTTAAGGACCCCACAGTCCGATATTAGTTTTAAGACATCCCGGTCAAGGTTAAGGACGTCATAGTCCGTTGTTAGTTTTAAGACATTCCGGTCAAGGTTAAGGACGTCATAGTCCATGGGTTTAAGGTCCCCACAGTCCGATGTTAGTTTTAAGACATCCCGGTCAAGGTTAAGGACGTCATAGTCCGTTGTTAGTTTTAAGACATTCCGGTCAAGGTTAAGGACGTCATAGTCCATGGGTTTAAGGACCCCACAGTCCGATGTTAGTTTTAAGACATCCCGGTCAAGGTTAAGGATGTCATAGTCCATGGGTTTAAGGACCCCACAGTCCGATATTAGTTTTAAGACATCTCGGTCAAGGTTAAGGACGTTATAGTCCATGAGTTTAAGGACCCCACAATCCGATGTTAGTTTTAAGACATCCCGGTCAAGGTTAAGGACGTCATAGTCCATGAGTTTAAGGACCCCACAGTCCGTATCAATGTGTGGTCATCGGGACCCGTCACCTCTTTGAAGACGTTGAGGAATTACAACGCCAAGTATCAAAGGAGTGAAGAGATGTACCCTTGAACCAAGGTAGATTAAATAGTCTTTGGCCCAATTTGGGACCAAGACCAATCAATTATGTTATGAGCCCATTGGCCTAGTTAAGTTTGGATTGAGGACTTATGGCCATCTTGGGCTAGTCCAATCATGTTTGGAATATTGGCTTTCTGTTGGTCAATTGAAGGAGAGGCTTTGCCTCTAGAATTTAGCCAATTGGGCTGAAGCTAGTGTTAAACACTAAAGGCCAACTAGTGTTGAACACTGGGAATGAGATTGACAAGTTAATGTTTAACACTAAAAGATAGTTGGTGTTAAACACCAGCAACAGGGGCTTTCAAATTAGTGTTAAACACTAAAACAAATCAGTGTTAAACACTGGCAACAGAGATCTCAAATTAGTGTTAAACACTAAGATAATCAGTGTTAAACACTGGTCACAAAGATTTTAATTTATTGTTGAACACTGAGAAAATTAATGTTAAACTCTGTTAACAGAGATTTAATTTAGTGTTAAACACTAAGAAATTCAGTGTTAAACGCTGCAAGTAAAGTTCTTCAATTAGTGTTGACTAAGGTAAATCAGTGTTAAACACTGGACTCAGAGGTTCCAATTTAGTGTTAAACACTAAGGCAAGAGGGGTCACGTGGTAGCACATGAGGGTGCCCTCCCCTGTGGAGCTTTTCAGGGGTCACGTGGTAGCACGTGACCCTGCTTCTTTGCATGTTTGCTTAAGAATCAAATTCTTCATTAAATCCCCACTTTCTTCTGAAGAATTATATTCTTAGATAGAGTTGAACTTTAACTTCTTTTCTGTAGGAATTAAATTCATCATATATACGAAGAACTGGATTCTATCATAGGGTTCAACCCTAATAATAACTTTAGAGGAATTAAATTCCCACTTTCTTCTGAAGAATTACTCTTTACATAGGGTTAAACCCTAATTTGTCTTCTGTAAAAATTGAATTCCCATATATGTGAGGAATTAGGTTCTGTCATAGGGTGAAACCCTAATTTCTTCTTTCTTAAGGGAATTAAATTCCTGTTATTTTGACAGAATTAAGTTCTTAAGTAGGGTTAAACCCTGGTTCTGTTCATTTTGAAGGATTTAAATTCCTATAACATAGAGTTAAACCCTAATTTTATTTCAAAGGAATTAAATTTCTATAGTTCCGTGAGAATTAAATTCTCAAACTTCCATTCCCTCTCTATGCTTTGGCTCTGCATGGCAGGATCTCAACCCAATGAGAATTAAATTCTCAATTCATGGGGAGATGTGTACTTTGCAGATCCTCTACTAAAGAGAGAACTGAGTTCTTCTTTTTAATATAAGAGTTAAACTCTTTTGAGAATTAAATTCTCTTTTTAAAAGCCTTCCCTTTCTTACCTAAGGTTTTCTTCTGCAGCAGATCAAATTCTTCCAAAGTCTCAAGGCTCTATTTCTTTTCCTCTCTATGTCTCTGTATATATCTCCCTGTATACGTCTCTCTCTGTATGTTTTCCTCTCTTTTCTAGCTCCTATTTATAGGAGAAGGAAGAGAATCAATCAGTTTTAGTGAATCTTCAATTGAAAGATTTGATTTGTTTATTGAGAGATTTGATTTATATTTATCATTCATCTGGACCTTTGGATTATTAGGTGAATTTTATTCACCATTGGATTTTAAATCCAAAGATATCTCTTTGTTATTTCGGTTAGATTTTAAGGGGAAATCTTTCCAAGTTCAAGATTTTTCCATAGATAGGTGATATTTAATCACCTTTAAATATTTAATCCAATCGGTTCCAAATAATCATTCTCCTTTGGAAAGATTTGAATGCTGTTCAGAATTTAATTCTGTTAAATAGATAGGCTTTGAAAGCCGGTCACGTGTGGCCACGTGACCCTTGGTCACGTGTGGCCACGTGACCCATGGTCACGTGTAGGCACGTGACCCCCTGGAACGAGCTTTCTTCTCCTTTCTGCGCTCTGTCTTCTTGCCGCTATTCAACCGTCACGTGCCAACACGTGACCCCTGGTCACGTGTAAGCACGTGACCCTTTCTGGAGCCTTTTCTTTGATTTAGTTAGGGAACCGATGTGCCTTTGCTGCTGTTTTAAATGTCATGTGCCAACACATGACTGCTGGTCACGTGCTAGCACGTGATGCCTCCTCTGTAAACTTTCTTGATTTTAAATCAGGAAACAGGGTGGTGTAGGCACAGGTGGCGGGGGCACGGGTGGTGCAGGGATGGATGGCGAAGGCACGGGTGGTACAGGCACGGCCAGTGGACGTGTGAATCCGTACCTCGTCATCACACTCCTGATCAGGGACTTGATGTTCATAAAGCAGCTTGCTGAGTCCCTGGTCCCACTAATACCCTTATCAGCTATATCCTCCTACGCGTAAATGGTATGGACCTATATTGATGGTAAATAAAATAATGAATTTCATAAAAATAAGATTTTAGTTTTAAAATGTTTGATATAAACTTACCAAATCTCTCTCTATCGGTCCTCGAGGCGTATATAAGGTGGGCGGAGGGGAGGCTATGATGACGAATCTGCAGGTAATCATCCAATACCTGGAAAGTTATTGATCTATCGGTATACCTGGCTGTATCTCATCGGCTATGTGGTGTACCCGATCGTACCATCAACCCACCCAAATCTAATACTCCACAAGCATCCCCAACTAGCGCTCCACCCCGTCGTGGTGTCTGCTCTACCGCGCCTGGTATGTGCTGCCTCAAACTGAACTAGCGGAGCAAACGGTTTGGAACGTGCACCTGAATAACATCGTTGCAGACGATCGGCGTCCACGCACGCTAGAAACCGGCACTTGCCAAACATAATGGATGTAGAGTACCCATCAGGTCATGTGTGTACGGTGTCCACGTAACTGCTACCTCCTCCATGACATCGAACTCATTACGGTAGAAACGGAGGCTGTAATCCGGTGTCGCATCCCATGACCTGGGCACATTCCACCTGCATAGATATTACACACAAGTTAATATTCCAAAAAAACTTGAAATTTGAAATATGCGTATAGTTTCAAATACTTACTGGCATCCATATGGCCTTTGGCCATCTAAAGCAAACCGTGTCGTAATGGTCGAGCGACCAATAGAGAGATATGTCCATGACCATATCTAAAATACAATATGAAAGAATTACGTTTTACGTTGAATATCAATTTAATTACGCAAAATTAGTAGAATGCGGTTTAAAATATTGTATACCTGAAGAAGCGTCAAACAGCCCCCAAAACTCTTCTGCTCCATCAATGCAGCCATCCTCAGCTCGCTGTAAAGGAAATACAGAATTGCACTCCCCCACGATAAAGTGGCACACTGGTCGAGATCAGCTAAAAGAGGCAGCCAGGCAAGACTAACTCTGCTCTTGCTGCTATCCGGAAATAACCGAACCTCAATCTGATGTAAAATATAGGCTCGTGCATGCTGCTCGATCGCCGCGGGGGTAGCATCCAAGGCAGGCTCTGCACTAAACGCCTCCCGCAGCCAACTCAAGTGGATGCTACTGCCTCTCCTCTGGCCAACAGGTGGAATCCTACCTAACAAGCTGGGACACAAGTCTGACCAATCGCGGCTATACTCCACAGCAACCACCTCTCCGTCTATAGGCAGACCAAACAGCACAGCGACGTCCTGAAGGGTGATAGTCATCTCACCAACTCTAAAATGAAATGTGCACGTCTCTAACCTCCATCTATCTACCAAAGCCGTAATCAAGGCTCTATCCAGACGTATATACTCTAATCTGGATAGAAGATAAAAGCCCGCTCGTTGCAGCTCAGCCTGCACACGGGCATCTCCAAATGGGATCTGGTTGCTCTGAACTGAGCAGTCAACACATATAATCACCTGATCACTCTGTCAATTACAAAAAGAGGACTTGTATCGGTAACAAATAAATAACATATGTAGGTAAAGAAAATAAAATTACAAAATTTTACATGTACTACGGTGGCGTCGGCCGATCTGTGATCAACCTGCAAGTACAGAACACTCGTATCTATAGGTCCAGGATCCATACGTATATCTGCACAATGAAAAGGTCGAGTTATATTATCTTTGAAAAAATGGGCATGTATAACAAAGAACGTATGTGTGCGTGTATGTGTGTGTAGATGTATGTTTTTTGTGGTTGGATGTGTGTGTGTGTATGCATGTGTGTCTATTTCAAAATATAGGCAGAGATTACCAATGGCGACGTGGGACTGGAGGATTTTTGCATCGTGCCTTTTTATGACCATACTCATTGCAGATGCTGTATTTATTTTGCCTACGTCTTTCTCGTGAATCATCCACAACACCTTTGATACGAGTAGAATGCGGCCGTCCTGCTTGTCTCCTACCGATAGACGGTAATATCATTAGACCGTTGTATGCCTCCCAATATCGGTTATCGGATACAGGATAGAACGGGGCATAAGCAGGTTTGTATTTGGGGACAGAATGCCATTTCGAAACAAGATCGTGATGTGCAATATTCCACCCACCCTTTACTCATGTACATGCTTAAATTACATGTGAACAAGGCAACTTTTGCAACTCAGGAATATTGCACATACAACTGCAGTTACTACCGTCAATGACTATGCCGTAATTTTTTCCATCTTTATCAGTCACCTGCCATTCGGACTGGCTGAACCTCACGATCCAAGCATGCCTGGCATCAGTAGCCCTTTTTGTTATTAATTGTTCGAACTTAGGACATAACGTTGTCGTCCACTCTTGTCCCTCCTGACGTCGTGCAAAGAAGTATTTGTTTGCCTTGTAAAAAGTTCGTCCTACTATGACTTGAATAGGTAAAGATCGAGATCTTTTTAAAACCCCATTAAAACTTTCTAAAGTATTCGTGGTCATCATGCAAAATCGCCTACCACCATCTTTCGAAAGAGCCCTTCTTTTTTCTTCATTTTTTAGACTACTTTGAATCCAAGCATCTGCTCTTGAACATATACGTTTAAGTTCCTCTCTCGGCTCTGTAGAG
The DNA here is from genome assembly GCA_030015575.1 of Agapanthus africanus. Taxonomy (NCBI): domain Eukaryota; kingdom Viridiplantae; phylum Streptophyta; class Magnoliopsida; order Asparagales; family Amaryllidaceae; genus Agapanthus; species Agapanthus africanus. The sequence goes on from CM057341.1 coordinate 133,100,138, forward strand.
GTCAAGTCATCTGGTGCACATGCAATCTGAGAGAACAAACTCTGCAAGGTTTTGCCACTAAATCCAGTAGTTGAGAAGTTAGCTCTGATATATCGCATACAATAATAATGACTATGAGATTCTGGCCATGAACTACGTAGTGCCATCAGAATCCCTTTCATCCGGTCAGATATGAAGGTAATGTGTCTTCCCCGTACGGATGGAATGTAAAGATGAATGCAACCAATGAACCACTCCCAATTTTCAATGGTTCCACCTCCAACTACAGCATATGCCAAAAGATAAAGACCATCATTTGCATCGGCCCCGGTAGCAATGAGCAAAATCCTTTTGTATCTGTCGTATAAGTTGGTCCAATCAATACTGAGAACGGGACGACAATAAGCAAATGGCCGGTCCGAATTCCCAAAATGCACCGGTAAAATATCTCATTCTTTCTGACATTGAAGCGTCGGTTATCTTGAAAATAGTCCCGGCATTAGTAGATTTGATGGCGGAAAGATATCGTGGCAAATGTTCATACGAATCTTCCCAATCTCCGTATATTTTAGACAATACCTTGTTCAACGCATTCCATACATTCATATAATTTATTTCAATGAATAATATATCTTTTATAAGCGCTTGAATAGTTTTAGGGGTCAAATCGACATTCGATTTCATAAAAGGAAATATCTTGTTACATATGAATGTAGATGTAATACCCAGTCCCTATAATTAATTACTGTATTTTAATAAATAACTTACAAATATTTTCCCCAAATTTTCTACAAACTTTCTATATTTTTTCCAATTAATTTAATTATATTTACCTTATCCTAGTTTAACCTAATCCTCTTAATTTTTCCTAAACTAAACCCAGCCCAGCCCATTCATTTCCCATCTCTTTTAAATCCTTTTTACCTCTGCCCCAAGCCCAGCCCAAGAAACCCCGGCCCAAACCTTTCGACCCATACCCGACCCGCTTCCCCTTTCTTCCTCCCTCGTCTTTCCTTTTCCCACATTTTCCTCCCATCGCGACAGCTTCTCGCGCGCACCCACGCATTGCACCCATGCCCCTGCGATGCGCGCCCCGCCCACTTCCCCAACGGTCGCTTCCCCACGACCCGCTCAACCATGACCTCCATCTCCCTCGCCCACGTCTCGCACCTCCCCCGCTCGACTCGCTCCCACGACGACCTCGCGTTACCCCCTCTCTCGTTCTTATTCCCTCACTCTCGCTCTCCCCTCTCCTCCTTTGCCCATCCCCTCGAACTCGCCTCCGCTTCTCGACCCACACCTCACACTCTCTCTCTCCTCCCTCTACTTTCTTCGCTTCCCGCTTCCACGAGCGTGAGCCCACGCCTCTGCCCTCACCTCACTCATCGCCGTCGTCACCACCGCAGCAAACGCCTCCACCTCCCCACCCTTATCCAACCCTCACCCCGACAACCTCGCGTTGTCGACTTCATCTCACTGACGCCTGCAACCCCAAACCCAACCCGACGAACCCACGCACCCATCACCCCACGCCCCGACCTCATCAGTCTCCCCTCATCTCCACTTCCTCTTCTTCCTCTCTACTTTCCAGACTCTCCACCTACACAACTCGAGAACTTATGAGCCGACGTCTTCACCGCAGCTTCGCCTGCACACCTCGTCGCCGGGGTCGACCTCTCGTCGTCATCACTCCGCCTTGCCTACACTTCCTTCTTATTCCCCGATAAGAACTCATCTTCCCGACCTCATCCACGCCTTCCTCGATTCCCCTGCAACCACCTCCCGAGCTCCTTCCCTGCACACCCACCTTGCTGCCCCTTTCGCTCATCGGAGCTTCCTCTGACCGCCGCTGTCCCCGAGCCTCCTCCACTGCAAAGCTAGCACCAAAGCCACTGTTGTGCCACGTCGCCAGAGCTCCCCAAGCTCTAGCCAAGACATCACTGCTGCCCTACTGTTGCTGCTACTGTTTGTCATTGTCACCGTTGTGTTGTCGCCGTTGTCGTGCCCGTGTCATCCATCGCTGTCATCGCAGCAAATCTTCTTCAGGCAAGTGAACCCCTCTCACTTGCTTTACATGCTAAATAAAATTATATCGAGTAAATGGACGGTTTTAATTAGAATATATTAATATATATGCCGTATCATGATTTACTATCGAACATATAATAGCGACTACTTTGCATTAACTGTATTGGATGGAAAACACATATGGGTTTACTTATTGTTTAATCAACTAGATGAAACCGATGTTCGATTGATAGCAACCTAAGTGCTCGATGCGAAACCCTAAGCGAAACCCTATTTTAAAATGACGGAATTTATGACCAATAACCTCCTTTACTGATAAAGAATATCACGTAGAAATTTGGGTTGAAAATATTGACGTTTACAATATGAAATAACATCCCCGATAACCGACACGAAATCTGGAATTTACTGCATACACCGCCATATTAAATTCATAGTAAATCGTACATAAATCGTATCGTGATATGCTTGGGCCTGTTACGAAGCAGACTGGATAATCTGTAAACTTCTGATAACTTTTACAGAATATTGTTTTGCTATGATGCTGAAAATTGAGGGGAAATACAACTCAGGACTGCAGTCCAGAGTAGTATTTTCCGACGACGCCTGATTTTAGATGTATATACATCCCTGTAAAAATCTGAGAAAATGCGGAGTCCTATATCATAGCGTAGACAATCAAGTTATCTAAATAATGGTGTTAGTTTCATTTAATTAAAATAATGTTTCCTATTTTAAAGGTATTTTAGGTCGTCGACATATCCTGCAGTTTTCTGCAGTGACAAATTGTACACATTGATATTAAACTGAACATATCTCCCAGCACACAGCGGATGTTATCGATCCGTCTGATGCGTTGAAAATCTAAATGTTAAACATAAATATTATCCAACTGTATTGTTGCCTAATTATGCTCTCAACTGGGAGTAAAACGTGTTACGAAACGGACTTCCAGTTTAGAAATTGGATTTCCAGCAGTGAACACTTAAAATGAAATGGCCATAACTAGCGAACCTGAAACCCGATTGACGTGAAACCAATTTTTATGGATAGATAATTAAACATATTGTTTACCCCTTTTATATTGTTTTGCTTAATTCTGCACGTGTGATTGATAGTAAATTTTGCAAGTGGTAGGACACTGGCTGCTGATATTTTATTCATATCGTAATTATTGTATTCTCATCATATCATGTAGAGGTCATAAGCATTGATAACCTAGTGATCGTGTATATTGCCCAGTGATAGATATTAGTGATTATATTGTGACCAGTACGTTAGTGTTAAAACGTGAATGAATAAGTGAAGTGACATGTACTTGTACACAATCAGCGAACGTAGTTAATTTATTGCATTGTCGACGCCTATGAGGCATATGTAAGTGTAACTATAACTGGTATGGGACGGTTATGGAAGCACTTATATTAGTGTCATAGGTAAGGCGTCTGTTTCCCCCAATCAGAGCAAAGCTCTGTTTGAATTTCAAAAATTCAAAATTTGAAGCAACGCTTCAAATTCCTTGCGCTGCGCGCAACGCGCCACGTGTCAAAAGCTGATACGTCAGCGCAGCGTCCAAGGCAGCGCGCCCAATCAGAGCAAGACTCTATTTAAAACAACATTAAAGGAAGTAACGCTTCAGTTGCACAAGCGCTGCGCTGCGCGACACGTATCGGCGCAGTTACGTAAGCGCTGCGCTGCGCTACACGTATCAGCGCAAGCGCAGTTGCGCTATGTCGTGCGCTGCGCGACACGTGTCAGCGCAGTTGCGCTGCGCCATGCGTGTTAGCGCAAGCGCAGTTGCGCTGCACCGTGCGCTGCGTGACATGTGTCAGCGCAGTTGCGCTGCGCTGCGTGACACGTGTCACGCGCTGTGGCGTTTACGCCAAACAGAATTAAAATTCTAGTAAGATCCTTCTATTCTTGTTAAAACAAGAAGATTGCCTTCTGTAAAACAGAAGCTCTTGGATCAAAGATCCAACGGTGGGGAAAATTCCCCAAATCACTCAGAGAATGATCTCTTTAACAAACTTAACAAACCTATGGACACTATATAAAGACACCTAGACCCTAATTCAAAACATCATCAACATTGTGAGAGATCAAGAACTTAAAAACAGAGAGAACTCTGAAGAAAATTCAAGAAAAAGGTAAAAACCTTTATAAAATAGAAGAATTTCTTCTAATAGATCATTGATCTAAGAAGAAGATCAATGATCTTCAATAAAAAAAAACAAATAATAATAGTGCCTTGCACTTTTTCTGAACCACAGGTTCTCTGAAAACAAGAAAAAAAACAAGAAAAAACTTGTTTTATTTGATCTAAATTGGATCAAGAAATTAAACAGTGCCCTGCACTTGTAAAATTTGCACTGTTGCGCTCTTGGGTCGGCGCAAGCCACCAGATAGCGCCACGTGTCAGCACTTGAACCATTTGCGCTATGCACTTTTAAGATAGAGCCTTGCTCTCTGAAATTGGCGCAACTCATCAGAGCGCGCCACGTGTCAGCAGCGCAAGCGCAGCGCACCGGCGCAGCGCACTGCGCTTGCGTGACACGTGTCATCACCACAAGCGCTTGCACTCAGTGATTGGCACAAAGCGCCTGACAAATACACTGCATTGTTTACTGAAGGGCCAGGCCCAAATCAAAAAGGCCTAGTATGCCAAAATAAATTGCAATGCAATAAAAGGGGCAGAGCCCAAACAAAATTGATGCTCTGCATCATTTATAAAAGGGCAGAGCCCAAACAAAATAAATTGCAATGCAATAAGAGGGCAGAGCCCAAACAAAATTGATGCTTTGCATCATTTATAAAAGGGCAGAGCCCAAACAAAATAAAATGCAATAAAAGGACAGAGCCCAAACAAAATAAGAAATGCAGTGCATTATTTAAAAAGGGGCAAAGCCCTAGCACAGGCCTAATAGGCCAAAGACAAATAAAAGCGTTGAACATTTTTCAACTGGACTTAGCCCAATCATGGCCGTAAGTCCTCAAATTAAATTGACTGAGCACGGCTGCTCTCCTAAATCAATTTATATCCGGTTCGAGGGTACATCTCCGAACTCCTCTGACTCCTATCGTTGTAATTCTTCAACGACGTCAGAGAGGTGACGGGTCCCGACAACCACACATCAACACGGACTGTGGGGTCCGTAAACCCGCGGACTTATGCGTCCTTAAACTAAGACACGGACTGTGGAGTCCTTAAACCCATGGACTCATGCGTCCTTAAACTACCTATGGACCACCATGTCCCTAAACTGGAATATGGACCGCAATGTCCTTAAACTACCTATGGACCACTACGTCCCTAAACTAGAACAATAGAGCCCCCAAATACTCTTTTGTCGGATTCAAACGATCCCGTTAAGTTGATCTTAGTCTCAAATCAGACTAACGTATCCTTAACAAACGTTTAAGTCGATCTTAGCCTAAATATGGCTAACGTATCCTTAAACTAAAACACCAAACCCAAATCTAAGTAAATACGGATTTGAACTAATCCACGTCCTACGGACGACGGCATAACTTAGTCTCCGTATACAATCCACGGGCATCCACAAACAAAACAAACACACACAACACGAAGTGAAATTCTGGAGAAGGAGAAAATGGCTACCGCAATGCGGTAGCGTAATTAACTGCAGGGGCTTGCGCCTGCAGGGAAGAGCGTCCCCACAATCAAAACCCCCTCAAACGAGGGGGAATTTGACGAAGTCTGCTACATCGGCCGCATCCGTCTAAACCTCCGATACACGGTGCCATAAATCAACTTGGCATCTTCGGAGAGGTAGACGGATAAAACCATATAGTATCTGCCCCGAATCTCAGGCAAGACGTCCATGTCATGGCCGCCGTTCGGAGGGGAACAGCGTCAAACACAGTTCATTTATCTTGGGTACCAGTTGAGACATACTTGATGGAGATCCTGTCTCCAGTTCTGGCGTAGACTTGTCATGGACCGACTAGTATTTGGGTTTATAGTCGGTGTTTGGTGTAGACCATGGGGTGTAGGGTAGTTTGAGTGTGAGTTCAACGGAATCTCGGGAGTCCCTTTGCCGGCATATACTGTGATTTTGGGAGTTGTATGGATGGAGTTACTGATTATTATTGTGCATGATTCGGGCCCGTGTTCCCTTGCCCCTGGGGCCCTACCCTTAGGTTGGGGATACTCCTTCGTGGTTGACATTCACACTTGGACTGACGATAGGTTTAGCGATCTGAACAGTGAGACTTAGAGACTGATAGGTTTAGTGACATGCATTGATTACTGATTCGACATACCTGCCTTACTGTTTACCTGCTTTATTGTTTACCTGTACTGGCTACTTCATGCTCATGTCATTACTCCATGCTTACTGTTTCATGTTCATCATCATTGCATGTTTATATTTGTATTTATATATATTGCTATTGTGTCGCTCTGACGACCTGAGTATGCATGCTCAGATTGAGAAGTGGATTTAGCTAGGATCAGGACCTGACGTACCTCGAGAATATTGCGGACATCTAGATCAGCGACGCCAGCGCTATCTTTCCTTTGACTCTATCTGGTTAGTTTTATATCTGTTTTGATTTAGTGACTGCATTTCTCATTACCTGTGCATTGATTACTGATTACCACGTAAAGCTAGAAGCCGAAGTGTGACAACGACAGGGTGTTTCCTCGACCGTAGGAGCATGGTTGGCCTTGTCAACCCCTCGTATTCCGTATTTTGGAAAGCGGGGTGTGACATGGTTTTGTTGGTATTAGAGCCAGGTTTAGAATGGGATTACAGTTTCCGGGTAGGGCTTGACAATCTAAGCCACCCTTTCGGTCTAGATTGTAAACTTGTTTTTCTTGACCTTGATTCATATAGTGCGTCCTGCTATATGTTTTGATTTTATCCGGTAGAGTTTTGGGTAACTTGGTAGAGTTATGTGATTGTAATTATGAAATGCAGCATAATTACAATATTGTACTCTGTTTGAGTGACTTGGGGTTCTACCTTTGTTTCCATCATCGATTGAATATTACTTTACCGCATAATCTTGTTTTGATCGGCAAATCTCTATCTCCGTTTATATTTTGTACCGTTCCTGAGTTTTCAAATCTATTCTACATTTTCATCCTTGCACTTTCCTATTGATCCTACACCTGCTTACGTTTCTTATTGGACTCATTGTATTCTCATGTCTTCGTTTCTTCAATGTTATTGTATCGCGTTGCATACCTTTAAGTTCCTATCAGCGTCGCACAGCGGAAGCTCAAACTTGACTTCCAACAACTCCCCGTCCTCCTCCATTACCCAGAGTCAGACCGTCGAGATTTTCGGTGTACTGCAAGGTTTGATGGAAGCCCAGGAGCGAACGAACGATCTCTTAGCTGAAGGACTAAGAAGGTGAATGGCTCAAGTACCCAATCGTAAGGGAATCCTTGTTAAAAAAAGAAGAGATGTGATGATGAAGCGCCCATTTATTTCTCAGCAACGGAAGCAGCGGAGAACTTAACGTTGTGGATACTGCAAGAGACCAGGACACCTTCAGAGAGGCTGTCGCAGCGCCAAAGGGCAGTGCTTGATTTGTGGATGCAACGAGCATCTTATCAATGGTTGCCCTCGAAGGAAAGAGCTACAAGGAGGAGATTCGTCAACACCTTCCACATCTACTTGAGCGACTTGGTTGTTTCATAGTTCGAGTTCGAGGATGATATGGACACAGCACAGGATTCAGATTTGTCTTACGAGATTGCAGAGATAGATATCGACGCAGAGTTATCACCTTTTCTATTTTCAGTAAAAATATTGTCACTCTTTAGTAAACGTTCCCTTTCGTTTAAAATCTTGTATCCGTCTCACTTCTTAGTTTGAATGCAATAAAATCGTGAGTTGTGATTTATGTATCGTCCCCTTGCCACTCATTTCCTTATACTGCTTACTGCATCATTATTCTAAATTTTATTTTTTCAGTCCTTACCTACCGTATAATTTCCATATGCTCCATATCCTTGGTTAATTTCTTTGTGTGTTCCACCATCTGATCGTGACTCTCTCTTTTCAAGACATGGCCAATCCTAGAGCAGCATCGCCTCTCGATGAGGACACTCGGTCCTGCGATTCCTTGGACTGCATGCTGGTGAGTTCAGATGACGAGGTCGATGGCCCACGGGTTATTTTCGGCAACAGCGGTTCCGAGGACGAGGGAGTCGCAGCCCCAGAAGTCGACAAGATTAACGACTCTGACGACGAAGAAGACCTAATGGAGGAAGATCCAGTGGAGGAAGATCCAGAAGAGGTGAATCACGTGGAAGCAGACCACGATGAAGAAGCTCCAGCCGAGGAAGAAGGACCAAGAGAAGAAAACCCCGTGGGGGAAGAACCTGAAAACGGGGCCCCAACCGAGGAAGAGTAGGAGGATGAAATCTCGAGTGAGGAAGAATTCAAGGCGGAAGAACCTCCAGTAGCAATCCCTGCGAGGCGCTATGGGAATGGACGTCCCTATCTTAGCGCGAGAGCTTACCGTAACCTGTTGAACTTCCATAATCACGACTGACGCGACTTATCTTTATTTCTTCTGGCCAAATAAATTTATGTATAGTTTAGGGCCACTTTTATCTTTCGAGTATGCCTTGTTTGAAATTTTTTCTGGAAAAATAAATAATAATAAAGTTCCTGAGTGCGCAAATCTTTTGAGTATTGATTCGCATGATGCATTGACCGTTTTCCTCCCCAATAAATTTCTTTCCCTCCTGAGATTCATTACACTTCATCCTTACACTTGTAGTAACCCGACCTCGGTCTCTTCAACATTCTAATTAAAGTACCGCATTCCGACTTCTTTTGAATGGGCCATACTCCACTGAAATCCATACCCTGGCTAGCCCCTTATACATTATTAATGCTATTTCTTATTACTATAATTATATTCATTGACGTTTGCTATTCGAAATTTAATTTCCTTTATCTTGTAGATATCCAAAAAAATCGTTAATAACTACTTCTGTTTTACTTATTTTAAATGTTTTACTATTCTTCACACTTTCAATAGCACAAATATACGTCGCACATATTATTTTGTTTTATTTTTCTTATTATACCATATGGGTTTTCTCAAATTATTTTAAATTACTTGATCGATATTTTTCTAAAATATTTTGGCCTATCGGCAAATCCTTCACTATTGTTTATTATTGTTATTTTATTTTTCCTGGTATTGTGCATATAGTTTATCATTATAGATGGTTACGTCTTATGCTTACTTATGCCTATTCTTTTAGTTGCGCTATTTCTTATACATATATGGGCCTTTAACTTTCATCTAGTTGCTTTCGCGTAAATCACTATAGAATAGTATTTGATTTTGTTGCTTTTCGCATTACATTTATAGCCTATCGTTTATTTTAAATTTCGAGAACGAAATTTTATATAAGTGGGGTATGATGTAATACCCAGTCCCTATAAATAATTACTGTATTTTAATAAATAACTTCCAAATATTTTTCCCAAATTTTCTACAAATTTTCTGTATTTTTTTCAATTAATTTAATTGTATTTACCTTATCCTAATTTAACCTAATCCCCTTAATTTTTCCTAAACTAAACCCAACCCATCCCATTCATTTCCCATCTCTTTTAAATCCTTTTTACCTATGCCCTAAGCCCTGCCCAAGAAACCCCGGCCCAAACCCTTCGACCCATACCCGACCCGCTTCCCCTTTCTTCCTCCCTCGTCTTTCCTTTTCCTGCCTTCCTCCCCCTACTCGCGATCGCTTCTCGCGCGTGCCCATATCTTGCACCCACGCCCCTGCGACGCGCGCCCCGCTCACTTCCCCAACGGTCGCTTCCCCACGACCCACTCAACCATGACCTCTATCTCCCTCGCCCACGTCTCGCCCCTCCCCCACTCGACTCGCTCCCACGACGACCTCGCGTTACCCCCTTTCTCGTTCTCATTCCCTCACTCTCGCTCTCCCCTCTCCTCCTCTGCCCATCCCCTCGAACTCGCTTCCGCTTCTCGACCCTCGCCTCACACTCTCTCTCTCCTCCCTATTCTTTCTTCGCTTCCCGCCTCCACGAGCGCGAGCCCATACCTCTACCCTCTCCTCGCCCCCGTCACCACCGCAGCCAACGCATCCACCTCATCACCCTTATCCAACCCTCACCCCGACGACCTCGCGTTGTCGACTTCATCTCACCGACGCCTGCAACCCCAAACCCAACCCGACGAACCCACGCACCCATCACCCCACGCCCCGACCTCGTCGGTCTCCCCTCATCTCCACTTCCTCTTCTTCCTCTCTACTTTCCAGACTCTCCACCTACGCATCTTGAGAACCTACGAGCCGACGCCTTCACCGCAGCTTCGCTTGCACACCTCGTCGCCGGGGCTCGACCCCTCATCGTCATCACTCCGCCTTGCCTACACTTCCTTCTTATTCCCCGACAAGAACTCATCTTCCCGACCTCACCCTCGCCTTCCTCCATTCCCCAGCAACCACCTCCTGAGCTCCTTCCCTGCACACCCACCTTGCTTCCCCTTTCACTCGTCGAAGCTTCCTCTGACCGCCGCTGCCCCCGAGCCTCCTCCACTGCAAAGCTAGCACCAAAGCCACTATCGTGCCACGTCGCCAGAGCTCCCCAAGCTCTAGCCAAGACATCACTGCTGCCCTACTGTTGCTGCTACTGTTTGTCATTGTCACCGTTGTGTTGTCGTCGTTGTCATGCCCGTGTCATCCATCGTTGTCATCGCGGCAAATCTTCTTCAGGCAAGTGAACCCCTCTCACTTACTTTACATGCTAAATAAAATTATATCGAGTAAATGGATGGTTTTAATTAGAATATATTAATATATATGTCGTATCATGATTTACTATCGAACATATAATAGCGACTACTTTGCATTAACTGTATTGGATGGAAAACACATATGGGTTTACTTATTGTTTAATCAACTAGATGAAACCGATGTTCGATTGATAGCAACCTAAGTGCTCGATGAGAAACCCTAAGCGAAAACCTATTCTAAAATGACGGAATTTATGACCAATAAGCCCATTTACTGATAACGAATATCACGTAGAAATTTGGGTTGAAAATATTGACGTTTACAATATGAAATGACTTCCCCGATAACCGACACGAAATCTGGAATTTACTGCATACACCGCCATATTAAATTCATAGTAAATCGTACATAAATCGTATCGTGACATGCTTGGGCCCGTTACGAAGAAGACTGGATAATATGTAAACTTATAATAACTTTTACAGAATATTGTTTTGATATGATGCTGAAAATTGAGGGGAAATACGACTCAGGACTGCAGTCCAGAGTAGTATTTTCCGACGACACCTGATTTTAGATGTATATACATCCCTGTAAAAATCTGAGAAAACGCGGAGTCCTATATCATAGAGTAGACAATCAAGTTATCTAAATAATGGTGTTAGTTTCATTTAATTAAAATAATGTTTCCTATTTTAAAGGTATTTTAGGTCGTCGACATATCCTGCAGTTTTCTGCAGTGACAGCTTGTACACATTGATATTAAACTGAACATATCTTCCAGCACACAGAATATGTTATCGATCCGTCTTATGCGTTTTGGAAACCTAACTGTTAAACCTAAATATTATCCAACTGTAGTGTCGCCTAATTATGCTCTCAACTGGGAGTAAAACGTGTTACGAAACGGACTTCCAGTTCAGAAATTGGATTTCCAGCAGTGAACAATTAAAATGAAATGGCCATAACTAGCGAGCCTGAAACCCGATTGACGCGAAACCAATTTTGATGGATAGAAAATTAAACATACTGTTTACCCCTTTTATATTGTTTTGCTTAATTCTGCACGTATGATTGATAGTAAATTTTTCAAGTGGTAGGACACAGGCTGCTGATATTTTATTCATATCGTAATTATTGCATTCTCATCATATCATATAGAGGTCATAAGCATTGATAACCTAGTGATCGTGTACATTACCAAGTGATAGATATTAGTGATTAGATTGTGACCAGTACGTTAGTGTTAAAGCGTGAATAAATAAATGAAGTGACACGTACTTGTACACAATCAGCGAACCCAGTTAATTTATTGCATTGTCAACGCCTATGGGACATATGTAAGTATAACTATAACTGGTATGGGATGGTTATGGAATCACTTATATTAGTGTCATAGGTAAGGCGTCAAATACAGTTCTTTATCTTGGGTACCAGTTGAGACATGCTTGATGGAGATCATATCTCCAGTTCTGGCGTAGACTTGTTATGGCCCGACTAGTATTTGGGTTTATAGTCGATGTTTGGTGTAGACCACGGGGTGTGGGGTAGTTTGATTATGAGTTCAACGGAATCTCGGGAGTCCCATTGCCGGCATAAACCGTGATTTTGGGAGTTGTATGGATGGAGTTACTGATTATTATCGTGCGTGATTCAGGCCCGTGTTCCCTTGCCCCTGGGGACCTACCCTTGGGTTGGGGATACTCCTGCGTGGTTAACGCTAACACTTGGACTAATGATAGGTTTAGCGACCTGAACAGTGAGACTTAGAGACTGATAGGTTTAGTGACATGCACTGATTACTGATTCGACATACCTGCCTTACTGTTTACCTGCTTTATTGTTTACCTGTACTGGCTACTTCATGCTCATGTCATTACTCCATGCTTACTGTTTCATGTTCATCATCATTGCATGTTTATGTTTGTATTTATATATATTGCTATTGTGTCGCTCTGACGACCTGAGTATGCATGCTCAGAGTGAGAAGTGGATTTAGCTTGGATCAAGACCTGACGTACCTCGAGGATATTACGGACATCTAAATCAGCGACGCCAGCACTATCTTTCCTTTGACTTTATCTGGTTAGTTTTATATCTGTTTTGATTTAGTGACTGCATTTCCATTACCTGTGCATTGATTACTGATTACCACGTAAAGCTAGAAGCCGAAGTGTGACTACGGCAAGGTGTTTCCTCAACCGTAGGAGCATGGCTGGCCTTGTCAACCCCTCGTATTCCGTATTTTGGGAAGCGGGGCGTGACGGTAGAAGTGGCACGTTTATGATTTTAATTCACTACAGGATTCACACAAGTATGATTACCCGCATACTTTTTTATCTGCCATAATCCTGCCGGAGATTTCTTTGAGATATATGCATAAAGCCTCCACGAGCAATTCACGTCTGTTTTACAAACGACGGTGTAATTGGTCGTGCTAGTCTTGATTGGTTTAAAACAAACTTCATGTTTAATTGACCAAACGCTGACTGTCTGAATTAATTTCTCCTTATTCTCGAACAAATCGACGGCCTTCAACCCACTTTCAATATCAACTGTCGAAAGCTTATCCGCGCGAAAGTTGATATTCTCCATTACCAATGTAAATAACATGTAAGCATATGTCATGTTATCGACAAGTAGATCTTCAAACTCAACGAATTCATTGTTAACACATGAATTAGTAATCCACTGCCTATCATTTTAATCAGCAAGGACATGTGCAATTTGGATGCTATTTTGTGTTTGAATCTCGTCCTTATCACTAACATCATCATCATCATCACTTTCATCTCCATTATGTTCCAACACCGCTGGATCCGTAGCAGGTATATCGGTTAGATGTGCGAATGCAACACCCTAGTACATTTATACTATATACTTTGGCGTTTCAAATCTTACTTTAAAACTCTTTTATTCTTTTGCGAGTGAGTTTCGAATGATTCAATTAGCAGCAGTGGTCATTATCCAACCGGACCCGCATGACTAAAACCCGACATGAGACAAGGTTGTGTCCAATATTTGCTAGTACAGTGTATCCATGCAAATCGAGAATATATATAATATTTTAACCTTCACATATCTCTTTATAATACAAAATAAAAACAAATAATATCCTTTTCTATCTAGCCTTGCATGGCAAATTACCCCATATCAGGTTGTTGCGCCTATATATCATGTTCCTATCCTCAGTTCTAGACAGACAAATAATTTAAAATTCTCACGAATATTTACGTATATTTTAGTGGGGGTATGGGTATTTAATTATAGATATTTCCATTATGGTTGAAATTCTTATGTATGCTTTTTATATTTAAAAACTATATTTTTTAAGGGATACGGGTAACAGTTGGAGTAATCTGGTATTATCTATAAAAAGCCTATAATATATTACTAAATATTTCTATAACTAATATATATATATATATATATATATATATATATATATATATATATATATATATTAAACTTTTTAGTTTAATACTATATAAACACACACGCACACACACTCCTCCTGTCACCATCTCTCTCCTCTTGCTCTCCCTCTCACGCCGAACCCCACCTTGTCGTCGACACCACTTCTTCATCCTCACTTTCTCATCATCACCACCGGCCACATCCCTTCCTCCTCCTTCCCTGAAGGCTCATCCGAGCCGACGCCGACGCCGAGAACCCTTCATTTCCCCTTGTCGACCTCGCCGTCTGACCCGACCGCCACCCTCATCCTTCATCGCCTTTCCCTTCTCTTCAACATCACCAGAGCACCCACACCACTACCACACCTTTTTCTTCTTCTCCTCCTCGTTTCCCCGATCATCAGCCAAACCCTTACCGCCCACGGCACCTCGCCGTCGACCTTGGTCCCCATTATCTCGACGCTGACCTAATCTCACCTTTCTACTCTCATTGCCCTTTCTAAACCCCGAGCCCAGCCACCATCATCACCTCGACATCATTTCCTTCTTCTTATTTCTTTTCGGTTCTTGCCTCGTCGGAGCCGATCGCCGCCGCCGCCCACTTCCCTTCGCCGGCGAGCACGACCCCAATCACCACCTCCTCAACGTGCAGCCCCATCATCTCTCTCTCTCTTCTTCATAAGTTCAAACTCCGACTCCATTTCGTAGCCGGCGAAACTCCGACTCGTCGCCATCTCTTTCAACAGCATCCGAGAATTCTACAGAGTACCAGTGTGCATCCCAGAGCAGTACACAGTCGCTTGTAACTAAGGTCATGAGTACGCAGTGTTTTTGAAACATCGCCGACGTGTGAATATCTGTATCTCGCCGTGAGTTTTCAATCAGCCAAGTTCTAAACTTGCAACATGCTACTTTGTTTATATCAATATTTATAATTATAGTACATGTATCTTAATGTTCAACAAATATTATCAATTTACAGTGTTATAGCAGCAGTCTGTATCTGTACCAATAATGGTTTTATCTAGTT
The DNA here is from genome assembly GCA_030015575.1 of Agapanthus africanus. Taxonomy (NCBI): domain Eukaryota; kingdom Viridiplantae; phylum Streptophyta; class Magnoliopsida; order Asparagales; family Amaryllidaceae; genus Agapanthus; species Agapanthus africanus. The sequence goes on from CM057341.1 coordinate 133,115,355, forward strand.
GCATGCCGGTTCACAACAACATTATTATAATTTTATATCAGTTCAGTAATCTTTATCTAGATTGCCATATACCTGGTAGCAGACGAGCAATGAGAAGCTAGATGTTTAGTCTTAGAAATGCTTGGCTTATTTTATTTCCGTAGTTTAAATTTATCGATGTGATCCTATAAGGGACATGTTTCAGATATTATTATTTATTGGATTTTGATTCGTTTCCGCTATATGCATTTCTTGATTTTATTTATTATGACAAATGGACATGTGTTTGTTAGATTTTATTTACTGTTTTTTATATCTGATTGACAGTCGTAATATGACTATGGAGGGATTTTTCCTAGCCATAGGTAACATGGTTGGCTCTGCCACATGTCGTATTCATGTGTTTTGGGAAGCGGGGCGTGACAGCGGAACCAACATTGAGAACTTGCATAGTACTTGATGTTCCGGTTTCATACCAACGAAATCCCGACCTATCGTCTGCAAACGGTGTTCATCCCGTATTATATTCCGTATTGTATGACTGCATGTGCTTGGTATTTTAGGGCATAATACTGAAGCCGAAGTTTGGCGCTGGCATGCAATTAAAACCGAAACTTGGCGGTGACATGCAATTATAACCGGGCGGCGGTACATAAGAACTGCACACAAATTTATGAATACTTAGTACTTATAGCATACCCCCACTATCAATAAATAATGATCCGTTAAATGTATATGTGGTATAAAGATATGCAAGTTAATACTTACTTCGTAAACTTCCAATTCACTGGCGTCCCGCTTGATGTGCCTTCACCTACGTAATTTTGATGTATATACTGTTCATTATTGGTGGGAGATATAAATCTGGTAGAATCAGCATTCATATTGATCATACGTATCATTTCTCCTTACGGGTATTGCTCGGATTCTCGAAAAGAAAGATCAGGCACTTAAGAATAAGGTTCGGATAGTTGAGCGGACGTCAATATCTTCTTTTTCACAAACAGCTCGATCGATTTCGATTCCAAGGCAAGCATAACTTGTGTATCCTCATCATCGGATACTTCAATGTCGTTATATTCATGCTCCGTCGGCCATTTGCATATTGAGATATTGAACTCTAATGGATTGATTTTGGTAGCTTTGTACACCACTTGGCACAGCTCGTTATATGTGCCAGATTTCTTGACTTTAGTCATCTTAATTTTCCCACCGATATATTCAGGAATATTATTTTTTCCAATGGTTAATTGGCCACCGAAATAGCAAATTAGATAGATATAATTATCCGTCATTTTTCTACCTGCCAGAAATATTGACACATTTTGAGAGTTCTCATCAAACAATCTACTTATTTATCTTCACGGTTATACTCAATTAATTACATAACATTACAATAAAATCCATATTTATAGCATGTAACAAGTTCATGTAACAAGTTGCAAGAACTTGTATTCTATTCATTGATCCGTCATAAGTAAAATCGGGGAAACCCTTAATATATATCCAATTTGTTTGAATTGCTTACCAATACCAAATTTTAACAAAATTTTTAAAACTATTTCTAAATAAAATTAGGGTTTAGCTAACTTTCGAGATCCTCACAATGGTGATGACGATAGCGAGGATGAAGACGATTATTCGCCCGTAAATTTCCAGCTAAACCTGCACAAGCGAAAGACCGTGAGATCAAGAATGAGCGAGAGAGAGAGACAGACGGAGAGAGAGGGGAGCAGCCGAAGAGGCTGGGCGGAGCTCGGAGGATAGGAGGTCGGAGGAGGTGGGGGGAGGTCGGAGCAGAGGGTCGGGGGAGAGAGAGAGATAAAGAGCGAGGGAGATGTGAGAGAGAGAAAGATTGAGAGAGAGAGAGAGAGCGCATCCGCGAGATATGAAAGTGAAGTAAGAAAAGAGGAAAGTAGGCTCGGGTATATTGGAGGAATGGGCGCACTTTGAAAGTGCGCACCATTTTTTTTTAATGGGTTTTTTGGGGTGCAGTTTGAAACTGCGTCCAAACAAATGTTATGGGTGCAGTTTGAAACTGCGCCCCATACATTTGTTATGGGCGCAGTTTCAAACTGCGCGCATAACAAATGTATGGGACACAGTTTCAAACTACGCCCCATACAAATGTAGAGCCTACAAATGCTATGGGCACAGTTTGAAATTGCGCCCAAAAAAATAAAATTTTATTCCACGCCAGTGCCGGCGTTGGGCTGATGCCTACGAGGCAAAAAGCGGTCTCTTTTTTTAATTATTTTTTAAAATGGTTTTTTTTATAATTATTTTTTATCTTCGGTTTACTATACAAAATTGTCCATTTAATTATATACTTTTAGATTACACAATATTAGAAAAAAATAAAAGATTGCTTTCATCAATTATGTTTTAAATTTGCAATTTGAAAAATGAGGAGGTTTTCAAACTGATATTTGCCATTCAGGGTATTTATAGTTTGCATACTGATTTTCTCCCAACGAAACTCTAATATATTTAATTTGGCTTAGGTGCGAGTTTAAGTAAATCAAAAGAGAATAGAAGGTTAAGTAAATCAAAAGAGAATAGAAGGTTAAGTAAATCAAAAGAGAATAGAAGGTTTCATTGACGAAAAACTTAACGACTTGAAGCCGAGACTCAACAACAGATTTTATCAAGTCATTGCGGATTAGTACTCCTTCCGATTGATTAATAAGTAGTAACTTGATATGCAAGTAGGGTTTGAACGCCAAATCTGCACCTGCACGGTTGCAAAACTGTTGTACCACTTGGCTAGAAGCTCACCCACAAGATTGATGCTCTTAATTAATGCCAAACTCTTGGGGTACAAACAACCGCCATGCTACACGTATGCTTAAAATTCAAAAGACAACAACATATCGCAGATCAAACTGATACAGAGAAACATCAAATGTTGTTTGAAAGTAAAATTAAACAGATCGCTTCCAAAAAGTATAGTACGCTAAATTCTACAACTTGAAGATGCCCAGCTCAAACAATAAGCGAAAAATGAAAACTACAGCTCGAATGAAATGGGGGCCAACACTTGAAGAGCGTCAAGTTTCTTTGGGAGATTGTCGAGTTCTTCGCTGATGAACATCCCAGTTATATACACGGGCAATTGTAACCTGCACGCAATAAATTTTGTAACCTCTGAGTAAAGATATATGCAAAGATTGTTACAAAAAGATAACTACATACAAGAAAAATGCTAGTAGTTGCTGACTGTAATTTCTGTTTTAACCGAAAGAATATGCTGGATGAAAATGCTCCAGATTAAGTCTATAAAATACTCCATATTATGATAAATCCAAGATTTCAATTTCTGCTCGCATACTTTTTTTTTCTTTTTTTTTTCTGGAAGCACAGAGAAACATATTTTCAAGCTCTGTATTATCTGAGGACCTCTTGTCTTTATATAGTTAGCTAAAAAGATACATAATCTCTCTCTTGAAAGTAAAAGGGGAAATAATTCTTTAGCACTTTATATAAGACCAACATTGTCTTGGGGGAAATGCTTAAATGAGTGTAGTAACAAGAAGAATGAGATTAGGGTATTATGTAAAGCACTTGGAGCAGCCATAAGAAATCAGAGGTAGCTTCATAGCTGCTAGAATGACTGAGAATCCACTGATATGGTCAACCAAAAAAATGTAGCTGAAAACAATCTTTTTATAAAAAAAAATAAATAAATAAAGGAAAATAAACAGGTAGAAAAATACCTGAGTTATTGTCACTTGATCCCTTAAAAACTGTAGATCAGCAATAAGGACTTCTAAACTGGCTTTTGCATTTTCCAAATTCTTTCTTAAAAGGGTTTCTGCCTGCACAATAATTTTCAAAAAAAAAAATTTAAGTAAACAGAAATGCATTTCTATAGAATGAACAATTTTAAGATCTTCATACTTCAGAACTCACTTCTTCAAGGGAATATTCTAGCATGACATTTGCACCCAACCAAAGACACACTGAATCTGTATCCTCAATTCGAGTTCGTGAATAGATTCCCTCAGAAACTTCAAAATCAGTTAGCAAGGCCTGGATGCATTATACAGCTTATCAAGGAGTTGATGAATAAAGAACCGTGTTCATAATAATGATGTTGCTCCCTGTAAATTTTAATTCTAGAATTTATAAAAGACAGAAATTTATAAAATTTATGAGGAAGGGCACATCGCTATACGATTACAATGTTATACATAGTCCTCACAACAATGACCAAAGTCTTCATGTAGCAACTAAAAGTCTTCGGATGAAGTTAAAAGTATGTATACATCTAAATCTTACAAATATGTGTCCTATATAATAATCAACCAATGGTTTGATGAAAACTACCGTGATACCATGATTTGATGATTTGATATGTTAAACAGCAGTATCGCTAAGTGTATTCAAGTGGTCAGTGTGAATATGTACATGTGTGTGGTCAGGAACGGCATACAAATTTGGCCAACTCAATTGCATGTTTCCATTTGATCCGTAGATGCACTTATATAAATTTATCTACTTCTTTAGTGAGAATCATGGGTTACTACGAATCACTGATTTATGTAACCCGGAAATAAAGTATGTTACTTAGTTACTTTATAACCATTACAGCTCGGCAAAATACATGTTACAATTAAAATAGAAGTATTAGCTCTCACACTAGTGTTAATATTTGTCATCGCTCGTATCCAAAAATTTTAAGAACTTAATAAATTAAATTACAAATATATCACTATATTAGTATGAGGCTTGAGATAAAAGTGCAAGCTTTTATGTAGTAAGGAGATCCAAGTTATATGAGAAGAAAAATGATATATTTATCAACGACGAACCTCACCGGCACCCTTCTTAGCTTGTAGCGTGGCAACTATATCTAAACACTTCACAATATCTGGTATCTTTGCCTGCAATTTCAGAAACATAAAAGCACTTTAGCGGATATTTTTAATTAGTTGCTATGACAAATAAAAGGAAATTTCAAGAAAGAATTGATCCCTTTATTCAGAACAAGTAGATTGCTTAGTTTAGTTTCTAAAGACTTATTATAAATCTTTTCTCAAGATGTTACATAGGACTAAACAAAGACAAGAAAACATACCTGAAGATCTCTCTGCTTAGCTAGAACCTTCATTTCTACAATCTTGTACTGTTGAAGTCTGCAAACACCTCAGGTTGTGTTAGAAGAACGACAGAACATTGATTGTGAAAAGGGCTAATTATATGTTTTTCCATCAGCTAGAAAGCTGGATATTGGGTTTGAAAATATCATTGTGGAGTAACAAGTTGAAATAGTCGATTGACAAGATGAGGCCGAGAAGGACAAAACAGGGTACTAAATTCCTAGTTGCTAGCTTAACTGACACTTAATTAAGACTCAACGCTTGTGCCCAAAGATAATTTATTGGCTTCCACAAGTTAAAAATGGCAAAGCTAGAAAGACCTGAAAATATACTCTCAAACATCTTTGCAAGCTAGATAGATTACAGACTTCGTTAGTTCATTATACATGCAAGGACGGTGGTATGCTTTTTGCAAGGCTTAATATAATACCTCATGGAATTTAAGGAACATAAACTATAAATGACGACAAAGATAACTTGGTTAGACTGAAATATTTGTTGGCATGATGTGTGCATAGGATGTCGAATGAGAATATCTGATACTGCTATGAACCCGACACATTCTCTTCTGGCATACGGTATCCGATGTAGGAAATATCTAGCCTGATACGAACCCAATATCCGATATTTAAAACCTTGTAACGCTGAAAGATTCACATATTTGACATTGTTCATTGTAGCTCCTCCACACACTCACAATCCAAAAACATTCATCTATTACAAAAAAACAACAACGATGGCGCATACTTGCTGAGCTCACAACAATGGCGCTATATTTAGCTTTTACCAATTGTAGATGTGTTACAAACCTATCATCTCTAGCAAATACAACAATCAAAACACTTCAAGTAGTTACCATGGCACCAACACCTCTAGAATTAGCCTCAATCTGGGCTCAACTATCACTTGAAACTCTAAAGCTTACTTTTTCTAAAGGGTGTTAATGCTAACAAACTAGACGAAGGGTGTTTTATGCAATTAACCCCTAAAAACTTGCTTATTCCAATCAGCCATCAAACAGCAGTAGGGTTCACAGATCAATTGTTCACAAACAAAACATAAAAAATCTATAGAGATCTATATCCATTAAAAATTAAATAAAAACAGAAAATTGCAGCTAGATGAACACAGATCGATCACGGATCCAAGGATGAGAGAAAGAGAGAGAGAGTACCTTTCTTGAAGGAAGGCGAGGGCTTGGTTGACATCGAGGCCCAGCTGAGAGAGATAGGTTTGAACGTCCTCGACGAACGAAGCCCCTGGAATGCCCCTTCTCTCGCTTGGAATCGAAGACGACGACGACGATGCTGCAACTGTAGCAGCCATTTTTTATATAGAGAGAGAAAGGGGAAAGAGAATCTGTTGAAGCTTTGAAGACCGAGGGTTTTGGGTTTTTTTTCTGTGTTTTTTTGGGTATGTGTTTACTTTGTAGAGATTGGGCCGTCTGGGCTCGTCTTTTTCTATTGGGTTGGGCCATATGGTTTAGGAAAATATTGAGCTCATATAATAGGCTGAGGACAACATAAGCATTTACCTCATCCCCTTTTATTTCCCTTGCCATGCAAATCCTGCGGGTCATACCCATGGCGGTGTCGGATCAGAAAGGAAATTCAAAGGCTGGGATTTGCGGAGCGGGGATCCCAATCCGGCTGAGTGAAGCTACATGCATACGAAGTTGGGGAATGTTGGGGCCAGCTAGCATAGGACAAAAATCGCTCTTAGTTATAAAAGTCAACAGTATATCGGGTTTTTTTTTTAAATGATGGAGTATCATTTAGCTTGATCAACAACTTTTGGGTGAGGCACTTTAAAAAAATTATGAGATTTAAATACTTATTGCGCTTGCATCAGTTTCATGGAAGACCATATATTTGGTTAACTAAAAATAAAACATTTCCATTACCAAATTAGCAGTCAAAGAGATTATCAAAATCATATGAGAATTTGTGCATATATGCTTTAAGGTTAAGGAGGACAATACTAATCATCAAATAAACCGTGGAGAGCTTCGTAAGGAGGAGGACAATACTAATCACATGGGAATTTGGGTCTAGCATGTCCCACACCCCTACCCGTATATTTTTTGCACGTCCAGACCCATCCATTTATCCTATGAGTCTGTTGTAATAGATCCAAATCCAGACCCAAACCCGTTAATAATTCGGTCAGATCTGTTTACCCAGACCCGTATATCTATCTTTTCATTCTGTTAAAAACAAATCTATTATTTATTTCATTAATTAAGTTCTATATTGTGATAAAAGTGTTAAAAGTGTGTTGCCATAATATCACTCTGAATCTCATAACTTACTTTTAAAATCTCAATTGCATGAAAAATATCAACCTGAACAATAGATAGTTTATTTCAGCTCATCATATCTAAAATAACATAAGCTTTCACGACTATTAAGATAAAATGAGAAATAAAAAATTTATAGAACTCAATTCTACAGCTACCAAGATATCTCTCAATTTTCTGAAAAATGGTATAAAAGATGTCACAAATTCTTTACTTATATCGAGCATTTTATAATGGGTTTGGATCTAAATGGTCCGAATCAAAAAGACCAAAACCTGACCCATTTATTAAACCAGTAAACAAGTCTAGGTACAAGTATACCAAACCTGAATTTTAATAACAGGTCCAGATTGGTTCCAGGTGTAGACCCGACTCATTGACAAAGCTACTTCTTGGTAGTTTATTTCAATTCAGAGATACCTACACAATTCCTGCAAGCGTATATACATTAGAACAGTATCGCTCTTTGTATCAACATGAATGTTTCAGAAACTGAAACAAACACAAAGCGTGAATAAAAAGCATTGTAATAGAATCAATCAAGCTTTGGGATATCATCCAAACATCACGAGGATTCTGCGAAACAAATGCAGAGCAAGAAGCATGCAGGAATAGTATTGAGAACTCCCGTTGCCACTAGAGAGATCTCTAGCTGCAACGCAGACATTAAAACAAAAAACATACCCGGCCGATTTAAGTTTTCTGTGATACAACGGTATCCATAATCAAAGGAATTCGTCGCAGAACAAGTAAATAATACACGAACAATTATGAATTGCAATGACCAAAGGTCCAAAAACTCTTCACACGTAACTATCGATGAGTGACTTCCTCATCTCGTCGACGATTGAGCTCGGTTGAGCTTCTCTCAATTTGAATACACTTTCAATCACAGAGAGCTCGGTCGCAGTGGTGTCGGACCCACAGAAAGCCGTCCAATCGTTAACAGTCATGCCAGCTGCAATAACTTCACTTCCTCGGTTTACTGTTCCTGCAACTAAAGGGACTTGGAGAAGTGTGGAAAGCTCATCGAGGTCCTCAATCGATGTGTGAGGATGAACCTATTTCAAAACAATTTACATTGGACGGTGTTAATATAAAAATTGCAGAAAACCCTCCTCGCTTCTTCATAGGCTGCAAGATATCACCCATATTATAAAAAGGCTAATTTACAGAAAATACCCTCATGTTCAGTCGTAGTGTAGGTTCTCTCTTTGGAAAACTTGCGCTTTAGCCTTTCCGAGTTTAACGGTGTTTATTATTTCTGTCAAGTCAATTGTTTATTTTCCAAAAAATACCCCTACTAGTATTTTTCATTTTCCGAAATTTTTTTTATAAACAATTTGTAATCGAGGTTTTTAATGAGTATTTTCGGAATAAATTTTTTGACTTCACTGGAAAAGCTCACCGGCAGTTAAAATAGGGGAAAAGTTCAGGTTTTTCATAGATAGATAATTTAGCAAATTGACAGGTGTTTCCTGCAACAGTTTAACCCCAACTATGACATATATTATTATTATCATGATTACAGGTTAATCGCACTTGTACAGACCCCACCCCACCCAAAAAAAAAAAAAGCACACCCAAAAAAACACCTGTTTGCTTAAGATATGATTTCTGGCATGGACCTGGCTCGACAGAGACAGGATGCAAAACACTTTTAAGCCTAAATCATTGAGGGGGGAAACCCCGAGTATAAAGCTCTTTGCCCCCTCAGGTGATCTATGGGCGCACTCCCCCCCCCCCCCAAAAAAAAAAAAACCACCACCACAAAACCCCACCACAAATCAATGAAAACCCTTGAAAACACTGAACTTCTACTATAAACAAGTCAAATGATTGTTTAACTTAACTCTAAAACTTGTTTGCGTTGTTTCGATTAGAAGGGTATTTTTCAGGGGGGTTTCAATAAGCAATGGGGATGTTGGTGCTAAATTTTTATTTTATTTATTTGGTTCTTTTCCACCCACCCTAAAAACACCTTGGTGAAGTGTTAAATCTGCAAAGCCCTTTTTGGTTTTAATTGATACAACTCTATTATCTTTATCCTTCTTCTAGACTTATATCCTCAGTATAGAAGAATTTGGGAGAATGTCATTGGTAGTCTCCTCACTTGCCAAAAGTTTTCTTGGTTGAGATTTTGGAACTATGAAGAGTGTTGGTTTCTTCCCGGCAATCATGAAAAATTTGCCAAATCTTTCATGGAGACTTGCTCCATAACTGAACCTATTTGATGGGAAAGGATGCAGGGAAAAAAGGGATAATTTTGGAAAGGAAAATGCTGCACAAGCGTAAAATTATTACGATTTTAGCGCAAAGTGCAGCTTTTTAAGGAAAGGTGTGGTATCATGCTATATAAAAAGGAAAAAAGAAAAAAGATATGGTTATTTACCAAACCGCCTCTGTTTGAGAAAGCACAGTAACTGCCAACAAGAATGTTGCCAGCAATTGTCTGCCTAAAAACCTCCACTCCGAGAACATCGGCAATAAGCTCCTCTGTTTCCTGTGATGTTCATTTCAAGAATAAACATGTGGAAAAAATATATCATGTAAATTTAACAGTTAAAAGAGGGAATTGTTGATATATTTAACAACAGATCATGAAACATTCGCTCTCATGCTTATAAAAAATCCAATTACACAGTTAGCTATAACGCTGAAAGCAGCAAAATTTAAGAAGCATATCAAGCACCTACGACAATATTAAAATGCATGCCTTTGAGATGTGCGATTTGAGAAATGTTTTGGTATGCATCTCACTGAATGCAATGTGGCATGCTTTACAGATAGCAATTTACAATATTTGAAGGAAAAAAATTATTTTCATAAAAGCACTTTAAACTTTGAAAAAATCGAAATATGAAGAATTTTTATGAAAAAATTGTATTAATTTACTCTTTTTCCATACAAGCCCTTGCAAATAATAGACTTGCACTCTAAGTTTATAATTACAATTCTTAAATATAATTGGTTCTAGCTCTTTAAGTTGCCCATTCAGAGTGTGGCAGAAACTAGTCTAGCAATATAAGGGAAGCATACGCAAGCTTAATCTAACTGGGGCTGAACACCCTAAATGGCCATTAATTAAAAACCTAGCCAAAACAAGGAAAATTGACTTACTCTATCTAGATCGGTGTGGGTAAGGGCGACATGATCATTGCACGCAACACAATTGCCTAAAGCAGACAAGCGCTCCTCAATGCGCTGAACCACCACTTGATCAGGCAAGCAGTTCCTCAAGTGTTGAAGCTCTGGATCAAAAATCAATGAAAAATAAATAAGCATATGCATGTCTTGTAGTTGAAGTTAAGATCTAGTTCAGATTATAAATCAAATTTCACAGCCCGACTCATAATGTTGTTTAGCAAAGGAATTCCCCCTAAATATTCAAATTAAAAAAAGTTATAACGTCGTCATGTGTGCACAACATGATATATAATAAATAAATATGAACTACACTACAGATAAATAAACATACAGGCACTGTGCATTATAACTACAAGAAGCAGCTTTCCTCAAGAGAAGGATCCAATAGAAAAGGGCATTCTTTCCATTATGTTCAAGGAGGGAAGAAAACCAACATACCCCTTTATCTCTAATTTACCATGTTCCATTTATAGTTGAATTCTACTAGATTCATTAAGAAAATCGCAATATCCCGTTGAAGATTCCATCACAACATGATCATACCCAGACAAACAAGTAGCCCAATACCAAAGCATATATTTAGTTTAGGTACTGGTAAAATTAAAATAACGAAAAATGAGTCACAATGAAGTTCTCATAGCTAAAAGTAAGTCACAGATTCACAATGAAGTAACAATATTTGTAATAAATAATTAAATATGCTCCACAGCTGAAAAAATTATGATAAAGGATAAGACGTGAGGGGGAAAACCTTGTTGCTCAACTTAAAGCTACAATCAAACAGATAAAGGAAAGTTGAAAGGTAGGTAAATTATAAATCTGGCTGTTAAATCTAAAGACAAAGGGACGATGTCAATAATCCAATTATTATTAATGACTATATAAATACCATTAGTTTTAATTAACCCATTCCCATGGGGAGGTTGCAGACAACATATTGACAACAAATAGAAAGGCGATGTTCTACAAAACCCAATTGACTATGTTTACACAACAATTTTGATGCTTGGTCCAAAATATTATATAGGTACAGGCTATCAAAGCAACAATAAAATCTATGACACACAACACACGCACGCATTACTCAATACATATGACCTAAGTCAATATGCTTCTCAACTAAGCCAAAAAAGGAGAGGGGGATCTTCTTCAGCTCAGTACGCATAGGCATAGTATGAATGCAAAGAGAAACAAGATAGCAACATGCCAAGAAAAACTTAAAATAAATGGACGAAAAAACCAGCACCCTAACTTCCAATAGCTCGAAAATTCAAACCATTTTGTGGACACTGATAAATCAAAGCTACATCCAGATCCAACTTTAGTTAGAAATGCGCCTGAAAGCAACCCAAGCAATTAAATTCCATAGTGGCCAAGTATGAACAAACTCCTATTCAAGTGTACTCAGAAGACTCAGACCTAGTTTCGCAACAGGGATACGGATTCCGAAATCACGTTTTTTGCGAGGTTTCGATGACAAAGACAAATATTGAAACCGTGGCTTGTTTGGCAACCAAAATAGAGTTCCACAAACCGCGGTTTCAAAAATTTTCAGTGGCTCGAAAGTCAAAACCCAATTTTTCTAAACTCCATAAAGAGAGGAGTTTCGTAAAGTTTCATGCCATCTCTCTTTATTCTCCCCTCCCCCCCCCCCCGACTTAAAAAAAGTTAAGTTCGACGAAACCTTAGTTTCGTAAACTATGTTCTCCTAAACTTAGTGAAACCCAAAATTAACAAAACCGCGGTTTTGATACATGTAAACCGTGGTTGCGTTTTAACTTAAACAAAACCATGGTTTCGGAGACTTTTTGCCAACAAAGGCCTCATAATTTAAGAACAATCGGATCAAATTAACATGTAGCCAATATTTTCAAGCATATTAATACACTTAGCATCTTCAAGTTTCCATTCATCATGTATTCTTGCGACATACAAACATATCAAGACCTTTCCTTTGAAGCAATGTTTTTTTATATCCCTTCCGCGCTCCGGCACTTAGGAGAAGAGGCAGATCCAAAACAAAAGGTAGAAAGTTTTTTTTTTCTTGTTCTTTTCTTGTGGTGTGCCACTAACACGCTCTTCAAAGATTCAGACATCATATTTCAGTTCTTGTATGTTAACTTCCCTAGTTCTGCTTGGGCACATGCTTCCTCTTCGAACACCCATATATATGTTCAAAGCATTTTTAAAGAATTTTCTAATGGCGGTGTCGTATATTCATCTCTGGACCCATTACTGGCCACCCTAACATTATCTGGAAGATGGTTAGGAGAAGTGAATTGACCTAGCTAGAGCTCACTAAAAACGAAACTTATAAAATTAGTGAACCCCGAGACGACAACGCAATATCAAATGGCTGAAAATCTGGAATCTAATGTTCTTGTATCCATTCAAACATGCAACAATAAGTTATTCAAATCACATAAAAAATTATTATACTTTCAAGTGAACAGCAAAACAATAAATATTAAAACAATCTGCTATAACATAAACCACTTCATGGCATTATCTTAACCGATACTTACCTTGGTCAGTAGTTGTATGTGGCAAGAGAAGCCCATTCTTGTTTCCTAATGTACAGAAAAATACAGATGCTTAGACACATATAGGCATATTAGGAATGCTTCTAAGTAAAACTGTACTCACAAAACCCACCTACGCACATCCGGCCGATAATTCTAGTGCCTGCTATTGAAGTTTTAACCACAGGGATAACATCAGCAAGCTCGGATTCAAAGGTACTGCATGTAACTCCAAATAAATCATTAAAAAGGTTCAAGAATCAGCAACAACAGACAGCATTAGCAGATCAGATATTTTTTTGCCACAATCAACCTGTAGAAATTTTCTGATCCCCCGATTGCAACCAAACAGTATGCATTTGTTAGCTTGGAGAAGACCCCAACCTCACATGAATTCTCAAACTGAATTCCTGCGAAAATGCACACGAATATACTACTTTAAAAAAATTGAAATGAAAAATCTTGATCACCATTATAAAGTTACACCAAGTTAACTATGCACGGTGCTTGTATTGGTCCAAATGAAGCGGATACCATAGAAGGTACCGACAAATTTGTATCTGTTCCTTTTGGCGGAAGCGAAAAGGAACATGAACACTGCTTCAGAAAAACAAGACAAAATCTTCGATCTACAAATAAAATATCACCTAGATGACAATTGTGTGTTATTTGGAATGAGTCCAGAATTGACGAATATCAAGGAGAAGGTAACGTAGTATATGTATTTATCAGATTTAAGGTGGAATTGAACATTGATGTTGTCTGAATATTGCATTATAATGTTCAAAAAGCAAGTTCCAGGGTTAAGCTACATGAAGTGAGAAAGTAATAATTTATGATAGGTTTAGGAGCAATAAGAGCTCAGAATACAATAATTTATTTCTAAACAAGACCGAGAACAAAATTAGTACCCATGGTAATTTGGGTTTCCAGGTAACCAGAGAATTCTAATGATCGAATTTTGCAGGATGCATCAAACTTCAAGCATCGCAATCATAATGAGATTTAGAAAACAATCCAAGAGTATTGTTCAAATACTTATTTACAAACTAGTTCATAATTCAAATTATATCATAATAAAAGTATTAATTCCCAATTTATATAGATAAGTAAAGAAATACAGCATATAGTTCCATGTTAATAATGGAATAGATGGAACTTACTATTAGCCATTGGATGATACGAATGCCTGCAGCAAACCCTAATCACCTGCAAAATTAAAATTACAAAGGAACTAAAAATCATTTTTTTAGTATATAATACAATAACGGCGATATTTCATAAATAAACAAAGAAATATTCAAATAGTCACCGATTGATCAAAGTTTCAATAAAACGAATCCAAAAGGTTTTACCAAAAAAACCAATCGCCCGAATCGAAGAAAACACAAGGTCGACTCTAACCAAAAATCAATGGATCGGACGATCACACGAGAATTGGTGTGAATCGAAGAGCCTAAGCGATCGATTAGAGAATTTTGAAGAGGATCGAATTAGGGTTTCGAGATTCGACGAGGGGGCTTTTTCTAAGAGAAGGATGTGTTTTATCTTGTAGTTTTAACATGTGACCTGCACGTGCAAAAGAATTTATAATTGATTTTGTGCGCAAATTATGATTTATTTATTTATGTTTTAAATGTTGTAAAAGTTATTTTCGAAGGATGAGCTCGCTTTGCATTTTGCATTTTAAAAGTAAAAGAATATAGAAAGAAATAAAAATTGATAATAGGACTTTTTTAACCCGCCGGTGGCTTGATATAATACGATATGATAGTCATTCATGTTCTATCTATATAAATAAACCTGATATGCATTTGAGAACATTGAATGCTCCTGGATATTTAGGGGTTGCATTGGAGAATGGAAACGGAATTGCATTCAACATTTGTTGCAAAAAATATATATTTCTCATGTTTGGTTTGCAACAACTTGAGTAAAATCTGAAAATGAAGTTGCAAAAATGGGTCAAATTCTTGCAACGTCGCAATTTGGGAAAATGTGTTTGTGGCCATTATTAGAGGTACTACATAATCTTCTCATATGTCATATAAGCAATTGTGCAACATATGTTGCATTTTGTATTGTTTTTTGGTCAATCAAACAAAAAAATGAAATTTGAATTTGAAAATCTAACAACAAAAAGCTGAAACATTCCATATAATTAATTTGAGTGTTTTTATTTACGACAGGTGTTGCACCTGTAAGAATTTGTTGCATGCAGCAAATATTGCACTTTTGTTTCGTTACAAACCAAACACCCCCTAATTAAAGCGAACATTGAATCGGGCTGCATCCAACAAGAAAAAAATTTGATCTGTCTATATTTATTTTCGAACACCTTTTGTAATATATCATTTTTTCCAGTTTTTAAGTTCGCTTTAACAATGCGCCTGATTAAATAGAAACTAAATTCTAATCTAAACAGCTCAGTTAGCATATCCAAATCACTACTCAAACTTCAAGGTTACAGCAAGGGTTTGAAATTTGAACCATGCTAGATATACATGATTAATCTGAGATAAATACAAAAAAAAACAACTTAGAGGCAAGAGATTTTGTTCAGGCAAAATTATTATCTTTTTCAAGGGAAAAGAGTAGGATCTCGGTACCAACGGCTCATATGAGGCAAGAGATTTTATTCAGCTAAAATTATTATCTTTTCCAAGAAAAAAGACTAGACACTGTATGGATCTTAATATCTTCCAATATTTTTTATATACGAGAAAATATTTTTCAGTTCTTTTCTTTATCCAGGAAGAACACATGCACGTGACGAGGGAGGGGAAACAAATTAAGAGGGGAAATACCTTGCAGCAAAAATCATGAAAGAAGCCAATGTTACATGTGTGGTTGATAGTTCGTCTGTTCGATTTCTTTGAACCAAAAATTTTTTTAAAATATTTAGAACCTATCATTATACTGATAGAAAGTTACATGAGAAGTGGAAATTTGATGATATCCCCAAAATGATCCTAATAATAGAATATTTATTTAGATTTGTTTGCAAAAAAATCCGGTATTTTTGTAAATTCTAATGTTTTGATGGGGGTATTTTAGATAGTTCAAGATAAAGTTTTGCCGTCTTCTTAGTTTTGCCATCATCTCAACTTCTCGCTATTTACAAATGTTCCATTGATTCAATTTTTTAAAATAATTTCAGGTATGACATCAATACAAATCCCAATAGGTTTTCCCTAAAACATCATGTACTTTCAATTGTTTATACATAAAAACCATTAGATTTTCATTAAAATAAGATAAAGTTTCGTTATTTTCAAATAAATACCATGCGTTCTGTCCATAAAAAATACCATAAATATCTAACGTTTTCCAGATAAATAGCATGGGGTTTTCCCGTTACAAATAGATATTGTTAACTTTCAACGTTTTTCAGATAAATGTCATGGACTTTTTCCATTACAAATAAATAACGTTAATTTTCGCCCTTTTTCAGATAAATACCATGGATTTGCACTGTTTACAAACAAACAACATAAATTTTCGATGTTTTATAGGTTGATAGCATTAGATATTCATTAAAATAAGATGAACTTTCCCTTCGCCGGACAGAGGAGTTCAACAGTTTTCATGCCTTGCGCCGTTCCACTCGTTCACTTGCCTATCCGTTCTGCTTCGCTTCACTCGTTGAACTGCCTTCTCGTTCGTGGTCGCCTTTTCAAATAAATACCATTAACTTTGTTTGTTATAAAAACCCCAAAAACTTTCAATATTTTTCAGATAAATACAATGGACTTTGTTTGTTACAAAAAATATATCAATAATTTTCAACGTTTCCCAGATAAATATTATGGCTTTGTGCGTTACAAATAAATAACATAAATATTCAAACGTTCTTAAAAAAATTCAAAATTTTTCGAATAAATACTATGGATTTTGTTTTTCATAAATAAATATCATTTTCACAGATTTTTCCAAAACCTGCAGTATCGCACGGGGTTTACCACTAGTAAATCATAAGCTTATTTCATAGAAAGCACCATGTGATTTACTCAAGTTTTCTAAAACCGCCTTGTAGTCCAAACTCATCACGAAGCCCTCCCGAACTTTCAATTTCTTATTAAAAAAACCCTGCAGTTATTTATTATAAAATCGACTAAATTTACATATTATTTTAATAAAAATACGGATTCTTTAAATGCTTTGAAGGTAAACCATACCTCTAATGTCGTTTATTAAGCAATTTGCCATAATTTGGAAAACAAGTCTATAGATTTGAGGATCTAGAGAAAAAGGCCTCGGTTTGAAATTAAATCAAAATTTAGAAAAAAAGAGCTGATATAATAAGACTGGAATGAATAATTTAGGATAAACCACAAGAATTGGTTAATGTAAGTGTAGGGTGTTTTTCGTCACCCCATTAAGATGGGAATACGTGCGCGCTTGTCAGGCGTACTACAGATTCGCCCTGTCTAGGGTAGGCCGGGGTTTAATGATTGTGGGGATCCGAATCTCCGGCAGCCGCGGACTAAGTTGCCGTTAATTACCCCTCGCCTTTGGAGCGAGGGAACCTCCGATTGACGGGTTAAACTGGTCATGCGAACTCAATATGCAGTGTACGTGTGTTGTGTTTTGAAAGGGGGGTTTTGGATATATCGGGAGCCACGCGGAGTTTTTACGGGAGTCCCGCTACCCGGATAGCGGGCTGGGGATCAAAGGGGCTAGCAGCCCCCTTACGGGGTGCGGGGCAGCGCCCCGTTAGAAATTTTTTCTAACAGGGACAGTGTCGTGGAGTATGTGTATGTGTACATATGTATACATACGTATATATATACATGTATATATAAATAAAGGGGAAAAAGACATTCAAAGGATGTGTGGGGCCAGCGCCTAGGCGCTTGAGCGCAAGCGCGCCACGTGTCGGCACGTGGGCGCTTTGCGCTCGAGCGCAGAGTGCTGGAGCGCAACGCGCCACGTGTCGGCACGTGGGCGCTTTGCGCTCGGACGCTGCGCGCTTGGGCGCAAGCGCGCCACGTGTCGGCACGGGAGCGACTTGCGCTCGAGCGCAAGAGCGCCACGTGTCGGCACGGGGACGACTTGCGCTCGAGCGCTTACGCTGGAGCGCAAGCGCGCCACGTGTCGGCACGGGGGAGACTTGCGCTCGAGCGCTTGCGCTTGAGCGCAAGCGCGCAACGTGTCGGTGCGCGGGCGCTCTGCGCCTGAGCGCCGGCGAGGAAAAGAGGCTTTTAGCCTAAAAAATTTCTCGGAAGAGAAATCAGAGAGGAGTTGGACTCCTGAGTGTGTTTTTGGGGTTAATGGAAGGGGTTCTTCTTCTTCCTCCTCTGTTAGCTGGATCTTGAAGATCAAGAGATGTGAGATCTCAAAATCTCTTCTTTTTGAGATCTGATGACAGATCCAAGTTTCCCTTTGTGGGTTTCGTGGTGAAAAACTATTTTGTTTTTGAAAAGGAAGAGTAAAACTCTTGATTTAATTCAAAAGAAAGAAGAAGGTTTTGGAACCTTGAAGAAGGAAGAAAGATCTCAGATCTGAGACTTTTTTTTGGAGAGAGAAGAAGTTGTTGAGATTTTTTCATTATCTTTGCCTTTATAGGCCATACACTTTACACATAGCCCCTTGAGCTTCACAAAATGGCATTTTTCCTATCCCATGGCTCATGTGCCATTTCTTTTTGCACATAAGCCATGGGCTTTACAAAAATTTGGCTTTATGCCTATTTTTCTTAGATTTATCCATGAAATAAAATAAAAGAAATATAACAAAATTGTTTATTACAAAATTTTTATCTTGGCGTGGGGGGAGGCCAGCCGCTTCATTTTCGGGCTCGACCCGGGCATGGGCCCACTGGATCTGGGCTTGGGCCCACTTGGATTGGGGTTGAGTTTGATTTTGACTTGGTCAACCGGGGTGTAAATTTTTACCCCAAAAAATTGCTCCCCATCAATAAATGCACACCACATATGTAGGTCGTGTGCATGAAATTGATGGATCTTCTTTCACGTGGAGGCGACTTGATTCGGTTCCCACCTTTTGGGAAGCTGGCAGTGCCTTTTTTACGACATGGACGGTAGATGCAGCCCTTTTTGCGACTTGGACGGTCGGTTCTGCCCTTTTTGTGACTTGGACTGTCGGTGCTGCCCTTTTAGCGACTTGGACGGTCGGTGCTGCTCTTTTAGCGGCTTGGACGGTCGATTCTGCCCTTTTAGCGACGTGGACGGTCGATACTGCTCTTTTTGCGACTTGGACGGTCGATTCTGCCCTTTTAGCGACGTGGACGGTCGATGCTACCCTTTTTGCGACTTGGACAGTCGATACTGCCCTTTTTGCGACTTGGACGGTCGATGCTGCCCTTTTTGCGACTTGGACGGTCGGTGCTGCCCTTTTAGCGACTTGGACGGTCGGTTCTACCCTTTTTGCGACTTGGACGGTCGGTGCTGCCCTTTTAGCGACTTGGACGGTCGGTTCTACCCTTTTTGCGACTTGGACGGTCGGTGCTGCCCTTTTAGCGACGTGGGCGGTCGGTTCTGCCCTTTTTGCGACTTGGACGGTCGGTGCTGCCCTTTTAGCGACGTGGACGGTCGGTTCTGCCCTTTTTGCGACTTGGACGGTCGGTGCTGCCCTTTTAGCGACGTGGACGGTCGGTGCTGCCCTTTTAACGACGTGGACGGTCGGTTATGCCCTTTTTGCGACTTGGACGGTCGGTGCTGCCCTTTTAGCGACGTGGACGGTCGGTTCTGCCATTTTTGCGACTTGGACGGTCGGTGCTGCCCTTTTTGCGACTTGGACGGTCGATTCTGCCCTTTTAGCGACGTGGACGGTCGGTGCTTGATTTGACTTGCTCTGCTTCTTGCAGTGTTAGGGGTAGACTTGACTTGCTCCTCTTCTTGCGGTGTCGAGATTGGATTCTGACTTGCTCCGCTTTCTGCGGTGTCGGAGTGGAAGTTGACTTGTTGATTTTGATTTGGGTTGATATCAGCATCGCTATACTGGAATATGGTACTAGGAGCGAATCATCATCTGTCATTGAGAGGATTTTGGGATTTTGGTTTTTGTTTGGCATCTGCATTGCTGCACTGGAATAATGCCAGGAGCAACTCATCATTTGCCCCGGGAGGATTTGGGAATTGGTTTTTTTTTATTATTATTATATTTTTTGGTGGGACTTTGAATGTGGTCTCACCGGTAGGACTTGGGAGAGGTTGGGATTGTTTTACGCCCGTGGATTGTATACGGTTTTGCAGGATGTATGATCCAGACCGTAGGGCCGGGAAAATTTCGGGACTTTGTCGGCGTCTGCATCGCTGCACTGGAATATGGTGCCAGCAGCGACTCATCATTCGCCGTTGGGGTATGAGATTTGGAATTTGGTTGGCGTCTGCATCGCTGCACTGGAATATGGTACCAGGAGCGACTCATCATTCGCCATTGGGGGATTGGGGAGCGATGGCTTAGGAGACAGGTTTAGATCCCTATCGCCTAAGGCTTTTCAATTTTATGGGCCATGAGGGTCCCATTACGAGTCGTAAGGATCCCGCAAGTGTATTTTCTCCTTAGGAGTCATGAGGACTCCTAAGTGTGTTTTTCCTTTATGAGTCGTAAGGATCCCACAAAGGTTTTTTCTCCTCATATATCGTGAGGACACATGAGTGGGTCTTATCAATGGAGCATAATTCCCAAAGCGGAGACCAGCCGCGTAACTGGTGATTACGGTGGGGATGGGTATGATGAGAATTATTTGAGCCCGTGGATTGTATACGATGGTCAACTTGGGGACCCACCGTAGGGCCGGGAGAATTTTGAGAAAATGGATTTTGGTTGGCGTCTGCATCGCTGCACTGGGATGTGGTACCAGGAACGACTCATCATTCGCCGTTTGGGGACTTGGAATTTGGATCTTGTTTGGCATCAGCATTGCTGCACTGGAATAATGCCAGGAGCAACTCATCATTTGCCTTGGGAGGACTTGGGATTTGGGTTTTTGGTTGGCATCAGCACCGCTAACACTGAAGCGAAATGCAAGGAGCGACTCATCATTTGTCGTTGCCCGTTGGGGAACGATGGCTTAGGAGACAGGTTTGGGTCCCTATCACCTAAGGCTTTTCAATTTTATGGGCCGTGAGGGTCCCATAAAAGCATTTTCTCCCTACGAGTCGTAAGGATCCCGCAGGTGTATTTTCTCCTTAGGAATCGTGAGGATTCCTAAGTGTGTCGCTCCTTTGTGAGTCGTAAGGATCTCACGCAGGGGTTTTCTCCTCACAAGGTCGAGAGGACTTTGCGAGTGTATTTCATCTCTTTTCACGAGTTTGCGCCCTTTCGGGTTTTTACAGACTCGCCGGTAGTCCTGCTGTTTTTACTCACGGAGCCCTTTCGGGTTTTCATCCATGCCCGTTTTGTTTGTGGACATACCGTTTATTATTATTTTTTCTTTCTTTTATTTTTCTTCTTTCTTTTTTTTCTTTCTTTTTTTTCTCCTTTTTTGCCGCTGGTGGGACTTTAAAAGTAGTCTCACCGGCAGGATTTGGGAGAGACAGGGGTCATTTACGCCCGTGGATTGTATACGGTTTTGCAGGATGTATGATCCAGACCGTAGGGCCAATGTGCTCAATTCGCCTGCGACTTGGAGCATTCACGTGTAGTATTTCTTGAGATATCGGCCATTGATGGGTGGCATGGGCCTTTCTCCCTCGGCACTTATTAGTTGGTAGGATCCTCCGTCAAACACTTTCTCGATGACGTATGGTCCTTCCCAGTTTGGCTCGAATTTTCCCTTGGCATGTCGATTGGGGATGATCGGTCTTTTGAGGACCAACACCAATTCACCTTTCTTGAAAGTGCGGAGACGGGTTATCTTGTCATAGGCCCGTGACATTTGGGCTCGGTATAGCTCCAGACTTTGCTGCACCACGAGCCTCTTTTCTTCGAGGGCATCGAGTTCTTCAAGTCGAAGGAGCGCGTTTTCCTCCTCCGTCAACTCATGCTGAACGGCGATTCTTAAGCTTGGAACTTCGACTTCGAGGGGGAGGACCGCCTCCACTCCGAAGAGCAATGAGTATGGAGTGGACTGAGTCGGAGTACGGTGCGTGGTACGATATGCCCACAACGCCTTGTGAAGCTTGAGATTCCAGTCTCTCTTGTTGGCTGAAGCATTTTTCCTCAGGAGCTTGCATAGAGTCTTATTGAAGGCTTCGGCGAGCCCATTGGCTCTTGGATTATAGGTGGAGGAATATCTTCAGTCTATCTTGTGCTGAGTAGCGAACCTTGAGACATTGAAGCTCTTGAAAGAAGGCCCGTTGTCAGAAATGATTCTTCTTGGTGTACCAAAGCGGTATAGAATATTATGCTGGAAGAATGTCAGAATATCTTTTGTCTTGACTTCTTTTAGCGGGACAGCTTCAGCCCATCTGGAGAAGTAATCAGTTGCGGCCAGTATGAACCGGTGGCCTTTGGATGACGGAGGATCAATTGGGCCAACGATGTCGGTGCCCCAGACTTCGAAGGGCCACGATGCCACCGTAGGATGCAACGGATTGGGATGCTTATGAATGAAATCACCATGGATTTGGCAGATCTGACATTTCTTTGCATGCTCTCCGCAATCCCGTATCATGGTGGGCCAGTAATATCCAAGCCGTTTGATTTGAAGTCGCATCTTGGGGCCAGATTGGTGAGCACCGCAAACGCCCGAGTGAACATCTTTCATGACCTTTTGGGCTTCGGCCAATGACAAACACCTGAGCCAGAGTTGGTCATATGACCTGCGGTATAACGTATCATTTACAAACGCGTATCGGAGAGCTCTTTTCTTCAGCTGAATCCTCGCAGATTTTTCTTCGGGCAGCTTGTCGTATCGGAGGTACTCTATGAAGGGTTCACTCCAATCAGGCTCGTCTTAGATGATTGAAGCTTCTTCGGCAGGACTGCTCTTCTGTTCCGTGCTTTCCTCTTCTCGTAGGGAAACTGGGGGTAGAATTTGTCGGCTCCTGACTGTGATCAGAATTTCGTCCATGTCAGGATCAGCCAGTTCCTTGGCTAGGCGAGCGAGTACGTCAGCCTTTCCATTCAACGCTCTAGGGACTCTCATTAGTTCAATGTGAGTGAACCGTTTCATGAGTTCCACCACTCGGCCTCTGTACCGAGCTAATTCGGGTTTGTATATCTTATAATTGCCGCTTACTTGGTTGACGACAAGCTGGGAGTCACCGTAAACCCGTAGCCGAAGGATTTCCATTTCTATGGCGAGCTCCAAACCAGCTATCAGAGCTTCATACTCAGCTTCGTTGTTCGTTCGAGGCTCGGTGAGAGTGAAAGAACGCCGTAGGGTTCCCATTGATGGCGTGATGAACACCAATCCTATCCCCGCTTTTACCTCCGGGACGCTTGATCTGCCGGAACTCCTTATTGATGAGGCTCCATCGAAGTAGAGCTCCCAACATGGCCTATCTTTCTCGAGGTGCAGCACTTGTTCGTCGGGTAACTCACAATTTAGCGGCGACCCTTCTGGTATGGGATGAGCAGCGAGAAAGTCTGCAAGAGCTTGACCTTTTACTGCTTTCTGAGGGGTATAAACTATGTCAAACTCAAGTAGCATGACAGCCCATCTTGCCATTCTGCCGGCTAGGCTTGCTTTGGTCATCAAGTGTTTGAGCGGGTCGACCTTGGAGATCAGCATAACCCGATGAGCTAGCAGATAGTGCCTCAGCTTCTTTACAGCAAATATCAGAGCCAGGCATTGCTTTTCGATTGGGGAATAGTTATGCTCCGCCTCGACTAGAGTTCGACTGAGGTAGTAGAGGGCATTTTCCTTTCCCTCCTCGTTATTCTGGGTGAGGAGCGCACCGAGTGACTCATCTAGCGCGGCAGTGTAGAGAATCAACGGTTTATTTAGAATGGGAGCGGCCAGCACTGGAGGGTGCAACAAGTATTGTTTGATGCTTTCGAACGCTGCTTGACATTCGGCATCCCAGATAAAAGGAGCTCCTTTCTTCATGAGCTTTGAGAAGGGCCTACATCTCCCCAATAAATTTGAGATAAACCTCCGTATATAAGCAAGCTTGCCTTGAAAAGATCTTAGCTGCGTCAGACACTTCGGAGGGGGCATCTCCATGATGGCCTTTATCTTTGATGGGTCAACTTCGATCCCTCGATGTCGGACTATGAAGCCCAGGAATTTTCCCGATGACACGCCAAAAGCGCATTTCAGAGGATTCATCTTCAGGTCAAATTCCCTCAGTCTGGTGAGAACGGTCCTAAGATCTTGGATGTGGTCGGCCTTGGCCTTAGTTTTGACGACCAGGTCATCAACATAGCATTCGACGGCTTTATGGATTAGGTCATCAAAGATATTAGTCATTGCCCTTTGATATGTAGCACCTGCGTTCTTCAGTCCGAACGGCATCAACTTGTAGCAATATATTCCGATCGGGGTTCGAAATGCTGTGTGCTTCTCATCCTCAGGAGACATCTTGATCTGATTATATCCAGACGAGCCATCCATAAAGGTGAACAACTCGTAATTTGAGGTGTCATCGACCATCATTTCCATGACCGGTAGCGGGAAGTCATCCTTTGGACATGCCTTGTTGAGGTCCCTGAAATCGACACAAACTCGGATCTGCCCATTTTTCTTCTTCACTGGGACTATGCATGCGATCCAGTCCGCATATTTCTCTTCCCTGATGAAGCCGGCATCGATGAGTTTCTTGGTTTCCTCGATGACCTTTTCTTCCAACTCCCTTCTCATTCTTCAAGGAGCTTGTTTGACTGGCTTAGCATCAGGAGATATAGCCAACTTATGTACGGCCACTTCAGGGGAAAGGCCAGGCATTTCTTTGTACGTCCACGCGAAGCAGTCGACGAACTCATGCAGCAGGGCGATTATCTGCTCTTTCATTTCCTCCGACAAGAGTGAGCTGATGTAGGCCGGCCTTGGATTATCGGGCGTTCCTAAGTCAATCTCGGTTAGCTCATCAAAGGTTGCTTGTCCGCCATCTTCGAGCTCTTGAGGAGCTTCTTCCGGCTCGGCTATTTCTTCATCATAATTTGATCTTTCGCTGGCCTCACCAACATGGATCATGTAGCACGCTTTGGAATCAGGTTGAACGTAACCTATGCCCCGTCTATCTGGAATTCGTCCATCGATGAGTGCTCGGACCTGGGGCGGATACCATAGCCCTTCGTAAAACTTTGCTTCGGACTCCGTTTGATATAACCGGCATCCGCACTTCTTAAAGTATTCCCGTATCTCGGGCGCATAGTATCTGGGATTGAGGACGGCTCTTATGCCTCTCTCATAGGTAAGGCACGCGACAGAGAGATCGTCCGTGTGCACAACGGGGTTTGACCTGTAAAACAGGATGCCCTTCTGTCCATTTTTCCTCCCGGGCACGTAGAAAGTTTTCAGCTGGTCCACGGTAGAGACTGACAATGCGTCGAGCTCTTTGCACATCCGTTCCGGTACCCTTGTGATGGCCAGGGACCCTTCTGAGACTTTGAAGGTCTCTCGTAGTTTCGCTTGCTGCATGGGGGGCCAATCTGCATAGCTGTTGCACGGCAGATCCTCTTCTTCTGACTCTTCAGTGTCACTGCCAAGATGAGGGCAGACTTTGCTGCTAGATGGGCCTTCAGTAACAGATTCGTCCGTATCGCTGCCGAAATGAGGGCGAGTTTTACGGAAGGACAGGCTTCCAGCGTCGGACTCATCAGTGTCGCTGCCGAAATGCGGGCGCACTTGGGTATTTTTCCTTTTGAAGGTGACAGCCGGCGCAGATTTGCTTTTGAGTCTTGGGGCCGGTCTATCCTCAGTCAGTTGTGGCTTAGCATTTTGGTGGTTCATAAAGTACCGAGAATCTTCATATCGGACTTCATGCACACCGAACGGGCGGATGTCTCCGTCAATGCGTCTTTCTTCGCCATTTTTAGTATACTTCATGCATTTATGGAGAGTTGACGGAATGATGCCGTAATCGTAGAGCCACGGCCTCCCCAAGAGAATCTTATAAGACGTGTCGGCGTCGATCACTTATATCTTAGCTTCAGTTTGCAGATCCCCGAATTTGATTGGCAAAGCTATAGACCCCGGAACTTGCTGGCAATTTTGGTTGAAGCCTTGAATGATAATCCTTTCCCTTGACAGGTGTCGGACGTCCATTGACAAACTCTTCAGAGTTCGCAAGTTCATGATGTTCACTGAGGACCCCGGATCAATCAATATGCGATTAATTCGATCTCCGTCGCTGTACCCGGTCACGTAAAGCGGCCGATTATGCTCAGCCGTTCCCAGTAGCAAGTCTTCATCCTTAAATGTGACTGCGGCGGCATGCAGAGCGTGCTGGGCTTCTTTTATATTAATTTCCGCAAAGTGAGCCTGATACCGCTCGGGGTTTTGTAGAGCGTGAATGGGAACATCTCTAAGCTCCTTAGATAGGACCAAGGCGTCGTAGATGCTCAGGAGAGACGGAAGCTTCCGGAGATGTGCCAAGACATTATAGTCCACCGAGGAAGGACTTACGTTTTCATCAGCCGGTTCTCTGCCATCTTCTTCATTAGCGACTTGTTTTTCCTTCTCTTTTGGGGCATTGCCCTGATTTTGCGATAGAGCACTGCCGCTTCTGAGCTGGATTTGATTGGCCTTTGTGGTGAGCCCCTCGTCCTCTTCGGGAAAACAGAGCTCATCCTCAGAGTCGCTGTCAAGATGGATGGCGTAGCAGGTCGCTACTGGGATCTCTTCATTGGAGTCTTCTTCTAACTCCTCCAGAATTTCAGCCGCTTGTACAGGGAAGAACTCCTTCAATTGAATCAATGTTCTTTCCTTTTGTTCATATTCTTCGAGAGAATCGATATATTTTTGAATGGTCGATCTCCCTGCAGACTCTTTTTCGCGTCGAGCTGCACTTTTCTTCTTCTTGAGCTTCTTGGATTTTGAGCCTGATGGAGCCGCATTGGCAGCTGGACTGGTAGGCTTCTTCTGCCCTTCCCATTCCGTCCTGGGCTCTTTCTGTAGCAGCTTTAGCATCTTCTTCGTCTTATTAGATATGTGCGTACTCCACGGAGGTCGCGATGAGTCAGTTTCGTTTGTCAGGGCAGCAGGTTCAGCTGTCTGCTCCCAGAAGGCTTCAACTTATGTCTGTATAAAGTTGGCGGTTGCAACTTGATTGTTCGCCAACACGCTTTTGGACAGCTCGATCTCTCCAGCCTTGTACTGCTTCTCGACCCAGTCTTTGAAGATATAGCAATCCTGGATCGCATGGCTCACTACTCGGTGGTACAGAGGATCGTCGGTCATTTTTGCTTCTTGGGGTCTTTTCGACTCCGGCAATTATAGGCTGTTGTTCAAGGCATCTTTAAATATCTTGCGGACCTTGTCCCTTCTGAAAGAGTAAACCTTGTTCTTTTTCTCTTCTAGGGAAGGCCCATCTCCTCCCAGCAATGGCTTTCGAGACCGGTTAGTTTTGGATTCGGCCGCCCTTCGCTTTTCTTCATTGTCGGACGCATTGAAGACATTGGTACTGCTGGAACTCCCACTTCTGCGGTTGTCGTCCCGCTTGCTTTTCCAAGTTATCTCTCTCTGAGAATCCGGCGGGGACTCTTGCTTCGAGCGTTCCAGCATTTGGACTTTCTTGGTTAGCTCCTGAAATGTTTTGAGGCCCGCCGTACACAAGAATGGGACCATCCAATTGCTGAGGTTCCTAATGAGAAAGCTGATGGACTGGTCCTGTTCCAGCGGCGGTTCGCACTTGACTGTGAGATTACGCCATCGAGCGATAAAATCGGTGTTGCTTTCATTCTTCCCCGGCTTGGTCCTCACAAGGTCGGCAATGGAGATTTTATCACTGACACTCATGAACCTTTGCCGAAACAGAGATTCCATTTGGGCAAAGGTAATGACGGACCCGTCTGGTATACTCGTATACCAGTCGAAGGCGACGCCGGTCAGGCTGTTGACAAACTGACGAAGAAGGAGCGCGTCATTGCCCCCTGTATTTCCGCACGATGCTTTGAAGTGGGCGACGTGCTGATTTGCATTCCCCGTTCCATCAAATCTTCCGAACTTAGGAATGACGTAGCCGCTTGGGAACTCAATCAAATCGTACTGCGCGGGATATGGCCGCCCACTACAGCCGATTTCTTTCTGAGCTTCAGCTTCGGCCACCAATGTTTTAACCTTGCTGGTGACCAAATCCATTATCCGATCCTGTGTTAGCGGGATAGTGCTATCTGGGGCCAAGGCGTCCCCAGAAGCGGAATGTGGCCGGCTTTCATTCGGCTCGACCAGTCTTGGTCCCAAAGGAACAGGCATTGGCTGCCTCGGATTATCATCACCCGGCTGATTAGTAGCGGCTTGTGCCTGATTGGGAGGCGCTCGAGCAATTTGAGCCGTAAGCTGCATCACCACGTTCGTTAAGTCGTCAATCTTCGAATAGAGCTTGGCCATCTCTTTAACTTTGCTCCTGAGCTGTTTTCGAAGCTCTTGAAGCAGCTCCTGCTCCGCAGTCCTGGGGCGGAAAGTCGGCTCTTCCTAGCTGTCCGAGCTTGACTCTACATGGACCGAGGGGTCTATCTGCCTATCATCCTCATCGAGAGGGTTTTCTTCATCCAGCGGGGGCGGCTGTTCTTAGGCGGCGGCAACCACATTCAGGCTAGATTGGGCTTGGGACGTGGTGGCCCCGTCCTTGCTTTTGCTGCGAAGGTTGTCGCTGGGGCACCCGCCCTCCATATAGACCGTATGGATGATATATCCGGTCGTCTTTCTATCATTGGCAGCTGATTTCACGGATCGCTGTCTTGACCCCCTTGTTTCGGTAGCTGGTAGTCGATTGAAGGCGGCTGGCTTAACCAGGTTCTTGAATGGTGTTAGCGCTTCTTTTCTGGGTTTGCCCCGCTGCTTTCGTGTGGCACAGAGTGCTTGATAGACTCTTGAAGAGACAGTGTCATACTTTTTCTGTTGGGGCCGTGACACGTCTTTTCGTGGCACTGTTCGGACCACTGTCTTCTTGATTATGGCGGTCATGGCATTTTTCTGAACCCACTTCAGAGGCTCGAAGGAATTGCTGATTCTTACGTCCGACTCAGCCGTCGTCGCGGGGCAACCCTGCACTTGGAACCTCACACGATTCCATTTGGCCGAAGCTTGGCCCTCTTATTGGCTTGATACCTGAGCCGCTTCTGCCTTAACTTCTCTGTTCTAAGCACCTGGCAGACTTCGGCTCTTTGGAAAGACGCCGCAGATCGGTCGATGAAGGGCCTTGGAGATACGCTCGATTGTGCATTTGTTGGAGTCATCATCTGAGCTCGTCCGCAACATTTGATGTTGCCCTTTGTACCGAAGTTCTTGCCCCCCGCTGGAGCACCAGGGAGTCGTTCATACACCATCTTAAGTTTCGGTTGTGGTGCCTTGGCGATCACGACATTCGGCCTCTTACCCCTTGAGACCGGCTTGGCCACCTGATCCGCCGGGATCTCCTCCAGATGAGCGCTTCCGGTAGGGTAGATGATGACGGAGCCGAACTGGCGGGGCGGTTCCTCCCACTGTCGACTGAGGCTTGCTGGGAGAACCACACGAGCGTTGATCTTGACCACGTACGGAATCGGGGTCACATTGGAAGTTGAATTCGTCTGGGGAGACATTGTCGTCGAAGGTTGATTGCTGCACGGAAAAAAAACATCATTTCAGTATAGGCAATCGATTTGTATATTGATTGAGTTCGCATGAACGTTTAACCCGAAATATGGGAGGAGAGATTGGTACCACCGGGCGTGCCAGAATCTGTAGGGTGTTTTTCGTCACCCCATTGAGATGGGAATACGTGCGCGCTTGTCAGGCGTACTACAGATTCCCCCTGCCTAGGGTAGGCTGGGGTTTAATGATTGTGGGGATCCGAATCTCCGGCAGCCGCGGACTAAGTTGCCGTTAATTACCCCTCGCTTTTGGAGCGAGGGAACCTCCGATTGACGGGTTAAACTGGTCATGCGAACTCAATATGCAGTGTACGTGTGTTGTGTTTTGAAAGGGGGTTTTTGGATATATCGGGAGCCACGCGGAGTTTTTACGGGGGTCCCGCTACCCGGATAGCGGGCTGGGGATCAAGGGGGCTAGCAGCCCCCTTGCGGGGTGCGGGGCAGCGCCCCGTTAGAAATTTTTTCTAACAGGGACAGTGTCGTGGAGTATGTGTATGTGTACATATGTATACATACGTATATATATACATGTATATATAAATAAAGGGGAAAAAGACATCCAAAGGATGTGTGGGGCCAGCGCCTAGACGCTTGAGCGCAAGCGCGCCACGTGTCGGCACGTGGGCGCTTTGCGCTCGAGCGCAGAGTGCTGGAGCGCAAGGCGCCACGTGTCGGCACGTGGGCGCTTTGCGCTCGGACGCTGCGCGTTTGGGCGCAAGCGCGCCACGTGTCGGCACGGGGACGACTTGCGCTCGAGCGCTTGCGCTGAGCGCAAGAGCGCCACGTGTCGGCACGGGGGAGACTTGCGCTCGAGCGCCAGCGCGCCACGTGTCGGCACGTGGGCGCTTTGCGCTTGAGCGCAAGCGCGCCACGTGTCGGTGCGCGGGCGCTCTGCGCTTGAGTGCCGGCGAGGGAAAGAGGCTTTTAGCCAAAAAAATTTCTCGGAAGAGAAATCAGAGAGGAGTTGGACTCCTGAGTGTGTTTTTGGGGTTAATGGAAGGGGTTATTCTTCTTCCTCCTCTGTTAGTTGGATCTTGAAGATCAAGAGATGTGAGAGCTCAAAATCTCTCCTTTTTGAGATCCGATGACAGATCCAAATCCTTCTTTGTGGGTTTCGTGGTGAAAAACTATTTTGTTTTTTAAAAGAAAGAGTAAAACTCTTGATTTAATTCAAAAGAAAGAAGAAGGTTTTGGAACTTTGAAGAAGGAAGAAAGATCTCAGATCTGAAACTTTTTTTTGGAGAGAGAAGAAGTTGTTGAGATTTTTTCATTATCTTTGTCTTTATAGGCCATACACTTTACACATAGCCCCTTGGGCTTCACAAAATGGCATTTTGCCTATCCCATGGCTCATGTGCCATTTCTTTTTGCACATAAGCCATGAGCTTTACAAAAAATTGGCTTTATGCCTATTTTTCTTACATTTATCCATGAAATAAAATAAAAGAAATACAACAAAATTGTTTTTTACAAAATTTTTATCTTGGCGTGGAGGGAGGCCGCCGCTTCATGTTCGGGCTCGATCCGGACATGGCCCACTGGATTTGGGCGTGGACCCATTTGGATTGGGGTTGACTTTGATTTTGACTTGGTCAACCGGGATGTAAATTTTTAAGGTCATATGATTTTTGTAAAAGAGATTGAAAGCTTTCGGTGTTTTAAAAAAACTTAATTAAACCATAAAAAATTTAAATTAAATCCGAGTAATACACAACAAACCAAAAAAAATAAAGAAAATTAAATGGGAAATATTCAGCTCCTCATCGCCGGAGATTCGCTGCTCGAAGCCGCCGCCAAAACGCCGGCGATCATGTTCATAGCCCTAACCTGCACCTCCAGCGCCGCTATGTAATCCGACGCCTCATCGAGAAGCGAATCCAGGCCCAATTTCTTACAGCCAGGCACCATCCTCCCCAAAACCCTAACCCTAGATTCCATCTCCGACGATCTTGCAGCCTTTGATCGATTCGATCTCTTCGGCTGAGCAACCTTCGGCCTTCTGGTCTTGAGAAGGATCGATCTATTCGACAAGATCGCGCGGCTCCAGCGCGATCGGCCGTGGGCGGTGGCGGCGAGAGCGCGATCTGCTGCGGCGCGGACGGCGAGGCTCGTCGGCGGCGAGCGGCGGAGGTGGCGGAGGGCGGAGAGGAGGTTGGAGGAGTAGAGCTGTTGCTGTTTGGGGGATCGCCATGGAGATGGAGGAGGGTTAGGGTTTCGAATCGAGCGCTTTCGCTTTTTCGATTGAAATTTGGGAGTTGATGATGATGATGGTGACGAGGAGCTCGAGATTGGTGAAGGATCTGTATGCATCTCGATCGCTGCAAAATGAGGTAAATTTATGTTAATTTTGATCGATTTTGGAGCGAAAATAGAGTACAAATCTAATGAACAGAATCGATCGGCGATGCAATTTGCAAAAAATGAGCATAAAAGAGATTGCAATGTGAATTGAAAACGCAAAATTACAGGAAAAAATAAATCGCATGAATTTTGAGATAACCTTAACAGTCGTTAGTAATGAGAGAGTTGAGAATTCGAACAAAGAAATTTTGGGATGAAATGAATTGTGTTGTCGTGGATTTAAACGCAAGATTTAAAATCTAGTTCACGTGAAGATGGATATTTTTTCATGTGATTAAATGACTGTTTTGCCCATATGGACTGGTGGCACTGTGCACGCATGTGACGTTTTGTGTATTGGCACCTCAAAATGTATTATCTGAACACCTGAAAGCGGGGACAACTACCAAGTGTGAATCTAATCAACAGAATTTTAATAAGTAAAAATCTTAGAAAAATATTTTTAAAATGGGTTTTTTTATATTCGACCTATAAAACTTTCGTATTTTTAAATAAGACCTCCAAAACTTCACAATTTTAAATAAGACTCCAAATCCTTTAAGTTATCTAAAAAAGGACCCCTTTCTGTTTAATAGTGATTAATTAGCATAATTAAGCTGCTAAATACCTAATCTACCCTTAGCGACCTAATCAACCCTCAATCCATCCTTAGTATATTTAGTCCTCTGTGGAAAAATCAATTGTTTATTATTCATGAAGGCGGTGTCGAATGGTTTAAGAGAAAGACCAGAATCATAATTATAGGTGAGTGCAATTCTAATGGTTGGTTGGGTGTCTGAATTTGAAAAGAAATAGAAGAATGTTGTTGATAGAGTATTGAAGAAGAAAATAAGGGTAAAACGGTCATTTTAAATAGAATTTGGATGGAAAACCAATCATGGGGACTAATTTAGACAACTTAAAGTATTTGGGGGTGTTACTTGGAAATATAAAGTTTTGGGGGTTTTATTTAGAAATACGAAAGTTTTGGGGGTTAAATAAAACTTAAAATTTGTGATATATTATGCAATTAGGTAAATTTCAAGTTCATACCATGAATGTCAGAAATTTTCTCCAAAACTAACATAAACTTTTAAGATGATGTTAATATATCATGAGTTTTCCATATACCAGAAAACTCCCTAAGAGGATGAACATTTGATTAAAATAAAGACAAAGCGACTCAATTAATACCGAGCATATATTAATTCTTAGAAAAAGTTGGTTTCTTAAATTGATATATGTTGTGTATTTTCATTATTTTATCTTTTTTTGTTAATCACATTAACTAGGTTAGTAGGTTTTTGGAACAAAGAAAAATTTATAGTGGTTTTGCATCATTTAAGAAGTTTATGGTAATTTTAAGAAAAAGTAACCAAAGTTCATGATATCAAGTTGTAATTTAGCCAATGCAATTTAGGCTGTAATAGAGCACTTAAAAGATGGGCCGAGCAAAACAATTTCTAAATGAGCAAGACATTTCAAATAGAATTGGTCAAATAAATCTTGTGGGATGTACTTGACTTATAAATATTTTGTATTACATGGAATGAGCACAGTGGTCCTGCTTAGGGATTCCTAGGAGCAAAGCATTACCTTCCGGAAGAATTACCAGAGCTCTATTCAAATTGGCTTCAGCTATTTTAAGAGCTTGTTGAGCTTCTTGCGGATCGATATCAGTACTTATCTCCTCATCATTTCCTAAAATAGTGATATCATTATTACTTATTCAAGCGAAACCGTCCATCAAGACCACCGTTAACCATTGGTCGTTGAGACGTATTCTCAAACGGTTCGTATCTACCGCTATGGCAATAGGAGCATGGTTTAGTAATACGTCAATTTGGCCATTATTAGTAGATAAGATGATTTCTTTCATTTATGAATCCAAATAGTTCGATTAGGAGTCGGTACACAAAGATGTAAGGTCATTTCTTCAATTTGCAATTCCATCCAGAAGATAATGTGTTACGCCTACGCGATCCCTATACGACAGCAACACTCCTCTTTATGGAATTTATCGGATTTAGTGTTTTCATGTTAGTGTGAGAAAAGAATATTTAGGTTTCAAACACTCTTAAATATTTCTATTTATTAAAAGTAGTTGACATGTTTAGTCTTGTTTCAGGATATGCCATTACTACTTGTGCCATTTTTAGGAATAATAGACCAAAAGCTAATGCAAGTTGAAGCTGAACCAGTTTTTTTGCTTAAGTGTAAGTATGGAGTACTCACTACTTAGGCCACCCTTCATATGCACATGCTAGGATGTAATTCACGTGGTAATTCTAGATTTTCATGAAATATTACCAAGCTTGTTTAGATGCAGAAATATTCTCGGGAATATAGGATTTGCATGATAATCAAATAATCTAATTTCATGGAAATCCTATTCCCTCGAAAACCGACGTCTATCCTAAATTATTATGAAATATTCCCACTTAACACAAGATGTGTCATGGCCATCCCCCAGCCGGTCGGCCGTCCGCCAATCGCCAATCGCCAATCGCCAATCGCCGTCGACGGTTACACATACTTATATTACGGGGATGATTAAAATATTCCAAATACGTTAATGCAAGATTCCTTGGAATTAGATGCTCGGTAATCATATTTCTGAGTTTCCAGGAATACGAGCATTCCCGTTAATCGACTATTCCGTGTAACAAGCGCAACCTAATTATTTCTTATTTAAAATCTATTAGTGCCTTGTTAATAACGAGTTTTTAACATTAATAAGGATCCTTTAATTCCATATGAAAAACTAGATAACTCCAGCTATTATTGACAAGTGAAAATGACATTATCATCCTTTATGCTTTCTTTTAGTGGTTGTTTGGTTGCTGGATTGTGAAATTTGGATTTTTAAACAGTGTAATTGAAAAAAATTTATATTAGCTAATTTGTGTTTGGTTGGTATTGGATTTCTTGTAATGTATTTGTAAATCATTATAATTCTTATTTGGTTGGAAAAAATTATATGGGATTTGGATTTGAGGTTTAAAGAGAGATAGAGAGGGGTAATTTTTTAATAATTAAAGTACATGCGGAGCCCACCAAATAGTGAGAAATCCTCAAGAATCCTTTCGTTTTTGAAGTATTTTAGGATCATCTTTTTTGTGGATACCATCACACAATCTATATAAATCCATGTTCGTAATTCAACCAACTAAACACAAACTTTATTATTCTTAGAATTCTCAAATTTAAAACTCAAGAATTCTGGAGAATGCTTCAACCGGACAGGCCCTTAAAGCACCATCTCTAATCTCTATCAGCGGCCGTAGGCGTTCCTATCTATCTTTGTCCACAAAATTTTGCTACAAGTGGGATGCTTGTTTTGTCGTTTAGGAACAGACAAAGAAGGACATAATGGTAGTTTTGGTAGTTAGTTTGTCGTTAGCGGGATGCATGAGCTGGAAAGGGCAGTCGCAGTTGGATGCAAACTGCAGTCCTCGTGGGTCCATAATTCCCACACCTGCAAGTTGCGGGTCCTGAACTGACGAAATTGCCTCCCATGCCTAAGATGCTTAACGGGTCTTTACTAAAATGAAACCGGATCTGACTCCGGAACCTTGGGTCTATCCGATTAGGATGTCTTTAGACTTTTTGGTTTTCTTAACAAATAACTGTTTGAATCGTTCAAATTGGACATACATGACGTCACTAAATATGAAAATATATATAACAATATTTTATATACCAGCTAGCATGTCTGTAGACTTCTAAATATCGGAGGCTAGGTATCCATTCATTTGGAGGCCCTTCTAGTAGGAGGCCAGTTGGAAAAGCCACGCAAAGAGTTTTCCACACACACAACAATAGGTATGTTCATTAATATTTTCATTAGCAAGCTCTTTTCAATACATCCAACTATGATCCGAATTTGATTTGAGTACACCTTTGTTTTCATGATATGATCCATATTAATATGGTATTTGGCGATTGCAAATCAGGCATAAAACAGTGGGGGTCAGGATAAGGGAGGGCGTACTCTATTTAAATTCACAAATATTAGGAAATAACTCCGTCAGAGTGTTGTGCTAATGGAGTGCTCTTGTACACGAATGATCTCATTGAGGATGCTTGACATCTATTTCAAGAATACACTGGACGGAAAGAAATGGTACAACTATCAGGTGAAATTGGTCATTGCCTGCACAGATTCTCGTTGGAGGAAATTAAAATGACACTGAGATAGGGAGGTTGGTCAACTTGGATAGTGGAAATGACTATATAAATTGTAACGCGGCCTGGGTTCGTAGAAACTATGTTCGGATGTTTAAGACGGAGGCTTTTCTTAATATCAAGGAGGAGAGGAAATGTTACTACCAAAGTCGCTAGACAGTCTATGTGAGCGGATCGTTTTCTTAATTAGGAGCCTTGAATAGGATTAGTCCTGGTTTGGTTAATTATTCGAGCCAGATCTGAACTCAAAACCTAAACCCGATAACATCAAAAGGACTCTATTACTTTTGGAGAAAAGTTTTTATTATGCTGATTTCACTATGTTTTATGTGTGTGTGTAAGTCCATGGAAAAGTCTAGAATACAATGAAGAGTTTAGAATATAATGTGGGAGTATAGAATACAAAGGAAAAGTTTAGAACACCCAACATATCTTAACACCCCTCCTCAAACTCACGGTGGATCATATACCGAGAGTTTGGAAAAAAAGTACCGTTGTTGAGCTGTAGTCTGAGCCACGTAAAAAAAATCGGCAAGCTGATCTTTGGAGGCGACATAGGGTAGTGAAAGGTGTCGAGAAGTATACTCCTGTCGTACAATATAACAATCAACATCTATATGCTTTGTGCATTCATGGAACACCGGAATAGTAGTTATCTGAATGGTACTGCGGTTGTCACAATACAACGGAACTGGAAACGGAATGAGAACACCCATATCCTGAAGAAGACGACAGAGCTTTTCGAACCTTAAGAGTAATGTCCGCCATCACGATATTCAGCTTTAGTACTGGATCTAGAGACCGTGTCCTGTCGTTTGCTCCGCCAAGAAATCAGCGAGGAACCTAAGAAAACACAATATCCAGTAGTAGAACGTCGAATGTCAGGATCATCGGCCCAGCCGGCATCAGAGAAGGCCCGTAGATTCAATGACAAATCAGACGGAAATAAAAGAGAACGAGTGATAGTTCCGCGAAGATACCGGAGAATGTGAATAAGTGCAGCATAGTGGACATTCGTTGGTGTCGACATAAACTGACTGAGAGTATGCACGACGTGAGAGATATCCAGTCGAGTGTCCGATAGATAAATAAGTGCTCCAGCAAGTTCACGATATCTGGTAGGATTGGGTAAGAATTCACCATCCGATTTTCGAAGTTTGAGATGAAGCTCCATAGGAGTAGTGACAGCTGAAAATGATGCAATCGAGGAGTCAGTAAGCATAGCACGACTAAGGAGATCAGATATATACTTCTGTTGTGACAAAAGATATCCACGGGGAGAGTAAGCAATCTCTATCCCAAGAAAGCAACGAAGAGGACCAAGATCCTTCATTTCAAACTGAGACTGAAGGTGTTGTTTGAGAAACATGATGGTAGGCAGATCATCACCGGTAATAATCATGCCATCAACATATAATAAAAGAATAGCCTGTCCACCAGAGGATGTACGATAGAACATAACATAATCAGCCAGACTCTCCGTAAACCCGATCGAAAGAACTGACTGTCGAAATCGCTCAAACCAGGCCCTGGATGCTTGTTTGAGACCATAGATAGCACGCCGCAGATGACATACCTGTAAGGGCGGAGCATTAATTCCAGAAGGGGGCTGCATATAGACCGTCTCAGTAAGCCCACCATTAAGAAATGTATTCTTAACATCTATATGATATAACTCCTAGCGACGGACGACAGCTACCGCGATAAGAGTGCGAATATAAGTGATTTTGGCGACTGGTGCAAAAGTATCCCCATAATCAATGACGCATTCCTGACTAAACCTACAGGCTACAAGCCTGGCTTTGTATCTCTCTCGAGAGCCATCCGATTTGGTTTTGATCTTAAAAATCCATTTACAACTATTGGTTTCACCCTATGGGGTATTTGAACGAGATCCCATATGTGAGTGCGCTGAAATGTTTGGAGTTCCTCTTGTATAACTTTCTGCCATTCAGGGTAATTAACTGTCTCAGTGTATGACTTAGGTTCCTGCAAGGAGTGAATTGCAACAAGAAAAGAAATAAACTGCGACGAGTAAGAATTTGTCACACAACTATAACGGAGTGGAGGATGGCGATTGCGGAGAGGAGTGTGACGTAGCGGCGGTGGCGACATTGGTGGTGGAAGTGGCGTAGGGGCCGGCGGATGTAGGGTGTTTTTCGTCACCCCATTGAGATGGGAATAGGCGCGCGCTTGTCAGGCGTACTACAGATTCCCCCTGCCTAGGGTAGGCCGGGGTTTAATGATTGTGGGGATCCGAATCTCCGGCAGCCGCGGACTAAGCTGGCGTTAATTACCCCTCGCCTTTGGAGTGAGGGAACCTCCGATTGACGGGTTAAACTGGTCATGCGAACTCAATGTGCAGTGTACGTGTGTTGTGTTTTGGAGGGGGTTATGGATATATCGGGGGCCCCGCAAAGTTTTTACGGGAGTCCCGCTACCCGGATAGCGGGCTGGGGGTCAAGGGGGCTAGCGGCCCCCTTGCGGGGTGCGGGGCAGCGTCCCGTTAGAAATTTTTTCTAACGGGGTAGGCATATTTAGTGTGGAGTACATAGAAAAAAAAGGAGGGGAAGCGTCTTAAAGACGCGTGCGCATGGTGCCCGGGGTCACGTGCGCGCACGTGACCTATGGGCACTTTGGCGCCCCCCGGAGTCACGTGGGCACACGTGACCCATGGGCGCCTTGGCGCCCCGGGGTCACGTGGGCACACGTGACCGATGGGCGCCTTGGCGGCCCGGGGTCACGTGCGCACACGTGACCGATGGGCGCCTTGGCGCCCCGGGGTCACGTGCGCACACGTGACCGATGGGCGCCTTAGCGCCCATGGGGTCACGTGGGCACACGTGACCGCGGGAAAAACCCGCGGAAAGGGAAGCCTAGCCCCTAGGCTGGGGAGTTGAACTCCCAAGGGAATTTTCGGAGTTGAACTCCTAATCAGAAACAAATTTATGGAGTTAAACTCCAACAGAAATTAATTTATGGAGTTAAACTCCAGCAGATTTAGAAAGGAGTTAAACTCCTGGGGACTTATTGCTCTTCTTTTGAGCCTTGGGTCTATCCAAAGTTAGATTTTTGGAGATGGGTCTCCTTCTTCTTGCTCTTGACCGGCGGGATATTGGAGAAAAGGGGGTGAGACTTAAAAGTCTCCCCTTTTCGAGATCTGACTGGAGATCCGAGCTCCCCTTTGTGGGTTTTGTGGTGAAAAACTATTTATTTTTGAGAAAGGGAGAGTTAAACTCTTGATTTAATTCAACAGAAAGAAGAAGGTTTTTAGAACCTTGAAGAAGGAGAAAGAGGCACAAGCCCTAGTTTTTGGGAGAATGAAAAGTCTATGCTTTATTTATCATCATGTTGCCTTATATAGGCTTACATATTTACATATAGCCCATTGGGCTCTACAAAAATGGCATTTTAGCCATCCCATGGCTCATGTGCCATTTCATTTTTGCACATAAGCCATGGGCTTATAAAATATTGGCTTTATGTCCATTTTGTTTACATTCATGCATAAAAAATTACATAAAAATTATTTATGACATGATTTTGTTGTTGGCATGAGAGAGGCTGGCCGCGGGCTCGACTTGGGCATGGGCCCGCTTGACCTGGGCTTGGGCCCACCTAGCTTGGGGGTTGACCTTGACTTTGACTCGGTCAACCGGGGTGTAAATTTTGACCCCAACAAAGTGCCCCCCATCAATAAATGCACACCGCACATGTGGGTTGTGTGCATGAAATTGATGGATCTTCTTTCACGTGGAGGCGACTTGCTTTGGTTCCCACTTTTGGGGATGCACTGCCCTTTTTACGACGTGGACGGTCGACGCTTGACGCGTCCCCGAGACAGAGTGTTCGTGGTAGACGTTTCCCTTGCCCGGAGCGATCCGGTTCCTGCTTTGTAGGAAGCTTGCACTGCCCTTTTTGCGACATGTACGGTCGACGCTCTGTTACGGAGCGATTTGGGTTCCCAATTTGCGGGAGCCTGCACTGCCCTTTTTGCGACATAGACGGTCGACGCTCTGATCCGAAGCGATTTGGGTTCCCAATTTGCGGGAGCCTGCACTGCCCTTTTTGCGACATAGACGGTCGACGCTATGTTACGGAGCGATTTGGGTTCCCAATTTGCGGGAGCCTGCACTGCCCTTTTTGCGACATAGACGGTCGACGCTCTGTTACGAAGCGATTTGGGTTCCCAATTTGCGGGTGCCTGCACTGCCCTTTTTGCGACATAGACGGTCGACGCTCTGATCCGAAGCGATTTGGTAGACGTGTCCCCGGCACGGAGTGTCGCTGGTCGACGTTTTCCCGAGGCGGAGTGTCTGTTGTCGATGTGCCCCCGGCAAGGAGTGTCTGCTTGACGTTTCCCCGAGGCGGAGTATCGGCTGGTTGACGTTTCCCTGATGCGGAGTGTTTGTGTTGGACGTTTTCCCCGATGCAGAGTGTCGCTGGTTGACGTGTCCCCGGCACGGAGTGTCGCTGATTGACTTTTCTCAGGCGCGGAGTGTCAGGTTGACTTTTCCCCGGCACGGAGTGTCGCTGATCGACTTTTCCCCGGCGCGGAGTGTCGGGTTGACTTTTCCTCGGCACGGAGTGTCGCTGATCAACTTTTTCCCGGCGCGGAGTGTCGGTGGTTGACTTTTCCCCGGCACGGAGTGTCGCTGATTGACTTTTCCCCGGCACGGAGTGTCGCTGATGGACTTTTCCCCGGCGCGGAGTGTCGGGTTGACTTTTCCCCGGCACGGAGTGTCGCTGATGGACTTTTTCCCGGCGCGGAGTGTCGGGTTGACTTTTCTTCGGCACGGAGTGTCGCTGGTTGACTTTTCTCCGGCACGGAGTGTCGCTGATGGACTTTTCCCCTGCGCGGAGTGTCGGGTTGACTTTTCCCCAGCACGGAGTGCCGCTGATGGACTTTTCCCCGGCGCGGAGTGTCGGGTTGACTTTTCCCCGGCACAAAGTGTCGCTGATGGACTTTTCCCCGGCGCGGAGTGTCGCTGGTTGACTTTTTCCCGGCACGGAGTGTCGCTGATCGACTTTTCCCCGGCGCGGAGTGTCGCTGATGGACTTTTCCCCGGCGCGGAGTGTCGCTGGTTGACTTTTCCCCGGCACGGAGTGTCGCTGATGGACTTTTCCCCGGCGCGGAGTGTCGGGTTGACTTTTCCCCGGCACGGAGTGTCGCTGATGGACTTTTCCCCGGCGCGGAGTGTCGCTGGTTGACTTTTCCCCGGCACGGAGTGTCGCTGATGGACTTTTCCCCGGCACGGAGTGTCGCTGGTTGACTTTTCCCCGTCACGGAGTGTCGCTGATAGACTTTTCCCCGGCGCGGAGTGTCGGGTTGACTTTTCCCCGGCACGGAGTGTCGCTGATGGACTTTTCCCCGGCACGGAGTGTCGGGTTGACTTTTCCCTGCACGGAGTGTCGCTGATGGACTTTTCCCCGGCGCGGAGTGTCGCTGGTTGACTTTTCCCCAGCACGGAGTGCCGCTGATCGACTTTTCCCTGGCGCGGAGTGTCGGGTTGACTTTTCCCCGGCATGGAGTGTCGCTGATGGACTTTTCCCCTGCACGGAGTGTCGCTGGTTGACTTTTCCCCGACACGGAGTGTCGCTGATGGACTTTTCCCCGGCGCGGAGTGTCGGGTTGACTTTTCCCCGGCACGGAGTGTCGCTGATCGACTTTTCCCCGGCGCGGAGTGTCGCGGGTTGACCTTTCCCCGTCACGGAGTGTCGCTGATGGACTTTTCCCCAGCACGGAGTGTTGCTGGTTGACTTTTCCCCGGCACGGAGTGTCGCTGATGGACTTTTCCCCGGCGCGGAGTGTCGGGTTGACTTTTTTCCGAGACGAAGCATAATTTCGACAGGGAAGGCAGGTACACCGAGGCGAAGCATCATTTCGACACGGGGTGTATTCCGAGACGAAGCATAATTCCGACGCAGAGCTTGCTGGTTGATTTGATTCTGAGGCGGAGCATAATTTCGGCAGGGAAGGTAGATATCCCGAGGCGAAGCATGATTTCGACACGGGGTAGATTCTGGGACAGAGCATGATTCCGC
The DNA here is from genome assembly GCA_030015575.1 of Agapanthus africanus. Lineage (NCBI taxonomy): Eukaryota > Viridiplantae > Streptophyta > Magnoliopsida > Asparagales > Amaryllidaceae > Agapanthus > Agapanthus africanus. Next base: position 133,157,627 of record CM057341.1, read on the forward strand.
CGTAGAGGTTGTTGGTTTGATTTGATTGACTTGAGTCGACATCAGCATCGCTATACTGGAATATGGTACCAGGAGCGAATCATCATTTATCATGAGAGGGTTTGGGGATTTTGGTTTTGGTTTGGCATCTGCATTGCTGCACTGGAATAATTCCAGGAGCAACTCATCATTTGCCCCGGGAGGATTTGGGAATTGGTTTTTGTTTGGCATCAGTATCGCTACACTGGAATATGGTACCAGGAGCGAATCATCATTTGTGCTGAGTGGATTTGAGGATTTCGGTTTTGTTTTGGCATCTGCATTGCTGTACTGGAATAATGCCAGGAGTAACTCATCATGTGGCCCGGGAGGATTTGAGAATTGGTGGCTTAGGAGACAGGTTTAGATCCCTGTCACCTAAGGCTTTTCCATTTTATGGGCCGCGAGGGTCCCACAAAGCATTTTCTCCCTACGGGTCGTAAGGATCCCGCAGATGTATTTTCTCCTTAGGAGTCGTGGGGACTCCTAAGTGTGTTGCTCCTTTGTGAGTCGTAGGGATCTCATGTGGGAATTTTCTCCTCACAAAGTCAAGAGGACTTTGCGAGTGCATTTCATTTCTTTTATTTTTTTTTACGAATTTGCGCCCTTTCGGGTTTTCACAAACTCGCCGACAGTCCTGCTGTTTTTACTCACGGAGCCCTTTCGGGTTTTCATCCGTGCCCGTTTTGCTTGTGGACATACCGTTCTTTTTTTTTGTGGAGAGATCGGGATTGTTTTACGCCCGTGGATTGTATACGGTTTTGCAGGATGTATGATCCAGACCGTAGGGCCAGAAACATTTCAGGACTTTGTTGGCGTCTGCATCGCTACACCGGAATATGGTACCAGGAGCGACTCATCATTCGCCGTTGGGGTATGAGAGTTGGAATTTGGTTGGCGTCTGCATCGCTGCACTGGAATATGATACCAGGAGCGACTCATCATTCGCCTTTTGGGGTATGGGGTTTGGAATTTGGTTGGCGTCTGCATCGCTGCACTGGAATATGGTACCAGGAGCGACTCATCATTCGCCGCTTGGGAATTTGAGTTTGGAATTTGGTTGGCGTCTGCATCGCTGCACTGGAATATGGTACCAGGAGCGACTCATCATTCGCCACTTGGGGATTGGGGAGCGATGGCTTAGGAGACAGGTTTAGATCACTACCACCTGAGACTTTTCAATTTTATGGGCCGTGAGGGTCCCATAAAGGTATTTTCTCCCTGCGAGTCGTAAGGATCCCACAGGTGTATGTTCTCCTTAGGAGTCGTGGGGACTCCTAAGTGTGTTTTTCCTTCGTGAGTCATAAGGATCCCACGAAGGTTTGTTCTCCTCATGCATCGTAAGGACACATGAGTGGGTCTTCTTAATGGAGCATAATTCCGAAGGCGGAGACCTGCCGCGTAACTGGTGGTTGCGGTGGGGAATGGGTATGCTGAGAATTATTTGAGCCCGTGGATTGTATACGGCAGTCAATTTGGGGACTAGCCGTAGGGCCGGGAGAATTTTGGAAATTTGAATTTTTGTTGGCGTCTGCATCGCTGCACTGGAATATGGTACCAGGAGCGACTCATCATTCGCCGTTGTTTATTTTTTTTTGTTTTTTTTTACCGCGATTGCTCTATCATTTCAGCTTTTCTTATTGCGAAGGTCGCGATTGCCCTATCATTTCGGCTATTTGTTCGCGGTTGCCCCATCATTTCGGCTTTATTTTCATTTTTATTTTTACTCGCTGATTTTTATTGCGAGTTGCCCCATCATTTCGGCTTTTCTCTATTTTTTTTATTTACACATTTTTTTGTTTATTTACATATATATGCATACATATATTTTTACATTCCCAGTTTAACGACTTAGAGGTCGATTATTCCCAGTTTAATGACGTGGTGGTCTTTTTTGCTTATCCCAGCTCCTTGAACTTTGATCTTGGCGGAGCTGTGTTGATGACCTAGCTCTGTGGCTTGCCGATATATCCGAGGATTGTGAGGTTTTTCCAAGCTTATATTGGTCCTCTGCCCAATCTTTGAAAATATAGCAGTTTTCGATGGTATGACCCACCACTCTATGATATGGGCAGTATATGGGATTGCCGGTCATGTTCATTTCCTGTGGCCTCTTTGGAACAGGCAGTTGCAAGCCGTTGTTCAAGGCGTCCACGAATATTTTGCGGACTTCATCCCTCCTGAAGGAGTATACCTTCTTCTTTCTCTCTATTGGAGTAGGTGCCTTTGCTGATGCTGGTCCTCGAGGCACATGTCTGGAAGGATTAGGTTCCCGAAAGACTTCGGTCTCCATTTGCATGAAATCGGCGATCGTAGCTTGACTGTTTGCTAACACGCCTTTAGACAGTTTTATCTCTCCCATCCTGTATTGCCTTTCGACCCAATCTTTGAAGACGAAGCAGTCCTCAATGGCATGACCTATCACCCTGTGATAAGGGCAATATTTTGGATCGTCGGTCATATTCTCTTCTTGCGGTCTCTTTGATTCTGGCAGTTGTAGACCGTTTCTTAGGGCGTCCTTGAATATCTTGTGGACCTTTTCCCTCTTGAAGGAATAGACCTTCTCCAGCTTCTCTTTCAGAGGCGATCCCCTCCCGGCGTATGTATCGGAGGGACTGGAGGCTGATTGCGGCCGTTTTTCCCGAAGGCGCTCCGCTTTTAGGTTGGAAGGGATATCAGTTGGCTGCCCCCGGGTATCAATCCCTGGCTTATGAGCCAAAATTTGACTCTGCTGTAATTGCAATCGGGCGACTTGGTTCGCAAGATCTGCCACGACGTTTGCCAGCTCGTCGACTTTGGAATAGACCTCGGCCATCTTCTCATCCCTGTCCTGAAATTGCCTTTGAAGCCATTGGAATAATGCTTGTTCTGTAGTTCCGGCTATGACAACCGGATAATCTTTATTGCCTGAGCTCAATTCTGTAGGAACCACGGGCTCCTCTGGCTTATCGGCCTGAGCGGGCTCTTCATCATTTAAATCGAGCCGATGCTGGGTATCGTCAACCAAATCATCACTATGGCTGTGAAGAAGAGGAGGGTTCGTTTCTTCATGTTCGGCCATGTAGACAGTGTGGATAACACATTCAGCCATTCTTTCATCACTAGCAGCTGGTTTCGCGGAGCGGTTCGGGCTTTGGAAATTCATAAGTTTTAACATGGCCAGAGCCCTAGCCCTTTTGTTGGCTTTATATCTGAGCTGCTTCTGCCTCAGCTTCTCTGCCTTAAGCGCTTGGCAGGCTTCTGCTCTTCGGGGAGCCGCCATAGGCTGAGTGATGGGGATGCTTGAGAAGACATCTGCCCGCGTGTCCGTCGAAGGTATCGCCTGGGCTTGCCCACGGTGTCTGGTAACTTCTTTTGTTCCGATGGCTTTGCCCCCAGTTGGGGCCATGCAAAGCCGTCCAGACACCGATTTGCGTTTGGGTTGGGGCTCCTTGAAGACCACCACATTTGGCCTCTTGCCTTTCGAGACCGGTTTGTCTGCCACCGGGACTCGAGGAGCTGGGATGGCGCCAACTGGTATGAACACAATAGAACCGAATGGTAGCAGCGGCTCCTCCCATTGTCGCCCGAGACTGGCCGGAAGAACCGTCCTGGAGTCTATCTTCATCGTATAGGAGACGGGAGTCGTGCTGAGAGCTGAGTTCATCTTTGGAGACATTGTTGAAAGGTGATTGCTTGAAGATCCTGCAAGAAAGAGCATTATTTTAGTATAAATACAGGTATGTATAATGATTAAGTTCGTATGAACGCTTAACCCGAAATATGGGAGGAGAGATACGTCCCACCGGGCGTGCCAGAATCTGCAGGGTGTTTTTCGTCACCCCATTGAGATGGGAATACGCGTGCGCTTGTCAGGCGTACTACAGATTCCCCCTGCCTAGGGTAGGCCGGGGTTTAATGATTGTGGGGATCCGAATCTCCGGCAGCCGCGGACTAAGCTGCCGTTAATTACCCCTCGCCTTTGGAGCGAGGGAACCTCCGATTGACGGGTTAAACTGGTCATGCGAACTCAATGTGCAGTGTACGTGTGTTGTGTTTTGGAGGGGGTTATGGATATATCGGGGGCTCCGCAAAGTTTTTACGGGGGTCCCGCTACTCGGATAGCGGGCTGGGGGTCAAGGGGGCTAGCGGCCCCCTTGTGGGGTGCGGGACAGCGCCCCGTTAGAAATTTTTTCTAACGGGGGAGGCATATTTAGTGTGGAGTACATAGAAAAAAAAGGAGGGGAAGCGTCTTAAAGACGCGTGCGCAGCATGTGGGCGCATGGTGCCCGGGGTCACGTGCGCGCACGTGACCTATGGGCACTTTGGCGCCCCCTGGAGTCACGTGGGCACACGTGACCCATGGGCGCCTTGGCGCCCCGGGGTCACGTGGGCACACGTGACCGATGGGCGCCTTGGCGCCCAGGGGTCACGTGGGCACACGTGACCGATAGGAGGGGAAGCGTCTTAAAGACGCGTGCGCAGCATGTGGGCGCATGGTGCCCGGGGTCACGTGCGCGCACGTGACCTATGGGCACTTTGGCGCCCCCTGGAGTCACGTGGGCACACGTGACCGATGGGCGCCTTGGCGCCCAGGGGTCACGTGGGCACACGTGACCGATGGGTGTCTTGGCGCCCCAGGGGTCACGTGCACACACGTGACCGATAGGCGCCTTGGCGCCCCGGGGTCACGTGCGCACACGTGACCGATGGGCGCCTTAGCGCCCATGGGGGTCACGTGGGCACACGTGACCGCGGGAAAAACCCGCGGAAAGGGAAGCCTAGCCCCTAGGCTGGGGAGTTGAACTTCTAAAGGAATTTTCGGAGTTGAACTCCTAATCAGAAACAAATTTATGGAGTTAAACTCTAACAGAAATTGATTTATGGAGTTAAACTCCAGCAGATTTAGAAAGGAGTTAAACTCCTGGGGACTTATTGCTCTTCTTTTGAGCCTTGGGTCTATCCAAAGTTAGATTTTTGGAGATGGGTCTCCTTCTTCGTGCTCTTGACCGGCGGGATCTTGGAGAAAAGGGGGTGGGACTTAAAAGTCTCCCCTTTTCGAGATCTGACTGGAGATCCGAGCTCCCCTTTGTGGGTTTTGTGGTGAAAAACTATTTATTTTTGAGAAAGGGAGAGTTAAACTCTTGATTTAATTCAACAGAAAGAAGAAGGTTTTTAGAACCTTGAAGAAGGAGAAAGAGGCACAAGCCCTAGTTTTTGGGAGAATGAAAAGTCTATGCTTTATTTATCATCATGTTGCCTTATATAGGCTTACATATTTACATATAGCCCACTGGGCTCTACAAAAATGGCATTTTAGCCATCCCATGGCTCATGTGCCATTTCATTTTTGCACATAAGCCATGGGCTTATAAAATATTGGCTTTATGTCCATTTTGTTTACATTCATGCATAAAAAATTACATAAAAATTATTTATGACATGATTTTGTTGTTGGCATGAGAGAGGCTGGCCGCGGGCTCGACTTGGGCATGGGCCCGCTTGACCTGGGCTTGGGCTCACCTAGCTTGGGGGTTGACCTTGACTTTGACTCGGTCAACCGGGGTGTAAATTTTGACCCCAACAGCGGAGTGGTGATCGGAGTGGCAGCGGACGGGTTTGCATCAGTGGTGATAGCTTCTGGTAATAGTGGTGGATTTGGTGGAAGCGGAGTGTACGAGAGTTGAGGCAGCGAGGACATGAATGTGTCGAGAAAGGACAAGTCGGACTCGTTAGCTAAAGAATAATAGTAGATGTTTTCAAACAAGGTAACATTACGAGATATGTGAAGCTTACGGCTAACGGGATCATAACAGCGATATCCTTTATGACTTGGACTGTATCCTAACATATCACAACGTGCAGAACGAGCATATAACTTGTCTGAGGTGGTAGGAAAACAAAACACACACAACAAAAAACTCGAAATTTGAAATAGTCAAACATGGTTGAGTGAAGGCGAGAATATGGACAAGGGTTATGAAAAAGAGAAGAGGGTGTGATATTAATGAGTAAGACTGCTGTTAAAAGGGCTTCTGTCCAAAAGTTTTGTGGAGTAGAGGCTGTTAATATTAGAGCACGTGTGGTTTCAAGAATATAACGATATTTGTGTTCGGTAACACCATTTTGTTCAAGAGTAAGAAGGCAGGATTGTCGGGTCAAAGTTCTATGAGATTTAAGGAGATTTTGCATGGAGTGAGAGCGTTTTCGCATTCATTATCAGATCTAAACACTTTTATTCTTTTATGGAACTGGGTATAAATCGTGTTTGTAAAATCTTTGTATATATCGAATAATTCAGTACGAGAACGCATGAGATATATGCAAGTGTAACGTGAGAAATCATCTATAAAACTCATATTGTATTTATAACCTGATAGAGATGCAATGAGTGCATGCCCCCAAATATCAGAATGTACTAAATCAAAAGGTTCATCAGTAATATCATTATGTAATGAAAAGGCAGTGCAGACTTATTTGCAAGCCGATAACCAGTATTATTTTGAGCATGAAAGGGAAATGATCCTAACACTCCTGAATCAACTAATGTTTCGAGACGAGAATTAGAGAGATGTCCTAACCGTTTATGCCAAAGTGAGGAGGACGAATAGCTAAAACCAATGAGTGATGAGGATGGTAGATGAAGCTGCTCCAACTGATACGAGCCATCCACTCTACGACCGGTCCCAATTCGCTGGCCGCTGCGGGTATCCTGCACATCACAAGAAGTGGAATTAAATGAGATAGTATAACCCAAATCGTCCGATTTACTGATAGAAATGAGATTCATAGTGAGTTGTGGAACACGTAAAACATATGATAGAGTAAGCGAAATGGATGACCCAGAAGTTGGTGTAATGCCGCCATACTGGGTGACTGAAAGAGGGGCACCGTTAGCAGCATAAATGAATGAAGATTTCGTAGGGGGTGCAATTTTGAAGTACAGATGAATCGAAAGTCATATGATGAGAGGCACCTGCGTCAAATATCTAAGGAGTTGAGTTACCTGAAGTGGCAGAGAGTGCAGCAGGAGTGGAGCTAGAGGAAGCACCAGTAATTCCAAGGTTCTGAGCAACGAGATTTGTAAGTTTCGACAGTTGAGAAGGAGAAAGAGAGCTAATATCCTGTGGAGGCTGTAGTGCAGAAGATGATGTGAGTTGAGCGTCTGCTGGAGTGACAGAGGCAGCTGCTGTAGGGCGAGCACAGTATGACGATCGAGTCGGACAATCTCGTAACCAATGTCCTTCGAGTTTGCAGTTAGGACAGGGACTAAGAGGAGGACGATTAAATGTAGGAAGAGGACGAGATTGTTTCCGACCATGATTATTATTGCTTCGATTAAATGCAGATGGACAAGATTGGGCAATAAGTACTGTAACAGGAGTAGGTGTTGAAGATGGTGCAGTCGCCTTAAGAAGTTGCGAGCGTGTCTCTTCAGAAACTCTGCAACTACATCGGTGAGTCGTGGAAAATGAAGAATGTGAGCCCAAAAAGGCTCAAAGACAGGACGTAAATGCATCACAAAGTGATAAAGACGCTGTTGATCACATTGTTTCTCAAATTCTCAAGCAAACTCCGACAGTGTTAGAGGGATAGTAACTTCTATAGCCCGTAGTTCTTCCCAATAGTTGGAAATAAGATTGAAAAATCCTGAATGGATTGATCATCCTGACGTGCATCGTGAAGAGCCTGATGTAGCTGATATTCTCGTGCGGCTCCTGTCTGCACAAACATCCAAGAGAGGGCTGTCCACTGTTCGCATGAGTTAGAAAATCTACCAATAGAGAGGCGGATGGAGACTGAGACTAATCGCATGATATAAGCCATGATCTACCGATCTGTGCGAATCCACTGCTGATACGTAGATGACGAATCAGCTGAACCGACGAGTGATGTATCAGACATTAGTGTAGTGGCAAATGAAGACGCAGCGGAAGGCCACGGTAGAGAGCCATCAAGATAACCCCGTAACGCAAAAGCGCAAAGATTATACTGCATAGTTAACGCCCAAGCCATATAATTTTCAACTCCGGTGAGTTGAATATCGATTGCCGGAAAGTTATATAATCCTTGTTTGTTCAGCTTTTATTTATTTATTTTTAAAAAACTAAAATTTCTTTGGAGGTCTTTACAACAACTTTGCACCAAAGGTAATGTAAGTAAGAGGACCAGCAGAGGACAACTCACTTGCTAATGCCGATCTAAGCGGTGATGACGAGGCGGGGCTCGTGGAGGAGGTAGGCGCCGGAGAGGTGAAGATGCAGCGCTGGTTTGGATCGATTGCGAGGAGGCGATCGGCATGGAGATCAAGGCAGAGGCGACGCGATCGGTGCAGAGATCGCAGGTGCGTCGAAGGCAGCAGACTCCATGTGCAGTTCAAGGCAAATTTGAAGCCTAGCTTCATAGCTTGTCACCGCCCCTATCTTGTCCTTTCTTAGCTTTGCTCTCATCCTATTCCTCATGTTCAAAAACAACTTGCAAATTTTTCTTGGATTTTATTGATTTCTGAAAGCCAATTGTTTTGGAAGTTTCTTCCAATTTCAGCAGCCAAGTAGGGACCTTCTGTTTTGTATTTTCATTCCTTCTAATCATTAGTGGGATTTTCATTATGATGAAAAATACAAATATTAAAGCAAGTTTATATTATATGTATTCCTTCATTTGCATTTATTTAGTATATCTTCCAACAAGCATTTGGTTCTACCAGTTCCTTTATAGGAGTGGACATGGTACTTCCACATTTTGCTCCCACGAGGAGAATGTCTCCGAACAATTTAAATATTTACTTTATTGATATATGTTTTTTTTAGGCTAATATATTTTTTGTCGTGCATCTTGAATAGAATCCTCTTATGGTTTTAGTTCAGTCTTTTTTTTCTTTTCAGAGAAGGCAGAAGAAAATTTAATATTGCAATTTAGTTTAGGATTTCCTTTCAATTTTGGTATGAAAATAAGGGCATTCTTTTATGTTTTTTCATTCCTTCAAATGATTCGGGAGTTCTCTCTTTTGGAAGAATAATGGATATGATAAGTATTCTTTTATTGATTTGAATTTATTCTAGCATATCTTCTCCATGCACATGGTTCCATCTTGTTCCCTTTTATAATAGCGGATATGGTTCTTGCACATTCCTCAGCACATGAGACTCAGCACAGGAGACTCGTTTTAGAAAAAAATAAAATGAATCTTGATAGTTTTACTCATTAATGTAAAAAATTAAATTTCATGCTTTGATTTGAGCCGGATGCCCCGAGACAAAAATGACGGTCGAGAAATAAAAAGGTAAACCACACTAATACCCTTAACTATTGTCTTTTTGTTGAAATTGATTGCAAATTCAGAGTTCAAGATCAAGAAACTAAAATGCCCAAGAGTGAATACGTGCGGTGCACGTAGCAGGTCTTCCAGTTGGAGTAGGATTTAGATTAATCTAAATCCTTTAATTCTATACATACTTAACATATATACTATTTTATTAATCCCTAGGGTAATGGATTAATCAATTAGGACCTTAAAATGTCCGGGCTGCAAGTTTTTTGAATTGGGCTCGGTTTTGTTTAGGATTTAAGTTAATCTTATAATTTAAACTAACTAGATGCTATATAAATTAATGCCAATAATAGAAGCCTGCGCCAGAAGGATTAATCCACAGACATAGAAAATAGTGGCTGCGGGATTTTAAAAGGGTTGCGGCAGAGACTTTGATTTTTTGAAGAGGTCTGCGGCATGATCTATTAATCCACAGAGCTATCCTTTATTGCGGCTGCGGCTTTGGAAGCGGAGAGAGAGAGAGAGAGATTGTGTTGAATTTTTATTTTGGTTAAGACAAAATTAAAAGCTTTGAGGCGTGTATGATACACTCTCCGAAAGGTGATATTGCCCCCACTATGGGAGTACATCAGAAAGCAATCACCCCCAAAATACAACAAATCTTTTGAAACTCTCTTAGAAAATAATGAGAAGAAGATACAAAATCTGTGAAGAGATAGACTTAATTTATAGAGTTGAACAGACACAACTGTTTGGACGGTTGTGACTGTTCAGACAACAAAATTGCAGTACACAGTTTTTCAGACAACCTTTGAATTTGAAATTCAAAAAAGGCAAACTCTGTTATCAAGTCAACTCCAAGATGTGTCAAGTGCCCAAGTGTCCTATCAAAGACAATAATAAATAAATATTATAAGCCCGCTAGGAATTAGGTCCACTTAGCTCATAACCCACTTTGTTCGAAATATTACTTAAATATTGGGAATTATTATAAAGGCTTGGACATTCGTCTCTCCATCCAATGTGAGACTATTTCCCACATACAAATTCTATCAATAGATTCAAACTACCAACAACCCCCACTAGTTTGTATATATTGGCTGCAACCACATCTCTTTCGTGACAAATATTATGCATAAAAGAAAGGTATCTCTCGATTTAAACCTTCCATTAGTGTATATATACCAATCGTCTAACAAAGTTATTAGTGTCCGCAGATTAAACCAAAACTTTTATTATTAGAATTTGAAATACAACACACACAATATTCATCTTATTTTCTAAGAGGTTTATAACCGCTTTAGCACTATTATGGCCATGTGCTACTCTTAGTCTTCACAAGCATTTACAAGAGAACGCTTCATATCTCTTGTTGAAGCGGCACCACTTCTATGCTAATATAGGTGGAGTTTCCTTTATTATATCCCTGTTACTGTGGATATTTAAAAATTAAATAACTCCATTGAGAGGTTTCGCTCATCCTCTTTATCGTAATAGACATCATTAGATACTTATTTATATAAGAATGAGACGTTTAGTGCAATATAGACACATGACAGTAACTTGTTATTACCCATTAAACTATTAAAATTAGTTTTTACTAATTAAATTCGGGTTACCATTACTGATGCCAAATTGTAAATATTTAAGTCCCATTCCGATTGACGTATTCTTTACCAAATCTCTAGATAATGCCTTGGTAAAAGGATCTGCTAAATTCTTTGCAGATCTCATATAAACTATGGTAATTATTCCATTAGTAATTAAATCTCGAACATATTCATGCCTTAAGCTAATGTGTCTAGATTTACCATTATAAATATTATTATAAGCTTTAGATATAGTCGCCCCACTGTCGCAATGCAAGAAAATAAATGACATTGGTTGTGGCCACAACTCTATATCCAATAATAAATTTCTCAGCTATTCCGCTTTCTTGCCGGTAGCAGCCAAAGCGACAAATTCAGATTCTATTGTTGAATGTGTGATACAGGTTTGTTTCTTAGAGGCCTAATTAATGGCACCGCTTCCGATTGTAAATACCCAACCTGTTATGGATTTATTATCACTTGTACTTGTGATCCAACTTGCATCCGAATAACCTTCTCGTACTGCAGAATAATTGGAATAAAATAGACCAAACTCTTTTGTTTTTTTAGATACCCAAGAACTCTACTGATGGTCTTCCAATGATTAATACTGGGTTTATTGGTGTATCGTGACAATTTGCATACTGCATAAGCTATATCAGGCCTTATACAATGCATCGCATACATAAGGCTTCCAATAGCGCTACCATATTCTAATTGTGCAACCATATTGTCACAATTCTCATTTAATTTCATACTCGGATCATACGGAGTAACACTTTCTTTAATATTAAGATGTTGGAATTTATTTAATAATTTTTCTATATAATGAGATTGGTTTAGCACAAACCCTTCACTATGTTTTTTCACCTTAATTCCTAAAATAGTATCTACTTCATTCAAATCTTTCATTTTGAATACTGAAGTTAAATACTTTTTTGTTTCATTTATTCCAATCATGTTTATACCAAATATCAACATGTCGTCTACATAGAGACATATGATTACTCTATAATTCTGATTGAATTTGGAATATATACATTTATCCGCAATATTATGCTTAAAACAATTTGATATTATTGCTTTATTAAATTTCTCATGCCATTGTTTAGGGGCATGTTTTAAACCATTTAGCGACTTAGTTAATTTACAAACTTTGTTCTTATTTCCAGAAAGTATGAAACCTTCGGATTGTTCCATGTATACTTTCTCATTTAATTCACTATTTAAAAATGCTGTTTTTATATCCATTTGATGCACATATAAATTATATATTGAAGCCAAAACTATAAGAACTCTAATGGATGTTATTCTAGCCACTGGTGCATTAGTATCAAAATAATCTATGCCCTCCTTTTGTGTGAATCCTTTAGCCACTAATCTCGCCTTGAAAGTTTGTATAGAGCTATCTGTATTTTGTTTTCTTCTAAATACCCATTTACACTTTATAAGCTTAGATCCTTGAGGCAGGTCAACTAATATCCAAGTATTGTTAGACATTATTGAGTCAATTTCGTCATCAATAGTCTTTTTCCAAAATGCAGCATCTCTTGAAGACATTGCTTCACTAAATGTTTTAGGATCATCTTCTATATTAAGTAGAATAGATACTTTGTTAAGCACTTTGGTTCTATCTCCTTCAACGAGAAAGACTATTGAACGTGAATCAATAAAATCAGGACCAAAAGATTTTTCTTTTCTAATTCTTTGACTTTTCCTTGGTTTACTATTTTCATTACTTTCGCTTCTTTTCTCATTGGTAATTTTCTTAGAAGTTGCTGCATTTTCCTTATTACACAAATTAGAATCAATATTGTCATGCATAAATTTATTTTCAAAAAATTCAACATGTATCGATTCAATTATGATATTTGATTCTAAATCTAGAGGTCGATATGCTTTAGAATTTTGTGCATATCCAACAAATATACTTCTAATACCTTTCGGCCCTAATTTAGATTTATATGGATCAGTCACTTTATAATATGCTATGCATCCCCACACTTTAATATAGTTTAAATTGGGTTTTCTACCATTCCAAATTTCATATGGTGAAATATGAGTTTTCTTTGATGGTATTCTATTATGAATATAATATGCTGTTAAAAGTGCCTCACCCCAAATATTAAAAGGTAATTTAGCATTTAAAATCATAGCATTTTCTATTTCAACTAAAGTCCTATTTTTTCTTTCGGCTAATCCATTGTGTTGAGGCGTATAAGGCGCAGTTCTTTGATGAATAATACCATGCATTTCGCAAAATTGAGAAAAAGAATCAGAAAAATATTCTCCCCCTCTATCACTTCTAAGAATTTTAATCTTTTTATTTTTCTGATTTTCTACAGCAGACTTATACTCTTTAAATTTCTTAAATACTTCATCTTTTGTTCTTAATAAATACACATATGTAAAACGAGAATGATCATCAATACAAGTTATAAAATATCTTTTTCCTCCACTAGTTAATTGACCATTTAATTCACAAATATCAGAATAAACAAGTTTTAATAAATTAGTATCTCTTTCAATTTCAGGGAAAGGTTTTCTAGTTATTTTTGCTTCCACGCAAATTTCGCATTTATGATTATGATCATTCTGACATGCAATGTAACCATATTTAGACATATACTTTAAAGAGCGAAAATTTAAATGGCATAATCTAGCATGCCATAAAGAAGAAGAATACTCAACAATATAAGCAAACACATAATTTATTTCATTAATACTGAGTTTGAACATGCCATCGCAGGAATATCCTTTTCCTACAAATATACCATTCTTCGATATTATAACTTTGTCAGACTCTAGAACAATTTTAAATCTCTTCTTGCACAACAGATTTGCAAATACAAGATTTTTCCTCAAATTAGGAACATGAAATACATTAAGCAGAGCAAGTTTCTGTCCAGATGTAAACTTCAATTCAATATTTCCTTTACCGAGCACTTTGGCCGAAACGCGGTTTCCCATCAACACTTCAGGTTCTTTCTGATCTGTGTAGGTTTTAAATATTGCTTTGTTATTGCATACATGGATGGTTGCGCCAGAATCCGGCCACCAATCTGCAGTTCTAGTTACCGCAGCCTTATGAAATTCCGTAATTATGCCTATCTGCATATCAGAAACCATAGCAACAAGTTATTTGACTTCATTTTTTATTAGATTTGCCTTATTGCTATTTTTTGATCCGAAACCAAGTTTTTTCCCGGTATTTCTGAACTTGCAATCTTTAATATAGTGTCATTTCTTTCCACAGTTATAACAAGACCATTTCTTCTTTGCAAAATTAGATTTCTTAAAATCATTTCCCTTCTTATGGACTTTGAAATTGTTCTGAAATTTTCTATGATCATTTTCACTGACATGATTCACTTTAGAGTTAAATTTAGAACTAAGAAAAATCATGTCACGTGCACGGTTCTCTGCATCAATCTGCAGATGAGTTTAAAATTGCTCTATGGTAAAATTTTCAGGAGAGTGCAGAATTTTCTTTCTGTATTCATTCCAAGTAGGAGGAAGTTTAGATAGAATTGCTCCAACTTGAAACGAATCAGGGACTTTAATTTCAAGTTCGCTCAGTTTAGAGACAAGAATTTGTAATTCATGCACTTGATCCATGATTGGCATGTCATCAGTCATTTTAAATTCAAAATATTTAAACGCTAGAAATTTATCCGTACCTTTCTTCTCATTTTTGTACTTTGTTTCAAGGCGCTCCAGATTTCTTTTGGTGTCTTCATATTTCTGTAAAGATCATACAGACGATCGGTAAGAGAATTGAGAATGTACCCGTGACAAACCAGTTCATTTTCTTCACGCTTGGTTTTCTCTGTCTTGGCACTTTCGGCATCAGTTGAAGTTGAGGTTGAATTTGGGATTGGCGGCAAGTCTGGATCGAGCACGTAAAAAATCTTCAAGGTGGTCAACAAGAACACCATCTTGTCTTTCCATTTAGTGTAATTACTCTCATCGAATCGATCCAGTTTGATAACATCTTGGTTCTGGAAATGAATCTTGACACTTGAATTTAATTCAGTCTCTATAGAATATCACCTTTCGATTGTTGAATTTTTAGTTTGGTTAAGACAGAATTAAAAGTTTTGAGGCGTGTATGATACACTTTCCAAAAGGTGATATTGCCCCCACTATGGGAGTACAGCAGAAGGCAATCACCCCCAAGATACAACAAAACCCTTAAAACTCTCTTAGAAGATAATGAGAAGAAGATGCAAAATCTGTGAAGAGATAGACTTAATTTATAGAGTTGAACAGACACAACTGTTTGGACGGTTGTGACTGTTTAGACAACAAAACTGCAGTAGACAGTTTTTCAGACAACCTTTGAATTTGAAATTAAAAAAAGGAAAACTCTGTTATCAAGTCAACTCTAAGATGTCCCAAGTGCCCAAGTGCCATATCAAAGACAATAATAAATAAATATTATAAGCTCGCTAGAAATTGGGCCCACTTGGCTCATAACCCACTTTGTTCAAGATATTACTTAAATATTGGGAATTATTATAAAGGCTTGGACATTCGTCTCTCCATCCAATGTGTGACTATTTCCCATATACAAATGCAACCAATAGATTCAAACTACCAACAGGTTGTAGAGAGAATTCTTTGCATTTGGGTGAGATCAAGAGGGCAGAAATTATCTCGTGTAATTCTTGCTCTGGTTGAAGTTCTCGTTGCGATGCGAAGGTAGGTTTAGATGCTAGTTGTGCCGAGCCTAGGTATATTATTGTGTCCTTTGTGTTGTTGGTGTGTGATGATGCTCTTAAGTGATGTCTCCTCAGATTACGAAATGTGGCGGATGACGTGTCCCGAAAGCTGCGGGGGTGGAATAAATGAGTTGCATCGGGGACATTCCTCGGGAGCCCCTTCTCGAGGAACCTATCCGACCTTTTCGGAGACCTCTCTGAATACATTCCACCTTCATATAGGAAACTACCAATAGCCCGTCTCCGAGCTTTCTTAGTCTCCCGGCTTGTCTCCGAGCCTTCTGACGTGCCGAGCTTCCTCGGCCTCCCAGCTCGTCTCCGAGCCTCCTGACGTGCCGAGCTTCCTCGGCCTCCCCCGATCAACTAAGAGCGTGGATCCCATGCGTCCCGCAATGGCTCTGCGTATATCGCCGGGGCGAGATATCCGCCTCCCCATGATCCGCGTCCTACGCTAGCGTATCCTCCCATTAATGGGCGTATCCCTCCATTAATGAGCGCATCCCGCCATTCCAGGCGAGCATAACGCTGGGGCATAACTGACGGCGGTGATCTCGCGCCTGCTCGCTCCACACGACCCCTATATAAACCCCTCTCTCAGACGACTTGGGTAACTGGAATTTATTTTAATACGCTGCTACTCTGCACCTATATCTCGGCTCTAATTTGATCGTCGGAGGGTCTTACGGTGGTCACCTACCCCGGGACTTCTTTGCAGGTAGCTCGGCGTTCAACACCAACTCATTGAGATCCACACTCAGCAACTCTCAAAAACAAATCTCAGTCGTCAAAGACCGCCATCACAGGATCGACGAAGGACAACATCTGAAGGAGATCCGAAGCTCCATCAGTTGGCGCCGTCTGTGGGAACGAAGGACTTTTTTTGTTCCACCATAAAAGTTGATCTTCCTCCCTCGACCCAATGGCGAGCGACAACCGTGACGATCCAAATACGAGCCGCCACAACGGAGGCGGGAGCGGCTCGTCACCTCCTCTTCCCAATGCTATCCACGTCTTGTCTGAGGAGGCCAAGATTGGAGGAAACCCCTCGTGGAGTTCCTGAAAAATGGTGCACTCCCTGAAGACCGAGGAGAAGCTCGTCGGCTGCGGGCCAAAGCACGCCATTTCATATGGAGCAACGGAAACCTATACAAGAAGTCGCACACTCATCCTATGCTCCGATGAATCGACCCCTACAAGGCTGACTACGTTCTACGAGAAATTCATGAAGGGGTCGGGGGAGCGCATCAAGGAGCCCGTCCAGAAGACACTTCTCCAAGGGTACTACTGGCCAAAGTTACACCATGACGCCGAGAAGCTGGTCAGAAGATGCAAGAACTGCCAACTTTTCGGCAGCATACCTCGTCTTCCCGCTACTGAACTAACGCCGCTCAATTCCCCCTGGCCGTTTGCACAGTGGGGGATGGACATGGTCGGTCAACTCCTCGCCGGCACGGGCGGACATAAGTTTATCCTCGTCGCTGTGGACTACTTCACAAAATGGATAGAGGCAGTACCCCTCAGAAAACCGGACGCCGCCTCTACGATAAAGTTCCTGCAGAACAACATAATTTCCCGATTCAGGATCCCGAGGTGTATAGTTACCGATCACGGGACCAACATTGAAAATGATAAGGTCAAAGAGTTCTGCAATGACTACTGTTGGGGCCTCACCCGCGCACGCAAACGTGCATGTTTTGGAAAAGAGAATGGTTTTGAGAAATAATTGCGCACGTGAGCTCGACCTCGTTTTAAAATTTATAAACCGCAAGTGCACGGCGCGTTGTAGTGAGCCGGCAAGTACGGGTCGATTCGCAGGGAATTGGAGATTAGGTTTTGTCGCTTAAGGTTCGAGAACAAAGAATGGGTTTGGTTTGTCACAAAATAAAGAAAAATACGAAAACAAAAAAACAAGTTAAAGAAGAAATGGTCGTGGTTTTGGCTCGGATAGTTGAATCGCGGTGATTCCTTCGACGCTCCCTTAATCATGAGTTGTCCGTCCTTGTGTCTATCCCGGCGTGAAGTATGACTTGTCAAGGCGGCTGCGAAGCACAAATCATCAAAATACCTATATTCGACGCAAAATACGAAACGAGTTCGTTTTGTTCACTTACCGTTTGTATGTCCAAACTTGAGGCATCAACACTAAGCACAAGGGTTAGCAAGCATACCGCAACATCGCAAACACAAATTAGTGAGTGAGAGCAAATAATTTTAGTGTTAAGCTTGCTAAGTGTTTGTGAAAGTATAAGGTATATGAAACCAAGAGATTTGTCAAGTCACTTGATCACAAAATACCATATCTAAACCTAGCAATCTCAACACTAAATTGATTCTAATCTTAGGCTTGCAAGATGGGGTTTGTGGAGAGAATATGGTATGTGATGAGGTTACAAAGTAACCATGGAATCAACATACCATATCAAACCAATCCAAGTTGCAATACTAAGTTTAGAGTCATATTATAACACATTAAACATTAACAAGAGGAGGAGGAAGGCAAAGCCATTCATCTCACATCCTCACCATAACCACAAACAAAGATTAGTTACACATGATGAAAAAGAAAAGAAAACACAAAAGAAATAAAGAAACAAAACAACAAGCAATACTATTAACACTTGAATGAGTTGAAATACAAGATATTGGTTACTTGTTCAACCTCCATAATAAAGCTCTCAAAAGAAAGCTTCAAGAGGGATGAAGAAGAAGAAACCAAGTTGAGCTAACACAACTCTCAAGCTACACCAAAAACTAAACTAGAAATGTGTATATACATTTACATGCTCCCTCTCTCTCAATCTGTTCTGGTATTTATAGGCCTCATTCCACAATAAACAAACAATATAAATAAGATGATGTGACCCTAATAAACAACTAGAAGAAAAATGTGGACATTTGGAGACAGGGGACCCGGTGATGCCGGTTTTGGGGAGGGTTTCGCCGGTCTAGTTGTGGGAAAATGGGCTCGTATTTGTGTGGTGATCGCGAATGCACGCCATTATCTCTCTGGTGCTGTTTGATTTGTCTATATAAACCTGGTTTGCATTCAGGGATTTGGAGGGAAACTTGAAGTTTTATATCACATTACAACTTTTAGCATTAATCACACATGCCCACTTGTGCCCGCCACTTGCAAAATTCATGATGTCTACTAGTGCCAAGGCAGCCCCACCATGGTCCAAGGATCAAAGAGCATGTGCACACTTGTATTGTGTTGGACCAAAATTGTGTACACAAATTTATTTGCAAAAGAGCTCTTTGAATATCGATCGGTTATCTGTTCTGACTGCAGTGTCGCCTCACAAATGTTATATCCATGACTTTGAGTATGTTTTCCAGTGTTTTGTCACGAATACCTATTATCTGTATTTACTGAGCAGACACTGGTTAATAGTATCGATATAAACAAAATAAATAATGAATGAGCGTTATTAAAATGCAGTTTTCTGTGATGAACAAATACCCCCAAACTTATCTTTTACTCATTCCGAGCAAAACAAAAATCCTAGCCACACTTTCGCAGGGAACGCGATTGCACTGAGCATGTGCAACAAGCTGTTAAATTTCTAGGTGTCCCTTGTAGGAGGAGTGTTGTCTCCTGGGGGTTTTCGGCGGATTGCACCCACAAAATCTTGTCAAGTTAGCGTCGTGAAGAAACTGTTGATTCTAATCTTAAGATTAAGGATCAAAGCTAGAAGTTCTATCATCCTAGTTAGAAAACGTCAATCCTATTTTTCACTTCTCACAATTTATTTAACCTAAGCTTATACATGTCTTTTCGTGGTTGTGCGAATAGTGTTGATAAGTTTTTAAGAACTTGATTAGGGTCATTATGTCATAAATGCGGACCAGGATAGACTTCTAAAGGATCATACGAGTTTGAAAAGACTTAAGATTTTCTCAAGTTTTGTTCTCCAGTTAGGTTTCAAGTCAGAATTTATATCAATTTTAACAGAGAACCAGGTCTTATTCTTCACTTCTACCTTTCACCCGTTGTTGTTCATACACACCTTTCGTGATTGTGCAAAACGTCTTTTTAAATATAAACCTTCATATCTCCGCTAAAAAACTGTTTATAATAGAAAACTCATCTTTGCCAAGATTATTCTCCTACAAAGAACCGTGAGGACTTTTAATTCGGAGAGAACACTTGCTTAGCTTCTTTTATTTGGCGATTGGAAACTTAACGAGTTTTGGGTCAATGACTCCCAAACCAGATGGTTTTAGGGCATTAGATGTGGAGACACCCCAAGGACTTAATTACCCAAGTTACCAAGGTCACAAAACAAAAGACTCATTTTGTTTGCGTTTAAAATATTTTGAAAGCTGTGAAAACGGAGATAATGCCAGCTTTTCTTTTAAATCCTAAAGACGTGTTGTAACAACCCTAAATTCCCTGTACAACTTTTTGTGCAAATTTTTTCAAAATTTAAAGAAAGGGGTACTTTTGCCTGAGCACAAGTTAAATATTTGTTTTGCTAATTAATAGCAAGAAGGAGGTTGTAGCTCATTGGTAATACCTTGCACTGCTGAACCAAGCCACCAGAGTTCAAATCCCATACCCCACATTATTTTTAATATTGTTTTATTTTGAACCTTTAGAATACCAAGGGTTTACACATGCATATCTCACAAAACCCCCACTACACCCTGAAATGTAACTGTACCAGAGGATAGACCAGCCGTCGGGGGAGGAATCCGGCCGTCTAACTCGGCCAGACTCGGCCGGTAAACCGGTCGGCTCAGGCCGCCGGCCGAGTCACGGCCGAGTCGCGGTCAAGTCGGCCGATTCCGGCGACGACCCCAACACAAAAAATGTGTCTTTTGGTCTCCCCTGTACACTTGCAAATTTTTTTCCTCAGACCATTTCCAGAGCTCTTTTAAAACCCCAATTACTCCACTTTTAATACATTTTATTACATTTATCACATTTTTTTCATTTTAACCTTTCACCTACCCTAACCCTATAAATACAATCCCTAAAGACTACCCCCTCACCTCAAAATTCTGAGCAAACTCTTAAGAAATTCCTAGAAACCCTAGTGTGCATTTGAAGTGAACAAAGAGGCGAAGCTCCGACGAATTTTCCGGCGACAACCCTAGGAGTTCCCGGCGACGAAACGGCGCACCGGAAACTACGTCCACTCCCTCTTCCTCTCCTCTTTGAGCTAAATCCGTAAGTCCCACCTTCCCCCTTCTCTACTCTTTCTGAAAATACGAAATTCTAAAACCTGACGGAATCGGAACAAATCCGATTTCCGATTCGGTTCTTCCTAAAATCTCACTTTTCCTTTAATAAAATCTTGTGAAACTATTACATGTTGACTATTAAACACTAAATAATCATATTGAACAAGTTCCATATCAAAAGAAATTGCTATTTCCATTTTGCCGTACTTTTTCATTAAAATACCATATAGTTTCATTTTCGACATTTGAACATCACAAACTTGCTATACCTTTAAGTAGATCACGAGGTAATGACCTACCTCCTCACACACTCATATGCAACATAGCACAATATCTTTCTGGAACATAGAATACGGGAAAACGAATCATTTCAGATAAATACCATTACTATTAAAACCGTTTTCTAAAAGATTAGTATTTTACACAAATCTTTGCAAAGCACCGCTACAACCCATTTTGGGGAACCCGACTGGGATGGTGCGGATTATCGCACATCCCTGGGCTTAGTAGTGCGAGATGCAGACCTTCGCAAGGAGCATTCGGTCTCGAGAGATTTAAAATACGATATCTTAAGAAAATGAGATTTTTAGAAATATAAAATATATATTAAAATTATTTTTATATAATTATGTATATATGTAACATTAAAATATCTATTTTGAAATAATATAAATATTCCAACTCTTTTTAAAAATCACAAGAATTACTTTACATTAATATATCGTGAATTCCATACAAGTCAATATTACAAATAAATACCCTTTATTATGAATTTAGGATATTTTCACTAGAAATATCACAATTATAAAATCCACACTCATGATAACTCTAAAGAAGATAAATAAATACTTGGGGAGTATTTTGAAAACTATACAAAAGTATTTTTTACATAAAACTCCCTCAAGTTCTATAAATTACCCTGAGGACCCTAGTAAATATAGGTTTAAGCGGGACCAATCTCTTGAGCTCAGGGAGCCGGAGAAGTGGGTGCTTGCCTATTTAAGGTAGACAACTTAACAACGGTGTTATCAATACGGTAATCGTCTTTGAAAAAGACACAAATCCTGCCGCCCATGTGCAGCGGTTACCGATAACATCAAAACAATCAGGAATTCAATTTAATTTTCTAATTGTCTGACTCAGACTGAGTCTCTTTAATAATCTGACTTGAATATGATTCAAGTACAATCTACAATCTACAATATTCCAATTCAACATGAATCCCTATATTCAAGCTGTTCAATACATTCAATCTATATTGACCGAACCGAACCATGGATATACTTCCATTTATATGATTCTATAGTTATATCCATGATCTTACAGTTACATCCGTTTACTGATATCATGGTTTCGGTAAGTCATCCAATTATACAATCTATACAGTTTACAATATAAGACAATACAATACAACAATACAATCAAAACACTACGGGGTTTAAGGGTTAGATTGGTATGGAAGGTGTTAGAAGTGGCACGAGACAGTAAGATTAAGACACCTAACCTATATTCCGTTGCTGTTGTACCGTGGCCCAACGGTTCCTTGTACATTCTGTTTGCCCTGGTCTCTAGCATATAGAAACCCCTTTGTATACACTGGCATTCTTCTGTACCAAGTTACAAACAACAACGTTAACACAACATTACAACAATATAATACAACTTTAAAAGCTACCTCCTTATTCTGTCTATTCTATTTCCCTCTTATATTTAGGACTTACCGAGCGATCTGTTCGCTGACGACATTCTCTTCTTTCTTCTTTGAATGTCGTCAGGTGATCTGGACACGTCAGAGATCGAGCCCACTGCTGAAGACTTGGACCATTTCATTGAAGACCCAGAGCTTTAGTTCATTGTACACTTTTATTTCAGTACCTTTCCTTTTCTGTTATGCCATTGTTTAGGCATTGCTTTATTTCATTTGTATTTACATTTCCATACATTGTACAGAAAGAATGTGAATAAATAAAGTTGCTGTTTATTATAACTTGTCTCTTGTGAATTTACTTTTATATTGTTTAGATACGCTTAGCGTATTTACTTCACAGTAAATACATAGCGGCCTCGTCGTGTCCTCTGCCCGTATACTGGGAAGCGGGGCATGACACGTGTTCATGTGGATAAGGTGTGTAATCACTCCAACTAGGTTCCAGATGGGTTATTTTGCAGACTTTTAGCTTCTATTAAAACCTCAATAATATCCTTCATATTCACTTCACTTTATGAACTATTCTTGATATTACTTAATTCAGAACAAACCTGTTTGATCCTAAAGATGTTTATCAATTTTCAAAAGTTTTAAAAACATGTCAGACCTTTCATCTAATTCTCAAGAACACATGAAACGTGTAAAGTGATATAAAAGACGTAAATTAGCTATGGCTAAACTCAAAGGAGGGTTATCTTTCGGGTTTTCAATCTCTCGAAAAGGATTTAATTATTTCTATCTTATCAACCAAACCGTCAGACTTCGAGTCTAAATTCCCCCGCTAGCTAACATGACGAAAAAGCTTTTATGTTTTTGGATTTTTAAATTTTTTTTTATTGTTTTTTTAGAATGTATACAATGCAGAATATACACATGATGCAGCAAAATAAACGCAGTGCTCACCTCCAAACCTGAGTTTTACGTTGTCCTCATCGTTGCTCCCGTCTCCGGTAGCTAGACTTAGATATCAGGGTGGGAATTTATTAAAAAACGAAAATCTAAGACTAATTACAGTATTTACAAGTTAAAAGATAGCGTTAGTCCAGAAATTAATACCATCCATTCAAAATTTTGTCTATATATGGACAATGCTGGTAAAAATAAAGATATAATAAAAAGAAAAAGAGAATGTACAAAGTATTGTTAGATGTTAGTAAAGGGCATGTGTGTGTGAAAGTACGGATGATAAGATGCTAAAAGCGAAGATGAAGTTTTGAAGGAGTCAAAGAATTGTTGCCCGAATGAATTGAATGTTTAAGAAGCACGTGTTGAGTTTCAATGTCAGGTTCGTTTAAAAACTGGAGTTCATCTTCAAAAAGTTCAGCAAAAGAAAGGTTCTTAGGATGTTCCCAAATTGATCCTAACTCAAACTCAGAAAGAATATCAAGTTCATCCGCAAATATCTCCTTAAAACTCTGCATGAAAGACTGTTTCTCCAGGCTGTCTTCCTCCCTATGATCCTCTACAATCCTATTCTCATTGCTATAGCTCACTATTCCCAAAACTAGTTCTCTTTCATCACATTCAAAAATGGGTAGGTATACGTCATCTAAAAAAGTAGGTTCCCACACTAACGTTTCTTTCGAAACAATATCAACAGGTGATACAAAAATTGTGGGTTCCTAATCCTTGATTTCCGCTAACAATCTATCATAACCATACCCGGCAAATTCACAAGTTCCCTCCTCTAAAATTGGAGTGCAAAAATCAGTCGGTGCAAAAATTTCATCTTCAAGTGGCATATCGGTGAAATCATCCTCTAGATTACTAGTGACAAGAGGTTCAATTGGTACCTGAAGGCAAGTGTTAGACTGACTTAGAGGGTTTTCTTGTTTGTCCTGATAACACTCAGTCAACTCAATTGTATCATCATCTATGAAATCATCAAAATTTGTTTGATCGTTTATTTCACTCAGGTGACTTCCTAGATGATAGATATCGACGTTATTAGGTTCTAATTGACTGTGTTCACTCCGTAGAATCCTCTCAGCTAAATATTTCACTTGTTCTTCGATTCTAGCCAAGGATTGAGCTTGAGCAAGAAACAATTGCTCAGATTGTTGTATGAACATGGCTAGCGTCGCAGCTGTTTGATTCTCGACTGTAGTCATCACTTCAAATTCTTTCTCTAAAGTGGTCAACCTAGCATCTATCTCATTATCATACCCTAATGGAGTGTCAATTGTTTCAGGTAAGGAGGGTTGTGATGGTGGTGATGCTAAAGCTGTCATCCTGTCGATCCCTTTCTCTAAATTTTCAATCATTTGATCTAGGGTTGAAGTGGGACTGGGTTCAAGAGTGTTAGGTGGGTGGCCGTTATCAAAACTCTGGAACGGTTGGTCACCCCCTAAGAAAGGACAGTTTTCATGAATGTGGAAAGAATTGTGGCAATTTGAACAAACGAATTGGGACTGAGAATAAATAAAAGAATATGAATCGTGAAAAATCGAATCGAACTATGTATCACCCATATCAACAAGTACTCACAAAATCACAAAAACAAAGAATATCACACCCCTAACAGTCTATATTATGCTAAGTCAACTAGACCTACTCAAGAACCTGATTTTCGATGTAAAACTGTGTCGAGAAACGGGCTCAAGATATACGGATCACCAAGCCAGTTAGTGAAGAAATAAGGGGAGGTTATCCAACGTTTTCGCGAAGTTCCTTAATTAGAATAATCCTTTCTCATTTGACGGTTTCGCCGTGAACAATATACCATTAAGCGGTATTCTAAATACAGTTAACTTCTTCTAATGAACGCGAAGTCCTTAAAATCAGAGTTCTAATTGATTTTAAAATTACTGGGGGTATACAAGAGTGCAATTTTGTGATTTGTGGGCTACGGAGAAAGGTGATGAAATCCTTTACCGTATCTTGTTTGGTTTCGTGCTCTTAATGTCCGTATTAAGATGCAAATGCGCAATTCAATAAAAGAATTTAAGAAATCAATCAATCAAGCAATTCTTTTTTTCGTTTTAAGCTTAAGCGCTGCAACCAATACGGGTTAGTTCTCTGTTCGGTTGGTGACAAATTGTACGAAGAATCATGCAGAAGATAGAATATTGGAATGTGTCGGATTTGAGCGAAGGTGTTAGGAAAATACGTACCGATGTGATTTGGTTAAGAAAAACCCTTTTTGAAGTGATCCGAGTTTTTGAATGTTCGCTTGTGCGGGTCAAACTACCCGGATCTTTGGCACTACATTTCACTAACGTTTTTGCAATTGAATCTGATCCTTACTCCGCACGATCGTTGGTTGTAATTCCGTCAAAACCTGAAAATGTCGGAAAATACGATATTTAGTGTAAAAAGCGATATATCTGCCTCAATTCCTGCACACACATAATTATAAAAATTAAACAATACCAATAGAGTACTAACAGTGCACTGGAGATCACACAAAAAGAAAAATTTCAAAACACCAAGAGGAGACCGGCGGCGCCGTATTTTTAGTGCATGTCGCCGGTCGATTTCAAGAGTTGGATGCTCGAATTTTGTGTGGCTCCTTGAGGCTTATTATTATTCTAATGGTATACTTTGATTTTTTAATTAAAGTACAAGGTGTTAGCAGGTTTTAAAGACAGAGAAAAAAGTTAGAAGATTTTTAGTTTTGAAAAAAATTTGATTAATGGTTAGTTTGTTAGTATGAACCAAAAATAACAATACCTAATGACTACCAACTCCCCGGCAATGGCGCCAAAAATTTGTTGGAGCCTCACCCGCGCGTGCAAGCGTGCATGTTTTGGAAAAGAGAATGGTTTTGAGAAATAGTTGCGCATGCGAGCTCGACCTCGTTTTAAAATTTATAAACCGCAAGTGTATGGCGCGTTGTAGCGAGCCGGCAAGTACGGGTCGATCCGCAGGGGATTGGAGATTAGGTTTTGTCGCTTAAGGTTCGAGAACAAAGAATGTGTTTGGTTTGTCACAAAATAAAGAAAAATACGAAAACAAGAAAACAAGTTAAAGAAGAAGTGGTCGTGGTTTTGGCTCGGATGGTTGAATCGCGGTGATTCCTTCGACGCTCTCTTGATCATGAGTTGTCCGTCC
This sequence comes from Agapanthus africanus, assembly GCA_030015575.1. NCBI lineage: Eukaryota > Viridiplantae > Streptophyta > Magnoliopsida > Asparagales > Amaryllidaceae > Agapanthus > Agapanthus africanus. The sequence goes on from CM057341.1 coordinate 133,184,159, forward strand.
TTGTGTTGATCCCGGCGTGAAGCATGACTTGTCAAGACGGCTGCGAAGCACAAATCATCAAAATACCGATATTCGACACAAAACACGAAATGAGTTCGTTTTGTTCATTTATCGTTTGTATGTCCAAGCTTGAGGCATCAACACTAAGCACAGGGGTTAGCAAGCATACCCCAACATTACAAACACAAATTAGTGAGTGAGAGCAAATAATTTTAGTGTTAAGCTTGCTAAGTGTTTGTGAAAGTATAGGGTATATGAAACCAAGAGATTTGTCAAGTCACTTGATCACAAAATACCATATCTAAACCTAGCAATCTCAACACTAAATTGATTCTAATCTTAGGCTTGCAAGATGGGGTTTGTGGAGAGAATATGGTATATGATGAGGTTACAAAGTAACCATGGAATCAACATACCATATCAAACCAATCCAAGTTTCAATACTAAGTTTAGAGTCACATTATAACACATTAAACATTAACAAGAGGAGGAGGAAAGCAAAACCATTCATCTCACATCCTCACCATAACTACATCCAAAGATTAGTTACACATAATGAAAAGGAAAAGAAAACACAAAAGAAATAAAAAAACAAAACAACAAGCAATACTATTAACACTTGAATGAGTTGAGATACAAGATGTTAGTTACTTGTTCAACCTCCATAATGAAGCTCTCAAAAGAAAGCTTCAAGAGGGAAGAAGAAGAAGAAACCAAGTTGAGCTCATACAACTCTCAAGCAAAACCAAAAACTAAACTAGAAATGCGTTTATACATTTACATGCTCCCTCTCTCTCAATCTGTTTTGGTATTTATAGGCATAATTCCACAATAAACAAACAATATAAATAAGATGATGTGACCCTAATAAACAACCAGAAGAATAATGGGGACATTTGGAGACAGGGGACCCGGTGATGCCGGTTTTGGGGAGGGTTTCGCTGGTCTAGTTGTGGGAAAATGGGCTCGTATTTGTGTGGTGATCGCGAATACGATTTGTCTATATAGACCTGGTTTGCATTATCTCCATTATCTCTCTGGCGCTGTTTGATTTGTCTATATAGACCTGGTTTGCATTCAGGGATTTGGAGGGAAACTTGAAGTTTTATATCACATAACAACTTTTAGCATTAATCACACATGCCCACTTATGCCCACCACTTGCACAATTCATGATACCTATTAGTGCCAAGGCGGCCCCACCATGGTCCAAGGATCAAAGAGCATGTGCACACTTGTATTATGTTGGACCAAAATTGTGTACACAAATTTATTTGCAAAAGAGCTCTTTGAATATCGATCAGTTCTCTGTTCTGATTGCAGTGTCGGCCCACAAATGTTATATCCATGACTTTGAGTATGTTTTTCAGTTTTGTCACGAATACCTGTTATCTGTATTTACTGAGCAGACACTGGTTAATAGTACCGATATAAACAAAATAAATAATGAATGAGCGGTATTAAAATGCAGTTTTCTCCGATGAACAACTACCACATACTAATGAAGTTTGCCACAGTCGTGCATCCTTAATGCAATGGGCAGACCGAGGTAGCGAACCGAAGCGTCATCCGAGGTCTCAGAGCCCGCTTGGAAGGAAGGTAGGGCGGTTGGGTCGAAGAACTGCCACGGCTGCTATTGGCACTACGAACATCGAAGAAGACACCCACGGGAAAAACCCCCTTCAGCCTCTACTATGGCACCGAGGCAATGGTACCCGCGGAGATCGGACTGCCCAGTTACAGGGTCGAACACTTCGACGATGAAGCCAACACCTCTGCACTCCTAAGCAACTTGGACATCTTGCTGGAAAAGCGGGACCGGGAACAAATCAGAGCAGCCGCCTATCAGCAGCAAACCACCCGCTACTACAATGCCCGAGTTAAACGTCGGGCCTTCAAGATGGGAGATTTGGTCTTACGAAGAAACGAGTTCATGAACCAAGGGAGACTACACAAATTCTCCTTGAAGTGGGACGGACCATTCCTCGTCACAGAGGTTTTGCCCGGTGGGGCGTACCGCCTGCAAGACGCTAGGGGGCATAACTTTCCCCAGCCATACAACGTTGAAAAACTCAAGTTGTATAAATAAAAAAATGTATCCTCTTTTGAAATGATATAATTTCTATTGGCGTTTAGTTAAGTTCAAAGAATGTACGAAGAGAAAAGAAAAAGAGACAACACATTACTGCCAAAAACATGATTTATTTACTGATTAAGGGGTATTATGGGCTCCCCTGCTTTACAATAATTACAACAGAGGGGGACGAGGATTGAAGAAGCACTGTTGATGGTACTCTGAGGAAATCTCCTGCAGCCGAGCCCGAGCTTGCTCAACCCGCTCCCTCTGATGGTGCCTGCGGACCCTAGATTCCACGGAAGCGCCGGGGACCCCATCTGCCGGACAGGAGGCAACGATCATCCTTTTCTGGAAACAATCCAGAAGAAGACCCACTGATCATTCCCGCCTGCTTTGCGAGATCAGACCGAGGTAGTAGAGCGTGTGCACCTTGTCAAGCGCCTCGTACCTCAGCGGCGGAAACAAGGCGTTGTGCAGACTCGGGGACATCCTCCAGATCGCATAAAGGAGCACTTGGAGGAGAGCAGATCGCTGGGGAAGTAGGCGACTAAAGTGGCCCTCCATGCAGTCAATCACCGCCTCGTACGTCGGCTTGGAGCGATCAAGGCAGTAAAGGTACAAGTCATCACGATAGATGATCTCCCCGATGGTAAAAATGCGCCTGGTCATCTTCAGAAAAGCAATGCTAGAAAGAAACCAACATGCCTTCGCTATTCATAGTCTCAAAAAAAATCTTCCAAATCTTCCAACGGCCGTAATTTACTCGCATAGTAACGCGAATCACGGGATGTCTCAATTTCTTGATATGGAACTACCACGTGTCGGCCATGACTGTCTTCACGAGCGTCTATGCGGGCCACGGAAGGTTGAAAGATGCCCTCACTCCCGCCTATGCAGGCCACGAAAAGTTGAACGACGTCCCACGAAGGCACAAGGGAGTCTCAAAAGCCCTCCTCACGAGGCGGCCGAGCAGCTTCCTGCTCGGTCCATTTGTAGCGGGTAGCTTCCTGCCCAACTAAGCTGTGGACGAAAGCCCTCCTCACGAGGCGGTCGAGTAGTTTTCAGCTCGGTCCATCCCTAGCGGGTAACTTCCTACCCATCAACGCTAAGGATCTAAAGCCCTCTTCGCGAGGCCACCGAGTAGTTTCCTGCGAGGTCCATCCCTACCGGGTAGCTTCCTGCCCATCAACGCTAAGGATTTAAATCCCTCCTCTCGCGGCCACCGAGCAGATTCCTACTCGGTCTATCCCTAGCAGATAGCTTCCTGTCCATCAACGCTAAGGATCTAAAGCCCTCCTTTCGAGGCCATCGAGCAGCTTCCTGCTTGGTCCATCCCTAGCGGGTAGCTTTCTGCCCATCTGCGCTAAGGATCTAAAACCCTCCTAACGAGGCCACCGAGTAGCTTCCTGCTCGGTCCGTCCCTAGCGGGTAGCTTCCTGCCCATCAACGCTAAGGATCTAAAGTCCTCCTTTCGAGGCCACCAACTAGTTTCCTGCTCGGTCCATTCCTTGTGGGTAGCTTCCTGCCCATCAACGCTAAGGATCTAAAGCCCTCCTCTCGAGGCCACCGAGCAGCTTCCTGCTCGGTCCATCCCTAGAGGGTAGCTTCCTGCCCATCAATGCTAAGGATCTAAAGCCCTCCTCTCGAGGCCACCGAGTAGCTTCCCGCTCGGTCCATCCCTAGCGGGTAGCTTCCTGTCCATCTGCGCTAAAGATCTAAAGCCCTCCTAACGCGGCCACCGAGTAGCTTCCTGCTCGGTCCGTCCCTAGCGGGTAGCTTCCTGCCCATCAACACTAAGGATCTAAAGCCCTCCTCTTGAGACCACCGAGCAGCTTCTTGCTCAGTCCATCCCTAGCGAGTAGCTTCCTGCCCATCTACGGTAAGGATCCAAAGCCTTCCTCTCGAGGCCACTGAGCAGCTTCTTGCTCGATCCATCCGCAGCGGGTAGCTTCCCCGACAACACCGTGGATCGAAAGCCCTTACCACGAGGCAGCTGAGTAGAAAGGAAGATACCGACCTTCCTATACTAGGCCATTAACACGCGATAGCCACATCAACTCCGGGGAAAAGGAGGGTACTGACCTTCCTATACTTGGCTCCATCGTTCGTCACTACTTGACGAATGGTCAGCAAGTGCGGCGGGGGAGGGGGGGGAGGGGACGTCGGCCCGACACTTACAAGATAAATAGACCTACGAGCTAAAAATACTTGCAGAATGGAGATTCGAACAAAAGTATACGAGCTAAAAGTACTTGCGCAACAAGCAAACATTTAGGCAAAGGAAAAATGAGTACTTTATTTATAACCAAAAATAAATACAAGGTATTCTGGGCTCCTAAGCCTTACCAAAAATTCCTGGAGGCTTACAAAAATTCGGAAAAAGAAAACAATCCCCAAGGAAGGAAAGCTCAGGTCGTCCGCTTAGGGAGGTTCTCGCACTGCTCAACGCCAGCCTCGGGGACTAAAACCGCGACCTCTGGGTCGGCACTTCCACCGGCAGCCTCACCCTCAACGGTCGCCCCAGCAACTTCCCCTTGCGGCTCCTCCTCGGCCATGGGATATTTGGCACGGAGCCCACTGATATCAATCCCCGGCACAGACTCCTTGATGGCGTCGAGGGCGCTGTGCCACATGACGGCCGTGGATTCGGCGAGATCGGCGTAGAATTGGTCCGACGCCTTGTATGCCTCTACGGCCTTCTGCGCCCGGCACTCGGCGAGCTTCATCGCGTCCAGAGCCACCCGGATATCCCTCTTGAGGGTGTTCCTCGACTTCTTCACCGTGTGGTAGAAACCGTTCACCTCCTCCAACTTGGCCTGAATAGCCCGGTTGGACTCATCCAGAAGCTGATTAGACTCCTTTAGCCTGGAGTTCGTCAGCCCCTCGGCGATCGGACGAGTGTCAAGGAGAGCCGCCTTCTCCTCTGCTTGCTGCAGTTGGAGGCGGAGCTCTTCCTCCAACTTGGAGGACTCACTCGCCCTTTTCATGGCCGGGGTTACCTCCTCGGACTCTATGGCGATGAGGAGCACGCAATGGTGGAGGACCTGAAGAAAGAAACAAACGGGTTAGAAAGATTGAACCGAGGAAACAAGACTTAAAATAATTTCTGAGAAAAGTCAAGAACCGACCTGAACCGCCTCTTGGGTTATAGTGGCTACCTGGGCCTTCATGGTCCCCCGGGGTATTTTAACCCCGGCCGTTTGCTCCATGTCAGAAAGCAGGCTGTCGGATACCGAGAGCCCCGAGGGCACCTTAATGCAGAAGTCGCCCTCCGCACTAGGGTCCCGGAAGGAGGCGGCCGGGAAACCATCCGCTTCTGCCTCTTGAGGGGGGATTTGGAAGGCTCGGCCTCTTCCTCCTCCTCCCCCCGCACCTGGGGTGCCGGGTCCTACGAGTGCTTATGGCTTCCCCACGACGTTCTTCTGGAACTCGGGGAGCGGCGGAAGGTTTTGACAGGGGAGTTGGCCTCGGGGCTGAGCTCTGACCAGTTCGGGACGAGCTTGCGCCCCCGGCCTTCTTTCCCTGGGTCTTGGCGGCCGGGACGGTTAGGATTTTTGCTAGGTCCATGGGCTCTACAAAAAGAAGGAACACACAAACAAAGGGGGTTAGCAACACAAAAACAGCAAAGGAAATTTAGCAAAGTCTAAACAGATCGTCGAAGGCCCTAACTTACCCAAGAAATGCGGAGGACTGAGCCCAACCCAGCTCAGTGCCTGCTCAGATAACAGGACATCCGCCCGTTGGATCGGCTCCCACTAGGACGCCACCCTCACTTCGGAGGAAGTCAACTGCTTTGACCTCGGGCAGTCGGCCCTGTGCCATTGTGTAGGCACAGGACAATCCTCGCCCTCAGGCGGCCCGACGAATATAAACTTCTCCTTCCATTCATGGATGGAAGAAGGGACGGCTACTACCCCCAACCCGGCCACTCCTCCCTTACGTTTTTTGAACGAGAAATACACCCAACTTGGCTCATCCTTACTGGTGCCGGGGTGATTCTTATAATAAATGAAAGAGACAAGGAGAGTCAAGTTGAAGAGGATATTTTCAAGTTTTAACCGGACCGGAAACCCGAGGAGAATTCTCTACGAATTCGGAGCTAGATAACCCGGGGTGAGATGAAAGCAATGAAGCATCCCGCAGACCCCAGTTGGGAAGGGCAGACGCATTCCTGCCCGGAACGCTTCCAAATACAGGGCTATCTCCTTGCCCTGCACCTGGTCCGCCCGCTCGCCCTCTCTAGCTAAACGGATGGAATAGTTAGAGGGGATGTGAAATCGAGCCTGAATTTCGAAAAGCTCGTCCAGACTCTTCAAAACAGAGGGCGCATCGCGGGTGTTCCCGATGCGCACCTTGAGGGCCCTTTATCGCCGCCTGACAGCGAGCGACATGGGCGGCTTGGACCCTAGGGGGAGAACATGACACAGAGGACGAAGAAGAAGAAGAACCCTCTTGGCTATCTAAAGTCGAAGAGGAGGAAGACCCACTGGACCCGACCCCAACAACGGGAGCCTCATCGTCCGACTCTACCCTTACTACCTCTACGGACTCCTCAGATGAAGACATCAAACATGATTCAAATGAAAGGACCCACCAAGGTAAAATCAACAAGGGATCCGATCTAAAATAAAGAGCGCCAGGCAATCTTCAGCAACGAAAGAGAATTTGAGCAAAGTATCAGCCCTAGGATGGTCCCTTCCTATTTATACACCCTAAAGAGAACATCCTACGACCCCGATTGATTCTTTCCAAAACGAAACGTCGCCCCAGCCACCGGCGGGGCTCCACGTGGCGATCGGTCATTGGGGACGTCTTTTTGACTGCAGGAGTCAGAGACAGCCTGTTACTTCCGTCAACTGACGTCCAATACGTGGCCCATATCCCAACTGGCGATCGGCTGGAACGGCGCCACTTCTTTAAAGCGCGATCATTTCATTGATCTGCTGACGCCATCGGGGATACGCGCGAAAATTCAAGCGAATGACAAGGCGACACCTGGGCTCAAAGATCGAAACGACGTAACCACCAAACGCCATGCCGTTCCCGGGCAATCCGCATTATGAGTCCTTGGCGCTAAAATGAGCAAAAGAAAAACCGCGCGGGCCACCCTCGACCCGATCAATGAATAGGTCGGAACGAGAATGGGGGGCTAATGGTGATGCTCACAAGTGGTGTCTCCTCAGATTACGAAAAGTGGCAGATGACGTGTCCCAAAGGCTACGGGGGTGGAATAAATGAGTTTTATCGGGGACATTCCTCGGGAGCCCCTTCTCGAGGAACGTATCCGACCTTTCGGGAGACCTCCCTGAATACATTCCACCTTCACCTAGGAAACTACAAATAGCTCGTCTCTGAGCTTTCTCAGTCTCCCGGCTCGTCTCCGAGCCTCCTGACGTGCCGAGCTTCCTTGGCTTCCCAGCTCGTCTCCGAGCCTTCTGATGTGCCGAGCTTCCTCGGCCTCCTAGCTCGTCTCCGAGCTCATGATGTGCCGAGCTTCCTCGGCCTCCTAGCTCGTCTCCGAGCTCATGATGTGCCGAGCTTCCTCGGCCTCCCCCGATCAACCAAGAGCGTGGATCCCATGCACTCCGCAATGGCTCCTCGTATATCGCCAGGGAGAGATATCCACCTCCCCACGATCCGCGTCCCACGCTAGCGCATCCCCCCATTAATGGGCGTATCCCCCCATTAATGAGCGCATCCCGCCATTCAAGGTGAGGATAACGCTGGGGCGTAACTGACGGCGGGTATCTCGTGCATGCTCGCTCCACCCGACCTCTATATAAACCCCTCTCTCAGACGACTCAGGTAACTGGAATTTATTTCAATACGCCGCTACTCTGCACCTATACCTCGGCTCTAACTTGATCATCGGAGGGTCCTACGGTGGTCACCCACCTCGGGACTATTTTGCAGGTAGCTTGGCGTCCAACACCAACCCATTGAGATCCACACTCAACAACTCTCAATATCAAATCTCAGCCGTCAAAGACCGCCATCACAGGATCGACGAAGGACGGCTTCTGAAGGAGATCCGAAGCTCCATCAGTGTGCTTTGATATTTGTTTGGTGTGTTGCGATAGCCGTCGGATATATCTTTTTCATTGTATTTTGTTTGCACGCGATTCTGTTTATTTCCGCTGCGCCGTACCGCTTGTCCGCACGATAGGCTTGTGTGATCCCTTTGTGGTTGATGATACCCGTAAATAGGAATTCTCCAGATCATGACATGTGGCGGGTGATGTGCCATCTGCGCAAATCCACTAAATTCCTCAGGGAAATGGAGCTGGGATAAATATGATGCATCGAGGACGTTTCTCGGCACCACGCCTCCGAGGATGCACCATACCCTCTAAGAAGACCTCTTCGGAGTACCTTCCCCCTTCGGCTGACCGCCAGCCAAAGGCTCGTCTTCGAGCTATCCTATAGCTGGGACCCCTCGGCTCACTTTCCCATCTCCGGGCTATCCTATGTCCGAGATTCCTCAGCGCCCCTATTTGACCGGGAGCACGGAGCCCGAGCGCCCCCGTAACGGCTTTGTGTATCTCGCTACGACGAGATCTCCGCCGCTCCACGTCCCACATCCCATGCTAGCGTGTCTCGCCATTAATGGGCGTATTTCTCTATTAATGGGCGTATCCCGCCATCAACGCGAACGTGATGCGGGGGCGTAATGGGCGGCGAGAATCTCGCTTCGGCTTGATTCAATGCGACCCCTCCTCCAGACGATTCAGGTACGTCGAACTCATTTCCAATACGCCGCTACTCTGCCTAATTACTCCTCGGTACTTACTTGATCATCGGAGGGTCCTACGGTGGTTTCCCACCCCGGAACTTCCCTTGCAAGTGGCTCAGTGTCAACGGCAACCAACAACCCATTGAGACCCACACGCTCAACCCTTATCTCAAATCTTAACCGTTCAGCCTTGCTGGCGGTAAGATCGATGGAGGACAATATCTCAGGGTGATTCTGACCTCCATCAGTTGGCGCCGTCTGTGGGAAACTCCTTCTTTTCCTACCCAAGAAAGTTGATCCTTCGCCCTCAATATAATGGCCAGCAATCCTCATCATGGAGATCCCAGCACGAGCCATCCCCCTCCACAACGGAGGCGGGGTCAGTCCTACTTCACCCCCAACATCATCGATGTCTTATCAGTGTGGATCGACAGGCTCACGGTGATAGTGGACGCGCTCGCTCGTGCTCAAACGGCCGACCATGCCCGCCAAACTGCTGTCCCCACTCCCCGGAACGACGGCGTGAGTGGGAAAATGGAGGGGCGCATTCAGGCCCTCGACCTCGCTCACGCCCATCTCGATGCCACCGAACACCGGCGTGCCAATTCCGGCAGTCATGACCCCCATATGAGGAATGATTCCATAACTCGTTGGGTGCTGGATATTCGATACTGAGATCTCAGGGGAGACCGGGCCGTCGCTTCAACGCTCGCCGCATTCTATCGCCCCCTGAGGAGACGTCGATAAGGTCGCCTGATTCCAGAGGAGACCGACGCCCCTGCATCCATTGAGACCGTGCATGTGGCTCACCTCGGGAACGATCACGAAGGGTTCCTTTCGAGAACCTGAGGAACGTGATAGAGCGAAACCAAAATCACTTTATTGCGCAAGCCCAAAGCAGAGACAACGGCACTCTGAGAGCGGGGAATACTCGGGGTACCATCAGCAAATCGAGGCCCTCGAGAAGAAAATCTAAGACATGCGACACGCTACCCGTTCGGCCGGAGGGATGGCAAAGTACTCCGCAGAATCGCTCACGAGGCCCTTCACAGAGCAGCTAGTAGGTGAGCGGGTATCGTCCAGGAACAAACCGCCCAAAGTGGCCTTGTTCGACGGGAAATCCGACCCAAAGTACCACTCAGACGCGTTTACGGCGGGCATGAGGTTCCAAGACAACTTAGATGCAGCTAAGTCCCGAGCCTTCCTTACCACTCTCATCCGGGCTGGCCGGGATTGGTTTCGTGGACTTGCGCCATGCTCGATCTCGACCTTTGACGAGCCGGCGACTTAATTTCTCGGTCATTTCGTCGAAAACCGAAGACAGAAAAGGACGGTCAACTACCTGTTTACCATCAAGAGTGAAGAAAGGGAATCCTTCAAGGCTTACGTCACCCGCTTCTATAATGCCCTCCTGGAAGTTCTCGAGCACCGCGACGAAACGGTTATCACCGCCTTGAGGTTGGGTCTTAGGCACAAAGAATGGCTCCGCTCTTCTGCATTGGCGCAACCTAAGACCATGGCCAAAGTAAAAGCCTGGACCGTGCGAGAAATCTAACTCGAGTCGGAGGTAAATACCAACTTACTCCGCGGCGACCGAATGGACCAAAAAAAACGGGACAGAGAAGAGAAAAAGAAGGCCGACCGTTCAAAACCTTATTCTCCGAGTTTTCATGAGTACACTCCCCTGAACGTCTTCTAGACCGAGCTATTAGAGGAGGCTAAGGGCGAGAGGTTTTTTAAACTCTCGCCGGCTACTCAGAGGCCGAGCAAGCGAATCCACGGCCCGTATTGAACCTACTATCGGTCGTAGGGGCACCCGACCGAGAGCTGCAAAGAACCCCGTGACTATATTGAGGAACTGATTCGCTCCGGTCACCGGGTGAAGTACCTGCAAGACAAATGGTAGGCAGATCGGGAGCAAATGAACCAACCCCCTCTCGAAGAATTGACGGTCGGGCAGATCATGGTCATCTCCGTAGGTTCGAATCCGGGCAACGAGGACACCCACCGCTTCCGGCCCGTTATGACTTTAAGTGATTCGCCTCACAAGAAGTGCAAGAAGGACGATCCAAACACCTTCACCGACGAGGACCTTCATGGCATATCACTCCCGCACAATGATCCTCATGTAATAGCAGCTCGGGTAAACCAATACGAGGTCCAGAGAATGTTGGTCGACTCGGGGAGCTCGGCGGATATCCTATTTTATGACTGTTTCCAGCGTATGGGATTAAATTTGTCCGACCTCCAACCGACCTCCTACATCCTCTCCGGGTTCACAAACCATTCTGTCATGGCCGAGTGATCGATCACCCTCCCTCTCAACATCGGGGAAACATGCAGAATGCGAACCATACCGGTGAACTTCCTCGTTGCCAAGATCCCGTCATCCTATAATATCCTCTTGAGACGCCCCACCCTAAACGCCCTCCAGGCTCAGATCTCGACCTATCATTTCACTCTCAAGTTCCCTTTGGACAATGGGGGGTGGGCCAGGCCTACGGAGACCAGCAAACCGCCAGGGTCTGTCTCGACTCAACGTCTCCCGGGGAGAAAATGATTGACGATTTCGAAGATGTGTACGATCCTTAGGAGTCTCTGGATACACGCGATGACCAAAAAGAAATTCGAGGCGCCCCGGTGGAGGATTTGGTAGAAGTTCCTCTCAGGGAGGGAGATGACGACCAAACTGTCTAGATCGGCTCACACTTAACAAGGGGCGCTTGGGACGACCTGATCCAGTTCCTCCGGAACAACTCCGATGTGTTCTCTAGGACCCTAGCGGACATGCTCGGGATCGACCCCAAGGCAATCTCCCACAAGCTCAGGGTCGAGTCGAAAGCCTAGCCGGTTCGACAAAAGAAAAGAAGATTCACGCCAATGAAGCAAAAAGCGATAGAGGAGGAATTGGACCGACTGCTCGCGGCCGACTTCATCAGGAACTTGGACTACTCGGATTGGCTAGCAAACGTGGTCTTGATCAAGAAGGCAAACGGGAAATGGCGCATGTGCGTCGATTTCACCGATCTAAACAAGGTCCGCCACAAAGACAACTACCCACTCTCTCGGATAGATCGGTTAGTAGACATCTCGGCCGGTCACGAGCTACTAAGCTTCATGGACGTCTTCTCCGGTTATAATCAGATCCCGATGAATCTGGCCGACGAAGAGCTAACTGCTTTCATCACCGATCGAGGAGTCTATTGCTACAGGGTAATGCCCTTCGGTCTCAAAAACGCCGGGGCAACATACCTGCGGTTGGTCAACAAGTTGTTCAAACCACAAATTGGGAGAAATATGGAAGTCTATGTCAACGACATGCTCGTGAAGTCCACCCTATTAGCCGGGCACACCATAGACCTCGACGAGACATTCGACGTCCTGCGGAAGTACAAGATGAAGCTGAATCCAACCAAATGTGCGTTCGGCGTCACAAGCGGGAAATTCCTTGGATTCATGGTCACCCACCCAGGAATCGAAGCGAACCCGAAGAAAATCAGGGCCATCATTGACATGGAGACACCCTAGAGCAATGTTGATATCATGTGACTTACAGGTAGGGTGGCTGCTTTGAGTTGCTTCATGTCCAGATCCGGAGAAAGTGCCTGTCTTTCTTCAAAGCCTTAAGGAAGATCCCCAGGTTTGAATGGTCCGAAGAGTGCCAAATTGCTTTTGAGCAGCTCAAGACACACCTGGCGATCCCTCCGCTTCTCACCCGACCAGCTAAGGGGGATGAGCTGTTACTATATCTAGCCGTCTCCGACCAGGCTGCCAGCACCGTACTCATCAGAGAATTCAAAGGAATACAAAGACTGGTCTACTACGTCAGCCACGTTTTCAAGGATGCAGAGACCAGATACCCGGTCATAGAAAAAATAGTCCTTACGCTTGTCGTCACTTCCAGGAAGCTGCGACACTATTTCCAAGCACACACGATCATCGTCCTCACCGAACGACCATTAGGGAATATCCCCAGTTCCCCCGAATCGTCGGACCGCTTAGAGAAATGGAGATGGGAGTTGTCCCAATTCGTCATCAAGTACCGACCAAGACAAGCTATCAAAGCACATGCCCTAACCGACTCGTGGCTGAATGCACCATTCCTAATAAGGAAGGAGCACTAGCACGTGGACCTAACCCATGACCCTTAGTCGAGGAGACGCTCGGCCCGATTCCGGACTGGGTACTCTATGTGGACGGCTCTTCCACAGAGGAAGGGAGTGGGGCCGGGTTAATCATCTATGGTCCGAATGAGGCAGAGATGGAATACTCTATGAGATTTGGCTTTAAGACGTCGAACAACGTAGCAAAATACGAGGCTTTATTAGCCGGGCTACGAATCGCCTCCGGGGAAGGGCTAAAAACGATCAGGATTTGCAGCGACTCCGCGCTAGTCGTCAGCTGATTGATCATTCTTTGCATACGTTTTGAAAAGATAGATTTTGAAATCAAAGAATTAATTACCGCAATCAAGAACGGCGTCGCTTGGTAGCTAGCCGGTGAGTACGGGTCGGTCCACAGGGATTTTGTGTATTCTCAATTTGTTCTAACGAGTTAATTCCAAACAGTGTTGGATCGATTATCACTAAAAACTGAAATGAGTTTGATTAAAATCTTGCTAGGGTTAGGTTTAGGTTAAGTTTGGAAACTCAATAAGTCTCACCGCTTTCTATGCCCTAATTAAGATCTATTAGGTGTTATGGTAATAATTAATAAAGTTGATTAGCACGATCGGGAAGAAACTGTGTTTCTTCTTCTAGGTTCTTGTCCTTCCTTTCTTAACTCTTACCTTAACCTCTATGGAAAACATACGCAACCGGTCTTTTAAACTACGGTATCACCGCTACCTCGTGGGATAGGGTGCCGTCGAGAGCGGTGTGTGTATGTATGCATGGAGTCCTATAAAAACGTATGACGGGTAAGAAAGGGGTGAGAGATTTTCATCTCTCAAACCTTTCCTATTCCTAACCCTAACAAGTGATGAACTACTCACTTGTTAGGGAATTGATAAAAAGAGACATTTTTATGATTTTAATTCAATAACCTAATTATCTAAACTAGGGCAAATAATTAAAATTATAACTAGGGCAGATAAAGAAAATCTATACTAGGGCAGGAAAGAAAATTTAACTAGGGCATGGAAAAGAAAAAAGACTTACTTTATTTGATGCACTCTTTAAACATTACAAGAATTGAAATTCGGAATTTGATAAATAAAATGAGGCACAAGAAGAGGCATATCTCAAAAAGAGGTTTAGGGTTTCTATTTATAGATCATAGAAACTCTAGGGTTACATTCGATATATATCTGCATTTATAAATTTGCTCCTAAGAAGCCTAGTCAACGCACCGCCAAACCGTCGAACGACGCACCGACACGGGCTTCATATGGCCGCGGATCCGCGGCCAGAAGGCATGTTTGGCCGCGGTTTCGCGGCCATGTTGAGGGCTTGTTGGCTGCATTTTTCTGGGTTTCTTCTGGTTGCATTTGGCTTCTTATTTCTTCTCTTGGTTTCTCAGATTGTCTTCTAGTTTTCTTCTAGATTTCCACAGAGCATAATGTCATGGACTTTTACCCTTTGCTTCGTGTCGAAGTCTTGAACCTTACGCTGCCTTTGTGCTTTGTGAAATTGTCCATTGATCTTCGTTTATTCTTCGAACGAAAAATGTTCAAGATTCTTCCATTTGTTGGTCGTAGTCTCATTTTTATATCGTCTTTTCATCATTTTCACTATTTTGTTCCGAGAACCTTAACCTGTAACTATGTAGCAGACATGGATCAAATTGTCCATTGATCTTCTGGTTGCATTCTATGAGATAGTTGGATCCCGATACTCGCTGCGAGTAAGAGTTACTCCTGGGAGAGTTTTATACATTACAATTAGCCGATCAAGTAGGTGTCTAGAAAGGTGTTAACGAGGTTACGCCTCTGGGAAAACGAGGTTTACATTAATTAGGTTCGTGCGAAAGCACGGGGGACCTCCCTCAAAGTACCGACACTGGCCTGGCTGAAAGATTGGTGAACTTGTAGTGTGTAATTAATCCCGGCTAGTCTTTCCTTTTAGGGTTTGAAGGAAGATTTGATAAAAAGCAGTGGGAGCCATCCTGATTAGATAAAATAATAACCAATCTATTCTTGCAAGAACGCACGCTGAGTGTTTTCTTCTCTCTCTCTCTCCAGGTAGCGACCATATCACGCCTTAATCAAGATAATAATACGGATATTGACCGAACCCGCTTGTTATACTGAGCTGGGGAACGTTGGTCCCGCTACAACTTATAATTGTTATAAGACAGAGCAGGAAATTGGGAATTACCAGAATTCCCGTGCCGCCCAAACGAAGACAGTGCATGTTGATGCATTATCTTCGGGTGTATTCATTACAAAGAACTGTTTCTCAGTATCCTCTGCATCCTAGGTATATGATACCGGATCAGGATCCCAGATATGTAATCTGTTATATGAGGCTACAAAATGGTAGAAAAACTGAGAACGGGTGATAAGTTTCATGAGACAGAAAACGGGGCAAGTGTTGCAGCCAAGTCTGTTGGTCACTGTCACCCTGTATTACCAGAATACATTGATTCTGAACGAATGTTATTAGATACCGAACCTGATATACAAAATCATATCAGTTTCTTTATTAGTAAAGAAAGGATATAATTTTGTGTTGATGGATAATGTTTTGAACATTTCCTATATCAAAAGTTGATCGGTTCAGGCACGTTATCTAAAAGTATTGATGTTCTAAATCAAACTACAGTTCTTTAGTATACGGAACACACACAAGAGGAAGAGTTCAGAAGTGAACGAATCCTTTTTGAGGTATTGTAGACTAGGTCATATCAATGCGACCCGACTGGCTGAAGTTGCATTTAGATGCATATTTAAATCAGTTTGAATTTACATCTTGTGAAACTTGGCAGTCATGTCACAAAGATAAGATGACCATAGCTCTGTTTATTAGAAACAGAGAAAGAGTTAGTGAACTTTTGGGATTGATACATGTTGATGTATGTAGATCCCCTGTCTACAGATACCAAGATAGGTTCTTTGTACTTCATTACATTCTCTGATAATCTCTCAAGATTCAGTCATATGTTCCTGTTGAAACATGAGTCTGAACCTTTTGAGATATTCACAGAATATAAATTAGAAGTAGAGAACCAAAATACGGGTATAAGTATTATGTCCTTTGATGTGATCGAGGAGGAGAATACTTGAGCACGGAATTCCTGGACTATTCTAAAGAAGAATGAGATTCTCTCTCAGAATTACTCCTCCGTATACACCATAGCACGATGGTATAACAGGGCGGAGCAATCACACCCTATATGATATGGTGCGCGCTATTATGAGTATTACTGAGTTACCTATTTCCTTTAGGGAGATATGCACTTGAGAAGCTGCATACCTATTGAATTAGGTTCAAATCAAATCAGTTTCCTACCACTCCATATGAGATATGGTATGGGAAGAGCCCATGTCTTAAGCTAGTTAAGATTTGGGGTTGTCCGGCCTATGTCTAAAAGCAAAATCCGGACAAGCTCGAGGCAAGGTCAGTTATGTAGAACTGGAAATGTTCCAGCTATACAAACTGCAGCTGATGATTTGATAGAACCAAAGGATTCAGTAGATTCCAACGAACCTCAGCCTCTCCGCCGATCTAGTAGGGTTCCTCACCCACCTGAGAGATACTTCGGTTTCTCTATGACAGTGGGAGCGAAGATTGCATCATGAGATGATGACCCAACTAGTTTCGAGCTGGCCATCAGGAGTGAGACTCTGTAAGAATGGCTGGATGCTTAGTTATCTGAGATGGAATCCATATACACCAAGAAAGTATGGACTTTGGTTGCTATATCTGAAGGGTTAAATCCCCATCAGGAGCAAGTATATCTTGAGAAGATTACTTGGTGTAGATGGAAAAGTTGAGACTTTCAAAGCTAGACTTGTTAAAAGTTTGCATCATTTACCAGGCGTGGATTATGATGAAACCTTTTTCAAGTATCTATGCTTAAGTCCATCCAAGATCCTACTTACCACGGCTACATACCATCACTACGATATCTGGCGGTTGGGTGCCATGACTGCTTTTCTAAATGATGTTTTAGAAGAGTGTGTCTATAAGTACACAGCCAGAGGTCCTCGTAGACAGTGGGAGCAGCGGAAACGTGTGCAAGATGTTTTATATGATAAAGCAGGCATCACGGAGTTGGAACGTCTGTTTTGATATAGTAGTCAAAGAGTTTGACTTCATCAAAATGGTAGATGAACCTTGTATAAACAAAAAGGTAGTAGGGAGTATGGTAACGGTCCTCATAGAGTACGTGGAAGACATACTCTTGATAGGGAAGAAGTTTCCTATGCTACGATCGATCAATCTCCGTTTATCACAAAGTTTCTCCATATAGGATCACAGTGATACCTACTAAATCCTGGATTTTGGATCTATGAGATAGATCTAATTGGATATTAGGATACTCACTAGTTGTAGTGAGATGGTATCAATTGGTCCTGGGGAGAATCACTGGAAGGGTTCCAGGGTGATAAATATGACTGAATGTCAGTCGCAGGCATTGTCTTTATCCTCAGCGAAGGGACAGTATGTTGGAAGAGTTCCAAGCTAGATACCGTGACATACTAGACGATAAAGGCTGGATGCATCGCTACTTAAGATGCTACCATAGAGGCTGTCTGGGTGTATAATAGTTCATGAGATGAACTTAGTTCCTACCATTCTGAGACAATGGAGTTGTGGCTTATGCCAAGGAACGCCCGTCCAATCAGTGATCCAGACATATTCTAAGGCAGTATCACCTGATCATGGAGATGGTTAATCTCCAGGGTGATCGAGGTTAGGAGAGTAGACTCAGAGGACAACACGGCGGATCCACTCACGAAGGCCTATTCCCAGAGAGAGACCATTAAGGGATGGTTGAGTATGAGATACTACAACCACTGCTACAGATGGCCCTAGTGCAAGTGGGAGATTGTTAGTTATATGTATGCCCTAGAGGCCATTACTGTACATAGGATGTATATTGTAGTGGATGCTGGGACATATATAGGGAGGACTTTCTTGCTCGACATGATAGTATGCTATCTGGTTACTCTTTAACTTAACATGTATACTGATTGTCTCTCTGTTACATGTTGGTAAAGCCCTTAGGATGTGTACTTGACTACCTGGACTATGATGCGGATCATACTAGTGGGGACATGGTAGTCCATAAGTACATCCTTCAAGGTCCCTAGTCGTGGGTGTATCGAGACGGGGCATCGATATACCAGAGTAGACTAGCGTATACCTTCTCGACCCATACAGATGGGCGATGGATGATCCCATATCCATTGGTGTTTGACATCGGAGATGATATACGGGTGCTCAGTGGAGACTGGGTACACTGGACGGACTCGCCGAGGACTCCCAGATGGTATTATACCTTACGTCAGATGGCAGTTCTCTGGTAACACTGGTACAGAGGAGTCTGTTGACCCGAGATCGTCATAGAGTCTTGTGTGGTTCCCACTGTGCTTTGATTTCCACCTTACCACGTCCAAGAGGGCGTGCAAAACGGTGGTTTTTGGGTACAGTCCCGAATCACATGGAGGCAATGAGCGATAGGAGGGGATTCGTCTCTCCCGGTATAGGGAGTTGATGTTGCGCTATGCTCGACTGGCCATAACAGGAAATCCCTGGCCAGGGTTGCAGTGATCTACTGGTAAGTGTTATCAGTAGTTTCACACATGTTATGGACCTCACGTCGGCATGACTTATCGAGCTATTGGGGTCTGACGTTTACCACCCCTAGGCAAGATATGCGATATATCAGACGATCAGACCGGACTGTACGGTAAGTGTTACTGGTTGGATTCACTTGAGTGTGAGCGGGCTTGCTCGTCGATCTTCTGATCGCTCAATACCCGGGTGGCCGTTACATTTAGCAGACCGCTTGCGGCTTGTGGGTGTTTGATATGATCATCACCTGCTGCCGGCGTATTGACGAGTCTTTAGAGTCCTACACAGAGGTTTCCTGGCTCAAGCAAAACGAAATAGGAGCGCATATGAGATATGTGCGGGACCGAGAATAATGCGTGTATGTGATACCGTATTCCATTCTCGCGATGAATGTATCGAAAGGTTATATGCGATATAACCTAGTTATCGAATCGAGAGTTGATTTGATAAGCCGATACATTGGATACTAGTCGGTTATATGCGATATGACCGGATCGTTAAATCAAGTGTTGATTTAATGATTTAATGCATAATTATATATTTGATATATTACTTTGCATTAACTAGTATCGGTTCATTTTTAAACGGATTTTCTCACTTGATTGTGCACATTGTATATATGATATATATATTTTTTGTGCACAAGATTGTATCATGTTTAATGATACATGCTAGTTTGGGTTTGTGTAAAGAATTAAACCATGGTTACTTAAGTGGTTAGGGTTTCATTTCCTTTTCTCATTTATTTATCTATTTATTCTTTTTGGAAAAATATTAAGCATAAAGAAATGAAATGGTGGCTCATTTTGGACTTGCATGTTGAAGCTTCATGAAGCTTTGACTAAGTCACCATTTTGTCTCATGCTTAACCCTAACCACTCCACTTAACCCTAGTTGATTCTCTACACTTCACCATGGTTACATTATGATAAGTATTCTTATTATTTCCTTTTTTTTTGGAAAATACTCATCATAATATTCATCTTCTTCTTCTTCTTCATCACTTGAAGAAAGCTTGCTTCATCAATGGTGATTGATGAAAAAGAGTGAGAAATCCAATTCTAAAGTGAACCCACTTCCTATTTCTTCATCCTCTACCTCTTGCCAAGTAGTATAGGGTGTTTCCTTCACAAGTTTTCATGGCTTGGTGAAGGTGGAGCTTGATCTAGTGATGCCTCGACGTTGATCATCTTCGGCATCGTCGTCGATGACCTAGCCCGCTTTTTCTCCGATGAAGCCGATGCTAGAGTCATGGTTCGATTTGGACAGCGGAGAGGAATTCATCATGGAGCTATGGAGGTGGAGAAACGGATCTACAAAGGTTGTATTTCCGTTTACCCTATAGTAAAGTAGTTTACTAGTTTTTGTTTCGCCTAAAATTCTAGCCAACGATCCGTATTAGGGTTTCTCGGCACCGTAATTTTTCAAATTGGCATGGTTGATGCCTTGTGAGACCTCTTGAGGCTGCCTAGGAACCCTACATTGGTATCAGAGCCTAGCTAGAGCCTTAGGCGATGCGTAGACGAAGTTTGAAACCCGAACGAACCGAAACCCTAACACAAACCATGCTCTCTGGACTTTTTCTAAAAACTGGGTTTTTTCCAGATTAAAAATGCTTAAAAAATTAAGCAGGGAATTATAAGAATTACGGCGCAAAAATTAATTCATGAACAGTGCAGACGGCGGCGGAACCGCGGCAGAAGCCTGGCTTCTGCGGCGGTTCCGCGGCAATAGTGTGACGTCACACTCCCATTTTTGCACAGTAACTTCTTTTATTCAGTGCTGAGTTCTCTGGGTATTTTTAAATATTATTCAAGAGTTGAATTTTCTAGGGTTGTTTTGGGGATTCGGTGTTTTGATCGGAGTATCAGATTTTGTCTATAAGGCTTTCCGGATAAATTTTAGAATATGTTAAAAAGTTCGACCGGATATAAATACCCAATTTTTCCCCTGTCGGGAAATTTCCAAGTGTTGGATTTTTCCGTAGTTTAAAGACGTTCTAAGTAGTGCAAGTAACTCGATGGACCCTCTAGAAGACAACAAACCTTAACTCGATTATGTGACCGTCTTGAACTGCCCTTTGAACCTTCGGGTTTGGGGCAGTACGGCCTGCCACATGTGAGGCGTTGGCTTGACCCTTCTACGGCTGGACCGTTGGTACTGAGGCACGAACTGAATGTTTTTTGACTTATTTCATGTGTTGAGCTGATCGGGAAAACTTGGGTGTTCGATTGTTCGATCGGAAAGTTTAACATTTTCTGTTTATCTGGAATGTGATACAATAATTGGAATTCACAAAGAGTTATGAGATAACTGAATGAATGTTATAAACATAGCACTTTAGTCTCACTTGATCGGTTGCCACGGAATTTTGAAGCGATCAAAAGTCCGTCGCAATCACGTAGCGTACGCGGATATTCGCCGGTAAACTTAATAGACAGCTACACCCCTTAGCCCCGACCAAGTGACTGTAGGAGAACCCCGTCGCCGAAAGAATCCGTTTGGGTGCTCCCGATAGCGGTGTTCCGCCTTGGTGCACTTTGTCGACGGCGTTGGGGGTGCGGCCGTTTACTAAAGTTTGCGACGAGCATTTGATCAGATTGTCGGGAATCTTGTTGAATTTCCCGACTTGATATTGAAAAGAGTTTTCGATAAATGAGACTAAAATGCGGGGTTTATAATTGTTAGGCATGTGATGTCTAAGGAATTCATTGATTAGGAATGCGATGTCTAAAGAGATTGCGGATTCCAACTGTTGTAGTTTTACACTTTCTTTTCTGTGACCGTAAGTGTATTGTGTGATATCGCCGGTTTCGTTGCTATATGTCAACGACAATTGGGATACGCATGTTTACTTACGTTGATGACATGTGATGTTATGTGTTGCTGGATATGTTATATTGGATCGTCGTGTTTGAATAGCCGGTGGTTTTTATGTGAGATGAGTGTTTTTCATTTTCATTCATGTAAAAACTTGTATGTAATATTCTTTTATTGGGGAACTTCCAGGTTGCGGAAGATGTCACTCTTTGTATATTATTTACTTTTCCGCACCAGGATAGACCCAAGGAGGGGACCACAAGTAACCGGGTTCTGGAGTCCAGTGGGAGACCAACTCGAGGAGTCGAGTCCGGGTCTCCTAACTCTAGAATTGGTAGGGTTGCTTGCCGCTCTCGTAGGGGTCTCGGGGTGTGGGTTTGGCTATTCATCACGACCGTGGAATCCGTGTTTTATACTGGCTCGTATTGAAAACACGGACGTCCTAGTATATCCAATATTTCATATGATTCTTCTGCTGCGATATCTGTGATGTGATCATGTGATGTTCTGTGATAGATACAGTATATAGTATATATGATATATTATATAGACGTTACTTATGTTTTACACCCGCACTAGCCCTGCCCCGCTCTGCTGTTAGTTACCTAACCTAACGGTGCACGAGGGGACATCGAGGCGAATGCGGATGGCATAAGCGTACGTCGTATTTATCTGTGATGTTTAGGTACTTAAATGATGGGACTTCATTAATATGATTAATGATATAAAAGAAACCTAAGATGCTGTAGAATCGAATTTTAAAATAAAACAGGTAGCTACAGTTCTTGCTTTGCACAGTGATATATATGATATATCCTGCACCTTATTCGATGAGGAAAGGACCGAGATCCCTTCACCGGGAGTGACTCCTTTAGCAATAACTGGCAGATGCTACAACCCTCGGTTTGTCTTTTGATTGCTTTTAAGAGTTTTTGCTTTGCATAGTGATATATGTGATATATCCCGCACCTCATTCGACGAGGAAAGGACCGACGATCCCTTCACCGGGAGTGACTCCTTTAGCAAAACTAGAAAAGCCTCGAAAACACTCCATTTAAAAATCATTTGATTCTACAACGATATCAAGTTCATTACGCAATAGGTTTTCAGAAAAACCTGTCGTAGCCCTCCGTCATTTCAGATAAGTGGTAGTTAGTATTCATGCTACGTTTGTTGGCCTGCGTCAAGGCGTAGTGTGCGGTAGCTAACTAGTATTTATCTGCTTATGCATATGATGCAGATTGGATTAGGGTAGTCGTGTGACTTTGTTGGCCTGCGTCAAGGGTCGTGCGGGTGGGTTTAATTCAATCAGGAAATGACGGGTTGAACTTGACTAGCGCACTGTGGTTTGTTGGTCTGCGTCAAGGTCATAGGACGCTAGGGGCAAAATATTATCGGGAATTTCAAGTGTTGAAATTTGCAATGAGATTGCATACCTTCTATGAGATAGTTGGATCCCGATACCCGCTGCGAGTAAGAGTTACTCCTGGGAGAGTTTTATACATTACAATTAGCCGATCAAGTAGGTGTCTAGAAAGGTGTTAACGAGGTTACGCCTCTGGGAAAACGAGGTTTACATTAATTAGGTTCGTGCGAAAGCACGGGGGACCTCCCTCAAAGTACCGACACTGGCCTGGCTGAAAGATTGGTGAACTTGTAGTGTGTAATTAATCCCGGCTAGTCTTTCCTTTTAGGGTTTGAAGGAAGATTTGATAAAAAGCAGTGGGAGCCATCCTGATTAGATAAAATAATAACCAATCTATTCTTGCAAGAGCGCACGCTGAGTGTTTTCTTCTCTCTCTCTCTAGGTAGCGACCATATCACGCCTTAATCAAGATAATAATACGGATATTGACCGAACCCGCTTGTTATACTGAGCTGGGGAACGTTGGTCCCGCTACAACTTATAATTGTTATAAGACAGAGCAGGAAATTGGGAATTACCAGAATTCCCGTGCCGCCCAAACGAAGACAGTGCATGTTGATGCATTATCTTCGGGTGTATTCATTACAAAGAACTGTTTCTCAGTATCCTCTGCATCCTAGGTATATGATACCGGATCAGGATCCCAGATATGTAATCTGTTATATGAGGCTACAAAATGGTAGAAAAACTGAGAACGGGTGATAAGTTTCATGAGACAGAAAACGGGGCAAGTGTTGCAGCCAAGTCTGTTGGTCACTGTCACCCTGTATTACCAGAATACATTGATTCTGAACGAATGTTATTAGATACCGAACCTGATATACAAAATCATATCAGTTTCTTTATTAGTAAAGAAAGGATATAATTTTGTGTTGATGGATAATGTTTTGAACATTTCCTATATCAAAAGTTGATCGGTTCAGGCACGTTATCTAAAAGTATTGATGTTCTAAATCAAACTACAGTTCTTTAGTATACGGAACACACACAAGAGGAAGAGTTCAGAAGTGAACGAATCCTTTTTGAGGTATTGTAGACTAGGTCATATCAATGCGACCCGACTGGCTGAAGTTGCATTTAGATGCATATTTAAATCAGTTTGAATTTACATCTTGTGAAACTTGGCAGTCATGTCACAAAGATAAGATGACCATAGCTCTGTTTATTAGAAACAGAGAAAGAGTTAGTGAACTTTTGGGATTGATACATGTTGATGTATGTAGATCCCCTGTCTACAGATACCAAGATAGGTTCTTTGTACTTCATTACATTCTCTGATAATCTCTCAAGATTCAGTCATAT
Source organism: Agapanthus africanus (assembly GCA_030015575.1). NCBI lineage: Eukaryota > Viridiplantae > Streptophyta > Magnoliopsida > Asparagales > Amaryllidaceae > Agapanthus > Agapanthus africanus. The sequence goes on from CM057341.1 coordinate 133,208,260, forward strand.
GTTCCTGTTGAAACATGAGTCTGAACCTTTTGAGATATTCACAGAATATAAATTAGAAGTAGAGAACCAAAATACGGGTATAAGTATTATGTCCTTTGATGTGATCGAGGAGGAGAATACTTAAGCACAGAATTCCTGGACTATTCTAAAGAAGAATGAGATTCTCTCTCAGAATTACTCCTCCGTATACACCATAGCACGATGGTATAACAGGGCGGAGCAATCACACCCTATATGATATGGTGCGCGCTATTATGAGTATTACTGAGTTACCTATTTCCTTTAGGGAGATATGCACTTGAGAAGCTGCATACCTATTGAATTAGGTTCAAATCAAATCAGTTTCCTACCACTCCATATGAGATATGGTATGGGAAGAGCCCATGTCTTAAGCTAGTTAAGATTTGGGGTTGTCCGGCCTATGTCTAAAAGCAAAATCCGGACAAGCTCGAGGCAAGGTCAGTTATGTAGAACTGGAAATGTTCCAGCTATACAAACTGCAGCTGATGATTTGATAGAACCAAAGGATTCAGTAGATTCCAACGAACCTCAGCCTCTCCGCCGATCTAGTAGGGTTCCTCACCCACCTGAGAGATACTTCGGTTTCTCTATGACAGTGGGAGCGAAGATTGCATCATGAGATGATGACCCAACTAGTTTTGAGCTGGCTATCAGGAGTGAGACTCTGTAAGAATGGCTGGATGCTTAGTTATCTGAGATGGAATCCATATACACCAACAAAGTATGGACTTTGGTTGCTATATCTGAAGGGTTAAATCCCCATCAGGAGCAAGTATATCTTGAGAAGATTACTTGGTGTAGATGGAAAAGTTGAGACTTTCAAAGCTAGACTTGTTAAAAGTTTGCATCATTTACCAGGCGTGGATTATGATGAAACCTTTTTCAAGTATCTATGCTTAAGTCCATCCAAGATCCTACTTACCACGGCTACATACCATCACTACGATATCTGGCGGTTGGGTGCCATGACTGCTTTTCTAAATGATGTTTTAGAACAGTGTGTCTATAAGTACACAGCCAGAGGTCCTCGTAGACAGTGGGAGAAGCGGAAACGTGTGCAAGATGTTTTATATGATAAAGCAGGCATCACGGAGTTGGAACGTCTGTTTTGATGTAGTAGTCAAAGAGTTTGACTTCATCAAAATGGTAGATGAACCTTGTATAAACAAAAAGGTAGTAGGGAGTATGGTAACGGTCCTCGTAGAGTACGTGGAAGACATACTCTTGATAGGGAAGAAGTTTCCTATGCTACGATCGATCAATCTCCGTTTATCACAAAGTTTCTCCATATAGGATCACAGTGATACCTACTAAATCCTGGATTTTGGATCTATGAGATAGATCTAATTGGATATTAGGATACTCACTAGTTGTAGTGAGATGGTATCAATTAGTCCTGGGGAGAATCACTGGAAGGGTTCCAGGGTGATAAATATGACTGAATGTCAGTCGCAGGCATTGTCTTTATCCTCAGCGAAGGGACAGTATGTTGGAAGAGTTCCAAGCTAGATACCGTGATATACTAGACGATAAAGGCTGGATACATCGCTACTTAAGATGCTACCATAGAGGCTGTCTGGGTGTATAATAGTTCATGAGATGAACTTAGTTCCTACCATTCTGAGACAATGGAGTTGTGGCTTATGCCAAGGAACGCCCGTCCAATCAGTGATCCAGACATATTCTAAGGCAGTATCACCTGATCATGGAGATGGTTAATCTCCAGGGTGATCGAGGTTAGGAGAGTAGACTCAGAGGACAACACGGCGGATCCACTCACGAAGGCCTATTCCCAGAGAGAGACCATTAAGGGATGGTTGAGTATGAGATACTACAACCACTGCTACAGATGGCCCTAGTGCAAGTGGGAGATTGTTAGTTATATGTATGCCCTAGAGGCCATTACTGTACATAGGATGTATATTGTAGTGGATGCTGGGACATATATAGGGAGGACTTTCTTGCTCGACATGATAGTATGCTATCTGGTTACTCTTTAACTTAACATGTATACTGATTGTCTCTCTGTTACATGTTGGTAAAGCCCTTAGGATGTGTACTTGACTACCTGGACTATGATGCGGATCATACTAGTGGGGACATGGTAGTCCATAAGTACATCCTTCAAGGTCCCTAGTCGTGGGTGTATCGAGACGGGGCATCGATATACCAGAGTAGACTAGCGTATACCTTCTCGACCCATACAGATGGGCGATGGATGATCCCATATCCATTGGTGTTTGACATCGGAGATGATATACGGGTGCTCAGTGGAGACTGGGTACACTGGACGGACTCGCCGAGGACTCCCAGATGGTATTATACCTTACGTCAGATGGCAGTTCTCTGGTAACACTGGTACAGAGGAGTCTGTTGACCCGAGATCGTCATAGAGTCTTGTGTGGTTCCCACTGTGCTTTGATTTCCACCTTACCACGTCCAAGAGGGCGTGCAAAACGGTGGTTTTTGGGTACAGTCCCGAATCACATGGAGGCAATGTGCGATAGGAGGGGATTCATCTCTCCCGGTATAGGGAGTTGATGTTGCGCTATGCTCGACTGGCCATAACAGGAAATCCCTGGCCAGGGTTGCAGTGATCTACTGGTAAGTGTTATCAGTAGTTTTACACATGTTATGGACCTCACGTCGGCATGACTTATCGAGCTATTGGGGTCTGACGTTTACCACCCCTAGGCAAGATATGCGATATATCAGACGATCAGACCGGACTGTACGGTAAGTGTTACTGGTTGGATTCACTTGAGTGTGAGCGGGCTTGCTCGTCGATCTTCTGATCGCTCAATACCCGGGTGGCCGTTACGTTTAGCAGACCGCTTGCGGCTTGTGGGTGTTTGATATGATCATCACCTGCTGCCGGCGTATTGACGAGTCTTTAGAGTCCTACACGGAGGTTTCCTGGCTCAAGCAAAACGAAATAGGAGCGCATATGAGATATGTGCGGGACCGAGAATAATGCGTGTATGTGATATCGTATTCCATTCTCGCGATGAATGTATCGAAAGGTTATATGCGATATAACCTAGTTATCGAATCGAGGGTTGATTTGATAAGCCGATACATTGGATACTAGTCGGTTATATGCGATATGATCGGATCGTTAAATCAAGTGTTGATTTAATGATTTAATGCATAATTATATATTTGATATATTACTTTGCATTAACTAGTATCGGTTCATTTTTAAACGGATTTTCTCACTTGATTGTGCACATTGTATATATGATATATTTTTTGTGCACAAGATTGTATCATGTTTGATGATACATGCTAGTTTGGGTTTGTGTAAAGAATTAAACCATGGTTACTTAAGTGGTTAGGGTTTCATTTCCTTTTCTCATTTATTTATCTATTTATTCTTTTTGGAAAAATATTAAGCATAAAGAAATGAAATGGTGGCTCATTTTGGACTTGCATGTTGAAACTTCATGAAGCTTTGACTAAGTCACCATTTTGTCTCATGCTTAACCCTAACCACTCCACTTAACCCTAGTTGATTCTCTACACTTCACCATGGTTACATTATGATAAGTATTCTTATTATTTCCTTTCTTTTGGAAAATACTCATCATAATATTCATCTTCTTCTTCTTCTTCATCACTTGAAGAAAGCTTGCTTCATCAATGGTGATTGATGAAAAAGAGTGAGAAATCCAATTCTAAAGTGAACCCACTTCCTATTTCTTCATCCTCTACCTCTTGCCAAGTAGTATAGGGTGTTTCCTTCACAAGTTTTCATGGCTTGGTGAAGGTGGAGCTTGATCTAGTGATGCCTCGACGTAGATCATCTTCGGCATCGTCGTCGATGACCTAGCCCGCTTTTTCTCCGATGAAGCCGATGCTAGAGTCATGGTTCGATTTGGACAGCGGAGAGGAATTCATCATGGAGCTATGGAGGTGGAGAAACGGATCTACAAAGGTTGTATTTCCGTTTACCCTATAGTAAAGTAGTTTACTAGTTTTTGTTTCGCCTAAAATTCTAGCCAACGATCCGTATTAGGGTTTCTCGGCACCGTAATTTTTCAAATTGGCATGGTTGATGCCTTGTGAGACCTCTTGAGGGTGCCTAGGAACCCTACAAAGTGGATTGCGGAGTCGAACTGTTTCTCCTAGACGCTTCTATTCGATCTTTCAAAGAAATTTTGGGCATGGAGGGGTCATCCGTAATTCGACCGAAACAATTCGCGTAGGAAGCAATGTTTGGATGAGGGTACCAAAGTTCGGCAAGAGTTTTGTGAGGTGGGGTACCCATGATGTAAGAAGGAGAAGAAAAAGAATGTGGGTGCAAGTGGGGTGCAATGCATTTCTTAGCGACAAGTGGCAAGTTTTTGTAAATTTTTTTCCTTTTTGTGTTTTTTTTATAAGGAGCTTTTTGCAAAAAGATTTTTCAATAAAAGGCTTAGACACATGTTCAATCAATCACAAAATGCACAATCAAGCCTAGATCTAGGGTCACCTAGGTCAACTAGACTGCTCCTAACTGTTCCAAAGGGCAAATTGTGAGGACCTCAAACTGCCTCTTCACCGCCAATTGTGGCCAGGTAAGCACAAGTAGAGAAAGGAGGGATCCACTCACGAATCACCGTGAGGCGGGCCTTTTAAAGTTACCTTTCCCTACCTGTCTAGCCTAGACACCACAAAGTCAAGTTAGGATCAACGGTCGATGCCTACAACTATTCCTTTATCTTATTGAGCGCGAAGTCCTTAGGGCCGAGTCTAATTTGTTTTAATTATCTCAATGGTCAATGCAATATGCTTTTTGTGATTTTTGGGGTCCTAGGAAGGGTAATGAAATCCCCACCCAATCTGGATTGGTGTTCAAGCCCCTTAAAGTCAATTTAGATATGCAAAGCAGTAAAAACAATCACTTGCAAACAATTTTTTTTAGCGCGGCGCAAAGAATCCTGCACAAGATCAAGTTATTGAGAAGGGAGGAGAAGTTTTTGCGCAAAGAACCCTGCAGGAAATTTTTACAGAGGAGATATTAGGGGGTTACAGAGAAGAAGAGGGAGCTTACAGAGGAGATTCCACGTGCTGACGTCACCAAGGCGCGGCGGAAGCGTGGCAGGAGTGTGGTTTTCGCGGTGGAAGGTACGATTCAGTTCCCGAAATTTTTTCTGCTCCTCTGGTCTGATTTTCCTCTGTTTTTCAGATCTGCTGTTTTGTGTTTTGCTCTCTGGATTTTTCCAGATCTGAATTCGTTCGTCGTTCCTGCACAATTCAAACAAAATACCCTTCACAAAATAACAAGATGATAAATTTTTTATATTTTTTTTTATTTTTCAGTTTTTATGATTTTTCAATTTTATATTAACCCGAAATTACAAAAAGAAAATGACTACGCTATCCCCGGCAACGGCGCCATTTGATTGATCATTCTTTGCATGCGTTTTGAAAAGATAGATTTTGAAATCAAAGAATTAATTACCGCAATCAAGAACGGCGTCGCTTGGTAGTTAGCCGGTGAGTACAGGTCGGTCCACAGGGATTTTGTGTATTCTCAATTTGTTCTAACGAGTTAATTCCAAACAGTGTTGGATCGATTATCACTAAAAACTGAAATGAGTTGATTAAAATCTTGCTAGGGTTAGGTTAGGTTAAGTTTGGAAACTCAATAAGTCTCACCGCTTTCTATGCCCTAATTAAGATCTATTAGGTGTTATGGTAATAATTAATAAAGTTGATTAGCACGATCGGGAAGAAACTGTGTTTCTTGCTTTCTAGGTCCTTGTCCTTCCTTTCTTAACTCTTACCCTAACCTCCATGGAAAACATACGCAACCGGTCTTTTAACTACGGCTATCACCGCTACTTCGTGGGATAGGGTGCTGTAGAGAGCGGTGTGTGTATGTATGCATGGAGTCTTATAAAACATATGACGGGCAAGAAAGGGGGTGAGAGATTTTCATCTCTCAAACCTTTGCTATTCCTAACCCTAACAAGTGAGGAACTACTCACTTATTAGGGAATTGATAAAAAGAGACATTTTTATGATTTTAATTCAATAACCTAATTATCTAAATTAGGGCAAATAATTAAAATTATAACTAGGGCAGATAAAGAAAATCTATACTAGGGCAGGAAAGAAAATTTAATTAGGGCATGGAAAAGAAAAAAGACTTTATTTGATGCACTTTTCAAACATTACAAGAATTGAAATTCTGAATTTGATAAATAAAATGAGGCACAAGAAGAAGGCATATCTCAAAAAGAGGTTTAGGGTTTCTATTTATAGATCATAGAAACCCTAGGGTTACATTCGATACATATCTGCATTTACAAATTTGCTCCTAAGAAGCCTAGTCAACGCATCGCCAAACCGTCAAACGACGCACCGACACGGGCTTCATATGGCCGCGGATCCGCGGCTAGAAGGCATGTTTGGCCGCGGTTTCGCGGCCATGTTGAGGGCTTGTTGGTTGCATTTTTCCGGGTTTCTTCTGGTTGCATTTGGCTTCTTTTTTCTTCTCTTGGATTCTCAGATTGTCTTCTAGTTTTCTTCCAGATTTCCACAGTGCATAATGTCATGGACTTTTACCCTTTGCTTCGTGTCGAAGTCTTAAACCTTGCGCTGCCTTTGTGCTTTGTGAAATTGTCCATTGATCTTCGTTTATTCTTCGAACGAAAAATGTTCAAGATTCTTCCATTTGTTGGTCGTAGTCTCACTCTTGTATCGTCTTTTCATCATTTTCACTGTTTTATTCCGAGAACCTGTAACCTGCAACTATGTAGCAGACATGAATCAAAAGCACCTGTTTATTTGTAAAATGAATAAGAATGGGGAATATAATAATGCAAAATTATGTTATGAACATCGGCCAGGTGACCAAACATTTCGAAGCCCGGGAACCACTAATGATGAAATACCTGGCGGAGGTAAAAAGATTTCGGAGAAATTTCGACGAGGTCCAAGTGGAACAGATTCCCAGAAGTATGAACGCCGAGACCGATGCGCTAAGCAAACTCGCCTCTTCTTATTCGGCCAATCACAAAAGAAACATCCTCTTCGAAGTCCTTCCATGACTCAGCGTGGAAGATAGAGAAGTAATATACCAGATCTACACAACTCAAGGGGTTATCCCGGATTGGAGAAAACCCATTGTAGAATTCCTAAAGGACGGAGTACTCCCTGAGGACCGGGTCGAGGCTCGCCGGCTCTGTATGAAATCTTGCCATTTCGTGTTGTGCAAAGGAAACCTGTACAAAAATTCATACACCCAACCTTTACTCCGATGTGCCGATCCCGACGAAGCAAACTACGTCCTCTGAGAGATACATGAAGGGGTCGGAAGAGCACATCAGGGGCCCGCAGTCTAGTTCAAAAGACACCGTTCAAGGGTATTACTGGCCGACAATACACCAAGACGCAGGAAAGCTGGTCAGAAGGTGTAAGAACTGCTAACTCTTTGGCAGCATCCTTCGGCTACCCGCTACCGAATAACACCACTAAGTTCCTTTTGGCCGTTTGCACAATGGGGAATGGATATGGTTGGCCAGCTCCCCACCGGCATGGGTGGATATAAATACATCTTTGTCGCCGTAGACTACTTTACAAAATGGATAGAAGCTGTGCCGATTAGAAAACCGGATGCCACCGCTACGATAAAATTCCTGCAAAATAATATAATCTCCCGATCCGGAATCCCGAGGTGCATCATCACCGACGACGGAACCAACTTCGAAAATGACAAAGTCAGAGAATTTTGCAATGACTATCACATATTGATGAAGTTCTCCGCGGTCGCGCATCTCCAATGCAACGGGCATGCCGAAATAGCAAACCGAGGCGCCATCCGTGGGCTCAGAGTTTTCTTGGAGGGAAGACAGGGTTGAGGAATTGCTTCGGGTATTGTGGGTATTACGAATGTCGAGAAAAACACCTACGGGGGAAACCTCGTTTAGCCTCTGTTACGGCACCGAGGCAATGGTCCCCGCGGAAATCGGCTTACACATTTATCGAGTCGAGAACTTCGACGACGAGGCTAATATCTTAGCGTTTCGAAGCAACCTGGACATCTTATTCGAGAAAAGAGATCGGGCACAAATCAGGATGGCCGCATATCAGCAGCAGACCTCCCGCTACTACAACGCCCGGGTTAAACATCGAGTTTTCAAGACAGGAGACTTAGTCCTACGTCGAAACGAATTCATGGACCAAGGGAAGCTACACAAGTTTTCCCCGAAGTGGGACGGGCCATTCTTCGTGACAGAGATATTGCCCGGCGGAGCTTACCGTCTTTAGGATTTCTAGGGGCGTGATTTTCCTCAGTCATATAACGCCGGAAAAGCTCAAGTTGTATAGATGAACTTGTACCCTTTTGAGTAATAAAATTCCTTTTTGTGTCGACTGAAGTTTCTAAGCTAAGCTCTCATGCGAGTAGATTCCTGCTCCGCTCTAAGGCCGGGGGATAGTCCCCTATCCGCCGCACTCACTCAAAACGGGCACTCTCCTGCCCGACAAAATACGGACCCTATAGCATCCGACCACGGGGTTTCTCCAGCTCGGTTCAGAAGCAGTGAAGGTGTTCCAGGACAAGTACCCAGGCGCACTCAAAGAGCAGCCGATCTAAGTCTAGTTCTGCCCTTCCTACCTCGACTCCGAGGTAAGGGGTAGAGGAAAAGCATTGGTCCACCTACGCTTCGAAAAACAAACAAGGAGGTTTGATGTTCTATAATCACGGGCGAAGAAAAGTCTTTAAGCCAAAGAAAATTTATTAAGAATTTATTAGGTGGTATTCTCGGCTCCTCAGCCTTACAGAGCAAAAGAAAAAGCCTATATAAGACAACATGATAATGAAATAAAGGACAATAATTTATTCCCCTCAAAAGCTAGGGTTTCTGTGCCTCATTCTTCAAGGTTCTAAACCTTCCTCTCCTTTTTGAATTAAATCAAAAGTTTAACTCTTATTTTTTCCAAAAATAAATAGTTTTCACCATAAAACCCTTGAAGGGGAGCTCGGAGCTTCCATCAAAATCCCCAAAGGGAAGATTTTTAAGTATCGCCCCATTTCCTCTAAGATCCAGCCAACAGAGAGGAGGAAGAAGGAGACCCATCTCAAAAAATTATACTTTGGGAAAAATCCAAGGCCCAAGAGAAGATCTAGGGCTCAAGGAAGAAGAAAGGGGTCCCCTTTGATCACTTTCGAAGATCTTCGAGGAGTTCAACTCCAAAATACAAATTCTCAAAGGAGTTTAACTCCACACCCAGATCCTTTAGGAGTTTAACTCTAAATCCAAACCTTTTAAGAGTTTAACTCTAAGTCTAAATCTTTTGGGAGTTTAACTACAAATTTATATCTAATTCCTGTTTGGGAGTTCAACTCCAAAACTCCTAGGGAGTTCAACTCCCAGCTTAGGGGCTAATCCCCTTTCTCTGCTGTGTTTCCAGCGGTCGCGTGCCACGCACGTAACCCGTTGGCGCTCAACGGTCGCGTGCCGTGCACGTGACCCGTTGGCGCCCAGCGCCCACGCACAGGGCATGTGGTCCACGGGCGCCCACTGCCCACGTGCTATGCACGCGTCCTTAGGACACTCCTCGCCCCCATTTCCCATGCACTTTACATTAAAAATACCTCCCCCATTAGAAAAAATTTCTAACGGGGCGCTGCCCTTTATCCCGCAAGGGAGCTGCTAGCCCTCTTGACCCCCAGCCTACTATCCGGATAGCGGAACCCCAATAAACTCTGCATGGCCCCCGATATATCCAAGTCCCTCCAAAACACAATACATGTACACGGCACATTGAGTTAGCATGACCAGTTTGATCCGTCAATCAGAGGTTCCTTCGCATGAAAGGCGAGGGGTAATTGACGGCAGCTTAGTCTGCGGCTGCCGGAAATTCGGATCCCCAAAATCAATAAACCCTGGCCTACCCTAGGCAGGAGGAATCTGTAATGTGCCTGACAAGCGACGCGTATTTCCCATCTCAATAGGGTGACGAAAAACACCCTACAGATTCTGGTACGCCCGGTGGGACCTATCTTTCCTCCCATATTTCAGGTTAAACGTTCATACGAACTCAATCAACATATATATTGATTGCTTGTACTGAAATCACGCTTCTTTGTGTAGGTTAACATTTTCCAATTGCAATCTTCGGACGCAACAAAATGTCTCCAAGGACAATCTCGGCTCTCAACACAACTCCCATCTCCTACACGATGAAGATGGACGCCAGAACGGTCCTTCCGGTCAGTCTCGGGCGACAGTGGGAGGAGCCGCTGCTACCATTTGGCTCTATTTTGTTCGTGCCAGCTAATACCATCCCAGCTCCTCAAGCTTGGTAACAGACAGACCTGCCTTGAAAGGCAGGAGGCCAAATGTGGTGATCTCGAGTGCACCACTACCCAAACGAAAGTCAGTGTTTGAACGACTTTCTTTGGCCCCTGTTGGGGGTAAGGCCATCAACACCAACAAAACAATAAGGCATCTCGGGCAAGCTCCATCGGTGCCCCTGACAATTACTCAATCGGGTATCTTCTCTAAGCTCCCCGTCATCGACTCACGATGGGTTCCTGGATGATGGATGCCCGTTAAGCTCTCAAAATCGAGAAGCTAAGAAAGAAAAGGCTTAGATATAGAGTAAGGGCTAGGGCTCCTGCTAGACTGAATTTCATGAGGTTCCAAGAACAGGGTTACCCCGCAATAACAGCTGAATCGGTTGTAAAGCTCGCTAACTCTTTTGAACTACTGAAATTGGTCCAGAAGAATGCCATGACTTCAAGAGTCAAGAAAATTGCGATCCGGACAGCGCCACCTAAGGACCCAGTTAGACTAACCGTCTTCAGTCGCATGTCTTTTCTAGAAGAGGAAGGGACACGACGATGGTCCGAAAAATCAGCCGCCAAAGATAAAGAGATGGCTGGATATGTAGTCCACACTGTCTACATGATGGACACGAGCAGCAAGAGCAAGGACGGGGCCATCACATCTCAAATCCAATCTGGTGTGAATGTGGCTGCCACGTCCTAAGACCAGCCTTTTCTGGAAGGTAGTGAAAACCCTTCCAGGAAGGCTGATAAGCAGAGAGATCCCTCAGTTCATGAGGAGTCGGCTTGGAAAGTGAAGAGGAGCCAATCTTCCATCCCAAGACCGTAAAGCAGCAGCTTCTCCAAGAGCTCCAGAAGCAGCTCAGAAACAAAGGAAAGAGATGGCCAAGCTCTACTCGAAGATCGTCGACTTAACAAACGTCGTCTTACAACTCACGGCCCAAGTTGCCTCTCAATCGCCCAATCAAGAGCACGGCTCTGCTCATGAACCGAGAAACGGTGTTCCGAGGCAGACGATGCCTATTCCCTCATATCCAAAGGTGGGCGAGCCGCATGAAAGTCGGCCGCATCCTATCTCGGGTAATTTATTGACTACCGATGACAACAACCCGCTAACGCAAGATCAAATCATGGATTTGGTCACCAACAAAGTCAAAATATTGGTAGCCGAAACCGAAGTGCAAAAAGATATCAGCAGTAGTGGGAGCATATCCTGCTCGGTATGATTTGGTAGAGTTTCCTAGTGGCTATGTCATCCCCAAATTCGGAAGATTTGATGGGACGGAAAATATGAATCAACACATCACCCACTTTAAAGCCTCATACGGGAATACAGGGGGCAATGATGCGCTTATCCTCCGCCAGTTCGTTAATAGCTTAACCGATGTCGCTTTCGACTGGTACGCGAGCTTACCGGATGACTCCGTTACCACTTTCATCCAAATGGAATCTCAGTTTCGGCAAAGATTCATGAATGTCAGCGATAAGATCATCATTGCCGGCCTCGTAAGGACCAAGCCAAGGAACAACGAAAGCAGCACGGATTTTATAACCGTTGGCGCAATCTCTCCGTAAAATGTGAGCCACCGTTAGAACAAGACCAATCCGTCAATCTCCTCATCGGAAATCTCGGTACCTGGATGAATCCTTTTCTATGCACCGCAGGTCTCAAGATGTTCCAAGAGCTTACCAAGAAAGTTCAAATGTTGGAACGCTCAAATAAGGATTCTTCCTCGGATTTCCAAAATAGCAATAAATCCTGGAGGAACCGAAAGGACGAAAATCACAAAGGCGGAAGTTTCGACAATGCTGAATCGTTTAACACTTCGGCTGACCGAAATAGGCAAGGGACAAGCGGGCCTAACGTCAACCAACCTGTAAGTCTACGGTAGCGCCCCGGCCGTCTACAGACGCCAAATGCGGAACAAAACTTTTTAACTGGCGCTATCGTATACTTTAACCCAGATCTTCCATTATTGCTAAACTAACAAACTGTAAGAGTGTAGAAAGGTTATACCGAACGATCCGAGTCCTTCGTTCTTTAACCATCATCCCACGCTCCGTTGCGGCTGCTCTGATCTCGTCGATCTCCGATCTGCTCGTCCAGGTGGCACCACGTCACTGATTCTTTAAACGGGCTCCCGCCTCTGACTCGAGACAACTCGGTCGTCAAGTTTGCTAAAAGAGACGACCAAGAATGATGTAGAGAATGAGTAGATGACTTTGTCTCACTTCGTCCAAATCCGTGGACGATCGGTTAATGAAGTTGCCGATGGAAATGAAATGGAACAAGAAATGAACTATGAAATTTCCATGCATCCAAAACTTTAGTCTTTTCTTTTTAACAACCATAATCTTTTCAAGTGAGTGAGTGAGGAGGAGAGGAGGCCGACCACTTATATGGAGGAGGAGGGTGAGTGTAGGAGCAATCAAAGAGGTGGCCATAAACAAAGATCAACAACAAATATCCTAAAGCAAAACAAAACATATTAATGAAATGAATGACTCACTAAACCTAGTCATCCATTCATTAATGCAACCAATGAAAACACAACACCAATTAACCTAGTCACCACCTTCTAGAAACTTCTAGAAGCATGACTCACCCTCATCCAAGAAAAGATAAATCCGTCTTTAACCGAATGTTAAAAGACGGCTGATAGAAAACTGGAAACTGGCAACTTCCAAAAGTGATCCTGAAACGACTTTCAGGATAACGCCGTAACTCTATAAATATACCCGCATTTGTATTACGACCGAATACAAATGCAACCGAGACAAAGATATTAAACCTACTCAATATAATACTCGGATCCGGCTTAAACAAAGCCGACCAGTATCATCTGCCCGAAAAATAACACGTGCGTAAACGCACGTGCATTTTCCGAACCCTGCCATAAAACCATACGGCCTCTACAACGTTTCGCCCGAACTTGGGAAACTGTCTGTGGGGAACTCTAATGACTCGTCAGTATCCTGGCAGTGGGTTTAACCACAAACCGTCAAGCGGCACTAGCAATGTGTAACGGCTGCCCATGGACTGACCTCAAGGGAAGCTGATGAGCGAACTCATCCAGAAACCCTACTGAGCCTAACAGTGACAATGTATATACAGTCCGGTCCGTTCGTCTATGAGTATCGCATAACTGCCTAGGGGGCTAGTAACGTCAGACCCCCAAGAGCAGTATAAGTCGTGTCGGAGTGTAGCCCAATAACACCCTGAGATACTACTGGAGTACCTACCAGTAAATCTCCTGCCACGGCCGTGGGCTTTGTGTAATGGCTCTCCTAGACACAGCACGATCTCGCCCCCAATACTGGGAGAGACGAATCCCCTGCCGATCCGCTCACGTACCTCCATATGGCTCGGGACTGTACCCAAAAGCTACCTGTTTGCACGACTCCTTTGAGCCGTGGTAGGGTAGAAATCAAAGCACAGTGGGAACTCACACGAGACAAATGACGACCTCAGGTCGATGAACTAACCTGTACACATGTCACCAGGGAACTGCTATCTGACGATAGATATAGTACTAACTAGCAGATTCCCGGCGAGTCCTGTCCAGTGTACTCATAACCCAATGAGCACCTATATACATCTTAGGTGATCCAACTGACACCAGTGGCTTGTGAGACAGGCCACCGCCCATCGTCGGGGTCTCGACTGTATACACTAGTCTACTCCGGAGTATCGATGCCCTGTCTCGAAACTCCCACGACTAGGGACCACAATTAAGGATATGCATATAAACCACCCAACTCTCACGTATATGATCGCCATCATACTGTTGGTAGTAAAGCAAGATCCTAAGGGCTCTATCAAAGTGTAACATGTAATCAGTCACCTGAACATGTACACGACTGATAAAGGCAAACCAGATAGCATACTATCATCTCGAGTAAGACTGTCCTACCGGTATAGGTCCTCCGCAATCATTGCAATCACGTACCTGCGATCCAATTATTGACTCTGAGGGCACTATCTCCAACAATCTCCCACTTGCACTTAAGGCTAATTATTGCGATGTCGATTACTCACAGCCCGTGTGAAAACGAACATCCAACTCCTCTACTAATCAGTTTCACAAAGCCCGTTTGTAAAACTATTGTGTTCGAGAAATTGCCTCAGTGAGTGGATCCGCCTAGATGTTTCTTTCTATATCTCTCTTAATCTCAAGTTCGCGGAGAAAGCCATCTCCCGAATTGAGTAATACCTGTCTTAGAATGTGTCTGGATATCTGATGGGACCTAGTTCATAAATGAACTCCAAATCCAAACTTCTTAGACTGTATCGATCACTGAACCTAATCAGTATCCGGCACCATGCCACCCACAGTATCCTCTTGGACCACCTGTCCATAATACTGTCCCTCGTCAGAGGGAAAACTGTAACTCTGACAATCACTCTGTCAACCATGTCACCTTTGAAGCCTGGAATGATAACCGTCTCCCGAAAAAGGCTGCTGTCATCAAATCCGTAGAACATGTACTTATGTTCTAAAACTGCTTCCTTATGTTTCTCCAGGATTGGATTAATACAAACTTATTGTATCTAGTGCAAAAACAACATTTGGTGTGGTACTTGACATCTCACGATTGACTCAATTGCCTAAGCAAGTGACTGCCAATCATGCATATCCCTCTCCCCTTTAGTCTGTAAGACACCTTTAGAGAGGGTGACTCCATCACCTGCAGGTACACCACCATGCTAGGAGTCATCTATTCTAAAAACCATTAGAATACTGTCAAAGTACCTACATTGGGAAACTACCCAAATCCAGATCTAAAACCATAGATCTATAAACCAGAATGTCAAATATTATATCCATATCCTTTCTGGAGAAACAACTGTGTGACGACCACAGTACAACCGATTGTAGTATAGGAATTTTACTTCCTACTCTGTGTATGTCATCCAGATACCATGACATCACACCTTACTATCTTCTTAACAGATCCATCCCTTATTCTGATTGAAGTCAAACCCATGACTGTCACATCAAAATTAGATGATCTATCTCCGCTATTACTGCTCAAGTCTATAAATATACATAAGCTACTTGCCCACTATACTTCCGCTGCTCCCACTGACTACGACAACCCTCCTACCGGGTCTCAGAGCCTGGAACATCAGTAGTGTCAGGCCTGGATAGATAAGAACCTCCCTGTCACCGTCCTTGAGGCTACCGGAGTACCTCTCGGGTGTCTGAGGTTACCTACCATATGTGCGGAGTGGCTATTGGAATGTCAAACCTGATTGAATATATAGGTCCTATTAAATTTTCCGTAATCGTTCGCGGTTCTGGAATCACTTCCAGTTCTACCATACTCCCACTACTGTTTTCTGAAAAAAAATCCATTTTACTAAAATTGTGGCGAGTCAAGAACAATATCACTATTGATCTTCCAAATGGTAGAATATCAACCCTCGTCATAGCCAGGGTCAACCCACAAACAGCCATTACAGAAACGCGCCCTGAGTTATCCAGAGTCTGGTTTTAAGCATAAGCTGGACAACTCCCCGTACCTTAATATCTTTTAAGGTACGAACTATTCTATATCCAATATAGAAACTTTGGCACTTATTTAATTGGAACCATATTCAAACCATGCAGCTGTCTCCAGTGCATATCATCTTAATGGAAAGAGGCTAATCAGCATTACTCAACTTAGGAATCCATCCAATTATGAGTAACCTGAAAGAGAAACACGTTTCTCAAAACCATCACTATCATCTGAATACCAATCATAAGAATCTACATCTTCGATCTCTTTGAAGAATCCCGATACTTGTGACACCTGGTTCTCTACTTTATTCTTATACCCACAACTTCTCAAAACTTAGACCTTGTATTTCTACGAAACACTTGTCTAAATACCAGAGAAGTTATAAGTAAACAGAACATAGTACGAGGACCTACCCCTTTTTCCTGATGGACACTGGACAACATACAATACTCTGTATAAGTCCGCTGAGTTTTAGCAACTCAAAACCTGTGCGTCGTAGGTTGAAAACTGTACCCTGGCAATTTCCTCAAATATCACCAATTACAACGAATTCCGATATAATGAGGATAATCACCTAATTCCCAATAACTTACTCCCACTCATCATCTGTAAAACCATACAGATATGAGAATGAAACCTGGTAAATACATACCCTTGGAGTAAGTATCCAATCGGGAAAACCGTTTTCCTTTAACAATGCACTGAAACATGAAAATGTTTCGTAGGGGTATCCTGGTATTCATAGTAATGCCTCTTCCATAATCCAATTCATGACATCAACCGTATATCTCTTTGCCATCTCTCTAAATCCCTTTATTTGTCTTAAGTCATTACCTTCTGTACACCATCGTTAGGCTAAATGGTTTTCTTCCTTCCCTACCGTTCGGCACCAGCCTATGGTTTGGAAGAAGACTATCCAGTAAGCATAATAGGTGTACCCTCCTAAACCAAGAAGTACTCGTATCTTGAGAGAAGGTGATGATAAAAGACATCTGAATAATACCTTATTCTTTTAAAGGTGAAATAGGAGTGGCGATGAAGTACGCGGTTTGGTCGTGAATGATATCAGTCGCAATTTACTTTGCCCTCTTTCTAATCCCTTTATTTTGTCTTTACATATTACCTTCTGCACACCCTACTTAGGCTAATTGGTTTTCTTCATTCCCTACCTTTCGGCACCTGCCTATGGTTTGGAATAAGACTATCCAATAAGCGTAATAGGTGTACTCTCCTAAACCAAGGAGCCCTCGCAACCTGAGAGAAGGTGATAATAAAAGACAACTGAATAAACCAATTCTATTTCTCCTGAACCTTGATCCATCCTCGAAGGAGTCCCTTCGAGTTCGTATATAACCATACGATGGATCTATCCAATGGAAGTGGATGTCCGTAGTAATACGGGTGTTCTGAGAAATGCAAAGGGTAGAAGAAGGAGTGGCAATGACTTATGCAACTCAGACAATCCAAAAGCCAGTATTTTAAGAAGGTTCGGTCAACTTGGTCACTGAGTCATAGTCTAGGGTCGGTCAAAGGTCGCTGCCATAGAGAGAGAGAAAAGAAACACTCTGCGTGCACTCTAACCTAGATCAGAATGGTTATCACTTTATCTAATCCGGAAACCACCCACTGTCCTGTCAAATTCTCCCCTAAACCTGAAAGAAGAATCAATCGGGATCACCCGAAGAGTAAACCAACTCATCAGTGGGAATCGGGATCCAACTCTCATCGCATGATAACATGATGGAATGCATCCACGTTACTCATACTCCAGAAGGTATACGCATACTTGGCAAGTTTCAGTTTCTTTAGAAACTCCCGATATGATTTTTGCCCCATGCTCTTATAACCTTGGCTTTGGTCAAAATGTCATAAGTCACATGCCAAGTTCTACCCGTCACTATCTTGTCAATTTGAACCCACCCACACATGCCTCTGACTTTGGCCAATCGGCAGAACGACTGTCCCAAACTAACTCATCTATCTATGCATCAAATGAATACCCAGCAGCTACCAAACACTATGCTTTAACTTTGGCTAAAATGCATAGCTTGAATACTACTGAATACCCAAAAGAAGTGACGGAGGGCTACGGCTGGTTTTTGGCGAAAAACCTTTAACGTAACGAACTTGATATCGCTGAAGGAACCTGATAGCTTTTAAAATATAGTGGCGAAAACCTTTTGCTAAAGAGGTCACTCCCGGGGATCTCGGCTCTTTCCTCGTGAAATGAGGTGCAGGATATTCCACTGAATACCGCTATGCAAAGCAATTTGTAATCGACTATAGTGAAGTTATTACCCTGACGCAAACTTCTGTCCAAGGGGTCAGTCCCGGTGAAGGGATATCGTCCCTTGCCCCGTTGAATGAGGTGCAGGATATTCCACTGAATACCGCTATGCATAACAAAAGGAAACGTCTTTGAAATAACAATTTTTAAATTTGTTCCAACAACTGTAAACATGTTTGTTTTACTTTGCATTGATCAGAATCAACGCAGTCCCATCAATCAATCACACCAGAAAAGAACGAAAATAAAATGTACGTATATGCCATCTGCATTCGTCACCGGGTCCCGTCATCACCCGTTAGGTAACTTAACTAACGAAAGAGCGGGGACTGGACTAGCGTGGGTGTAAAACATATACAACATCTAATAGTATATAAACCAATATACAATAATCACTCCAGGCGTGATAATATGCAACATTCAGAAAAGTAATAAGCATCACAGAACAATACAGATAATCTGGGATCCCCGAGTTTCACAGAGCCGCTGCTGAAACCCGACGTTCCCCTGTCGTGTGGATAGCCTGTGCAATGAAACCTACACCCCTACGGGTGCGGCAAGTTACCCGCCAAAACCTGAAGAGAGGCAGCCCCCTTTACAGCATAGTGAATGGACCACCCAGCACTTCACGGAATCCGGTAATCTTGGGCACCCCTCCTTGGGTCAACCTGTACCCCCTACGAGTGTGGCGAATAGTCTGCCAATTCTAGAGTGGGGCCCCTCTGCCTCTCAAAGCCATGAGATGCGGACCCGTTGCCCCCCAGAACCCGGCTATCCGTGCACTCCGTCGCGGGGCAAAACCTAGTACAGTAATGAAAAATAGTACAACAGGTACATCGACCGCAACCTGGTCGTGCCCCAAAAGAATATTATACAACAGGCAGTGACGACAGTCCACATGTTGGACGCTCGCCCCGCAATATCAAATGTACAAATAAATTCAAACTGCACTATCATTGCACACTGCTATCCACCACGACAAATCCGCAACATTACAGCACAACACAGAACATCAACGCGAATGTCATGTTCGCAAACCCGTCTAAAAGAACTATAGCAATCGGACGCGGTTTACCGATCAAATGACATTCCCGGTATATAATGTAAGCACTGTAAACTAACGTGTTTAAATTTCGATCGACTAAATATCACAAAGTGGGCCCCACGCAAATCTGCTGAACAGTAATAAAATCTGGGCCCAAAAGATATATACCAAAACCCCCAAATTCCAGAGAAGAATACACTGTGCAAATTTGGGGGCATGATCGCTCAGAACGGCCGCGGATGCGCGGCCAAACCATGGGTTTGGCCGCGTTTCCGCGGCAGTAATGTCGATTCATGTGCCCAAATTTGTACGGCGTTCTTATAAAACCCTGCACAGTTTTCTGAGATATGTAGAATAATTTTAAGACATCATTTAAAATCTACAGAAACTGTGAAATTGAAAAAATGCGGTTTTTGATTTCCGGTTCGATCGATATTTTAAACGCGTTAGCACAAGTTAGTATAGCAAAATGGTGAGGCTCTGATACCACTGTAAGTCTACGGTAGCGCCCCGGCCGTCTACAGACGCCAAATGCGGAACAAAAACTTTTTAACTGGCGCTATCGTAAACTTTAACCCGGATCTTCCATTATTGCTAAACTAACAAACTGTAAAGAGTGTAGAAAGGTTATACCGAACGATCCGAGTCCTTCGTTCTTTAACCATCATCCCACGCTCCGTTGCGGCTGCTCTGATCTCGTCGATCTCCGATCTGCTCGTCCAGGTGGCACCACGTCACTGATTCTTTAAACGGGCTCCCGCCTCTGACTCGAGGCAACTCGGTCGTCAAGTTTGCTAAAAGAGACGACCAAGAATGATGTAGAGAATGAGTAGATGACTTTGTCTCACTTCGTCCAAGTCCGTGGACGATCGGTTAATGAAGTTGCCGATGGAAATGAAATGGAACAAGAAATGAACTATGAAATTTCCATGCATCCAAAACTTTAGTTTTTTCTTTTTAACAACCATAATCTTTTCAAGTGAGTGAGTGAGGAGGGGAGGGGGCCGGCCACTTATATGGAGGAGGAGGGTGAGTGTAGGAGCAATCAAGGAGGTGACCATAAACAAAGATCAACAACAAATATCCTAAAGCAAAACAAAACATATTAATGAAATGAATGACTCACTAAACCTAGTCATCCATTCATTAATGCAACCAATGAAAACACAACACCAATTAACCTAGTCACCACCTTCTAGAAACTTCTAGAAGCATGACTCACCCTCATCCAAGAAAAGATAAATCCGTCTTTAACCGAATGTTAAAAGACGGCTGATAGAAAACTGAAAACTGGCAACTTCCAAAAGTGATCCTGAAACGACTTTCAGGATAACCCCGTAACTCTATAAATATACCCGCATTTGTATTACGACCGAATACAAATGCAACTAAGACAAAGATATTAAACCTACTCAATATAATACTCGGATCCGGCTTAAACCAAAGCCGACCAGTATCATCTGCCCGAAAAATAACACGTGCGTAAACGCACGTGCATTTTCCGAACCCTGCCATAAAACCATACGGCCTCTACAACGTTTCGCCCGAACTTGGGAAACTGTCTGTGGGGAACTCTAATGACTCGTCAGTACCCTGGCAGTGGGTTTAACCACAAACCGTCAGCGGCACTAGCAATGCGTAACGGCTGCCCATGGACTGACCTCAAGGGAGGCTGATGAGCGAACTCATCCAGAAACCCTACTGAGCCTAACAGTGACAATGTATATACAGTCCGGTCCGTTCGTCTATGAGTATCGCATATCTGCCTAGGGGGCTAGTAACGTCAGACCCCCAAGAGCAGTATAAGTCGTGTCGGAGTGTAGCCCAATAACACCCTGAGATACTACTGGAGTACCTACCAGTAAATCTCCTGCCACGGCCGTGGGCTCTGTGTAATGGCTCTCCTAGACACAGCACGATCTCGCCCCCAATACCGGGAGAGACGAATCCCCTGCCGATCCGCTCACGTACCTCCATATGGCTCGGGACTGTACCCAAAAGCTACCTGTTTGCACGACTCCTTTGAGCCGTGGTAGGGTAGAAATCAAAGCACAGTGGGAACTCACATGAGACAAATGACGACCTCAGGTCGATGATCTAACCTGTACACATGTCACCAGGGAACTGCTATCTGACGATAGATATAGTACTAACTAGCAGATTCCCGGCGAGTCCTGTCCAGTGTACTCATAACCCAATGAGCACCTGTATACATCTTAGGTGATCCAACTGACACCCGTGGCTTGTGAGACCGGCCACCGCCCCTCGTCGGGGTCTCGACTGTATACACTAGTCTACTCCGGAGTATCGATGCCCTGTCTCGAAACTCCCACGACTAGGGATCACAATTAAGGATATGCATATAAATCACCCAACTCTCACGTATATGATCGCCACCATACTGTTGGTAGTAAAGCAAGATCCTAAGGGCTCTATCAAAGTGTAACATGTAATCAGTCACCTGAACATATACACGACTGATAAAGGCAAACCAGATAGCATACTATCATCTCGAGTAAGACTGTCCTACCGGTATAGGTCCTCCGCAATCATTGCAATCACGTACCTGCGATCCAATAATTGACTCTGAGGGCACTATCTCCAACACAACCTTGAAAGCTATTGTTGGGAGGGGAGGATAATCTCCGCTGAAAAGAAGCTGGATAAGGTCTATTCCTTCAGAAGGGACAAAGTCCATAAAATATTCAAAGACCCCCTAAGAAACGGTCTACAATTGCCAGAATCAAAAAGACCGCAAGAAGGGAATATGACTGGTGACCCCAAATATTGCCCCTATCACAGAATGATAGGTTATGCTATCGAAGACTTCTTTGTCTTTAAAGATTGGGTTGAAAAGCAATACAAGGCAGGAGAGATAGAACTGTCTAAAGGTGTATTAACAAACAATCAAGCTGCGACCATCAATTTCATATAAATAGAGACCGAAGCCCTTCGGGAACCTGCTTCTCTCAGTTATCTGCCCTTCTCTGAAAGGAATGGACCAAGGCAACAAGACAAAAGCCCAACGAGCAATATTACCAATGAAGCAGTAGACGGGTACACAACTCACACGGTCTACATGGTGGAGCCCAGAAGAACAAGTCCTCCGACGCCTCATACCTATGACAATGACGTGGTTTCTGCTACCCAACACCGGCTCGGTCTAGATGATGAAGGGCCCGCGCAGGCCATTAAGCCAAAGGAACTCGTGGTTCCTGTGGAATCGAGCTCAGGCAGTAACGATGACCCGGTTATCATGCCCGGAACTATAGAGCAAGTATTATTCTAATGGCTTCAAAAGCAGCTTCAGGACAGGGATGAGAAGTTGGCCAAGGTCCATTCTAAAGTCGACGAGCTGGCAAACGTCATGGCAGATCTCACGACCCAAGTCGCCCAATTGCAATTACACCAAAATCAAAATTTGGTTCATAAGCCAGGTATTGATATCCTGAAACAGCCAATCGATACTCCTTCCTTCCCAAGAGCGGAACACCTTTGCGAAAAACGGCCGTGATCAACATTCAGTCCCTCCGATATATACACTGAACGAGGTAAGCGGACGGCAGGCGAACCAAGAACTGATTGGCCTTTAGGACCAGCATTAGGAAAGGCATTGGCTTTAATGGAGAGCAGGAAGAAAGTATACTCCTTCAGGAGAGACGAGGTCCGCAAAATATTCAAGGACGCCTTGGACAACGGTCTTCAACTGCCTATTCAAAAAAGGCCACATGAAATGAACATGACTGACGATCCCATGTATTGCCCATATCATAGGATGGTGAGTTATACCATCGAAGACGGCTATGTTTTCAAAGATTGGGTAGAAAACCAATACAAGGCTGGGAAAAACCTACCGTCCTCAGATGTACCGACAAATTACCAAGTTACGGTCATCAACTTAACCCCGCTAAGATCAAAGTTCAAGAGGCTTGGATAAGCAGACACCCTTGACCACCACGTCGTTAAACTGAGAACGATCGACTACCACATCGTTAAACTGGGAACAGTGATCACCACGTCGTTAAACTGGGAACAATCGACCCCTAAGTCGTTAAACTAGGGATGTAAAAAATGTGTAAATAAATGAAAAATAAAAATAAAAAAAGCAGAAATGATGGGGAAACTCGCAGTAAAAATCAGCGAGTAAAATAAAAATGAAATAAGCAGCCGAAATGATAGGGCAACCGCGAATAAATAGCCGAAATGATAGGGCAATCGCGACCTTAGCGACAAGAAAAGCTGAAATGGTAGAGCAATCGCGGTAAAAAAAAACTTGTATACAAATAAATATCCCAATGCTCCAAACGGCGAATGATGAGTCGCTCCTGTTACCATATTCCAGTGCAGCGATGCAGACGCCAACCAAATTCCAAATCCCCAAACCTCCAAATAGCAAATGATGAGTCGCTCCTAGTACCATATTCTGGTGCAGCGATGCAGACGCCAACCAAAACCCAATTTCCCAAAATTCTCCCAGCCCTACGGTTGGTCCCCAAGTTGGCTACTGTATACAATCCACGGGCTCAATTAATTCTCATCACACCCATGCTCCACAGCAATCACTAGTCACGCTGTCGGTCTCTGCCCTTGGAATTATGCTCCATTTGGGAAGACCCACTCATGTGTCCTCACGATACATGAGAAGAACAAAACTTACGGGATCCTCATAACTCGTAAGAAAACTCCTTCGTGGAATCCTTACGACTCACAAAGGAAAAACACACTTGGAAGTCCCCACAACTCCTATGGAGAAAGTACACCTACGAGATCCTTTCAATTTGTAGGGAGAAGATGCTTTTATGAGACCCTTACGGTTCATAAAATTGAAAAGCCTTAAGTGATAGGGACTTAAACCTGTCTCCTGATCCATTGCTCCACAACAGGCAAAGGCAAATGATGAATTGCTCCTGGCACCTGTGCTTCAGTGTTAGTAATGCTGATGCCGACCCCAAATCCAAAATTCCAAACTTTCGATCCAGTAGACCCTTAAGTCTTTAAATTGGGAACAGATGACCTATAAGTCGTTAAACTGGGAAGAGATGACCCCTGAGTCGTTAAATTAGGAACGAGGGAAATCCCCTCATGGCAAATGATGATTCGCTCTTGGTACCATATTCCAGTGTAGCGGTGCTGATGCCAAACCAAAACCAAAATCCCCAAATCCTCTCATGGCAAATGATGATTCGCTCCAGGTACCATATTCCAGTGTAGCGATGCTGATGTCAACCCAAATCATATCGAATCAGCAAGACAACCAACGACCTCCCTGGCGGAATCAAGCTCCATCTCGGAAACAAGTCGAATCCCGACACCGCAGAAAGTGGAGCAAGTCAACTTCAAACCTGACACCGCAGAAAGTGGAGCAAGTCAACTTCAAACCTGACACCACAGAAAGCAGAGCAAGTTAAATCCAATCCCCGACACCGCAGAAAGCGGAGCAAGTCAACTTCAACCCTGACACCGTAGAAAGCGGAGCAAGTCAAATACAATCCCTGACACTGCAAGAAGCGGAGCCTGTCAAATCAAGCACCGACTGTCCAAGTCGCAAAAAGAGAAGCACCGACCGTCCACGTCGCTAAAATAGCAGTACCGACCGTCCAAGTCACAAAAAGGGCAGCACCGACCTCCACGTCGTCAAAACGGGAAACAAATCAAACCAACCAATTTCAACCGACAAGCTCTGCGGCGGAATCATGCTTCTTCTCAGAGTGTGCCCCGTGTCGAAATCATGCTTCACCTCGGAGTATTTGCATTTCCTATCGGAATTATGCTTCGTCTGGGAATTGACCTCTGCATCGGAATCAAACTTCGTCTCAGAATGCACCCCGTGTCGAAATCATGCTCCGCCTTGGAGTATCTTCCTTCCCTGTCGGAATTATGCTTCGACTCGGAATCAAATCAACCAATGACCTCCCCGTTGGAATTATGTTTCAACTCGGAATCAAGTCAACCAATGACCTCCCCGCCGGAATTATGCTCCGATCGTCGGAATTATGCTCTGACCCCTGGGAATCATGCTCCGCTCTTCGAAATTATGTTCCGATCCCCGGAATTATGCTCCGATCCCTGGAATCATGCTCCGCTCTTCGGAATTATGCTCCGATCCCTAGAATCATGCTCCGCTCTTCAGAATGATGCTCTGATCCTCGGAATTATGCTCCTGGGATGATGCTCCGCTCTCGGAATGATGTTCCACTTCGAAGTCTAACTCCAAGATCCATCAATTTCATGCACACAATCCATATACGCAGTGTGCATTTATTGATAGGGAGCATTTTGTTGGGGTAAAAAACTACACCCCTGTTGACCAAGTCAAAATCAAAGTCAAACCTAAGCCAGGTGGGCCCATGTCCAAGTCGAGCCCCGCGACCGGCCTCTCCCATGCCAAAATGGAAATAATGTAATAAATAATTTTGATGTAAGTTTAATGAATAAATGTAAGAAAAATGGGCATAAAACCAAATTTTTTTAAAGCCCATGGCTCATGTGCAAAAGAAATGAGCACATGAGGCATGAGATGGGCAAAATGCCATTTTGTAAAGCCCAATGGGCTATGTGTAAATTTGTAAGCTCGTATAAGACAACATGATAATGAAATAAAGGACAATAATTCATTCCCTCAAAAGCTAGGGTTTCTGTGCCTCCTTCTCATTCTTCAAGGTTTTAAACCTTCCTCTCCTTTTTGAATTAAATTAAGAGTTTAACTCTTCTTTTTCCAAAAATAAACAGTTATTCACCATAAAACCCTTGAAAGGGAGCTCTGAGCTTCCATCAAATCCCCAAAAGGGGAAATTTTTAAGTCTCACCCCCTTCCTCCAAGATCTAGCCAACAGAGAGGAGGAAGAAAGATACCCATCTCTAAAAATCCCACTTTGGGAAAAATCCAAGGCCCAAGAGAAGATCCAGGGCTCAAGGGAGAAGAAAGGGGTCCCCTTTGATCACCTCCGAAGATCTTTGAGGAGTTCAACTCCAAGATCCAAATTCTCAAAGGAGTTTAACTCCACACCCAGACCCTTTAGGAGTTTAACTCCAAATCCAAGCCTTTTAGGAGTTTAAATCCAAATCTAAATATTTTAGGAATTTAACTCCAAATTTATATCTAATTCCTATTTGGGAGTTCAACTCCAAAGCCCCTAGGGAGTTCAACTCCCAGCTTAGAGGCTAAGCCCCTTTCTCTGCCGGTGTTTCCAGCGGTCGCGTGCCGCACACGTGCCCCGCTGGCGCCCATAGCCCACATGCAGGGCACGTGACCCGCGGACGCCCAGTGCTCACGTGCAGGGCATGCGACCCGCGGGCGCCCGGCGCCTACGTGCAGGGCACGTGACCCGCGGGCGCCCAGCGCCCACGCGCTAGGCACACAGGGCACGTGACCCGCGGCGCCCAGCGCCCACGCGCCATTCACGAGACCCGCGGGTGCCCAGCGCCCACACGCCTCGCATGTAATCCGCAGGCGGCCAACGCCCATGCGCCTTCCTTAGGACGTTTCTCGCCCCCATTTTTCCATGCACTCCACAATCAATAAACCCCCGCCTACCTTATGCAGGGAAAATCTGTAATGCGTCTGACAAGCGACACATATTTCCCATCTCAATGAGGTGACGAAAAACACCCTACACCTGCTCTTCGAGATCAGACCCAGCTCGTGGGCCATGTGTATCTTGTCAAACGTCTCCTCCATTGCCTGCGGGGACATGGCCTTGTAAAAACCCGGGGAAGACCTCCATATCGCATAGATAAGCACCTGCAGGAGAGGGGATCGACGGGATAGTAGACGCCCACAGTGACCCTCCAGATGACCTATCTCGGCTTCATACGTCGCCTCGGAACGATCAAGTCCATAGAAATACACGTCGTCTCAAGATATGATGTCTGGAATGGTGTACGCATAACCCGTCATTAGGAAGAGACAAAACAGCTAGAAGGAAATCAACGTGGATGCCTGAAGGGGGGCCATGCCTTTGCTATTTATAGCCTCTACAAAAGTCTTCCAACGACCGAGATCTTCCTACGCTACAGCGCAAATCATGGAGTATCGCATCTTCCCAATAAGGCACGGCCATGTGGCGTCTGGTTACTAGCCCGCTCCTTCACATGCGGGTCAAAGAAGGTTGAACGACATCTCCAAGAAATCCAAAGAATCAAGGAGGCCAAGATATGGAAGCCCTCATCACGAGGTGGCCGAGTAGTTTCCTGTTCGGCTTATCAACGGGAGGCAGCTTCCTGCCCGGCTACGCCACGGATCCAAATCCCTCATCACGAGGCGGCCGAGTAGTTTCTTGCTCGGTTCATCCTTGGGGGGGGGGCAGCTTCCTGCCTGGCTACGCTGCGGATCCAAAGCCCTCATCATGAGGCGGCCTAGTAGTTTCCTGCTCGGCTCGTCCGCGGGGGTAGCTTTCTGTCCATCTACGCTGCGGATCCAAAGCCCTTATCATGAAGATGCCGAGTTGTTTCCTGCTTGGCTCATCCATGGGGGGGAAACTTCCTACCCGTCTACATTGCGGATCCAAAGCCCTCATCACGAGGCGGGCGAGTAGTTTCCTGCTCGGCTTATCCAAGGCCAAGTCCAGGAGACGCCGATCTACATATACTTGGCGTTCGTTCATTCGTATGTCGCGTTTGCTCGTTACCTCGACTCTGGGGTGAGGAGGGACGTTGGTGTGCCTGTACTTGGCGATCGTTCGTTTGTATGTTGCACTTGCTCGTCACCTCGACTCCGGGTGAAGAGGGACTCCGATCTACTTATACTTGGAGTTTGTTCGTTTGTATATCGTGCTCGCTCGTCATCTCGACTCCGGGGTGAGAAGGGACGCTGGTCTGCCTGTACTTAGCGATCGTTCGTTCGTATGTGACACTCGCTCGTCACTCGACTCTCTATATAATTGGCGTTTGCAGGACACAGGCCTATCTACACTTGCAAAACTAAAAATATTGCATAGGAGAGATAAAAATACTTTATTAATATTCCGAGTAATGTACAAGGTATTATGGGCTCCCTAGCCTTACAAGATGCCCGGAGGCTTACAAAAATTTAATAACAAAAAAGGGGTTGCTCAAGTTGCCTTCTCGGCCACTACTTCCCCATGTTCGACGCTTCCGCCAGGAGCTTCGGTTGCGGCCTCCGGCTCGGCGCTTCCTCCCGCTGACTTGCCTCCTCTTGTCGGCTCTGCGCTGCCTCCCTGGGGAACTTCCTCAGCAAGGGGATACCTTGCACGAAGCTACTGGTCGTCGAACCCTGGCATAGCTTCTTTGACGACGTCGAGGGCGTTGTGCCACCCGACGGCCGTGGAGTCGGAAAGGTCGACGTATAATTGGTCGGAAGAATTTTACTCCTCTATGTCTTTTTCCGCCTTGCCCTTGGCATACTTTGCCGCCTCATGGGCCGCCCGAGCATCCCTTTTGAACGAGTCGCGCTGCTTCAGCATAGCGTCATAGAGCCCGTTGACCTCTTCCATCTTGGCCTGAATAGACCGGTTGGATTTGCTCAGGGTCGATGAGACTCCTTCAACTTGGAGACTGTCAGGCCCTCCGCGACCAACCTCGAGTCTAGGGAGGCCGCCTTACCCTCCGCCTGTTTTAGCTCGGCGAGGATCTCTTTCTCACGCGAGGAAGATTCACCAGCCTTCTTCATTGCCGGGGCCAACTCCTCGGCCTCCATGGCGGCAAGAAGGGCGCAATGCTGGAGGACCTGCGGAAAACACAAACTATTTTAGGAGCTAAATAGTGGAAAAACACTTAGAAATTTTGGAAAAGTTACCAACGTGAACGGCCTCCTGAGCTATCGCCGCCACTTGGGTTTTCAGGATGCCTCGGGGAATCTTGGCCCCTGCCGCCTGTAGGGTGTTTCTCGTCACCCCATTGAGATAGGAATGCGCATGCTTGTCAGACGTACTAAGGATTCCTCCTGCCTAGATTAGGCAGGGATTTATTGATTGTGGGGATCCGAATCTCCAGCAGCCGCGGACTAAGCTGCCGTTAATTACCCCTCGCCTTTGAAGCGAGAGAACCTCCGATTG
Source organism: Agapanthus africanus (assembly GCA_030015575.1). Classification (NCBI taxonomy): domain Eukaryota; kingdom Viridiplantae; phylum Streptophyta; class Magnoliopsida; order Asparagales; family Amaryllidaceae; genus Agapanthus; species Agapanthus africanus. The sequence continues at coordinate 133,237,419 of CM057341.1, forward strand.
ATGGGTTAACTAGTCATGTGAACTCAATGTGCAGTGTGCATGTGTTGTGTTTTGAGGGGTCTTGGGTATATTGGGGACCTCGCAGAGTTTATGGGGGTTCCACTACCCGGATAGCTGGCTGGGGGTCATGGGGGCTAGCAGCCCCCTTGCGTGGTGCTGGGTATCGCCCCGTTAGATTTTTTTTCTAACAGGGAAAGTTTTGTGGAGTGTATGTTGGGGTAAAAATTTACACCCCGGTTGACCAAGTCAAAATCAAAGTCAACCCCAAGCCAGGTGGGCCCAAGCCCAGGTCAAGCGGGCCCATGCCCAAGTCGAGCCTGCAGCCAGCTTCCCCATGCCAACAACAAAATCATGTAATAAATAATTTTTATGTAATTGTTTATGCATGAATGTAAACAAAATGGGCATAAACCCAATATTTTGTAAGCCCATGGCTTATGTGCAAAAATGAAATGGCACATGAGCCATGAGATGGCTAAAATGCCATTTTTGTAAAGCCCAAGGGGCTATATGTAAATATGTAAGCCTATATAAGGCAACATGATGATGAATAAAGCATACACATTTCATTCCCCCAAAAACGAGGGTTTTTTGTGCCTCCTGCTCCTTCTCCAAGATTCTAAACCTTCTCATTTCTTTTGAATTAAATCAAGAGTTTTACCCTTTCTTTTCCAAAACTAAGTAGTTTTCCACCAGAAAACCCACAAAGGGGAACTCAGATCTCCCATCAGATCTCAAAAAGGAGTGATTTTTAAAATCTCCTACTTCTTGATCTTCTAGATCCGGCCAAACAACAGGAGGAAGAAGAAGAACCCCCTTCATCAGCTTCAAAATATCCTAGGAGTTTTAACTCCATATATATATATATATATATATATATATATATATAGCAACAAATATTTCATTTCTGAAGCATAGCTTATGTTTCTTAGGCTAAAAGCCTCCTTTTCTCGCCGGCGCTCAAGCGCAGAGTGCCCGCGTGCCGACACGTGGCGCGCTTGCGATCAAGCACTCAGCGCTCGAGCGCAAAACGCCCACGTGCCGACACGTGGCGTGTTTGCACTACAGCGCACTGCGCTCAAGCGCAAAGTGCCCACGTGCCGATACGTGGCGCGCTTGCGCTCAAGCGCAAGTCGCCCCGGTATCGACACGTGGCGTGCTTGCGCTCAAGCGCAAGCGCTCGAGTGCAAGTCGCCCCGGTGCCGACACGTGGCGCGCTGGCGCCCAAGCGCAAGCGCTCGAGCGCAAGCGCTCGAGCGCAAGTCGCCCCCGTGCCGACACGTGGCGCGCTTGCGCTCAAGCGCAAGCGCTTAGGCGCAAGTCTCTCCCGTGCCGACACGTGGCGTACTTGCGCTCGAGCGTCAGGCGCTGAAAAGCAAAGCGCCCACGTACCGACACGTGGCGCGCTTGCGCTCGAGCGTCAGGCGCTGAAGCGCAAAGCGCCCAGCGCTCAAGCGCAGAGCGCCCACGTGCCGACACATGGCACTCTAGCGCCTGAGCGCACAGCACCTAGGCACACAGCGCCCAAGGTGCTGCCCCCACGCATCCCTTGGATGCCTTTTCCCCCTCTTTTTATGTACATACATATACATATGTATACATATTCACACACACACGTGCTCCACAAACACTGTCCCTGTTAGAAAAAAATTTCTAACGGGGCGCTGTCCCGCACCCCGTAAGGGGGCTGCTAGCCTCCTTGACCCCCAGCCCGCTATCCGGGTAGCGGGACCCCCGTAAAAAATCTGCGTGGCTCCTGATATATCCAAAACCCCCCTTTCAAAACACAACACACGCACACCGCACATTGAGTTCGCATGACCGGTTTAACCCGTCAATCGGAGGTTCCCTTGCCCCAAAGGCGAGGGGTAATTAACGGCAGCTTAGTCCGCGGCTGCCGGAGATTCGGATCCCCACAATCAATAAACCCCGGCCTACCCCTGGCAGGGGGAATCTGTAGTATGCCTGACAAGCGCGCGCGTATTCCCATCTCAATGGGGTGACGAAAAACACCCTACAGATTTTGGCACGCCCGGTGGGACTAATCTCTCCTCCCATATTTCGGGTTAAGCGTTCATGCGAACTCAATCAATATACATACATGTATTTATACTTAAAATAATGCTTTTTCATGCAGATTTTCAAGCAATCACCTTCTGACGATGTCTTCGATGATGAACTCAGCTCCCGTCTCCTACACAATGAGGATAGACTCTAGGACGGTCCTTCCGGCCAGTCTCGGGCGACAATGGGAGGAGCCGCTGCTACCATTCGGCTCTATTATGTTCATGCCAGTTGGCGCCATCCCATCTCCTCAAGCCCCGGTGGCAGACAAACCGGTCTCGAAAGGCAGGAGACCAAATGTGGTGATCTCAAGGGCGCCCCAACCCAAACGCAAGTCGGTGTCTGAATGAATTTCCTTGGTCCCAGCTGGGGGCAAGGCCATCGACACCAACAAAGCAACAAGGCGTCTTGAGCAAGCTCCGGCGGTGCCCCTGACAACTGCTCGATCGAGTGTCATCTCTAAGCTCCCCGTCGACCAACTCACGGTGGCTTCCCAGGGAATGAATGCCCGCCAAGCCCTTAAAATTGAGAAGCTAAGACAGAAAAGGCTCAGATATAGAGCCAACAAAATGGCTAGGGCTCAGGCTAGGCTGAACCTCATGAGGTTCGAGGAACAGGGTTGCCCCGCCAAAGATGAGGGGATGGCTGAATGTGTTATCCACACTGTCTACCTGGTGGGCACGCGCAGCAAGAGAAAGGACGGGGCCACCACATCTCAAATCCAATCTGGCTTGAATGTGGTTGCCACTTCCCAAGAACAGCCGCCTCCGCTGGATGATGAAAACCCTCTCGATGAGGCTCATAGGCAGAGAGAGCCCTCAATTCATGAGGAGTCAGGCTCGGAAAGCGAAGATGAGTCAACTTTCCGTCCCAAGGTCGCAGAGCAGCAACTTCTCCAAGAGCTCCGAAAGCAGCTCAGAAGCAAAGACAAGGAGATGGCCAAGCTCTACTCAAAGATCGTCGACTTGACAAATGTCGTCTTACGGCTTACGGTCCAACTTGCCTCTCAGCCGCCCAATCAGGCGCAGGGCTTTCATGAACCAGGAAATGGTGTCCCAAAGCAGCCGACGCCTATTCCCTCAAATCCAAAAGTGGGCGAACCGCATGAAAATCAGTCGCATCCTATCTCGGGAAATGTCTTGACTACCGATGATAGTAGCCCGCTAACTCAAGATCAAATCATGGATTTGGTTGCCAGCAAAGTCAAAACTTTGGTGGCCGAAGCCGAAGTGCAAAAAGATATCAGCAGTACTGGGAGACCATATCCTGCTCAGTATGATCTGGTAGAATTTCCTAGCGGCTATGTCATCCGTAAATTCAGAAGATTTGATGGGACGGGAAATGCGAATCAGCACATCGCCCACTTCAAAGCCTCATGTGGGAATACTGGGGGCAATGATGCGCTTCTCCTTCGCCAGTTCGTTAATAGCTTGACCGATGTTGCTTTCGACTGGTACGCGAGCATACCGGATGGCTCCGTTACTACTTTCGTCCAAATGGAATCTTTGTTTCGACAAAGATTCATGAGCGTCAGCGACAAGATCACCATTGCTGAGCTCGTAAGGACCAAGCCCAAGAACAATGAAAGCATCACGGATTTTATAACCCGATGGCCCAATCTTTCCGTCAAATGTGAACCGCCGATAGAGCAGGACCAATCTGTCAGTCTCCATGTCGGAAATCTCAATAATTGGATGGCCCCATTTCTATGCACCGCGGGCCTTAAAACATTCCAAGAGCTGACCAAAAAGGTCCAAACGTTGGAACGCTCAAAGCCCGAGTCTGCTCAGGACCTTCAGTTCACAAACAGACCGAAACCTTGGAGGGACGACAACCGAAAAGGCGGAAATTCTAACAGCACCGATTCTCTAAATAAGCAGAGAACGGGCTTAGCAAAAACTGACCAGTCTCGAGAGCCAACTTTGGAGGAGAGAAGAAATAAGGTCTACTCATTCCGAAGGGACAAGGTCCACAAAATTTTTAAAGATGCTCTGAAGAATGGCCTGCGGCTACCAGAACCAAAAAGGCTAAGTGAAGCGAACAAGACTGATCATCCCAACTTTTGCCCATACCACCGAGTGCTGGGGCACACTATTGAAGACTGTTGCATCTTCAAGGATTGGGTCGAGAAACAATACAAGGCGGGAGAAATATCATTGTCCCCTGGCGTGTTAACAAACAATCAAGCTGCGACCGCCAATTTCATACACACGGGGACCGAAGTCCTTCAGGGACCTGATTCTCTCAAACACCCGCCTTTCTCTGGGAACAATCGACCACCACGTTATTAAACTGGGAACAATCGACCTCTAAGTCATTAATCTGGGAATGTAAAAAAAAATGTAAAAAAAGTGTAAATAAAAGAAAAAAATAAAAGCCGAAATGATGGGGCAACTCTCAATAAAAATCAGCGAGTAAAATAAAGATGAAATAAAAGCCGAAATGATGGGGCAACCGCGAATAAAAGCCGAAATGATAGGGCAATCGCGACCTTCGCGATAAGAAAAGATGAAATGATATAGCAATTGCGGTAAAACAAAAACAAAAAAAACTGGCGAATGATGAGTTGCTCCTGGTACCATATTCCAGTGCAGCGATGCAGACGCCAACAAAAATCCATTTTTTCAAAATTCTTCTGGCCCTACGGCCAGTCCCCAAATTGACTACCGTATACAATCCACGGGCTCAAATAATTCTCATCACCCTCATGCCCCACCGTAATCACCAGTTACGCGGCTGGTCTCCGCCTTTGGAATTATGCTCCATTGAGAAGACCCACTCATGTGTCCTCACGATACATGAGGAGAACAAACCTTTGTGGGATCCTTACGACTCACGAAGGAAAAACACACTTAGGAGTCCCCACGACTCCTAAGGAGAAAATACACCTGCGAGATCCTTATGACTCGCATGGAGAAAATGCTTTTATGGGACCCTCACGGCCCATAAAATTAAAAAGTCTTAGGTGGTAGGGATACAAACCTGTCTCCTAAGCCATCGCTCCCGAACCCCCAAACGGCGAATGATGAGTCGCTCCTGGTACCACATTCCAGTGCAGCGATGCAGACGCCAACAAAGTCCTAAAATTTTTCTGGCCCTACGGTCTGGATCATACATCCTGCAAAACCGTATACAATCCACGGGCGTAAAACAATCCCGATCTCTCCAAAAAAAAAAGAAAAAAAAGAACGGTATGTCCACAAGCAAAATGGGCACGGATGAAAACCCGAAAGGGCTCCGTGAGTAAAAACAGCAGGGCTGCCGGCGAGTTTGTGAAAACCCGAAAGGCGCAAACTCGTAAAAAAAAATGAAATGCACTCGCAAAATCCTCTCGACTTTGTGAGGAGAAATTCCCGCGTGAGATCCCTACGACTCACAAAGGAGCAACACACTTAAGAGTCCCCACGACTCCTAAGGAGAAAATACACCTATGGGATCCTTATGACCCGTAGGGAGAAAATGATTTGTGAGACCCTTACGGCTCACAAAATGGAAAAGCCTTAGGTGACAGGGATCTAAACCTGTCTCCTAAGCCACCAATTACCAAATCCTCTCGGGGCACATGATGAGTTGCTCCTGGCATTATTCCAGTGCAGCAATGCAGATGCCAAGCAAACCAAATCCAAATCCTTTCGGGGCACATGATGAGTTGCTCCTGGCATTATTCCATTGCAGCAATGCAGATGCCAAACAAACCAAATCCAAATCCTCTCGGGGCACATGATGAGTTGCTCCTGGTATTATTCCAGTGCAGCAATACAGATGCCAAACGAAAAAACCAAATCCAAATCCTCCCGGGGCAAATGATGAGTTGCTCCTGGCATTATTCCAGTGCAGCAATGCAGATGGCGACAAAAATACCAATCCCAAAATTCTCTCATGAAAAATGATGATTCGCTCTTGGTACCATAATCCAGTGTAGCGATGCTGATGTCGACTCAAATCAAACAAATCAAACCAACCAATTCCAACAGCGACACTCTGCATCGGGGAAACGTCCAACACAGACACTCCGTCTCGGGGAAACGTCCTACCATAGGCATTCCGTCTCGGGGAAACGTCCTACCACAGGCACTCCGTCTTGGGGAAACGTCCAACAACGACACTCTGCATCGGGGAAATGTCCAACACAGACACTCCGCATCAGGGAAACGTCCAACAGCAGACACTCCGTACCGGGAAAACGTCCAACAGCAGACACTCCGTCTCGGGGAAACGTCAACCAGCGACACTCCGTATCGGGGAAATGTCCAACACAGACACTCCGTACCAGGGAAACGTCTAACAGCAGACACTCCGTCTCGGGGAAAAGTCAACCAGCGACACTCCGTGCCGGGGAAAAGTCGATCAGCGACACTCCGCGCCGGGGAAAAGTCAATCAGCGACACCCCGTGCCGGGGACACGTCAACAAGCGACACTCCATCTCGGGGATACGTCAACCAGCAGCCACTCCGCGCCGGGGACACGTCGACCAGCGACACTCCGTCTCGGGGACACGTCAACCAGCCGATACTCCGCCTCGGGGAAACGTCGACCAGCGACACTCCGCGCCGGGGGCACGTCAACGAAATCACTCCGGGCTAGGGAAACGTCTACCACGGACACTCTATCTCGGAGACGCGTCAAGCGCCGACCGTCCATGTCGTAAAAAAGGCAGTGCATCCCAAAAAGTGGAAACCAAAGCAAGTCGCCTCCACGCAAAAGAAGATCCATCAATTTCATGCACACGACCCACATATGCTGTGTGCATTTATTGATGGGGGGCAATTTTTTGGGGTAAAAATTTACACCCCGGTTGACCAAGTCAAAATCAAAGTCAACCCCAAGCCAGGTGGGCCCAAGCCCAGGTCAAGCGGGCCCATGCCCAAGTCGAGCCCGCAGCCAGCCTCCCCATGCCAACACAAAATCATGTAATAAATAATTTTTATGTAATTGTTTATGAATGAATGTAAACAAAATGGGCATAAACCCAATATTTTGTAAGCCCATGGCTTATGTGCAAAAATGAAATGGCACATGAACCATGGGATGGCTAAAATGCCATTTTTGTAAAGCCCAAGGGGCTATATGTAAATATGTAAGCCTATATAAGACAACTTGATGATGAATAAAGCATACACATTTCATTCCCTAAAAAACGAGGGTTTTTTGTGCCTCCCGCTCCTTCTCCAAGGTTCTAAACCTTCTCATTTCTTTTGAATTAAATCAAGAGTTTTACCCTTTCTTTTCCAAAACTAAGTAGTTTTCCACCACAAAACCCACAAAGGGGAACTCAGATCTCCCATCAGATCTCAAAAAGGAGTGATTTTTAAAATCTCCTACTTCTTGATCTTCAAGAACCGGCCAAACAACAGGAGGAAAAAGAAGAACCCCCTTCATCAGCTTCAAAACATCCTAGGAGTTTTAACTCCATATATATATATATATATAACAACAAATATTTCTTTTCTGAAGCATAGCTTCTGTTTCTTAGGCTAAAAGCCTCCTTTTCTCGCCGGCGCTCAAGTGCAGAGCGCCCGCGTGCCGACACGTGGCGCGCTTGCGCTATAGCGCACTGCGCTCAAGCGCAAAGCGCCCACGTGCCGACACGTGGCGCGCTTGCGCTCAAGCAAAAACGCTCGAGTGCAAGTCGCCCCGGTGCTGACACGTGGCGTTCTTGCGCTCAAGCGCAAGCGCTCGAGTGCAAGTCGTCCCGGTGCCGACACATGGCGTGCTGGCGCCCAAGCGCAAGCACCCAAGCGCAAGCGCTCGAGCGCAAGTAGCCCCCATGCCAACACGTGGCGTGCTGGCGCCCAAGCGCAAGCGCTCAGGCGCAAGTCGCCCCCGTGCCGACACGTGGCGCACTTGCGCTCAAGCGTCAGGCGCTGAAGCGCAAAGCGCCCACGTACCGACACGTGGCACGCTTGCGCTCGAGCGTCAGGCGCTGAAGCGCAAAGCGCCCAGCGCTCAAGCGCAGAGCGCCCGCGTGCCGACACGTGGCACTCTAGCGCCTGAGCGCACAGCACCTAGGCGCACAGCGCCCAAGGTGCTGCCCCCACGCATCCCTTAGATGCCTTTCCCCCCTCTTTTTATGTACATACATATACATATACATATACATATACATATTTATACATATTCACACACACACGTGCTCAACAACACTGTCCCCGTAAAAAATTTGCGTGGCTCCCGATATATCCAAAACCCCCCTTTCAAAACACAACACACGCACACCGCACATTGAGTTCGCATGACCAGTTTAACCCGTTAATCGGAGGTTCCCTTTCCCCAAGGGCGAGGGGTAATTAACGACAGCTTAGTCCGCGGCTGCCGGAGGTTCGGATCTCCACAATCAATAAACCCCGGCCTACCCCTGGCAGGGTGAATCTGTAGTATGCCTGACAAGCGCGCGCGTATTCCCATCTCAATAGGGTGACGAAAAACACCATACAGTGTATATATATAAAAAGGGTGAATAGCATCCAAAGGACGTGTGGGCGCCGGCGCCTCTCTCGTCAGGCACGTGGGCGTTAGGCGCCCGCGGAAAAATGGGCTTAGCCCCTATACTGGGAGTTGTACTCCCAATTAACTTTTGGAGTTAAACTCCTAAAAGAAGGACAAAAGGGCTTAGCCCTTGCACTGGGAGTTGTACTCCCAATTGACTTTTGGAGTTAAACTCCTAAAAAGAAAGACTTTTTTTTTGGAGTTAAACTCCAAAGAGATTTTTGGAGTTGATGAAAGTGAAATCCTTTCTTCTCCCTTGAGTCCTAGATCTTCTTTTGAGCCTTGGATCTTCCCAAAACGGGGATTTTGGAGATGGGTCTCCTTCTTCCTCCTCTCTATTGGCCGGATATTGGAGAAAAAAAAGGGGCGAGACTTAAAAATCTCCCATTTTGGAGATTTAATGGAAGATCCGAGTTCCCCTTCAAGGGTTTTATGGTGAAAAATTATTTCTTTTTGAAAAAAGTAAAGTCAAACTATTAATTTAATTCAAAATGTGGAAGAAAGTTTAGAATCTTGAGGAAGGAGAAGGAGGCACAAAAACCCTAACTTTTTTCATTATCATGTTACCTTATATAGGCTTACAAATTTACATATAGCCCTTTGGGCTTTACAAAATGACATTTTGCCTAACCCATGCCTCATATGCTTATTTATTTTTGCACATGAGCCATGGGCTTTACAAAAATTTGGCTTTTTGCCCATTTATTTTACATTCATGCATGAACATTATTTCAAACTTATTTATTACATAATTTTCTTCTTGGCATGGGGGAGACCAGCCGCTTCATATTCGGGCTTGAGTTGGGCTTGTGCCCACTTGGCGTGGGCCCATTTGGCTTGGGGTCGACTTTGATTTTGGCTTGGTCAACCGGGGTGTAAATTTTGATCCTAACAAAGTGCCCCTATCAATAAATGCACACAATGTATATGGGTCATGTGCATGAAATTGATGAATCTTTTTTCGCGTGGAGGTGACTTGATTTGGTTCCCGCTTTTGGGGAGGATGGCACTACTTTTTTTTATGACATGGACGGTCGATGCTTGACGTGTCTCCTGTTGGATATATATGCCCTAGAAGCCTTCATTGTATAGAATGTTAGGGATATGTATGTACAGGATAATCTTGCTCGATATGATAGTATGCTATTTGGTTTGTCTTTATCTTAACATGTGATGTGTTTTACTTTGTATTTCGTATATATAGCATGTTGATAAAGCCCGTAGGATATTTGCCTGACTACCAGTATTGTGATGGCAATCATGCTTGTGGGAGCTGGGTAGTCGATAGGCACATCCTTAAAATGTCCCTAGTCGTAGGAGTATCGAGACTGGGCATCGATACTCCAGAGTAGACTAGTGTATACATATCAAGACCCTGACAAGGGGCGATGGATTGGTCCCACAACTATTGGTGAGGTGCACCTAAGATTGTATACATATGCTCACTGGGTGTGAGTTCACCGGACAAGACTCGCCGATGACTGACTAGATGGTATTATCCTAGCGTCAGATAGCAGTTCTCTGGTGACATGTGTGCAGATAGTTTGTCGACCTGAGGTCGTCATTTGTCTCGTGTGAGTTCCTACTGTGCTTTGATTACTACCCTACCACGGCTCTACTGAGTCGTGCAAACATGTTTTAGTTGGGTACAGTCCCAAGCCACATAGAGGCAGTGAGCGACTGTTTGGGATTCGTCACTCCTGGTATGGGGAGTCGATGTCGCGCTGAGATTGGTTGGTCATCACCATAAGTCTCTGGCCAGGACGGATTGAGAATTACTGGTGGGCGGACCAGTAGATTCTCGGATGGTTTTGAGCCACACTGACACGACTTGTTTGGTTGTCAGGGGTCTGACGTTTTCCACCCCCTAGACCTTACACGCGATACTCTTAGACGAACAGACCGGACTGCACGGATATTGTCACGGACAGGCTCAGTAGGGGTTTGGATGAGTTCGCTCGTTGGCCTTCCTTTTCGACAGATACCTGGGTAGCTGTTACGTGCATCTAGTACCGCTGACGTTCTTGTGGTTAACCCCCCTGCCAGCGTACTGTCGAGTCCTTAAAGTCCCACACAGAGGGTTTCTCTGCTTTGATAGAAACGATGTACATGCCTGTAGGGTGTTTTTCGTCACCCCATTGAGATGGGAATACGCGTGCGCTTGTCAGGCGCATTACAGATTCCCCCTGTTTAGGGTAGGCTGGGGTTTATTGATTATGAGGATCCGAATTTCCGGCAGCCGCGGACTAAGCTGCCGTTAATTACCCCTCTCCTTTGAAGCGAGGGAACCTCTGATTGACGAGTCAACTAGTCATGCAAACTTAATATGCAGTGTGCGTGTGTTGTGTTTTAGAAGGGTTTGGATATATCGGGGGCGCCGCAGAGTTTTACGGGGGTCTCACTACCCGGATAGCGGGTTGGGGGTCAAGGGGGACGTGTTTCTGGTGTGGAGTGCACGAAAAATGAGGGGTGAGGAGCGTAGCGTGGATGGCACATGGGCGCTTGGCGCCTGCGGGTCACGTGCCAGGCGCGTCGGCGCTGGGCACCCTCGGGTCACGTGCATAGCACGCGACCGCTGGGCGCCAGCGGGTTACGTGAGCTGCATACGACCACTGGACGCTGAGAGCCTGCGGGTCACGTTAGGTGCACGTGGGTGCTTAGCGCCCGCGGATCACATGCCCTGCACATGACCGCTGGGCGCCCCAGGGTCACGTGCGCGACAAGCGCCCACGGGTCACGTGCGCGGCACGCGACCGCTGGGAACACCAGCGGGAAAAGGGGCTTAGCCCTTGTGTTAGGAGTTGAACTCCCAAGGGGGCTTTGGAGTTGAACTCCTGACAGGGATTATGTATAGAATTGGAGTTAAACTCCTAAAAAGGGGTTTGATTTATGGAGTTAAACTCCAACAGATCTTGAATGGAGTTGAACTCTTAGAGATCTGTGGATTTTCTTTTGAGTCTTGGATTCTCCCGGAATGGGATTTTTATAGATGGGTATCCTTCTTCTTCCTCTCTGTTGGCTGGATCTTGGGGGGAAAAAGGGGAGGCGAGACTTAAAATATCCCCTTTTAGGGATTTTATGGCAGATCCGAGCTCCCCTTCAAGGGTTTTATGGTGAAAAGTTATTTATTTTTAGAAAAGGAAGAGTTAAACTCTTGATTTAATTCAAAATAAAAGAAGGTTTATAACCTTGAGGAAGGAGGAGAATGTACAAAACTTAGAATTTTAGAATGGAAAAGTTATATCCTTTATTTCATTATCATGTTGCCTTTTATAGGCTTACAAATTTACACATAGCCCCCTTAGGCTTTACAAAATGGCATTTTGCCCATCCCATGCTTCATGTGCTCATTTCTTTTGCACATGAGCCATGGGCTTTACAAAAATTTGGGTTTATGCCCATTTTTCTTACATTCATGCATAAAAAAAATTACATCAAAATTATATATTACATGATTTCATTTTGACATGGGGGAGGCCGGCCACGGGGCTCGACTTGGGCATGGGCCCACTTGATCTGGGCTTGGGCCCGCTTGCTTGGGGTTAACTTTGTTTTGACTTGGTCAACCGGGGTATAATTTTTGACCCCAACAAAGTGCCCCTATCAATAAATGCTTATCATATATGTGGGTCATGTGCATGAAATTGATGGATCTTCTTTCGCGTGTAGGCGGCTTGATTTGGTTCCTGCTTTTGGGAAGCTGGCACTGCCCTTTTTACGACATGGACGGTCGATGCTTGACGTGTCTCTGAGACGGAGTGTCAGTGTATGACGTATCCCCAAAACGAAGTGTCGCTGGCCGACGTTTCCCCGGCATGGAGTGTCGGTGGTTGACGTGCCCCCGGCATGGAGTGTTGCTGGTCGACGTTTCCCCGAAGCGGAGTGTCTGTGGTCGACGTATCCCCGGCATAGAGTGTCTGTTTTAGAGGTTTCCCCGATATGGAGTGTCGCTGGTCGACGTGCCCCCGGCATGGAGTGTCGCTGGTCGACGTTTCCCCGAGGCAGAGTGTCTGTGGTCGACGTATCCCTGGCATGGAGTGTCTATTTTGGATGTTTCCCCGGCATGGAGTGTCGCTGGTCGATGTGCCCCCGGCACGGAGTGTCACTGGTCGACGTTTACCCGAGGCGGAGTGTCTGTGGTTGACTTATCCTCGGCATGGAGTGTCTATTTTGGATGTTTCCCTCGTTTCCATTTTAACGACTTAGATGTCATATGCTCCCAGTTTAAAGACTTGGGGGTCTATTGGATCGGAAGTTTGGAATTTTGGGGTAGGGGTCGGCATCAGCGTTGCTAACATTGAAGTACATGCGCCATGAGCAATTCATCATTTGCCTTTTCTTGTTGGGGGCGATGGCTTAGGAGACAAGTTTAGGTCCCTATTGTTGGGGTAAAAATTTATACCCCGGTTGACCAAGTCAAAATCAAAGTCAACCCCAAGCCAAGTGGGTCCAAGCCCAGATCAAGTGGGCCCATGCCCGGGTCGAGCACGGACATGAAGCGGCCGGCCTCCCCCATGCCAAAATAGAAATTTTGTAATAAATAATTTTGGTGTATTTATTTTATTTTATTTTATGAATAAATGTAAGAGAATGGGCATAAAGCCAAATTTTTGTGAAGCCCATGGCTTATGTGTAAAAAGAAATAGCACATGAGACATGGGATGGACAAAATACCATTTTGTAAAGCCCAAGGGGCTATATGTAAAGTGTATAGCTTATAAAGGCCAAGATAATGAAAATATTTCAACAACTTTTTCTCTCTCCCCAAAAGAATCCAGATCTGTGATCTTTCTCCTTCCTCAAGGTTCTAAAACCTTCTTCTTTCTTCTGAATTAAATCGAGAGTTTTACTCTTTCTTTTATAAAACTAAATAGTTTTTCATCACAAAACCCATAAAGGGGAGCTTGGATCTTCCATTAGATCTCAAAAAGGGGTGATTTTTAAATCTCACCCCCTTTCTCCAAGATCCGGCCAAACGACAGGAAGAAGAAGGAGACCCATCTCCAGAAACCCCACTTTGGGGAAGATCCAGGGCTCAAGCGGAGAAGCCTCTTCATTAGCTTCAAATTATCCTAAGAGTTTAACTCCTCATATATATACATATATACAAAATAATAAGTGCTCCTTTCTGGGAGTACAACCCCCATTGCAGGGACCAAGTCCCTTTTGCCTCCTGAGCGCCCACTTGCCTGGCACGTGAGGCGCTAACGCCCTTGCGCTCAAAGCGCTGGCGCCCGAACGCCCATGTGCCTGGCACGTGGGGCGCTAGCGCTCTTGCGCTCAGAGCGCTAGCGCCCGAGCGCCCACATGCCTGGAACGTGGGGCGCTGGCGCTCAAAGCGCTCTGGCGCCCGAGCGCCCACGTGCCTGGAACGTGGGGCGCTAGCGCCCAAAGCGTTAGCGCCCATGCGCTCAAAGCGTTAGCACCCAAAGCGCTGGCGCTTTTTCCCACGCATCCTTTGGATGCCCTTCCCCTTTCTTTTTATAACAACCCTAAATTTCCAATACAAGTTTTTACAAAAAAAAATTTCAAAATCCATAAAGAGGTATTTATTGCCTGAGCACAAGATAAGTAATTAATTAGCAATTTAATTACAAGAAGGAGCTTGTGGCTCATTGGTAATACCTTGCACTGCTGAACCAAGCCACCAGAGTTCAAATCCCATACCCCACATTATTTTCAATATTATTTTGTTTTAAATTTTTAGAAGCCCAACAGTCAACACGTGACAAATCCCAAAAACCCCACTACACCCAATAAAGTAAATATACCAGAGTGTACATTAGACGACCCCCCACCTTCCCCATGCCTGACTCGGCCCGACTCGGCCGAGTCCCCAACTGAAAAATTCTGGCTCTTGGCTTGCCCTACCCCCCTGCACACTCCATTTATTTGGATCGTTTACAGAGAGCCCATTAACCACCGTTTACTCCATTTTTTTAATGATTTTCAATACATTTTTACATTTTTTAAATTAAAACCCTTCATCTACCCTAACCCAATAAATACCACCCCTACCCTCTCACCCCAAAACTTTGAGCCAACTCTCAAAAATTTCCAAGAAACCTTGTGTACTTTGAAATCGAGCACGAGGTGAAGCTACGGCGAATTTTCCGGCGAACTTCCGACGATCATTCTAAGAGCTCCCGGCGACAAAGCGACGCACCGGCGACTCCTCCCGTTCCACCTCCCTATCCTTGTTGTCCTAAACCCGTAATTCCCCAAATTCTACCTCTCTTTTCTTTTCTAAAATACGGATTTACAAAACCCGACGGAATCGGAACCAATCCGATTTCCGATTCGGTTTCCTTATAAAACTTCACTTCTCGTTAATAAAATTATGCTTAAACTCTTTCATGTTGACTATTAAACACTAATTAACTAAATTGATCAAGTTTCATATCATAAAATAATTGCTATTTCATTTTACTGTATTTTGTCATTAAAATACCATATAGTTTCAATTCTACATATAACATCACAAAACTTGCTATACCTTTAAGTAGATCACGAGGTAATGACCTACCTCCTCACATACTCATATGCAACATAGCACAATACCCTTGGGAATATAGAATACGGGAAAACGACACAATTTCATTTTAATACCATTTACTTAATAAAACCGTTTTCTAAAGGATTTAGTATTTATACAATCTTTGCAAAGCGCCGCTACAACCCATTTTGGGTAACCCGTTTGGGATGGTGTGGATTATCGCACATCCTCGGGCTTAGTAGTGCGAGATTCAGACCTCCGCAAGGAGCATTCGGTCTCGAAAGATTTAAAATACGACATCTTAAGAAAATGAGATTTTTTAGAATATAAAATATATATTAAAATTATTTTTGTATAAATATATGTATATTTATCATTAAAATACCTATTTTGTTATGATATAAATATTCCACCTTTTTCTAAAAATCACAAGAATCCATTTTTACACTAAAATACCATGAATTCCATACAAAACCAATATTACAAATAAATACCACTTATTATGAAAATATGATATTTTCACTAGAAATAACACAATATAAAATCTACATTCATTATAACTCTAAAGACGATTAATAAATACTTGGGGTGTATTTTGAAAACTATACAAAAGTGTTTTTACATAAAACCCCCTCAAGTTCTATAATTTACCCTAAGGACCCTAGTAAATATAGGTTTAAACGGGACCAATCTCTTGAGTCTCAGGAAGCAGGAGAAGTCGGTGCTTGCCTATCTAAGGTTGAAAACTTAACAACGGTGTTATCAATACGGTAATCGTCTTTGAAAAAGACACAAATCGTGCCGCCCATGTGCAGCGGTTACCGATAATATCAAAACAATCAGGACTTCAATTTACCTTTCTAAATGTTTGGCTTAGTTTGAGTCTCATTATAATCTGACTTGAATATAATTCAAGTACAATCTACAATCTACAATCTTCAATATTACAATTCAACATGAATCTATGAATCCAATTATCAATCTATACAACTTGACTGAACCGAACCATGGATATACATCCATTTACATGATTCTACAGTTATTCCATTTATATGATTATACAGTTAGATCCGTTTACTGATATCATGATTTTGGTCAGTCATCCAACTATACAATCTATACAATACAACAATACAATTAAAACACTACAGGGTTTAAGGGGTAGATTGGTACGGAAGGTGTTAGAAGTGGCACGAGACTGCAAGCATAAGACACCTAACCTATATTCCATTGCTGTTGTACCGTGGCCCAACGGTTCCTTCAGTTTCTGATACCTTAGTCTCTGGGGCAAGTGAGACTCCTCTCGTATACACTGGCATCCTTCTGTACCAAGCTACAAACAACAGCGTTAACACAACATTACTACAATATAATACAATTTTAAAAGATACCTATTATTCTGTCTATTTCTCCCTTATCTTTGGGACTTACCGAGCGACCTGTTCGCTGACGACATTCTCTTTCTTTCTTCTTGAATGTCGTCAGGTGATCTGGACACTTCAGAAATCGAGCCCACGGCTGAAGACTTGGACCAGTTCAGTGAAGACCCCGAGCTCTAGTCATTGTACACTTTCCATTCAATACTTTTCATTTCTGTTATGCCATTGTTTAGGCATTGCTTTATTTCAGTTGTATTTACTTTCCATGCATTGTACAGAAAGAATGTGAATAAATAAAGTTGCTGTTTTATTATATCTTGTCTCTTGTGCATTTATTTTTATATTACTTAGATACGCTTAGCGTATTTACTTCACAGTAAATACGTAGCGGCCTCATCGCGTCCTCTGCCCGTATACTGGGAAGCGGGGCGTGACACTTATACACACACACACACACACATACTCCACGACACTGTACCTGTTAAAAAAAAAATTCTAACGGGACGCTGCCCGGCACCCCGCAAGGGGGCTGCTAGCCCCCTTGACCCCCAGCCCGCTATCCGGATAGCGGGACCCCCGTAAAAACTCTGCGGGCCCCCCGATATATCCAAAACCCCCTTTTAAAACACAACACACATACACTGCACTTTGAGTTCGCATGACCTGTTAATCTGAGGTTCTCTCGCGCCAAAGGCGGGGGTAATTAACGGCAGCTTAGTCCGCGATTGCCGGAGATTTGGATCCCCTCAATCAATAAACCCCAGCCTACCCTAGGCAGGGGGAATCTGTAATGCGCCTGACCAGCGCGCGCGTATTCTCATCTCAATGGGGTGACGAAAAACACCTTACAGATTCTGGCATGCCCGGTGGGACCTTTCTCTCCTCCCAAATCTCTGGTCAAGCGTTCATGCGAACTTATTTAACATATACGCCGATGTTTGTACTGAAATAATGTTTTTTCGGTGCAGCAATCAACTTTCAATGACGATGTCTCCTAAGACGAATTCAGCTTCCAACGCGACCCCGACCTTGTACGTGGTCAAAATCAATGCTCGTGTGGTTCTCCCCGCAAGCCTCAGTCGAAAGTGGGAGGAACTGCTCCGCCAGTTTGGTTCCGTCATCATCTACCCTGCCGGAAGCGCTCATCTGGCAGAAATCCCGGCAAAACAGGTGGCTAAGACGGTCTCAAGGGGCAAGAGGCCGAATGTTGTGATCGCTAAGACACCACAACTGAAGCTTAAGACGGTGTCTGAACGACTCTTTGGCGCTCCAGCTGGGGGCAAGACTTCCGGTAAAAAGGGCAACATCAAATGTTGCGGACGAGCTCAGGCGATGACTCCAACAAATGCACGATCGAGCATCTCCTCTGGCCTCGCTATCAATCGGTCTACGGCGTCTTCCTGAAGAGCCGAAGTCTGCCGGGTGCTTAAAATAGAAAAGTTAAGGAAGAAGCGGCTCAGGTATCGGGCCAACAAGAGGGCCAGGACTCCGTCCAGGTGGAGTTGTGTGAGATTCTAAGAGCAGAGTCATCCCGCGACGATGACTGAATCGGCCGTAAAAATCAGCAATTCCTTCGAACCTTTGAAGTGGGTTAAGAAAAATGCCATGACCACCAAAATCAAGAAAACAGCGGTCCGAACGTCGCTGCAAAGAGACGTGTCCCGGCCCCAACAGAAAAAGTATGACACTGTCTCTTCAAGAGTCTATCAGGCGCTCTGTGCCGCGCGAAAACAGCGGGGCAAAACCAAAAAGGAAGCGTCAGCACCATTCAATAACCCGGCCAGGCCAGCCGCCTTCAGTCGACTGCCCGTTACCGAAACAGGGGGGGTCAAGACAGCGATCCGTGAAATCAGCCGCCGATAATAAAAAGACGGCTGGATATATTATCCATACAGTCTATATGGAGGGCGGGCGCCCAAGCGACAACCTTCGCAGCAAAAGCAAGGAGGGGGCCACCACATCCCATGCCCAATCTGGCCTGAATGTGGTTGCCGCTTCCTAAGAACAGCGCCTCCGCTGGATGATGAAAACCCTCTCGAAGAGGACGATATGCAGAAAGACCCCTCGTTCCATATGGAGTCAAGCTCGGACAGCGAGGAAGAGCCAACTTTCCGTCCCAGGACCGTGGAGCAAGAGCTGCTTCAAGAGCTTCGAAAATAGCTCAGGAGAAAAGATAAAGAGATGGCCAAGCTCTATTCGAAAATTGATGACCTGACGAACGTTGTGATGCAGCTTACGGCTCAAATTGCTTGAGCGCCTCCCAATCAAGCACAAGTTGCTACTCATGAACCAGATGATGACAATCTGAAGCGGCCGATGCCTGTCCCTTTAGGTCCAAGATTGGTCGAGCCGCACGAAAGCCGACCACATTCCGCTTCTGGGGATGCCTTGGCCCCAGATAACACTATCCCGCTAACACAAGACCGGATAATCGATTTGGTCACCAGCAAGGTTAAAACATTGGTGGCCGAAGCTGAAGCTCAGAAAGAAATTAACAGTAGTGGGCGGCCATATCCCGCACAGTACGATCTGATCGAGTTCCCGAGCGGCTACGTCATTCCTAAGTTCGGAAGATTTGACGGGACGGGAAATGCAAATCAGCACGTCGCCCACTTTAAGGCATCGTGCGGAAATACAGGGGGGAATGATGCTCTCTTTCTTCGTCAGTTTGTCAACAGCCTGACCGGTGTCGCTTTCGACTGGTATGCGAGTATACCAGACGGGTCCGTTGTTACCTTTGCCCAAATGGAGTCTCAGTTTTGGCAAAGGTTCATGAGTGCCAGTGATAAAATCTCCATTGTTGACCTTGCGAGAACTAAGCCGGGGAAGAATGAAAGCAGCGCCGACTTTATCGCCCGATGGCGTAATCTCACAGTCAAGTGCGAACCGCCGCTAGAGCAGGACCAGTCCGTTAGCCTTCTCATTGGGAACCTCAGTAATTGGATGGTCCCATTCTTGTGTACAACAGGCCTCAAGACGTTTCAAGAGCTAACCAAGAAAGTCCAAATGCTGGAACGCTCGAAGCAAGAGTCTACCCCGGACTTTCAGAGAGACAAGACTTGGAAAAGCAAGAGGGATGACAACCGTAGAAGCGGGAGTTCTAGCAGTACCAACGTCTTCAATGCGTCCGACAATGAAGACAAGCGAAGGGCAGGCGATTCCAAAACCAACCGGTCTCAAAAGCCATTGCTGGGAGGAGATGGGCCTTCCCTAGAGGAGAAAAAGAACAAGGTTTACTCTTTCAGAAGGGACTAGGTCCGCAAGATATTTAAATATGCCTTGAACAACGGTCTACAATTGCCGGAGTCGAAAAGGCCTCAAGAGGCAAAAATGACTGACAATCCCCTGTATTGCCCGTACCACCGAGTAGTGAGCCATGCGATCAAGGATTGCTATATCTTCAAAGACTGGGTTGAGAAGCAGTACAACGCTGGAGAGATTGAGCGGTCCAAAAGTGTGTTGGTGAACAATCAAGTTGCAACCACCAACTTTATACAGACAGAAGCTGAAGCCTTCTGAGAGCAGACAGTCGAACCCGCTGCCCTGAGAAATGAAACGGACTCACCGCAGCCTTCGTGGAGTATGCACATATCTAATAAGACGAAGAAGATGATAAAGCTACTTCGGAAAGAGCCCAGGACGGCATGGGAAGGGCAGAAGAAGCTTACCATGCCAGCTGCCAATGCGGCTCCATCAGGCTCAAAATCCAAAAAGCTCAAGAAGAAGAAAAGTGCAGCTCGGCGCGAAAAAGAGTCTGCAGGGAGATCGACCATTCAAAAATATGTTGATTCCCTCGAATACTATGAACAGAAGGAAATGACTCTAATTCAATTGAAAGAGTTCTTCCTGCAGAAGCGGCCGAGATTCTGGAGGAGTTAGAAGAAGACTCTAATGAAGAGATCCCTATAGTGATCTGCTACGCCATCCATCTTGGCAGCGACTTTGAGGAGGAGCTCTGTTTTCCCGAAGAGGACGAGGAGCTCGCCATAAGGTCCAACCAAATCCAGCTCAGAAGCGGCAGGGCTCTGCCGCCAAATCAGGGCAACACCCCAAAAAGGAAGGAAAAACAAGTCGCTAATGAAGAAGATGGCAGAGAACTTGCTCATGAAGATTCGAGTCCTTCCCCAGTAGACTATAATGTCTTGGCTCACCTCCGAAAGCTTCCGTCTCCCCTTAGCATCTACGATGCCTTGGTTCTATCCCAAGAACTTAGAGATGTTCTCATTCATGCTCTACAAAACCCTGAGCGGTATCAGGATCGCTTTGCAGAAATTAACATGAAAGAAGCCCAGTACGCTTTGCATGCCGCCGCAGTCACGTTTAAGGACGAAGACTTGCTACTGGGAACGGCTGAGCATAATCGGCCGCTTTACGTGACCGGGTACAGCGACGGAGATCGGATTAATCGCATATTAATTGATCCGGGGTCCTCAGTGAACATCATGAACTTGCGGACACTGAAGAGTTTGTCAATGGACGTCCGACACCTGTCAAGGGAAATGATTGTCATTCAAGGCTTCAATCAAAACTGCCAGCAAGTTCTGGGGTCTATAGCTTTGCCAATCAAATTCGGGGATCTGCAAACTGAAGCTAAGATATACGTGATCGACTCTGACACGTCTTATAAAATTCTCTTGGGGCGGCTGTGGCTCCACGATTACGGCATCATTCCGTCAACTCTCCATCAACACATGAAGTATACTAAAAATGGCGAAGAAAGACGCATTGACGGAGACATCCAGCCGTTCGGTGTGCACGAAGTCCGATATGAGGATTCTCGGTACTTTATGAACCACCAAAATGCTAAGCCGCAACCGACTGAGGACAGAGCGACCCTAAGACTCAAAAGAAAATCTGAGCCAGCTGTCACTTTCAGAAGCAAAAACGCCCAGGTGCGCCCGCGTTTCGGTAGCGACATTGATGAGTCCGGCGCTGGAAGTCCGTCCTTCCGTAAAACTCACCCTCGTTTCGGTAGCGATACGAACGAATATGATACTGAAGGCCTATCTAGCAGCAAAGTCCGCCCTCATCTTGGCAGCGACACTGAAGAGTCGGAGGAAGAGGACCTGCCTTGCAACAGCTGCGCAGATTGGACCCCCAAGCAACAAGAGAAATTACGAGAGACCTTCGAAATTGCAGAAGGGTCCCTGGCCATTACAAAAACGCTGGAACGGATGTACAAAGAGCTCGATGCATTGTCAGTCTCTACCGTTGACCAGCTGAAAACTTTCTACGTTCCCGGAAGGAAAAATGGACAGAAGGGTATCCTGTTTTATGGGTCAAATCCTGTTGTGCACCCGGACGATTTGTCTGTCGCATGTCTTCCCTATGAGAGAGGCATAAGAGCCATCCTCAATCCTAGATACTATGCACCCGAGATGCGAGAATATTTCAAAAAGTGTGGATGCTGATTATATCAAACATAGTCCGAAGCAAAGTTTTATGAAGGGCTATGGCATCCGCCCCAGGTCCGAGCACTCATCGATGGACGAATTCCAGATTGATGGGGCATAGGCTTCATTCAACCTGATTCTAAGGCCTGCTACATGATCCATATTGGGGAGGCCAGCAAAGAGTCAAATGATGAAGATGAGCTAGCCGAGCCAGAAGAAGCTCCTCAAGAGCTCGAAGATGGCGGACAAGCAACCTTTGACGAGCTAACCGAGATTGACTTAGGAACGCCCGATAATCTAAGGCCGACCTACATCAGCTCACTCTTGTCGGAGGAAATGAAAGAGCAGATAATCGCCCTGCTGCACGAGTTCGTCGACTGCTTCGCGTGGACGTACTAAGAAATGCCTGGCCTTTCCCCTGAAGTGGCCGTGCATAAGCTGGCTATATCTCCTGATGCTAAGCCAGTCAACAAGCTCCTTGAAGAATGAGAAGGGAACTGGAAGAAAAGGTCATCGAGGAAACCAAGAAACTCATCGATACCGGCTTCATCAGGGAAGAGAAATATGTGTACTGGATCGCATGCATAGTCCCAGTGAAGAAGAAAAATGGGCAGATCCGAGTTTGTGTCAATTTCAGGGATCTCAACAAGGCATGCCCTAAAGACGACTTCCCGTTACCGGTCATGGAAATGATGGTCGATGACACCTCAAATTACGAACTGTTCACCTTTATGGATGGCTCGTCTGGATACAATCAAATCAAGATGTCGCCTGAGGATGAGAAACACACAGCATTTCGAACCCCGATCGGAATATACTTCTACAAAGTGATGCCGTTCGGACTAAAGAATGCAGGTGCTACATATCAAAGAGCAATGACCAATATCTTTGATAACATAATCCATAAAGTTGTCTAATGCTATGTTGATGATCTGGTCATCAAGACTAAAGCCAAGGCCGATCACATCCAAGATCTTAAGACCGTTCTCACCAGGCTGAAAGAGTACGACCTGAAAATGAATCCTCTGAAGTGCGCTTTTGGCGTGTCATCGGGAAAATTCCTGGGCTTCATAGTCCGACATCGAGGGATTGAAGTTGACCCATCCAAGATAAAGTCCATCATGGAGATGCCCCCTCCGAAGAGTCTGACACAACTAAGATCTTTTCAAGGCAAGCTTGCTTATATACGAAGATTTATCTCAAATTTATCGGGAAGATGTAGGCCCCTCTCAAAGCTCATGAAGAAAGGAGCTCCTTTTGTCTGGGATGCCGAATGTCACGAAGCGTTCAAAAGTATCAAACAGTACTTGTTGCACCCTCCAGTGCTGGCCGCTCCCATTCCAAATAAACCGCTGATTCTTTACACTGCCACGCTAGATGAGTCATTCGGTGTGCTCGTTGCCCAGAACAATGAGGAGGGAAAAGAGAATGCCCTCTACTACTTCAGTCGAACTTTAGTCGAGGCGGAACACAACTATTCCCCGATCGAAAAGCAATGCCTGGCTCTGATGTTCGCTGTAAAGAAGCTGAGACACTATCTGCTCGCTCATCGGGTTATGCTGATCTCTAGGGTCACCCCGCTCAAACACTTAATGACCAAAGCAAGCCTAGCCGGTAGAATGTCAAGATGGGCTGTCATGCTACTTGAGTTTGACATAGTTTATACTCCTCAGAAAGCAGTGAAAGGGCAAGCTCTTGCAGACTTTCTCGCCACTCATCCTATACCAGAAAGGTCGCCGCTAAATTGTGAGTTACCCGACGAACAAGTGTTGCACCTCGAGGAAGATGAGCCATGTTGGGAGCTCTACTTCGATGGAGCCTCATCAATAAGGACCTCCAGTAAATCAAGCATCCCGGAGATAAAAGTAGGGATAGGATTGGTGTTCATCATTCCATCATTGGGAACCCTACGGCGTTCTTTCGCTCTCACCGAGCCTCGAACAAACAATGAAGCTGAGTATGAAGCTCTGATAGCTGGTCTGGAGCTCGCCATAGAAATGGAAATCCTTTGGCTATGGGTTTACGGTGACTCCTAACTTGTCGTCAACCAAGTAAGCGACGATTATAAGATATACAAACCCGAGTTAGCTCGGTACAGAAGCCGAGTGGTGGAACTCATGAAACGGTTCACTCATATTGAGCTGATGAGAGTTCCTAGGGCGTTGAATGGAAAGGCTGACATACTCGCTCGCTTAGCCAAGGAGCTGGCTGATCCTGACATGGACGAAATTCTGATCACAGTCAGGAGCCGGCAAATTCTGCCCCCAGTCTCTCTACGAGAAGAGGAAAGCGCGGAACAGATGAGCAGTCCTGCCGAAGAAGTTTCGATCGTTCAAGACGAGCCCGATTGGAGAGAACCCTTCATAGAGTACTTCTGATACGACAAGCTGCCAGAAGAAAAATCTGCGAGGATTCAGCTGAAGAAGAGAGCTCTCCGATACGTGTTTGTAAATGACACATTATACCGCAGGTCATATGACCAACTCTGGCTCAGGTGTCTGTCATTGGCCGAAGCCCAAAAGGTCATGAAAGAAGTTCACTCGGGCGTTTGCGGTGCTCACCAATCTGGCCCCAAGATGCGACTTCAAATCAAACGGCTTGGGTATTACTGGCCCACCATGATACGGGACTGCGGAGACCATGCAAAGAAATGTCATATCTACCAAATCTATGGTGATTTCATTCACAATCACCCCAATCCGTTGCATCCTACGGTGGCGTCGTGGCCCTTCGAAGTCTGGGGCACCGACATTGTTGGCCCAATTATCCTCCGTCATCCAAAGGCCACCGGTTCATATTGGCTGCAACCGACTACTTCTCCAGATGGGCTGAAGCTGTCCCGCTAAAAGAAGTCAAGACAGAAGATATTCTGACGTTCTTCCAGCATAATATTTTATACCGCTTCGGTACACAAAGAAGAATCATATCTGACAACGGGCCTTCTTTCAAGAGCTTCAAAGTCGCAAGGTTCGCTACTCAGCATAAGATAGACTGGAGATATTCCTCCATCTATAATCCAAGAGCCAACGGGCTAGCCGAAGCCTTCAATAATACTCTATGCAAGCTCCTGAGGAAAAATGCTTCAACCAACAAGAGAGACTGGAATCTCAAACTTCATGAGGCGTTGTGGGCATATCGTACCACACACCGTACTCCAACTCAGTCGACACCGTACTCATTGTTCTTCGGAATGGAGGCGGTCCTCCCCCTCGAAGTCGAAGTTCCAAGCTTGAGAATGGCCATTCAGCACGAGTTGAAGGAGGAGGAAAACGTGCTCCTTCGGATTGAAGAGCTCGACGCCCTCGAAGAAAAGAAGCTTGCGGTATAGCAAAATCTGGAGCTG
The DNA here is from genome assembly GCA_030015575.1 of Agapanthus africanus. Lineage (NCBI taxonomy): Eukaryota > Viridiplantae > Streptophyta > Magnoliopsida > Asparagales > Amaryllidaceae > Agapanthus > Agapanthus africanus. Next base: position 133,262,581 of record CM057341.1, read on the forward strand.
TACCGAGCCCAAATGTCACGGGCCTATGACAAGATGACCCGTTTCCACGCTTTCAAGAAATGCGAATTGGTGTTGGTCCTCAAAAGACCGATCATCCCAAATCGACATGCTAAGTGAAAAATCGAGCCAAACCGGGAAGGACCATACGTCATCGAAAAAGTGTTCGACGGAGGATCCTACCAACTAATAAGTGCAGAGGGAGAAAGGCCCTTGCCACCCATCAATGGCCGATATCTTAAGAAATACTATGCGTGAATGCTCCAAGTCGCAGGTGAATTGAGCACACCGGCCCTACGGTCTGGATCATACATCCTGCAAAACTGTATACAATCAACGGACGCAAACGACCCCTATCTCTCCCAAGTTCTCCCGGTGAGACTACTTTTAAAGTCCAAAAAAAGAGGTATGTCCACAAGCAAAACGGGCGCGGATGAAAACCCGAAAGGGTTCCGTGAGTAAAAACAGCAGGGCTGCCAGCGAGTTCGTGAAAACCCGAAATGGCGCAAACTCGTGAAAAGAGAGAAAATACACTCGCAAAGTTCTTTCGACCTTCTGATGAGAAAATCCCTGCGTGAGATCCTTACGACTCACAAAGGAGCAACACACTTAGGAATCCCTACGATTCCTAAGGAGAACATACACCTGCGAGATTCTCTTGACTCATAGGGAGAAAATGCTTTTATGAGACCCTTACGGTTCATAAAATTGAAAAGCCTTAGGTGATAGGGACCTAAACCTGTCTCCTAAGCCATCGTTCCCCAACGGGCAATGGCAAATGATGAGTCGCTCCTGGCATTTCGCTTCAGTGTTAGCGGTGCTGATGCTGACCAAAAACCCAAATCCCAAGTTCTCCTAAGGCAAATGATGAGTTGCTCTTGGTATTATTCCAGTGCAGCAATACTGATGGCAAACCAAAACCAAAATCCAATTTCTCAAAATTCTCCCTGCCCTATGGTTAGTCCCTAAATTGACTACTGTATACAATCCACGGGCTCGAATAATTCTCATCATACCCATACCCCACCGTAACCACCAGTCCAGCGGCCGGTCTCCGCCCTTGGACTTATGCTCCATTTGGGAAGACCCACTAATGTGTCTTCACGATACATGAGGAGAACAAACTTACGGGATCCTCACGACTCGTAAGAAAACACCTTCGTGGGATCCTTACGACTCATGAAGGAAAAACACACTTGGGAGTCCCCACGACTCCTAAGGAGAAAGTACACATACGAGATCCTTTCGACTCGTAGGGAGAAAATGCTTTTATGGGATCCTTACGGCTCATAAAATTGAAAAGCCTTAGGTGTTAGGGACCTAAACCTGTCTCCTAAGCCATCGCTCCCCAACAGGAAAAGGAAAATGATGAATTGCTCCTAGTACATGTGTTTCAGTGTTAGCAACGCTGATGCCTACCCTAATCCTAAAATTCCGAACTCCAATCCAATAGGCCCCAAGTCTTTAAACTGGGAACAGATGACCTCTAAGTCGTTAAACTGGAAACAGATGACCCCTAAGTCGTTAAACTAGGAACGAGGGAAATCTCCTCATGGCAGATGATGATTCACTCCTGGTACCATATTCCAGTGCAGCGGTGCTGATGTCAACCCAAATCACATCAAATCAGAAAAACAACCAATGACCTTCCGGGTAGAATCAAACTCTGCCTTGGAAACAAGCCAACTTCATCCTTGACAATGCAAGGAGCGGAGCAAGTCAAATCCAGCAGCGACCGTCCAAGTCGCAAAAAGGGCAGAACCGACCGTCCAAGTAGCAAAAAGGGCAGAACCGATCGTCCAAGTCGCAAAAAGGGAAGAACCGACCGTCCAAGTCGTAAAAAGGGCAGCACCGACCGTCCAAGTCGTAAAAAGGGCAGCATTGACCGTCCAAGTCGCTAAAGGGGTAGCATCGACCGTCCAAGTCGCTAAAAGGGCAGCATCGACCGTCCAAGTCGTAAAAAGGGCAGCACCGACCGTCCAAGTTGCAAAAAGGGCAGAACCGACCGTCCAAGTCGCAAAAAGGGCAGATCCGACCGTCCAAGTCGCAAAAAGGGAAGAACCGACCGTCCAAGTCGATAAAAGGGCAGAACCGACCATCCAAGTCGTAAAAAGGGCAGCACCGACCGTCCAAGTCGCAAAAAGGGCAGCATCGACCGTCCAAGTCGCTAAAAGGGCAGCACCGACCGTCCAAGTCGCTAAAAGGGAAGCATCGACCGTCCAAATCGCAAAAAGGACAGCACCGACCGTCCAAGTCGCAAAAAGGGCAGAACCGACCGTCCACGTCGCAAAAAGGGCAACACCGACCGTCCACGTCGCTAAAATGGCAGCACCGACCGTCCAAGTCGCAAAAAGGGCAGAACCGACCGTCCACGTTGCTAAAATAGCAGCATTGACTGTCCAAGTCGCAAAAAGAGCAGAATCGACTGTCCATATTGTAAAAAGGGCAGTGCCAGCTTCCCAAAAGCGGGAACCAAATCAAGTCGCCTCCACTTGAAAGAAGATCCATCAATTTCATGCACACGACCTACATGTATGGTGTGCATTTATTGATGGGTGGCAATTTGTTGGGGTAAAAATTTACACCCCGGTTGACCAAGTCAAAATCAAAGTCAACCCCAAGCCAAGTGGGCCCAAGCCTGATAAAGTGGGCCCATGCCCGGGTCTAGCCCGAACATGAAGCGGCCGGCCTCCCCCATGCCAAAATAGAAATTTTGTAATAAATAATTTTGGTGTATTTGTTTTATTTTATTTTATGAATAAATGTAAGAGAATGGACATAAAGCCAAATTTTTGTGAAGCCCATGGCTTATGTGAAAAAAAAATAGCACATGAGAAATGGGATGGGCAAAATGCCATTTTGTAAAGCCCCAGGGGCTATATGTAAAGTGTATAACCTATAAAGGCCAAGATAATAAAAATATCTCAACAACTTTTTCTCTCTCCCCAAAAGAATCTAGATCTGTGATCTTTCTCCTTCCTCAAGGTTCTAAAACCTTCATCTTTCTTCTGAATTAAATCGAGAGTTTTACTCTTCCTTTTATAAAACTAAATAGTTTTTCACCACAAAACCCACAAAGGGGAGCTTGGATCTTTCATTAGATCTCAAAAAGGGAAGATTTTTAAATCTCACCCCCTTTCTCCAAAATCCGGCCAAACGACAGGAAGAAGAAGGAGACCCATCTCCAGAAACCCCACTTTGGTGATGATCCAGGGCTCAAGGGGAGAAGCCCCTTCATCAGCTTCAAATTATCCTAGGAGTTTAACTCTTCATATATATACATATATACAAAATAATAAGTGCTCCTTTTTGGGAGTACAACTCCCATTGCAGGGACCAAGTCCCTTTTGCCTCCCGAGCGCCCACATGCCTGGCACGTGAGGCGCTAACGCCCTTGCGCTCAAAGCACTGGCGCCCGAACGCCCATGTGCCTGGCACGTGGGGCGCTAGCGCTCAGAGCGCTAGCGCCCAAGCGCCCATGTGCCTGGAACATGGGGCGCTGGCGCTCAAAGCGCTCTGGCGCCAGAGCGCCACGTGCCTGGAACGTGGGGCGCCAATCGACCACGTGCTTGGCACGTGGGGTGGTAGCGCTCAAAGCGCTAGCGCTCTTGCGCTCAGAACGCTAGCGCCCGAGCGTCCACGTGCCTGGCACGTGGAGCGCTAGCGCACAAAGCGCTAGCGTCCGAGCGCCCATGTGCCTGGCACGTGGGGCGCTAGCGCCCTTGCGTTCAAAGCGCTAGCACCCAAAGCGCTGGCGCTTTTTCCCACGCATCCTTTGGATGACCTTCCCCTTTCTTATAGATATATATATACGCACATATACACACACACACATACTCCACGGCACTGTCCCTGTTAGAAATTTTTTTTTAACGAGGCACTGCCCCGCACCCCGTAAGGGGGCTGCGAGCCCCCTTGACCCCCAGCCCGCTATCCGGGTAGCGGGACTCCCGTAAAAACTCTGCGGGGCCCCCGATATATCCAAAACCCTCGTTCAAAACACAACACACATACACTGCACATTGAGTTTGCATGACCTGTTTGACCCGTTAATCAGAGGTTCTCTCGCTCCAAAGGCGAGAGGTAATTAACAGCAGCTTAGTCCGCGGCTGCCGGAGATTTGGATCCCTGCAATCAATAAACCCCAGCCTACCCTAGGTAGGGGGAATCTGTAATGCGTCTGACCAGCGCGCGTGTATTCCCATCTCAATGGGGTGGCGAAAAACACCCTATACCTATTACCTAAGGATTTTCAATTTTATGAGCCGTAAGGGTCCCATAAAAGCATTTTCTCCCTACGAGTCGAAAGGATCCCGTATGTGTATTTTCTTCTTAGGAGTTGTGAGAACCCCTAAGTGTGTTTTTCCTTTGTGAGTCGTAAGGATCCCACGAAGGTGATTTCTTACGAGTCATGAGGATCCCGTAAGTTTTGTTCTCCTCATGTATCGTGAGAACATATGAGCGGGTCTTCCCAAATGGAGCATAACTCCAAGGGCGGAGACCGGCCGCACAACTGGTGATTGCGGTGGGGTATGGGCGTGACAAGAATTATTTGAGCGCGTGGATTGTATACGGTAGTCAATTTGGGGACCACCCGTAGGGCTGGGAGAATTTTAGGATTTTGTCGGCGTCTGCATCGCTGCACTGGAATATGGTACCAGGAGCGACTCATCATTCACCGTTGGGACATTCAAAGATTTGGATTTTGGTTGGCGTCTGCATCGCTGCACTGGAATATGGTACTAGGAGCGACTCATCAATCACCGTTTGGGATTTGAATTTTGGTTGGCGTCTGTATCGCTAACACTGAAATATGGTTTCAGAAGCGACTCATCATTCGCCTTTGGGTTTTTTTTACCGCGATTGCTCTATCATTTCAGCTTTTCTTATCGCGAAGGACGCGATTGCCCTATCATTTCGGATATTTATTCACGGTTTCCCCACCATTTCGGCTTTATTTTCATCTTTATTTTACTCGCTGATTTTTATTGCGAGTTGCCCCAGCATTTCGGCTTTTCTTTTTTTCTTTTATTTACACATTTTTACATCCCCAGTTTAACGACTTAGAGGTCGATTGTTCCCAGTTTAATGACGTGTTGGTCGGATGTTCCCAGTTTAACGACGTGGTGGTCAATGCTTTTTAGAGAAAGGCATATGTATGAGAGAATCAGGTTCCCGAAGGACTTCGGTCTCCGTTTGTATGAAATTGGCGGTCACAGCTTGACTGTTTGTTAACACGCATTTAGACAGTTCTATTTCTTCTGCCTTGTATTGCTTCTCGACCCAATCTTTGAAGACGAAGTAGTCTGATCGCACGCTTTCGGCATGTCGGAGTTCAAAGTTCTAAAGTTATAACCGCGATCAGAACGGTGTCGCTTTGCAGCTATCCGGCTGAGCACGGGTCGATCCGCAGGGAGATGGTTGTATGTCCGTTCAAGTTTTAGATGAGTCGATAAAGAATGTATATGTGTTTGTTCAGTTCTATCCTAAGTGTTCGTATTTTATGTTCAAGTGAGCTTGTTAAGGTTAAGGTCGGTTAGTAGAGTTAGGATTAGTCTTGTGCTTTTCTTTTGCCATTCTTAAAACGATGTTGGGATAATCGAAAGTAGCGGGGATTAGGAGGACATAGGAATGGGATTTGCGAGTTTAAGCGAGCTTTCTAACGCTAAATCCATTCCTAGTGCCCCTTGTCCGTCCGCTAAATACGCGTATTTCCAACTCTCGGCCAAACACCCGCAACCATGTATCCAATTAAGTCACAACTACATGTCACGTTGTAGTGCGCTTAAAGGACTTCTCGACTTAGGTCACGGATACCTGTCACGTATAGCGCGCCTAAGTGAGGGGGTTGCGTTTGTTTGGTCGGGGTTCGTTTCAAGATATCTGGCGAAGAGAAGCACAAGGAATTTTTTCGTCCTTCCTATCACCTTCCTTAGCCTTAACAAGTGCGGAATTATTCACACATGAAAATGAAAAGAAAACAAAACAAGAAGGAAGAAAAGAGAGAAAAGGAAAATACGGTTTTACAAATGGTGCAAGCTAAATACTTGGGTCCTCACCTAAGCAAGGAACTCCGTCGAGTATCACGGCTTGAAAAATACGGATAAGAGAAGAGAAGGAAAAGAGCACAAGTAAAGAAATAACAACAACTAATTAACAACAAGAATTGAAATTACAATACAAGATAATAAAATTATAAGACAAGAAATTAAAGAGGCAAGATAATAAAAACCCTCATCTTCATTGATCTTCCACTCAAAAAGCTCTCACTAAAATTTTCATGGAGAAAAGAATGAATAAGAAGAAGAATCTAAACTAAAACTAAACTAAATCCTAACAAAAAGAAGCACAAGAATTGGACCCTTGGCTTGGCACAAAACTGGGCTATTTATAGGCTGAGTGCTGAAATCCTAGGGCAAGATTCTGAGCCCAAATGAAATGTCCAAACTACCCCCAAAATCCGAGTTGATACTGAGTCAACTCGGCCGCGGATCCACCGCATAAGTGGCCAATTGGCCGCGGTTACGCGGCCATGTAGGGGAATTGGGATGTCGTTTTTCTCATGGTTTCTTGTATTGCTCTCCTCTGTTGTTCTACATGTTCTAAATTGCAAATTGCTTCCATAATTTCTTCAGATCTGCAACAGTCCAAAATGGCTTCAAAAACAATTCTTTTGAGCTCATCTCCCTCGAGCTCCGCGCACCCATTGAGTTTTGTGCTGCCCCTCTCGTGCTCTGTGCTTGTCCGAGAGACGAATGACCACTGCCATTTGTCTTATCTTTGGAACTGGTACGTGGCACTGGACGGATACGGATGACCGGAACCCGGCTTTTATCTATTGACAACAAATGTTCTGTATTTTGGCGTAACAGTGGAGATTTTGTATGATTTGCATTATTTTGGACTAGGAACCTGTAGCCTGTAAATATGTAGCAAACACGGATTAAAAGCACCCGCCTATAAACAAACGAGCATAAGAATGGACAATACTGATTGTTGTTCCCCTCCGAACGGCAGCCCGGACTTCGCGTCTGTGCCTGAGGTTCGGGGAAGATGCTATTTGGTTTTATCCGTCTATCTCTCCGAAGATTCCAAGTTTATTTATGGCACTGTGTATCGGAGGTTTAGACGGATGCGGCCAATGTAGCAGACTTCGTCAGATTCCCCCTCAGGGTGAGGGGTTTTTGATTGTGGGGACGCTCTTCCCTGCAGGCGCAAGCCCCTGCAGTTAATTACGCTACCGCATCGCGGTAACAACTTTCTCCTTCTCCAGAATTTCACTTCGTGTCGTGTGTGTTTGTTTTGTTTGTGGTTTCCCGTGGATTGTATACGGAGACTGAGTAATGCCGTCGCCCGTAGGACGTGGATTAGTCCAAATCCGTATTTGCTTAGATTTGGGTTTGGTGTTTTTAGTTTAAGGATGCATTAGTCGCGTTGCGTCTAAGATCAACTTAAACTTTCGTTAAGGATACGTTAGTCCTGTTTTAGACTAAGATCAACTTAACGTAGTGATTAATTTAATGTATGGCCATCGGGACTCGTCACCTCTCTGACGTCGTTGAAGGATTACAACGACATGTATCAGAGGAGCTCGGAGATGTACCCTCGAACCAGAGTTGATTGGGAGTTTTATAATCCATTTGAATGTTTAAGGATACGTTAGCCGTGTTTGGGGGTTAAGATCAACTTAAACGGGACCGTTTAGATCCGGCAAAAGAGCGTTTGGAGGCTCTATTGTTTCAGTTTAGGGACGTGGTGGTCAGCTTTCCAGTTTCGGGGACGTGGTGGTCCGTATTCCAGTTTAGGGACGTGGTGGTCCATCGCCAGTTTAGGGACGTGGTGGTCCGATATTAGTTTAAGGACGTTTCGGTCCATTATTAGTTTAGGGACGTTTCGGTCCGATATTAGTTTAGGGACGTTTCGGTCCAATATTAGTTTAGGGACGTTTCGGTCCGATATTAGTTTAGGGACGTTTCGGTCCAATATTAGTTTAGGGACGTTTCGGTCCACGAGTTTAAGGACCCCGCAGTCCATATTCATGTGTGATCGTTGGGACCCGTCGCCTCTCTGACGTCGTTGAAGGATTACAACGATAGATGTCAGAGGAGTTCGGAGATGTACCCTCGAACCGGAGATTAATTGATTCAGGAGAGCAATTTTGCTCAGTCAATTTAATTTGAGGACTTACGGCCAAAATTGGGTTAAGTCCAGTTGAGAATATTCAACATTTTTCTTGATCTTCGGCCTATTAGGCCTGTGCTAGGGCTTTGCCCATATTTAATAATGCACTGCATTCTATTCTGGCCTGCTAGGCTTTTGATTTAGGCTCTGCCCCTTTATTTATGATGCAGAGCATCTATTTTAGTTTGGGCTCTGTCCTTTTTTTTTTAAACAATGCATTGCATTTTATTGGACCTGTTAGGCCTTCTTTAATTGGGCTTGGCCCCTTTTGTAACCAAGGCAGTGCATTTGTCTGGCGCTTTGCGCCGAGTAATGAGCGCAAGCTCATATGGTGATGACACGTGTCATGCTCTGGTCAGCGCAAGCGCACTAGCGCTAGCGCGCTGCTGACACGTGGCGCGCTCTCAGCGAGTTGCGCCAATTCCAGAGAGCAAAGCTCTATCTTAAGGGCGCTTAGCGCAAGTGGTTCTATAGTTGACACGTGGCGCTCTCTTAAGAGCGCAACGGCGCAGTTTGGAAGTGCAAAGCACTAAGAATCTTTTAGATTTAAGAACGGAAGTGCAAAGCACTATTTAATTTCTCGATCTAAATTAGATCAAAGAAAAATAAATTTTTTCTTTTGTTTGAAGAACCAGAGGTTCATAAAAGTGCAAAGCACTATTTTTTTATTTTTATTTTTATTGTTTTTTAAAGAACCAGAGGTTCACAAGAAGTGCAAAGCACTGTTTATTATGTAAAGATCATTGATCTTGTTTTTAGATCAATGATCTATTAGAAGGAATTTCTTCTACTCCATGAAGGTTCTTTACCTTTTTCTTCAAATCTTCTCAGAGTTCTCTCCGTTTAAAGTTCTTGATTTTTCAAGAAATGTTCCTCCCTTTGAATTGAGGCTTAGGGTCCTTTTTATAGTGCTCACAAATTAGTTAAATTTGTTAAAGAGATCATTCTCTGAGTGATTTGGGGAATTTTCCCCACCGTTGGATCTTTGATCCAAGGGCTTCTGCTTTGCAGAAGAAAATCTTCTTGTTTTAACAAGAACAGAAAAGATTTCTTAAAATCTTAATTCAGTTTGGCACAGATGCCCCAGCGCGTGACACGTGTCGCGCAGCGCAACTGCGCTAGCGCATCTGCGCTGACACGTGTCGCGCAGCGCAGAGCGCAGCGCAACTGCGCTAGCGCATCTGCGCTGACACGTGTCGCGCAGCGCAGAGCGCAGCGCAACTGAAGCGTTGCTTCAGAAAAATAGAGCTCTGCTATGATTGGGCGCGCCTTCCTGGGCGTTGCGCCGACGTATTAGCGCCTGACGCGTGGCGCGTTGCGCCCGAGACTTGAAGCGTTGCTTCAAAATTTTGAATTTTGAATTTGAACAGAGCTTTGCTCTGATTGGGTGAAACAATTGCAATATTCTGGTATGAACAAATACCCCCAAACTCAACTTTTGCTCGTCCCGAGCAAAACCAATTATTCACAAAAAGTCCTAACTTCACTTTCGCAGGGATCGTGATTGCACTGAGCTCGTGCAACAAGCCGTTAAACCTCTAGGTGTCCCTAGTAGGAGGAGTATTGTCTCTTAAGGGTTTTCAACGGATACTACCCATAAAATCCCTTCAAGCCAGTTTCATAAGTTAACGTCGATTCTACTTCTACGGTTTAGTATCTAGGTTAGAAATTCTATTATTCTAAATTAGAAATATCCTACCCTTATGTTTCACACCTCCTATTTATTTAACCTTAGATCTTATGCGTTCCAAAAAAGTTTAGAAAGATGTTGGTATCTTCTGAGTTTTCCTTCTAAAGTGCGGTTTCCAATCAAGGATTTTTATCAGTTTTACGGAAAACATAAGTTTTATTCTTTATTTCTATCTTTCATCCAAACATCGATTGTATACCCCTACGTGTGTGTAAATTATTCACCCCTACACTTAAGAATTCAATTCAAGCTATAGTACCCTTGCCCTAATGCCTAATACTACTTCTTTTCATTAATAATGGACGGTTTTGCTCACACACCTTTCATGCGACTATTAAGGCTTCTTGTGGCACTAACGGTCGATTACTGTTTGTGCGAGCTAAAAGCGTAAATAGCAATTTCCAGGTCTTGACTTTATTTATTTATTTTTTTCTTTTTCTGTCTTTCTTTTTCATTTTAAGACCGGATATATTTTTCAATAATGCTCTTTTGGTGTTTAGCTTTAAATACCATTTTTTCTTTCATACTAGGTTTTCAGGCAAGAGTATTTCTAGGTATCCTCTACTATCCCAAGTTACAAGGTGCGTGTATATGCAGTTGTAGGGTATATACTTTCTAAATTTGGACTCAAGAATAGAAACTATTTTTCAAACTTATTTTTCAGTAAAGCTTCAATTCTTTCCCTTCATTTTGACTTAACTCAAGAACTGAACTCAAGATTACCTATTTCTCAAAAAAAAAACTGCAAGGACGTATATTTACCAAGGTTAAACAAAAGGAGGGTTATTTTAGGGGTTTCAATTCCTAGGCCTAGAATTTAGTTATTTCTAACATATCAACTAAACTTTCGGAATAAAAATCTAAGTTACCCTATTAGCTAACTTGACGACAATTTTTTTATATTTTTGTAAATTTTTTGATTTTTTATGGGTCTTTTTTATATGTATGCAAATGCAAAATATACAAATGAATGCGAAGGAAGAAAGTTTACCGAGCACACCCCCAAAATTAAACTTGACAGTGCCCTCACTGTCAGGCTACACCAAGAGGGTCAAAATTGTCGGCGCTTCCTAAAAAATGTTTTATACAAAACAAAACAAAAATATATACACAAAAAGGTCTCCCCCAAACTTAATTGAAACAGTGTTTCCACTGTTTAAGCGGTGAAGTTCAGGATTAGGGGGAGAGGACAGTATTTATCTATACAAGGCCTTACACAGGCCAAATGTAAGCACCAACCATTCAAAATTTTTATCGTTATAATGGTGTGGTTGGTGAAAGAATATGGAGAGGAAAGAAATGGAGAATACGCAAGACCGTATGCGGAGAGAAGCGGGATATGGTATCGGTGGAGGAGAAGAATGGCGGATGGGAGAAAGAAGTGGAATATGAACTTGAGGGTGGAAATGGATTGAATAAATTAGTACAATCTGTAATGATCGATGTGAAAAGATGGATTGTACTAATCTACCAATATGTCGAGAAATTGGGTCAAATCCCTCAAGATTCGTGAGAAACCATGGGTACGCCAAACTTGGTAAACCAGACATTGTAAATGAAAGTGATACGGTGTCTTGCAAGGTCGGAACGACGGAAAGGATGTGGGGAAGTGATTGAGGAAGGGTATCGGTTAAAGGTTCTGGAGGGTGTGCACAGTCAATGAAAGGGATATGATGAATTGGAAAATCCGACTCATCAATTAAAACTGGTTCATCCTAAAAAATTTCCTCAATATTCTCCTAAAAAATTAGCTCATCCATGCATTTATCATCAAATTCCAGACGCATATGGGGTTCGGGAAAAACATTTAATGACTCAGGATGATGTCCACACGGAAGTGAAAGTAAATGATGAATTTGAGAGACAAACTCATCCAAAGCTGTGGGTTCATCATCCGAAATATTCTCAGCGTCGATATCCTTAATCAAGTGAAAATCAATATTTTCAGACACCTCATCAAAAGCACGGAGTTCTATCAATTGTGGTTTTAAGATGGAGGTGTAGAGGTCAAAAGGATTGGTGATGGTTTCACTTGAAAGGGACCCTTCACAATCAGGTAAATCAAACACTACAAAGTCGCACAACTCATTAATCATTCTATCTTCAATTGATAAATCCTTTGGAACACTTGATAGACTTTCAAAACCGGAGTTGTGGGATTCAAGTTGAAACGGGTAGGTTTGATTTGGAAGGGTATACAGCTCACTCTCTCTACTCAAATTCTCAACATGTCCAACCGCCTCATCATACATTGGAAAATTTGGAGCTAGTTGGAAACTAGCTACCGGGTCACTAGGTTGTATGACGGCGACCATGAACGCATTCAAATCCATCATCTGTTGGCATGACGCTACCCGAAAGTCTTCCAACGACTGTTCTAGACTAGACATGGGTTGTGAAAGGGTTTCAGTAAAAGATTCGAAGTTGTTTGGATACTGGAAACTCCTAAAAGGCTGTTCAGAAGCAATGTCTAGGGATGGTGCAAACGTTGGGTAGGATGGATAGGAATTGAATGGTTGGACATCAGTAGGATCAACATTTGGATAAGAAGGTGATTGAAATTGTTAATCAAAAGAATTGGCAGCGGTGAAAGGAGTGAAAAATCGGTTACGGGATTGTTCAATACGTTAACCATGGGACATGGGTCTTGGAGTTACAACAGGACTCTCATAAGGGGTATCAACGTAAGAAGGTGGTGGACGTTGAAACGGTTGATATAAAGTGGATTGCGGGGTCCAGTTGTTCGTCCGAGATGCGTCTATCCGATCTTTTAAAGAAATTTTTGGCAAGGTGGGATCGTTCGAAGTTCAGCCAAAGCAAGAACCGTAGGATGTAATGTCTGGTTGTGGGTACCAAAGTTCGGCAAGAGTTTTTCGAGGTGCGGTACCCATGTTAGAAGAGTGAAAAGGTATGGGGGAAGGAAGTGTTTTTTAAATTTATTTTTATATTATTTTTTTAAAAAAATGTTTGTTTTTGGTGTTTTGAAATTGTTTATTTTTGAAAGAATACGGAATTATGGGACTAAACTTTTTACAAGTACAATCACAATCACAATATGCACAAACAATACCTAGAGCTAGGGTCTTCAAAGTCCAACCAGACCGCTCCTAGACTTCCAAGCGACAAGTTGCAGGATAACCCTCGAATCACCTCTTCACTGCCAATTGTGGCCAGGTAAGCACAAGTGAAGTAAGGAGGGTTTCCCTCACGAATCACCGTGAGACGGGCCTTTTAAAATTACCTCCTCACTTGTCTAGCCTATGCACCACAAAGTCAAGTTTAGATAAACGACCGATTCCCCGCAACCTTCACTTGTCCTAAATGAGCGTGACAAGTCCTTATAGGTTTGGTCTAGATATTTTTTTATTAGCTCAAGGTAATGCGTATGCAATTAGTGATTTGTGGGGTCTTAGGAAGGGTGATGAAATCCCCACCCAATCTAAATTGGTGTTATAGCCCCTTAAAGTCTGTATTATTATATGCAAAGCGCGTAAACAAACAAAAATCTAAAACAACAAAAAATTTATTTGGCGGCGGCGTAATCTGTGCAAAGAAATCTGCAGAAAATACAGTATAGTGGAATTCACAGAGAAGATAAAAGGAAAGAGAGAAGGTGAAAAAAAATTGGGGCCCAGAAGCCTCAATGATGCCACCGAACCGCCGCACAACTCAAGGTTTGACCGCGGTTCCGCGGTCAAACGTTGGAATTGGGGCTTCAAAATTGGTCCCTGGACTCTCCTTGCTCTCTACTCCAAAATAAAATGCTCTATTTTCTTTTTTGATTACTGTACTTGCTCCAGATAGCCTGCACACTTGCATACAAAAATTATCAAAAATAAAAAAAGATTTTATTTTATATTTATATATATATATATATATATATATATATATATATATATATAAAGAATATTAACCCGAATAACAAGAAAGAAAATACGTTACCGTCTCCCCGGCAATGGTGTCATTTGATCGCACGCTTTCGGCGTATCGGAGTTCAAAGTTCTAAAGTTATAACCGCGATCAGGACGGTGTCGCTTTGTAGCTAGCCGGCTGAGCACGGATTGATCCGCAGGGAGATGGTTGTATGTCCGTTCGAGTTTTAGACGAGTCAATAAAGAATGTATATGTGTTTGTTCAGTTCTATCCTAAGTGTTCATATTTTATGTTCAAGTGAGCTTGTTAAGGTTAAGTTCGGTTAGTAGAGTTAGAATTAGTCTTGTGCTTTTCTTTTGCCATTCTTAAAGCGATATTGGAATAATCGAAAGTAGCGGGGATTAGGAGGACATAAGAATGGGATTTGCGAGTTTAAGCGAGCTTTCCAACGCTAAATCCATTCCTAGTGCCCCTTGTCCGTCCGCTAAATACGCTTATTTCCAATGCTCGGCCAAACACCCGCAACCATGTATCCAATTAAGTCACAACTACATGTCACATTGTAGTGCGCTTAAAGGACTTCTCGACTTAGGTCGCGTTACATGCCACGTATAACGCGCCTAAGTGAGGGGGTTGCGTTTGTTTGGTCGGGGTTCGTTTCAAGATATTTGGCGAAGAGAAGCACAAGGGATTTTTCCGTCCCTCATACCACCTTCCTTAGCCTTAACAAGTGCGGAATTATTCACACATGAAAATGAAAAGAAAACAAAACAAGAAGGAAGAAAAGAGAGAAAGGAAAATATGGTTTTACAAATAGTGCAAGCTAACTACTTGGGTCCTCACCTAAGCAAGGAACTCCGTCGAGTATCACGGCTTGAAAAATACGGATAAGAGAAGAGAAGGGAAAGAGCACAAGCAAAGAAATAACAACAACTAATTAACAACAAGAATTAAAATTACAATACAAGATAATAGAATTATAAGACAAGAAATTAAAGAGACAAGATAATAAAAACCCTCATCTTCATTGATCTTCCACTCAAAAAGCTCTCACTAAAATTTTCATGGAGGAAAGAATGAAGAAGAAGAAGAAGCTAAACCAAAACTAAACTAAATCCTAACAAAAAGAAGCATAAGAATTGGACCCTTGGCTTGGTACAAAACTGGGCTATTTATAGACTGAGTGCTAAAACCCTAGGGCAAGATTCTGAGCCCAAATGAAATGTCCAAACTACCCCCAAAATCCGAGTTGACACTGAGTCAACTCGGCCGCAGATCCGCCGCATAAGTGGCCAATTGGCCGCGGTTCCGCGGCCATGTGGGGGAATTGGGATGTCGTTTTTCTCATGGTTTCTTGTGTTGCTCTCCTCTGTTGTTCTTCATGTTCCAAATTGCAATTGCTTCCATAATTTCTTCAGATCTGCAACAGTCCAAAATGGCTTCAAAAACAATTCTTTTGACCTCATCTTCCTCGAGCTCCGTGCACCCATTGAGTTTTGTACTGCCTCTTTCGTACTCTGTGCTTGTCCGAGACACGAATGACTATTGTCATTTGCCTTGTTTCTGGAACTGGTATGCGGCACTGGACGGATACGGATGACCGGAACCCGGCTTTTATCTGTTGATAACAGATGTTCTGTATTTTGGCGTAACAGTGGAGATTTTGTATGATTTGCATTATTTTGGACTATAAATCTGTAGCCTGTAAATATGTGTCAAACACGGATAAAAAGCACCTGCATATAAACAAACGAGCATAAGAATGGACGGTATTAATTGCAATATTCTGGTATGAACACAGTCCTCAATGGCATGACCTATCACTTTATGATAGGGGCGGTATTTGGGGTCGTCGGTCATATTCGCTTCTTGCGGTCTTTTTGATTCTGGCAATTGTAGACCATTTCTTTGGGCATCTTTGAATATCTTGTGGACTTTGTCTCTTCTGAAGGAATAGAGCTTATCCAGTTTCTCTTTCAGAGGCGATTCCCCTCCCCCTCCCAACACCGATTTTCGAGGTTGGTCGTATTAGGTTCACGTGCTGTCCTCTTACGACGTTCGGTGTATGTATCGGAGGGACTAGAGTCTGATCGTGGCCGTTTTTCGTGAAGGCGCTCTGCTCTTGGGCTGAAGGGGGTATCAGTTGGCTGCCTCCGGGTATCAATCTCTGGCTCATGAACCAAAATTTGATTATGATGTAATTGCTATTGGGCGACTTGAGTCGTGAGGTCTGCCGCGACGTTTGCCAGCTAGTCAACCTTAGACTGGACTTTGGATAACTTCTCATCCCTGTCCTGAAGTTGCCTTTGAAGCCATCGGAATAATGCTTGTTCTATAGTTCCGGATATGACAACCGGGTCATCCTTATTGCCTGAGCTCAATTCTGCAGGAACCACGGGCTCTTTTGGCTTATTGTCCTGAGTGGGCTCTTCATCATTTAGACCGAGCCGATGCTGGGTAGCGTCAACCATATCATCACCATGGCTGCGAAGCATAGGAGGGTTCGTTTCTTCATGTCCGACCATGTAGACAGTGTGGACCACATATCCAGCCATCTCTTTATTTTTGGCGGCTAATTTTTCGGACCATCATCGCGGCCTTTCGTCTTCTAGAAAGGACAAGCGACTAAAGATGGTTGGCCCGGCTGGGTCTTTGGGCGGCACTGTCCGGATCACAGCTTTCTTGACCCTCGCAGTCATGGCATTCTTCTGAACTAATTTCTGCAATTCAAAAGAGTTAGCGAGATTTGCAGCCGTTTCAACTGTCGTTGTTGGGTAACCTCGTTCTTGGAACCCTACGATGTTCAAATCAGCAGAAGCCCTAGCCCTTTTGTTGGCTCTGTATCTGAGCCTTTTCTGTTTTAGCTTCTCAATTTTGAGGGCATCACGGGCATCCGTCATCCAGGAAGCCATCGTGAATCGATTAACGGGAAGCTTAGAGAAGATACCCACTTGAGCAGTTGTCAGGGGCGTCGTTGGAGCTTTCCTGAGATGCCTTGTTGCTTTGTTGGTGTTGATAGCCTTTCTCCCGGCCGGGGCCAAGGAAAGTCGTTCAAACACCGACTTGCGTTTGGGTAGTGGTTCCCTCGAGATCACCACATTTGGCCTCTTTCCATTCGAGGTCGGTTTGTCTGTTTCCGAAGCTTGAGGAGCTGGGATGACGTTAGCTGATATGAACAGAATAGAGCCAAATGGTAGCGGCGGCTCCTCCCATTGTCGCCTGAGACTGGCCGGGAGGACCTTCCTGGCGTCCATCTTCATCGTGTAGGAGATGGGAGCTGTGTAGAGAGCTGAGCTTGTCCTTGGAGACATTTTTGCTACGTCCGAAGATTGCAATTAGAAATTGTTAATCTGCACAAAGAAGCATGATTTCAGTGCAGGCAATCAATGTATATGTTGATTGAGTTCGCATGAACGTTTAACCCGAAATATGGGAGGAGAGAAAAGGTCCCACCGGGCATGCCAGAATCTATAGGGTGTTTTTCGTCACCCCATTGAGATGGGAATATGCGCGCGCTTGTCAGGCGCATTACAGATTCCCCTGCCTAGGGTAGGTTGAGGTTTATTGATTGTAGGGATTCGAATCTCCGGCAGCCGCGGACTAAGCTGTCGTTAATTACCCATCGCCTTTGAAGCAAGAGAACCTCCGATTGACGGGTCAACTGGTCATGCGAACTCAATATGCAGTATGCGCGTGTTGTGTTTTGGAAGGGTTTTGGATATATCGGGGGCCCCGCAGAGTTTTACGGGGGTCTCGCTATCCGGATAGCTGGCTGGGGGTCAAGAAGGCTAGCAGCCCTCTTGCGGGGTGTGGGGCAGTGTCCCGTTAGAAAAATTTTCCTAAAGGGGGACGTGTTTCTGGTGTGGAGTGCACGGAAAATGAGGGATGAGGAGCGTCTTAAAGACGCGTGCATGGCACATGGGCACTTGGCGCCCGTGGGCCACGTGCTAGGCGCGTGGGCGCTGGGCGCTGCGGGTCACGTGTGCAGCACGCGACCGGTGGGCGCCAGCGGATCACGTGAGCTGCACGCGACAGCTAGGCGCCAACGGATCACGTAAGCTACACACGACCACTGAGCGCTGAGCGTCCGCGGGTCATGCGTCCTGCACGCGACCGTTGGGAGCCCCCGGGTCACGTGCGCGGCATGAGACCGCTGGGAACACCAGCGGGAAAAGAGGTTTAGCCCCTGGGTTAGGAGTTGAACTCCCAAGGGGGGATTTGAAGTTGAACTTCTGACAGGGATTATGTATAGAATTGGAGTTAAACTCCTAAAAAGGGGTTTGATTTATGGAGTTAAACTCCAACAGATCTTGAATAGAGTTGAACTCCTAGAGATCTGTGGATTTTCTTTTGAGCCTTGGATCCTCCCGGAATGGGATTTTTATAGATGGGTATCTTTCTTCTTCCTCTCTGTTGGCTGGATCTTGGGGGGAAAAGGTGAGTTGAGACTTAAAATATCCCCTTTTAGGGATTTGATGGCAGATCCGAGCTCCCCTTCAAGGGTTTTATGGTGAAAAGATATTTATTTTTGGAAAAGAAAGAGTTAAACTCTTGATTTAATTCAAAATAAAAGAAGAAGGTTTAGAACCTTGAGGTAAGAGGAGAAGGTACAAACCCTAGAATTTTAGAATGGAAAAATTAAATCCATTATTTCATTATCATGTTATCTTTTATAGGCTTACAAATTTACATATAGCCCCCATGGGCTTTACAAAATGGCATTTTGCCCATCACATGCCTCATGTGCTCATTTATTTTGCAAATGAGTTATGGGCTTTACAAAAATTTGGGTTTATGCCTATTTTTCTTACATTTGTGCATAAAAAAATTAAATCAAAATTATTTATTACATGATTTCATTTTGGCTGGGGGAGGCCGGCCGCGGGGCTCGACTTGGGCATGGGCCCACTTGATCTGGGCTTGGGCCCGCTTGCTTGGGGTTGACTTTGATTTTGACATAGTCAACCGGGGTGTAATTTTAGACCCTAACAAGGCCGTATTGTTTTTACGGCAGTGTTCGATCATATACGTGTACTAGTACACGGATGTTGATCGGGTGGTTTATACTAGTAGGTTTTGGTTTAAGCAGATACTAGTGTCGGATTATTGGATTGTTTTTCGTCTCTTAGTATTCGTGTTTTTCGGAATACGGATACGGATATGTATATACGGATGAGGGGTATTCTTGTAATTTTGTCGAGAGTGCTTCTAGAAGAAGATACCTCATTAGTTTTGATAACCATTTATTTTAAATGGTTAATGAGGTGGAGGGTGATGTATTTTTATATAATTAATGAAGCATGGCTACTTGGTGACTCATATAGTGAGTCATGGATTACTATTAAGGCAAAGGAAAATATCTAGATATTTTGTGGAAAATATCTAGATATTTTTGTGGAAAGTATCTTTGCTCAATAAGTTATCACTATGGGCCATTCTTTATTCATTCTATCATAAACACTCTCCCTCCTCCAAGCTCTCTCTTCTTCTTCCTCTAACCCTAACTTGTCTCATGAGTTGAGAACCCTAGGGTTCAAGAGACTAAACAAATTCTAATCACTCTCTACATCACCTAAGCTACCTAGATTAGCACACTAGGTTCTTTAGTTACCTCATATTAGAGGTAGGAGCTCAAAGTAGCCACACTCAGGTGGATCATCTTTGACCCAACGAGGCTAACGATCAAGCGATTCGTACACTCTCTTCTAGGAGCTTAAGAAGAGGAGGAGGACAGTGAAAGGCGAAGGACTTGGTTCACGAAGGTATAAACTTCTTCCATAGTAGTTAGAACCTCAAAGTTCTTTTGTTAGTTAAGGTCTATATAAAGATCCTGTTGTTTCAAGTCATTGTTGCGAAGTTTGAAAATCGTTTTTTTAAAAATTCCGCTTCCCCGCTGACACGTGGGGGTGCGCGTCATCGACTTACAGGGGTATCAGAGCCTAGTAAATCTTAACCAACAGAATAGACGATAAGTAAAACTACGAAACCGAAATAACTTCAAAACACGAAACCATGATTCCAATTTTCTATCAATTTTTCCCAAGCCTCCATTTTTTTTAAACAAATGCAAAGTGCTCCTTTAGTTGTTAGATGGACACAGAACAAAAACGAGGCAATTCCATCATAAAGTGGCCGGCCAAAACCCTAGAAAAACCGGCCCCACCGATTTTAAATGAAGGAACCGCCTTGGAATTTTTTCTGTGTTCTTGTTGCTTGGAATTAGAGTTTCAGGTGTTGTTTGTTTTTGCCAAAATTGCATATATTGTTAATTTTCTGAAATGGCAATATAGAGTATTTCGAAGTCGCAGTTTTAATGTCATTTACATGTTTTCTGTTGATATATGTGTTTTGAAACGTCCACTAATCGCTATACATCGATTAGTGGGGGTTGCACATATCTGTGTTGCTGTTTTGATGGTTTTTGTATATGGAATATTGGATCGTCGATGATGAATAGCCGGGGGATGTGAGAAGAGAGTTTATTCTTTCATTCGATTTAAATTTGTAATATTGATGTAATATTATTTTGCGGGGCATATCCGGGTTGAGGTTGTAGCCACCGTTGTATTATTTCATTTGCTATTTTTGCTCCTAGGATAGACCCAAGGTAGGGAGCACAAACTACCGGGTTCTTGAAGTGCCGAGTGGCCTACTCATTTTTCTGAGAGAGGTTGCTTCATTTCGGGAACTTGGCGGGTAGTTTGCCGCACCCGAAGGGGTTTAGGGTAGGGTTTGGCTATTCATCACAACCGTGGAATCTGTCTTTCGTCATGGGCTTAACGAAACGCGGCATTCCTAATATATCCAATATATTCATCTGTGATCTAGAATGTCTATTATTGCATGAGACGAATATATATATATATATATATATATATATATATATATATATATATATATATATATAGTAGACGTTGCTTATGTTTTGCACCCGCGCTAGTCCTGTCCCCGCTTTGCCGTTAGTTAAGTAACCTAACGGTGGATCACGGGACCTCCTGGAGAATGCAGATGGTATAAGCGTACGTTGTATTTTCGTTTCTTTCTGCAATGGTAGGATTAAATGATGGGACATCATTAATTCATTAATGCAAAGAAAACAAACCTAAGATAAATCGTTGAAACAATTTCAAGACTACTCGGTTTTCTTCAAAAAGCAACTTTTAAATGCGGAGCCTAAACCATTCTTTTTAAAAAGCTATCATGGTTTCTTTGATTATATCAAGTTCATTACGTTAACGGTTTCGCCAAAAACCAGCCGTAGCCCTCCTCGTTTCAAATAAACAACACATCTTATTCATATTATGTTTGTTGGCATTCGTCAAGGCGTAGTGAATGGTAGCAATGTGTTGCTTATTTGTTGCATAGATAAATGCATTAATTTAGGACAGTCGTACAACCTTGTTGGCCTTCGTCAAGGGAGAGTACGGATGGGTCTAAATTAATTAGGATAACGACGGGAAGAAATTGACTTGCATCTTATAATTTGTTGGCCATCGTCAAGATCATAAGAGCTTAGGGCAAAAATCATATCGGGAGTTTCAAACATAAAGAAAACTTGCAGATTTAGCATACTTTCTAGAGTGTGGTGACTAGAATGGCTTCCATCTAGGTCATCACACAATGATAGTTGGATCCCGATCCCACTGATGAGTAGGATTACTCTCGGAAGAATTTTTCACTTAACAATCAATGCTATAAACCAAGCAGGTGTCTAGAACGGTGTTAGCGGGGCTACACCTCCAGGGAAAAGAGGTTATTTAATTAAGGAAATTCGCGAAAGCGTTGTAAAACCTCACTCGAAATACCGACACTAGCATGGCTGAAAGGTTAAGCAAGTATTATGATGTGCGATTAATCCTGACTAATTCTTCTTTTAGGGTTTGAAGAAGAATTCGAGGAAACAGTGGGAGCCATCCTGTTTAGATAAACTAATAACCAATCTAAACATGCAAGAGCATATACTGAGTGTTTCTTTTCTCTCTCTCTGGCAGCTAACATGACGGGACTCAAACTATTACTAAAAAAATACACTTACTGGGCCAAACTATAAGGATTGGCTGAGGAACGTTAACATTGCACTTACTTACGACAAAGTGGTATATATCCTCACCAGTACTGCTCTCCCCGTCCCAGGACCAGATTCCTCAGTTGTGGACAAAGAGGTCCGCAAAACTTGGGATCTGGATTGCGAAAGAGCTACGTGCATCGTGCTGGCGTCCATGAATAATGAACTCCAGAAACAGCATGAGGATATGGATATCAAATCCATTTTTCTCCATTGCAAGGATTTGTATGGAGAGCACTCTCGTATCGCAAGGTACGAGACTTCAAGGAAGTTATTCCAGATGAGGCTAGCTCCAGGATCACCTGTAGAAGAGCACGTCCTAAACATGATCAGTCTCATTGAGAAACTCGCAAATCTAGGATGCGTGCTAGAAAATGAGTTATACATTGACTTGATTTTACAATCCCTTCCCCACACCTTCTCTCAGTTCGTGCTGAACTTCAACATGCACGATATGGAAGCTGGTCTTCCAAAGCTCCTCAACATGTTGAGAGTAGCAGAGAGCTCATTGAAAAAGGAGAAGACACCCGTTCTTTATGTTGGTCAATCAGCCTTTTCTAAATCCAAAGCGAAAGCTAAGGGGAAGAATAAGATGAACACCACCAAACCGAAGATAGGTGTCAAAAAGGTGCAGGGAACGAACAAAGCGGGAAGAGTAAAAGCGGACAAGGATGAGTGCTACTATTGTCATAAGAAGGGGTACTGGAAGAAGGATTGCAAGGCTTTTAAATCCAAAGACACGAAGCAAGCTACTGCTTCTGCTTCAGGTGTGTTTGTAATCGAAAATTGTTTTTCAGTAAACTCTATATCATGAGTACTAGATACCGGTTCTGGTTCTCACATCTGTAATTCTTTGCAGGCTCTGAGAAACCGTAGAGCACTGAAGGAAGGTGATATGACCTTCCGGGTTGGTAATGGAACAAGCGTTGATGCTGTTGCAGTAAGCGATTATCACCTGGGGTTGACAAGTAGGCACATTTTGGTGTTGTACAACAGTTTTTGTATTCCCAGTATGTTATGCAATATTATATCTGTGTCTTTATTATCTAATAAAGGATATAATTTTTCACTTGAAAGAAATGTCATGAACATTCTCCTAAATCAAGAACTGATTGGGTCCGGCACACTGGAAAATAACATATACGTACTTAATCAACATCAAGTTTTCAATATCCAAAACACACTCAAAAGAAAGGCTCTAGATTCAAACCAAGCCTTCTTATGGTATTGTAGACTTGGTCATATAAATGAAACAAGGTTGAATAAGTTATATAAAGATGGATATTTAGATCCGTTTGAATATACATCATATGCAACTTGTCAATCATGTATAAAAGGAAAGATGACCAAATCTCTGTTCACAGGACACGGAGAAAGAGCCACGAAGCTCTTGGGACTTGTACACAGCGATGTATGTGGTCCGATGTCTACACATGCACGAAGTGGTCACTTCTACTTCATAACTTTTACTGATGATTTCTAAAGGTATGGACATGTGTTCTTAATGAAGCATAAATCCGAGGCCTTTGAGAAATTTAAGGAGTATAAAAATTAAGTGGAGAAACAAACTGGTAAAATTATCAAGACATTTCGATCTGATCGAGGTGGAGAATACTTAAGTACCGGTTTTCTTGAATGCTTAAAAGAGAATAGAATTCTCTCTCAGCTTACTCCTCCATATACACCTCAGCATAATGGTGTATTGGAGAGGAGGAATCACACGCTATTTGATATGGTGCGTTCAATGATGAGTAGTGCTGAGTTGCCAATTTCCTTCTGGGGTTTTGCGTTGGAATCAGCTGCGTACCTATTGAATAGAGTTCCAACTAAGTCTGTGCCAACCACTCCATACGAAATGTGGAGTGGGAAGATACCATATCATAAATATCTCAAGATATGGGGGTGTCCAGCTTTTGTTAAAAAGCAGAATTCGGACAAGCTCAAGGCACGATTGGTTTTGTGCAAGTTTGTGAGATACCCCAAGAATTCAAGGGGATATGTTGTCTACCACACTGAAGAACAAAAGGTGTTTATCGCTAGCCACATTGTCTTTTTAGAGAGCGAATTTCTTGCAAAAGAAATTAGTGGGAGCACGATAGAACTGGAAGAAATTCCAGAACCCCAAACTACTGCCGAGAACTTAGTAGAACCTCAGGTTTCAATAGAGCCCAACGAACCAACACCGCTTCGCAAATCTAGTAATATTTCTCGTCCTCCTGAGAGATACTATGGGTTTCTCATAGATGCGGATCGAGAGGATTGCATTATCGACGATAATGAGCCTACTAATTTTCAGCAGGCTATCACGAGTAAAGACTCGGTGAAGTGGTTGGATGCTATGAGATCCGAAATGGAATCCATGTACACCAACAAAGTATGGACTTTGGATGTTGCTCCTCCTGGGGTGAAACCAGTTGGATGCAAATGAATTTTCAAAAAGAAGATTGGTGCATATGGACAAGTGGAAACCTACAAAGCTAGACTTGTTGCAAAAGGTTTTCGTCAAAGACCAGGATTGGACTATGATGAAACCTTTTCTCCAGTGGCTATGCTTAAATCCATTCAGATCCTGCTTGCCATGGCTGCCTTCCATGACTATGAAATCTGGCAGATGGACGTAAAAAAAGCTTTTCTAAATTGATATTTAGAAGAGAATGTTTACATGGATCAGCCATAGGGTTTCTTAGACAGTGGGAGAAGTGGAAAGGTGTGCAAGTTGCTTAAATCCATATATAGATTAAAGTAAGCATCGCGGAGTTGGAACAGCTGCTTTGATGAGACGGTCAAAGAATTTGACTTTATCAAAAATGTAAACGAGCCATGCATTTATAGGAAGATTGTAGAAGGAGCAATAGTCTTCCTCATACTGTACGTTGACGACATACTCCTGATAGGGAATGATATCCCTATGCTACAATCAGTAAAACTCTTCTTGTCATAGAAGTTCTCCATGAAGGACTTGGGTGATGTCTTCTACATTCTGGGGATTAAGATCTATCGTGATAGGTCAAAAAGAATATTGGGAATTTCACAGTCCAGGTACATTGACACCATACTAAAGAGGTTTAGTATGGAAGATTCCAAGCGTGGTAATTTACCCGCTTGTCACGGGATCACCCTCTCCAAAGAGATATCTCCAAAGACTGATGAGGAGAAAGCTCGCATGGGCATTATACCCTACGCTTCGGCGGTAGGATCTATAATATATGCAATGTTATGTACCAGACCAGATGTAGTTTACGCACTTAGTATGGTAAGCATGTATTAGTCTAACCCGGGTGAGAAGCATTGGATAGCGGTAAAAAACATTCTCAAGTACCTGAGAAGGACTAAGGAGATGTTCTTGGTTTACGGTAATGGGGACCTCCAGGTCGAGACTTTTACCGACTCCAGCTTCCAAAGTGACAAGGATGACTCTAAATCCGTCTTGGGTTTTGTGTTTACCCTCAATGGAGGGGCAGTATGTTGGAAGAGTTCCAAACAGGATACCATTGCAGACTCAACGATGGAAGCTGAGTATATAGCTGCTAATGATGCTACAAAAGAGGTTGTCTGGATGAGGAAGTTCATCTCTGAACTTCAGGTGGTTCCGTCCATTGCCAATCTAATACTTTTGTATTGCGATAACAATGGGGCTGTAGTGTTAGCGAAGGATCCTAGATTCTATCAGAAATCCAGACATATCTTGAGGCGGTATCACCTGATCAGGGAGATCGTGGATCGCCAGGAGATCGAGGTGCGGAGAGTGGACACAAAAGACAACACGACATATCCATTCACCAAGGCAATCCCTCAAGTGCAGTTCGAGAGGCTATTTGAGATGTTGGGCATGCGGTACGCCATCAACTGGATCTAGTGCAGATAATGGGTACTTGTTGCACCAATTACAGGCCTTAGTGCAAGTGGGAGATTGTTGGATATATATGCCCTAGAGGCCTTCATTGTATAGAATGCTAGGGATATGTATGTACAGGACAATCTTGCTCGATATGAGAGTATGCTATTTGGTTTGTCTTTATCTTAACATGTGATGTGTTTTACTTTGTATTTCGTATCTTGTATGCATGTGGATAAAGCCCGTAGGATATTTGCCTGACTACCAGCGCTGCGATGGCAATCATACTTGTAGGAGCTGGTTAGTCAATAGGCACAACCTTAAAATGTCCCTAGTCGTAGGAGTATCGAGACTGGGTATCGATACTTCAGAGTAGACTAGTGTATACATATCTCGACCCTGACTAGGGGCAATGGATTGGCGCACCTAAGATTGTATACAAATGCTCACTGGGTGTGAGTTCACCGGACAGGACTCGCCGAGGACTGACTAGATGGTATTATACCTAGCATCAGATAGCAGTTCTCTGGTGACATGTGTGCAGATAGTCTGTCGACCTGAGGTCGTCATTTGTCTCGTGTGAGTTCCCCCCGTGCTTTGATTACTACCCTACCATGACTCTACCGAGGCGTGCAAACAGGTTTTAGTTGGGTACAGTCCTGAGCCACATGGAGGCAGTGAGCGACTGTTAGGGATTTGCCACTCCCGGTATGGGGAGTCGATGTCATGCTGTGATCGGTTGGTCATCACCATAAGTCCCTGGCCAAGGCGGATTAAGAATTACTGGTGGGCGGACCAGTAGATTCTCGAATGGTTTTGAGCCACACTGACATGACTTGTTTGGTTGTTAGGGGTTTGAAATTTTCTACCCACCTAGACCTTACATGCGATACTCTTAGATGAACAGACCGGACTGCACGTATATTGTCACGGACAGGTTCAGTAGGGGTTCAGATGAGTTCGCTCGTCGGTCTTCCTTTTCGACAGATACCTGGATAGCCGTTATATGCAGCTAGTACCGCTGACGTGCTTGTGGTTAAACCCACTGCCAGTGTACTGTCGAGTCTTTAGAGTCCCACACAGAGGGTTTCTCTGTTTCGAGCAAAACTATGTAGAGGCCGTATGATTTTTACGGCAGGGTTCGATTATATACGTGTACTAGTACACGGATGATGATTGGGCGGTTTATACTAGTAGGCTTTGGTTTAAGCCAGATACTAGTATCGGATTATTGGATTGTTTTTCGTCTCTTAGTATTCGTGTTTTTCGGAATACGGATGCGGGTATATATATACGGATGAGGGTTATTCTTGTAATTTTGTCGAGAGTGCTTCTAGAAGAAGACACCTCATTAGTTTTGATAACCATTTATTTTAAATGGTTAATGAGGTGGAGGGTGATGTATTTTTATATAATTAATGAAGCATGGCTACTTGGTGACTCATATAGTGAGTCATGGATTACTATTAAGGCAAAGGAAAATATCTAGATATTTTGTGGAAAATATCTAGATATTTTTGTGGAAAGCATCTTTGCTCAATAAGTTATCACTATGGGCCATTCTTTATCATAAACACTCTCTCTCCTCCAAGCTCTCTCTTCTTCTTTCTCTAACCCTAACTTGTATCATGAGTTGAGAATCCTAGGGTTCAAGAGACTAAATAAATCCTAATCACTCTCTACATCACCTAAGCTACCTAGATTAGCACACTAGGTTCTTTAGTTAGGAGCTCAAAGTAGTCACTCTCGGATGGATCATCTTTGACCCAAGGAGACTAATGATCAAGCGATCCGTACACTCTCTTCTAGGAGCTTAAGAAGAGGAGGATGACAGAGAAAGATGAAGGACGTGGTTCATGAAGGTATACACTTCTTCCATAGTAGTTAGAACCTCAAAGTTCTTTTGTTAGTTAAGCTTTATATAAAGATCCTGTTGTTTCAAGTCCTTATTGTGAAGTTTGAAAATCGTTTTTTGAAAATTCCGCCTCCCTGCGGACACGTGGAGTGCGCGATATCGACTTACATCTCCGAGACGGAGTGTCGCTAGTTGACGTGTCCTCAAGGCGGAGTGTTTTTGTTGGACGTTTCCCCGAGACGGAGTGTTTGTATATGACGTTTCCTTGGCACGGAATGTCGCTGGTCTGCGTTTCCCTGGCACGGAGTTTCTGTGGTCGACGTTTCTCCGGCACGAAGTGTCACTGGTCGACTTATCCCCGAGGCGAAGTGTCTGTTTGATGTTTCCCCAGCATGGAGTGTCGCTGGTTGACGTGTCCCCGGCACGGAGTGTCGCTAGTCGACGTGTCTCCAAGGCGGAGTGTTTGTTTGACGTTTTACCGGCACGGAGTGTCGCTGGTCGACTTATCCCCGAGGCGGAGTGTCTGTTTGACGTTTCCCCGGCATGGAGTGTCGCTGGTCGACGTATCCCCAAGGCGGAGTGTCTGTTTGACGTTTCTCCGGCACGGAGTGTCGCTGGTCGACTTATCCCCGAGGTGAATTTTCTGTTTGATGTTTCCCCGGCACGGAGTGTCTATTTGACATTTCTCGGCACGGAGTGTCACTGTTTTTGATGTAGAGGCCGTTGTCAGAATTGGTTGGCCTAATTTGTTTTGGGGAGGTTCTAATCTGTCCGGCGGGACTTTTGAGCTTGGAAGCGCTTCCGGATGGGACTTTTGTATGATTTGTCTGATTCCTGCCTTGTTTGGTGGGACCCTTGAATTCGAGGCATTGCAGCGTGGGATTTGGAATTTGGATTTTTGTTTAGCATCACCATCGCTACACTGGAATGTGGTACCAGGAGCGAATCATCATTTGTCGTGAGAGAATTTGGGGATTTTGGTTTTGGTTTGGCATCAGCACCGCTATACTGGAATATGGTACCAGGAGCGAATCATCATCTTCCGTGAGGGGATTTCCCTCGTTCCCAGTTTAACGACTTAGGGATCATCTGTTCCCAGTTTAACGACTTAGAGGACATCTGTTCCCAGTTTAATGACTTAGGGGTCTATTGTTCCCAGTTTAACGACATGGAGGTCATCTGTTCCCAGTTTAATGATTTAGGGGTCTATTGTTCCCAGTTTAATGACGTGGAGGTCATATGTTCCCAGTTTAATGACTTAGAGGTCATATGTTCCCAGTTAACGACTTAGGGGTTTATTGGATCGATTTGGAATTTTGGGGTTAGGGTCGGCATCAGCGTTGCTAACACTGAAGCACAGGTGCCAGGAGCAATTCATCATTTGCCTTTACCTGTTGGGGAATGATGGCTTAGGTGACAGGTTTAGGTCCCTATCACCAAAGGCTTTTTAATTTTATAAGCCGTAAGGGTCCCATAAAAGCATTTTCTCCCTATGATTCGAAAGGATCTCGTAGGTGTATTTTCTCCTTAGGAGTCGTGAGGACCCCCAAGTGTGTTTTTCCCTCATGAGTCGTAAGGATCTTGTTCATCACGGAAAACTGCATTTTAATACCACCCATTCATTATCAATTTTGTAATATATCGGTACTATTTACCCGTGTTTACTCTATAAATACAGATTACAGGTATTCATATCAAAATACTGAAAACACACTCAAGAGCATGGATACGACATTTGTGAGCCGACACTACAACCAGAACAGAAAACCGATCGATGTTCAAAGAGTTCTTTTTGCAACAAATAAAGTGTACACATTTTATGCAAAAATGGTCCAACACAATTCAAGTGTGAACACAAGAATTCATGAACCTTGGTGGGGCTGCCTTACACAAGTGGGCACACTCAAATTATGATTTGTGCAAGTTGTGAGTCAAGTGGGTGTGTGATGATTGAATGGAAAAGTGATGATGTGATTTGAAGTTTGATTTCCCTCCAAAACCTACTGAGTGCAAACTAGGGTTATATAGACACATCAAACAGCACCAGAGAGATCATAGAGAGCACTCGAGATCACCATATAAACATGGGCCCTACACCTCAAAGCATGGCCGGCGAGATCTTCAAAATTCCCGGCGCCGCCGGCCCCCCTGGCACCTTTTGTCCCCTATTTTCTTATGGTCATTTATAGTAGTCACATCATCCTATTTATATTGTTTGTTCATTCTAATGTGATGCTTATAAATATCAGAACAGATTTAGAGAGAAAGGAGGCAAGATATATCCAATTCCTTAGTTCAATAGTTTGTTTTAGTTTTTTTAGTTTTAGTTGTGAAGAGAGTTGTGCGGAGCTCAAGCTTGGTTTTCTTCTTCTTCTTCTTCCTTCTTGGAGTTTTCTTTTGAGAGCTTCATTATGGAGGTTGAACAAGCAACCAACATCATGTATCTCAACTCATTCATTTGTTAATACAATTGTTCTTTTATTTTTTTTTGTCTTCTTTTGTGTTTTTTTCATTTCCTTTTATGATGTGTGAGTAATCTTTTGGTTATGGTGATGGTGAGGATGTGAGATGAATGGATTTGCCTTCCTCCTCCTCTTGTGAATGTTTAATATGTTCAATTTGTGATTATAACCTTAAGATTGTAACTTGGATTGGTTTGATATGATATGTGATCCTATGGTTACTTGGTAACCTTATCACATACCATATTCTCTCCAAAACCCCATATTGCAAGTTTAAGATTAGAATCAATTTAGTATTAAGATTTCTAAGCATTAGATATGGTATTTTGTCAACAAGTTTATTGACACACTTCTTGGTTTCATATACCCTATACTATTACAAGCCATTTAGCAAACTTAACACTAAAACTACTTGCTCTCACATACTAATCTGTGTATTTGATATTGATGTATGCTTGCTAACCCTTGTGCTTAGTGTTGATACTTCAAGCTTGGACATACAAACGGTAAGTGAGACAAGACGGATTCGTTTTGTGTCTTGCGTCGATTATCGGCAACTTGATGATTCGTGCTTCACAAATGCCTTGACAAGTCATGCTTCACGTCGGGATCAACACAAGGACGGACAACTCATGATTAAGGGAGCGTCGAAGAATTCGCCGCGATTCAACCATCCGAACCAAAGCCATGACCACTTCCTTTCACTTGCTTTCTATATTTCGTATTCTCTAATTTTTGTGACACAAAACCCAAATTATTTCTTCTCAAACCTTAAGCAACAATCCCTAATCACTAATTCCATGTGGATCGACCCGTGCTTTCTGGCTCGTTACAACGCGCCGTGCACCTGCGGTTTATAAATTATAAAACGAGACCGAGCTCGCATGCGCACCATTTCCAAAACCAATTCTTTTCGAAACCTACAAAAGGGCGCGCGGGTAAAGTCCCAACCAGGTTTTGGTGCCGTTGCCGGGGATGTGGTAGTCATTAGGGGTTGTTATTTCTGGTTCAAACTAACAACTAACTATTAACTAATTTTTTTCTTCACAACTAACCAAACAAACATTTCTAACTTTGTTCTCTATCTTTGTGATCTGCTAACACTCTGTGATTAAACTAAAATACCAAAGTATACCATTAGAATACCAATATAACCTAGAGAATCCACACAAAATTTAATCATCCTTGCTTTTCATTTGGCCGGCGAGATTCCAAAATTTCCTGGTGTCGCCGGCCCTATTTGGGGTTTTTGGATTATTTCTTTTTGTGGTATCTCTTGTATCTTGTTAGTACTCTATTGGTATTGTTAGATTTTTATAATTATGTGTGTGCAGAAGTTTGGGCAGATATATCGCTTTTGGCACTAAATATCGTATTTTCCAACATTTTCAGATTTTAGCGGAATTACGAACAGCGATCGTGCGGAGCAAGGTTCAAATTCAACTTGCAAAACGTTGGTGAAGTACAGTACCAAAGATCCGGGTAGTTTGACCCGCGCAAGCAAACATTCAAAGACTCGTGAACACTTCAAAGGGGGTTTCTTAACCCAAATCATATCGGTATGTATTTTTCTAATACCTTCGCTCAAATCCGACGCATTCCAATATTATATCTTCTGCATGATTCTTCACAAAAATTTGCCACAGAGAACTAACCGGTATTTGTTGCAGCGCTTAAACCTAAAACGAAAAATATTTGCTTGCTTGATTGATTTGCTTAAATTCTTTTATTGATTTGCGCATTTGCATATTGATACGGACATTAAGGGCAAAGAACCCCAACAAGATACGGTAAAGGATTTCATCACCTTTTTTTTTTCTGTGGCCCACAAATCACAAAATTGCATTCTTGTATACCCACAGTAATTTTAAAATCAATTAGAACTCTGAATTTAAGGATTTACGCTCAATAGGGCAAGCTAATTGTGTTTAGAACACCATTTAATGTTATATTGTCTACGAGGTGTCTAGGCAAGTGTTCACAGCAAAACTGTCAAAAGAGAAAGGGTTATTCTAATTAAGAAACTTCGCGAAAGCGTTGGACAACCTCCACTTGTCTCTGCACTTACCTGACTTTGTGATCCGTATATCTTGAGCCCGTTTCTCGACATAGTTTTACTTCGACAATCAGGTTCTTGAGCAGGTCTAGTTGACTTAGCATAATATAGACTGCTAGGGGTGTGATATTCTTTATTTTTGTGATTTTGGTGAGTGCTTGTTGATATGGGTGATACATAGCTCGATTCAATTTTTCACGATCCTTATTCTTTTGTTTATACTCATTCCCAATTCGTTTGTTCAAATTGCCACGATTCTTCCCACATTCATGAAAACTGTCCTTTCTTAGGGGGTGGCTAACCGTCCCAGAATTTTGATATCGGTCACCCACCTAACACTGTTGAATCCAATCCCACTTCAAATATAGATCAAATGATTGAAAACTTAGAGAAAGAGGTCGACAAGATGACTGCTTTAGCATCGCTACCATCACAACCCTCCCTTCCTGAAACAATTGACACGTCATTAGGGTCTGATGATGAGATGGATGTTAGGTTGACCGTTTTAGATAAAGGTATTGAAGTGATAATTGCATTCGAGAATCAAACAGCTTCGACGGTAGCTATGTTCATACAACAATCTGATAAATTGTTCCACGCTCAAGCTCAATCTTTGGCTAGAATCGACGAACAAGTGAAACATTTAGCTGTGAGAATTCTAAGGAGTGAACACAGTCAATTTGAACCCAATAATGTCAATATTTGTCATCTAGGAAGTCAGCTGAGTGAGATAAAAGATCAAACAAATTTTGATGATTTCATAGATGATGATGATGTAATTGAGTTGACTAAGTGTTATCAGGACAAACAAGAAAACCTTCTGAGTCAGTCCGACACTAGCCTTCAGGTACCAAATAGGCCTCCCATCACTTATGATCTTGAGGATAATTTAACCTATATACTACTTGAAGATGAGATTCTTGCACCGACTGATTTTTTCGCTAAAACTTTAGAGGAGAGAGCTTATGAATTTGATAGGTATAGTATCGATGTAAGACACAATCAGGAACCCACTATTTTAGTATCACCTATCAATGTAGTTTTGGACGAAACGTTAGTGTGGGAACCTACATTTTTAGATGAAATGGACCTACCCATATGTGAATGTGATGAGGGAGAACGTGTTTTGGGAGATGTGAGCTGTAACAACGAGAGTAGGATTGTGCAAGATCATAGGGAGGAAGACATCCTTGAAAAACATTCTTTTATACCGAGTTTTGAGGAGATATTTGCGGAGGAACTTGATATTCTTTATGAGTTTGAGTCAGGATCATTTTGGGAACATCCAACGGATCTGTCTTTTGCTAAACTATTTGAGGATGAACTTCAGTTTTTAAACAAACCTGACATCGAAACTCAACACATGCTTTATACATTTAATTCGGGCAACAATTCTTTGACTCTTTCAAAACTTCATCTTCGCATTCAACGTCTTTTGATCCCTACTTTCACACATCTATGCTCTTTACTAACATCTAACTATACCACCAACATGTACATTTTCTTTTTCTTTTTCATATACTTTTTCTTTTACCAGCCCTGGCCTTATATCGACAAAAATTTTGAATGGCTGGTATTAATTTCTGGACTAACACAATATTTTAACTTGTGAATACTGTAATTAGTTCTTAGAATTTTCTTTTTGTGAATAAAATCTCACCCTGATGTCTAAGTCTAGTTACTGAAGACGAGGACAACGATAAAGACATCATAAAAACTCAGGTTTGGGGGTGAGCATTGTATTTTAGGGTGAGCACATTGTGAAACTCATGTTTGAATATATGAAAAGAGAAAGGTGGGGGTTCTTTTTGAAAAAAGGTTTTTTTTGCAAAACATCTTATAAACACCCAACACCAGACCCAAACCTCATTATTCCGCACTCAAACAAAAATTTCTATCTTCTATGCTCTCCCCTAAATCCCCACTGAAACCCCACCTCTGACTCCCTCAATTCGACTGGCGAAACTCCCTAAAAACCCGGCGCCGCCGGCCCTCCTATCTCCAATCAGAGATTTGCTTCTTCCTCGTCGTAAGATTTTTCCTCCTCGCATCTCCTCTGTTGTTTAATTTTCTTGTAAAGTTCTAATACCCACAGTTAATGGCTCCCTTTGATTTGGAAAAAAACTTTGTTGATGTTTTCGCCCATGAGATGTATGGAAGCTATTTTTATGAGGCGATTCGTCAAATGTGTTGGGAATTTTTGTTGTATGGGGATGAGGGGCTGTTTGCCATTGAATAATTGGTTGATGAGTTCTATGATGCGTTACGAGCGGGTGAACAATTCCATGATCGTGTCCGTTTTCATTTTCGGAGAAGAAGGAGGGTGTTCTCCGGTGACACAATTTCAAAGGTCACAAATATCCCCACTCGACCTGGATTCTAATATCCGTTAGAACTTGCCGAGTATAGGACGATTGTGGGATCAAGATGCGAATTACGAGATGCTGGGCTAAATGCCCAGCAGATATACTGAAACGTCTATACGGCTTGCCGCTGGATTTACCGAAATGTTAAGGGGCTCATTCGAGTTTCCTCTTTTCCAGCGATTGTAGGTCATGTCGTCCATTGCTTAATGACGAAGAACTATTAGTTCTGCATTGTGAGCATGTTGTTCACAACAATCATGGAGGTGTCGCAGGGCACAAATTGTTATTTCCAGTCCTATCTGCCATTACTACATGGATGAGGACGATTTCGATGCATGCATCACGATGCACGACACTATCCCAGTCCAGATTGAGAGGATCTCACTGGGTTATACTGACACCAGGAGTGAGCAGCAGATCTGGTCACCCTCTGACCCTAGCAAGCATGCGGCTCCGCAGACATCATCCGAGATCTACTTGGGCGAGGATATACCGACTGATCTTTATGAGTTACACAGGATGGAGGTCCGCAGTATCAAGACGTTGATCCAGCAGAACAAAGAAATAAAACAGCAGTTGGACCAGATCTTAGCGAACCAAGATGAGGCAAGTGGAAGCAGCAAGAGCAAGGGAAATGGAAAGGCCAAGCGACGATGAGGACATCGTTATTTCAAGTTTGGGGGTGAATTGAAATGGGGTTTATCTTGTATCAGCAAATAGTTTTGCGTTTACATATTTCCTGCATTTCAGCGTTTCATATCATGTATTTTTTTTTTGCATGTAGTTGCATTTCATGTTTGCTTTTGTATTGCATTCTGCCGTTTGTATTAAACTGAAAAACCATTAAAAAAAATTGAATTTTTTTTCCAAAAACATAAAAACTTTTTCGTCATGTTACCAAGCAGGGATGCTTAGACTCGAAATTTGACGGTTCGGTTGATAAGATAGAAACAACTAAATTCTTTTCGAGAGATTGAAAACCCGAAAGATAACCCTCCTTTGAGTTTAACCGTAGCTGATATATGTCTTCTATATCACTTTACTTGTGTCATATGTTTTTGAGAATTAGATAAAAGGTATGAGATGTCTTTTAATTTTTTGAAAATTGATAAATATCTTCAGGATCAAATATGTTTTTTCTAAATTAAGAAATATCAAAAATAGTTTATAAAGTAAAGTGGATATGAAGGATATTATTGAAGTTTTAATAGAAACTAAAAGTTTGAAAAATAACCCATCTGAAATCTTGTTGGAGTGATTACACACCTTATCCACATGAACATATCTTCGGGATTAAAAAGAAAAGCTGGCTATATCTCCGTTCGCACTGCTTTCAGAATATTTTAAATGCAACAAAATGAGTCTTTTATTTTATGGTCTTGGTAACTTGGGCAATTAAGTATTAGAGATGTCTCCACACCTAATACCCAAAAACCATCTGGTTTGGGAGTCATTGACCCAAAGCCTGTTAAGTCTCTAATCGGCAAATAAAGCAAGCTAAGCAAGTGTTCTCTCCGAGTTAAAGTCCTCACGGTTCTTTGTGGGAGAATAATCTTGGCGGAGATGAGTTTTATATTATAACAGTTTTTTAGCATGAGATATGAAGACTTTATGCACAATCACGAAAGGTGTGTATGAAAAAAAATAGGTGAAGGGTGGGAGTGAAGAATAAGACTTAGTTCTCTGTTAAAAATGATAAAAATTCTGACTTGAAACTTAACTGGAGAACAAAACTCGAGAAAATCTTAAGTCATTCCAAAACTCGTTTAATCCTTTAGAAGTCTATCCTGGCCCACATTTATGACATGGTGACCCTAATTAAGTTCTTAAAAACTTAACAACACTATTCGCACAACCACATAAAGACGTGTATGAGCTTAGGTTAAATAAGATGTGAGGAGTGAAAAATAAGGGTTGGAAGTTTCTGACTAGGATGATAGAACTTCTACCTTTGATACTTAACTTAAGATTAGAATCAACTATTTTATTACAAAACTAACTTGACTAGATTTTGTGGGTGTAATCCGCTGAAAACTATCAGGGGACAAAACTCCTCCTACTAGGGACATCTAGAGGTTTAACGACTTGTTGCACGGGCTCAGTGCAATCACGTTCTCTGCGAAAGTGAGGTTAGGATTTTGTTTTTCTTGGGACGAGCAAAAGATAAGTTTGGGGGTATTTGTTCATCACGGAAAACTGCATTTTAATACCATCCATTCATTATCAATTTTGTAATATATCGGTACTATTTACCCGTGTTAGCTTAATAAATACAGATTACAGGTATTCGTGACAAAACACTAAAAACACACTCAAGAGCACGGATACGAAATTTGTGAGCCGACACTGCAACCAGAACAAAAAACCGATCAATGTTCAAAGAGTTCTTCTTGCAACAAATAAAGTGTACACGTTTTATGCAAAAATGGTCCAACACAATTCAAGTCCGAACACAAGCACTTTGATTCATAAACCTTGGTGGGGCTGCCTTACACAAGTGGGCACACTCAAATTATGATTTGTGCAAGTTGTGAGTCAAGTGGGCGTGTGATGATTGAATGGAAAAGTGATGATGTGATTTGAAGTTTGATTTCCCTCCAAAAACTATTGAGTGCAAACCAGGGTTATATAGACACATCAAACAGCACCAGAAAGATCAAGGAGAGCACTCGAGATCACCATATAAACATGGGCCCCACACTTCAAAGCATGGCCGGCGAGATCTTCAAAATTCCCGGCGCCGCCGGCCCCTGGCGCATTTTGTCCCATATTTTCTTCTGGTCATTTATAGTAGTCACATCATCATATTTATATTTTTTGTTTATTCTAATGTGATGCCTATAAAAACCAGAACAGATTTAGAGAGAAAGGAGGCAAGATATATCCAATTCCTTAGTTCAATAGTTTGTTTTAGATATTTTAGTTTCAGTTGTGAAGAGAGTTGTGTGGAGCTCAAGCTTGGTTTTCTTCTTCTTCTTCCCTCTTGGAGCTTTCTTTTGAGAGCTTCATTATGGAGGTTGAACAAGTAACCAACATCATGTATCTTAACTCATTCATTTGTTAATACAATTGTTCTTTTATTTTTTTTTTTGTCTTTTTTTGTGTTTTTTTCATTTCCTTTTATGATGTGTGAGTAATCTTTTAGTTGTGGTGATGGTGAGAATGTGAGATGAATGGCTTTGCCTTCCTCCTCCTCTTGTGAATGTTTAATATGCTCAATTTGTGATTATAACCTTAAGATTGTAACTTTGATTGGTTTGAAATGATATGTGATCCTATGGTTACTTGGTAACCTTATCACATATCATATTCTCTCCAAAACCTCATATTGCAATCTTAAGGTTAGAATTAATTTAGTATTAAGATTGCTAAGCATTAGATATGATATTTTGTTAACAAGTTTATTGACACACTTCTTGGTTTCATATACCCTATACCATTACAAGCCACTTAGCAAACTTAACACAAACTATTTGCTCTCACTTACTAATCTGTGTATTTGATATTGATGTATGCTTGCTAACCCTTATGTTTAGTGTTGATACTTCAAGTTTGGACATACAAACGGTAAGTGAGACAAGACGGATTCGTTTCGTGTCTTGCGTCGATTATCGGCAACTTGATGATTCGTGCTTCATAAATGCCTTGACAAGTCATGCTTCACGTCGGGATCAACACAAGGACGGAAAACTCATAATTAAGGGAGTGTCGAAGAATTCACCGCGATTCAACCATCCGAACCAAAACCACGACCACTTCCTTTCACTTGCTTTCTATATTTCGTATTCTCTAATTTTTGTGACACAAAACCCAAATTCTTTCTTCTTGAACCTTAAGCAATAATCCCTAATAACCAATTCCCTGTGGATCGACCCGTGTTTGCCGGCTCGCTACATCGCGCCGTGCATATGCGGTTTATAAATTATAAAACGAGACCGAGCTCACGTGCGCACCATTTCCAAAACCAATTCTTTTCAAAACTATAATAGGGCACGCGGGTAAAGTCCCAACAGATCCCACGAAGGTGTTCTCTTACGAGTCGAGAGGACCTTGTAAGTTTTGTTCTTCTCATGTATCGTGAGGACACATGAGTGGGCCTTTCCTAAATAGAGCTTAATTCCATGGGCGGAGACCGGCCGCGGGGCTTATGATTACGGTGAGGCATGGGTGTGATGATGATTATTTAAGCCCGTGGATTGTATATGGTAGTCAATTTCGGGACTGGCCGTAGGGCTGGTGAATTTGGGGGATTTGGATTTTGGTTGGCATCTGTATCGCTGCATTGGAATATGGTACCAGGAACGACTCATCATTCGCCGTTTGGAGGTTTGGTGATTTGAATTTTGGTTGTCGTCTGTATCGCTGCACTGGAATGTGGTACCAGGAACGATTCATTATTCGCCGTTTGGGAAT
The DNA here is from genome assembly GCA_030015575.1 of Agapanthus africanus. Taxonomy (NCBI): domain Eukaryota; kingdom Viridiplantae; phylum Streptophyta; class Magnoliopsida; order Asparagales; family Amaryllidaceae; genus Agapanthus; species Agapanthus africanus. The sequence goes on from CM057341.1 coordinate 133,301,374, forward strand.
TTGAAGTATTTTTTTTACCGCGATTGCTCCACCATTTCAGCTTTCCTTACCTCCCTATCATTTCGGTTGTTTATTCGCGGTTGTCCCATCATTTCGGCCTCTCTTTATTTATTTATTTATTTTTACATTCCCAGTTTAACGACTTAGGGGTCGAATGTTTCATGGTGGTCCTTACCGTGCACTTATTCAAAAATCCTTGGACTTTGATCTCACGGCGCTTCAATGCTCTCTTTGTCGTTTTGGAGAGACGTTCACGTGTGTCCCGTAGAAATTGCGATGAACTGGATCATTTTCTGGAGCGGGCGATTGAGCCGTTTGCCCCTAGAGGGTTTTGGTCTTCGTTTGAACGGAGCGAACGATCGTAGCTTGGTTTTCTGCTAACGCGTCTTTGGCCAATGAGACCACTCCCTCATTGTATTGTTTTTCCACTCAATTCTTGAAAAGAAAGTAGTCTTCAATGGTATGACTCACCATTCTGTGATACGGGCAGTACAAAGGATCATCAGTCATGTTTTCTTCATGTTGTCTTTTTTATTTAGGCAATTGCAGACCGTTTCTCAGGGCGTCCTTGAATATTTTATGGATTCTGTCCCTTCTGAAAGAATAGACCTTATTCAATTTCTCTTCCAGGAGCGATTCTCCTCCCCCTCCCAACACTGGTTTTCGAGGCTGATCGGCATTAGGCCTTCCTGCTCTTCGTCCGCTTTGGTCGGCAGATACATTAGAGGATTCAGTGTCCTTGGGAGACCCGCCTTTGCGGTTGTCGTTTTCCGGATATTTGGACTGTTTATTATATTGGTAGTTTGGAAAAGATTTAGGACCTGCATGTTCCAGCATCTGGGCGCTTTCCAGTCCTGGAGAGTTTTGGGATCTGCTGATGACTTTCCCTTAATTCTGTCCCGTGTCAACTGGTCGCAGACATGCGTCAGGACTTTCCTGGGGGTAGCCGCCTTCGACTTTCATGAAGGTATTCCGCTCTTAGACCAGAGGGAATAGCTTTTGGCTGCTTTAGGACATCAATCCCTATTTCATGGACCAAATTTGATTTTGTTGTGATTGCATTTGAAGGTCTCGGGTTGCGAGATTTTCTACAACATTCACCATATCGTCGACTTTGGAACAGATCTTGGCTAACTCCCTATCACGGTCCTGAAATTGCTCTTAAATCCATTGGAATAACGCTTGTTCTGTAGTTTTGGGGATGATGACTCGGCTATCCTCATCGCCTTAGCTTGATTCCCTAAGAACCATGGGCTCTTTTTGCTTAGCAGCTCGAGTAGGACCCTCATCATTATCTGAACCGAGCCAATATTCGGCGGTGTCAACCATATCATCACCATGGCTGTGAAGTGTAGGAGGGTTCATTTCTCCAGGTGTGACCATGTAGACTGTATGGATCACGTATCTGTTTGTTACCCCCTCATCATCAACGTTAATCGCTGGACCTTTGGATTGTCACCGTGGTTTTCCCCTTTCAGGGAAGGGTGAACAGTTGAGAGCGGCTAGTTCCCCAAATATCGCGGTCTCTATTTTTATAAAATTGGCGGTCGCGACTTGAACGTTTGTCAACACGCCAGGGGACAATGATATTTCTCTCGCATTGTATTGTTTCTCGACCAAATTCTTTAAGATGCAACGGTCTTCAATAGTGTGTCCCAGCACTCGGTGGTATGGGAAAAAGTTAGGATGATCAGTCCCGTTCGCTTCACTTAGCCTTTTTGGTTCTGAAAGCCGTAGGCCATTCTTCAGAGCATCTTTGAATATTTTGGGAACCTTGTCTCTTCTGAAAGAGCAGATCTTATTTCTCCTTTCATCCAAAGTTTGTTCTCAAGATTTATTAATCTTTGATCCGCTCGCTCTCTGCTTATTTAGAGAATCGGTGCTATTGGAACTTTCGCTTTTCTGGTCATCGTTCCTCCGATGTCTCGGTCTATTTATGAATTGGAGATTTTGAGTGGACTCAGGCTTTGTGCGTTCCAACATTTGAACCCTCTTGGTCAGCTCTTGGAATGTTTTGAGGCCCGCGGTGCATAGGAAAAGTTTCATCCAGTTGTTCAGATTTTCTATAAGAAGACTGACGGATTGGTCTTGCTCCAACGGCAGTTCACATTTGACAGAGAGATTGCGTCATCGGACTATAAAATCTACGTTGCTTTCGTTGTTCTTTGGCTCAGTCCTTACGAGGTCGGCAATGGTGATTTTATCGCTGACGTTCATGAACCTTTGCTTGAACATGGATTCTATTTGAGCGAACGTCGTGATCGAGTCATCCGGTATGCTTGCATACCAATTGAAAGCAACATCGGTCAAGCTATTGACAAACTGACGGAGAAGGAGCGCATCATTGCCCCCAGTATTCGCGCATGATGCTTTAAATTGGGCAATGTGCCGGTTCGCATTTCCTGTCCCATCGAACCTTTCAGATTTGGGGACGACATAGCCAGTGGGAAACTAAATAAGATCGTACCGAGCAGGATATGGTCCACCACTATTGCTGACATCTTTTTGCTCTCCGGTTTCGACCACCAATGTTTTGAATTTATTGGCGACCAAATCCATGATTTGATCTTGCGTTAGCGGGTTGCGGTCATCAGTAGTCAAGATATTTCCCGAGATAGGCTGGGGCCGACTTTCATGCGGTTCGCCCACCTTTGGACTTGAGGGAATAGGCGTCGGCTGCCTTGGGACACCGTTTCCCGGTTCATGAGCAGAGCCCTGCGCTTGATCGGGCGGCTGCGAGGCAAATTGGACCGTGAGCTGTAAGACGACGTTTATCAAGTCGTCAATCTTTGAGTAGAGATTGGTCATCTCCTTGTTTTTGTTTCTGCGCTGCTTCTGGAGCTCTTGGAGAAGTTGTTGCTCTGTGGTCTTAGGACGGAAGATTGGCTTCTCTTCGCTTTCCGAGCCCGACTCCTCATGAACCGAGAGATCTCTCTGCTTATTAGCCCCACTGGAAGTGTTTTCATTACCTTCCAGAGGATGCTGGTCTTAGAAAGTGGCAGCCATATTCATACCAGATTGGATTTGAGATGTAGTGGCCCCGTCCTTTCTCTTGCTGCGCGTGCCCACCATGTAGACAGTGTGGACCACATATCTGGCCATCTCTTTATCTTTGGCGGGGTAACCCTGTTTTTGGAACCTCATGAAGTTCAGCCTAGCATGAGCCCTAGCCCTTTTGCTGGCTCTATATCTGAGCATTTTCTGTCTTAGCTTTTCGATTTTGAGAGTTTGACAGGCATCTATCATTCAGGAAGCCATTGTGAGTCGATTAACGGGGAGTTTAGAGAAGATACCCGATTGAGCAGTTGTCAGGGACACCGCTGGAGCTTGCCTGAGATGCCTTGTTGCTTTGTTGGTGTTGATGGCCTTGCCCCCAGCTGGGGCCAAGGAAAGTCGTTCAAACACCGACTTGCATTTGGGTAGCGGTACCCTCGAGATCACCATATTTGGCCTCCTGCCTTTCGAGGACGGCCTGTCTGTTACTGGATTTTGAGGAGCTGGGATGACGTTAGCTGGCACGAACATAATTGAGCCAAATGGTAGCGTCGGCTCCTCCCACTGTCGCCCGAGACTGGCTGGGAAGATTGTCCTGGCGTCCATTTTCATTGTTTAGGAGATGGGAGTTGTGTCAAAAGCTGAACTTGTCCTTGGAGACATTGTTGAGGCTTCATCGTTTGAAATCCTGCATGAAAGAGCATTATTTCAGTATTAATATCGATATGTATGTTGATTGAGTTCGCATGAATGTTTAACCCGAAATATGGGAGGGGAGAAAAGGTCCCACCGGTCGTGTCAAAATCTGTAGGGTGTTTTTCATCACCTATTTGAGATGGGAATGCGCGTTCTTGTCAGGTGTACTACAGATTCCCCCTGCCTAGGATAGACGGGGGTTTATTGATTATGGGGATCCGAATCTCCGGCAGCCGCGGACTAAGCTGCCATTAATTACCCCTCACTTTTGAAGCGAGGGAACCTCCGATTGACGGGTCAACTAATCATGCCAACTCAATGTGCAGTGTGCGTGTGTTGTGTTTTGAGGGGTCTTGGGTATATCGGGGATCTCGCAGAGTTTACGGAGGTCCCGCTACCGGGATAGCGGGCTGGGGGTCAAGGGGGCCAGCAGCCCCCTTGCGGGGTGCGGGGCAACGCCCCGTTAGAAATTTTTCTAACGGGGAAAGTGTTGTGGAGTGTATATATATAAAAAGGATGAATAGCATCTAAAGGACGCGTGGGCGCCTGTGCCTCACGTGCCCAGGACGCGGGCGCCGGCGCCTCACGCGCCCGGCACGCTGGTGCGGGGCGCCCACGAAAAAAGGGGCTTAACCCCTATACTGGGAGTTGTACTACCAATTGACTTTTGGAGTCAAGCTCCTAAAAGAAGGACAAAGGGGCTTAGCCCCTGCACTGGGAGTTGTACTCCCATTTGACTTTTGGAGTTAAACTCTTAAAAAGAAAGTCTTTTTTTTCCCGGAGTTAAACTCCCAAGAGATTTTCAGAGATGATGAAAGTGGACCCCTTTCTTCTCTCTTGAGTCCTAAATCTTCTCTTGAGCCTTGGATCTTCGCAAAGTGGGGTTTTTGGATATGAGTCTCCTTCTTCTTCCTTTCTGTTGGCTGGATCTCGGAGAAAAAAAGGGTGGGACTTAAAAATCTCCCATTTTGGAGATTTAATGGAAGATCTGAGTTCCTCTTCAAGGGTTTTATGGTGAAAAACTATTTTTTTTTGAAAAAACAAAAGTCAAACTCTTAATTTAATTCAAAATGGGAAAGAAGGTTTAGAACCTTGAGGAAGGAGAAGGAGGCACAGAAATCCTAATTTTTGAGGAGAAAGAATTCTTCTCTTTCATTTCATTATCATGTTGTCTTATATAGGCCTACAAATTTACATATAGCCCCTTGGGCTTTACAAAATGGCATTTTCCCATTCCATACCTCATGTGCTTATTTCTTTTTGCACATGAGTCATGGGCTTTACAAAAATTTGTCTTTTTGCCAATTTATTTTACATTCATGCATGAAAATTATATCAAACTTATTTATTATATAATTTTCTTCTTGGCATGGGGGAGGCTAGCCGCTTCATATTCGGGCTTGACTTGGGCTTGGGCCCACTTGTTTTGGGCTTGGGCCCGTTTGGTTTGGGGTTGACTTTGATTTTGATTTTGTCAACCGGGATGTAAATTTTGATCCCAACACTACCTTCTCCATATCCCCCAGTAAACTTTCGGCTACAGAGAGCCTTGAAGGCATCTCGATGCAGAAGTCGCCCTCCTGCACCTATATCCCGGCAGGGGGTGGTCGGGAAACCACTCTCTTCTGTCTCTTGAGCGGAGACTCAGCAGAGGGTGACACCTCTGTTCTGGTCCTGGGCGCCGGATCCCGGGCATGCTTTTTCCCTCCTCCACGGCATTTCTCCGGGATGGGAGGGGCTATGGGGACCCTGGCGGAAAGGGGCTTGCCGGGGAACCATGCTAGGTGCGGGTCGGGATGAGCTAGCGCCACCGCCCTTCCTCTTCTATGCTTTGGCGGTCATGGCAACCATGATTTTCGAGCGATCCATCGGATCCGCGGAATATACATAAGAAAAAGAGGGGAGGGGGTCAGCAACTAAAACGGAAAAATTATGTAAGAATTATGCTAAGTTTAAATTGATCGGCGAAACCCTAAATTACCCCCGAAGCGCGCGGGACCGAGTCCTGCCCAGCTCAAAGCCTGCTCGGAAAGCAGGACATTGGCCCACTGGATCGGTTCCTACTGCGACACCACTCTCGCCTCTGAGGCACTCGACTGTTTGACCCTAGGGAAATCGGCCCTATGCCACTTGGTGGGCATGGGCCAATCCTCTCCCTCCGGAGGCCCGACGAAGACAAACTTCTCTTTCCATTCATGAATGGAAGAAGGGACGACCATTATCCCAAACCCGGCCGTCCTACCCTTATATTTTTTGAAAGAAAGATACATCTAGCTCAGTTCGTCCTTACTGGTACCGGGGTGATTTTTATGAGAAAGAAAGGAAATGAGAAGACTCAAGTCGAAAGGGATCTGATCAATTTTCAACCGGACCAGAAACCCGAGGAGGATTCTCCACGAGTTCGACGCTAGCTGTCCTAGAGCGAGACGGAAGCAACAGAGTACGGCGCAAACATCGGGCGAGAAGGGCGGACGCATCCCTGCCCAGAACGCTTCCACGTACAGAGCAATCTTATTGCCCTGCATCTGGTCTGCCCGCTCACCCTCCCTGGCCAGACGAAATGAATAGCCAGGGGGAATATGTAAACGCGTCCGGATATCGGAAAGCTCGTCCAAGAGATTCAACAACGAGGGTGTATCGAGAGTATTTTCGATGCGCACCTTGGGGCCCTCTTCGCCCCCCGACAACGAAGTACAAGGGCGTCTCCCTCCCTCGGAGGCGAGCCCGACCCACACACTCAATTCTTACCTCAAATCTCAATCGTTCAGCCTCACTGGCAGCAAGATCGACGGAGGACAACATTTGAGAGAGATTCCGATCTCCATCAGTGGTTCACCACGCCATGTCAGAGTAGATCGGGGTACAACACTTTTTTCACTCAAATACCTTCAAGTATGCTTTATTACCGTAACTACCTTAAGTGCTACTTTTAAGGATATTTAGTGAAAAAAATTCATAGCTACTTTTAATGATATTTTAGTGAAAAAAATCCACAGCTTACGTATTTTTCTGTAATAAAACTTTTGCAACTTTACCGAAAATCCGCTAACGGTATTTTAGTGTAGTTTAACCCAAAAATTATTCCAAAAATATATATTTTTACTATTATAATCCAAACTCACCGAGGGCATGTCAAAAAATTTCTTATGTTTGCATAGAAAAATACAAAAAAGGAGAAAAATTCATGAGAGGATTTTAGAGTGAAAGCATGCTATGTCATTCTTTCATACACGTGTTATTACCTTTATACTTTTCAACAATACCCAATATAAAATATCTTCTTTTTGAAAAATGAGCAAACTTAATTAAAACTCTTTGAATTAATGCCATCAAGAAAATATACAAGGATGGCAAATATATGGCAAATATTCTCCACACGTGCAAGTGCATAAATTTTATTTGAACCAAGTTTCAGGAAAACAAACATGAAAAATACGGAACCAGCTTTTCCTGTAACATGGCACTTTTTTTTAACGGATCCTGGCGAAATTGCAACTAAACAATCAAACCAAGAACCTGAGTTTCTATAATATAAAATGAAGAACAAATCATCGCAGTTAACTGGTTGAATATGAAATATGGCAAAACATAAAAGTTGCCAGAATGCACAAATATGAAAATCTAGATAGATATATACAAAACCTGAAACCAAAACCAACAGATATCACAGTATAATTTCACTAATACCCAACCTTAAATCAATTGAGATTATTGATTTGAAAATTTTGAAACTGTTTATGAAATATGAAGATTAGAAAGGCCAATGACTACAAAATTTAACAACACAAATTAATCATCGTTCCAAAATTTGAAAGGATTTTTTTTTTTTGAATTTATGCTGCTGAACCCTTCCAGGTTTAATGCTCACACAAATCATCATTTCACAAAAAATACTGAACAAAAATAATGAAGAAAAGTTGATATTAGAATCAAAGAAAAGACAACATAAGTTACAGGAAGAGTACTAAGATCTCATCAATGATCCAAAGCACTTCGAATCGATAATGGAGGCACTACTTGTGTAGGACCTCGTGAGGTGATGTCAGGGTTGAGGAATAACACGATAACGGTGATGTCATCATGGAAATGGCGACGGACTTTCTTGTCGATTCTCTTGAGGTCTGAATACCTCATCTCTCGCTTTCTAGCTGCTTCTTGGAGAGCCGCTTTAATGAGCCTTTTGGCAATTCCCTGCAACAAAACAAGTTAGGTAAAATGATAAACAAATAATAGCAGGTTCATAAATGCTAAGAGGACTCGTTGTAATGAAGTTAGAAATATATGTAGGCTAACATGCAAAGCCCCCCCCCCCCCACCCCAACACACACACTTACTTTTGCTTGAAAAGCAATAAACCCCTCCAAAACATGAACTTTATTCTAACAGTGTTGACTTTTCCATCCATAAACTTTTTTATTCCAAAAATGACCCTCTAATAAATTTTAGGCTTATTTCACATAAACCGCCATGTGGTTTACTCAAGTTTTCCAAAACCACCTTGTAGTTCAAACTCATCACGAAGCCCCTGAACTTTCAATTCCTTGTACAAAAACCCCCTTGTAGTTATTTACTATAAAATGACTAAATTAACATCTTATTTTAATAAAAATACGGATTCTCTAGATGCATTGAAGGTAAACCATACTCTCAATACCGTTTAGTAAGCAATTTGCCCTAATTTGGAGAACACGACTTTAGATTTGAGGATTTAGAGAAGAAACCTCAATTTGAAATTAAATCACAATTTAGAGAAAAAAAATAGCTGATATAATATGATTAGGATGGATAAATTACTATAAGAATCGGTCAATGTGGGGTCATATGACCCGTTAATTGCAAAAAACTTTACAAATCAAATCACAGGGGGTTTTTGTACAAGGAATTGAAAGTTCAAGGGGGTTTCGTGATGAGTTTGAACTACATGGTGGTTTTAAAAAACATGATTAAACCACATGGTGGCTGTGAAATAAGCCTAAATTTTATTGACTAACCTAATATGCTCTTTTCTTTCTCTTTTCTTTTCCAAATCCATGCTCACGCTTTTGGAGGGGCAGAGAGAAGGTAGGTGACGCTTTTAATTAGAAATTTTGGAAAATAAATTAGGAAAAGACATTTAGGGAGTGGGGGGGGGGGGACTTAACGAAGAAATAGGAAAGGATCTGGAGAAGAAAGGGTTGAGAGGCATTTTGGGAAATATACTCCAAAATAACTAAAGGTGTTAAATTTATGGGATAAAGTGCATGGTTTCAAGGTTAGAGGGGTTTCCTTCTTTTCAAGCAAAAATACGCGTGGTTTCCTGCATTTTAGCCAAATATATATATGTAAGTAGTGGAGAAAACGATTCCTAACGGAGCTTATTAGAAGAAAAAATTTCATGTAGCTGATGCCAAAAGAAGTTCATACAGGATCAAGGAAATAGAGGAAGCAGTACAATTAAGGAGCGGATGGCACCAGGAGATGCAATTGGTCCAATAAAATAAAGCCTACTATAGAACAAAAATTAATAGTGCACAATGATTTCATAAATCTAGAAATGATCAATCCATCACTTGATTTGATCAAAGATTTCAGTTTCTGTTTTTATATCCATCATATATATGTTCATGTGGCTGAAACAGAATGTGACTTATTTATCTGTTCACATATTATGCCAGCTAATTAATAATTCATCCAAAAAACAATATATATATATATATATATATATATATATATATATATATATATATATATATATATATATATATATATATATATATCTTACTTCTAAAAGTATAAGCATGTACCTGAATAAGGATGCAAGAAACATATGTACATGTCAAAAGATAAAACACTAATTATTGTTCGAAGATGGCTAATGATATTTAGTTTTACATCCTTGAAACTTATAACAAAATAAAAAGAAATTTAAAGAATCGGAAATAAACCCAACCCAGTGGTTGTCCGCTTGCTATACAGAGTTATAAATTGTTTGTGTTTGTGTGTGTGTGTGTGTGTGTGTGAGAGAGAGAGAGAGAGAGAGAGAGAGAGAGAGAGAGAGATGGATATTAAAAAGCGAAGTATATAAATGAAAATAGTATTTGATGGAAACATAACAGAACATGCACTTGCAAAGTAATAATGCACAGTGCACACAGCATAAATCCGATAATTGTTTTTAAAAATACTTACTACACGGGGATTAGTGTGAACAATCTCAACTGCTTTCTCATTATTTAGGTGTTCCCACAAGCCATCTGAAGCAAATATGAGGAAAGAGTCGTCTGGTTGAAGCCGTTGAGACATGATAGTTGGATTGGCAGTCAAGATAGGCATGACCATGGGTTCAGCTAGTCGGAACTTTGCATTGATTGGTTCTCTGTTGAACTGTGCATGCTTCATATATGCATCGCCTATAGACCTAGAAACCTGCACATCATGCAATAAAAATATTGACCACAAATATGCCAGAACATCAAAAGGTCATGACATAGTAAATTATATTTAATAGAAAATATCAAACAATTAATTTCATACAGCTCACCGACTTCTATAACAACAGAAAAATAAAAACCCTAGGAATAGGGACTGACAGGTCAACTGTTCAAATCATCTAATGAATTGAAGTGTTGAACAAATCGATAGCCATGGACTGTTGCCTGATGATCAATTTCGAAACAAAAAGATTAGAATACCTCTCAGATGGTTTTATATACAAAGTAGACATTGTTTTCCCTCAGAAGAACCTACAATCTGGATCATAAGCAGTCAAATTCGACAACTTAGCCATTTAAACTCATTTGATTATGTCATGAAAAATTGATCTAATTATAACTTGTACAGCGTATTTATATATTAACTCATATTAATATATGTCACGTGTCCCAATATTATACAATGATCTATGAAACAATTATGCAATGCTTTTCAACCATGTAGATGTTATGTATTGGAGGTAACTCCCTTGAGTAGGCTAAAGCTATAGTTATATTACCAGGCACAGACAATAATGTGCATCAATTATTGGATAAAGCAGCAAAATTTCATAAGATGCAATGTGAGGTTCAGGATGAAACATTTGCAATTAACATGCAATCATTAACTAAATGTCTACCATCCTACTCCTAAGATAGTACTACTCAGCATATGAACTATACATTAGAGCATATTCCTCATCTATAAGTTGATTATTAGTACATAATATGTAGATGAAGATCAACTCCACAATAGCATAAACCTGTGTAAAATAAAATATGATGGCCGCAGATGCAGCTCAACTACAATATTCATATGCTTGACATCATACTCCAACCTCCTGCATGGGAAGCAAACAAAATCTCTACCGGTATACCAAGAATCTTCAGGGCTTAATCTCAAGGGAAGCACAGCATTTATCATATCAAGTCTATAAGTTAGTACAGTATCTGTAGCAGGGCACAGCAAGAGAATGGCTTGGCATAAAACCTAGAACACCGGTTGAGTGGCGACAAAGAACTTCTTTACTAGCCATCCAGTAAAATGATACCTGGGCGCAATATATAAATGTATTCTGCATGAACTAAGAGCTCCCAGATGGGGACAATATGAAATTTTTTTACTTGCAAATAACCTTCCAGGAAATTAGCAATTTGAAGATACTTATGTTAAATTGCAGGAAATACCCTTCACTTTTGGCCCGATAGCAGGACTACCCATTTATTTCTAAAAACCTGCACATTACCCACCAAAGCTAACCACCGTCGGTGTTTCATACACATTGACCAAAGTCATCATTTTTCATACCCAGAATACCCTTTAATCAATTCCTTACAATGAATAGCTCTTTTTCTCTTTTTCTTCTTCATTTAGCATACTTTCTTCCCCAATTTCATTCTACAACCCCACTCTCACTCTTATGACTGAAAACTTCATGACGAATTCCTAGGCAACAGAGACATTTTAATAACCCTTGGGAGAATTGGCATTTTGATTCTGATAATAAATCACCTTTTGATTCCAGTGGTTGTCAACAAAGTTCTCTGATTAGGTTCTATTCCCGCCAAATTCATTTTTTATAGAAAGAAAAAATAGAGTAAAATTATTCAAAGAACCTTTCTTGATCGTAAAAATTTATCATGAAATTCCAAATTATTAGTATTAAAGCAGTATTATGTTGAAAATGTATAAATCATGGAGTTCGATTAATGAGTTTTGTAAATTTATCATATAGGTTAACATGCGAGTGATTTTGATTATGTGGTAAGAGAAGTGAGGAAGAAGGGTTGTAACTTGTAAGTTTAGGTGTTATGACCTATGAGAAGGAAGAAGTATGGTTGTACTTGTAATGGAAAAAGGGAGATGTAAATAATTAACCAAAGGTATTTTGGGTATGACAAATGACGACTTTGGTCAATTTAGATGGACTATTAATGGTGGTTACGTTTTTTTTTCCTTATCTTGGGAGGTGGAGGTGGGTGGGGTTGAAGTTCTGGTTTAGAAAGAAAGGGGCATTTCCTACTATCGGGCCAAAGGGAGGGGAATTTCCTGCAATTTAGCAAATAATTTATATACAGAGGCAATGCATGAAAGGTTTACTGTAAGTCTGTGCCAACTAATCCAAAACCTATAGATACTTAACACTGATATATTTTTAATGATAAGATGACAATATATAACTCTGCTAAATCATATACATGTCAAATTGCAGTATGACTTATTGACATGTTTTTGAAGGGTATAATGCAAAGCTCATCACAATAAAACACTAAGAATATATTAAACAACACGTAAGAAACGAGAAAAAATGTTGTAATAACACAATCCAGAGAACAAACAATTCTAGATAACTAGGTCAAAAACTTAAGAACGTGCCAGTAAATTAACCTGTATGATGCCTTTGACTCTCCAGACTCCATGCTTAAGCACAACAATCTGAGGATCATCCGGGTGTTGTGCCTTGAGTTCTTGCCTCACACTCTCCAGATTAGCATTGTGTTCAGTTGACAACTGAATCGCAGCAATCTCGCCAGTGTTGCCAACCTTTTTGCCAAGCACTGCACGTGAATCGCCTGAATTAGCAATGTATAGAGTCCTCTGAGAAATTAGACCAACAAGACAACAAGTCCCAGCAGTTGCCATATCTGGTTGCGTGTTCCATAATTCCGAGATGAGTGAAATAAAGCCGTCCTCTGTTGTGAGAAATGCTCTTTGTATGGATTCAGATGTTACGCCTTGTGGCCCCGATGCAATCTCTACATAAATAAACAAACAACTACATACATAGCACCCTTAATTATTACTGAATACAACTAGTATGAAATAATGCACAGTGCCATAGAGGAAGTCAATGGCAGGGCAACTTTCAAACCACAACATGGTTTGTTTGCCAACGGAAAAAACCTCAATGGTCAGGGTACATACCCCTTAGTTTAAATACAGTAAGAGATAAATTCTTGCAATCAATGCATCGATCTAAAGAACCTACATTTGGTATGATCCTCAATGTTAAAACTAATGTAAATTGGTCGATTAGGTATTGAAGCATTTACACTGAAGAAGTAAGAATAACTAATATCACACAAATCATGAAAAACATTTCATGATTGTAACCCATTAGTCTATAGCATAAACATAATCTCAAACAGCTTCTTTTTCAATGCACAAAATTTTGAACTGAAACAAAGCAATGGTGATCTAATAGGTTCTCTTATATAAATTCACCTTCTATTTCATGGGCATTCTATACTTTGATTAAACAAAAAAGCATTTTTTTAGATTAACAATTCTGCTAATTCAAATCCTTCTAAATTCATAAAAACGATGAATCACCGACACCAAGTAACGAAAATGGCCAATAATATTAGTCTTTCTCCAACCATCAACAAAAAATCCAATGCCACACTAATCTTCCAACAAATTAAATTCTAATTATCCTCTGCTATAAGAAACTAATTGCAAAAAATAAAATAAAAAACATAAACACAACAAAATCAACAACAAAGAAAAAATTACCGCGGAAATTCCTGAAGAGGTGATCGCAGACGTATCTGGCGGCGTGGGTCCCGCCGTGGCCGTCGTAGACCCCAACGAAGGTCCCGAGCGCCCCCGACTCGATCTGGCTCTGATCCTCGAGCACCTGATTGGCTTGAATGACGGCCATGGAGAACTCGACGCCGTCGCTGCAGCGGCCGAGATCCCTGAACCAGAGCAGGCCCTCCCGGCCCTCGGCGGAGGCGCCGTTAGAAGCGTCGCCGCCGGCGGCATTGCGATGATCGAGGGGGCTCCAGCAGAGAGAGATCAGTTTCATCAACGGTGCCAGCATCCCACATCTCTCGGAACGAAACCCTAACCCTAGCCCTAGATCGATCGAAACCCTATGTTTGAGATTTTTTATTTATTTATTTTGATTTTGGATTTGTGAGATTGGTCGGGGCGATGAGGAACAGGATGAGAGAGAATTTGGGGGGTGGTTTGAGGAGCTTTCAATGTGTCTGCTGACGTGGCATTCCGCGATGGGGAGGGAGGGAGGGATTAGGGAGAGGGTCGAATAAAATGAATTGGAGGAGGACCTCTGCTCTTGCTTTGGGCCACGAGGAGACCTATTTACCGGGCCCCACATCATGGACCGAGTTCTCACTAGTCTCCCATTTTGATTTTTTTCATTAAATAACCCTATTTAAATAATTAACTCCAAAAATAACCCAGATCTAAATTAATTCCCAGAATAACTCTGTGATAGACAACGTGGAGTGGGCTTGTCCACGTCAGATAAAAACACTATCTGAGACAAAGTTTTCCTTTTCTAAAAAACTCTATCTCAGATAGAGTGTTTGGTGGAATGTTCGAGGGACATACACCAATTCATCTCGAAGAAAACACTATCTTAGATAGAGTTTTCCTTTTCTTAAAAACTCTATATCAGATAGAGTTTTTGAATGTCCCAGGCACATACAACAATTCATCTTGAAGAAAACACTATCTCGCGTAGGGTTTGCAAAAACATTACACGAGATAGCGTTTTCTCTCTGAAAAAAATGCTACTTCAAGTAGGGTTTTCTATCGGGCATCGGCTCACTGCAAATCCCAATGAGCTGATGCCTTCATTTAGTAATGAACTATAGTTTTTTTTGATCAGATCATTTAGATTTAAAGTTTTTTGTTTTCCCTTTAAGCAATTGTTAAACACAGTCAGTTTATGATGCATTTTAATAACTGATAAATTTTAAAATATAACGAACACCATTTCCTTTGTAAATATTGATATATTTACACAAATACATAATAATCTCCATTCTGGAGCGATACAAGTCACACTCAGATCTTAAAAAAAAAATCTCACATCGAAGGGTGGACTCACACAACGGAAAATATATCACATACAGTATAAGTATACAACCATAGAAACTAGAGACTAAGAAAATATATTGTTGATCCAGCAAAGTTCATAAATAATATATCATACAACTTCAAATAAAATTGTAGTATCCTCTCTTCGCCTTCTTCTTCTTCTTCTGTGGGTGTTGCTGCGATGATCCTGCTACGTCACCCTGAGTCATCTGAGTCAATTGCGACACATGGTCGATATCATGATCGTGCTACGCCTCATCCTTTGCCTCTGCTGTATATGTCTACTCGTGTCTTCGGTGGGGAACATTGAGATCTGCTTGATCATCTGATAAATATGTGCGACTTCGCTGGTCATGAACGGGACTTGCTACCATCGCCTCAAACCTGGGACCCTCACTCGCCTCATGCATCATGCCTCGGCAGTATCCAATTGAAGCATGCGCGAATTATTTCAACGCATCCGTCGCATCATTCCGTATAGTCTTCACTGCCATACGTACAAGCCTTCACATATGTCCTACCTGAAATAAATGCACATTTTAGTATACACATTTTATAAAACGTACAGGATGATAATACAACATAAAACAAACAAATAAAATAACATACTATCTTAATTTTCGACCAAGTTGTTGACTGAAACAAAGGGATATCTCCTTCAATAACATACCGCTGCTCGGGCATGACAACGTGCAATCGAGTTCTCGGGTGATACCGACTCATGTACTCGATACGGCGTATAGGATCATACGTAGGGATATCTCCTCTAATGACGAGTGCAAACCTGTCGAAGTCCCACTTGTGTACGTGTGGCATATGCTTGTGTCTCCAGTCCTCAAAAACTCAATTGGGTGGCATATGCTTGTGTCTCCAGTCTTCCTTGGACTTGCCTCACGCATTTATCCTATGTAACCCGGCGTCAAAAACTCGATTGTGTATGTGTGGCATATGCTTGTGTCTCCAGTCCTTCTTGGACTTGCCTCGCGCATCTATTTTATGCAACCTGGTGCAAACCGAACTGGCGCAAACCGAACTGGCGCAATACTTTATCTGGATAGTAGTACTCGACCACCATGAAGTGGATGAGTGATGTTGTCGTCAATCATAACAAGTGGTAGGGATAGGACGTGTACAGCGGTGGTAGAAACGTGACATGCTCATTTGTGTAAGGCTGCCACGTTACAAACTCGTCTCGTAGCGTGTTCAGCTCATCCCTATATAAGTCAAGGCACTTGTGCTGGTTCATCCTCCATGTTAGCCGACCTGCCCACTGAACATATAGAGGAGACTTTATCATCTCAGGACTATCGACAATCCATCTATCCGAGAGCTGTGAGCTTAGGGCGTCCAACATGCAGTCTCTCTTACGCCCATATCTATAGGAACACGCAACATCCGGTCATCTGCGTCGTGCCATGTGACGCATGACACAATCCACGGTATAAACATGCCAAGATCGCGCTGCCCCAATTATATAATCCTGCTGCATCTGTGGTCAGACCGGCAATCAATGGTAGATACTACAGCAACACCATCTCTCCGAATGAATCCGGGAATAGGATACCCCCGAACAAAGTCAAAATATACGCACGAGCATAACACCCTATTTGGTACGGATCGGAGTCCTCAGTGATAGTGTCTAGAAACTGATCATGTAACCATGTTAGCCGTAGACGTGAACCCTGGAGCTGACTCGCCGGTGGCATAATTCCCAAAAGCTGATTGCATAACACCGACCAATCATGAACCGTCGTACCGGTCACTGTGAGACCGTCCACTGGAACTCCCAATAGTATACCGATGTTCTGTAGTGTTGGTGTCATCTCATTAACTAGAAAATGAAATGTATGTGTCTCGGGGCTCTAATGCTCTATCAATACCGTGAGTAGAGCGTGATCCAAATGAATATTGCTGATGATTCCGACTCCATACAATTCACACTCAATAAGTATATCAACTATCTATGGTATTATCAGCAAGTAATCGTGGTTGCGGAATTCTATATCTGATGCCGCCTCACCGTTCTACACGGCCTTCGATCTATTTCCTATCTGTAAGGGCAGGAGTGTCGGTGTCTGAGGACCCGGATGTGTAATATCATAATCTCGTGGGACAGTAGGCTCATCCTGACCATCATGATGACCGCAGCCACCACGAAATCGGCCGCTACGTCCTTGTACCATCGTATAAACCCTTAAAGTACAAAACAATAAAATATTAGAATATGACAAGCGATAAGAGATCTAACAAAAAAGTAAAGTAAAAGCAATGCTACAATATTCAATATAACAAAAAGTAAAGCATTGCTACAATAACCATGATAATAAAAAGTAAAGCAATGCTACAATATCCATGATAACAAAAAAGTAAATCAATGATAAAATATCCAAGACTACATCAATATCCATAGTAATTTACAACACAATCTCCAAACTCATCCATATTACTAAAAGTTTCATACAAATTTTCATTTTATCTCAATAATCATAATAATTTAGATCAACACAAACTCCACAATATAGAAATATAGACCTCCATGATCATGCATTAGAGCGACGAACCTGCTTCATCGCATAGTGGACACCTACGACTGTTGTGTCCCTCATGATGACATTGTTGGGTTACGCCAGCGCCCCGGCCATCAATCTATGACCAAATGCGGAACAAAAATTTAATAAACCGGCGCTAACGGAACCCGATTCTCCGGATCGACCATTAACCCTAAACTAGTTATCTATAAAGGAGTTTAGAAAGGTTATACCGAATGATCCGTGTCCTTCGGTCTTCAACCTCTGTCTCAAGCTCCTCGTGGCTTCTTTGATCAAGTTTGATCCCCGGTCTCCCCCATCGAAGACGATCCACCTTGAGAGTTTGTAATACGGGCTCCGACCTTAAATCCGAGACAACTCGAGTATCTAGTTTTCTACCCTAGATAGCCAAGATAAAGTAGAGAGTGTGTAGGATTAGATTGTCTCAATACACCCTAGGTTTCTCAACACATGAGACATGTAGGATGGAGGTAGAAGAAGATGCCATGGAGAAAAGTGTGAAGCAAAGAAAAGAGCAAGTGAAGAAAATGGGCTAAGTTATTGTAAGCTATTTTGTTGTGAGAATTGATAAACTAAAGAAAATCCACTCACTAAAATATCTGCCATCTCACAACACAATATCTCACACAAAATATCTCACCCAAAACAAAAACATATGCATGTCACCATGAATCACCACATGACTCATTACCATAAGTCACCAAGTGCACATGCATGAGTTAATGCAAACCATGACTCACACTTTCCCACTCCATAAACATTTAAAACCCTAAATGTTTAATAACAAAAAGAAATGGCATCTACTAAAGTAATCTTGTAATAGAATTACAAGAATAACCCTCCTCCGTATATACATACCCATATCCGTATTTCGAAAGAATACGAATACAACGAGATGAAAATAATCCAACAATATAATACTAGAATCTGGCTTAAACCAAAGCCCACTAGTATTATCCGTCCGAATCATGATCCGTGCACAAGTGCACATATATGATCGAACTCTGCCAAAAAACCATACGGCCTCTACAACGTTTCGCCCGAAGCAGGGAAGCCCTCTATGTAGGATTCTAAAGACTCATCAATACGCTGGCAGTGAGTTTAACCACAAGCACGTCAACGGCACTAGCTGTATATAACGGCTACCTAGGTATTGATCGAAAGGGAGGCCGACGAGCAAACTCATCCTGAAACTCCTACTGAGCTTGACAGTGACAATATATGTACAGTCTGGTCCGTACATCTATGAGTATCGCATATCGAGTCTAGGGGTTGGATAAAGTCAGACCCCTAATAACTTGAAATTCAGTGTCGGTATGAAACCCATCACCGCCTGAGAAACTACCGATTCTAGATCAGTAATTCCCAACTACCTTGGCCAAGGATTTCTGGTGATGGCCACCCATGCACAACGTGACATCAACCCCTAATACCGGGAGAGGCGAATCCCCTGACGATCTGCTCACCGCCTCCATGTGGATTGGGACTGTACCCAACTAAAACCTGTTTGCAAGACTCTTTTGAGCCGCGATAGGGTATTAATCAAAGCACAGTGGGAACTCACACGAGACAAATGACGATCTCAGGTCGATAGACTAACCTGTACACATGTTTCCAGGGAACTGCTATTTGACAATAGGTATTATACCAACTAGCATGTTCCCGACGAGTTCGTCCGGTGTACTCATAACCCAATGAGCACCTGTATACATCTTAGGTGAACACACTAACACCAATAGCTTGTGAGACCGGCCACCGCCCCTCGTCGGGGTCTCGATTAGTATACACTAGTCTACTATGGAGTATCGATGCCCAGTCTCGAAACTCCCACGACTACGGACATTTAAGGATGTGTTTATAGACCACCTAGCTCCCACGTATATGATCGCCATCATACTGCAGGTAGTCAAGAAAGAATTCTAAGGGCTCTATCAACATGTAATAGTAATTAGTAAAGCCACATAAAGCAGATACATGATGATAAAGATAAACCAGATAGCATACTATCATCTCGAGTAAGACCGTTCTACCGGTATAAGTCCTCCTTCAATCATTGCAATCGTATGCCTGCGATCCAATAATTAACTTGAGGGCACTATAGCCAACAATCTCCCACTTGCACTTAAGGCTAATTATTGCGGTGTTGCATACTCACAGCCCGTGTGATACCGAACACCCAACTTCTCTACTAATCAGTTTCACAAATCTCTTTTTGAAACTATTGCGTTCGAGAAATAGCCTCAGTGAGTGGATCCGCTCCAATGTTTTTTTATGTCTTTCTTTATCTCAAGTTCGCGGAGAAAGCCATCTCCCGAAATGAGCAATACCTGTCTTAGAATATGTCTGAATATCTGATGGGACCCAGTTCAGAAATGAACTCCAAACCCAGCAAACTTCTTAGACTGTATCGTCCACTGAATTTAATCAGTATCCTGCACCATGCCTCCCTCAGTATCCGCTTGGACCACCTGTCAAAACTACTGCCCCTCAAAAGAGGGAAAACTATAACTCTGACAGTCACTCTGTCATCCAGGTCACCTTAGAAGCCTGATGATAACCGTCTCCCGAAGGAGGCTGCCGTTACCAAATCCCTAGAACATCCACTTATGTTCATAAACTGCTTCCGAACGTTTCTCCAGGATTGGATTAGTATATAAACTTATTGCAGCTAGTGCAAAAACAACATCTGGTGTGGTACTTGACATCTCATGATTGACTCAATTGCCTAAGCAGGTGATATGCCAATCATGCACATCCCTTTTCCATTTAGTTTGTAAGACACCTTTAGAGAGGGTGACTCCATCACCTGCAGGTACACCACCATGCCAGGAGTCGTCCATTTTAAAACACCTTTAGAATAGTGTCAAAGTACCCAGATTGGGAAACTACCCAAATCTAGATCTAAAACCATAGATCTAGTTACCAGAATGCCTGATATAATATCCATATCCTATATGGAGAAACCACTGTATGACAACCACAGTATAACCGATCGTAGTATAGAAATTTCACTTCCTATAAAGTGCATGTCATCCAAATATCAGGACCTCACACCCTACTACCTTCTTAACAGATCCATCTCCTATTCTGATGAAGTCAAAGCCTGTGACTGTCACATCAAAAATAGATGATCTATCTCCGCTATACTTGCTTTAGTCTATAAATAGACACAAGCTACTTGTCCACTATGCTTCCACTGACTACAACAACCCTCTGACAGAGTCATATACACGTGCACTTCTAAAGCTAGTTTAGAACAACGTTATACTCATCCTCCTGCCGGGTTTCATAGTCTAGAACAACAGTAATGGCAAGTGTGGGTAAACAAGAATCCCCCCTGTCACCGTCTTTGAGGATACCGAAGTACCTCTCGGGCGCGTGAGATTACCCACCATATCTGCGGAGTGGCTAATGGAATGTCAGACTCGATTGAATCTTTAGGTTCTATTAAATTTTCAGTAATCGTTTGTTGTTCTGAAATCACTTCCAATTCTACCATACTCCTACTACTGTTTTATAAAAAAGTCCATTTTACTAAAACTGTGGCGAGTCAAGAACAATATCACTATTGATCTTCCACATGGTAGAAAGTTAACCCTCGTCATACCCGGGATAATCCATAAACTGCCATTACAGAAACGTGCCTTGAGTTATCCAGAGTCTGGTTTTAAGCATAAGCCGGACAACTCCATATACCTTAACATCATTAAGATATGAACCATTCTATATACAATATAGAAACATATGCGCTAATTTAATTGGAACCAGATTCAAATTATGCAGCTGTCTCCAGTGCATGTCAACTAAATGGAAGGAGGCCGATCAACATTACTCAACTAGGAGTGCATCCAGGTATGAGTAATCTGAAAGAGAAGCAAGTTCTCAAAACCATTACTATCATCTGAATACCAAACACAAGTATATACATTTTCGATTATCTTGAAGAATCCTGATACTTGCAACACATGGTTCTCTACTTTATTCTTGTACCTATAACTTCTCAAAACTTGGACCTTGTATTTCTATGAAATACTTGTCTAAAACTGGAGAAGTTACAAGCAAACAAAATATAGTACAAGCACCAACCCCTCTGTCCTAATCGACACCGGACAACATACAATACTTTGTATAAATCTCCTGAGTTGAATAACTCAAACCCTGTGCATCGTAGGTTGAAAACTGTACTATGGTTAAGAAGAATTACACCGCTGTTTAATGTTCTTTACCCAATCATCAACTGATATAGGTAAATGTCATGGATATAATTTCAAAAAGTTATATCTCACTTTATAAAATAAACGTACAGATATATCAGTTTGAAATTGGTGCATAACAACGGATATTCAAAACCAAATATTTGTCGTCAGGCAAAACCCCAGGCGATTTCCTCAAATATCACCAATTATAACGAATTCCGATAAAATGAGGATATGATCACCTAATTCCCAATAACTTACTCATACTCACCATCTGTAAAACCATATAGATGTGAGAATCAACCTGGTATATACATACCCTGGAGTAAGGATCTAATTGGGAAATCAGTTTTCAATTAACAAGGCACAGTGAAACTGAAACATGAAAATGTTTCGAAGGGGTACCCGGGTATTCCTAGTAATGTCTCTTCCATTATACAGATTCATAACTGTGACCGTATATTTCTTTGTCATCTCTCAAAATCCTTTTATTTGTCTTTACTCATTACTTTCTGTACACCACCCTTAGGCTAAATGGTGTTCTTCCTTCCCTACCATTCGGCACCATCCTATGGTTTGAAAGAAAACTATCCAATAAGCGTGATAGGTGTACTCTTATAATCCTAGGAGCCCTCGCAACCTGAGAGAAGCTAAAGATAAAATAAAACCGAATAATCCTTATTCTATTTCTCCTGAACCGGAGAAATGCAAAGGTGAAGTAGGAGTCGCGACAAAATACGTGGTTTCATCGTGAATGATAGCAGTTGCAATTTACTTTGCCATCTTTCTAATCCCTTTATTTGTCTTTACTTATTACCTTCTGTACACCATAATTAGGCTAATTGGTTTTCTTCCTTCCCCACCTTTCGACACCTGCCTATGGTTTGGAAGAAGACCATCCAATAAGTGCAATCGTAGGAGCCCTCACAACCTGAGAGAATGTAAAAGGAAAAGACAACTGAATAGTCCTATTCAATTTCTCCAAAACCGGAAATCATTCTCGAATCTAAAACAAGTTTCTTCGAGTTTGTATGTAACTATACGATGGTCATATCCAATAAATATGGATCTTCGTAGTGATACGGAATGTTCCGGAGAAAAGCAAAGGGTAAAAATAGGAGTGGCAATGAAGTATGTAACTCTGACAATCCCAAAGCCAGTGTGTTTTAAGAAGGTTCGGTTAACTTGGTTTATGAATTCTAGTCTAGGGTCGGGCTATGGTCGCTGCCAAAGAGAGAGAGAGAAAAGAAACACCCAGTGTGCACTTTAACCTAGATCAGAATGGTTAATCATTTTACCTAATCAGGATGTCTCCCACTGTATCCTCAAATTCTCCTCCAAACCCAAAAGAAGAATTAGTTAGGATCATCTAAAATCACCCGAGGAGTAAACTGCCTCATCAGTGGGAATCGGGAACTAACTATCATCGCATGATAACTTGATGGAATCCACTCAAGTTATCACACTCCAGAAGGTATGAACATGTCTGGAAAGTTTCCTGTATGTTTGAAACTCCCGATGCGATTTTTACCCCATGCTCTTATGACTTTGACGAAGGCCAACAAATCATAAGTCACATGTCAAGTTCTACCCATCATTGTCCAGGTAAATTTGAACCCACCCGTACTCGCTCTTGACGAAAGCCAACAAGGCTGTACGGTTGTCCCACACCAACGTATCTATCTATGCAATAGAAAAGTAACAAATAGCTACCATACACTATACCTTGACGAAGGCCAACAAACATAGCATGAATACTAAGTGCTACCCGTCTGAAATGATGGAGGGCTACGAATGGTTTTTGGCGAAAAACCTTTAACGTAATGAACTTGATATCGTTGAAGGAACTAGATAGCTTTACAAATATATAATGGCGAAAGCTTTTTCTAAAGAGGTCACTCCCGGTGAAGGGATCTCGGCTCTTTCCTCGTGGAATGAGATGCAGGATATTCCCATCTGAATACTTCGATGGAAAGCAAAAAGGTAATCGACTATAATGAAGTTATTACCCTGAAGCAAACTTCTGCCCAAAAGGTCACTCCCGGTGAAGGGATCTTGGCTCTTGCCTCGTGGAATGAGGTGCTAGGTATTCATAACCGAATACCGCTGTGCAAAATAAAAGAAAACGTCCTTGTAATAACAACTTTTGAAAATTGTTCCAACAACATCGAATATGTCTGTTTTACTTGCATTGATCAGAATCAACGTAGTCCTATCAATTAATCACACCAAAAAAGAACGAAAATATGATGTATGTATATGACATCCGCATTCGCCACTGGTCCCCGTCATCACCCGTTAGGTTACTTAACTAATGATAGAGCGGGAGGCTGGACTAGTGCGGGTGCAAAACATATACAACATCTACTAGTATATATATAACAATATATAATAATCGTTCCAAGCATGATATATGCAACATCACATAATAGAGATAAACATCACAGAACAATACTGATAATGTGGGAGCCCCGGGTTTCCTTTGAGCCGCAAGTGAAACCCGACGTTCACCGGGTCATATGGATAGCCTGTGCAATGAAAACCTAGACCCCTACGAGCGTGGCAAGTTACCCGCCAAAACCAAAAGTGAGGCAACCCCCTTCATCAAAGTGAATGGGCCACCCGACACTTCACGGAATCCGGTAACTTGAGCACCCCTCCTTGGGTCAACCGGTACCCCCTACGTGTGCGGCGAATAGCCCGCCAATTCTAGAGTGAGGCCCCCTCTGTCTCAATGCCATGAGATGCGGACCCGTTGCCCTCTAGAACCCGGCTATCCGTGCACTCCATCGCGGGGTAATCCTAGTACAGAAAAGAAAATATGTACATCGGTGACATCGACCTCAATCCAGTCGTGCCCCAAATAAATAATATACAAACAGGAAGTGACGGCAGTCCATATGTTGGACGCTCGCCTCGCGATATCAAATGTACAAATAAAACTAAACTGTACTAACATTGCACCCATACTATCCACCATGACGAACCGGCCACATACACAGCACAGCACAGTACATCAACGTGAATGTCATGTTCACAAACCCGTCTAAAAGAACTATAGCAATTGGACAAGTTGTACCGCTCTAATGACATTCACGGTCACAGATAGTAATGTATGTACTGTAAAACTTTAAACAGTGTTAGAAATATCGACTTCGAAATACCCTGAATTGCCCCCAAACAAAAGGATAAAACCATATCCAAACAGGGCTAAACAAACAATACCACTGAACCAATATTCCAGAGACTAGTACACAGCCGAAACCACAAGTCCCAACTCCAATGGAAAACCGGCCAGGCTGGATTTTAAGCAAGTATCGCCGGTCATGTAGTGGAATTTGGGTCTCGTGTTTGGGTAGTGTTCTAGTTGTCACACAAATAGTCTTCTGCAATTGTTTAAATATTTTTAGAAGACTAAATAAAATTCAACAGAAACTAGAATGCTAGTTGGTATTGTTTCGGAGTTGTTTCGGTTTCGATACTTTAACATCGTCTAAAAAAACTAGTATGAGGTTAATGGGTTGGCTCTGATACCATGTTGGGTTACGCCAGCGTCCCGACCTTCAATCCGTGACCAAATACGGAACAAAAATTTAATAAACCGGCGCTAACGGAACCCAATTCCCCGGATCGACCATTAACCCTAAACTAGTTATCTATAAAGGAGTTTAGAAAGGATATACCGAATGATCTGTGTCCTTCGGTCTTCTGTCCCAAGCTCCTCGTGGCTTCTTTGATCAAATTTGATCTCCGGTCTCCCCCATCGAAGACGATCCACCCTGAGAGTTTGTAATACGGGCTCCGACCTCAAATCCGAGGTAACTCGAGTATCTAGTTTGCTACCCTAGATAGCCAAGATGAAGTAGAGAATGTGTAGGATTATATTGTCTCAATACACCCTAGGTTTCTCAACACATTAGACATGTGGGGCGGAGGTAGAAGAAGATGCCATGGAGAAAAGTGTGAAGCAAAGAAGAAAGCAAGTGAAGAAAATGGGCTAAGTTATTGTGAGCTGTTTTGTTGTGAGAATTGAGCAACTAAAGAAAAGCCACTTACTAAAATATCTGCCATCTCACAACATAATATCTCACACAAAATATCTCACCCAAAACAAAAACCTATGCATGTCACCATGAATTACCACATGACTCATTACCATGAGTCACCAAGTGCACATGCATGAGTTAATGCAAACCATGACTCACACTTTCCCACTCTATAAACATTTAAAACCCTAAATGTTTAATAACAAAAAGAAATGGCATCTACTAAAGTAATATTGTAATATAATTACAAGAACCCCTCATCCGTATATACATACCCGCATCCGTATTGCGAAAAAATACGAATACAACGAGACGAAAATTGTAATACCTAGTTCCACTATAAATATCTTACGTATTTTAAATAAATAATTTCCTCAAAAATTTCTATTTCAAACTTTCACAACTATTATTTTCCTAAATTTCCTAAATATAATTTCCTAACTTAAATCTTAAACTCTAACTTTTGAACCCTAACCCTTCTATTTTTCTAAATTATTTTCCTAATCTATCCCACCCCAGCTCACACCCGACCCGACCCGTTCCCCTAACACCCGACCCGACCTGACCCGATTCCCCAACACCCCTCCATTTCTTCTTCTTCGTCTTCTCTTTTTCCCGCCTCTCCCGTGATGCCTCCCCACTTCCGCACGACCCGCTCCCTTCAACAACCCATGACCCCTCCTCCTTCTCCAACCGCCTGTGAGCCTGATCCCCCTCGCCTCCCTCGTCCTCGCGCCGCTCCGCGAAGACCGCACCCATCTCTATGACGACGAAGCCACGGGCCCAACAACCCTCACACACCCACACTCCCCCACGACGAGCTCATCCATCTACCTCGACCTTCCACCATCACCCTCCCTCTCTCCATCTCACTCTCTCAGTTTCTCTTTCCCTCACTCCCCCACTGCCCTATCTCGACGACCTCGCCACCAACCGAATCCCAACGTCCCTTCCTCTATGAAGACGGTGCTACCAACACCTCCCACAGAGCTTCACCAAACCCACACCCATCACCTTACTGCCACTGTCGCCGAAGAACTCCCCCGACGTGGACCCGAGCCCGACCTCCATCGCCCCACTGCAACCTCTCTCCCCTCCGCGCACCAAACTCCCAAAACCTGAACCCAACCCTTTCCTCCATCTCCGGTGACAACACCTCCTTCATGATCCATCACTGACAAGCCCTAGCGTTGCCGACGAGTTCCCAACGCCCCGCTGACGAGTTCCCAACACCC
Source organism: Agapanthus africanus (assembly GCA_030015575.1). NCBI lineage: Eukaryota > Viridiplantae > Streptophyta > Magnoliopsida > Asparagales > Amaryllidaceae > Agapanthus > Agapanthus africanus. Next base: position 133,328,391 of record CM057341.1, read on the forward strand.
CCTACTCATCCTCGACTCCAGCACCATAATCCCGAGCCTGAGCTGCTACCCATCGCCGCCTGCGCCGTCTGAGCTCATCGCCGCCGCCGCCATCCCACTGCTGTCGGCTATCTCCTCATTGCTGTCGCCATGCCGAGCTGTGTCCAAATAGCACCCTAGCACAGTGGCCTCGCCGTGCCTAGCTCCGTGTCTCCTTGATAACAAAATCAAGCCCTAGCAATTCGTCGAACACCTGTTGCAGTCGCCGTAGCCACTGTCCCCGTCACCTTTGTCACCGGAGTTGCCGTCCAAGCCGTGGCCTCGTTCCATGTGACCATCATGGTCGTCAATGTAGTTGCCGTCGCAATACCGCACATGCCCATCGCAGTGTGTATCACGCTCGAGCCTCGCACCATGCCCGCCTTCGTGCCACCGCGTACCCAGACGCGTCGCGCCCCGTGCCCACTCCTCGTGTCGCATCGTACTCAGTCCCCATGCCACATCGTACCCGATCCAGTGCACGTGCCGTGCCGCTCCCGGACTACGCACCGAGTCAAGACCGTGTCCAGTACCGTGTCGCGCCTACGTCATCGCCACGTCCACTATCATATCATGCCCGCATCACCACCGCGTCTAGTACCGAGTCACCGCGCATCGCGCCTGCGCCGCGCCTGTGTCCAGCATCATATCGTCTTGAGCGACGATACGGATCCCGCACGTGGCGTCGCTTCCATATCAAGCGACCGAAGGCAAGTGAACCTCCTTCACTTGTTCAAATCATGCTATGTACATATATAGTTTAATAAATATAGTCTAATAATTTAATTGGTATAATGTTTGATGAGTGTATGTAAAAGTAGATAGCGTTCACATACACGCATCGAGTGCTCGATGTGATTACCCTATCCAAGACCCTATTAAAAATCCCTAAATTTTATTATTAGAAGTTTCGATTGCTGTTAACGAGTGATCGTATAAGAAATTGGGATCAAATAGTTAAGACATCGAATATAAAATGACATCCCAATTGGTTACGTCAAATCTGAAAATCACCGTACATATCACGTTGTAAAATTAGTAGTTAATTAAATATAAATCTAATCATAGTGTTACAGGGCTCGTATCGAACCTAACTAGATAACCTATAACCCTATATAATTAGTAATTAAATATTACAATTTCATGACACTGAAAAATAAAGGGAAATACGGCTCTGGACTGCAGTCCGGGGGAGCATTCTACGGGTGAAATATGAATTTAACCACCTGTACATACCTGCGTAAAACTGAAAATATGCGGAGACCCATATGGTCGCATAGATAACTTAATTAGATAACACATGAATCTGGTCCCGTACATTTTTACCGCCGTTTGATATTTAAATTGTATTTTAGAGTGTCGCTGTGTTCTGCAGTTTCTGCAGTAATATTCCTTACACCATAACATTAAAATGAACATAACTTCTAATGTAGAGATGCTATTGATAATCCGTCTGATGAGTTGAAAACTTAACTGACAGAACTATATTTTATTCAACTAGGGAAATACTTGAATCTGAACATAATCATTGGTAAAAGGCGCGCGAAGTTTGGCTTCCAGTTCTGAAACTGGAATTTCAGAAATCAATCGCTGCCTTAAAATGATGATAATTCCCTAACCTGAACTTCGATCGACATGAAATAAATTTTACTGTTTAGATAATCAAGTGTACTCCGTATTACTTTTATATTATTTTGGTCGATTCCATACGTGTGATTTATCTTAAATTTTACAAGTTATATGGCATTGGTCATCATTGAAATAGTGAATACATGTTCAGTGCATTTCTGCATATTTTCGTGTTTGCTTTATATATGATGCTTAGTGATCATTCATGTTGAAATCTAGTGACTAATTTGCATTGTCGATATACTAGTTTTAGTGATTGCGTTGTGGCAAATACGACAGTGATATTGATAAGTGAAAAAGTGACTGAAAATGACAGCGATACGAATTTGTTCACAACCTATCTGTTACCTGAATGCATACTATAACCTGGGGAATGGGAAAATCAAGGTGGAATTGAACTCGTATTTAGTGAGGTATAGTGATTTAGAGGATGATCATTCGCTATACACACACACACATATATACTTTAGGTCGTGGGCCTAGCGGCACGGCTGACAGGGTTATGTCCCGGGAACAGTGGACCGTAGTCTCGGGCATGCACGGGACCCTTGTTAAATACGAGCATCTTTTCCACAATTGATTTCATTGACTTAGTGACCGATAAGTAGTGACATGCATATTGCCTAGTTTATTGACATGATACCTATATTGCATTGTTCATATTCAGTTGATATTTATTATACTCATGCTCTGCATTTTTGTTGCCCTTCTCATGTTTAATAGTATTGCATACCCATTATGTATATCTATTGCTATACGTGTCGCCCTGATGACCTGAGTGTGCATGCTCAGAGGACGAAGTGGATCCAGCCCAGGAGTAGGACCCGCCTTATATCGAGGACAGTGCAGACATCTAGATCAGCGACGTCAGTGCTATCTTTCCCTTGATCTCTATCTGGTATATATTTTAGCTGTTTTGATAGAATTAGTGACTGTATTTCTCATTACATGTGCATTGATTACTGATTAACACGTAATGCTAGAAGCCGAAGTGTGACTACGACAGGATATTTCCTTGACCGTAGGAGCATGGCTGGCCTTGTTAATCTCTCGTATTCCGTATTTTGGAAAGCGGGGCGTGACTTGGTTTTGTTGGTATCAGAGCCAGGTTTAGATTGGGATTGTTCCCCTCCGAACGGCGGCAGAGACGTTAGGACGTCCTGTGCCTGAGGTTCGGGGCAGATGCTATTTGGTTTTATCTGTCTATCTCTCCGAAGATGCCAAGTTGATTTATGGCACCCCGTATCGGAGGTTTAGACGGATGCGGCCGATGTAGCAGACTTCGTCAGATTCCCCCTCAGGGTGAGGGGTTTTTGATTGTGGGGACGCTCTTCCCTGCAGGCGCAAGCCCCTGCAGTTAATTACGCTACCGCATCACGGTAACAACTTTCTCCTACTCCAGAATTTCACTTCGTGTCGTGTGTGTTTGTTTTGTTTGTGGTTGCCCGTGGATTGTATACGGAGACTGAGTAATACCGTCGCCCGTAGGACGTGGATTAGTCCAAATCCGTATTTACTTAGATTTGGGTTTGGTGTTTTTAGTTTAAGGATACATTAGTCGCGTTGCGACTAAGATCAACTTAAACATTCGTTAAGGATACGTTAGTCCTGTTTTGGACTAAGATCAACCTGACGTGGTGATTCATTTAATTTATGGCCATCGGGACTATCACCTCTTTAACATCGTTGAAGGATTACAACGATAGGTGTCAGAGGAGCTCAGAGATGTACCCTTGAACCAAAGCTGATTGAGGGTTTTATAGTCCATTTAAGTGTTTAAGGATACGTTAGCCGTGTTTGGGGCTAAGATCAACTTAAACGGGATCGTTTACATCCGGCAAAAGAGCAATTGGCTCTATTGTTCCAGTTTAGGGACGTAGTGGTCCATTATTAGTTTAGGGACGTCTCGGTCCGATACCAGTTTAAGGACGTAGTGGTCCATTATTAGTTTAGGGACGTTTCGGTCCGATGCCAGTTTAAGGACGTAGTGGTCCATTATTAGTTTAAGGACATTTTGGTCCATCGCCAGTTTAGGGACGTGGTGGTCCAATGCCAGTTTAAGGACGTGATGGTCCATTATTAGTTTAGAGACATTTCGGTCGACATTAGTTTAAGGACATCTCGGTCCAATATTAGTTTAAGGACGTCTCGGTCCAATATTAGTTTAGGGACGTTTCGGTCCGTCGTTAGTTTAAGGACGTCTCGGTCCATCGTTAGTTTAAGGACGTCTCGGTCCATTATTAGTTTGTGGTTGTTGGGACCCGTCACCTCTTTGACGTCGTTGAGGAATTACAATGATGGATGCCAAAGGAGCTCGGAGATGTACCCTCGAACCGGACGTAGATTGATTTAGGAGAGCCATTTTGCTCAGTCAATTTAATTTAAGGACTTATGGCCACGATTGGGCTAAGTCCAGTTCAACACTTTATTCGCATTGCATTTTTCTTATTTAGGCTCTACAAAAGATATAGAGTATCAGTTTATTTTGGGCTCTGCCCATTTGTGAAGCATCTACTTTGTTTTGGGCTTTGCCCCTTTTAAAATGCACAGCATTCTGAATATTTTGTTTGGGCTCTGCCCATTTATAAATGATGCAAAGCATCTGTTCTGGTTTGGGCTCTGCCCCTTAAAATAATGCATTTGCGCTTCATTAAGCCTGTTAGGCCTTCTCCTAATTGGGCTTGGCCCTTTTTAATGCATCTGCGCTTTGCGCTAAGTGATGAGCGCAAGCTCATATGGTGATGACACGTGTCGTGCTCTGGTGAGCGCAAGCGCCCTAGCGCTGTTGCGCTGCGCTGTTGCGCTGCTGACACGTGGCGCGCTCTCAGTGAGTTGCGCTAATTCCAGAGAGCAAAGCTCTATCTTAAGGGCGCTTAGCGCAAGTGGTTTTATAGCCGATACGTGGCGCTCCCTTAAGAGCGCAACGGCGCAACTTGGAAGTGCAAAGCACTAAGAATCTTTTTAGATTCAAGAAGGGAAGTGCAAAGCACTGTTTAATTTCTTCATCTAAATTAGATCAAAGAAAAATAAATTTTTCTTTGATCGAAGAACCAGAGGTTCTTAAAAGTGCAAAGCACTATTCTTTTATTATTTTATTATTTTTATTGTTTTTAAAGAACCGAAGGTTCATAAGAAGTGCAAAGCACTATTTTTTTTTATATAAAGATCATTGATCTTATTTTTAGATCAATGATCTATTAGAAGGCCTTTTTTCTACCTCATGAAGGTTCTTTACTTTTTTCTTGAAATCTTCTCAGAGTTTTCTCTGTTTAGAGTTCTTGATTTTTCGAGAAAATTCTTGATCCCTTTGAATTGAGGCTTAGGGTCCTATTTATAGTGACCACAAATCTGTTGAATTTGTTAACAGGATCTTTCCTGAGTGATTTTGGGAATTTTCCCACTGCTGGATCTTTGATCAAAAGGCCGAAGAAAATCTTCTAGTTCTGGAAAGAACAGAAAAGATTTCATAAAATCTTAATTTAGTTTGGCGCAGATGCCCCAGCGCATGACACGTGTCGCGCAGCGCAGAGCGCAGCGCAAGTGCGCTAGCGCATCTGCGCTGACACGTGTCGCGCAGCGCAGAGCGCAGCGCGACTGCGCTAGCGCATCTGCGCTGACGCGTGTCGCGCAGCGCAGCGTGCAGTGCAGTTGAAGCGTTGCTTCCTTCAATCAGAGCTTTGCTTTGATTGGGTGCGCTTTCTTGGGCGCTGCGCACGGGACTTGAAGCTTTGCTTCAAAATTTGAATTTTGAATTCAAGCAGAGCTTTGCTCTGATTGGGCGAAACAAATGCCCCCCCACCGTTACGTTCACGTGGCGCACACGTGAGTGCAACGGTGGCAACCCTCCTGACCGTTGGATCAAGGGGGAATCTCAAGAGGCGCAAGCGCCTTATAAATAGGGCGTTTGACCCTTAGAAAATCTCACCATTAGGTTTTGATTTTCCAGAGCTTTGCTCTTGCTTAAGACTTCAGAGCTTTGCTCTTGCTTCCCAAAATTTTTAGAAAACTTTTAGGTAATGCTTAATTTAAAACCAAGTTAAATTAATTTAAGTCAATTTTAACCCACAGAGCTTTGCTCTCATAGATCTTTTGATCTAAAGACGTTCCCTTCGGGGTTTCATCCACAGAGCTTTGCTCTCACGAATTCATAGATCTACAGAGATCTTGTTCATGGGTTCTAACCCATGAACAGAGCTTTGCTTCTGAATTAAATGTAGATCTTTTAGACTAAAAAAAATGAAGAATTTTCTCTGTAAGCTTTTATGGATCCTTTGTCAGGATTCCAGAAATTTTAATTTTAAATTTCTTTTTTCAAAACTTTCCCTTTGGTGGGGGTATTATAGAGCTAAGATCTTTTTTAAGGAATTTTATTCTTTTGAGACCAGAACTTGACAAGTGTCATTCTGTGATAGAGCTTTGCTCTAAAAGAGGAGATTTTCTCCTTGTCTCTAGTGATTCTTTCCCCCTTTTTTATTATGGGAATGTTCCCCCCAGGGGCCAACTGACAATCTCATCCAATGATGAGTTTGTCCCCTTAACTGACGTATTGTCATTTAGATTTCATGGGTCCCTCTTTGGTCTTCTATTCACTGCACTGTGGTGCGGTGTAATTAATTAATTTTGATTTTAATTTAATTAATGCATTTTCTTTTTCCAATGTCAAGCGTTAGGATTACAACACTGACAGCTACATTGCTCTTTTGCAGCGATTATGTCTGAAGACACTTCATTTCCGTTTGTCCGCTCAGAGGAGGGATTTCCAGAGGCGCCTTTGGATCGCGAGGTCCTGGCCATGATCAAGGCATACGACCCGGAGTATAAGAGCCTCCACCTTTGGGGGTCGTGGTACAATCAGATTATTATGGGTCGACGCAGCTTCACATGTGCGGTGCCGTCGGAGCCCATAACGGCGATTCATTACGCTAGCCCACCCCCGGTGCAGTATGCCGCGGAGATGACGGATTGGACATCGAAGGGTTTTCTTCATCCGGCCATAGATGCCATCCCGGTCCAGCGTCCTATGGTTTTAGATATCCTAGGACGCCGTATCTGTCAGGGCGAAGCGAGACCTTGGGGGCAATCATATAACATTGGTCTGATCCCCCGCCACCCGGTTGGCTATCTGCCGTGGGCCCGGTATATCCTGTCGACGAGGAAGTCGCAGTTGATAAGACTAGGACTGTACACCGCAGTCTACGTCTCTCTCTTCCAGTATCCTATGCTTCCTACTTGGTGGTTCAAGGCCTTCCTAGAGCAGTGGAACATACCTACTCATACTTTCCTTGCCATGGATCGGGAGGTGTCTATCTCGTTGGAAGAGTTTACGGAGGTGTCTGGCCTACCGGCTATGGGGGAGCATTATGAGGAGTTGCTCCCGCCGGATGAGTACATCTTTGGTGCCAAGCCGATGATAAGGGAGCTCACGCCGGAGAACGCTGTTCAACATCAGTTCCCAAGTCTGATCAAGGTGTTGAACATCTATGAGGCCCTTTTCGTTGAGCATGGGAGCCGTGGAGTTAATTTTGAGGATTTTATTGCTCGGTTCCTTCATCCAAACATCCTCTCGGCGAAGACTGCCAAGTTTGCCAGCCTTGAGGATCCTTTCGGCTTAGGTTTGGATAACCTGCCAACGAAAGACATAGATCAAAAGAACTTTTTTCTTCCCAACTCCTCAACCATGTCTTTTGCGGAAGTCGTAGCCCCCGAGATGGACGAGGAGGCCTTCTTTTTGGGATTTCTTGGGCTTTGGCTGAGTTGGTTTGCACTTCCAATGCACTCTCACCGCATGCGGCCCTCTGTTTTTTATCCGGCCCATCGAATGACTATCGGGGTAAAGGTGGCCGTTGGGATTGCCGGCTTGGCGCATTTATATCACGGCCTTAGCCGAGCGGCAGATGCTAATGAACCTGGGGCGTTGCACGTGGTTTTCCCAATGCACTACTTCATGTCGTGGCTCGAACTACATACAGCGGGTGTTTTCAGCATGCATAAAAGGCCCTTATTCTACGAAAGGTGCATTTTTCCTCGCCTTCTACAGTTGATCGGCGCATCGATTGTAAATCCGTCGCCGTGAGATGCCAGGAGTTTACTCCTTCATTCCCACACCGTTGGAACCGGTGTGTCTTTTATTGACAAGGTGTTGACCATTGGAAAAACGTCTACCACTGCAGTGCGGCCATTGCAAGACACTTTTAAGGATGGCGCTTCGATTTTAACGGCTCGGGAGATCCTTCACTTATATTCTATCAGACCGGGCTTTTTGGTGTTTAGGCAGGACGGGGGAGCGATCTTCATGAGATATAACCCGCATCGTTTCGCCCGACAGCTAAGCTATAACCAAGGGGTACCGTTGGAGGCCTTTTTATCGGAACCCGCCGCGACCGAAGAAGGGACGGAGAGAGCGATGCATCATTTCATGCGTCTAAACACGGGCTCTCATTTTTTTATCAGTGAGCCGGCTTGCGCCCCCCGACTTCTTAGGGTATACACAGAATGGTATAGTCATTCGACGGGAGCGGTCATAAAGGAGGAAAGGCGGTTGCTGATTGACCGTAAGGGTGCACCTCCAGGTAGCGATCGCAACGCTCCTCTGGTGCCAAGGACTCCAATAGTCGCTCCCTTAAAAGATGCTGGGAGCAGACCATCTCGTGTGCAAAGTCCTCCGTGTGAATTGCCGCTCCCCGATATTGCGGATGCACCTCCTGCACCCCGCGCTCGGGCGGAAACAGTGATTGTATCCTCGCCGGAGTCTGGCGTGGGTGCGGACATCGGGACCCGTCGTCCCAAAGCGGCTGCCAAGCGTAAGTCGCTTCCCCGTGAGCCTAGGGTTGGAGGGCAAAAGAAAAAGAAGTCGCTCTTCGCCGCTGACGTTGCGTTTGGCCAGGAACCCCACGCTCCTTATTCTGAGGGTCTGCTTGAATATGGGACTAACGCGGGATTAGTGATGCCGCCGCCGGACGATACAGACTTGGAAGCTGCTCTCAGAGCTTCAGCATGGCTGGTGAAGCGTGATGCGTTGCTGGCTAAGCTTGCACAATCAGGTAACTACTAGTCACTTTTTCTTTACTGTAACGTATTTTCTTTCTTATTTCATTATTTTTGACTAACGCTCTTCTTTCTTTTCTTTCAACAGGAATCACCGATGAAGAAACCATTGCCGCTTCTCTGAAGACCTTTCAGGAAGAGGAACGTGCCAGGGCATCTGTGGGCCTTAGTAAGTTTCGACTCATCAAGTTTTTTTTGTTTTCCCTGTGTTATGGTCGACCTAACCTTTCCCTTTTAATTGCAGGGACCTCAATGCCGCTTCCTCCTAGTGACGCAGACGTCCCACCAGCTGCCGATGTTCCCGCTTCTTTTGGGCCACTACAGGAGGTTCGTCTTGAAGAGCCGATGAGAGATGCCTTAAAGGCTCTGGAGGCATCCCTGAATGAAGATGATGACGCCTTGAAGGAGGCGTCACAGAGGTCCCTCATAACCGCTCGGGAGGAGAGGAAGCGGTTGAGGCGTGAGGCGAAGGCGCGCAGGGCTGCCTTGGCCATGGGAGCGGGACCTAGCACCGCCCCTCGAGCTGGTACTCCTTCAGAAGAGGCCCCTGTCGCCCTATCCACTGCCCGCAGGGAAGTGGCTCGAGCAGTTCGGAGCGCAAATGGTAGATCCGCTTCAGGTAATATTTCTCTCAGGGTTTCTTTTTTGTTATAAGGATTTTAATATCGCTGGTCCTTATATCTCTTATCTTTGCAGGGCCAAGTCCGATCGAGGGAGAGGCGAGGGCCGTCGATCTTGGGGGAGCGGGGGAGGCGGTGCCTGCCGAACTTGAGCCGACAGTGGGCAGTATCGTTGAGGCCATGGAGCTTGAAGTGGGGTCCGAGGGGCCTGCCGCCGAGAAGGTCATTGATGCCGGACCTGAAGTGGTGGCAGATGATATGATCATTATAGATGAGTCCAGGGTGGTGGCGAATGAAGCGCTCGAGGCCGGCGATCCCCTGGCGATGGTGGACGATACGAACGCCACTACTGAACCTGAGGGAGTAATGGGTGAGGTGGCCACGATTCCCGGAGACGAACCAACCGCGCCTTCTCTGGAATCTGGCAATACTCCAGCCATCGCCCTCCCCATCTATGGTCCTCCGCCGTCCCCATATCTCGCGAGCACGACAACGGTCCCCATCGAGTCGGGCGATGAGGCTACAGGCGGCGATCTTATGTCAATAGAGGAGGGAGTCGCCTTCGTTTCAGCCGGGAGCTCCCCAGGTAAACCCTAAGTGGCTGCTTTTCTTTACTTTACAACCATTTCTGATAAGTCCACCTTTTCGTAATGCAGGTGCAGCTAATGCCGATGCTTCACCGCTCGAGGGAGCGCCTTCGATGACCGCTTTGGCGGTGGTCACCTCTCAACTTTCCCTAATACCCTCGAAGGTGTTGGAAGGTATATGTTTGCGATTTATTAATCTTGTTTTCCAGATATCTAATTCGCGTACTAAAGTCACACTATCGTGTTCTCAGGAGCACTTTTTGATCATGTACATCAGATGTTGCTCCCGTACTTCTCCTTCCCATCTAAGCTTGCTTCTTCCCCTAGCGGCGTTGGTGAGTATGATCTCCGTTGACATCCTTCCTTTCTTATTTCTTATTGACGGAATTGTCTCTAGACTTTTTTTTTTATCTCAACTGCAGTTCTACAGATTGAAGGAGGGGATGACGGATCAGCTGTGCCACCAGCCCTTCCGACCTTGCCACCTGTCTCAACTGGTATAATGACCGTCATGTTGGTAGCTTTCCTCCCTCTATTTTCTGTACTTTTATCTGATCGCATCCTGTCTCTTTCAGCTGTCGTTCTGGCTTCGGCGTCCTTCCAACCTCGCGTCACAATGCCAGCGGGTCCTTATCTGAGGAGTCTGTCTTTAAAAGGCGCCGCGAATAGTCTGCGCATGTTGAGTGACTATGTCGAGGAACTCGATGTTGAAACTCCTACCTCTGCCGCAGACTTCGCTATGGTGGTTAACCCGATGTTAGCGATACTCGTGAACTTTCATACTGAGAGCATGATTGCATCCTGGGTTAACCATTGTAAGGAGATCGAGGGTTGCCTATTTCAATTGGAGTCGTTGCGTCCCACTCCCGAGATTGTGGATGCCAATAATCAGAGGACTGCGTGGATTGAGCAGAGCGCTTCTTACTTCCGCCATCTCGAACAAGAAGTTATTTCAAGGCGCGAGGAGCGTGATGATGCTTCGAGCAGGTCCGCTCGACTGCATGCTCGGGTGGAGGCCAATGCTGCACGGCTGAAGGTTATCTTTGAGGGCCTCCTGCAATGCCTCTCCGAAGGATTATCATTGAGGCATGAACTTAACGTTGTCGAGCGAGCTGCAGCCAGCCAGGAAGCAGCCCAGAAGGCGGCAGAGGAGCAAATTTCATCCTTCTTGCAGCAGCGGGCTCAGGTGGAGGCGGAGGTGGCCGCGGCTGTCACTCGAGAGGAAGTGCTGAAGGAAGTGCGAGAGCAGCTTGTGAACTTACTAAAGACACTTCCTCTTCAGTAGCTATCCATTTTTGTGTCGTTCGTACTTATAGATAAAAGAATGTATATGTATATATTTTTTATCTTTTGACATAATGTATCCTGTATTTGATCAAGTTTATGAATAAAAGATACACCTTTTTGTAATGTCTGGTGTCACTTCTTCGCCTTTTCGAGTAAATTCATTTCTCCCAGAAATAACGATGGCCTAGACTGCAGGTTCAGATCTGCCGTCTAGGACTTTTCAACTCCATGAGCCGTGAGGGTCTCATAGAGGCTTTTCTCCCTACGGATCGAGAGGATCTCGCAGGTGGATTTTCTCCTTAAGAATCGTGAGGATTCCTAAGTGTAGTTTTCTCTTCTAAGTCGTAAGGATCCTATAAGAGAATTTTCCCTCTTACGAGCCGAGGGGATTCGTAAGTGGTTGTTTCCCTCTTTGTCGAAAATCGATTTCAGAGAGTGAGACCCGTGAATAGTATGCAAGAGACCATTTAGGATTGATTTGCAAGGTCCCATTGCCCTCTTACGAGTCGAGAAGGCTCGTAAGCGGTTGTTTCCCTCTTTGTCGAGAATCGACTTCAGAGAGTGAGACCCGTGAATAGTATGCAAGAGACCATTTAGGATTGACTTGCAGGGTCCCATTGTTCAGGAAGCAAGTTTTTGAATCCTTACTGCCCGAGATGTGAGTCAAAGAAGCTCTCGTCACGGAGTGTTTGTATCCGCGAGTTGAGAAGTTTTACGAGGGATTATTTGTTTCCCAAGCGCCAAGGATTATTTGTGTCCTTGGGGTTTGAAACGAGTCGAGGGTTCCTACGGAGGCACTGGTGGCCCTGCGGGTCGACGCGGATCAGAAAGCTCTCGTCAAGGAGTGTTTGTATCCGTGAGTTGAGAAGTTTTGTGAGGGATTATTTGTTTCCCAAGCGCCAAGAATTATTTGTGTCCTTGGGGTTTGAAACGAGTCGAGGGTTCCTACGGAGGCACTGGTGGCTCTGCGGGTCGACGCGGATCAGAAGGCTCTCGTCAAGGAGTGTTTGTATCCGTGAGTTGAGAAGTTTTGCGGGGGATTATTTGTTTCCCAAGCACCAAGGATTATTTGTGTCCTTGGGGTTTGAAATGAGTCGAGGGTTCCTACGGAGGCACTGGTGGCTCTGCGGGTCGACGCGGATCAGAAGGCTCTCGTCAAGGAGTGTTTGTATCCGTGAGTTGAGAAGTTTTGCGAGGGATTATTTGTTTCCCAAGCGCCAAGGATTATTTGTGTCCTTGGGGTTTGAAACGAGTCGAGGGTTCCTACGGAGGCACTGGTGGCTCCGCGGGTCGACGCGGATCAGAAGGCTCTCGTCAAGGAGTGTTTGTATCCGTGAGTTGAGAAGTTTTGCGAGGGATTATTTGTTTCCCAAGCGCCAAGGATTATTTGTGTCCTTGGGGTTTGAAACGAGTCGAGGGTTCCTACGGAGGCACTGGTGGCTCTGCGGGTCGACGCGGATCAGAAGGCTCTCGTCAAGGAGTGTTTGTATCCGTGAGTTGAGAAGTTTTGCGAGGGATTATTTGTTTCCCAAGCGCCAAGGATTATTTGTGTCCTTGGGGTTTGAAACGAGTCGAGGGTTCCTACGGAGGCACTGGTGGCTCTGCGGGTCGACGCGGATCAGGAGGCTCTCGTCAAGGAGTGTTTGTATCCGTGAGTTGAGAAGTTTGCTGAAGATACTGGTTTCTTCGGAGTTGGACTGAACCGTCGAGATTTGGCTTCATCATTTGACGGAATCCGTTGGGAAAGTATGGTTCCCTTCTTTGTTTACGCCCTTGGATTGTATACAGGGATCGATGTGATCTTAACTGTAGGGCCAAAGTTTTATTATTTACTTTTTTTTTTATTTCCGCGATGCTCTATCATTTCAGCTTTTATATCGCGAAGGTCGCGATTGCCCAATCATTTCGGCTATTTTTCGCGGTGCCCAATCATTTCGGCTATTTATTTATTTTTTTTTTTACTCGCTGTTTTTTTTTATTGCGAGTTGCCCAACCATTTCGGCTATTTTCCATGCATACATTTTTTTTACTTGTTGTTTTTTTTATTGCAAGTCGCCCCATTATTTCGGCTATTTCGTATGCATGTGCGGCCTACTGGTTTTTCGCTGTAAACCTGAAATTGGACACCGATTTCGGCATCAGCACCGCTACAACTGGGATATTGCCAGGAGCGAATCATCATTTGCCTCTGTCGTTGTCGAACAAAGGAGGCTTAGCGACCAGGGTTAGGGTCCTGTCGGCTAAGGCTTTTGACTTCATGGGCCGTAAGGATCTCATGAAGGTGTTTCTCCCTACAAGTCGTGAGGATCTTGTAGGTGTATTTTCTCCTTAGGGGTCGTTAGGATCCCTAAGTGTTTGTTTCTCTGTGAGTCGTAAGGATCCTACAGGAGGGCTTTCTCCTTGTAAGTCGAGAGGATTTACAAGGGTTGTTTACCATGCAAACATATCCCTAGTTTCAGATGGGACTTAGTTAGGGAAATGTTTATTCGCGCCCGTGGATTGTATACAAGGGTCAGTATTGAGCCACTTGTAGGGCAATATTGGAAGTTTGTGGGGGTTTGCTTAAGCACAAGTTTAGGTCTCTGTGACTTAAGACTTTCAAATTCTATGAGCCGTGAGGGTCCCATAAGAGAGTTCTCCTTACGAGTCGTGAGGATCTCGCAAGCGTATTTTCTCCCTAGGAATCGTGGGGATTCCTAAGTGTGTTGTTCCCTTGTAAGTCGTAAGGATCTCACGCGGGTGGTTTCTCCTTACAGGGTCGAGAGGACTCCATAAGGGTTCTTTAACGAAGTTGCGCCCTTTCGGGTTTTCACAAACATTCGCCGGTAGTCCTGCTGTTTTTACTCACGGAGCCCTTTCGGGTTTTCATCCGTGCCCATTTTGCTTATGGACTTACCGTTTTTTTTTATTTTATTTTTATTTTTATTATTTTTTTATTTATTTTTATTCGTCTCGTCAACCCAAGGATGCTGCAGTATTAGTTTAAAGACGTTTCGGTCTGCTATTAGTTTAAGGACATTTCGGTCCGGCGTTGAGAGGGCTGGCTACTACTTATAAAGCTTGAGCTTAGGAAGATAGCGAGCGGACATAGTCGTCGTCATCTACCGTTGACCTAGGCTATGGCTCATTAAGCATAGTATTTCTTTAGGAAGCGACCGTTTATTGGTCTGAAAGGCCTTTCACCGTGCATGTCCATGAGTAGATAGGCTCCACCTTGGTAACCTTGGTAGACCTTATCAACGATGTATGGTCCTTCATAGTTTGGCTCAAACTTTCCCCGCTTGGCGCGATTGGGGATCATGGGCCTTTTGACCATTAGCACGAGTTCGCCTTGGTGGAATGTCCTCGGGCGGCTCAATCTTTCATATGAGCGCGTCATCTTTGCTTTATAGGCTTCCAGATTTTGTTGTGCTAGAAGCCGGATTTCATCAAGGGCGTCAAGCTCTTCAAACCGAAGGTGAGCATTTTCTTCGTTCGTCAGCTCGTAGTGGACTGCCACTCGTAGAGAGGGTAATTCTATCACGAGAGGGAGTACTGCTTCCGTCCCAAATACCAACGCGTATGGCGTTGTGTTTATGGCCGTTTTGAACGTAGTTCGATATGCCCAGAGAGCTTCTTGTAGTCTTTCGTGCCAATCTCTCTTATTTCGTGACACTGTTTTCTTCATGATCTTCGTCAAGGTCTTGTTGAAGGCCTCAGCTAGACCGTTAGCTCGCGGGTTATAAACTGAGGAATATCTCCAGTCTATATTGTGCTGCTGTGCGAAACGGCTAATTTTATGACTTCGGTAGGCCGGCCCATTATCAGAGATGATCCGTCGCGGAGTTCCAAACCGGTATATGACATGCGTTTTGAAGAAATGGAGGATGTTCTCCGTTTTCACTTCCCTCAACGGTACCGCCTCTGCCCATTTGGAGAAGTAATCAGTCGTCGCCAAGATGAAACGATGTCCTTTTGACGATGCTGGTTCGATGAGACCGACTATGTCAGTTCCCCACATTTCGAATGGCCAACTAGCCACTGTTGGATGCAGTGGATTGGGATGCTGATGGATAAAGTCCCCATGAATTTGACATGAATGACATCGCCTCGCGTATTCCAGACAATCCTGCATCATCGTGGGCCAGTAGTAGCCCATCCGTTTTATCTTCGACTTCATCTTAGGGCCTGCTTGGTGAGAACCGCAGAGTCCGTCATGAACTTCCTGAACGACTCTTTTCGCTTCGTCAGGTCCTAAGCATCTCAGCTATAGAGAATCGAATGACATCTTGTACAGAGTATCATTGACGAAGGCGAAAGACAGAGCTCGTTTCATGAGCTGATGTCTTGTGGACGCCTCTTCAGGTATTCGGTGGAATTTGAAATAATCTATGAAGACTTCTCTCCAGTCTTCGGTCTTCTCATGGTCTTTTATTTGTAGGGTTGTCTGCTCAGTTGCTCCCTTTTCTTTATATGATTCTGGAGGTGTTTCTGCTGGGGAGAGCACTCGACGGCTTTGTACCACGATTCTAACGTCATCGAGGTTCTCGTCAGCCAATTCTTTAGCAAGTTTGGCCAGTGCGTCTGCTTTGCTGTTTTCCGCACGCGGTATACTTTCCAACGTGTAGGAGGGAATTTGGGTTAGCAGTTGCTGCACTTTTTCACCGTATTTTACCAATTCCGGTTTGCATGTTTGGTAATCGCCGTTCACTTGACTGACGACCAATTGGGAGTCCCCGTATATGAGGAGGCTCTCAATTCCCATATCGATGGCGATCTCGAGGCCTGCTATCAGAGCTTCATATTCCGCTTCATTATTCGTTCTCGGCTCTGTTAAGGAGAAGGCGAAGCGCATTATCCCTCCTTGTGGAGTTACAAAGATGAGTCCTACCCCTGATTTAATTATAGGGGTACTTTGTTTGCGTTTCTTCATGGAAGATGCTCCATCGAAATAAAGCTCCCATCGGATATTATCACCGTCGATCGCATCGAACGCATGTTCGTCTGGAAGATCGCAATTCAGAGGAGAATCGGCGGGTATCGGATGCTCAGCGAGGAAGTCGGCGATGGCCTGGCCTTTCACTGCCTTGAGAGGTTGATACGTTATCGAGAATTCCATCAAGAGCAGGGCCCATTTAGCGAGTCTTCCCGTCAATATGGCCTTTGACATTAAATATTTAAGAGGGTCCATTTTTGAAATAAGACGGACCTCGTGCGCCAACGCATAGTGCCTAAGCTTTGTTATTGCGAAGATCAACGCCAGGCAGTGTTTTTCAATGGGAGAGTAGTTGCTTTCTGCCCCCAGCAGGACTCGACTTAAGTAGTAGAGTGCTCTTTCTTTCCCTTGATCGTTCTCTTGTGCCCATAATGCGCCTAAGGAACCTTCGAGGGCGGTTGTATAAAGAATAAGAGGCTTCCCCTTAACCGGAGCAGCCAACACCGGCGGGTTCTGCAGGTATTGCTTGATCTCATCCAGTGCGCCTTGGCATTTTTGATCCCAAACGAATGGGGTTCCCTTCTTCATCAAGTGGCTATAAGGACGGCACTTTCCTGAAAGGTTGGCTATAAATCGCCGTATATACGCGAGTTTCCCTTGGAGAGACCGCAGCTGTTTGAGAGTCCTCGGCGGAGGGATTTCCATGATCGCTTTGATCTTCGACGGATCTATTTCAATACCTCGGTGTCGAACGACGAATCCCAGGAATTTTCCCGAGGAAACCCCGAACGCACACTTAAGAGGGTTCATCTTCAAATTGTATTGCCGAAGGCGTTGAAATACAGTCTTCAGATGTTCGAGATGTTCCTCGTATGATTTGCTTTTAACCACGAGATCGTCGATATAGCATTCAACGATTTCGTGTATAAGGTCGTCGAAGATCTTCGTCATGGCCCTCTGATAAGTAGCACCGGCGTTCTTCAAACCGAAGGGCATCACTTTATAACAAAATATACCAAGAGGAGTCCTGAAGGCTGTATGCTTCTGGTCTTCTGGATGCATTTTTATTTGATTATACCCCGATGAGCCGTCCATGAAGGAGAAAACCTCATGAGTGGATGTGTTTTCTATCATCAGTTCGGTGACTGGCACTGGGAAATCATCTTTTGGGCAGGCTTTATTAAGATCCCGAAAGTCTACGCATATGCGCACTGTCCCATTTTTCTTCATCACCGGGACGATGTTGGCGATCCATTCAGGGTATTAGACTTCCTGGATGAAGCCAGAGTCTATCAGCTTTTTGACTTCGGCGTTGATGCTCATCTCAAGCTCGAGCCGCATTCTCCTCGGCGCTTGTTTGACTGGCTTGATGTCCGGGGATATCGCCAACTTGTGTACAGCAATTTCTGGATCTAGTCCCGGCATTTCGGAATAGTTCCACGCGAAGCAATCTTTGTGTTGTATAAGCACATCCTTTAACGCAGCCACCCTTTCTTCAGATAGCAGCTCGCTGATGAATGTCGGTCGCGGGTCATTTTCCGTCCCCAACTCAATTTTCTTGAGATTATCTGCAGTGGTATGTATTCCATCTTCCAGCTCTTTCGGCGCTGGGGGAAATTCTGAGATTACCTCATCACTGCTGTTTTCGAGGCACCAAGGGAGGCTGTCCACGTTCTCGGACTCTTCTCTCAATGTCGTTATCATACGACAGGTGTGAATTTTCTGCCAACCCCAATGTGGAACTGGTTTTTCTTTCGCGGCTTCGGGCTCATGCTTCTGTGGTGGCGCTACCTTCCAGTTATCAGACAACGCGAATTTGCCAAGCTGATATTGATCTTCAACCCAATTCTTGAAGGTGAAGCAATCTTCCAGAGGGTGTCCCATTGCTCGATGGTAAAAGCAATAATTTGAGTTGAACACCTCGCCTGCTTGTTCAGGGTGTTTAGACTCTGGCAACGTAAGCATTTGATGTTTTAGAGCGAGATCGAATATTTTCTTTGTTTTGTTCCGAGGAAATGAGTATGCTCGACCCATTTTCTTCCTGAGGGCTAAGTCGATAACGCTCGATTGTCGGATGCGTGGCTTCTTAGCTCTGCTTTGTGGTTGTCGAGCGCCTCTATTGCCTTTCGACTTGTTTTTGTTCTCGCGTCGAACCTTTTTTGTAGCAGGTTGACAAGGAGCGGCATCTTCGTTCTTTACTGCCTGTTGGAGGAGGCGCTGTGTCTTAGCTTTCTCATAGATCGCCATTTCACGATTGTGATCATCTCGGGCTTTTTGACCCGCTTCCCTTATAAGTTTGCCCATCTGGTCTTCAAATGATGGACTGGGCGGTTTTGTATCAGGAACTTTTGCTGGTTCAGGATTAGCATCCTCCCATTGAGCGTCCGCCTCTTCATCGAAGTCATACATGGCATAACAGCTGTTTACTAGCTCCCGCTTCTTTGGCCGGATGTACCCAAGCCCTTTGGTTTCTACTCTCCCGTTAGGTAGTTTGCATTGGGTCCCGGGAATGTTCCAGACCTTGTCATAGAATCTGGCCTTCCTAACAGTCTGCTCGAAGCGTATCCCTTGGCGCTTTAACAGTCGTTTCAAGCCTTCCGTATAATACCTAGGTAAACGAATGGGTTGAAGCCCGTCCAGCGTTGGATCTGCTCCATACCAGATTTCTTTCTCCACTTTATTTTCTTCAGAGCGGTAAAGCAGAATTGCTTTCTCTCTGTTTCTTCTGGGAGGGATATAGAATGTCCGCAACTCTTCCACACTGTAGATATTAAGTGCATCCAGTTCTTTATGGTGTCTAGGCGGCACCATGGCTATTTGTAGACTTCGCTCTTCCTCAGCAGAAGTTTGTATTGACAATCGAGCAGGGAATACAGCATGAACTTCATCCTCTGAATCACTACCGAAGATCAGCAAAGGAACGGATGGTCCTGGCCTGGCAGATTGGGATGGACCTGAATAAATTATATCCTCCTCCTCGGTGTCACTGCCGAAGACAGGGATGGTGGCATTAGTTTTGTTCTCCGGTTTGTGACACCTTTCCGTGTCTTCGAAACTCGGCAAGAAATATTTGGCATCTTCATACTTGCGAACTTCGTTCACGGAAAACGGATTCAACTCTCCGGCCACAGTGTACTCGAGGCCATCCCTGGAATACTTCATGCACTGATGCTGTGTAGAAGGGATGATATTGTACTCGTGTAGCCATGGTCGGCCGAGCAGAGCATTGTAGCACGTCTTGGCATCTATAACATGGAATTTGATGTCTGTGACGAGCAACCCGAAGCGTAACGTCAATATCACAGATCCAAGAGTCTTTGAGGATTGAGAGTCGAAACCGGAGATAGTGATCTTGTCTCGGGCGAGGTATTGGACACTCATGCAAATTTCTTTTAACACCCGTACATTGAGTAAATTGACGGACGATCCGTTATCGACCAAGATTTTACCTATCTTTATGTCATGGCAATATCCTGAGACATAAAGGGGGCGATTATGTTCACACGTCCCGAGGAGAAGGTCTTCATCACCAAAAGCAACGTCGGCTGTGTGCACTTCTTCCAATTCGTCTTTCATCTTTTCTTCGGATAAGAAGGCTTGGAACTGGTCCGGGTCTTGTAGCGCCTTAATCAAAGAGTCTCTGGCTTCCTTTGATAGTAACAAGACATCAAGGATACTGAGCTGAGAGGGCAGTTTCCTCAGATGTGCTAGAACGTTGTAATCCACCTTATTTCTCTTCGGCGGGTACTTGGCGTTTAGCTCTTCCAGAACTTGGTCATCTAAAACGATGTCTTCAGAGACCTTTTCTTTCCCTTTATCTTTTCTATTCGAGGGTCCGAGGTTCTTTTCAGGCAGTGTCCGATTCCGCAGCCGGATATTTTCGCAAACCACTGGCTCCTCTTCTTTTCCCGAAGTTGACTCTTTAAAGAGAGGGGCAAGCTCTAGCTCCTCATCAGAGTTGCTCCGAAACGTAGGCATTTGTGACCTGGTAGTGTTAACCATGTGACAGTTGCCGGCAGTTCTTTCAAGTACTTTGGTCGTGTTTCTTTGCTCCCGACGAATCTTACGCTTTTCCCGTTTAAAGCGTTGTTGATTAGCGACGTAGCCTTGCCACCATCTATCGAACGCTTTGCACTCTTGGGTAGAATGTGAGACCTTCTGATGATATAAGCAATAAGAGGGGTGCATTTCTACCACGCTAGTAACTTTTTCTTCTGAGGGTGGTAGCTTCATGCCCATCGCTATGGCTTTAGCGAACTTCTTTTTTATCTTGAATTGGCTTTTGTCAGCGGTGGAGGCATTTTGCTCCAGTGGGATCATCTCAGCTCCTCCCTCAAGTCGCTGGCGTTTGGCCGTTTCGAATATCGCCGTCTCGCGTTCTTGATCAGCTTTACTTTTCAATCGAGCTTCACTAAGAAACGCGTCAATCATTTCTATTGATAATTCCGGAACCCTTGACTCAGTATTTGCCCCCGGCGTTTTGGTGCCAGAAGTCCCTTCATCGTTCGAGGTCGAGTGAGAGATCATATGACAGCTTGCCACATATTCGTCGGATTCATCCGATGAAGTTTCTTCCTCATCTTCTTTTTGAAAGACGTGATCAAGGAAATCTTGGAGCGTAATGGGAGTCCGCGCCTTTTGGTTGTACTCATCCAGTGCGTCGATCTGCTTCTGTAAGTCCGTGCGCTTGTCGCCAGGCTTCACGGGCTTCTTAGATTTTTTCTTCTTCTTTTTCGAAGATTTTGACGGCTGGTTATGAACGCTTGAACTACCACCATCGGCCTTCGGAGTCGGACGTGGTTTCAACATCCCCTCAATAACCTGCGGCTCCAAGGGGTTCTTCCACTTGACCGCTGGACAGGTCTGAAGATCATTTAGCATTCTCCTCGTTTTGGCCGATAATACGACTTCCCAGGGAGTTTCTTCGACGATGGAGCATGTTGCCCCCGGCGTATTTGTCCCCTTAGAGGTGTGGGGCTGCGGGGGATTTACCTTCCATTTGTCGGATAGCGCAAATTTGCCCTGACGGTACTGATTCTCAAGCCAATTTTTGAAGACGTAACAGTCTTCAATTGGATGTCCTAGCACTCTATGATAAGGGCAATAATTGGGCTCGTTAACGTCACTTGGTTGCGACGGACGTTTTGGATCTGGCAGATTTATGAGCCTGTTGCGCAATGCCAGCTCAAATAGTCTCCTCGTTTTATCACGGGGAAAGGAGTAAGCACGTCCCATCCTGTCCTCCAGGGGTACGTATGGGCGCGTATTGTTTGGACGAGCAACCGGCTTCGAGTCGTTCGGTTGTTGTTGGGCATTAGCGACGATAATCGCTTTTCCCTTTCCTTTATCGTTTCGAGAATCCGGCTTCGGGAGAGAGGGTTTATGGCCCATCTGGTCCATCTGCGCCAATTTGTCGATCAAAGCCTGGAAAGAAGTCGGCTTGAAGAACATCATAAACTGTGAAATGGTTGCTTGTGGATCAAGGGTTCCAACAAACATTCCTACCGCAGGGGCTTCTTCTACGCGCTGTTTACACTTAGACCATAGATTACGCCACCGTATAGCGTACTGGACCCACGTCTCGCTGGGCTTTACCCTGGCGTTAATCAGCGCCGTCATCGGAGTACGCTCACTGGCACTTGCAAAGCGTTGGGTGAAGAGCAGCTCCATCTCTGCAAAGGTTTTAATAGAGTCATTGGGGAGCTCGGAGTACCACTCGAACGCCGTATCTGATAGGCTTCCAACGAACTGGCGAAGCAGAAGCTTGTCGTCGCCGCCGGTGTTACCGCAAAGCGCCCTGAACTGGGCGACATGTTGATGGGGATTGCCGGTCCCTTTGTAGACATGAAATTTGGGAATTGTATAACCTGGCGGATACTTGATTTGGTCATACCAGCCCGGATATGGCCGCCCCGTTTTTACAACGTGGCCGGCTGCTTCAGCCGCGTGATGGACCTTTATTTGCTGGGCTATATATTCGTCCAGATCAGTTTTAGAGATTGTATCCTCTTTAGCTGTTGATAGAACGGGCTGAGGGTTTGATGTTTCTCCCCTATCATCCCCAAGGACGATCGGGGGTTCTTCAGTCGGGGGCTCTGGTTGTATCATCATCCCTATCATGTCCTGGAAGAGGAGGCCCATACGTTGTATATTGGCTGCTTGTTCAGCAGCCTCTCTGTCCCTCTTTTCCAGTACTCTTCGAAGGAACTCGGCGTCGGTCTCTTCTTCTTGACGTTCATCTAAGGACGTCTCAGGATTCTCTTTTGGCCCCGTGAGTGCAGCCATTGTAGTCATCATCTCCTGGAGCTTTTGTTGCTGCTCCTGAGACTTGGTCACTGACCGGGTAAGCGGTCGGTGACCCGTAGAAGTACGACTTTCTTCTTTCCCCGAAGCCATATAGACCGTATGAACTGTGATGCCCCCTGACTTGGGGCATTTAGGTTCACCGCTCTTAGACTTTGTCAGTGTCATGGGAGCTTTTTCTGGCCTCTTCCTTTTATGGACCTTTGAGGTTGAAGGAGCCGTTGAAGCGGGCATTCTAGCATTTGTTGCCCCCTGCTGTTTAATGAGGCGGTTCTTGTCTTTTTCCACCTTTGCCCTTTTCTGGCGACGGAAGTGGTCTGAGTCAATCACGGAGTCTTGAACCCTCCGCCAAACTTTATAAATTTTTGACGACAGCCGTTGAGGGGGCTGTTCGTGTTTCGTCTCCGGAGCTTTTTCCATGGGTGGAGGAGACTTTTTCAATGTGGCAACCGGGGAGTTCTTTCTCACCTTCTTCAGCAATTCAAAGCTGTTCCCAGTTGGAACAGCAGCATCGACCTCCACCACCGGAGCAGGTGGGGTTAGCCCTGAGGGGGAGTTGCCCCCTGCCTTCCTTACTCGCTGCCAATGGCGACGTCGCGCACGACGAGCCGTTGGGACTGGCTCGGAGATTGAGATGGTTTCTTGCTGCCCCCTGTTTGAGCGTGGGGTAACTGCTGATGTCAGCCTATCGAAGACTGATGCCTTCTGACCAGCTGGGGGAGGAGTAGGAACCGTCAATCTTGTGAAGACCGACTCTCTAATGGGAGAAGCCGCTTTAACGACTTCCAAAGCAGCGGCCGTTGCCCTCTTTGGGACAGCCACCTTATAGTTCTGACCCAACCTGGTGAAAACAGAGGCTGTCAGCTTAGTAGCGGATGACCCGTTGACAGGGGTCATGGTAGCAGTGAGCCGGTCGAATACCGACTTCTTGTTCACTTCTGGTGCGGATATCGGCGCAGAGAAGCTTGTAGGTGGGACCATGGTCCCGAAGAACAAGCCGGTGGTGGCTTGGGTCACCTGGTCTACCGGCAGAGTCAGGAAGGAAGCCGCTTGGGGCCCATATGTTACACCTCTCGGTGAGGTGGAGCGTCCGTTGCAGTGGCGTTTCGAGCAGTTGGTGCAGTTGGTGGCCATTGAATGCTTGAGTTCTGTACCAGACAAAAGACCAAATCTTAGCAACTTGAAATCCGAAGGCAACCATTTAACAAACCGCGATTGGTTCGCGAAGACGACATACGAAGTGTGGAGTGGAAAGAGGAAGAGGTCCCACCGGGCGTGCCAGAATCTGTTCCCCTCCGAACGGCGGCCGAGACGTTAGGACGTCCTGTGCCTGAGGTTCGGGGCAGATGCTATTTGGTTTTATCCGTCTATCTCTCCGAAGATGCCAAGTTGATTTATGGCACCCCGTATCGGAGGTTTAGACGGATGCGGCCGATGTAGCAGACTTCGTCAGATTCCCCCTCAGGGTGAGGGGTTTTTGATTGTGGGGACGCTCTTCCCTGCAGGCGCAAGCCCCTGCAGTTAATTACGCTACCGCATCACGGTAACAATTTTCTCCTACTCCAGAATTTCACTTCGTGTCGTGTGTGTTTGTTTTGTTTGTGGTTGCCCGTGGATTGTATACGGAGACTGAGTAATACCGTCGCCCGTAGGACGTGGATTAGTCCAAATCCGTATTTACTTAGATTTGGGTTTGGTGTTTTTAGTTTAAGGATACATTAGTCGCGTTGCGACTAAGATCAACTTAAACATTCGTCAAGGATACGTTAGTCCTGTTTTGGACTAAGATCAACCTGACGTGGTGATTCATTTAATTTATGGCCATCGGGACTCATCACCTCTCTAACATCGTTGAAGGATTACAACGATAGGTGTCAGAGGAGCTCAGAGATGTACTCTTGAACCAAAGCTGATTGAGGGTTTTATAGTCCATTTAAGTGTTTAAGGATACGTTAGCCGTGTTTGGGGCTAAGATCAACTTAAACGGGATCGTTTAGATCCGGCAAAAGAGCAATTGGCTCTATTGTTCCAGTTTAGGGACGTAGTGGTCCATTATTAGTTTAGGGACGTCTCGGTCCGATACCAGTTTAAGGACGTAGTGGCCCATTATTAGTTTAGGGACGTTTCGGTCCGATGCCAGTTTAGGGATGTAGTGGTCCATTATTAGTTTAAGGACATTTCGGTCCATCGCCAGTTTAGGGACGTGGTGGTCCAATGCCAGTTAAGGACGTGATGGTCCATTATTAGTTTAGAGACATTTCGGTCGACATTAGTTTAAGGACATCTCGGTCCAATATTAGTTTAAGGACGTCTCGGTCCAATATTAGTTTAGGGACGTTTCGGTCCGTCGTTAGTTTAAGGACGTCTCGGTCCGTCGTTAGTTTAAGGACGTCTCGGTCCATTATTAGTTTGTGGTTGTTGGGACCCGTCACCTCTTTGACGTCGTTGAGGAATTACAACGATGGATGCCAAAGGAGCTCGGAGATGTACCCTCGAACCGGACGTAGATTGATTTAGGAGAGCCATTTTGCTCAGTCAATTTAATTTAAGGACTTATGGCCACGATTGGGCTAAGTCCAGTTCAACACTTTATTCGCATTGCATTTTTCTTATTTAGGCTCTACAAAAGATATAGAGTATCAGTTTATTTTGGGCTCTGCCCATTTGTGCAGCATCTACTTTGTTTTGGGCTTTGCCCCTTTTAAAATGCACAGCATTCTGAATATTTTGTTTGGGCTCTGCCCATTTATAAATGATGCAAAGCATCTGTTCTGGTTTGGGCTCTGCCCCTTAAAATAATGCATTTGCGCTTCATTAAGCCTGTTAGGCCTTCTCCTAATTGGGCTTGGCCCTTTTTAATGCATCTGCGCTTTGCGCTAAGTGATGAGCGCAAGCTCATATGGTGATGACACGTGTCGTGCTCTGGTGAGCGCAAGTGCCCTAGCGCAGTGCGATGCGCTGTTGCGCTGCGCTGTTGCGCTGCGCTATTGCGCTGCTGACACGTGGCGCGCTCTCAGCGAGTTGCGCCAATTCCAGAGAGCAAAGCTCTATCTTAAGGGCGCTTAGCGCAAGTGGTTTTATAGCCGATACGTGGCGCTCCCTTAAGAGCGCAACGGCGCAACTTGGAAGTGCAAAGCACTAAGAATCTTTTTAGATTCAAGAAGGGAAGTGCAAAGCACTGTTTAATTTCTTCATCTAAATTAGATCAAAGAAAAATAAATTTTTCTTTGATCGAAGAACCAGAGGTTCTTAAAAGTGCAAAGCATTATTCTTTTATTATTTTATTATTTTTATTGTTTTTAAAGAACCGAAGGTTCATAAGAAGTGCAAAGCACTGTTTTTTTTATATAAAGATCATTGATCTTATTTTTAGATCAATGATCTATTAGAAGGCCTTTTTTCTACCTCATGAAGGTTCTTTACCTTTTTCTTGAAATCTTCTCAGAGTTTTCTCTGTTTAGAGTTCTTGATTTTTCGAGAAAATTCTTGATCCCTTTGAATTGAGGCTTAGGGTCCTATTTATAGTGACCACAAATTTGTTGAATTTGTTAACAGGATCTTTCCTGAGTGATTTTGGGAATTTTCCCACTGCTGGATCTTTGATCCAAAGGCCGAAGAAAATCTTCTAGTTCTGGAAAGAACAGAAAAGATTTCATAAAATCTTAATTTAGTTTGGCGCAGATGCCCCAGCGCATGACACGTGTCGCGCAGCGCAGAGCGCAGCGCAAGTGCGCTAGCGCATCTGCGCTGACGCGTGTCGCGCAGCGCAGAGCGCAGTGCGACTGCGCTAGCGCATCTGCGCTGACGCGTGTCGCGCAGCGCAGCGTGCAGTGCAGTTGAAGCGTTGCTTCCTTCAATCAGAGCTTTGCTCTGATTGGGTGCGCTTTCTTGGGCGCTGCGCGCGGGACTTGAAGCTTTGCTTCAAAATTTGAATTTTGAATTGAAGCAGAGCTTTGCTCTGATTGGGCGAAACAGGGATTACAATTTTCGACTGGGGCTTGACAATTTAAGTCACCCTTTCGGTCTAGATTGTTAACTTGTTGTTCTTGACCTTGATTCATATAGTGTGTCCTGCTATATATTTTGATCTTATCCGGTAGAGTTTTGGGTGACTTAGTAGAGTTATGTGGTTGTAATTATGAACTGCAGCATAGTTACAATACCATACTCTGTTTGAGTGACTTGGGGTTCTACCTTTGATTCCTTCCTCGATTAATTATTACCCTACCGCATAATCTTATTTTGATCATCAAAATCTCTATCTCCATTTGTATCTTATATCATTCCCGAGTTTTTAGATCTATTTTACATTTTCATCCTTGTACTTTTCCTATTGATCCTACACCTGCTTACGTTTCTTATCGGACTCGTTGCTTTCTCTCGTCTTTGTTTCTTCAAAGTTATCATATTGCCTTGCATACCTTTAAGTTTCTATCAGCGTCGCACAGCAGAAGCTAAAACCTGGCGTTCGACGACTCTTCTTCCACCTCCACTCCCCGGAGTCAGACCGCTGAGATTTTGGGTGTACTACAAAGTTTGATGGAAGCTTAGGAGTGAACAAGCGAACTTTTAACTGAAAGACTAACAAGGCAAATGGCCCAGACACCAGCGGGAGCCTCCAATCGTAAGGGAATCCCTGTTAAACAAAGAAGATGTGTGTAGATAAAGCGCTTATTTGTCCCTCAGCAACAGAAGCAACGTAGAACCCAACGTTGTGGTTATTGCAAGAGGCCAGGACACCTTCAGAGGGACTGTCACCGGGCCAAGAGACAATGCTTGATTTTTGGATCCGACGAGCATCTTATCGATGGTTGCCCTCGAAGGAAAGAGCTACAAGGAGGAGGTTCGTCAACGCTCTCCACGTCGGCTTGAGTAACTTGGTTATTTCGTAGTTCGAGTTTGAGGATGGTACAGACCCAGCACATGATTCAGACTTGCATTACGAGATTGCAGAGATTTAGATATCGACGCAGAGTTATCACTTTTCCCTGCTTTCAATAACGATATTGTTACTCTATTTAGTAGCTGTTTCCTTTCGTTTAAAATCTTGTATCCGTTGAACTTCTTAGTTTGCATGCAGTAAAGTCGTGGATTGTGACTAACTATTTTTGTTTGACTCACTACATTTAGACCCTAAGCGTAGTCGACATCATGGTTCATCACCGCACCCCCTGACTCTCTTTTCGATTAGGTTGTATCTTGCCGCATACCTCTGTCTAAAATTGTTAAATCCTATACTCCTTGTTGACATATATCTTTCTCTGATTTTGAATCCGATTTTCATACTTTATCTTTATGTCATTCTGGACAACCCAAATTCCTATTTACGTTTCTTCATTCGAGTGCTTACTCACGGCTTCGACCTTCGAAGTGTATACTGCAATACTTACTCTAGCCAGTCTACCGTATATTACCAGTGTTATTTTTTTGTTAATATAGTTATAACTAGTGGTTTTATTATATTAAATTTAGATTTTTGCCTATTTGTAGTTACTTCGATTCCCATTATGTGTTGGTAAGTATTTTAGTTTTACTCCCAGTCTTAAAATACTCTACTATTTTATTTTCTCGATAGTTTAAACTTACACCGTATATTCCATTTCTAGTAAATTGTTCCTATTTATACTTTTCATACTATCATCCTTATATTATGAAGTTCTATTCTTCGTGCCTTTTATCTTGAAAATCTTTTGATGTCATTTTGAGCCATTTTCTACTCTATTTTTCTTTTAATGTTTTATTGTTTATTATACTGTTATCATTTCTATTCATTTCGGTTGTTGGCGTTCTTTTGATTAACTTTCAAAATTATATTATGGTGGTTTGAGTCTTCTTTAAAATGAGTTTCATATTGATTTTCTATATAGTATTTCCTTTTTTTTGTTTATATTTATGCCAACTATCTTTTATTTTCGTATTTACATTTACTTACGTATTTTTGTGCTCCAATCGATTTAAATTTTCTATTTACTATAATATAAATTATGATTATCTTTTATTTATTTGTACCTATATCATTATCTCGGTATTATCTTAGTTTCTTTGGTATTATATTATCCCCGCACTCTTGCAAATATAGTTTGGTTTGGTTTTTACATTAATTGTTGATATCTAGTTATTTACTCGCCATCTACATTTTCCTTACATTTTTCTTCTGTATTTTTACCGTATGTGAATTCTCAACCTATTATATAATTGCTTGGTTTATAGTTTTACTAAAATAGTTTTGGTTTTTAAGACCTATCCGTCAATCATTCACTATTACTTGTTATTGTCATTCAAAAAAAACAATTTCATTGTATATATATATGATTTATGACGATTAATTGTTATTTATTTTGACCTTACATATAATTTTTCCTGCTCTAATTGCTTACAGATAAGTGTTTGGATTTTCTAGTGGTTACTTTTCGCATGACTTCATAACGTATTGTTTATTTTAATTTCGAGGACGAAATTTTATGTAAGTGGGGTATGATGTAATACCTAGTTCCACTATAAATATCTTACGTATTTTAAATAAATAATTTCCTCAAAAATTTCTATTCCAAACTTTCACAACTATTATTTTCCTAAATTTTCTAAATATAATTTCCTAACTTAAATCTTAAACTCTAACTTTTGAACCCTAACCCTTCTATTTTTCTAAATTATTTTCCTAATCTATCCCACCCCAGCCCACACCCGACCCGGCCCGTTCCCTTAACACCCGACCCGACCTGACCCGATTCCCCAACACCCCTCCATTTCTTCTTCTTCGTCTCTTTCTCTTCTCTTTTTCCCGCCTCTCCCGTGATGCCTCCCCACTTCCGCACGACCCGCTCCCCTCAACAACCCACGACCCCTCCTCCTTCTCCAACCGCCTGCGAGCTTGATCCCCCTCGTCTCCTTCGTCCTCGCGCCGCTCCGCGAAGACCGTGCCCATCTCCATGACGACGAAGCCACGGGCCCAACAACCCCCGCACACCCACACTCCCCCACGACGAGCTCCTCCATCTACCTCGACCTTCCACCATCACCCTCCCTCTCTCCATCTCACTCTCTCAGTTTCACTTTCCCTCACTCCCCCACCGCCCCATCTCGACAACCTCGCTACCAACCGAATCCCAACGTCCCTGCCTCCACAAAGACGGTGCTACCAACACCTCCCACAGAGCTTCACCAAACCCACACCCATCACCTTACTGCCACCGTCGCCGACGAACTCCTCCGACATGGACCCGAGCCCGAGCTCCATCGCCCCACTGCAACCTCTCTCCCCTCCGCGCACCAAACTCCCAAAACCCGAACCCAACCCGTTCCTCCATCTCCGGCTACAACACCTCCTTCACGATCCGTCACCGACAAGCCCTAGCGCCGCCGACGAGTTTCCAACGCTCCCTGCTCATCCTCGACTCCAGCATCACAATCCCGAGCCCGAGCTGCCACCCATCGCCGCCTGCGCCGTCTGAGCTCATTGCCGCCGCTATCCCACTGCTGCCGGCTATCTCCTCACTGCTGTCGCCGTGCCGAGTTGTGCCTAAATAGCACCCCAGCACAGTGGCCTCGCCGTGCCTAGCTCCGTGTCTCCCCGACAACAAAATCAAGCCCCAACAATTCGTCGAACACCTGTTGCAGTCGCCGTAGCCGCTGTTCCCGTCACCTTTGTCGCCGGAGTTGCCGTCCAAACCGTGGCCTCAGTCCATGTGACCATCATAGTCGTCAATGTAGTCGCCGTCGCAACACCACACATGTTCGTCGCAGTGTGTATCACGCTCGAGCCTCGTACCGTGCCCGTCTCCATGCCACCGCATACCCAGACATGTCGCGTCCCGTGCCCACTCCTCATTCCACATCGTACTCAGTCCCCGTGCCACACCGTACCCGATCCAGTGCGCGTGCCGTGCCGCTCCCGGACCACGCACCGAATCAAGAACGTACCCAATACCGTGTCGCGTCCGCGTCATCGCCACGTCCACTACCGTATCATGCCCGCGTCGCTACCGCGTCTAGTAATGAGTCATCGCGCATCGCGCCCGTGCCGCGCCTGTGTCCAGCATCGCATCGTCTCGAGTGACGATACAGATCCCGCACGTGGTGTCGCTTCCATATCAAGCGACCGAATGCAAGTGAACCTCCTTCACTTGTTCAAATCATGCTATGTATATATATAGTTTAATAAATATAGTCTAATAATTTAATTGGTAAAATGTTTGATGAGTGTATGTAAAAGTAGATAGCGTTCACATACACGCATCGAGTGCTCGATGCGATTACCCTATCCAAGACCCTATTAAAAATCCCTAAATTTTATTATTAGAAGTTTTGATTGTTGTTAACGAGTGACGTATAAGAAATTGGGATCAAATAGTTAAGGCATCGAATATAAAATGACATCCCAATTGGTTACGTCAAATCTGAAAATCACCGTACATATCACGTTGTAAAATTAGTAGTTAATTAAATATAAATCTAATCACGGTGTTCCAAGGCTCTTATTGAACCTAACTAGATAACCTATAACCCTATCTAATTATTTATTGAATATTGCAATTTCATGACACTGAAAAATGAAGGGGAATACGGCTCTGGACTGCAGTCCGGGGCGACATTCTACGGGCGAAACCTGAATTTAAGCACTTGTACATACCTGCGTAAGACTGAAAATGCACGGAGCCCTATATGGTCGCATAGATAACTTAATTATCTAACATGTGAATCTGGTCCCGTGCATTTTTACCGTCGTTTGACATTTAAATTGTATTTTAGAGTGTCGTTGTGTTCTGCAATTTCTGCAGTGATATTCCTTACACCATCACATTAAATTGAACATAACTTCTAATGTATAGATGCAATTGATAATCCGTATGATGAGTTGGAAACTCAACTGACAGAACTAGATTTTATTCAACTAGGAAAATACCTGAATCTGAACATAATCATTAGTAAAATGCGCACGAAATTGGGCTTCCAGTTCTGAAACTGGAATTCCAGAAATCGATCGCTGCCTTAAAATGATGATAATTCCCTAACCTGAACTCCGATTGACATAAAATAAATTTTACTGTTTATATAATCAAGTTTACTTCATACGCCTTTTATATTATTTTGGTCGATTCCATACGTGTGATTTATCATAAATTTTACAAGTTATATGGTATTGGTCGTCATTGAAATAGTGAATACCTGTTCAGTACATTTCTGCATATTTTCGTGTTTGCTTTATACCTGCCACTTAGTGATCATTCACGTTGAAACCTAGCTACTGATTTGCATTGTCGATATAGTAGTGTTAGTGATTGCGTTGTGGCAAATAGGACAATGATATTGATAAGTGGAAAAGTGACTGAAAATGACAACAAAACGTATTTGTTCACAACCTATCTGTTACCTGAATGCATACTATAATCTGGGGAATGGGGAAATCAAGGTGGAATTGAACTCGTATTTAGCGAGGTACAGTGATTTAGAGGATGATCATTCGCTATCAGTGATACACACACACACATACATACTTTAGGTCGTGGGCCTAGCGACACGGCCGACATGGTTATGTCCCGGGAACAGTGGACCGTAGTCTCGGCCATGCACGGGACCCTTGTTAAATACGAGCATCCTTTCTACAATTGATTTCATTGACTTAGTGACCGATAAGTAGTAACATGCACATTGCCTAGTTTATTGACATGATACCTATATTGCATTATTCATATTCAGTTGATGTTTATTATACTCATGCTCTGCATTTTTGTTGCCCTTCTCATGTTTAATAGTATTGCATACCCATCATGTATATCTATTGCTATATGTGTCGTCCTGACGACCTGAGTGTGCATTCTCAGAGGACGAAGTGGATCCAGCCTAGATGTAGGACCTGCCTTATATTGAGGACAGTGCGGACATCTAGATCAGCGACGCTAGCGCTATCTTTCCCTTGATCTCTATCTGGTATATCTTTTACCTGTTTTGATAGAATTAGTGACTGCATTTCTCATTATCTGTGCATTGATTACTGGTTACCACGTAATGCTAGAAGCCGAAGTGTGACTACGACAGGATATTTACTTGACCGTAGGAGCATGGC
The DNA here is from genome assembly GCA_030015575.1 of Agapanthus africanus. Lineage (NCBI taxonomy): Eukaryota > Viridiplantae > Streptophyta > Magnoliopsida > Asparagales > Amaryllidaceae > Agapanthus > Agapanthus africanus. Next base: position 133,360,857 of record CM057341.1, read on the forward strand.
TGGTCTTGTCAACCCCTTGTATCCCATATTTTAGGAAGCGGGGCGTGACAAAAATAATCCAACAATATAATACTAGGATCCGGTTTAAACCAAAACATACTAGTATTATCCGTCCAAATCATGATCCGTGCATAAGTGCATGTATATGATCGAACCCTGCCATAAAACCATACGACCTCTACAATGTTTTGCCCGAAGCAGGGAAACCCTCTGTGTGGGACTCTAAAGATTCGTCAATACGCTGGCAGTGGGTTTAACCACAAACACGTCAGCGGCACTAGCCGTACGTAACGGTTACCCAGGTATTGAGCGAAAGGGAGGCCAACGAGCAAACTCATCCTGAAACCCCTACTGAGCCTGACAGTGACAATATCCGTACAGTCTGGTCCGTTCGTCTATGAGTATCGCATATCGAGTCTAGGGGGTGAATAAAGTCAGACCCCTAATAACTTGACATTCAGTGTCGGTATGAAACCCATCACTGCATGAGAAACTACCGATCCTAGATCAGTAATTCCCGACTACCTTGGTTAAGGATTTCTGGTGATGGCTACCCGTGCACAACGCGACATCAACCCCCAATACCGGGAGAGACGAATCCCCTGACGATCCGCTCACTGCCTCCATGTGGCTCGGGACTGTACCCAACTAAAACCTGTTTGCACGACTCCTTTGAGACGTGGTAGGGTAGTAATCAAGGCACAGTGGGAACTCACACGAGACAAATGACGATCTCAGGTCGATAGACTAACCTGTACACATGTCTCCAGGGAACTGCTATCTGACAATAGGTATTATACCAACTAGCATGTTCCCGTCGCGTCCGTCCAGTGTACTCATAACCCAATGAGCACCTGTATACATCTTAGGTGAACACACTAACACCAATGGCTTGTGAGACCGGCCACCGCCCCTCGTCAGGGTCTCGATCAGTATACACTAGTCTACTTTGGAGTATCGATGCCCAGTCTCGAAACTCTCATGACTAGGGACATTTAAGGATGTGCTTATAGACCACCCAGCTCTCATGTATATGATCGCCATCATACTGCAGGTAGTCAAGCAAGAATCCTAAGGGCTCTATCAACATGTAATAGTGATCAATAAAGCCACCTAAAGCAGATATATGATGATAAAGACAAACTGGATAGCATACTATCATTTCGAGTAAGACCGTTCTACCGGTATAGGTCCTCCTTCAATTATTGCAATCGCGTGCCTGCGATCCAATAATTGACTTGTGGGCACTATCGCCAACGGGCATTTCTTGCACCGGTATTGACTGGATATTTTATCCTTCTCACATCCATGTCATTGCAAATGCGTATCGATGGAGGTCAACCTTTCTTACATCTTTGCAAAGACTCATCGGGAACAACACGTGCACCTTTATAGGTGCACTAATACTCCTTATCTAGGATCGAAAAAAAATTGAGTGCCCAAGTGAAGGCTAAGCAGGTTATGAAATAGTGTTGGTCGATGAATGTAGAGTAATCAACTGCCCGAGATGCGTAAGCTGCCATAACATTTAAGCAAGGGAAGTGATAGGCCTGCATTTTCGCACAAGAACATCTTGGGGAGCCATGAAGGTTAACTATCTGTGTCCTGCCACCTGATTGATGTGAAAAATTGTGTTTTTGTGATTTCCTAATTACCGCAATCAATACGGTGTCGCATAAGCTAGCCGCGGTAAATACGAGTTGTCCACAGGGAGACAATAGTGTTATACATGTTGTTTTAGACGAGTTAAATAAAAAGAGTTAATCTATTTAATAAACTAAAGTGCATAAAATAAAAGTGCAAGTTCAATTGAAAAAATTTATATCACGCTCTGTAACAACCCTAAATTTCCAATACAAAATTTTTCAAATAATTTTTTAAAAATCCACAAAGGGGTATTTTAGCCTGAGCACAAGATATAGGTAATTATTTTGTTTTTAATTACAAGAATGCAATAAATCCATTTTTAGTGTACAAGAAATTACTTTCAATTTAATGTATACTTGGAGTATTTACTCTTACTGCTATCATTTTAAGTAATTAAATAACTCCATAATTACAAGAAGGAGCTTGTAGCTTATTGGTAATACCTTGCACTGCTGAACCAAGCCACCAGAGTTCAAATCCCATACCCCACATTATTTTTAATATTGATTTTTTTAAAAACCTTTAGAATACCAAGAGTTTACACGTGCATATCTCACAAAAACCCCACTACACCCAAACATGTAACACTTGAAGGAGTTAGATGAACCGTCAGGGGGGGATCCAGGCCACCGGACTCGGCCGGGAATCGGCCAACTCGGCCTTGACTCAGCAGACTAAGTGCTCCGACCGAGTCACGGCCGTGTCACCCCCGATTCGGCCGATTCCGGCGATGGTCACAACATGAAAGTTGTGTCTTTTCATATTCGCTATGCACCTGCAAAATTTCAGCTTCAGACCACTTCCAGAGCTCTTAAAAAACCCCAATTACTCCACTTTTAATACATTTTTTATTACATTTTATCATATTTTTATTTTAACTTTTCATCTACCCTAACCCTAGACTAACCCTATAAATACCAACCCTACACACTACCCTTTCACCCCCAAAATCTTAAGCCACTCTCTCAAAAGTTTTCCAAAAAGTGTGTGCTTTGAAAACAAGTTCGCGGCGAACCTCCAACGAGATTCTGACGGAATTCCGGCGACGTTTTTTAGAAACAACCGGCGACGAAGCAACGCCTAGACAACTCATCTAGTTCCCCTATACTCTTTAGTATAGATCGAAACCCGTAAGACCCATTCTTCCCTTCTTTCTACTTCTCAAAAATACGAACTTACGAAACCCGACGGAAATCGGAACAAACCGATTTTCGATTCGGTTTTCTATAATATCTCACTTGTCACCAATTCCATAATACCTAAACTTATTCATGATGACTATTAATCACATAACAATTAATTTGGACAAAGTTTCTCACATGAAACGATAACTTTTGCAATATCGTATTCTTTTTCACATTAATACCATAATGTTTATTTTTCTTCTTCTAATCAATTCAATCATTCCTAAACATCTTTATCTTGACCATTAAACTTGTAAAAATCAATTTGAATATGTTTTCACACATGAAATGATAACCTTTTCAATTTACCGTATTTTTCACTTTAATACCATGAAGTTTCAATTTCAAATTTAACCCCTTAACCTTAATATACATTTAAAATAGAGCACGAGGTAACGACCTACCTCCACACACACGCAAATACAACCCTAAAATGATATCATCAAAACTTAGAATACGATAAAACGAAACTTTCATTAAAATACCATAATCTTCATAAAACCATTCTTAAAGGTTTTAGATTTGTTACACTTTTAAGTAAATATTTCTTACTAGGAAAATACGATAAGTTGTGGATATCGATCGTTTATCTAAACTGACTTTGTGGTGTCTAGGAAAGTGTGTCTAAGGCAGGTGGTTACTTAATTAGGGCCACTACTTGTAGTGGAGAGCCTCCCACTTACCTGGCACTTACCTGGCCGCAATTGGCAGTGAAGAGGCGATTTGAGGCTTCTAACGACTTGTCGTTTATACCATTTAGAAATAGGCTAGTTGGCTTAGGAAACCCTAGAATCTAAAATACGGAAAACTATACTTTGCAAATAAATACCTTTTATTTTATAAAACCGTTTTCTAAAAGATTAGTGTTTTACAATCTTTGCAAAGCGCCGCTACAACCCATCTTTGGGGAACCCGTTCGAGATCGTGTGGTTTATCGCGCACCCTCGGGCTAGTAGTGCGAGACCTCCGCAAGGAGCATTCGGTCTCGAAAGGTTTAAAATACGACATCTTAAGAAAATGAGAGTTTTGAAATATAAAATATTTATTAAAATTATTTTTATAAACATATGTATATCTATCTTTTAAATACCTATTTTATTATAATATAAATTTTCCACATTTTTCTATAAATCACAAGAATAAGTTTTACACTAAAATACCATGAACTTCAAATAATCAATATTATAGATAAATACCCTTATTTATAAAACTAGGACATTTTCACTAGAAATGTCATAACATAAAATCCACCCTCATTACAACTCTAAAGACGAACAATAAATACTTGAGGTGTATTTTGAAAAGTATATAAAAGTATTTTTACATAAAACTCCTTCAAGTTTTATAAATTACCCTAAGGACCCTAATAATTATAAGACCTCGATTCACAATTCTGATTGTCTGACTCGGGTTTGAGTCTGATTAATCTGACTTGAATATGATTCAAGTCAACCTATAATCTACAAGATTCCAATTCAAAATGAACACATGAATCCATGAATACAATTATCAATTTATACAATTTGGCTGAACCGAACCATGGATATATTCCTTTTACATGATTCCCAGTATTCTATTTACATGACTCTACGGTTATAACCGTTTCCTGATATCATGGTTTCGGTCAGTCAGTCAATCAATCATACAACCAATACAGTTTACAAGATAACAATACAAACAAGATATCGCAGGGTTTAAGGGGTAGATTGGTACGGAAGGTGTTAAAGGTGGCACGAGACGGTAAGATTAAGACACCTAACATGAATCTAATTGCTGTTGTACCATGGCATAAACGGTTCCTTGAGTTCCTGATACCTTAGTCTCCGGGGCAAGTGAGACTCCTCTCGTATACACTGGCATCCTTTTGTACCAAGCTACAAACAACAGCGTTAACATGAATTACAACAATATAATAATATAATACAACTGTAAAAACTACTCTCTCTCTCTCTTACTCTCTGTCTATTCCTCCCTTATCTTTGGGATTTACCGAGCGACCTGTTCGCTGACGACATTCTGTTTCTATCTTCTTTGAATGTCGTCAGGTGGTTTGGACCCGGCGGAGATCGAGCCATCTCAAGAATACTTGGAGCAATTTGCCGAAGACCCTGCACTTTAGTTCATTGTACACTTTTTCTTTTTGTACTTTTCATTTCCTGTTATGCCACTGTTTAGGCATCTTTTTATTTCAGTTGTATTTCCTTTCATGTATTGTACAAAGAATGTTAATGAATAAAAGTTGCTGTTCTTTTATATCTTGTTTCTTGTGTATTTATTTTATATTGCTTAGATACGCTTAGCGTATGTACTTCTGAGTATATACGTAGCGGGCCTCGTCGCATCCCCTTCGCCGTATACCGGGAAGCGGGGTGTGAAAGGTTTTGTTGGTGGCCCATGCAGGTCAAGCTGTATGGAACCCTAAGCAATATGAAACACAAGAACCAGCAACTAAAACATTCTTTACAATTCATGTTCCTTGAATCTTACAATTTCATGTTCCTTGAATCTTATCATTTCATTTGAATCTGTCCGAACCTAAATTTTTCTTCAGGGTTATGGATCCCCGAACAACACCAGCACTAATGTCAACAACACACCTCCAAATCCAGCACTACCTCTCACACCAGCTGTCCCTGCTCCACTCAATGAGCAAACGGTTCTGTTTGAGGCAATTCGCAGCCTCCTAAAGGGACAGCAGCAACTCCTGAACCGTCCCGAGACTGACGCACCTGGGGTGAAGCAATTTAGAGCTTTACATCCCAAACAGTTCTCAGGAAAGGGGAGCCCACTGGAAGCTGAGGAATGGGCTCAAAGTATCGAGGATGATCTGGCAGCAGCACAAGTGCCAGAAATATCTTGGGTCCGAGTTGCAAAGCTGCAACTCACGAACAATGCACGGAACTGGTGGAAGGCGGAAGAAAGCCGTCTTGATCAGCCCATTGAATGGAAGACTTTTCGTGAGAAGTTCGACGCGAAGTACTTCCCTGTGACTGCCAGGTTTGCCATGGAGCAGCAGTTCATTCATCTACAACAAGGTTCGATGTGGGACAAGTCAGTAGATGAGTATGACGCTGAATTCACCATGCTCAGTCGGTAAGATATGTCACAGTATTTCAAATTTTTGATATCACATAATACACAACTAACACAAGACCGTAACAGATTTGCGGCACACTTGATACCGACGGATGAGGTCAGAGCCCGTCGCTTTCAACAAGGTATGGACACGGAAATCCAGGCTGCACTAGCTACAGGGAAATTTCCGACTCACGAGGATGCTTTGGAAGCTGCCCGCAGTTATGAGGCGGTGATAAAGTCAAGAGGCAGACCCCAATCTGCCGGTTTGAAACGCCATGCCTCTCAAATAGCAGGAGGAGCCTCTTCTAGGCCAACGTTCGAACCCAGGAGAACTGAAGAACCCAATCACCAGCCTAGACCACATTTCTGTTTCCATTGCAAGAGAGATGGACATTTGATAAAGGACTGTAGGCGCGCAAAAGGCCCGTGCCTAGTTTGTGGCGCGTCCAATCACAGAATTGAGACCTGTCCATATAGATACAACTCAGCTCACACACACACACCAACTACCCGCAGCGGCCAGCTATCCAGGCTCCTGCAACTCGTCCTGCACTACCTGCTCCACCACCTGCACAGCCTACTCGCCAATTCCAACAGGCAATGAGGGACATGCCTAGAGGGCAGAGAAACAGGCCCCAAAGGCAGAATGTGCCTCCAGCTAGAAGGAATGTACCACGGCGACAAACCTTCACATTAGAAGCCGTAGAAGCCGAGACTGTAGGTCAAGGTAACACCGGTAAGCTTTTTTTACCCTTGTATCTCTTTGTTATTTTTATACACTATCTATACTACAGCCACCAAACTTCTTTGCACTGTTACACTTTCCTTTTACAAATTTCGAGGACGAAATTTTTATAAGGAGGGTAGAATGTAACAACCCTAAATTTCCTATACAAAATTTTTCAAATATTTTTTTAAAAATCCACAAAGGGGTATTTTTGCCTCAGCACAAGATATAGGTAATTATTTTTTTTTAATTACAAGCTACAAGAATGTAATAAATCCATTTTTAGTGTACAAGAAATTACTTTAAATTTAATGTATACTTGGAGTATTTACTCTTGCTGCTATCATTTTAAGTAATTAAATAACTCCATAATTACAAGAAGGAGCTTGTAGCTCATTGGTAATACCTTGCACTGCTGAACCAAGCCACCAGAGTTCAAATCCCATACCCCACATTATTTTTAATATTGATTTTTTTAAAAACCATTAGAATACCAAGAGTTTACACGTGCATATCTCACAAAAACCCCACTACACCCAAACATGTAACACTTGTAGGAGTTAGATGAACCGTCGGGGGGATCCAGGCCACCGGACTCGGCCGGGAATCGGCCAACTCGGCCTTGACTCGGCCGACTCAGTTCTCCGACCGAGTCACGGCCAAGTCACCCCCGATTCGGCCGATTCCGGCGATGGTCACAACATGAAAGTTGTGTCTTTACATATTCCCTATGCACCTGCAAAATTTCAGCTTCAGACCGTTTCCAGAGCTCTTTAAAAACCCTAATTACTCCACTTTTAATACATTTTTATTACATTTTATCACATTTTATCACATTTTTATTTTTAACTTTTCATCTACCCTAACCATAGACTAACCCTATAAATACCAACCCTACACACTACCCTCTCACCCCCAAAATCTTGAGCCACTCTCTCAAAAGTTTTCCAAGAAGTGTGTGCTTTGAAAACAAGTTCACGGCGAAGCTCCGACGAGATTCTGACGGAATTCCGGCGACGTTTTTTAGAAACAACCGGCGACGAAGAAACGCCTAGACAACTCATCTAGTTCCCATATACTCTTTAGTATAGATCGAAACCCGTAAGTCCCATTCTTCCCTTCTTTCTACTTCTCAAAAATACGAACTTACGAAACCTGACGGAAATCGAAACAAACCGATTTTCGATTCGGTTTTCTATAAAATCTCACTTGTCACCAATTCCATAATACCTAAACTTATTCATGATGACTATTAATCACCTAACAACTAATTTGGATAAAGTTTCTCACATGAAACGATAACTTTTGCAATATCGTATTCTTTTTCACTTTAATACCATAATGTTTATTTTTCTTCTTCTAATCAATTCAATCATTCCTAAACATCTTCATCTTGACCATTAAACTTGTAAAAGTCAATTTAAATAAGTTTTTACACATGAAATGATAACCTTTTCAATTTACCGTATTTTTACACTTTAATACCATCATGTTTAAATTTCACATTTAACCCTTAACTTGTTATACATTTAAAATAGAGCACGAGGTAACGACCTACCTCCACACACACGCAAATACAACCCTAAAATGATATCATCAAAACTTAGAATACGATAAAACGAAACTTTCATTAAAATACCATAATCTTCATAAAACCATTCTTAAAGGTTTTAGATTTGTTACACTTTTAAGTAAATATTTCTTACTAGGAAAATACGATAAGTTGTGGACATCGATCGTTTACCTAAACTGACTTTGTGGTGTCTAGACAAGTGTGTCTAAGGCAAGTGGTTACTTAATTAGGGCCACTACTTGTAGTGGAGAGCCTCCCACTTACCTGGCACTTACCTGGCCGCAATTGGCGGTGAAGAGGCGATTTGAGGCTTCTAACGACTTATCGTTTATACCATTTAGAAATAGGCTAGTTGGCTTAGGAAACCCTAGAATCTAAAATACGGAAAACTACACTTTGCAAATAAATACCTTTTATTTTATAAAACCGTTTTCTAAAAGATTAGTGTTTTACAATCTTTGCAAAGCGCCGCTACAACCCATCTTTGGGGAACCCGTTCGGGATCGTGCGGTTTATCGCGCACCCTCGGGCTAGTAGCGCGAGATTCAGACCTCCGCAAGGAGAATTCGGTCTCGAAAGGTTTAAAATACGACATCTTAAGAAAATGAGAGTTTTGAAATATAAAATATTTATTAAAATTATTTTTATAAACATATGTATATCTATCTTTTAAATACCTATTTTATTATAATATAATTTTTCCACCTTTTTCTAAAAATCACAAGAATAAGTTTTACACTAAAATACCATGAACTTCAAATAATCAATATTACAGATAAATACCCTTATTTATAGAACTAGGACATTTTCACTAGAAATGTCATAACATAAAATCCACCCTCATTACAACTCTAAAGACGAACAATAAATACTTGAGGTGTATTTTGAAAACTATATAAAAGTATTTTTACATAAAACCCCCTCAAGTTTTATAAATTACCCTAAGAACCCTAACAATTATAAGACCTCGATTCACAATTCTGATTGTCTGACTCGGGTTTGAGTCTGATTAATCTGACTTGAATATGATTCAAGTCAACCTATAATCTACAAGATTCCAATTCAAAATGAACACATGAATTCATGAATACAATTATCAATTTATACAATTTGGCTGAACCGAACCATGGATATATTCCTTTTACATGATTCCCAGTAATCAATTTACACGACTCTACGGTTATAACCGTTTCCTGATATCATGGTTTCGGTCAGTCAGTCAATCAATCATACAACCAATACAGTTTACAAGATAACAATACAAACAAGACATCGCGGGGTTTAAGGGGTAGATTGGTACGGAAGGTGTTAAAGGTGGCACGAGACGGTAAGATTAAGACACCTAACATGAATCTAATTGCTGTTGTACCATGGCATAAACGGTTCCTTGAGTTCCTGATACCTTAGTCTCCGGGGCAAGTGAGACTCCTCTCGTATACACTGGCATCCTTTTGTACCAAGCTACAAACAACAGCGTTAACATGAAATACAATAATATAATACAACTGTAAAAGCTACTCTCTCTCTCTCTTACTCTCTGTCTATTCCTCCTTTATCTTTGGGACTTACCGAGCGACCTGTTCGCTGACGACATTCTGTTTCTCTCTTCTTTGAATGTCGTCAGGTGGTTTGGACCCAGCGGAGATTGAGCCATCTCAAGAAGACTTGGAGCAATTTGCCGAAGACCCTGCACTTTAGTTCATTGTACAATTTTTCTTTCTGTACTTTTCATTTCCTGTTATGCCACTGTTTAGGCATCTTTTTATTTCAGTTGTATTTCCTTTCATGTATTGTACAAAGAATGTTAATGAATAAAAGTTGCTGTTCTTTTATATCTTGTCTCTTGTGTATTTATTTTATATTGCTTAGATACGCTTAGCGTATATACTTCTGAGTATATACGTAGCGGGCCTCGTCGCGTCCCCTTCGCTGTATACCGGGAAGCGGGGCGTGACACGCTCTGCTTCCAAAAAGAAAGTGAAGAGGTAACGCGGTATGGTCTGCAACCTAACTGTATTGAAGGTGTTCTATTTCAATACAGTTACGTTAAGCGTCTGAATATTTATAACATGCAGGATATGTACCAAAATGAAATAATAAAAACGGAAGGCATTTATTTCCATGACAAAAACTTTATTACAGCTTAAAAAAATGAGTAAAATAAACAAAATAATTTATTTACATTGACGTAAAGGAAAGCAAAGCGTTAAACATGTGGGCAACTGATAAATAGAAGAGCTATCCTAATACTCTTGAGTCAATTCCGCGTAGTCTTCATCAGTATGCTCCACGCCTTGATTCTCATTGCAATACTCATCGTCATCTAACGGACATTCCAGAGATAGAGAAAAGAGAGAAATGAAAGTCTGTCAGCGAGTAACACCCGGGTAAGATTACCTCATAAGGAAGTAAGGGTACAAAAAGAACAAACAAGTGTATATAGGTATGCTATGTGTATAAAAATATGATGCAAATATGTATGAGGGTATGAGGTATATGTAAATAAGTGTATATTGTATGAGGTATCTGCTAGGTAAATGTTCGCATTAGTTTTTTAAATAAGGGTCCAGATACTCGCTATTATTCCGTTGTGGTCACAGAACAACAACTGGGAAAGTGAAATGTACGGTTTCACTTTCCGGGATCATGATCGAGTAATAGGTGTATCCGAGTTCTGCACATCCTTACCTAATCAAACTATCCATCCCTGCTGTTCAGTGTAAGGGTTTTGACGAATTAGAGTTAGTGCGTATATCATTCAGGCATGGAATTTCCACATTGTATTTCATCCACATATTGGATTATTCGCCCTTAAGTAGGGTTAGTAATCGTTCGAAGATCAGATTAGTATTCGCCCGAATATTGGTTTAGTAGTCGTCCACATATTGGACTGTTCACCCTGCCTGCAGGAATCTTCATTTATAAAGTATTCCATACCTAGGTTTGTGCATTCTAACCCTAACCGTATCATATGTCATGTCATGTAATGTGTCATAAGATGAATTTTAATAGTTGATCTCATTTAATATGGCCTTCCACAACCACTCATTTTTATCTTGTTATTTTTTAAAGTTTGTAAGGTGTATCATAGTATTTTATAGAAACCTTAGTTAAACAGATTATGGTATTTTATTGTAGTTATTGTTTATAAGAAAACCATGGTATTTTAGTGTTAACGTAAATTGGGAAACCTATGGTATTTTAATGAAAATATGATTTATGTGAAAGATTATGGTATTGATTTGAAATTATCTTTTAATGCAAATTTTGGTATTCTTTTAGGAAATATCTTTTATGAAAGGTTATAGGTTTTGTTGAAAATAGCCTTTTAGTAAAAGTCAAGATATTTAAATGAAATTATATTCTTTTAGGATGGATTAAGATATTTTATTGTAAATAATAATTTATAAAGTTATGGTGTTTATTTGGAAGCAACATTTTAGAAATATTATCGTGTTAGCAACCGCTGCACACGAGCGACATGATTTGTATTCTTTTTAGGAACAATTGTCTATCAATCATGAGGTATTTACGTAAAACATTACCCTATTTAAATTTGATATTTTATTAAAGGTGACATTCTAAAAAAACAACTCCGCGTTGGCAACTGCTGCACATGAACGACATGATTTGTGTTCTTTTCAGGGATGATTGCCTATCAACTACGGGGTGTTTCATGTAAAATATTTCCCTATTAGGGTATTTTGTTAAACCTTAGTGGTTATAGGTTAAAGGTATGAATATAAAAATATTTTCTTTAAATGAAGAGTATTGATGTAAAAATTATATTAAAATTAGCTTATGTAACTTAGAAAATATGGCATTTATGCGACATAAGTTGTTTTGGAATTTTTGAGTATATCTAATGAATATTATGACTTTCAAGATTGAGGTATTTTAATGAGACTAGGAAATATTTTATATTATCAAAAATAATTTTTTTAAACCCCTTTAAAAATACTTACCTAATTAGTATATGATTTCAAACATAACTTTTCATAATATGAGGGTATGTTGTGGAAGCATTAACTCTTAATATCATAAAATATCTGTGATATGCTATCTTAGCCACTAATAAACAACAACGTGAATTTTATGATTGCAGATACGTGTGTGAGCATGAGGGATAGATCGTTATCCCGTGATATCAACATCAAGTCTAAATTCTTTCATTAAAATAATACCGTAACATAAAATGCATGATGGTTTTAACATCGTATTAAAATGGATACAAGATTATTATTATATCTAAAAAATCCTAATTGAAGAAGGTGATAAATTAAGTGGTGAGAGGCGGAGCCTACATTCGTTTTGAGATGTTGATTGATGGATCGAAAACATAGCCTTGTACTACAACTTTAATAACTCTGGGCTAGGATTTTTCCTTGATGATTGGGTGGTACCACAGCGTAGTCGTCATCGATATGAAGGTCTGGGTATTTTTTATTAGAAATTTCGGGGTTCTGTGATGTGAGAAAAGTGATTGGGATGGGACAGTATATATAAGGTTTAATTACAACAACAAAATCCTAAAAACCCGGTCAAATCCCACAAAAATCCGTGCCCACAATGATTGCGAATCATCCCTTGATGATTAGCCGCCGCTGCCAAAATTTCGTGGCCATTGGATTCACATCCAACGGCTCACGATCACACCCAGTCCCCACCCTCGTCACGGGTGAGGAGACCATGCATTTTCGCGTGGTCCCCACCATGTGGACGCTGCTGCAGATCCTGGGCCGTTGGATCTTTCATCCAACGGTCCAGGTTAATCACCATTTTATATAATTATTTTTTCGTTTTTATTTTAAAATCTAAAATCGTTTTATAAAATCGGTTTTTTTTAAAAAAAATTGTTTAAAATATTATAAAATACGGGAAAAATATGAGAAAATTCCAGAAAATATACTTTTGTTGTTATTTTCAATTTAAAAATGGTTTTGAGCTAAAACTAAATAATATTCCCATATCTAAATTATTTGTTAGTTAGTATAATTATTTAATAGTCTAGTTTATCTTTAAAACATTTTAATTTCAAAATAATTATTAATAATAAAAATATATAAATTATTTCAAGAAATTATAAAATTTTATTAAAACATTTTAAGCCCAGAAAAATATAAATTGCTTTTAGAAAATTCCTTTAATGCCAACATTACTTTAAAAATAAAATCATAAAAATAAAATATTTTTCCATCTTAACCACCTCATGTTGAAGTCTTCCGGGATTAAGATGTGCCTCAACCATCCATGTCGACGTGTTCTCCTCAAAATAGTGTATATCTTTTCAATTTGAAGTTCACGGCTGCCGATCTTGATTCTGGGTAAGATAGTTGCGTTCATGAGTTTTTAGTTGTCTAGACGCACACACAGCTAAATCGTCGTGCCGATATATCGCACCACCAAGTCTTTTCCCCGAAACATCGTAGTGGATGTTAAAACTTTTGGGTCTGTTAGGAATGGCAAAGATGGGCACGATAGTTAAGATCTACCCTCCTAAGAATAATTTCATATTTGAATTTTTCAAAGAAGTAGCCACTACTGGGCACGGAAATCAGTAATGCTGTCAGGAATCCTCTTTTACTCCATGTAACGACTCTAAAATCCCTGCACAAAATTATTTGTTTAAATGTATAGAAAAAGGTATTTCGTCCTGTGTAGGAGTTATAAGTTATTTTTGTTCAATAAAACCAAGAAGCAACTTGTAGCTCACTGGTAAAGCCTCTACACTGCTGTGACATAGCCTGTGTATTCGATTCCCATCAGTCCCAATTATTTTTAAGATTTTTCTTTTTAATTTTTCGGAAGCCTAAGGGTTGCACGTGCAATTCACAGAGAAACAAAAAGTTTCAGAAAAATTAAACAGACGCAATAAGGAGTAAACACTGATTAAAGCCGATGGCACGAATCTAGAGGTGATTGGGCCAAATCCAACCGCCCAAATTCTCCATCCACCCACCGCCGACGGTCCAAGATGCTCCAAATCACTCCGTGCTTTGCACACAAGTCCCTTCAGCTCCCCTCAACTCCCCTGCACTGTTTGATTTTCCTGCAATCAAACAGAGACTCTTCAAATCCTTAATTAACACTATTCAATCCATTTTAATTCATTTTTATTTCACACCCTATCTCATTTTTATCCTATAAATACCACCCCATGCCCTAGCTCACCTCTATTTTGAAAATTTTCTCAAAATTCTCTAAGTTCAAGAAGAGTTAAGGTTATTTAAGTGGAGTTAAGCAAGCCGAAGGGAGTAGCAATCAAATTCCGATGACCGGAACATCTCCGATGAGAGTAAGACCCCCCTCTCTTCCTTAACCTCTTCCTAACACTACACAACGAGTCAGTCCCTTCATCTCTCTCTCTTTTCACTTCTATATAATTTTTAAGACATATCAACAAAAGTGGAGCTAACTCCGATATATGCTATTTTAACATTTGTACTCCCTTCATTAAGCAAAATAGGTCAAACTAACTTTCTCACACCACTCGTAACCTTATTTATAATCATTTAAATTTTAGTTTAATAAAGTTTTCATGAGAAACAATCATATAGCAAACTTTTTCATTAAAATACCATGAAGTTTAGTATAACTGTTTTTTCGATAACTAGAGTATAAACCTTTAGATCATTCACGGGGTAACGACCCACCCCACACGCACACTATGGTTTCAAAACAAGGTATTCTAAGTATATGGGTAATTCAAAGAAGAAGCTTTTCATTAAAATACCATTTTTTTCAAAACGAGTTTCTTTTAATCGATATTTTAAATTCTTGGCAATTGTTCCTCTACAACTCTCGTTAGGGGACCCGCTAATAGATGGTGCAGATTATCGCACATCCTTAGAATAGTAGAGAGAGATGCAGAACTCTTCATGGAGTATTTGGTCTCTAAAGGAAATAAAAATACGGTTTTTAAGAAATACGACTTTTCTAAACAAAACAAAAATTTGGAAAATTATATAAAATTATCGTTCCTTTATAAAAATAAAAAAAGAGGAGGGAGAAACAGAAAGAGGAAAAGAGATGGGAAAAATTCCCCTGATGGAGCATCACGTGCCCACACGTGATGCACCTTGGAGTAAAAGTTATAGACATTGCGCTTAACAATTAAAACTGAAATTGAGCCTCACGTGCAAACACGTGAGCATCTATATACAAAATATATAGGCGCCTTCCTAAAAATAGGTCAATGAAGCTCCCGTATAAGCACGTGACGCCCTTTGTTGGGCTTAACTTCGTGGGGGTCACGTGCCACACTTGACATTTCTAAACACCGCCTCATGCGCAAAACACTTGATGCCTTTTTTCTGAGGGCTGCTACATCTAAGCAAACCAGTTTAATTCTATGGGGGGGAGGGGTCACGTGCTACACGTAAGGGTTCCTAACCACCTTCCAAGCTGATAGAATTAAATTCTAAATAAAAGGGATCAAAACCCTAATTGGAAAATATTTTCTTATATCTTTCTAAATAAGAAAGATTACGCTCTGTGAAATAGAGCACCGTTGGATTAAAAATCCAATGGTGATTAAAAATCACCAAGCTACAGAATAAGCTCTGTGTTGGAAAATATTTTTCCAATCTTGTTAAAAAAAAAGAAGAATATCTTCTGTAAAACAGAAGTCCTTGGATCAAAGATCCAACAGTGGATAAAATCCCCAAAGCAATTAAAAAATCTTTCAATGAGAGATTTTCTTAACTGAATCAACAAATCTACCTCTACTATATAAAGGACCCAGGACCTCAAGTCTCAAGGAGGAGATAAAAAAGAGAGGAGACCTCCCATAAGATTTGAGAAACAAAAAAAAAGAAGAAGAATAGTTCTCCTTGAAGAAAAGAAACCCTAGGTAAGAAAAAAAAGACCTAGAGATCATTTTATCTTCTCTTACAAGAGTTTAACTCTTCCAAACAAGAACTTAGTTCTTCCTCTAGTTGAGGTCTGCAGAAGAAGATCTCCCTACAAGTTGAGAATTTAATTCTCATCGGGGAGATTTTGTCATGCAGTCCCAAAACTCAGAGGAAAGAACTAAGTTTGAAGAATTTAATTTGTCCAAAAGATATAGGAATTCAATTCCTCTGACAAAACTAAAGTTTAACCCTGCATAAAAAAAACAACTGAGATCGCCTCACGTGTTCCCACGTGACCCCTTAAAACAAGTGTTTAGCACTTATAAAAGAAAAATGGGATAAACTCAGAGACAGTCCCCATTTTAGGGTGCCTCACGTATTCCCACGTGACCGCCAAACATTCATCTAACACTTACATGGAAAAAGGAATAAATCCAAAGACAATTCTCATTGTGGGGCGCCTCACGTGCCGACACGTGACCCCCAATAGTGCTTAGCACTTATAAAGGAAGGGAGAATAAACCAAAGACAGTTCCCAACTTTGGGGCGCCTCATGTGCCCACACGTGACCCCTAATAGTGCTTAGCACTTATAAAGGAAGAGGAAATAAATCTAGAGAGGTAGTGCCCAACTTTAGGGCGCCTCACGTGCCCACACTTGATGGTCATAAGATTTAAGTGTTTAACACTTATATACAGATAGGGATTTGGACCCAAGTATACAACGCCAACTTTCAGGTTCCTCACGTGCCACACGTGAGCACCCCAAATTTCAGTGTTTAACACTGCTTTAGAGACTCACGTGAGAGCACGTGAGCACGGAGCATATGTTAGTGTTTAACACTATAAGAAGCCAACTTCAGCCTCAAATTGGCTAAGTCCTCTTGAGATTAAAACGTCTTGGATCTCCAAATATACTGAGCCTCTACGCTCATGACTTCTCAAACTAATTGATCAGAATAATGTCCATCACATATCTCCTAAGTTAATCTTAGTCTCCCAAAAATGATTAATGATTCTTAGATGGTTTACCATGATCTCTCCCTTCAGTCTGAAGTTTGGTTCAAGGGTACATCTCTCCATACCTCTGATATATGTCGTTGTAATTCTTCAACGTCGTCAGAGAGGTGGATGGTCCCGACAATCAACAGCTCTTTGGCGCACTCTCAAACCCATGAGCACATCCCTTGGACCACAATGTCTTTAAACTAGCAATAGACCGCAATGTCCTTAAACCAAACCCTCATACCAAAAATGGTGATCTATGGACCACAATGTCCTTAAACTAGCTATGGACCGCAACGTCCTTAAACTAAAGTAATAGATCCTAAATACTCTTTTGTTGGGTCTGAATGGTCCCAAAATCATGTTGAGTAGATCATAGTCTAAAATTAGACTAATGTATTCTCAACAAACATTTAAGTTGATCTTAATCCCAAATGAGATTAACGATCCTTAAATCAAACCAAACCCAAATCTAAGAAAATACGGATTTGGACTAATCTACGCCCTACGGGCGACAACATAAATTAGTCTCTGTATACAATCCACGGGAAACCAAAAACAAAACAAACACACACGACACGAAGTGAACATCTGGAGCAGGAGAAAGTGGATATCTCTATGCGGTAACGTAATTAACTGCAGGGGCTTGCGCCTGTAGGGAAGAACGTCCCCATAATCAAAAACAACTCACAACGAGGGGGAATCTGACGAAGTCCGCTACAACAGCCGCATCCATCCAAACCTCCGATACACGGTGCCACTAATCAACTTGGTATCTTCGGAGAAGTGGACGGATAAATCCAAATAGCATCTGCCCCCAAATTCAGGCAAGACGACCATCCCGGTTCATCTTCGTTTTCGGCGGTAAACAGATTCTGGCACGTCCGGTGGGAACTTTTCCTCTTTCCACTCCACGCTTCGTGTGTCGTGTTCGCGAACGAATCGCGGTTTAATATGGTTGCCCTTGGATTTGAGGTACTAAGATTTGGTGTCTTACTCTTATGCAAAAAGGAGATAACATTGATGGCCTCCAGCTGCGCTAACTGCAACAGCAATTCTCGCTCCGTCCCGACCGGAGGAGTGACTTATGGGCCCCAAGCGGCCTCCATCTTTGCAATGCCAGTGGAACAGGTGACTCAGGCCACCACTGGACTGTTTTTAGGACCATGCTCCCGCTAATAATCATCAATGCCTCAATGCCATCACAAGTGGCTTTGAAGAAGTCGGTATTCGATCGGCTTGCAACTACCATGGCCCCTCTCAACGGGTCGTCCAATTCCATCGCCTTAGTCTTTGACAGGCTGATCTTAAGCTCAAGTGGGCCCGTAAAGAGGCTCGCGATATCTGAGAAGGCTATCCCAAAAAGGATAGTCCTCCTAACTTCTGCTGTGGGTGAGGTCGTTACAAGTGCTTCCCCCACCCGAAAGTCAGTCTTCGACAGGTTAGACGTTCCCTCTCAGTGGACGTTGGTCTTTGACAGACTGACACCAACAACACCCCATCAGAGCAAAGGTCATGACGAAGTCGCTTCGACAACAGAGGTGGTTCCGTCTGCATGACATGCTCGATGTCTCCACTGGCGTCGAGTGAGGAAAGCTGGGGGCAGTTCCCCCTCTGGACTTACTCCACCAGCTCTAATGGTGGAAATTAATACTGCTGTTCCAACTGGGAACAGTTTCGATCCGCTCAAAAGGGTGCGAAAGAACTCTCCAACCGCTGTACTGAAGAAGTCGCTTCCACATGTTGAAAACACGGTGCAGGCAAAGACAGAACAACCCCCTCAGCGGCTGTCCTCCCGGATCCACAGAGTTTGGCGGAAAGTCTAAGACTTTGTAATTGACAAAGATTACTCTCGCTGGATGAAGAAGACAAAGGCTCGGCAATAGGAGGACCATCCTTCCGTCATAACACGGAAGGTATCGTCGGCATGGGTGCTTGCTACAACGGCCCCCTCGACTTCGACCTCCCATAATAGGAGAAGGCCGTAGAAGATCACCATGCCTGCGGTAAATTTCAAAGGCAGTGGACCCAAATGCTCTAAGTCTGGGGGCATGGTTGTGCATACCGTCTACATGGCATCCGGAAAAGAGGATAGTCATGCTTCCGTGAGCCATCGACCACTCACACTCTGTGACGAAAGCTCAGGAGCAACAACAAAAGCTCCAGGAGATGTTGACAAGAATGGCCGCACTCACTTGGCAGAAAGAAAGCCCAGAAGCATCGTCAAAACAATGCCAGGAGCAGGAGACCGACACCGAATTCCTACGGAGGGTGCTTGAAAAGAAAGACAAAGAGGTCGCGGAACAAGCGACTAATATAAAACAAATGGCGCTCCTGTTCCAAGACATGGTGGGGATGATGATCCAGCCGGAACCTCCAGCCGAAGAACCTCCGATAATTATCGAAGACGACAGAGGGGAAACGTCAAACCCTCCTCCGACTGTATCAGTAACCCAAGAAGAGACAATTTCCAAGGCTACCCTTGATAACTACATATCTTTACAAATACGAGCTCATCACATGAGTGAAGCAGCCGGCCAAGTTGTCAGAACTGGGCGGCCTTATCCGGGCTGGTAAGATCAGATCAAGTACCCATCGGGATATACGATCCCTAAATTCTACGTGTATAAAGGGACGGGCAATCCACATGTTGCTCAATTTAGAGCTATATGCGGCAATACAGGAGGCAATGACAAACTATTGCTTCGCCAATTTATCGGCAGCTTGGTGGAGACAACATTTGAATGGTATTCGGAGCTTCCGAATGATTCCATCAAGACATTTACAGAAATGGAGCTACTGTTTACGCAACGGTTCGCAAGCGCTAGCGAGCATACCCCGATTACGACATTAATCAACTCCAGGGTGAAGCCGGGAGAAACCTGGGTTCAGTACGCAATTCGGTGGCGGAACCTATGGTCAAAATGTGAACAACGCATAGAAGAAGCTCCTGCCGTGGGTATGTTCGTCGGGACCCTTGACCCTCAGGCAACTATATCCTAATTTATGATGTTCTTCAAGCCGACCACCTTCCAGGCCTTATTGACAAGCTGGACCAAATGGGCTATAGGCCGTCCTCTTCAAAAACAGATCTCCGGAATGAAAAGGGGAAAGGGAAAGCGACCTTCGTCGCCAACACTCAACAACAACCGAGTGACTCGAAACCGGTTGCTCGCCAAAACAACAAACCGCGAGCCCTCGAAGAGAAGTTGAGACGTCCTTACTCGTTTCCCCAGGATAAAACGAGGAGATTGTTCGAGCTGGCAGTGCGCAACAGACTCATCACTCTGCCAGATCTGAGACGCCCGCTGCAATCGGACGACGTCAACAATCCCAATTACTGCCCCTACCACAGAATAGTGGGCCATCCAATCGAAGATTTCTACATCTTCAAAAACTGGGTTGAAGACCAGTACCAACAGGGCAAGTTCACGCTGTCCGAAAACTGGAAGGTAAACCCGCCACAACAGCACGCTCTTAAAAAGGTGGATACGCCGGGGGAATCATGCTCATTTGTAGAGAAAGCTCCATGGGAAGTTGTCCTTTCGGTTAAAACTAAAAGAATGCTGATGGATCTTCAAGCATGTCCGGCAATTAGGTGGAAAAGCTCGCTGGAGCCTGAGATTATTGACGGGATACTGAAGCCGCGCCCAACGCCGAAAGTTGGTAACGATGGGCAAAATCTCCAGGCAAGCCTCCGACGTCTTCAAAGAAAAAGAGGAAGGCAAAGAAGCCCGTGCATCTCAACGGTAATCGTACGGGTCTGCGAAAATACGTCGATGCACTAGAGGAATACAACCAAGAGTCACGGACACCAGTCACACTGGAAGAATTCTTCAAGTATGTTCTTGAGAATGGAAACAGTGATATTGATGAAGGAGACGACTCTTCAGAAGAACCAGAGGATTATGTGGCGAGCCGCCACATGATATCTTACTCGTCGATAAATGGCAAAAAATCTCCTGACGTAGAGAAATTGGGGGCAGATCCAGAACCAAAATCCATGGAACCGTCAGATGACCTAGTCGACAAGCTGCTGAACGAAGCCCTCTAAAAGAGCAAAGCTGACCGAGGATGTGAAACGGTCATATACGAAAAGGCCAAACGTCGGCGTCAAGCTGAAGAATCCCCGGTAATGAGAAGTCATAAAGTATCCCAACCGGATCGAAGCGACCCTGCCACCAGCAAGAGCAGAATCAAGATAGGGAAGCAGTTCGCCAAAGCTCTGTCAATGGGAATGAAGCTGCCACCTTTTGAAGGAAATACTCCCGGGAGTATGTGCCTCGATGAAGTGAATGTACATACGAAATACTGCTTGTACCATCGGAAGGTCACACACCCTACCGAAGAGTGCAATGCCTTCATGAAGTGGTGGTAGGGATATGTTGCCCATCAACAACACTTCAAGCGAATGAAGCACAAATCCCGTCGGGAATAGAGAAGCGCGACAAACAAGTGTGAGGGAATGGCTGGCAACTGTCATATGGTTGATACCAGTTCGACAAGAGAAAAATCTCAAGTTCTTACCTTCGGGAGCGATTCTGATGAAGAAATAGCCCTCGGCCCTCTCTTCAAGAAATCCACCTTTGAAAAAGAAGAAGAGATAAAGAACTGTGAGAACATTCAGCTGCGTAATCGTACGTTGCCTGAAAAGAATCTCGGACCCTCAAACAAAGGCTCGGTCAAAAGAGACAAAGGGAAGGAAAAAGTTCCTGAAGAGATTGCCCTCGATGATAGAGTCGTCGAAGAGCTCATAACCAAGGACCCACCCAAAAAGAATAAGGTGGATTACAATGTCCTGGCACATCTGAGGAAGATACCCTCACAATTGAGTATTTTGGATGCCCTTCTCCTATCTAAAGAGGCATGAGATTCCCTGATCAAGGCGTTACAAGAGCCCGACCAGTTTCAAGCCTTCCTTGCTAAAGAAAAGATTAAGGACGAGCTGGAAGAAGTCCACACGGCTGATATCACCTTCAGCGATGAAGACCTCCTTCTCGGAACGTGCGGGCACAACCGTCCGCTGTATGTAACCAGGTATTGTCACGATAGGAAGATAGGGAAGATCCTAGTCGACAACGGGTCCTCTGTCAACCTTCTCAGTGTAAGAGTGTTGAAGGAGATTTGCATGAATGTGCAACACTTGGCTCGGGATAAAATTACCATCTCCGGTTTTGACTCCCAATCATCACAAACGCTTGAGTCTGTAATACTGATATTATGCTTCGGGCTGCTCATCACTGACATCAAGTTCCATGTTATTGACGCCAAGACTTGCTACAATGCTTTGCTCGGCAGGCCTTGGTTACATGAGTACACCATCATTCCTTCTACACAACATCAGTGTATGAAGTATTTCAAGGACGACCTCGAGTACACAGTTACAGGGGAGCTGAACCCATTCTCCGTAAATGAAGTCCGCAAATATGAAGACGCCAAGTACTTCTTACCAGACTTCGAAGACAGGGAAACATGTCACAAACCGGAGAATAAACAAAAAGCCATTGTCACTATCCCGATTTTAGGAGCGATACCGATGAGGATGAAGAGATGGTCTACTCAGGAAAACCCTAAGGCGACAGGCCAGGACCATCTGCTCCTATTTTGGTCTTTGGTAGTGACTCTGAAGACGAAGCCAACGTAGTGTTCTTCGTTCGCCCGCCAATGCAGACCTTTGCTGGAGCTGACCAGAGTTTACAGATTACCATGGTTCCACAGCGGCATTACAAAGAACTTGATGCACTTGATACGTACAGTGTGCAAGAGCTGCAGACCTTCTACGTCCCTCCTAAGCAAAGAGGTGAAAAGGCGATCCTTTTTTATCAATCCATGGAGACTAAAGTAGAGAAATAAGTATGGCACGGTGCCGAACCTGCGCTCGACAGGCTTCAACCAATCCGTCTGCCCAGGTACTATGCAGAGGGACTGAAAAGACTATTTAGATGCCAAGATGTACCCTTCAAACAGACTGCTCCACAAGCCCAGTTCTATAAAAAGATTTGGGACGTTCCCGGGACTTAGAGGAAGATGCCCAACGGGAGAATGGAGACAACTGGCCTTGGATATGTTCGGTTTAAGAAACATGAGTGATTCCATGGCTGCCATGTCATAAATAACTCCGGTGGAAAAGAGAATGCATTTCCAGGTAGCGTTGATGTCGAACCAAAGCGAGATCCTACCGTGAGGATACTGTAATAACCCAGGTGGAGTTAGGGCTGAATACCACCTACCTCGTAAGAAGTGAGATGTTATCCGATATCGAGGTGGGGATGTAACCGATACGGATGCACACGGGGACCAGAACAATAGGGAGTATCGAATTCCATTCCGAAAGAGGGCACGATCTGAACTATAAATGGAATGATACCACTCTTATAACATAGAGGCGCCTTTTGGATGAATCAGAACTCCGGAGTTTGAAAAACTCCGTAGTTAAGCGTGCTTGAGCCAGAGAAATTCTGGGATGGGTGACCTACTGGGAAGTAGCCCCGGGTTCATTCAAAGGGACAAAACCGTGCGGTTTCGGCCAGAGCGGACAATACTAACTGTGTTTGGGGGTGGGTCATGACAAATATGGTATCAGAGCCAGTCCCTCAAAAGTAGGTCTGTGGTTCAAGGATGAACCATTGTTCTAAGTGGGGGGGGGGGAATGTAATACCCCAGATGGAGTTGGGGTTGAATACCACCTATCCCGTGAGAAGTGAGATGTTATCCGGTATCGAGGTGGGGATGTAACCGATACGGATGCATACGGGGACCCACCAGAACAATGGGGAGTATCGAATTCCATTCCGAAAGAGGGCACGATCTGAACTATAAATGGAATGATACCACTCTTATAACACAGAGGTACCTTTTAGATGAATCGGAACTCCGGAGTTTGAAAAACTCCGTAGTTAAGCGTGCTTGAGCCAGAAAAATTCTGGGATGGGTGACCTACTGGGAAGTAGCCCCGGGTTCTATTCAAAGGGACAAAATCGTGCGGCTTCGGCTAGAGCGGACAATACCAGCAGGCTACGGAAGGAGAAGACGACGTTGCCCTTCACTCTCTGCCTGCTGTGCGCTCTCGCGGCAAGAAAAAAGTCCGACGCAGAAGCAATGACAAGATCAAGAATGGGGACGGTGTTCAAAGACAGCGAAGCGGATCCAAGAAGCCACACGAGCGAGAAAAAGTCAGCTGGAACCCATCTTTTATGAAGAAGATGAGTCGGGAGTACTCTTTCCCCCAAGATAAGACAAGGAAAATATTCAACCTTGTCATGAAGCATCAAATGATGACATTACCGGAGTCTAGCACCCCGAACAGATAAACGAGGTTCATCACCCAGATTATTGCTCCTACCACCGAGCAATAGGACATCCTCTTGAAGACTGCTTCACCTTCGAAGACAGGGTTGAAGACCAGTATCAGCAAGGCAGGTTTGCTCTATCCGACAGTTGGAGGGTAACCCCACCACGAAAGCATGAGCCAAAAGCAACCTACACTGCGATGGTAGGTCTAGATCAGCATCGAGCTTGGAAATGAGCTCGTACCTTTCACGTGATAACACTATCGAAAGAGGGGGATCACGAGTATATGGATGACCTCCCCTGGTGCTTCGCAAATGAAGACGAAGACGAGGTGATCTCAGAATTTCCACTGGCGCCAAAAGAGCTGGAAGATGGGATACACACCACAGCAGACAACCTGAGAAAAATCGACTTGGGGACGGTAAACGAGCCAAGACCAACGTTCGTCAGTAAGCTATTGTCTGAAGAGCAGATGGCTACATTAAAAGATGTGCTTATGCAGTATAAAAATTGCTTCGCATGGAACTATTCCAAGATGCCGGGATTAGATCCAGAGATAGCTGTGCATAAACCGGCGATATCACCGGACGTCAAGCCAGTCAAACAGGAGCCAAGAAGAATGCGGCTCGAACTCGAGATGGGCATCAATACCGAAGTCAAGAAGCTAATCGACTCTGGATTTATTCAAGAAGTTCAATACCCTGACTGGATTGCCAATATCGTTCTGGTAATGAAGAAAAATAGGACAGTACGTGTCTGCGTAGATTTCGGGATCTCAACAAAGCTTGTCCGAAGGATGACTTCCCAGTGCCTGTTACCGAGCTGATGATCGATAACACATCCACCCATGAAGTCTTCTCCTTCATGGATGGATCTTGGGGGTATAATCAAATAAAGATGCATCCTGAAGATCAAAAGCACACTGCTTTCCGTACTCCGCTGGGCATATTCTGCTACAAAGTGATGCCCTTTGGTTTGAAGAACGCTGGCGCCACCTACCAGAGGGTCATGACAAAAGATCTTCGATGACCTCATACACGAGATTGTCGAATGATATATCGACGACCTCATGGTGAAAAGCAAATCGTATGAGGAGCACTGGGAGCATTTGAAGACAGTGCTCCCCCGCCATCAAAAGTACAACCTGAAGATGAACCCTCTGAAATGCGCGTTTGGAGTTTCCTTAGGTAAATTCCTAGGATTCATCGTATGACACCGAGGCATCGAATCAAAGATTAGGGCGATTATGGAAATGACCGCGCCAAGAACTCTTAAACAACTGCGGTCTTTTCAAGGGAAGCTCGTGTATATCCGACGGTTCATAGCTAATCTCTCCGGAAAATGCCGCCCCTACAGCCATCTAATGAAGAAGGGGCCCCCGTTTGTTTGGGATCGTAAATTCCAAAGTGCACTAGATGAAATCAAGCAATATTTGCAGAACCCGCTAGTACTGACCGCTCCAGTCAAAGGAAAGCCCTCCATCCTGTACACAACAGCCCTTGAAGGTTCTTTAGGCGCGCTATGGGCACCGGAGAACAATCGGGGAAAAGAGATAGCTCTTTACTATTTGAGTCGAGTTCTCCTGGGGACAAAAAACAACTACCCCCACATTGAAAGGCATTGCCTGGCACCGATCTTCGCAATAACAAAGCTCAGGCACTACGCCTTGGCACATGAGGTCCATCTCATATCAAAGGTAGATCCTCTCAAATAACTAATGTCAAGGGCCATATTAATAGGAAGGCTTACCAAGTGGGCCCTCCTCTTGATGGAGTTCTCGATAACATATCGACTCCTCAAGACAGTAAAAGGCCAGGCTATCGCCGACTTTCTCGCTGAGCATCCAATACCAGCCGATTCTTCATTAAATTACGAATGCAATCGAAGGAGGGAAGGAAGGAAATAATGCCTAATGGGAACTATACTTCGACGGAGCATCTTCCTTGAAGAAGCGAAATCAAAGCACCCCCATAATCAAAGCTGGGGTGGTCCTTATCTTCGTGACACCGCAAGGAGGGATAATGCGTTTCGCCCTTTCCTTAACAGAACCAAGGACGGACAATAAGGCTGAGTATGAAGCTTTGATAGCGGGTCTTGAGATTGCTGTCGACATGGGAATAGAAGATCTCCTCATATATAGAGATTCCCAGCTGGTCGTTAGCTAAGTAAATGGCGACTATCAGACATGTAAACCAGAGTTGGTAAAATATGGCGAAAGAGTGCAGCAACTGCTGACCCAAATCCCCTCCTACATCCTGGAAAACATACAGCGGGCGGAAAATAGCAAGGCAGATGCATTAGCCAAGCTTTCTAAGGAAATGGCCGACGAAAACCTCGATGACGTAAGGATTATTGTGCAAAGCCATCGGATTCTCGCGCTAGCAGAAATATCTCCGGAATCGTCTAAAAGGAAGGAAGTGACTGAACAAGCGGCTTTCCAAGTAGAGGATAAAGAAAAGGCTGAGGATTCGAGAGAAGTCTTCATAGACTACTTCAAATCCCATCGAATGCCCAATAATGCATCTTCGAGACATCAGCTCATGAAACGAGCTCTGTCTTTCGCCTTCGTCAATGATACCCTATATAAGAGATCATTTGACTCTTTGTAGCTGAGATGCCTAGGACCAGAAGAAGCGAGGAGGGTCGTTCAAGAAACTCACGATGGACTCTGCGGTTCCCATCAAGCCGGGCCAAAGATGAAGCTGAAGATCAAAAGAATGAGTTACTATTGACCCACAATGATTTAGGACTGTCTTGAATATGCGAAGCAGTGTCACTCATGCCAAATTCATGGGGACTTCATTCACCAGCATCCGAATCCGCTACACCCAACACTGGCTAGCTGGCCGTTCGAAATGTTGGGAACCGATATAATCGGGCCCATCGAACCATCATCATCCAAGAGACATCGGTTCATACCAGCAACAATCGATTACTTCTATAAGTGGGAAGAAGCAATACCGCTAAGAGAGGTGAAGACGAAGAATATCCTCCATTTCTTTAAGACACACGTCCTCTACCGGTTCGGCACTCTGCGACGGATTATCTCTGATAACGAGCTAGTCTACAGAAGCCACAAAATCAGTCACTTCGCACAGAAGCATAATATAGATTGGAGATACTCTTGGGTCTATAATCCCCGAGCTAACGGTCTATCTGAGGCTTTCAACAAGACCTTGACGAAGATCATAAAGAAAATAATGTCCAGAAACAAAAGGGACCGGCACGAGAGATTGCATGAAGCTCTCTGGGCATATCGAACCACGTTCAAAACGGCCACGAATACAACGCCATTCGCTTTGGTATTCGGCACGGAAGTAGTACTTCCCTTGGAGATAGTGCTACCCTCTCTGCGAGTAGCAGTTCGATACGAGTTGACGGATGAAGAAAATGTCCATCTTCGGCTTGAGGAGCTCGGTGCCCTCGATGAAACTCGTCTCATGGTACAGCAAAACCTGGAAGCTTACAAAGCAAGAATGCCGCGCTCATACGAAAGATTGACTAGGCCGAGAACATTCCGCCAAGGCGAACTCGTTCTAGTCGTAAAAAGACCTATCATCCCCAATCGTGCTAAACGGGGGGAATTCGAGCCAAATTACAAGGGTTCGTACATCATAGACAAGGTCTACCAAGGCGGGGCCTACTTGCTCATGGATATGCATGGCGAAAGACCCTTCCGACCAATAAACGTCCAGTTCCTTAAGAAATACTACGCTTGACAAGTCACGGCTCAGGTTAATGATGGATGACGACGCTCGTGTCCGCTTACTATCTTCCTAAGTCCAAACTCTTTAAGTAGTACCCGGCAAAACCTCACCTCAAAATCCCGACGGACCGCAACGTCCTTAAACTAGTTGTGGACCGAGATGTCCTTAAACTAACAATGGACCGAGATGTCCTTACATTGGACCGAGATGTCCTTAAACTAACATTGGACCTAGATGTCCTTAAACTAACAATGGACCGAGATGTCTTTAAACTAAATACGCCGCCTCAAACACGGCGACAGTGGAATCCAGGTCCACAGGTCCCAGCAGCGAGAATTGCAACTTAAGTCCCGCTGGCTGCACAACCGCCCCGGTGGCGAAATTCCCCTTAAGTGCCATTGGAAAACGGAGGAGTTAAAAAAATGGTACGTCCATAAGTGAAATGGGCACGGATGAAAACCTGAATGGGCGCCGTGAGTAAAAACAACAGGACTACCGACGAGTTTGTGAAAACCCGAAAGAGCACAATCTCGTTAAAATAAAGACACCTGCAAAGTCCTCTCGACCTTGTGAGGAGAAAACGCCTGCGTGAGATCCTTACGACTCACAAGGGAACAACACACTTAGGGATCCCCACGAAGAAATTGCACTCACGAGATTCTCATGACTTGTAAGGAGAATTCCCCCTATGAGACCCTCATGGCTCGTAGGATTCAAAAGCCTTAAGCTATGGGGATCTGAACCTGTTTTTAAGCTATCACACTCCCCAAGTTGCCCTACAAGCGGTTCAATATTGACCCTTGTATACAATCCACAGGCACAAATAAACGTTTCCCCTACCAAGTCCCACCAACGACGAGGAATGTCCTCATGTGGTGAACGACACTTGTAATTCCTCTCAACTTATAAGGAGAAAACACTCTTGTAAGATCCTTACGACTTATAAGAGAACACACACTTAGGAATCCTCACGACTCCTAAGGAGAAAACACACCTACGAGATCCTCACGACTCGTAGGGAGAAACACCTTTATGAGACCCTTATGGCTCATGAAGTCAAAAGCCTTAGTCGACAGGATCCTAACCCTGGTTTGCTAAGCCACCTTTGTTCGAGTCGACAAAGGCAAATGATGATTCGCTCCTGGCAACAATCCCAGTGGTAGCGATGCTGATGCCTAGATTGCTATTAAATTCCAAGTCCTTTCACGGCAAATGATGATTTTCTCCTGGCCATATTCCAGTCGCAGCCATGCTGATGTTAAGATTGGTATCAGATCTCAAGTTCCATACTCGCAGCAAAAATCAGCGAGCCAAAAATGCATATGAAATAGCCGAAATGATAGGGCAACTCGCAACAAAAATCAGCGAGTAAAATATATGCATATAAAAACAGTCGAAATGTTTGGGCAACTCGCAATAAAAAGCAGCGAGTAAAAAGAAAAACAGCCGAAATGAATGGGCACCGCGAAAAATAGCCGAAATGATTGGGCAATCGCGAATTTCGTGATATAAAAGCTGAAATAATAGAGCATCGCGGAAAGAAACAAAAAAAATAAAACTTTTGCCCTGCAGGTGAGGTCACATTGACCCCTGTATACAATCCATGGGCACAAACTGAAAGAGAACCATATCATCCCACCAGGCTCCACCAGAAAGAGAGCTGAGTCTCGACGGCAACATCCACAGCCTAGAGATCAACAACGGCGTTTCTTCTCCACTCCAATAGGAGGCAGACGCAACGTCAACAACCGACCCCAGAGTCGAAACAACGGAGCCATGGCAAAGTCCCTAGTTCCAAATCTCGACGGTTCACAGACAACCTAAAGACTACATCGGAGCCATGGAAGAGTCCCTAGTTCTAAGTCTCGATGGAAACATCTACAGTCTAGAGATCAACAATAGCGTTCTTCCTCCCTCCAGCAGGATGTAGACGCGACATCAACAGACGGAGCCATGGCAATGTCCCCTAGTTCTAAATTTAGATGGTTCATAGACAACCCAGAGACAACCTCGACATTCGTCGTAATATTGCAGACACAATGTCAACAAACGAAGCAAAAGAAGATCCCTAGTTTCAGGGTCTTAACGGCAACTCAAATGAGACCTGAAAGAATATCGGGGATTATCCCACTCCAGCGCGGAGTGGTCGTGACTCATCGGGGCTTCTAAACCGAGCTCAACCTCAAGTAAAAAGTGACATGGAATATCCCTAATGCTTGCTCTTTCGACGGTAATATCAGCTGGAAGATTACTTGAAGACGTCTTGTCCAGCCCTCGAAGGGATCAGAGACACGACAGTTGCGGGGCTACTCGAACAGCAAGATTGCGTATCAAGGAATACAACGGCCAACGCGACGGTACGACGGGTACAAAACCCTAGTACCACAGACCCTGACGGACTTCTATTAGCAGGATTTAACTATGACGTTAGGACATCCTTGCGAGAACTTCTCGATTCGTCTCGACTTGCGGGGAAAATAATGTTCCTGCGAGAAATTCTCCACTCGTCTTGACTCGTAGGGAAAAGCCTTAGGCAATGGGGATAAAGACCTGTTTCCTAAGCACTGGGGCCCTGCAAGTCGGTCCAAGATGGACTATTGCATACTATTCACGGACCACACTCTCTAAAGTCGAATATCGACAGGAGGGAAACAACCACTTACGAGTCCTCTCGACTTGTAAGGGAGAAAATTCTCTTGTGAGATCCTTACGACTCTCAAGAGAAAACGCGCTTAGGAGTCCTCACGACTCCTAAGGAGAAAACACACCTGCGAGATCCTCTCGACTTGTAGGGAGAAAAGTCTTTATGAGACCCTCACGGCTCATAAAGTTGAAAAGTCTTAGGCGGCAGATGCGAACCTGTTTTCTAAGCCATCGCTGCCCTGCAAGGAGATCAAGATAAACTATCTACAAGACGCATTTTCTAAAAGGACACACCGGTATGAAATAAAATATGTCTTTTATTCATAAATCCAAATGGATACAAGACACATTTCATAAAAGAATCAAAATGAATACAAGATACTCTCATTCGGGAGTAAATACAAAAAATGGAGAATATACAACGACAAAAAATCTTTAAAACGATAAAGAATCAAAATGAATACAAGATACTCTCGTCGGTTCATCGTTCTTCCGCTGGGCCTCGGCTTCAAGCTTTGTTATTGCCACAAGACGGGTCTCCGCCTGAGACTGTTGAGTTTGATATGAAGCGAACCGACTCTCAAGCTCTTTTTCAGCAACTTTATGAGCTTCAACCATCTCGCGGGTAAAGATAACGGCTTTATCTAGAGCTACCACCTCTGTGATAGCTTCTTGAAGCACCCGCCAAATTTTGTACGCATGGATGGTCTTAGTAGTGAGTTGAGCCTGAAGTTCCCCTAAAGCATTTGAGGCTAGCTCCCTCTCCGAAAATTTTTGGTTGAGCCTCTTCTCGCATGACTGTAGATTAGCGGCACACCGCTCAACCAACCCCGCAGGCTCGCCTTTGCAGTTAGGAGCTCGGAAGGAAGGCGTATGCACTCAAGATCATGTAAGAAAGCCTCTACTCGACGACAATACTCAACCTAAATATGCACCGATGTTTCGTCATGATAAGTGGCAAGGAAGAGAAAAGAAGTATTGTCTTCGGCAGCAAATTCTTTGGCCATAACAGAACTACCAGCACAAAGATCTTCAATGAGAGCCGATAAGGAGTGAATGCTTTGTATCGCCATCCTTTCAGACGCACGTCGGGCATATGGGCCCGGTGGCATAGAGATTCGAGACTCTAACGGATCTAGTGCTGGCAAAGCTGTCAAGATTTATGAATAGTCAGCAAGACTGGCAAACATTGAATAAACATAAAAATGCTAAGGGTAAAGCTTTACTTACCCACAGTCATGCAAGGGGGGTTTGAAAGATCCCTAGGCCCATCAAGGATCTCCACTTCGTCATCAGCTTCCAGAACTACAGAGGGCATATTAGCATCGTTATAAAAAATGATAATAAAGAAAAAGGGTCAAAGAATACCAACCTTGCCCGGAAGAAAGGATGATGCTTTGCGGGGATATCGCCTGTAGGGCAGCCATATCAAGTGGGCGCTGGAAGGACTTCCTGGGAGATAGGTCTACGATAGAAGCCGCCAATTCCCGCAATTCTGAAGGAAAGAGAAGTTCAGATAACGGAGAGATCATTAAAATGAAATGTAGAAGATTACTTTCGATGCTCCGCCCGCCTTGAATTGGAGGGATAACAGCTTCAGCAACCTCCTCTACACTCTCAGGAACATCACCAGAGATATTTGCTGGCGTAACAGTTTCCAGTTGTGGAACCGCCGCCACTTTAGGCTCAGAAGAGGGAACAGCGGCCTCAGCGGTCTTTTCCACAATCTCCAGGATGCCACCAGAGAGATCTACTGGAGCTACGGCCAGCAAGGTTGCCTCTATGGAAAGTACAGACGCGGAAGAGATGGAGGTCATCACCGGGAGCTCCAAGATAGAACTAACAGCTTCGACAATCTTTTCTACACCCTTTAATGCCTCACTAGAGACATCCATAGGGTCTGCGGCCAATGGGGTCACCACCGTTCGAGGAATGGACACCGAAGGAACAAGAGTCACCACCGGAAGTTTCACAACAGGAACGGCGGCCGTAGTGATCTCTTCTGCACCTGCCGATGCGTTATGGGAGACATCTATAGAATCTACGGTCATGGCATGACCTGGGCTCAAATCCTCTTTCGTTGTTGAAGTCCTTGCAAAGTTTTCGCAAAGATAAGAAGATATAAAAGCGATACAGCTTACTTGCCAAAAGAAAGATATGGAAAACACACATACCGATACGCCAGGGTGCTTCTAATATGGCTTTTCGAGTCGTCGTTCCTTCCTGCAGAAATGTGCTCGCTGGGCTTCAAATGCAGATTCATGCCTACCGGTCTTCAGTGCCAGCTCATCTTCAGAAGCAGCCGAGATGGGCTGCTTGAAGGCTTTTTCTTCTTCCCTTCGCAGAGGACCCATATGTACTTTCCGTAGCGATGGGGGATCTTCGTAGAAGATAACCGAAGGGTAGGGTTCGGGATGTGTACGTTCTTAGTCTCATCCTGCGAGCGCCTTAAAGCTTCAGCCAATTGCGCGGCTTCCTCAACGGACGATCCAAGGTAAATAAGACCGTTGTCCGACTCCTCCATAGCTATCAGTTCGTCCTGAATGAACGACTTGGACTTATGAAAAGTGTCCAGTAAGCCGGCGACCGATCTTTTCCTCCTCTTAGAGATTGTGCTAGCGCTAGCAGAAGAACGCTTCCTTCATTTCGGCGCTTTGGCGTGACGTTGGCCAACCTCGCTTCCGGTATTCCCCTTTGGCGATACCAATGCGGATGACACTGCCATTGGTGGCGCCGCCAATGATGGCACTATCGCTGGCACTTCATTGGAAGCCTTTGCTTCGTTCTAGTGCGCATTGGCATACCAGCGGTGCGGGGAGTCGATTATATATCTGCGGCCTTGGGGATAAGTACTACGCCGCTATCCCTAAATAGAGGATGAACCACTGTCTGCGGCCGCAACGGAACGCCAGTGGCTTAGTCCGGAGCTGATGATCGACATTCAAAGAGTACCCGCCCCTCCTCGGCAATGATAGGACCGACTCGATGACGATACCAACCCGTGAAAGACCCCACACACCTTGGAATATAGTCAGCCTCGGGAATCATGAAATGGGAGCCGGTGTTCAGCTGCATAAAGTGATGGAGGACGTCACGCGTGATGTCCAGAGATGGAGTGGGCTCAACAAAGAACGCCTCGAAAGGGACACCCTGGTTATAGCCTAATTGTTGGGCGAAGCGATGCAGATTGTACCGCATAAAAAGGGGCGTGTTATTCTGACGGAACACCAAGTAGCCTGGCCTAATTGAGTATAGGTGCATGATCTCCTTAGGCTTTAAAGATGACGCTCCACCTTTCGACAGATCAAACAGCTGTTGGATGGGCCCCACGGGAGCAGAGAGGACTCGGACGTTAAAAACCATCCTGCCCTCGTTGGAGTACGGTTTAAGCAGCACGCGGATGGCTCTTAGCTGGGTCGGATCGGGAGAGGAAGCATCCACCAACCTCATAACCCGTGGGAAGGTATAGGAGTCACAGAAATCTGGCCGCCGATGTTCCGCGAACGCACCCAATACATGCATCTCGATCCACGACATGAAGTAGTGGAGGGAGGAATTCATGACATCTGTACCTGGGGTCGAAGTGTTGGCCGCAACACCTAATCCATGATAAAGACGCGACAGTCCCGCAATGCCAATAGCCAACCGTGCCCCTTCAGCTGCGTGATGAGCGGGATAGAAGACAGAGGCTCTCATGAAGCGTCGATGCGTCGGCATGGCGAACCAATTGAGCTAAAGACTGATGAAGCCGATGAAGAAGGTCTCTTCGTCCATGCCAGAGGCCGCAATTGCATCGAAGGGCACGACCGACGAAGCCAGAATATAAAACTACGGCAAGTCCTCTTCTTTGGCCGGCAGCTTATTCATCCCGGACCCAAAAGGGTCGTCAATGTTCGCAAACTTTGGAGCCTCTTTTGATAAAGCATCTTCACGGAGAAAATAGGCGATGAAGCTCTCAAAGGTGATGCCCTGTCCTTCTGACTTCACGAACAGCTTCTTAAAAATATCCAGAGTCTTAATTAGACTGGGGTACTTATGGCGGACGGCATTTTCAGGTGTCAAGCCGTCAAGCGTAGCAGGCACGGTCGTGAACACATACTCATCAGGAGGCAGCAACTCTTCATAATGCTCTCCCCTGATCGGCAATTCGGAGATCTTGCAGAACTCTTCCAGTGAGATCGAGATCTCACGATCCCCTAGCACGAAGGTGTTGGTAGGAAGATTCCATTGGTTCAGGAAAGCTTTAACCCACCAGACATGAGGGGCCGAGTAATGAAAAAGAGATGCATACACCGCTTGATATAACCCAACCTTCTGCAACCGTGCACGGTGGGCGGAAAGAACATAACGAGCCCAAGGAAGATAGCCGACTGGGTGGCGAGGAGTAAGCCCTACCTTATAAACTTGTCCCCAGGGTTAGGCTTCACCTTGACAGATGCGGTGCCCCAAGATATCTATAGCCGGCAAAGGCTGGTTGGGTATCCCGATTGTTGATGGCTCAAGCCGGCCTGTAGGAGTCCATTAGCCACCTCACCGCATAAGCAGTCTGTGGACGCTCCATCAGCGATATTGGACGGAGAGGCTCTGTTGACACCTCACAAGTAAAGCTGCGGTGGCCCCGGATGATGTGCCCATACCAAACTCCCCATAACAAAAAATTAGTACAGTCCCTGTCATGGGCCCTGATCATCGCTATGGCCTCCTCATCCGACGGCGATTGCGGGAAAGCGGTGTCCGAGCGAGTAAAAGGAAAGTAGGGAAGAGAAGTCATTGTTCCTGAAATAAGGGAAAGAAAAACTGTTAATGAAACATATACACACATGCACACACATACACACACAATAACAGAGGGAAATGACAGAGAGGACCACTGATTGCAAAACTAACGGACCCCACAAAATCAATTTGGCGGCTCACTAATGATGAGACAGGACAATCATTGTGAGAATTAAAAGAGGATTCTCATTAAACAGACACTGGAGTTTAAACAACTCTTGACATCCTCATAGAGAAAACAAGTTCTGTGAAAATACCCAACAAATTTAAATTCGTGTGAATAAGGAAAAAAACCTATGAAAATGTTCTTAAAGAACACCGGGGAATGAAATTCCTAAAGGGCCCTCTTGATCTTTCAGAGCTAAGCTCTTCGGTGAGGAATTAAATTCCTTTTATGTGGTATAATTAAATTCCAGAAACCACCAAGATGAGGAAATGAAAAACAAAAATGCCATGAATCCTTAAAGATCAGAGGAGGAATGCCCAAGACATTGAGGTTTACTACTCAAAGATCACGTCTTTGGATCTCTAAGAGATGGGTTTTAGAAGAGAGCAAAGCTCTTATGGTGGATTTAAAATCCAGAAATTTTTTAAAGAAAAGGGTTTCTTTGTTATTCAAGATCTTTACCTAAAAAGGGTTTCTTTTCTGACAGAGTTTAACTCTAGAATTGCAATGGGTATAGAACTAAGCTCTGAAGAAGAGAATTAAATTCTCAAAGAAGACAAGGAAAGAAGAAGATGAAGGAACAGTGGCTTCCCAAAAACAAGACCCTTGCATTTATAATACGTGACGAAGGCGGTTCATCTCCCCATTCTCCTAGGCAATCCAATGGTTGTAAATATGACAGCGTTGCACTAACATGCAAGCCACATGAGAACAACGCTGTGGGGGTATTTATTCCCTTATAAAAATAAAAAAAGAGGAGGAAGAAACAGAAAGAGGAAAAGAGATGGGAAAAATTCTCCTGATGGAGTATCACGTGCTCACACGTGATGCACCTTGGAGCAAAGGTTATAGGCATCGCGCTTAACAATTAAGACTGAAATTGAGCCTCACGTGCAAACACGTGAGTATCTATATACAAAATATATAGGCGCCTTCCTAAAAACAGGTCAAAGAAGCTCCCGTATCAGCACGTGACGCCCTTTGTTGGGCTTAACTTCGTGGGGGTCACGTGCCATACGTGACATTTCTGAACATCGCCTCATGCGCAAAACACGTGATGCCTTTTCTTTGAGGGCTGCTATATCTAAGCAAACCAGTTTAATTCTATGGGGGGGTCACTTACTACACGTGAGGGTTCCTAATTACCTTCCAAGAAGATAGAATTAAATTCTAAATAAAAGGGATCAAAACTCTATTTGAAAAATATTTCCTTAGATTCTAAACAAGAAAGATTACGCTCTGTGAAACAGAGCACCGTCGGATTAAAAATCCAAAGGTGATTAAAAATCACCAAGATACAGAATAAGCACTGTGTGGGAAAATATTTTCCTAATATTGTTAAAAAAACAAGAATAATATCGTCTGTAAAACAGAAGTCCTTGGATCAAAATCCAACGGTGGATAAAATTCCCAAAGCAATTAAAAAATCTCTCAATATGAGATTTCCTTAACTGAATCAACAAATCTACCTCTACTATATAAAGGACCCAAGACCTCAACTCTCAAGGAGGAGAGAAAAAGAGAGGAGACCCCCTATAAGATTTGAGAAACAAAAAAAGAAGAAGAAGAGTTCTCCTTGAAGAAAAGAAACCCAAGGTAAGAAAAAAAAGACCTAGAGATCATTTTATCTCCTCTTACAAGAGTTTAACTCTTCCAAACAAGAACTTAGTTCTTCCTCTGGTTGATGTCTGCAGAAGCAGATCTCCCCACAAGTTGAGAATTTAATTCTCATCGGGGAGATTCTGTCATGCAGTCCCAAAACTCAGAGCAAAGAACTAAATTTGAAGAATTTAATTTTTCCAAAAGATATAGGAATTCAATTCCTCTGACAAAACTAGGGTTTAACCCTGCATAAAAAAAACAACTGAGATTGCCTCACGTGTTCCCACGTGACCCCTTAAAACAAGTGCTTAGCACTTATAAAAGAAAAAAGGAATAAACCAAAAGACAGTCCCCATTTTAGGGCGCCTCTCGTGTTCCCATGTGACCTCCAAACAGTTATCTAACACTTACATGGAAAAGGGAATAAATCCAAAGACAGTTCTCATTGTGGGGCGCCTCACGTGCCCACACGTGACCACCAAAAGTGCTTAGCACTTATAAAGGAAGAAGGAATAAACCAAAGACAGTTCCCAACTTTGGGACGCCTCACGTGCCCACACGTGACCCTTAATAGTGCTTAGCACTTATAAAAGAAGAGGGAATAAATCCAGAGAGGTAGTGCCCAACTTTAGGGCGCCTCACGTGCCCACACGTGATGGTCATAAGATTTAAGTGTTTAACACTTATATACAGATGGGGATTTGGACCCAAGTATACAGCGCCGACTTTCAGGCGCCTCACGTGCCACACGTGAGCGCCCCAAATTTCAGTGTTTAACACTGCTTTAGAGACTTACGTGAGAGCACGTGAGCACCGAGCATATGTTAGTGTTTAACAATATAAGAAGCCAACTTCAGCCTCAAATTGGCCACGTCCTCTTGAGATTAAAACGTCTTGGATATCCAAATAGACTGAGCCTCTACGCTCATGACTTCTCAAACTAATTGATCAGAATAATGTCCATAACATATCTCCTAAGTTAATCTTAGTCTCCCAAAAATGACTAATGATTCTTTGATGGTCCACCATGATCTTCCCTCAGTCTAGAGTTTGGTTCAAGGGTACATCTCTCCATACCTCTGATACATGTCATTGTAATTCTTCAACGTCGTCAGAAAGGTGTAGGGTCCCGACAACCAATAGTTTTTTGGCGGACTCTCAAACCCATGAGCACATCCCTTTGACCGCAATGTCTTTAAATTAGCAATGGAACTCAACGTCCTTAAACTAAACCCTCATACCAAAAATGGTGATCTATGGACCGCAATGTTCTTAAACTAGCTATGGACCGTAACGTCCTTAAACTAAAGCAATAGAGCCCAAACACTCTTTTGTTGGGTCTGAATGATCCCAAAATTATTGAGTAGATCTTAGTCTAAAATTAGACTAACGTATTCTCAACAAACATTTAAGTTGATCTTAATCCCAAATGAGATTAACGATCCTTAAATCAAACCAAACCCAAATCTAAGAAAATACGGATTTGGACTAATCCACGCCCTACGGACGACAATATAAATTAGTCTCCGTATACAATCCACGGGCAACCAAAAACAAAACAAACACATACGACACGAAGTGACCTTCTGGAGCAGGAGAAAGTGGTTATCTCTATGTGGTAACGTAATTAACTGCAGGGGCTTGCGCCTGCAGGGAAGAGCGTCCCCACAAGCAAAAACTCCTCACAACGAGGGGGAATCTGATGAAGTCTGCTACAACGGCCACATCCATCCAAACCTCCGATGCACGGTGCCATAAATCAACTTGGCATCTACAGAGAGGTGGACGGATAAAACCAAATAACATCTTCCCCCAAATTCAGGCGAGACGTTTGTCTTTCCCGGCTTTCGGCGGTGAACAGATTCTATGGAGAGACTACATGAAGCTCTCTGGGATTTGTTCCCTTATAAAAATAAAAAAAAGAGGAGGGAGAAACAGAAAGAGAAAAAGATATGGGAAAAATTCCCCTGATGGAGCATCACGTGCCCACACGTGATGCACCTTGGAGCAAATGTTATAGGCATTGCGCTTAACAATTAAGACTGAAATTGAGCCTCACGTGCAAACACGTGAGCATCTATATACAAACTATATAGGCGCCTTCCTAAAAATAGGTCAAAGAAGCTCCCGTATCAGCACATGACGCCCTTTGTTGGGCTACTTCATGGGGGTCACGTGCCACATGTGACATTTTTGAACATCGCCTCATGCGCAAAACACGTGATGCCTTTTCTTTGAGGGCTGCTACATCTAAGCAAACAAGTTTAATTCTATGAGGGGGTCACGTGGTACACGTGAAGGTTCCTAATCACCTTCTAAGCTGATAGAATTAAATTCTACATAAAAGAGATCAAAAACCTATTTGGAAAAT
This sequence comes from Agapanthus africanus, assembly GCA_030015575.1. NCBI lineage: Eukaryota > Viridiplantae > Streptophyta > Magnoliopsida > Asparagales > Amaryllidaceae > Agapanthus > Agapanthus africanus. Next base: position 133,400,478 of record CM057341.1, read on the forward strand.
ATTTCCTTAGATCTTTCTAAACAAGAAAGATCACGCTCTGTGAAACAGAGCAACGTTGGATTAAAAATGTAATGGTGATTAAAAATCACCAAGCTACAGAATAAGCTCTGTGTTGGAAAATATTTTCCTAATCTTATTAAAAAAATAAGAAGAATGTCTTCTGTAAAACAGAAGTCCTTGGATCAAAGATCCAACGGTGGATAAAATCCCCAAAGCAAATAAAAAATCTCTCTATGAGAGATTTCTTTAGCTGAATCAACAAATCTACCTCTACTATATAAAGGACCCAAGACCTCAAGTCTCAAGGAGGAGAGAAAAAAGGGAGGAGACCCCCCCATAAGATTTGAGAAACAAAAAAAAGAAGAAGAGTTCTCTTTGAAGAAAAGAAACCCTAGGCAAGAAAAAAAAGACCTAGAGATCATTTTATCTCCTCTTACAAGAGTTTAACTCTTCCAAACAAGAACTTAGTTCTTCCTCTGGTTGAGGTCTGCAGAAAAATATCTCCCCACAAGTTGAGAATTTAATTCTCATCGGGGAGATTCTGTCATGCAGTCCCAAAACTCAGAAGAAAGAACTAAGTTTGAAGAATTTAATTCTTCCAAAAGATATAGGAATTCAATTCCTCTGAAAAAACTAGGGTTTAACCCTGCATAAAAAAAACAACTGAGATCGCCTCACGTGTTCCCACATGCCCCCTTAAAACAAGTGCTTAGCACTTATAAAAGAAAAAGGGAATAAACCCAAAGACAGTCCCCATTTTAGGGCGCCTCTCGTGTTCCCATGTGACCTCCAAACAGTTATCTAACACTTATATGGAAAAGGGAATAAATCCAAAGACAGTTCTCATTGTGGGGTGCCTTACGTGCCCATACGTGACCCCTAATAATGCTTAGCACTTATAAAGGAAGGGGAATAAACTAAATACAGTTCCCAACTTTGGGGCACCTCACGTGCCCACACGTGACCCCTGATAGTGCTTAGCACTTATAAAGGAAGATAGAATAAATCTAGAGAGGTAGTGCTCAACTTTAGGGTTCCTCACATGCCCACACATGATGGTCACAAGATTTAAGTGTTTAACACTTATATACAGATGGGGATTTGGACCCAAGTATACAATGCCAACTTTCAGGTGCCTCATATGCCACACGTGAGTGCCCAAAATTTCAGTGGTTAACACTGCTTTAGAGACTCACGTGAGAGCACGTGAGCACCAAGCATATGTTAGTGTTTAACACTATAAGAAGCCAACTTCAGCCTCAAATTGGCTGTTTACCGTCGAATGCCGAGACGGAACCGCGTAGGTCGTCTTGACTGAATTGGGGGCAGATGCTATTTGGGTTTTATCCGTCCACCTCTCCGAAGATGCCAAGTTGATTTATGGCACTGTGTATCAGAGGTTTAGACAGATGCGGCCGTTGTAGCAGACTTCGTCAGATTCCCCCTCATTTGAGGGTTTTTTTTATTGTGAGGACGCTCTTCCTTGCAGGCGCAAGTCTCTACAGTTAATTACGCTACCTCATCGCAGTAACAACTTTCTTCTTATCCAGATGGTCACTTCGTGTCGTGTGTGTTTATTTTATTTTTGGTTGCCCGTGGATTGTATACGGAGACTAATTTATGTTGTCGCCCGTAGGGCGTGGATTAGTCCAAATCCGTATTTTCTTAGATTTGGGTTTGGGTTGGGTTTAAGGATCGTTAATCTCATTTGAGACTAAGATCAACTTAAACGTTTGTTGAGGATACATTAGTCTAATTTTAGACTAAAATCTACTTAACATGATCATTTAGATCCAACAAAAGAGCATTTGAGCTCTACTGCTTTAGTTTAGGGACGTTGCTGTCCATAGTTTAAGAACATCATAGTCCATGAGTTTAAGGACCTCATAACCCGTAAAGTTTAAGGACATCATAGTCCAGTTTAAAGACATCATAGTCTATGTGGTTTTGGTTCAACCGTTTGGGGATGCGCCAAAAGTTATTGGTTATTGGGACCCTCCATCTCTCTGAAGACGTTGAAGAATTACAATGACATATATCAGAGGTATGAAGAGATGTACTCTTGAACCAATGTCGGTTGGGAGATCTATAGTCAAGTTTGGGACTAAGATCAAAGATTTATGAGCATATGAGCTCAATTAGGGATCTGTTGTCAACTTGGGCTCGGCCCATTCAGTTAAAATGTTGGACATTTAATTAGGCTCAGTCCTTTTTCATTTAACAATGCTGAGCATTGGTTTTGGTTATGACAACATTTTTGTCTTTTATTGAATGCTGAGCACTCATTATGGCTATGGGGCTTTATTTAAAGAACAATTTATGTTCCCTCAGCGCATATATGAGGAGCACGTGGTGCGCTTGGCGCCAGATTTGGAGCGCTAAGGCGCTTCCTGTGAAATAGCGCACACGTGAGGAGCACATGGCGCGTTTGGCGCTGAGCGCCAGTCAATGAGTGCAGATCGCTCTTTACAAAATAGCGCACACGTGAGGAGCACGTGGTGCGCTTAGTGCTGAGCACCAACCTTAGAGTGCTGGACGCTTCTTTTAAAATAGCGCTTGGAGCGCTGGGCGCTGAGCGCCAGACTCGGAGCGCTGAGGCGCTATTTTAATTGGAGCGCTAGAAGCGCCGTGCGCCAGTCTTGGAACGCTGAAGCGCTTCTTTTCAATTGGAGCGCTAGGAGCGCTGTGCGCCAGTCTTGGAACGCTGAGGCGCTTCTTTTTAATTGGAGCGCTAGGAGCGCTGTGGCGCTGTGCGCCAGTCTTGGAGTGCTGGGGCGCTTCTTTTCAATTGGAGTGCTAAGGCTCTTTTTAGGCAACTTCGATCAGTTCTACGCTCTGAGAATTAAATTCTCGTTCATAGGAGACTTTGTCTTATAGATCTAAGAATTAAGTTCTTATTTTAATAAAAGATTTTACAATCTCTTCTGTTCTTGTGAAAGACTTCGTCTTTATTTTATAGATCTATGATCTGAAGAGAATTAAGTTCTTCCCCCTCACTTTTTATGATGAGATGCTATGATCTCTTTTGTGAAAGAACTCGATCTTATAGATCTATGATCTAGAAAAAGAAATATGTTCTTCTTCTCTTATGAGATGATTTTATCTCTCAGTTTTATTTACTTTGAAGAAATTCTTCTTCTTCCGAGAGCTTGCTCTTCACTTTGAAATTTCTCAAAGTTTATGGGGGGAGGGGGGTTCCTCTCTGCAAGACTTGAAGTCTTCGGTCCTTTATATAGAGGAGGCTGATTTGTTGAATTAGTTGAAGAGATCTTTTCTCTAATTGATTTGGGAATGTTTCCCACTGTTGGATCTTTGATCCAAGAGTTTCTGTTTTCTAGAAAGCAATCTTCTTGTTTTTAAAAAGATTGGGAAAATCTTTTCCCATACAGAACTTATTCTGTATCTTGGTGATTTTTAATCACCATTGGATCTTTGGTCCAACGGTGCTCTAATTTTCAGAGGTAATTTGATGATTTTTAGTCATCTTTGTTGGATCTTTGATCCAAGGATGGGGAACATTTAGTTCCAGCGCTAGCGCTTTCGTGCTTTGCACGTGAGCGCTGCATCAGAGTCTGACTCTTGGTGCTAGCGCACTTAGCGCTAGCGCTTTTGTGCTTTGCACGTGAGTGCTGCATCAGAATCTTTGACTCTTAGCGCTGGCGCTGCTAGCGCAAGTGCTCTCGTGCTTTGCACATGAGTGCTGCATCAGAGTCTTTGACTCTTAGCGCTGGCGCATTTAGCGCAAGCGCTTTTATGAAGCGTTGTTTCATTTCAAAATTCAAAATTTGAACAGAGCTTTTCTCTGATTGGGGGAAACAAATTCCTCCCACTGTTGCGCTCACGTGGCTTACACGTGAGTGCAGCGGTGGCAGCATCTGCGCCATTAGATCAACTTAGAAGTTGAAACGGCTCTCTGTGCCTATAAATAGGGCCTTTGGCCCTTGAGACGACCTCTGTTCATCTTCTTTCTTGTTTTTCTGAGAATTATTTCTCTTTCAGAGCATAGCTCTCTGCCACAGAAACTCCTTTAGAGTTAAGATTCTGTCAAATTTTTGGTAAGATTTGAACTCATTAACAGAGCTTTGCTCTACTTAGATCATAGATCTTTAAAGATTTTTAAGGTTTCTTAACCCGTTAATTAAAAAACAGAGCTTTGCTCTCTCTAGATCATGGATCAGAAAAAGAAATCCTTTTTAGGGTTTCTTTTAACCCATTAACGAAGAACTCTTAGAGTTTGCTTTGCAGATCTTAAAGATCCTGAAGTTTTTACTTCTGTAGAAAGCTTTGCTTTTAGGGTTTCTGATGGATTATTCCATCTTCTTCACAGAGCATTGCTCTTTGGAAATTTTGGGGGGAATTTTATTCCCTTCATGATTAATTATGGCAGATGTCATATCTGTTGCAGAGCACTGCTCTCAAGAGAGATTTACTCCCTGGCCCGAGGGGCCTTCCATTAAATGAGAATCCTTTTAGGATTTCTCCTTTATTTGCAAAAATTTGAATTTATTGGGTGTCTTAATCAGAACTTGTTTTCTCCATGCGGATATCGAGAGTTTTTTTAAATCCTCGTGTTTGTTTCAATAGGCATTTTCTTGATCAGTCCGTCCACTGAACTCTCACTGATTTTCATTTTCAGGTGCTATGGCCGCTCATCTGTACTGTCTTAACGAAATCATTTCTTATGAGGACATTCGCGCACAAGGCCGTTGTCAAAACCAAGAATTTAGAAACGCTCAATGCGCTGAAATTATGGATCGTTTCAATGCACACAACGGTCGACTACTTCCTCGTCGCTCCGTTCTCTTGAAGATTATAGTGAGAGCAATTTGTGAAGCACTTCCTGGATTTTATGAAGCTATGCCGCTTAATGCACTGGATGACGCTGAAGATAAGGCGCACTCAGTGTATCTGACGGGCCTCATCTCGAAGAAGCGGTGAGATAATCTCATTGATATCTTGCATCAAACTTTCCAACAGGCGGCGATAATCGCTGCTTATCAGAGGGTGGAGGATATCAGCAAAGATCCTGACGCTTGTTAGCGTGAGAGGATGCACACAAGAATGGTCAGAAAGGCCAGAAACACTTTAGACGGACTCACTTTTAAATTTCTTAATCCATGTCCCAAATTTAATGTTTTGCCATTGTAAACATTTTAATGATGCTTTTTTTTATCAATGTAAGAACTTTCTGAGGTATGAATAGCAAATCTTTTCTTTCCATGCGTTTCTTTTATTCACTTCACACATATATGAGTGGATACGCGTCGGATGCTCAATTGGATGTAAATCAAATCTTCTTCTTATTGCTTTGCATAATATGTGATTGACGTCCGTAGGTTATGCCTTTTTGTTTTGGCTTGGCGAAAAGCAGTTTACGTACTCTTGAGCAGCATCTCGATTTCGACGGCATGTAATTTTGGCAAGTGTGGCTTGTAGATAATAAGTAATAATTCGTCTTAAGCTCTTTGTAGGGTAACGATGGCTTAGGAAACAGGTTCAGGTCTGCCGCCTAAGACTTTTCAACTTTATGAGCCGTGAGGGTCTCATAAAGACTTCTTCCTACAAATCGAGAGGATCTCGTAGGTGTATTTTCTCCTTAGGAATCGTAAGGATTCCTAAGTGCATATTTTCTCTTGAGAGTCGTAAGGATCTCACAAGAGAATTTTCTACCTTACAAGTCAAGAGGACTCGTAAGTGGTTGATGAGTTGACTTGTTCCCGAATCGAAGCGTTGCTTCGACGGGGAGGTTGAGGGTTGACTTTCTCCATTTTCTACGGTGTCGGGATCGACTTTCTCCATTTTCTACGGTGTCCGGGATCGAATTTCTCCGTTTTCTACGGTGTCGGGGATCGCCTTTCTCCGTTTTCTACAGTGTCGGGGATCGACTTTCTCCGTTTTCTATGGTGTCAGGGGTGAACTTTCTCCATTTTCTATGGTGTCGGGGATCGACTTTCTCCGTTTTCTACAGTGTCGGGGATCGACTTTCTCCATTTTCTACGGTGTCATAGGGGATCGATTTTCTCCGTTTTCTCCGGTGTTGGGGATCGCCTTTCTCCGTTTTCTACGATGTCGGGGATCGATTTTCTCTGTTTTCTCCGGTGTCGGGGATCGACTTTCTCCGTTTCCTACGGTGTCGGGGGTTGACATTCTCCGTTTTCTACCGTGTCGAGGATCGACTTTCTCCATTTTCTATGGTGTCGGGGAACGACTTTCTCCATTTTCTACGGTGTCGGGGATCGACTTTCTTCATTTTCTACGGTGTCGAGATCGACTTTCTCCGTTTTTACGGTGTCGGGGACGACTTTCTCCGTTTTCTACGGTGTCAACTTTCTCCGTTTTCTACGGTGTCGGGGACCGACTTTCTCCGTTTTCTACGGTGTCGGGGACCGACTTTCTCCGTATTCTATGGTGTCGGGATCGACTTTCTCCGTTTTCTACGGTGTCGGGGATTGACTTTCTCCGTTTCCTATGGTGTCGGGGATCGACTTTCTCCGTTTTCTATGGTGTCGGGGATCGACTTTCTCCGTTTCCTATGGTGTCGGGGATCGACTTTCTCCGTTTTCTACGGTATCGGGATCGACTTTCTCCGTTTCCTATGGTATCGGGGATCGACTTTCTCCATTTTCTATGGTGTCGGGATCGACTTTCTCCATTTTCTACGGTGTCGGGGTTTGACTTCAGGTTGTCTGTGAACTGTGGAGTCTTGGAACTAGGGACTTTGCTGTGGCTTCGATTGGTGGTATCGCGTCCGTGTCCTGCTGGCGTGAGGAGGAACGCCGTTGCGGGTCTTCTAGGATGCAGATATTGCCGCTGAAACTTGACTCTTTCGTTTGACAGAGTTTGTTGGGACATGTAGTTCCCTTTCGTTTATGCCCATGGATTGTATACAGGGGTCAGTATGGACTTACCTGCAGGGCAAAAAGTTTTATTTCATACGTATTTTGTTTTCTTTCCGCGATGCTCCATCATTTCAGCTTTTTGTATCGCGAAAGTCGCGATTGCCCAATCATTTCGGCTATTTTTCGCGGTGCCCAATTATTTCGGCTGTTTTTCTCTTTACTCGCTGCTTTTTATTGCGAGTTGCCCAATCATTTCGGCTATTTTGTATGCATATATTTTACTTGCTGATTTTGTTGCAAATTGCCCTATCATTTCGGCTATTTCATATGCATTTTTGGCTCGCTGATTTTTATCATGAGTTTAGACTTGGGATCTGATACCGATTTAGGCATCAACATCGCTACAACTGGAATATTTCCAGGAGCGAATCATCATTTGCTTTTGTCGGTTTGAACAAAGGTGGCTTAATAGACCGGCTTAAGATCCTGTCAGCTAAGGCTTTTGACTTCATGAGCCGTAAGGGTCTCATAAAGGTATTTCTCCCTACGACTCGTGAGGATCTCATAGGTGTATATTCTTCTTAAAAGTCGTGAGGACTTCTAAGTTGTGTTCTCTCTTATAAGTTGTAAGGATCTCATAAGAGCATTTTTTCCTTATAAGTCGAGAGGACTTACAAGTGTTGTTCACCAAGCGGGGAAATTTCGCGCCATTGGAGGAAACTTGGTAGGGGAGACGTTTATTTGTGCCCGTGGATTGTATACAAGGGTCAATATTGAACCGCTTGTAGGGCAATATTGGGGTGTATGACGGCTTAAGAACAGGTTTAGATCCCTGTAGCTTAAGGCTTTTGAATCCTATGAGCCGTAAGGGTCTCATAGGGGAATTCTCCTTACGAGTCGTGAGGATCTCATAAGTGTAACTTCTCCTTAAGAATCGTTGGGATCCCTAAGTGTGTTTCTCCCTTGTGAGTCGTAAGGATCTCACGCAGATATTTTCTCCTTACAAGGTCGAGAGGACCTTACAAGTATCTTTTAACGAGATTGCGCCCTTTCGGGTTTTCACAAACTCGCCGGTAGCCCTGCTGTTTTTACTCACGGAGCCTTTTCGGGTTTTCATCCGTGCCCATCTTGCTTATGGGCTTACCGTTTTTTAATTATTATTATTTTTTAAATTTTATTATATATATATATAATTTTTTTACGAGTTTGCGCCCTTTCGGGTTTTCACAAACATCGCCGGTAGCCTTGCTGTTTTTACTCACGGAGCCCTTTCGGGTTTTCATCCGTGCCCATCTTGCTTATGGACGTACCGTTTTTTTTAAACGAGATCACTCCCTTCCGGGTTTTCACAAACTCGTCGTCAATCCTGCTGTTTTTACTCACGGCGCCCTTTCGGGTTTTCATCCGTACCCATTTCGCTTGTGGATATACCGTTTTTTAAGCGGGGCGTTCCACTAGGTTATAGGACTTGTTTGTAGGCCCCTTAATATCCTTCCTACCTTTTGAGAAGAAAGGACTATTCTACACAGAGATTCTTCCGCCAGTGAGGAATATGCACCCTGTGTATATTTCGGGGGGAACGAGTACCCACATCGTCGCTATTTTGGCGACAGGTTGCTTCAGAGCCGTTTATTTTTGTTTAGCGTAGGCGACAAACACCATCTTACCTTCACTTTTCACTCGTCATCATCGGATGAGAAAGAGCCTTGACCCATTTGATCCAATCGAGCCATTTTATCCATGAGTTTTTTGCAAGGTCGTCGGCTTGAAGAGGGCCATATATGAGGATGCCTTTTGAATTTGGGTCAAGGGTGGCTATGAACATTCCCATAGCTGCCGTTTTGTCGATACGTTGCTCGTATTTGACCAGAGATTTCGCCATCGGGTAACATATTGAACCCAAGTCTCATTCGGTCTAACCTTTTTGTTGACCAACGCCGTCACGGTAGTAAGTTCGTTCTCATTAGTAAATCCCTGACAGAAGAGCATATCCATTTCGTTGAAGCTCTTCATGAAATCATTTGGGAGTTCCGCATACCATTCGAAGGCAATGCCCCCCAGACAGCTGACGAACTGTCATAAGAGGAGTATATCATTTTCTCCAGTATTTCCGCACATGGATTTAAATCATGCAATGTGCTGGCGAGGATTCCCAGTTCCTTTGTCCATGTGGAACGTTGGAAGTGTGTACTGTGGCGGGTACTGTATTTGATCGTACCATGTCGGATACGGTCGACTGGTCTTGATTGATCTATTTGCGGCTTCACTGGCGTAGTGAGTCTTGATTTGCTGAGCGGCATATTGGTTCAGCTTTGCTTTTGAGAACATTTTCTCTTCGGATGTTGATGAGACTCGTAGAGGATTTGAAATGCCACCCTTGTCTTTAAGAGTGACTACCGGCAGTTCATTCGCTTGTGGTTCCGATTGAACCATCATTCCAGCCATATTTTGAATTAGAAGGGCCATCTGGTTCATTTTAGTGGACATTTCTGCCGCTTCTTCATCTCTCTTTTTTATAGCGCGCTTTAGGAAATCAATATCCGACTCCTTCTCTATTCTTTCTTCGAGTGCGTCCTCGAGACTTTCCTTAGACGATGGATTAGCGTTTGCTGCTGCCTGAACGAGCATATCCTGCAGCTTTTCACGTTTGCAGTTGAACTTTTTTCAGGGACCGAGTTTGAGGTCAGTGACTAGTAGAAGCTCGAATTTCGTCTTTGGAATTCACCACATAGACTATGTGAACTACCATGCCCCCAGGCTTGGGGTGTTTGGAGTTTTGGTCTTTGGAGTTTTCTTCGGGCACTTGAGCTTTATTGGGCCTCTTTTTTTTGTGAAAATCCACTTTGGTTTTGGGAGGAACCGCTGTATCAGGATCCGTCTTGGGGTGAGCCCCCTTCACCCGCTTCCACACTTTATATATAGATGATGAAAGTTGTCTCAGGAAGCGAAATGGTTTCTGTTGTCGTAGGATCTCCATGGGCTGCGGAGACTTCTTCAATATTGCGGTAGGAGAATTTTGTTTGACCCTTCGCAATAGTTTGAAGGTATTCCCCAGTTGGAACAACAACATTCACCACTGGGGTTGAAACATGACCATACAGGGAACTGCCCCCAGCCCATTTTGTATGATGCTGATATCGACGTCGACCGTTTCTTACAGCCGGGATTTGATTAGCTTCAGGATTTTGCTAAGCCTACCCCCTGTTTCCTTTGAGAGTTTGAATATTTTGCCCCCTGCGTTGACCTTGGTCCTTGGCAGGTGTAAGTTGTTTGAGGACTGATTTCGTTGGCAAAGCTGCAATTTGGGGAACCAGCATGTGGAAGACATACTTCCTCTGGGCTTCCTTCATCGGCGTTGAGGCACCGAGGGTGGGAAGTGGGAGTATCGATCCAAAGAGAAGCCCGTTGATTTCTTGAAGAGCTGGATTGCAGAGATTTAAGATTGCAAGTGGCCCATACTTGACTCCACCGGATACGACAGAGCCAGTTGCTAAGGTGGGAGCAAACGCCATTCTTCACAGAGACGAAACGCCGGCTTCAGTATCCCCTCCCTGAAGGGTAACCAAAAACATATATACCGCGATTATTTGATCACGGAAAAACAAAACATGACACACGAAGTGTGGAGTGGAAAAGGGAAAAGGTCCCACTGAGCGTACCAGAATCTGTTTACCGCCGAATACAGAGACGGAACCGCGTAGGTCGTCTTGCCTGAATTTGGGGGAAGATACTATTTGGGTTTTATCCGTCCACCTCTCCGAAGATGCCAAGTTGATTTTTGGCATCGTGTATCGGAGGTTTAGACAGATGCGGCCGTTGTAGCAGACTTCATCAGATTCCCCCTCATTTGAGGGGGTTTTGATTGTGAGGACGCTCTTTCCTGCAGCCGCAAGCCCCTGCAGTTAATTACGCTACCGCATCGCAGTAACAACTTTCTCCTTCTCCAGATGGTCACTTCGTGTCATATGTGTTTATTTTATTTTTGGTTGCTCGTGGATTGTATAGGGAGACCAATTTATGTTGTCGCCCGTAAGGCGTGGATTAGTCCAAATCCGTATTTTCTTAGATTTGGGTTTGGGTTGGGTTTAAGGATCGTTAATCTCATTTGAGACTAAGATCAACTTAAACGTTTGTTGAGGATACATTAGTCTAATTTTAGACTAAGATCTACTCAACAGGATCATTTAAATCCAACAAAAGAGCATTTGGGCTCTATTGTTTTAGTTTAGGGACGTTGCGGTCCATAGTTTAAGGATATCATAGTCCATTAGTTTAAGGACCTCATAACCCGTAAAGTTTAAGGACATCATAGTCCAGTTTAAAGACGTCATAGTCTATGTGGTTTTGATTCAACCATTTGGGGATGCACCAAAAGTTATTGGTTATTGGGACCCTCCATCTTTCTGAAGACGTTGAAGAATTACAACGACATATATCAGTGGTATGAAGAGATGTACCCTTGAACCAATGTCGGTTGGGAGATCTGTAGTCAAGTTTGGAACTAAGATCAAAGATTTATGAGCATATGAGCTCAATTAGGGATCTGTGGTCAACTTGGGCTCAGCCCATTCAGTTAAAATGTTGGACATTTAATTAGGCTTAGTCCTTTTTCATTTAACAATGCTGAGCATTGGTTTGGGTTTTGACAACATTTTTGTCTTTTATTGAATACTGAGCACTCATTATGGCTCTGGGCTTTATTTAAAGAACAATTTATGTTCCCTCAGCGCACACGTGAGGAGCACGTGGCGCGCTTGGCGCTGAGCGCCGGATTTAGAGCACTAAGGCACTTCCTGTGAGATAGCGCACACGTGAGGAGCACATGACGCGCTTGGCGCTGAGCGCCAGTCAATGAGTGCAAAGCGCTCTTTTATAAAATAGCGCACACGAGAGGAGCACATGGTGCGCTTGGCGCTGAGTGCCAACTTTGGAGTGCTGGGCACTTCTTTTAAAATAGCGCTTGGAGCGCTGGGCGCTGAGCGCCAGACTCGGAGCGCTGAGGCGCTGAGCGCCAGACTCGGAGCGCCGAGGCGCTTCTTTAATTGGAGCGCTAGGAGCGCTGTGGCGCTGTGTGCCAGTTTTGGAGCACCGAAGCGCTTCTTTTCAATTGGAGCGCTAGGAGCGCTGTGGCGTTGTGTGCCAGTCTTGGAACGCTGAGGCGCTTCTTTTCAATTGGAGCGCTAGGAGCGCTGTGGCGCTGTGCGCCAGTCTTGGAGTGCTGAGGCGCTTCTTTTCAATTGGAGCGCTGAGGCTCTTTTTAGGCAATTTTGATCAGTTCTGCGCTCTGAGAATTAAATTCTCGTTCATAGGAGACTTTGTCTCATAGATCTAAGGATTAAGTTCTTATTTTAATAAAAGATTTTACAATCTCTTCTGTTCTTGTGAAAGACTTCGTCTTTATTTTATAGATCTATGATCTGAAAAGAATTAAGTTCTTCCCCCTCACTTTTTATGATGAGATGCTACGATCTCTTTTGTGAAAGACACGGTCTTATAGATCTATGATTTAGAAAAAGAAATAGGTTCTTCTTCTCTTATGAGATGATTTTATCTCTCTGTTTTATTTACCCTGAAGAAATTCTTCTTCTTCCGAGAGCTTGCTCTTCTCTTTGAAATTTCTCAAAGTTTATGGGTGGTGGTGGTGGTGGTGTTCCTCTCTACAAGACTTGAAGTCTTCGGTCCTTTATATAGCGGAGGCTGATTTGTTGAATCAGTTGAAGAGCTTTTCTCTAATTGATTTGGGAATGTTTCCCACTGTTGGATCTTTGATCCAAGGGCTTCTGTTTTACAGAAAGCAATCTTCTTGTTTTTAACAATATTGGGAAAATCTTTTCCCATACAGAACTTATTCTGTATCTTGGTGATTTTTAATCACCATTGGATTTTTGATCCAATGGTGCTCTAATTTTCAGAGGTAATTTGATGATTTTTAGTCATCTTTGTTGGATCTTTGATCCAAGGATGGGGAACATTTAGTTCCAGCGCTAGCGCTCTCGTGCTTTGCACGTGAGTACTGCATCAGAGTCTTTGACTCTTGGTGCTAGCGCACTTAGCGCTAGCGCTATCGTGCTTTGCACGTGGCGCTGCATCAGAGTCTTTGACTCTTAGCGCTGGCGCTGTTAGCGCGAGTGCTCTCATGCTTTGCACGTGAGTGCTGCATCAGAGTCTTTGACTCTTAGCGCTGGTGCATTCAGCGCCAGCGCTTTTATGAAGCGCTGCTTCATTTCAAATTTCAAAATTTGAACAGAACTTTGCTCTGATTGGGGGAACATTGGCTAAGTCCTCTTGAAATTAAAACATCTTGGATCTCTAAATAGACTGAGCCACTACGCTTATAACTTCTCAAACTAATTGATCTGTATAATGTCCATCACATATCTCTTAAGTTAATCTTAGTCTCCAAAAAATGACTAATGATTCTTAGATGGTCCACCATGATCTCTCCCCTCAGTCTGGAGTTTGGTTCAAGGGTATATCTCTCCATACCTCTGATACATGTCGTTGTAATTCTTCAACGTCGTCAGAGAGGTAGAGGGTCCCGACAACCAACAGCTCTTTGGCACACTCTCAAACCCATAAGCACATCGCTTGTGTTAGTGTATATGCCCTAGAGGCCATTACTGTATCATACTAGTTTGTATATTACTTAATGGAAGCTTGGGATATTCACAGTTGTATATACAATCTTGCTCAAAATAGTAGTATGCTACTTGGTTTGTTTCTACTTCAATGTGTACATGTGTTTATTTTAGTATATCACCTATACACATTAGTGGAGCCCTTAGGATCTTTGCTTGATTACCAGCGTTGTGATGGCAGTCACACTAGTGGGGGCTGGGTAATCTATAAGCACATCCTTATGTAGGTCCCTAGTCGCAGGACTATCGAGACAGGGCATCGATACTACGGAGTAGACTAGCGTATGCGCTTCTCATCCCAGAGTGGGAGATGGTCTGTCCCACAGCCATCAGTACGTCGTACTGGAGATAGTATGCGGGTGCTCGTTGGGTTACGAGTACACTGGACAGGACTCGTCGGGAACTGACCGGTTGGTATTATACCTATCGTCAGTTATCAGTTCCCAGGTGACATGAGTACAGCTTAGTCCGCTGACTTGACACTGTCACTTCACCTCGAGTGTGTTCCCACTGTACTTTGATTACTACCCTACCACGGCTCAAAGGAGTCGTGCAAACAGGTAGTAGTTGGGTGCAGTCCCGAAGCATTTGGAGGCAGTGACGGTTAGACAGGATTCGTCTCTCCCGGTATTGGGGGTTGACATCGCGCTGTGTCTAGGAGAGCCATTACACGAGTAGTCCTTGGCTAGGGCAAGCGAGATATACTGGTAGGATTTCAGTGTTATCTCAGGGTGTTTTGGGATTCACTCCGACACGACTTGTACCGCTATTAGGGGACTGATGTTTTACCGCCCCCCTAGGCCCTCCATGCGATGTATCAGACGAACAGACCGGACTGTACGGAGAATGTCACATTCAGACTCAGTAGGAGTTCAGATGGGTTTCACCTCGTCAGTCTTCTTGTCGGCATCTACCTGGGGACCGTTACGCACAGCTAGTGCCACTTGCGGTCTGTGGTTAAACCCACTGCCAGCGTAGTGTCGAGTCTTTAGAGTCCCACACAGAAAGCTATTCGCCTTTAGGCAAAAGAGTAGAGGTCGCATGGTTTTGCGACAGGTCGCATGGTTTTGCGACAGGGTTCGGTCACATCCGTGCACTTGTGCACGTTTAGTGTCCGAACAGTTAACACTAGCGGGCTTTGGTTTAAGCCAGATCCTATTGTACGTTTTGGGATTGGTTTTATCCAGTATGTATTCGTGTTCCTCGGAACGCGGATGCGGGTGTGTATGCACTGTTGACGGAGAGACAGAGGCAGAGGATTCTCATTAGGGTTGTTGACTGTTGACTGTTGACTTTTTGCTCAACCCTAATGAGAATATGATATATGATTAACAATAATATTAATTAAGTATTATGGTGATATGGTTGTTGAGGGGTTGACTTTGTTGACTTGTTGACTTTGTTGACCGGTTGACTAGGTTGGACTAGTTGACCATCATGATGTCAATGGCTATCATTTCATGGCAAAGACTTTTTGCTTGCTTGTTCTCTTGTGAAAAATGAGTGCATGAAATGATATGGTTATTGTAGCTTAAACCATCACTTAATACTTGATTGCTATATTTTGTTATGATGGCTTTGGATTATGAGAGCCAAGAGAGAAAAGTCTTTCTCAGTCTATCATTTTCATTCTCTCTCTTGTTCTTGAGCTCTCATCCTCTTCCTCTTGCTCTCCCTCTCTTGAGTCTATGGTTCACTTGTCTCATGTGTTGAAAAGCAAGAACCATAGAGTAAAATCCCAAACACACTCTTCTCTACTCACTCTAGTTCACAAGGTTTAGCAAACCGAGTGAACTAGTTTCTTCAAAGCTCGAAGAAGAAGCCAAAGGTAGAAGCTTTCGGGTGGATCGATCTTCGGCGCAAGGAAACGACGGGGTGAAGCCGATCCGGACAACCATCAAGTGTAGAAGACGAAGGAGTTCAAGAAAGAAAGGTATAACCCCCCTAACCGAGTAGTTAACAACTCTTAGTTAGGATGTTAGGTAGCTAAGTTTAACAAAGATCCGGTTTTGAGTCCATGTTACCGCCTCTAAAAAATTGTTTTTCACCAAATTCTGCATGCCCGAAAGTACCGGGAGAGGTAGCATGGACTTACAGTGGTATCAGAGCCTAGTTAAACACTACCTAACATGTTAGCATAGTAACTAGAAATTCGATAGGAGAAAAAGTCCCGAAATAAACCCGGAATTCATGCTTGCTGTCGAATTTTTCCTCTGTTCCAAAAATGATAAATCATACTTTAAAATTCAGCTCAGGGTTTTTATAGCAAACTGCAAAAATTTCATCCACTGATCCGATCAAAGAGCCGCGGAAACGCGGCAGGAGCGTGCTCCCGCCGCGGTTCCGCTGCCGAGTTGACTCGGCCGTGGGAAATTTTGGTTGCAGTTTGTTCAGTGGGGTATTTTGGGAATTTTGGTATATGTTTTTTCAGCCCAGATTTTCTAGAAAGAAAATTTTGTTTTTGGGGCTTTAAAAACCGTATTTTGATCGAGTTTCTAAAGACTTAAGCTGACGGGTATTTATCTGTGATGTGATATTTGTATTGAACGTCTGCTAATCGCTATATGTCGATTAGTGGGGGTTATACAAATCTGTGATCTGTAATGTTATTGGTTTGTGTATATGAATTCATTGGATTGTCGCGGGTGAATAGCCGGGGGTTGTGAGACGAGAGTTTTCTTTTCTTTCAATTCATGTAAATTTGTAAATTGATGTAATAATTATTTGTATGGCCGCACAACCGGGTCGGGGTTGTAGCCGTCATTGTATAATTTCTTTTTACTGTTTTTGCTCCTAGGATAGACCCATGGAGGGGGTACACAAACTACCGGGTATCCCGAAGTGCCGAGTGGCCTACTCACGGAGTTGAGGGAGGTTGCTTCGCTTCGGGTACTTGGCGGGTAGTTTGCCGCACCCGTAGGGGTCTTGGGTGGGGTATTGGCTATTCACCTCGACCGTGTAATCTGCTTTTCGTTACAGGCTCGTACGAATTGCGGGTTCCTAGAATATCCAATGTGTTCATCTGTGATCTGAAATGGCTATCATTGCAATGTATATCTATATATGATATTATTTAGGCGTTGCTTATGTTTTTCAGCCGCACTAGCCCAGCTCCCGCTCTGTCGTTAGTTAAGTAACCTAACGGGTAATGACGGGGCCCCGTGGCGAATGCGAATGGCATAAGCGTACGTCATATTTTGGTTGTTTTCTGCAATAGTAGGATTAAATGATGGGACGCATTAAAAGAACTAATGCAAGAATAACACGCATTAAAAGAACTAATGCAAGAAAATAAACCAAGTAAAAGTCGTTGGAACACTTTCGAAAAACCACTCGGTTCTTTTCAAAACCAACTTTTAAATGCGGAGTTTGAGCCACTCCTTTTAAAAGCTATCTCGTTCCATCGATTATATCAAGTTCACTACGTTCACGGTTTCGCCAAAACCATTCGTAGCCCTCCGTCGTTTCATATGGATAGTCAATAGTATTCAAGCTATGTATGTTGGCCAAAGTCAAGGCATAGTGATTGGTAGCTATTGGGTATTCATGTGTAGCATAGATAGATGCGTTGGTTTGGGACAGTCGTACTGCCATTTTGGCCAAAGTCAAGGGTAGGTACGGGTATATCCAAATTAACCTGGAGAATGACGGGTAGAACTTGACGTGTGACTTATGATATTTTGGCCAAAGTCAAGGTCATAAGAGCATGGGGCAAAAATCCACATCGGGAGTTTCAAAAGAACTGAAACTTGCTAGTGTTGCATACCATTTGGAGTGTGATGATTCTGGTAGGATTCCTTCAGTTTCGTCACGCGATGATATTTGGATCCCGATCCTACTGTGAGTATATGCTACTCCTCGGGAAATCTCTCACTAAACGATCAATGCTATAAACCTAGTAGGTGTCTAGAAAGGTGTTAGCGGGGCTACGCCCCCAGGGAAAAGAGGTTCTTAAATTAAGGAACTTCGCGAAAGCGTTGGAAAACCTCCCTCGAAGTACCGACACTAGCCTGGCTGAACGGTTAAGCAAGTATTGTACGGTGAGATTGATCCTGACTAATTCTTCCCTTTTGGTTTGAGGAGGGATTCGAGAAACAGTGGGAGCCATCCTGTTTAGACAAACTAAAAACCACTCTAAACTTGCAAGAGAGTCATGCTGAGTGTTTCTTCTCTCTCCTAATTGCAGCGACCAATCGACATGACTGGACTTAAGTTACTTCTAGATAAAAACATACTGACAGGGCCAAACTACAAAGATTGGCTCAGGAATGTCAAAATGGCAATCACTATGGCAAGCTGGGGTATCTTCTTACCACCAAAGCCCCCCCGTCCCAGGTCCCACCTCCAACGTCGCGGATAAGGAAATCCGTAAGACTTGGGAGATTGATTGCGCGAAGGCCAGGTGCCTCGTGCTTGCCTCTATGGACAACGAATATCAGAGGAGGCACGAGAATATGGACCTCAAATCCATATTTCTCCATACAAAAGAACTGTATGGAGAGCAGTCTCGTATCGCAAGATACGAAGTGTCGAAGAAGTTATTTTCGGCAAGGTTGGCCGTCGGATCATCGGTAGCGGAACACGTGCTTAAGATGATTGGATACATAGAAGAGCTCGCGGACCTTGGGACCACGTTGGAGAATGAGCTCTATACGGACTTGATTCTCCAGTCCCTTCCATCCACTTATGCCCAGTTTATCCTGAACTTCAACTTACAAGAAAAGGAAGTTGAACTTTCAGAACTCCTCAACATGCTGAGGAGCGCAGAAGGCACCCTACAGAAAGGTAGGGAAACATCCACTTTGTTTGTAAGAGGATCTTCCTCTTCTAGGTCCAAGATGAAAGCCAAGGGAAAGAAGAAGAAAGCCCCCGCCAAACCAAGGGGCGGTGTTAGTAAAGTGGATACGAAGGGAAAAGCAAAAGCAACAAAGAAAGCGGGGCAGCTTGTGGATAAAGAAGAATGCTTCTATTGTCATAAGAAGGGACACTGGAAGAATGATTGCAGGGCTTGGAAGGCCAGAACACAGGATCTGAAGCAGGTTGCGGCTTCAGCTTCAGGTGTGTATGTTATTGATAACTGTCTTTCAATAAACTCTACTTCCTGGGTATTGGATACCGGATCAGGATCTCATATCTGTAATTCGTTGCAGGCGTTGAGAAACCGTAGGTTTTTGAAGGCAGGTGACATGACCCTCAAAGTTGCAAACGGAGCTAGCATGGATGCTAAGGCCGTAGGGGACTATCATCTGGGAATGTCAGATGGACATGTTTTGGTTTTACGTAATTGCTTTTTTGTACCCAACGCAACTTGTAATATCATTTCTGTATCTTTAGTTTCTAAAGAAGGTTATGAATTTGCGTTTGTAAGTAATGTTGTAAACATTCACCTTAATCAAGTTCTGATTGGGTCAGGTACATTGAGCAATGGTATATACGTATTAAACCAACCACAGATTTTCAATGTCCAGAATACACACAAAAGAAAGTCTCCGGAAATAAATCAGACTTTCTTATGGCATTGTAGACTGGGTCACATCAATGAGAGAAGGTTGACGAAGTTACATACAGAAGGATATTTGAATCCGTTCGAATATCAATCGTATGCCACTTGTCAATCCTGTCTCAAAGGAAAGATGACAAAGACTCCGTTCACTGGACACGGAGTAAGAGCGAGCGAGCTCTTGGGACTCTTACACAGCGACGTGTGCGGTCCAATGTCTACACATGCGCGAAGCGGTTATTCTTACTTCATTACTTTTACGGATGACTTTTCAAGGTACGGTTATGTCTTCTTAATGAAACATAAGTCCGAAGCCTTTGGAAAATTCCAGGAATATAAGAATGAAGTAGAAAAACAAACCGGCAAAAGTATCAAGATTCTAAGATCGGATCGAGGTGGTGAATACTTGAGTGCCTAGTTCCTGGACTATTTAAAAGAGAACGGAATTCTCTCTCAGCTTACTCCTCCATACACTCCGCAACATAACGGTGTATCGGAGAGACGGAACCGAACCCTATTGGATATGGTACGGTCCATGATGAGTAACGCTGAGTTACCGCGATCATTCTGGGGGTATGCGCTAGAATCAGCTGCATACCTTTTGAACCGAGTTCCTACTAAGACTGTGCCTACTACATCATATGAGATGTGGTGTGGGAAGAGACCCTATCTTAATCACATTAAGACATGGGGAAGTCCAGCTTTTGTCAAAAAGCAGCATGCGGACAAGCTCGAGGCATGCTCAGTACAGTGCAAGTTCATGGGATATCCAAAGAACTCCAAGGGATATTTCTTCTATTGCGAAGAGGAACAAAAGGTTTTTGTTTCTTGTCATGCCCATTTTCTAGAACACCAGTTCTTAGAAAAGGAAATAAGTGGGAGCGCAGTAGAACTGGAAGAAATTCCAGAACCACGAGCTATTACTGAAAGCTTAGTAGAACCAGAGGGTTCGAAAGATCAGGACATTCCTACGCCGCTCCGCAGGAGTAGTAGGCAGTCTCATCCGCCCGAGAGATACTACGTTTTTCTCATAGACGGGGATAGAGAGGATTGCATCATAGATTATGATGAGCCTACTAGCTTCCAGCAGGCCGTTCAGAGCGTTGACTCGGTAAAATGGCTGGATGCAATGCGGACTGAAATGGAGTCCATGTACACCAACAAAGTATGGACGTTGGACGTTGCTCCAGACGGGGTAAAACCCGTAGGATGCAAGTGGATCTTCAAAAGGAAGATTGGTGTAGATGGATAGGTTGAGACCTATAAAGCTAGACTGGTTGCAAAGGGTTTTCGTCAAAGACCTGGTTTGGACTATGACGAGACCTTTTCTCCAGTAGCTATGCTGAAATCCATTCGGATCCTTCTTGCCATTGCTGCCTTCCACGATTATGAGATTTGGCAGATGGACGTAAAGACCGCTTTTCTAAATGGAAATTTAGAGGAGTGTGTCTATATGGACCAGCCAGAGGGTTTCATTCAGAGTGGGAGCAGCAGAAAGGTGTGCAAGTTGCTTAAGTCCATCTATGGACTAAAGCAGGCATCACGGAGTTGGAACATCTGTTTTGATGAGACGGTCAAGGAATTTGGCTTTATCAAAAATCCAGATGAACCATGCATCTATAGTAGATTTGTAGCGAGAACTGTAGTATTCCTCGTTTTATACGTGGATGACATTCTCTTAATAGGAAATGACATTCCTATGCTACAATCTGTCAAGGGGTTCTTGTCACACAGGTTCTCCATGAAAGACCTGGGTAATGCCTCATACATCCTGGGGATCCGGATCCATCGTGATAGATCCAAGAGGATATTAGGACTTTCACAGTCCAGGTACATCGACACCATACTGAAAAGATTTAGTATGGAAGATTCCAAGCGCGGTAACCTACCGGCTTGTCACGGGATCACCCTCTCTAAAGAGATGTCTCCCAAGACTGATTTGGAGAGGGATCGCATGTCTATTATACCCTACGGTTCTGCGGTAGGCTCTATAATGTATGCGATGTTGTGTACTAGACCGGATGTAGCTTATGCACTGAGTGTGGTAAGCCGGTATCAGTCAAACCGTGGGGAGAAACACTGGATAGCGGTAAAGAACATTCTCAAGTACCTGAGAAGGTCTAAGGAGATGTTCTTGGTGTATGGAGGAAAAGACCTCCAGATCGAGGCCTTTGCTGACTCCAGCTTCCAGAGTGACAAGGATGATTCCAAGTCCACGTCGGGTTTTGTCTTTACCCTCAATGGAGGGGCGGTGTGTTGGAAGAGTTCCAAACAGGAAACCGTTGCAGACTTAACGATGGAAGAGGAATACATCGCTGCATCTGATGCCGCAAAAGAAGCTGTCTGGATGAGGAAGTTCTTGAAAGAACTTCTGGTGGTTCCGTCCATTGTTGATCCAATACCTCTGTATTTCGACAACAACGGGGCTATAGCTTTAGCGAAGGAACCCAGGTCCCATCAGAGATCCAGACACATCTTGAGGCGGTATCACCTGATCAGGGAGATCGTGGATCGCCAGGAGATCGAGGTTCGGAGGGTTGCTTCAGAAGATAACACTGCAGATTCATTCACCAAGGCCTTGCCCCAGACTCAGTTCGAGCGGCTGATCGAGATGATAGGTCTTCGATACGCCAGTACATGGCCTTAGTGCAAGTGGGAGATTGTTAGTGTATATGCCTGATTGTTAGGGATTCTGTGTGTTCAAGTTTAGTTAATTACCGCAATCAAGACGGTTTCGCTTGTAGCTAGCCGGTTGAGTACGAGTCGTCCGCAGGGAGATGAGAATCTTTTTCTAAGTGCTTTAACGAGTTAAGTCCGGTTTTTTTCAGATTTTGTTGTGATTAATTAAGTGTTAAAAAGATATGTAAAGAGAGCTTGTTAGGGTTAGGATTAGGTTAGTTTGAGTTAGGAGTCGCTCACCTCTTTCGTTGCCACTCTTAATATCGGTGTTACGGTAATCGGCAAAAATGGGGATTAGCACGACTAGGAAGGAACTTGCGAGTATAAGCTAGGCTTTCCAACGCATAAGTTCTTCCTTTTGGTGCTTGTCCGTCCGTTCTTGGCTCTTAGCTATAACCTCCGGTTAATTCAACCACAACCGGTCTCACTACGGAATCACCGCTATCATGTAGGATAAGGTGCCGTAAGGAGCGGATTGTGGTTCAATTAACGGGAGTCGATTTTAAGATGTTGGGAAAGGAAAGAGTGAGAGAGATTTCCTTCTCTCAAACTTCCCTCATCCTACCCTAACAAGTATGAAACTACTCACACATCATAATGAAAAGAAAACAAAACAAAAGAGGAAGATAGAAAGAAGGAGATTAGAAGATAACAACTAGCTATTTACGACCTCACCTTGGCAAGGATCAAGCGTAAGCATCATGGTTGTTTTAATGATAAAGGAAAAGAGAAAAGAAAGAAACAACAAGAAATAACAACAACTAAGTTAACAAATTAAAATTACAAGCAATTATAAAAGAACAAGACAAGCATGATAAGTAAACGGATCTTCTTTATTCATCATTCTTCACTCACAAAAGCTCACTACAAGATTTTTAATGGAGAAGAGATGAGAAGAGGAAGAAGAAACAAGTATTCTAAACCTAGGAAAAAATACAAGATTATGCACCCTTGGCTTCACAAGGTTCTGGGCTATTTATAGGCAGGGAAAAGGAAATCTAGGGCAACCATCAGAAGAAATATGAAAACACCAAAAACCCCCTGAAAAATAGTCAACTGCCGCCACTATATGGCCACGGAACCGCGGCCTAGACCCCCTGTTGGCCGCGGTTCCGCGGCCATTTAGAGGAGTTGGCTCCTCGGGTTTTGTGGGTTGTCCTCGTTTTCTTTTCTCTGTAGTTTGGCATATGATTTTTCTGATAAACTTTCCATATTTCTTCCACTCGGTTCGTTCAACCGCAGCTTCCGATGGCTGCCCGCATCTTCGAAAGACAGATTCAGCTCCTTTATCGCCCAAAATGCGCGATGCTCTATTTCGACAGGTAGGTGGCAGGCTTTTTCGTACACAAGCCGATAGGGAGACATGCCAAGGTCGGTATTATAAGCGGTTCGAAATGCCCAAAGGGCATTAGTGAGTTTCAGCGACCAATCCTTACGGTTCTTGGAAACCGTCTTCTCCAGTATCTGCTTGATTTGCCGATTTGAAACTTCGGCCTGCCCGCAGGTTTAGGGGTGGTAGGGCGTGGATAGCTTATGATTAATGGAGTTTTTCCGCATCAAGGCCTCGAAAGTCTTTTTGCAGAAATGACTTCCATTGTCGCTAATGATCGCTCGGGGGTGCCCAAAATGGGAGAAAATGTTTTCTTTAAGAAACCTAACGACAACCTTGTTGTCGTTAGTTCGGCTGGGCACAGCCTCGACCCATTTAGAGACGTAATCAACAGCGAGAAGGATGTACAAGTTCCCAAAAGAGCTGGAAAACGGCCCCATGAAATCTATCCCCCAAACATCGAAAATCTCCACAACCAAGATCGGTTGGAGCGGCATCTCGTTCCTCCGGGATATCCGGCCCAAGTGTTGGCACCGGGAGAAAGTCTTGCAATAGTCATGAGCGTCTTTGAAGAGTTGTGGCCAGTAGAAACCACATTGCAAGATCTTCTCAGCTGTCTTTCTGGGGCCAAAATGCCCGCCACACGCTTGATCGTGGCAAAACGACAACACACTCTTGAATTCCTCGTCAGGGACACACTGACGAATAATCTGGTCGGGACAGTACTTGAACAAATAGGGTTCGTCCCAGTAAAAGTGTTTTACTTAGGATGAGAAGCGAAGTCTGTCCTGACTTGACCATTCAGTCGGTAGTAATCCCGTGACCAAATAGTTCACAATATCTGCGAACCAGGGTTCGCAAGATTCTGCCAAGAGCTGTTCATCCGGGAAAACGTCGTTGATCGGAATTGGAAGCGAAGGCGAAGAAGGAAGTCATGAGAGATGGTCGGCAACTACGTTTTCACATCCTCGTTTGTCCTTAATGACAAGGTCAAACTCTTGAAGCAAGAGGATCCAACGTATTAACCGAGATTTTGCATCTTTCTTCGCAAAAAGATGGCGTAGAGCAGAATGGTCAGTGTAGACAATGACTGGAGAGCCGATGAGGTAGGGCCTGAACTTTTCTAAAGCAAATACAACAGCTAAGAATTCCTTCTCAGTCGTTGTATAATTGAGTTGGGCATCGTTCAGGGTTCGGCTCGCATAATAGATTACGTGCGGCATCTTGTCGATGTGTTGTCCAAGGACGGCACCAATGGCAAAGTCAGATGCATCGCACATAATCTCAAATGGGTGCGTCCAGTCAGGTGAAGAAAGAACGGGAGCAGAAGTGAGTGAGCGTTTCAATGACTCGAATGCAGTGACACAGCTCGAGTTGAAGTCGAATGGCGTATCCTTGGCCAGTAAAAGAGTCAAGGGCCTAGCAATCTTGCTAAAGTCCTTGATGAACCGTCTATAGAAACCGGCATGGCCAAGGAAGGCTCGGATATCTCTGACGCATCGGGGAGGAGGCAGATTGGAAATGACCTCAATCTTTGCTTTGTCAACCTCTATGCCATTTTGCGAGATGATATGTCCTAGAACAATACCTTCGCGCACCATGAAGTGGCACTTCTCCCAATTCAAAGTGAGATTCTTGTCCTTACATCGGGTAAGGACAGCGTCAAGATGCAGCAAACACTCGTTGAAGGAATCACCGAAGATGGAGAAATCATCCATGAAAATCTCCAGAAATTTTTCCACCATGTCGGAGAAGATACCCATCATACACCGCTGGAAGGTAGCGGGCGCATTGCATAACCCAAAAGGCATGCGACGATATGCAAACGTGCCGAAAGGACAAGTGAAAGTGGTCTTGTCCTGGTCTTTTTCGGCGATGGGAATTTGATTATAGCCGGAGCAGCCATCAAGAAAGCAGTAGTACTCGTGTCCGGCCAATCGTTCAAGCATCTGGTCAATGAAAGGTAGCGGAAAGTGGTCTTTCCGCATTGCGGCGTTGAGTTTTCTGTAATCAATGCATACTCGCCACCCAGTTTGGGTGCGAGTAGGGATTAACTCGTTCGCCTCGTTGGTTATGACCGTGATGCCCGACTTCTTGGGGACAACGTGGATGGGGCTAACCCACTGGCTATCAGAGATAGGGTAAATGATACCACTGTCTAGACATTTTACGATCTCCTTCTTCACAGCCTCTTTCATGACTGGATTGAGACGTCTTTGTGGATCCCGGGCTGGTTTGGCATCATCCATCAGATGAATGTGATGCTCAAAGATCAGGGGACTAATCCCCTTGATGTCCGCCATGGACCAGCCAAAAGCTTGCCTGTTGCTATGCAAGACCGCGAGAAGGGCTTTCTCTTGCTCTGGAGCTAGAGAAGCCGAAATGATGACAGGGAGGGTCTCGTTCTCACCTAAGTAAGCATACTTAAGGTGAGACGGCAAAGGCTTGAGTTCGAGCGTTGGAGGTGAAACGATGGAAGGCAAGATTGGTGCAGAGGTCTCGAACTCAAAGGACTCTAGCAAAGGTTCAAAACGAGTGTAGGCGACCGAGTCGGATGGTTCAGGTAACTCATCTGGAAATTCGAAAGATTCAAACTCGGGTTGTACGCGGCTAAGATCGTTCGAAAATGTGAAACACTCGTAGTCGTTGTCGGGCGCAGAAACAGCAGCAGGTTCGAGGAGGAACGCACTAGTGGCGTCAAGATTATCGTGTTCGAACAGAAACTCCTCGAATTCACACTCTTCAGGGGTGATCTCCTGGATCGAGCAGACGTCCAGTATATGAGCATTAGGTTCGGCGGGCTGATTCCCCAACCTAAAAATGTTGAGTTCAATTGTCATATTTCCAAACGAGAGGTTCATCGAACCATTGCGACAATTGATCATAGCATTTGAGGTTGCAAGGAATGGGCGACCGAGTATCACCGGAATTTGATTCCGGGGGTTAGCTACAGGCTGTGTGTCTAATACAATGAAGTCAACGGGAAATATGAAGTCCCCGACTTTTATTAACACATCCTCTAGCTCACCCCTAGGATGGGTGATCGATCGGTCGGCCATTTGGAGAGTGCAGTGCGTGGGTTTCAGCTCTCCGACGCCTAATTGCTCGTATACTGAGTATGGAAGTAGGTTAACACTGGCACCAAGATCTAATAGTGCGCGGTTGATGTTCTTATTCCCAATAGTAATAGAAATCGTAGGACAGCCAGGGTCCTTCCGTTTTTGTGGTAAAGATTGGGTAAGGGCATCACTCACAGCACTAGCCAAGAAAACTTTCTTGGGTACCTGAGACTTCTTTTTTTTCGTGCACAAGTCCTTTAAGATTTTCGCGTAGGACAGGACTTGTTGGACAGCATCTAAAAGAGGAATGTTAATGTTAACTTGCTTAAATAACTCCAGAATCTTCTCCATTTGAGGATTTTGTTTATTAGACCTCAACCGGTTTGGAAATGGAACATTTTTAAAATTGGTTGAGTCTAATGCTGGAGGAGGAGATTGTGGAGTTAGAACGGATCCCAGAACAGGTGTTTTCGTGGAGTGAGAAGTGGGTCCGTTCAGAGCAAAAGAAGATGAAGAAGGAGAGCCTTTTGAAGAATGGAGAATAGGCTCAGAAGACGAAGAAGCAGAAGAAGAAGAAGAAGAAGAAGAAGAAGAAGCGGCTGGGGTGTCTTCGTTGATACCTGTGCTGATGTTGTTTTGCAGCATCCTTCCCGATCTCAATGTGGTCACGGCACTCACATTATGGTGCTGTTGTTCAAGAGCAACATGTGCATTATGTGGGTGACCGGGATTTGGGAGTGGCTGGGATGGGAGCTTCCCCTTCTCTCACTCGCTTAAGGCCGCATTCAGCTGTGCAATCTGGGCCTCGATGGTCTTGATGCTTTTCCCGTGAGCGGCAGTGTGTTGCACTAAGGACTGAATGGAAGACTGGATGTTGGCGGTGGACTGAGTCGATTGTTTAACGAACGCCTCCAGACTTCGTTCGAGCGAGGAAACCTTATCGTTGTTTGACGTAACAAAATTGTTTGGTGGAAAAGAATTGTTGGGTGCAAAGTTGTTCGTCTGATTTTGGAAAGGTTGGGGTTGGAAGGGCTGCTGAAACTGAGTTTGTTGTTGCGCTTGTTGTTGCGGCGGAGGGGCCCTTTGGAAATTGTTGCCTTGGAATTGATTCTGATTCTGATTCCAGGCGAAATTGGGGTGGTTCCTCCAACCGGGATTGTAGGTGGAAGAGTATGGATCATTCCTCGGTCTTTGCTGGAAGGCAGCATTAACCTGATCCTGTCCTTGCAATGGTGGATTGTAAGGACACTCTTCGGTCAACTGAGAAGGATCGGAACAACAAGCGCAGATGGTACGAAGGGGGAGAACAGGGGCAGGAGCAGAAGAAGAAAATTTGCTCTCTATTGCTTCAAGCTTTCTCGTTATTGCAGCCATTTCAGCTTTCATCGCAATAGAGACATCAAGTTGGTGAATTCCTACCCTAGACTGACCGGTAGAAGTGGAGATAGAAGAAGAAGAAGTCGGTCTGGTGCTCTCCCATTGTAGCGTTTGCTCCGCAAGGCCGTCAAAGAATTGCCACGCTTCCTCGTCAGATTTCGATAGGAAGTGGCCCTGACAGATGGTTTCCAACAACTGCTTCGTTGCTGGGTTCAGGCCCTCGTATAAGGTTTGGAAAAGTTGCCATTTCTCTATACCATGGTGAGGACACTGAACAAGAAGGTCTTTGTACCGGTCAAAGCACTTCCAGAAGGGTTCAGAAGGAAGCTGAGAGAATTGGTTGATTTCATTTCGAATCCTTGCGGTCTTATGATTCAGATAGAATTTTTTTAGAAACGCTTTAACAAACTCGTCCCAACTGGTTATGGAATGAGAAGCGGTGGTATACAGCCATTTTTCAGCAAGATCGCATAAAGTGAACGGAATGACCCGTAGACATATAGCATCGTCCGACAGTTGGGTGGTTTTCATCATGGCACAGACGTTTTGAAATTTATTGATGAAGATATAGGCATCTTCAGATTCAAGCCCATGAAATCGTGGAAGCATGTTGATGAAGTGGGGCTTAATTTCAAAGTTGTCCCCATTGGCCGGTGGAAGAGAAAGGCAGGTGCGAAGTGCAGAACGGGTGGGATAGAAACGATCCTGGAGCGCGATTCGCTGCGGCGCTACAACAGGCGGTGGTGGTGGGATATTGGTCTCCGTAGGAGGTGGAGCCAATCCAGCGGTAGTCAAAGAGATGTTCGGATTAAATCCTGACATCGCGGAAGAAGAGGTTGGTGAAGGTGAAGGTGAAGATGTATGAACAGAATTCCGGTCAACGTCGGAGTTGGCAGGCAAAGGAAGGGGTGAAAGAGGAGTGGACGGAGTTTCGACGTCTGAGTCGATCGCGTAGTCGGTAGCGACTAACGTAACGCGGACTAGACGGGCGCTAGTGTCCCGAGTCCAAGCGGACATATACTAAACGAGTTTAGTATAGTCAAAGCGGAGAAGGTGAGGGTAAGAAAATGTCAATGGAGAAAACGATGGGTGGTGGGTGAAAAATGGATTTGGCGACAAAGGGCAAGTTTTTATAAAAGTTTTTGATTTTTTCCTTTTTCTTTTAGAAAGAGCTTTACAGAAATATGTACGGACTTACGGCTTTAAGCAAACACAAATAAGATATGCACAATCTCACCTAGATCTATGGTCACCTAGGTCAACTAGACCTGCTCCTAACTGTTCCAGAGGGCTAGAAAAAGGACCTCAAACCGCCTCTTCTCCGTCTAATACGGCCAGATAAGTGCCAGGTAAGTGGGAGGTTGTCCAACGCTTTCGTGAAGTTCCTTAATTAAATAACCACTTGCCTTCGTCACACTTGCCTAGGCACCGCAAAAGTCAGATAGGATAAACGGCCGATGCCTGTAACTAGTCCTCTGTCCTATTGAGCGGGAAGTCCTTAGGGCTGAGTCTAGTATTTTTTAATTTTAACAATGGTCAATGCATATGCTTTTTATGATTTTTGGGGTCCTGGGAAGGGTGATGAAATCCCCACCCAATCCGAATTGGTTTCAAGCCCCTTAAGTCCGTATTAATTAATGCAAAGCGATAACAAATCAACTGCAAACAATTTTTATTTTTAGCGCAGCGCAAAGAATCCTGCACAAGAACAGTTTATTGGAAGGGGGAGAAGAGTTTGCGTAAAGAATGCTGCAGAAAACACAGTTTATTGGAGTCCAGAGGAGTGGGAGAGAGGAAAGGAGGACTTACAGAGAAATTTGCACACTAACTCCACCAAGTGGCCGCGGTTCCGCGGCCTAAGTCAGCTTATGCCGCGGTTCCGCGGCAAGGTAGTGGAGTTGGGGCTTCAATTTTTGTGTAGGTTCTCTGTTGGGTGTCCTCTGCTTTCCTGGATGTGTTGAATTTTGACTTGCTTACTGTATTTGCTCCAGATTTTTACAGTAGACCGTTTGCTTCGTTTTGATCCGTCGCGGTGTAGCCGCGAAATGTGGGTCTATCTTCCCACGTCTTTGGCACTGAACTCGAACTCCGTATTATCCTGCACACTTGCACAAAAACTAATCAAAAATAACAAAATGATTTTTTTTACAAAGTATATTTTTTTTTTTTCGGTTATATTCACAAGTTAACCCGAAATTACACACAGAAATAAACTACCGTCTCCCCGGCAACGGCGCCATTTGATTGTTAGGGATTCTGCGTATTCAAGTTTAGTTAATTACCGCAATCAAGACGGTTTCACTTGTAGCTAGCCGGTTGAGTACGGGTCGTCCGCAGGGAGATGGGAATCTTTTTCTAAGTGTTTTAACGAGTTAAGTCCGGTTTTTTTTCAGATTTTGTTGTGATTAATTAAGTGTTAAAAAGATATGTAAAGAGAGCTTGTTAGGGTTAGGATTAGCTTAGTTTGAGTTAGGAGTCGCTCACCTCTTTCGTTGCCACTCTTAATATCGGTGTTACGGTAATCGGAAACAACGGGGATTAGCACGACTAGGAAGGAACTTGCGAGTATAAGCTAGGCTTTCCAACGCATAAGTTCTTCCTTTTGGTGCTTGTCCGTCCGTTCTTGGCTCTTAGCCATAACCTCCGGTTAATTCAACCACAACCGGTCTCACTACGGAATCACCGCTATCATGTAGGATAGGGTGCCGTAAGGAGCGGATTGTGGTTCAATTAACGGGAGTCGATTTTAATATGTTGGGCAAGGAAAGAGTGAGAGAGATTTCCTTCTCTCAAACTTCCCTCATCCTACCCTAACAAGTATGAAACTACTCACACATCATAATGAAAAGAAAATAAAACAAAAGAGGAAGATAGAAAGAAGGAGATTAGAAGATAACAACTAGCTATTTGCGACCTCACCTTGGCAAGGATCAAGCGTAAGCATCATGGTTGTTTTAATGATAAAGGAAAAGAGAAAAGAAAGAAACAACAAGAAATAACAACAACTAAGTTAACAAATTAAAATTACAAGCAATTATAAAAGAACAAGACAAGCATGATAAGTAAACGGATCTTCTTTATTCATCATTCTTCACTCACAAAAGCTCACTATAAGATTTTTAATGGAGAAGAGATGAGAAGAGGAAGAAGAAACAAGTATTCTAAACCTAGAAAAAAATACAAGATTATGCACCCTTGGCTTCACAAGGTTCTGGGCTATTTATAGGCAGGGAAAAGGAAATCTAGGGCAACCATCAGAACAAATATGAAAACACCAAAAACCCCCTGAAAAATAGTCAACTGCCGCCACTATATGGCCGCGGAACCGCGGCCTAGACCCCCTATTGGCCGCGGTTCCACGGCCATTTAGAGGAGTTGGCTCCTCGGGTTTTGTGGGTTGTCCTGGTTTGCTTTTCTCTGTAGTTTGGCATATGATTTTTCTGATAAACTTTCCATATTTCTTCCAGAATTTCTGTTGATCAAAAGGTGATTGAAAGTGGATCTTTTGCCATGATTTCCTCGAGCTCCGCGTAGATTTCTTGGATCTTGTGTTGCCATTGAGCCTTGTGCATGAAAGTGACATTGATTTGCCATTTTTTCTTTTAAACTGGTGTGCGGCAACAGACGGATAGAGAGCGGAGACCGTGTTTTATCTGTGGTTGGCAGGAACCCGGATTTTGTCGTGTTTTTTCATGAACTTCACCGTTCAGAGCCGAGAACCTGTATCCTGCAATTGACTAGCAAACACGGCTCAAGAGTACCTACCGATAAGCAATGTGATAAAAATTGGGCGGTATGAAAATGCAAAAATCTGATATGAACAATGCCCTAGAGGCCATTACTGTATCATACTAGTTTGTATATTACTTAATGGAAGCTTGGGATATTCACAGTTGTATATACAATCTTGCTCAAAATAGTAGTATGCTACTTGGTTTGTTTCTACTTCAATGTGTACATGTGTTTATTTTAGTATATCACCTATACACATTAGTGGAGCCCTTAGGATCTTTGCTTGATTACCAGCGTTGTGATGGCAGTCACACTAGTGGGGGCTGAGTAATCTATAAGCACATCCTTATGCAGGTCCCTAGTCGCAGGACTATCGAGACAGGGCATCGATACTCCGGAGTAGACTAGCGTATGCGCTTCTCATCCCAGAGTGGGAGATGGTCTGTCCCACAGCCATCAGTACGTCGTACTGGAGATAGTATGCGGGTGCTCGTTGGGTTACGAGTACACTGGACAGGACTCGTCGGGAACTGACCGGTTGGTATTATACCTATCGTCAGTTATCAGTTCCCAGGTGACATGAGTACAGCTTATTCCGCTGACTTGACACTGTCGCTTCGCCTCGAGTGTGTTCCCACTGTACTTTGATTACTACCCTACCACGGCTCAAAGGAGTCATGCAAACAGGTAGTAGTTGGGTGCAGTCCCGAAACATTTGGAGGCAGTGACGGTTAGACAGGATTCGTCTCTCCCGGTATTGGGGGTTGACATCGCGCTGTGTCTAGGAGAGCCATTACACGAGTAGTCCCTGGCCAGGGCAAGGGAGATATACTGGTAGAATTCCAGTGTTATCTCAGGGTGTTTTGGGCTTCACTCCGACACGACTTGTACCGCTATTAGGGGACTGAAGTTTTACCGCCCCTAGGCCCGCCATGCGATATATCAGACGAATAGCCCGGACTGTACGGAGAATGTCACATTCAGGCTCAGTTGGAGTTCAGATGGGTTTCACCTCGTCAGTCTTCTTGTCGGCATCTACATGGGGACCGTTACGCACAGCTAGTGCCGCTTGCGGTCTGTGGTTAAACCCACTACCAGCGTAGTGTCGAGTCTTTAGAGTCCCACACAGAAAGCTATTCGCCTTTAGGCAAAAGAGTAGAGGTCGCATGGTTTTGCGACAGGTCGCATGGTTTTGCGACAGGGTTCGGTCACATCCGTGCACTTGTGCACGTTTAGTGTCCGAACAGTTAACACTAGCGGGTTTTGGTTTAAGCCAGATCCTAGTGTACGTTTTGGGATTGGTTTTATCCAGTATGTATTCGTGTTCCTCGGAACGCGGATGCGGGTGTGTGTGCACAGTTGACGGAGAGACAGAGGCAGAGGATTCTCATTAGGGTTGTTGACTGTTGACTGTTGACTATTGACTTTTTGCTCAACCCTAATGAGAATATGATATATGATTAACAATAATATTAATTAAGTATTATGGTGACATGGTTGTTGAGGGGTTGACTTTGTTGATCGGTTGACTAGGTTAGACTAGTTGACCATCATGATGACAATGGCTATCATTTCATGGCAAAGACTTTTTGCTTGCTTGTTCTCTTGTGAAAAATGAGTGCATGAAATGATATGGCTATTGTAGCTTAAACCATCACTTAATACTTGATTGCTATGTTTTGTTATGATTGCTTTAGATTATGAGAGCCAAGAGAGAAAAGTCTTTCTCATTCTATCATTTTCATTCTCTCTCTTGTTCTTGAGCTCTCATCCTCTTCCTCTTGCTCTCCCTCTCTTGAGTCTATGGTTCATTTGTCTCATGTGTTGAGAAGCAAGAACCATAGAGTAAAATCCCAAACACACTCTTCTCTACTCACTCTAGTTCACAAGGTTTAGCAAACCGAGTGAACTAGTTTCTTCAAAGCTCGAAGAAGAAGCCAAAGGTAGAAGCTTTCGGGTGGATCGATCTTCGGCGCAAGGAAACGACGGGGTGAAGCCGATCCGGACATCCATCAAGTGTAGAAGACGAAGGAGTTCAAGAAAGAAAGGTATAACCCCATAACCGAGTAGTTAACAACTCTTAGTTAGGATGTTAGGTAGCTAAGTTTAACAAAGATCCGGTTTTGAGTCCATGTTACCGCCTCTAGAAAATTGTTTTTCACCAAATTCCGCATGCCCGAAAGTACCGGGAGAGGTAGCATGGACTTACAACTTGGACCGCAATGTCTTTAAACTAGCAATGGACCGCTACGTCCTTAAACTAAACCCTCATACCAAAAATGGTGATCTATGGACCGCAATGTCCTTAAACTAGCTATGGACCGTAACGTCTTTAAACTAAGACAATAGAGCCCAAATACTCTTTTGTTGGGTCTGAATGATCCCAAAATTATATTGAGTAGATCTTAGTCTAAAATTAGACTAACACATCCACAACAAAAATTTAAGTTGATCTTAATTCCAAATGTGATTAACGATCCTTAAATCAAACCAAACCCAAATATAAGAAAATACGGATTTGGACTAATCCACGCCCTGGGCGACAACATAAATTAGTCTCCGTATACAATCCATGGGCAACCAAAAACAAAAAAAACACACACGACACGAAGTGAACATCTGGAGCAGGAGAAAGTGGTTATCGCTATGCGGTAACGTAATTAACTGTAGGGGCTTGCGCCTGTAGGGAAGAGCATTCCCACAATCAAAAACCTCTCACAACAAGGGGGAATCTAACGAAGTCCGCTAAAACGGCCGCATCCGTCCAAACCTCTGATACACGGTGCCATAAATCAACTTGGCATCTTCGGAGAAATGGACGGATAAAGCCAAATAGCATTTGCCCCGAAATTCAGGCAAGACGACCATCCCGGTTCGTCTCCGTTTTCGGCGGTAAACAACTATGAATTCGCATTTTCAATAAAAACAAATTTTGAAACTATATTTTTAATGAAAGATTAGAATTTTTAGTAAAATACCATTAAGTTTTCAAAAGAGTTAGTTTTCATTAAAATACCATAACCGTTTAAAAGCTAGGTTTTATCCCTAAAATACCACTAAAACTAAAATATATCTTCATAAAAACTATAAATATTATAAATCACCCTCGATGCTTATTTTTAAACAATATTAACATATTTTCATAAAACCCCCTCGAGATATGCAAACAATATTTTAAAGACTCTAGATTAATATAAGTTTAAGCGGTATCATTTCTCTTGTGCCTCGGGGAGCCGGAGAAAGTGAGTGCTTGCGTATTCATGTTAGACAACTTAACAGAGTTATCATCGGCAATTGTCTTGAAAAAAGACACAAATCCTTCCGTCCATGTGCAGCAGTTGCCGATTTCTCTCGAACATATGATCTTTACCAGTTAAAACAATTCATATGAAAAAGACCCGAACTCGAATCCAAATTCGAATCTAAACTTAAATCTAAACTCGAACTCTAACCCAACCCGAATCTAAACTTGAACTTGAACTCAAATCTAAACTTGAACATGAACTCGAACCCAGTCTACTTGAACTAACTTGACTCGATCCAAGATTGCAATTGACATGACTCACACCTTACTCGACTCACTCGACTTCATTATTTCACCTTTTGCAATCTATGGTTTCAATCAAGTCATGTTATAATCAATTAATCAAATCAACTAAGGCTATCTTACAATTACAATATATATTATACTCGGGATACTTGGGATAGTATCTTGTGTGAATCCAACGGAGCTTCAGGAGTCCCGTATTAACCTCTTTTTTATTTTACTCGAATATCAGTCGGGTCAACTCATCCACAGCCTAGAGCCCCGATACTAACACATGAACTGGGCCCGTGTTTCCTTGCTCCTTGGGCTTACTCTTGAGCTCGTGAATACTTCTACGGCTGCGTTGACATTCACATTTGGAACTTAACGTTAACATAGTGACCATATAAAGACTTATAGTACATATTTACCCAAGAACATATACTTTTACTCGTCCTATACATATTCTACACCTGTCCTTTTACTCTTACTTTATTCTTGGGACTTACTGAGTGCTAGTTCGCTGACGGACATTCTACCCACCCTTGTTTTCTTGGAATATTCGTCAGATACGGTCGAGATGGAGGAAGTGGAGGCTTCAGAGGAGGACTACAACCAGATTGTTACTCGGGACTAGCTTAGCTTCATTTTTTTCTAGCTTATGTATGCCACATGTTTAGGCATTTTCTTTTATTGTATTTACTTTCCAGTTGAAACTCATGTACATGTAAATATTTGAAGTTGAATGTAAATAATGATATTTGTTGAAAATTTTACATTCTCCATTTATTCTTGCATTGTGTATTATTGTTTCAATACGCTTAGCATATTTTTTTAGGGAATGATCTTCTCTGAATAAATATGCCGCGGGCTTGCCACATCATCGTTTTTATCTACTTGGAAGTGGGGCGTGACAGGTTTTGTTGGTGGCCCATGCAGACCAGTTCTGCATGTAGTCATAAACAATATACCATAAGAATTAATGAATTCAACAAATATTTACATTCCTTGCATTTCGAATTTCTTGAATCTATCTTAACCTATCTTTTATATCAAGGTGATGGACTCCCCGAACAATACCAGCACAAACGTTAACGGCAATACTCCACTGCCTACACTACCACTACCACCTACCGTTGCAGATCCTATCAATGAGCAAACGGTACTTCTTAAGGCTATCAAGAGCCTATTGGAGGGTCAGCAGCAACAGACTGCTATCCTTATGAACCGCCCCGAAGCCGAAGTACCCGGGGTTAAGCAGTTTTGGGCACTGCACCCAAAGAACTTCTCGGGTAAGGAGAGCCCTCTTGAGGCAGAAGAATGAGCTCAAGCGATCGAGGATGATCTGACAGCGGTTCAAGTGTCAGATATAGTCTGGGTAAGAGTTGCTAAATTATAAATGACCGATAACGCCAGAGTTTGGTAGAAGGCTGAGGAGAGCTGTCTCGCGCAACCGATAGAATAAAGAACATTCTGAGACCTCTTCGATACCAAGCACTTCTCAGAGACTGCCCGCTTTGACATGGAGCTGCAATTCATCCATTTACAGTAAGGCTCGATGTGGGTCAGGTCGTTGGATGAATATGATGCTGAGTTTACCATTCTCAGCAGGTAAGATATAATCTCAAATTCAATTTTCTGATCTCACTCACAACACTGCTAACACAAGGTTGTAACAGGTTTGCCGCACACCTTATTCCCACTGCTGAGATCCGGGCACGGCGATTACAGTAAGGGTTGGACCCTGAAATCCAAGCTGCACATGCTACAGGGGATTTCCCAACCCATGAGCTTGCTTTGAAGGCTGCCTGACGCTATGATGCAGGTGTGAAGAAGAAGGGCAGGCCGCAGACTGCCGTGTTAAACGCCCTGTGCACTAGATCACAGTTGGGGCCTCTTCCAGGCTAGCTTTTAACGGACTAACTCGGAGGCCAGTAGGTTCGTTCGCCAACAACAGGCCAGACCTTTTCATCTACTGCAAAAGAACATGGCACCTTGTGAAGAACTGTCACAGGGCGAACAACTTGTGCCTGATCTGTGGGTCTTCTACTTACACCATCGGAGCATGCCCCCAGAACCGAGGACCCAAAAACCTTGCAGCTAGACCGACGATACAAGCTCCTCTTACCCGGTTACCTTTACTGGCTCCAGCTCCCCGCACCTAGACTGCTCAACCCCAACGCCGAGTGTTTAACCAGGCACAGAGGAAAGTGCCGCGATGCCAAGCATTCACTATGTCGGTCGAAGAGGCCGAAGTTACGGGTCAGGTTATTACTGGTAAATCTCTTCCCTACTCTCTTTCAATCCTTTCAATTCATAACCATCTTATATTTGTTATACTTAAACATATCCCACACGACTTAGATACAATTTTAGTAGCCACCCTACCTGCACTCGCGCTCTTCGACATTGGGGCATCATATTGCTTTATGTTGCAACGGTTTGTCCGAACTCATGTGAACCCAGTTAAGCCGCTCGTATCTAGCTGGAATGTCAGTTTAGGGAACGACATTCTAAAAGCAACTTTTGGATACGATCCGTGTCTAGTGGTCGTCTGCAGTCGAGAATTCTATGCGGACTAGCTTTCTTCGCTACCATCGACTGTCTCCAAAAGAGCGTAGTGTTTGAAATACCAGATCACCCAGCGTTCTACTTCAAAAGTGGAGACCGGACCTTGGAGCCTAGCATCTACAGAGCAAAACCAAAGAAGGCAGATATTGCAGCGTTGCAAGCGGAAGGATCGAAGCCAGAAGTAGTTCGAGATTTCGAGGAAGTATTCCCGGAAGATATATCAGGTTTGCTTCCCGATCGAGCTCTTGAATTCAGCATCAATTTACAACCCGGCGCACAACCAGTAATAAAAGCTCCATACCAATTAAGTCTGGAAGGATTGAAGGAGATCCGTATTCAGTTGGACGAACTTCTGAAGAAAGGTAGGATCCGACCCAGTACTTCAAGATGGGGATTTCTAGTGCTTCTTATGAAGAAGAAGGAAGGTACCTAAAGGATGTGCGTGGATTATCGAGCTCTGAACGAGGTGACAATTAAAAACAAGTATCCGCTACCTCGCATCGATGACCTTTTCGATCAGTTAAGTGGATCTTGTGTCTTTTTAAAGTTAGATTATTTTCAGGATATCATCATGTGAATGTCAAGGAGTCTGGCATTCCGAAGACAGTATTTAGGACTCGTTATGGTCATTATGAATATCTCGTAATTCCATTAGGAGTGACCAATGCACCTGCCATCTTTATGAACTTGATGAACCAAGTTTTCTGAGAGTACTTAGACATGTTTGTTGTTATCTTCATCGACGATATCCTGGTGTATTCAAAGAATCAGAAAGAGCATGCCGAGCACTTACGGATTGTCCTTGAGACATTATGACAACGTCAGCTCTACGCTAAGTATAACAAGTGTGAATTTTGGCTAGATCAGGTCGGATTTCTCGGATATATCGTTTCAGGCGAAGGAATCTCTGTGGATCCAGCTAAGGTGTCAGCTGTCAGTGAGTGGCCGACACCAAAGACAGTGAAGGATATAAGAAGTTTCTTAGGCTTAGCAGGATACTACAGACGATTCATTGAAGGATTCTCAAAGATCGCAGCACCCCTGACCAAGCTCACACGTAAAGATGAATCATTCGTGTGGTCAGAAGCATGTGAGAAGGCTTTTATAGAACTCAAGTCGAGATTAACCTCTGCTCATATTCTCGTAATACCGGATCAATCTGGCGGGTTTGATGTGCATTGTGATGTGTCCGGTAAAGGATTAGGACGTGTTCTACACCAACATAGAAAAGTTGTGGCTTTTGCATCAAGACAGTTAAAGGTCCATGAGCGTAACTATCCAACACATGATTTGGAACTGGCAGTAGTGGTTTTCGCACTCAAGATTTGGCGCCACTATCTTTTGGGAGAACGAGTGGATATATACACTGACCATAAAATTCTTAAGTATGTATTTACTCAGAAGGAACTCTACATACGGCAGAGAAGATGGCTAGAACTCATGAAGGACCTCGACATCAACCTAAAGTATCATCCTAGGAAGGTGAACGTAGTTCTTGATGCACTTAGTCGCCAGCCATTAGCAATGAACCTCACCGCTCAGTGGAAACTACAGCAAGAACTACATGGATTGGAAATTGAAGTAGTTATGCCAGATAACGCTTCATATTTGATAAACTTACACATTCAGTCAACTCTTGTAAATCAGATCAAGGAAGCTCAAGCAAATGATACCAAGCTACAAAAGATCCGAGAACAAGTAAAAAGTGGACTTCGAACTGATTTCATCATCCATGAAGATGGATTCTTGCGATATGGAAGCCGTTTATGTGTGCCAGTCGGCCCTGTTCGAGAAGAGTTGATGAAAGAAGCTCATAACTCTTCTTATTCTGTATACCCCAGTGGTACGAAGATGTACAAGGATCTATGGAAACACTACTGGTGGCATGGAATGAAGCACGAAGTAGCAAGAAGCGTAGCAAAGTGTTTGGTGTGTTAGCAAGTGAAGGCTGAGCATCACAGAACTGCTGGTCTACTTCAGCCGTTATCAATCCCATAATGTAAATGGCAGCACATTAGCATAGACTTCATGACTGCTCTCCCTCGCAGCACGAAAGGTAACGATGCAATTTGGGTTATTGTGGATTGACTCACCAAGTCGGTTCACTTTATTCCATTCAGAATTGGCCAGTCAACTGAGACGTTGGTAAGGAAGTACATAGAGGTGAGTAAAAATCTAAAGTATGATTTATACCTTCAAGATGTACCCTACTTGTCTTGATACCCATAAACTCATGCAAGAGATCGTGAGAGTACATGGAGTACATATCTGCATTGTCTCCGATCGTGATACAAGATTCTGATCATAGTTCTGGCAGAGTCTGCAAGCTAGCCTGGGAATGAGTCTGAATTTCAGCACGGCGTACCATCCACAAATGGACGGACAGTCAGAGCGAACAATTCAGATCCTGGAAGATATGCTGAGAGATTGTATGTTAGATTTCAGAGGTTCGTGGGAAGATCACCTACACTTTGCAGAGTTCTCATATAACAACAGCTACCGGGCAAGCATTGGGATAGCACCATTCATAGCACTCTATGGACATATGTGTCGTTCCCCGCTGAGTTGGGATGACATGGGAGATCGTGAACTCCTTGGACCAGAGATGATCGCGGCAACTGTGGACGTGGTTCGCACGATCAGGGAAAGGATGCGTATAGCCCAAGACCGACAAAAGCATTGGGCAGATGCAAAGCGCCGACTTCTGGAGTTTTAACCCGGAGAGCATGTATTCCTGAAGATCTCTCCAAATAAGGGAGTGATCCGTTTTGCTAAGAGGGGTAAATTAAGTCCAAGGTATATAGGACCGTTCGACATACTCGAACAAGTTGGAGAAGTGGCGTACCGTTTAGCACTACCACCCTCATTAGAATGAGTGCACAACATGTTCCAGATATCCTAGCTACGACGATATGTGAGCGACCCCAGCCATATACTTGATCACTCAGAGCTCACAGTATAGACTGATCTAACTTGCGAGCAGCAACCGGTTGAAATCCTGGACCGAAAGGCGAAGACATTACGAAACAAGGAGGTAAATTTGGTCCGAGTGATGTGGAGAAAGGATTCGCTAGGAGAATCAACTTAGGAAAGAGAAGAAGATACGCGTGCACGATTTTCTTACCTTTTTGAAAATTAGTCTCTATGTAAATGTAAATTTCGAGGAAGAAATTTTTATAAGGAGGGTAGAATGTAACAACTCAAAAATCCCTAGACAAAATTATTTGTTTAAATGTATAGAAAAGGGTATTTCAGCCTGTGTAGGAGTTATAAGTTATTTTTTTCAATAAAAGCAAGAAGCAACTTGTAGCTCACTGGTAATGCCTCTACACTACTGTGATATAGCTTGTGTATTCGATTCCCATTAGTCCCAATTATTTTTAAGATTTTTTTAAAAAAAATTCGGAAGCCCAAGAGTTGCACGTGCAATTCATGGAGAAACGAAAGGTTTCAGAAAAATCAAACAAGCGAAATAAGGAGTAAACACTGATTAAAGCTGGTGGCATGAATCTCGAGGCGATTGGGCCAAATCCAACCGCCCAAAGTCCTCATCCATCCGCCGCCGCCGATCCAAGATGCTCCAAATCGCTCCGTGCTTTGCACACAAGTCTCTTTAGCTCCCCTCAACTCGCCTGCACTGTTTGATTTTC
Organism: Agapanthus africanus; assembly: GCA_030015575.1. Taxonomy (NCBI): domain Eukaryota; kingdom Viridiplantae; phylum Streptophyta; class Magnoliopsida; order Asparagales; family Amaryllidaceae; genus Agapanthus; species Agapanthus africanus. The sequence goes on from CM057341.1 coordinate 133,441,379, forward strand.
CTGCAATCAAACAGAGACTTTTCAAATCCCTAATTAACTCCATTAAATCCATTTTAATTCATTTTTATTTCACACCCTCTCTCATTTTTATCCTATAAATACCACCCTATGCCCCAGCTTTCCTCTATTTTGAAAATTTCCTCAAAATTCTCTAAGTTCAAAAAGGGTTAAAGCTATTCAAGTGGAGTTAAGCAAGCTAAAGGGAGTAGCGATCAAATTCTGATGACCAGAGCATCTCCGACGAGACCAAGACCCCCTCTCTTCCTTAAACTCTTCCTAACACTACACAACAAGTAAGTCCCTTCATCTCTCTCTCTCTCTCTATATATATATATATATCTTTCTCTTTACTTCTATATAATTTTTAAGACATATCGAAAAAAGTGGAGTTAATTCCGATATATGTTATTTTAACATTTGTTCTCCCCTTATTAAGAAAAATAGGTCAAACTAACTTTCTTTCACCACTCGTAACCTTATTTACAATCATTTATATTTTAGTTTAATAAAGTTTTCATGAGAAGCAATCATATAGCAAAATTTTTCATTAAAATACCATGAAGTTTAGTATAACCGTTTTTTGATAACTAGAGTATAAACCTTTAGATCATTTACGGTGTAACGACCTATCCTACATACACACCATGGTTTCATAACATGGCATTCTAAGTATATGGGTAATTCAAAGAAGAAGCTTTTCATTAAAATACCATTTTTTTCAAAACGGATTTCTTTTAATCAATAGTTTAAATTCTTAGCAATTGTGCCTCTACAACCCTCGTTAGGGGACTTGCTAATGGATAGTGCAGATTATCGTACATCCTTGGGATAGTAGAGCGAGATGCAAAACTCCTCACGGAGTATTCGGTCTCGAAAGATAAAAATTTGGTTTTTAAGAAATACGACTTTTCTAAACAAAACTAAACTTTGGAAAATTATATAAAACTATGAATTCGTATTTTCAATAAAAACAAATTTTGAAACTATATTTTTAATGAAAGATTAGAATTTTTAGTAAAATACCATCAAGTTTCCAAAAGAGTTAGTTTTCATTAAAATATCATAACCTTTTAAAAGCTAGGTTTTATCCCTAAATTACCACTAAAACTAAAATATATCTTCATAAAAACTCTAAATATTATAAATCACCATCGAGGCTTATTTTTAAACAATATTAACATATTTTCATAAAACCCCCTCGAGATATGCAAACAATATTTTAAGGACTCTAGATTAATATAGGTTTAAGCGGTATCATTTCTCTTGAGCCTCGGGGAGCCGGGGAAAGTGAGTGCTTGTCTATTCAGATTATACAACTTAACGGAGTTATCAAGAGTAATTGTCTTGGAAAAAGACACAAATCCTGCCGTCCATATGCAGCAGTTGCCGATTTCTCCCGAACATATGATCTTTACCAGTTAAAACAATTCATATGAAAAAGACCTGAACTCGAAGACAAATTCGAATCTAAACTCGAACTCTAACCCAAACCGAATCTAAACTTGAACTTGAACTCGAATCCAAATCCGAATCTAAACTTGAACATGAACTCGAACCCAGTCTACTTGAACTAACTTGACTCGACCCAAGATTGCAATTGGCATGACTCGCAACTTACTCGACTCACCCGACTTCATTATTTCACCTTTTGCAATCTATGGTTTTGATTAAGTCATGTTATAATCAACCAATCAAATCAACTAAGGCTATTTTATAATTATAATATATATTATACTCAGGGTGCTTGGGATAGTTCCTTGTGTGGATCCAACGGAGCTTCAGGAATCCCGTATTAACCTCTTATTTTTATTTTACTCGAATATCAGTCGGGTCGACTTATCCACAGCCTAGAGCCCCGATGCTAACACCTGAAATGAGCCCGTTCTTCCTTGCTCCTGGGGCCCTATTTTTGAGCTTGCGAATACTTCTACGGCTGTGTTGATATTCACCCTTGGAACTTAACGTTAATATAGTGACCATATAGATACCTATAGTACATATTTACCCATGAACATATACTTTTACTCGTCCTATACATATTCTACACTTATCTTTTTACTCTTACTTTATCCATGAGACTTACTGAGTGCTAGTTCGCTGACGGGCATTCCATCCACCCTTGTTTTCTTGGAATGTTCGTCAGAGACGGTCGAGATGGAGGAAGTGGATGCTTCAGAGGAGGAATACAACTAGATTTCTACTCAGGACTAGATTAGCTTCACTTTTTTCCAGCTTATGTATGCCACATGTTTAGACATTTTCTTTTATTGTATTTTCTTTCTAGCTGAAACTCATGTACATTTAAATATTTGCAGTTGAATGTAAATAATGATATTTGTTGAAAATTTTACAGTTTTGATTTATTCTTGCATTGTGTATTATTATTTCAATACGCTTAGTATATTTATTTAGGGAATGGCCTTCTCTGATTAAATATGCTGCGGGCTTGCCACGTCATCGTTTCCATCTATTGGAAAGCGGGGCGTGACACTCCATGTGTCACTCCCGAGTGTTGGTGTATTGCTTGATGTGAGGAAAAAGTCTATGAATGGTTTATATATAAAGAATCAGAATGTGTAAAATCTGTAGTTGCTTTCGAACATATAGAAAAACTTTGGAAGTTGAAGGAAGCTTACAAGTATTCTAAAATAATGGAAAATGTATAATGGGACATGCAGGAAAACTTGAGAGATGGAGCATAAGGGAAGCTAGTCGAACTACGGATCTAAGAAGAATTATGGCGAGTCTAACTAAGATTTGCATCGAAGGATAAATAAGTATGGTATCGAAGAGGAAGGTTGAAAAAGAAAGGAGTACCTCTGCTATCTTGCCCTATGGCCTCAGCCTCCTCGGCTGTCATGATGAAGGCCTGGCATGTAGGTCCATTTTGCTGTGCTTGCTGAAACAAATGCTCTTATGATGGCAAGGATGGTCCCTTCGGTGGTGCCCCCTGACCGGTTGGTTTAGTAGCAGGAAGTGGTCGGTTTCCTTATTGTGGTGCCCCATTATTGGCCGGCTTGTTGATGGGGCCTAATTGTCTCCTTCTTTAAGAACAGTCCCCAATAGCATGATCCGGAGACCCACAGACTATGCAGAGTTTGTTCAAATCGCGACAGTCTCTCATGTAATGTCCGTATCTACTACAACGGTTGCATATAACGGCCGGTTTTCTTGAGGTAGTTGGCCCTTCTGTCCTCTTGAATTGCTGCCCTCCGTTGAATTTGGAAAATGATCCCTCAGAAAGTGGATTGGCCGGTCACTTAACACCTGTCGACCGGTCACTTAACACCTGTCGACCGGTCATTCTTCCTTATGAATTTCTACAGATCTTCAAAGTTTTGCGCTATATCTATGATTGCATCATAAGTCGAAAGAGTAGCAGAGGACATGGAAGATTGCGTTTTCAGATCCAACCCTTGTCGGAACCTCTTAGCATAAAGTTCAGGGGTTGCCTCCAAGTGAAGTGAGAACCGACTTAATCTTGCGAAATCTAAAGCATACTCGTCCACAGGCCTATCCCACCTGCTCCCTTGTTGCAACAGTATGAATTCCATTTCCATCTCTAGGTGTGGCACGGCTGGAAAGTACTAAGTATCAAATGATGTTTGAACGTTTCCCAGTCAATAGGCTCTTTCAGTATACTTTCCTTTGCCTCCTACCATATTATGGAATTATCCGTGTGTTGCAGTTTAGCAATATTTACCTATGCATCCTTAGGAATTGAGCAGAACTATGATTATTGACGGTTCCTTTGAGCCATTCCTTAGCTTCTAAATGAGTTTCCTTTCTTGAGAAGGTCTTAGGGTGAAGTGATCTGAATTGCTTCACTCCCTTTGAACCTTAAGGAATTGGAGTTAGTGTCTTCCCTAAAATTTTAGCTTGTTGCTGCTTACTTTCTCGCAGCTCCTGGTGAAGGGTAGCCGTCTGCTGCTGCTGCTATTCTAGTAGCCCTTGCATCATTTGCAATATAGCTGTTTATTGAGCAGTGGCTTCATTGATCCTATTTCCTCTTTTGTTGCGGGTTAGGGTGTCGTCCGACCATTGTGATCTGAATAAGAAGGGGTTAGGCTACAAACAGATTGAAGAACGAGAGAAGATAGTAATTTGCACGAAAGAACAACAATTAATGCAAGAGAAAAACTAATAAAAGGAAAAGCAAGATACACAAGAGAAATTTTGCTCGAAACAAAGATACTATTCAACTTCAACCAAGAGAGTACAAATGAAAAGGAAGGACATGTCCCTACTTCTATACATCATTTCATTCAGCTAAAAAGGAAAAAAACAAGTCTTATTAATCTCGATTATGGGAGCTTAACATATTACGACAGGCTCTCACACTAAGAGAGAGACGGTTATTCCCACAGTGCCTTACGGGGACAACTGCTTAAGATTTTTCGGTCTCGAGTTCCTTCTCACTCGAAACTTCATTTTTTGACTCATCCTCGGTAGGAGCCTCGTTCTCAGTCTATAGGGTCTTCTTCTTTTGCGGGAGACTCCCCATTAGGATCATATTCCATAGGATCTTCTTCTTCATATTCAGAGTAATTGGCAATCATAGGCTCTGGTGTTGCAGTATCGACTTCTTCAATTTCCGAGTCGCTGTCAGAAATAATCACCTGGGGCCTACGACTTCATCGTCCGAATACCCAAGTGTAGTTTCAAAGGTAATATCTGACATGTCGTCCTCGTCGGGAAAGGGTATGGCTCTTAGGTTGGCCATGGTCTGGAAGGAAAGGTCGTGGTCAAAATACGGATGGCGAAGAAAAATAACAAGGAAACTTGGGGAATATATGGAAAGGATAAAAAGTGGATAAGATTCACAAATCTAAAAAGTCAGTTAATATTTCCGTTTTAGTACATTGAGGACTTGCATGGACCACCACTAAAATCTGTCATGCCCCGCTTCCCAAAAGAAAGTGAAGATGTAACGTGGTATGGTCCGCAACCTAACTGTATTGAAGATGGTCTATTTCAATATAGTTACGTTAAGCGTATGAATATTTATAACATGCAGGATATGTATGTTCAGTCGAAAATATTGCACATTTGATGGAACATTTTCCTTACTTTTGTTAAGTATTTAAAAGCGTTTATGGTAATTATGGTACACATGTGGGTTTATCTGCAAAATACTCTTTATCATATGTTTATACACTATACTTAATATTATGAAGGAAAATGTATGCATATAATATTTATATGATATTTTGATAATTTAAATATGCATATCATATCAAATATCCCTAATCAATATTCTTAAAATATTGTATCATATAAAATGGTTAGGATAATATCTCAAAATAATTAACAAATACTTCTAACAATATGAATTGAGATATTGTGTAGATATGAGTTCGGATGTGGAGATCAGGGGATCTGAGATGACGGGAATCAAATCTGCCAAAATATTAAAGCAAATCGTAAAATCATGAATGGCAGAGAGACAGAGAAGATATAAAGATTCCAGACATCACAAAGATCTCACATGTCAGCACCAAATAGCAGAAAAAATTTCATCACCTGATCTCCCCAATCCACCGCTTAACCGCAGCCAAACCTACCCAAATGCGGCGGATCCGTGGCACTTCTGTGCCGTAGGATTTTGGATTTTGTGGGTATGATCATATCAACAAATCCTAACACATAGGATCTAGGGTTTTCTGTTTGCATGACTATTTAAAGGACTGAGAGTTTCATACGAAAGATCATCAAACCGAAGAGATCAAGAGGTCCAAGACGATCCATGCATCCAGATTGATCATCAGCTGTTCATCTACTTTTTACGAGACAGAGATCGAGAGCATAAACTAGGGTTCTTGTACTCTAAATTCGACGGATTTGTAAATGATAGTTGATTAATAAAAAGGTAGATCTTTAGTTTAGTTCTTCGCATTTTACTTTCTGCATTACTTTCTGTATTTACAATATGATCTCCTTCTTTATCTTCTCTTCTATCTCAACCATGCGTGAGTAATTCCTAACTTATTAGGGTTCGTAGGATTAGGGTAGATCAATGGATGATAAAATCTCTTAACTTTTTTTTACATCTTATAAAATTTATAAATTTAGCAAAGCAATTGTTAACATCCTTATCGGGCGCGCTATCAATTTATTGACAGTCTCGACCACGATTTGAGATTAGATTAACAATTGTTTTGGTAAAGACTAGACATGAATAGTGATCAATGCAAGGATACGGGTTAAAAGTAGTGAAACCCTAGTTTCTTCCAAAAAGAACTCTAATCCATATTCGTCATTATCGATCTAGTTTTAAATCTATTAAAAGATAAAAGGAGTCATCTTTAATTAATCATCCATTACTACTAAATTCTATGAACCCAACAAGTCTCTTCTTCATAAAATCTACATCCGTGTTCAACATAGATCTACAACCAATCACCCTAATTTCAATCAACTCGTCTAAACCAAGATAAAATATTCGACATTTCCATGAGGATGACTCATACTCATCTCGGCTAGCTACTCGCGACACCATTATTGATTGCGGTTAACTTTATTTATGACACATTTCTTTTACAAATCTATAGAATCAATCAAATGACGCCGTTGCCGGGGATCGAACCCGGGTCACCTGCGTGACAGGCAGGAATACTCACCACATCGACCGAATTTTATGCCTTCGAGTCAACCTAAAACGATCCCAACTCTAATTCTGGGATCGATTCCATCCCCACAAACTTCTCCACAAATGGTGGACCCAACCCTTATTAATAAAGTTCCTTTTCCACACAGGTTAAGGGGAACATATCAAGTCCACAAATGGAGAAGATTGTAGAAATTTTTAAGTAAGTTAACATAAATATTCCTCTCCTAGATGCTATCCAACATGTTCCGTCCTATGCGAAAATCTTTAAGGAGTTGTGCACTAGGAAAAGGAAAATTCAAAGACCTAAAAAAGATTTCCTAGCGAGTAATATGAGCACTGCTTTTACCCAACAAATACCAAGAAACGAAAGGACCCCGGGAGTCCTACAATATCTATTGCTATTGGAGGTAAAAATATCAATCGTACTCTACTCGATTTAGGTGGTATTGTTAACTTGCTTCCATATTCTGTCTATAAGCAATTAGGCATCAGAGAGTTAAAACCAGCGTACTGCACTCTTCGGGTGGCCGATCGATCTATCACCCAACCTAGGGGGTGAGCTAGAAGACGTGTTAATCAAAGTCGGGGAATTTATATTCTCTGTGGATTTCATAGTTATTGATACACAGCCTGTAGCAACTCCCCGAAACCAAATCCCGGTGATTCTAGGTCGGCCTTTTCTAGCGACTTCTAACGCAATAATCAATTGTCGAAATGGTTCTATGACCCTATCCTTCGGGAAGATGTCAATTGAGCTTAACATTTACAAGTTGGGAAGTGAACCCTCCGAACCCTATGATCATGTATCTTCTGTCGAAACGATAGATTCCGACAGTAGCGAACTTGAAAATCTTCACGATATTTATCTCGACTCCACTAGTGCGTTGTTATTTGATCCTGCTGTTTATTATACACATGAGGACCCTTCTATCGACAAGTCCACACCCAAGTTCGAATCTTTTGACTTGTCGAATAAGTTAGTTGAGCTATCCGGGTCAACATCTAACGTTAAATATGAACCTTTTATAGAGTCCGAGGATCATACCTTTCTTTTTGATGAGATTATCATTCGGAATATTGATGAAAGCTATGAAGAAATTTTCGCCGAAGAAATCGCATTCTTAGAAGACATGGGAATTGTGATGAATCAACCCCAACCCAAAGAAGTTAAACCTCCACCTCTTCTTCTTATCAAGAACGAGAATGCGAGTAATCCATCATTATTGTTTTGTCTCTACAAACCGAGACGTAAACCCGTTCTATTACACTTCTTATCTCCTCCACACTTCTTCACGTTTATAGGTGACATGATTTTCTACCAATCTTGGTGTTACATTGATAAAATATTTGAATGGTTGGTGTTGACTTTTGGTCTTTGTAAAGCTTTTTATTGACCAATAACTTTACCCCCTCTTTATAATTTTAAAATGCTTAATACGGTTTTACTCAAGTTTGGGGGGGGGGGGAGGAAAATATTTTTGCTCTTGAAAGAAATTATTTTCAAAATTATGAGTCAAAAATATGTTTGGGGGAGGGTTTCACTGTCATTAATTCATGTCCTCGTTACTAACTTTTCTTCCCAAGTCTACATGTTTTTTAAGCTTAACAGATGATATCAGTGAGGACACTGCTGCAAATAAGTTTGGGGGAGGTTTGTGTTTATTCACGCATTATTTTTATCATAAATATAAGCACAATTTTTTTTGATAATAAATGATTAGAAAGTGAAAAATTACATATGAAAGATAGGAATAGTTTGAGAAAAACAAGAAAGTTAGATGTTTTCTTAAACAAAGTTAGTAATAAGTAGTTATGAGCTGTTTTCCCAAGAGTTAGTAAGATGAAATGAATCACTAATCTGAGGATAGATCTGAGCATGAAAAATAGTCCATATTCTTATGTCCAAACATTTGAACGTTAATACTCTACTATACGCACTTGCACACATCTTGAAACTTGGGATAGTAGAGGATTCCTTGAAATACTCTTGTCTAAAAGCCTTAGTATGAAGGAAAATAAATATATTAACAAAAAAATAAAAAAATGGTGAAGAAAAATGAACACTGATTTTCCCCCTCCACCCACCACATCTACCGAGATGGACGGTTCTCCATCAGATTTTACTAACACACCCCTGCCACCACCCGTAGGTACGCAGAATCCACCGTGCATCTCTCTCCAAGAAAGATGCTACCCGATACGAGGTCCCCTTCCTACTTGTCTATCTATTCCACCAGTCAATGGGGATAATTTTGAAATTAAACCCCACTTCATCAATCTGTTGCCCAAATTTCATGGGCTTGAGTCGGAAGACGCATGCCTTTTTATCACCAAATTCGAAAACATATGCGCAATGATGGGCACTTCACAACTTTCTATGGATGCTATGAGATTACGTCTTCTCCCTTTTACCTTGTGCAACCTAGCAGAAAAATGGCTTTATAGCATTGCCGCACACTCTATCGCTAAATGGGACGAATTCGTTATAGCATTTATTAAGAAATTTTATCCTAATCACAAAATCGCCCGTGTTCGAAGCGAGAATAACCAGTTTACCCAACTTCCCAATGATCCATTTTGGAAATGCTTTGAACGGTTCAAGAATCTTCATCTACAATACCCCCATCACGGAATTGATAAATGGAAACTTTGCCGAATTATATATGAGGGTGTTAATCCTGCCACAAAATAGATGCTTGAAACCATTTGTCAATGCCATTTCATGTCTAAAGATGATGGTGAAGTTTTACAATTTCTGGAAGATCTCGCCGAACAAACTTTGCAGTGGGAAAGCGTTAGACCAACATCATCTAGGGGAGGTATCCATCAGCTCGACGTTTCCATCGCAGTGAAATCCGAAATGGCCGCGATGCAAAAGAAACACGACGCTATCGAAAACAAATTCTCATCTGCCTCCCTAAACCAAGTTACGCTTCCCAATACCGTGTGTGGTTGCTGTTCCGACCTATCACATTTGACAGAAAAATGTCCTTTGAGTCCACCGTTTGAAGGTCAAGAACAAATTACTGTTACTTTTCAGCAACGACCTAGAAACGATTCTTATTCTTCCACATACAATCAGGGATGGATGAATCATCCTAATTTTGCTTGGAACCAAAATCAAACTCAAAATCAAAACCAGTTCCCAAGCAATTATCAAAGATCTCCTCCACAGCAATAGCAACCACCACAACAAAATCACCATCAACCACAAACTTTTCAAAATCCGGCCAACAATTTTTCACCTTATAATAATTCTTTCCAAACAGCCGGTATCGATAAAACCTATGCACTCGAACGTAACTTAGAAACGTTCATTAACCAATTTACACAAACGTCGGCTAATTTAACATATTCTATTCAAACGTTAGTGCAACACACCACTTCCTACGGTAAAAGCATAAAATCGATAGAAGCACAACTTGCACAGTTAAATGCCACGATGAGTGAGAGAGAGAAAAGGAAACTTCCATCTCAAGCTCTACCGAATCCTGGCCACTCACAAAGTCATAACGTGTGTGTCGTAACCATGTTGAGATCGGTAAGAGTGCTGAATAAACAAGTGGGTGAACATGTTGATGTTGATGATATTGATGATACCCCGGTTTCTACTTCTGATCCTCCTTCATCTAATCTAACAACTTCTTCCGAGCCTATTCTCTGTTTTCTACTAGGCTCGAACCCTCAACCCACTTTCTTGAGTCAAGCTTAAACGATCCCAACTCCAATTCTGGGACCTATTCCATCTCCAAAAACTTCTACAAAGTTGGACCCAACTCTTATTGATAAAGCTCCTTGTCCACATAGGTTAAGGGGCAACAGACCATGTCCACAAATGGAGAAAATTGCAGAAATTTTTAATCAAGTCAATATAAACATTTTCTCCTAGATGCTATCCAACAAGTTCTGTCCTATACGAAAATTCTAAAGGACTTGTGCACTAGGAAAAGGAAAATTCAAGTGCCTAAAAAAGTTTTCCTAGCGAGTAATGTGAGCACTGCTTTTACCCAACAAATACCCAAGAAACGAAAAGATCTCGGGATTCCTACAATATCTATTGCTATTGGGGGTAAAAAATCAATCGTGCTCTACTCGATTTAGGTGCTAGTGTTAACTTCCTTCCGTATTCTGTCTATGAGCAATTAGGCATCGGAGAGTTAAAACCGGCGCACTGTACTCTTCGGATGGCCGATCGATCTATCACCGAATCTAGGGGTGAGCTAGAGGACGTGTTAATAAAAATCGGGGAATTTATATTCCCTGTGGACTTTATAGTTATTGATACACAGCCTATAACAAACCCCCGAAACCAAATCCCGGTGATTCTAGGTCGACATTTTCTTGCGACTTCCAACGCAATAATCAATTGTCGAAACGGTTCTATGACTCTATCTTTCGGGAAGATATCAATTGAGCCTAACATTTACAAGTTGGGAAGTGAACTTTCCGAACCCTATGCTCCATGTATGTTCTGTCGAAACGATAGATTCCAACAGCAGCGAACTTGAAAATCTTCACGATACTTATCTCGACTCCACTAGTGCATTGTTGTTTTATCCTGCTGTTTATTATACACACGAGGACCCTTCTATCGACAAGTCCACATCCAAGTCCGAATCCTTTGACTTATCGAATGAGTTAGTCGAGCTGTCCAGGTCAACATCTAACGCTAAATATGAACCTTTTATGGAGTCCGAGAATCATCCCTTTCTTTCCAATGAGATTATCATTCGGAATATCGATGAAAGTTTGGAAGACATTAACCCTAACCCAAAAAAGTTGAACCGCCACCTCTTCTTCTTATCAAGAATGAGAATGCGAGTAATCCATCATCATTGTTTCGTCTCTACAAACCGAGACGTAAACCTATTCTATTACACTTCTTATCTCCTCCCCACTACTTTACGTCTATAGGTGACATGATCTTCTACTAAGCAGTGCGTTACATTGATAAAATATTTGAATGGTTGATGTTGATTTTTGGTCTTTGTAAAGTTTTATATTGACCAATAACTTTACCCCCCTTTTTATAATTTTAAATGCTTAATACGGTTTCACTCAAGTATGGAGGGGGGAGAAAAATATTTTGGCTCTTGAAAATAAATTTTTACAAAATTGTGAGCCAAAAATAAGTTTGGGGGAGGATTTCACTGTCATTATTTCTTGTCCCCTTTAATAACTTTTCCTCCCAAGTCTACAGGTTTTTTTAAAGCTTAACAGATGATATCAGTGAGGATACTGTTGTAAACAGGTTTGGGGGTGGTTTGTGCTTATTCACACATCATTTTGCATTATACCACATAAAAGCACAAAATAAAATATTTTATTGATAATGAAAATTTGAAAGTGAAAAAAAATTACATATGAAAGATAGGAATAGTTATTGGTCATGAGACGTTTTCCCAAGGGTTAGTAAGATGAAGGAAATTACTAATCTGAGGATAGATCTGAGTCTGAAAAATAGTCCCTATTCTTGAGGATAAACATTTGAACGTTGATACCCTACTATACGCACTTACATACATCTTGAATCTTAGGATAGTAGAGGATATCTTGAAATGCTCTTGTCTAAAAGCCTTGGTATGAAGAAAAATAAAAATATAAATAAAAGAAATGGTGAAGAAAAATGAACACTGGTTTTTTAATTGCTTAAGACAGCACAAAAAAATATAGCGAGGGTGCTTTATCACCTAGTGCCTTAGACCAACTGGTTTGGGAGACACTGCTAAGCCTTATGTGTTGCAAGATGAAAAAATTGTTAATTACGCCTAAAAGAGTGAGCACATTTAGTAATTGGTCGGTTAGTACCTCAAGAAGTATTTATGGTCGTATGATGAATGTGTGAGCAATTCCATCTAAAACATTCACCGACTAAAAAGTACTAAGAAAGATGGACAAGAGTATGATAGCTTGAATTGAATTCTCTAAGTGTAGAGATGTCTCTTACACATACGTAGGGGTATATGATCAATGTTTGGAAGAAAGGTAAGGAGGAAGACTAAATGCGATGTTTTATTTAGAGATGATGTGATTTCCGATATTTTTTCATGACCATTAAGATAGGGCTCATGGCAACCGAAAAGCTAGTGTAGTTGGAAACTCTTCTTTTCAAGTTCTTTCTTTTATATGATCCTTATCTTTGTATGTAACTTTCATCTTCTTTCATTTATTATGGGATTTTGTGGGTGTAATCCGCTGAAAACCATCAGGAAACAACACTCCTCTTACTAGGGACACTTAGAGGTTTAAAGGCTTGTTGCACGTGCTCAGTGCAATCGTGTTGTCTATGAAAGTGTGCTAGATTTTTCTTTTCCTTTTTTCTCCCTCTTGAATAACTAGTTTGCTCGGGATGATCAAAGTTAAGTTTGGGGGTATTTGTTCAGTCGAAAATATTGCACATTTGATGGAACATTTTCCTTACTTTTGTTAAGTACTTGAAGGTGTTTATGGTAATTATTGTACTTATGTGGGTTTATCTGCAAAATACTCTTTATCATATGTTTATACACCATACTTAATATTATGAAGGAAAATATATGCATATAATATTTATATGATATTTTGATAATTTAAATGTGCATATCATATCAAATATCCCTAATAAATATTCTTAAAATATTGTATCATATAAAATGGTTATGATAATATCTTAAAATAAATAACAAATACTACTAACAATATGAATTGAGATATTGTGCAGATATAAGCTCAGATGTGGAGATCAAGAGATCCGAGATGACGGGAATCAAATTTGCTGAAATACTAAAGCAAATCATAAAATCATGAATAACAGAGACTCAGAGAAGATATAAGGATTCCAGACATCATAAAGATATCCACGTGTCAGCACCAAATAGCAGAAAAAATTTCATCACCCGATCTCTCCAATCCACCGCCCAACCGCGGCCAAACCTACCCAAATGCGGCGGATCCGCGGTAGTTCTGAGGCCGTAGGATTCTGGATTTTGTGGGTATGACCGTATCAACAAATCCTAACACTTGGGATCTAGGGTTTTCTGCTTGCATGACTATTTAAAGGACCGATAGGTTTATACGAAAGATCATCAAACCGAAAAGATCAAGAGGTCCAAGACGATCCACGCATCCAGGATCATCAGCTATTCTTCTACTTCCTACGAGATAGAGATTGGGAGCATAAACTGGGGTTCTTGTACTCTAAATTCGACGGATTTGTAAATGATAGTTGATTAATAAAAAGGTAGATTTTTAGTTTAGTTCTTCGCATTTTACTTTCTGTATTACTTTATGCATTTACAATATGATCCCCTTCTTCATCTTCACTTCTATCTCAAGTACGCGTGAGTAATTCCTAACTTGCTAGGGTTCGTAGGATTAGGGTAGATCAATGGATGATAAAATCTCTTAACTTCTTTTACATCTTATAAAGTTTATAAACTTTAGCAAAGTAATTGTTAATATCTTTATCGGGCACGCTATCAATTTATTGATAGTCTCGACCGCGATTTGAGATTAGATTAACAATTATTTTGGTAAAGGCTAGACATGAATAAAGATCAATGCAAGGATAAGGGTTAAGAGTGGGTGTTGGGAAACCGCCCGCGCGTGCAGACGCGTATGTTTTGAAATATGAGATATGGTTTTAAGAAACAGAATGCGCGCACGAGTTCGTTCACATTTTGATATTTATAATCGCAAGTGCACGGCGCGTTGTAGCGAGCTTGCAAGCACGGGTCGATCCGCAGGGAATTGAGTATTAGGTATTGTTGTTTAAGGTTAACAAATTAACAAATGGTTGGTTGTCACGAAATTATAAAAGAATACGAAAGCAAGAAAAGAAAGAAAACAAGTGTAAGGAAAGAATGGTTGTGGCTTGGTTCGGAAGCTTGAATCGCGACATTTATCTCTACACTGCCTTGGTTATGAGTTGTCCGGCCTTACCTTATCCCGGCATGGAGCACGACTTGTCAACGCAGTTGCGGAGTACAAACCGTCAAAGTCCGGTATTCGCCGCAAAGCACGAAACGAGTCCGTTTTGTTCACTTACCGTTTGTATGTCCGCGCTTGGGGCATCAACACTAAACACGAGGTTTTGCAAGCATACCGCAACAATGAAAACACAAAGAGGTTAGTGAGAGCAAAAGATATTGGTGTTGAGTTTGCTAAGGGTTTGTGAAGGTATTTAGTATATGAAACAAAAATATTTGTCAAGCTCTTTATCACAACATACTATATCCTAGCTTAGCAACCTTAACACAAAATGAAATTTAAGCACATGAAACATAACAAAGAGGTGGAGGAGGAAAAGCCTTTCATCTCACTTCCTCACCCACACCACAACCAAAATAAAGAATTAGTTAAGCATGGTAATAAAAAGAAAGCAAGAAAAGAGAGAAAGTAAATAAAAGAAAGCAACAATATATTATAAACACTTGAGAACAAGATACAATGTTTGGTAACTTGTTTAACCTCCTTAATGAAGCTCTCTAAAGAGAGCTTCAAAAGGGAAGAAGAAGAAGAAACCAAATGAAGCTCACTCATCCTCAAGTTAAACTAAAAAGAAACAAACTAACAAAAACTATGGTAGAAATGTGAGAGAATGAGAGAGCCCTTCCTTTGCCAATGATCTGCTATTTATAAGCCAAAAATAGAAATAAATAAATAATAAAAATATGATGAGGTGGCAACAGGGAAGGGTTTGTGAGAAACTGGGGTCCTCAGGAGGAGGTGGGGCCGGCGTTGCCGGAATCCATGGGAGAGTCGCCAGGTCAATTCCGAGGAGGTGGGCTCGTATTGGGTGTGTGGGTTTGTGTGCACTCCAATAGCACTCTGGTTCTGTTTTCTTGGCCTAAATCAACCTGGTTTATCTTCAGAGTTTTGGAGGGAAACAAAATGTTATAACTCATATCAAAACTTTATGCATTAAAAGCACATAAATGCCCATCACACCAAAGCCACTTGCACCATGATTCATGGCTCCCCCCCCACATGGTCCTAGCTTAAAAGTTTGGTGTGTACACTTGCCTTGTGTTGGACCATTTATTCAAAAAGTGTGTACACATCAAATTATTGCAAACGAACTCTTGGGATATCGGTCGGTTTTCAGTTCCGGTTGCAGTGTTGGCTCACAAACGATATATCCGTGACTTTGACTGTGTTTCTGGTGTTTTATCATGAATACCTGTACTCTGCAATAACTGAGCAAACACTGATTAATAGCACCGATATGTAACAAAAGAGATAACGAATGAGCGGTATTAAAATGCAGTTTTATGTGGCGATCAGTAGGGAAACCCTAGTTTCTTTCAAAAAGAATCCTAATCCACATTCATCACTATCGATCTAGTTTTAAATCTATTAAAAGATAAAATGAGTCATCTTTAATTAATCATCCATTACTACTAAATTCTATGAACCCTACAAGCCTCTTCTTTATAGATTCTACATCCGTATATCGTAGATCTACAACCAATCATCCCTTCTTTCAATCAACTCTTCTAAAGCAAGATAAAGGTTCGACATTTTCCTGAGAACGACCCGTACTCATCTCGGCTAGCTACTCGCGACACCGTTACTGAGTGCGGTTACTACTACTTTTACTAAATATTTTTACAAATCTAGAATCAATCAATGTACCAAAATGAAATAATAAAAGCGGAATGTATTTATTTCTATTACAAAAACTTTATTACATCCCAAAATAAATGAATAAAATAAATTATATTGTTTATTTACATTGATGTAAAGGAAAGCAAAGCACTAAACATGTGGGCAACTGATAAATAGAAGAGCTATTCTAATATGCTTGAGTCAATTCCGCGTACTCTTCATCAGTAGGCTCCATGCCTTGATCCTCATTGTAATACTCGTCGTCATCTAACGAACATTCCAAAGATAGAGAAAAGAGAGAAAGGAAAGTCCGTCAGCGAGTTATACTCGGATAGGATTGCCTTATAAGGAAGCAAGGGTACAAAAAGAACAAATAAGTGTATATAAGTATGCTATTTGTATAAAAATATGATCTATATGTGTATGAGGGTATGGGGTATAAGTAAATAAGGGTATGTTGTATAAGGTATCTGCTAGGTAAATGTTCGTATTAGTTTGTTAAATAAGGGTCCGGATATTCGCGATTATTCCGTTGTGGTCACGGAACAATAACTGGGGAAGTGAAATGTACGGTTTCACTTCCCGGGATCATGATCGAGTAATAGGGGAATCCGAGTTCCGCACATCCTTACCTAATTAAACTATCCATCCTTGTTGTTCAGTGTAAGGGTTTTGACGAATTAGAGTTAGTGCGTATATCATCCAGGTATGGAATTTCCATATTGTATGTCATCCACATATTAGATTATTCGCTCTTAAGTAAGATTAGTATTCATCCGAATATCGGATTGTTCACCTTGCCGGTATGGATCTTCATTTATAAAGTATTTCATATCTAGGTTCATGTATTCTAACCCTAACCGTATCATATGTCATGTCATGTGATGTGTCATAAGATGAATTTTAATTGTTGATCTCATTTAATATGGCTTTCCATAACCCTCATTTTATCTTGTTATGTTTTAAATTTTGTAAGGTGTATCATAGCATTTTATAGAAACCTTAGTTAAAAAAGATTATGGTATTTTGTTGTAGTTATTGTTTATAAGAAAACCATGATATTTTAGAGTAAACATAAATTAGGAAACCTATGGTATTTTAAAGAAAATTTGATTTATGTGAAAGATTATGGTATTGATTTGAAATTATCTTTTAATAAAGATTTAGGTTTTCTTTTGGGAAATATCTTTTTTGAAAGGTTATGGGATTTGTTGAAAATAGCTTTTTAGTAAAGGTCAAGATATTTAAATGAAATTATATCCTTTTCAGATGAATTAAGGTATTTTATTGTAAATAATAATTTATAAAGTTATGGTGTTTATTTAGATGTAACATTTTAGAAATACGTCCGTGTTGACAACAGTTGCACATGGGCGGCTAGATTTGTGTTCTTTTCAGAGACGATTGCCTATCAACCACAAGGTATTTACATAAAATATTACCCTATTTAAATTTGGTATTTTATTAAAGGTGACATTCTATAAAAACAACTCCGCGTTGGCATATGGTCAGCATGATTTGTGTCTTTTTCATGGACGATTGCCTATCAGCTACGTGGTGTTTCATATAAAATATTTCCCTATTAGGGTATCTTGTTAAACCTTAGAGGTTATAGGTTAAAGGTATGAATATAAAAATATTTCCCTTAAATGAAGAGTATTGATGTAAAAATTATATTAAAATTAGCTTACGTAACTTAGAAAATATGGTATTTATGAGACATAGGTTGTTTTGGATTTTTTGAGTATATCTAACGAATATTACGACTTTCAAGATTATGGTATTTTAATGAGACTAGGATATATTTTATAATATCAAATTTTTTTAAAACCCCTTTAAAATACTTACTTAATTAGTATATGATTTCAAACATAACTTTTCATAATATGAAGATATGTTGTGGAAGCATTAATTCTTAATATCATAAAGTATGTGTGATATGCTATCTTAGACACCAATAAACAACAACGTGAATTTTATGATTGTAGATATGTCTGTGAGCATGAGGGATAGTTCGTTATCTCGTGATATCAACATCAAGTCTAGATTCTTTTATTAAAATAATACCGTAACATAAAATGCATGATGGTTTTAACATCGTATTAAAATGGGTCCCAAGATTATTATTATATCTAATAAATCCTAATTGAAGAAGGTAATAGATTAAGTGGTGAAAGACGGATCCTATCTTCGTTTTGAGATGTTGATCGATGGATCGAAAGCGTAGCCTTATACTATAACTTTAATAACTCTACGCTCAGATTTTTCCTTGATGATTGGGTGGTACCATAGTGTAGTCATCGTCGATATGAAGGTCTGAATATTTTTTCGGAATTTTCGGAGTTCTGTGGTGTGAGAAAAGTGATTGGGAAGGGGTTGTATATATAAGGTTTAATTACAACAACAAAATCCTAAAATCCCGGTCAAATCCCACAAAAATCCGCGCTCACAATGATTGTGTATCATCCCTTGATGATTAGCCGCCGCCACCGAAGCTTCATGGCCGTTGGATTCGCATCCAACGGCTCACGATCACATCCAACCCCCAGCCTCTTCACGGGTGAAGAGACCACGCGTTTTCGCGTGGTCCCCACCATGTGGGCACCGTCGTAGATCCTAGGCCGTTGGATCTCTCATCCAACGGTCCAGGTTAATCCCCCATTTATATAATATTTTTTTCTTTTTCTTTTAAAATCTAAAACTATTTTATAAAATCGAATTTGTTTTAAAAAAATTGTTAAAAATATTATAAAATACGGGAAAAATATGAGAAAATTCCAAAAAATATAATTTTGTTGTTATTTTCAGTTTAAAAATGGTTTTTGGCTAAAACTAAATAATATTTGCATATCTAAATTATTTGTTAGTTAGTATAATTATTTAATAGCCTAGTTTATCTTTAAAACATTTTAATTTCGAAATAATTATTAATAATAAAAATATATAAATTATTTCAAGACATTATAAAATTTCAATAAAACATTTTAAGCCCAGAAAAATATATATTGCTTTTAGAAAATTCCTTTAATGCTAGCATTACTTTAAAAATAAAATTATCAAAATAAAATATTTTTCTATCAATGAAATACGCAAATAAATACTTGGTACTGAATAAAAGACATTTCATTAGGTATTAGATAAACACGGTTGTTACAATTTATTTAATAACCTAAAATGCATAAGATAAAAGTGCAAGTCAAATCGAAAAGACGGATTTAAAATATTAAAACGAGTCTAGGGTGTCGAATTAATCTTACTATGATTATTGTTTTATATAAATTCTATTTCTTTCTTATTTTGTTGTTTTAATTAATTAACTATTAATCATATAAAAGCATAAGGTAACTACTTTCGTAATGAATTATCAGACACATAAGAGAGTATAACTCATATGATATAGATCTAACTTATCAATCATATAAAATCATGTAGAAAATAATTAAAATAAATAATTATAATTAATTAAAAGCAATACAGTTTACCCTTCTATTAAATAACTATAAGCGATTAGTTTATGAATTACTTATATTATCGGCGTAATCTAGATTACCCTAATTAATTAGGTTAATTTTTTTTGATTAAAATATCATCTTACCTTCCCCATTTAGTTTTCTAAGGTGTCAATTTATCATTAAACTAAATAGTTTATCGGTGTTATCATTTTTCCCTAAACAATCTTAAGAGTGTTAATCTATCATCAACTTATTTAGTTTATTAGCAAGATAACAAAAAGATAAAATTTTGATCAAAGAAAACTCACAATAAAAACATATACAGGAGACAAAGAAATTAAAACCATACAATCATAATAGCAAATAGTAATTCTAACCCTAGAAAGAAAATTAGCTGCTTATAGAAGAAAACATCATAATATTGATAAAATTCATACTATAAATAACTTACAAGAATTGATCTCTCCTAATTTGAAAACCCTAATTAAAAGCTAAAGAAGAGATGAAACCCTAATAGAGATTACAGAAGTATGTATAAGGGTTTTGGAAAATCCAAACGAACATTACAGAAGATACAGAGAGATACAATTTTTCCTAAAATGTCGAGATTGTGGAGCTATTAAATTTCAGCCATATCTTACAAAAATCCGGTTTTGGCTGAAATTCCAGAAGACATGGGCTCCATATTTTTCCCATGTTCTATGATTTGATCTCGAGAATCTTAGTCTTCGCTTTATTTTTGATAACTTCTCTTATTTCTATTTAAGCTTGATTAAATCCACATCTAACACACGTAGTCTGTCTTTTGTGCACTTTTCCCTTTAAACCCTGTAACATGTAATATTTGACAAAATATATCCGGAACAATATAAAATAGGCAAAATTAAGATAAACATGGTTATAAAAATATGCATTAAAATGCACTAATCAAATATCCCATACTTATCTTTTGCTAGTTCTCGAGCAAATTTAGGGTTTCAAAATCTAATCTAAAATCTATCTAACTAAAACCTATTCATATTCCTATGCTTTTTTTCGCAGGCGTGCGATTGCACTTTAGTCTGTGCAGCAAGCTTTTAAACCATTAGGGTCCCTAGTATGAGGAGTTTTATCTCTGGGGGGTTTTCAGCGGATTACACCCACAAAATCCTGTCAAGTTAGTTTCGTGAGTTAACCGTCGATTCTAATCCTGAAGTTCAGTATCTAAATTAGGAAGTCTATCATCTTAAGTTAGAAATAACCATCCCTTATTTATCACTTTTATTTAACTTAATCTTCTTTACGTCTTTACGTGCTTGTGCAAATAGCGTCTTTTTGTTTCAAAAATTTTGGTTAAAAGTCTTCATGCCTTCAATAAAGACCAGTAATAACTTCAAAAAGCGTCTCGCGAGTTTGTAAAGTCCTAAGATTTTCTTGAGTTTTTATTCTACATCTTGGTCTCAAATCGAGGATTTTTATCGTCCTTAACAAAGAACTTCGTCTTATTCTTCATTCTACGTCTCATCTATTTTCGTTCATACACACCTTCATGAACATGCAATAGTCTTTTAGTCTTGTAACTTCAATTCAAACTTTCATGTCTTCGTTAAATTCCTTTTCAAAATCTTATATTTTGTACTCGAAACTTGTCCTTAACCAAGATTATTCTTCCACAAGGAACCGCAGAAACTTTTAATTCAGAGAGAACACTTGCTTAGCTAGTTTTATTAGGCTTTCTAGGTTTTTTAACGAGATTTGGGTCAATTACTCCCAAACCAGATGGTTTTAGGGCATTAGTTGTATAAACACCCCTAAGGACTTAATTACCCAAGTCACCAAGGCTACAAAACAAAGACTTATTTTCTTAGAAGTAAAACCAACAGAGATACTTCAAGTTATGCTTTTCATTCCAAAATTAAAGATGTGTATGTGTGGATAAGGTGTGTAATCACTTTAATCATGCTCAAGATGTGTTATTTTTCATCCTTAGCCTCTATTAAAGATTTCAATACTTTCCTTTCATATCAACTTCAGTCATGAATCATACTCATTATTACTTATTTCCAAACAAACTTGTTTGATCTTTATAAAATTCGCAAAAAAATTTATTAGACATATCAAACTTGTCATCTAGTTCTCAAAACTCACACCACGTGTAGTGTGGTGCAAAGACGTAAATTTGCTATAGTTAAACTTAAGGAGGGTTATTTTTCATGTTTTCAATGTCTAATCCTAAGATTTAGTTATTTCTCACATATCAATCTAAAATGTCGGACTTCGAGTCTAAGTCTCCCCACCAGTTAACTTGACGAATTTTTTTTTATGTTTTGGATTTTTTTTCAATTTTTATGGGGTTTCTGATATATGCAGTGCATAATTTAAACATGATGCAACGCAGATATTAAACATGCAAAAGGAAAGAAAAATTGCAAACAGAAATAAACGTGCAAATGCATACGGAAAATAAACATGAATGCAAAGATAGAAAACTCACTAAACATACCCCCAAACTTGAGTTAGACAGTGTCCTCATTGTCATGCCACACAAAGAGTTCACAAAAGTTTTGAAGTTTCAAAATCTTCGGAGAGGTTTTTTTTATAAAAAAAGCAAAATATATACACTAAAAAAATGCCCCCAAACTTAATTAAAATGGTGTTTCCACTACTAAGCATTGAAGTTCAATGTAAGAGGGGAGAGAACATCATCAATATATACACGGCTTTAAAAAGTCCAAAAGTTAATACTAACCATTCAAATATTTTATCATGATGACACCATGGCTGGTGAAAGATAGTGTAACCGATATTCGTGAATAACACTCGAGATTGTATAAGAATGGTAGTTGTATCATATCTCGAGTAGAAGGAATGAGAGTGGAAGGAAAGAAAATGAGGGTAAGGATAGGAGATGATATGAAGGGAAGATAAGAAGTGTAATCAAAAGGTTTTATATCTCGGTCGGTGGAGATGAAAAAGTGAGTGAATGGAAACGAGAATGTGAAAGATAAGGAATGTGGAATAATCACATTCTCGTATGTGATAA
This sequence comes from Agapanthus africanus, assembly GCA_030015575.1. NCBI lineage: Eukaryota > Viridiplantae > Streptophyta > Magnoliopsida > Asparagales > Amaryllidaceae > Agapanthus > Agapanthus africanus. The sequence continues at coordinate 133,464,051 of CM057341.1, forward strand.
GAGAAAAGGGCGGTGGTTCAAAATTCGCCAACGGAGAGGCATGAATTTTCAGTGGATCTTGATTCAGCACATTATCCAATTCTTCAAGAAACACGAGTTCTTCGGCGAAAATATCTTTGAAACTGTCATTGTAACAATTGATATTCCTAGTGTTGATCACCTCATTTAAAAGAAAGGAATTGATATCCAGTGGAATAGGTAGATTTACTAGGAAGGTTGAAAGTTTCGAAGTCAATATGTATAGCACCATGATTCAAAGCACTCGGTTCGTCCGGAATTGTGGAGGTACGAGACTCGGAAAACTCATCTGCCTCATTCCTAAAGGAATCTAACTCAAACGGTGGTTCTTAATGAATCATAGAATTAGAAATATCAGAGTGTGGTTTATCAAACCTCGGTGGAAATGAAAGGAAATGAGAAGAGGAACAAAAGGAAGGATGTAATGAAATGGGTAAACAAATTTGAGTAACGAGCTTTGTTGATCCAGATGTGGGAGATGAAAGCTGAAATCGTCTTGTATATCAGATAGATTGGTGGTAAGAATAATATTGGTTAAAGATTCAGGAAGATGTTCGTATTCAATGGAAGGGACATGATGAGTCGGGGAATCCAGCTCATCCAACATAGCGAGTTCATCTTCAAAGATATTCTCAACACTGATCTCCCTAGCACCGTCAGTCAAATCAAACGAATAGTTCTTTAAAAGTTCATCAATTATATAATCCTCAATCAATGGATCACTAGGTTCACTTGATGGGATTGCAAGACTTAAAATGTCAAGATTAGTCGGATAAAGATCAGTTTGATTTGGAATAGTGTATGGCTCTTTTTCACACTCATGATTGGGCAAGTCAAATATGTTATTCTCGGGCACCTCATCAATTTTATTATCAAGCGGATGATCATCACATTCATTCAGTTGAATTTCAGGATGGAAGGTGTTGAGATTAAAAGAATTGGTTTTGGTTTTACTAGGAGGGATCCTGGTTCTTTCTCACTGCTCAATTCCAACTCTACTTTAAAACTAGACATGGTTTGTGAAGAAGTTTCAATGAAGGATTCTCTTTGAATCGTGGAATTTCCTAATTGATGTTCAGAAGCAATGTCTAGATAAGGTGCAAAAGTTGAGTATGGTTGGAATTGGTTTAATTGTTGGCTATGAGTATGTTCAATGTGTTCCGCAATAGAAACAGGTTTACAAATTTCCATAATAGCCCTAAGAAAAGTATCAACATGAGAGGGTGTGAAATTTTGGTATTGTTGATAAGAATTGGCTGGTGGGGTCCAATTGTCATATATAGAATTATGATCAACTCTTTGATATGAAGATGATTGGAATTGGTTGAATTGTTGACGACTGGCTTTTTCAATTTGCTCAGCAATGGTCATAGGTTTAAAAGTTGCCACATTCGTCTCAAAAGGAATATCAACATTTTCATATGGAAATGATTGGAATTGTTCTCATAAGGATGAAATGTATGAAACTTTGACTATGAGATTTCTCAATATGTTCAGCAATGGACATAGGTTTAAAAAATACCCCATCAGCCTCAAAAAGAGTACCAACATAAGAAGGGGTGAAAGTTTGAAACAGTTGATAAGCATTTGAGTGTGGTACCCAACTGTTATTTCTAGAAGAATCTATCCTATCTCTCAAAGAAATGGTGTGTATGAATATATCGTTTGAAGTTTTACTAAAGCAAGAACGATACAAGGTAATATCTAGTTGTGCATAGTAAATTTTGGCAAGAGTTGGTCGTTTTGGATTACCCATGATTGAGATGAAAAAGAAGTTGAGGTGAGAAGAAAAGAGAATGAAAAAGAAATGAACATTTTTAGATTTTTTTCTTTTTTTAAAAAAAATTATAAGACTTTTGGATTTGTTCTAGATTTTTACAAAAAGAACGGAAAGAGAGGCTCTACTCTAACAATCATAACTAATATGCACAAACAATCTCTAGAAGTAGGGTCACCTAAGTAAAATCACTAGACCACTTCTAGACTTCCAAAGGACGAATTGTAGGTGTCACGCCCCATTTACCAAGATACCAAAATTTCAGGACGTAACTCCCCAGCCATGCTACCTACGGTAAGGAAACATCCCTCCATAATCACATTAAAGCTGTCAATCAGTAATAAAGAAAAATATTATAAATATTTATCACTAAACATGCCCAATAGCCACAAGAATGATAACGGAAAACAATAGCGTAAGCAATAAAGATCCAAGGAAAAGGAATACCTAAACCATCAATCAGAGCTATATCAGTGAAATGGTTCTCACTGATCGCCAAACCTGTCAAAATACTCACGATTCTCATGTGCTAACGCCAAGTATCTGGGCCATGCAAAATTTAGACGTCAGTGTGTCATAAATATCATAATAGTAATAATAAACTGAACAATGTGCTATATAGGATGTCACGTGCAAGAGTGAGGTATGAGTATAAATAAAATCAATCATAGGTGTTATAAAAGCAGGCTATAGGTAGTCAAATATGTCACGCGTATCCTAAGGTCTGTGTTTCTAGGTTAACCATGCTACAGATATTTGAAACCAATGAATGTATTCCTCCATATAACTCAAAAGTATATATCCCGTTACCTCCCGGGATCATAGACACAATATATATCCTGTTTCCCCCTGGGATCTCGGATGCAAGATGTATGATCAAGAATGATTCTATTCCGTTACCCCCCAAAACCACGAAAACATGTAATATCCTTTTAAGTTAAATTTCAGTTATACTTTTGATTTCCTCATTTCCCCAGGTTTCGTTTTCTAAGTCAGGCATGAATATAATATCTACATAATACCAACACAGGAACATGCATGTACATGTCATGTCTATCTAGACAACAGGTCAAGTCCATCAGGACAACAAGTCAGGATTGTTGGTATCGGTAAGTATCACAGGTAACAGGTACTAGGATGATAGCAATAACAGTAACAGTGTGGCATGGGATAAGCATGTCAGGGATGGTGTAATTAAGCAAGTATGTTGTTTATATCACAACAACATATCATAATTAGTTCATGACGAATAATAAGAATTGTAGTCGTAGCAGTACTGTAACAATAACTGTTATCAAGATGTGATATGTGATGTAACGAAAATAATCATATCACTTATTACAAGTTCAATTTATCAATTGATCGTATTAAAATAGTTTGTCAAGATTTATTTGAAATATTTATATTAATTAAATAGTATTATTGTATTAAACTTACTTAATTATGGATAGAACCTATTACCATTATATTAATTAATGGCATGAAAAATAATAAAATAAAATAGTAACCTTACGGCACTTTTATATATATCGTAACTAGCATGTAGTAAGTAAAATACTTGCTTCATATACGACGATCACGGAAACAATACGATGGAAGCAAGATCCAAGCTCGAGCTTGGCTAGGATCAGAATCAGTGATGAAGTCGTTGACGGAAAGAGTTGGGCTCGGCTATGGTTCAACGACGGCGACTGTAGTTGGGGTGTCGGCAACAAGAGGCGCATGTGTGGTTCTTGGTCGAGGTTAATGGGTTTGGAGTTCTCGGCGAGATGCATGCAAAGTGATGGGATCGGCAATGAGGTGCTTGGTTATAAAGTGAGTGCTGGAGTTAGGGTTGCGGCGATGAAGATGATGGGGTGTTCGCCGATGATGGGTGCTAGGTTCGAAGTTCGGTTTAAAATGAAGAAGAAGGTGATGAAGTTGAGGGAGATGGTGGCGGTGTTGGAGTCGAGGTCGAGGGCAGGAGCTCGGAGGAGGGTGGCCATAGTTTAGTAGTCACCGGCGTTAGGGTTAGGAGACGACAGAGGTGAGGTCGAAGAAGAAGATGGAGATAGGTTCGAGCAGTGATGGAGATGATGATGGTGACGATGATGAGGGTTTGCGGTTGAACTCGAAGAAAGCGGCAGCACCAAGAAACGATGGAGGCGATGAGTGATGGTCTGGTTTTAGGGCGTGGCTTGAATGGAAGATCGGCAAAGGTGGGGAGATGGTGATGAGCCGCGGGTTGAAATTGAGAAAGAAAGAGAGAGACGCGAGAGCGAGGGGAGAAAGTGAGTTTTTAATAAAGGAAATATAAATATATATGCTTATATAATATATGTATATATATAGTTTTGTATATAACTAATAATATTTAAAAGATATTACAAATATCTGACCCGTCTCTACTAAATCTTAAAGAAAATATATTGGAAATAATCTATACATATGTAACCCCCTTAAACCATAAATATAAGGGTTAAAATAATATATTATAATCTAATATGTTATATATAGTATCTCAGGATGTTTAAGATTTATCTGCAATAGATAATTGTAAATAAAATAACATGAGATATTTAAATAACATATTGACAATTAATATATGAAAATATCCCTAACGTATGGCTACCAGAAAATATATATATGTAATTTAAATATTAAATATTTGTTATTTAAGATTCATATAGATTTAGTTTATGGATAAATATCAATAAAAGATACTCTAGCACCATAACGGATTTTACGCAAGCAGATTGGGTCTGATAAACACACATACTATCCAAACCAATCACAATCCAAATAATAAATAAATTAAAATTCAAAATACTAATTAATAACGTACGATTGTTCTAGGGTTTTACATTATACCCAACTACAAAAAGAATTCCGTCTTCGAAATTCATGAAGACAAGAATAATGAAGATACAGATCTAAGAAAAGAGGTGTGGAAACTTTTGTCAAACTTCATCTTCGCATTCCCAAGTAGATTCTCCATGCGAACGATTTCCCCATGAAACAAGCACCGGAGGGATCACTCTATTCTTGAGAAACTTTTCTCGTCGATCCACAATATCCATTGGCTGATCATCATAAGTCAAACCATTCCTCAACGTCAATTCTAGGACGCGAGTCTCATCTCGAACATATTTGCGAAGTGAAGATACGTGAAACACGCTATGCACACCCACCAAGGATGGTGGTAAAGCCAATCTATATGCCTCTTCTCCAATACGCTCAATGATATCGAAAGGCCCCACGAATTGAGGACTAAGCTTGCCTTGGTGACCAAACCAAATCATTCTTCTTGTCGATGATATCTTCAAGAACACATGGTTATCGACAGCAACTCCAATGTCCTTCCAATATTTGGCTAACTATTCTGTCGATCTTGAGCCACCTTCGTGTGATCATGAATCAAGCTAATTTTCTCCAACATCATCCCAACATACTGGCGAGTGCCACTCACGACCATACAATATTTCAAATGGATCCATATGTATAGTCGCCTAATAACTTTTATTGTACGAGAACTCTACTAAATGTAAATGACCCTCCTATGAACCCTTGAAGTCTAACATGCAAGTTCTCAATATGTCTTCAAGAGTTTGGTTCGTTCTCTCGTAATGTCCATCTGTCTGAGGATGAGAGGTCGTACTAAACATTAATTGAGTTCCCAATCTTTCTTGTAAATTCCTCCAAAATGCAATAAGAACCTTGTGTCACGATCAGAAACAATGCTCACTGGCACTTTATGTAATCTTACGATCTCCTGCATGTATCTCTCTGCTAAAATCTCCGTTGATTGAGCAACTAGAAACAATATAAACTGAGCCGCAATGGTCAGACTATCAACGATCACACATACTGCGTTATTGTCCTTTGGACTCCGCAGTAAAGTTGTCATGAAATCCATGGTTATATGTCTTCATTTCCATTGAGGAATCGAAATTGGGTTGCAGGGTGTTTTTCGTCACCCCATTGAGATGGGAATGTACACGCTTGTCAGGTATATACAGATTCCCCCTGCTTAGGATAGGCTGGGGTTTATTGATTATGGAGATCCGAATCTCCGGCAGCCGCGGACTAAACTGCCGTTAATTACCCCTCGCCTTTGGAGCGACGGAATCTCCGATTGACGGGTCAAACTAGTCATGCGAACTCGATGTGCAGTGTGTGTATGTGTGTGCCTTGGTGGGTTTTGGGTATATCGGGGGCCTCACAGAGTTTACGGGGGTCCCGCTACTCGGATAGTGGGCCGGGGGTCAAAAGGGCTAGCAGCCCCCTTGCGGGGTGCGGGGCAGCATCCCGTTAGAAATTTTTTCTAGCGGGGGACATCTTTTGAGTGTAGAGTGTATGAAAAAAGAAATAAGAAAAGAAAAGAAAAGAAAAAAAAAGTGAGTAACGTCCTAAGGACGTGTGGGCGCTGAGCGTCTGCAGAAAGAAGGGGCTTAGCTCCGGAATTAGGAGTTGAACTCCCGAAAAGGATTTTTATCTGAGTTAAACTCCATGTTTCCTGATTAAAAAATCGAGAATTACCTCAATGAGGTATTACGTGTTCACACGTGACCAATGGTCACATGATGACATGTGATGGTTAAAACTTCATCAAACAGAAGCGAAAAAAAATTGCTGAAAAATAACTCAATTGAGGGTCACGTGCTCACACGTGACCAAGGGTCACGTGCCAGCACGTGACAGGCTTTGAAATCCTTACAGCTTAAAAGAATTTAATTCTAAAACTCAGAAAAAATACCTCAACGAGGTGTCACGTGCTCACACGTGACCAATAGTCACGTGTTGACAGGTGATGGTTAAAACAACAACATAAACGGGCTACTGAAAAATAACTCATTTGAGGGCCACGTGCTCACACGTGACCAAGGGTCACGTGACAGGCTTTGAAAGCCTTACAGCTTAAAAGAATTTAATTTAATTCTAAAAGTCAGAAAAAATACCTCAACGAGGTGTCACGAGCTCACACGTGACCAATGGTCATGTGTTGACACGTGATGGTTGAAACAACAACATAAACAAGCTACTGAAAAACGACTCAATTGAGGGTCACGTGCTCACATGTGACTAAGGGTCACGTGTCAGCACGTGACTGGCTTTAAAAGCCTCACAGTTTAACAGAATTAAAATTCTGAATTTCTTTAAAATCTTTCCATATGGGAAAGGAGTAAGGAGAACTGTTGGATTAAAAATCCAGGGGCGATTAAATATCACCAATTTATGGAAAAATCTTAGTCAAGGAAAGATTTCCCCTAAATCTTACCAGAAATAACAAATAGAATATCTTTGGATTAAACATCCAACGGTGAATAAAATTAACCTAATAATCTAAAGGCTCGGATTAATGATGAAAACAAATCAAATCTTTCAATGAGAGATTTGTTAAATAAATTGATTCTTCTCCTCCTCCTATAAATAGGAGCCAAGAGAAGAGAAAGAGGTTTTTTTTAGAGAGAGAATTTTGGGGAGAGCTTTTTGGAATCTTGAAATTTCAGAGAGAAAAGAAAGGAGAATTTAATTCTCAACAAAGAAAACCCTAGGTGAGAAAGGGGAAAAGTATCACAACTTTAATAAAGAGGATTTAATTCTCAATTTAAGAGTTTAACTCTTCTAAAAAAAAGAACTTAGTTCTTCCTCTGATTGAAGATCTGCAAAGAGTACATCTTCCCATAAGTTGAGAATTTAATTCTCAACGGGTTAAGATCCTGCCATGCAGATCCAAAACTTAGAGAGGGAATTGAGTTTAGAGAATTTAATTCTCCCAAAACAAAATTAGGGTTTAACCCTATATGAGAATTTAATTCTCCCAAAATTACATGAATTTAATTCATTCAAGATGGACAGAATTAGGGTTTAACCCTACATAAGAATTTAATTCTTTTACATATATGGGAATTTAATTCCTCTAAAAGAAATTAGGGTTTAACCCTACATAAGAATTTAATTCCTTCACAATAGGAATTTAATTCCTCCAAAGTTATAATTAGGGTTTAACCCTACGGAGAATTTAATTCTCAGAATAAAATAAAGAGACTAAAGAGATCTTTGTTCATGAAAAAGACTAAGGTCACGTGCCCCACGTGACCCCTGAAAAGATCCCCACAAATGAGAAGGATTTAGCCCTGAGGCAATGCCTCACGTGCTCCCACGTGACCCTCATTATATCGGAACAAAAGCAAAGGCAAAATATAACTTGGGCGCTCTCACGTGCTCCCACGTGACCCCTAATAAATGCCTTAACAAATCAGTGCATGAATGGTTATCACGTGCTAACACGTGATGGCTATGAAAACAAAAAGTGTTTAACACTTAATTGCAGAACGAGGAAAAAGAATCTGGTCCTACCTCTGGGCGGCCTCACGTGTCCACACGTGACCCCTTCTCCTTTAGTGTTTAACACTCATTCGAGAGCTTTATTCTCAGTGTTTAACACTGATTATCTTTGAGTGTTTAACACTAATTTGAAAATCTTATTCCCAGTGTTTAACACTATTATTTTCTAGTGTTTAACACTAATTTGCGATTTCATATTTCCAGTGTTTAACACTGCTGGTCTTTTAGTGTTTAACACTAATTTGAGAGTTTTGTCTCCAAAAGTTTAACACTGATTTTCTTTAGTGTTTAACACTACTTTCAGCCAAATTGGCTAATTTTCCAGAGGCAAAAGTCCCTCCTCCAAATGAATCTCAAAAGTGAGGAAATCAAAGATGAAAATGTTTAGCATTGCTAAAAAAATGTGGGCTTGAACCTAGAAAAGTGTTAATGGTCTAATAAAGGGCCAATATGTCAAACTTAATTGGACTTAGCCCAAATTGGCCATAAGCCCCCAATCCAAACCTAACTGAGCCAATGTGCTCATAATATAATTAAGTGGTCTTGGTTCCAAACTGGGCTACAGATCATTTAATCCACTTTGGTTCAAGGGTACATCTCTTCATCCCTTTGATATTTGTCGTTGTAATCCCTCAACGTCTTTAAAGAGGTGACGGGTCCCAACAACCATACATTTCATGGATTATGGGGTCCTTAAACTCATGGACTATGATGTCCTTAACCTTGACCGTGATGTCTTAAAACTAACAACGGACTGTGGGGTCCTTAAACTCATGGACTATGATGTCCTTAACCTCGACCGCGATGTCTTAAAACTAACATTGGACTGTGGAGTCCTTAAATTCCACGGACTATGCTGTCCTTAACCTCGACCGCGATGTCTTAAAACTAACTTTGGACCACTGGGTCCTTAAACTGGTAATCGACCGTAATGTCATTAAACTAAACGATAGAGCTCAATTTCTCTCTTGTCGGATCTAAACGGTCCCGTTAAGTTGATCTTAGTCTAAAATTAGACTAACACATCCTTAACTAATGTTTAAGTTGATCTTAGTCTCGAACGAGGCTAATGTATCCTTAAACACACACCCCAAACCCAAATCTAAGAAAGATACGGATTTGAACTAGTCCACGTCCTACGGGCGACAACATAACTTAGTCTCCGTATGCAATCCACGGGAAACCAAACACAAAACAAACACCCACGACACGAAGTGACCGTATGAAGAAGGAGAAAGTTGTTACCGTGATGCGGTAGCGTAATTAACTGCAGGGGCTTGCGCCTGCAGGGAAGAGCGTCCCCACAATCAAAAATCCCTCAAACAAGGGGGAATCTGACGAAGTCTGCTACATCGGCCGCATCCGTTTAAACCTTTGATACACTGTGCCATAAATCAACTTGGCATCTTCGAAGAGGTGGACGGATAGCACCAATTAGCATCTGCCCCGAATTTCAGGCAAGACGCCCATCGCGTCTCCGCCGCGTCTTTCGGAGGGGAACCGATTCTGGCACGCCCGGTGGGACCTCTTCTTCTTTCTACTCCATACTTCGTATGTCGTGTTCGCGAACCAATCACGGTTTGCTAATGGTTTCCCTTGTGTTTCGAGGTACTAAGATTTGGCGTTTTGTTCGGTGCAGAAACCAAAGGATCAATGGCGTTCACCTGCTCAAAGTGTTCCACATGCAACTGCAACCCGCGTCCTGCCTCAACTGGGGGCATAACCTACGGGTCCCAAGCTGCTTCCCTGTTCACGATGCCCGTGGAACAGGTTACTCAAGCCACCACAGGGATGTTTTTCGGGACCATGCTCCCGCCAGCAAACTTCACCGCTCCCGTGCCAGTACCGGAAGCTCCCAAGAAGTCGGTCTTTGATCGGCTTACAGCTACTGCGTCCCCTCTCAACGGGTCGTCCAGCACCGGCACCTCGGTCTTCTCCAGATTGGGTCAAAATTCCTGTGGGCCCACAATGAAGCCTGCAATCCCAGAGAAGGTTATTTCGAAGAGAGTAACCAACCCTGCTCCTGAAGTCGTCAAGGCGACTTCTCCTGCCAAGGGGTCGGTCTTTACAAGACCGACCGTCCCAACTCCCACTCCCACTCCCGCTCCTGCTATTGAAAGGACATCAGTCTTTAACTGGCTGACGCCAGCAGCAGCCCCTCACCTGAACAGGGGGCAAGACAAAGCCATCCTTGTCACCGAACCAACTCCATCAGCTCGACACGCTCGACGTCGCCACTGGCGCCGAGTAAGGAAGGCCGGGGGCAACTCCCCTTCTGGGCTAACTCCACCAGCCCCAATGGTGGAAATCAATGCTGTTGTTCCAACTGGGAACAGCTTCGAGCTGCTGAATAAGGTGCGCAGGAAATCTCCTACCGCCATACTGAAGAGATCTCCTCCTCCAGTGGAGAATGTTGCGGAAACAAAGCCAGAGCAGTCCCCTCAGCGGTTGTCCTCCAAGATCTACAAGATCCGGCGGCTGGTCCGAAACTCAGTGGTTGATCAAGATTACCTTCGCTAACAGAAAAGGGCGAAGGTTCGACAAGAAGAAAGCCATCCTGCGAAGCCGCGGAAAGCTATCTGGGTACCCACCGCGACGGCCCCCTCGACTTTGACCGCTCCTGAGAAGAGAATGCCGGAGAAGACCTTCGTGCCTGCGACAAATGCCAAAGGCACTGAGCCCAAATACCCTAAGTCTGGGGGCATGGTGGTGCATACTATTTACATGGCATCCGGGAAGGAGGATAGCCGCGCTTCTACGGGCCACCGACCACTCACCCGATCCATCACAAGGGCTCAGGAACAGCAACAGCAGAAGCTCCAGGAGATGCTGACTGCAATGGACGCACTCACCGGGGCAAAAGAAAGCCCGGAGGCGTCATCGGAACAACGTCACGAACACGAGATTGATGCTGAATTCCTTCGCAGAATGCTCGAAAAGAAGGAAAAGGGGGCTGCGGAACAAGCGGCCAATATAAAGCAAATGGCTTTTCTGTTCCAAGACGTGGTCGGGATGATGATACAGCCGGATCCTCCAGCCGAAGAGCCTCCGATTATCCTTGAAGACGACAGAGGAGAAACGTCAAATCCACCCCCGACTCTTTCAACAGCCAAAGAAGAAACAATCTCTAAAGCTGCCCTGGATGATTATATTGCTCAGCAAATACGAGTTCACCAGGCGAACGAAGCGGCCAGCCAAGTTGTCAAAACAGGGCGACCATATCCCGGCTGGTATGATCAGATAAAGTACCCGCCGGGCTACACAATCCCGAAATTCCATGTCCACAAGGGGACAGGCAATCCCCATCAACAAGTCGCCCAGTTCAGGGCTCTTTGTGGCAACACCGGCGGCAATGATAAGCTCTTGCTTCGCCAATTCATCGGCAGCTTATCGAAGACTGCGTTTGAATGGTACTCCAAGCTTCCAAACGACTCCGTCAAAACTTTCACAGAGATGGAGTTGCTATTCACCCAGCGATTCGCGAGCGCCAGCGAATGCACCCCAATAACGGCGTTGATTAATGCAAGGGTGAAGCCAGGCAAAACTTGGGTTCAATATGCAATCCGATAGCGGAACCTGTGGTCGAAGTGCGAACAACGCATCGAAGAAGCACTAGTGGTGGGCATGTTCGTGGGCACCCTAGACCCTCATGCAATTATTTCACAATTCATGATGTTCTTTAAACCGACCACGTTCTAGGCTTTAATCGTTAAGCTAGCCCAGATGGATCAAATGGGTCACAGACCGTCTCCCCCGAAGCCAGAACCTCGGAACGACAAGGGTAAAGGGAAGGTGACCTTCGTTGCGAACACCCAACAGCAGCCCAGTGCCCCAAAGCTAGCGGATCAACTGGAGGAGAGACGGCGCTATTACAATGAGAAAATGAAGCGTCCTTACTCATTCCCACGGGACAAAACGAAGAGGTTATTTGAGCTGGCAGTGTGCAACAGGCTTATCAACTTGCCAAACCCAAGGCGACCACCACAACCCAGCGAAGTGAATAATCCCAATTATTGCCCTTACCACCAAACGGTAAGCCACTCGATCGAGGATTGCTTTGTCTTTAAGGGATGGATCAAGGATCAGTACCTATAAGGCAAGTTTGCGCTATCTAAGAAGTGGAAAGTAATCCCACCACAACCGCACACTCCTAAGAAGATGGACACACCGGGGGCAACATGCTCTTTTGTTGAAGAAGCTCCATGGGTGGTGGCTCTTTCGGCCAAAACCAAAAGGATGCTGAATGATCTCCAGACATGCCCAGCAATCAGGTGGAAGAATCCGCTGGAACCCTAGATCATCGAAGGGATGCTGAAGCCGTGCCCAACTCTAAAGATTGGTGTGATAGCCAAAGCATTCATGTTCGGCCATCGAAATCTTTGAAAAGGAAGAAGAAATCCAAGAAGCCCGTGAAGCCTGGCGAAACGCGCACGGACCTACATAAACAGATTGACGCGCTGGAAGAGTATAACCAGAAGGCGCGGACTCCGATCATGCTCCAAGAGTTCCTCAGCCACGTCCTTGAAGACAAAGATGATGGAGAAGACTCGTCGGATGAATCTGAGGATTACGTAGCAAGTTGTCATGTGATCTCTCACTCATTGATAAACGATGAAGAGGCTCCTTATACCAAGAGACTGGGGGCAGGTCCCGAGCCGGAATTTTTATGGCCGTCAAACGAAATGATCGACGCATTCCTGAACGAGGCCCTTCTGAAAAGTCGGGAACGTGAGATGGCTATACTTGAAAAAGCCAAACGCCGGCGATTGGACAAAAGAAGCGAGACATTTTTGCCGAATCAAGGGACATCCGTCGTGAATAAAAACAAGATCAATACGAGGAAAATGTTTGCGAAGGCCATATCAGTGGGAATGAAGCTACCACTCTCCGAAGAAAACACTCCCGGTGTAGCAGAGATTCATCCTAGCTACTGCCTATATCACCAAAAGATGGCACACCCCACCGAAGAATACAATGCTTTTAAAAGATGGTGGCGAGGGTATGTTGCTCACCGGCAACATTTCAAGCGGATGAAACGCAAGACTCGTTGGGAGCAAAGAAGTGCGGCTGAAAAGCATAAAAGAAATACTGGCAACTGTTGCACGGTCAATGCCGGGGGATCGCAAGTTCTCACCTTCGGAAGCGACTCTGACGAAGAGATGGCTCTTGGTCCTCTCTTTAAAGAATCCACCTTGGGGAAGGAGGAAGAACCGAAGGCCTGTGAAAATATTCAGCTGCGCAATCGCACGGTTCCAGAAAGGAATCTCGGATCTACGAGTAGAAAAGATAAGGAAAAAGAACAGGTCTCCGAGGATATTGCCCTAGATGACCAAGTCATGAAAGAGCTGACCGCCAAGGACCCGCCAAGGAAAAGTAAGGTGGACTACAACATTCTGGCATACTTGAGGAAGTTACCCTCGCAGCTCAGCATTCTCGATGCTCTTTTACTATCAAAAGAAGCAAGGTACTCATTGATCAAGGCGCTACAAGAGCCAGAGAAATTCTAAGCTTTTCTCGCCGAAGAAAAGATGAAGGACGAGCTGGAGGAAGTACACACAGCCGATATTACCTTCGGTGACGAAGATCTCTTCCTTGGGACGTGCGAGCACAACCGTCCCCTCTATGTCTCAGGATACTGCCACGATATAAAGATAGGCAAAATCCTGGTCGACAATGGGTCTTCCGTCAATCTTCTCAACGTGCGAGTGTTGAAAGAAATATGCATGAGCGTCCAGCATCTCGCTCGTGATAAAATCACCATCTCTGGTTTCGACTCCCAATCGTCACGGACTCTTGGATCTGTGATACTGATGCTTCGCTTCATGCTACTCGTCACGGATATTAAATTTCATGTCATTGACGCCAAGACATGCTATAACGCTTTGCTCGGCCGGCCCTGGTTACACGAGTACAACATCATCCCTTCTACACAGCACCAGTGTATGAAATATTCCAAGGATAGCCTTGAGTATACCGTGACAGGAAAGTTGAACCCATTCTCCGTGAACGAAGTCCGCAAGTATGAAGATGCAAAATACTTCTTGCCAGATTTCGAGGACACGGAGAGATGTCACAAACCGGAGAACAAAGCTATCACCACCATTCCTGTCTTCGGGAGTGATACTGACGAAGAGGAAGAGATAGTTTATTCAGGTCCACCCCAGTACAACAAGCCGGGGCCGTCCGCTCCAATGTTGATCTTTGGTAGTGACTCGGAAGATGAGGTCCACGCTATATTCTCCGCTCGGCCTTCGGTACAAACATTCGCTGATGAAGGACAGAGTTTGCAAGTTGCCATGGTTCTACCCAAACATCATAAAGAACTAGACATGCTTGACACCTACAGTGTGGAAGAGCTGAAGAAGTTCTATGTCCCTCCCAGGCGAGAAGGCGATCCTATTCTACCGCTCTAGGGAAACCAAAGTGGAGAAAGAAATCTGGCATGGCTCGAATTCTACACTCGACAGGCTCCAGCCTATCCGCTTGTCCAGATATTACACAAACGGACTAAAAAGGCTCTTGAAGTGCCAAAGGGTACCTTTCAAACAGACCATTCAACAAGCTCGGTTCTACAACGGGATTTAGGATGTCCCTGGAACTCAGCGAAGTTGCCTAACGGGAAGATGGAAACGCTCGAACTTGGATATGTGAAATCCGGGAAACGGGAGCGAGTCCATGGTAGCTGCGTCATATATAACTTCGATGAAGAAGAGGACACCCTGTCAGAAAACGCTGACCCCGAACCAAAACAAGATCCTGCAATCAATATGCCGAGCCCGTCATTTGAAGAACGAATGGACAAGCATATCAGAGAAGTGGGTCAAAAGGTTCGAGACGACCATAATCGCGAAATGACCATCTATGAGAAAGCCAGGACGCAACGCCTTCTTCAACAGGCTGCAAAATATGAAAATGCTCCTCCCTGTCAACCTGTTATGCAGAAGGCCCGACGCAGAGGCAGAAACAAGTCAAAGAGTGGAAAAGGCGTTCGACAGCAACAAAGCGGAACCAAGAAGCCACGCGATCGGGAATCGAGCAACCCAGATTCGTCCCTTATGAAGAAGATGAGTCAGGCATACTCTTTTCCTCAGAATAAAACACGAAAGATACTTGAGCTCTCCATAAAACATCAGATGATTACACTTCTGGAGTCCAAACACCCCGAGCAAGCAGGCGAAGTCTCTCACCCGGACTATTGCTCCTATCATAGTGCAATATGACATCCTATTGAAGACTGCTTCAGCTTCAAGAACTGGGTCGAAGATCAA
Organism: Agapanthus africanus; assembly: GCA_030015575.1. Lineage (NCBI taxonomy): Eukaryota > Viridiplantae > Streptophyta > Magnoliopsida > Asparagales > Amaryllidaceae > Agapanthus > Agapanthus africanus. Next base: position 133,479,441 of record CM057341.1, read on the forward strand.
TATCAGCTCGGCAAATTCGCTCTATCCAGCAGTTGGAGGGTAACACCGTCGCAGAAGCATGAACCCAAATCCGCGAGAGTAGACCCAGATCCACATCGGTCTTGGAAGCGAGCTCGTACTTGTCATATGATAACACTATCAAAAGGAGAGCCTGAGGAGAGGGGTGATCTCCTCTGGTGCTTCGAGAACAATGATGACGAGGTGATCTCAGAATTTCCACCGGCGCCAAAAGAGCTGGAAGATGGAATACATACCACTGCGGATAACCTCAAGAAAATTGATTTGGGGACGGCAAGTGACCCGCGACCAACATTCGTCAGTGAGTTGCTGTCTGAGGAAAGGGTAGCTACACTAAAAGACGTGCTTATGCAGTATAAGGATTGCTTTACGTGGAACTATTCTGAAATGCCAGGATTAGATCCAGAGATTGCTGTCCACAAATTGGCAATATTCCCAGACGTCAAGCCAATCAAACAAGCACCGAGAAGAATGCGGCTCGAGCTTGAGATGAGTATCAATGCCGAGGTCAAGAAGATGATCGACTATGGCTTCATCCAAGAAGTACAGTATCCTGACTGGATCGCCAACATCGTCCCGGTGATAAAGAAGAATGGGACAGTGCGCATATGCGTGGACTTCCGTGATCTTAATAAAGCCTGCCCAAAGGACGATTTCCCAGTACCTTTCACTGAGCTGATGATAGATAACACGTCCACTCATGAAGTCTTCTCCTTCATGGACGGCTCATCAGGATATAATCAGATAAAGATGCATCCCGAAGACCAGAAGCACACAGCTTTCCGGACCCCTTGGGTATATTCTGCTACAAGGTGATGCCCTTCGGTCTAAAGAACGCTGGTGCCACCTATCAGAGGGCCATGACGAAGATCTTCGATGACCTCATACATGAAATTGTCGAATGCTATATCGACGACCTCGTGGTAAAAAGCAAATCATACGAGGAACATCTCGAGCATCTGAAGATCGTATTTGAATGCCTTCGGCAATACAACTTGAAGATGAACCCTCTCAAATGCGCGTTCGGGGTGTCCTCAGGTAAATTCCTAGGATTCATCGTCCGACACCGTGGCATCAAGATAGATCCGTCAAAGATCAAGGCGATCATGGAAATGCCCCCGCCAAGAACCCTCAAGCAATTGCGGTCTCTCTAAGGGAAGCTCGCATACGTTCGGCGATTTATAGCCAATCTCTCTGGCAAGTGCCGCCCGTACAGTCACTTGATGAAGAAGGGGACCCCGTTCATCTAGGATCATAAATGCCAAGGCGCGCTGGACGAAATTAAGCAGTATCTGCAGAACCCGCCAGTGCTGGCCACTCCGGTCAAGGGAAAGCCCCTCATTCTTTATACAACAGCCCTTGACGGTTCTTTAGGCGCATTATGAGCACAAGAGAACGACCAAGGGAAGGAGAGAGCCCTCTACTATTTGAGTCGAGTTCTACTGGGGGCAGAAAGCAATTGTTCTCCCATTGGAAAACACTGCCTGGCGTTGATCTTCGCGATAACGAAGCTCAGGCACTATGCGTTGGCACATGAAGTCCGTCTCATATCGAAGGTGGATCCTCTCAAATATTTAATGTCAAAGGCCATATTGACAGGGTAGCTTGCTAAATGGGCCTTGCTCTTGATGGAGTTCTCAATAACTTACCAGCCTCTTAAGGCAGTGAAAGGCCAGGCCATCTCCGACTTCCTCGCTGAACATCCGATACTGGCCGATTCCCCTTTGAACTGTGAACTGCCAGACGAACATGCGTTTGATGCGATCGACGGTGGTGGCATCCGGTGGGAACTTTATTTTGATGGAGCGTCTTCCATGAATAAGCGCAAACAGAACACCCCTATAATCAAATCGGGGGTAGGCCTTATCTTCGTGACCCCACAAGGAGGGATAATGCACGCCGAGGACGAACAATGAAGACAAGTATGAAGCTTTGATAGCAGGCCTCGAGATCGCCATCGACACGGGAATTAAAAACCTCCTCATATACGGAGATTCCCAGCTGATCGTTAGTCAAGTAAATGGCGACTATCAGACGTGCAAACCAGAGTTGGTGAAATACGACGAGAGGGTACAAAAACTGCTGACTCAAATACCTTCCTACATCTTGGAAAGCATACCGCGCGTGGAAAACAGCAAAGCGGATGCATTAGCCAAGCTCGCTAAAGAACTGGCCGACGAGAGCCTCGATGACGTGAGGATCATTGTGCAGAGCCGTCGGGTTCTTGCGCCGGCGGAAATATCTCCGGAGTCGTCCGAAGAAAAGGAGCGATTGAGCAAATGACTATGCAAATAAAAGATCAGGAAAAGGCTGAGGATTGGAGGGAAGTCTTTATAGACTACTTCAAATCCCGTCGAACGCCTGAAGATGCGTCCTCAAAACATCAGCTCATGAAGCGAGCCCTATCTTTCGCTTTCGTCAATGATACTCTGTATAAAAGGTCATTTGATTCTTTATGGTTAAGATGCCTAGGACCTGAAGAGGCAAAGAGAGTCGTCCAAGAAACTCATGATGGACTCTACGGTTCTCACCAAGCCAGGCTGAAGATGAAGTTGAAGATTAAACGAATGGGCTACTACTGGCCCACGATGATCCAGGATTGCCTCGAGTATGCGAAGAAGTGCTACTCATGCCAGATTCATGGGGACTTTATCCATCAGCATCCAAATCCATTACACCCGACAGTGGCTAGCTGGCCGTTTGAAATGTGGGGAACTGACATAATCGGCCCCATCGAACCGACATTGTCCCGAGGACATCGATTCATTTTGGCGACGACTGACTACTTCTCCAAATGGGCAGAAGCGGTACCACTGAGGGAAGTGAAGATGGAGAATATCCTCCATTTCTTCAAGACACACGTCATTTATCGGTTTGGAACTCCGAGACGGATCATCTCCGATAACGGGCCAGCCTACAGAAGCCACAAGATCAGCCGCTTCGCACAACAGCACAACATAGACTGGAGATACTCCTCATTTTATAATCCCCGAGCTAACGGTCTGGCCGAGGCTTTCAACAAGACCTTGACAAAGATAGTGAAGAAGACGGTGTCTCGAAATAAGAAAGATTGGCACGAGAGACTGCATGAAGCTCTCTGGGCGTATCGAACTACGTTCAAGACGGCCACGAACACAACGCCGTACGCATTGGTATTCGGTACAGAAGCGGTACTCCCCCTCGAGATAGAGTTACCCTCTCTACGAGTGGCAGTTCATTACGAGCTGACAGATGAAGAGAATGCTCACCTTCGGCTCGAGGAGCTCGATGCCCTTGATGAAACCCGGCTCATAGCGCAACAAAATCTGGAAGCTTATAAAGCAAACATGACGCGCTCCTACGAAAGATTGACCAGGCCAAGGACATTCCGCCAGGGCGAACTCGTCCTGGTAGTCAAAAGACCCATGATCCCCAATCGTGCTAAACGAGGGAAATTCGAGCCGAATTATGAAGGCCCGTACATTATAGACAAGGTCTACCAGGGTGGAGCCTATCTACTCATGGACATGCATGGTGAAAGACCTTTCAGGCCAGTAAACGGTCGCTTCCTGAAGAAATACTACGCTTGACGAGTCACGGCCTAGGTCAATGATAGATGACGACGACTATGTCCGCTCGCTATCTTCCTAAGCCTAAACTCCATAAGTAGTAACCAGCTTACTTTACGAAGGACCGAAACGTCCTTAAACTAACGACGGACCGAAACGTCCTTAAACTAACAGCGGGCCGAAACGTCCTTAAACTAACAACGGACCACTATGTCCTAAAACTAGCTATTGACCGGGATGTCGATAAACTACGGTGGATTGCAGCATCCTAAAGATGATAAAAAAAAAAGAATAAAAAAAGAGAAGAAAACGGTATGTCCGTAAGAAAAATGGGCATGGATGAAAACCCGAAAGGGCCCCGTGAGTAAAAACAACAGGGCTACCGGCGAGTGTTTGTGAAAATCCGAAAGGGTGCAACCTCGTTAGAAAAAAAGAGAGAATAAAAAAAAGAGAAAACGGTATGTCCATAAGCAAAATGGTCACGGATGAAAACCTGAAAGGGCTCTGTGAGTAAAAACAGCAGGGCTACCGGCGAGTGTTTGTGAAAACCCGAAAGGGCGCAACCTCGTTAAAAGACACTTACAGGGTCCTCTCGACCTTGTGAGGAGAAATCACCCGCGTGAGATCCTTACGACTCACAAGGGAGCAACACACTTAGGGATCCCCACGATTCTTAAGGAGAAATTACACTTGCGAGATCCTCACGACTCGTAAGGAGAACTCTTTTATGGGACCCTCACGGCTCATAAGATTTGAAATTCTTAAGTTACAAAGACCTGAACCTGTTCTTAAGAAACCCCCACAACCTCCCATAATGCCCTACAAGCGGCTCGATGCTGACCCTTGTATACAATCCACGGGCGCGAATAAACATTTCCCTAACGGAGTCCCATCCGTGACTAGGGATATGTTCGCACGGTGAACAACCCTTGTGAGTCCTCTCGACTTATAAGGGAAAAACTCTCTTGTGAGATCCTTACGACTTACGAGAAGCCATACACTTAGGAGTCCTCACGATTCCTAAGGAGAAAACACACCTACGAGATCCTCACGACTTGCAGGAAGAAATACTTTTGTGAGACCCTTACGGCTCATGAAGTCGAAAGCCTTAGTCGACAGGATCCTAACCCTGTTTACTAAGCCACCTTTGTTCGATATCGACAGAGGCAAATGATGATCCGCTCCTGGCAATATCCCAGTTGTAGCGGTGCTGATGCCGAAATCGGTATCTAATCCCAAGCTTGCAGCAAAAAGACAGCAAGCCACACATGCATACGATATAGCCGAAATGATGGGACAACTTGCAACAAAATCAGCAAGTAAAAATGTATGCATGCAAAATAGCCGAAATGATTGGGCAACTCGCAATAAAAACCTGCGAGTAAAAAATAAAAAATAGCCGAAATGATTGGGCACCGCGAAGAATAGCCGAAATGATCAGGCAATCGCGACCTTCGCGATATAAAAGCTGAAATGATAGAGCATCGCGGAAAGAAATAAAATAAAAATAAAAATGAAATTTTATGCCCTACAGGTGGTGTTACAATGATCCCTGTATACAATCCAGGGGCGCAAACAAAGAAGGAATCACACTCCTCCTCCCCAGGTTTCATCAGAAGAAGCCAAATCTCGATGGGTCACAGATAGCCTAGAGACCATTTCAACGTTCGTCTCATTGCAGCAGACACAATATCAAGCAAAGCGGAACAGCGGCAACTACCAGTTCCATGACTCGGCGGTGTACAGATGACCGAGAGTCAAATTCCGACTCCGTGAAATGCGGATAAAGTCAACCCTTCCTGGCTACGTGAAACGCGGATTATGTCACTTCTGACCCCGTGGAAAACGTCCAGAGCGGATCCTGGTCCTCGCAGAGCACGGCAGTGAACCCGTGTGAAGCATCCAGAGCGGAGCCTGGACCTCGCCGAACACGATAGTGAACCCGTGGGAAGCATCCAGAGCAAATTCTTGGTCACGTGGAACGCGGATAACGTCACTTCTGACCCCGTGGAAAACGTCCAGAGCAGATCCTGGTCCTTGCAGAGCACGGCAGTGAACCCGTATGAAGCATCCAGAGCGGAGCCTAGTCCTCGCCGAACACGGCAGTGAACCCGTGGGAAGAATCCAGAGAAAAATTCCTGGTCACGTGGAACGCGGATAACGTCACTTCTGACCCCGTGGAAAATGTCCAGAGCGGATCCTGGTCCTTGTAGAGCACGGCAATGAACCCGTGTGAAGCATCCAGAGCGGAGCCTGGTCCTCGCTGAACACGGCAGTGAACCCGTGGGAAGCATCCGGAGCAAATTCCTGGCTACGTGAAACGCGGATTATGTCACTTCTGACCCCGTGGAAAACGTCCAGAGCGGATCCTGGTCCTTGCAGAGCACGGCAGTGAACTCGTGTGAAGCATCCAGAGCGGAGCCTGGTCCTCGCCGAACACGACAGTGAACCCGTGGGAAGCATCCAGAGCAAAATTCCTGGTCACGTGGAACGCGGATAACGTCACTTCTGACCCCATGGAAAATGTCCAGAGAGGATCCTGGTCCTTGCAGAGCACGGCAGTGAACCCATGTGAAGCATCCAGAACGGAGCCTGGTCCTCGCCGAACACAGTAGTGAACCCGTGGGAAGCATCTAGAGCAAATTCCTAGCTACGTAAAATGCGGATTATGTCACTTCTGACCTCATGGAAAACGTCCAGAGCGGATCCTGGTCCTCGCAGAGCACGGCAGTGAACCCGTGTGAAGCATCCAGAGCGGAGCCTAGTCCTCGCCGAAAACGGCAGTGAACCCGTGGGAAGCATCCAGAGCAAAATTCCTGGTCACGTAGAACGCGGATAACTTCACTTCTGACCCCATGGAAAATGTCCAGAGCGGATCCTGGTCCTCGCATAGCACGGCAGCGAACCCGCATGAAGCATCCAGAGCGGAGCCTAGTCCTCGCCGAACACGGCAGTGAACCCGTGGGAAGCATCTAGAGCAAAATTCCTGGTTACGCGGAACGCGGATAACGTCACTCCTGACCCCGTTGAAAACGTCCAGAGCGGATCCTGGTCCTCGCAGAGCACGGCAGTGAACCAGTGTGAAGCATCCAGAGCGGAGCCTGGTCCTCGCAGAGCACGGCAGTGAACCCGTGTGAAGCATCCAGAGCAAACAATCGGACCGTGGAGTCCTTAAATCCTCGGACTATGATGTCCTTAACCTCGACCGTAATGTCTTAAAACTAACATCGGATTGTGGTGTCCTTAAATCCACGGACTATAATGTCCTTAACCTCGACCGTGATGTCTTAAAACTAACAATCAACCATAATGATTTTAAACTAATTCTACATTGGTTCAAGGGTACATCTCGCCACTCCTTTGATGTTTGTCGTTGTAATTCCTCAACGTCTTCAAAGAGGTGACGGGTCCCGACGACCACACATTTCACGGACTGTGGAGTCCTTAAATCCACGGACTGTGATGTCCTTAACCTCGACCATGATGTCTTAAAACTAACATTGGACTGTGGAGTCCTTAAATCCACGGACTATGATGTCCTTAACCTCGACCGTGATGTCTTAAAACTAACATTGGACTGTGGAGTCCTTAAATCCATGGACTATGATGTCCTTAACCTCGACCGTGATGTCTTAAAACTAGCATTAGACTGTGGAGTCCTTAAACTAACGGACTATGATGTCCTTAACCTCGACCGTGATGTCTTAAAACTAACATTGGACTGTGGAGTCCTTAAACTCACGGACTATGATGTCCTTAACCTCGATCGTGATGTCTTAAAACTAACAAACGGACCGTGGAGTCCTTAAATCCACGGACTATGATGTCCTTAACCTCGACTGCGATGTCTTTAAACTACGGTACCCTGGAAAACATCCTGAGCAACCCCTGACCCCGTGAAATACGGATAAGGGTAACTTCACCCAGCACTTGCAGGTCCTCACGACCCGTAAGGAAGCAAATTCTCTTGTGAGATCCTTATGACTTTCAAGGGAAAACACGCTTGGGAATCCTCACGGTTCTTAAGGAGAAGTTACACCTATGGGATCCCCTCGACCTGTAGGGAGAAAAACTCTTTATGAGACCCTCACGGCTTATAAAGTTGAAAAGTCTTAGGAGGCAGATCTTAACCCTGAATCCTAAGCTATCGTTGTCCTGTAAAGAGATCAAGATAGACTATCCGCAGAATACATTCAATAAAAAGGGACACGCCATTGAGAAGAAAAATATGTCTTTTATTCATGAGCCAAAATGGATACAAAGTACAATTTGTGAAAGAACAAAAAATATATACTCTCATTCAAGAGTATGTACAAAAAGAAAAAAAAGGGATATACAAGTCTTCAGGCCAGCGGGCGATTTAGCAGCTTGGTCAGCTCATCCCTCTTCCGCTGGGCCACGCCTTCGTGATTCAGTATCGCCAGAGTACGGGCCTCCGCCTGAGCCTGCTGGGCCTGATACGAGGCAAGTCGGCCTTCAAGCTCTTTCTCGGTAGCCTTGTGAGCCCCAACCCTTTCGCGAGTGAACACGGCAGCTTTATCGAGGGCCACCACCTCTTTGATAAACTCTTGAAGTACTCTCCAGAGTTCATACGCTTTGTTGGCTTTGGCTGTAAGGTTGGCTTGGAGCTCATTCAGCGCCTTCGAGGCCAGCTCCCTCTCCGAGAATTTGCGGCCGAGCCTCTTCTCACACTACACCATTTTCGCCGCGCACCGCTCTATCAGGCCCCGCAAGCCCGCCTTTGCAGCCATATCCTCCAAAGAAAGGTGGGAACACTCAAGTAAGTGCAAGCAAGCCTCCACCTGCCGACAGAACTCAACCCAGACTCGCACCACCGCTTCGCTATGGTAGGTGGCAAGAAAAGGAAGAGAACCGTTAGCTTCGGCAGCAAATGCTTCAGCTGTGATTGCGCTGCCAGCGCGAAGCTCCTCGATAAAAGTTGACAGGGAGACAAGGCTTAGCTTGGCCAAACATTCTGAGGCTCGCAAAGTATAGGGGCCGGGTGACATATTGATGCGCGACTCCAGTGCGGTAAGAACTGCAAGGGCTGTTCAGATGTGTAAACAGTCAGTGAAACTTTTAAGCAAAGGAACAAGTGGGACCATATTGAGACTTCATTTACCCACAGTCATGCAAGAAGGAGCTGAAGGTTCCCCTGGCCCTTCGAGGACCTCAACCACGTCATCGGCCTCCAGAACTGTAAAGGACATCAATGTCATTTTGTGAAATAATAATAATGCTATGAAATGGTGAACAACACTAACCTTGCCCAGACGAGAGTACGATGCGTTGAGGGGATATCGCTTGTGGAGCAGCCATCCCCAACAGGCGCTGAAAGGATTGCCGGGGAGACAGATCGGCAATAGAGGCTGCCAGTCCGCACAGTTCTGAAAAGATAAAAGAGTTCAGATAACGGAAAGATCACTAGTTTTAAATGTGGAAGGTCACCTTCGACGCTCCTCCCATTCTGAACTGGAGGGATGGCAGCTTCAACGGCCTCCGCCGCGACCTCAGGAACAGTACCAAGGACACGAGCCGGTGTAATGGCCTCTGAGGAAGGAGCGGCGGCAGCCATTGTGGGTTCCAACGAAGGGAGGGTAGTCTCCACTATCTCCATCCTAGCCTCCGGGTCGCCCTCAGGAAGATCCATTGGGACGACGACCACCAACGGTGCCTCTCCCAAAGGAGAGAGTGCTTCGGGATCAAGAACCGCCACAGGAGGCTCTATCGCGAGAGGGATAGCGTCGTCAACCCCCTCCGCATCGAGCAATGTTTCATTGGGGGTGTCAACAGGCTCTACCGTCAGCAAGCCCGTAGGAACCTCCCCCATCGCCGAAGTCTCTGCACAATTCACATAAGAATAAGAATACATATATACAAGTGCAATCAATATGAAGCACTGCAAAGAAATATAGGAACATACCAATGTGTAAGGAAGCCTTCAATATGGCTTCTTCAAGCCGATGCTCCTTCTCAAGGAGGTGTGCTCGCCGGGGTTTAACGGTGGACTCGTGGCCGCCGGTCCATAAGGAAAGTGCGTCCGCAGCATCCTCCGAAGCAGCCTGCTTAAGGGCCCTTTCTCCCCATTCCGCCAAAGGGCCGATGAACCGCCGCTGTATCCACGAAGGATCTTCGTAGAAGATGACGGCAGGATAAGGCCTCTTCGAGATCTTTACCTTCTCAGTTTCAAGCTGCGAGCGTCTTATAGCCTCAGCCAATTGTGCGGCTTCCTCGGCAGATGAACCTGGGAAAAGAAGACCATCATCGGCGATATCATGGATATTGGTTTGTCTTGAACGACAGGTTCGGATTCTTCTAGAAGATCGAGCAGACGGGCGACTGTCTTCTTCCTCCTCTTTGGCCTAGAACTAATGCCATAGGACGCTCGCTTCTTTTCCCGTGGAGCCTTGGCACGACGCCGACCCACCTCACTATTAACACCCTCGTTACCGGCACCCTCGTTTGGCGCTGCTGCCGAGGACGACACGGCCATTGTCGACGCCGCCGGCGGTGGTACTGCTACGGGCACCCTTTTACCCCTTGACTGAGCCCGGGTATCCAATGGCATACCAACTGTGGGAGTAAGGTCCACCTCTGATTCCCCCAGAATGAGCGCAACACTGGTGTCCCTCAAGGGAAAGCGGACCGGTGCGCGCGGCTGCGGCGGAACTCCCGTGGCCTGAGCCCGAGCAAGAGCGCCATAGCCAAGAAGCAATCTCTTCTCCTCAGCAATAACTGGGTTGACCCGATGAAGATACCAGCCTGTGAAGGCCCCCACGCATCGGGAAGTATGATCTGCTTCGGGGATCATTAAGTAAGAACCAGTGTTCAACCTCACGAAGTGATGAGCGGCATCGCGAACAGCTGCGGGTGAAGGGATCGGCGTAACCGTAAAAGCCTCAAAGGTGACGCCCTGATCGTATCCATGCTGCCGGGCGAAGCGATGCGGATTGTACCGCATAAACATAGACGGACTGTTCTGACGGAATACAAGATAGCCTGGTCTGATCGCGTACAAGTGCGTGGCCTCCCGGGGCTTCAGAGAAGGCACCTCACCTTTCGACTGGTCGTGGAGTTGTTGAATCGGGACTGAAGGAGCATATAGAACCCGATCAACAAATGCCAGCCCGCTTGCACTAGGGTAGGGAGCAATCAACATGCGAATAGCCCCGAACTGAGTCGGGTCGGGAGCAGCAGCGTCCACCAGCCGCATGAGTCGCGGAAAAGTGTAGGCGTCATAAAAGCAGGTCTATGATGCGCAACAAAAGCCCCCAATACATGCATATCAATCCAAGATGTAAAATACTGAAGGGAGAAGTTTACTACGTCCACACCGGGAGTTGAGGTTTTAGCAGCGGCGCCCAATCCATGATAGAGATGCGCTAGCGCCGGGATGCCTATGGCCAGCCGCGTCCCCTCAGCGATACGATGAGCCGGATAGATAACCAAGACTCTCATGAAGCAGCGATGCATAGGGATGACGAACCAGCTGAGCCAGACACTGATAAAGCCCACAAAGAATGTCTCCTCGTCCATGCTGGGAGCTGCAATCGATTCGAAAGATACCGACGACATGATAGGAATATAATACTGCGATAAATCCGATTCCTTAGTCGGCCGCCTGTTCAAACCAAACCCAAAGGGGTCGTTGATGCTTGCAAACTTGGGAGCCGTCTTCGACAGGACATCCTCGCGAAGGAAGCAAGCGGTGAAGCTCTTGAAAGTGACGCCCTGCTCAGATTCTGTGAACAGTTTGTCAAAGATGCCCAGCGTCTTGATCAAACTCGGACGCTTATGGCGGACGGCGTTCTCGGTAGACAAGCCGTCAAGCGTTGCGGGCTCAGTCTCAAAGACGTACTCGTCAAAAGGCAGCAATTCCTCGTAAAGTGTCCCTCTGATTGGCAGCCTCGAGATCTCGCGAAATTCGTCCAAAGAAATTGAAACTTCACGATCCCCCAAGAGAAAAGTGTTGGTGGGAAGAATGGCTCCGTCGGTATTTCGCAAAGAAAACTCCGGCGACCCCGGATGATATGACTGTACCAGGTCCCCCACAGAAGTAGATTGGTATGATTCGGTTCGTGAGCCCTGATCATTATCACCACCTCCTCGTCAGATGGTGGTTGGGGAAAAGCGGCTTCCGAGCGGGTGAAAGGGAAATACGGAACATACGTCATTGCACCTGTAATAAAATAAGGGGAAACTGTTAAGGCGAAGCCAACAGTGATTATACATATATATACAAGGAAAAAGACAGTGACAGAAGACTCATTTTATGGGACCACTGGTTACAAAACACATGGGTCCCACAAAATCAAGATGGCGGCTGGCTAATGATGAAGCAAAGCAAGAATAATGAGACAAAAGGAAGGTTCTCATTAAATAAGAAGTGGATTTCAAATGACCCTACACATTCCCCTAAAAAGAAATCCATTTCGGACTCTGTGACAAATAAAACAGAATCAAGGGAATTAAATTCCCAGGAAGAGACATTGCAAACTTCTTCTTCTCGGATGTGAAAGAGATAACTCAGGGCAAGAAAACCCCAAGAAGCTCTCTGGGAAGAACTGAGTTCTTCATAGGAATTAAATTCCTTGTTAAAAGAAAGGGGGAATTAAATTCCTAGAAACATTTTTGAGATGGAATTAAATTCCATGGAAAAAGACAAATACCACCATTAACCCCTGAAGATCAGAGAAACCCTAAAGGGCCTGTTGATTAAAGAATGAGTGGTTTTCTTCTTAAAGAACTTAAAAATGGGTTCTTGTTAAAAGGGAAAACCCTTGGTGTGAATTTAAAATCCAAAGAGTTTTATATGTATGAAAGTTCTTCGATCGTCCAAAGCCATTACCTGAAGAGATGGGTCTTTCTTAAACAGAGTTAAACACTGAAGATTTTGGAACAGAGAGCTAAGCTCTGAGAACGAGAATTAAATTCTCAAAAGAAAAGTTTGCAAGGAAGAAGATGGAAGCGTGGAGGCGCTTCTGAAGAGACCCATGCATTTATAGGATGTGATGGAAACGCTTCATCTTCCCGATTCCCTAGATGAATCCAACGGTCACAAAAGTGACAGCGTTGCACTCACGTGCAGACACGTGAGAGCAACGCTGTGGGGGCATTTGTTTCCTGATTAAAAAATCAGGAATTACCTCAATGAGGTATCATGTGTTCACACGTGACCAATGGTCACGTGATGACACGCGATGGTTAAAACTTCATCAAACAGAAGCGAAAACAAACTGCTGAAAAATAACTCAATTGAGGGTCACGTGCTCACACGTGACCAAGGGTCACGTGCCAGCACGTGACAGGCTTTGAAAGCCTTACAGCTTAAAAGAATTTAATTCTAAAAGTCAGAAAAAATACCTCAACGCGGTGTCACGTGCTCACACGTGACCAATGCTCACGTGTTGACACATGATGGTTAAAACAACAACATAAACGAGCTACTGAAAAATAACTCATTTGAGGATCACGTGCTCACACGTGACCAAGGGTCACGGGCCAGCACGTGACAGGCTTTGAAAGCCTTACAGCTTAAAAGAATTTAATTTAATTCTAAAAGTCAGAAAAAATACCTCAACGAGGTGTCACGTGCTCACACGTGATGGTTGAAACAACAACATAAACAAGCTACTGAAAAATGACTCAATGAGGGTCACGTGCTGACACGTGACCAAGGGTCACGTGTCAGCACGTGACTGGCTTTAAAAGCCTCACAGTTTAACAGAATTAAAATTCTGAATTTCTCTATAATCTTTCCAAATGGGAAAGGAGTAAGGAGAACCGTTGGATTAAAAATCCAGGGGTGATTAAATATCACCAATTTATGGAAAAATCTTAGACAATGAAAGATTTCCCCTAAATCTCACCAAAAATAACAAATAGAATATCTTTGGATTAAACATCCAACGGTGAATAAAATTCACCTAATAATCTAAAGGTTCGGATTAATGATGAAAATAAATCAAATCTTTCAATGAGAGATTTGCTAAACAAATTGATTCTTCTCCTCCTCCTATAAATAGGAGCCAAGAGAAGAGAAAGTTTTTTTTAGAGAGAGAATTTTGGGGAGAGTTTTTTGGAATCTTGAAATTTCAGAGAGAAAAGAAAGGAGAATTTAATTCTCAACAAAGAAAACCCTAGGTGAGAAAGGGGAAAAGTATCACAACTTCAATAAAGAGAATTTAATTCTCAATCTAAAAGTTTAACTCTTCTACAAAAAAGAACTTAGTTCTTCCTCTGGTTGAAGATCTGCAAAGAGCACATCTTCCCATAAGTTGAGAATTTAATTCTCATCGGATTGAGATCCTGCCATGCAGATCCAAAACTTAGAGGGGGAATTGAGTTTAGAGAATTTAATTCTCCTAAAACAAAATTAGGGTTTAACCCTATATGAGAATTTAATTCTCCCAAAATTACAGGAATTTAAATCCTTCAAGATGGACAGAATTAGGGTTTAGCCCTACATAAGAATTTAATTCTTTTACATATATGGGAATTTAATTCCTCTAAAAGAAATTAGGGTTTAACCATACATATGAATTTAATTCTTTCACAATAGGAATTTAATTCCTCCAAAGTAATAATTAGGGTTTAACCCTACGGAGAATTTAATTCTCAGAATAAAATAAAGAGACTAAAGAGATCTCTGTGCATGAAAAAGACTAAGGACACGTGCCCCACGTGACCCCTGAAAAGATCCCCACAAATGAGAAGGATTTAGCCCTGAGGCAATGCCTCACGTGCTCCCACGTGACCCTCATTATATCGGAACAAAAGCAAAGGCAAAATATAACTTGGACGCTCTCACGTGTTCCCACGTGACCCCTAATAAATGCCTTAACAAATCAGTGCATGAATGCTTATCACGTGCTAACACATGATGGCTATGAAAACAAAAAGTGTTTAACACTTAATTGCAGAACGAGGAAAAAGAATCTGGTCCCACCTCTGGGCGCCCTCACGTGTCTACACGTGACCCCTTCTCCTTTAGTGTTTAACACTCATTCGAGAGCTTTATTCCCAGTGTTTAACACTGATTATCTTTGTTTAACACTAATTTAAAAATCTTATTCCCAGTGTTTAACACTGTTATTTTCTAGTGTTTAACACTAATTTAGGATTTCATATTTCCAGTGTTTAACACTGCTGGTCTTTTAGTGTTTAACACTAATTTGAGAGCTCTGTCTCCAAAAGTTTAACACTGATTTTCTATAGTGTTTAACACTACTTTCAGCCAAATTGGCTAATTTTCCAGAGGCAAAAGTCCCTCCTCCAAATGAATCTCAAAAGTGAGGAAATCAAAGATGAAAATGTTTAGCATTGCTAAAAAAATGTGGGGTTGAACCCAGACAAGTGTTAATGGTCTAACAAAGGGCCAATATGTCAAACTTAATTGGACTTATCCCAAATTGGCCATAAGCCCTCAATCCAAACCTAACTGAGCCAATGTGCTCATAATATAATTAAGTGGTCTTCGTTCGAAACTGGGCTACAGATCATTTAATCCACCTTGGTTCAAGGGTACATCTCTTCATCCCTTTGATATTTGTCGTTGTAATCCCTCAACGTCTTCAAAGAGGTGACAGGTCCCAACAACCATACATTTCATGGACTGTGGGGTCCTTAAACTCATGGACTATGATGTCCTTAACCTTGACCGTGATGTCTTAAAACTAACTACGGACTGTGGGGTCCTTAAACTCATAGACTATGATGTCCTTAACCTCGACCGCGATGTCTTAAAACTAACATTGGACTATGGAGTCCTTAAATTCCACGGACTACGATGTCCTTAACCTCGACCACGATGTCTTAAAACTAACAATGGACCACCAGGTCCTTAAACTGGTAATCGACCGCAATGTCATTAAACTAAACGATAGAGCCCAATTGCTCTCTTGTCGGATCTAAACGGTCCCGTTATATTGATCTTAGTCTAAAATTAGACTAACGCGTCCTTAACTAATGTTTAAGTTAATCTTAGTCTCAAACGAGGCTAACGTATCCTTAAACACACCCCCAAACCCAAATCTAAGAAAGATACGGATTTGGACTTGTCCACATCCTACGGGCGAGAACATAACTAAGTCTCCGTATACAATCCATGAGCAACCAAACACAAAACAAACACCCACGACATGAAGTGACCATATGGAGAAGGAGAAAATTGTTACCGTGATGCGGTAGCGTAATTAACTGCAGGGGCTTGCGCCTGCAGGGAAGAGCGTTCCCACAATCAAAAACCCCTCAAACGAGGGGGAATCTGACGAAGTTTGCTACATCGGCCGCATCCGTTTAAACCTTCGATACACAGTGCCATAAATCAACTTGGCATCTTCGGAGAGGTGGACGGATAGCACCAATTATCATCTGCCCCGAATTTTAGGAAAGACGCCCATCATGTCTCCGCCGCGTCTTTCGGAGGGGAACACTCCAAAAGATTTTGAATGGAGTTAAACTCCTAAAAGGGTTTTATTTATGGAGTTAACCTCCAATAGATTTTGAATGGAGTTAAACTTCTAAAAAAGGGTTTTATTTATCGATTTAAACTCTAAAAGATTTCGACAAATCGAGTTGAACTTCCAGAAATCTTTAGAGATGATCAAAGAAGCCCCCTTTCTTCTCTCCTTTAGCCCTGAATCTTCTTTTGAGCCTTGGATCTTCCCGAAGTGGGTTTTTGGAGATGGGTCTTCTTCTTCCTCCTTTCCGTTGGCTGGATCTTAGAGAAAAGGGGATGAGACTTAAAAATCTCCCATTTTGGGGATTTGATTGAAGATCCGACCCCTCTTCAAGGTTTTTATGTTGAAAAACTGTTTCTTTTTGGAAAAAGAAGAGTTAAACTCTTGATTTAATTCAAAAAAGGAAGAAAGTTTATAACCTGGAGGAAGGAGAAGGAGGCACAAAACCCTAATTTTTGAGAGAGTGAAAAACTTGTTGTTTTTGATTTTTCATCATATTTGACTTTATAGGTTACACACTTTACATATAGCCCCTTGGGCTTTGCCAATTGGCACTTGTGCCACCCCATGTGTTATGTGCTTATTTCTTTTTGCACATAAGCCACGGGGTTTACAAAATTTTGGCTTTTTGCCCATTTTTCATACATTTATTTCTAAAAAGCTGTATTAAACTAATTTATTGCTTCATTCTTGGCATGAAGCCGGCTCCTTCCATGTTTGGTCCTGACTTGGGCTTGAGCCCACTTGGCTTGGGGGCTCATTGAGTTTGACTTGGTCGATCGGGGTGTAACTTTTGACCCCAACAAAGTGCCCCCATCATTAAATGCACACCACATATATGGGTTGTGTGCATGAAATTGATGGATCTTCTTTCGCGTGGAGGTTGACTTGATTTGGTTCCCGTTCTGACGACGTGGAGGTCGATGCTGGACCTTTCAGCGACGTGGACGGTCGGTGGTGCCCTTTTAGCGACGTGGACGGTCGGTGCTGCCATTTTTGCGACGTGGACGGTTGGTGCTGCCCTTTTTGCGACGTGGACGGTCGGTGCTGCGATTTTTGCGACTTGGATGGTCGGTGCCGCCATTTTTGCGACTTGGACGGTCGGTGTAACAACTCCAATTTCAATGTACAGATTTTTTTAAAGTTAATGTACAATTGGGGTATTTGCAATCCTGTGTATACTATAAGTATTTGTTTTATTTTAGAACAGCAAGAAAGTACTTGTAGCACATTGGTAAAGCCTTGCACTGCTGTGACGTAGCCGCAGTGATCGAATCCTCCCAGCCACATTATCTTTTTATTTTATTTTATTTTAATCTTTTAGAAGCCCAAGGGTCTACACGTGCACAACACATAAAAATAAAGAGACACAGGATAATCAAACGCGTGCAGTGAAGTATACCAATCGACCCCGACACATGGCATAAACCCTAACCCCCTCCGCCGGTAATGGGCCGGCGAAATACCAAAAATACTCGGTACCTCCGGTCCGACCGTCGATGTTGCCCCCCAAACTTTAACCCTTGCAACCCCTCGCCTACCCCACTCCCCCTAGGTTGTTTGTCTCCTCTGCACATTTCCAGAGAACATTAAAACACTTTTTAAATCCATTTTTAATACATATTTTAATTCACCCATTCAATACACCAAACCCTAGTTTTTCCTATAAATACCATATCCCATTTCTTACATCCTCACTCAGAATTCCCTACCAAAACTCTCAAAAACTTTCAAGTCTCTTTTGTGTACAAGTGGAGTTAACAAAGGGTGAAGTTCCGGTGATGATCCAAGGAGATTCCGGCGAGGAAACGACGTCCCGACGCTACCCTGGCCTTCTCCGACCCCCCTTCTTTCTCAAAAGCCAGTAAGTCCCCCTATCACGCCCCGCTTCCTAGAGTACGCTAAGATGGGCACGTGACATAGCCAACCATGTTACCCGTGGATAGGAAATATCCATCCACAGTCATATTACAGCTGTAAAGATATCTAGAACAATAATAAACTATCTAACACATGTCCATACGCCGGAATAAAACGAGTCAAGAATAAAATAATGCGGAAGAAAAAGATCCAATACAAGAATAACTGGAATGTATGTCCCATAATGCGGGCTCACATCAGAAATGAAATAATACTGAAAGTAAATGAACTAACGACTAGCGAGTCCTCACTGCTCAGCCTGCTGACTGAAGTACTCCTGCTCGGACTGCAGCAAAGGTAAGGAATCTGGGCCATGCAAAACCTAGACGTCAGCGCGTCGTAACTTCAAGCAATAATATATAAATAGGGTAGCAAGACATGCAAGTATGATCATAAATGGTAAAGCAGGTGTAACAGCAATATAAATCAGGGCAGTGAAAGGTGGTGTGCAGAGAGTAATCTAAACTGGTCTATTGGGTTAACTACTATCATGTCTTTGAAATCAATTTGATGAATCATCGATGTAACTCAATAGTATCCCGTGCGTGCCCGGGATCGGTGAGGATTCTCGGGCTGAAACCGAGACATGCCGCAAGGCACTAAAAGGAAAAGGGGTAACGATGAATGATGTCAACATCATCATCCCAAGGCTGGCCTAACCTCTGAAAGGTTGTGGGTAACGATGGATGATGTCAGCAGCATCATCCCAAGGCTGGCCTAGCCTCTAAAACTGATCAGTAAGGTAGCGAACTGTCGAGTTACAAGTCAGGTTTCATCATTGATTTCCCCATACCCCCAAGTTATATGTGTTCAAGTCAGGTATTAAAATAATCTGAAGCTAGCGCCAACACAGGATCAGGAAGGTATAGGTTTGTCTGGATAGACAACAGGAAATGTCCGTACGAACAACATGTCAGGTTTGTTGGCATTAGTAACAAGATCAGGTAACAGATAAAGCCATGGTACATCAGGTCAAGTCAGGTAGTATATAGGTATCATGTCATGTCAAGAGTTGCACGGTACCATGTCGTATCAAGTAGTGGGTGTGACAAGTCATGTCAGGGGTGCACACAATGTCATGTGGGTGCTCACAATCAAACTAACATGAGCATGGGTATACAAAACAAGCATGAAGTACGAATGGAACAATAAAAATGGAACATTGTAATGTGATATGCAGTCAGGTACAGATTAAGGCATATAGATGCACGGTTATGATTAGAGTTAGGGTTATGGTTAAAGTTCCGATACTAATTAAACTACAATATATCAAGTGTGGAATGTTAATATTGTAATATTATATTCAAGTGATCTATGGATGCAATAATATGTATACTAGACGAGATGGATGCAAACAGGTGTTTGAACGGTTATAAACTATTTAAAGGTATTATGGTTATGCAGATAATTATTAAGTGATTTAAATATGGATGTGGGTCCTAGGTATAGTAAATCAAAATGCAACATGGTATGTTCCAAGTTATGAATCTAAAATGATAAAATGGACATCGAATGTTAAAATGTAACATAAGACACTGGATTAAATCTATAGATTTAACATGTAATCAAATAGGATAAGGGATTATGAATAGCATGTAGTAAGTTTCACTTGCCTAGACGGATCGCGATACGGGTATACGGAACGTCACACGTCAGCGGAAAAAGTCGCGACGCGCGCACGGTACACGGAACGAATCCACACGACGTACAATGGGATCACACGGGTCAGATATCCTCGCTGGGTCATCGGGATCGTCACCGGCTCGGTCGGATTCCGGCAAGCCAAGAAACAGTGAACATCCCTTAATGGAAAATGCATGGAGAAAGAAAAGAATGGAAGGAGGATGGAGAGGAGGATTTAGAGGAGAGAGTAGAGGAAACTCACTATGGTTTAGAGGGAAGTCGCGAGGTGTCGACGGCGTCAACGGAGTTCCGGCGGGTGATCTGAAGAGGACGGCCGCAACCTAAAAAAAACTGAAGAAGGAAAAGAAAAGAAAAGAAGAAGAAAGAAGGAGAGGAGAGGGAGTAAGGAACACTAGGGGTGCACGGGGGTCAGGGACACGAGGACAAGGTCACCGGCGGTGATCAGCTCCAGCGGAGATGGTTGGTTGTTAGGGTTTGGGTCGGCTGATGTTGGCTGGGGTGTTGTGCAGGGTGCGTGCAGGTGGGTTCTTGGAGAATGAGGGAGATGAGGAGGTGGCGAAGGAGAAGGAGGTGAGGGCTCTGTTGAAGGAGGAGGAAGAAATGAGGGTATTAGGGTTTGAGAGATGAGGATGGGTTGAAGAAGGAAGCTCGGGGTTCTTATGATGACGAGAGATGAGGGAACGGTTAAGGGAGGTGACGCGACCCCGAACGCGGTGACCACAACCGAGAAGCCGACAGTGATAGCGAGAAGTAAGAGAAAGAAGAGAGAGAGAGATGCGCGAGAGGAGAGAGAGGGAGAGAGGAGAAAGAAACTTGTTTTTAGTGGGGAGAGAGAAAGAGAGGGAGAAGGGAATCTGCGCTGAGGAGAGCGGAAGAGAAAGGAGAGAGGAGAGAGAGAGATGCTGATTGGTAGGGGAAATAAAAATGTGGGGACCACGAGAGAGAGCTGAGGTATTTGAGAAGTTAGGATAATTTATAAAAATATTTAGTTAGTTTTAATATTTTAATTTGCTGTTTGAAAAAAGATTTGAACTGCTAAAGGAAATTCTTAAATATTTAAAAAAAATTGAATTTTGGCAGGATACAAAATATTCCAAAACACGTCCGGGTCGGGTCTAAAAATTTAGATTTGAAATACGAAAATTATTTGTAAGTTCCAAAATTTAAAATGAAAGATTATGTAACAAAAATGCATACCCCCAAGAACGGACGCACGTACGTGCGCGTAGCCATCCAAACACGCCAGTTTCACTGAACGGGACGAGAACAAGATGCAAGGACGCTACCACAGGGTTAGGGGTATCATGCAGGCCATGTTATGTATTTTTAAATTATTTTACGTGATCTAAAATGTTACATGTAAAATACGCGATGCTAAGTGAAATGTTAAAATGCAGTATACATGAAATGTACGTGTCTAATTAATAGGGCAGGGTAGTTTAGGAATACGAATCAACCAATTCAAGCAAGCGGGTCGGGTCGAATGCAATGTAAAAATAAACTACCATTCGCATCCAAACATGATAAATCAATAAAACACCACCAACAAACAAATACGGCAACAAAAATTGGTATAACTGAACTCGGTTGTTACATTATACCCAACTACAAAAATAATTTCGTCCTCGAAACTCCAAACCAAGAAAGGATAAACAATCAATCAAACTACAAGAATAGATGCGGAAACTTCTGCCGGATTTCATCTTCTCGTTCCCAAGTTGACTCTCCATGTGAGCGATTACCCCAAGAAACAAGTACAAGAGGGATAGTCTTGTTCTTAAGAACCTTTTCTCTTCGATCCACGATCGACACCGGTCGCTCCTCAAAAGTCAAATCTTCTCGTACAGTTAGCTCCGAATGATCCAACACATGTGTTTCATCTCGAACATACTTACGGAGTTGAGATACGTGAAACACGTCATGAACATTCGCCAAAGATTGCGGTAACGCCAATCGATAAGCCACTTCTCCAACACGTTCCAAGATCTCAAAAGGTCCAACGAATCGTGGACTGAGCTTACCTCGACTTCCGAAACGAATCACCCCTCTAGTCGGTGATATCTTCAAGAATACCAAATCACCCACGACGAACTCTAGAGGTCTTCTCAGCGTATCTGCCCAACTCTTCTGTCGGTCTTGTGCCGCTTTTATATGATTCCGGATAATGTTAACCTTCTCAACTGTTTGCACTACCAAATCTGGTCCCAACAATCTTCGTTCACCAACATCGTCCCAACAAACAGGTGAACGATACTTGCGATTATATAAAGCTTCAAATGGAGCCATCTGAATAGTCGCCTGGAAACTGTTGCTGTAAGAAAACTCCACCAAATGTAGATGATCCTCCCACGAACCCTTGAAGTCCAACATGCAAACTCTCAACATATCTTCAAGAGTTTGGATCGTTCTCTCCGACTGGCCATCTGTTTGAGGTTGATAAGCTGTGCTAAACTTCAATCGAGTCCCCAAACTTTCCTGTAAGCTCTTCCAAAAGTGTGATAAGAAACGAGTGTCCCAGTCGGACACGATGCTCACTGGTACACTATGCAATCTTACAATCTCCTGCATGTACCGTTCTGCCAAAGTTTCTGTTGATTGACCAACTCGAAAAGGGATGAAATGAGCTGCCTTGGTCAATCTGTCAACAATCACCCAAATTGCATTGTTGCCTTTTGGACTCCGCGGTAAAGCCGTCACGAAATCCATGGTTATATCTTCCCACTTCCACTGAGGAATCGGAAGTGGTTGCAATAAACCAGCAACCCGTTGATATTCAGCCTTAACTTGCTGACACACCAAGCACTTTGCTACAAAGCGAGCAAACTCCCGTTTCATGCCTTCCCACCAGAAATGTTGTCGTATACCTCGGTACATCTTCGTGCCTCCTAGATGTACGGAATAAGCTGAACCGTGCGCCTCCTTCATAAGTTCTTCGTGAATATCTCCTTTCGGCACACACAAACGGCTACCATATCTCAACGAACCATCTTCATGGATCAGTAAGTCAGTTCGAAGTCCAGCTTCAACTTGTTCTCGAAACTTCTGCAATCTTGGGTCCTGCAATTGCGTTACTTTAATATTCTCGATCAACGACGACTGTCCTTGCAGCTACATCAACTGTCCCGAAGAATGCGGTAGCACAACCTCCAAATCAAATCTTCGAAAGTCTTCAATAAATTCCTTCTGTGCAGTCAACATCTGAATTGGTGGTAACCGACTGAGCGCATCCAGCACGACATTAACTTTCCCCGGGTGGTACTTAAGATCAAGATCGTAGTCAGCCATCAGCTCCAACCATCTACGTTGCCTCATATTAAGCTCCTTCTGCGTGAACACATACTTCAAGCTTTTA
Source organism: Agapanthus africanus (assembly GCA_030015575.1). Taxonomy (NCBI): domain Eukaryota; kingdom Viridiplantae; phylum Streptophyta; class Magnoliopsida; order Asparagales; family Amaryllidaceae; genus Agapanthus; species Agapanthus africanus. The sequence goes on from CM057341.1 coordinate 133,502,384, forward strand.
TGATCGGTGAAAACCTCGACCCTTTCGCCCAAAAGGTAGTGTCTCCAAATCTTCAAAGCGAAGATCACAGCCGCTAGCTCCAAGTCATGAGTTAGGTAATTCTTCTCATGGGTTTTCAACTGTCTCGATGCGTACGCTATAACCTTCCCATGCTGCATCAAAACACATCCCAATCCTTTCCCAGATGCGTCGCTGTGAATCACCAATCCTCCGGAACTGTCCGACACTGTAAGAATAGGAGCGATTATCAATTTCCGCTTCAACGCCTCAAAAGCTGACACACACCTATCCGTCCACAAAAATGGTACCTCCTTGCGCGTAAGCTTCGTCAACGGCTCCGCCAGACGAGCAAAGTTCTCCATGAACCTTTTGTAATACCCGGCGAGTCCAAGAATGCTTCTTATCTCCGCAACATTCTTCGGAATCGGCCAATCTCGAACTGCTGCAATCTTTTCGGGATCAATAGCGATTCCATCGCCAGACATGACGTGCCCCAAAAACTTTACTTCTTCCAGCCAAAACTCGCACTTGCTCATCTTTGCATATAATTTTTCTTGTCTCAACGTCTGCAGTGCGATCTTCAAATGTTCTGCATGCTCTTCATTACTTTTCGAGTAGACCAGAATATCATCAATGAACACCACTATAAACTGGTCCAAGAATGGTGAAAAGATTCGGTTCATCAAGTCCATGAATATTGCCGGTGCATTTGTTACTCCGAAGGGCATCACTAAATACTCGCAATGTCCATACCGAGTTCGGAACGCCGTCTTGCAAATATCTTCTGTCTTAACACGGACATGATGATATCCGGACCGCAAATCCAGCTTCGAGAATACTCTCGCGCCACTAAGCTGCTCAAATAATTCGCCAATGCGAGGGATCGGGTACTTGTTCTTAATAGTCACCCGGTTTAATTCTCGATAATCGATGCACATCCTTCTTGTGCCATCTTTCTTCTTGACTAGAAGAACTGGAGCTCCCCAAGGCGAGTTACTGCTTCGAATCCAACCCTTCTCAAGCAATTCAGTAACCTGCTTCTTAACTTCTTCCAACTCCACTGGTGCTATTGGATAGTACGCTTTAGAAACTGGCGCCACACCAGGAACAAGATCAATTGCGAACACCACCTCTCGCTTTGGCGGTAAACCTGATATGTCTTCAAACACGTCCATGAAATCTCGAACAACAGCTGGCGTTTCATCTTGAGCAACCTCCATCGACGAAAGAACATTAGCTGTCGGCCTAGCCCTAAACTCGACTGGCCCGACAGAACTGCTTCCTCCAGTGAAGATAAACTCTGGATGTCCAGGAATCTGGAAAATTACTTTCTTTGCCCTACAATCAATGTGAGCATGTAAAGTGCCGAGAAAATCCATTCCCAATACGACTTCACAGCTGTATGTATCAATCACCAAGAAATCCGCAAACAGCTCCTGCACGATCCCCCGGTCTGGCCACAACATTGTTCACGGACTGTTGAACGGTCCGCAAATCTTCCTGTAAAGAGTCAGCTTGCTGCTGGTTCAGCTCGGTCTGCCGTGTTTGGTTCTCCAACATCCCACGTATTACTCCAAGTATAGCGGCTTCGTCAACACGCCTTTGATATGTTTTCAGATTCTTGTCTGCCATATTCCTGAAATCAAAGCACCAAAAGGATTAGCATGATAACAGATTCAAAATGTAGGTTAAGGATATGAATCAAGGCTAGAACTCCAAGTTACTTAAATAGAGTACCGCATTGTAACCATGCCGTGGTATCTTAGCTACAATTACATAACTCCACCCAAGTCGCCTAAAATCTAGAGATAAACAAGGAACCAGGTTTCGAGTCGATATGCAAAGGAGGTTTGCATATCGTAAAAGTATAATCAGGAGGAGGTTAAGATTCAAGAATGGTAAGACGGTAAGGTGGCAGGACATGTTTCCTAATCACGAGTATTCTTATTCGTGTATTCGGTCCAATACCCAACTACAAAAGAATCAAACCCGATTAACCTATAACCTATGGCTCTGATACTAAAAGAACCATGTCACGCCCCGCTTCCCAGAGTACGCTAAGATGGACACGTGACATAGCCAACCATGCTACCCGTGGATTGGAAATATCCATCCACAGTCATATTACGGCTGTAGAGATATCAAGAACAATAATAAACTATCTAACACATGTCCATAAGCCAGAATAAAACGAGTCAAGAATAAAATAATGCGGAAGCAAAAGATCCAATACAAGAATAACTGGAATGTATGTCCCATAATGTGGGCTCACATCAGAAATGAAATAATACTGAAAGTAAATGAACTAACTACTAGCGAGTCCTCACTGCTCAGCCTGCTGACTGAAGTACTTCTGCTCGGACTGCAGCAAAGGTAAGGAAGCTGGGCCACGCAAAACCCAGACGTCAGCGCGTCGTAACATCAAGCAATAATATATAAACAGGGTAGCAAGACATGCAAGTATGATCATAAATGGTAAAGAAGGTGTAACAGCAATATAAATCAGGGCAATGAAAGGTGGTGTGCAGAGAGTAATCTAAACTGGTCTATTGGGTTAACTACTCTCATGTCTTTGAAATCAATTTAATAAATCATCGATGTAACTCAATAGTATCCCGTACGTGCCCGGGATCACGGTGAGGATTCTCGGGCTGAAACCGAGACATGCCGCTAGGCACTAAAAGAAAAAAGGGTAACGATGAATGATGTCAACAACATCATCCTAAGGCTGGCCTAGCCTCTGAAAGGTAGTGGGTAACGATGGATGATGTCAGCAACATCATCCCAAGGCTGGCCTAGCCTCTAAAACTGATCAGTAAGGTAGCGAACTGTCTAGTTATAAGTCAGGTTTCATCATTGATTTCCCCATACCCCCAAGTTATATGTGTTCAAGTCAGGTATTAAAATAATCTGAAGCTAGCGCCAACACAGGATCAGGCAGGTACAGGTTTGTCTGGATAGACAACAGGAAATGTCCGTACGGAAAACAGGTCAGGTTTGTTGGCATTAGTAACAAAATCAGGTAACAGATAAAGCCATGGTATATCAGGTCAAGTCAGGTAGTATATAGGTATCATGTCATGTCAAGAGTTGCACGGTACCATGTCGTGTCAAGTAGTAGGTGTGACAAGTCATGTCAGGGGTGCACACAATGTCATGTGGGTGCTTACAATCAAAATAACATGAGCATGGGTATACAAAACAAGCATGAAGTACTAATGGAATAATAAAAATGGAACATTGTAATGTGATATGCAGTCAGGTACAGATTAAGGCATATAAATGCACGGTTATGATTATAGTTAGGGTTATGGTTAAAGTTCCGATACTAATTAAACTACAATATATCAAGTGTGGAATGTTAATATTGTAATATTATATTCAAGTGATCTATGGATGCAATAATATGTATACTAGACGAGATGGATGCAAACAGGTGTTTGAACGGTTATAAACTATTTAAAGGTACTATAGCTATGCAGATAATTATTAAGTGATTTAAATATGGATGTGAGTCCTAGGTATAGTAAATCAAAATGCAACATGGTATGTTCCAAGTTATGAATCTAAAATGATAAAATGGACATCGAATGTTAAAATGTAACATATGACACTGGATTAAATCTATAGATTTAACATGCAATCAAATAAGTATAAGGTTTTATGAATAGCATGTAGCAAGTTTCACTTGCCTAGACGGATCGCGATACGGGTATACGGAACGTCACACGTCGGCGGAAAAAGTCACGACGCGCGCACGGTACACGGAACGAATCCACACGACATATAATGGGATCAAACGGGTCAGATATCCTCGCTGGGTCGTTGGGATCGTCGCCGGCACGGTCGGATTCCGGCAAGCCAAGAAACAGTGAACATCCCTTAATGGAAAATGCATGGAGAAAGAAAAGAATGGAAGGAGGATGGAGAGGAGGATGGAGAGGAGAGAGTAGAGGAAACTCACTGTGGTTTAGAGGGAAGTCGTGAGGTGTCGACGGCGTCGACGGAGCTCCGGTGGGTGATCTGAAGAGGACGGCTGCAACGTAAAAAAGAACCGAAGAAGGAAAGAAGGTGGGGTGTTGTGCAGGGTGCGTGCAGGTAGTTGAGAAAGGAGAGAGGAGAGAGAGATGCTGATTGGTGGGGGAAATAAAAATGTGGGGACCACGAGAGAGAGCTGAGGTAGTTGAGAAGTTAGGATAATTTATAAAAATAATTAGTTAGTTTTAATATTTTAATTTGCTGTTTTCAAAAAGATTTGAACCGCTAAAGGAAATTCTTAAATATTTAAAAAAAAATTGAATTTTGGCGGGATACAAAATATTCCAAAACACGTCCGGATCGGGTCTAAAAATTTAGATTTGAAATATGAAAATTATTTGTAAGTTCCAAAATTTAAAATGAAAGATTATGTAACAAAAATGCATACCCCCAAGAACGGACGCACGTACGTGTGCGTAGCCATCCAAACACGCCCGTTTCACTGAACGGGACGAGTACAAGATGCAAGGACGCTACCACAGGGTTAGGGGTATCATGCAGGCCATGTTATGTATTTTTAAATTATTTTACGTGATCTAAAATGTTACATGTAAAATACGTGATGCTAAGTGAAATGTCAAAATGCAGTATACATGAAATGTACATGTCTAATTAACAGGACATGGTAGTTTAGGAATATGAATCAACCAATTCAAGCAAGCGGGTCGGGTCGAATGCAATGTAGAAAGAAACTACCATTCGCATCCAAACATGATAAATTAATAAAACACCACCAACAAACAAATACGGCAACAGAAATTGGTATAACTGAACTCGGTTGTTACACCCCCCTTCCCCTCTCTTTTTCTATTCTAAAACTTTTCTATTTCAAAGCTCATCGGAAACGGAGTTAATCCGACTTCCGATTTTCTTTTCTTCAAAAATACAACTTTTTCTTAATAACATACCTCCAAAATGTTAATATATTGTTTAGTAATCATTAACAAAGACAATAAAACAAGTTTGACATCAAAATAATAATCACAGCAAGTTCTATTTCATTTTACATTAAAATACCTTTATGTTTAGATTTGATATTGCTTATTGTATTAGACCCTTTTATCTTAGAAAACTCACGAGGTAATGACCTATCTCATCACAACACACATCTCTAACATAGCACGATGGAAATTTGGGAACATAGTTATGGGATAAAACGACTTTACAAATAAATACCTTTAACTTACAAAACCATTTCTATAAAAAGATGTATTAAACAATTCCTTACAATTGCGCCTTTACAACCCACTTTTGGGGACCCCGTTTGGGATGGTGCGGATTATCGTACATCCTTGGGCCTAGTAGAGCGAGTTGCAGACCTCCGAAAAGAGTATTCGATCTTGATGGAATTTTTATGTATTTTTCTTTAGAAAATGAGATTTTTACAAGAAAATAAATAAATTATTTTCATTATATATATATATATATTATCAAAATATCTATTTTAATTATATAAATATTCCAAGTTTTCTAAATCAAAGGAATCGCTGTTACATGAAAATACCATCCAAATACAACACAATTCCAATATTTCAAGAAAATACCATATACTATGAAAATTAGGTTCTACTCATTAGAAATTTCACTTTTATAAAACATACAATTAAGAAAACCCTAAATACGATAATTGAATACTTGAGGTGTATTTTAAAAATTATATCAAACTATTTTTACATAAAACCCCTCAAGTTATACTAAATTACAATAAGGACCCTAGTAAACATATGTTTAAGCGTGACCAGTCTCTTGAGCTTAAGGGAGCCGGAGATATGGGTGCTTGCCTATCTAAGGTAGACAATCTAACAAAAGATGTTATCAACACGGTAATTGTCTTGGAAAAAGACATAAATCTTGCCGTCCATGTGCGGCAGTTACCGATAACATCAAAACAATTAGGATTTCAAGTTCTTTTCAAAGTGTCTGACTCAGACCGAGTCTCAATCTGATCAATTTGACTTGAATGTGATTCAAGTATATAACTGCAATACAACATGGATATATGAATCCATCTATTCAATCTATATCAATCTATATTGACTGGACTGAACCATGGATATACTCTGTCTACATGACTCTCCATTTATATCTATTCTCTTTACTGATATCATGGTTTGGTAAAGTCATCCATCTATATAATAAACAATTCAAACAATACAATCAAGATTCGTGGGGTTTATAAGGGGTAGATTGGTATGGAAGGTGTTAAAAGTGGCACGAGACTGTAACCATAATACACCTAACCTGAATATCCATTGCTGTTGTACCGTGGCTGAACGGTTCCTTATGCTCCGCATACATTAGTCTCCGGAATAGTGGGACTCCTCTCGTATACGCTGGCAATTTCTGTACCAAGCTACAAATAACAGCGTTAACACTATAATCAAACATTACTATTCATATTCTCTTTCTGTTTATTCTACCTCTACTCGCCTTTGGAACTTACCGAGCGATTGTTCGCTGACGACATTCCTTTTCTTCTTTCTTTGGAATGTTGTCAGGTGGATCGGACTCACTGGAGATCGAGCCCAGCAGCGAAGACTTGGAGCAGTTAGCCTTTGACCCATAGTTCTAGATTACTTGTACATATTTCATTTTCATTTTCATTTCTGTTATGCTATTGCTTATGCATTACTTTTATTCCATGTATTTACATTTCAGCTGTATTGTAAAAGAATGTTAAATAAATAAAGTTACTATTCAATTACATCTATTATCATTTTCTTGTATACATTTACCTTATATTGCTTAAATACGCTTAGCGTGTTTACTTCTGAGTAAATACGTAGCGGGCCTCGTCGCGTCCTCTGCCCGTACATCGAGAAGCGGGGCATGACAGTCGGTGCTGCCCTTTTTGCGACTTGGACGGTCGGTGCTTCCCTTTTTGCGACATGGACGGTCGGTGCTGCCCTTTTTGTGACTTGGACGGTCGGTGCTACCCTTTTAGCGACGTGGGCGGTCGGTGCTTGATTTGACTTGCTCCGCTTCTTGCGGTGTCGAGCTTTAACTTGACTTTCTCCGTTTCTTGCGGTGTTAGGGTTGAAGTTGATTTGCTCCGCTTCTTGTGGTGTCAGGGTCGATTTGTTTGATTTGATTTGTTTTGGGAGTTCCTTACCCATCCAGCGGGACTATCGAGCTTAGAAGTGCTGCCGGGTGGGACGTTTATTTGATTTGTTTGATTTTTGATTTATTTGGAGGGACTTTTGAATTTGAGAGGAACTTGTAACTTGGATTTTGTTTGGCATCAGCATTGATGCACTGGAATAATGCCAGAAGCAACTCATCATTTGTCCCGGGAGGACTTGGGATTTAGTTTTTGGGCCGGCATCAGCATCGCTAACACTGAAACATAATGCCAGGAGTAACTCATCATTTGTTGTTAGAGGATTTAGGGATTTTGGCATCAGGATCGCTACACTGGAATGTGGTACCCAGAGTGAATCATCATCTGTCCTGCCCGTTAAGGAACGATGGCTTAAGAGACAGGTTTAGGCCCCTATCACCCAAGGCTTTTCAATTTTATGAGCCATAAGGGTCTCATAAAAATATTTTCTCCCTATGAGTTGAGAGGATCTCATAGGTGCATTTTCTCCTTAGGAGTCGTGAGGACCCCCAAGTGTGTTCTTTCCTTGTGAGTCGTAAGGATCCCGCAAAGGTATTTTCTTACGAGTTGAGAGGATCTCGTAAGCTCTGTTCTCCTCATGTGTCGTGAGGATACATGAGTGGGTCTTCCCAAATGGAACATAATTCTTATGGCGCAGACCGGCCGCGGGGCTGGTGATTGCCATGGGACATGGGTGTGATTTTGCTTGTTTATGCCTGTGGATTGTATACGGTAGTCCAGTTGAGGAATGGCCGTAGGACTGGGAGAATTTGGGAGATTTGAATTTTGGTTGGCATCTGCATCGCTGCACCAGAATTTGGTATCAAGAGCGACTCATCATTTACCGTTTGGGAATCTTGGGGTTTGAGTTTTGTTGACGTCCGCATCGTTGCACTGGAATATGGTACCAGGAGCGACTTATCATTCGCCGTTTGGGAATTTGGAGTTTGAGTTTTGGGTCGGCATCAGCACCACTAATACTGAAGCATAGTGCCAAGAGCGACTCATCATTTGCCGTGCTCGTTAGGGAACGCTGGCTTAGGAGACTGGTTTAGATCCCTATCACCTAAGACTTTTTAATTTTATGAGCCGTAAGGGTCTCATAAAAGCATTTTCTCTTTACGAGTCGAGAGAATCTCGCAGGTGTATTTCTCCTTAGGAATCGTGGGGATTCCTAAGTGTGTTGCTCTTTTGTGAGTCGTAAGGATCTTACGCGGGGATTTTCTCCTCACAAGGTTGAGAGGACTTTGCGAGTGTATTTCATCTCTTATCATGAGTTTGCGCCCTTTCGGGTTTTAAAAAACTCGCCGGCAGTCCTGCTGTTTTTACTTTCGGAGCCCTTTCGGGTTTTGTTCCGTGCCCGTTTTGCTTGTGGACATTCCTTTTATTATTATTATCTTTAGCTTCATCGCTGGTTTGGCTTTAAATGTAGTCTCGCAGGTAGGACTTGGGAGAGGTAGGGGTCATTTACACCCGTGGATTGTATACAGTTTTATAGGATGTATGATCCAGACCGTAGGTCTCGCGTGCTCAATTTGTCTGTGACTTGGAGCATTCACGCATAGTATTTCTTGAGATATCGGCTATTGATTGTTAGTTATATGTATGCCCTAGAGGCCATTACTGTACATTTGATGTATATTGTAGTGGATGCTGGGACATATATAGGGAGGACTTTCTTGCTCGACATGATAGTATGCTATCTGGTTACTCTTTACCTTAACGTGTATACTGATTGTCTCTCTGTTACATGTTGGTAAAGCCCTTAGGATGTGTACTTGACTACCTGGACTATGATGCGGATCATACTAGTGGGGACATGGTAGTCCATAAGTACATCCTTCAAGGTCCCTAGTCGTGGGTGTATCGAGACGGGGCATCGATATACCAGAGTAGACTAGCGTATACCTTCTCGACCCATACAGATGGGCGATCGATGATCCCATATCCATTGGTGTTTGACATCAGAGATGATGTACAGGTGCTCAGTGGAGACTGGGTACACTGGACGGACTCGCCGAGAACTCCCAGATGGTATTATACCTTACGTCAGATGGCAGTTCTCTGGTGACACTGGTACAGAGTAGTCTGTTGACCCGAGATCGTCATAGAGTCTTGTGTGGTTCCCACTGTGCTTTGATTTCCACCTTACCACGTCCAAGAGGGCGTGCAAAACGGTGGCTTTTGGGTACAGTCCCGAGTCACATGGAGGCAATGAGCTATAGGAGGGGATTCGTCTCTCCCGGTATAGGGAGTTGATGTTGCGCTGTGTTCGATTGGCTATAACCGGAAATCCCTGGCCAGGGTTGCTGAGATTTACTGGTAAGTGTTACCAGTAGTTTCTCGAACTGTTATAGACCTCATATCGACACGACTTAAGTAGCGATGTATCCTTCCTTTATCGTCTAGTATGCCACGGTATCTGGCATGGAACTCTTCCAACATACCGTCCCTCTACTGAGTGTAAAGACAATGCCTGCGACTGACATTCAGTCGTCCTTATCACCCTGGAACACTTCCAGTGATTCTCCCCAGGACCAATTGATACCATCTCACTACAACTAGTGTGTATCCTAATATCCAATTAGATCTATCTCATAGATCCAAAACCCAGGATATAGTAGGTATCACTTTGATCCTTTATGGAGAATCATTGTGATAAGCGGAGATTGACCGATCGTAGCATAGGAAACTACTTCCCTATCAAGAGTATGTCATCCACGTACTCTACGAGGATCACCACCATACTCCCTATTACCCTTTTGTATATACAAGGTTCATCTACCATTTTGATGATGTCAAACTGTTTGACTATCTATCAAAACAGATGTTCCAACTCCGCGATGCCTTCTTTATCAAATAAAACATCTTGCATACGTTTCCGCTGCTCCCACTGTCTACGAGGTCCTCTGGCTGTGTACTTATAGATTTTCTCTTCCAAAACATCATTTTAGAAAAGCAGTCATGACACCCAACTGCCAGATATCGTAGTCATAGTATGTAGCCGTGGCAAGTAGGATCCGGATGGACTTAAGCATAGGCACTGGAAAAGGTTTCATCATTATCCACGCCTGGTCGATGACGAAAACCTTTAACAGGTCTAGCTTTGAAAGTCTCAACTTTTCCATGTACACCAAGTAATCTTCTCAAGATATACTTTCTCCTGATGGGGATTTAACCCTTCAGATATAGCAACCAAAGTCCATACTTTGTTGGTGTATAAGGATTCCATCTCAGATCGATAAACATCCAGCCATTCTTACAGAGTCTCACTCCTGATGGCCAGCTCGAAACTAGTTGGGTCATCATCTCATGATGCAATCTTCGCTCCCACTGTCATAGAGAAACCGAAGTATCTCTCAGGTGGGTGAGGAACCCTACTAGATCGGCGGAGAGGCTGAGGTTCGTTGGAATCTACTGAATCCTTTGGTTCTATCAAATCATCAGCTGTAATTTGTATAGCTGGAACATTTCCAGTTCTACATAACAGTCGTTGCCTCGAGCTTGTCCGGATTTTGCTTTTAGACATTGGCCGGACAACCCCAAATCTAAACCAACTTAAGATATGGGCTCTTCCCATTCCATATCACATATGAAGCGGTAGGCAACTGATTTGATTGGAACCCTATTCAATAGGTATGCAGCTTCTCAAGCGCACAACTCCCAAAAGGAAACAGGTAATTCAGTAGTACTCATCATAGAGCACACCTTATCATATAGGGTGTGATTGCTCCGCCCTGATATAACGTTGTGCTGTGTTGTTTTCGGAGGAGTAATGCTGAGAGAGAATCTCATTCTCCTTTAGATTAGTCCAGGATTTCCGTGCTCAAGTATTCTCCTCCTCGATCACATCAAAGGACATAATACTTATACCCGTATTTTGGTTCTCTACTTCTAACTTATATTCTGTGAATATCTCAAAAGGTTCGGACTTATGTTTCAACGGGAACATATGTCTGAATCTTGAGAGATCATCAGAGAATGTAACGAAGTACAAAGAACCGGTCCTGGCGTATGTAGACAGGGGACCTTACATACATCAACATGTATTATCCCAAGAGTTCACTAACTCTTTCTCTGTTTCCAATAAACAGAGCTATGGTCATCTTATCTCTGTGACATGACTGGCAAGTTTTCAGAAGATGTAAATTCAAACTGATTTAAATATGCATCTAAATGTAACTTCATCCAGTCGGGTCGCATTGATATGACCTAGTCTACAATGCCTCAAGAAGGATCCGTTCATTTCTGAACTCTTCCTCTTATGTGTGTTCTATTTACTAAGAACTGTAGTTTGATTTAGAACATCAATGCTTTTAGATAACGTGCCTGAACCGATCAACTTTTGATATAGGAAATGTTCAAAACATTATCCAACAATACAAAATTTTATTATTTCTTTACTAATAAAGAGACTGATATGATTTTGTATATCAGGTACGGTATCTAATAACATTCGTTCAAAATCAATGTATTGGTAATACAGGGAGACAGTGACCGACAGACTTGGTTGCAACACTTGCTCCGTTTTCTGCCTCATGAAACTTATCACCCGTTCTCAGTTTTTCTACCTTTTTGTAGCCCTATGTAACAGATTACATATCTGGGATCCTGATCCGATATCAAATACCCAGGATGCGGAGGATACCGAGAAACAGTTCTATGTAATGAACACACCCGAAGATGATGCATCAGCATGCACTCTCTTCGTTTGGGCGGCACGGGAATTCTGGTAATCCCCAATTTCCTGCTCTGTCTTATAACAATTATAAGTTGGAGCGGGACCAACGTTCCCCAGCTCATTATAACAAGCGGGTTCAGTCAATATTCCGTATTATTATCTTGATTAAGGCATGATATGGTCGCTACCAGGAGAGAGAGAGAGAAGAAAACACTCAGCGTGGGCTCTTGCAAGAATAGATTGGTTTTTATTTTATCTAATCAGGATGGCTCCCACTGCTTTTATCAAATCTTCCTTCAAACCCTAAAAGGAAAGACTAGCCGGGATTAATTACACACTACAAGTTCGCCAATCTTTCAGCCAGGCCAGTGTCGGTACTTTGAGGGAGGTTCTCCGTGCTTTCGCACGGACCTAATTAATGTAAACCTCACTTTCCCAGAGGCGTAACCTCGTTAACACCTTTCTAGACAGCTACTTGATCGGCTAATTGTAATGTGTAAAACTCTTCCAGGAGTAACTCTTACTCGCAGTGGGTATCGGGATCCAACTATCTCATAGAAGGTATGCAATCTCATTGCAAATTTCAACAATTGAAATTCCCGATAATATTTTGTCCCTAGCGTCCTATGACCTTGACAGAGGCCAAACAACCCATAGTCCGCTAGTCAAGTTCAACCCGTCATTTCCTGATTGAATTAAACCCACCCGCACGACCCTTGACGGAGGCCAAACAACGCCGTACGAATACCCTAATCCAATCGCATCATATGCTAGCAGATAAGCACTAGTTAGCTACCGTACACTACGCCTTGACGGAGGCCAAACTACCGCAGCACGAATACTAACTAGTACTTATCTGAAATGACGGAGGGCTATGACAGGTTTTTCTGAAAACCTATTGTGTAATGAACTTGATATCGTTGTAGAATCGAATGATTTTAAAATGGAGTGTTTTTTAGGCTTTTCTAGTTTTGCTAAAGGAGTCACTCCCGGTGAAGGGATCGTCGGTCCTTTCCTCGTCGAATGAGGTGCGGGATATATCATATATATCACTGTGCAAAGCAAAAACTCTTAAAAGCAATCAAAAGACAAACCGAGTGTGTAGCATCTGCCAGTTATTGCTAAAGGAGTCACTCCCTGTGAAGGGATCTCGGTCCTTTCCTTATCGAATAAGGTGCAGGATATATCATATATACCGCTGTGCAAAGCAAGAACTGTAGCTACCTGTTTTATTTTTGAAATTCGATTCTACAACATCTTAGGTTTCTTTTATTTCATTAATCATATTAATGAAGTCCCATCATTTAAGTACCTAAACATCACAGATAAATACGACGTACACTTATGCCATCCGTATTCGCCTCGATGTCCCCTCGTGCACCGTTAGGTTAGGTAACTAACGACAGAGCAGGGCAGGGCTAGTGCGGGTGTAAAACATAAGTAACGTCTATATAATATAGCATATATACTATATACTGTATCTATCACAGAACATCACATGATCACATCACAAATATCGCAGCAGAAGAATCATATGAAATATTGGATATACTAGGACGTCCGTGTTTTCAATACGAGCCAGTATAAAACACGGATTCCACGGTCGTGATGAATAGCCAAACCCACACCCCTAGACCCCTACGAGAGCGGCAAGCAACCCTACCAATTCTGGAGTTAGGAGACCCGGACTCGACTCATCGAGTTGGTCTCCCACTAGACTCCAGAACCCGGTTACTTGTGCCCTCCTCCTTGGGTCTATCCTAGTGCGGAAAAGTAAATAATATACATCAACGGTGACAACTTCCGCAACCTGGAAGTGCCCCAATAAAAGAATATTACATACAAGTTTTTACATGAATGAAAATGAAAAACACTCGTCTCACATAAAAACCCCCGGCTATTCAACCACGACGATCCAATATAACATATCCAGCAACACATAACATCACATATCATCAACGTAAGTAAATATGCGCATCCCAATTGTCGTTGACATATAGCAACGAAACCGGCGATATCACATATTACACTTACGGTCACAGAAAAGAAAGTGTAAAACTACAACAGTTGGAATCCGCAACCTCTTTAGACATCGCATGCCCAATCAATTGAATTTCTTAGACATCGCATGCCTAGCAATTATAAACCCCGCATTTTAGTCTCATTATCGAAAACACTTTTCAATATAAAGTCGGGAAATTCAACAGGATTCCCGACATTCTGATCGAATGCTCGTCGCAAACTTTAGTAGGCGGCTGCACCCCCGACGCCGTCGACAAAGTGCACCAAGGCGGAACACCGCTGCCGCGAGCACCCAAACGGATGCTTTCGGCGACGGGGTTCTCCTACAATCACTTGGTCGGGGCTATGGGGCGAGGCTGTCTAAAAATTTACCCGGCGAGTATCCGCGTACGCTACGTGATTGCGACGGACTTTTGATCACATCAAAATTCCGTGGCAACCAATCAAGTGAGACTAAACTGCTATGTTTATGACATTCATTCAGTTATCTCATAACTGCTTGTGAATTCCAATTGTTGTATCACATTCCAGATAAACAGAAAATGTTAAACTTTCCGATCGAACAGTCGAACACCCAAGTTTTCCCGATACAGCTCAACACATGATATAAGTCTAAAAACATTCAGTTCATGCCTCGGTACCAACGGTCCAGCCGTAGAAGGGTCAAGCCAACGCCTCACATGTGGCACGCCGTACTGCCCCAAACCCGAAGGTTCAAAGGGCAGTTCAAGACGGTCACATAATCGAGTTAAGGTTTGTTGTCTTCTAGAGGGACCATCACGTTACTTGCACTACTTAGAACGTTATTAAACTACGGAAAAATTCAACACTCGGAAATTTCCCGACAAGGGGAAAAATTGGGTATTTATATCCGGTCGAACTTTTTAACATATTCTAAAATTTATCCGGAAAGCCACATAGACAAAATCTGATACTCCGATCGAAACACCGAATCCCCAAAACAACCCCAAAAAATTCAACTCTTGAATAAAATTTAAAAATACCCAGAGAACTCAGCACCTGAATTGATAAATTACTGTGCAAAAACTATTGGCAGATCTCACTATGTGGCCGCGGAACCGCCGCAGAAGCCATGCTTCTGCCGCGGTTCCGCCGCCGTTTAGCCGTATCACATGATAATTTTTGCATCGTAATTCATGGATTTCCCTGCTGAATTTTTTAAGCATTTTTAATGTGGAAAAATCCCAGTTTTTAGAAAAAGTCCAGAGAGCATGGTTTGTGTTAGGGTTTCGGTTCGTTCGGGTTTCAAACTTCGTCTACGCATCGCCTAAGGCTCTAGCTAGGCTCTGATACCACTGCAGGGTTCCTAGGCACACACTAGAGGTCTCACAAGGCATCAACCATGCCAATTTCAATAGTTACGGTGCCGAGAAACCCTAGACTACGGATCGTTGGCTAGAATTCTAGGCGAAACAAGCAACTAGCTAACAAATTAACTAAAGGAACGGAAATACAACCTTTGTAGATCCGGTCCTCCACCTCCATAGCTCCGCAATGAAGTCTCCTCGCTGTCCAAATCGAAATCCGGGCTCTAGCGTCGGCTTCATCGGAGAAATGGGCGGGCAAGGTCGTCGTCTTCGTGCCGAAGATGATCTACGTCGAACTACATCAATGGCAAGTGATGAAAACAAGAGAGAAATCCAATTCTAAAGTGAACCCACTTCCTATTTCTTCATCCTCTACCTCTTGCCAAGTAGTAGAGTGTGTTTTCTTCACAAGTTTCTTGACTTGGTGAAGTTGGAGCTTGATCTAGTGAGGCTTCGACGTAGATCATCTTCGGTACGAAGCCGACGACCTTGCCCGCCCATTTCTTTGATGAAGCCGACGCTAGAGCCCGGATTTCGATTTGGACAGCGAGGAGACTTCATTGCGGAGCTATGGAGGTGGAGGACCGGATCTACAAAGGTTGTATTTCCGTTCCTTTAGTTAATTTGTTAGCTAGTTGCTTGTTTCGCCTAGAATTCTAGCCAACGATCCGTAGTCTAGGGTTTCTCGGCACCGTAACTATTGAAATTGGCATGGTTGATGCCTTGTGAGACCTCTAGTGTGTGCCTAGGAACCCTGCATTGATGGGTGGCGTGGGCTTTTCTCCCTCGGCGCTTATTAGTTGGTAGTATCCTCCGTCGAACACTTTCTCGATGACGTATGACCCTTTCCAATTTTGTTTGAGTTTTCCTTTGGCATGTCGATTGGAGATGATTGGTCTTTTGAGGACCAACACCAATTCACCTTTCTTGAAAGCATGGAGATGGGTCATCTTGTCATAGGCCCGTGATATTTGGGCTCGGTATAGCTCCATATTTTGCTGCACTGCGAGCCTCTTTTTCTCGAGGGCGTCAAGTTCTTTGAGTCAAAGGAGAACATTTTCCTCCTCCGTCAAATTGTGCTGGACGACCATCCTGAGGCTTAGAATTTCTACTTTGAGGGGGATGATCGCCTCCACTCCGAAGAGTAATGAGTATGGAGTGGATTGAGTTGGAGGGCAGTGCGTGGTACGATATGCCCACAATGCCTCATGGAGCTTCAGATCCCAGTCTCGTTTATTGGCTGAGGCATTTTTCCTCAGGAGCTTGCACAGGGTTTTGTTGAAGGCTTCAGCCAACCCATCCACCCTTGGATTATAGATGGAAAAATATCTCCAGTCTATCTTGTGTTAGGTAGCGAACCTCGAGACTTTGAAGCTTTTGAAAGAAGGCCCGTTGTCAGATATGATTCTTCTTGGTGTACCGAAACAGTATAGAAATTATGCCGGAAGAATGTTAGAATATCTTTCGTCTTGACTTCTTTTAGCGGGACAGTTTCAGCCCATCTGGAGAAGTAGTCAATTGCGACCAATATGAACCGGTGGCCTTTGGATAACGGAGTATCAATTGGACCAACTATGTCGGTGCCCCAAACTTGGAAGGGTCATGACGCCACCGTAGGATGCAGCGAATTGGGATGCTTATGAATTAAGTCACCGTGAATTTGGTAGAGATGGCACCTCTTTGCATACTCTTCGCAATCCTTTATCATGGTAGGCCAGTAATACCTAAGTCGTTTAATTTGAAGCCGCATTTTAAGGCCAGATTGGTGAGCTCCGCAGACACCCGAATGAATTTCTTTCATGACTTTTTGGGTTTCGGCCGATGACAGACACCTGATCCTGAGTTGGTCATATGATCTGCGGTATATCATATTATTTACAAACACATATCGGTGGGCTCTTTTCTTCAACTAAACCTTCGCAAACTTTTCTTCGGGCAGCTTGTTGTATCGGAGGTACTCTATGAAGGGTTTTCTCCAATCGGGCTCGTCTTGAATGATCAGAGCTTCTTCGACAGGATTACTCTTTTGTTCTGCTCTTTCCTCTTCTCGTAAAGAGACTGGGGGAAGAATTTTTCGGCTCCTGACTGTGATAAGAATTTCATCCATGTCGGGATCAGCCAGCTCTTTGGCTTGGCGAACAAGTAAGTCGGCTTTTCCGTTCAATGCCCTAGGGTCTCTCATTGGTTCAATGTGAGTGAACTGTTTCATGAGTTCCACCACCCGGCTTCTTTATTGAGCTAATTCGAGCTTATATATCTTGTAGTCGCTGCTCACCTGGTTGACGACAAGTTGGGAGTCACCGTAAACCCGTAACCAAAAGATTTTCATTTCTTTTGCGAGCTCCAGACCAGCTATCAGAACTTCGTACTCGGTCTCATTGTTTGTGCGAGGCTCGGTAAGAGCAAAGGAACGTCGTAGGGTTCCTCCTAATGGTGTGACGAACACCAATCCTATCCCCGCTTTTTATCTCCAGGTTGCTTGATTTGCTGGAGGTCCTTATTGATGAGGCTCCATCGAAGTAGAGCTCCTAACATGGCTCTTCATCCTCGAGGTGCAGCACTTGTTTGTCAGGTAACTCGCAATTGAGCGGTGACCCTTCTGGTATGGGATGAGCAGCAAGAAAGTTGGCAAGAGCTTGCCTTTTTACTGCTTTCTGAGGAGTATAGATTATGTCGAATTCAAGCAGCATGACAGCTTATCTTGCCATTCTACCGTCTAGGCTTGCTTTGGTCATTAAGTGATTGAGCGGGTCGAAGTTGGAGATCAGTATAACCCGATGAGCGAGCAGATAGTGTCTCGGCTTCTTCACAACGAATGTCAGAGCCAGGCATTGCTTTTCGATCGGGGAATAGTTGTGTTCCTTCCCGACCAAAGTTCGACTGAGCTAGTAGATGTCATTTTCTTTTCCCTCCTCGTTGCTCTAGGTAAGGAGCACACCGAGTGACTCATCTATAGAGGCAGTATAGAGAATCAACGGTTTATTTGGAATATGAGCAGCAAGCATTGGAGGGTGCAACAAGTACTGTTTGATATTTTTGAATGCTTCTTAACATTCGAAGTCCCAGAAAAAAGGAGCTCCCTTCTTCATGAGATTTGAGAAAGGCCGACATCTCCTCGATAGGTTCGAGATGAACCTTCGTATGTAACCTTGTTTGCCTTGAAAGGATCTTAACTGCGTCAGATTCTTTGGAGGAGGCATTTTCATGATAGCCTTTATCTTTAATGGGTCAACTTCGATCCCCCGATGTCGAACTATGAAACCCAAGAATTTTCCCATCGATACGCCAAAAGTGCACTTTAGAGGATTCATCTTCAGATCGTATTCTCTCAGTCGGGTGAAAACGGTCCTGAGATCTCGGATGTGATCGGCCTAGGCTTCGGTCTTAACGACCAAATTATCAACATAACATTCGACGAATTTATGAATTAAGTCATCAAAGATTTTGGTCATTGCTCTTTGATTTGTGGCTCCTGCATTCTTCAGTCTGAACGGCATCACCTTGTAGCAGTATATTCCGATTGGGATTCAGAATCCTGTGTGTTTCTCATCCTCGGGTGACATCTTGATATGCTTGTATCTAGACGATCCATCCATGAAGGCGAACAACTCGTAATTTGAGGCATCGTCTGTTGGGATTTCCTAGCGCCCTGACCATCTACCGTGGCCGTTGCGGAACGAAATTTTTTGGTGTTTGAAAAACTGGAGCTAGAAAAAACCGTTTTAGAATCTACCATAAACCTAAACTAGCTAACAAAGAGGAGATCTAACTACTATGATAGAAGTGTCTCACCAAAAGATCCGTGTCCTTCGGTCTTCTATCCTCTTCGTTTGCTCCTAGGGATTTCCTTGAACGAGCTTGATCACCTTTCCTAGCTCCTTGAGATCTCCTGGATCGAACTTGATCTTCGGTCTTCCTCCGTCGAAGATGATCCATCCGAGGGATTTAGTTCATGGCTATAGCTCCACAATAAGTGTCCAGTGGAGCAACTATAAACTTTAGATTACTAATCTAAAGTGTCTAGGATGTAGTGAAAGATTCTAAGTATGTATTTATCTCACCTCCTCTCTTGATTCTCAACACATGAGATTATAGAGAGGAGCTTGAAGATGAAGGAGGAGGAGGTCAAGAAAGCTAGTGAGGAGAGTGAAAACAAATGGTGAGAATGAAAAATCTTATGAGAGAGAAAAACTCAACCATTAGTTTTGTAAAACTATTTTTCCAATATAAAAACCCAACCATGCTTGAATAGTTTGCACAAATGAATTAAAAATTCATTTGTCAACACTATTGAAGCATGGTTCTCACCATACTCTCCTCACTACCTTTGCACCTCATTTTCCATTTAAAGATAAATGGATAAATCGAAAATGAGGTATCCATCTTCTAGAATGTTTTCCGTATAAATACGGATTACATTCTACTGTATATACATACCCATATTCGTATCAAAATACGAATACCCAAAGAGATAGAATAACACAAAAAACATAATACTAGAATATACATATTGAAATACATGTACATAAATTATTAAATCAATATCTGATTCAATAATCCGGCTCAATCCCGAGCCGGCTAGTATTAACAACCGTCCGATCGAAAGTTCGGGTAACAAGTACAATGATTCGATCGGAACCTTGCACGTATCCTATACGGCTACTACATCATTTCGCCTGAACCAGGGAAACCCTTTGTGTGGGACTCTAAAGACTCTACAGTACTCCGACAATGAGTTACTGGATAAATCCATAACCACAAGCACATCAGCGACACTAGCTGTACGTAACGGCAACCCGGGTACCTGTCGAAAAGGAAGGCCGAAGAGCAAACTCATCTGGATGCCTACTGAGCCTATCTGTGTCAATCTTCATATAGTCCGGTCTCTTCGTCTTAGAGTATCATATACCGGGTCTAGGGGGTAGTAAACGTCAGACCCTAATAACCTGATAATTCATGCTGATGTGGCTCAGGACCAATCCGGGAAACTACCGATCTACATATCAGTAAATCCCAACTGCATTGGCCAAGGTCTTATGGTGCTGGCCAATCGAACACAGTGCGATATCGACTCCCTATACCTGGAAAGACGAATCCCCAACAATCGCTCACTGCCTCCATGTGGCTCAGGACTGTACCTAACTAAAACCTGTTTGCACGACTCAGTAGAGCCGTGGTAGGGTAGTAATCAAAGTACAGTGGGAACTCACACGAGATAAATGACGATCTCAGGTCTGAATACAAACATGTACTCATGTCACCTGACAACTGCTATCTGACGATAGGTATAGTACCATCTAGAAGTTCTCGGCAAGTCCGACCAGTGTACTCACCCTCAGTGAGCACCTGTATACGATCTTAGGTGCAAAAGACCAATGGACATGGTACCAACCATCGCCCCTTGTCGGGGTCTAGAAACGTATACACTAGTCTACTCCGGAATATCGATGCCCAGTCTTGCTACTCCCACGACTAGGGACAATTTGAGGATGTGCTTATCGACTACCCAGCTCCCATAAGTATGATCGCCATCACAACGCAGGTAGTCAAGCAATAATCCTACGGGCTTTATCAACATGTATAAATGATACGTAATAACAAGTAAAACATATGCACATGTTAAGATAAAGACAAACCAGATAGTATACTATCATATCTAGCATGATTGTCCTATACATACATATGTCCAAGCATCTACATGCATACATATATAATAATGGCCTCTAGGGCATACATATCCAACAATCTCCCACTTGCACTAAGGCCATATATTGGCGTATCGAGTACCCAACGTCTGCACTAGGGCCAGTTGTTGGCGTATCGCATACCCAACATCTCAAATAGTCTCTCGAACTGTGCTTGAGGAAGGAACTTGGTGAATGGATCCGCCGTGTTATCTTTTGTGTCCACTCTCCGCACCTCGATCTCCCGGCGATCAACGATCTCCCTGATCAGGTGATACCACCTCAAGATGTGTCTGGATTTCTGATGGGACCGTGGTTCCTTCACTAAAGCCATAGCTCCATTGTTGTCGCAATACAAAGGTATTGGATTAACAATGGATGGAACCACCTGAAGTTCAGTAATGAACTTCTTATTCCAGACCGCTTTCTTTGGGGAATTGTTGGCAGCAATGTATTCAGCCTCCATCATTGAGTCTGCGACGGTGTCCTGTTTGGAGCTCTTCCAACAGACCGCCCCTCCGTTGAGGGTAAACACAAAACCCGAGACAGACTTGCTGTCATCTTTGTCGCTCTGGAAGCTCGAGTCGGTAAAGGACTCTACCTAGTGTAGGGTTACCTACGACAGCAGCAAGGTTTCGGGAGGCATCGTCCATGCCAAATTAAAATTTTGCCGTTTTAGCCAACCCTAAACTAGATCGTTAACTAGAAATAATACGGGATATAAAGCAAACAACTTTGCAATATGTAGTAAGCAAGGAATACAACCTTTGTAGACCGGTCCTTCACTTCAAATAGCTCCGTGTAGTAGTCCCCTCCGCTGCGATCTCAAAACACGGACTCTAAAGAGGCTCCGTTGAAGATACAAACGTGCTTGCTTCGAAGACTTCAAGGCCGAAGATGATCTACATCGGGGAGACACTAACTCAAGCTATTCCTTCACTTGGTCAAGAATTTTGTGAAGAGAACACCCTATACTACATGGCAAGTAGTAGAGGATGATGAAGTAGGAAGTGGGCTCAATTTAGAATTGATTTTCTCACACTTTTTCTCAAAACTCTATTGAAGCTAAAAAGCTTTTGTGAAGAAGAAAGAAGAAGAAGAAGTCTAATGAATAATTCATCCAAAATGAATTATATCACCCTTGGTTGAGTTAATCTATCATGCTTAACTAATGGAGACACTTTACTAGGGTTAGTATAATGGTTGGGTTGATAAAAATCTACAAGAGAAACAAAAAGGGAAGGCTTTGGTCAAAGCATCCATAAGCTTCTACAAGCTTCTTTCCATGCCAAAATTGCATCCAATTTTGAATTACTTAGATAATTACAAACCCTAGATTATATCAACCATGGTATAAGTCTCATACACTCATGTATCATGTATCATCAAACATGACACAAAACTATGTACATTAATATATATCACATATATATACATGCACAAATCAAGTGAGAAAATAAATCTTAAGTGAGCTAATACTAGTTAATGTAATTTAATATATCAAATATATAATTATACATTAAATTATTAAATCAACTCTTGATTTAATAATCCGACTATAACCGACTAATATCATGTGTAACAACTTATCGAATCAACACTTGATCCGATATCCCGGCTATATCGTATACAACCGATCAATGTCACAAATCGCGAGAATAGAATACGGTATCTCATATCGTATTAATCTCGGTCCCACACATATCGCATATGTGCTCCTACTTCATTTCTTTTGAGCCAGGAAACCCTTGTATAGGACTCTAAAGACTCGTCAATACGCCGGCAGTAGGTGATGATTATATCAAACACCCACAAGCTGCAAGCGGTCTGCTAAACGTAACGGCCACCCGGGTATTGAGCGATCAGAAGATCAACAAGCAAGTCTGCTCACACTCCTGCGAATCCAATCAGTAACACTACCGTACAGTCTGGTCTCTTCGTCTGATATGTCGCATATCTCGTCTAGGGGTGGTAAACGTCAGACCCCAGTAACTTGATAAATCGTGTCTATATGAGGCTCATAACGGGTCGAGAAGCTACTGATAACACTTACCAGTATATCTCTGAAGCTTCCTTGGCCAAGGACTTCCTGTTATAGCCAATCGAACACTGCGCAACATCAACTCCCTATACCGGGAGAGACGGAACCCCTCCTATCGCTCATTGCCTCCATGTGACTCGGGACTGTACCCAAAAGCCACCGTTTTGCATGCCCTCTTGGACGTGGTATGATTGAAATCAAAGCACAGTGGGAATCACACAAGACTCTATGACTATCTCGGGTCTACAGACTAACCTGTACCAGTGTCACCAGAGAACTGCCATCTGACGAAAGGTATAATACCATCTGGGAGTTCTTAGCAAGTCCGTCCAGTGTACCCAGTCTCCACTGAGCACCCGTATACTGTCTCTGATGTCAAACACCAATGGATATGAGATCATCCATTGCCCATCTACATGGGTCGAGAAGCTATACGCTAGTCTACTCTGGTATATCGATGTCCTATCTCGATACACTTATGACTAGGAACATTTGATGGATGTACTTAGCGACTACACTATCCCCACTAGTATGATCTACATCATAGTCCTAGTAGTCAAGTACTCATCCTAAGGACTTTATCAACATGTAACATAAAGACAATCAGAGTGCATGTTAATATAAAGAGCAACCAGATAGCATACTATCATGTCGAGCAAGAAAGTCCTCCCTATATATGTCCAAGCATCCACTACAATATATATCGTATGTACAGTAATGGCCTCTAGGGCATACATATCACTAACAATCTCCCATTTGCACTAGGGCCATCTGTTGTAGTATCTCATACCCAACAATCAACAGTGGTTGAAGTATCTCATACTCAACCATCCCATAAAAGTCTCTACTGGGAAATAAGCCTTTGTGAGTGGATCCGCGCTGTTGTCCTCTGTGTCTACTCTCCTATCCTCGATCTCCCTGGAGATCAACCATCTCCATGATCAGGTGATACTGCCTAAGAATATGTCTGGATCACTGATGGGACGGGGGTTCCTAGGCAAAAGCCACAGCTCCATTGTCACACAATGGTAGGAACGAAGTTCATCTCATGAGCTTATATATATCCAGACTACATCTTTGGTAGCATCCTAGGTAGCCTTGTATCCAGCCATTATCTTCTAGTATGCCACAGTATCTTGCTTGGAACTCTTCCAACATACCGTCCCTCCACTGAGGGTAAAGACAATGCCTGTGACTGACATTCAGTCAACCTTACCACTCTGGAAACTATCCAGTGATTCTCTCCAGGATCGATTGATACCATCTCACTACACCTAGTGAGAATCCTAACATCCATTTAGATATATCTCATGGATCCAAAATCCAGGATTTAGGAGGTATCGGCTTGATCCTATATGGAGAATCCTTGTGATAAGAGAAGATTGACCAAGTGTAGCATAGGAAACACCTTTCCTATCAAGAGTATGTCATCCACGTAAAATACGAGGATCACTACCATACTTCCTACTACCTTTTTGTATATACAAGGTTCATCTACCATTTTGATGAAGTCAAACTCTTTGACTACCACATCAAAACAGATGTTCCAACTCCGCGATGCCTGCTTTAACTCATAAAGCAACTTGCTCACGTTTCCGCTGTTCCCACTGTCTATGAAGACCTCTGGCTGTGTACTTATAGACGCTCTCTTCTAAATCACTATTTAGAAAAAGCAGTCATGACACCCAACCGTCAGATATCGTAGTCATGGTATGTAGCAGTGGCAAGTAGGATCTGGATAGACTTAAGCATAGGCACTAGAAAAGGTTTCATCATTATCCACACCCGATCGATGACGAGAACCTATTATAACTAGTCTTAGCTTTGAAAGTCTCAACTTTTCCATGTACACCAAGTAATCTTCTCAAGATATACTTGCTCCTGATGGGGATTTAACCCTTCAGATAAAGCAACCAAAGTCCATACTTTGTTGGTGTATATAGATTCCATCTCAGATCGCTTAGCATCCAGCCATTCTCACAGAGTCCCTACTCCTGATGGCCAGCTCGAAACTAGTTGGGTCACCATCTCATGATGCAATCCTCGCTCCCACTATCATAGAGAAAACCGAAGTATCTCTCAGGTGGGTGAGGAACCCTATTAGATCGGTGGAGAGGCTGAGGTTCGTTGGAAAGCTATCGAATCCTTCGGTTCTACCAAATCATCAGCTGCAGTTTGTATAGCTGGAACTCCTTCCAGTTCTACCTCATGACCACAAATTTCTTCACAAGAAATTCCCTTTATAAAAGGTGGCATGCTGAGAAACAAAAAACCTTTTTCTCCTCAGTGTGGTAGAAGATATTCCCTTGTGAATGCTTGGGATATCCAACAAAATTCCATAGAATTGCCCTTGCCTCGAGCTTGTCCGAATTTTGCTTTTAGACATACGCCGGACAACCCCAAATCTTAACTTCCTTAAGAAATGGGCTCTTCCCATACCATATCTCATATGGAGTGGTAGGCACCTGATTTGGTTGGAACCCTATTCAATAGGTATGCAGCTTCACAAGTGCATAACCCCAAAAAGGAAATAAGCAACTCAGTAGTACTCATCATAGAGCACACCATATCACATAGGGTGCGATTGCTCCGCCCCAATATACCAGCGTGTTGTGGTGTATACGGAGAAGTAATGCTGAGAGAGAATCTCATTCTCCTTTAGAATAGTCCAGGAATTTCGTGCTCATGTATTCTCTTCCCCGATCTCATCAAAAGACATAATACTTATACCCATTGTGGTTCTCTACTTCTGACTTATATTCATTGAATATCTCAAAAGGTTCAGACTCGTGTTTCAACAGGAACACATGTGCGAATCTTGAGAGATCATCAGTGAATGTAATGAAGTACAAAGAACCAGTCCTGGCATGTGTAGACAGGGGACTTTCATACATCAGCATGTATCAATCCCAAGAGTTCACTAACTCTTTCTCTGTTTCTAATAAACATAGCTATGGTCATCTTATCTTTGTGACACGACTGACAAGTTTCAAAAGATGTAAATTCAAACTGATTTAAATATGCATTTAAATGTAACTTAGCTAGTCGGGTCGCATTGATATAACTTAGTCTGCAAAAACTCAAGAAGGATTCGTACATTTCTTAACTCTTCCCCTTGTGTGTGTTCCATACGTTAAGAACTGTAGTTTGATTTAGAACGTATATGCTTTTAGATAACGTGCCTGAACTGATCAACTCTTGATATAGGAAATATTCAAAACATTATCCAACAATATAAAATTATATCCTTCTTTACTAATAAAGAGTCTGATATGATGTTGTATATCAGGTTCGGTATCTAATAACATTCGTTCAGAATCAACGTAGTTTGGTAATACAGGGTGATAACTTCCAACATACTTGGCTTGCAACAATTGCACCGTTTCTAACTCTTGAAACTTATCACCTGTTCTTAGTTCTCTTCCTGTCTATAGCCCATGTAACAGATTACAATAACGGGATCCTGATCCGGTATCATATACCCAGGACGTAAAGGATACTGAAAATAGTTCTCGGTAATGAACACACCCGAAGAAGATGTATCAACATACACTTTCTTCATTTTGGCGGCACGTGAATCCTGGAAATCCCCAATTTTCTGCTCGGTCTTATAACAATTATAAGTTGGAGCGGGACCAACGTTCCCTAGAGCAGTATAACAAGCGGGTTCGGTCAATACATCCGTATTATTATCTTGATTAAGGCATGACATAGTCGCTACCTGGAGAGAGAGAGAAGAAAACACTCAGCGTATGCTCTTGCAAGATTAGATTGGTTATCAATATATTTAATCAGGATGACTCCCACTGTTTTAGTCAAATCTTCCTTCAAACCCTAAAAGGAAAGACTAGCCGGGATTAATTACACCCTACAAGTTCGCCAATCTTTCATCCAGGACAGTGTCGGTACTTTGAGGGAGGTTCCCCGTGCTTTCGTACGGACCTAATTAAAATAAATCTCGTTTTCCCAGAGGCGTAATCTCGTTGACAGCTTTCTAGACACCTACTTGATCGGCTAATTGTAATGTGTAAAACTCTCTCAGGAGTAACTCTTACTCGTAGAGGGTATCGGGATCCAACTATCTCATAGGAGGTATGCAATCTCATTGCAAATTTCAACACTTGAAATTCCCAATAATATTTTTTCCCTAGCATCTTATGACCTTGGCTAAGGTCAACAAATCATAAGTGCTAGCCAAGTTCAACCCGTCATTTCCCGATTGAATTAAACCCACCCGCACGACCCTTGGTTAAGGTCAACAAAGTCGCATGACTACCCTAACTCAAACGCATCATATGCTTTGCAGATAAGTACTAATTAGGTACCGCACACTACGCCTTGGCTAAGGTCAACAAACGCAGTACGAATACTAAGAATTACTTATCTGAAATGACGGAGGGCTACGACAGGTTTTTATGAAAGCCTTTTGCGTAATGAACTTGATATCGTTGTAGAATCAAATGATTTAAAATGGAGTGTTTTTGAGGCTTTTACTAGTTTTGCTAAAGAGGTCACTCCCGGTGATGGGATCGTCGGCTTTTTCCTTATCGAATAAGGTGAAGGATATTTCATAAATACCACTATGCAAAGCAAAAACTATAAAAATAATCAAAAGAAAAACCGAGGGTTGTAGCATCCGCCAGTTATTGCTAAAGAAGTCACTTCCGGTGAAGGGATCTCGGCTCTTTCTTATCGAATAAGGTGTTGGATGTTCTACAAGGAACACCGCTAAGCAAAACAACAACTAGAGCTACCTGTTTTTGAAAATTCGATTCCACAATATCTTTAGGTTTCTTTTATTTCATTAATCTCATTAATGAAGTCCCATCATTTTAAGTTACCAAAACATCACAGATAAATACAGCGTACGCTTATGCCATCCGCATTTGCCTCGATGTCCCCTCGTGCACCGTTAGGTTAGGTAACTAACGGCAGTGCGGGGCAGTGCTAGCGCAGGTGTAAAACATAAGCAACGTCTATATAATATATCACATATACTATATCCTGTATCCATCTCAACATAACAAAGGATCACATCACAGATATCGCAGAAGAAGAACAACATATGAAATATTGGATATATTAGGATTTCCGTGGTTTATTTTAAGCCTGTATAAAACACGGATTCCACGGTCGCGATGAATATCCAAACCCACATCCCTAGACCCCTACGAGAGCGGAAAGCAACTCTACCAATTCTAGAGTTAGGAGACCCGGTCTCGACTCCTCGAGATGGTCTCCCACTGGACTCCAGAACCCGGTTACTTGTGCTCCCCATGTTGGGTCTATCCTAATGTGGAAAAGTAAATAATATACAAATGGTGACATCATCCTCAACCCGGAAGTGCCCCAATAAAAGAATATTACATACAATGAATTTTACATGAATGAAAATGAAAAACTCTCATCTCAAATAAAACCCTCGGCTATTCAAACGCGACGATCCAATATAACATATCACAGCAACACATAACATCACATCTCATCAACGTAAGTAAATATGCGTATCCCAATTGTCGTTGACATATAGCACCGAAACCGGCGATACACCACATATTACACTTACGGTCGCAGAAAAGAAAGTAAAAAACTACAACAGTTGGAATCCACAATCACCTTAGATATCGCATGCCTAACCAAATGAATTCCTTAGACATCTCATGCCTAACAATTATAAACCCCGCATTTTAGTCTCGATCTCGAAAACACTTTTCAATATCCAGTAGGGCAATTCAACAAGATTCCCGACATCCTGATCGAATGCTCGTTGGAAGCTTTGGTAGACGGCCGCACCCCCCGGTGCCGTCGACGAAATGCACTAAGGTGGAACACCGCTGCCGCGAGCACCCGTACGGATGCTTTTGGCGACGGGGTTCTCCAACAGTCACTTGGTTGGGGCTATGGGGCGTGGCTATCTATTAAGTTTACCCGGCGAGTATCCGCGTACGCTACGTGATTGCGACGGACTTTTGATCACATCAAAATCCCGTGGCAACCGATCAACTGAGACTAAACCGCTAGATTTATAACATTCAATTTAGTTATCTCATAACTACATGTAGATTCCAAATATTGTATCCCATCACAAAATACCCTTCGATCGATTCATCAAAGTCCCACAATTTCCCGATAGCTCAACACTTGAGCACTGTTTTAATAATACCCAGAAATTGCCACAGTACTTATGAACTAGCCGTAGAAGAGTCAAACCAACGGCTTACATGCGAAACGTTAAACTATCACAAACCCCAGGGTTCAAGTGATGGTTTTGACGGCCACATAATCGAGTTAAGGTTTACGTTCTTCTAGAGGGTCCACAGAATCACTTGCATATTTTTCCGAATACGTTAAACTTGGAAAAACGGGTTTTTGACATTCGATCGAACTTTTTAACATTGTCTAGACAATATGTGAAACACCCGAAACAATGTTAAAACTACAAATACAAAACACTCCGATCTGCTTATAGTGTAAAATTACATCACATGCAAAATTAGCAAAAATAAATAACACCTGAAAGATCAAAACCAAGTAACTGGAACACATGCAAAAAATCAGGGGGGGTGCTCGGTTTTGGCCCGATATGGTACCTATGGTGGCCGGTCACTTTTTCAGGGAATGCTCTGAAATTTTGTGTGTGTTCATGATATATCCCATACATCACTCTGTACTTATTTTAAAAAAAAATTGACAACTTTTTGAAATCGACAGCAAGCTGGTTTTGACGATGCAGATTTCGGAGTTGTTTCGGTTTCGTAATTTAACAAAATCCGTATTAATTTCTAGCATGGCTCTGATACCACTGTAGGGTTACCTACAGCGGTAGCAAGGTTTCGGAAGGCATCGTCCATGCCAAATTAAAATTTTGCCGTTTTAGCTAACCCTAAACTAGATCGTTAACTAGAAATAATACAAACCCGGACTCTAAAGAGGCTCCGTTGAAGATACAAACATGCCTGCTTCGAAAACTTCGAGGCCGAAGATGATCTACGTCGGGGAGACACTAACTCAAGCTATTCCTTCACTTGGTCAAGAATTTTGTGAAGAGAACACCCTATACTACATGGCAAGTAGTAGAGGATGATGAAGTAGGAAGTGTGCTCACTTTAGAATTGATTTTTTCACACTTTTTCCCAAAACTCCATTGAAGATAAAAAGCTTTTGTGAAGAAGAAAGAAGAAGAAGAAGTCTAATCAATAATTCATCCAAAATGAATTATATCACCCATGGTTGAGTTAAGCTATCATGCTTAACTCATGTAGAGACTTTACTAGGTTTAGTATAATGGTTGGGTTGATAAAAATCTACAAGAGAAACAAAAAAGGGAAGACTTTGGTCAAAGCATCCATAATCTTCTACAAGCTTCATGCCTTGCTAAAATTGCATCCAATTTTGAATTACTTAGATAATTACAAACCCTAGATTATATCAACCATAGTATAAGTCTCATACACCCATGTATCATGTATCATCAAACATGACACAAAACTATGTATATTAATATATATCACATATATATACATGCACAAATCAAGTGAGAAAATAAATCTTAAATGAGCTAATACTAGTTAATGTAATGTAATATATCAAATATATAATTATACATTAAATTATTAAATCAACTCTTGATTTAATAATCCGGCTATAAACGACTAATATCATGTGTAACAACTTATCGAATCAACACTTGATCCGATATCCCGGCTATATCGCATACAACCGATCAATGTCGCAAATCGCGATAATAGAATACGGTATCTCATATCGTATTAATCTCGTCCCACACATATCACATATGTGCTCCTACTTCATTTCTCTTGAGCCAGGAAACCCCTGTGTAGGACTCTAAAGACTCGTCAATACGCCGGCAGTAGGTGATGATCATATCAAACACCCACAAGCTGCAAGCGGTCTGCTAAACGTAACGGCCATCCAGGTATTGAGCGATCAGAAGATCAACAAGAAAGCCTGCTCACACTCCTGCGAATCCAATCAGTAACACTACTATACAGTCCGGTCTCTTCGTCTGATATGTCACATATCTCGTTTGGGGGTGGTAAACGTCAAACCCCAGTAACTCGATAAGTCGTGTCGATATGAGGCTCATAACGGGTCGAGAAACTACTGATAACACTTACCATTATATCTCTGAAGCTGCCTTGGCCAAGGAATTCCTGTTATAGCCAATCGAACACTGCGCAACATCAACTCCCTATACCGGGTGAGACGAAACCACTCATATCGCTCATTGCCTCCATGTGACTCGGGACTGTTTCCAAAAGCCACCGTTTTTCATGCCCTCTTGGACGTGGTATGATGAAAATCAAAGCACAGTGGGAATCACACAATACTCTATGACGATCTCGGGTCTACAGACTAACCTGTACCAGTGTCACCAGAGAACTGCCATCTGACGATAGGTATAATACCATCTGGGAGTTCTCAGCAAGTCCGTCCAGTGTACCCAGTCTCCACTGAGCACCCGTATACTGTCTCTGATGTCAAACACCAATGGATATGGGATCATCCATCGCCCATCTACATGGGTCGAGAAGCTATACGCTAGTCTACTCTGGTATATCGATGCCCTGTCTCGATACACCTACGACTAGGAACATTTGAAGGATGTACATAGCGACTACACTGTCCTCACTAGTATGATCTACATCATAGTCCTAGTAGTCAAGTACTCATCCTAAGGGCTTTATCAACATGTAACATAAAGACAATCAGAGTACATGTTAAGATAAAGAGCAACCAGATAGCATACTATCATGTCGAGCAAGAAAGTCTTCCCTATATATGTCCAAGCATCCACTACAATATACATCATATGTACAGTAATGGCCTCTAGGGCATACATATCACTAACACCTGGAGGTCCCCATTATCGAATGCCAGGAATAGTTCTTTAGTCATTCTTAGGTACTTAAGAATGTTTTTCACTAGTGTCCAGTGGATCTCTCCTGGGTTTGACTGATACCGGTTCACCACGCTAAGCGCGTAAGCTAAATTTGGTCTGGTACATACCATCGCATATATTATAGATCCTACCGCCGAAGCGTAAGGTATAGTGCTCATGCGAATCCTCTCCTCATCAGTCTTGGGAGACTTGTCTTTGGAGAGGGTGATTCCGTGCAATGAGGGTATGTTACCGCGCTTGGAATCTTCCATACTAAATCTCTTTAGTACGGTCTTTATGTACCTGGAATGTGAAAGTCCCAATAATCTCTTCGATCTGTCTTTGTAGATCTTTATCCCCAGAATATACGAGGCATCACCCAGGTCTTTCATGGAGAACTTTTATGACAAGAACAGCTTGACCGATTGTCATAGGAATATCATTTTCTATCAAAAGAATGTCGTCCATGTACAAGACTAAGAATACGACATCTCGTCTTACAATCTTCTTATATATACAAGGCTCATTCTCGTTCTTGATGAAGTCAAAATCATTGATTATTTCATCAAAACAGATGTTCCAGCTCTGCGATGTCTGCTTTAATCCATAAATGGATTTAAGCAACTTGCACACCTTCCCGTTGCTCCCACTGTCTACAAATCCTCTGGCTGATCCATATAAACTCACTCTTCCAAACTTCCGTTTAGAAAAGCCATTTTTACGTCCATCTGCCAGATTTCATAGTCATGGAAAGCATCAGTGGTAAGTAGGATCCGAATGGATTGAGCATAGCTTCCGGAGAAAAGGTTTCGTCATAGTCCACACCTAGTCTTTGACAAAAATATTTTGCAATAAATCTAGCCTTATAGGTTTCCACCTGTCCATCTACACCAATCTTCTTTTTGTAGATCCATTTGCATCCAACAGGTTTTACCCTAGGTGGAGCAATATCCAAGGTCCAAACTTTATTGGTATACATGGACTCCATTTCGGATCGCATAGCATCCAGCCATTTATAAGAGTCCCTACTGATAATGGCCTGCTTGAAACTAGTAGGATCATCTTCTTCCAAGATGCAATCCTCTCGATCTTCGTCTATGAGAAAACCGTAGTATCTCTCTGGCGGATGAGAAATCCTACTAGATCTGCGGAGCGGCTGAGGCTCGTCTTGGTTATTGAATCTTGAGGTTCTACCAATTCTTCAGTTTGAGTTTGTGGTTCCAGAATTTCTTCCAGTTCTACCATACTCCCACTAATTTCTTTTGCAAGAAATTGCCATTCTAAAAAGGTGGCATGGCGAGCAACAAACACCTTCTGTTCCTTGGTGTGGTAGAGCAGATTTCCAATCGAATGTTTTGGATATTCCACAAGCTTACATAAAACTGAACGTGCCTGAAGTTTGTCCGGATTTTGTACTTTAACATAAGCCGGACAACCTCATATCCTAATACGTTTAAGATACGGTCTTTTTTCACTCCATATTTCATATGGAGTCTTAGGCACGGACTTGGATGGAACATCATTCAATAGGTATGCCGCTGTCGTAAGCGCATGTCCCCAAAATGAAGGCAACTCAGCATTACTCCTCATGGAGTGAACCATATCCAAATGGGTACGATTCCTCCGCTCTGATACATCGTTGTGCTGTGGTGTATCTGGAGGAGCAAGCCGAGAGAGAATTCCATTCTCTTTTAGGTATTCTAGGAATTCCGTTCTTATGTACTCCCCTTCTCTATCAGATCGGAGGATCTTGATACTTTTGCAAGTCTGGTCTCTACTTCGTTCTTATATTTTTGAATTTCTGAAAAGCTTCAGATTTGTGTTTCATAAGATACACATATCCGAACCTAGAGAGACTATCAATGAATGTAATGAAGTACGAGAACCCACCCCTTGCATGTATAGACATCGGACCACATACATCACTCTGTATGAGTCCCAAGAGCTCTGTAGCTCTTTCTCCGTGTCCGGTGAACGGAGATTTGGTCATCTTTCCTTTGAGACAAGACTGACAAGTTTCATAGGATGAAAATTCGAATGTATTCAAATATCCATCCTTATACAACTTACTTAGTCTTTTCTTTCCGATATGACCAAGTCTACAATACCACAAGTAGGATTCGTTCACTTCTGAACTCTCTTCTTGCGTGTGTTTTGTATATTGATAACTCTGTTTTGATTTAGAATATAGATACCATTACACAGTGTACCTTCTGCAACAATATCTTATCAAGGTAAATGTTCATGATATTTCTATCTAGAACAAAATTATATTCATCTTTATCAAGTAAAAAAACTGATATGATGTTGCAAAGTATGGAAGGTACATAGTAGCAATTGTTCAAAATCATAGTATTGCCACTTGGCAATGCTAGGTGATATTCACCGACGACAGTAGCATCAACTTGTGCTTCGTTCCCTACTCTGAGGGACATACCATTAGGTCCAACCATCCTGCTTTTTCTCGGTTTCTGCAATAAATTACAGATATGTGATCCTGTCCGGTATCTAGTACCCAGGAGGTAGGAATGACCAAAAAACAGTTCTCAATAACAAGAACACCTGAAGGAGACGCAATAATATGCTTCTTCTTCATTGGGTTATCAATAAATTCATGCAATCATCTTTCCTTTGCTTATTCTCATGACTGTTGTCATAAGTTAGAGCCGAACTGACGTTCCCCAGCCCCGAATAAGAATTCGGATCGGTCAAGCGATACATTTTATTATCTTGATTAAGGAATGAATTGGTTGCTACCTGGAGAGAGAGAAAAGAAACACTCAGCGTGCACTCTTGCATGATTAGATTGGTTATTAATTTATCTAATAAGGATGGCTCCTACTTTTTCCTCGAATTTTCCTTCAAACCTTAAAAAGAGAATTAGATGGGATCATTAACACTTTACAAGTTCGCGAACCGTTCATCCAGGTCGGTGTTGGTACTCCAAGGAAGATTCCGTGTGCTCTCGCACGGACCTAATTAAAATAAACCTTGTTTCCGCAGAGGCGTAGCCCCGTTAACACCTTTCTAGATACCTAATAGGCCAACTAATTGTGAAGTGATAAATATCTTCCATGAGTAATCCTACTCATCAGTGGGATCGGGATCCAACTAACATTACGTGATAAACTAAATGGAAGCCACTCTAGTCACCACACTCCAGAAGGTATGCAACACTAGAAAGTATCCTGTATATTTGAAACTCTCGATATGTTTTTTGCCCCTAGAACCCAAGTGACCTTGACTGAGCCAACATATCAAAGGGTTGTAGTCAAGTTCAACCCGTCATTATAAACCCACTCGTACGAGTCCTTGACTGAGCCAAAATGACCTTACGACTGTCCTAACCAATCACATTTAATGATACAGAAAAGTACTACATAGTTACCGAACACTACTCTTTGGCTGAGCACGACATACGTAGAACGAATACTAAGTAATACTAATCTGAAATGATGGAGGGCTACGACTGGTTTTTGGCGAAAAACCTTTAATGTAATGAACTTGATATCATTGAAGGGACCGAGTAGTTTTGAAAAGGAACGGTTTAGGCTCCGCTTTTGAAAACTTGTGGTTTTTAAGAAAACCGAGTAATCTACAGTATAAACTTTTGCTCAAGAGGTCACTCCCTGTGAAGGGATCTAGGCTCTTGCCTCCTCGAATGAGGTGTTGGATATTCCTGACCGACTACCACTATGCAAAGCGAAAGAATATGACTATAGTTTTTCGAAATTTATTCCAACAATATCTTTTAGGTTTCTTTTCTTGCATTAATCAAAATTAATGTGGTCCCATCAATTAATCCCTATCACACCAGAAAAGAACGAAAATACAATGTACGTATATACCATTCGCATTCGCCATGGGACCCCGTCATGCACCATTAGGTTACTTAACTAACGGCAGAGCGGGAGCTGGACTAGAGCTGGTGCAAAACATATACAACATTTACTGATATATATAAATATATATATAATATTCGTCCCAGGCATGATATAAGCAACATCATAGAACAACAATAAGCAACATAGAATGGCGGATAATCTTGGAGTCTCGGGTTTCATTTGAGCCGCAGACCCAACGTTCCCGGTCGTGTAGATAGCACAACCTAGACCCCTACGAGTGCGGCAAGTTACCCGCCAATCCCAGAAGTGAGGCAACCCCAATCAACAAAGTGAATGGGCCACCCAACATTTCACGGAATCTGGTAAATTGAGCACCCCTCTTTGGGTCATCCTATACCCCCTACGAGTGCGGCGAATAGCCCGCCAATTCCAGAGTAAGGCCCCCTCCGTGTTAGCGCCATGAGACGCGGGCCCATTGCCCTCTAGAACCCGACTATTCGAGCACTCCACCGCGGGGTAATCCTAGTACAAAAATGAAAAATATATGTACATTGGTAACATCGACCTCAACCTGGTCGTGTCCCAATAAAATAATATACAATCCGGCAGAAATGGCTATCCATATGTCATACGCTCGCCCCATAATAATGAATACATAAACAAATCTGAACTGTACTACTACCATTGCACCATAGGCTATCCACCACGACAATCCATCCACAACATCGGCACAATATAGAACATCAACGTGAATATCATGTTCGCAAACCCGTCTAATAGAACATATAGCAATTAGTCGGGTTATACCGCTCAATGATATTCACGGTCGCAGATACTAACACATGCACTGATAAACACTTATTTAAAATTTCGGTTGACTAAAACTTTTTCATATTGGCCCCAAGTGCTAAACAGTACTCAAACAAATCTGGACCAAAATTATACATCCCAAAAATCACATTTCCATATAATAGAGTGCCAGAAGAAATTTGGTGCACAACGGCCCAACTTCAACCACGGAAGTGCCGCCAACATGCATGTTATGCAGCGGTTCCATGGCCATTTAATAGGCTTATATGCCCAAATTTCTTCAGGCCTTCTAAAATCATCCGCACATATTTTTAAGGTACTTTAAATAATTTTTTGAACAAGTTTTAAAATCGACAGCAAGCATGTCAAATGAAATTGTGATTTGAAAATTTTCGTCGATCGATATTTTAAACTTGTCTAAACTAGTTAGTAAAGGTTTATGGGGTGACTTTGATATCATGTTGGGATTTCTTAGCGCCCTAACCATCTACCGTGGCCGTTGCGGAATTTTTTTTTTTGGAGTTTGAAAAACTGGCGCTAGAAAAAACCGTTCTAGAATCTACCATAAACCTAAACTAGCTAACAAAGAGGAGATCTAACTACTATGATAGAAGTGTCTCACCAAAAGATCTGTGTCCTTCGGTCTTCTATCCTCTTCGTTTTCTCCTAGGGATCTCCTTGAACGAGCTTGATCACCTTTCCTAGCTACTTAAGATCTCCTGGATAGAGCTTGTCGTCGGTCTTTCTCCGTCAAAGATGATCCATTCGAGGGATGTAGTCATGGCTCTAGCTCCACACTAAGAATCTAGTGGAGCAACTAGAGACTTTAGATTGCTAATCTAAAGTGTCTAGGATGTAGTGAAAGGTTCTAAATGTATATCTATCTCACCTCCTCTCTTGATTCTCAACACATGAGATTGTAGAGAGGAGGTTGAAGATGAAGAAGGAGGAGCTCAAGAAAGCTAGTGAGGAGAGTGAAAACAAATGGTGAGAATGAAAAATCTTATGAGAGAGAAAAACTCAACCATAGTTTTGTAAAACTATTTTTCCAATATAAAAACCCAACCATGCTTGAATAGTTTGCACAAATGAATTAAAAATTCATTTATCAACACTATTGAAGCATGGTTCTTGTTCCCCTCTGAACGACGGCGCGACGCAGGGTCATCTCGCCTGAGGTTCGGGGCAGATGCTAATTGGTGCTAACCGTCTACCTCTCCGAAGATGCCAAGTTGATTTATGGCACCGTATATCGAAGGTTTAAACGGATGCGTCCGATGTAGCAGACTTCGTCAGATTCCCCCTCGCTTAAGGGGTTTTTGATTGTGGGGACGCTCTTCCCTGCAGGCGCAAGCCCCTGCAGTTAATTACGCTACTGCATCGCGGTAACCACATTCTCCTTCTCCAGATGGTCACTTCGTGTCGTGTGTGTTTGTTTTATGTTTGGTTGCCCGTGGATTGTATACAGAAACTGAGTTATGTCATCGCCCATAGGGCGTGGACTAGTCCAAATCCGTATTATCTTAGATTTGGGTTTGGGGGTTTGGGTTTAAGGATACATTAGCCTCATTCGAGACTAAGATCGACTTAAACATTTGTTAAGGATACGTTAGTCTAATTTTCAGACTAAGTTCAACTTAACGGGATCGTTTAGATCCAACAATAGAGCAATTAAGGGAGCCCTGTTGTTTAGTTTAGTGACATTGTGGTCAATAGGTAGTTTAAGGACATTGCAGTCCATATGTAGTTTAAGAACATTGCGGTCCAATGTTAGTTTTAAGACGTTGGGGTCAAGGTTAAGGACCTCATAGTCCGTGGATTTAAGGACTCCACAGTCCAAAGTTAGTTTTAAGACATCTCGGTCAAGGTTAAGGACGTCATAGTCCATGGATTTAAGGACTCCACAGTCCAAAGTTAGTTTTAAGACATCTCGGTCAAGGTTAAGGACCTCATAGTCCATGAGTTTAAGGACCCCACAGTCCGTATCAATATGTGGTCATCGGGACCCGTCACCTCTTTGAAGACGTTGAGGAATTACAACGTCGAGTATCAAAGGAGTGAAGAGATGTACCCTTTAACCGAGGTAGATTAAATAATATTTGACCCAATTTGGAATCAAGACCAATTAATTATATTATGAGCCCATTGGCTCAGTTGAATTTGAATTGAGGACTTATGGCCAGCTTAGGCTAAGTCCAATCATGTTTAGGATATTGGCCCTCTGTTGGTCCATTAGAGGAGAGGCTTTGCCTCTAGACACTTAGCCAATTAGGCTAAAATTAGTGTTAAACACCAGCAACAGGGGGTTCAAATTAGTGTTAAACACTAAAACAAATCGGTGTTAAACACTAGCAACAGATATCTCAAATTAGTATCAAACACTAAGATAATCAGTGTTAAACACTGGTGACAGAGATTTTAATTTAGTGTCGAACACTAAGAAAATTAATGTTAAACTCAGTTGACAGAGATTTAATTTAGTGTTAAACACTAAGAAATTCAGTGTTAAACACTGCAAGAAAGGCTCTTCGGTTAGTGTTGAACACTATGGCAAAACAGTGTTAAACACTGGATTCAGAGGGTCCAATTTAACGTTAAGCACTAAGGTAAGAGGGGTCATGTGGTAGCACGTGAGGGCGCCCTCCCTTTTATTTGTTCTGCCGAGAGTGGTGAATACTTTGGAGCATCACGTGCTGTCACGTGATGGGCATTTAATTGTTTGTGTGTTAAAGCTTCTGCCAAGGGTCACGTGGGTCACGTGAGGCATTGCCTCAAAAGCCCTTCTCTGTGGATCTTTCCAGGGGTCACTTGGTAGCACGTGACCCTGCCTCTTTGCAATTTCTAACTAAATTCTTCATTAAATCCCCATTGTCTTCTGCAGAATTATATTCTCTGATAGAGTTGAACTCTGATTTTCCTGTAGGAATTAAATTCCTCATATATGTGAAGAATTGAGTTCTGTTATAGGGTTAAACCCTAATAATAACTTTAAAAGAACTAAATTCCTTCTTTCTTTAGAGAATTACTCTTAGATAGGGTTAAACCCTAATTTATATTTTGAGGGATTAGATTCTGTCATAGGATGAAACCCTAATTTCTTCTTTCTTGAGGGAATTAAATTCCTGTTATTTTAACAGAACTAAGT
This sequence comes from Agapanthus africanus, assembly GCA_030015575.1. NCBI lineage: Eukaryota > Viridiplantae > Streptophyta > Magnoliopsida > Asparagales > Amaryllidaceae > Agapanthus > Agapanthus africanus. Next base: position 133,541,980 of record CM057341.1, read on the forward strand.
TCTTAACTAGGGTTAAACCCTGATTCTGTTCATTCTGAAGGAATTATATTCCTATAACATAGGGTTAAACCCTAATTCATCTCAAAGGAATTAAATTCCTATAATTCTGCGAGGATTAAATCCTCGAACTTTCATTCCCTCTCTATACTTTGGATCTGCATGGCAGGATCTCAACCCAATGAGAATTAAATTCTCTATTCATGGGGAGATGTGCACTTTGCAGATCCTCTACTAAAGAGAGAACTAAGTTCTTCTTTTTTATATAAGAGTTAAACTCTTTTGAGAATTAAATTCTCTTTTTTCTTGAAAGCCTCCCCCTTCTTACCTAAGGTTTTCTTTTGCAGAAGATCCAAATTCCTCCAAAGTCTCAAGGCTCTCCTTTTCTCTCTGTATCGATATCTGTATATGTATGTCTATGTCTCTGTATATCTCTTGGCTCCTATTTATAGGAGAAGGAGAAGAATCAATTAGTTTTTAGTGAATCTTTCATTGAGAGATTTGATTTGCATTCATCATTCATCTGGACCTTTGGATTATTAGGTGAATTTTATTCATCATTGGATTTTAAATCCAAAGATATTCCTTTGTTATTTCGGTTAGATTTTAAGGGGAAATCTTTCCAAGTTCAATATTTTTCCATAGATAGGTGATATTTAATCACCTTTAAATCTTTAATCCAATCGGTTTCAAATAATCATTCCCCATTGGAGAGATTTGAATGCTATTCAGAATTTAATTCTGTTAAATAGATAGGCTTTGAAAGCCGGTCACGTGCAGCCACGTGACCCTTGGTCACGTGCAGCCACGTGACCCCCTGGAACGAGCTTCCTTCTTCTTTCTGCGCTCTGTCTTCTAGCTGCTCTTCAACCGTCACGTGCCAACACGTGACCCCCGGTCACGTGTGAGCACGTGACCCTTTCTGAAGCCTTTTCTTCGATTTAATCAGGGAATTGGATCTGCCTTTGCCGCTGTTTTTAAATGTCACGTGCCAACACGTGACTGCTGGTCACGTGCTAGCACGTGATGCCTCCTCTGTAAACTTTCCTGATTTTAAATCAGGAAACGGTTCTCACCATACTCCTCTCGCTACCTTTGCACCTCATTTTTCATTTAAAGATAAATGGATAAATCTAAAATGAGGTGTCCACCTTCTAGAATGTTTTCCGTATGAATACGGATTACACTCTACTGTATATACATATCCGTATTCGTATCAAAATACGAATACCCAAAGAGATAGAATAACATAAAGAACATAATACTAGAATATACATATCGAAATACATATACATAAATTATTAAATCAATACTTGATTTAATAATCCGGCTCAATCCCGAGCCGTCTAATATTAATATCCGTCCGATCGAAAGTCCGGTTAACAAGTACAATCATTCGATCGGAACCCTGCACGTATCCAATACGGCTACTATATCATTTCGCCTGAACTAGTGAAACCCTCTTTGTAGGACTCTTAAGACTCGACAGTACGCCGGCAGTGAGTTACTGGATAAATCCATAACCACAAGCACGTCAGCGGCACTAGCTGTATGTAACGGCTACCCGGGTATCTGTCGAAAAGGAAGGCCGACAAGCAAATTCATCCGGATCCCTACTGAGCCTATCTGTGAAAGTCTCCATTCAGTCAGGTCTCTTCGTCTGAGAGTATCGCATACCGGGTCTTGGGGGTGGTAAACGTCAGACCCTAATAACCCGATCATTCGTGCTGATGTGGCTCAGGACCAATCCGGGAAACTACTGATCTACCTATCAGTAAATCCCAACTGTCTTGGCCAAGGTCTTAAGGTGCTGACCAATCGAACACAGTGCGATATCGACTCCATATACCAGGAGAGATGAATCCCCAACAATTGCTCACTGCTTCCTTGTAGTTCGAGACTGTACCCAACTAAAACCTGTTTGCACGACTCAGTAGAAACGTGGTAGGGTAGTAATCAAAGTACAGTGGGAACTCACACGAGACAAATGACGATCTCAGGTCTGAAGACTAACTTGTACTCGTGTCACCTGAGAACCGGTGTCTGACGATTTGTATAGTACCATCTAGAAGTTCTCGGCGAGTTCGTCCAGTGTACTCACCCCCAGTGAGCACCAGTATATGATCTTAGGTGTGAAAGACCAATGGCTATGGGACCAACCATCGCCCATTGTCAGGGTCTAGAAATGTATACACTAGTCTACTCCGGAATATCGATGCCCAGTCTCGATACTCTCATGACCAGGGACATTTTAAGGATGTGCTTATCGACTACCCAGCTCCCACAAGTATGATCGCCATCAAAACGCAGGTAGTCAAGCAATGATCTTACGGGCTTTGTCAAAATGTATAAATGATACGTAATAATAAGTAAAACATATGCACATGTTAAGATAAAGACAAACCAGATAGCATACTATCATATCGAGCAAAATTATCCTGTACATACATATATCCAGGCATCCACATGTATACATATATAATAATGGCCTCTAGGGGATACATATCCAACATCGTCGACCATCATTTTCATGACCGGTAGCGGTAATTCATCTTTAGGGCAAGCCTTGTTGAAGTCCCTGAAATCAATGCAAACTCGGATTTGCCCATTTTTCTTCTTCACTGGGATGATGCATGCGATCCAGTCCGTATATTTCTCTTCTCTGATGAAGCCAGCATTGATAAGTTTCTTAGTTTCCTTGATGTCCTTTTCTTCTAGCTCCCTTCTCATTTTTCGAGGAGCTTGTTTGACCGGTTTGGCATCGGGAGATATAGCCAGCTTTTGCACGGCCACTTCAGGAGAGAGACCAGGCATTTCTTTGTACGTCCATGCGAAGCAGTTGGCAAACTCATGCAGCAGGGTGATTATCTGCTCTTTCATTTCCTCTGACAAGAGTGAGCTGATATAAGTGGGTCTTGGATTATCGGGCGTTCCCAAATCAACCTCGGTTTGCTCGTCGAGGTTGCTTGTCCGCCATCTTCGAACACTTGAGGGGCTTTTACTGGGTCGGCTAGTTCGTCTTCATCATTTGACTCTTCGCTAGCTTCTCCAATATGGATCATGTAGCATGCCTTGACGTCAGGTTGAATGAAACCTATGTCCTGTTTATCAGGGATTTGTCCATTGATGAGTGCTCAGACCTGAGACGGGTGCCACAACCCCTCATAAAACTTCATTTTGGAGTCTGTTTGATATAATCGACATCCGCACACTTCTTAAAATATTCCTGTATCTCTGACGCATAATATCTGGGGTTTAGGATGGCTCTTATGCCTCTTTCATAGGAAAAGCACGTGACAGACAAATTGTCCGGGTGTACGACAGGATTTGACCCATAAAATAGAATGCCTTTCTGTCCACTATTTCTCTCGGGAACGTAGAAAGTCTTCAGTTGGTCCACGATGGAGACTGACAATGCATCGAGCTCTTTGCACATCTGCTCCGACACCCTTGTGACGGGTAGGGACCCTTCCGTAATTTTGAAGGTTTCTCTTAGCTTCTCTTTTTGCACGAGGGCCCAATCTGCATAGCTGTTGCAAAGAGGGGCCTCTCCCTCCGACTCTTTAGTGTCACTGCCGAAATGAGGGCGAATTTTTCTGCCGGATTGGCCTTCAGCATCAGACTCGTCTGTATCGCTACCGAAATGAGGGCGAGTTTTACGGAAGGATGGACTTCCAGCGCCGGATTTGTAAGTCGATGTCGCGCACCCCACGTATTCGCGGGGGAGAGGAAAGTGCAAAAAATGTTTTTTACGGGCTTCACAACACCGACTAGAACCAAGGATCGATCACAAACCCTAGCTAGAAAACTACTTGAGGTTTAACTACTCGGATGCATGTTATACCTCATAGTATCGTGTCCTTCAGGTCTTTTCGCTATCCTCCTCATCATTGTAGGCTTCGAGGATCGAAACGGATCGAAGCAACCTCGACGGCCTCCTCGAGTCAAAGACGATCCACCAGAGAGTCTATAGTCCGAGCCCCTACCTCAAATCCGAGGTAACTACGGCTTTTAGTTTGCTAAAATAGAAGTCCTAGAGGGTGTAGAGTGAAAAGATAGAGTGCTTTATCTCTTGGAACCCTAGGATTCTCAACACATAAGAGCTTTTAGGGTTTAGAGGAGGAAGAAGAAGACTTGAAGAAAATGAGAGTGGAGTGTGAACTTGAATGAAGCTTGGCTGTCCTCTTTCAGAAAATTGAAGTATATCAATAATTCATGAGATAATTATCACAACAAAATATCAACCATGCTTCATAAATATCTAGTGGTGAGTCATGCCATGAGTCACCAAGTAGCCATGCTAGATTTAATGTAGAAATCCACCTCATTTCCTCCACCTCATTTTGTTTAATCCAATAAAGAATAAAACCCTAATGAGGTGTCCAACTTCTAGAAGCTTTCCCGAGAAAGTTATGAGAATGCCCCTCATCCGTATATACATACCCGCATCCGTATTCCGAAGAATATGAATACAAAGAGACGAAACAAATCCATCAATATAATACTAGGATCCGGATTAAACCAAAGCCCACTAGTATTATCGGTCCGATCATCATACATGCATAAGTACACGTAAGTGATCGAAGCACTGCCGTAAAACCATACGGCCTCTACATCTTTTGCCCGGTGCAGGGAAACTCTCTATGTGGGACTTGAAAGACTCGACACTACGATGGCAGTGGGTTTAACCACAAGCCGCAAACGGTACTAGCTGCACGTAACGGCTGCCCAGGTTTGTGTCGATAAGAAGGCCGATGAGCTAACTCATCCGAACTCCAACCGAGCCTGTATATGACAATCTTTGTACAGTCCGGTCTGTTCGTCTAAGAGTATCGCATATCGGGCCTAAGGGGCGGTAATTGTCAGACCCCTAATAGCGCAATAAGTCATGTCGGAGAGTAGCCCAAAACACCCTGAGAAACTACTGGAGTACCTACCAGTAAATCTCGCTTGCCTTGGCCAAGGACTTTGTGTAATGGACTTCCGAACACAGCGCGATATCAACCCCTAATACCGGAAGAGACAAATCCTATTTAACCGCCACTTCCTCCAAGTGATTTACGAATGCACCCAACTGCTACTTGTTTGCACGACTCCTTTGAGCCGTGGTAAGGTAGTAATCAAAGTACAGTGGGAACAAACTCGAGGCGAACTAGCAGTGTCAAGTAGACGGACTAAGCTGTACTTATGTTACCTGGGAACTACTACCCGACGATAGGTATACTACCCACCAATATTTCCCGATGAGTTCTGTCCAGTGTACTCATAACCTAATGAGCATTGTTTACCGCCGAAAGATGCGACCGGGACGTTGGGACATCTCGCATGAATTTTGGGGGCAGATGCTATTTGGTTTTATCTGTCCACCTCTCCGAAAATACCAAGTTGATTTATGGCACCGTATATCGGAGGTTTGGACAGATGCGGCCGTTGTAGAAGACTTCATCAGATTCCCCTCGCTTGCGAGGGGTTTTTAATTGTGGGGACGCTCTTCCCTACAGGCGTAAGCCTCTGCAGTTAATTACGTTATCGGGTTACGATAACCACTTTCTCCTTTTCCAAAAGTTCACTTCGTGTCGTGTGTGTTTGTTTTATTTTTGGTTGCCCGTGGATTGAATACGGAGACTAATTTATGTTGTCGCCCGTAGAGCTTGGATTAGTCCAAATCCTTATTTTCTTAGATTTTGGTTTGGTTGATTTAAGGATCGTTAACCTTTTTAAAGATTAAGATCAATTTAAATGTTTGTTAAGGATACGTTAGTCTATGTTTTTAAACTTAGATCTACTTAACGGGGGTCCAGGATCATTTTTTATCCAACGAAAGAGCATTTGGGCTCTATCGTTTAAGTTTAGGGACATTGCGGTCCGTCATTAGTTTTGGGATATTGCGGTCCATCGGGTTTAAAGACATCATAGTCTATGGGGTTTAAAGACGTTATAGTCTATATTTAAAGAGATCATAGTCTATTGAGTTTAAAGACATCATTGTCTATAGGGTTTTGGTTTAACAGTTTGGAGATGCACCAAAAATTATTGGTTACTGGGATCCTCCATCTCTCTGAAGACGTTGAAAAATTACAACGACATGTATCAGAGGTGTGGAGAGATGTACCCTTGAACCAATGTCCCGACTGAGGGGGGATGCGATGAACATCATTTTAAATGCCATCTGTTAGGAGCTCATTAGCTATCTTTAGGACTGAGATCGGTTTTGGGGTCCCTGAGCATGAGGGGCTCAATTGATTGTTCTCGGGAGATTTGGTTTAAGTTTGGCTAATATTGGCCTTTCATAGTGTTAAACACTAGTATGTGCTCAGCGCTCATATGCTCCCACGTGATGCGCTTGAAGTAGTGTTAAACACTAGAAATTGGGGCGCTCACGTGTGGCACGTGAGGCGCTTAAAGTTAGGCGCTGCCTCTTTTATTCTCTTATTCTAGTGCTAATCACTGTTGGGTCACGTGAGATCACGTGAGGCACCCCAGAATGGGAACTGTCTTGGGTTTATTCCCTTTTTCTCTTTTATAAGTGCTAAGCACTTCTCATGGGTCATGTGGCTAGATCTCAGTCTTCCCTTTTTTGTTCCTCAAAGGTGCTCATGTTGGAACACGTGAGCTTTTATTGTGTAGCATTGAACACTAATATGCATGGAGCTCTGGACCTGAGTTTTTTGAATTTCAGTTCCCTTATTTTTATAAGAATTAAATTCTTTTATAGGGTTAAACCCTAGTTTAATCAAAAGAATTAAATTCCTATATCTTTTTGGTAAGAATTAAATTGTTTGAACTTAGTTCTTTCCCCTGGGTTTGGATCACAATAACAGAATCTCCCCGATGAGAATTAAATTCTCAACATGTGGGGAGATCTGCTTCTGCAGATCCCAACCGGAAGAAGAACTAAGTTCTTTGAGAAGAGTTAAATTTTTGGTTTGAGAATTAAATTCTCTTTTGGTTTTGCTTACCAAGGGGTTTTCCTTTCTGTTTTCTGTATTTTTGAACTTAAAGTTTTTGGGGGGTCCCTCTGTATAAGAATTGAAGTCTTGGATCCTTTATATAGGGGATGCTGATTTGTTGATCAGTTGAGGAAATCTCTCATTGAGAGATTTCTTAATTGATTTGTGGAATTTATCCACCGTTGGATCTTTAATCCAAGGACTTCTGTTTTACAGAAGACATTTTTCTTGTTTTTAACAAGATTGGGAGAATATTTTCCCATACATAACTTATTCTATATCTTGGTGATTTTTAATCACCATTGGATCTTTAATCCAACGGTGCTCTGATCGGAAGTTTTCGGAGAGGGAGTTAGCTTCAAATGCTTTGGGAGAACTTCAAGCTCAACTTACTACTAAGACCACTCGTGTGTATGAACTTTGGCGGGTGCTTCAAGAAACTATCATGGAGGTGGTAGCTCTTGATAAAGCCATTATCTTTAACCGCGAGATGGTCGAAGCTCACAAAGTAGCTGAAAGGGAGCTTGAGAGTCGGCTCGCCTCGTATCAGTCTCAACAGTCTCAGGCGGAGACCCATCTTGTGGCCATAGCAAAGCATGAAGCTGAGGTCCAGCGGAAGAATAACGAATTGACGAACTTATTGTATCATCTGCCGGCTTGAAGATATATATGTTTTTCTTGTATTCTCCTTCTTGTTTTTACTCCTAAATGAGAGTATCTTTTGATTCTTTTATGAAATGTACCATGTATTCATTTGGATTCATGAATAAAAGATATATTTTATTTCATAGTGGTGTGTCCCTTTTAGCAAATGCATTTTGTAGATAATCTATCTTGATCTCTTCGAAGGACAGCGACGGCTTAGGAAATAGCTTCAAATCTTCCGCCTAAGACTTTTCATCTTCATGAGCCGTGAGGGTTTCATAAAGACCTTTCTCCCTACGAGTCGAGAGGATCTCGTAGGTGTATTTTCTCCTTAGGAATCGTGAGGATTCCTAAGTATATATTTTCTCTCGAGAGTCGTAAGGATCTCATAAGAGAATTTTTCCCCTTTACGAGTCGAGAGGATTCATAAGTGGTTGTTTCCCTCCTTGTCGAGATTCAACTTTGGAGAGTGTGGCCCGTGAATAGCATAAAATGGCCCATCTTGGACCGACTTGCAGAATCCCAGTGCTTAGGAAATAAGTCCTTATCCCCATTACCTAAGGCTTTCCCCTATGAGTCGAGACGAATCGAGAGATCATTGGTTGACTTGTTTCGCTTTCGGCGGTGTCGGTTTGACTTTCTCCGCTTTCTGTGGTGTCAGGTTTGACTTTCTCCACTTTCTGCGGTGTCGGGTTTGACTTTCTCCGCTTTCTGCGGTGTCGGGTTTGACTTGCTCTGCTTTCTGTGGTGTCGGGTTTGACTTGCTGCGCTTTCTGCGGTGTTGGTTTGACTTTCTCCGCTTTCTGCGGTGTCGGGTCGACTTTCTCCGCTTTCTGCGGTGTCGGGTTGACTTTCTCCACTTTATGCGGTGTCAGGGTTGACTCTAGGTTGTCTGTGAACTGTGGAGTCTTAGAACTAGGGACTTTGCCATGGCTCCGATTGGTGGTGCCGCGTCCGTATCTTGCTGGAATGAGGAGGAACGCCGTTGCTGATCTCTAGGCTGTAGATGTTACCGTCGAGATCTGACTCTCCTTTTGACAGAGTCTGGTGGGGAAATATGGTTCCCTTTTCGTTTATGCCCATGGATTGTATACGGGGTTAGTATGGACTCACATGTAGGGCAAAAGTTTCATTCTTTCATTTTTTCTTTATTTTTTTCTGCGATGCTTTATCATTTCATCTTTGTATATCGTGAAAGTCGCGATTGCCCAATCATTTCGGATATTTTTTGTGGTGCCCAATCATTTCGGCTATTTTTCTTTTTCTTTACTCGCTGCTTTTTATTGCGAGTTGCCCAATCATTTCGGCTATTTTTGTATGCATATATTTTACTCGCTGATTTTTATTGCGAGTTGCTCCATCATTCCGGCTATTTCATATGCATTTTTAGCTCGCCGATTTTTTTGCGAGTATGGCACTCAAGACCTGATACCAAACTTAGCATCAGCATCGCTGCGACTGGAATATTGCCAGGAGCGAATCATCATTTTCCATGAAAGGACTTAGAATTTGTTACCGATTTTAGCATCAGCATCGCTACAACTAGGGTATTGCCAGGAGCGAATCATCATTTGTCTTTGTAGATTCGAACAAAGGTGGCTTAGCAAACAGGGTTAGGATCCTGTCGACTAAGGCTTTTGACTTCATGAGCCTTAAGGGTCTCATAAAGATGTTTCTCCCTACGAGTCGTGAGGATCTCGTAGGTGTGTTTTCTCCTTAGGAGTCGTGAGGATTCCTAAGTGTATGTTCTCTTATAAGTCGTAAGGATCTTACAAGAGTGTTTTCTTCTTATAATTCGAGAGGACTTACAAGTGTTCACCACATGAGGACATTCCTCGTCGTTGGTGGGACTTGGTGAGGGAACGTTTATTTGTGCCTGTGGATTGTATACAAGGGTCAATATTGGACCGTTTGTAGGGCAATATGGGGAATGTGATGGCATAAGAACAGGTTCAGATCTCTGTTGCTTAAGGCTTTTGAATCTTATGAGCCGTGAGGGTCTCATAAGAGGGTTCTCCTTACGAATCGTGAGGATCTCGTAAGTGTAATTTCTCCTTAGGAATTATGGGGATCCCTAAGTGTGTTGCTCCCTTGTGAGTCGTAAGGATCTCACGCGGGTATTTTCTCCTTACAAGGTTTAGAGGACCTTGCAAGTGTTCATGAATTTTTTACGAGTCTGCGCCCTTTCGGATTTTCACAAACTCGCCGGTAGTCCTGTTGTTTTTACTCAAAGAGCCCATTTGGGTTTTCATCCGTGCCCGTTTTGCTTATGGACGTACCGTTTTTTAGCCGCGTTAGCCTAAGGATGTCGCGGTTTGTAATAGTTTAAAGACGTTTCAGTCCGTAGCTAGTTTCAGGACATTTCTGTCCGTAGTTTTCCGTATTTGGGACGGGGTATCGTTGGATACTACTTTTAGAGTCTTGGACCCGGGAAGATAGCGAGCAGACATAGACGTCGTCATCTATCATTGACCCTGGCCGTGACTCGCCAGCCATATTATTTCTTAAGGAACCGGCCATTTATTGGCCGGAAGGGTCTTTCGCCATGCATATCCATGAGTAGGTAGGCCCCACCTTGGTAGACCTTGTCTATGATGTACGGGACTTCATAGTTCATCTCGAATTTCCCCTGTTTGGCACGATTGGGGATCATAGGTCTTTTGACAACTAGCACGAGTTCGTCTTGGTGGAATAGTGTCGGCTTAGTTAGTCTTTCGTATGAGCGCGTCATCCTTGCTTTGTAAGCCTCTAGGTTTTGCTACGCCATGAGACGAGTTTAATTAAGAGCATCGAGTTCCTCAAGTCAAAGATAGGCATTTTCTTCTTCTGTTAGCTCGTAATGAACCGCCACTCGTAGAGAGGGTATCTCTATTTTGAGGGGGGGTATCGCTTCTGTGCCGAATACCAACGCGAACGGTGTTGTGTTTGTGGTCGTCTTGATCGTTGTTCGATACAACCAGAGAGATTCATGCAGTCTCTAGTACCAGTCCGTTTTATTTTTGAACACCATCTTCTTTATGATCTTTGTCAAGGTTTTGTTGAAAGCCTCAGCTAGACCGTTAGCTCGGGAATTATAGACCGAAGAGTATCTCCAGTCTATATTATGCTGCTGTGCGAAGCGGCTGATTTTGTGACTTCTGTAGGCTGGCCCGTTATCGGAGATAATCCGTCGCGGAGTGCCGAACCGATAGATGATGTGTGTCTTGAAGAAATGGATGATGTTCTCCATCTTCACTTCTATAAGCGGTATTGCTTCTGCCCACTTAGAGAAGTAATCAGTTGTCGCACATATGAACCGATGTCCTCTGGATGACGCTGGTTCAATGGGCCCAATTATGTCGGTTCTCCACATTTCGAACGGCCAGCTAGCCACTGTTGGATATAGCGGGTTCGGATGCTGGTGGATGAAGTCTCCATGAATTTGGCATGAGTGGCACTGCTTCGCGTATTCGAGGCAGTCCTGAATCATCGTGGGCCAATAGTAGCCCATCCTTAGTTCGGGTTGATGAGAACCACAAAGTCCATCGTGAGTTTCTTGGACGACTCTCCTCGCTTCTTCCGGTCCCAGGCATCTCAGCCATAGAAAGTCGAACGATATCTTATTTAGTGTATCATTGACGAAGGCGAAAGACAGAGCTCGTTTCATGAGCTGATGTCTTGAGGATGCATCTTCCTGCATTTGATGGGATTTGAAGTAGTCTATAAAGACTTCTCTCCAATCTTTAGCCTTTCCTTGGTTCTCTATTTGTAGGGCCGTATGCTTGGTCGCTTCCATTTCTTCAGACGACTCCGTGGACAATTCTGCTGGTGCGAGAACCCGACGGCTTTGTACAACAATTCTCACATCATCGAGGTTTTCGTCAGCCAATTTTTTAAGGAGTTTGGCTAATGCGTCTGCTTTGCTATTTTCTGTATGCGGTATGCTTTCCAGGACGCAGGAAAGGATTTGAGTCAGCAATTGTTGCACTCTTTCACCGAATTTTACCAACTCCGATTTTCACGTTTGATAGTCGCCATTTACTTGACTAACGATCAGTTGTAAGTCTCCATATATGAGGAGGTTTTCGATTCCCATATCGACAGCGATCTCAAGACCTGCTATCAAAGCCTAATATTCTTCTTCATTGTTTTTCCTCGGCTCTGTTAGGGAAAAGGCAAAGCGCATTATCCCTCTTTGCGGAGTCACGAAGATGAGGCCTACCCTAGATTTGATTATGGGGGAGCTGTGCTTTCTCTTCTTCATGGAAGATGCCCTATCGAAGTATAGTTCCCATCGGGTATCACTCCCCCCTTTCTCCCCGTCGATCGTGTCAAATGCGTGCTCGTCTGGCAGTTCGCAAGTTAAAGGTGAGTCACCAGGTATCGGGTTCTCAGCAAGGAAGTCGGCGATGGCATGGCCTTTCACTGCCTTGAGAGGTCGGTATGTTATCGAGAATTCCATTAAGAGTAAGGCCCACTTAGCGTGCCTTCCCGTTCGTATGGCTCTTGACATCAAATATTTGAGAGGATCCACTTTTGATATGAGATGGACCTCATGTACCAAAGTATAGTGTCTGAGCTTCGTTATCGCGAAGATTAATGCCAGGCAGTGCTTTTCGATGGGGGGTAGTTGGTTTCTACCCCCAGGAGAACTCGACTCAAATAGTAGAGGGCTCTCTCTTTCCCTTGATCATTCTCCTGTTCCTATAGCGTGCCTAAAGAACCTTCAAGGGTTGTTGTGTACAGGATGATGGGCTTTCCCTTGACTGGAGCGGTCAGTACCGGCGGGTTCTGCAGGTATTGCTTGATTTTGTCGAGTGCACTCTGGAATTTATGATCCCAGACGAAAGGGGTCCCCTTCTTCATTAAATGGCTATAAGGGCGGCATTTGCCGGAGAGGTTAGCTATGAATCGTCGGATATATGCGAGCTTTCCTTGTAGAGACTGCAATTTCTTGAGAGTTCTTGGTGGAGGCATTTCCATAATCGCCTTGATCTTTGACTGGTCTATTTCTATGCCCCGGTGTCGTACGATGAATCCTAGGAATTTGCCCAAGGAAACTCCGAACGCGCATTTAAGAGGGTTCATCTTCAGGTTGTATTTCCGAAGACGTTGGAACACTATCTTCAGATGCTACCAATACTCCTTGTGCGATTTTCTTTTCACCATGAGGTCGTCAATATAACATTCGACGATTTCATGTATGCGGTCATCGAAAATCTTTGTCATGGCCCTTGTTCGGCACGAATTATTACATTTTTATACCGCTCATTTTCTATCATTTTGTCAATAAACAGTGCTATTTTATCTGTCTTCTCATTAGTGCAGATTACAGGTACATAGGCAAAGACACTGGAGACGGTATACAACATGCACAGAAACGACGGTTTTCAGCCGGAACTGCAAACGGGACAGATAACAGATCAAGACATTGAGTTTTGCATTCAAATAATGTTGTGTACAAATACATTTGATTTTTGGTCCAATATAACTCATGTATGAACCATCATGGATCAAGTAGGCATGAGCCATCATGAGACATCAAGTAGCAAACACAATCATGGTGTCTTGCAAGTGGATACACATGTGGATTGGACATGTGGGTATGGTTCAATGTATGAGAAAAAGAATTGATTTGAAATGTGAACACAAGTCATACCCACTTGATCCTTTCTCTGTACATTACTCCAGATTACACTCAATTATGAATTAAAAGAAATTGCAAACACAGAAAGATGCTCAAGAGACCAGAAGTGCACAGACCAAAGGTGGGCCCCACTCTCCAAACCAAGGCCGTAAATAATTCATCTTAGCCGCAATTTGTGGCCAAGTTAGGGCCAAATTGGTTCGTTCAATTATGGTGGGTCCCTGGTGGTCTTTTCAGTCTAGTATCATATGCAACATTTTATTTTGGGTTGCCTATAAATAGCAGATCACAGATATAGTTCTGGGAGGCTTTTGGAGTGAGAAAACAGTTTGTAACATTTGATAGCTTTCTCTTCTTCCCTCTTTAAGCTCTCACTTGAGTGCTACATTAAGGAGGTTGAGGTTGTTATCTAACTTGTAGCTTAAGCCCTCCATTTTGTTAATAAAGAACTTGCATTTCCCTTTTGTTTAAACTCTTACTCTTGTTCTTGTGTTTTATGTTTTTCTTTTGTGTTTCATGTTTCTATTTTCTAATATTTAACTAATCTTTGGTTGTGTTAATGGTAAGGATGTGAGATGTATGGTTTTGCCTTCCTCCTCCTCTTGTTCATATTTACTGTGCTTATCTACATGATTATAACTTAAAGATTGATTTATATATTGATGTGATATGGTATTTTGAAACCATGATTACTTGTAAGCTCTTCATATACCATATTCATCCCCTTTCCCTATTTAACAAGGTTTAAGTTAGAATCAAAATTGGTGTTAAGTTTGCTAAGTTTGGATACGGTATTTTGTGTCCGAGTGCATGACATACCCTCGGTTTTCATATACCGTATACCAACACAAACCCTTAGCAAAGTCAACACCAAAACTATTTTGCTCTCACTCACTATTGTGTTTTCGATATTGCGGTATGCTTGCTAACCCTTGTGTTTAGTATTGATACCCCAAACTTGGACATACAACGGTATGTGAACAAAACGGACTAGTTTCGTGATTGCGGAGAATATCGGAATTTGATGACTTGTGCCTCGCAACCGCTTCGAAAAGTCGTGCTTCATGCCGGGATCAACGTGAGAACGGACAACTCATGATCAAAGGAGTATCGAAGGAATCATCACGATTCAACCTTCCGGACCAATGCCACGACCATTTCTTACTTGCTTGTTTTCTTGCTTTTCTTTGTTTTCGTATTATTTCTATTTTTTTGTGACAAAACCCAATTCATTAATTTTTTGAACCTTAAAAGACAACACTCAATACACAATTCCCTACAGATCGACCCGTAATTGCCGGCTCGCTACAACGCGCCGTGCACTTGCGGTTATAAATATTAAAACGTGAACGATCTCGCGTGCGCATTTTGTTTCCTTCATTTCATATCCGTTTTCATAATATACGCGTTTGCGCGCGCGGGTGAGTTCCCAACAAGTTTTTGGCAATGTTGCCGGGGAGTTGGTAGTATAAGGTATTGTTATTTTTGGTATGTACTAACTCAATAACTACCCACTCAAAATTTTTCAAAACTAACTTTTCTAACTTTTGTTCTCTGTCTTTTTGATCTGCTGTCACTCTGAGTTTAAGTATAAAATTTTGCATATAACATTGTGACTCTAATAGGACTATAAACATACTGTAAAAGTTTGGAGCATCAACTCATAGAGTTGGCCGCCGAAATATTAAGATCGGCCGCAAATTGCGGCCGGTTTCACCTGTTTGCTCCAAATTTTTGGGGTTTGTTTCTTTGACCTATTTTTGATTCATTTTTATATGCAAAATTTCATAATTTTGTGTGTTCATCTAATTGGCCAGATATATCGCTTTTTGCACTAAATATCGTATTTTTCGACATTGCAGATTTTTACGGATTTACGACCAGCGATCGTGCGGAGCGAGATACAAATGCAATTTCACGACGTTAGTGAAGTACAGTGCCAAAGATCCGAGTAGTTTGATCCGGGCAAGCGAACATTCAAACACTCGTAATCACTTCTAAAGGGGTTTTTAAACCCAAATCATTTGGGTATGTAATTTCCTAACGCACTCTTCTCTAATCCGACGCATTCCAATATTCTATCTTTTGTAGGATTCTTCGCTCAATTTTGTCGCCAATTGTACAGAGAACTAATCGTATTTTTTTTGCAGCACTAATACTTTAATGAAAAAGAATTGCTTAAATTGCTTGATTTCTTGAATTGTTTTATTTGACTGCGCATTGCATCTTAATACGGAATTAAGGGCAAAAATAACCAAATAAGATACGGTAAAAGATTTCATCACCTTTTTCCGTAGCCCACAAAACAAAAAACTGCATTCTTGCATACCCCTAGTAATTTTAAAATCAATTAGACTCTGGCTCTAAGGACTTCGCGCTCATTATGAGAAGTTAATTGTGTTTAGAACACCGCTTAATGGTATATCATTCACGGGGTGTCTAGGCAAGTGTTTAAGAGAAATGGTTATCTAATTAAGGAACTTCACGAAAGAATTGGAAAACCTCTCCTTATCTCTTGCACTTACCTTGCTTCATGATAAATATATCTTGAGCTTATTTCTCGACACAGTTTTACTTCGTCAATCAGGTACTTGAGCAGGTTTAGTTGACTTAGCATAACATAGACTGCTAGGGGTGTGATATTCTTTATTTTTGTGACATTTGTGAATTCTTGTTAATATGGGCGACACACGATTTAACTCGATTTTTCACGATTCTTATTCATTTGTTTATACTCAGTCCCAATTAATTTGTTCAAATTGCCAAAATTCTTCCCGCATTCATGAAAATTGTCCTTTCCTAGCGGGTGACCGACCGTCCCAGATTTTTGATAACTGTCACTCACCTAACACTCCTGAACCCAGTCACACTTCAACCATATACCAAATGATTGAAAATTTAGAGAAAGAGGTCGACAGATTGACTGCTTTAGCATCACCACCATCACAACCCCTCAAACCCGAAACAATCGAACCATCATTAGGGTATGATAGTGAGATGGATGCTAGGTTGATCACTCTAGAAAAGGGTATTGAAGTAATGACTGCGGTCGAGAATCAAACTGCTGCAACGCTAGCCCTGTTCTTACAGCAGTTTGAGCAATTATTTCTTGCTCAGGCCCAATCATTGGCAAGCATTAAGGAACAAGTGAAACATTTAGCTGAAAGGATTTTTGGGAGTGAACACAGTTAATCGGAACCCGATAGTGTTAATATATGTCATCTAGGAAGTCACCCGAGTGAGATAAATGATCAAACAAATTTTGATAATTTCATAAATGATGATACGATTGAATTGACTGAGTGTTGCCAAGACACACAAGAAAACCCTCTATATCAGTCCACCATTAGCCTTCAGGTATCCACTGAACCTTGTCACTTGTGATTTAGAGATTGATTTAACCGAAATTATACTTGATGAGGAAATTCTTGAACCGACTGATTTTTGCTTTCCAATTTTAAATGAGCGACCTTGTGAATTTGTCTGGTATGGTTGGGATAGAGTAGAAGAGATCAATGATCGGGAACCCACAATTTTTGTATCACTTGTTGATATTGTTTCGGAAGAAACGTTAGTGTGGGAACCTACTTTTTTAGATGATATAAACCTATCCATTTGTGAATGTGATGAGGAGGAAATTTTATTAGGAGAGTTTGTAAATAAAGAGAATAGGATTGTGGAAAATCTTAGGGAGGAAGACAGTCTTGAAAAATATTCTTTCAGGACGAGTTTTGAGGAAATTATTGCTGATGAACTTGATATTCTTGGTGAGTTTGAGTTGGGAACAATTTGGGAACATCCGAGAAACCTTTCTTTTGCTGAACTTTTTGCGGATGAACTCCAGTTTTTACACGAACTTGACTTTGGAACTCAACGCGTGCTTATTGAACATTCAATTCATTCAGAAAACAATTCTTTGACCTCCTCAAAATTCCATCTTCATCTTCAACGTCTTCTCATCCCTACTTTTACACACCCATGCCCTACATTAACATCTAACATATATCCATTCTTTTTCTTTTTCTTCTTTTTATACAGATTCTTTTACCAGCCACCGCACTATATACACAAAATCTTTATGTGGCTGGTATTAATTTCTGCACTAACCCAATCTTTTAACTTGTATATGCTGTAATTAGTCTTAGGTTTTTTCTTTTTCTTGAATAAAATTCTCACCCTGATGTCTAAGTCTAGCTACCGGAGACGGGGCAACGATGAGGACATCATAAAACTCAGGTTTGGGGGTGAGCACTGCGTTTGTTTCACTGCATTATGTGTATATTCTGCATTGCATGCTTATTAAAAAACCCATAAAAATTGAATTTTTTTCCTAAAAACAGAAAAACTTTATCGTCAAGTTAGCTAGTAAGGTAACTTAGATTGTTATTCCGAAAATTTAGTTGATATATTAGAAGTAACTAAATCCTAGGCTTAGGAATTGAAAACCCTAAAAATAACCTTCATTCTGTTTAACTTTGGTAATTATACGTCCTTACAGTTTTTTTTATAAGAAATGGGTAATCTTGAGTTCAGTTCTTTAGTTAAGTCGAGATAAAGGGAGAGTATTGAAGCTTTACTGAAAGATAAGTCTGAAAAATAATTTCTATTCTTGAGTCCAAATTTAGAAAATATATACCCTACAAACTGCACATATACGCACCTTGAAACTTGGGACAGTAAAAGATACATAGAAATACTCTTGCCTGAAAGCCTAGTATGAAAGAAAAAACAGTATTTAAAGCTAACCACCATAAGAGCGTCATTGAAAAATATATCCGGTCTGAAAAAGAAAAAGAAAAATAAAAGAAAAAAATAATAATAAATAAAGTCAAGACCTGGAAATTGCTATTTACGCTTTAAGCTCATACATTCAGTAATCGACTGTTAGTGCCCCATGAAGCATTAATAATCGCATGAAAGATGTGTGAGCAAAATCGTCCATCCATTAATGAAAAGAAGCAGTATTAGGTATTAAGGCAAGGGTACTATAGCTTGAATTGAATTCTTAAGTGTAGGGGTGAAAATTTGCACACACATAGGGGTATACAATCGATGTTTGGAAGAAAGATAAGGATGAAGAATAAGACTTATGTTTTCTGTAATGATGATAAAAATCCCTGATTGGAGACCGCACTTTAGAAGGAAAACTCCGGAGGTACCGAGATCTTTCTAAACCGTAAAACATATAGGATCTGAGGTTAAATAAATTGGAGGCGTGAAACATAAGAGTTGAATATTTCTAACCTAAGATGATAGAATTTCTAACTTAGATACTAAACTGTAGGAGTTGAATCTACGTTAACTTATAAAACTAGCATGACGGAATTTTGTGGGTGTAATCCGCTGAAAACCCTCAGGAGACAACACTCCTCCTGCTAGGGACACCTAGAGGTTTAACGGTTTGTTGCACGGGCTCAGTGCAATCGCGTTCCCTGCGAAAGTGAGGTTAGGATTTTGTTTTACTCGGGACGAGCAAAAGATAGGTTTGGGGGTATTTGTTCGGCATGAATTATTACATTTTTATACCACTCATTTCCTATCATTTTGTCAATAAACAGTGCTATTTTATCTGTGTCTGCTCATTAGTACAGATTACAGGTACACAGGCAAAAACACTGGAGACGGTACACAACATGCACAGAAACGACGGTTTTCAGCCGGAACTGCAAACATGAAAGATAACAGATCAAGACATTGAGTTTTGCAAACAAATAATATTGTGTACAAATAAATATGATTTTTGGTCCAACACAACTCATGTATGAACCATCATGGATCAAGTGGGCATGAGCCATCATGAGACATCAAGTTGCAAACACAATCATAGTGTCTTGCAAGTGGATACACATGCGTCTTGGACAAGTGTGTATGGTTCAATGTATGAGAAAAAGAATTGATTTGAAATGTGAACACAAGTCATACCCACTTGATCCCTTCTCTGTACATTAGTCCAGATTACACTCAGTTATGAATTAAAAGAAATTACAAACACAGAAAGATGCTCAAGAGACCAGAAGTGCACAGACCAAAGGTGGGTCCCACTTTCCAAACTAAGGCCGCAAATAAATTCATCTTGGCCGCAATCTGCAGCCAAGTTGGGGCCAAATTGGTTCTTTCAGTTATGGTGGGTCCCTGATGGTCTTTTCAGTCTAGTATCATATGCAACTTTTTATTTCTGGTTGCCTATAAATAGCAGATCACAGATATAGTTCTGGGAGGCTTTTTGGAGTGAGAAAACAGTTTGTAACATTTGATAGCTTCCTCTTCTTCCCTCTTTGAGCTCTCACTTGAGTGCTCCATTAAGGAGGTTGAGGTTGTTATCTAACTTGTAGCTCAAGCCCTCCATTTTGTTAATAAAGAACTTCCATTTCCCTTTTGTTTAAACTCTTACTCTTGTTCTTGTGTTTTATGTTTTTCTTTTGTGTTTCATGTTTCTATTTTGTAATGTTTAACTAAACATTGGTTGTGGTAATGGTAAGGATGTGAGATGTATGGTTTTGCCTTCCTCCTCCTCCTGTTCATGTTTAATGTGCTTATCTACATGATTATAACTTAAATATTGATTTATATATTGATTTAATATGGTATTTTGAAACCATGGTTACTTGTATGCTCTTCATATACCATATTCACTCCCCTTCCCTATTTAACAATGTTTAAGTTAGAATCAAAATTGGTGTTAAGTTTGCTAAGTTTGGATACGGTATTTTGTGTCCGAGTGCATGACATACCCTCGGTTTTCATATACCGTATACCATCACAAACCCTTAGCAAAGTCAACACCAAAACTATTTTGCTCTCACTCACTATTGTGTTTTTTATGTTGTGGTATACTTGCTAAGCCTTGTGTTTAGTGTTGATACCCCAAGCTTGAACATACAACGATAAGTGAACAAAACGGACTAGTTTCGTGATTGCGGAGAATATCGGAATTTGACGACTTGTGCCTCGCAACCGCTTCGAAAATTCTTGCTTCATGCCAGGATCAACGTGAGAACGGACAACTCATAATCAAAGGAGCATCGTAGGAATCGTCACGATTCAACCTTCCGAACCAAAGCCACGACCATTTCTTACTTGCTTGTTTTCTTGCTTTTCTTTGTTTTCGTATTCTTTCTATTTTTTGTGACAAAACCCAATTCATTAATTTGTTGAACCTTAAAAGACAACACTTAATACACAATTCCCTACGGATCGACCCGTACTTGCTGGCTCGCTACAACGCGCTGTGCACTTGCGGTTATAAATATTAAAACATGAACGATCTCGCGTGCACATTCCGTTTCCTTCATTTCATATCCGTTTCCATAACATACGCGTTTGCGCGTGCGGGTGAGTTCCCAACAGCCCTCTGGTAGGTAGCGCTGGCGTTCTTCAGACCGAAAGGCATCACTTTGTAGCAGAATATGCCTAGAGTAGTCCGGAAAGTGGTATGCTTCTGGTCTTCGAAATGCATCATTATTTGATCGTACCCTGATGAGCCGTCTATGAAGGAGAAGACTTCGTGGGTGAACGTGTTGTCTATCATCAGCTCGGTAACCGGTACGGGAAAATCATCCTTCGGACAGGCTTTGTTGAGGTCCCGGAAGTCCACGCAGATGCACACCGTCCCATTTTTTTCATCACTAGGACAATGTTAGCGATCCAGTCGGGGTATTGAACTTCTTGGATGAAGCTGGAGTCGATTAGCTTCTTGACTTCGGCGTTGATACTCATTTCAAGTTTGAGCCGCATTCTTCTCGGTGCTTGTTTGACTGGCTTGACGTCCGGTGATATCGCCAATTTATACACAGCTATTTCTGGATCTAGCCCCGGCATTTCAGAATAGTTCCATGCGAAGCAGTCTTTATACTGCATGAGCATGTCTTTTAGCGTAGCCACCTGTTCTTTAGACAGCAGCTCGCTGACGAACGTAGGCCGCGGGTTATTTGCTGTCCCCAAGTTGATTTTCCTTAGGTTGTCCGCAGTAGTATGTATTCCATCTTCCAACTCTTTTGGTGCCGTTGGACACTCTGAGATCAATTCCTCTTCATCCTCGTTTTCGAAGCATCAGGAGAGGTTATCCATACTCTCATGCTCTCATTCTTCTGACAGCGTTATCACGTGACAGGTACAAGATCGTTTCCAAGACCGATATTGATCTGATTCTACTATTGCTATATACGTTGCCTTTGGCACATGCTTTTGCGGTGGGGATACCCTCCAATTGTTGGATAGAGCGAACCTGCCGAGTTGATATTGGTCTTCAACCCAGTTTTTGAAGGTGAAGCAGTCTTCTAGAGGGTGTCCTATCGCTCGATGATAGGAGCAATAATCCGGGTGATGAACCGGATTTGCTTGTTCGGGGTGCTTGGACTCCGGGAGCGTAATCATTTGATGTTTCACGATGAGGTCGAATACCTTCCTTGTCTTGTCTTGAAGGAAAGAATATTCCCGATCCATCTTCTTCATCTGCGATGGATTTCGGCTGGCCTTTTCTCGATTACGCGGCCTTTTGGATCCGTTTTGCCGCCGTCGAACGTTTTTTCCGTTCTTTAACTTGTTTTTGCCTCCGCGCCGGGCCTTTTTCTTATCTTGGGAATGCATGGCGGGTTGACGGTGAAGGGCATTGTCATACTCCGTAGCATGCTGAAGGAGGCGTTGCGCCTTGGCTTTCTCATAAATTGCCATTTCGCGGCTGTGGTTGTTCCGAACCTTTTGGCTTGCTTCCCTCGCTGTCTTGTCCATGGTAGGACTTCGTTCCGGTTCAACGCCAGCATCTTTTAAAAGAGCATCCTCTTCTTCATCAAGGTCCTTTATGACATGGCAGCCATGGAACTGCTCCCATTTCTTAGACTGGACATATCCAAGCCCGATCGTTTCCATTTTTCCGTTGGGCAATTTTCGCTGAGCTCTAAGGACATTCCAGATCCTGTTGTAGAATTGGGCCTGTCGTGCAGTCTGTTTGAAAGGTACGCCTTGGCATCTTAATAACCTTTTCAATCCCTTTGCATAGTATCTGAGCAGACGGATCGGTTGGAGCCTGTCGAGCGCAGGTTCGACACCACGCCAAACTTCCCTTTCGACTTTAGTTTCCCCGGATCGGTAGAATAGGATCACATTTTCACCTCTTCGCTTGGGAGGGACGTAGAATGTTCTTAGCTCTTGCACACTATATGTCTCAAGTGTATCAAGCTCTCTGTAGTGCTGCCGCAGAACCATGGCGATTTGCAAACTCTGATCATCTCTAGTGAGAGCCTGCATTAATGGACAGACCGAGAACACTGCATTGACTTCATCTTCAGAGTCATTGACAAAGACCAGAATAGGGGTAGATGATCCCGGCCTATTGCATTGGGGTGGCCCCGAATAGACTATCTCTTCTTTCTCCTCGGTATCGCTCCCAAAGACAGGAATAGTGGTGATAACTTTTTACTTATTCTCTGGTTTATGGCATCTTTCCATGTCTTCAAAGTCTGGTAGGAAGTACTTAGTGTCTTCATACTTTCAGACTTCATTTACGGGAAATGGATTTAGTTCCCCTGTCACGGTATACTCGAGACCATTTTTGAAATAATTCATACAATGTTGTTGTGTAGAAGGGATGATGTTGTATTCGTGTAACTAAGGCCTGCCGTGCAAAGCGTTGTAGCAAGTCTTGGCGTCAATGACATGGAATTTGATGTCAGTGATGAGTAGCCCAAAGCGTAACGTCGGTATTACAGACCTGAGCGTCCATGATGACTAGAATTCGAACCCGGAGATGGTGATTTTATCTCGAGCGAGATGCTGAACGCTCATGCAGATTTCTTTTAGCACCCTCACATTCAGGAGGTTGACAGAGGATCCGTTGTCAACTAAGATCTTCCCTATCTTGATGTCATGGCAGTACCCGGTGACATACAGGGGAAGGTTGTGCTCACACATTCCGAGGAGGAGATCTTCATCGCCGAAATTGATGTCAGCTGTGTGCACTTCTTCCAGCTCGTCCTTCATTTTTTCTTCGGCAAGGAAAGCTTGAAACTGTTCGGGCTCTTGTAATGCCCTGATCAGATAATCTCGTGCCTCTTTAGACAACAGAAGGGTGTCCAAAACTCTTAGCTGTGTGGGTATCTTCCTCAGGTGCGCTAGGATATTGTAATCCACTTTGCTTTTCTTGGGTGGGTCCTTGGCTGTCAGCTCTTCGTTGACTTGATCATCGAGGGCGATATCCTCAGGGGCTTTTTCCTTCGCCTTATCTTTTTTGCTCGATCCCTTGTTTGTAGGTCCGAGATTCTTTTCGGGCAGCGTACGACTACGCAGCTGAATGTTTTCACGGTTCTTTATCTCGTCCTCTTTTCCTGAGGTGGATTCCTTGAAGAGAGGGCCGAGGGCTATTTCGTCATCAGAATCACTTTCGAAGGTAAGAACTTGCGATCCCCTGGCATAAACAATGTGACAGTTGCCGGTAGATCTTTTGTGCTTATCTGTCGTGCTTCTCTGTTCCAGACAAGCCTTGCGCTTCAATCGCTTGACGTGTTGTCGGTAGGAAACATATCCCTGCCACCAGTTTTTAAAGGCGTTGCACTCTTCGATAGGGTGTGTGACCCTTCGATGGTAAAAGAAGTAGTTAGGATGTACATCTGCTTCGTCAAGACGTATAATTTCAGGAGTATTTCCTTTGAAAGATGGCAGCTTCATTCCCATTGACAGGGCTTTAGCGAACTGTTTCCTTGTCTTCAGCCTGTTTTTGTCTGCCGCGGGCGTGCTTCGATCTGGTTGGAGCGCTTTGCGACTCATCCCTACCATGACTTCTTCAGCTTGATGCCGACGCCTAGCCCTTTCGAATATGGTCATTTCACGCTCTCGATTGGCTTTGCTCTTCTGACGGGCTTCATTCAGCAGCATGTTCCAAGGATTTTGGCACCGATCTTGCCCCAGCTCTTCTATGTTATCTTCTAACGCCGAGTGAGCTTCTTCGTTATTTAGTGACGAATGAGAGATCATGTGGCAACTTGCCACATAATCTTCGGGTTCTTCTGACGAGTCGTCTTCCTTATCATCATCGTTATCTCCACTTTCAAGGATATGGTTGAGAAACTCTTGGAGCATGACTGGGATTCGCGCCTTCTGGTTGTATTCCTCCAGCGCGTCAATTTGCTTTTGTAGATCCATGCGCTTGTCATCAAGCTGCGCAGGCTTCTTGGTCTTCTTCTTTTTCTTTGAAGACTTTGACGGCTGGGCTTGGGTGTTTTGCCTGTTGTTACCAGTTCTCGGTATTGGGCGAGGTTTCAGCATCCCCTCAATGATTTCTGGCTCTAGCGGGCTTCTCCACCTGATTGCCGGGCATGCTTGAAGATCCTTCAGCATTCTCTTAGTTTTTGCCGAGAGAACAACTTCCTATGGAGTTTCCTCTAAAAATGAGCATGATGCCCCGGCGTGTCCATCTTTTTCGGAGTGTGCGGTTGTGCCGGGTTCACCCTCCATTTTTCAGACAGTGTGAATTTGCCTTGCTGGTACTGGTTCTTAATCCAGTTTTGGAAGACGAAGCAATATTCGATTGGATGGCCCAATACTCGGTGATAGGGGCAGTAATTAGGATTGTTGACATCGCCGGGCTGCAGTGGGCATTTCGGATCTGGCAAGGTGATGAGCCTGTTGCGCACCGCTAGATCGACCAGTCTCCTTGTTTTATCCCGGGGAAACGAGTAAGGACATCTCAACTTCTCGTCGAAGAACCGTGATTTGTTGCCTTGGTGAGCAACTGGTTTCAGATCACTATGTTGTTGCTGAGCGTTGGCGACGAAGGTCGCTTTACCTTTCACCTTCTCATTTCGAAGCTCTATTTTCAAGGAGGGCGGTCTATAGCCCATCTGGTCCACCTGGGCCAGCTTGTCGATTAGGGCCTGGAAAGTGGTCGGATTGAAGAACATCATTAATTTGGATACAGTTGCTTGTGGATCCAGGGTCCCCACGAACATGCCCACGGCAGGAGCTTCTTCAATGCGTTGTTCGCATCTTGACCCTAGGTTCCGCCACCGAATTGCATACTGAACCCATGTTTCTCCTGGCTTCATCCTGGCATTGATCAATGCCGTGATCGGGGTGCGTTCGCTGGCACTTGCGAAACGCTGGGTGAATAGAAACTCCATTTCTGTGAATGTTTTAATGGAGTCATTCGGAAGTTCTGAGTACCATTCAAAAGCTGTCTCTGCTAAATTGCCGACAAATTGGCAAAGTAGCAATTTGTCGCCACCTCCAGTATTGCCGCAGAGAGCCCTGAACTGAGCAACATGCTGATGGGGGTTTCCCGTCCCCTTATACACATGAAATTTAGGGATCGTGTTTCTTGGCGGGTACTTAATTTGATCGTACCAGTCTGGATAGGGTCACCCAGTTCTGACGACTTGGCCAGTCGTTTCATTTTCTTGATGAGCTCGTATCTGTTGAGCTATGTAGACATCAAGCGCAGCTTTGGAGATCGTCTCCTCTCTGGCTGCTGATAAAGCCGAAAGAGGGTTCGATGTCTCCCCTCCGTCGTCTTCAATGATTACTGGAGGGACTTCAGCTGGAGGATCCGGCTGGATCATTATGCCCACAATATCTTGGAACATGAGCGCTATTTGCTTTATGTTAGCCACTTGTTCTGCGGCCTCTTTATCTTTTTTCTCGAGCATCCTTCATAGGAACTCGGCATCGGTTTCTTGTTCCTGGCGCTGATCCGACGATGCCTCCGGACTTTCCTTCTGCCCAGTGAGTGCGGCCATCTTTGTTATCATCTCCTGGAGCTTTTGTTGCTGCTCCTGAGTTTTCGTCACAGACCGTGTGAGTGGTCGATGACCCGTAGAAGTACGGCTTTCCTCTTTTCCGGAAGCCATGTAGACAGTGTATGTAAGTGCACGGCGGCGCCCCGGCCGTCAATCCGACGGCCAAATGCGGAAGCGGTGATAAACTTTAATTTTGCGAACTTAGCAAACCGGCACCACCGCGTACTAAACACCCGGATCGTGCTATTAAACTAGATCTAGCTAACTACAAGAAGGGGAAGAGATATACCGAATGATCCGAGTCCTCCGGTCTTCTCGTCGTCGTCCCGATCTCCTGCGGAAATTCCTGTCTCCATATCGTCGCCTCTTCGCCGAAGGGGGAACCACATCGCCTGCATCTTTTACGGGCTCCCACCTCAATACCGAGGCAACTCGGGCGCGAAGTTGGCTGGCCGACGCGTCCAAGATTTGCTGTAGAATGTGTAGTGTAGAGGCTATGTCTCATTTGGGGTTTGTTGCCTTTGAAGATGATGGAGGAATCAAGATAAGAAAAATGGTGCTTGCATTTTTCTAGCATGAAATGAGATCAAGAATGCCCCACTCTCAAGAATGAAACTCTCATCCTTTTTCTCTCAAGTGTGTTCAACCATATCATATGAGAATGGTGGAGGAAAAGAATACAAAATGCTAGAGGGAGGTGAGTGTAGTAAAAGGTAAGAGGTGACCATATCCAAACATCATCATAACTAACTCACATCAAACTCTAATCACCTTTTAGTGATGTAAAGAGAATCAAATGATGGTTGAAAAGAAAAGATGCCATCATAATCAAAACATTTGCAAGAAACTCCCTCCACAATTGTTATTTGCAAACTTGCAAATAACCCCCTCCATCGGAAAAGTCCGGCCGGGAAAGAACAAAGGAAAACCGGCCGGAACGGAATGCAAACTGGCAACTCCAGAAAACTGGCCCAGTAATAAATTACAGGAAAACCCCGATACTGTGCATACACACCCGCATCTGTATTCCGTCCGGATATAAATGCAATGAGACAAAATCTACACTGTACTAAACTAGGATCCGGCTTAAACCAAAGCCGGCTAGTAATATCCGTCCGATCCTGATCCGTGCAATACCGTACGTATCCGATCGAACCCTGCCATATCTCCATACGGCCTCTACAGCGTTTCGCCCAAAAGCTTGAGTAACTGTAAGTGTGGTGGACTCTAAAGACTCGTCAATACTATAGCTGTGGATTTAACCACTAGCACGTCAGAGGTATAAGCAAATACATGACGGGCCGCCAGCTATTGACTAAAAGGGACGTCGATGAGTCAACTCATCCTGACACCTTACTGAGCCTGTCAGCCGTACAGTCCGGTCCGTTCGTCTATGAGCATCGTATGGCGGGCCTAGGGGGTTGGTAAAAGTCAGACCCCCAAAAGCGGTACAAGTCGTGTCGGAGTGTAGC
This sequence comes from Agapanthus africanus, assembly GCA_030015575.1. NCBI lineage: Eukaryota > Viridiplantae > Streptophyta > Magnoliopsida > Asparagales > Amaryllidaceae > Agapanthus > Agapanthus africanus. The sequence goes on from CM057341.1 coordinate 133,569,395, forward strand.
CCAGAAAACCCTGAGATACTATTGAAATACCTGCCAGTAAATCTCCTGCCTTGGCCAAGGACTTCGTGTAATGGCTCTCCTAGACACAGCGCGACCTCACCCCCAATACCGGGAGAGACGAACCCCTGAAGATCCGCTCACTGCCTCCATGTGGCTCGGGACTGTACCCAACTAAAACCTGTTTGCACGACTCCTTTGAGCCGTGGTAGGGTAGTAATCAAAGCACAGTGGGAACTCACACGAGACAAATGACGATCCCCAGGTCGATGAACTAACCTGTACACATGTCACCTGGGAACTGCTATCTGTCGTCAGGTATAAGACCAACTAGCATGTTCCCGGCGAGTCCTGTCCGGTGTACTCATAACTCAATGAGCACCTGTATACATCTTAGGTGAACCAACTGACACCAGTGGATTGTGAGACCGGCCACCGCCCCTCGTCGGGGTCTCGACTGTATACACTAGTCTACTCTGGAGAATCGATGCCCTGTCTCGAAACTCCCACGACTAGGGACCTTTTAAGGATGTGCTTATAGACCACCAGCTCCCACGTATATGATCGCCCTCATACTGCTGGCAGTCAAGCAAGAATCCTAGGGGCTCTATCAACGTGCAATAGCGACCTGTCAGGTCACCTAAAGCAGTACACGATGATAAAGGTAAACCAGATAGCATACTATCATCTCGAGTAAGACTGTCCTACCGGGATAGGTCCTCCCTCAATCATTGCAATCACGTGCCTGTGATCCAATAATTGAATCTGAGGGCACTATCTCCAACAGTGTACACTACCATGCCCCCAGACTTGGGGCGTTTGGGTTCAGCACCCTTGAGATTTGTCGTTAGGACGGGGATTTTCTCCGGCCTTCTCCTTTTATGGGCGGTCGAAGTTGAGGGGGCTGTATTAGGCACCTCTGTAGATGACACCTTCCGTAGCATGGCGGCGGGATGATCCTCCTCTTGCCGAACTTTCATTTTTTTTTGTCGGCGGGAGTAGTCTTTGTCGATCACGGAGTCTTGAACTCTTCGCTAGACCCTGTGGACTTTGGAAGACAACCGTTGAGGGGGCTGCTCCGGCTTCGCCTTTGTGATGTTTTCAGCAGGCGGAGGAGACTTTTTCAGCACGACAGTTGGCGAGTTCCTGCGCACCCTGTTGAGCGGTACAAAGCTATTCCCAATCGGAACAGCAACGTCAATTTCCACCGTTGGAGCTGGTGGGGTAAATCCAGAAGGCGAACTGCCCCCAGCTTTCCTTACTCGGCACCAGTAACGACGTCGAGCATGTCGTGCGGCCGGGATCACCTCCGGCGTCGGGGTAGCTTCGTCATGGCCCCTAATCTGATGAGAAATTGTCATCGGTGTCAGCCTATAGAAGACAGACGTCCACTGAGAGGGAATCGTCAATCTTGCGAATGCGGACTTTTGGGCATAGGAAGCACTTGTAACGACCTCACCCGAAGCAGGAATTGGGATGGCCAGTCTTGCAAAGACTGATCCCTTAGCAAGAGAAGCCCCTCTGCTGACTTCGTTTACTAGAATGGCTATCCGCTTCAGGATAACTCCTTCGGGTATTGCAGGTTTCTTCACGGGCCCACTTGAGCTTTGGCCTAATTTGTTAAAGACCGAGGCGTTGGACTTGGACGACCTGTTGATAGGGGTCGTGTTAGTGGTAAGCTAATTAAAAACCGACTTCTTCGGAGCTTCCTGTGATGGTATTGGGGCATTGAAGCTCATTGGTGGGAGCATGGTCCCGAAGAACAATCCTGTGGTGGCCTGTGTCACCCGTTCCACCGGAATTGCGAAGATGGAGGCCGCTTGGGGCCCGTAAGTTACTCCTCCAGACGGGACGGAGCGGGAGTTGTTGCAGTTGGTGCAGTTGGAAGCCACTGATGCCATCTTCTCTTCTGCATGGAGCAAGACACCAAATCTTAGTACCTTGAATCCACAGGAAACCATAGCAGACCGCGATTTGTTCGCGAAACATGACACATGAAGTGTGGAGTGGAAAAAGGAAAAGGTCCCACCGGGCGTGCCAGAATCTGTTTACCGCCGAAAGACGTGACCGGGACGTTGGGACGTCTCGCCATAATTTTGGGGGCAGATGCTATTTGGTTTTATCTGTCCACCTCTCCGAAGATGCCAAGTTGATTTATGGCACCATATATCGGAGGTTTGGACAGATGCGACCATTGTAGCAGACTTCATCAGATTCCCACTCGCTTGCGAGGGGTTTTTGATTGTAGGGACGCTCTTCCCTGCAGGCGCAAGCCCCTGCAGTTAATTACGTTATCGGGTTACGATAACCACTTTCTCCTTCTCCAAAAGTTCACTTCGTGTCGTGTGTGTTTGTTTTATTTTTGGTTGCCCGTGGATTGTATACGGAGACTAATTTATGTTGTCGCCCGTAGGGCGTGGATTAGTCCAAATCCGTATTTTCTTTGATTTGGGTTTGGTTGATTTAAGGATCGTTAACCTTTTTTAAGATTAAGATCAACTTAAATGTTTGTTAAGGATACGCTAGTATAAGTTTTTAGACTAATATCTACTTAACGGGGGTCCAGAATCATTTTTGATCCAACGAAAGAGCATTTGGGCTCTATCGTTTAAGTTTAGGGACATTGCGGTCCATCATTAGTTTTGGGACATTGCGGTCCATCGGGTTTAAAGACATCATAGTCTATGGGGGTTTAAAGACGTTATAGTCTATATTTAAAGAGATCATAGTCTATGGGGTTTAAAGACGTTATGGTCTATATTTAAAGAGATCATAGTCTATGGGGTTTAAAGACATCATTGTCTATAGGGTTTTGGTTTAACAGTTTGGGGATGCACCAAAAATTATTGGTTACTGGGATCCTCCATCTCTCTGAAGACGTTGAAAAATTACAACGACAAATATCAGAGGTGTGGAGAGATGTACCCTTGAACCAATGACCCGACTGAGGGGGGATGGGATGAACATCATTTTAAATGCCATCTGTTAGGAGCTCATTAGCTATCTTTAGGACTGAGATCGGTTTTGGGGGCCCTGGGCATGAGAGGCTCAATTGATTGTTCTCGGGAGATTTGATCTAAGTTTGGCTAATATTGGCCTTTTATAGTGTTAAACACTAGTATGTGCTCAACGCTCACGTGTTCCCACGTGAGGCGCTTGAAGTAGTGTTAAACACTAGAAATTAGGGCGCTCACGTGTGGCACGTGAGGCGCTTAAAGTTGGGCGCTGCCTCTTTTATTCTCTTATTCTGGTGCTAAGCACTGTTGGGTCACGTGGGATCACGTGAGACACCCCAGAATGGGAATTGTCTTGGGTTTATTCCCCTTTTCTCTTTTATAAGTGCTAAGCACTTCTCAGGGGTCACATGGCTAGATCCCAGTCTTCCCTTTTTTGTTCCTCAAAGGTGCTCACGTGGGAACACGTGAGCTTTTATTGTATAGCATTGAACACTAATATGCATGGAGCTCTAGACCCGACTTTTGTGAATTTCAGGTCCCTTATTTTTATAAGAATTAATTATTTTATAGGGTTAAACCCTAGTTTTATCAGAGGAATTAAATTCCTATATCTTTTTGGTAAGAATTAAATTCTTTGAACTTAGTTCTTTCACTAGGTTTGGATCTCAATAATAGAATCTCCCCAATGAGAATTAAATTCTCAACTTGTGGGGAGATCTGCTTCTGCAGATCCTAACCAAAAGAAGAACTAAGTTCTTTGAGAAGAGTTAAACTCTTGGTTTTAGAATTAAATTCTATTTTGGTTTTGCTTACTAAGGGGTTTTCCTCTCTGTTTTTTGAACTTGAAGTTTATGGGGGGTCCCTCCGTACAAGACTTGAAGTCTTGGGTCCTTTATATAGGCGGGGCTGATTTGTTGATCAGTTGAGAAAATCTCTCATTGAGAGATTTCTTAATTGATTTGTGGAATTTATCCACCATTGGATCTTTGATCCAAGGACTTCTGTTTTACAGAATACATTTTTCTTGTTTTTAACAAGATTGGGAGAATATTTTCCCATACAGAACTTATTCTATATCATGATGATTTTTAATCACCATTGGATTTTTGATCCAACGGTGCTCTGAATTACAGAGCACAATCTTTCTTGTTTAGAAAGACTGGGGAAAATATTTCCAAAATAGGGTTCTGATCCCTTTTATATAGAATTTAATTCAATCGGCTCAGGAATCCTCACGTGTAGCATGTGACCCAGCATCACGTGTTGGCACGTGATGCGGCTTCTGGCCTGCTATTTGTTTCAGTCATATTCGTTAAGTGCTTATAATTTTGGCTCCAAGGCGCATCACGTGTAGGCACGTAATGCTCCCTTTGGGGAATTTTCCCATTAATTTTTAATTTATAATTTATTTTTCCAAAGTGAATAAGCACCTGCATACTATCCCCAGTACGACGTAGTAATGGCTGTGGGACAGACCATCTTGCCTGCTGGGATGAGAAGCGTATACACTAGTCTACTGTGGAGTATCAATGCCCCGTTTCGATAATCCTACGACTAGGGACCTGTATAGGATGTACTTATAGACTACCCAGCCCCCACTAGTGTGAATGCCATCATAATGCTGGTAATCAAGCAAAGATCCTAAGGGCTCTACCAATATGTATAAGCGATATGCTAAAGGAAACACATGCACATGTTGAGGTAGAATCAAACGAGGTAGCATACTACCATTTTAAGCAAGACTGTTACTATATCAGTGTATATCCCAAGCTTCCATTAAGTAATATGCAATCTAGTATGATACAATAATGGCCTCTAAGGCATATATCCCTAACAGGATTCATTAGTGTCACTGCCGAAATGCGGACGCACTTGGGAGGTTTTTCTTTTGAAAGTGATAGCCGTCTCAGATTTGCTTTTGAGTTTCGGGGCAGCTCTGTCCTCGGTCAGTTGTGGCTTAGTATTTTGGGGGTTCACAATGTCGGTCTACGGTAGCGCCCCGGCCATCGATCCGAGGCCAAAATGCTGAAACAAAAACTTTTCATAAACATGAAACTGGCGCTAACGCAGACTTTAATCCTGGATCGAACCATTAACATTAAAACTAGCAATCTAAAGAGGGTTAGAAAAGCTATACCGATCGATCCGTGTCCTTCGGTCTTTAGCCACTCTCTTTAGCTCCTTGCGGCATCTCCAATCTCGCTCGATCTCCAATCTCCTCGTCGGAAAGGGCACCACATCTTTGAATCCTTTTACGGGCTCCCGCTTCGAACCGAAGCAACCCGGACACGAAGTTTGCTAGCCGACGTGTCCAAGGTGAAGTAGAGATTGTGTGTGATAAGTTTGTCTCTTGACACTCTAGGATTCTCAACTTATGAGATGGTTAGAGTGGAGGTAGAAGATGATGTCATGGTGGATGTTGTGAGCAAGAAGAAGAAGGAAAAAGGAAAAGGTGTTTCTTTTGTGTTGTTGTGTTGAATTATTGTGAGAGCTAGAATAGAAATCCAAGAGCAAACCCAGGCCTATATGGCTGCCCTCTCTCTCTCCATCCATTAGTTCAACACAATAAACAAATACTAGTGTGACATTAGCACAAATAAAGAGACCATGAGTCGCTACCCATGTCCATGTCACATTAAATGCTCCTCATGATCATTTCCACTCACAATTTCCACATGTAAACATTAATCCAAATGTTTACAGCAATAAAAAGATATGGCAATATCTAAAGTAAACTCGAGACGGATCACAAGGATACCCCTCACCTGTATATACATACCTGCATCCGCATTCCGACTGAATGCGAATGCAAAGAGACAGAAGTAATCCAATAAATCTAATACTAGGATCCGGTTTAAACTAAAGCCCACTAGTATGATCCGTCCGATCATGATCCATACACTACTGCACGTATATGATCGAACCCTGCCATAATATCATACGGCTTCTACAACGTTTCGCCCAAAACATGAGAAACTGTCTGTGGGGGACTCTAAAGACTCATCAATACTTTGGCTGTGGATTCAACCACTAGCACGTCAGTGGTACTAGCTATACGTAACGGGCTACCAGGTATTGACCAAAAGGGAGGTCGATGAGCGAACTCATCCTGACACCCTACTGAGCCTGTCAGTGACAATATCCGTACAGTTCGGTCCGTTCGTCTATGAGCATCGCAAGTCGGGCCTAGGGGGTTGGTAAAATTCAGACCCCTAAAAGCTGTACAAGTCGTGTCGGAGTGTGTCCCAGAACACCCTGAGATACTACTGGAATACCTACCAGTAAATCTCCTGCCTTGGCCAAGGACTTCGTGTAATGGCTCTCCTAGACACAGCGCAATCTCACCCCCAATACCGGGAGAGACGAAACTCATGCCGATCCGCTCACTGCCTCCATATGGCTCGGGACTGTACCCAACTAAAACATGTTTGCACGACTCCTTTGAGCCGTGGTAGGGTAGTAATCAAAGCACAGTGGCAACTCACATGAGACAAATGACGATCTCAGGTCGATGAACTAACCTGTACACCTGTCACCAGGGAACTGCTATCTGATGTCAGGTATAATACCAACCAGCATGTTCCCGGCGAGTCCTGTCCGGTGTACTCATAACCCAATGAGCACCTGTATACGTCTTAGGTGAACCAACTGTCACCAATGGCTTGTGAGACCAGCCACCGCCCCTCGTCGGGGTCTCGATCGTATACACTAGTCTACTAATGGAGTATCGATGCCCAGTCTCGAAACTCCCACGACTAGGGACCACTTTAAGGATGTGCTTATAGACTACCTAACTCTCACGTATATGATCGCCATCATACTGCTGGTAGTCAAGCAAGAATCCTAAGGGCTCTATCAACATGTAATAGTGATCTGTAAGGTCACCTAAAGCATGTACACGATAATACAGATAAACCAGATAGCATAGTATCATCTTGAGTAAGACTGTTCTACCGGCATAGGTCCTCCCTCAATCATTGCAATCATGTGCCTGCAATCTAATAATTGACTTTGAGGGCACTATATCCAACAATCTCCCACTTGCACTCAAGGCTAATTATTGCGATGTCGCATACTCACAACCCGTATGATACCGAACACCCAACTCCTCTACTGATCAGTCTCACAAAGCCCGTTTGTGAAACTATTGCGTTCGAGGAATAGCCTCAGTGAGTGGATCCGCCCTGATGTTTCTTTCTATGTCTCTCTTTATCTCAAGTTCGCGGAGAAAGCCATCTCTCAAAATGAGCAATACATGTCTTTGAATATGTCTGGATATCTGATGGGACCTAGTTCATAAATGAACTCCAAATCCAAACTTCTTAGACTGTATCGTCAACTGAACTTAATCAGTATCCTACGCCATGCCTCCCTCGTTATCCGCTTGGATCTCCTGTCCAAACTACTGCCCCTCGTCAGAGGGAAAACTATATCTCTGACAGTCACTCTGTCATCCAGGTCACCTTGGAAGCCTGGAATGATAACCATCTCCCGAAGGAGGTTGTCGTTATCATATCACTAGAACATTCACTTATGTTCTAAAACTGTTCCCGAATGTTTCTCCAGGATTGGATTAATATCAACTTATTGCAGCTAGTGCAAAAACAACATCTGGTGTGGTACTTGACATCTCATGATTGACTCAATTGCCTAAGCAAGTAATATGCCAATCATGCACATCCCTCTCCCCTTTAGTCTGTAAGACACCTTTAGAGAGGGTGACTCCATCACCTGCAGGTACCCATCATGCCAGGAGTCGTCCATTCTAAATACTTTTAGAATACTGTCTAAGTACCCAGATTGGGAAACTACCCAAATCTAGATCTAAAACCATAGATCTAGTAACCAGAATGTCTGATGTAATATTCAAATCCTTTATGGAAAAACCACTGTGTGTTAGTTATATGTATGCCCTAGAGGCCATTACTGTACATACGATGTATATTGTAATGGATGCTTGGACATATATAGGGAGGACTTTCTTGCTCGACAAGATAGTATGCTATCCGGTTGTACTTTATCTTAACATATACTCTGATTGTCTCTATGTTACATGTTGATAAAGCCCTTAGGATATGTACTCGACTACTGGGACTATGATGAGATCACACTAGTGGGGCCACGGTAGTCGACGAGTACATCCTATAACTGTTCCTAGTCGAGGGTGTATCGAGACAGGGCATCGATGCACCAGAGTAGACTAGCGTATACGCATCTTGACCCATATGATGGGCGATGGATGATCCCATATCCATCGGTGTTTGACATCAAGGATGGTGTACGGGTGCTCAGTGGAGACTGGGTACACTGGACGGACTCGCCGAGAACTCCCAGATGGTATTATACCTCACGTCAGATGGCAGTTCTCCGGTGACACTGGTACAGAGTTGTCTGTTGACCCGAGATCGTCATAGAGTCTTGTGTGATTCTCACTGTGCTTTGATTTCCATCATACCACGTCCAAGAGGGCGTGCAAAAAGGTGGCTTTTGGGTACAGTCCCGAATCACATGGAGGAAATGAGCAATAGGAGGGGATTCATCTCTCCCGGTATAGGGAGTTGATGTTGTGCTGTGTTCGATTGGCTATAACCAGAAATCCCTGGCCAGGGTTGCTGCGATTTACTGGTAAGTGTTATCATTAGTTTCTCGAACTGTTATAGACCTCATATCGACACGACTTATCGAGCTACTGGGGTCTGACGTTTACCACCCCTAGGCGAGATATGCAACATATCAGACGACGAGACCGGACTGTACGGGAGTGTTACTGTTTGGATTCACAGGAGAAGTTACAGGCTTGGTTGTTGATCTTCTGAGCGCTCAATACCTGGGTAGCTGTTACGTTTAGCTGACCGCTTGCAGCTTGTGGGTGTTTGATATGATCATCACCTACTGCCGGCGTATTGACGATTCTTTAGAGTCCTACACAGAGGTTTCTTGGCTCAGGCAAAACGGAGTAGGGGCACGTATGAGATATGTGCGGGACCGAGGATAATGCGGTACGTGATATCGTATTGTATTCTCGCGATATTTGATATCAGCCGGGTCATCGGATCAAGTGTTGATTCGATGAATCGGTACGGATAAATATTAGTCGGTTATATGCGATATAGCCGGATTGTCGGATCAAGTGTTGATTCGATAATTTAATGTATAATAATATATATGATATATTAAATTACATTAACTAATATTTGCTCACTAAAAGATTCTTTTTCTCACTCGGGTAATACATTGATATATATGCGATATATGTTAATTGTATTATTTTATTTTGTTACGATAAATATTAATATGTGATATATAATATTGTAACATGATATGATAACTAATGCAATTTGTTTAGTGGAGTTTAAACATGATTAGGGTTTGGATTAGGGTTAAGCTTTCTAGATGTTTCTAGAAGGTTTTGGTTTTGTTTTGTGAAAGATATTTGTAAGTGACTCATGCTTTAACCCAACCCAAACCCTAACCCTAGTTAATTCTCTACATGGGTTTAGTCAACCATGGTTGCATTATTCATCATATTATTCTTTTTCTATTCATCACAAAAGGATTCTTATTATATTCATCTTCTTCTTCCTTCATTCTTTTCATGGAAAAGATTTCTAGTTTTTTCTAAGTTATGAATAAATATGAGAAAAAGATAAATAAAGAGAGCAAAAATCCTACTTCATCATCCTCATCTTCCCTTGCCATTTAGATGAGGGTGTTCACATTTTTTCATGAGTGTTAGCTTGTGTTAACGAAGCTTCAAGGTAGATCATCTTTGTATCGAAAATCGGAAGCAAAGGTTGCATCTTTCTCTTCGTGGAACCTCTCGAGAGTCTGAAACCCGATGATCGCAGCGAAGGGACCACAACACGGAGCATATGAAGTGAAGGACCGGATCTACAAAGGTTGTAATCCCTCTCACTTAGTGTTAAAGTTGTTAACATGTTAGTTTTCGCCTAATCTCTAGTTTAAAGATCCGTATTCGGGTTGTTCGGCACGGCTAAATTTTTAATCGGGCATGGTTGATGCCTCGTAGACCCTTGTGCGCGTGCATAGCAACTCTACAGTGGTATCAGAGCCAAGCTAGAGTTTTAGGCGAAGTCTAGACGAAGTTTAAAGTCCGATCGAACACCGAAACCCCGACACGGAACCCTCTCTGTACATTTTTCAAAAAGTTGATATGTTCTGAATTAAAAATGCTCAGAAAAACAAGCAGGAAAAACTAAGAATTACTGTGAAGTACGGACTTCTAATTCTAAAATTGCAGCGCGGAACCGCGGCCAAACCATGGGTTTTGCGGCGGTTCCGCGGCCAAAATTTGGACTTAGTCCCTGAAATTTCATGTAATTATTTTTAGGCCCTTTCTTGTTAAGTTTTTCTGGGAATATTTTAATTCCACTCAAGTGTTGTGTTTTCAAGGGTTGTATTGGGGAATCGTTGATTCGATCGGATGTTTTAACTTTGTTTAGTTGTTCCGGATAATTTTTAGAAACTGTTAAAAAGTTCGAACAGATATCAATAACTCACTTTTTCCCCAGTCGGAAAATTTTTCAAAAGTTGGATTTTTCCTCGAGTTTAAGAATGTTCTAAGTCGTGCAAGTAACACGGTGGACCCTCTAGAAGACAACAAACCTTAACTCGATTATGTGACCGTCTTGAACTGCCTTTTGAACCTTAGGGTTTGGGGAAGTACGGCGTGCCACATGTGAGGCGTTGGCTTGACCCTTCTACGGCTGGACCATTGGTACTGTGGCATATGATGGATGTTTTTAAACTGATTTCAAGTGTTGAGATACATTGGGGAAATCTTGGGTGTTTGATGATTCGATCGGAAAGTTTAACTTTGTCTATTTATCTGGAATGTGATACAATATTTGGAATCCACAGGTAGTTATGAGATAACTGATTTGAATATTATAAACATAGCAGTTTAGTCTCAAATGATCGGTTGCCACGGAATTTTGATGTGATCAAAAGTCCATCGCAATCAAGTAGCGTACGCGGATACTTGCCGGGTAAACTTAATAGACAGCCACGCCCCAAAGCCCCGACCAAGTGACTGTAGGAGAACCCCGTCGCCGAAAGCATCCGTTCGGGTGCTCGCGGCAGCGGTGTTCCGCCTTAGTGCACTTCGTCGACGGCATCTGGGGGTGCGGCCGTCTACTAAAGTTTGCGACGAGCATTCGATCAGGACGTCGGGAATCTTGTTGAATTGCCCGACTTGATATTGAAAAGAGTTTTCGATAAAGAGACTAAAATGCGGAGTTTATAATTGTTAGGCATGCGATGTCTAAGGAATTCATTTGGTTAGGCATGCGATGTCTTAGGAGGTTGCGGATTCCAACTGTTGTAGTTTTACACTTTCTTTTCTGTGACCGTAAGCGTAGTATGTGGTGTATCGCCGGCTTCGTTGCTATACATCAACGACAATCGGGATACGCATACTTGCTTACGTTGATGATATGAGATATTATGTGTTGCTGTGATATGTTATATTGGATCGTCGCGTTTTGAATAGCCGGGGGTTTTATGTGAGATGAGAGTTTTTCTTTTTCATTCATGTAAAATTCATTTGTATGTAATATTCTTTTATTAGGGCACTTCCAGGTAGCGGAAGATGCCACCGTTGTATATTATTTACTTTTCCGCATTAGGTAGACCCGAGGCGGGGAGCACAAGTAACCGGGTTCTAGGGTCCAGTGGGAGACCATCTCGAGGAGTCGAGACCGGGTCTCCTAACCCTAGAATTGGCTGTGTTGCTTGCCGCTCTCGTAGGAGTCTAGGGATGTGGGTTTGGCTATTCATCGCGACCGTGGAATCCGTGTTTTATACAGGCTCGTATTGAAAATACGGACGTCCTAGTATATCCAATATTTCATATATGTTCTTCTGCGGCAATGTTCTGTGATGAGATCATATTACTGCCTGAGAAATGTTTATATTATATATATGAGATATATGTTATATTGCAGATTTCGTTTCAAATGTGATGCTTGCGAAGCATAATAAAATGGGACGTCATTAATGAGATTAATGAAATAAAAGAAACCTAAGATGTTGTAGAAACTTGTTTAAAAACTGGTAGCTCTAGTTCTTGCTTTGCATATCGGTGTTCCTTGTAGAACATCCAGCACCTTATTCGATAAGGAAAGGACCGAGATCCCTTCACCGGGAGTGACTTCTTTAGCAATAACTGGCAGATGCTACAAACTCAGTTTGTCTTTTGATTGCTTCTATAGTTCTTGCTTTGCATAGTGATATTTGTGAAATATCCTGCACCTTATTCGATGAGGAAAGGGCCGACGATCCCTTCACCGGGAGTGACCCCTTTAGCAAAACTAGAAAAGCCTAAAAAACACTCCATTTAAAAATCACTCGATTCTACAACGATATCAAGTTCATTACGCAAAGGGTTTTCTGAAAAACCCGTCGTAGCCCTCCGTCATTTCAGATAAGTACTGGTTAGTATTCGTGCTGCGTTTGTTGACCTTAGCCAAGGCGTAGTGTGCGGTAGCTGATTAGTGCTTATCTGTATAAGCATATGATGCGATTGAGTTAGGGTAGTCGTGCGACTTTGTTTACCTTAGCCAAGGGTCGTGCGGGTGGGTATAATTCAATCGGGAAATGACGGGTTAAACTTGGCTAGCACTTATGATTTGTTGACCTTAGCCAAGGTCATAAGCTGCTAGGGGCAAAACATTATTTGGAATTTCAAGTGTTGAAATTTGCAATGAGATTGCATACCTTCTATGAGATAGTTGGATCCCGATACCCGCTGCGAGTAAGAGTTACTCCTGTGAGAGTTTTACACATTACAATTAGCCGATCAAGTAGGTGTCTAGAAAGGTGTTAACGGGGTTACGCCTCTGGGAAAACGAGGTTTACTTTAATTAGGTTCGTGCGAAAGCACGGGGGACCTCCCTCAATGTACCGACACTGGCCTGGCTGAAAGATTGGCGAACTTGTAGCGTGTAATTAATCCCGGCTAGTCTTTCCTTTTAGGGTTTGAAGGAAGATTTGATTAAAACAGTGGGAGACATCCTGATTAGATATATTATATAACCAATCTAATCTTGCAAGAGCATACGCTGAGTGTTTTCTTCTCTCTCTCTCCAGGTAGCGACCATATCACGCCTTAATCAAGATAATAAAATGGATTATTGACCGAACCCGCTTGTTATACTGAGCTGGGGAACGTTGGTCCCGCTCCAACCTATAATTGTTATAAGACAGAGTAGGAAATAGGGGATTACCAGAATTCCCATGCCGCCCAAACGAAGAAAGTGCATGCTGATGCATCTTCTTCGGGTGTGTTCATTACGGAGAACTGTTTCTCAGTATCCTTTACGTCCTGGGTATTTGATACCGGATCAGGATCCCGTATATGTAATCTGTTACATGGGCTACAGAAAGGTAGAGAACCGAGAACGGGTGATAAGTTTCATGAGACAGGAAACGGTGCAAGTGTTGCAGCCAAGTCTGTTGGTCACTTTCACCCTGGATTACCTGAATACATTGATTCTGAACGAATGTTATTAGATACCGAACCTGATATACAAAATCATATCAGTCTCTTTATTAGTAAAGAAGGATATAATTTTGTATTGTTGGATAATGTTTTGAACATTTCCTATATCAAGAGTTGATCGGTTCAGGCACGTTATCTAAAAGCATTGACGTTCTAAATCAAACCACAGTTCTTAGTATACAGAACACACACAAGAGGAAGAGTTCAGAAATGAACGGATACTTCTTGAGGCATTGTAGACTAGGTCATATCAATGCGGCCCGACTAGCTGAAGTTACATATAGATGCATATTTAAATTAGTTTGAATTTACATCTTGTGAAACTTGCCGGTCATGTCACAAAGATAAGATGACCACAGCTCTGTTTATTGGAAACAGAGAAAGAGTTAGTGAACTCTTGGGATTGATACATGTTGATGTATGAAAGTCCCCTGTCTACATATGCCAGGACCGGTTCTTTGTACTTCATTCCATTCTCTGATAATCTTTCAAGATTCAGACATATGTTCCTATTGAAACACAAGTCCGAACCTTTTGAGATATTCACAGAATATGAGTTAGAAGTAGAGAACCGAAAAATACGGGTAAAAGTATTATGTCCTTTGATGCGATCAAGGAGGAGAATACTTGAGCACGGAATTCCTGGACTATTCTAAAGGAGAATGAGATTCTCTCTCAGCATTACTCCTCCGTATACACCATAGCACGATGGTATATCGGGGCGGAGCAAACTCACCCTATTAGATATGGTGTGCTCTATGATGAGTACTACTGAGTTTCCTATTTCTTTTTGAGAGTTATGCACTTGAGAAGCTGCATACCTATTGAATAGGGTTCAAATCAAATCAGTTGCCTACCACTTCATATGTGATATGGAAAGGGAAGAGCCCATATCTTAAGTTAGTTAAGATTTGGGGTTGTCCGGCCTATGTCTAAAAGCAAAATCCGGACAAGCTCGAGGCAAGTTCTGTTATATAGAACTGGAAGGGTTCCAGCTATACAAACTGCAGCTGATGATTTGGTAGAACCAAAGGATTCAATAGTTTCCAACGAACCTCAGCCTCTCGTCCGATCTAGTAGGGTTTCTCACCCACCAGAGAGATACTTCGGTTTCTCTATGATAGTGGGAGCGAGGATTGCATCATGAGATGATGACCCAACTAGTTTCGAGCTGGCCATCAGGAGTGGGACTCTGTAAGAATGGCTGGATGCTTAGCGATCTGAGATGGAATCCTTATACACCGACAAAGTATGGATTTTGGTTGCTTTATCTGAAGGGTTAAATCCCCATCAGGAGCGAGTATATCTTGAGAAGATTACTTGGTGTACATGGAAAAGTTGAGACTTTCAAAGCTATGCTTAAGTCCATCCAGATCCTACTTGCCATGGCTACATACCATGACTACGATATCTGGTGGTTGGGTGTCATGACAGCTTTTCTAAATGATGTTTTAGAAAAGAGCGTCTATAAGTACACAGCCAGAGGGCTTCATAGACAGTGGGAGCAGCAGAAACGTGTGCAAGATGTTTTATATGATAAAACAGGCATCGCGGAGTTGGAAATCTGTTTTGATGTGGTAGTCAAAGAGTTTGACTTCATCAAAATGGTAAATGAACCTTGTATATACAAAAAGGTAGTAGAGAGTATGGTGGTGATCCTCGTAGAGTACGTGGATGACATACTCATGATAGGGAAGGAGTTTCCTATGCTACGCTTGGTCAATCTCCGCTTATCACAATGATTCTCCATATAGGATCAAAGTGATACCTCCTAAATCCTGTGTTTTGGATCTATGAGATAGTTCTAATTGGATGTTAGGATACTCACTAGTTGTAGTGAGATGGTATCAATCGATCCTGGGGAGAATCACTGGAAAGGTTCCAGGGTGATAAGAACGACTGAATGTCAGTCACAGGCATTGTCTTTACCCTCAGTGGAGGGACGGTATGCTGGAAGAGTTCCAAGCTAGATACCGTGACATACTAGACGATTAAAGGCAAGATACATCGTTACCAAGGATGCTACCAAAGAGGCAGTCTGGATATATATAAGTTCATGAGATGAACTTCGTTCCTACCATTGTGTGACAATGGAGTTGTGGCTTTAGCCAAGGAACCCCCGTCCCATCAAAAATCCTGATATAATTCTTAGGCAGTATCACCTGATCATGGAGATGGTTGATCTCCAAGGAGATCGAGGTTAGGAGAGTAGACGCAGAGGACAACAGCGCGGATCCACTCACAAAGGCCTTTTTCCCAGTAGAGACTCTTATGGGATGGTTGAGTATGAGATACTTCAACCGTAGCTAATTGTTGGGTATGTAATACCACAACAGATGGCCCTAGTGCAAGTGGGAGATTGTTAGTTATATGTATGCCCTAGAGGCCATTACTGTACATACGATGTATATTGTAATGGATGCTTGGACGTATATAGGGAGGAC
This sequence comes from Agapanthus africanus, assembly GCA_030015575.1. Taxonomy (NCBI): domain Eukaryota; kingdom Viridiplantae; phylum Streptophyta; class Magnoliopsida; order Asparagales; family Amaryllidaceae; genus Agapanthus; species Agapanthus africanus. Next base: position 133,585,315 of record CM057341.1, read on the forward strand.
TTTCTTGCTCGACATGATAGTATGCTATCTGGTTGTACTTTATCTTAACATGTACTCTGATTATCTCTATGTTACATGTTGATAAAGCCCTTAGGATATGTACTCGACTACTGGGACTATGATGAGATCACACTAGTGGGGCCACGGTAGTCGACGAGTACATCCTATAACTGTTCCTAGTCGAGGGTGTATCGAGACAGGGCATCGATGCACCAGAGTAGACTAGCGTATACGCATCTTGACCCATATGATGGGCGATGGATGATCCCATATCCATTGGTGTTTGACATCAAGGATGGTGTACGAGTGCTCAGTGGAGACTGGGTACACTGGACGGACTCGCCGAGAACTCCCAGATGATATTATACCTCACGTCAGATGGCAGTTCTCCGGTGACACTGGTACAGAGTAGTCTGTTGACCCGAGATCGTCATAGAGTCTTGTGTGATTCCTACTGTGCTTTGATTTCCATCATACCATGTCCAAGAGGGCGTGCAAAAAGGTGGCTTTTGGGTACAGTCCCGAATCACATGGAGGCAATGAGCGATAGGAAGGGATTCGTCTCTCTCGGTATAGGGAGTTGATGTTGTGCTGTGTTCGATTGGCTATAACCGGAAATCCCTGGCCAGGGTTGCTGAGATTTACTGGTAAGTGTTATCAGTAGTTTCTCGAACTGTTATAGACCTCATATCGACACGACTTATCGAGCTACTGGGGTCTGACGTTTACCACCCCTAGGCGAGATATGCAACATATCAGACGACGAGACCGGACTGTACGGGAGTGTTACTGTTTGGATTCACAGGAGAAGTTACAGGCTTGCTTGTTGATCTTCTGAGCGCTCAATACCTGGGTAGCTGTTACGTTTAGCTGACCGCTTGCAGCTTGTGGGTGTTTGATATGATCATCACCTACTGCCGGCGTATTGACGATTCTTTAGAGTCCTACACAGAGGTTTCTTGTCTCAGGCAAAACGGAGTAGGGGCACGTATGAGATATGTGCGGGACCGAGGATAATGCGGTATGTGATATCGTATTGTATTCTCACGATATTTGATATCAGCCGGGTCATCGGATCAAGTGTTGATTCAATGAATCGGTACGGATAAATATTAGTCGGTTATATGCGATATAGCCGGATTGTCGGATCAAGTGTTGATTCGATAATTTAATGTATAATAATATATATGATATATTAAATTACATTAACTAATATTTGCTCACTAAAAGATTTTTTTTCTCACTCGGGTAATACATTGATATATATGCGATATATGTTAATTGTATTATTTTATTTTGTTACGATAAATATTATATATGTGATATATAATATTGTAACATGATATGATAACTAATGCAACTTGTTTAGTGGAGTTTAAACATGATTAGGGTTTGGATTAGGGTTAAGCTTTCTAGATGTTTCTAGAAGGTTTTGGTTTTGTTTTGTGAAAGATATTTGTAAGTGACTCATGCTTTAACCCAACCCAAACCCATACCCTAGTTAATTCTCTACATGGGTTTAGTCAACCATGGTTGCATTATTCATCATATTATTCTTTTTCTATTCATCACAAAAGGATTCTTATCATATTCATCTTCTTCTTCCTTCATTCTTTTCATGGAAAAGATTTCTAGTTTTTTCTAAGTGATGAATAAATATGAGAAAAAGATAAATAAAGAGAGCAAAAATCCTACTTCATCATCCTCATCTTCCCTTGCCATTTAGATGAGGGTGTTCACATTTTTTCATGAGTGTTAGCTTGTGTTAACGAAACTTCAAGGCAGATCATCTTTGTATCGAAGATCGGAAGCAAAGGTTGCATCTTTCTCTTCGTGGAACCTCTCGAGAGTCCGGAACCCGATGATCGCAGCGAAGGGACCACAAAACGGAGCATATGAAGTGAAGGACCGGATCTATAAAGGTTGTAATCCCTCTCACTTAGTGTTAAAGTTGTTAACATGTTAGTTTTCGCCTAATCTCTAGTTTAAAGATCCGTATTCGGGTTGTTCGGCACGACTAAATTTTTAATCGGGCATGCTTGATGCCTCGTAAACCCTTGTGCGCATGCATAGCAACCCTACACTGTGCGACAACCAAAGTATAACTGATCGTAGTATAGGAATTTCACTTCCTACTCTGTGTATGTCATCCAAATTCCAGGACATCACACCCTACTACCTTCTTAACAGATCCATCCCCTATTCTGATGAAGTCAAACCTATGACTGTCACATAAGAAATAGATGATCTATCTCCGCTATATCCACTTTAGTCTATAAATAGACATAAGCTACTTGTCCACTATGCTTCCGCTGCTCCCACTGACTACAACAACCCTCTGGCAGAGTCATATACACGTACACTTCTAAAGCTAGTTTAGAACAACGCTATACTCATCTTCCTACCGGGTCTCACAGTCTGGAACAACAGCAATGACAAGTCTGGATAAACAAGAAATCTCCCTGTCACCGTCTTTGAGCATACCGAAGTACCTCTCGAGTGCCTGAGGTTACCCACCATATCTGCGGAGTGGCTAATGGAATGTCAAACCTGATTGAATCTGTAGGTTATTATCAAATTTCCAGTAATCGTTTGTGGTTCTGGAATCACTTCCAGTTCTACCATACTCCCACTACTGTTTTCTGGAAAAAAATCCATTTTTATTAAAACTGTGGCGAGTCAAAGAACAATATCATTATTGATCTTCCAGATGGTAGAAAATCAACCCTCGTCATAGCCCGGGTTAACCCAAAAACAGCCATTACAGAAACGCGCCTTGAGTTATCCAGAGTCTGGTTTTAAGCATAAGCCGGACAACTCCCCGTACCTTAACATTGTTAAGATATGAACTATTCTATATCCAATATAGAAACAGAGACACTGATTTAATTGGAACCAGATTCAAATCATGCAGCTGTCTCCAGTGCATGTCAACTAAATGGAGAGAGGCCGATCAGCATTACTCAACTTAGGAATACATCCAGATATGAGTAACCTGAAAGAGAAGCAAGTTTCTCAAAACCATTACTATCAACTGAATACCATACACAAGTATTTATATCTTCGGCCACCTTGAAGAATCCCGATACTTGCAACACGTGGTCTCTACTTTACTCCTATACCTATAACTTCTCAAAACTTAGACCTTGTATTTCTACGAAACACTTGTCTAAAAACTAGAGAATTCATAAGTAAACAGAATATAGTACGAGGACCAACCCCTCTGTCCTAATGGACACTGGACAACATACAATATTTTGTATAAGTCCACTGAGTTAAATAACTCAAACCCTGTGCGTCGTAGGTTGAAAACTGTACTATGGTTATGAAGAATTACACCGCTGTTGAATGCTCCTTACCTAACCATCAACTGATATAGGTAAATGTTATGGACATAATTTCAAAATGTTATATCTCACTTTATAAAAATAAACGTACAGATATATCAGTTTGAAATTGGTGCATAACAACAGATATTCAAAACCAAATATTTGCCGTCCGGCAATCACCCAGGCGATTTCCTCAAATATCACCAATTACAACGAATCCCGATATAATGAGGATGATCACCTAATTCCCAATAACTTACTCCCACTCATCATCTGTAAAACCATACAGATGTGAGAATCATACCTGGTAAATACATATCCTAGAGCAAGGGTCTAATTGGGAAATCAGTTTTCTTTTAACAATACACAGTGAAACTGAAACATGTAAATGTTTCAAATAGGTATCCTGGTATTCCTTGTAATGCCTCTTCCATTATCAGATTCACAACTGTAACCGTAAATTTCTTTTCCATCTCTCCAAATCCCTTTATATGTCTTTAGTCATTACCTTCTGTACGCCACCTTTTAGGCCAAATGGTTTTCTTGCTTCCCTACTGTTCGACACCAGCCTATGGTTTGGAAGAAAACTATCCAATAAGCGTAATAGGTGTACCGTCCTAATCCTAAGAGCACTCGCAAACCTGATAGAAGGTAAAGATAAAAGACAACTTAACAAACTTTATTCCTATTTCTCCTGAGCCAGAATCCATCCCCGAACTGGAACAAGTTCCTTCGAGTTCGTATATAACTATACGATGGAATATCCAATAACTGTGGATCTTCGTAATGATACGGGGTGTTCTAAAGAAATACAAAGGTGAAGTAGGAGTGGCGATGAAATACGTGGTTTGGTCGTGAATGCTGGCAGTCGCAATTTACTTTGCCCTCTTTCTAATCCCTTTATTTGTCTTTACTTATTACCTTATGTACACCATACTTAGGCTAATTGGTTTTCTTCATTCCCTACCTTTTTGACACCTGCCTATGGTTTGGAAGAAGACTATCTAATAAGCATAATAGGTATACCTTTCTCCTAATCCTTGGAGCCCTCACAACCTGAGAGAAGGTAAAAGGAAAAGACAACTGAATAATCCTATTCAATCTCTCCAGAACCAGAATCCATCATCGAATCTGGAACAAGTTCCTTCGAGTTCGTATATAACCATAGGATAGATTTATCCAATGGGAAGTGGATGTTCGTAGTAATACGGGGTGTTCTGGAGAAACTCAAAGGGTAAAAGAAGAGAGTGGCAATGATGTATGCAACTCAGACAATCCAAAACCCAGTGTTTTAAGAAAAGTTCGGTTAACTTCGTTACATAGTCATAGTCTAGGGTCAAGCCATGGTCGCAGCCAAAGAGAAAAGAAACGCTCATCGTGCACTCTAACCTAGATCAGAATTGTTAATTACTTTATCTAATCAGGGATGTCTCCCACTGTATCCTCAAATTCTTCTCCAAACCTGAAAGAAGAATTAGTCGGGATCACCTGAGGAGTAAAACAACTCATCAGTGGGAATCGGGATCCAACTATGATCGCATGACAACCTGATGGAATCTACTCAAGTCATCACACTCCAGAAGGTATGCGCATATCCTGGCAAGTTTTAGTTTCTTTAGAAACTCCCAATATGTGTTTTTACCCCCTAGGATCCAAGTGACCTTGACACAGTCAACAAATCAAAGAGTCCTAATCAAGTTCAACTCGTCATTATCCTAGATTGCATTAAACCCACCCGTACGAACCCTTGACACAGTCAACAAGGCCGCACGACTGTCTTAACCAATCGCATTAAATATGCCACAAACAAACACTACTTAGCTACCCGCCACACTACGCCTTGACACAGTCAATAAACGCAGCACGGATACTAAGTAATACTTGTAAGAAATGACGGAGGGCTACGGCTGGTTTTTTGGCAAAAAAATCTTTAACGTAATGAACTTGATATCGTTGAAGGAACTGCATAACTTTTTATAAATATATAGTAGCGAAAACCTTTGCTAAAGAGGTCACTCTCGGTGAAGGGATCTCGGCTCTTTCCCCGTGAGAATGAGGTGCAGGATATTCCAACTGAATACAGACGATGCAAACCAAAAAGTAATCGACTATAGTGAAGTTATTAACCCTAACGCAAACCTTCGTCCAAGGGGTCACTCCCGATGAAGGGATCTCGGCCCTTGCCTCGTCGAATGAGGTGCTTGATATTCATAACCGAATAACCACTGTGCAAAACAAAAGGAAAAAGTCCTTGCAATAACAACCTTTTGAAAATTGTTCCAACAACATCAAACAGGTTTGTTTTCCTTGCATTGATCCGAATCAACGCAGTCCCCATCAATTAATCACACCAATAAAGAATGAAAATATGATGTACGTATATGCCATCCGCATTCGCCACTGGGTCCCGTCATCACCCGTTAGGTTACTTAACTAACGACAGAGCGGGGACTTGGACTAGCGCGGATGTAAAACATATACAACATCTACTAGTATATTTATCAGTATATAATAATCGCTCATAGCGTGATAAATGCAACATCACAGAATGTAATAAGCATCACAGAACAATACAGATAATCTGGGATCCTCGGGTTTCCTTTGAGCCGCAACTGAAACCCGACGTTCCCCTGGTCATGTGGATAGCCTGTGCAATGAAATCTTAGACCCCTACGGGTGCGGCAAGTTACCCGCCAAAAAACCTGAAGCGAGGCAACCCCCTTCAACAAAGTGAATGGAACCACCCAGCACTTCACGGAATCCGGCAACTTGAGCACCCCTCCTTGGGTCAACCTATACCCCCTACGAGTGTGGCGAATAGCCCGCCAATTCTATAGTGAAGCCCCCTCCATCTCAAAGCCATGAGATGCGGGCTCGTTTCCTTCTAGAACCTGGCTATCCGTGCACTCCACCATGGGGTAATCCTAGTACAGAAAATAAAATATGTACAGCAGGTACATCGACCTCAACCCGGTCATACCCCAAAAGAATAATATACAAACAGGCAGTGACGCACATTCCAACATTGTCGGACAGCTCGCCCCGCAATATCAAATGTACAAATGTAATCAAACTGTACTACCATTGCATACATGCTATCCACCACGACAAATCCGCAACATCACAGCACAATACAGAACATCAACGTGAATGTCACGTTCGCAAATCCGTCTAAAAGGGTTATAGCGATTAGACAAGATTTACTGATCAAATGACATTCACGGTCGCAGATATATAATGTAAAGCACTTTAAACTTTAAACAATATTATAAAATATCGAATCCGAAATAACCCCCCCGAATTGCCCAGAAAAACTGATAAAAACCATATCCAAATTGGGCCAAATAAACAATACCACTGAACCAACACCCCATAGACCAAACCACACCCAAAACACCAACACCTGAAGCCCCTGAAAAACTGGCCTCCTCGATTTTTGTGGCTAAGTGCTCGGCCCAAAACCGAGGGGTGGGGTCCGTATTTGGGGTGTGGTCTCCTGGTGTCTTGAGTAGTCTTCTGCACATGTTTGAAATTTTTTCTGAACACTTTTAAAATCGACAGGGGACGGGGACAACAGTGGTAGTGTTTGGGATCAGTTTCGTTTTCGATAAATTAACATTGTCTAAACAAGCTAGTAAACTGTTAATGGCGTGGCTCTGATACCATGTCAGTCTACGGTGGCGCCTCGGCCGTCGATCCGAGGCCAAAAATGCGGGAAACAAAAACTTTTCATAAACTTGAAACTGGCGCTAATGCAGACTTTATTTCCCGGATCGAAACCATAAACATTAAAACTAGCAATCTAAAGAGGGTTAGAAAAGATATACCGATCGATCCATGTCCTTCGGTCTTTAGCCACCATCTTTAGCTTTAGCTCATTGCGGCATCTCCAAATCTCGCTCGATCTCCAATCTCCTCGTCGGAAAGGGCACCACATCTTTGAATCCTTTTACGGGCTCCTGCTTCGAACCGAAGCAACTCGGACACGAAGTTTGCTAGCCGACGTGTCCAAGGTGAAGTGGAGAATGTGTGTGATAACTTTGTCTCTTGACACTCTAGGATTCTCAACATATGAGATGGTTAGAGTGGAGGTAGAAGATGATGTCATGGTGGATGTTGTGAGCAAGAAGAAGAAGGAAAAGGGAAGAGGCTTTTCTTTTGTGTTGTTGTGTTGAATTATTGTGAGAGCTAGAATAGAAATCCAAGAGCAAACCCAAGCCTATATGGCTGCCCTCTCTATCTCCATCCATCAATTCAACACAATAAACAAATACTAATGTGACATTAGCACAAATAAAGAGACCATGAGTCACTACCCATGTCCATGTCACATTAAATGCTCCTCATGATCATTTCCACTCATAATTTCCACATGTAAACATTAATCCAAATGTTTACAATAATAAAAAGATATGGCAACATCTAAAGTAAACTCATGACAGATCACAAGGATACCCCTCACCTGTATATACATACCTGCATCCGCATTCCAACTGAATGCGAATGCAATGAGACGAAAGTAATCCAACAAATCTAATACTAGGATCCGGCTTAAACCAAAGACCACTAGTATGATCCGTCCGATCATGATCCGTGCACTACTGCACGTATACAATCGAACCCTGCCATAATATCATACGATCTCTACAACGTTTCGCCCGAAACATGAGAAACTGTCTGTAGGGGACTCTAAAAACTCATCAATACTTTGGCTGTGGATTTAACCACTAGCACGTCAGTGGTACTAGCTATACGTAACGGAGGTCGATGAGCGAACTCATCCTGACACCCTACTGAGCCTGTCAGTGACAATATCCATACAGTCCGGTCCGTTCGTTTATGAGCATCGCATGTCGGGCCTAGGGGGTTGGTAAAAGTCAGACCCCCAAAAGCGGTACAAGTCGTGTTGGAGTGTAGCCTAGAACACCCTGAGATACTACTGGAATACCTACCACTAAATCTCCTGCCTTGGCCAAGGACTTCGTGTAATGGCTCTCCTAAACACAGCGCGATCTCACCCCCAATACCGGGAGAGATGAAACCCCTGTCGATCCGCTCACTGCCTCCATGTGGCTCGGGACTGTACCCAACTAAAACCTGTTTCCAGGACTCATTTGAGCCATGGTAGGGTAGTAATCAAAGCACAGTGGGAACTCACACACGAGAAAAATGACGATCTCAGGTCGATGAACTAACCTGTACACATGTCACCAGGAACTGCTATCTGACGTCAGGTATAATACCAACCAGCATGTTCCCGACGAGTCCTGTCCGGTGTACTCATAACCCAATAAGCACCTGTATACGTCTTAGGTGAACCAACTGACACCAATGGATTGTGAGACCAGCCACTGCCCCTCGTCGGGGTCTCGATCGTATACACTAGTCTACTAATGGAGTATCGATGCCCAGTCTCGAAACTCCCACGACTAGGGACCACTTTAAGGATGTGCTTATAGACTACCTAACTCTCACGTATATGATCGCCATCATACTGCTAGTAGTCAAGCAAGAATCCTAAGGGATCTATCAACGTGTAATAGTGATCTTTAAGGTCACCTAAAGCATGTACACGATGATACAGATAAACCAGATAGCATACTATCATCTTGAGTAAGACTGTCCTACCGGCATAGGCCCTCCCTCAATCACTGCAATCACGTGCCTGCGATCCAATAATTGACTTTGAGGGCACTATATCCAACACACAAAGTACCAGGAATCTTCATATCGGACTTCATGCACATCGAACGGCTGGATGTCTCCGTCAATGCGTCTTTCTTCGTCATTTTTAGTATACTTCATGCATTGATGGAGAGTTGATGGAACAATGTCGTATTCATGGAGCCACGGCCGCCCCAAGAGAATTTTATAAGACGTGTCGGCATCGATCACGTATATTTTGGCTTCGGTTTGTAGGTCCCCGAACCTGATCGACAGAGCTTTGGATCCCAGAACTAGTTGGCAATTTTGATTGAAGCCTTGAATGACAATCTTTTTCCTTGACAGATGTCGGACGTCTATTGACAAACTCTTTAGAGTCCGCAAGTTCATGATGTTCACTGAGGATCTCGGATCAATCAATATGCGATTAATCCGATCTCTGTCACTGTACCCGGTCACGTAAAGTGTTCGGTTGTGCTTAGCTGTTCCCAGTAATAGGTATGTTAGTAATATATGCCCTAGAGGCCATTATTGTATAGTACTAGTTTGTAAATTACATTTTGGAAGCTTTGTATATACACGGATATATTAACAGTCTTGCTCAATATAGTAGTATGCTACTTGGTTTGATTCTACTTCAATATGTGCATGTGTTTCTTTTATCATATTGCTTATACATATTGGTAGAGCCCTTAGGATCTTTGCTTGACTACAGCGTTGTGATGGCAGTTACACTAGTGGGGGCTGGGTAGTCTATAAGCACATCCTTATACAGGTCTCTAGTCGTAGGATTATCGAGACGGGGCATTGATACTCCATAGTAGACTAGTGTATACGCTTCTCATCCCAGCAGGGGAGATAGTCTGTCCAACAGCCATTAGTACGTTGTACTGGAGATAGTATACATGTGCTCATTGGGTTATGAGTTACACTGGACATGACTCATTGGGAATTGCTGGTTGATATTATACTTATCGTCAGGTAGCAGTTCCCAGGTGACATGAGTACAGCTTAGTCCGTTGACTTGACATCACTATTCGTCTCGAGTGTGTTCCCACTGTACTTAGATCACTACCCTACCATGGCTCAAATGAGTCGTGCAAATAAATAGTGGTTGGGTGTAGTCCCGAAGCACTGGGAGGCTGTAGTGGTTAGATAGGATTCGTCTCTCCCGATATTGGGGGTTGATATCACGTTGTGTTCAGAAATCCATTATACAAAGTCCATAGCCAGGGAAAGCGGGATTTACTGGTAGGTACTCCAGTAGTTTCTCAGGGTATTTTGGGCTCTACCCCGACATGACTTATTGTGCTATTAGGGGTCTAACGGTTACTACCCGTTAGGCCCGATATAAGATACTCTTAGATGAATAAACCGGACTGTATGGAGATTGTCACAGATAGAGTTCGGATGAGTTTGCTCATCGTCCTTCTTATCGATAGATACCTGGGTAGCCGTTACGTGCAGCTAGTACCGCTAACGTGCTTGTGGTTAAACTACCTGCCAGCGTACTGTCGGGTCTTTAGAGTCCCACACAGAGCATTTCCCTGCTTCGAACGAAACGATATAGAGTCCGTATGGTTTTACGGCAGGGTTTCGATCACATACATGTACTTGTGCACGGATGATGTTCGAGCGGATAATACTAGAGAGTTTTGGTTTAAGCCGGATCCTAGTATTATATTCTTGGATTATTTTCGTCTCTTTGTATTCGTATTTTGCGGAATACGGATACGAGTATGTATATACGTGTAACATTTCAGAAATATAAAATATTATTTTTGGAAATTAAATATTAAAATAATATATTTTGCGAAAACTATTTTATTTTCGAATAGGGGTTTTTCGTAAAATGGTATAAGTATATACCAATATTTGGAAAATAATTAGAGATTTAAAATGATTTATTTATTATAATGATATTTATCAGATTTTGGCATTTTTATAATTAAGGATATGCAAATTTAAATTAAATTTGATTAGTGCACTACTAATCACGATTAAGTCAAATCCGTAATTTATATTTTTCCATGGCTAGTGCCCCATGTCATGTGCATGTTATGCATTGTGTTTGTGACTTGTGAGTTTGTGAGATTTAGAAAAGAAAATAAAATAAAAGAGATGCCATGAGATATTTGGGAATAACAAAAAGAGATATTTTAGAGGGAGAGCGAGTTTAAGAGAGAGTGAGATTAAGAGAGAGAGAGAGAGAGAGTAATCCTTGACTTCTTCTCCATTCTTCTTCTTTCTTCATTCTTCTTCTCTTCTTCATAATTCTTCTTCATCTCCTTTATCTCACTACCTCCATGTATCATCTAAAATTCCTAATCTAAACCCCAAGCCACCTTCACAATAAAGATGCATAAGCCTATCCTAAACCCTTTAGACCTTTCAAGTGTGGATTTTGAAGACTTTGGGCAACTCGTGAATTTTCCTAAGTTGCCAAATGAGGTATATTTCCTTTGCTTTAGTTAAGTTTTTGTGTTAGTATATCCTAGTTAGTTTAGATTTCGTATTAGTTAGGTTATGTGATATTAGAAATTTATAAGTTGATGTTAAGTGGTAAATAGAGAATAGTGAGTGTTGTAGGACCTTAGTGATGCTTTTCCTGGCCTGGAAATGAGTTTAGAACCCGATACATGAATTTAGAAATTACCCCGTGTCGGTTTTGTGAAGTTTATTGGACTACAGGGTATCTGGAGCTATCTGGGATACTTTTAAGAAAATCAAACAAGTCCATTGACCTAGATAAACTACTGGGAGACCACCACCGAAGTACGAACCCAAAACTCCTCAATTTGGCCGGCAAAACCAGACTTTATGGGCATCTCGCCGGGTCCCCTTCTTCTTTTGGTGCTGTGGTTTTGCCTGTACCTCACTTACCCTATAACCTATCCCTTGTACTTGGTTGTTTAGTCCTAATTGACCTGAGCCAAAATCTGGGAGCTACTTGAGAGTATTTTGGCTATGTTTTAAAGATATTTGAATTCGTGGTTTTGTTGTTTGGATTTGAATTGGTCGTTGGACGTTTGTGCGTCAACGACGAGGGTTGTTTGGTTGTTTTTGCTTGCGTAAGCTATAGGTTCTAACCTATGAGCACTTCGTGTGCCGTATCGGTTTTCCAAACTTGGTTTTAATTTTATTTCGATATGTATTGAATTGTAGGTACCTTCGCGTGGACTTCCGAGACGACGAAGCACAACGATTTCGACTAAGTGAAGAGTTTAGCAAGTGAGTAGATTTATATCTACGGGGGAAGTCGGGTGGATGGCGTATAGTACCCCCGCAACCATTGATATAGATGGTCGTTTTATAAATTATAATTTTGATAAAAGATATGCTACGAATTTAAGATAACATGATTATAGGATTTAGTAAAAAATGATATGATAAAAGTTGAAACTAATGGCTATATTGGTTTGAGAATATGATATAGGTATATAAGATAACATGATGTGGGATATTGAGATGATAGATATAGATGACTCGGATTGATATATGAGAATATGAAATGAGAAAGTGAATCATGATAAGTATGAATTGAAAGAGAACAAGTATGAGTTGATAATAGTAGGATATAGGATCGAGATCGATATGACTTGAGATTAACAAGATATGACGTATATGCAAGATAATATGATATAAGATTGATATAGATGTGTTATGTGATTGATAGATATGCCATACGAGACTTTAGATCCGTACCTTTGTTGGTGAATATGATGATAGACTCCCTATTATGTTTGTGACACCGTAAGATAGATTACCGTACGCGATGCGTTTACCGAATGTTTGATCCGCGCTCATGAATTGAGAATGATGATCGAGGATATTGCGACACTTGATACTATGAGGCGGGATCGTTGATATAAGAGGCTACCTTATTATAGTTCATGTTTATGTTGGATTATTCCTCGTGTGATACCTATCATGTTTCCAGTATTTAATGTTATATGATATCAACTGCTAGTCCACATGCACAATTGCCGTTGATGCTCATGTTACACTTACACAGATTTGCCGGCTCACATACATTCATCATCGGTAATTACCATGCCACTTAAATAGTAGAACTGCCATATCATGAGATTAATCTTAAACGTAAAAGTACATTCATTGTTCAGTACTATCGCTTGACATGCTTGCATGATATACTTGACATGCTCATACTACTACTTTATGTTTCATACGTCGTACTTTATGGTTATATGTATTGAGATGCTGTTTTCATGAGATCTATGATTTGAGAACCGTGGTTATATTTCAAAGGAAATTGCGTATTGTTTTAAAAACACGGTTTCTCTTGATATGATATTTCGAGACGTCCACCATGAGTTTTCTCAGTTTTGAGCTTGTTTTCGAGACCCGATTCGAGGAGTTGGCGGATGCCGTTTGCGGTTACTTGGTGGACCCAGTATGGTATCCCGGGGCAAGAAATGATTTTTATGGTGTAGACGATGAGCCTGGCAGAGGGAACGCTACCTACCAGTGATTTTATAGAACTCGGCGGATATCCGGAGGATACCGTTTTGGAGTTTTGATATGAGATGGATATGAGGGCCGATCTGGGGATGCGGTGCAACACCATAGTTCATTTATACCAATTCCAGTTCCCGTATTTACTTACCTGTGGTATTTTCTTGATTTATCGTATTTTGGGTGCGAATGATATTTTACATTTTACATTGCATTCGACCCGACCCGCTTGCTTGAAAGTTGTTTGATTCATATTTATGAATCACCCTAACTTGTTATGTAGACTTGTGCATTTTTTAAATTTATCGCATACTGGCATTTTATTTGGCATGGAATCTTTTACCATATAACATTTTAAGTCACGTAAAATATTTTAAAAATACATTTCATAGCCTGCATGATACACCTAACCCCGTAGTAGCATCCGCGCATCTTGTTCTCGTCCCGTTCAGTGAAACTGACGTGTTTGGATGGCTACGCGCACGTACGTGCATCCGTTCTTGGGGGTATGCATTTTCGTTACCTAATCATTCATTATAAAATTTTGAGGTTGCATATAATTTTCGTGTTTTAAATCTGAAATTTTAGACCCGACCCGGGCGCATTTTGAAATATTTTTGTATCCTGCCAAAATTCAAATTTATTTAATATAATATTAAATTTAATTTAACCGTTTATAATTTCTTTAACAGTTCAAATCTTTCAAAACTAACTAAAATATTTAACCCAACTTATCTAACAACCCATCCTCTCTCTCTCCCTGACTCAGGCCCCACACTTCTCTTCCCTTTCTCTCTCTCCTTCTCTTTCTTCCCCACAGCGCATTATCTCTCTTTCTTTCTCCTCCACTACCCGACGAATTTCTTTCTCCTCCCTCTCTCTCTCCTTTCGCCTGCTCTCTATCTCTCTCTTCTCGCGCAACTGTTTCTTTCTCTCTCCTCTCACATCTCGCGAGTACTGTGGGCTTCTCGGATCCGCTCACCCCTTAACCACTATCGTCACCTCCTTTCTTCCTCGTGTTTTCCTCTTCTTTTATCAACCCCGCGACGAGATCCCCACGACAGAAACCCTAACCTTACCCTAGCTTCGATCCCTCCGTCGCCACCTCCTCATCCCTAAACTCTTCAACACCATCTCCTCCATCTCATTCTTCCTCCTAACCCACCTCGTTCTCCTCCTTCCATGACTGCATCAGCACCATCTTTTTCTACCCGAGAACCTATTTCCCTCGAAAACCATCATCTGCATCTCTTGCTTCAATCCCATCAACTTTTAACCGATCACCTTCACACCAGAGAACCCATCTCAACTCAGTACCCTCAGCATAAACTCCCTCTAGTCTCCTTCACCGTGCAACTCCACCACCCCTCATCGGCGCTGACTTCAACAGCAACCGCCTAACCTAAGACCATCCCTCGAGCAGCTCCTACAACCCTAGCTCCTCATCCAACTCCTAGCCTTTTCACATTCCTCTCTCCTCCTCCCTTCATCCTCTCTCTTCTTTCCCGACAGCTCAAAACCCGCAACCCTAAACAACCTGCACCCTCACCGCCGGTGACTCGACGTCGCCATCACCCCAACCTCACTATCATCCCCACTTCCTCTTCTCCTCCTTCATCCCCGACGAGATCCCTGCACCCGAGAACACCCTGCACCCAAAAAACCAATGAGATCCTTGCACCCTACAAACCCCTCTGCCTATCACCGGAAAGCTTCGTCGTTGATGGCAGCCAGTGTCGCCGTCGTTGTCTCCCATGTCCTCTGAACCCAGAGCCAATATCTACAACCCATTCCTTCCTTCTTCTCTTTTCTTTCTTTCCCATTTTCTTTCTTTCTTGAATCGGGTATCGGCCGTCTCATCGGAGTCGTGCATGTCGTCGACGATCCGGGTGACCCAGAAGACGTTCTCGGGCAGTGTAGTCACTTCTTGCATTGGCCGGTTCCGTTCTGGGCACGCGTGTGTGCATCGCAGCTTTTATCGACATTGGACGTTGCAGTGCGTATCCGTATCGTGTTCCATCAGGTAAGTTAATCTTGCCACATGCTATCTAAATTATTTTATGCCTATTTAAATATAGATTATACCTGTAGTGTAAATCTTATACCACATGTTTCATTTTATCACGTTTCGATGTTCCATTTGCATTCGCTTATATCATTTTATATCTAGATCATGAAAATAATCTTGTTACATAGTAGATTACATTACAAGGCATCTATACCAATATTTATATCACATACTGCTTAGTTGTATAACCCACATTACCATTTGATAGTTCTTTATAATGTATCGGATACCATTTTGAACCCATCTCTTTTAGAATATAGTTAATTGCATTCATAGATCATATTAAGACTTAATCATGTGATATTAATATTCCATGGTTAATAAAGTGCATCCTAATTAATGTTGGAACTTTAACTTAACCCTAGTCGATAACTATGCATCCATATGTTTTAATCTGTACCTATTTGCATACCACATCACAATGTTCCATTTTTTATTGTTCCATTAGTACCCCATACTTGTTTTGTATACCCATGATTATTTTAGTTTGATTATGAGCACCCACGTGACATTTGATGCACCCCGACATGACTTGATACATCTACTACTTGATACGACTTGATACCGTGCACTTCTTGACATGATTGGAGTTATTTACACTACTTGACCTGACCTGATGTACCATCTCTTGACTTGTTAGCTGATCTTGTTACTAATGCCAACAGCCTTGACATGTTGTCCCTACGGACATTTCCTGCTGTCTATCCAGAAAAACCTGTACCTGCTTGATCTTGTGATGGCATTAGCTTCAGATTATTAATACCTGACTTGAACATATATAACTTGGGGGTATGGGGAAATCAATGATGAAACCTGACTTGTAACTCGATAGTTCGATACATTTACTGATCAGTCTTACGGGCTAGGCCAGCCCCGGAGTGATGATGCTGACATCACTCATCGTTACATACCACCTTCTACTGCCCAGCGGCACGTCTTGGATTCAGCCCGAGAATCTTGACCGTGGTCCCGGGCACGCACGGGATACTATTGAGTTACATCGATGACTCATCAAATTGATTTCAAAGTCTTGAGAGTAGTTAACCCAGAAGACCAGTTTAGAATACTCACTGCACATCACCTGTGCCTTACCCTTCACTGTCACTTTTATATTACTGTCATACCTGTTTTACTATTCATACACATACCAGAATGTCTTGCTACCCCTGTTTATTTTATTGATTGATATTATGACGCACTGACGTCTGGGTTTTGCATGGCCCAGATCCTCTACCCTTGTTGCAGACTGATCAGGAGTACTGCCGCTATTAGACCGAGCAGTGAGGATCCTGTTGGTACCCAGATTTACTTTCCAGGTGTTTAGTTTATTGGATCTTTTGCTTCCGCATATTATATTATTTCTTGACTCATTTATTCTGGCTCGTGGACATGTATTAGATAGTTTATTATTGTTCTTGATATCTCTACAGCCGTAATGTGACTGTGGAAGGATATTTCATTTCCACATGTAGTATGGTTGGCTATGTCACGTGCCTATCTTAGCATACCCTGGGAAGCGGGGCGTGACATGCGGCGTCTGAGATGAGATAGATATGAGGGCCGATCTGAGTATGCAGCGCCTGAGATATAAGTGTTTACGTGTCTATGCTGGACACGGGTTTTCATGATGTTTCGAGTGTCGGTGTTGGACACTCAGGTTCCATAATTTTGATGTGTCATTGATGGACACACGTGGTTGATACCCTCATATATATATACACATGCATATGTTTTCATGATGTTCGAGTGTCGGTGTGGGACACTCAGGTTCCATGGTATTGTTTGTGTCGTTGATGGACACGTGGATGATATCCATATGCATACAGGCATATGATGTCAGATGTTTATTTATATATGTCATTGCTTTGACTCGATTGTTGACATATATGCATACATGGTCACCCTAGATATCATAGTATTACCTTCAGGATATAGTGACCTAGGAAATCGTTGTTTTATTCGATTTATACTTGCTGATGTTTTCTACTCACTAGTTGGCAACTCACCCCCATTGTGCCACAGTTCTTGCAGGTTTGACCACTTAGGATCAGTTGCGGTATCGTTGGCACACAGCTTCATCCATGGTGTTTTTCTTTTGATAGGTAGGACACACATTAGATCGTGCCCACTCTCGTACTTTATAATCCATTGTATCTAGAAAAACTCCATCAAATCAAATCAGAGATTAGAATTTGTATATTGGTAGACCTAGTCAGACTTGGGTATTGTGCGAGACTTAGAGCGATGGGTTTATGTTCGCTTCTTGAGTTTTAATGTCTTGCTTATTTATTGTTCTTTCTTAGTTGATCTTCGCCGTTGGGCGTCGTATATATATTATTGTGTGGTTGTGATTCCGCCAGTTGGCGAAGAGCTAGCTCCCATTTGGGGATGCTTATATATTGTTGTGTATATGGTTTGGATCAAAATATACAAGGGAGGTGCTGCCCAAATTTTTAAAGTCGGAACATGTTTTCAACTTTAGTATAATACACTTGTATTTTCATATTTCATTAGCTATGCATTCAAAGAAAAACATGATTCATTATACTTATATTTCAAACTGCACCCCTACTATTTTCAGCAAAAAGGTTTAGATTTTCTGTGCTTCGGCTTACTTGATTTACGTTATGCCTTTAGACGCTGCGTAATTTAAGTGCCGATCACGCGCGTTCGTCTATGGTCCGTTCACGTCTCTTTTCCTGTAACAATTGAACATCACTTGAACATTGGCTCTTGTCGACATGCTAAATTATGGCCCGTGACAATACGATGAGGGGTATTCTTGTAATTTTGCAAGAGTGCATCTAGAAGAAGACACCTCATTTCTGTGCTTCGGTTTTGTGAAGTTTGTTGGACTACGAGGTATCTGGAGCTATCTGGGATATTTTTTAGAAAATCAAACAAGTCCATTGACCTAGATAAACCACTAAGAGACCACCACCGAAGTACGAACCCAAAACTCCTCAATTTGGCCGGCGAAACCGGACTTTATGGGCTTCTCACCGGGTCCCCTTCTTCTTTTGGTGTTGTGGTTTTTCCTGTACCTCACTTACCCTATAACCTATCCCCTATACTTGGTTGTTTAGTCCTAATTGACCTGAGCCAAAATCTGGGAGCTACTTGAGAGTATTTTGGCTATGTTTTAAAGATATTTGAATTCGTGGTTTTGTTGTTTGAATTTGAATTGGTCGTTGGACGTTTGTGCGTCAACGACGAGGGTTGTTTGGTTGTTTTTGCTTGCGTAAGGTATAGGTTCTAACCTATGAGCACTTCGTGTGCCGTATCGGTTTTCCAAACTTGGTTTTAATTGCATTTCGATATGTATTGAATTGTAGGTACCTTCGCATGGACTTCCGAGACGAAGAAGCACAACGATTTCGGCAAAGTGAAGAGTTTAGCAAGTGAGTAGATTTATATCTACGGGGGAAGTCGGGTGGATGGCGTATAGTACCCCCACAACCATTGATATGGAAGGTCGTTTTATAAATTATAATTTTGATAAAAGATATGCTACGAATTTAGGATAATATGATTATAGGATTTAGTAAAAAATGATATGATAAAAGTTGAAACTAATGGCTATATTGGTTTGATAATATGATATAGGTATATAAGATAACATGATGTGGGATATTGAGATGATAGATATAGATGGCTCAGATTGATATATGAGAATATGAAATGAGAAAGTGAATCATGATAAGTATGAATTGAAAGAGGACAAGTATGAGTTGATAATAGTAGGATATGGGATCGAGATCGATATGATTTGAGATTAACAAGATATGACGTATATGCAAGATGATATGATATAATATTGATATAGATGTGTTATGTGATTGATAGGATATGCCATACGAGACTTTAGATCCGTACATTTGTTGGTGAATATGATGATAGACTCCCTATTCTGTTTGTGACACCGTACGATAGATTACCGTACGCGATCCATTTACCGAATGTTTGATCCGTGCTCATGAATTGAGAATAATGATCGAGGATATTGCGACACTTGATACTATGAAGCGGGATCGTTGACATAAGAGGCTACCTTATTATAGTTCATGTTTATGTGGGATTATTCCTCGTGTGATACCTATCATGTTTCCAGTATTTAATGTTATATGATATCAACTGCTAGTCCACATGCACAATTACCGTTGATGCTCATGTTACACTTACACAGATTTGCCGGCTCACACATATTCATCATCGGTAATTACCATGCCACTTACATAGTAGAACTGCCATATCATGAGATTAATCTTAAACGTAAAAGTACATTCATTGTTCTGTACTATCACTTGACATGTTTGCATGATATACTTGACATGCTCATACTACTACTCTATGTTTCATACGTCGTACTTTATGGTTATATGCATTGAGATGTTGTTTTCATGAGATCTATGGATTTGAGAACCGTGGTTATATTCCAAAGTAAATTGCGTATTGTTTTAAAAACACGGTTTTTCTTGATATGATATTTCGAGACGTCCACCATGAGTTTTCTCAGTTGTGAGCTTGTTTTCGAGACCCGATTCGAGGAGTTGGCGGATGCCGTTTGCGGGTACATGGAAGACCCAGTATGGTATCCCGCGGCAAGAAATGATTTTTATGGTGTAGACGATGAGCATGGCAGAGGGAACGCTACCTACCGGTGATTGTATAGAACTCGGCGGATATCCGGAGTATACCGTTTTGGAGTTTTGATATGAGATGGATATGAGGGCCGATCTGAGGATGCGGTGTAACACCCTAGTTCATTTATAGCAATTCCAGTTCCCGTATTTACTTACCTGTGGTATTTTCTTGATTTATCGTATTTTGTGTGCGAATGGTATTTTACATTTTACATTGCATTCGACTCGATCCGCTTGCTTGAAACTTGTTTGATTCATATTTATGAATCACCCTTACTTGTTATGTAGACTTGTGCATTTTTTAACTTTATCGCATACTGGAATTTTATCTGGCATGGCATCTTTTACCATATAACATTTTAAGTCACGTAAAATATTTTAAAAATACATTTCATAGCCTGCATGATACCCCTAACCCCGTGGTAGCATCCGCGCATCTTGTTCTCGTCCCGTTCAGTGCAGACGTGTTTGGATGGCTACACGCACGTACGTGCATCCGTTCTTGGGGGTATGCATTTTTGTTACCTAATCACTCATTTTAAAATTTGTAGGTTGCATATTATTTTCGTGTTTTAAATCTGAAATTTTAGACCCGACCTGGACGCATTTTGAAATATTTTTGTATCCCGCCAAAATTCAAATTTATTTAATATAATATTAAATTTAATTTAACCATTTATAATTTCTTTAACAGTTCAAATCTTTCAAAACTAACTAAAATAATTATCCCAACTTATCTAACAACACATCCTCTCTCTCTTCCTGACTCAGGCCCCACACCTCTCTTCCCTTTCTCTCTCTCCTCCTCTCTCTTCCCCAAAGCCCATTATCTCTCTTTCTCTCTCCCACGCTACTTGACGAATTTCTTTCTCCTCCCTCTCTCTCTCCTCTCTCCTGCTTTCTATCTCTCTCCTCTCACGCAACTGTTTCTCTCTCTCTCCTCTCACATCTCGTGAGTACTGTGGGCTTCTCGGATCCGCTCATCCCTTAACCACTATCGTCACCTCCTTTCTTGCTCGTGTTTTCCTCTTCTTTTATCAACCCCGCGACGAGATCCCCACGACAGAAACCCTAACCTTAACCCTTACTTCGATCCCTCCGTCGCCACCTCCTCATCTCTAAACTCGTCAGCACCATCTCCTCCATCTCATTCTTCCTCCTAACCCACCTCGTTCTCCTCCATCCATGACTGCATCAGCACCATCTTTTTCTACCCGAGAACCCATTTCCCTCGAAAACCATCATCTGCATCTCTTGCTTCAATCCCATCAACTTTTAACCGATCACCTTCACACCAGAGAACCCATCTCAACTCAGTACCCTCAGCTTAAACTCCCTCTAGTCTCCTTCACCGAGCAACTCCACCACCCCTCATCGGCGCCGACTTCAACAGTAACCACCTAACCTAAGACCATCCCTCGAGCAGCTCCTACAACCCTAGCTCCTCATCCAACTCCTAGCCTTTTCACATTCCTCTCTCCTCCTCCCTTCCTCCTCTCTCTTCTTTTCCGACAGCTCAAAACCCGCAACCCCGAACAACTTGCACCCTCACCGCCGGCGACTCGACATCGCCATCACCACAACCTCACTATCATCCCCACTTCCTCTTCTCCTCCTTCATCCCCGACGAGATCCCTGCACCCGAGAACACCCTGCACCCAAAAAACCGATGAGATCCTTGCACCCTACAAACCCCTCTGCCCATCACCGGAAAGCTTCGTCGTTGATGGCAGCCAGTGTCGCCGTCGTTGTCTCCCATGTCCTCTGAACCCAGAGCCAATATCCACAACCCATTCCTTCCTTCTTCTCTTTTCTTTCTTTCCTTTTTTCTTGCTTTCTTGAATCGGGTCTCGGCCGTCTCATCGGAGTCGTGCATGTCGTCGACGATCCGGGCGACCCAGAAGACGTTCTCGTGCAGCGTGGTCACTTCTTGCATTGGCTGGTTCCGTTCCGTGCACGCGTGTGTGCATCGCAGCTTTTACCGACATTGGACGTTGCAGTGCGTATCTGTATCGTGTTCCATCAGGCAAGTTAATCTTGTTACATGCTATCTAAATTATTTTATGCCTATTTAAATATAGATTATACCTGTAGCGTAAATCTTATACCACATGTTTCATTTTATCACGTTTCGATGTTCCATTTGCATTCGCTTATATCATTTTAGATATAGATCATGAAAATAATCTTGTTACACAGTAGATTACATTACAAAGCATCTATACCAATATTTATATCACATACTGCTTAGTTGTATAATCCACATTACCATTTGATAGTTCTTTATAATGTATCGGATACCATTTTGCACCCATCTCTTTTAGAATATAGTTAATTGCATTCATAGATCATATTAAGACTTAATCATGTGATATTAATATTCCATGGTTAATAAAGTGCATCCTAATTAATGTTGGAACTTTAACTTAACCCTAGTCGATAACTATGCAACCATATGTTTTAATCTGTACCTATTTGCATACCACATCACAATGTTCCATTTTTTTATTGTTCCATTAGTACCCCATACTTGTTTTGTATACCCATGCTTATTGTAGTTTGATTATGAGCACCCACGTGACATTTGATGCACCCCGACATGACTTGATACACCTACTACTTGATATGACTTGATACCGTGCACTTCTTAACATGGATGGAGTTATGTACACTACTTGACTTGACCTGATGTACCATCTCTTAACTTATTACCTGATCTTGTTACTGATGCCAACAGCCTTGACATGTTGTCCCTACGGACATTTCCTGTTGTCTATCCAGACAAACCTGTACCTTCTTGATCTTATGATGGCATTAGCTTCAGATTATTAATACCTGACTTGAACATATATAACTTGGGGGTATGGGAAAATCAATGATGAAACCCGACTTGTAACTCAACAGTTCGATACCTTTACTGATCAGTCTTACGGGCTAGGCCAGCCCCGGGGTGATGATGCTGACATCACTCGTCGTTACATACCACCTTCTACTGCCCAGCGGCACGTCTTGGATTCAGCTCGAGAATCATGACCGTGGTCCCGGGCACGCACGGGATACTATTGAGTTACATCGATGATTCATCAAATTGATTTCAAAGACTTGAGAGTAGTTAACCCAGTAGACCAGTTTAGAATACTCACTGCACATCACATGTGCCTTACCCTTCACTGTCACTTTTATATTACTGTCATACCTGTTTTACTGTTCATACACAAACATGTATGTCTTGCTACCCCTGTTTATTTTATTGCTTGATTTTATGACGCACTGACGTCTGGGTTTTGCATGGCCCAGATCCTCTACCCTTGTTGCAGACTGATCAGGAGTACTGCCGCTATTAGACCGAGCAGTGAGGATCCTGTTGATACCCAGATTTACTTTCCAGGTGTTTAGTTTATTGGATCTTTTGCTTCCGCATATTATATTATTTCTTAACTCATTTATTCTGGCTCGTGGACAAGTATTAGATAGTTTATTATTGTTCTTGATATCTCTACAGTCGTAATGTGACTGTGGAAGGATATTTCCTATCCACAGGTAGTATGGTTGGCTATGTCACGTGCCTAACTTAGCGTACTCTGGGAAGCGGGGTGTGACATGCGGAGCCTGAGATGAGATAGATATGAGGGCCGATATGAGTATGCAGCGCCTGAGATATAAGGGTTTACGTGTCTATGCTGGACACGTGTTTTCATGATGTTTCGAGTGGCGGTGTTGGACACTCAGGTTCCATAATTTTGATGTGTCATTGATGGACACACGTGGTTGATACCCTCATATATATATACATGCATATGTTTTCATGATGTTCGAGTGTCGGTGTGGGACACTCAGGTTCCATGGTATTGTTTGTGTCGTTGATGGACACGTGGATGATATCCATATGCATACAGGCATATGATGTCAGATGTTTATTTATATATGTCATTGCATTGACTCGATTGTTGACATATATGCATACATGGTCACCCTAGATATCATAGTATTACCTTCAGGATATAGTGACCTACGAAATCGTTGTTTTATTCGATTTCTACTTGCTGATGTTTTCTACTCACGAGTTGGCAACTCACCCCCGTTGTGCCACAGTTCTTGCAGGTTTGACCGCTTAGGATCAGTTGCGGTATCGCTGTCACACAACTTCATCCAGGGTGTTTTGCTTTTGATAGGTTGGACACAAATTAGATCGTGGCCACTCTCGTACTTTATATTCCATTGTATCTAGATAAACTCCATCAAATCAAATCAGAGATTAGAATTTGTATATTGGTAGACCTAGTCAGACTTGGGTATTGTGCGAGACTTAGAGCGATGGGTTTATGTTCGCTTCTTGAGTTTTGATGTCTTGCTTATTTATTGTTCTTTCTTAGTTGATCTTCGTCGTTGGGCGTCGTATATATATTATTGTGTGGTTGTGATTCCGCCAGTTGGCGAAGAGCTAGCTCCCGCTTGGGGAGGTGCTGCCCAAATTTTTAAAGACGAAACATGTTTTCAACTGTAGTATAATCCACTTGTATTTTCATATTTCATTAGCTATGCATTCAAAGAAAAACATGATTCATTATACTTATATGTCAAACTGCACCCCCACTATTTTCAGCAAAAAGGTGTAGATTTTCTGTGCTTCGGCTTACTTGATTTACGTTATGCCTTTAGACGTTGCATAATTTAAGTGCCGATCACATGCGTTCGTCTTTGGTCCGTTCGCGTCTCTTTTCTTCTAACAATTGAACATCACTTGAACATTGGCTCTTGTCGACATGCTAAATTACGGGTCGTGACAATACGATGAGGGGTATTCTTGTAATTGTGCAAGAGTGCTTCTAGAAGAAGACACCTCATTTCTGTGCTTCGGTTTTGTGAAGTTTGTTAGACTATAGGGTATCTGGAGTTATCTGGGATATTTTTTAGAAAATCAAACAAGTCCATTGACCTAGATAAACCACTAAGAGACCACCACCGAAGTACGAACCCAAAACTCCTCAATTTGGCCGGCGAAACCGAACTTTATGGGCATCTCGCCGTGTCTCCTTCTTCTTTTGGTGTTGTGGTTTTGCTTGTAGCTCACTTACCTTATACTATCCCCTGTACTTAGTTGTTTAGTCCCAATTGACCCGAGCCAAAATCTAGGAGCTACTTGAGAGTGTTTTGGCTATGTTTTAAAGATATTTGAACTCGTGGTTTTTGTGTTGTAGGAATGTCTAGCACGACAGCAAGGTTTCGGGAGGCATCGTCCATACCATTTTCAGAAAATTGCCATGCTAAACAACCCTAACCATAGAATCTTAACTAAAGAATTAGACAATAAATTCATGTAAAGAACTTTACATCAAGTGAACTAGGAATACAACATTTGTAGACCGGTCCTTCACTTCAATAGCTCCATCTAGTAGTCCTTTCGCTCCCAGTAGTGATCTTCCGGACTCTAGAATGTCTCCACAAGATTAAAGGAACAAGCTTGCACGAAGTCTTCAACGCCGAAGATGATCTACGTCGAGGAGACACCAACCCAAGTCACCTCTTCACTAATTAGGGATTAGTGAAGCTAACACCCTAAATTAAGTGGCAAATCTAGTTGAGGATGATGAAGTAAGAATTTTTTCTCACTTTAGAAATATTTTCCTCACTAATTTTCTTCACCTCTCCAAAACCTAGAGAGCCCTCTCTTGTTGATGAAGAAGATGAAGCCAATAATGTTATGAATGAATCATGAGAGAATGACAACCATGGGTGAGATTATATCTCATATAACTCATGTAGAGAATAAACCATGGTTAAAGATAATGGTTAGGTTAATAAATATCTCATGTAAAACAAATTAGTGGACTAAGTCAATGGCTACCACAAGCTTCATAGCCATGACTAATTTCCATCTACTTATAAATTACTTAGATAAATAAAAAAACCTAACATATTATCTAAAATATAGTGTGAGTCACATACACCCATGTTGCATGTATAATCAAGCATGACATAAAAAGAAACACAATTAATATATATCACATATATATTAAGTGTACACTTGTGAGAAAAAGAAATACACATGTGAGCTAATTTTAGTTAATGCAAACATATCAAATATATAATTATACATTAAATTATTAAATCAACACTTGATTCAATAATCCGGCTATATCACATATAACCGACTAATATCATATGTATCCACTTAGCGAATCAACACTTGATTCGATAACCCGGCTATATCACATATAACCGACCGATATCACATATCGTGAGAATAGAATACAGTATCACATACTCGTATTGATCTCGGTCCCACACATATCATATATGTGCTCCTACTTCGTTTCGCCTGAGCCAGGAAATCTCTGTGTAGGATTCTAAAGACTCGTCAATACGCCGGCAGTAGGTGATGATCATATTAAGAACCCACAAACCGTCAGCGGTACTAGCTGGACGTAACGGCTATCCGGGTATTGAGCAATCAGAAGATCAACAAGCATGCCTGCTCATACTCCTATAAAGCCTGTCAGTAACACTACCCTACAGTCCGGTCTCTTCGTCTGATATGTCGCATATCTAGTTTAGGGGTGGTAAACGTCAGACCCTAGTAACCGATAAGTTATGCCGATGTGAGGCTCATAACGGGTCGGGAAACTACTGATAGCATTTACCAGTAAATCTCCGTATCAGCCCTGGTCAGGGACTTCCTGTTATAGTCACTCGAGTACAGCGCAACATCAACCCCCAATACCGGGAGAGACGAATCCCCTCCTATCGCTCATTGCCTCCGTGTGACTCGGGACTGTACCCAAAAGCCACCGTTTTGCACGTTCTCTTGAATGTGGTAAGGTGGAAATCAAAGCACAATAGGAATCACACAAGACTCTATGACGATCTCGGGTCTATAGACTAACATGTACCAGTGTCACCAGAGAACTGCTATATGACGATAGGTATAATACCAACTAGGAGTTTTCGGTGAGTCCATTCAATGTACTCAGTCTCCACTGAGCACCCGTATATCATCTTTGATGTCAAACACCAGTGGATGTGGGACCATCCATCGCCCATCATATGGGTCAAGAAGCATATACGCTAGTCTACTCTGGAATATCGATGCCCTGTCTCGATACCGCCTCGATAAGGAATAATTAAAGGATATACTTATGGACTACCCTGGCCCCACTAGTATGATCTCCATGATATTCCTGGTAGTCAAGTACATATTCTAAGGGCTTTATCAACATGTGAGAGCAAGACAGTATCACAATACAAGTCTACATGTTAAGACAAAGAGCAACCAGATAGCATACTATCATGTCGAGCAAGAAATTCCTCTCTATATATGTCCAAGCATCCACTATAATATACATCATATGTACAATAATAGCCTCTAGGGCATACATATAACTAACAGGTGTTTGGATTTGAATTGGTCGTTCGACGTTTGTGCGTTAACGACGAGGGTTGTTTGGTTTTTTTTGCATGCGTAAGCTATAGGTTCTAACCTATGAGCACTTCGTGTGCCTTATCGATTTTCCGAACTTTGTTTTAATTGGATTTCGATATGTGTTGAATTGTAGGTACCTTCGCGTGGACTTCCGAGAGGACGAAGCACTTCGAATTAGGCTATGCGAGCAGTTTAGTAAGTGAGTAAATTTATATCTACGTGGGAAGTCGGGTGGATGGTGTATAGCACCCCCGCAACTATTGATATGGAAGATCGTTTTATAAATTATAATTTTCATAAAGGATATGCTACGAATTTAAGATAACATGATTATATGATTTAGTAAAAGATGATATGATAAAAGTTGACACTAATGGTATAATGGTTTGAGAATATGATATAGGTATATAAGATAACAAGATTTGGGATATTGAGACGATAGATATAGATGACTCGGATTAATATATGAGAGTATGAAATGAGAAAGTAAATCATGATAAGTATGAATTGAAAGAGGACAAGTATGAGTTGATAATAGTAGGATATGAGATCGAGAACGATATGACTTGAGATTAACAAGATATGACGTATATGCAAGATGGCATGATATAAGATTGATATAGATGTGTTTTGTGATTGATAAGATATGCCATACGAGACTTTAGATCCGTACCTTTGTTGGTGAATAGAACGATAGACTCCCTATTCTTTTTATGACACCATACGATGGATTACCGTACGCGATTCATTTACCGAATGTTTGATCCGCGCTCATGAATTGAGAATGATAATCAAGGATATTGAGACACTTGATACTACGACGCGGGATCGTTGACATAAGATACTACCTTATTATAGTTCATGTTTATGTTGGATTATTCCTCGTCTGATACCTATCATGTTTCTAGTATTTAATGTTATATGAAATCAACTGCTAGTACACTTGGACAATTATTCCTCATGGGAATCACACAAGACTCTATGACGATCTCGGGTCTACAAACTAACATGTACCAGTGTCACCAGAGAACTGCTATCTGACGATAGGTATAATACCAACTAGGAGTTCTCGGCACGTCCGTTCAGTGTACCCAGTCTCCATTAAGCACCCATATACCATCTTTGATGTCAAACACCAATAGATGTGGGATCATCCATCGTCCATCATATGGGTCAAGCAGCGTATACGCTAGTCTACTCTGAAATATCGATGCCCTGTCTCGATACACCCTCGACTAGGAAAAATTAAAGGATTGACTTATGGACTACCCTTGCCCTACTAGTATGATCTCCATCATAGTCCTGGTAGGCAAGTACACATTCTAAGGGCTTTATCAACATGTGAGAGCAAGACAATATCATAATACAAGTCTACATGTTAAGACAAAGAGCAACCAGATAACATACTATCATGTTGAGCAAGAAAGTCCTCTCTATATATGTCCAAGCATCCACTATAATATACATCATATGTACAATAATGGCCTCTAGGTCATACAAATAACTAGCAATCTCCTACTTGCACTAAGGCCAGTTGTTGTAGTATCTCATACCCAATATCCCGAAGAGTCTCTCAAATTGTATCTGGGGTATGGCCTTCGTGAGTGGATCCGCCGTGTTATTCTTCGTGTCAACTCTCATGACCTTGATCTCCCGACGATCAACTACCTCCCGGATCAGGTGATACCGCCTCAGAATATACCTGGATCGCTGATGGGACCCAAGTTCCTTGGCCAAAGCCACTGCTCCATTGTTATCACAATACAAAGGTATTGGATGCTCGATGGACGAAACCACACCAAGTTCGGTTATGAACTTCTTCATCCAGACAGCTTCTTTGGCGGCATCAATGGCAACGATGTATTCATCCTCCATCGTTGAGTCTGCCACGGTTTCCTGCTTGGAACTCTTCCAAAAAACCGCCCCACATTGAGGGTAAAAACATATCCCGAGACCGACTTAGAGTCGTCCTTATCACTCTGGAAGCTCGAATCGGTAAAGGACTCCACTTGGAGTTTTCTGTTACCATACACCAAGAAAATCTCCTTAGTCCTTCTCAAGTACTTGAGAATGTTCCTTACAGCTGTCCAGTGATTCTCTCCTGGATCTGCTTGATACCTACTCACTACACTTAGTGAGTATGCTACATCGGGTCTAGTACATAACATCACGTACATGATAGAGCCTACTTCCGAAGCATAGGGTGTCCCTTGCATGCGAGCTCTCTCCAAATCAGTCTTAGGAGATATCTCTTTGGTGAGAGTGAATACTATGATCGTAGGTAAATTCCCATGCTTGAAATCTTCCATACTAAACCTCTTTAGTATGGTGTCTATGTACCTGGATTGGGACAATCCCAGTATCCGTTTAGATCTATCTCTATAGATCTTAATCCCCAAGATGTTGGAGGCATCACCTAGATCTTTTATTGAGAATCTTTGTGATAAGAAGAGCTTGACCGAGTGCAGCATAGGAACATCATTTCCAATCAATAGTATGTCATCCACGTACAATACGAGGAAGACAACCTTACTCTCTGCTACCATCTTGTATATACAAGGTTCATCTACGTTTTTAATGAAGTCAAACTCTTTGACTACCACATCAAAACAGATGTTCCAACTCTGCGATGCCTGCTTCAACCCGTAGATGGATTTAAGAAGCTTGCACACCTTTCCATGCTCCCACTGTCTACGAATCCCTCTGGCTGAGTCATGTACACGCTCTCTTCTAAATCACTATTTAGAAAGGTGATCTTAACATCCATATTCCAGATTTTGTAGTCATGGTATGCAGAAATGGCAAGTAGGATCCGGATGGACTTAAGCATAGCTACTGGAGAAAATGTTTCATCATAATCTACACCTGGTCGTTGAAGAAAACCTTTTGCAACAAGTCTAGCTTTGAAAGTCTCAACTTTTCCATCTACACCAAATTTTTTCTTGAAGATCCACTTGCTTCCGATGGGTTTTACCCCTTCAGGAGAATTTTCCAAAGTCCATACTTTGTTGGTGTATATGGATTTCATCTCAGATCGCATTGCATCCAGCCATTTCACAGAGTCCCCACTCGTGATGGCCTGCTCGAAGCTAGTTAGGTCATCATCTTCCATGATGCAATCCTCGCTCCCACCATCAATGAGAAAACCGTAGTATCTCTCAGGTGGATGAGGAACCCTACTAGATTGGCAGAGAGGTCAGGGTTCGTTGGAGACTACTGAATTCTCTGGTTCCAATAAATCATTAGTTGTAGTTTGTGCCGCTGGAACTTCTTCCAGCTCTACCTCTTTGCCACTGATTTCTTTTACAAGAAATTCCTTTTCTAAAAAGGTGGCGTATTGAGAAACAAACACCTTTTGTTCCTCAGCGTGGTAGAAAATATATCCTTGTGAATTCTTTGGATATCTTACAAACTTGCAAAGAACTGATCATGCCTCGAGTTTGTCCGGATTTTACCTTTTGACATAGGCCGGACAACCCCATATCTTAACTCGTTTAAGATATGGTCTCTTCCCATTCCATATCTCATATGGTGTGGTAGGTACAGATTTAGATGTCACTTGATTCAATAGGTATGATGTTGTCTCAAGCGCATAACCCCAAAAGGAAATAGGTAACTCAGCGGTGCTCTTCATAGAGCGCACCATATCCAATAGGGTGCGATTCCTCCGCTCCGATACACCGTTATGCTATGGTGTATACGTAGAAGTAAGCTGAGAGAGAATCCCATTCTCTTTTAGATAGTCTAGGAACTCATTGCTCAAGTATTCTCCTCCCCGATCAGATCGAAGGATTTTAATACTTTTACCCATTTGGTTCTCGACTTCATGCTTATATTCTTTGAATTTCTCAAAAGATTCAGATTTGTGTTTCAATAAGAACACATGTCCGTATCTTGAGAGATCGTCAGAGAATGTAATGAAGTACGAGGAACCATTCCTGGCATGTGTAGACATGGGACCACATACATCACTATGTATCAGTTCCAAGAGTTCCGTAACTCTTTCTCTGTGTCCAGTAAATGGAGTTTTGGTCATTTTGTCTTTGAGACATGACTGGCAAGTTTCATAAGATGATAATTCGAACGAATTCAAATATCCATCCTTATGTAACTTAGCTAGTCGTGTCACATTGATATGACCTAGTCTACAATTCCACAAGAAGGATTCATTCATTTCTGAACTCTTTCTCTTGTGTGTATTCTGTACGTTAAGAACTGTGGTTTGATTTAGAACGTATATACCATTATTTAACGAGCCTGATCCAATCAACTTTTGATTCAGAAAAATGTTCATAACATTATCCTGTACTACAAAATTATATCCTTCTTTACTTAATAAAGAAACTGATATAAGATTGCATATCAGGTTCGGTATGTAATAGCATTCGTTCAGAATCAATGTATTACCATTTGGTAATACAAGGTGATATTCACCAACTGCTTTGGCTGCAACAATTACACCATTCCCTACTCTTACAGAATGATCACCCATTCCCAGTTTTCTACCTTTTCTTAGCCCATGCAACATATTACATATATGGGATCCCGATTCGGTAACTAATATCCAGGACGTAGAGTGTACTGAGAAACAGTTCTCGGTAAGTAACACACCCGAAGAAGATGCATCAACATGCTTATTCTTCGTTTGGGTGGCGTGGGAATCCAGATATTTTCCTATTTCCTACTCAGTCTTATAACAATTATAAGAAAGAACAGAACTAACGCCCCCCTGCATAGTATAATAAGCGGGTTCGGTCAATACATCCATATTATTATCTTGATTAAGTCCTAACATGGTCGCTACCTGGAGAGAGAGAGAGAAGAAAACACTTAGCGTATGCTCTTGTAAGATTAGATTGGTTATTATCTTATCTAATTAGGATGGCTCCCACTGTTTTTATCAAATCTTCCTTCAAACCCTAAAAGGTAAGACTAGCCGGGATTAATTACACTCTATAAGTTCGCCGATGTTTTAGCCAGGCCAGTGTCGGTACTTTGAGGGAGGTTCCCCGTCCTTTCGCACAGACCTAATTAAAATAAACCTCGTTTTCCCATGGGTGTAACCACGTTAACACCTTTCTAGACACCTACTTGATCGGCTAATTGTGATGTGTAAAACTCTCCCACGAGTAACTCTTACTCGCTGTGGGTATCGGGATCCAACTATCTCATAGGAGGTATGCAATTTCATTGCAAATTTCAACACTTGAATTTCCCGATAATATTTTGCCTCTAACAACTTATGACCTTAACATAGTCAACAAATCATAAGCGCTAGCCAAGTTCAACCCGTCATTTCCTGATTGAATTAAACCCACACGTACGACCCTTAATACAGTCAACAAAATTGTGTGATTACCCTAATCCAATCGCATCTCATGCTTTAGCAGATAAGCAGTAATTAGCTATCGCACACTACGCCTTAACATAGTCAACAAACGTAGCACGAATACTAAGTAGTACTTATCTGAAATGACGGAGGGCTACGACAGATTTTTAAGAAAACCTTTTGCGTAATGAACTTGATATCGATGTAGAATCGAGTGATTTTGAAAAGGAGTGTTTTTGAGGCTTTTGCTAGTTTTGCTAAAGAGGTCACTCCCGGAAAAAGGATCTCGGCTCTTTCCTTATCGAATAAGGTGCTGGATATTCTACAAGGAATACCGCTATGCAAAGTAAGAACTAAAAAGCAATCACAAAACAAAACTGAGTGGCTTGTAGCATCTGCTAGGTTTTGCTAAAGAGGTCACTCCCGGTGAAGGGATCTCGGCTCTTTCTTTATCGAATGAGGTGCAGAATATTCTACAAGGAATACCGCTATGCAAAGCAAAAACTAGAGCTACCCTTTTTGAAAATTTGATTCTACAACATTTTTAGATTTCTTTCTTTTTCATTAATATCATTAATGAAGTCATATCACTTATGCTTCATAAGCATCATAGAAGAAACGAAAATACAACGTACGCTTATGCCATCCGCATTTGTCACAGTGTCCCGTTATGCACCATTAGGTTACTTAACTAACGACATAGTGGGGTGGGACTAGCACGGGGGCAAAACATAAGCAACGTTTATTATATATCATATATATAATAATAAAGCATTCGTCTCAAGCATATAAAGTGATCACATCACAGAATATCAGCAGCAGAAGTCCACATATGAAATATTGGATATATTAGGAGGTCCGTATTTTATATTAAGCCAGTAAAAAACACGGATTCTACGATCGTGTCGAATAGCCAAACCCACATCCCTAGACCCCTAATAGAGCGGTAAGCAACCCTTCCAATTCTAGAATTAGGAGACCCGGACTCGACTCCTCGAGATGGTCTCCTACTGGACTCTAGAATCCGGTTACTTGTGCTCTCCATCTTGGGTCTATTCTAATGCGGAAAAGTAAATAGTATATATCAATAGTGACATGATCCTCAACCCGGAAGTGCCCCAATAAAAGAATATTACATACAAGCTTTTTACATGAATGAAAATGAAAAAAAACTCTCATCTTACATAAAAAAAACCTGGCTATTCAAAACACGACGATCCAATATAAAATATCCCAGCAACACATAACATCAACATAAGCAAATATGCGTATCCCAATTGTCGTTGACATATAGCAACAAAACCGGCGATACACCACATATTACACTTACGGTCGCAGAAAAGAAAATTTCAAACTATAACATTTGGAATTGACACAGCCCTTAGACATCATAAACCCGGAATATTCCTATCGAATCAACAAACACCCAAAATTTCCCCAAAGAGCTCAACACTTGAGTACAGTTTAAAAATACTCAGTACATATGGACCAATCGTAGAAGGGCCAACCCTTATCTCGCCTATGGCGTCGCGGAACAACCGCAAACCCTAGGGTTTGACGGCGGTTCCGACGGTCATAGAATCGAGTTAAGATTTCGTTTTTCTAGAGGGTCCATAGAATTACTTGCATGATTTTTGAATGTTTTTAACTTGGAGAAAATCCAACTTTTGGAAAATTTTCAGCGAGGGAGAAAATGTGTTATTGATATTCGTTCAAACTTTTTAACGCCATCTAAAATACCCAAAACGATGTTAGAATTACGACTACAAAACACTCTGAATTGCCTTTACAGAAAGTAAACATCACATGCAATTTCAGTAAAAACAAGAAATACCTAAAACACCAAAACACAGAGACTGGAACACCACACCAAAACGAAGCCAAAAGCATGATGGAAAACCGGCCAGGCCGGATTATTTGAGAATGCCGCTGGTCATTTTCCGGCTAGAGGGGTTCGTTTTCCTGTGGTGTTCATGTAAGATCTTATGTAACATTCTGCAGTTGCTTAAAATATTTTTAGAGGCTTTTTTAAAAATTCGACAGAAACTTGGTTTTTGTTTTGAGTGTTTCGGAGTTGTTTCAGTTTTGTAATTCTACAAATATCATCTAATTATCTACCTTGGCTCTGATACCACCGTAGGAATGCTTAGCACAACAGCAAGGTTTCGGGAGGCATCGTCCATGCCATTTTCAAAAAATTGCCATGCTAAACAACCCTAACTCTAGAATCTTAACTAGAGAATTAGACAATACATTCATGTAAACAACTTTACATCAAGTGAACAAGGAATACAACCTTTGTAGACCGGTCCTTCACTCAATAGCTCCGTGTAGTAGTTCTTTCGCTCCAAGAAGTGATCTTGTGGACTCTAGAATGACTCCACAAGATGAAAGGAACAAGCTTGCACGAAGTCTTCGAGGCCGAAGATGATCTACGTCGAGAAGACACCAATCCAAGCTACCTCTTCACTAATTAGGAATTAGTGAAGCTAACACCCTAAACTAAATGACTAATCTAGTAGAGAATGATGAAGTAGGAATTTTGCTCACTTTAGAAATATTTTTCTCACTAATTTTCTTCACCTCTCCAAAACCTAGAGAGCTCTCTCTTGTTGATGAAGAAGATGAAGCCAATAATGTTATGAATGAATCATGAGAGAATAGCAACCATGGGTGAGATTTTATCTCATATAACTCATGTAGAGAATAAACCGTGGCTAAATATAACTGTTAGATTAATAAATATCTCATGTAAAACAAATTAGTGGACTAAATCAATGGCTACTACAAGCTTCTACAAGCTTCATAGCCATGACTAATTTCCATCTAATTATGAATTACTTAGATAAATAAAAAAACCTAATATATTATCTAAAACATGGTATGAGTCTCATACACCCATGTTGCATGTATAATCAAGCATGACACAAAAAGAAACACAATTAATATATATCACATATCTATTAAGTGTGCATTTGTGAGAAAAAGAAATACACAAGTGAGCTAATATTAGTTAATGTAAATATATCAAATATATAATTATAAATTAAATTATTAAATCAACACTTGATTCAAAAATCCGGCCATATCACATATAACCGACTAATATCATTTGTATCCACTTATCGGATCAACACTTGATTCGATAACCAGGCTATATCACATATAACCGAACGATATCACATATTGCGGGAATAGAATACGGTATCACATACTCGTATTAATCTCGATCCCGTACATATCACATAGTGCTCCAACTTCGTTTCTCTTGAGCCAGGAAACCTTTGTGTAGGACTCAAAAGACTCGTCAATACGCCTGCAGTAGGTGATGATCATATCAAGCACCCACAAGCTGTCAGCGGTACTAGCTGGACGTAACGACTACCCGGGTATTGAGCGATTGAAGATCAACAAGCATGCCTGCGCATACTCCTATAAAGCTTGTCAGTAATACTACCGTACAGTCCGGTCTCATCGTCTGATATGTCGCATATCTAGTCTAGGGGTGGTAAACGTCAGACCCTAGTAACCGATAAGTCGTGCCGATGCGAGGCTCATAGCGGATCGAGAAACTACTGATAACACTTACCAGTAAATCTCCTTATCATCCTTGGCCAGGGAATTCCTGTTATAGCCAATCGAACACAGCGCAACATCAACCCCCAATATCGGGAGAGACGAATCCCCTCCTATCGCTCATTGCCTCCATGTGACTCGGGACTGTACCCAAAAGCCATCGTTTTGTACGTTCTCTTGAATGTGGTAAGGTGGAAATCAAAGCACAGTGGTAATCACACAAGACTCTATGAAGATCTCGGGTCTACAGACTAACTTGTACCAGTGTCACCAGAG
Source organism: Agapanthus africanus (assembly GCA_030015575.1). Lineage (NCBI taxonomy): Eukaryota > Viridiplantae > Streptophyta > Magnoliopsida > Asparagales > Amaryllidaceae > Agapanthus > Agapanthus africanus. The sequence goes on from CM057341.1 coordinate 133,622,096, forward strand.
AACTGCTATCTGACGATAGGTATAATACCAACTAGGAGTTCTCGGCGAGTCCGTTCAGTGTACCCAGTCTCCACTGAGAATCCGTATACCATCTTTGATGTCAAACACCAAGGGATGTGGTATCATCCATCGCCCATCATATGGGTCAAGAAGCGTATACGCTAGTCTACTCTGGAATATCGATGCCCTGTCTCGATACACCCTTGACTAGGAACAATTAAAGGATGTACTTGTGGACTACCCTGGCCTCACCAGTATGATCTCCATCATAGTCCTGGTAGTCAAGTACACATCCTAAGGGCTTTATCAACATGTGAGAGGAAGACATTATCACAATACAAGGCTACATGTTAAGACAAAGAGCAATCAGATAGCATACTATAATATCGAGCAAGAAAGTCCTCTCTATATATGTCCAAGAATCCAAAAAACTATACATCATATGTACAATAATGGCCTCTAAGTCATACATATAACTAACATGTGTTTGGATTTGAATTGGTCGTTGGACGTTTGTGCGTCAACGACGAGGGTTGTTGGGTTTTTTTTTTTTTTGCATGCGTAAGCTATAGGTTCTAACCTATGAGCACTTCGTGTGCCATATCGGTTTTCCGAACTTTGTTTTAATTGCATTTTGTAAGTCGAAGTACAACACCCCAATACTTGTGGGGAGGCGGAATTTTCAAAAACGAACTTGTTTAGTGAACAAACATCGACTAACCGCTTGAATCGAAGCTAAACGATAACTAACTTAAAACATAGAGTTTTTATGCTACTATGTTTAGGGATTATACCTAACGAATTGTGTCCTTCGTCTTTGCAAACTCCACCTCCTCCTCGGCCTTCTCGAAGTAGTAGACGATCCACCCGAGAGCTTTACTCCAAGCTTAGCCTCTAAACTTGAGGCAACTAAACTTCTCTAAGTGCTAATCAAAGAAGCTAGGTGAAATATAGAGAGGGTTATGGATTAAGTAGTCTAACTAATCCTTGTACTCAACACATGAGAGGGGAGGATTAGGGTTTGAAGAGGGAGAGCTTGAGAGGAGAGAAGGTGAGGATAATAATGAAGTGAGAATAATGAGTTATGATAATATATATCAAGCATTTCTTTTTATCAAGAAAAGAATATAAATGAATTTAGTAACCATGCTTGATAATATCAAGTGATGATTCACTCCATAAGTCATTAAGCATTTATCATGCATTAATGACATGGATGAATCATCCATATGACTCACTAATCACATTCATTGTATATGCCACCTAAACCTCCTTAGTCACCACCTTCTAGAAGCTTCTCGCGCAATTACAAGAACGCCCCTCCTTTCCGCAAAAATACGGAAAAACTTTAGACTGTATAAATCCAATAACCGGATACCAGTAACTGGCTTAAACCAAAGCCGACTAGTAAAAACTGTCCGAAAGTCGTACGTGTGTAAACACACGTATGCGTCCGAACCCTTATCGTAAAACCATACGACCTCTATATCGTTTTGCCTGGAGTAGGGAAACTCTCTGTGTGGGACTCTAGAGACTCGACTACTACGCTGGCAGTGGGTTTAACCACAGACCGCAAGCGGCACTAGCTGTACGTAACGGTCCCCAGGTAGATGTCGATAAGAAGGCCGATGAGGGAACCCATTCGAACTCCTACTGAGTCTGATGTGACAATCTCCATGCAGTCCGGTGCGTTCGTCCAAGACTATCGCATATCGGGCCTAGGGGGCGGCAAGCGTCAGTCCCCTAATAGCGGTATAAGTCGTGTCGGAGGGAAGCCCATTACACCCTGAGAAACTACTGGAACCTACCAGCAAATCTCGCTTGCCCTGGCCAGGGACTTTGCGTAATGGCTCTCTGACACAGCGCGATATCAACTCCCAATACCGGGAGAGACGAATCCTGTCTAACCGCCACTGCCTCCAAATGCTCGGGACTGCACCCAACTGCTACCTGTTTGCACGACTCCTTTGAGCCGTGGTAGGGTAGCAATCTAAGAACAGTGGGACACACTCGAGACGAAGTAGCAGTGTCAAGTCTGCGGACTATGCTGTACTCATGTCACCTGGGAACTGTTCACTGACGACTGGTATAAAACCAACCAACAGTTCCCTGTGAGTCCTGTCCGGTGTACCCGTAACCTAACGAGCACCTGTATACTATCTCCAGTACGACGTACTAACGGCTGTGGGACAGACCATCTCCCCAACTGGGATGAGAAGCGTACACACTAGTCTACTCCGGAGTATCGATGCCCTGTCTCGATAATCCAACGACTAGGGACCTGAATAAGGATGTGCTTGTAGACTACCCAGCCCCCACTAGTGTGACTGCCATCACAACGCTGGTAGTCAAGCAAGATCCTAAGAGCTCTATCAATACGTATACTCGCATATTAAGATAGAAAAACCAAGTAGCATACTACCATGTTTAGCAAGACTGTTATATACATGTGAATATCCCAAGCTTCCATTAAGTAATATACAAACTAGTATGATACAGTAATGGCCTTCTAGGGCATAAACACTAACAATCTCCCACTTGCACTAGGGCCATGTACTGGCATATCGAAGACCAATGATCTCGAGTAGCCTCTCGAACTGAATCTGAGATAGGGCCTTCGTGAATGGATCAGCAATGTTCTCTTCAGAAGCAACTCTCCGAACCTCGATCTACTGACGATCAATGATCTCCCTGATCAGGTGATACCGCCTCAAGATGTTCCTGGACTTCTGATGGGACCTTGGTTCCTTCGCTAAAGCTATAGCTCCGTTGTTGTCGCAATACAGAGGTATTGGATCAACTATGGTAGGAACCACCTGAAGTTCTGTTAGGAACTTCTTCATCCAGACTGCTTCTTTTGCGGCATCGCAAGCAGCTATATACTCCGCTTCCATCGTCGAGTCAGCAACGGTGTCCTGCTTGGAGCTCTTCCAGCACACCGCCCCTCCATTGAGGGTAAAGACATAAACCGACATGGACTTGGAATCGTCCTTATCACTCTGGAAGCCGGAATCAGCAAAGGCCTCCAACCTGAGGTCTTTTCCGCCGTAAACCAAGAACATCTCCTTAGTCCTTCTCAGGTACTTGAGAATGTTCTTTACTGCTATCCAGTGCTTCTCCCCTGGGTCTGACTGATACCGGCTTACCACGCTTAGTGCGTAAGCTACATCTGGTCTGGTGCACAACATCACATACATTATAGAGCCTACCGCAGAAGCGTAGGGTATAATAGACATGCGTTCCCTTTCCAAATCAGTCTTGGGAGACATCTCTTTGGAGAGGGTGATTCCGTGACAAGCCGGTAGATTACCGCGCTTAGAATCTTCCATACTGAATCTTTTCAGTACAGTGTCGATATACCTGCACTGCGAAAGTCCCAACATCCTCTTGGATCTATCACGATAGATCCGGATCCCCAGAATGTAAGAGGCATCACCCAGGTCTTTCATGGAGAATCTGTGTGACAAGAATCCTTTGACAGATTGTAGCATAGGAATGTCATTTCCTATCAATAGAATGTCATCCACGTACAAGATGAGGAATACAACACTTCTGGCTACAACTTTATTATATATGCATGGTTCATCTGGATTTTTGACAAAGTCATATTCTTTGACTGTCTCATTAAAACAGATGTTCCAACTCCGCGATGCCTGCTTTAGTCCATAAATGGACTTAAGCATCTTGCATACTTTCCCGCTGCTCCCACTCTGATTGAACCCCTCTGGCTGATCCATATAGACGAATTCTTCTAAATTTCCATTCAGAAAAACCGTCTTTATGTCCATCTGCCAGATTTCATAATCATGGAAGGCAGCAATAGCAAGAAGGACCCGAATGGATTTGAGCATAGCCACTGGAGAAAAAGTTTCGTCATAGTCCAAACCAGGTCTTTGACGAAAACCCTTTGCAACAAGTCTAGCCTTATAGGTTTTCCACCTGTCCATCTACACCAATCTTTTTCTTGAAGATCCATTTGCATCCTATGGGTTTTACCCCATCTGGAGCAAAGTCCAAAGTCCATACTTTGTTGGTGTACATGGACTCCATTTCGGTCCGCATTGCATCTAGCCATCGTACCGAGTCGCCGCTCTGGATGGCCTGCTGGAAGTCAGTAGGTTCATCATCATCTATGATGCAATCCTCTCTATCCCCATCTATGAGAAAACCGTAGTATCTCTCAGGCGGATGAGACGGCCTACTACTCCTGCGGAGGGGTGCGGGAATGTCCTGTACTTCTTGAACTTCCGGTTCTACCAAACTTTCAGTAGCAGTTTGTGGTTCTGGAATTTCTTCCAGTTCTATTTCGCTCCCACTTATTTCCTTTTCTAAAAACAGATGTTCCAGAAAATGGGCATTACGAGAAACAAAGACCTTTTGTTCCTCTGCGTAATAGAAATAATATCCCTTGGAGTTCTTTGGATATCCCACAAACATACATTTTACTGATCGTGCCTCGAGCTTGTCCACATGCTGCTTTTTAACAAAAGCTGGACATCCCCAAATCTTCATATGCTGAAGATGGGGTTTCTTCCCAGTCCACATCTGATATGGAGTGGTAGGCACAGTCTTGGTAGGAGCCCTGTTCAGAAGATATGCCGCTGATTCTAGCGCATAACCCCAGAAAGATCGCGGTAACTCAGCATTAATCATCATGGATCGTACCATATCTAATAGGTTCGATTCCGTCTCTCCGATACACCGTTATGCTGTGGAGTGTATGGAGGAGTAAGCTGAGAGAGAATTCCTTTCTCTTTTAGGTAACCTAGGAACTCGGCACTCAAGTATTCACCACCTCGATCAGATCTTAGTGTCTTGATACTTTTGCCGGTTTGGTTTTCTACTTCATTCTTATACTCTTGGAATTTCTCAAAAGCCTCGGATTTATGTTTCATCAGATAAATGAATCCGTATCTTGAGTAATCATCCGTGAAATTAATGAAATAGGAAAAACCACCTCTTGTATGTGTAGACATTGGACCGCATACATCACTGTGTATGAGTCCTAAGAGCTCGCTCGCTCTTACTCCTTGTCCAGTAAATGGAGTCTTTGTCATCTTTCCTTTGAGACAAGATTGACAGGTGTCATAGGTTTGATATTCGAACGAGTCCAAATATCCTTCTCTATGCAACTTAGTCAAGCTTCTCTCATTAATGTGACCCAGTCTACAATGCCATAAGAAAGCTTTATTTAAATCTGGAGACTTTCTTTTTAGTGTGTTCTGGACATTGAAAATTTGGAGTTGGTTTAAAACATATATACCGTTATTTAGTGTACCGGACCCAATCAAACCATGATTAAGGTGGATGTTGACAACATCTCTTACAAACGTGAAATCATAACCTTTATTTGATAACAAGGAAACTGATATGATATTACACGTTAAGCTTGGTACAAAATAACAGTTATGTAAAACCAAAATGTGTCCACTCGTCAATCCTAGGTGATAATCCCCGACGGACGCAGCTCCCACGCTAGCTCCGTTAGCAACCTTTAGGGTCATATCACCTTCCTTTAGCACTCTACGGTTTCTCAGTACCTGCAATGAATTGCAAATATGAGATCCTGATCCGGTATCCAATACCCAGGAAGTAGAGTTGATCGACAGACAATTCTCAATTACTAACACACCTGAAGTCCAAGCCACAGCTTGCTTCGGTTCCTGGTTCTTGGCGTTCCACGCCTTGCAATCCTTCTTCCAGTGCCCTTTCCTGTGACAATGGAAGCACTCATCCTGGCCAACTACCGGTACTGCAAACTTTTTCTTTCCCTTCCCTCCCACCTTACTTACACCTCCTTTAGGTCTGGGTGCGGCTTTCTTCTTCCTTCCTTTGGCCCTAGCCTTAGACCCGGAAGAAGATGCACCGCCAACAAACATAGCGGGTGTTTCCCTTGCTTTCTGCAAGGTGCCCTCTGCACTCCTTAACATGTTCAGGAGTTCCGGAAGTTCAACTTCTTTTCTTTGAATGTTGAAGTTCAGGATAAACTGGGCGTAGGTGGAAAGAAGGGACTGGAGAATAAGGTCTGTATAGAACTCATTATCCAAAGTCGTCCCAAGGTCTGCGAGCTCTTCTATATAGCCGATCATCTTTAGGACATGTTCTCCTACCGATGATCCGACAGCCAACCTCGCTCGAAACAAGTTCTTTGAGGTCTCGTATCTTGCTATACGAGATTGCTCTCCATAAAGTTCCTTTGTATGGAGAAATATGGCATCTAGTTCCATATCCTCGTGCCTCCTCTGATGTTCATTGTTCATCGAGGCAAGCACGATGCACTTGGCTTTCGTGCAATCTAAATCCCAGGTTTTGCGGATTTCCTTATCCGCATTACTGGATTTGGGACCAGGGACAGCAGGTGCCGTAGCGGTGAGGACGTACCCTAATTTGTCATAGGTCAAAGCCATTTTGACATTCCGCAGCCAATCTTTATAGTTTGGCCCTGTCAGTATATTTTTCTATAAAAGTAACTTAAGTCCAGTCATTTTCAGGGTCGCTGCAATTTAGGAGAGAGAGAAGAAAACTCTTTAGCATGATGCTCTTGCAAGTTTAGAGTGGTTTTTAGTTTATCTAAACTGGATGGCTCCCACTGTTTCTCGAATCCTTCTTCAAACCATAAAAGAAGAATTAGCCAGGACTATTTTCACCGTACAATACTTGCTTAACCGTTCAGCCAGGCTAGTGTCGATACTTCGAGGGAGGTTTTCCAACGCTTTCGCGAAGTTCCTTAATTAAATAACCTCTTTTCTCTGGGGGCGTAACCCCGCTGACACCTTTCTGGACACCTACTAGGTTTATAGCATTGATCGTTAAGTGACGAATATCCTGATAAGTAGCATATACTCACAGTAGGATCGGGATCCAAATATCATCGTATGATAATGTTGAAGGAATGCTACCAACATTCATCAAACTCCAAATGGTATGCATCTCTTTGCAAATTTTAGTTTCTTTAGAAATTCCCGATATAAGTTTTTGCCCCATGCTCTTATGACCTTGGCTTTGGTCAAAGTGTCATAAGTCACATGTCAAGTTCTACCCATCATTATCTTGTCAATTTGAACCCATCCGTATATACCCCTGACTTTGGTCAAATGGTAATACGACTGTCCCAAACCAACTCATCTATCTTATGCAACAAATGAAAACCCAGCAGCTACTAAACACTATGCCTTGACTTTGGCCAAAATGCATAGCTTGAATACTACTGAATACCCAAATGAAATGACGGAGGGCTACGAATGGTTTTGGCGAAACCGTGAACGTAGTGAACTTGATATAACCGAAGGAACCTGATAGCTTTTAAAAGGAGTGGTTAAGGCTCCGCATTTATAAATATCTGTTTTAAAATTAACCGAGTGGTTTCTTTTAAATTGTTCCAACGATTAAAACTTTGGCTTATTTTCTTTGCATTATAGATAATGCGTCCCATCATTAACCTATCATTGCAGAAAACAACGAAAATACAACGTCCTTTTATGCCATCCGCATTCGCCACGGGGTCCCGTCATTACCCGTTAGGTTACTTAACTAACGACAGAGCGGGGGCTGGGCTAGCGCGTGTGTAAAACATAAGTGACGTCTAAATAGCTATCATATATATAGATATTTTACATTCGTCTGACGCAATGATATTCATTCCAGATCACAGATGAACTTAATTGGATTTGCAAGCAATCCGTGTTTGTTTTGAGCCTGCAACAAAATACGGATTACACAGTTGTGATGAATAGCCATTACCCCACCCACGACCCCTACGGGTGCGGCAAACTACCCGCCCGGCAGTTTGTGCACCCCACCTTGGGTCTGTCCTAGGAGCAAAAACAGTAAAATGAAATAATACAACGGTGGCTACAACCACAACCTGGATGTGCCCCGCAAAATAATATTACAACAAATTACATTTACATCAAATGAATTGAATAATAACCCATCACATAACCCCGGCTATACATCACAACAGTCCAACACAGTTCATATGCACAAACAGATAAAATCCATTTCAGAAATGTGCAACCCCCTGCCAACTGACATACTAGCAGTTAGGGGAGGTTTACGAACACATTAAACAATCACAGATATAATCCAACAAGCAAATACTGTATAATTTCGATCGATTAAACACTTTTAATTTTGCTCCTATACTGCTCTGCAAATCTGAAACCTGAGCAAAAATTAAATATTCCAGAAAATACCAAATCACACATAGGACCCACACAAGAAATTTGGGTTCATGACTCACCAACTCGGCGGTGGAATCGCGGCGGGTCGGTGGGATCCGCCGCGGTTCCGCGGCGCGTTGGTCGATTCATGACCCCAAATTTTTTGGGTGTTCTTATACTGTCTTTTCTAGCTCTCTGAACCTCCCTGAAAAATTTTAGGACTTCATTTAAAATTCGACAGAAACTTGTGATTTCGGGTTTCTCCGGTTTCGTTTTTTTCGTTCGAAATTCATACAAATTTGCAAGTAAGTTATTTATTGTTTAGCGAGGCTCTGATACCACTGTAAGTCGATGTACAACACCCCAATACTTGTGGGGAGGCGGAATTTTCAAAAACGAACTTGTTTAGTGAACAAACATCGACTAACCGCTTGAATCGAAGCTAAACGATAACTAACTTAAAACATAGAGTTTCTATGCTACTATGTTTAGGGATTATACCTAACGAATCATGTCCTTCGTCTTTGCGAACTCCACCTCCTCCTCGGCCTTCTCGAAGTAGTAGACGATCCACCCGAGAGCTTTACTCCAAGCTTAGCCTCTAAACTTGAGGCAACTAAACTTCTCTAAGTGCTAATCAAAGAAGCTAGGTGAAATATAGAGAGGGTTATGGATTAAGTAGTATAACTAATCCTTGTACTCAACACATGAGAGGGGAGGATTAGGGTTTGAAGAGGGAGAGCTTGAGGAGAGAGAATGTGAGGATAATAATGAAATGAGAATAATGAGTTATGAAAATATATATCAAGCATTTCTTTTTATCAAGAAAAGAATATAAATGAATTTAGCAACCATGCTTGATAATATCAAGTGATGATTCACTCCATGAGTCATTAAGCATTTATCATGCATTAATGACATGGATGAATCATCCATATGACTCACTAATCACATTCATTATATATGCCACCTAAACCTCCTTAGTCACCACCTTCTAGAAGCTTCTCGCGCAATTACGAGAACGCCCCTCCTTTCCGCAAAAATACGGAAAAACTTTAGACTGTATAAATCCAATAACCGGATACCAGTAACTGGCTTAAACCAAAGCCGACTGGTAAAAACTGTCCGAAAGTCGTACGTGTGTAAACACGCGTATGCGTCCGAACCCTTGTCGTAAAACCATACGACCTCTATATCGTTTCGCCTGGAGAAGGGAAACTCTCTGTGTGGGACTCTAGAGACTCGACTACTACGCTGGCAGTGGGTTTAACCACAGACCGCAAGCGGCACTAGCTGTACGTAACGGTCCCCAGGTAGATGTCGATAAGAAGGCCGATGAGGGAACCAATCCGAACTCCTACTGAGTCTGATGTGACAATCTCCATACAGTCCGGTCCGTTCGTCCAAGACTATCGCATATCGGGCCTAGGGGGCGGCAAGCGTGAGTCCCCTAATAGCGGTATAAGTCGTGTCGGAGAGAAGCCCATTACACCCTGAGAAACTACTGGAACCTACCAGCAAATCTCGCTTGCCCTGGCCAGGGACTTTGCGTAATGGCTCTCTGACACAGCGCGATATCAACTCCCAATACCGGGAGAGACGAATCCTGTCTAACCGCCACTGCCTCCAAATGCTCGGGACTGCACCCAACTGCTACCTGTTTGCACGACTCCTTTGAGCCGTGGTAGGGTAGCAATCTAAGAACAGTGGGACACACTCGAGACGAAGTAGCAGTGTCAAGTCTGCGGACTATGCTGTACTTATGTCACCTGGGAACTATTCACTGACGACTGGTATAAAACCAACCAACAGTTCCCTGTGAGTCCTGTCCGGTGTACCCGTAACCTAACGAGCACCTGTATACTATCTCCAGTACGACGTACTGACGGTTGTGGGACAGACCATCTCCCCAACTGGGATGAGAAGCGTACACACTAGTCTACTCCGGTGTATCGATGCCCTGTCTCGATAATCCAACGACTAGGGACCTGAATAAGGATGTGCTTATAGACTACCCAGCCCCCACTAGTGTGACTGCCATCACAACGCTGGTAGTCAAGCAAGATCCTAAGAGCTCTATCAATACGTATACTCACATATTAAGATAGAAAAACCAAGTAGCATACTACCATGTTTAGCAAGACTGTTATATACATGTGAATATCCCAAGCTTCCATTAAGTAATATACAAACTAGTATGATACAGTAATGGCCTTCTAGGGCATAAACACTAATATATTTCGATATGTGTTGAATTGTAGGTACCCTCATGTGTACTTCCGAGAGGACAAAGCACATCGACTTCGGCTAAGCGAGGAGTTTATCAAGTGAGTAGATTTATATCTAGGGGAAGTCGGGTGGATGGCGTATAACACCCCCGTAACTATTGATATGGAAGAATGTTTTATAAATTATAATTTTGATAAAGGATATGCTATGAATTTAATATAGCATGATTATAGGATTTAGTAAAAAAATGATATGATAAAAGTTGAAACTAATGGCTATATTGGTTTGAGAATATGATATAGGTATATAAGATAACATGATGTGAGATATTGAGATGATAAATATAGATGACTCGGATTGATATATGAGAATATGAAATGAGAAAGTGAATCATGATAAGTATGATTTGAAAGAGGACAGGTATGAGTTGATAATAGTAGGATATGGGATCGAGATCGATATGACATAAGATTAACAAGATATGACGTATATGCAAGATGACATGATATAAGATTGATATAGATGTATTATGTGGTTGATAGGATATGCCATACGAGACTTTAGATCCGTACCTTTGTTGGTGAATATGATGATAGACTCCCTATTCTGTTTGTGACACCATACGATGGATTACCGTACGCGATGCATTTACCGAATGTTTGATCTTCGCTCATGAATTGAGAATGATGATCAAGGATATTGTGACACTTGATACTATGAGGCGGGATCGTTGACATAAGAGGCTACCTTGTTATAGTTCATATTTATGTTGGATTATTCCTCGTGTGATACCTATCATGTTTCCAGTATTTAAAGTTATATGATATCAACTGCTAGTACACCTGCACAATTACCGTTGATGCGCTTGTTACACTTACACAGATTTCCCGGCTGATACACATTCATCATCGGTAATTGCCATGCCACTTACATAGTAGAACTGCCATATCATGAGATTAATCTTAATCGTAAAAGTACATTCATTGTTCAGTATTATCACTTGACATGTTTGCGTGATATACTTGACATGCTCATACTACTACTTTATGTTGCATACGTCGTACATTATGGTTATATGCATTGAGATGTTGTTTTCATGAGATCTCTGGATTTGAGAACCGTGGTTATATTTCACAGAAAATTGCGTATTGTTTTAAAAACACAGTTTCTCTTGATTTGATATTTCGATACGTCCACCATAAGTTTTCTCGGTTCTGAGCTTGTTTTCGAGACCCGATTCGAGGAGTTGGCGGATGCCGTTTGCGGGTACATGGTGGACCCCGTATGGTACCCCGGGGCAAGAAATGATTTTTGTGGTGTAGACGATGAGCGTGGCAGAGGGAACACTACTTACCGATGATTATATAGAACTCGGTGGATATCCGAAGGATACCGTTTTGGAGTTATGATATAAGACGGATATGAGGGCCGATCTGAGTTGCGGCGCCTGAGATGAGATAGATATGAGGGCCGATCTGAGTATGGGGTACCTGAGATATGAGGGTTTACGTGTCGATGCTGGACACGGGTTTTCATGATGTTTCGAGTGTCGGTGTTGGACACTCAGGTTCCATAATTTTGATGTGTCATTGATGGACACACATGGTTGATACCCTCATATATATAGAGCCATATGTTTTCATGTTGTTTGAGTGTCGATGTGGGACACTCAGATTCCATGATATTGTTTGTATCATTGATGGACACGTGGATGATATTCATTTGCATACAGGTGTAACAACCGAGTCCAGTTCTATAAATTTCAGTTACCGTATGTGTAAGGTGTGGTATTTACTTCATTTATCATGCTTTGGCCGATACTAGTTATAATTTATACCGACATGTCATTTTTTCTGTATATAACAATTTAAGTCTTTTAAATTAGATTAAAAATACTTGTCATGGCCTGCTCGACACCCCTAACCCTGTGGTAGCGTCCTTGCACCGTGTTTTCGTCCCGTTCAGCGAAACGGACGTGCTTGGACATCTACGCGCGCGTGCGTGCGTCCGTTCTTGGGGGCATGCTTTAATTATAAAATCCTTCATTTTAAATTTTGGAGCTTGCAAATAATTTTTATATTTCAAATTCAAATTTTTGGACTCGACCCGGGCGCAATTCTGAAATATTTTGCATTCCGCCAAATCTTATTTAATTTTGAATTTCCTTAAGCTGTTTTGAAAATTTTCCCAGCTCACAATCTTCTGCAGTTAACGAGATGATTTATTAAAATATTAAATCTTTTAAGTTATTTCCCTAACAGTCCAAGATTCATATATCCCTCTTTATCTTTTTTCAGCCAATCGCATCATTCCTTTGTCCTAGTGGTCCCCACGCTCTCTCTCTCATTCTCTCTCCATTTCCCTTTCTCTCTCATTCTCTTTCTCTTTCTCTCTCTCTCTCTCAAGCCTCTCTCTCCCCTCTCGCTATTCCCTCTCTCTCCTCTCGCGGTGGATTTAGGTCCCAACACCGCCCTCTTTCCTTACGGTCACCGCCCGCTTTCTTCTTCTCCTTCTTCTATATTTTCGCCGAGCGCTACGAACCCATCAGAGGAAAACCCTAACCCTATTTTGTCCCCGCTCCTCAACCCTCGTCGACGTCCTCCACATCCCCTCGCAACCCTCATCTCCATCTTCTCTTCTTCTTCCTCCTTTTCTCTCCCGAGGCCGTGCACCCTGCACCGAAACCACTTGCACCGTTTCAACCCACTGCCGCCGACCACCTTCGCCATCGCCGTCTCTCCTTTCTATCGTCTGCTCTTCCTCTCTTCACGTAAACCCTGCACACCCTTTACCCGAAACCCTAGTTTAAACCAAACCGAACCCTAGCAGCAAAACTCCACCGCCGGAGCTCCGTTCACCACAGTTGACCCCTCGCATCACCACTCTGCAACCCCACGACGTGTCTACGGTAAGCTCTCTCATGTTTCCCTTCTTCCATTCCTTTTCTTCACCCTTTCTTCTCTTGTTTTATATCTTGTCTCATGTTCACTGTTTTGTATTTGGCCGAAATCAGACCGTGCCGGCGACGTTTCCCGACGACCCAGCAAGTACCTTCGACCCGTGTGACTGCACTGTTCGTCGTTTGGGTTCATTCCGTGAACCGTGCGCGCGTCGCGATTTTCCCCACCGATGCGTAACGTTCCGTTTTCCGTTTCGCGACCCGTCGAGGCAAGTGAAATTTGCTACATGCTATTTTAAACTATTCATATGCTATATTATTTATTTCCTGTTAAATCTCTAAATAGAATCAAAAGAATTGGATTTCAAGTTAACCGTATACAGTTCCGTTACACATTTTATGATCCCGAACTTGAAACTTAATTTTGCATCAAATTATTTATACCTAGTAACCACCTGTAAATGATAGACCACATGATCACATTTGTTTATAGCCATGATACCCCTTTTATCCAGTTTTAACCTATCAGACATCCTTGTGCAACTTTAACCGGTTTAATTACAACTGCATCCATTGAACAGATTATACATGTCGTCGCATCCATAGATTACTCAATACTAATTAACCTATTTTTTAGCATTCACATCGGTTATACGGTATTCATATAATGCTGACACCATCTGATAAACACAACTGATAACTGTATGGCTAATTAGTTAAATCTGCATTTATTGCTTAACCTATTGCTTGTTTTGTGTTGATACCCATGCTTGATTATTTATAACCAGGATTATGAGCACACACATGATATCTTTCACAACCTGTTATGACTTGCTACACACATACTACTTGACCCGGCATGGTACCGTATACTACTTGACTTGACCTGATGTACCATGGCTCGACCTGTTACCTGATTTTGTGTCTAATGCCAACAAACCTGACATGTAGTCCTTACGGACCATTCCTGTTGTCTATCCAGACAAACCTGCTCTTACCTGATCCTGTGTTGGCATTAGTTCTTGATTACTGAATACCTGACTTGAACACTTATAACTTGGGGGTATGGGGAAATCAATGGTGAAACCTGACTTGTAACTCAACAGTTCGATACCTGTTCTGATCAGTCTTACGGGCTAGGCCAGCCCTGGAGTGATGATGCTGGCATCACTCATCTGTACTTGCTACCTTTTACTGCCTAGCGGCACGTCTCGGATTCAGCCCGAGAATCTTGACCGTGGTCCCGGGCACACACGGGATACTATTGAGTTACATCGATGATTCATCAAATTGATTTCAAAGACTTGAGATTAGATAACCCAGTAGACCAGTTTAGTTTACTCACTGCACAGTACCCCGCACTGCCTGATTTATATTACTGTTACACCTGCTTTTCATTCATGTTTATATTTACATTGCTTGTTACCCTGTTTATATTTTATCACTTGATGACATGACGCGCTGACGTCTGGGTTTTGCATGGCCCAGATTCCGTACCTTTGCTGCAGTCCGAGCAGGAGTACTTCAGCCAGCAGGCTGAGCAGTGAGGTTTCTGTATTAGTTAGTTCTTTTATTTCCTGCATTTTATTCCTGATGTGAGCCGGAATTATGGGACATACATTCCAGTTATTTGTATTAGATCTTTTGCTTCCGCGCTTTTATTATTCTTGACTCATGTTATCTTGGCTTATGGACATGTTTTAGATAGTTTTATTTTGTTCTTGATATCTCTACAGCCGTAATGTGACTGTGGACGGATACTTCCTACCCACAGATAGCATGGTTGGCTATGTCACGTGCCCAATTTAGCGTACTCTGGGAAGCGGGGCGTGACAACAGGCATATGATGTCAGATGTTTATTTATATATGCCATTACATTGACTCGATTGTTTACATATATGCATACATGGTCACCGTAGATATCATAGTATTACCTTCAGGATATAGTGACCTAGGAAATCATTGTTTTATTCGATTTCTACTTGCTGATGTTTTCTTCTCATGAGTTGGCAAGTCACCCCCGTTGTGCCACAGTTCTTGCAGGTTTGACTGCTTGGGATCAGTTGCAGTATCGCTGGCACATAGCTTCATCCAGGGTGTTTTGATTTTGGTAGGTGGGACACATATTGGATCGTGCCCACTCTCGTACTTTATATTCCGTAGTATCTAGATAAACTCCATCAAATCAAATCAGATATTAGAATTTGTATATTGGTAGACCTAGTCAGACTTGGGTATTATATGAGACTTAGAGCGACGGGTTTATGTTCGCTTCTTGAGTTTTGATGTCTTGCTTATTTATTGTTCTTTCTGGGTTGATCTTCGCCGTTGAGCATCGTATATATGTTATTGCATGGTTGTGATTCCGCCAGTTGGCGAAGAGCTAGCTCCCACTTGGGGATGCCTATATATTGTTGTGTATATGGTTTGGATCAAAATATATAAGGGAGGTGCTGCCCAAATTTTTAAAGAAGAAACATGTTTTTAACTGTAGTATAATCCACTTGCATTTTGATGTTTCATTAGCTATGCATTCAAAGAAAAACATGATTCATTATACCTTTATTTCAAACTGCACCCCTACTATTTTCCGCAAAAAGGTTTAGATTTTCTGGGCTTCGGCTTACTTGATTTACGTTACGCCTTTAGACGTTGCATAATTTAAGTGCCGGTCACGTACTAAATTACGGGTCGTGACAAAGTTGGTATCAGACCGTTAGGTTTAACCTTGGTTGGAGTCTGGGTTTTACTATGCGGAGTCTATGGCGTATATATTTCGGAACCTAGGCTTGACCTTACAGAACTTGGACTTGACAGGGGGGTATTAGACCCGAACTTTCATTTCATAGGTTGACCTTGATTGATGGAGTAGGTAGCTTGAGTAGAGTGACGTACCGTACGTATGTTCCGCGGCATACTTATGATACAATACTCCACTTAAGAAACCTTAGGATGTACTTATCTTGAGATCTGTGATACTATTTTTTCGTATGATCATATATCCATTTGGGATCTGTTGATTTCTTTCATTCATTTGATCTATCTTTATCGATACCTGCTTGAGGTTCCTATCACCATGGTTTGAGCCTAGAAAGAGCTGCTGCTAGAGATGCGGTCAGGGCAAGCTCGTCACAGACGGGAGCTCACCAAATCTGTAGAGTTGAGGCCCTCCGACGGGAGGACAGACCATGATGTTTGCTGGTGACACAGGAACGTGTAGGTATAGTGTTATGTTGTGATATCTCGTTTGAGGAGAGTGTTCGGTTTTGCACCGGATGATCGGGCAATTGATAGAGGCTGCTGGATTGAGAGGACTGTTGATGTACAGCCTACTCAGAGATCGTGATGTTGTCTACCGTACAGACAGATGACCCAGCTGTTGCTGAGATTGATGGGATGTTGTTTCCAGAGTTTTTGAGCTGAAACCGCTGGAGCATTCAGACAGAGATATGACAGGAGATAGCTAGTCTATCTCGAGTTGAGCGACTGTTATGATTCTCCAGATTTGATGTGCCGATGTAGGCTCAGCTGAGTTGAATAATTCCAGTTGAAGGATCTTACTCAGATCTAGAGTAGATCGATCAAGATAGGGCGTTATTCATCGGAAACTCCGATGTGAGATCGGTAAGCTGACCAGTTTCAGATAGAAGGACCTCACCAAATGCGTTATGATTTGATCGAGAACATACGAATAAAGTGTATTCCTCCGATGATTTGGACGAGTTCCCGAGAGCTTGCTCGGCTAGATATCTTCTACAGAGTGATGAAGATACCGAGTTCGTGTGAGAGACTCCAGATTGACTGTAGCCGAGAACGAATTGCAATACACAGACAACAAGAGATGACGTCGATGTGGACGATAATAAAAACGAATGGAACAAGAGGCCGTACGAGATGTTAACGAGCGGTTGTTACTCTCCGTTGATGCTAGAGGATTGATATGTGTGCAGAGGCATTGGATACAGCCAAATTTCAGAGGAAAGCCGTGCTGAGGATGCAGCTATCTGGTTATGAGAAAAGAGTTAAGCAAGAGTGCCAACCTTCGTATAGTTCGGCATAGGTGAGATCGGAAGAAGCCGTGAGCAGGTTCTTTCCAGGACACCGCAGCGACAGAGACTTGCACCCTGGATCAGTTATATCGTGTGTATTCGAGGGCCAGATGCCACCGTCAGTAATGTGCCGTTTGCAAGTGGTCATGTTGATTGGCCAAACGGTGATCAGAGAAGTTCCAGAGCGGGACTGTTCCGTTAGTACATCCGACCAGGACGACGAGCCGAAAGATCGTGAGATTTATAATCCATAGAGAAAACGAGGACTCAGAGACCGGGGACGCCATATTGTGAGCAGGAGGCAAGTAGATGATCTTGCTCTACCAGCTTTGGGCACAGCGGCATATTTTTCGACATTGTAGGAGGTGTACCTCAATGTCAGTTATTGTGATTTACGTTTTTTAATCTGACTAACACACTTTCATCGCTTGGACTTGAGTTTCGATGATTGGGTTTCGTGACTTATGTTTTTGTGCATCATGGCTGCACCTACTGGAGATTTATATTTTGTGCACAGTTATTGCACTTGATTTATGTTTTATACACCACTATATTAGGTTATGATTTGTGCATATCTATTGCACTTGGTATCAATTAGTGCCTTCATAGCACGTATTTATGGTTTCGTGGATTCGATACTGTTTATTTCGACTTCGTGCATGTCATACACACTTGACTTGATTTTTGCACTCGGTATAGCTTATATGTGCTTGCAGTGCATTGGGATGGATTTTGTGCACGCAGTTGCACACGTTTATGATTCTATATACCTTGGTATACTCGGTGTTGTTTTTGTGAGCATTTGAGATATTGATGAGATTTCGTGCATTGGTTGCACCAGATTTGTATTGCGTGCATTGGTTGCACCGGATTTGTATTTCGTGCATTGGTTGCACCATATTTGTATTTCGTGCATTTGTTGCACCAGATTTATGTTTTCATGAATGTTTGCACTTGGCGATCGTTATCGTGCACGCTACTGCACTAGATGTTTTGTGCGGACCTGACGCACTTGATTTGGATTTTTGCGCATGTTGGGCGCATGATATGAGATTTTTTGCACACCGGGTGTACTTGATTGGGATTATTATTCATGCATAATTAGATGCACTTGATTGGGATTTTTATTCTTGCATGATTTGATACACTTGATTGGGATTTTATTCGTGCATGTTGGATGCACTTGATTGGGATTTTCATTCATGCATGTTAGTTGCACTGAGTTGAGATTTTTGTCCACTTTAGATGAACTTGATATTGTTGTCGTGCACATCCGTTGCGCTGGACAGATACTTTCGTGCACGCCCATTGTACTTAGTTTTGCGTTTGTGCATATTGTAGCACTTGTATTGGATTTGATTTACGTGCGCATCAGACGCACGTGATGTTGGATATGCCTTTTGAGGCCGATTTTATTTATGAGTATCACGTTTTGATGATGGATACTATATTATATAGTAGCCGAGCTGAGGATGGTGCCTGAATACTTTTGCATGCATAAAAATTTACCAAGAGATTTTCAAAAAGGAGCTATAGTCTCGCTATTTCCTACGTGTCCGCAAGTGACACGAAATTTTATAAGAGAACCTTCTGGGATATTTCAAAAAGGCGGAACGTATAATTTGAGCAAAACATATATAGGTATATATATTTATTACTTTACAAATGATCGTCCACCACTTGTGCCGTGATCTATGCATAGCATGGCGACTTGAGAAAGATTTGGCATGAGTTATTCAGCTTTTAAAAGGGTTTTACAAAGATGTGTGCTATTTACGTATTATGATTTGACTATAGTGCATTTGGATTCCAGTAGTGGAATTCGATATTCGTATTTTCTTTATAACTCCGATGATTGTGTGACGCTTGACGGAGTTCGATTTTGAGTTTCGCACTTGTTTTCATGCGCACATGATGTGCTGTGGTATTTCTATATCTTCCGTGATTTCGGACCCCCGTTGATTTATGCTGATTATTGAAATGTGTTAGTATTTGAGGATTTAAGTTTAAATTCGGTGACCGAATTTATTTAAGGGGGAAAGATTGTAACATTTTAGAAATATAAAATATTATTTTTGGAAATTAAATATTAAAATAATATATTTCGTGAAAACTATTCGCTTTGCGAATAGGGGTTTTCATAAAATGGTATAAGTATATACCAATATTTGGAAAATAATCGGAGATTTAAAATGATTTATTTATTATAATGATATTTATTGGATTTTGGCATTTTTATAATTAAGGATATGGAAATTTAAATTAAATTTGATTAGTGCAATACTAATCACGATTAAGCCAAATCCGTATTTTTATATTTTTCCATGGCTAGTGCACCATGCCATGTGCATATTATGCATTGTGTTTGTGACTTGTGAGTATGTGAGATTTAGAAAAGAAAAGAAAATAAAAGAGATGCCATGAGATATTTGGGAATAAAACAAAAGGAGATATTTTAGAGGGAGAGTGAGTTTAACAGAGAGAGTGAGATTAAGAGAGAGTAATCCTTGAATTCTTCTCCATTCATCTTCTTTTTTCATTCTTCTTCTCTTCTTCATAATTCTTCTTCATCTCCTTTATCTCAATACCTCCATGTATCATATCAAATTACTAACCTAAACCCCATGTCATCTTCACAAGCCGATCCTAAATCCTTTAGATCATTTAAGTGTGGATTTTGAAGACTTTGGGCAACTCAAGAATTTTCTTAAGTTGCCAAATGAGGTATATTTCCTTTACTTTAGTTAAGTTTTTGTGTTAGTATATCCTAGTTAGTTTAGATTTCGTATTAGTTAGGTTATGTGATCTTAGAAATTTATAGATTGATGTTAAATGGTAAATAGAGAGTAGTGAGTGTTGTAGGAACTTAGTGATGCTTTTCCTGACCTGGAAATGAGTTTAGAACCCGATACACGATTTTAGAATTTACCCTGTGTCGGTTTTGTGAAGTTTGTTGGACTACAGGGTACCTGGAGCTATCCGGGATATTTTAAAGAAAATCAAACAAGTTCATTGACCTAGATAAACCACTAGGAGACCACCACCGATATACAAACCCAAAACTCCATAATTTGGCCGGCGAAACTGGACTTTATGGGCATCTCGTCGGGGCCCATTCTTCTTTTGGTGTTGTGGTTTTGCATGTAGCTCACTTACCCTATAACCTATCCCATGTACTTGGTTGTTTAGTCCCAATTGACCTGAGCCAAAATCTAGGAGCTACTTGATAGTGTTTTGGCTATATTTTAAAGATATTTGAATTCGTGGTTTTGATGTTTGAATTTGAATTGGTCGTTGGACGTTTATGCATCAACGACGAGGGCTGTTTAGTTGTATTTGCATGCGTAAGCTATAGGTTCTAACCTATGAGCACTTCATGTGCCGTATCGGTTTTCCGGACTTGATTTTAATTGCATTTCGATATGTGTTGAATTGTAGGTACATTCGCGTGGACTTCCGAGATGACGACGCACATCGACTTCGGCTAAGCAAGGAGTTTAGAAAGTGAGTAGATTTATATCTATGGGGAAGTCGGGTGGATGGCGTATAGCACCCCTGCAACCATTGATATGGAAGATCGTTTTATAAACTATAATTTTGATAAAGGATATGCTACGAATTTAAGATAACATGATTATAAGATTTAGTAAAAGATGATATGATAAAAGTTGACACTAATGGCTATATTGGTTTGAGAATATGATATAGGTATATAAGATAACATGATGTGGGATATTGAGATGATAGATATAGATGACTCGGATTGATATATGAGAATATGAAATGAGAAAGTGAATCATGATAAGTATGAATTGAAAGAGGACAAGTATGAGTTGATAATAGTAGGATATGAGATCGAGATCGATATGACTTGAGATTAACAAGATATGACGTATATGCAAGATGACATGATATAAGATTGATATAGATGTGTTATGTGATTGATAAAATATACCATACGAGACTTTAGATCCGTACCTTTGTTGGTGAATAGGACGATAGACTCCTTATTCCGTTTGTGACACTGTACGACGGATTACCGTGTTTACCGAATGTTTGATCCGTGTACATGAATTGAGAATGATGATCGAGAATATTGCGACACTTGATACTATGAGGCGGGATCGTTGACATAAGAGGCTACCTTATTATAGTTCATTTTTATGTTGGATTATTCCTCTTGTGATACCTATGATGTTTCCAGTATTTAATGCTATATGATATCAACTGCTAGTCCACCTGCATAATTACCATTGATGCGCATGTTACACTTATACAGATTTGCCGGCTCATACACATTCATCATCAGTAATTGCCATGCCACTTACAAAGTAGAACTTCCATGTCATGAGAAGCATCTTAAACGTAAAAGTACATTCATTGTTCAGTACTATCACTTGACATGTTTGCATGATATACTTCACATGCTCATACTACTACTCTATGTTGCATATGTCGTACTTTATGGTTATATGCATTGAGATTTTGTTTTCTTGAGATCTCTAGATTTGAGAACCGTGGTTATATTTCAAAGGAAATTGCGTATTGTTTTAAAAACACGGTTTCTTTTGATATGATATTTCGAGACGTCCACCAAGAGTTTTCTCAGTTCTGAGCTTGTTTTCGAGACCCAATTCGAGGAGTTGGCGGATGCCGTTTGCGGGTACATGGTGGACCCGGTATGGTACCCCGGGGCAAGAAATGATTTTTGTGGTGTAGACGATGAGTCTGGCAGAGGGAATACTACCCACCGGTGATCGTATAGAACTCGGCAGATATCCGAACAATAGCGTTTTGGAGTTATGACATGAGACGGATATGAGGGCCGATCTGAGGATGCAGGGCCTGAGATGAGATAGATATGAGGGAAGATCTGAGTATGCAGCGCCTAAGATATGAGGGTTTACGTGTCGATGCTGGACATGGGTTTTCATGATATTTCGAGTTTCGGTGTTGGACATTCAGGTTCCATGATTTTGATGTGCCATTGATGGACACCCGTGATTGATACCCTCATATATATATAGAGGCAAATGTTTTCATGTTGTTCGAGTGTCGGTATGGGACACTCAGATTCCATGATATTGTTTATGTCATTGATGGACACATGGATGATATCCACATGCATACATGCATTTGATGTCAGATGTTTATTTATATATGTCATTGCATTGACTCGATTGTTGACATATATGCATACATGGTCACCCTAGATATCATAGTATTACCTTCAGGATATAGTGACCTAGGAAATCGTTGTTTTATTCGATTTCTACTTGCTGATGTTTTCTACTCACGAGTTGGAAACTCACCCCCATTGTGCCACAGTTCTTGCAGGTTTGACCGCTTGGGATCAGTTGCGGTATCGCTGGCACACAGCTTCATCCAGAATGATTTGCTTTTGGTAGGCGGGACACACATTAGATCGTGCCACTATCGTACTTAATATTCCGTTGTATCTAGATAAACTCCATCAAATCAAATCAGAGATTAGAATTTGTATATTGGTAGACCTAGTCAGACTTGGGTATTGTGCGAGACTTAGAACGATGGGTTTATGTTCGCTTCTTGAGTTTCGATGTCTTGCTTTTTTATTGTTCTTTCTGGGTTGATCTTCGTCGTTGGGCGTCGTATATATGTTATTGCGTGGTTGTGATTCCGCCATTTGGCGAAGAGCTAGCTCCCGCTTGGGGATGCCTATATATTGTTCTGTATATGGTTTGGATCAAAATATATAAAGGGGGTGCTGCCTAAATTTTTAAAGTCGAAACATGTTTTCAACTGTAGTATAATCCACTTGCATTTTCATGTTTCATTAGCTATGCATTCAAAGAAATACATGATTCATTATACCTTTATTTCAAACTGCACCCCCACTATTTTCCGCAAAAAGGTTTAGATTTTCTGGGCTTTGGCTTACTTGATTTATGTTACGCCTTTAGACGTTGCGTAATTTATGTGCCGGACATGTGCTAAATTACGGATCGTGACAATACGATGAGGGGTATTCTTGTAATTGTGCAAGAGTGCTTCTAGAAGAAGACACCTCATTTGTGGATTTAACTATTTTGTTAAATGGTTAATGAGGTGGAGGTGTGAGGTGTTGTTTGTACATTGAAGTGAGAATGGATAAGTGTTGTGAATAATGAAGCATACCAATAATTCAAACCAATGAATCAAGCATGCTTCAATAGTCACCAAAGCATGAGTCACCCAAGTATCCATGCCTCATTAATATACAAACAACACCTCACACCTCCACCTCATTAACCATTTAACAAAATGGTTAAATCCACAAATGAGGTGTCTTCTTCTAGAAGCACTCTTGCACAATTACAAGAATACCCCTCACTGTATATACATACCCGTATCTGTATTCCAAAAAAATACGAATGCAAAGAGACGAAAATAATCTAAGAATATAATACTAGGATCTGGCTTAAACCAAAGCCCACTAGTATTATCCGTCCGAACATCATCCATGCACAAGTACACGTATGTGATCAAACCCTGCCGTAAAACCATACGGACTCTACATCGTTTCGCCCGAAGCAGGGAAAGCTTCTGTGTGGGACTCTAAAGACTCGAAAGTACGTTGGTAGTGGGTTTAACCACAAGCACGTCAGCGGTACTAGCTGCACGTAATAGCTACCCAGGTATCTGTCGATAAGAAGGTCGATAAGCAAACTCATCTGAACTCCTACTGAGTCTATCTGTGACAATCTCCGTACAGTCCAGTCTGTTCATCTAAAATATCGCATATTGGGCCTAGGGGGCGGTAACCGTCAGACCCCTAATAGCGCAATAAGTCGTGTCGGGGTAGAGCGAAAACACCCTGTGAAACTTTGGGGTACCTACCAGTAAATCTCGCTTGCCATGGCCAGGGACTTTGGGTAATGGATTTCTGAACACAGTGCGATATCAACCCCCAATAACGGGAGAGAAGAATCCTATGTTTTCTTCCCTTTCGAAGCAGCAGGACAAGAAGGCAATTGTTGGATAACCACTACTGCCTCCCAGTGCTTCAGGACTGCATCCAACCACTACCTATTTGCACGACTCATTTGAGCCGTGGTAGGGTAGTGATCTAAGTACAGTGGGAACACACTCGAGACGAATAATAATGTCAAGTCAACGGACTAAGTTGTACTCATGTCACCTGGGAACTGCTACCTGACGATAGGTATAATACCAACCAGCAGTTCCCAACGAGTCCTGTCCAGTGTAACTCATAACCCAATAAGCACATGTATACTATCTCCAGTACGGCGTACTAATGGCTGTGGGATAGACCATCTCCCCTGCTGGGATGAGAAGCGTATACACTAGTCTACTCTGGAGTATTAATGCCCCGTCTCGATAATTCTAAGACTAGGAACCTGTATAAGGATGTGCTTATAGACTACCCAGCCTCCACTAGTGTGACTGCCATCACAACACTGGTAGTCAAGCAAAAATCTTAAAGGCTCTACCAATATGTATAAGCGATATGCTAAAAGAAACACATGCACATATTGAGGTAGAATCAAACCAAGTAGCATACTACCATATTGAGCAAGACTGTTAATATATCCGTGTATATCTCAAGATTCCAAAATGTGATATACAAGCCAGTACCATACAATAATTTCCTCTAGGGCATATATCACTGACAATCTCTCACTTGCACTAAGGCTGTCTATTGGCATATCGCAGACCTATCATCTTGAATAGCCTCTCGAATTGCGTCTGAGGGATGTCCTTTGTGAGTGGATCTGCAGTGTTGTTCTCCGTATCTACTCTCCGCACCTCGATCTCTCGGCGATCAACGATCTCCCTGATCAGGTGGTACCGCCTCAAGATATGTCTGGACTTCTGATGGGACCTGGTTTCCTTCGCTAAAGCTATAGCCCCGTTGTTGTCACAATACAACGGTATTAGATCAACAATGGACAGAACCACCTGAAGTTCTGTTACTGTTAGTGTATATGCCCTAGGGGCCATTATTGTATCATACTAACTTGTATATTACTTAATGGAAGCTTGGGATATTCACAGTAATATAACAGTCTTGCTAAACATGGTAGTATGCTACTTGGTTTTATCTATCTTAATATGTGAGTATACGTAATGATAGAGCCCTTAGGATCTTGCTTGAATACCAGCGTTGTGATGGCGGTCACACTAGTGGGGGCTGGGTAGTCTACAAGCACATCCTTTTCCAGGTCCCTAGTCGTAGGATTATCGAGATAGGACATCGATACTCCGGAGTAGACTAGTGTGTACGCTTCTCATCCCAGTTGGGGAGATGGTCTGTCCCACAGCCGTCAGTACGTCGTACTTAAGATAGTATACAGGTGCTCGTTGGGTTACGGGTACACCGGACAGGACTCGCGGGGAACTGTTGGTTGGTATTATACCCGTCATCAGTTAACAGTTCCCAGGTGACATGAGTACAGCATAGTCCGCAGACTTGACACTGCTACTTCACCTCGAGTGTGTCCCACTGTTCTTAGATTGCTACCCTACCACGGCTCAAAGGAGTCGTGCAAACAGGTAGCAGTTGGGTGCAGTCCCGAGCACTTGGAGGCAGTGGCGGTTAGACAGGATTCGTCTCTCCCGGTATTGGGAGTTGATATCACGTTGTGTTAGAGAGCCATTACGCAAAGTACCTGGCCAGGGCAAGTGAGATTTACCGGTAGGTTCCATTAGTTTCTCAAGGTGTAATGGGCTTCACTCCGACATGACTTATACCGCTATTAGGGGACTGACGCTTGCCGCCCCCTAGGCCCGATATGCGCTAGTCTTAGACGAACAGACCGGACTGTACGGTGATTGTCACATCAGGCTCAGTAGGAGTTCGGATTGGTTTCCTCATCGGCCTTCTTATCGACATCTACCTGGGGACCGTTACGTACAGCTAGTGCCGCTTGCGGTCTGTGGTTAAACCCACTGCTAGCGTAGTAGTCGAGTCTTTAGAGTCCCACACAGAGAGTTTCCCCGCTCCAAGCGAAACGATATAGAGGTCGTATGGTTTTACGACAAGGGTTTGGACGCATACGTGTTTAAACGCACGTACGACGTTCAGACAGTTTTTACTAGTCGGCTTTGGTTTAAGCCAGATTCTAGTATCGGGTTATTGGAATTATACAGTCTAAAGTTTTTCCGTGTTTTCACGGATTGGAGGGGCGTTCTCGTAATTTGGCGGGAAGTTTCTAGAAGTATGGTGACTTGAGGGTTTAGGTGGCATTAGCATTCATTGCTTTAGTGACTCATTTGTATGATTCAGCCATGTCATTAATGCATCATTAAATGGTTAATGACTCATGTAGTGAATCACACATCTTGAATTAATGAAGCATGATGATCAATCATTTTATTTATTAATTTGATAAATCATTATAGTTCATATATTCAAGAGAGATCATTATCTCATATCATTCTCATGCTCACCTTCTCTCTCCTCAAGCTCTCTCTCTCTTCAAACCCTAATCCTCCCCTCTCATGTGTTGAGATCAAGGATTAGATAGACTAATTAATCCATAACCTCACTCTATATCACCTAGGTACCTTTGATTAGCAACTAAAGAAACCTAGTTACCTCAAGATTAGAGGTGAAGCTTGGAATTGAAGCTCTCGGGTGGATCGTCTATTACATAGAGGAGGCCGAGGAGGAGGTTGATAACGAAAAGACGAAGGACTAGATTCACTAGGTATAATCACTTCTCATAGTAGTTAACAACTCCTATGTATTTGTTAGTTATAGTTTAGCAAAGATTCTTCGGTTAGTCGGTGTTAACTCATAGAACAAGATTGTTTTTCATATTTCTGCCTCCCCACGACTCGTGAGGTGTTGTACATCGACTTACAGTGGTATCAGAGCCTCGCTAAACAATAATTAACTTATTAGAAAAGTCGTAAGAATTTCGAACTCAAAACGAACCGGAAAAAATATTGAAATCACATAGTTTTTGTCGAATTTAAATTGAGGTCTAAAATTTTTTCAGGGGCCTCTATAATTACAAGCAGGGAAATACAAGAAATCTGGAAAAAATTGGGTGCATGAATCGGCCAAACAGCCGTAGAACCGCGGCCGATCCCACCGATCCGCCGTGGAACCGCGGCCGATCCCACCGATCCGCCGCGGATCCGCGGTCAAGTTGAAGCCGATTCACCCCAAATTTTCCCAAAACTCTTCTGTGATGTTTTTTGTCTTTTCTGGAATGTTTATTTTCTGCTCAAGTTTCAGGTGCACAAAGAAGTTTTGGAGTAGAATCTAAAGTGTTTGCTCGATCGAAATTATACGATGTTTTCTAATTAGATTATATCTGTGAACTGTTTAATGTGTTCGTAAACCTCCCCTAACTGCTAGTATATCGGTTGGTAGGGGGTTGCATATTTCTGTAATGATTTTACTGTTTGAGGTTATGAATTGTATTGGATTGTTGTAATAATTAGCCGGGGTTTGAGATGGGTTATTATATTCATTCATTCGATATAATTGTAATATGTTGTAATATTATTTTGCGGGGCACATCCAGGTTGCAGTTGTAGCCATCGTTGTATTATTTCATTTTACCGTTTTTTCCCTAGGATAGACCCAAGGTGGGATGCACAAACTACCGGGTACTTTGAAGTGTATAGTGGCCTACTCACGTTGTTGAGGGAGACCGCTTCACTTCGGGTACTTGGCTGGTAGTTTGTCGTACCCGTAGGGAACTAGGGTGGTGTAATGTCTATTCATCACAACTGTGTAATCCGTCTTTCGTTGCAGGCTCAAAAGAAACGCGGATTGCTTGTTCATCTGTGATCTGGAATGCCTATTATTGCGTCTGACGAATGTACAATATCTATATATAATAGCTATTTAGACGTCACTTATGTTTTACACCCACGCTAGCCCAGCCCCCGCTCTGTCGTTAGTTAAGTAACCTAATGGGTGATGACGGGACCCAGTGGCGAATGCGGATGGCATAAGAGGACGTCGTATTTTCGTTGTTTTCTGCAATGATAGGTTAATGATAGGACGCATTATTATTAATGCAAAGAAAATAAACCAAAGTTGAATCGTTGGAATAATTTAAAAGAAACCACTCGGTTATTTTAAAACAGAGGATATTTTTAATTGCGGAGCTTTAACCACTCCTTTTAAAAGCTATCAGGTTCCTTCGGTCATATCAAGTTCACTACGTTCACAGTTTTGCCAAAACCATTCGTAGCCCTCCGTCATTTCATTTGGGTATTCAGTAGTATTCAAGCTATGTATTTTGACCTAACGCCAAGGCATAGTGTTTGGTAGCTGCTGGGTATTCATTTGTTGCATAGATAGATGAGTTAGTTTGGGAGAGTCGTATTATTATTTTGGCCGAACATCAAGGATATGTACGGATGGGTTCAAATTAACAAGATAATGATGAGTAGAACTTGACATCTGACTTATAACATTTTGACCTAACGCCAAGGTCATAAGAGCATGGGGAAAAAATTTATATCGGGAATTTCTAAAGAAACCGAAATTTGCAAAGAGATACATACCATTTGGAGTTTGATGAATGTTGGTAGGATTCCATCAGCATTATCATACGATGATATTTGGATCCCGATCCTACTGTGAGTATATGCTACTCATCAGGAGAATCATCACTTAACGATCAATGCTATAAACCAAGTAAGTGTCGAGAAAGGTGTCAGCGGGGCTACGCCCCCAAAGAAAAGAGGTTATTTAATTAAGGAACTTCGCGAAAGCGTTGGAAAACCTCCCTCGAAGTACCGACACCGGCCTGGCTGAACGGTTAAGCAAGTATTGTACAGTGAGAATAGTCCTGACTAGTTCTTCTTTTTTGGTTTGAGGAAGGATTCGAGAAACAGTGGGAGCCATCCAGTTTAGATAAACTAAAAACCACTCTAAACTTGCAAGAGCATCATGCTAAAGTGTTCTCTCTCTCTCCTAATTGTAGCGACCCTGAATATGACTGGACTTAAGTTACTGTTAGAAAAAAATATACTGACAGGACCAAACTATAAAGATTGGCTGTGGAATGTCAAAATGGCTTTGACCTATGACAAATTGGGATAAGTCCTCACCGCTAAGGCACCTGCTGTCCCAGGTCCCAAATCCAGTAATGCGGATAAGTAAATCCGTAAAACCTGGGATTTAGATTTCGAGAAGGACAAGTGCATCGTGCTTGCCTCGATGAATAATGAACATCAGAGGAGGCAAGAAGATATGGATCTAGATGTCATATTTCTCCATACAAAGGAACTTTATGTTGAGCAATCTTGTATAGCAAGATACGAGACCTCAAAGAACTTGTTTCGAGCGAGGTTGACCGTCGGATCATCGGTAGGAGAACATGTCCTAAACATGATTGGCTATATTGAAGAACTCGCAGACCTTGGGACGACTTTGGATAATGAGCTCTATACAGACTTGATTCTCCAATCCCTTCCTTCCACCTACGCCCAGTTTATTCTGAATTTCAACATTCAAAGAAAAGAAGTTGAACTTCCAGAACTCCTTAACATGTTGAGGAGTGCAGAGGGCACCTTGCAGAAGGCAAGAGAAACACCCGCTATATTTGTTAGCGGTACTTCTTCTTCCGGGTCCAAGGCTAGGGCCAAAGGAAAGAAGAAGAAGGCCGCCACCAAACCTAGAGGAGGTGTTAGTAAGGTGGGAGTGAAGGGAAAGAAAAAGATTGTGGTGTCAGTAGTGGCCCAGGATGAATGCTTCCATTTTCATAGGAAAGGGCACTGGAAGAAAGATTGCAAGGCGTGGAACGCCAAGAACCAAGGACCGAAGCAAGCTGTGGCTTTGACTTCAGGTGTGTTTGTAATTAAGAATTGTCTGTCAATCAACTCTACTTCCTGGGTATTGGATACCGGATCAGGATCTCATATATGCAATTCATTGCAGGCACTGAGAAACCGTAGAATGCTGAAGGATGGTGATATGACCCTAATGGTTGCTAACGGAGCTAGCGTGGGAGCTGTGTCCATAGGGGATTATCACCTGGGATTGACGAGTGGACACATTTTGGTTTTACATAACTGTTTTTGTGTACCTATCTTAACGTGTAATATTATATCAGTTTCCTTGTTATCAAATAAAGGTTATGATTTCACGTTTGTAAGTGATGTTGTTAACATCCACCTTAATCATAGTTTGTTGGGTCCGGTACACTGGATAACGGTATATATGTCTTAAACCAACTACAGATTTTCAATGTCCAGAACACACTAAAAAGAATGTCTCCAGATTTAAATAAGGCTTTCTTATGACATTGTAGACTAGGTCACATCATTGAGACAAGACTAAGTTACATAGAGAAGGATATTTGGACTCGTTAAAATATCAAACTTATGCCACTTGTCAATCATGTCTCAAAGGAAAGATGACAAAGACTCTATTCACTGGATATGGAGTAAGAGCGAGTGAGCTCTTAGGACTCATACACAGCGATGTATGTGGTCCAATGTCTACACATGCAAGAGGTGGTTTTTCCTATTTCATTACTTTTACGGATTATTACTCTAGGTACGGATTCATTTATCTGATGAAACATAAATTCGAGGAGAAATTCCAGAAGTATAAGAATGAAGTAGAAAATCAAACCGGCAAAAGTATCAAGACACTAAGATCTGATCAAGGTGGTGAATACTTAAGTGCCGTGTTCCTAGGTTACCTAAAAGAGAAAGGAATTCTCTCTCAGCTTACTCCTCCATACACTCCACAGTATAACGGTGTATCGGAGAGACAGAATCGAACCCTATTAGATATGGTACGTTCCATGATGAGTAATGCTGAGTTACCGCGATCTTTCTGGGGTTATGCGCTAGAATCAGCGGCATATCTTTTGAACATAGTTCCTACCAAGACTGTGCCTACCACGCCATATCAGATGTGGAGTGGGAAGAAACCCTATCTTCAGTATCTGAAAATTTGGGGATGTCCAGCTTTTGTTAAAAAGCAGCATGTAGACAAGCTCGAGGCACGATCAGTACTGTGTAAGTTTGTGGGATATCCAAAGAACTCCAGGGGGTATCTATTCTATTACGCAGAGGAAAAAAAGGTTTGTGTTTCTCGTAATGCCCATTTTCTAGAACATCAGTTTTTAGAAAAGGAAATAAGTGGGAGCGAAATAGAACTGGAAGAAATTCCAGAACCACAAACTACTACTGAAAGTTTGGTAGAACCAGTAGTTCAAGAAGAACAGGACATTCCCGCACCCCTCCGCAGGAGTAGTAGGCCGTCTCATCCGCCTGAGAGATACTACGGTTTTCTCATAGATGGGGATGGAGAAGATTGCATCATTGATGATGATGAACCTACTAGCTTCCAGCAGGCTATCCAGAGCGGCGACTCGGTACAATGGCTAGATGCAATGCGGACCGAAATGGAGTCCATGTACACCAACAAAGTATGGACTTTGGACTTTGCTCCAGATGGGGTAAAACCCATAGGATGCAAATGGATCTTCAAGAAAAAGATTGGTGTAGATGGACAGGTGGAAACCTATAAGGCTAGACTTATTGCAAAGGGTTTTCATCAAAGACCTGGTTTGGACTATGACGAAACTTTTTCTCCAGTGGCTATGCTCAAATCCATTCGAGTCCTTCTTGCTATTGCTGCCTTACATGATTATGAAATCTGGAAGATGGACGTAAAGACGGCTTTTTTGAATAGTAATTTAGAAGAGTGCGTCTATATGGATCAGCCAGAAGTTTTCAATCAGAGTGGGAGCAGCGGGAAAGTGCAAGTTACTTAAGTCCATTTATGGACTGAAGCAGGAATCGCGGAGTTGGAACATCTGTTTTGATGAAACAGTTAAAGAATATGACTTTATCAAAAATCCAGATGATCCGTATATATATAGTAAAGTTGTAGCACGAACTGTCGTATTTCTCGTCTTGTACGTGAATGACATTCTATTGATAGGAAATGATATTCATATGCTACAATCTGTCAAAGGATTCTTGTCACACAGGTTAACTATGAAAGACCTGGGTGATACCTCTTACATTCTGGGGATCTGGATCTATCGTGATAGATCCAAGAGGATGTTGGGACTTTCGCAGTCCAGGTATATCAACACTATACTGAAAAGATTCAGTATGGAAGATTCTAAGCGCGGTAATCTACCGGCTTATCATGGAATCACCCTCTCCAAAGGGATGTCCTCCAAGACTGATTTGGAAAGGGAACGCATGTCTATTATACCCTACACTTCTGCGGTAGGCTCTATAATGTATGCGATGTTATGCACCAGACCAGATGTAGCTTACGCACTGAGCGTGGTAAGCCAGTATCAGTCAGACCCAGGGGAGAAGCACTGGATAGCAGTAAAGAACATTCTCAAGTATCTAGGAAGGATTAAGGAGATGTTCTTGGTTTACGGCGGAAAAGACCTCAAGATGGAGGACTTTGCTGATTCCGGCTTCCAGAGTGATAAGGACGATTCCAAGTCCATGTTAGGTTATGTCTTTACCCTCAATGGAGGGGCGGTGTGCTGGAAGAGTTCCAAGCAGGACACCGTTACTGACTCGACGATGGAAGCGGAGTATATTGCTGCTTGCGATGCCGCAAAAGAAGCGGTCTGGATGAAGAAGTTCCTAACAGAACTTCAGGTGGTTCCTTCCATTGTTGATCCAATATCTCTGTATTGCGACAACAACGGAGCTATAGCTTTAGCGAAGGAACCAAGGTCCCATCAGAAGTCCAGACACATCTTAAGGCGGTATCACCTGATCAGGGAGATCATAGATTGCCGGGAGATCGAGGTCCGGAGAGTTGCTACTGAAGAGAACATTGCTGATCCATTCACAAAGGCCCTACCTCAGATTCAGTTCGAGAGGCTACTCGAGATCATCGGTCTTCGATATGCCAGTACATGGCCTTAGTGCAAGTGGGAGATTGTTAGTGTATATGCCCTAGGGGCTATTATCGTATCATACTAGCTTGTATATTACTTAATGGAAGCTTGGGATATTCACAGTTATATAACAGTCTTGCTAAACATGGTAATATGCTACTTGATTTTATCTATCTTAATATGTGAGTATACGTATTGATAGAGCCCTTAGGATCTTGCTTGACTACCAGCGTTGTGATAGCAGTCACACTAGTGGAGGCTGGGTAGTCTACAAGCACATCCTTTTCCAGGTCCCTAGTAATAGGATTATCGAGACAGAGCATCGATACTCCGGAGTAGACTAGTGTGTATGCTTCTCATCCCAGTTGGGGAGATGGTCTGTTCCACAGCCGTCAGTACGTCGTACTTGAGATAGTATACAGGTGCTCGTTGGGTTACGGGTACACCTGATAGGACTCGTGGGGAACTGTTGGTTGGTATTATACCCGTCGTCAGTTAACAGTTCCCAGGTGACATGAGTACAGCATAGTCTGCAGACTTAACACTGCTACTTCGCCTTGAGTGTGTCCCACTGTTCTTAGATTGCTACCCTACCACGGCTCAAAGGATTCGTGCAAACAGGTAGCAGTTGGGTGCAGTCTCGAGAACTTAGAGGCAGTGGCGGTTAGACAGGATTCGTCTCTCCCGGTATTGGGAGTTGATATCGCGCTGTGTCAGAGAGCCATTACGCAAAGTCCCTAGCCAGGGCAAGTGAGATTTACTGGTAGGTTCCAGTAGTTTCTCAAGGTGTAATGGGCTTCACTCCGACACGACTTATACTGCTATTAGAGGACTGACGCTTGCCGCCCCCCTAGGCCCGATATACGATAGTCTTAGACGAACAGACCGGACTGTACGGTGATTGTCACATCAGGCTCAGTAAGAGTTCGGATGGGATTCCTCATCGGCCTTCTTATCGACATCTAACTGGGACCGTTACGTACAGCTAGTGCCGCTTGCGGTCTGTGGTTAAACCCACTACCAGCGTAGTAGTCGAGTCTTTAGAGTCCCACACAGAGAGTTTTCCTACTCCAGGCGAAACGATATAGAGGTCGTATGGTTTTACGACAAGGGTTCGGACGCATACGTGTTTAAATGCATGTACGACGTTCGAACAGTTTTTACTAGCCGGCTTTGGTTTAAGCCAGATTCTAGTATCGGGTTATTGGATTTATACAGTCTAAAGTTTTTTCATGTTTTCACGGATAGGAGGGGCGTTCTCGTAATTTGGCGGGAAGCTTCTAGAAGTATGGTGACTTGAGGGTTTAGGTGGCATTAGCATTCATTGCTTTAGTGACTCATTTGTGTGATTCATCCATGTCATTAATGCATCATTAAATGGTTAATGACTCATGTAGTGAATCACACATCTTGAATTAATGAAGCATGATGATCAATCATTTTATTTATTAATTTGATAAATCATTATGGTTCATATATTCAAGAGAGATCATTATCTCATATCATTCTCATGCTCACCTTCTCTCTCCTCAAGCTCTCTCTCTCTCTTCAAACCCTAATCCTCCCCTCTCATGTGTTGAGATCAAGGATTAGATAGGCTAATTAATCCATAACCTCACTCTATATCACCTAGGTACCTTTGATTAGCAACTAAAGAAACCTAGTTACCTCAAGATTAGAGGTGAAGCTTGGAATAGAAGCTCTCGGGTGGATCGTCTATTACATAGAGGAGGCTGAGGAGGAGGTTGATAACGAAAAGACGAAGGACTAGATTCACTAGGTATAATCACTTCTCATAGTAGTTAACAACTCCTATGTATTTGTTAGTTATAGTTTAGCAAAGATTATTCAGTTAGTCGGTGTTAACTCATAGAACAAGATTGTTTTTCATATTTCCGCCTCCCCGCAACTCGTGGGGTGTTGTACATCGACTTACAGTTACGAACTTTCTCATCCAGACTGCTTCTTTTGTGGCGTCACATGCAGCGATATACTCCGCTTCCATCATTGAGTCAGAATGAGTCAGAAACGGTGTCCTGCTTGGAGCTCTTCCAACAGAACGCCCCTCCATTGAGGGTAAAGACATAACCCGACATGAACTTGGAGTCATCCTTGTCACTCTGGAAGCTGGAGTCAGCAAAGGCCTCGATCTGGAGGTCTTTTCCGCCGTACACCAAGAACATCTCCTTAGTCATTCTCAGGTATTTGAGAATGTTCTTCACTGTTATCCAGTGCTTCTGCTATGGGTTTGACTGATACCTGCTTACAACGCTTAGAGTGTAAGATACATCTGGTCTGGTACACAACATTGCATACATTATAGAGCCTACCGTAGAAGCGTAGGGTATAATAGTTATGCGATCCCATTCCAAATTAGTCTTGGGAGACATCTCTTTGGAGATGGTGATTCCGTGACAAGCCGGTAGATTACCGCACTTTGAATCTTCCATACTAAATCTTTCCAGTATGGTGTTGATGTACCTGGACTGTGAAAGTACCAACATCCGTTTAGATCTATCACGATAAATCTGGATCCCCAAAATATAGGAGGCATCACCTAGGTCCTTCATAGAGAACCTTTGTGAAAAGAATCCTTGACTGATTGTAGCATAGCAATGCTATTTCTTATCAAGAGAATGTCATCCACATACAAGACGAGGAATACTACAGTTCTCGCTACAATTTTACTATAAATGTATGGTTCATCTGGATTTTTGATAAAGTCAAATTCTTTGACCGTCTCATCAAAACAGATGTTTCAACTCCGTGATACCTGCTTTAGTCCATAAATGGACTTAAAAAACTTGCACACCCTTCCGCTGCTCCGACTCTCTATGAAACCCTCTGGCTGATCCATATAAATACACTCTTCTAAATTTCGATTCAGAAAAGCGGTCTTTATGTCCATCTGCCAAATCTCATAATCGTGGAAGGCAGCAATGGCAAGAAGGATCCGAATGGATTTGAGCATATCCACTGGAGAAAAGGTTTCATCATAGTCCAAACCAGGTCTTTGATGAAAACCTTTTCTAACAAGTTTAGCCTTATAGGTTTCAACCTGTCCATCCACACCAATCTTCTTTCTGAAGATCCATTTACAGCCTACGGGTTTTACCCCTTCTGGAGCAATGTCCAAGGTCCATACTTTGTTGGTGTAGATGGACTCCATTTCGGTCCACATTGCATCAGCCATTTTATTAATTCTCTACTCTGAATGGCTTGCTGGAAGCTAGTTGACTCATCATCGTCGATGATGCAATCCTCTCTATCCCCGTCTATGAGAAACCGTAGTATCTCTCGAGCGGATGAGATTACCTACTAGTCCTACAGAGTGGCGCGGGGATGGTCGGTTCTTTCAAAACTTCTGGTTCTACCATGCTTTCAGTAATAACTTGTGGTTATGGAATTTCTTCCAGTTCTATTACACTCCCTCTTATCTCTTTTTCTAAAAATTTATTTTCCAAAAAGTGGGCATGACGAGAAACAAAAACCTTTTGTTCCTCTGCGTAATAGAAAAGATACCCTCTGGAGTTGTTTAGGTATCCTACAAACTTACACGGTACTGAGCGTGCCTCGAGCTTGTCCGCATGCTGTTTTTTTACAAAAGCTGTACATCCCCATATCTTCAGATACTAAAGATAGGGTTTCTTCCCACTCCACATCTGATATGGTGTGGTAGGCACAGTCTTTGTAGGAAGCTTGTTCAAAAGATATGCAGCCGATTCTAGTGCATAACCCCAGAAGGACCGCGGCAACTCAGCGTTACTCATCATTGAACATACCATATCCAATAAGGTTCTGTTCTGCCTTTTCGATACACCGTTGTGTTGAAGTGTGTATGGAGGAGTAAGCTGAGAGGAAATTCCATTCTCTTTTAAATAACCCAGGAACTCGGCACTTAAGTATTCACCACCTCGATCAGATCTAAGTGTCTTGATACTTTTGCCTGTTTGTTTTTCTACTTCATTCTTATTTTCCCGGAATTTCTTAAAGGACTCGGATTTATGTTTCATTAAGAATGCATGTCCATACCTAGAGAAATCATCCGTAAAAGTAATGAAATAGGAATAACCACTTCTTGCATGTGTAGATATTGGACCACACATGTCGCTGTGTTTGAGTCCTAAGAGCTCGCTCGCTCTTACCCCGTGTCCAGTGAACGGAGTCTTTGTCATTGTTTACCGTCGAAAACAGAGACGAATTGGGATAGATCGTCCAGCCTGAATTTGTGGGCAGATTCTATTAGGATTTATCCATCCACTTCTCCGAAGATGCCAAGTTGATTTATAGCACGGTATATCGGAGGTTTGGACGGATACGGCCGTTCTAGCGTGACCTCGTCAGATTCCCTCTCATTTGCGAGGGGTTTTTTATAGTGGGGACGCTCTTCCCTGCAGGCGCAAGCCCCTGCACTTAATTACATTACCTCATCGCGATAACCACTTTCTCCTGCTCCGGAAGTTCACTTCGTGTCGTGTGTTTTTTTGTTTGTTTAGGTTGCCCGTGGATTGTATACGGAGACTAATTTATATTGTTGCCCGTAGGGCGTAGATTAGTCCAAATCCGTATATCTTAGATTTGGGGTTTTTATTTAAGGACCATTAATCTATTTTCAGATTAAGATCGACTTAAATGTATGTGAGCATTTGAGGCTCGATTTGTTTTTGTTATGGATACATTAGTCCAATTTGAGACTAAGATCCACTTAATGAGGTTTCGGGATCATTTTTATTTCAGATCCAACAAAAGAGCGTTTGGTCTCTATTATTTTAGTTTAAGGACGTTTTGGTCAATTATCGCCATTTTGGAGGCGAATATTAGTTTAAGGACGTTTCGGTCCGTTATCGCCATTTTGAAGGCAAATATTAGTTTAGGGACATTTCGGTCCATTGTTTATCTTGCGCGCACGTGTATTTGTTACGTGACGGAGTGAACAATGGTGATATGGAATACACCCAATTTAGGGTGCGGTCTGTTTTGAGGTGTGCACGTCTATTTGGAAGTGCACCAAAGAGTTGTTTGTTGTCGGGACCCGCCACCTCTCTGAAGACGTTGAAGAATTACAACGACATGAATCAGAGGTGTGGAGAGATGTACCCTTAAACCAAATCCCGTACTTGAGGGGAAAAAGGGTTGTTGTAGACCTAAGAATTGTTAGTCATGTTTGAGACTAAAATTATCTTAGGAGATATAAGATGAATATCATTTGGGATATCATTAATGGGAGACCACTAGTCATTTTTGAGACTGAGGTCAGCTTGGAAAAACATGAGCAATATGGGCTCGGTTGTTTTAGTATCAAAGAGGTCTAACCTCAGAAAACATAGCAAATTTGGGCTAAGTTTAAGTCTCCAACAGTGCTAAGCACTGAGGAATACAGTGTCACGTGCATTTCACGTGGGCACTGGATTAGTGTTAAACACTAGAGTATTATGGCGCTCATGTGACACATGTGAGGCACCCCAAATATGGGCACTGGACTAGTGTGAAACACTAGAGTTTTATGACGCTCACATGACACACATGAGGCACCCTAAATATGGGCGCTGGACTTTGGGTTTTATCTCCCCCTTTTTTATAAGTGCTAAGCACTTGGCTAGAATTCTCGTGCAAAGCATGCGGGTGTCCCCTTTTTCTTTATTGATGCTGGAGTGCTATAGTTTCCTCTTTCTTTTACTTTTATTCCTTTTAAACAAATCACGTGGGAAACACGTGAGGATGTTTTGGTTATTTTTCTTGTTCGTTTAAAGCACTCACGTGGGAAACACGTGAGGCTTCGAAATAGTGCTAACCACCAACGATTTGACCTTGGAGATCTTGGATCACTGTTTTTTTTATTTAAGAACTAAGTTCTTTATATAGGGTTAGACCCTAATTTTTTTTAGAGGAATTAAATTCCTATATGTTCCTGTTTTTCTTCTTTTTTTTATATATAACTAAGTTCTTTTCCCCCTAGGTTTTGAATCTTGCAAAGCAAAATCTCTCCGATGAGAATTAAATTCTCAATTTGTGGGGAGATTTGCTTCTGCAAATCTCAACTAGAGGAAAGAACTGAGTTCTTATATGAATGGTTAAACCCTTAGAGAAGCAAAGGTTATGTGTTTTCTTTTTACCTAGTGTTTCAAGGAAGCAAGTCTTTTCTTTGAGAATTAAATTCTCCTGTTTCTCAAAAGCTCACTGTATATTCTTTTTTAAACCTCTGAGGAGTTCACTCTGTTCTTTCTCTTTTTTTCCCTTTCTCTTTTTATCTCTTTCTCTTCTCTTTTTTTCGTCTTTTCTCCCACCTTTTTTTTGAGATTTGAAGTCTTAGATTCTTTATATAGTGGAGAGAAGTTTTTTAATTCTGAGAAAATCTTTCATTGAGAGATCCCAATTGATTTAATTGATCTCAGAATTGATTTAGGAAATTTTACCCACCGTTAGATCTTTTGATCCAAGAACTTCTGTTTTTTTTTACAGAAGATATTGTTCTTGTTTTTAACAAGATTGGGGATATTCTTCCATATATAGAATAAAATTCTATCAAGCAGTGACATTTTAATCACCATTGGATTTTGAATCCAAGGGTGCTCGATTTTAACAGAGTATAATCTTTCTCTATTTAGAAAGATATAGAAAATATTTTCGATCATTGGTACACTAACCCTCTGTTTAACAGAAAATATTCTTCCCAATAAAATTTAATTCTATATTTAATCATCGTTGGATCCTTGATCCAACGGTTCGTTTAGTAGAATTTAATTTTACGTAAGGAGGTGTCCTTACGTGTTTAGCACGTGGGACTTAAGTTGGCCCTCTTAGCTATTTGTTTGTAGTGCCTATATGCTTTGCATATAGACGCTCATGTGTTTAACACGTGAGGCTTGTTTATCTTATCAGTAGTGTAATTGCAGCGCCTATATTCTGTGCATATAGGCGCTCACGTGTTTAACGCGTGAGTCTTGTTTAGCCTGTCAGTAGTTTAATTGCAGCGCATATATGCAAAACATATAGACGCTCACGTGCTTAACACGTGAGGCTTGTTTAGCCTGTCAGTAGTCTAATTGCAGCGTCTATATGCCTTGCATATAGGCGCTCACGTGTTTAACACGTGAGGTTTGTTTAGCCTATCGGTAGATTAATGCAGTGCCTATCTGCTTTGCATATAGATGCTCACGTGTTTAACACGTGAGGCTTGTTTAGCCTATCGGTAGTTTAATTGTAACGTCTATATTCTTTGCATATACGCGCTCACGTGT
Organism: Agapanthus africanus; assembly: GCA_030015575.1. Lineage (NCBI taxonomy): Eukaryota > Viridiplantae > Streptophyta > Magnoliopsida > Asparagales > Amaryllidaceae > Agapanthus > Agapanthus africanus. The sequence continues at coordinate 133,662,522 of CM057341.1, forward strand.
TTAACACATGAGACTCGAATAGTGGGGAGTTTCCCCCTTTCTTACCCTCTCCCTTTTTATAAGGGAACAAATGCCCCCAGCGTTGCTCTCACGTGGCTTGCATGTGAGTGCAACGTTGTCCACTCTTACAGCCATTAGATTTGCCTAGGAAAACAGGAAGATGAACCGCTCCCCATCATGTCTTATAAATGCGGGGGCTTGGCCCTTGAGATGACCACTGTTCTTTCATCTTCTTCCTTGTTTATTTTCTTTCAGAATTTAATTCTCTTTTTCAGAGCTTAGTTATCTATCTGCAGAACTCCAAAGTTAAACTCGGTAAAAACTCTTTCTCTGGTAAAGATTATGAACGTAATTCATTTCTTAGGAAACCCTTTTTGTTCTTGTCTTGGATTTTTAATTCATCAACAGAGAGTTGCTTCTTTTCTTGGAACGATTTCTTAGAGATCCAAACACACATTTTTTAAGCAAACCCTAGGGTCTTGAGGATCATGAGTTCTCCTCTGATGTTTGAGTATCTCTAGAATTTAATTCCATTTTCTTTTTTTCCCCATCATGAGGGTTTTTGGGATTTATTCCCATTATTAAAGGAATTTAATTCCATACTATAGAGCTTAGCTATGAAAGACTCGGAGGCTTTTGGGAAATTTATTCCCTGGCATTCTTGAGCATATATATTTTTATTATTATATTTTTCTTTTTAGGGTTTTAATACCCTTTCCACAGATTTTGAATCTATTGGGTATTTTAATATAACTCGTTTTTCGAGAATGTTTGGAGTTATTTAAACTCCACCGTTTATTTAATGAGAATCCTTTTGGATTCTCATAATAATTATCTAGCCTCATCATTGGTGAGCCGTCATTTTGATTTCGTGGGGCCTATTGGTTTTGTAGTTAGTGGTCCCATGAAACAAACTCATATATATATTTTTCATTAATGGGTCCACTCCCTTTTTTAGGTATGATGGCATCACTTACTACTTCCCTTTCACACGCTCGGAGGTCGCTTTTCTACAGTCGCCATCAAACGAGGAAGTTATAGCAATGATTAGGACACATGATAAGGATGCTAAGAGTATTCTCCTATGGGGAGTTTGGTATGGCCACATTATTAGGGGTCGACGTAGTTTCACATGCGAGGTACCGACAGAACCCATCCATTCAATATCATTCATGGAGCGTCTGCGTGCTGCTTATGCGGTGGAGGTGGCTAATTGGTCCCCCGGGGGCCGTCTTGAGCCATCAACGACAGGAATACCCAATCAACCCTTGATGGATATCGATATTTTGGGACGCCGGATATGTCAGGGTGAAGCTCAACTCTGGGGGAAGTTTATAAGGTAGGCGTTACCCCGCGCCATCCAGTGGGCTACCTTCCTTGGGCCTGATACATTCTCTCCTCCCAACGCGCACGGCTGCAGAAGGTTGGGTTATACCAAGCAGTATATGCGTCACTATTCTATTATCATTCTCCCCACGTCTAGTGCATCAAGGCCTTTTTGAACCAATGGAATCTTTCTACGAACACGTTCTTGCTAGGGGATCGTGAAGTCTCGATCTCCCTGGAGGAGTTTCGTGAAATTTCAGGGTTGCCGATCAGGGGAGAGCATTACGAAAAATTTCTGCCTCCTGATGAGTACATATTCGCCACGGTGCCAGCTATGCTTGAGGGCTTAAGGTCCGAGAATGTTGTTCGGCACAAGCATCCAAGTCTGATCAAAGACTTGGGTATCTTTGAGAAACTATTCATTGCATCAGATGGGCAAGGTGTCACTTTTGACACTTACATTGCTTGCTTTCTTCGTGAAGATGTCTTATCCAAGAAAGCTCCGAAAATCGCGAAGGTCGAAGATCTTTTCAGATTTGGCTTGAAGAAATTGTCGGCCAAAGAAGAGGACCTGCCGCAGTTTTATATTCCGAACTCGTCAGCCATGGCTTTTGACGCGATCACTGCTCCTGGGATGGATGAAGAAACCTTCTTTGTCGGCTTTATCAGTCTTTGGCTTATCTGGTTTGCCATGCCGATGCATTGTCGCTTCATGAGAGCCTCCGTCTTCTACCCTGCTCATCGCATAGCTGAAGGAGCGCAATTGGCCGTTGGTGTTGCGGGATTGTCACACTTATACCACGGGTTAAGCATTGCCGCCAACACTTCGAACCCAGGTACGGATACCGTGAATTTCTCCCTCCACTACTTCACATCGTGGATCGAGATGCACGTGTTAGGGGCGTTTGCCGTGCACCGGAGGCCTGCTTTCTATGATTCGTATACATTCCTATGGATTATGAAACAGGTTGATGCTTCCGCTCCTGACCCGACCCAACTAGGGGCTTTGTGAGTATTACTTAATCCGTATTCAAACGAAGGCGGGATGGTTTTTAGTGATCGAGTCCTTTCTGCTCCTGCGAGACCCATTCAACAATTGTTTGATTTATCAAAGAATGGGTGTCACGCCCCACTTCCCGGTGTACGGTAAGGAGACGCGACGGGTCACGCAACGTATTTATTCAGAAGTAAACACGTTAAGCATATCTAAACAATATAATGTAAAATGTACATAACAGACATGAATATAAATGAACAACTTTTATTTATTTAACAATTCTTTACAAGTACAACTGGAAATGTAAATACTGAAATAGAAAGCAATGCCTAAATAATAGCATAACTGAAATGAAAAGTCTGGACCAGTAAGGTCAATACTCAGGGTCTTCTGTGAACTGCTCCAAGTGCTCTTAGCTGGTCTCGAACTCCTCAGAGTCAGGTCTTCCTGGCAACATTCCAAAGAAGAAGAGAAATAGGAATGTCGTCAGCGAACAATCGCTCGGTAACTCCTAAAGAAAGCAAGAGAAGAATAGACAACGAGTAGAACAGGTGAAGTAGATAATGTTATATTTGTTATACTAACGTAGTTGTTGTAGCTTGGTATAGAATATGTCAGTGTATATGAGAGGAGTCCAACTTATACCGTGGACTTTGGTAACCCATCGTATAAGGCTCCGTCGAAAATACCACGGGACAACGGCATGGATGTAATAACGTCTTTTAGTGACCACCTCGTGCCACCTTTAACAAGTTCCATACCAGTCTACCCCTTTATAAACCTCGTAATGTTTATGTATTGATTGTATTGATTTTACCAAATGTATTGTATTGCCTTGTAGTAAATGGAAGACTTTCCGAAACAATGATATCAGTAAATGGAATGGATATAAATGGATAGTCATGTAATCAGAGTATATCCATGGTTCGGTTCAGTCATGTTCATATTGGTAAGGATAGTATTCTGGTAATTATGGATTTATGTTGTATTGCAGTTATACTTGAATTGAATTCAAGTCAGATTGATCTCAGATTAGGCCATGACTCGAACTGAGTCAGACTTTTAAACAGAATTGAAGTCCTGATTGTTTTGGAGTTATCGATAACTGCTGCACAGAGACAGCAGGATTTGTGTCTTTTTCTAAGAAAATTACCGTGCTGATAACACCGTTTTTAGGTTGTCTATTTTAGATAGGCAAGTGTTAGTTATATGTATGCCCTAGAGGCCATTACTGTACATTCGATGTATATTGTAGTGGATGCTAGGACATATATAGGGAGGACTTTCTTGTTCGACATGATAGTATGCTATCTGGTTGTACTTTATCTTAACATGTACTCTGATTGTCTCTATGTTACATGTTGATAAAGCCCTTAGGATGTGTACTCGACTACTGGGACTATGATGAGATCATACTAGTGGGGCTACGGTAGTCGACGAGTACATCCTATAACTGTTCCTAGTCGAGAGTGTATCGAGACAGGGCATCGATACACCAGAGTAGACTGGCGTATACGCATCTTGACCCATATGATGGGCGATGAATGATCACATATCCATCGGTGTTTGACATCAAGGATGGTGTACGGGTGCTCAGTGGAGACTGGGTATACTGGACGGACTCGCCGAGAACTCCCAGATGGTATTATACCTCACGTCAGATGGCAGTTCTCCTGTGACACTGGTACAGAGTAGTCTGTTGACCCGAGATCGTCATAGAGTCTTGTGTGATTCCCACTGTGCTTTGATTTCCATCATACCACGTCCAAGAGGGCGTGCAAAAAGGTGGCTTTTGGGTACAGTCCCGAATCACATGGAGGCAATGAGCGATAGGAGGGGATTCGTCTCTCCCGGTATAGGGAGTTGATGTTGTGCTGTGTTCGATTGGCTATAACCGGAAATCCCTGGCCAGGGTTGCTGAGATTTACTGGTAAGTGTTATCAGTAGTTTCTCGAACTGTTATAGACCTCATATCGACACGACTTATCGAGCTACTGGGGTCTGACGTTAACCACCCCTAGGCGAGATATGCAACATATCAGACGACGAGACCGGACTGTACGGGAGTGTTACTGTTGGATTCACAGGAGAATGTACAGGCTTACTTGTTGATCTTCTGAGCGCTCAATACCTGGGTAGCTGTTACGTTTAGCTGACCGCTTGCAGCTTGTGGGTGTTTGATATGATCATCACCTACTGCCGGCGTATTGACGATTCTTTAGAGTCCTACACAGAGGTTTCTTGACTCAGGCAAAAAAGAGTAGGAGCACATATATGATATGTGCGGGACCGAGGATAATACAATATGAGATACCGTATTCTATTCTCGCGATATTTGATATCAGCCGGGTCATCGGATCAAGTGTTGATTCGATGAATCGGTACGGATAAATATTAGTCGGTTATATGCGATATAGCCGGATTGTCGGATCAAATGTTGATTCGATAATTTAATGTATAATAATATATATGATATATTTAATTACATTAACTAATATTTTCTCATAAAAGATTCTTTTTCTCATTCGGGTAATACATTGATATATATGCGATATATGTTAATTGTATTATTTTATTTGGTTACAATAAATATTATATATGTGATATATAATATTGTAACATGATATGATAACTAATGCAACATGTTTTGTGGAGTTTAAACATGATTAGGGTTTGGATTAGGGTTAAGTCTTCTAGTTGATTCTAGAAGCTTTTCATTTTGTCATGATAAAGATATTTGTGTGTGACTCATCTTTAACCTAACCCAAACCCTAACCCTTGTTAATTCTCTACATGAGTTTGCTTGACCATGGTTGCATTATTAATCATATTATTTCTTTCTATTCATCACAAAAGAAAATTTATCATATTGTTCATCTTCTTCTTCCTTCATTTTTTCATGAAAAAGCTTTCTAGATTTTTTCCAAGTGATGAATAAATGTGAGAAAAAGATAAATAAAGAGAGCAAAAATCCTACTTCATCATCCTCATCTTCCCTTGCCATTTAGATGAGGGTGTTCACATCATTTCATGAGTGTTAGCTTGTGTTAACGAAACTTCAAGGTAGGTCATCTTTGTATCGAAGATCGGAAGCAAAGGTAGCATCTTTCTCTTCGTGGAACCTCTCGAGAGTCCGGAACCCGATGATCGCAGCGAAGGGACCACAACACGGAGCATATGAAGTGAAGGACCGGATCTACAAAGGTTGTAATCCCTCTCACTTAGTGTTAAACTGTTTAGCATGTTAGTTTTCGCCTAATCTCTAGTTTAAAGATCCGTATTCGGGTTGTTCGGCACGGCTAATTTTTAAATCGGGCATGGTTGATGCCTCGTAAACCCTTGTGCGCGTGCCTAGCAACCCTACAGTGGTATCAGAGCCAAGCTAGAGCTTTAGACAAAGTCTAGACGAAATTTAAAGTCCGATCGAACCCGGAAAACCCGATAAAACCCCCTCTCTGGAAATTTTTCAAAACTGTGATTTTTTTCATATTAAAAATGCTCAAAAAATTCAGCAGGGTATTTTAGGAATTACTGTGAAGCACGTGCGCCTGATTCCACCAAAGCGCGACGGAACCGCGGCACAAGCATGGCTTGTGCGGCGGTTCCACGGCCATTTAGTCACTTCAGAATTTGAAATTTACACAGTAATTCTTATCTTTTTGTGCTGTATTTTATGGGAATTTTTAATATTTATTCAACTGTTGAATTATCTGGGTTGTATTGGGGACTCGTTGTTTCGATCGGATATTATAATTTTGTTTAGTTTGTCCGGATAATTTTAGAAACTGTTAAAATGTTCGAACGGATATCAATAACTCACTTTTTCCCCTGTCGGAAATTTTTTCAAAAGTTGGATTTTTCCTCGTGTTTAAGAACGTTCTAAGTCGTGCAAGTAACGCGGTGGACCCTCTAGAAGACAACAAACCTTAACTCGATTATGTGACCGTCTTGAACTCCTTTTGAACCTTAGGGTTTGGGGCAGTACGGCATGCCACATGTGAGGCGTTGGCTTGACCCTTCTACGGCTGGACCATTGGTACTGTGGCATGTGATGGATGTTTTTAAACTGATTTCAAGTGTTGAGATATTTTGGGGAAATCTTGGGTGTTTGATTATTCGATCGGAAAGTTTAACTTTGTCTATTTATCTGGAATATGGTACAATATTTGGAATCCACGGGTAGTTATGAGATAACTGATTTGAATATTATAAACATAGCAGTTTAGTCTCAGTTGATCGGTTGCCACGGAATTTTGATGTGATCAAAAGTCCGTCGCAATCACGTAACGTACGCGGATACTCGCCGGGTAAACTTAATAGATAGCTACGCCCCATACCCCCGACCAAGTGATTGTAGGAGAACCCCGTCGCCAAAAGCATCCGTTCGGGTGCTCGCGGCAGCGGTGTTCCGCCTGAGTGCACTTTGTCGACGGCATCCAGGGGTGCGGCCGTCTACTAAAGTTTGCGACGAGCATTCGATCAGGACGTTGGGAATCTTGTTGAATTGCATGACTTGATATTGAAAAGAGTTTTCGATAATGAGACTAAAATGCCGGGTTTATAATTGTTAGGCATGCGATGTCTAAGGAATTTATTTAGTTAGGCATGCGATGTCTAAGGAGGTTGCGGATTCCAACTGTTGTAGTTTTACACTTTCTTTTCTGTGACCGTAAGCGTAGTATGTGGTATATCGCCGGCTTCGTTGCTATACATCAACGACAATCGGGATACGCATACTTGCTTACGTTGATGATATGAGATATTATGTGTTGCTGTGATATGTTATATTGGATCGTCGTGTTTTGAATAGCCGGGGGTTTTTTGTGAGACGAGAGTTTTTCTTTTTCATTCATGTAAAATTCATTTGTATGTAATATTCTTTTATTGGGGCACTTCCAGGTAGCGGAAGATGTCACCGTTGTATATTATTTACTTTTCCGCATTAGGTAGACCCAAGGAGGGGAGCACAAGTAATCGGGTTCTAGGGTCCAGTGGGAGACCATATCGAGGAGTCGGGACCGGGTCTCCTAACCATAGAATTGGCTGTGTTGCTTGCCGCTCTCGTAGGGGTCTAGGGATGTGGGTTTGGCTATTCATCGCGACCATGGAATCCGTGTTTTATACAGGCTCGTATTGAAAACACGGACGTCCTAGTATATCCAATATTTCATATATGTTCTTCTGCTGCAATGTTCTGTGATGAGATCATATTACTGCCTGTGACGAATGTTTATATTATATATATGAGATATATGTTATATTGCAGATTTCGTTTCAAAAGAGATGCTTGCGAAGCATAATAAAATAGGACTTCATTAATGAGATTAATGAAATAAAAGAAACCTAAGATGTTGTAGAAACTTGTTTAAAAACTGGTGGCTCTAGTTCTTGCTTTGCATAGTGGTGTTCCTTGTAGAACATCCAGCACCTTATTCGATAAGGAAAGGACCGAGATCCCTTCACCGGGAGTGACTCCTTTAGCAATAACTGGCAGATGCTACAAACTCGGTTTGTCTTTTGATTGCTTCTATAGTTCTTGCTTTGCATAGTGATATTTGTGAAATATCCTGCACCTTATTCGATGAGGAAAGGGCCGACGATCCCTTCACCGGGAGTGACCCCTTTAGCAAAACTAGAAAAGCCTCAAAAACACTCCATTTAAAATCACTCGATTCTAAAACGATATCAAGTTCATTACGCAAAGGGTTTTCTTAAAAACCTATCGTAGCCCTTCGTCATTTCAGATAAGTCCTACTTAGTATTCGTGCTACGTTTGTTGACCTCCGTCAAGGCGTAGTGTGCGGTAGCTGACTAGTATTTATCTGCTTATGCATATGATGCAGATTGGATTAGGGTAGTCGTGCGGCCTTGTTGACCTCCGTTAAGAGTCGTGCGGGTTGGTTTAATTCAATCAGGAAATGACGGGTTGAAGTTGACTAGTAGCCTATGGTTTGTTGACCTCCGTCAAAGTCATAGGACGCTAGGGGTAAAATATTATTGGGAATTTCAAGTGTTGAAATTTGCAATAAGATTGCATACCTTCTATGAGATAGTTGGATCCCGATACCCGCTGCGAGTAAGAGTTACTCCTGAGAGAGTTTTACACATTACAATTAGCCAATCAAGTAGGTGTCTAGAAAGGTGTCAACGGGGTTACGCCTCTGGGAAAACGGGGTTACGCCTCTGGAAAAACGAGGTTTACTTTAATTAGGTTCGTGCGAAAGCACGAGGGACCTCCCTCAAAGTACCGACACTGGCCTGGCTGAAAGATTGGCGAACTTGTAGCGTGTAATTAATCCCGGCTAGTCTTTCCTTTTAGGGTTTGAAGGAAGATTTGATTAAAACAGTGGGAGACATCCTGATTAGATATATTAGATAACCAATCTAATCTTGCAAGAGCATACGCTGAGTGTTTTCTTCTCTCTCTCTCCAGGTAGCGACCATATCACGCCTTAATCAAGATAATAATACGGATATATTGACCGAACCCGCTTGTTATACTGAGCTGGGGAACGTTGGTCCCGCTCCAACTTATAATTGTTATAAGACAGAGCAGGAAATTGGGGAATACCAGATTTCTCGTGCCGCCCAAACGAAGAAAGTGCATGTTGATGCATCATCTTCGGGTGTGTTCATTACACAGAACTGTTTCTCAGTATCCTTTACGTCCTGGGTATGTGATACCGGATCAGGATCCCGCATATGTAATCTGTTACATGGGCTACAGATAGGTAGAGAACTGAGAACGGGTGATAAGTTTCATGAGACAGAAAACGGTGCAAGTGTTGCAGCCAAGTCTGTTGGTCACTATCACCCTGAATTACCTGAATACATTGATTCTGAACGAATGTTATTAGATACCGAACCTGATATACAAAATCATATCAGTCTCTTTATTAGTAAAGAAATGATATAATTTTGTATTGTTGGATAATGTTTTTAACATTTCCTATATCAAGAGTTGATCGGTTCAGGCACGTTATCTAAAAGCATTGACGTTCTAAATCAAACTACAGTTCTTAGTATACAGAACACACACAAGAGGAAGAGTTCAGAAATGAACGAATCCTTCTTGAGGCATTGTAGACTAGGTCATATCAATGCGACCCGACTGGCTGAAGTTACATATAGATGCATATTTAAATTAGTTTGAATTTACATCTTGTGAAACTTGCCAGTCATGTCACAAAGATAAAATGACCATAGCTCTGTTTATTGGAAACAGAGAAAGAGTTAGTGAACTCTTGGGATTGATACATACTGATGTATGAAAGTCCCCTGTCTACACATACCAAGACCGGTTCTTTATACTTCATTACATTCTCTGATGATCTCTCAAGATTCAGACATATGTTCCTGTTGGAACACAAGTCCGAAGCTTTTAAGATATTCACAGAATATAAGTTAGAAGTAAAGAACCAAAAAAGGGTATAAGTATTATGTCCTTTGATGAGATCAAGGAGGAGAATACTTGAGCACGGAATTCCTGGACTATGCTAAAGGAGAATGAGATTCTCTCTCAGCATTACTCCTCCATATACACCACAGCACGTCGGTGTATCGGGACGGAGCAATAGCACCCTATATGATATAGTGTGCTCTATGATGAGTACTACTGAGTTTCCTATTTCCTTTTGGGAGTTATGCACTTGAGAAGCTGCATACCTATTGAATAGGGTTCAAATCAAATCAGTTGCCTACTACTTCATATGTGATATGGAAAGGGAAGAGCCCATATCTTATGTTTGTTAAGATTTGGGGTTGTCCGGCCTATGTCTAAAAGCAAAATCCGGACAAGCTCGAGGCAAGGTCTGTTATGTAGAACTGGAAATGTTCCAGCTATACAAACTGCAGCTAATGATTTGGTAGAACCAAAGGATTCAATAGTTTCCAACGAACCTCAGCCTCTCCGCCGATCTAGTAGGGTTCCTCACCCACCTGAGAGATACTTCGGTTTCTCTATGACAGTGGGAGCGAGGATTGCATCATGAGATGATGACCCAACTAGTTTCGAGCTGGCCGTCAGGAGTGGGACTCTGTAAGAATGGCTGGATGCTTATCGATCTGAGATGGAATCCTTATACACCAACAAAGTATGGACTTTGGTTGCTTTATCTGAAGGGTTAAATCCCCATCAGGAGCAAGTATATCTTGAGAAGATTACTTGGTGTACATGGAAAAGTTGAGACTTTCAAAGCTAGACTTGTTAAAGCTTTTCGTCATCGACCAGGCATGGAAAATGATGAAACCTTTTCAAGTAACTAAGCTTAAGTCCATCCAGATCCTACTTACCACGGCTACATACCATGACTACGAAATCTGGTGGTTGGGTGTCATGACAGCTTTTCTAAAATGATGTTTGAGAAAAGAGCGTCTGTAAGTAGACAGCCAGAGGGCTTCGTAGACAGTGGGAGCAGCGGAAACATGTGCAAGATGTTTTGTATGATAAAACAGGCATCGCGGAGTTGGAACATCTGTTTTGATGTGGTAGTCAAAGAGTTTGACTTCATCAAAATGGTAGATGAACCTTGTATATACAAAATGGTAGAGGTGATCCTCGTAGAGTACGTGGATGACATACTCTTGATAGGGAAGGAGTTTCCTATACTACGATCGGTCAATCTCCGCTTATCACAAGGATTCTCCATATAGGATCAAAGTGATATCTCCTAAATCCTGTGTTTTGGATCTATGAGATAGTTCTAATTGGATGTTAGGATTCTCACTAGTTGTAGTGAGATGGTATCAATCGATCCTGGGGAGAATCACTGGAAAGGTTCCAGGGTGATAAGAACGACTGAATGTCAGTCGCAGGCATTGTCTTTACCCTCAGTGGAGGGACGGTATGTTGGAAGAGTTCCAAGCTAGATACCGTGACATACTAGACGATTAAAGGCAAGATACATCATTACCAAAGATACTACCAAAGAGGCAGTCTGGATATATATAAGTTCATAAGATGAACTTTGTTCCTGCCATTGTGTGACAATGGAGTTGTGGCTTTAGCCAAGGAACTACCGTCCCATCAGAAATCCAGATATAATTCTTAGGCAGTATCACCTGATCATGGAGATGGTTGATCTCCAGGGAGATCAAGGTTAGGAGAGTAGACACAGAGGACAACAGCGCGAATCCACTCACGAAGGCCTTTTTCCCAGTAGAGACTTTTATGGGATGGTTGAGTATGAGATACTTCAACCGCAGCTAACTGTTGGGTATGCGATACCATAACAGATGGCCCTAGTGCAAGTGGGAGATTGTTAGTTATATGTATGCCCTAGAGGCCATTACTGTACATACGATGTATATTGTAGTGGATGCTAGGACATATATAGGGAGGAATTTCTTGCTCGACATGATAGTATGCTATCTGGTTGTACTTTATCTTAACATGTAGTCTGATTGTCTCTATATTACATGTTGATAAAGCCCTTAGGATGTGTACTCGACTACTGGGACTATGATGAGATCATACTAGTGGGGCTACGGTAGTCGACGATTACATCCTATAACTGTTCCTAGTCGAGGGTGTATCGAGACAGGGCATCGATACACCATAGCAGACTAGCGTATACGCATCTTGACCCATATGATGGGCGATGGATGATCCCATATCCATCGGTGTTTGACATCAAGGATGGTGTACGGGTGCTCAGTGGAGACTGGGTACACTGGACGGACTCGCCGAGAACTCCCAGATGGTATTATACCTCACATCAGATGGCAGTTCTCCGGTGACACTGGTACAGAGTAGTCTGTTGACCCGAGATCGTCATAGAGTCTTGTGTGATTCCCACTGTGCTTTGATTTCCATCATACCACGTCCAAGAGGGCGTGCAAAAAGGTGGCTTTTGGGTACAGTCCCGAATCACATGGAGGCAATGAGCGATAGGAGGGGATTCGTCTCTCCCGGTATAGGGAGTTGATGTTGTGCTGTGTTCGATTGGCTATAACCGGAAATCCCTGGCCAGGGTTGCTGAGATTTACTGGTAAGTGTTATCAGTAGTTTCTCGAACTGTTATAGACCTCATATCGACACGACTTATCGAGCTACTGGGGTCTGACGTTAACCACCCCTAGGCGAGACATGCAACATATCAGACGACGAGACCGGACTGTACGGGAGTGTTACTGTTTGGATTCATAGGAGAATGTACAGGCTTGCTTGTTGATCTTCTGAGCGCTCAATACCTGGGTAGCTGTTACGTTTAGCTGACCGCTTGCAGCTTGTGGGTGTTTGATATGATCATCACCTACTGCCGGCGTATTGACGATTCTTTAGAGTCCTACACAGAGGTTTCTTGACTCAGGCAAAAAGGAGTAGGAGCACAAATGTGATATGTGCGGAACCGAGGATAATACGATATGAGATACCGTATTCTATTCTCGCAATATTTGATATCAGCCGGGTCATCAGATCAAGTGTTGATTCGATGAATCGGTACGGATAAATATTAGTCGGTTATATGCGATATAGCCGGATTGTCGGATCAAGTGTTGATTCGATAATTTAATGTATAATAATATATATGATATATTTAATTACATTAACTAATATTTGCTCACTAAAAGATTCTTTTTCTCACTCGGGTAATACATTGATATATATGCGATATATGTTAATTGTATTATTTTCTTTGGTTACAATAAATATTATATATGTGATATATAATATTGTAACATGATATGATAACTAATGCAACATATTTTGTGGAGTTTAAATATGATTAGGGTTTGGATTAGGGTTAAGTCTTCTAGTTGATTCTAGAAGCTTTTCATTTTATCATGATAAAGATATTTGTGTGTGACTCATCTTTAACCTAACCCAAACCCTAACCCTTGTTAATTCTCTACATGAGTTTGCTTGACCATGGTTGCATTATTAATCATATTATTTCTTTCTATTCATCACAAAAGAAAATCTATCATATTGTTCATCTTCTTCTTCCTTCATTTTTTCATGAAAAAGCTTTCTAGATTTTTTCCAAGTGATGAATAAATGTGAGAAAAAGATAAATAAAGAGAGCAAAAATCCTACTTCATCATCCTCATCTTCCCTTGCCATTTAGATGAGGGTGTTCACATCATTTCATGAGTGTTAGCTTGTGTTAACGAAACTTCAAGATAGATCATCTTTGTATCGAAGATCGGAAGCAAAAGTTGCATCTTTCTCTTCGTGGAACCTCTCGAGAGTCCGGAACCCGATGATCGCAGCGAAGGGACCACAACACGGAGCATATGAAGTGAAGGACCGGATCTACAAAGGTTGTAATCCCTCTCACTTAGTGTTAAACTGTTTAGCATGTTAGTTTTCGCCTAATCTCTAGTTTAAAGATCTGTATTCGGGTTGTTCGGCACGGCTAATTTTTAAATCGGGCATGGTTGATACCTCGTAGACCCTTGTGCGCGTGCTTAGCAACCCTACAGCAAGTACCCATATTCTTAGGCTCCCTGAGGCTCAAGAGAACTGGTCCCGCTTAAATCTATGTTTACTAGGGTTCTTATTGTAAATTAATATAACTTGAGAGGTTTTATGAAAAATAGTTTGATATATTTTCAAAATACACCTCAAGTATTTAATTATCGTCTATAGGGTTTTCATAATTGTAATTTTTATAAAGTGAAATATTCCTGTGGATATAACAAACCCACCGTTGCCGGTCCCAAGTCCGGATGAGAAATGGTGAGGGTTGTGGTAGGCTTGTGACAGCCAACGTAAAACTTTGTCACATTCTATGACATGAACTATAATAAGAATATCGTTGGGGCGTCTCCTACTCAGCAACGCGCTACATCGGATCCCGGGTGTAGTGTTAAGTATGCAAGGGTTTCTAGGTCGTCGTCCAGAAACGACGCGCTACATCGGACCCCGGGTGTAGTGACAAATAAGCAAGGGTCATCATCCAGAAACGGCGCGCTACAACGGACCCCGGGTGTAGTGACAAATAAGCAAGGGTTTCATAGGATCCGTCTAGCTTCCTGGAACATAGGTTCCCTTATGGGTAGACTAATATATTGAATTAGTGGAGGTGATGATTAGGAGGAGAGTTGGTATTATGTGTTTGCAAGAAACTAAGTGGGTAGGTGAAAAGAGTAGAGTCATAGAGCCTTGGGGTTATAAGCTTTGGTATACAGGTAGAGATAAAAATCGTAATGGGGTAGGCATAATCATAGATAGACGGTTGCTTGAGAATGTAGTTGAGATTAGGAGAAAAGGTGATAGAATTTTACTGGTTAAGCTTATTCTAGGTGGAGAGATCCTTAATGTTATTAGTGCTTATACACCACAGATAGGTCTTGATGACGCTAGTAAGCATCTATTCTGGGAGGATTTAGATGAGATGGTGCAAAGTATACCTAGTGGAGAGAAGTTATTTATTGGTAGTGATCTTAATGGAAATGTAGGTACTAGTCGTAGTGGGTTTGATACTATCCATGGAGGTTTTGGTTTTGGATAAAGGAATGAAGTAGGTGACTCGATTCTAGATTTTGCCTTATCTTATGACTTGATCTTAGCAAACACCTGGTTTAGGAAAAGAGAGTCCCACCTTATCACTTTAGGAGCGAATCAAATGCTGGTCAAATAGACTTTTTTCTGACGAGAAGAATAGATAGAGGTTAATGTATCGACTGTAAGGTAGTGCCAGGTGAGAGTGTAACCACTCAACATAGACTTTTAGTTCTAGATTTTCGATTTAGAAGAGGACCCAGGAAGATTAGACATAAGGTAGAGCCTAGAATTAAATGGTGATGATTGAAAGAAGGTAACCAAAAGGCTTTTATAGATCGTGTAGTCCAAGAAGCGGATTGGCAGTCGGAAGATGATTCAGACAGAACATGGAACAAAATAGCTAGTTGTATAAAGAAGGTAGCTAGAGATCTACTTGGTGAGTCGAGAGGTGGTGCTCCACCGTCTAAGGACACATCATGATGGAATGAAGAAGTAAAGACTGCTATTAAAATTAAAAGGGATTCTTATAAAGATTTGAAGAAAAGTAGAGATGTGGAGAGATTTGCGAAGTATAAAATAGCTAAAAAGGAAGTTAAGAAAGCTGTTCGGGAATCTAAATCTAAGGTCTACAAGGAGGTGTATGAGAAATTAGACACTAAAGAGGCTGAAAATGATATATACCGGATTGCTCGGATACGGGAAAGGAAGACTGGAGAATTATGTGCGGTGAAGTGTGTCAAAAATGAAAATCAGAAGGTTTTAGTTCGAGATGAGGATATCAAGGAAAGATGGAGAGATTATTTTGATAAATTGTTCAATGAGAGCTTTACTAAGAATTTGGATGGACTTGTCATTCAATCTCAAGATATAAACCGTGATTTCATGCGTAAAATAAGACTACCTGAGATTAAAGAAGTTTTGAACAGAATGAGTTTAAGAAAAGCGGTTGGTCCTGACGGGATTCCTATCGAGATTTGGAGATGCTTAGGATAAATAGGCGTTAAATGGCTGACAGATCTGTTTAATAAGATTTGGCAGACAAAAAAGATGCCAAATGAATGGAGGAAAAGTATCCTTGTACCTATCTACAAGAACAAGGGTGACATTAAAAGTTGCTCAAACTATCGTGGTATAAAGCTTGTATGTCACACCGTTAAACTTTGGGAGAGAGTGATTGAACACAGGCTAAGGAAGGATATTAAGATAACAGAGAACCAGTTTGTGTTTATGCTTGGACGATCGACGACAGAGGCTATTCATTTGCTTCGTCAACTTGTCGAGCGTTTTCAAGAGAGGAGAAGAGATTTGCATATGATATTTATTGATTTAGAAAAAGTGTACGACAAGGTACCTAGAGAGGTATTATGGGGGACAATGATGAAGAAGAGGGTCCTCATCAAGTATATTGACATTATCAAGGATATGTACGATGGAGTGTGGCAAATGTCAGAATTTGCGGTGGCTTAACGAGTGATTTTCCGATTACAATTAGTTTACATCAAGGATCTGCATTAAGTCCATTCCTGTTTACCATCGTGATGGATGAGCTTACTAGAACTATCCAAGGTGAGGTACCTTGGTGTATGCTATTCACTGATGATATTGTTCTAGTAAATGAGACGAAAGTAGTGTTAATGCCAAATTGGAATTATGGAGGCAAACATTGGAATCTCGGGGATTCAGATTGAGCAGGTCCAAGACAGCATATATGCATTGCAAATTTAGTAACTAGAGAAGTCAAAACCATATTGGTATAACATTGGAAGGGCAAGAGATATCACTGAGCGACCAGTTTAGATATCTAGGTTCCATCATCCAAAAGAATGGGGAGATCGATAGTGATGTTAATCAAAGGACCTAAGATGGTTGGTTGAAATGGAGGAGTGCAACAGGGATTTTGTATGATCGTAACTTTCCATTAAAATTGAAAGGGAAGTTTTATCGGAGCGCTATTCGGCCTGCCTTATTATATGGTACAAAATGCTGGGCTCCTAAGAAGCATCATACACAGAAGATGCACGTAGCGGAGATGCGCATGCTTCGTTGGATGTGTGGTAACACTAGAAAAGATAAGGTGCGAAATGAGGATATTCGTGCAAAAGTTGGTGTAGCACCTGTGGAGGAGAAGATGCGGGAAAACCGGCTAAGATGGTTTGGTCATGTGCGACGCAGACCTATGGAAGCACCGGTTCGACGAATAGATACTCTCGATATGGGCAATGGCAAAAGGGCAAAAGGGAGACCGAAGAAAACATGGATGGAGGTGATACGAAACGATATGGTTGCCAAAGGACTCAATGAAAGTATATTGTTCGATAAGAGTGAGTGGAGGCGAAGGATTCATATGCTGGACCCGGCGTGATTGTCATATTGGTTCATGTAGCCTACCCCATATGCTTGGGATAAAAGGCTCAGTTGTTGTTGTATTCTAGTGGATATAACCTAGTTTTCATTGCATATGGTATTTTAGTGAAATCTTGAAATGGTATTGAATTGTAAAGGTAGTTTCATGAAACTTGTGATTCGTTTGATTTAGAAAACATGGAATACACACACACACACTTAAAGTAGATATTTTGATAATATTGATATATATCTAATATTTATAAAAATAGAATTTATTTATTAAATAAAAATCACATTTTTCGTAAAAATTGCATTAAAAATTCCATCGAGATCGAATGCTCCTTGTAGAGGTCTGCATCTCGCTCTACTAGGCCCGAGGATGTGCGATAACACGCACCATCCCGATCGGGGTTCCCTTAAATGGGTTGTAGAGGCTTATTTGCAAGGAATTAGATAATGCACTTTTAAAGAAAACGGTTTATGAGTGTTTATGGTATTTAAACGTAAACTCGTAGTTTCCTACAAACTAATGTTTCACAAACCATCGTGCTATGTCAAAAATATGTGTTGTGATCAGGTAGGTCATCACCTCGTGAGTTTTCTATAGGTAACATGGGTAAAAAGATAAAGGATTGCCGTATGTAAACATGATGGTATTTTACCGTAAAGATAGAGTAGAAGTTGCAATTTATATTATTTTGAGATGAAACTTGTTGTGAATGTTTTATTATGTTTGTTCAACAATATACAAAAAGATGGTAGATTTGTTCTAAAGAAAAATTGTGTTTTTAGTTAAAATAGAATCAGAAGTCGGATTAACTCCGCTTTCGACTAGTTTTGAAAAGTAATTTCGTTTTAATAGAAGAGAAAGAGAAAGTGGGAACTTACAGGTTAAAGAACAAGTGAAGAGATAGAGAAAGCTATTGGAACAATCGGGGCATCATTTCCTTGCCGGATTCTTCTTGAAACGTCGCCGGAACTTCGACTTGAGCTAACTCCACTTGCACAACTTGGGACTTGGAAATTTTTGAGAGTTTTTGTAATGGAATTCTGAATGAGGAGGGGTGAAATGGAGTGTGATATTTATAGGAAAAATTAGGGTTTAGGATAATGAAGAATAGAATTAAAATGTGCATTAAAATTTGGTTTAATGTCACATTTTGATTCTCCGTTTATTTTTAATAAAAACAAACAGTACAGGGGTTAAGGGGGGAGGACAAGGGGTTAGGGCAACAAAAAAATGGAGTAATACCTACGGGGGGCCGGCGGCACCAGCCTCACGAGCCATCTCGCCGGTCAATTCTATGGGGTGGGGGCTCGGATCTCCGCCACGTGCCAGGGTCTATATGAATAGTGTTTTGCACATGTTTGTTTTCTGTGTGACTTTTCATTTTACGTGTAGTACACATGTAAACTGTTGGGCTTCTAAAAGTTTAAAAGAAAATCAATTAAAAATATATATGGCTGGGGGGATTCGATCACAGGGGCTACTTCACAGCAGTGCAAGGCTTTACCAATGAGCTACAAGTGCTTTCTTGCTGTTTAAAAGCAAATTAAATTTATAACTTGTGCTCAGAGTTAGGTATTCCTTTCTGTATTTCTGGAAAAAAAATCTATACAGAAAGTTTAGGGTTGTTACAATAGGGCTCCAGCCTTAAAGACAAAAGAGATCATGCACTTATACTCAATCAGTCCAGGGTATTTGGTGTTCCTTCTTAACGACGCTACCCTCTTCATGCTGTATAATCCGCATCGCTTTGCCCAGCAGTTAGGCTACAACCAGGGCATCTCCCTCAAAGCCTTTTTAGTTGAGCTTACTCCTTCTCTGGAGGTAGCTCACGATGTTATCCATCATTTCATGCGGTTGAATACGGGTTCTCTTTTCATGATCCCGGAGCCTGACTATCTTCCAAGGCCCGTGAGGCCCTCCAAAGGCTGGTATCGCCACCGGGTCGGTCCCATCATCGCAAAGGAAAGACGGGTGCTCTTTGAGTGTAGATCTCCTATTCCAGATGAAGCTGTTAGTGTCCCTTTGCGGCCACGGTCGGTTGTTTACCCTCCTCTAAGGGACAACGGCACAGTGCCCATTCCCAAAGCCGCACAAGCTGAATCAACCCCCCGTACTGCTGGTATGCCGATGCGTACAAGAACCGAAACATCGGCTCCTGATAAAGCACCAGCCATGGCGTCCATAAAGGAAGATATCGAAGGCGATGTCGGGCAGCGCCACGCAAAAGGGGAGGAAGTGCCCCTCCGCTGGTGATAGCTAAGGCTCCAAAAGGAGAAAGAAATCAGTCACCGTCCTACTCGACGCTTTGCTTGAATCCGAGCCCCTTATCCAAGATGAGCCGATATCTATGCAGGAGCCAGATGATGGTCTTCTATTCCACGGTTCCTCTGCCGAGGAGGCTGCTCAGTTGGCCGAGGTTTAAAAGCGCTTATAAGACGAGACTGAAAACGTTCCCTCCAGGAAAGGAAAACTTTCCGCTGTTGTATTTCATGATGTCGATCCGGCTCCAGCCATGTTACCGATAACTCCTTTGACGCTGGAGGAGGAACGTGCTTTGAAACAGCCGGTGTCGGACGTCTTTGAAGATGAAGCTGCTTTGAAAGCGGGTAGGGATCCATTTTCGATTGAGGCCCGACGAGCGCATCTGAACAGAAAAGCGCGGCAGCTCGAACAGACTATCCTTCAGGCTCCTTGGGGGTATTGGTACGCATATTTCTTATCCTTTTTGGAAAATAATTTGTATTACTTTCACATCGCATTATCTTTAAAAAAATTGTAGGGCCTTCTGCAGCGGGCGTAATTTCGAGCCCAGATCGGGCCATGGACGTAGGTTCTACGACTATCTCCCGTGACACACCGGAGGGTGTAAAGGAGATTACTGAAGTTTCTATCCCCGTTTTGGAGCTCCCGGTGATGGCTTCTGTCCCTCCAACAGAGATTGCCACACCGGCAATAGATTCCATGGATATTTCCGATGACGCACCTAAGGGGGTAGAAGAGATTACCGAAGCTGCCATCTCCGCTTTGGAGCTTCCAGCGGCAGCTTTTGTCCCTCTATTGGAGACTGCCACCTCGGCCATAGATTTCATGAATATTTCCAGTGACGCGCCTAAGGGTGTAGAGGAGGTTGCCGAAGCTGCCATCCCTCCGGTTCAGAGCGGGCGAAGAATCGAAGGTAATCTTATATACATATACATTTTGTTTAACGACCCCTCCATATATCTTAACCTTTCTCTCTTTCAAAATTGCGGGAGTTGGCGTCTTCTATTGTGGATTTTCTCCGAGGAAAACCTTCCAGCGTTTACTCGATATGGCGGCCCCGCAAACGATACCTCCACAAAACATAGTCCTTTCTTCTGACCAAGGTCGGTATTCTTTTGCCTTTTTTGTTTTATATTTTCACAATGATGTTGATATGCCATTTTATTTAAACTACAGTACTAGATGCCAACGATGAAGTCAAAATTTTTGACGGACCTGGGGAGCTCTCAAACCCGCCTTGTATGGCCATGGGTAAGTAACGCTTTATTCTAGGCATCCTTTTACTTATTCTATATTTGGGAAGGCAACTAACCACACATGTATCTTCACAGCTTTGCCAGTCCTGAATCCATTAGAGTCCCAGATTTCTATGCCGCCAGGCCGTTACGCCCGGCGCGTGTCTGAGAGGATGGCAAAACAGAGCATTCATTAATTTGCGACTCTCATTGAAGATCTTCGCGTTGGTAATTCTGTCACGGCTGAAGAATTCGCTGTTGAAGCCAACGATTCCTTATCGGTTCTTGCCACTTATCATGACGAGGCACTGGTGCGTACTTAGGTCGAGTATTGCCATCGAGTAGAGGCCTGCCTACATGGGATTGAATGCATACGCCTTCCCTCTGACATCTTGTCTGTAAAGGCGAGCTTGCGTGGATGGATCGACCGATATGCAGCCAATCTCCAGTCATGCGAGAAAAGGCTCAACCGGAAGTTTTCGTCAAGGGTGTTGGCTTCAAAGGCTTTAGGGAAACTTCAAGCCCAGTTCACTGCCAAGACCACTCGAGCTTATGAAATTTGGCGGGTTCTTCAAGAGGCCATTACAGAGGTGGCGGCCCTTGATAAAGCCGTTATTTTTACACGTGAGATGGTCGAAGCCCACAAGGCTACCGAGAAAGAGCTTGAGAGTCGATTTTCTTCATACCAGAACCAACAGAAACAGGCATGGACTCGGCTCGCGGCGTTGATAGAGCTCGAAGGACAAGTCCGGCGGAAAAATGACAAACTTGTTGGCTTATTAAATCGCCCACCAGCTTAGAAAACTTTTTACACCTTGTATTCATTTTGATTCATGAATAAAAGCATCTTGTATTCATTTCGATTTATGAATAAAAGACATATTTTATTTCATACTTGTGTCTCTCTATCCTTCGATGTCTTGACTTGACGTAACGTAGTTTATGTACTAATTTCGGAGCTTATAGTTTATTTACTCATTTCGAAGTCTCTAGTTTATGAACTCGTTTCGGAGTTTGTAGTTTATTCACTCATTTTGGAGTTTGTTTAGTTTACCTCCCTTGGGTTTACAGGAAAACTTATCCTAACGTTATATATAGATAACCCCTGCTCTTTGCGACAGAGGTCTGTTAGATTTTGTAGTACTAGGGCTTTGGTCCGTGGTACCGTTGCATTGGCTGATGTATTCCTCGATATGCGGTCTTTAAGCTGTTGTTCGAGTAGCCCCGCGACTGCCGTGCCTCTGATCCCTTCGGGGGATGGATAAGACGTCTTCAAGTAATCTCCTTAGACTATATAACCGTCAGAAGAGCAAGCGTTAGGAATTTTCCATGTCTCTTTTTACTTGAGGTTAGGCTCAGTTTGGAGCCCTGATGAGTCATAACCACTCCACGCTGGTATGGGATGATCTCTGATAGTCTCTTAGGCTTTATATGAGTTGTCGTCAAGACCCTGAAGTTGGGAATATTTCGTTGCTTCATTTTTTGTTTTGACGATGTCATGCCGCTTCTTTGATGAAATAGGGTACACATATGTGGGACTTCTATGCTGTATGTATTCCAGTTGAAGTCCGGAACTAGGAATATGCCTTTGCTCCAATTTGATTTGGCTATTTGGAGCCTTTGTTGACATTGCGTCTGCTGTAACGGAAGAATGTCTAGCTGGAGCTGGGATTTTGCCATCACTCTTTTTTAAATTGGCTATTTGGAGCCTTTGTTGACACTGCGTCTGCTGTAACGAGAAGAATGTCGAGCTGGAGCTGGGATTTTGCCGTCACTCCTTTTTTATTTGGATATTTGGAGCCTTTGTTGACATTGCATATGCACCCTGATAGAATTAGAAGGTACGCTAGAGGATTCTTTAGGTTGTATGTGAACCGTCAAGACTTGGAGTTAGGAATTTGCCATGGCTCCGTTTTGTTTCGACCTTTGGGCCTTTGTTGACGTTGCGTCTGCATCCTGATGGAATGAGAAAGAATGCCAGGCTGATATCTAGGCTGTAGATATTGCTATCAAGATCTGGCTCTCCCTTTGACAGAGCCTGGCGAGAAAATATGGTTCCCTTTTTCATTTGTGCCTATGGATTGTATACATGGATCGATGTAGACTCACCTGCAGAGCAAAGAAAATATTTTTTTATTTTATTTTTGATTTCCGCGATGCTCTATCTTTTCATCTTTTCATATCGCAAAAGTCGCGATTGCCCAATCATTTCGGCTTTTTATCCGCAATACCCAATCATTTCGGCTATATCATTTCTTTTTTGCTCGCTATTTTTTATTTTGAGTTGCCCAAATATTTCGGCTGTTTCATATGCATATATTTTTTCTCGCTGATTTTTATTGCGAGTCCCCCCATCATTTCGGCTATTTCATATGCATTGTTTTTGCTCGCTAATTTTTATTGCTAGTTTGGAATCCGATACCAACTTTAGCATCAGTATCACTATAACTGGAATATAGCCAGGAGCGAATCATCATGTGCCGTGAAAGGACTTGGAGTTTGACATATGTTTAGGCATTAGTATCGCTACCTCTGGAATATTGCCAGGAATGAATCATCATGTGCCTTTCTCGATTTGAACAAAGATGGCTTGGTAAACAGGGTTAGAATCCCGTCGACTAAGACTTTTCGACTTTATGAGCCGTAAGGGTCTCATAAAGTTATTTCTCCCTACGAGTCGTGAGGATCTCGTAGGTGTATTTTCTCGTTAAGAATCATGGGGATTCCTAAGTGTGTGTTCATCCTTGCAAGTCATAAGGATCTTGCTGTAAGTGCACGGCCGTCAATCCGACGCCGGAATGCGGAAACGAAAACTTTTCTATAAACTAAAACCAGCACCACCGCGCACTAAAATCCCGGATCGGGCCATTAATCTAACTCTAGCAAACTACAAGATAGGATAGAAGGCTATACCAAGCGATCCGTGTCCTTCGGTCTTCGCCTCCACTCCGATCTCCTCGCAGAATCTCCGGTCGTCGCTTCCTCGTCGGAACGGGCACCACATCGCCGAGTTCTTTTACGGGCTCCCACCTGTGGACCAAGGTAACTCGGGCGCGAAGTTGGCGAGCCGACGTGTCCAAGAGATGCTGTAGACTAAGTGTAGTAGCTTGTCTCTTTGGGGTTATGAAGTTTCCATAAAAATGATGGAGAAGAGAAAGAACTTTGGAGAGGTGTTAAGGATTTTGTGAGCAAGCCAAAAATGAGATGAATCAATTTCCCTCATACAAAAATGAAGCCTCTCCCCTCACCCAAAGTGGCCGGCCCTTCTATGAACAAAATGGTGGAGGGAATAATCAAAACCAAGAAGGGAGGTGAGTGTAGGAAAGGAAATGGTGACCACACCCAAAAGCAAGCCTCACATCAACTCTCATTCTTTCCTATCTCATTTAATGCAAGAAATGATGAAAGAAAAGAATGGAATCAAAAGATGCTATCATGAAGCCACAAAAGCAAACAACACCCTCCATAAAAACTTATTTGCACAACTGCAAATAACCCCCTCCATCGTAAAAGTCTGGCCGGGAAGGAACAAAGGAAAACTGGCCGGAACGGAATACAAACTGGCAACTTCAGAAAACTGATCCCGTAATAAATTATAGGAAAACCCCGAGACTGCATATACATGCCCGCATTTGTATTCTCACTGAATACAAATGCAAAGAGACAAAATCTACACTGTACAATACTAGGATCCGGCTTAAACCAAAGCCCGCTAGTATTATCTGTCTGATCATGATGCGTGCAATACCGCGTATCTGATCGAACCCGGCCATATCTCCATACGGCCTCTACAGCGTTTCGCCCAAAACCTGAGTAACTGTGCTGTGGGGGACTCTAAAGACTCGTCAATATTTTGGTTGTGGATTTAAACACTAGCACGTCAGAGGTATTAGCCATACGTGACGGGCTACCAGCTATTGACCAAAAGGGACGTCGATGAGCGAACTCATCCTGACACCCTACAGAGCCTGTCAGTGACAATATCCGTACAGTCCGGTCCGTTCGTCTATGAGCATCGCATGGCGGGCCTAGGGGTTTGGTAAAAGTCAGACCCCTAAAAGCGGTACAAGTCGTGTCGGAGTGCAGCCCAGAACACCCTGAGATACTACTGGAATACCTACCAGTAAATCTCCTGCCTTGGCCAAGGACTTAGTGTAATGGCTCTCCTAGACACAGCGCGACCTCACCCCCAATACCGGGAGAGACGGACCCCTGCAGATCCGCTCACTGCCTCCATGTGGCTTGGGACTGTACCCAACTAAAACCTGTTTGCACGTCTTCTTTGAGCGTGGTAGGGTAGTAATCAAAGCACAGTGGGAATTCACACGAGACAAATAACGATCTCAGGTCGATGAACTAACCTGTACACATGTCACCAGGGAACTGCTATCTGACGTCAGGTATAAGACCAACTAGCATGTTCCCGGCGAGTCCTGTCCGGTGTACTCATAACCCAATGAGAACCTGTATACATCTTAGGTGAACCAACTGACACCAGTGTCTTGTGAGACCGGCCACCGCCCCTCGTCGGGGTCTCGACTGTATACACTAGTCTACTCTGGAGTATCGATGCCCTGTCTCGAAACTCCCACGACTAGGGACCTTTTAAGGATGTGCTTATAGACCCCAGCTCCCACGTATATGATCGCCCTTATACTGCTGGTAGTCAAGCAAGAATCCTAGGGGCTCTATCAACGTGCAATAGTGATCTGAAAGGTCACCTAAAGCAGTACACGATGATAAAGATTAACCAGATAGCATACTATCATCTTGAGTAAGACTGTCCTACCGGGATATGTCCTCCCTCAATCATTGCAATCACGTGCATGTGATCCAATAATTGACTCTGATGGCACTATCTCCAACAATCTCCCACTTACACTCAAGGCTAATTATTGCGATGTCGCATACTCACAGCCCGTGTGATACCGAACACCCAACTCCTCTACTAGTCAGTCTCACAAAGCTCGTTTGTGAAACTATTGCGTTCGAGGAAAAGCCTCAGTGAGTGGATCCGCTCTGATGTTTCTTTCTATGTCTCTCTTTATCTCAAGTTCGCGGAGAAACCCATCCCCGAAATGAGCAATACCTGTCTTAGAATATGTCTGGATATCTGATGGGACCTAGCTCATAAATGAACTCCAAATCCAAACTTCCAAAACGGTATCGTCGACTGAACTTAATCAGTGTCCTGCGCCATCCTTTCCTCAGTATCCACCTGGACTACCTGTCCAAAATACTGCCCCTCGTCAGAGGGAAAACTATAACTCTGACAGCCACTCTGCCGTCCAGGTCACCTTAGAAGCCTGGAATGATAACTGTCTCCCGAAGGAGGATGCTGTTATCATATCCCTAAAACATCCACTTATGTTCTAAAACTGCTTCCGAATGTTTCTCCAGGATTGGATCAATATCAACTTATTGCACCTACTGCAAAAACAACATCTGGTGTAGTACTTGACATCTCATGATTGACTCAATTGCCTAAGCAAGTGATCTGCCAATCATGTGCATCCCTCTCCCCTTTAGTCTGTAAGACACCTTTAGAGAGGGTGACTCCATCATCTGCAGGTACACAACCATGCCAGGAGTCGTCCATTCTAAATACTCTTAGAATGCTGTCAAGTACCCTGATTGGGACACTTCCCAAATCTAGATCTAAAACCATAGATCTAGTAACCAGAATGTGTAATATTATATCCAAGTCCCATGTGGAGAAACCACTGTGTGACAACCAAAATATAACCGATCGTAGTATAGGAATTTCACTTCCTACTCTGTGTATGTCATCCAAATACCAGGACATCACACCCTACTACCTTCTTAACAGATCCATCTCCTATTCTGATGAATTCAAACCTATGACTGTCACATCAGAAATAGATGATCTATCTCCGCTGTATCTGCTTTAGTCTATAAATAGACATAAGCCACTTGTCCACCAATGCTTCCGCTGCTCCCACTGACTACGACAACTCTCTGGCAGAGTCATATACACGTACACTTCTGAAGCTAATTCAGAATGACGCTATACTCATCCTCCTGCCGGGTCTCACAGCCTGGAACAACAGCAATGGCAAGTCTGGGTAAACAAGAACCTCCCTGCCACCGTCCTTGAGCATACCGAAGTACCTCTCGGGTGCCTGAGGTTACCCACCTTATCTGCGGAGTGGCCAATGGAATGTCAAAACAGATTGAATCTTTAGGTTCCTATCAAATTTTCAGTAATCGTTTGCGGTTCTGGAATCACTTCCAGTTCTACCATACTCCCACTATTGTTTTCTGAAAAATCCATTTTTGTTAAAACTGTGGCGAGTCAAGAACAATATCACTATTGATCTTCCAGATGGTAGAAAATCAACCCTCATCAAAGCCTGGGTCAACCCACAAACAGCCATTACAGAAACGTGCCTTGAGTTGTCCAGTGTCCGGTTTTAATCATAAGCCGGACAACTCCCCGTACCTTAACATCGTTAAGATATGAACTGTTCTATATCCAATATAGAACCAGAGGCACTGATTTAATTGAACCAGATTCAAATCATGCAGCTGTCTCCAGTGCATGTCAACTAAATGGAGAGAGGCCGATCAGCATTACTCAACTTAGGAGTGCTTCCAATTATGAGTAATCTGAAAGAGAAGCAAGTTCTCTTAATCATTACTATCAACTGAATACCATACTCAAGTATCTACATCTTCGATCACTTTGAAGAATTCCGATACTTGCAATACCTGGTTCTCTACTTTATTCATATACCTATAACTTCTCAAAATTCGGACCCTGTGTTTCCTCGAAACATCTGTCTAAAAACTAGAGAAGTCATAAGTAAACCGAATATAGTACGAGGACCAACCCCTTGTCCTAATGGACACTGGACAACATACAATACTCTGTATAAGTCCTTTGAGTCTAATAACTCAAACCCTGTGTGTCGTAGGTTGAAAATTGTACTTATGGTTAAGAAGAATTACACCGCTGTTTAATGCTCCTTACCTAACCATCCACTGATATAGGTAAATGTCATAGACACAATTTCAAAAAGGTATATCTCACTCTATAAAAATAGACGTACAGATATATCAATTTGAAATTGGTGCATAACAGCGGATATTCAAAACCAAATATTTGTCGTCCGGCAAACAACCCAGGTGACTTCCTCAAATGAGGATGATCACCCAATTCCCAATATAATGAGGATGATCACCCAATTCCCAATAACTTACTCCCACTCATCATCTGTAAAACCATACAGATTTGAGAATCATACCAGGTAAATACATACCCTGGAGCAAGTGTCTAATCGGGAAATCAGTTTTCCTTTAACAGTACACAGTGAAACTAAAATATTGAAATGTTTCGATGGGGTATCCCGGTATTCCTAGTAATGCCTCTTTCATTATCCAGATTCACAACTGTAACCGTATAATTCTTTTCCATCTCTCCAAATCCCTTTATATGTCTTTAGTCATTACCTTCTGTACACCCCTTTAGGCCAAATGGTTTTCTTCATTCTCTACCGCTCGGCACCAGCCTATGGTTTGGAAGAAGACTATCCAATAAGCATAATGGGTGTACTGTCCTAATCCTAGGAGCACTCGCAACGCGAGAGAAGGTAATGATAAAAGACATCTGAATAAATCTTATTCCTATTTCTCCTGAACCAGAATCCATCCCCGAACTGGAACAAGTTCCTTTCGAGTTCGTATATAACCATACGATGGAGCATCCAATAAACTGTGGATCTTCGTAGTGATATACAAAGGTGATTTAGGATTGGCGAAGAAACACTTGGTTTGGTCGTGAACAGCAGTCGCAATTTACTTTGCCCTCTTACTAATCCCTTGATATGTCTTTACTTAATACCTTCTGTACACCATTGTTATGCTAATTGGTTTTCTTCATTCCCTACCGCTCGGCACCTGCCTATGGTTTGGAAGAAGACTATCCAATTTGCGTAATAGGTGTACTATCTCCTAAACCAAGGAGTACTCGCAACCTGAGAGAAGGTAAAAGGAAAAGACAACTGAATAGTCCTATTCGTTTTCTCCAGAACCGGAAACCATCCTCGAATAAATTCCTTCGAGTTCGTATATAACCATACGATGGTTTTTGTCCAATGGAAGTGGACGTTCGTAGTAATACGGGGTGTCCTGGAGAAAAGGGTAAAAGTAGGAGTGGTAATGAAGTTTGCAACTCTGACAATCAAAAAGCCAGTGTTTAAGAAGGTTCGGTCAATTTTGGTCACTGAGTCATAGTCCAGGGTCGGGTCATGGTCGCTGCCAAAGAGAGAGAGAGAAAAGAAACACTCAGCGTGCACTCTAAACTAGATCAGAATGGTTATCACTTTATCTAATCAGGAAACCTCCCACTGTAACCTCAAATTCTCCTCCAAACCTGAAAGAAGAATTAGTCGGGATCACCCGAGGAGTAAACCAACTCATCAGTGGGAATCGGGATGCAAACATCATCGCATGATAACGTGATGGAATCCGCTCACGTTATTACACTCCAGAAGGTATGTGCATATCTGGTAAGTTTCAGTTTCTTTAGAAACTCCCAATGTGATTTTTGCCCCATGCTCTTATGACCTTGGCGTGAGGTCAAAATATCATAAGTCACATGTCAAGTTCTACCCGTCATTTTCCAGGTTAATTTGAACCCACCCGTACATACCCTTGACGTAGGCCAAAATAGTAGTACGACTGTCCCAAACCAACGCATCTATCTATGCAACAGATAAATACCCAGCAGCTACCAATCACTATGCCTTGGCGTGAGGTCAAAATACACAGCTTAAATACTACCGAATATTTAACTGAAATGACGGAGGGCTACGAATGGTTTCTGGCGAAAACCTTTAACGTAATGAACTTGATATCGTTGAAGGAACCGGATAGATTTTAAAAAAATATAGTAACGAAAACCTTTGCTAAAGAGGTCACTCCCGGTGAAGGGATCTCGGCTCTTTCCCCGTAGAATGAGGTGCAGGATATTCCAACTGAATACCACGATGCAAAGCAAAAGTAATCGGCTATAGTGAAGTTATTGCCCTGACGCAAACTTCTGTCCAAGGGGTCACTCCCGGTGAAGGGATCTCGGCCCTTGCCTCGTCGACTGAGGTGCAGGATATGTTAGTTATATGTATGCCCTAGAGGCCATTACTGTACATCAGATGTATATTGTAGTGGATGCTGGGACATATATAGGGAGGACTTTCTTGCTCGACATGATAGTATGCTATCTGGTTGTACTTTACCTTAACGTGTACACTGATTGTCTCTCTATTACATGTTGGTAAAGCCCTTAGGATGTGTACTTGACTACCTGGACTATGATGCGGATCATACTAGTGGGGACATGGTAGTCCATAAGTACATCCTTCAAAGTCCCTAGTCGTGGGTGTATCGAGACGGGGCATCGATATACCAGAGTAGACTAGCGTATACCTTCTCGACCCATACAGATGGGCGATGGATGATTCCATATCCATTGGTGTTTGACATCGGAGATGATATACGGGTGCTCAGTAGAGACTGGGTACACTAGACGGACTCGCCGAGAACTCCCAGATGGTATTATACCTTACGTCAGATGGCAGTTCTCTGGTGACACTGGTACAGAGTAGTCTGTTGACCCGAGATCGTCATAGAGTCTTGTGTGGTTCTCACTGTGCTTTGATTTCCACCTTACCACATCCAAGAGGGCGTGCAAAATGGTGGTTTTTGGGTACAGTCCCGAGTCACATGAAGGCAATGAGCGATAAGAGGGGATTCGTCTCTCCCGGTATTGGGAGTTGATGTTGCGCTATGTTCGATTGGCTATAACAGGAAATCCCTGGCCAGGGTTGCTGAGATTTACTGGTAAGTGTTACCAGTAGTTTCTCGAACAATTATAGACCTCATATCGACACGACTTATCGAGCTATTGGGGTCTGACGTTTACCACCCCTAGGCGAGATATGCGACATATCAGACGATCAGACCGGACTGTACGGTAGTGTTACTGGTTGGATTCACTGGAGTGTGAGCGGGCTTGCTCGTCGATCTTCTGATCGCTCAATACCCAGGTGGCCGTTACGTTTAGCAGACCGCTTGCGGCTTGTGGGTGCTTGATATGATCATCATCTGCTGCCGGCGTATTGACGAGTCTTTAGAGTCCTACACAGAGGTTTCCTGGCTCAAGCGAAACGAAATAGGAGCGCATATGAGATATGTGCGGGACCGAGAATGATACCAGTATGTGATACTGTATTCGATTCTCGCGATTTGTGACATTGATCGGTTATATGCGATATAGCCGGGATATCGGATCAAGTGTTGATTCGATAAGTTGTTACTGTTTATATTAGTCGGTTATATGCGATATGACCGGATCATTAAATCAAGTGTTGATTTAATGATTTAATGCATAATTATATATTTGATATATTAGTTTGCATTAGCTAGTATCGGTTTACTTTAAATGGATTTTCTCACTCGGGTGTGCACATTGTATATGTGATATACTTTTGTGCACAAGATTGTATCATGTTTGATGATACATGCTAGTTTGGGTTTGTGTAAAGAATTAAACCATGGTTACTTAAGTGGTTAGGGTTTCATTTCCTTTTCTCATTTATTTATCTATTTCATTTAGAAAAGATAAAGAGAAAAGAATGGTTGCTAGTTTTGTTTTATTTGAAGCTTCTTGAAGCTTTGAACAAGTCCACCATTCTTGTCTCTTCTCTAACCCTAACCATTCATCTAACCTTGGTTAAATCTCTACACTAAACCATGGTTGAGATTATGATAAGTATCATATTGTTTTTATTTTTAAAAACAACTTATCATATCTTCTTCTTCTTCATCTTCTTCATCCATGAAGAAACCTTGACTTCATCAATGGTGATTGATGAATTAGAGTGAGAAATCCAATTCTAAAGTTTACCCACTTCTTATTTCTTCAACCACTACTACAAATATGGTTTGCCCCTACGGATTTATCGGTAGGGGCAACCCACTGCCCCTACGGATATATACGTAGGGGCGAAAAAAGACCCCGTAGGTGCAAAGGCCGCAGGTGCAAGTTGAGGTCCTGAACTTGCCCCTACGGAAAAATTTATGCCCCTACGGATAACTCGGTAGGTGCTATAGCCCCTACGGAGTACCCCGTAGGGGTAATAAAATCATATATTTAATTTTTTTTTGAATATATTGTATATACCTACGGATATACCCGTAGGTCCTATTTAGTCCCCTACGGATATAGCCGTAGGGGATATAAAGTAGCCCCTACGAATTGATCCGTAGGGGCCACTCCCAACACACTGCACTGAGATCGGGGGGAAAATATCAGGAAACCTGATATTTTGCCCCTACGGATAAATACGTAGGGGATAAACAGTGGCCCCTACGGACATATCCGTAGGGGCACCCCCAACACCCTGCACTGATATCAGGTGGGAAAATATCAGGTTTCCTGATAGTTTGCCCCTACGGAGAACGCCGTAGGGGCAACATATATACCTACGGATTAATCCGTAGGTACATATTGTCTGTATTTTTTTTAAAAAAAGGGCTGCTAGATTTTTTCCCGCCCTGTGCACAATACTATATACATCAATCAAATCATATATTGCAGTATTCATAATCACATCCCACGCATATATATAATATACAAAAGAAACCCAAAAACTGAATATGATATAAATACAAACCAATATCAATATCGTTTCAAAATGTAGTACAATGTGATATAAATAAATACATGTTTCAAAAAATAAGAACCAAAAAGCTACCCTAGTTCGGTCCAGCTCCACCTCCGAATAACGTTAAAATAACGCGTGCCTGCTCCTCGGTAAATACACTCTCCAATGCTACAAATAAGGGAGTCTGAGCGGCATGTGGAGCTGGCGTTGTGGTCTGCGCAGCCGCCGTCGAGGTAGTCGCTTGCGGAGCCGCGGCTGCGGGAGTCTGAGTGGGCGGTGGAGCTACAGGAGCTGTCTGCGGAACCGCAGCCGATGTAGTGGCTTGCGGAGCCGCAGCCGAAGGAGATGCATGTGGAGGCTCGGCCGATCTACCCTGTCGCGTCTGGACATAACGTGTGTAAGAAGCGTGTAAGAACTGTGTATTATTCGAATTCGTTTCATTATTAAGTTATTTCGAAACCCTGTTTGGATATCTAGTTTGGAAAAGCGTTGTTTATTTTAATTACATATGTATGTATGATTAATCAAACTTAATTCTAAAACCAAATAAGCTCAAGCTACGTACTAATTATGGATATGTTGATATGTATATAATATGAAATGATATTTTACTATAAAGTAGTATACATACCAGCATCTCCTTCAACTCCTGAACGGTGGCCCTCAAGCTATCCAGTTCCTGATGGACATGCCGGCCACTGGAGACGGAGGAAGTAACCGCCGGGGTGGAGTCCAACCTCATATGGGCCCTGCTAGGGCCCAATCCCCGGCCTCTCTCCCAACCTCCGTGGTGCCCTCCGTGTGCGGCGTCCAGAACTGGGGTCAGCAGCCTCGGATCGTTCTGTCCGGTAAAATCGATCCCCGAGGCCTGGGCCTGCTCAACCACCCGCTCCTACACCCACATTAAGCAGTAAAGTATAAGTATAAAATTTAAACTTGAACCTTCCAAAACTAAAATTTCAAATTTGGGTAGAAAAAATATTAACACTTACGCAGTACTCCTGGGTAGCGACGTCGGGACATCGAAGCTCGCCCGTGGCGGGATCTGTCGAGGTGCCGTGGACGGCAAGATATGCGGACAGCACGCTCGGTGTACCACCTGACGCCACGGTCCGAGATGTCTGCAATATTAGAAAGTAACTCTTAATATTAGAAATATTAGAGAATAACTCTTAATATTGCAGAATATTAGAGAATAACTCTTAATTTACCGATAACTCCATGGCTCGAGTAATGTTCCTCGAGCCACCTGTGTAAGTGGGGCGACCCCTCTTCGCCGACTTCCTGTTCTCCGTATTCTGAGCGGCCTGTTTCTGCACAACGCATTAACATTTAGTTTTCTAATTAAGAAACACAAAGAAATAAATTATATCATAAATAATGAATTAAATTTAAAATACATACTCGTTTGCGTTCGGAGTCGAAATAAGTGCACAATATAGGCCATGTCTCTACGTCGACTCTCGCAAACGCCGGAGTAGATAGGAGGGCCGCTCTCTCTGCCTCGGGGGTCGCTATCCACAGGGAGTAGCAGTCGGCCTTCAGCTCATTCCTGTTGTATCGGACCTTGGCCTGCATGTTCTTCATCAGGCCATTGTACAGAGCATGAAGGTCGAGCACCCTCCCCGGGTGATCAGGGTCGGCTACAGGCTGAAAATCGTAATCCAACTGAAAATACAAAAAAAAAACATTGTTATTAGATTGCAAGTGTTAATAATAAATATATTGGATAGATCAAATGAAAATATATATTAATACATACCTGAGCCTGTTCAAAGAAGAGGGCGAATGAGCGCTGGTGCTGCTCGCCCCACTCAACGTGAAGTGGATAGTTCTTCACGATCCGGCTCTCGTCCCCCAAATACCGGCCGAACCTCTTGGCATGAGGACCGGTATAGCGATAGTCAAGGGTAAAAAATAGGGGGAATGCTGCCTCCCCCCTAGCTCTATCAGGCCTCAGCCTATGGGACTGATTCGGGCCTCGAGTCCCCCTCTGGGGGTGGAGAGGCCCTGCGTCTGCACGAAATATCAAGACAATCAATAATAAGACAAAGTTGTATTAAGAATTCAAGTGTGATATATACCTCCGGTGAATAGCGCACGAGCCTGGGCCCGAGCAGCAGCACGAGCGGGACGATAGTTCCTCCGGTGAGGAACAACCGGGGTCCCGGACGCATCCCCTCCAACTGTAAAATAAACATCGACGCTAAATCTCCATGAAGTTCATATTTATTCTATAGAGCATATGTAAAATAAATAAATATTTTAAATTTATTCATACTAACCTGCAGACGATGCGGAGGGTATGGAAGCGGCAGGAGTGGCCCCTGTGGAAGGTGTGGACGCACCACCTATAATTAGACAATTAAAAATAGATTTTATAAGTAATTGCAAAAAGAATGTGTAGATCAATAATATAACGTTCTAAATCAATATGCATGCACTATAGGACATATAAACATACCCGCAGGTGCGGTGGTGTCACCATCTACAGCTAGACAATAATAAAAATTGCTAAGTAAGAGCAAAAGGAATGTGTATATTTATGATATAGCATTCTAAATCAATATACATACAGTATATGATATATAAACATACCTGGAGGAGCGGGGGTGGCCTTCGTCCTCATCGCTGTCCTCGTATTCTGGGACATCGTAGACATCTCTAGGTTTCCATCGGCATACAACACTCCACCCCGGATGCTTCAAACACTGTGAGTAGTATACTTGGAACGCTTGGTTCGGAAAGATAAACGGATCGTCCTGACCGTAAAATCGAAGTGTGTTCACACTGGTCAATCCATATTCATCTTTCCAGGTCCCAAGACTGCTTCTCCACCTGTCTGTATCGGTTCGCGGATCGTACCAAGTACAGTGGAATATATAAAAGGGTTCTGATCGTCCGGGATAATGGATGCCAAGTATACAATTTAAGTACCCATAGTAAATCACACCGTCCGATCCTACCGTCGCAATCCCACTATTCTGAGTGATTCTAGATGTTTCTATGTCCTTAACTTCGAATTTGTATCCAAGGACACCAAATCCTTTGTAATGTGCAACCTCCATACTAGAAAATTGAGCTAAACATCTTGAATCACTCTCAAATGATGCAGAAAAGTTCGGATCGTGGATCTAACAAAACAAATTTTACGATAAATACATAACGATACAAGTTTAGATTAAAACCGATAGCAATAAAATGTAATTCGAATAACTTACATGCTCTATGACCCAATCACAAAAATTATCCTGATGGTATTTTTCCAAACGCTCTTCGTTCCAATCAGGATGCCCCTCACGTACCTCGTTAAAATGAGTTCTGTTTTCGACAAATAATTGTGACATTAATATTATGTCATTTCATACACACAAACACAGATATAACAATTAATCCAAAAGAACTTACTCTCTAATTTGTTCAAGACATACGCAATTAAGCAAGATAAACCGGTATATCTTGTTGATAAACATAGTGTCTACCCTCTTATACTCGGCTTTACCATATGGCCCGTCTTGAATTCTTCGTGGTCGGTTAAGCCTTGTCTCAATGTTCTCGTCCAGATAGCGGGAACAAAATGTGGTTGCTTCATCAAGAAGATAACCTTGCATGATAGAACCCTCTGGTCGATTTTTATTGCGTATATACTTCTTAAGAGTGTAAAGGTACCTAATGAGAATATGTTGAATAAATAAACACGGGCATACATGACAAAAATAAATTTATAAATTGCGCGAAACGAAAAATTTAACGTACCTCTGGACGGGATACATCCATCGATATTGTACCGGTCCGGCTAATTTCGCCTCAGTTGCAAGATGAACCGTCAAGTGTATTATGATATCGAAGAATGACGGTGGGAAAATACGCTCAAACTTGCAAAGTATCAACGCAATAGAATTTTCTAGTTTATCCAGCATCGCAACCTCCAGCGTTTTAGCACACAACTCCCTGAAAAAACAACATAGGTCGTTGATTACCAGACCAACCGAGTCGGAGAGAGAAGTCCTGAGGGCTAATGGAAGAAGGTGCTCCACGATAACATGGTGGTCATGACTTTTCAGCCCATCGATCTTGCCCTTCACAATTTTTATTTTCTTGCTGAATGATCCTGAGAAACCTGTGGGGACTTTCAAATCATGCAACACCTGCAGGAATCTTTTCTTCTCCGGTTGTGACATATGATAAGCGGCATTGGGAAGTACAAACTTGCCCGGTTTACCCGCTACCGGTTTAGGGTGCAGTTCACTTCTTATTCCCCACTCTTGTAGATCCATCCGGGCATTCATGTTGTCTTTCGATTTCCCGTCTTTACACAGAAGCAAGTTAAGTATGTGCTCTGATACTCCCTTCTCTATATGCATGACGTCCAGACAATGACGCACTGAATTTGTAGACCAGTACGGAAGCTCGAAGAAAATGCTTAATTTGTTCCAATATTGTGGTTTGACCTGTCTCGTCGGATCCATCCCGAAGGTCACGTTATTGTAACCATCCCATTTAGCAGTCACGTCCTCTCCGGACAATGGGGATGGAGGCCCAAGAAGCTCCTGATGACCATCAAAGTGAACCGTGTCTAAGCTATAGGGGTGGTCTGGAGGCAGAAAACGTCGATGGCCGCAATAACAAACCTTCCTGCTAAAATTCAAAAATTTTGATGTTGTGTGTTCATGGCAATGAGGACATGCTTTGTGACCATGTATGGACCAACCTGAAAGCATTCCATACGCAGGAAAGTCATTAATTGTCCACATTAAAGCCGCACGCAGTATGAAGGTTGTATTTGTGTTTGAATCGTATGTCTCTACACCATCAATGAACAAAGTTTTCAGCTCTTCAATCAGAGGTCGGAGATAGACGTCGATATTGTTCCCCGGTGAGTTTGGTCCGTCGATAAGAAGAGGCATCATAAAGTATGATTGGTCCATAGCCAACCAAGGCGACAGATTATAAATTATCATTACAACGGGCCATGTACTGTGACTTCCAGCCATATAGTTGAATGGGCAGAAGCCATCGGCAGCCAGTCCGAGCCGGACATTGCGAGGATCGCTACTGAATATTGCGTGCCTCCTATCGAAATCCTTCCATGCCGGTGAATCTCTTGGATGGATCATTTTTCCATTTTCGATTGGAGGAACACGGTGATGCCAAATCATTGCCTCGGCTGTTTTCTTGCACCTAAATAGCCTCTGTAGCCTCTGTGTTATGGGAAAATATCGTGCTATCTTCACAGGTATATCAGGCTTCTTATCAGAATCTTTCGGCTTATACCTGGCCTCTCCGCATGTTGGACACTCTTTCAAATCTGAATTCTCTTTCCGGTACAACACGCAATTTTTAGGACATGCTTGAATCTTCTCGCACTTTAGACCCAAATCAGACATCATTTTCTGGGCTTCGTACCAGCTTTCGGGCACATTATTTTCCGGAGGCATAGAATCTTTCAAGAACGAAAGAAGCATTGTGAATGACTTGTTGCTCCATCCATTTAGGCACTTAATTTGGAAAAGTTGGACGAACCATGAGAGGGTGGAATACTTCGCATTCTCATAAATTGGTTTCCTAGCATCATTCATGAAATTTTCATATTTATCCGCACGCGGTCCTTGACCGGAAGGAATGTCATCTTCGGTACGAATAGATTCACCTAGGGCAGCCTCTACCATATCCTCCATTTCTTCTGATGGAAATAAATTTCCGTATCCTGCCGTATTACCGAATTCTTCTTCTTCTCCTACCGCATTATCGTGTTCTCCTTCTTCTACCGCAGTACTGCATTCTTCTCCTTCCCCGTGATATTTCCAAATTGAATAAAGTCTAGTAAACCCATATTTTACAATATGAAGCTCTGCCAATTCTACCTTCCGCCAGTACTTATTGCCACATCTATCACACGGACAGAGAATCTTCTCTATTATGATCTTATTATGTGCTCGTGCAAATTCAAGGAAAGCAGCAACTCCTGCGACAAACTTAGGTTGCATACGTTGTTTCCAATCCACATACATCCAGTCCTTAACTCTGACGTACTCATGGGCCATGTTAGACTGAATAACATATAAATTGTAGGTTATGCTGACTATATTGAGAAATATAAGAACGGGATAGTTACTGACAAAGAAGAAAATTCATGTATATGCTTTGTGTGTGCGTTTGTCGTTGAAAAGAATAAATTATCGCACGTTATGTTGCCGATAGACGGGGACTAAGTGGCGCTTTTAGTTTCATATATGGGTATCGATGGGAATATGAAGGTTTCATATTATCATATATTGGTTTTAACCCGAACATCTCGAGTCGCTCTCTGATTATGCGTTTGTATGTATGTGTTCCGGCTGTCGGGGGTAGGCTTCTATCCCATTAAGAATGTATAGAGCGAACGCCCATCACTTGTGCTTTCAACCGTTTCGAGTAAATTTCGGCAGCACCTCCCCGCTGTTCTCCGAGTACACTGTAATAGAATAGATAATCATTTCAAAGCTGTGAAACAACGTTGAAATGAACATCTAATCTATCTCTGTACACGGAGAACCAGCGGAAAGGTACCGACGAAATATCTCGAAACGGATGAAAACACAAGTGAATGAAGGCGTTTGCTTTATACATTCTTAACTTGTCCACACGGGACAAATCTATGGGTTACCATACGATTGAATTTTCTCATCGCGTAGACTATACGACGGTTGTTAGTATCGAGCTATACTGTCCGATATTTAACAACCTTCGTATAGTTCTAGGTCACGACGAGCATCGCACGTATGTTAACCGATAGACGGGGACTAAGTGGCGCTTTTAGTTTCATATACGGGTATCGATGGGAATATGAAGGTTTCATATCATCATCGAGTATCATATATTGGTTTTAACTTGAACATTTAACGTGAATAAGTTTTACGTTTACGTTTCGTTATTAAGAGTTCGAAATTTAATGCGTAGGGTAAATTTTTCTTACGTTTGTGGTAAAGTTATACGTTTATGTTGTCATCGAGTATCCTATTGTAATGAACTAGTGTATCCTACTAAATAAATTAGTGCACCATAAACCTAAATAACCCAAATTAACCTAATTAACCACAATTAACCATAATTGTTACCCTAACACAAATTATCACTAATTAACCCAATTTACCCAAATTAACCTAATTAACCCTAATCAACCCAAACTTAACCAAATTTACCCAAATTAACCAAATTAAGCCTAATCAACACCCTAACCTTTTCAAATTATCACTAATTAACCCAAATTAACCCTACACTGCAATTAACCCAAATTAACCATAGCCTCTAACCCTAAACATGACCCTAACCCTAACACTAACCCTAACCCTAAATACCATAACCCTAACCCTAACTGATTAACCCTAACCACAACCCGGCCAACACCAATCCCAACCCCAACCGAACCCTAATCCCAACCCCAACCCCAACCGGCCCCAACCAAACCCTTACCCTAACCCCAACCCCAACCCCAATCGAACCCTAACCCTAACTGACCCGATGCCACCCCTACCCGAACCCTGATCCCTGAACCCTACCCCTAACATCATCAAAAGAGGGAAATAAAAGTATTAAATTAGAAGTAAAAATTGGAAATTTACTAACCGCGGTGGAGGAGACGACGAAGGAGGCCAGTAGTCGACGATGCGATCGGCGACGAGTCAAGCACGGTTGCGACGTGGAAGTCGACGAGTCAAGCACGGTTGCGGTGGCGAGATCAGGATGAGGACGTCGATGGCTGACGAGATCGGGATCGAGACGCGGGAACGGTCGTCGCGAGGCGCAGAAGAATAAGAGAGAAGAAAATTTTGGGAACGGTGAGGGATTTTCTGTGCCTTTTTTTTATTATTAACCCGTATACATGCCCCTACGGACTTACCCGTAGGTTCTTTGTTTGCGGCTCCGTAGGGCCAAACAACAAATTATGATTAAATATTTTTAAATTAAAATATAGAAAACCGTAGGAACAACAGTGGGCACCTAAGGATTAATCCGTAGGGGAAATAAAAAGTTGCCCCTACGGATTCCTTTATCCGTAGGGGCAACCCCTATTTGTAGTAGTGATCCTCTACCTCTTGCCAAGTAGTAGAGTGTGTTTCCTTCACAAGTTTTCATGACTTGGTGAAGTGGGAGCTTGATCTAGTGATGCCTCGACGTAGATCATCTTCGGCATGCTAGTCGATGACCTAGCCCGTCCATTCTCCGATGAAGCCGACGCTAGAGCCCGGGGTTCGACTTGGACAGCGAGGAGACTTCATTGCGGAGCTATGGAGGTGGAGGACCGGATCTACAAAGGTTGTATATCCGTTCTTTTAGTTTAGTTGTAAACTAGTTTCATTTTATGGCCTAAAATTCTAGTTAACGATCTTGTTAGGGTTTCTCGGCACCGCAATTTTTTGAAATTGGCATGGTTGATGCCTTGTGAGACCTCTTTAGAGTGCCTAGGAACCTTACAGTGGTATCAGAGCCTAGCTAGAGCCTTAGGCGAAATCCAGACGAAGTTTGAAACCCGAACGAACCCGAAACCCTAAACCAAACATGCTCTCTGGACTTTTTCTAAAATCTGGAGTTTTTCGATATTAAAAATATGCAGAAAAATAAGCAGGGAATTGTAAGAATTACTGTGAAGCCCGTACCCATGAATCCATCAAAGTGCGGCGGAACCGCGGCAGAAGCCTAGCTTCTGCGGCGGTTCCGCGGCCGTATGATGACGTCAGCTTCCCATTTTTGCACAGTAATTCCTCTTTTCTGGTTTTGGATTTTCTGGGAATTTTTAATATTTATTCAAGAGTTGATTTTTCTGGGTTGTTTTGGGGATTCGAATGTTCGATCGGATTATCAAATTTTGTCTGTGTGGCTTTCCGAATAAATTTTAGAATATGTT
Organism: Agapanthus africanus; assembly: GCA_030015575.1. NCBI lineage: Eukaryota > Viridiplantae > Streptophyta > Magnoliopsida > Asparagales > Amaryllidaceae > Agapanthus > Agapanthus africanus. The sequence continues at coordinate 133,703,720 of CM057341.1, forward strand.
AAAAAGTTCGACCGGATATAAATACCCAATTTTTTCCCTGTCGGGAAATTTCCAAGTGTTGGATTTTTCCGTAGTTTAACGACGTTCTAAGTAGTGCAAGTAACGCAATGGACCCTCTAGAAGACAACAAACCTTAACTCGATTATGTGACCGTCTTGAACTGCCCTTTGAACCTTCGGGTTTGGGGCAGTACGGCGTGCCACATGTGAGGCGTTGGCTTGACCCTTCTACGGCTGGACCGTTGGTACTGAGGCACGAACTGAATGTTGTTAGACTTGTTTCATGTGTTGAGCTGTATCGGGAAAACATGGGTGTTCGATTGTTCGATCGGAAAGTTTAACATTTTCTATTTATCCGGAATGTGATACAATACTTGGAATTCGCAAATAGTTATGTGATAACTGAATGAATGTTATAAACATAGCAGTTTAGTCTCACTTGACCGGTTGCCACGGAATTTTGATGTGATCAAAAGTCCGTCGCAATCACGTAGCGTACGCGGATACTCACCGGGTAAACTTAATAGACAGCCTCACTCCATAGCCCCGACCAAGTGACTGTAGGAGAACCCCGTCGCCGAAAGCATCCGTTCGGGTGCTCGCGGTAGCGGTGTTCCGCCTTGGTGCACTTCGTCGACGGCGTCGGGGGTGCGGCCGCCTACTGAAGTTTGCGACGAGCATTCGATCAGGATTTCGGGAATCCTGTTGAATTGCCCGACTTGATATTGAAAAGTGTTTTCGATAATGAGACTAAAATGCGGGGTTTATAATTATTAGGCATGTGATGTCTAAGTAATTCATTTGATTAGGCATGCGATGTCTATGGTGGTTGCGGATTCCAACTGTTGTAGTTTTACACTTTCTTTTCTGTGACCGTAAGTGTAATATGTGATATCGCCGGTTTCGTTGCTATATGTCAACGACAATTGGGATGCGCATGTTTACTTACGTTGATGACATGTGTTGTTATGTGTTGCTGGATATGTTATATTGGATCGTCGTGTTTGAATAGCCGGGGGTTTTTATGTGAGATGAGTGTTTTTCATTTTTATTCATGTAAAAAACTTGTATGTAATATTCTTTTATTGGGGCACTTCCAGGTAGCGGATGTTGTCACCATTTGTATATTATTTACTTTTTCGCACTAGGATAGACCCAAGGAGGAGGGCACAAGTAACCGGGTTCTGGAGTCCAGTGGGAGACCAACTCGAGGAGTCGAGTCCGGGTCTCCTAACTCTAGAATTGGTAGGGTTGCTTGCTGCTCTCGTAGGGGTCTAGGGGTGTGGGTTTGGCTATTCATCACGACCGTGGAATCCGTGTTTTATACTGGCTCGTATTGAAAACACGGACGTCCTAGTATATCCAATATTTCATATGTTTCTTCTGCTGCGATATCTGTGATGTGATCATGTGATGTTCTGTGATAGATACTGTATATAGTATATATGATATATTATATAGATGTTACTTATGTTTTACACCCGCGCTAGCCCTGCCCTGCTCTGCCGTTAGTTACCTAACCTAACGGTGCACGAGGGGACATCGAGGCGAATGCGGATGGCATAAGTGTACGTCGTATTTATCTGTGATGTTTGGGTACTTAAATGATGGGACTTCATTAATGAGATTAATGAAATTAAAAGAAACTTAAGATGTTGTAGAATCGAATTTCAAAATAAAACAGGTAGCTACAGTTCTTGCTTTGCACAGTGATATATATGATATATCCTGCACCTTATTCGATGAGGAAAGGACCGAGATCCCTTCACCGAGAGTGACTCCTTTAGCAATAACTGGCAGATGCTACAACCCTCAGTTTGTCTTTTGATTGCTTTTAAGTGTTTTTGCTTTGCACAGTGATATATATGATATATCCCGCACCTCATTTGACGAGGAAAGGACCGACGATCCCTTCACCGGGAGTGACTCCTTTAGCAAAACTAGAAAAGCCTCAAAAGCACTCCATTTCAAAATCATTTGATTCTACAACGATATCAAGTTCATTACGCAATAGGTTTTCAGAAAAACCTATCGTAGCCCTCCGTCATTTCAGATAAGTAGTAGTTAGTATTCGTGCTGCGTTTGTTGGCCTTTGTCAAGGCGCAGTGTGCGGTAGCTAACTGGTGCTTATCTGCTTATGCATATGATGCAGATTGGGTTAGGGTAGTCGTGCGACCTTGTTGGCCTTTGTCAAGGGCCGTGCGGGTGGGTTTAATTCAATCAGGAAATGACGGGTTGAACTTGACTAGCATCCTATGGTTTGTTGGCCTTTGTCAAGGTCATAGGAGGTTAGGGGCAAAATATTATCGGGAATTTCAAGTGTTGAAATTTGCAATGAGATTGCATACCTTCTATGAGATAGTTGGATCCCGATACCCGCTGCGAGTAATTGTTACTCCTGGGAGAGTTTTATACATTACAATTAGCCGATCAAATAGGTGTCTAGAAAGGTGTTAACGAGGTTACGCCTCTGGGAAAACGAGGTTTACATTAATTAGGTTCGTGCGAAAGCACGGGGGACCTCCCTCAAAGTACCGACACTGGCCTGGCTGAAAGATTGGCGAACTTGTAGTGTGTAATTAATTCCGGCTAGTCTTTCCTTTTAGGGTTTGAAGGAAGATTTGATAAAAAGCAGTGGGAGCCATCCTGATTAGATAAAATAATAACCAATCTATTCTTGCAAGAGCGTACGCTGAGTGTTTTCTTCTCTCTCTCTCTCCTGGTAGCGACTATATCACGCCTTAATCAAGATAATAAAATGGAATATTGACCGAACCCACTTGTTATACTGAGCTGGGGAACGTTGGTGCCGCTCCAACTTATAATTGTTATAAGACAGAGCAGGAAATTAGGGAATACCATATTTCCCGTGCCGCCCAAACGAAGAAAGTGCATATGATGCATCATCTTCGGGTGTGTTCATTATAAAGAACTGTTTCTCAGTATCCTCCGCATCCTGAGTATATGATACCGGATCAGGATCCCAGATATGTAATTTGTTACATAGGGCTACAAGAGAGTAGAAAAACTGAGAACAGATGATAAGTTTCATGAGGCAGAAAACGGGGCAAGTGTTGCAGCCAAGTCTGTTGGTCACTGTCACCCTGTATTACAAATACATTGATTCTGAACGAATGTTATTAGATACAGAACCTGATATACAAAATCATATCAGTCTCTTTATTAGTAAAGAAATGATAAAATTTTGTATTATTGGATAATGTTTTGAACATTTCCTATATCAAAAGTTGATCGGTTCAGTCACGTTATCTAAAAGCATTGATGTTCTAAATCAAACTACAGTTCTTAATATATAGAACACACACAAGAGGAAAAGTTCAGAAATGAACGGATCCTTCTTGAGGTATTGTAGACTAGGCCATATCAATGCGACCCGACTAGCTGGAGTTACATATAGATGCATATTTAAATTAGTTTGAATTTACATCTTGTGAAACTCGCCAGTCATGTTACAAAGATAAAATGACCATAGCTCTGTTTATTGTAAAAAGAGAAAGAGTTAGTGAACTCTTGGGACTGATACATGTTGATGTATGTAGGTCCCCTGTCTACACATGCCAGGACTGGTTCTTTATACTTCATTACGTTCTCTGATGATCTCTTTAGATTCAGACATATGTTCTTGTTGAAACACAAGTCCGAACCTTTTGAGATATTCACAGAATATAAGTTAGAAGTAGAGAACCAAAATACGGGTATAAGTATTATGTCCTTTGATGAGATCAAAGAGGAGAATACTTGAGCACGGAAATTCCTGGACTATTCTAAAGGAGAATGAGATTCTCTCTCAGAATTACTCCTCCGTATACACCATAGCACGATGGTATATCGGGGCGGAGCAGATACACCCTATTTGATATGGTGTGCTCTATGATGAGTACTACTGAGTTACCTGTTTCCTTTTGGGAGTTATGCACTTATGAAGTTGCATACCTATTGAATAGGGTTCAAATCAAATCAGTTGCCTACCACTTCATATGTGATATGGAAAGGGAAGAGCCCATGTCTTAAGCTAGTTAAGATTTGGGGTTGTCCGGCCTATGTCTAAAAGCAAAATCCGGACAAGCTCGAGGCAAGGTCTGTTATGTAGAACTGGAAATGTTCCAGCTATACAAATGACAGCAGATGACTTGGTAGAACCAAAGGATTCAGTAGATTCCAACGAACCTCACCCTCTCCGCCGATCTAGTAGGGTTCCTCACCCACCTGAGAGATACTTCAGTTTCTCTATGACAGTGGGAGCGAGAATTGCATCATGAGATGATGACCCAACTAGTTTCGAGCTGGCCATCAAGAGTGGGACTCTGTAAGAATGGCTGGATGCTTAACGATCTGAGATGGAATCCTTATACACCAACAAAGTATGGACTTTGGTTGCTATATCTGAAGGGTTAAATCCCCATCAGGAGCAAGTATATCTTGAGAAGATTACTTTGTGAACAAATATGTATCGCTTTCACTTCAATCACGCTTCCACTTATCAATATCACTTTCGTACTTGCCACAACCCAATCACTAACACTTATATATCGACAATGCAAATCAATCTCTATATCTCAATGTAAACGATCAATATGCAGAAGGTATAAAGCAAACACAAAGCAAGGTAGAAATGCACTGAATAGACATTCACTAAATTATGACAGCCAACACCATATAACTTGCAAAATTCACCATAAATCACATGTATAGAATCAACCAAAACAATATGAAAGGTGTACAATGTATACTTGATTGTCTATGCGGTAAAATTAGTTTCATGTCAAACGGAATTCGGGTTAGGGACTTATCATCATTTTAAATTAGCGATCGATTGCTAGAATTCCAGTTTCAGAACTGGAAGTCCGACTTCGCACGCGGTTTACTAGAGATTGTGTTCAGATTCAAGTGTTTCCCCAGTTGAATAAAATCTAGTCCTATCTGTTAGGTTTCCAACGCATCAAATGGATTAACCATAGCCTTTTGTATTAGGAGTTATGTTCTGTTTAATATGAAGGTGTAAGAAATGTCGCTACAGAAACTGCAGAACACGTCGATTCTCTAAAATACAAACTAAATATCAAAAGACTGTGAAACTGCACGGGATCAGATTCATGTGTTAGCTAACTAAATTTTCTACGTGACTATATGAGGATCCGCGTATTTTGAGTATTATGTAGGGATGTGAAGGTATTTAAATCCGGGTATCCTCGAGGAATGCAGCCCCAGACTATAGTCCAACGCCGCATTCCCAGTCAATTCCCATTACGGTGGCCTATCAATATCGAAAAATAAACTATAGATGGTTCTAGATTATCGAGTCGGATTCGATATGAGCCATAGAAAATTACATTCCAAACTGTATTTAATTTAATGTGTATTTTCCAACATGACATGTGCGGTGTATTCCAGTTTTAGCATCGCCTTTAGGGGCGACTTTACATGATTATAACCACGATATTTTGCATCCAAATTTCAACACGATATTCGTAAACAGTAAAGAAATCTAACTATAGCAAGTTCCGCCATAATAAGATATGTTTTGGTCTAGGAATTTGTGTCGAGCACTTAACTAGTGTACAGTTATTAAACGAGGGGTCCGCTAAATCTAATCAATTAAAACAATAGTTATTCCATGTTCCCGTTCTGACTACTGTGGGCGTTATCGAGGGGTTATAGGTTCACAACGCGGCTATCATGACGATGTCGATACATATACAATAATATTATTTACGATTAAAACTTATTGATACATTTAAAGTAGTAATAGCATGTAAATCAAGTGATCGGTTTTTTACTTGCCTAGCGATGGCTCGATAGTCGGGATGGCGACAACGAACGGTGGCAGCACAGCAATGCGGCACAGAGCAGCGGCATGATCATGGGCAGCGATGATAGCGTCTACGACCATGGCACGGAGACGGCATGGCACGATGTACGCGCGACTAACATGGCTCTGGTGAGGACTTAGGGAGGCTCGGCACTGCAGAGGTTGGCACGGGTGCTGTGGCACGGCGGTGAGGTGCAGCGGAGCTCCGGGGGTGTTGTAATTGCAGTGATACGCTCGATGGGGGTTGTTGCACAGGGGATGATCGGGGTCGGGCTAGCCATAGGGTTCTGGGGCATGGCTCGAGCTGGAGGAGGAGGAGCTCGTCGACGATGGGTAGCATCGAGTAGAGATTGCAGGAGGTTGGTGATAGGAGGGAGGTTGACGGTGGGTTGCTGGGAGGTTTGGGAGACGGGGTCTCCAGTGCACGGTGGAACTCGGAGCTTGGATCTTGGAGATGGTGGAGTTGAGTTGGGGAGGAGAGAAGGAGACGGAGGTCGCCAGTGAGGTGAAAGAGACGAGGAGGTCGCAGTGAAGATCGTCGGCGACGAAGTCGACTGTGAGGGTGCAGTGGGAGGCTCGGTTCGTGGAGTGAGAACGAGAGAGAGAGAACGAGAGAGATTGGGGGAGAGAGAGAGAAGTAGAGAGAAGGGAGAGGGATCGTCGAGGATAACGTGGGGTAGGCGGGTGGATTTGGTCATCGTGACCGTTGGAGGGGAGAGTCTCATGGAGACTTCGGCAAGGGGGGAGAGAGAGCCGTTGGAGGGATAGGATTATGTGGAGGAGATCACGGGGAGATTGTTGGCGATGGGCGCGGTTGTCACGGAGGTGGGGGCGGTCGTCGCGGAGGCAAGCGCGAGGAAGGAGGGGACGTAGGAAGGGAGGCGGGAAAAGAAAAAAGGAGAAGGAGAAGAAGAAGCGTGGGAAGTCGGGTCGGGTCGAGTAAGGGTCGAGTAGGGGTTAGGTTTAGGATTTAGATTAGGAAAAATAATTAAATTAGTAAAATTATATATGAAAAAATGGAAAAATACGGAAAAAAATATATATATACGAAAACCAGGGATTTATAGCTATTACCGATCCATATTTTATGTTACAACCCTAACTGATAACCTTATATATTATTCAACTGTAGCGATGCTTAATCATGACTGTAACTAGGGGTAAAACACGTTTGAAAATGAACTTTCAGTTCAGAAACGGTAATTCTAGCAGTGAAAACCCGCATTTAAATAACCGTATATCTAAAACGAGAAACCCGATTGACTCAAAACCAATTTTTCTATACAGATAATTAAATATATTGCCTACGCCTTTTATATTGTTTCGCTAAATTATGCACATGTGATTTAATGTGATTTTTCTAATCCAACGACATCGGCTGCTCATATATTATTAATAGTGCATTTTACTGCACCCCCATCATATTGCATGACTGTTATACCCTCATTAATTAGTGATCATTTGCATCAATACCCTAGCGTCTGTTTTTAGATTACCGAAATATTAGTGATTAAATTGTGGCAAGTACATTAGCGTAAAAACGTGAACGAATAGTGATCATGATACGTACTTGTACACAATCAGCGCAATCATTTAATTATTGCATTGTCGACGTCTGTAGGACGTATATAAGTGTAACTATAACTGGAATGGGACGATTATGGAAACACTTATATTAATGTCATAGATAAAATATCGGGGACTGCCCATTTGTCTAAAGTACTGGCTTAATCATGCTTGATGGAGACTAGTCTCCATTCTCGAGTATACTTATCATGGCTAACCGGTATTTTGGTTCATGGTTGGACCTTGATATAAACCGTGGGTGTTGGGATAGATTGAGTGGGAGTTCGATCAACGGAATCTCAGGGTTCCATTACATGAGTGTGTACTGATTACAGGAGAAGGGCCCTCAAGATCCCATTACATGAAAGCATGTTACTGATTATAGGAGAGGGCCATGTGTTTCCAATGGTAGATTCTTACGCTCAAGCTGATGATAAGATAGTGACATGGACTTGCATCGATTTACTGATCTGATACTCATACTATAGTGTTACTTGTGCCTGCTAATTCATGCTCATGTTTTTAACCTATGCTCACCATTTCATATTTATTATTATTGCACGTATTATATATTACTATTTTGTCGCTCTGACGACATGAGTTTGCATGCTCAATGAAAGAAGTGGACATGTCTGATTTCGAGGAGATCGTGGATATCTAGTAAGCTGGCCATATCGTTCTTTTCATTATCACTGTTTAGTTGTTTGTATCTGTTGCGCTCAGTTTTCTTTTCACCTAATAGTTTTAGTGACCGTATTATCTCATTATTTGTATTTGATTACTACTACCATGTAATGCCAGAATTCGAAATGTGACTATGGCAGGATTATTCCTTGACCGTAGAAGTATGGCCGGCCTAGTCACCCTTGTATTCCGTAAGAGCATGGGAAGCGAGGTGTGAAATTAACCAACTGTATACTTAAACTGAACCGCCATGTTACTTAGTTTCCATGTTTAAATAATTGTCATAGCATACATGTATTATAATTGTCTACACATCATCACAATTCATCATTAATCAATTCTTAGAGACTTACCGAGCGTAAGTTCGCTGATGGACATTCCATCCATCTTTGTTTTTTTTTTTTTCGGAATGTTCGTGAGATAATTTAGAGACTAAGGAGGTGGAACCGACTCCAGAGGATTACAACCAGTTCGCATATGAAGCAGATCATTAGTTTCCTTTTCAGTTTTTCTTTTCAATAACCCACATGTTTAGGCTTTTATGTTTATGTTTTTCGTTCAGATCTTTTGTAATCGGTTTGAAACTTGTTGAAGTTGAATATAAAGAAAGTTGTTTGTTGAAATTTCATTCTCTTATTATTCTTGTCTCATTTTATATTGCTTATATACGCTTAGTGTATTTGTTTCGAAAAATGATTTTCTCAGAATAAATACGTCACGGGTCTCATCACGTGTCTGCTTCCGTCTTTTGGGAAGTGGGACGTGACAGTGGGTTTTTGATAGTTTTAAAGGTATTTGTAGTTTTCTGATTCTGTCCCAAACTTATTTGGAGTTTTCGGTAAATAAGCCAAACATAACTAACAGGATCAAAATCGCTTGTGATATCATACAAACTCTTTTTTCTCATGTAAAGGTTGAATTGTTGAAAGTTAGTTTTATATAGCAAGTAAATATAGATAAATATTCGTTTCTCCGGCCAATTTTAGCAAACAGTATTTTAACATGTGATTTCGATCCCCCGTTGAGAAGAATACTGGATTGAACATGGCTCGACCTAATCGGTCTAGATTTGCATGTTAAAATATAAACATGATGGTTCCGTTGACATCCAGAAATTTATAAACTACCGCTCATCTCATCTTCCTTCTCTTGCTCTCACGCCACAAGAGAAGCAATCATCTTCATTCTAACCTTTTAGGTCACTAGATTACATGCTAACCCATCTCTTTCATCCAAAAAAGAGATTTTATGGCGCTGAAAACCCTAACACTGTATCTCCATCTATTGGTGGCCCACACCCTACTCTAAATTATCCATACCAGACACAATCCCAACATATTCAAACCTACCACAAAATGTTTAAGATTCTTATTGTGTAATGTTCTTGGACTGGTTGGTGTAGCTTTCATTGACACAAAAGGATATAGTTGAATGATCGGTCTGCCTAAAATATTTCCACAGCAACTTGACTAATGTTTTCCATGTGGGCTCATTTAGAGGTTTCAATCTTTGCATCTAGTCACCTTCATGATTCCTTCCTTTTCCTGCACTTTGTAAGAAACAATTTATGTCATCAACCAAAAAAGAAAAAAAGTTAATCATATAAAAAATATGGAAAAGCATATGCAATCAACTTAAATTAGTCAACATAAATAACATTGCAATGTTTTTTTCCCTTTACAGACACAAAGCCTTCGAAATCAAACTTCTTACTGAAAAACAAACTGGGGATCTTGCTTCAGTGAAATTCTTTTCGTATGAGCTATGCTCAATCGATAACTCCCAACATTACAAGGTTGAAAATGCACAAGGAAAAATTAACTATATTTGGAACGGTTTTGCGAAGCCCCTCCGGATTCATTAAAATAGTTTGTAATAAATAAAGCGAAACATCTATAGTTAATATCAAGCTACAATCATTAAAAAGGTTAAAGCAAGTTTCTTCCATAAAGTAATTTCCTAACATACATATTGTGAATGAAACAAGCTAGTGCATCATGGAAATAACTACATACACTCATTAAACTCAACAATTTCATCAACAAATAACACTTTAAACTAACAACATTTATACCCGCTAACTCAAAATACAAACACAACTTCAGAAACCCCAAACCTGTCTTCATCCCAATCAACATCAACCTCCAATCTCCCATCAAAAAACCAACCAAATCCCACATCAATCCCATTAAAAACTACCCCCGACCATTGGCCTTGCACTTGAATAAACCAACAACTTCCCTTTATCCTTGACCTTAATCTTCACCTCACTATGGTACTCAACCTCGACTATAGTCCCTCCACTATTAAGCATATTCACTAGCCCGATCGGCACGAACTTGACATTTCCGATGTTTTCGACTGGCGCATAGGTGAAGAGCTCAAAGGATGAAAGCTGGATTGTGATTGACATGGGATTTGAGTTTTGAGTTGTTAATAAGAGTTTGTTTGCTTGATTGAGATAGAGGGCGTATTCTTGCGATTCTCCCATTTGGAACGTTTCTCGCGTTTGGTCACATTCAATGTTGTTGGAGTGAACGGAACCTGCCAGTGGTTTGTAAAATTGAGGGTAGCCTCCGATCTTGTGTTGCTTTGGGTCCCACCCTGCGCCTTGGCAGTTGAAAGCTCCAACAACACCGCTAAACTGTTGAGAAATTTGAGTTAGAGATTCAATGGAACAGTAGTCGGAACTATATATGTTTTGTGAAGATTAAACAAACTATATATACATCTAAAAGAAATGAAGAGAAACCTAAAAAAAAAGAAGAAGCATTAACACAGAATTTATGATGCAATTTTACCTTGTTCAAGTGCCAAATATTGAGTACAGTCTCCCCATCAAACAAAGGATTCTCAAACAAGCAATCTCTCGTCACAAGAGCAAAATGAATGCACTTGGGTATAGTTCTGTCAGGGAACACAAGCTGCCTTATGAGATCAAAATCATGAAAGCCAACCGAGTCGCTGACATACACCGGCCCACCAGAAATCACCCTGTACCCCGCATCAATTTTTGTGCATCAATGATCCGATTGAAACATATCCCAATCCGGGTGTATAAATTGGCACATCCATAGCCGGTACGAGCCTGTGGGGTCCTCAACCGGATCATGAAACCAAAAATCGTTGCCTATAAAAAAAATGCATACAAGACATGAAAGGGGTTCTTGGTTTGGTGCATACAATATTTATTGCAGGTAAATGGTGTCGAATCCTTTGTTTGGCATGTTGCATGCTAGGCAAAGTCTTTGATATCAAAGATTTTGGACCTTTGAAGTACTTCCTACTTTTGTTGCAAGGGTTGATAAACGATTTAATGTGCTAATGCAACATGATGATGCTCGTAAATGGGAATTCCTCATATCACGACACGTAGCGGATGACATGTCGTCCGCATAAGCTCGTTAGATTCCTGAGGGCTGCAGAGCTGAAATAAATATGATACATGGGGGACATTTCTCGGCGCCTCGCCTCCGAATTTGCGCCCAACCTTTTAGATAACCTATCCGGAGCACATTCCCTCTTCGGCTGACCGTCAGCTAATAGCTCGTATCCTAGGTACCTATAGCTGAGACTCCTCAGCTCACTTACTTGTCTCCGAGCTATCATATAGCTGGGATTCCTCAGCACCCGTGTTCGGCCGGGAGCACGGAGCCCGAGCGTCTCCGTAACGGCTCCGTGTATCTTGCAACGACAAGATCTCCACCGCTCCACGCGTCCCACGCTAGTGTATATCGCCATTAATAAGCGTATCTCGCCATTGATGGGCGTATCCCTCCATCAACGCAAACGTGACGCAGGGACGTAACGGACAGTGAGAATCTAGCATCAACTCGTTCCATGCGACTGCTATATAAACCCTTTTTCTAGACGACTCATGTGACTGGAATTCATTCCAATACACCGCTACTCTGCCCTAATATTTCTCGGTACTTACTTGATCCTACGGTGGTTTCCCACCCCGGGACTTCCTTCATAGATAGCTCAGCGTCAAAAACAACCAACAATCCATTGAGATCCGCATGCTCAACTCTCACATCAAATCTCAACCGTTCAGCCCCGCTGGCAGTAAGATCGATGGAGGACAATATCTGAGGGAGATTCTGACTTTCATCAATTGACGCCGTCAATGGAAACGAAAGACCTTTCCACCAAAAAATGTTGACCTTCCACCTTCGATTCGATGGCCAGCGATCATCGTAATGAAGATCCCAATACAAGCCATCCCGTCATCCGCAACGGAGGCAGGGGAGGTTCTACTTCGTCTTCCAAAATCGTCGAGGCCTTATCCGCACGAATCGACAGACTCACGGCAATGGTGGACGCGCTCGCTCGTGTCCAAACGGCCGGCCATGCCCACCATGCCGCCGCCCCCGCTCCCCGGAATGACACCGTGCACAGGGCGGCAGAGGGACGCGATCCGGTCCTCGGCCTCACTCGTGCCAATCTCGATGTCACAGAACACCGGCGTGCCAATTCCAGCAGTCCTGACCCCCGTACGCGGAATGATTCCATAACTCATTGGGCGCCGGACAATTCGACACCGACGTCTCGGGAGCAACCAGATTATCGTTTCAACGCTCACCACGCTCTCTCGCCCCCTGAGGAGACGTCGATCAGGTCGCCTGATTCCAGAGAAGACCGACGTCAACACACTCACCGAGGACGCGCACATGGCTCACGTCGAGGTAAACCACGGAGGGTTCACCCTAGGATCTGAGGAATGTGATAGAGCGAAACCGGAGCCGCTCTATCGCACAAGCCCAAAGCCAAGACAGCAGGCACTCCGACTATAGAGAAGCCTCGGGGTACCAACAGCGATTCGAGGACCTCAAGAAGAAAATTGAAGACATATGGCTCACCACCCGTTCGCCCGGAGGATCGGCAAAAAACTCAATGGATTCTCTCATGAGGCCCTTCACATAGCAGCTACTAAATGAGCGGGTCTCGTCTCGGAACAAGCCGCCTAAGGTGACCCTCTTTGACGGGAGGTCCGACCCAAAGGACTATTTGAACGCGTTAATAGCAGGCATGAGCTTCCACGATAACTCGGACGCGGCTCAGTACCGAGCCTTCCCCACCACCCTCATCCGGGCCAGGCGAGATTAGTTCTACGGTCTTACCCCGCGTTCAATCTCTGCCTTCGACGAGATGGCTACTCAGTACCTCGATCATTTCGTCGGCAACCGTCGACAGAAAAGGACGGTCAACTACCTGTTCACCATCAAGAACGAGAACCAGAAATCTTTCAAGGGTTACGTCACCCGGTTCTACAATGCCCTCCTGGAGGTACCCGAACACCGGGATGAGATGGTCATCACCGTCTTGCGATCTGGTCTTACACATAAAGAGTGGCTCCACTCTTTTGCATTAGCGCAACCTAAGACCATGGCCAAGGTGAAAGTCTGGACCGAGCGTGAGATCCAACTCGAGTTGGAGGTAAATGCCAACCTTCTCTGAGAGGACCGGGCGGACCGAAAGAAGCGAGACCGGGACGAGAAGAAAAAGACCGACCGTCCGAAACCCTATTCTCCGAGGTTTCACGAGAACAATCCCCTGACTTTCTCTCAGGCCGAGCTGCTACAGGAGGCAAAGAACGAAAGATTCTTCAAACTCCTGCCGATGATACAAAGGCCGGATAAGCGACTCCGCAGTCCATACTGTGGCTTTCATCAGTCGCAGGGGCACCCGACCGAAAACTGCAAACAGCTCCGTGATTATATTGAGGAGCCGATCCACTCCGGTCACCTAGTAAAGTACCTGCGAGACAAACGTCAAGCAGATCAGGAGCAAGCAAATCAACCCCCAATCGAAAAGTTGACGGTCGGACAGATCATGGTCATCTCTGTTGACTCGACTCCGAGCAACAAGGACCCCGCCATATCCAGCCGATCATGACCTTAGGTGCTCCCCCTCTAAAAAGTGCAAGGAGACCGTTCCTATCACCTTCAACGACGAAGACCTTCATGGCATATCCGTCCCGCACAATGACCCCCTGGTGATCGCGTCCCGGGTAATCGGTATGAAGTCCGGAGAATCCTAGTCGACTCGGAGAGCTCGGCGGATATCCTATTTTACGACTGTTTCCAGCGTATAGGGTTAAACCCTTCTGATCTCCAACCAACTTCCCGCTTCCTCTCCAGTTTTACTAATCACTCCGTCCAAGCCGAGAGAACGATCACTCCCTTTCAATGCCGGGAAGACCGAAAGAACCCGAACCATGCCGGTGAGATTCCTCGTCGCTCGGGTTCCTTCGTCTTATAACATCCTTCTTGGTCGCCCCATATTAAACACCCTCTAGGCTCAGATTTCGACCTACCACCTCACGCTAAAATTCCCTCTAGGCGATGGGGGATAAGCCGGGCTTACGGAGATCAGCAGATCGCTTGGGTGCGCCTCACCACAACGGTGCCTGAGGATAAAGAAGTAGACCTATCCAAGGGACCATGTGACCCTCGGGAACCGCTGGATACATAGGATGACTTGAGGGAGATCCGGGGTTCCCCGATGGAGGACCTATCCGAAGTCCCCCTCGAGGCGCGGGACACCAGCCGGATCGTACATATCGTTTCCCTCCTGATCGGAGAAGTTTGAGACAACTTTATCCAGTTCCTCCGAAACAACTCCAGCGCGTTTGCTTAGACACTCACGGACATACCAGGGATCGACCTTAAAGTGATCTCCTATAAGCTCGGAATTGACTCAAAAGCCCGACTGGTCCGACAAAAGAAAAGAAGCTTGTCACGTCCCGCTTTCCAGAGTGTGCTAAGATAGGCACGTGACAGAGCCAACCATACTACCTGTGGATAGGAAACATCCCTCCACAGTCATATTACGGCTGTCCAGAGATATCAAGAACAGGAAAATAAAAGAAACTATCTAGTACATGTCCATGAGCCAGAAATAACGAGTCAAGAAATAATATGCGGAAGCAATAAATTCAAGTAACAATAACAATCTGGAATAGACGTCCCAAAATGTAAGTGCACGGCGGCGCCCCGGCCGTCAATCCGACGGCCAAACGCGGAAACGGTGATAAACTTTAATTTTTGCGGACTTAGCAAACCGGCACCACCGCGCACTAAACCCCGGATCGTGCCATTAAACTAGTCTAAGCTAACAAGAGGATGGGTTAGAGATATACCGACTGATCCGAGTCCTCCGGTCTTCATCTCCACTCCGATCTCCTCGCGGGATCTCCGGTCATCGCCTCCTTGCCGGAAGGGCACCACATCGCCTGCGTCTTTTACGGGCTCCCGCCTCGATACCGAGGCAACTCGGGCATGAAGCCGGCAACTCGACATGCTCAAGATATGCTGTAGAATGTGTAGTGTAGAATCATAGTCTCTTTTGGGGTGGTTGCCATTTGAAGATGATGGAGGAATCAAGGTAAGAAAAATGGTGCTTGCATTTTTCTAGCATCAAAAATGAGATCAAGAATGCTACTCTCTCAAAGATGAAGATGAAGCTCTCTTCTTCTCTTTTTTTCTTCTCACTTAGAAAAACAATGGTGGAGGAAAAAATGGAATCAACCATCATGAAAACCAAGAAGGAGAGTGATTGTAGTAAAAGTAGAAAGGTGACCATAAACAAAACATCATGATCACAAATTCACATCCAAATCAAATCCATTTCTAATCTAATCAAATCTCATAAATACATGAAAAGCAAAGATGCTTATCATATCAAACCTTATGCAATAAAACCCTCCACAATGTGTTATTTGCAAACTTGCAAATAACACCCTCCATCGGAAAAGTCCGGCCGGGAAAGAACAAAGGAAAACCGGCCGGAACGGAATGCAAACTGGCAACTCCAGAAAACTGGTCCCGTAATAAATTACAGGAAAACCCCGATACTGTGCATACACATTCGCATCTGTATTCCGTCCGGATACAAATGCAAAGAGACAAAATCTACACTGTACTAAACTAGGACCGGCTTAAACCAAAGCCGGCTAGTAATATCCGTCCGATCCTGATCCGTGCAATACCGCACGTATCTGATCGAACGCTGCCATATAACTATACGGCCACTAGTACAAAACCGTCCGATCCTGATCCGTGCAATACCGCACGTATCTGATCGGACCCTGCCATATCTCCATACGGCCTCTACAGCGTTTCGCCCGAAAGCTTGAGTAACTGAAAGTGTGGTGGACTCTAAAGACTCGTCAATACTATGGTTGTGGATTTAACCACTAGCACGTCAGAGGTATAAGCCAATACGTGACGGGCCACCAGCTATTGACCAAAAGGGACGTCGATGAGCGAACTCATCCTGACACCCTACTGAGCCTGTCAGTGACAATATCCATACAGTCCGGTCCGTTCTTCTATGAGCATCGCATGTCGGGCCTAGGGGGTTGGTAAAAGTCAGACCCCCAAAAGCGGTACAAGTCGTGTCGGAGTGTAGCCCAGAACACCCTGAGATACTACTGGAATACCTACCAGCAAATCTCCTGCCTTGGCCAAGGACTTTTCATGTTCTGGCTCTCCTGGACACAGCGCGACCTCACCCCCAATACCGGGAGAGACGAACCCCTGAAGATCCGCTCACTGCCTCCATGTGGCTCGGGACTGTACCCAACTAAAACCTGTTTGCACGACTCCTTTGAGCCGTGGTAGGGTAGTAATCAAAGCACAGTGGGAACTCACACGAGACAAATGACGATCCCCAGGTCAATGAACTAACCTGTACACATGTCACCTGGGAACTGCAATCTGACGTCAGGTATAAGACCAACTAGCATGTTCCCGGCGAGTCCTGTCCGGTGTACTCATAACCCAATGAGCACCTGTATACATCTTAGGTGATCCAACTGACACCAGTGGCTTGTGAGACCGGCCACCGCCCCTCGTCGGGGTCTCGACTGTATACACTAGTCTACTCTGGAGAATCGATGCCCTGTCTCGAAACTCCCACGACTAGGGACCTTTTAAGGATGTGCTTATAGACTACCAGCTCCCACGTATATGATCGCCCTCATACTGCCGGTAGTCAAGCAAGAATCCTAGGGGCTCTATTAACGTGCAATAGCGACCTGTCATGTCACCTAAAGCAGTACACGATGATAAAGGTAAACCAGATAGCATACTATCATCTCGAGTAAGACTGTCCTACCGGGATAGGTCCTCCCTCTATCATTGCAATCGCGTGCCTGTGATCCAATAATTGACTCTGAGGGCACTATCTCCAACAATCTCCCACTTGCACTCAAGGCTAATTATTGCGATGTCGCATACTCACAGCCCGTGTGATACCGAACACCCAACTCCTCTACTTGTCAGTCTCACAAATCCCGTTTGCGAAACTATTGCGTTCGAGGAATAGCCTCAGTGAGTGGATCCGCTCTGATGTTTCTTTCTATGTCTCTCTATATCTCAAGTTCGCGGAGAAAGCCATCTCCCGAAATGAGCAATACCTGTCTTAGAATGTCTGGATGTCTGATGGGACCTAGCTCATAAATGAACTCCAAATCCAAACTTCTTAGACTGTATCGTCAACTGAATCTAGTCAGTATCCTGCGCCATGCCTTCCTCAGTATTGCCTTGGACCACCTGTCCAAAATACTGCCCCTCGTCAGAAGGAAAACTATAACTCTGACAACCTCCTTGTCGTCCAGGTCACCTTGGAAGCCTGGAATGATAACTGCCTCCCGACTGTTCCTCCAGGATTGGATCAATATCAACTTATTGCATCTAGTGCAAGAACAACATCTGGTGTGGTACTTGACATCTCATGATTGACTCAATTGCCTAAGCAAGTGATCTGCCAATCATGAACATCCCTCTCCCCTTTAGTCTGTAAGACACCTTTAGAGAGGGTGACTCCATCACCTGCAGGTATACTACCGTGCCAGGAGTCGTCCATTCTAAATACTCATAGAATGCTGTCCAAGTACCCAGATTGGGAAACTACCCAAATCTAGATCTAAAACCATAGATCTAGTAACCAGTATGTCTAATGTAATGTCCAAGTCCTATGTGGAGAAAACACTGTGTGACGACCAAAGTATAACCGATCGTAGTATAGGAATATCACTTCCTACTACCTTCTCAACAGATCCATCCCCTATTCTGATGACGTCAAACCTATGACTGTCACATCAGAAATAGATTATCTATCTTCGCTACATCTGCTTTAGTCTATAAATAGACATAAGCCTGATGTCCACCAATGCTTCCGCTGCTCCCACTGACTACGACAACCCGCTGGCAGAGTCATATAGACGTGCACTTCTAAAGCAAGTTTAGAAAGACACTATACTCATCCTCCTGCCGGGTCTCGCAGCCTGGAACAACAACAATGGCAAGTGTGGGTAAACAAGAACTTCCCTGTCACCGTCCTTGAGGCTACTGGAGTACCTCTCGGATGCCTGAAGTTACCCACTTTATCTGCGGAGTGGCCAATGGAATGTCAAATCAGATTGAATCTTTAGGTTCCTTATCAAATCTTCAATAATCGTTTGCGGTTCTGGAATCACTTCCAGTTCTACCATACTCCCACTGCTGTTTTTGAAAAAATCCATTTTTAATAAAACTGTGGCGAGTCTTGAACAATATTTCTATTGATCTCCCAGATGGTAGAAAGTCAACCCTCGTCATAGCCTGGGTCAACCCACAAACAGCCATTACAGAAACGTGCCTTGAGTTATCCAGAGTCTGGTTTTAATCATAAGCCGGACAACTCCCCGTACCTTAACAATGTTAAGATATGAACTGTACTATATCCAATATAGAACCAGAGGCACTGATTTAATTGAACCAGATTCAAATCATGCAGCTATCTCCAGTGCATGTCAACTAAATGGAAGAGAGGCCGATCAGCGTTACTCAACTTAGGAATACTTCCAATTATGAGTAACCCGAAAGAGAAGCAAGTTCTCTTAATCATTACTATCAACTGAATACCATACACAAGTATCTACATCTTCGATCACTTTGAAGAATCCCGATACTTGCAATACCTGGTTCTCTACTTTATTCAAATACCTATAACTTCTCAAAACTTCGATCCTGTGTTTCTACGAAACACCTGTCTAAGAACTAGAGAAGTCATAAGTAAACAGAATATAGTACGAGGACCAACCCCTCTGTCCTGATGGACCCTGGACAACATACAATACTCTGTATAAGTCCCTTGAGTCTAGTGACTCATTCACTGTGTGTCGTAGGTTGAAAACTGTACTTTTGGTTAAGAAGAATTACACCGCTGTTCAATGCTCCTTACCTAACCATCCACTGATATAGGTAAATGTCATCGACATAATATCAAAAGGTATATCTCACTCTATAAAAATAGACGTACAGATATTTCAATTTGAAATTGGTGCACAACAGCGGATATTCAAAACCAAATATTTGCCGACCGGCAAACAACCCAGATGATCTCCTCAAATATCACCGATTACAACGAATCCCGATATAATGAGGATGATCACCTAATTCCCAATAACTTACTCCCACTCATCATCTGTAAAACCATACAGATGTGAGAATCATACCTGGTAAATACATACCCTGGAGTAAGTGTCTAATCGGGAAATCAGTTTTCTATTAACAGTACACAGTGAAACTGAAACATTGAAATGTTTCGTTGGGGTTTCCTGGTATTCCTAGTAATGCCTCATCCATTATCCAGATTCACAACTGTAACCGTATAATTCTTTGCCACCTCTCCAAATCCCTTTATATGTCTTTAGTCATTACCTTCTGTACACCCCTTTAAGCCAAATGGTTTTCTTCCTTCCCTACCGTTCGGCACCAGCCTATGGTTTGGAAGAAGACTATCCAAAAAGCATAAAGGGTGTACTGTCCTAATCCTAGGAGCACTCGCAATGCGAGAGAAGGTGAAGATAAAAGACACCTGAATGTACTTTATTCCTATTTCTCCTGAACCAGGATCCATCCCCGAATTGGAACAAGTTCCTTTCGAGTTCGTATATAACCATACGATGGATTATCCAATAAAATGGGATCTTCGTAGTGATACGGAGTGTCCTGGAGAAATACAAAAGGTGATTTAGGATTGGCGAAGAAATACTTGGTTTGGTCGTGAATAGCAGTCGCAATTTACTTTGCCCTCTTACTAATCCCTTACTTTGTCTGAACTTAATACCTTCTGTACACCGTTTAGGCTAACTGGTTTTCTTCATTCCCTACCGGTCGGCACCAGCCTATGGTTTGGAAGAAGACTATCCAATTTGCGTAATAGGTGTACTACTCCTAAACCAAGGAGTACTCGCAGCCTGAGAGAAGGTGAAAAGAAAAGACAACTGAATAGTCCTATCCGTTTTCTCCAGAACCGGAAACCATCCTCGAATTCCTTCGAGTTCGTATCTAACCATACGATGGTTTTGTCCAATGGAAGTGGACGTTCGCAGTAATACGGGGTGTCCTGGAGAAAAAGGGTAAAAGTAGGAGTGGCAATGAGGTCTGCAACTCTGACAATCCAAAAGCCAGTGTTAAGAAGGTTCGGTCAACTTGGTCACTGAGTCATAGTCTAGGGTCGGGTCAATGGTCGCTGCCAGAGAGAGAGAGAAAAGAAACACTCAGCGTGCACTCTATCCTAGATCAGAATGGTTATCACTTTTTCTAATCAGGAAACCTCCCACCGTACCTCAAATTCTCCTCCAAACCTAAAAGAAGAATTAGTCGGGGTCACCCGAGGAGTAAACCAACTCATCAGTGGGAATCGGGATCCAACTATCATTGCATGATAACGTGACGGAATCCGCTCACGGTATCACACTCCAGAAGGTATGCGCATATCTGGCAAGTTTCAGTTCTTTTGAAACTCCCGATGTGATTTTTACCCCATGCTCTTATGACCTTGACGAAGGTCAACAAATCATGAGTCACATGTCAAGTTCTACCCGTCATTATCCAGGTTAATTTGAACCCACCCGTACAAGCCCTTGATGAAGGTCAACAAGGCTATACGACTGTCCCAAACCAACACATCTATCTATGCAGCAGAAAAGCAACAAGCAGCTACCATGCACTATGCCTTGACGAAGGTCAACAAACATAGCATGAATACTACGTGCTACCTGTCTGAAACGACGGAGGGCTACGAATGGTTTCTGGCGAAAACCTTTAACGTAATGAACTTGATATCGTTGAAGGAACTGATAGCTTTTTAGAAAATATAGTGACGAAAACCTTTACTAAAGAGGTCACTCCCCGTGAAGGGATCTCGGCTCTTTTCCCGTAGAATGAGGTGCAGGATATTCCAAATGAATACCACGATGCAAAGCAAAAGTAATCGGCTATAGTGAAGTTAATGCCCTGACGCAAACTTCTGTCCAAGGGGTCACTCCCGGTGAAGGGATCTCGGCCCTTGCCTCGTCGACTGAGGAGCAGGATATTCAAACTGAATACCACGATGCAAAACAAAAGTGAACGTCCTTGCAATAACAGCTTTTTGAAAAGTGTTCCAACAACATCAGAATAGGTTTGTTTAACTTGCATTGATCCGAATCAACGCAGTCCCATCAATTAATCACACCACAAAGAACGAAAATATACTGACGTACGTATATGCCATCCGCATTCGCCACTGGGTCCCGTCATCACCCGTTAGGTTAGCTAACTAACGGCAGAGCGGGGACTGGACTAGCGCGGATGTAAAACATATACAACATCTACTAATATATATACCAATATATTATATTTCGCTCAAGGCGTGAAAAGAAATGCAACATCACAGAAATGTACAGCATCACAGAACAATACAGATATCTGGGATCCCCGGGTTTCACAGAGCCACTACTGAAACCCGACGTTCCCCTGGTCGTGTGGATAGCATGTGCAATGAAATCCTAGACCCCTACGGGCGCGGCAAGTCACCCGCCAAAACCTGAAGCGAGGCAGCCCCCTTCAGCTCCGTGAATGGACCACCCAGCACTCCACGGAATCCGGTAACTTGGGCACCCCTCCTGGGTCAACCTGTACCCCCTACGAGTGCGGCGAATAGCCCGCCAATCCCAGAGTGAAGCCCCCTCCGTCTCAATGCCATGAGATGCGGGCTTGTTGCCCTCTAGAACCCGGCCATCCGAGCACCCCACCGCGGGGTAATCCTAGTACAGAATGTAAAATATACATACACCGGGTACATCGACCGCAACCAGGTCGTGCCCCAAAAGAATAATACAAACAGGCAGTGACGGCAGTCCACATGTCGGACGCTCGCCCCGCAATATCAAATGTACATAATACAACCACAACTGTACTAGCATTGCATCCAGGCTATCCCCCACGACCGATCCGCAACATCACAGCATAAACATAGAACATTAACGTGAAAGTCACGTTCGCAAATCCTTCTAACCGGGCTATAGCAGTTAGACCGGATTTACCGATCAAGTGACATTCACGGTCGCAGATATAATGTAAATACTGTGAAAAATGTGTTTAAAATTTTCCGATTGACCAAAAATTAACAAGTGGGCCCCAAACCAATACTGCAGCAGTCACAGAAATAATTGGCCCAATTTTAATATTCCAAAACCCCTAATTACTCCCCTGAAGCCCACTGGAAAAAATTGGCCCATTGATCTCTCTAGTATGCGGCGGAACTGCGGCCCAATAGTGGGTTGTGGCCGCGGATCCACGCTCTCTCTGAGAGATCACTGTGTCGAAATTTTCCAGAGTTCTTAGAACTCCCTGCACATCATTCTGAGACCACCAGAAAAATTTTTAGACTTCAAAAAATTTCAACAGAAACTGATGTGAAGGAAAAATACGGTTTTTGGAATTTTGGTCGATCGGAAATGCAAAACACATCAAACGAAAGCTAGACGAAGTTAATGGCGAGGCTCTGATACCACTGTAAGTGCACGGCGGCGCCCCGGCCGTCAATCCGACGGCCAAACGCGGAAACGGTGATAAACTTTAATTTTTGCGGACTTAGCAAACCGGCACCACCGTGCACTAAACCCCGGATCGTGCCATTAAACTAGTCTAAGCTAACAAGAGGATGGGTTAGAGATATACCGACTGATCCGAGTCCTCCGGTCTTCATCTCCACTCCGATCTCCTCGCGGGATCTCCGGTCATCGCCTCCTTGCCGGAAGGGCACCACATCACCTGCGTCTTTTACGGGCTCCCGCCTCGATACCGAGGCAACTCGGGCATGAAGCCGGCAACTCGACATGCTCAAGATATGCTGTAGAATGTGTAGTGTAGAATCATAGTCTCTTTTGGGGTGGTTGCCATTTGAAGATGATGGAGGAATCAAGGTAAGAAAAATGGTGCTTGCATTTTTCTAGCATCAAAAATGAGATCAAGAATGCTACTCTCTCAATGATGAAGATGAAGCTCTCTTCTTCTCTTTTTTTCTTCTCACTTAGAAAAACAATGGTGGAGGAAAAAATGGAATCAACCATCATGAAAACCAAGAAGGAGAGTGATTGTAGTAAAAGTAGAAAGGTGACCATAAACAAAACATCATGATCACAAATTCACATCCAAATCAAATCCATTTCTAATCTAATCAAATCTTATAAATACATGAAAAGCAAAGATGCTTATCATATCAAACCTTATGCAATAAAACCCTCCACAATGTGTTATTTGCAAAGTTGCAAATAACACCCTCCATCGGAAAAGTCCGGCCGGGAAAGAACAAAGGAAAACCGGCCGGAACGGAATGCAAACTGGCAACTCCAGAAAACTGGTCCCGTAATAAATTACAGGAAAACCCCGATACTGTGCATACACACTCGCATCTGTATTCCGTCCGGATACAAATGCAAAGAGACAAAATCTACACTGTACTAAACTAGGACCGGCTTAAACCAAAGCCGGCTAGTAATATCCGTCCGATCCTGATCCGTGCAATACCGCACGTATCTGATCGAACGCTGCCATATAACTATACGGCCACTAGTACAAAACCGTCCGATCCTGATCCGTGCAATACCGCACGTATCTGATCGGACCCTGCCATATCTCCATACGGCCTCTACAGCGTTTCGCCCGAAAGCTTGAGTAACTGAAAGTGTGGTGGACTCTAAAGACTCGTCAATACTATGGCTGTGGATTTAACCACTAGCACGTCAGAGGTATAAGCCAATACGTGACGGGCCACCAGCTATTGACCAAAAGGGACGTCGATGAGCGAAATCATCCTGACACCCTACTGAGCCTGTCAGTGACAATATCCGTACAGTCCGGTCCGTTCGTCTATGAGCATCGCATGTCGGGCCTAGGGGGTTGGTAAAAGTCAGACCCCCAAAAGCGGTACAAGTCGTGTCGGAGTGTAGCCCAGAACACCCTGAGATACTACTGGAATACCTACCAGCAAATCTCCTGCCTTGGCCAAGGACTTTTCATGTTCTGGCTCTCCTGGACACAGCGCGACCTCACCCCCAATACCGGGAGAGACGAACCCCTGAAGATCCGCTCACTGCCTCCATGTGGCTCGGGACTGTACCCAACTAAAACCTGTTTGCACGACTCCTTTGAGCCGTGGTAGGGTAGTAATCAAAGCACAGTGGGAACTCACATGAGACAAATGACGATCCCCAGGTCGATGAACTAACCTGTACACATGTCACCTGGGAACTGCTATCTGACGTCAGGTATAAGACCAACTAGCATGTTCCCGGCGAGTCCTGTCCGGTGTACTCATAACCCAATGAGCACCTGTATACATCTTAGGTGATCCAACTGACACCAGTGGCTTGTGAGACCGGCCACCGCCCCTCGTCGGGGTCTCGACTGTATACACTAGTCTACTCTGGAGAATCGATGCCCTGTCTCGAAACTCCCACGACTAGGGACCTTTTAAGGATGTGCTTATAGACTACCAGCTCCCACGTATATGATCGCCCTCATACTGCCGGTAGTCAAGCAAGAATCCTAGGGGCTCTATCAACGTGCAATAGCGACCTGTCATGTCACCTAAAGCAGTACACGATGATAAAGGTAAACCAGATAGCATACTATCATCTCGAGTAAGACTGTCCTACCGGGATAGGTCCTCCCTCAATCATTGCAATCACGTGCCTGTGATCCAATAATTGACTCTGAGGGCACTATCTCCAACAAAAAATACGGGTTCACATCAGGAATGAAAATGCTGAAGAAAACTAAACAAAAATACTAACAGGTCCTCACTGCTCGGCCTGTATACTGAAATACTCTTGATCGGCCTGCGACAAAGATAGAGCATCTGGGCCATGCAAAACCCAGACGTTGGTGCGTCATAATATCAACAATAATAAAATCAGGAGGTAACAAAACATGCAGGCATGAAGATGAACAGTAATAAAAGTATAACAGTAACACGAATAAGGAACGGTGAAGAGTATAAGCACGTGTGATGTGCAGTGAGTAATCTGAACTAAGCTACTGGGTTAATTATTCTCAAGTCTTTGAAATCAATTTAATGAATCGTCGATATAACTCAATAATATCCCGTGCGTACCCGGGACCACGGTCCAGTCTCTCGGGGCTGAATCCGAGACGTGCCGCTAAGCACAAACAGGAAACATGTACAGACGAATGATGTCAGCAACATCATTCCGGGACTGGCCTAGCCCCCAAAACTGATCAGTATAAGCGTCGAACTGTTGAGTTTCAAGTCAGTTTCCATCATTGATTTCCCCTTACCCCCAAGTTATGTATTCAAGTCAGGTATTGATAAATCTGAGACTAATGCCAACACAGGATCAAGCAGGAACAGATTTGTCTATACAGACAACAGGATATGTCCATCGGGACAACATGTCAGGATTGTCGGCATTAGAAACAGGATCTGGTAACATGTCAAGTAATGATATATCATGCCATGTCAGGTAGTGTACATATATAAAGTCATGTCAAGTAGTGGTGTATCAGGTCATGTCAAGTAGTGCACAGGTATCAAGCGGGTGCTCATAATCAAACTGTAGCAAGTATTGAATCAGTGTGAAAGTACAGATGTACAATAAAAGCATGGATGCACAAATATCGCTCAGGGGTTACATCATGACTAAGTAGGGTGCACAATATCAAGCATGGGGTGTCAATATAACAGTAATATGAAATAGTATGGCATGCAATTAAACATATAATAAATTGTACGGATACAGACGGATACTATAAAACTGTAAATCGGTAAAATTTGCTGAATATTAAAACATAAGCACTATTATTTATTAAATAGATATTGATATAATAATATTAACATGGATAACATATTCAAACCGATTAATAACTATAAAAGTGTTATTGATTAACCATGCACAAAAAAGTTCCGTTCAGCAATTCAGTGTCATCCTGATTTGTAAAATAGCTTTAAAATAACAAATGTTCTCCAAAAGGGACGTGTCTTATGACAAAACAAAGATAATTCAATAAGGTTTTCATTTTTATAAGTTGAAGTATCTTAGGTTGTTCCTACAAAAAGCTATGAATATTCGAAGTTGAAAGTTTGCTGCTGGAATTTCCCTAGACAGCAGTTTAGAGATATTTTCATTTGCATTTTATGTTATTTAAAAAATTTATTTTGCAAGTAAATATTTCATAGAGTCATAGTATTCCGATTTAGCTTCGTAACGAACTAAAGAACGTATACTAATGATTTTTCTATGATTTATAATGAATTTTATAATGTAAGGTGTACAGTAAATTTCAGATTTGTCGTATCCGCTTTGCAACGACGTTTCATGTGTAAACTATAATATTTTCAAACTATATTTTGTATAACATTATAAAATACAGATTATAAACTAATTAAAGATAATAATAAGAAATATTACGACGATATATATATTTAAATGATATGGATGCAAACGGGTATCCGAAAACGGTAAAACTTTAATATGGATGTATAAGGTGGTAAACGGGTAACATTTTACTCATATGGATGCATAATAGTATACTTAGCATGAAGCAAAATGAACTAGCTTGCGACTAGATATGTAAATAACGATATGGATGCATACGGATATCCGAAAACAGTAAAACTGTAATATTATAACATGGGATGCATAATTTTAAATACATGTAATATATTTATTCAAATGGATGTAAATATAGTAGCATAGGATGTATCAAGGTAAACTTGCCTCGATGAATCACGATACGGATACGCACGGCACGTACGACGTCGATAAAACGTCGCAACGTACGCACAGCATGCGAGACGGGTCCAGGTAAGGCAAGAGGGTGATCACGCAGGCAAAATACGTTCACTGGATCTTCTGGATCGGCAACAGCGACGCGACTCCGACGATGGCTGGAAATTATGAAATCAAGAATCAAGAAAAGAAAAGGAAGAAGAAGAGAGAGAAGAGTGAGAAAAAGAAAGAGAGGAGAGAGAAAAAGGGGTTGTTAGTTTGTTAGGAAATTAGTTTAGATTTAAATTTAAAAAATCTTTTATTAGTTAACTAAATTTTAATTTGTATCAGTTTATAAAATTAATATTATATAAATAAAATTTGATATTCTGGTAAATAAAAACATAGTCCAAAACACGCCCGGGTCCGGTCTAAAATTCAGTTTTAAAATACGAAAAATATACATGTCGACCAAAACTAAAATTGGATATCCGGATAACGAAAATGCATACCCCCAAGAACGGATGCACGCACGTGCGCGTAGCCATCCAAATAAGTCTGTTTCACTGAACGGGACAAGAACAAGATGCGCGGATGCTACCACAGGGTTAGGGGTATCATGCAGGCCATGCAATGCATTTTAAAATATTTTATGTGACTTAAAATTTTATAGTGTAAAAATTCAAATGCCAGATAAAATGCCAGTATGTAGTTTGTAAATATGGAAGTGCACGAGTCCACGTAACAAGTCAGGATAAATCATAAACATGAATCAAGACTGGTTTCAAGCAAGCGGGTCGGGTCGGATGCAAATGCAGATGTCAAATACACTATTCGCACCCAAAACACAGTAAATCAGGAAAAAAATACCATACATAAAGAAATACTTGAATTAGAACTGGTATAAATGAACTAGGGTGTTACATTATACCCAACTACAAAAAGAATTTCGTCCTCGAAATTCCAGGACAAGAAAAGGTAAACAACATGAATCTATAAGAATAGGTGTGGAAACTTCTGTCGAATCTCGTCTTCTCATTCCCAAGTCGATTCTCCATGCGAGCGATTTCCCTAAGAAACAAGTACGAGAGGGATAACCTTGTTCTTAAGAACCTACATCGGTCGTTCCTTAAAGGTCAAATCCTCTCTTACAGTCAGCTCTGAATGATCCAATACGTGTGTTTTATCTCGAACATACTTACGGGGTTAAGATACATGAAACACGTCATGAACATTCGCCAAAGATTGTGGTAACGCCAATCGATAAGCCACTTCTCCAACACGCTCCAAAATCTCGAAAGGCCCCACGACTCGAGGACTAAGCTTGCCTCGACTTCCAAAACGAATCACTCCTCTAGTCGGTGATATCTTCAAGAATACAAGATCACCAACAGCGAACTCTAGAGGTCTTCTCGATGTGTCGGCCCAACTCTTCTGCCGATCTTGTGCTGCCTTCATATGATTCCGGATAGTGTTAACTTTTTCTACGGTTTGCACGATCAAATCTGGTCCCAACAATCTTCGCTCTCCAATATCGTCCCAACAAACGGGTGAGCGACACTTGCGACCATACAACGCTTCGAATGGAGCTATCTGAATAGTCGCCTGCAAACTGTTATTGTAAGAAAACTCCACCAAGTGTAGATGATCTTCCCACAAACCCTTGAAGTCCAACATGAAAGCTCTCAACATGTCTTCAAGAGTTTGGATCGTTCTCTCCGACTAGCCATCTTTCTGAGGATGATAAGCTGTGCTAAATTTCAATTGCGTCCCCAAACTTTCTTGTAAACTCCTCCAGATGTGCAATAAGAATCGGGTGTCACGGTCGGACACGATGCTCACAGGTACTCCATGCAATCTCATAATCTCCTGCATGTACCGTTCTGTCAACACTTCCGTTGATTGACTAACTAGAAATGGTATGAAATGAGCTGCCTTAGTCAATCGATCAACAATCACCCAAACTGCATTGTTGCCCTTTGGACTCCGCGGTAAAGCTGTCACGAAATTCATGGTTATATGTTCCCACTTCTATTGAGGAATCGGAAGTGGTTGCAATAAACCAGCAACCCTTGATGTTCAGCCTTAACTTGCTGACACACCAAGCACTTCGCTACAAAGCAGGCAATCTCCCTTTTCATGTCTTCCCACCAGAAATGTTGTCTTAGATCACGGTACATCTTTGCGCCTCCTGGATGTATGGAATATGTGGAACTGTGCGCCTCCTTCATAAATTCTTCGCGAATGTCTCCCTTCGGCACACACAAACGGCTACCATATCGCAACGAACCATCTTCATGAATCATCAAGTCCGTTCGAAGTCCTGCTTCAACCTGTTCTCGAAACTTCTGCAATCTTAGGTCGTGCGACTGCGCTGCTTTAATATTATCGATCAATGATGACTGTACTTGCAGCTGCATCAACTGTCCCGAAGAATGCAGTAGCACGATCTCCAACTTGAATCTCCGAAAATCTTCGATAAGTTTCTTCTTTGCAGTCAACATCTGAATTGCTGGCAACCGACTAAGCGCATCCGGCACCATATTAACTTTCTCTGGATGGTACTTAAGATCAAGATCGTAGTCAGTCATCAGCTCCAACCATCTACGCTGCCTCATGTTAAGCTCTTTCTGTGTGAACACATACTTTAGGCTTTTGTGATCGGTGAATACTTCGACCCTTTCGCCCAATAAGTAGTGTCTTCAAATCTTCAAAGCGAAAATCACTGTTGCAAGCTCCAAATCATAAGTTGGGTAATTTTTCTCATGAGTCTTCAACTGTCTTGATGCGTAGGCTATAACATTCCCATGCTGCATCAAAACACATCCCAAATCTTTCCCAGATGCGTCGCTGTGAATCACCAATCCTCCGGAACCGTCTGGTACGGTTAAAATAAGAGCGGTTATCAACCTTTGCTTCAACGCCTCAAAAGTTGACGCACATCTATCCTTCCATACGAACGGTACTTTCTTTCACGTAAGCTTGGTCAAAGGCCCAGCCAAACGGCAAAATTCTCCACGAATCTTCTGTAATAGCCGGCAAGTCCAAGGAAACTTCCGATCTCTGCTACATTCTTCTGAATCGTCCAATCTTGAACTGCTGCAATCTTCTCAGGGTCAACGGCGATTCCATCTCCGGATACAACATGCCCCAAAAACTTCACTTCTTCAAGCCAAAACCCACACCTGCTCATCTTTGCATATAATCTTTCATGCCTTAATGTCTGCAGTGCGGTCTTCAAGTGTTCTGCATGCTCTTCTAGGCTCCTCGAGTAGACCAGAATATCATCGATGAATACCACTATAAACTGGTCTAAGAACGGTGAAAATATTCGGTTCATCAAGTCCATAAATATCGCCGGTGCATTCGTGACTCCGAATGGCATCACTAAATACTCGTAATGTCCATACCGAGTTCGGAACGCAGTCTTGCAAATATCCTCTGATTTAACTCGGACCTGATGATATCCGGACCGCAAATCCAGCTTCGAGAATACCCTCGCACCACTAAGTAGCTCGAATAATTAGCCCATGTGAGGTGTTTCCCCCAATCAGAGCAAGGCTCTGTTTGAATTTCAAAAATTCAAAATTTTCTGAAGCAACGCTTCAAAATCCTGTGCGCTGCGCGCAACACGCCACGTGTCAGAAGTTGATGCGTCAGCACAGCGCCCGAGACAGTGCATCCAATCAGAGCAAGGCTTTTTTAAAACAAAAGGTAAAGGAAGCAACGTTTCAGCTGCGCTGCGTGACACGTGTCTGCGCAGTTGCGCAAGCACAGCTGCGCAAGCGCTGCGCTGTGTGACACGTGTCTGCACAGTTGCGTAAGCACAGCTGCGCAAGCGCTAAGCTGCGCGACACGTGTCTGCGCAGTTGCGCAAGCACACCTGCGTAAGCACACCTGCGCAAGCGCTGCGCTGCACGATACGTGTCTGCGCAGTTGCGCAAGCACAGCTGCGCAAGCGCTGCGCTGCGCGACACGTGTCACGCGCTGAGACGTTTGCGCAAAACAGAATTGAGATTTTAAAGAAATCTTTTCTGTTCTTGTTAAAACAAGAAGATTTTCTTCTGTAAAACAAAGGCCTTTGGATCAAAGATCCAACTGTGGGGAAAATTCCCCAAATCAATCAGAGAAAGATCTCTTTAACAAAGTTAACTAATTTATGGGCACTATAAAAAGGACCCCAAACCTCAACTCAAGAGAATCAACATTATTTTGTGAGAAATTAAACAGAGAGAACTCTGAAGAATTGGAGAGAAATCCTCAGGAACAAAAAAAAGGTAAAAACCTTTAGAAAAAAGAGAAAATTCTCTTATGAACAGATCATTGATCTGAGAACAAGATCAAGGATCTCTAATGAAAAGAAAAATAAATAATAAACAGTGCCTTGCACTTCTTTTATGAACCATTGGTTCTGAATCTAAAAGATTCTCAAGATAACAGTGCCTTGCACCTTATATGAACCACTGGTTCTTTAAAAAACAAGAAAAAACTTTTTTTCTTTGATCTAAAATTGATCCAAAAGAATAAGAACAGTGCCCAGCACTTGCCAAAACTGCACTATTGCGCAAGCCGCCGGGAAGCGCCACGTGTCAGCAGTGCAACAGCACAGCGCACTGCGCTGTTGCGCTTGCGCTCATCAGAACGTGACACGTGTCACCTCTACGAGCGCTTGCGCTCATTAATTGCGCAAAGCACCTGACAAGCCATGTGGGGCACTGTCAGGGTATCTAATGCAATGCATTATTAAAGGGAGGAGCCCAATCAAAGGTCTAATGGACCAAATAAAAGTACTGCACATTATTTTAAAAAGGCAGAGCCCAATTAAAAAGTCTAAACAGATCAAAAATAATGTTATGCATTATTTAAATGGGCAGAGCCCAATTGAGAGGTCCAATGGACCAAAACAAATGCTCTGCATTATAATAAAAAGGGCAGAGGGCAGTCAAAATAGGCATAAATGGCCTGAAATAATGCTATGCATTATTGTAAAGGGGAAAGCCCAAACAAAGGCCTAACAGGCCAAATACGAACAAAATGTGAACATTTTCAACTGGACTTAGCCCAATTTTGGCCGTAAGTCCTCAAATTAAATTGACTGAGCAAGATTGCTCTCTTAAATCAATTTATATCCGGTTCGAGGGTACATCTCCGAGCTCCTCTGACACATGTCGTTGTAATCATTCAACGTCGTCAGAAAGGTGACGGGTCCCGACGACCACACACATCAATACGGACTGCGGGGTCCTTAAACTCGTGGACCGAAACGTCCTTAAACTAATATTGGACCACCATGTCTCTAAACTGGAATATGGATCACCACGTCTCTAAACTGGAATATGGACCGCAACGTCCTTAAACTACCTATGGACCACCATGTCCCTAAACTGGAATATGGACCGCAATGTCTTTAAACTACCAATGGACCGCAATGTCCCTAAACTACCTATGGACCACTACGTCCCTAAACTGGAACAATAGAGCCTCCAAATGCTCTTTTTTCGGATCTAAACGATCCCGTTTAAGTTGATCTTAGCCTCAAATATGGCTAACGTATCCTTAAACCTTCAAACAGACTTTAGTCCCAAATTGGACTATAGATCCCCCAATCAACTTTGGTTCAAGGGTACATCTCTGAACTCCTCTGACACCTGTCGTTGTAATCCTTCAACGACGTCAGAGAGGTGATGGGTCCCGACGGCCATACATGCAATGGACCACCATGTCCCTAAACTGGAAATGGATCTAGACGATCCCGTTAAGTTGATCTTAGTCTGGAAATTAGACTAACGTATCCTTAATAAACGTTTAAGTTGATCTTAGCCTCAAATATGGCTAGCGTATCCTTAAACCAAAACCAAAAACCCAAATCTGAGAAAATACGGATTTGGACTAATCCACGTCCTACGGGCGACGAAATAAATAGTCTCCGTATATAATCCACGGGCAACCACAAACAAAACAAACACACACGACACGAAGTGAAATTCTAGAGAAGGAGAAAGTGGTTACCGCGATGCGGTAGCGTAATTAACTGCAGGGGCTTGCGCCTGCAGGGAAGAGCGTCCCCACAATCAAAAACCCCTCAAGCGAGGGGGAATCTGACGAAGTCTGCTACATCGGCCGCATCCGTCTAAACCTCCGATACACGGTGCCATAAATCAACTTGGCATCTTCGGAGAGGTGGACGGATAAAACCAAATAGCATCTGCCCCGAATCTCAGGCAAGACGTCCCTAACGTCGTCGGCCGCCATTCGGAGGGGAACATGAGGGATCGGGTACTTGTTCTTAATAGTCATCCGGTTTAATTCTCGATAATCGATGCACATCCTCCTTGTGCCATCTTTCTTCTTTACTAGAAGAACTGGAGCTCCCCAAGATAAATTACTGCTGCGAATCCAACCCTTCCCAAGCAATTCGGTAACATGTTTCTTGACTTCTTCCAACTCTACTGGTGCCATCGGATAGTACGTCTTTGAGATTGGCGCTGTACCAGGAACAAGATCGATCGCGAACTCCACATCTCGTTTTGGCAGTAAACCTGATATGTCCTCGAACACATCCATAAACTCTCGAACTACAGCTGGCGCTTCCTTCTTATCAACTTCCATTGTTGAAAAAACCTTGCTTGTCGGCCTAGCCCTAAACTCGACTGGCCCGACAGAACTGCTACCTCCAGTAAAGACAAACTCCGGATGTCCGGGAATCTGGAAAATCACTTTCTTTTCCCTACAATCAATGTGAGCGTGGAAAGTGCCGAGAAAATCCATTCCCAAGACAACTTCATAACTGCCGGTATCAATCACCGAGAAATCTGCAAAACATGAACTGGTAAGCAATGAAACCGAGAGAAGCAAGGTAATAAAACGACCATGGAAGAAAAAAATGAATCAAGACCAGGACTCTAAGTTACTTAAATACAGTACCGCATTATAACCATGCTGCAGTTCATGGGTACAATCACATAACTCCGTTCAAGTCGCCCAAATCCTAGTATCAGAATCAAAGGAACAGGGAGAAACAATAGGAAATCAAAAGGTTTCAAGCCAAGATGCAAAGTTTCTTACATATTGTCAAGACAAGGATCAAGAGAAAGATATGATTCGAGAATCCCGATAACAATATGGCAGGACATGTTCCTAATCACGAGTATTCTGATTCAGGTATTGGGTCCAATACCCAACTACAAAAGAATCAAACCCGATTAACCTAAATCATATTGCTCTGATACCAAACAAACCCTGTCACGCCACGCTTCCCAGAGTGCGCTAAGATAGGCACGTGACAGAGCCAACCATGCTACCTGTGGATAGGAAACATCCCTCCACAGTCACATTATGACTGTCCAGAGATATCAAGAACAAGAAAATAAAAGAAACTATCTAGTACATTCATGAGCCAAAAATAACGAGTCAAGAAATAATATGCAGAAGCAATAAATTCAAGTAACAATAACAGTCTGGAATGTACGTCCCAAAATACGGGCTCACATCAGAAATGAAAATGCTGAAGAAAACTAAACAATAATACTAACAGGTCCTCATTGCTCGGCCTGTATACTGAAATACTCCTGATCGGCCTGCGACAAAGGTAGAGGATCTGGGCCATGCAAAATCCAGACGTCCGTACGTCATAATATCAACAATAATAAAATCAGGAGGTAACAAGACATGCAGGCATGAGGATGAACAGTAATAAAAGAATAGCAGTAACACGAATAAGGAACAGTGAAGAGTATAAGCACGTGTGATGTGCAGTGAGTAATCAGAACTAAGCTACTGGGTTAATTATTCTCAAGTCTTTGAAATCAATTTAATAAATCGTCGATGTAACTCAATAGTATCCGTGCGTACCCGGGACAACGGTCCAGACTCTCGGGGCTGAATCCGAGACGTGCAGCTAAGCACAAACACGAAACATGTACAGACGAATGATGTCAACAACATCATTCCGGGACTGGCCTAGCCCCCAAAACTGATCAGTATATGCGTCGAACTGATGAGTTACAAGTCAGTTTCCATCATTGATTTCCCCTTACCCCCAAGTTATGTATTCAAGTCAGGTATTGATAAATCTGAGACTAATGCCAACACAGGATCAAGCAGGAACAGGTTTGTCTATACAGACAACAGGGTATGTCCATCGGGACAACATGTCAGGATTGTCGGCATTAGAAACAGGATCAGGTAACATGTCAAGTAATGATATATCAGGTCATGTCAGGTAGTGTACATATATCAAGTCATGTCAAGTAGTGGTGTATCAGGTCATGTCAAGTTGTGCACAGGTATCAAGCGGGTGCTCATAATCAAACTGTAACAAGTATTGAATCAGTGTGAAAGTACGGATGTACAATAAAAGCATGGATGCACAAATATCGCTCAGGGGTTACATCATGACTAAGTAGGGTGCACAATATCAAGCATGGGGTGTCAATATAACAGTAATATGAAATAGTATGGCATGCAACTAAACATATAATAAATTGTACGGATACAGACGGATGCTTTAAAACTGTAAATCGGTAAAATTTGTTGAATATTAAAACACAAGCACTATATTTATTAAATAGATATTGATATAATAATATTAACATGGATAACATATTCAAACCGATTAATAACTATAAAAGTGGTATTGATTAACCATGCACAAGAAAGTTCCGTTCAGAAATTCAGCGTCATCCTGATTTGTAAAATAGCTTAAAAATAACAAATGTTCTCCAAAAGGGGCGTGTCTTATACCAAAACAAAGATAATTCAATAAAGTTTTCGTTTTTATAAGTTAAAGTATCTCAGGTTGTTCCAACAAAAAGCTATGAATATTCGAAGTTGAAATTTTGCTGCTGGAATTTCCCTAGACAGCAGTTTAGAGATATTTTCATTTGCATTTTACGTTATTTAAAAAATTTATTTTGCAAGTAAATATTTCATAGAGTTATATTATTCTGAGTTAGCTTCGTAACGAACTAAAGAACGTATACTAATGATTTTTCTATGATTTATAATGAATTTTATAATGTAAGGTGTACAGTAAATTTCAGATTTGTCGTATCCGCTTTGCAACGACGTTTCAAGTGTAAACTATAATATTTTCAAACTATATTTTGTATAATGTTATAAATGCAGATTATAAACTAATTAAAGATAATAATAAGAAATATTACGACGATATATATATTTAAATGATATGGATGCAAACGGGTATCCGAAAACGGTAAAACTTTAATATGGATGTATAATGTGTGAAACGGGTAACATTTTACTCATATGGATGCATAATAATATACCTACCATGAAGCAAAATGAACTAGCATGCGACTAGATATTTAAATAACTATATGGATGCATACGGATATCCGAAAACAGTAAAACTGTAAAACTATAATATGGGATGCATAATTTTAAATACATGTATTATATTTATTCAAATGGATGTAAATATAGTAACATAGCATGTAGCAAGGTAAACTTGCCTCGATGAATCACGATACGGATATGCACGGCACGTCCGACTTCGGTAAAACGTCGCAACGCACGTACGTCACGCGGGACGGGTCCAGGCAAGGCAAGAAGGTGATCACGCAGGCAATGTACGTTCACTGGATCGTCTGGATTAGCAGCAGCGACGCGACTCCGATGATGGCTGGAAATTGTGAAATCAAGAATCAAGAAAAGAAAAAGAAAAAGAAGTAGAGGAAGAAGAAGAGAGAGAGGAGTGAGAAAAAGAAAGAGAGAGGAGGGAGAAAAAGGGGTTGTTAGTTTGTTAGGAAATTAGTTTAGATTTAAATTTAAAAAATCTTTTATTAGTTAACTAAATTTTAATTTGTATCAGTTTATAAAATTAATATTATATAAATAAAATTTGATATTCTGGTAAATACAAATATAGTCCAAAACACGCCCGGGTCCGGTCTAAAATTCAGTTTTAAAATACGAAAAATATACAGTCGGCCAAAACTAAAATTGGATATCCGGGTAACGAAAATGCATACCCCCAAGAACGGATGCACGCACGTGCGCGTAGCGATCCAAATAAGTCCGTTTCACTGAACGGGACGAGAATAAGATGCGCGGATGCTACCACAGGATTAGGGGTATCATGCAGGCCATGCAATGTATTTTTAAAATATTTTATGTGACTTAAAATGTTATAGTGTAAAAATGCAAATGCCAGATAAAATGTCAGTATGTAGTATGTAAATATGGAAGTGCACGAGTCCACGTAAAAAGTCAGGATAAATCATAAACATGAATCAAGACTAGTTTCAAGCAAGCGGGTTGGGTCGGATGAAAATACAGACGTCAAATATACTATTCGC
Organism: Agapanthus africanus; assembly: GCA_030015575.1. Classification (NCBI taxonomy): domain Eukaryota; kingdom Viridiplantae; phylum Streptophyta; class Magnoliopsida; order Asparagales; family Amaryllidaceae; genus Agapanthus; species Agapanthus africanus. The sequence goes on from CM057341.1 coordinate 133,741,169, forward strand.
ACTCAAAACACAGTAAATCAGGAAAAAAATACCATACATACAGAAATACTTGAACTAGAACTGGCATAAATGAACTAGGGTGTTACAAAGCTTCACACATATCAAACAGAAGGCTGTCGAAGAGGAAGAAACCGGCTGCTCACGGCGGGCTTCATCAGGAACCTGGACTACTCGGCCTAGCTAGCCAACGTAGTCATGGTCAAGAAAGCGAACGGGAAATGGCGCATGTGCGTTGATTTTACCGACCTGAATAAGGCCATCCCTTAGGACAACTACCCGCTCTCTCTAATAAATTGGCCGATTGACAGCTCGACCGGTCACGAGCTGCTGAGCTTCATAGATGCATTCTCTGGTTATAATCAAATCCGGATGAATCCGGCAGACTGTTTCCCCCAATCAGAGCAAGGCTCTGTTGAATTTTGAAAATTCAAAATTCGAAGCAACGCTTCGGTTTCCATGCGCAGCACGCAATTTGCCACATGGCAGAAGCTGAATGGGCAGCGTAACGCCCGAGACAGTGCGTCCCATCAGAGCAAGGCTCTTCAGAAAACATAATTAATTAAGACTTAACTGCGCAAGCGCATGGATGCGCGACACGTGTTTGCGCAAGCGCACGGATGCGCAACACGTGTCTGCGCAGTTGCGCAATCGCGACTGCGCAAGCGCACGGATGCGCAACACGTGTCTGCGCAAGCGCACAGATTCGCGACACGTGTCTGCGCAGTTGCGCAATCGCAACTGCGCAAGCGCACGGATGTGCGACACGTGTCTGCGCAAGCGCACGGATTCGCGACACGTGTCTGCGCAGTTGCGCAATCGCAACTGCGCAAGCGCACGGATTCGCGACACGTGTCTGCGCAGTTGCGCAATCGCAACTGCGCAAGCGCACGGATGCGAGACACGTGTCTGCGCAGTTGCGCAATCGCAACTGCGCAAGCGCTCGGATGCGCGACACGTGTCATGTGCTGGTGAGTTGCGCAGCAACTGAATGAAGATTTAGATAAATCTTTTCTGTTCTCCTGTAAAACAGGAACCCTTGGATCCAAGATCCAATGGTGGGAAAATTCCCAAAATTATTCAGGAAAGATTTTGTTAACAAATCCAACAAATTTGTGGGCACTATAAATAAGACCCCAAGCCTCATTCAAAAAAAGGGAGGAGATAATCAGATCATCAATCATCATCGAGAGAAGGAAAAAAACTTCTGGAAAAGGAGAGCTCTTGAAGATTAATCAAGAACAAAAAAAAGAAGAAGGTAAAATTTCTGAAGAACAGAAAATAAAAAAATAAATAGTGCCTTGCACTTGATATGAACCCTTGGTTCTGTGAAAAGAAAACAAGAAGAAAAACTTGTTTTCTTTTGATCTAAATGTAGATCAAAAGTGCTATGCACTTTTGTTCTTCAATCAGAATATTCTTGAGTTCTTGCAACTCATTATTTAAAAGGGCCTGGCCCAAATCAGAAATGAAAGGGCAGAGCCCTATTTGGAAAAATTCTTGAGGGCCTGGCCCAAATCAAATCATGAAAGGGCAGAACCCTATTTGGAAAAATTCTTGAGGGCCTGGCCCAAATCAAATCATGAAAGGGCAGAGCCCTATTTGAAAAATTCTTGAGGGCCTGGCCCAAATCAAATCATACAAAGGGCAGAGCCCTGTTTGGAAATGCTTGAGGGCTTGGCCCAAATCAAACTGCAAGAATAAAAAGAGGCAGAGCCCTGTTTAGATTGATTCTTTTTATCGGGCAGAGCCTAAAATAAAAATTGGACTTAACCCAATCCTGGCTGTAAGTCCTTAAATTAAACGCCTTTCATGAACTAAGTCACGACCGGTTCGAGGGTACATCTCCGAACTCCTTTGACATCTGTCGTTGTAATTCTTCAATGACGTCAAAGAGGTGACGAGTCCCAACGACCACTCATTTAATATTGGACCGAAACGTCCTTAAACTAATATTCACTCCAAAATGAGAATATCGGACCGAAACGTCCCTAAACTAATAACGGACCGAGACGTCCCTAAACTAATAACGGACCGAGACGTCCTTAAACTAATATCGGACCGAGACGTCCCTAAACTAATATCGGACCGAGACGTCCCTAAACTAACATCGGACCGAAACGTCCCTAAACTAACATCGGACCGAAACGTCCCTAAACTAATAATGGACCACTACGTCCCTAAACTGGCGACGGACCACCACGTCCCTAAACTGGAATATGGACCACTACGTCTTTAAACTGGCGACGGACCGAAACGTCCCTAAACTAATAATGGACCCCCACGTCCCTAAAACTGGCAATGGACCGCCACGTCCCTAAACTGGCACAATAGGGTCCAAACGCTCTTTTGTTGGATCTAAACGGTCCCGTCTAAGTGATCTTAACCCCAAATACGGTTAACGTGTCCTTAGATATTCAAATGAACGATAAAACTCCAAATCAACTTTGGTTCAAGGGTACACCTCTGAACTCCTCTGACACCTGTCGTTGTAATCCCTCAACGACGTCAGAGAGGTGACGAGTCCCGACGGCCAGATAATTAAATCAATCACTATGTTGAGTTGATCTTAGTCTAAAACAAGACTAACGTACCCTTAACGAACGTTTAAGTCGATCTTAGTCGCAACGCGACTAATGCATCCTTAAAGTAAAAACACCAAACCCAAATCTAACTAAATATGGATTTGGATTAATCCACGTCCTACGGGTGATGACATCACTCAGTCTCCGTATACAATCCACGGGCAATCACAAACAAAACAAACACACACGACATGAAGTGAAATTCTGGAGAAGGAGAAAGTTGTTACCGCGACGCGGTAGCGTAATTAACTGCAGGGGCTTGCGCCTGCAGGGAAGAGCGTCCCCACAATCAAAAACCCCTCACCTTGAGGGGGAATCTGACGAAGTCTGCTACATCGGCCGCATCCGTCTAAACCTCCGATACAAGGTGCCATAAATCAACTTGGTATCTTCGGAGAGATAGACGGATAAAACCAAATAGCATCTGCCCCGAACCTCAGCGCCAGGACCTCAGCAGTCCTGTGCGGCCGTCTTTCGGAGGGGAACAGATTCTGGCACGCCCGGTGGGACCTCTACCTCTTTCCACTCCACACTTCGTGTGTCGTCTTCGCGAACCAATCGCGGTTTGTTAAATGATTGCCTTCGGATTTCAAGTTGCTAAGATTTGGTCTTTTGTTTGGTACAGAACTCAAGCATTCAATGGCCACCAACTGCACCAACTGCTCGAAGTGCAACTGCAACGGACGCTCCACCTCACCCAGAGGTATAGCATATGGGCCCCAAGCGGCTTCCTTCCTAACCCTGCCGGTAGGCCAGTTGACTCAGGCCACCACCGGCTTGTTCTTCGGGACCATGGTCCCACCTACAAGCTTCTCTGCGCCGACATCCGCACCAGAAGCGAAAAAGAAGTCGGTATTCGACCGGCTCACTGTTACCATGACCCCTGTCAACGGGTCGCCTGCTACTGAACCAACAGCCTCCGTTTTCACCAGGCTGGGTCAGAACTATAAGGTGGCTGTCCCAAAGAGGGCAACGGCCGCTGCTTTGGAAGTCGTTAAGGCGGCTTCTCCCATTAGAGAGTCAGTCTTCACAAGATTGACGGTTCCTACTCCTCCCCCAGCTGGGCAGAAGGCGTCGGTCTTCGATAGGCTGACATCAACAGTTACCCCACGCTCAAACAGGGGGCAACAAGAAACCATCTCAATCTCCAAGCCAATCCCGGCGGCTCGTCGTGCGCGACGTCGCCATTGGCAGCGAGTAAGGAGGGCAGGGGGCAACTCCCCCTCAGGGCTAACCCCACCTGCTCCGGTGGTGGAGGTCGATGCTGCTGTTCCAACTGGGAACAGCTTTGAATTGCTGAAGAAGGTGAGAAAGAACTCCCCAGTGTCTACGTTGAAAAGGTCTCCTCCACCCATGGAGAAAGCTCCGGAGACGAAACAGGAACAGCCTCCTCAACGGCTGTCAGCGAAAGTTTATAAAATTTGGCGGAGGGTTCAAGACTCCGTGATTGACTCAGGCCACTTCCGTCGCCAGAACAGGACATCGGTGGAAAAAGACAAAAACCGCCCCGCTAAACGGCAGGGGGCAACAAATGCTAGGATGCCCATTTCAACGGCTCCTTCAACCTCAAAGGCCCATAAAAGGAAGAGGCCAGAAAAAACTCTTATGACGTTGACAAAGTCTAAGAACGGTGAACCTAAACGCCCCAAGTCAGGGGGCATCACGGTTCATACGGTCTATATGGCTTCGGGGAAAGAAGAAAGTCGTACTTCTATGGGTCACCGACCGCTTACCCGGTCAGTGACCAAGTCTCAGGAGCAGCAACAAAAGCTCCAAGAGATGATGACTACAATGGCTGCACTCACGGGGCCAAAAGAGAATCCTGAGACGTCCTTAGATGAACGTCAAGAAGAAGAGACCGACGCCGAGTTCCTTCGCCGAATGCTCGAAAAGAGAGACCAAGAGGCTGCTGAACAAGCAGCCAATATACAGCGCATGGGCCTTCTCTTCCAGGATATGATAGGGATGATGATACAACCAGAATCCCCGACTGAAGAACCCCCGATCGTCCTTGGGGATGATAGGGGAGAAACATCAAACCCTCAGCCCGTTCTATCGACGGCTAAAGAAGACACAATCTCTAAAACAGATCTGGACGAATATATAGCCCAGCAGATAAAAGTTCATCACGCGGCCGAAGCAGCCGGCCACGTCGTAAAAACGGGGCGGCCATATCCGGGCTGGTATGACCAAATCAAGTACCCGCCAGGTTACAAAATTCCAAAGTTTCATGTCTACAAGGGGACCGGCAATCCCCATCAACATGTTGCCCAATTCAGGGCGCTTTGTGGTAACACTGGAGGCGACGACAAGCTCTTGCTACGCCAGTTTGTTGGAAGTTTATCAGATACGGCTTTCGAGTGGTATTCCGAGCTCCCCAACGACTCCATTAAAACCTTCGCAGAGATGGAGCTGCTCTTCACCCAACGCTTTGCAAGCGCCAGCGAACGTACTCTGATGACGGCGCTGATTAACGCCAGGGTAAAGCCCGGCGAGACATGGGTCCAGTACGCTATACGGTGGCGTAATTTATGGTCTAAATGTGAACAGCGTATAGAAGAAGCCCCTGCGGTGGGAATGTTTGTTGGAACCCTTGATCCACAAGCAACCATTTCGCAGTTTATGATGTTCTTCAAGCCAACTTCTTTCCAGGCTTTGATCGACAAATTGGCGCAGATGGACCAGATGGGCCATAAACCCCCTCTCCCGAAGCCCGACTCTCGAAACGACAAAGGAAAGGGAAAAGCAATCATCGTCGCTAATGCCCAACAGCAACCGAACGACTCGAAGCCGGTTGCTCGTCCAAATAACACGCGCCCATACGTACCCCTTGAGGACAGGATGGGACGTGCTTACTCCTTCCCCCGTGATAAAACAAGGAGGTTATTTGAGCTGGCATTGCGCAATAGGCTTATAAATCTGCCGGATCCAAAACGTCCGTCACAACCAAGTGACGTTAACGAGCCTAATTATTGCCCTTACCATCGAGTGTTAGGACATCCAATCGAAGACTGTTACGTGTTCAAAAATTGGCTCGAAAACCAGTACCGTCAGGGCAAGTTTGCGCTATCCGACAAATGGAAGGTGAATCCTCCGCAGCCCCACACCTATAAGGGAACGAATACGCCAGGGGCAACATGCTCCGTCATTGAAGAAGCTCCCTGGGAGGTTGTATTATCAGCCAAAACAAGGAGAATGCTAAATGATCTGCAGACCTGTCCAGCGGTCAAGTGGAAGAACCCCTTGGAGCCGCAGGTTATTAAGGGGATGTTGAAACCACGTCCAAATCCGAAGGCCGATGGTGGTAGTTCAAGCGTTCATAACCAGCCGTCAAAATCTTCGAAAAAGAAGAAGAAGAAATCTAAGAAGCCCGTGAAGCCTAGTGACAAGCGGACGGACTTACAAAAGCAGATTGACGCACTGGACGAGTATAACCAAAAGGCGCGGACTCCCATTACGCTCCAAGATTTCCTTGATCACGTCTTTCAAAAAGAAGATGAGGAAGAAGCTTCATCGGATGAATCCGACGGAGATGTGGCAAGCTGTCATATGATCTCTCACTCGACCTCGAACGATGAAGGGACTTCTGGCACCAAAACGCCGGGGGCAAATACCGAGTCAAGGGTTCCGGAATTATCAATAGAAATGATTGACGCGTTTCTTAGTGAAGCTCGATTGAAAAGTAAAGCTGATCAAGAACGCAAGACGGCGATATTCGAAACGGCCAAGCGCCAGCGACTTGAGGGAGGAGCTGAGATGATCCCACTGGACCAAAATGCCTCCACCGCTGACAAAAGCCAATTTAAGATAAAAAAGAAGTTCGCCAAGGCCATATCGATGGGCATGAAGCTACCACCCTCAGAAGGAAAAGTTACTAGCGTGGTAGAAATGCACCCCTCTTATTGCTTATATCATCAGAAGGTCTCCCATTCTACCCAAGAGTGCAAGGCGTTCGATAAATGGTGGCAAGGATACGTCGCTAATCAACAACGCTTTAAACGGGAAAAGCGTAAGGTTCGTCGGGAGCAAAGAAACACGACCAAAGTGCTTGAAAGAACTGCCGGCAACTGTCACATGGTTAACACTACCAGGTCACAAGTGCCCACATTTGGGAGCGACTCTGATGAGGAACTAGAGATTGCCCCTCTCTTTAAAGAATCAACTTCGGGAAAAGAAGAAGAACCGAAGTCTTGCGAAAATATACAGCTGAGGAATCGGACACTGCCTGAAAAGAACCTCGGACCCTCGAATAGAAAAGATAAAGGGAAAGAGAAGGTCTCTGAAGACATCACTTTAGATGACCAAGTCGCGGAAGAGTTAACCGCCAAAAATCCGCCAAAGAGGAGTAAGGTGGATTACAATGTCTTAGCGCATCTGAGGAAGCTACCCTCACAACTCAGCATCCTCGATGCCTTGTTACTATCAAAGGAGGCGAGAGACTCTTTGATTAAGGCGCTACAAGATCCGGACCAGTTCCAAGCCTTCTTGGCCGAAGAAAAGATGAAAGACGAATTGGAAGAAGTGCACACAGCCGACGTTGCTTTTGGTGACGAAGACCTTCTTCTCGGGACGTGTGAACACAATCGCCCTCTTTATGTCACAAGATACTGCCATGACATAAAGATAGGTAAAATCTTGATCGATAACGGATCGTCCGTCAATTTACTCAACGTACGGGTTTTGAAGGAAATCTGCATGAGTGTCCAACACCTCGCCCGAGACAAGATCACTATCTCCGGTTTCGACTCTCAATCCTCAAAGACTCTTGGATCTGTGATATTGACGTTACGCTTCGGGTTGCTCGTCACAGACATCAAATTCCATGTTATAGATGCCAAGACGTGCTACAATGCTCTGCTCGGCCGACCATGGCTACACGAGTACAATATCATCCCTTCTACACAGCATCAGTGCATGAAGTATTCCAGGGATGGCCTCGAGTACACTGTGGCCGGAGAGTTGAATCCGTTTTCCGTGAACGAAGTTCGCAAGTATGAAGATGCCAAATATTTCTTGCCGAGCTTCAAAGACACGGAAAGGTGTCACAAACCGGAGAACAAAACTAATGCCACCATCCCTGTCTTCGGCAGTGACACCGAGGAGGAGGATATAATTTATTCAGGTCCATCCCCATCTACCAGGCCAGGACCATCCGTTCCTTCGTTGATCTTCGGTAGTGATTCAGAGGATGAAGTTCATGCTGTATTCCCTGCTCGGCCTTCGATACGGATCTCCGCTGATGGAGAGCGAAGTCTGCAGATAACCATGGTGCCGCTTGAACATTACAAAGAACTGGATGCACTCGACACCAACAGCGTAGAAGAATTGCAGACATTCTATATCCCTCCCGGACGAAGGGGCGAGAAGGCAATCTTATTCTACCGTTCTGAAGAGAACAAAGTAGAAAAGGAAGTTTGGCATGGCGCGGATCCCACGCTCGACAGGCTTCAGCCTATCCGTCTTCCCCGGTATTATACCGAAGGATTGAAGAAGCTGCTAAAACGCCAAGGGATGTCCTTCACACAGACCGTTAGAAAAGCCAAATTCTATGACAAGGTCTGGAACATTCCCGGGACCCAATGCAAACTGCCTAACGGGAAAGTAGAAACCAAAGGGCTTGGGTACATCCGGCCAAAGAAGCGGGAGCTAGTAAACAGCTGTTATGCCATGTATGACTTCGATGAAGAGGCGGACGCTCAATGGGAGGACGCTAATCCTGAACCAGCAAAAAGTCCTGATACAAAACCGTCCAGTCCATCGTCCGAAGACCAGATGAGCAAACTTATAAGGGATGCGAGTCAAAAAGCCCGAGATGATCACGATCGTGAAATGGCAATCTATGAGAAAGCTAAGACACAGCGCCTCCTCCAACAGGCAGTAAAGAACGAAGATGCCGCTCCTTGTCAACCTGCTACAAAAAAGGTTCGACGCGAGAACAAAAACAAGTCGAAAGGCAAGAGAGGCGCTCGACAACTACAAAGCAGAGCTAAGAAGCCGCGCATCCGAGAATCGAGCGTTATTGACTTAGCCCTCGGGAAGAAAATGGGTCGAGCATATTCTTTTCCTCGGAACAAAACAAGGAAAATATTCGATCTCGCTCTAAAACATCAAATGCTTACGTTGCCAGAGTCTAAACACCCTGAACAAGCAGGCGAGGTCTCCAACCCGAAGTATTGCTTTTACCATCGAGTAGTAGGGCATTCGCTTGAAGATTGCTTCACCTTTAAGAATTGGGTTGAGGACCAATATCAGCTTGGCAAATTCGCGTTGTCTGACAGTTGGAGGGTGGCGCCGCCGCAAAAGCACGAACCCGAAAACACAAGAATAAAACCAACTCCGCATTGGGATTGGCAGAAAATTTGCACCTGCCATGTGATAACAATATTAAAAGAAGGGTCCGAGGACATGAACAACCTCCCTTGGTGTTTTGAAAGCGGCAGCGATGAGGTAATCTCAGAATTTCCCCCAGCTCCGAAAGAACTGGAAGATGGAATCCATACCACTGCAGATAATCTCAAGAAAATTGAGTTGGGGACGGAAAATGACCCGCGACCGACATTCATCAGCGAACTGCTATCTGGAGAAAGGGTGGCTGCGTTAAAAGATGTGCTTCTACAGCACAAAGATTGCTTCGCGTGGAACTATTCCGAAATGCCGGGACTAGATCCAGAAATCGCGGTGCACAAATTGGCGATATCCCCGGACATCAAGCCAGTCAAACAAGCGCCGAGAAGAATGCGACTCGAGCTTGAGATGAGCATCAACGCCGAAGTCAAAAAGCTGATAGACTCTGGCTTCATCCAAGAAGTCCAATACCCTGAATGGATCGCCAACATCGTCCCGGTGATGAAGAAAAATGGGACGGTGCGTATATGCGTGGATTTTCGGGATCTCAATAAAGCCTGTCCAAAAGATGATTTCCCAGTGCCAGTCACCGAACTGATGATAGACAACACATCCACTCATGATGTTTTCTCCTTCATGGACGGCTCATCGGGGTATAATCAAATAAAAATGCACCCGGAAGATCAGAAGCACACAGCCTTCAGGACTCCTCTTGGTATATTTTGTTATAAAGTGATGCCCTTCGGTTTGAAGAACGCCGGTGCTACTTATCAGAGGGCCATGACGAAGATCTTCGACGACCTTATACACGAAATCGTCGAATGCTATATCGACGATCTCGTCGTTAAAAGCAAATCATACGAGGAACATCTCGAGCATCTGAAGACTGTATTTCAACGCCTTCGACAATACAACTTGAAGATGAATCCTCTTAAATGTGCGTTCGGGGTTTCCTCGGGCAAATTCCTGGGATTCGTCGTTCGGCACCGAGGTATTGAAATAGATCCGTCAAAGATCAAAGCGATCATGGAAATGCCTCCGCCGAGGACTCTCAAACAGTTGCGGTCTCTCCAAGGGAAACTCGCGTATATACGGCGATTCATAGCCAACCTTTCAGGAAAGTGCCGTCCTTACAGCCACCTGATGAAGAAGGGAACCCCATTCGTTTGGGATCAAAAATGCCAAGGCGCGCTGGATGAGATCAAGCAATATCTGCAGAACCCGCCGGTGTTGGCTGCTCCAGTTAAGGGGAAGCCTCTTATTCTTTATACAACCGCCCTCGAAGGTTCTTTAGGCGCATTATGGGCACAAGAGAACGATCAAGGGAAAGAAAGAGCACTCTACTACTTAAGTCGAGTCCTGCTGGGGGCAGAAAGCAATTACTCTCCCATTGAAAAACACTGCCTGGCGTTGATCTTCGCAATAACAAAGCTTAGGCACTACGCGTTGGCGCACGAGGTCCGTCTGATTTCAAAAGTGGACCCTCTTAAATATTTAATGTCAAAGGCCATATTGACGGGAAGACTCGCTAAATGGGCCCTGCTCTTGATGGAATTCTCGATAACGTATCAACCTCTCAAGGCAGTGAAAGGCCAGGCCATCGCCGACTTCCTCGCTGAGCATCCGATACCCGCCGATTCTCCTCTGAATTGCGATCTTCCAGACGAACATGCGTTCGATGCGATCGACGGTGATAATATCCGATGGGAGCTTTATTTCGATGGAGCATCTTCCATGAAGAAACGTAAACAAAGTACCCCTATAATTAAATCAGGGGTAGGACTCATCTTTGTAACTCCACAAGGAGGGATAATACGCTACGCCTTCTCCCTAACGGAGCCGAGAACAAACAATGAAGCCGAATACGAAGCTCTGATAGTAGGCCTCGAGATCGCCATTGACATGGGAATTGAAGATCTCCTCATATACGGCGATTCCCAACTGGTCGTTAGTCAAGTAAACGGCGACTACCAAACGTGCAAACCGGAATTGGTAAAATACGGTGAAAAAGTGCAGCAACTGCTAACCCAAATTCCCTCTTACACTTTGGAAAGTATACCGTGCGCGGAAAACAGCAAAGCGGACGCACTGGCCAAGCTTGCTAAAGAATTGGCTGACGAGAACCTCGATGACGTTAGAATCGTGATACAAAGTCGTCGAGTGCTCGCCCCAACAGAAATATCTCCGAAATCGTCTAAAGAAAAAGGAGCGAAAGAGGAGACAACCCTGCAAATAAAAGACAGGGAAAATACCGAGGACTGGAGAGAAGTCTTCATAGATTACTTCAAATTCCACCGAATACCTGAAGAGGCGTCCACAAGACATCAGCTCTCGAAATGAGCTCTGTCTTTCGCCTTTGTCAATGATACTCTATACAAGAGGTCATTCGACTCTCTGTGGTTGAGATGCTTAGGACCTGACGAAGCGAGAAGGGTCGTCCAAGAAGTTCACGACGGACTCTGCGGTTCCCACCAAGCAGGCCCTAAGATGAAATTGAAGATAAAGCGGATGGGCTACTACTGGCCCACGATGATGCAGGATTGCCTGGAATATGCGAGGCAATGTCATCCATGCCAAATTCATGGAGACTTCATCCATCAGCATCCCAATCCACTGCATCCGACAATGGCTAGTTGGCCATTCGAAATATGGGGAACTGACATAATCGGTCCCATCGAACCAGCATCGTCAAAGGGACATCGTTTCATCTTGGCGACGACGGATTACTTCTCCAAATGGGCAGAGGCAGTACCGTTGAGGGAAGTGAAGACGGAGAACATCCTCCATTTCTTCAAAACGCATGTCATCTACCGGTTCGGAACCCCGAGAAGAATCATCTCTGATAATGGGCCAGCCTATCGAAGTCATAAAATTAGCCGTTTCGCACAGCAGCACAATATAGACTGGAGATATTCCTCAGTTTATAACCCGCGAGCTAACGGTCTAGCTGAAGCCTTCAACAAGACCTTGACGAAGATCATAAAGAAAACAGTGTCACGAAATAAGAAAGATCGGCACGAAAGATTGCAAGAGGCTCTTTGGGCGTATCGGACTACGTTTAAAACGGCCACAAACACAACGCCATACGCGTTGGTATTTGGGACGGAAGCAGTACTCCCTCTCGAGATAGAATTACCCTCTCTACGAGTGGCAGTCCACTACGAGCTGACAGACGAAGAAAATGCTCACCTTCGGTTTGAAGAGCTTGACGCCCTTGATGAAATTCGGCTTCTAGCACAACAAAATCTGGAAGCCTATAAAGCAAAGATGACGCACTCGTATGAAAGATTGAGCCGCCCGAGGACATTCCACCAAGGCGAACTCGTGCTAGTGGTCAAAAGGCCCATGATCCCCAATCGCGCCAAGCGGGGAAAATTTGAGCCAAACTATGAAGGACCGTATATCATTGATAAGGTCTACCAAGGTGGGGCCTATCTACTCATGGACATGCACGGTGAAAGGCCTTTCAGGCCAATAAACGGACGCTTCCTAAAGAAATACTACGCTTAATGAGCCACAGCCTAGGTCAATGATAGATGACGACGACTATGTCCGCTCGCTATCTTCCTAAGCTCAACCTTTATAAGCAGTAGCCAGCCTTCTCAATGGCGGACCGAGACGTCCTTAAACTAGTGACGGACCGAAATGTCCTTAAACTAATAGCAGACCGAAAGCGTCTTTAAACTAATACCGCAACATCCTTGGGCTGACGAGATGAATAAAAATAAATAAATAAAAATAATAATAATAATAAAAATAAAAATAAAATAAAAAAAGCGGTAAGTCCATAAGCAAAATGGGCACGGATGAAAACCCGAAAGGGCTCCGTGGGTAAAAACAGCAGGACTGCCGGCGGATGTTGTGAAAACCCGAAAGGGAGCAACTTCGTTAAAGAACCCTTATGGAGTCCTCTCGACCCTGTAAGGAGAAACCATCCGCGTGAGATCCTTACGACTTACAAGGGAACAACGCACTTAGGAATCCCCACGATTCCTAAGGAGAAAATACGCTTGCGAGATCCTCACGACTCGTAAGGAGAACTCTCTTATGGGACCCTCACGGCTCATAGGATTTGAAAGTCTTAAGTCACAGAGACCTAAACCTGTGCTTAAGCAAACCCCCACAAACTTCCAATATTGCCCTACAAGTGGCTCAATACTGACCCTTGTATACAATCCACGGGCGCGAATAAACGTGTCCCTAACCAAGGTCCATCCATGATTGGGAATACGTTCGTATGGTAAACAACCCTTATAAATCCCCTCGATTTATGAGGAGAAAACCTTCCTGTAGGATCCTTACGACTTACAGGAGAACAAAACACTTAGGAACCCTCACGGTTCCTAAGGAGAAAATACACTTACAAGATCCCCACGACTTGTAGGGAGAAATACCTTCACGAGACCCTTACGGCTCATGAAGTCAAAAGCCTTAGCCGACGGGATCCTAACCCCAGTCGCTAAGCCTCCTTTGTCCAACAACAATAGAAGCAAATGATGATTCGCTCCTGGTAATATCCCAGTCGCAGCGGTGCTGATGCCGAAATCGATGTCCAATTTCAGGTTGACGGCGAAAGCCGGTAAACCGCTCATGCATACTAAATAGCCGAAATGATAGGGCAACTTGCAATAAAAAGCAGCAAGTAAAATGTATGCATGTAAAATAGCCGAAATGATCGGGCAACTCGTAATAAAGAGCAACGAGTAAAAAACAAAATAATGAAAAGCCGAAATGATTGGGCACCGCGAAAAATAGCCGAAATGTTTGGGCAATCGCAACCTTCGCGATATAAAAGCTGAAATGATAGAGCATCGCGGAAATAAAATAAAACAAAAAAAATAAGAAATGATAAAACTTCGGCCCTACAGTTAAGATCACATCGATCCCTGTATACAATCCAAGGGCGTAAACAAAGAAGAAACCATACCTCCCCAGCGGACTCCGTCAAACGACGAAACCAAGCCTCAACGGTTCATTTCAGCCGAAGAAGCCAGTGACTTCAACGAAACTTCTCAACTCACGGATACAAACACTCCTTGACAAGAGCCTTCTGAGCCGCGTCGACCCGCAGAGCCACCAGTGCCTCCGTAGGAACCCTCGACTCGTTTCAAACCCCAAGGACACAAATAATCCTTGGCGCTCGGGAAACAAATAATCCCGGCAAACTCCTCAACTCACGGATACAAACACTCCTTGACGAGAGCCTTCTGATCCGCGTCGACCCGCAGAGCCACCAGTGCCTCCGTAGGAACCCTCGACTCGTTTCAAACCCCAAGGACACAAATAATCCTTGGCGCTTGGGAAACAAATAATCCCGGCAAACTTCTCAACTCACGGATACAAACACTCCTTGACGAGAGCCTTCTGATCCGCGTCGACCCGCAGAGCCACCAGTGCCTCCGTAGGAACCCTCGACTCGTTTCAAACCCCAAGGACGCAAATAATCCTTGGCGCTCGGGAAACAAATAATCCCGGCAAACTTCTCAACTCACGGATACAAACACTCCTTGACGAGAGCCTTCTGATCCGCGTCGACCCGCAGAGCCACCAGTGCCTCCGTAGGAACCCTCGACTCGTTTCAAACCCCAAGGACACAAATAATCCTTGGCGCTCGGGAAACAAATAATCCCGGCAAACTTCTCAACTCACGGATACAAACACTCCTTGACGAGAGCCTTCTGATCCGCGTCGACCCGCAGAGCCACCAGTGCCTCCGTAGGAACCCTCGACTCGTTTCAAACCCCAAGGACACAAATAATCCTTGGCGCTTGGGAAACAAATAATCCCTCGCAAAACTTCTCAACTCACGGATACAAACACTCCTTGACGAGAGCCTTCTGATCCGCGTCGACCCGCAGAGCCATCAGTGCCTCCGTAGGAACCCTCGACTCGTTTCAAACCCCAAGGACACAAATAATCCTTGGCGCTTGGGAAACAAATAATCCCTCGCAAAACTTCTCAACTCACGGATACAAACACTCCTTGACGAGAGCCTTCTGATCCGCGTCGACCCGCAGAGCCACCAGTGCCTCCGTAGGAACCCTCGACTCGTTTCAAACCCCAAGGACACAAATAATCCTTGGCGCTTGGGAAACAAATAATCCCGGCAAACTTCTCAACTCACGGATACAAACACTCCTTGACGAGAGCCTTCTGATCCGCGTCGACCCGCAGAGCCACCAGTGCCTCCGTAGGAACCCTCGACTCGTTTCAAACCCCAAGGACACAAATAATCCTTGGCGCTCGGGAAACAAATAATCCCGGCAAACTTCTCAACTCACGGATACAAACACTCCTTGACGAGAGCCTTCTGATCCGCGTCGACCCGCAGAGCCACCAGTGCCTCCGTAGGAACCCTCGACTCGTTTCAAACCCCAAGGACACAAATAATCCTTGGCGCTTGGGAAACAAATAATCCCTCGCAAAACTTCTCAACTCACGGATACAAACACTCCTTGACGAGAGCCTTCTGATCCGCGTCGACCCGCAGAGCCACCGGTGCCTCCGTAAGAACCCTCGACTCGTTTCAAACCCCAAGGACACAAATAATCCTTGGCGCTTGGGAAACAAATAATCCCTCGCAAAACTTCTCAACTCACGGATACAAACACTCCTTGACGAGAGCCTTCTGATCCGCGTCGACCCGCAGAGCCACCAGTGCCTCCATAGGAACCCTCGACTCGTTTCAAACCCCAAGGACGCAAATAATCCTTGGCGCTTGGGAAACAAATAATCCCGGCAAACTTCTCAACTCACGGATACAAACACTCCGTGACCAGAGCTTCTATGACTCATACCATTGGGCAGTAAGGATTCAAAACTTGCTTCCTGAACAATGGGACCCTGCAAGTCAATCCTAAATGGTCTCTTGCATACTATCCACGGGTCTCACTCTCTGAAGTCGATTCTCGACAAAGAGAGAAACAACCGCTTACGAGCCCTCTCGACTCGTAAGAGGGAGAAATTCTCTTATAGGATCCTTCCGACTTATGAGAGGAAACCACACTTGGGAATCCTCACGATTCCTAAGGAGAAAATTCACCTGCGAGATCCTCTCGATCCGTAGGGAGAAGAGTCTCTATGAGACCCTCACGGCTTATAGAGTTGAAAAGTCTTAGGCAGCAGATTTGAACCTGCGGCCTAAGCCATCGTTATTTCTTAAGAAGGTCGGGATACTCGTCCCAATCGTCCGTCAATTACGGTTATTAAGGTGGCGTACTGATTATAAAAGAAAAGAAAGACAGAGAAATGACACAAGGCATTACAAAATGTGTATCTTTTATTCATAAAAATTGGTTGAGTACAGGATACATTGTGCTAAAAAAAAAACATATACATATAATTTACAAAGACAAATGATACAAGGGGAATTATGGGGAAGGAAGCGTCTTGCACAGATGTAGCAACCGCTCGCATATCTCCTTCCACGCCTTCTCCTGCTCGGCTACCGCCGTCAGCTCTGACTCCACTTGGGCTCGTTGCCGCAAGACCAAGGCGAGCTGCTCCCTCGCGCCTTGATAAGCGTCCTCCCGACTTGGGATATGGCGCTCAACCACGTCAAGCTTCCTCTTTAAGTCTAGCCCATGAGAGATGCGCTCCAGAAGACCCTCAAAGATAGTCTTCACTTCGGCAGCATTTGCCTCAACCTCAGCGCGCAGATGGGCCGTTTCGTTTGAGGTCTTTTGGCATTCCCTTAGTCTTTGAGCTGCTTCTTGCTCCAAGTGGTGGGAGTGCGAAGTGCTTTGCTCGAGCCAAGTTGTGCGTTGGGCGCTCAGAGCTAAAACTTCGGGAGCAGGGCGCGTCAACTCCAGCCGGTACAAGCAGGCCTCGATCTCCCTGCAGTGATTAACCCAAGATTCAACGACGCCTTCGCTGTGAAAAGTTACGAGCGCCGCTAACATGGGGTTAACATCCACAGCGAAATCTGCAGCGGAAGGGAGAGCGTCCATGCTGAGTTCTTCGATGTACCCGCTCAGCATACCTAGACTCATCACGGCACCTTTTGAAGACGGACGTCTCAAAAAGGGGCCTACCGGTGAAGAGACGCGAGCTTCGAAGGGAACTGGAGCCGGAACAATAGCTGCGAAACAAAACAGGGTTAAACGATGGTTCAAAAGATGTTAAGGGGTTACCAAAAAGGAAATCTACTATACCAGCAGCAACGGATGGCGGAGCCGGAAGGGCCGGTAGCGCGGCAGGTCTTGCATCCCCTCCTTCGATTTGTGGCGCTGCAATAAAGAAAAGGAAAAATCAGAAACTATCCCACTGCTAAAAAAAGATGGGGTAAATAAAGACATTAGGGTGAAAGTATACTCACCGGCGCCACTGGAAGGAGAAGTGAGGTCGGATGGGAAAGAGAAGTGCGGGAGCAACACTTGGTATAAGTGATCAAAAAGCACTCCTACAAAGGCACAATAGTGTAACGTTAGTACAAAAGCCGCAATTTTGAAAGATTAATGCATGAGTCGTGAATCCATACCTTCCAACGTCCATGACGGTACAAGGGAAGACGGGGAGGTAACTATTGCCAAAGCAGTAGTTGATGGTGCCCCCTCGAGCAATGGAGCATCGGTACTGGCCACACCTGCAAGAACAAGCTTGTTAGAAGAGATCACAAGATATATACAAAAAAAATGGAAACGCTGGTGACTCGAAAATTCACCTGACGAGCTGCCAGCAGAAACTGAGGTAGTCCCTTCCTCCACTGACGGAAGACCACCGCCTGTAGCTTCATCACCCGACTCAAGGGGAACCGTTGTTACGCTCTCAAGCTCTGTAGGCGGCGGGGAACCATAGGCAGGGAGGGCCAAGATAGGAACATTGCCCGATTCCTGAGAAGGAGCACCTAGCTCGTCTTCAGGAATCATGGCCGCATCACCTGTTGTTCCCTCAGGATCAGCGATTACAGCTGTCCCGTCCATCGGCACCACGAGGTCCCCAGCCTCAAGTACCTCGCCCTCCACCGCCTTCGGCTCGGTTGAGACAATCATCTCATCTGCCGCCACTTCGGGTACGGCATCAATGACCTGCTCCGCAGTAGGTTCCTCAATCTCAGCTCCAGGCCCCATGACCTCGACAAAGTTGTCCACTGTCGGTTCGGGTTCGGCGAGTACCGCGTCCTCCGTTCCTTTGGGTTCGACGGTCGTTTCCCCCTCCCCCTCAGTCGGACTTGACCCTACGAGATGAGATATGTATAAGCCAATAGTTTTACAAGTCATACAACAAGGCTCTGAAAGAAATACTACCTGAAGCAGATTTATCATTGGCGCTCCGAACCGCGCGCGCCACTTGCCGACGAGCAGTAGACAGGGCCACAGGGGGCTCTTCAGAAGGAGTACTAGTGTGAGGAACAGTGCTAGGGCCCGCTCCTGCGGCCAGAGCAGCTCTGCGCGCCTTAGCTTCGCGTCTAGACCGCTTCCGCTCCTCTTGAGCCGATGAGGCAGATGCCATCAGAGCTTCCTTGAGTGAAGCCTCCTCATCCGTGTAGAGGGATGCCTCCAGATTTTTCAGAGCATCCCTCGTCGTTGCATCAAGCCGAGGCTCTTGCGGCAACTTCGACGGAGCTGGGACTTCGATGACGGGCTTAGGAAGGGTTCTTGCGCTGATTAATACAACCCCTGTAAAGAAACAAGAGAAGGTCAGGTCGACTATCATAAAAAGGCAACAAACTTTCCTTATAAAAGAGAACGGGGTAAAACATACCGACGCTTTCTAGGGCACGCTTCTTCTCCTCCGCCTGGAAGGTCTTTAGAGAGGCATCGATGGCCTTTTCAGTAGATCCACCTGCTGAAAATGAGGCAAATATTAGCTAAAGACAGTAGTAAAAAGTGGGATAAAATGACAAATAAGGAGGCTGATGATTACCTGACTCGGCGAGTCTGCTTAACATTGCTTCGAGCCTCGCTGATCGCTCCGAAGCTGCAATGGCAGCGGCTAGATTGGTGTCCTCAGGGTCCACCACGAAACCCTCGTTGCTGCCGTACTCACATATAGTCTCGACAGGATGAGTCGCGGGCTCTAAGTTAAGAATCGCGTCGAGGGACAAGGTGGACTTCTTCTTCTTCTTTTCACCAGCCTTGGATCCACTCGGAGCATCTTTGCGCTTGCCAGTTTTGGCAGTCACTTTCGGGCGGCGAGTCCGATGTCCGCTCTTACACCCGACTCCGGCGAGGCCGCTTTAGCCGTCTTTGTCGGAGCACGGGGTACCGTTGGGGCATCCACCGCAGTGGGCAGTGGCAGTCCACGCGGAGGGGCCAACACGCGTGGTCGATCGGCTCCAGCCTCTTTCGTCGGAGGGATAACCTGAACCCTGGGCTGCAATGGAGCCTTGCGATTGCCGCCGGGAGGCGCAGCCCTACGATCGACCAATAGACGTTTCTCCATCAAGATGATTGGTCCCATCGCGTGCGCGTACCAGGCCACATACGAGTTGAGTATCTTGGGGGTACAGCTAGGCTCACTGATGAAAAAGTAAGAGCCTGTATTTAGCCGGATGAAGTGATGCATCGCATTCCGTACCCCCTCTGGACCGACTGCAGGTGTTCCCAAGAAGGCTTCCAATGGGACCCTTTGGTTATAACTCGATTGCCGGGCAAATCGATGCTGGTTATACCTCATGAAGAGGGCCGTTTCATTCTGCCTAAATACCAAGTAGCCCGGCCGAATGGAATAAAGGTGAAGAATTTCCCGAGCCTTCAACACGGAAACACCGCCTTTAAAGTCATCACGCAGCGACACCACTGACTTAGTGGTCTCGGAACCCATGGTGATGACCTTATCCATAAAAGAGGTCTTCGCCCCGACTAAATGCGAACGCAGAAGCAGTCCCCTGGACTCCCGCGGAGGTGCAAACACGATGGAGGCCCCGACCAATCGCATGATTCTTGGAAGTTTGAATCTCTCAAAGAACTGAGGAGTTTTATGGGCACCAAACACTCCCCGAACATGCAGCTCCATCCAAGAAGTGAAGTAGTGCATCGGGAAGTTAGCAGGCTGTACCCCAGGTTCATTAGCGTCCGCCGCTATGCTAAGTCCGTTGTAGAGGTAAGCCAACCCGGCGATCCCCACTGATAACTGCAGACCGGCCACCATTCGATGCGCCGGGTAAAATACAGAAGACCGCATGAGGCGTGGGTGCATGGGAAGCGCGAAGCTGCACAGCCACAGACCTAAGAACCCTATGAAGAAGGTCTCCTCATCCATGCCAGGGACGGCGATCTCTGAGAAAGGGACGATAGCAGTGCCGGGAAGGTAGAAACTCCGCTGATCGATTTCTGATGAAGGCCGGCGGTCCAGGCCGAAACCAAAAGGGTCAGCAAGTTGGGCGAACTTATCACCTCGCTCTGATAAAAATTCCGGGCGAATAAAGCGAGCAATGAAGTCCGCGAAACTAACGCCTCGGTCGCCCAATTCCAAATGAAGCTCCTCGTAAATCTCCAACACCCTCACCAGGCCCGGATGCTGATGCTGGATGGCATTTTCCGGAGTTAAGTCGAGTACCACCTGCTTGGTGGCAAAGACGTACTCATCAGGAGGAAGCAGCTCCTCATAATGCTCCCCCCTCGCCGGTAAACCCGAAAGCTCAACGAACTCCTCTAGAGAAATGGAAACTTCCCTATCCGCCGTCAGGAAAGTATGCGTGGGGATATTCCATTGTTCAATGAAAGCCCTTGTCCACCACGTTGGAGGAGTAGGATATTCGAAAAGCGAGACATAGACGGCGGAGTATAAACCGATCTTCGTCAGATGAGCTCTTTTCGCCGCTAAGATGTACCGGGCCCATGGCAGGTATCCAGCAAGCGGTCGCGGATTCAATCCAATATTGTAGGCCTGTCCCCAAGGGCGTGCTTCACCCTGACAGATTCGCCTTCCTAAGATGTTTATGGCCGGCGGCGGCTGTACCGGAATAGCGCCGATTGCAGGCTGAAGAAGATCGTCCGAATTCCAATTTTTAACCTCCACGGCATACTCCACCGGGGGTTTATCTGCGTAGGGGATCGTAACTATAGGTTCGGAGGGCGAGGCGGAACTAAAACTGCGACGACCCTGGATGATTTGGCTATACCACCTTCCCCATAGGTGGAGATGTTTGCACTCAGGATCACGATCTTTAATCAAGGCAAACACTACCCGGTCCACTGGTGCGTGTGGGAACCCTCCTTCCGAGCGAACGAAGGGAAAAGACAAGTCGTCAGACATCCTTCCTGCATAAAATATATATATATCATTAGTGGCTTGACACTTAACATTCAATAAAAATAATATATAAAAAAAAATATAATAATAAAAATAATAATAATAAATAAAAATCTGGCTCCACGCTGTGATGCAGTGGGTAGGGGACCAAGGGGGGACCCACAAAATCAAGATGACGGCGCATCATTTGATGAGACAATCCCACCATTGAATGGGACTATCAGTCAATAAAAGAGACCCCCAAGAGAATATCCTCATTGGGGGGGGACCCCTAAAGACAAGGAGAAGATCTCCTCTTTTCAGAGCAAAGCTCTATCACAGAGTGACATTTGTCAAACCCCTGTTTCAAAAGAATAAAACTTCTTAAAAAAGAGCCTAGCTCTGTAGCAGTAATAAAAAACTTATAATTCCTAAGAATTAAAATTGTGGGATCTTAAAGATCCATGGAAACCTTTAAAAAGTTTTCTAATTAATCTGTGGGCCCCTCTGTTCATGGGTTAAAACCTAAGAACAGAGTCTCTACAAATTTTTGAGAGCAAGGCTCTGTGAATAAAAACCCCAAAGAGGTTTCCTCTAGATCAAAGATCTATAAGAGCAAGGCTCTGTTGTAGAAACCCCAAAGGAGATACTTTTAGATCAAAGATCTATAAGAGCAAGGCTCTGATTATTTAAATTTGATTTAAATTAAATTAATTTAATTTACCTAGAATGGTTCTAAGGATAAAACTTGGAAGTTCTTAAAGAATCGCAAGAGCAAGGCTCTGGAAGTTCTCAAGTAAGAGCAAGGCTCTGAAATCTAATTTCTCGAGAATGGTAAAAAATTACCAAGGACCAAGGGTCCTATTTATAGACGCCTGCGCCTGTTCACCTGACTCGTCGATCCGACGGTCAGGATCTTGCCACCGTTGCACCCACGCGCGCGCCACGTGAGCGCAACGGTGGGGGGGCATCTGTTTCCCCCAATCAGAGCAAGGCTCTGTTGAATTTTGAAAATTCAAAATTCGAAGCAAAGCTTCGATTTCCGTGCACAGCGCGCAATTTGCCACGTGGCAGAAGCTGAATGGGCAGCGTAACGCCCGAGACAGTGCGTCCCATCAGAGCAAGGCTCTTCAGAAAACATAATTAATTAAGACTTAACTTCGCAAGCGCACGGATGCGCGACACGTGTCTGCGCAAGCGCACGGATGCGCAACACGTGTCTGCGCAGTTGCGCAATCGCGACTGCGCAAGCGCACGGATGCCCGACACGTGTCTGCGCAGTTGTGCAATCGCAACTGCGCGAGCGCACGGATGCCCGACACGTGTCTGCGCAGCTGCGCAAGCGCATGGATGTGCGACACGTGTCTGCGCAAGCGCACAGATTCGCGACACGTGTCTGCGCAGTTGCGCAATCGCAACTGCGCAAGCGCACGGATGTGCGACACGTGTCTGCGCAAGAGCACAGATTCGCGACACGTGTCTGCGCAGTTGCGCAATCGCAACTGCGCAAGCGCTCGGATGCGAGACACGTGTCTGCGCAGTTGCGCAATCGCAACTGCGCAAGCGCTCGGATGCGCGACACGTGTCATGTGCTGGTGAGTTGCGCAGCAACTGAATGAAGATTTAGATAAATCTTTTCTGTTCTCCTGTAAAACAGGAACCCTTGGATCAAAGATCCAATGGTGGGAAAATTCCCAAAATTATTCAGGAAAGATTTTGTTAACAAATCCAACAAATTTGTGGGCACTATAAATAAGACCCCAAGCCTCATTCAAAAAAAGGGAGGAGATAATCAGATCATCAATCATCATCGAGAGAAGGAAAAAAACTTCTGGAAAATGAGAGCTCTTGAAGATTAATCAAGAACAAAAAAAAGAAGGTAAAATTTCTGAAGAACAGAAAATAAAAAAATAAATAGTGCCTTGCACTTGATATGAACCCCTGGTTCTAAAAAGGAAAAAAGAATAATAAATAGTGCCTTGCACTTGATATGAACCCTTGGTTCTGTGAAAAGAAAACAAGAAGAAAAACTTGTTTTCTTTTTATCTAAATGTAGATCAAAAGTGCTATGCACTTTTATTCTTCAATCAGAATATTCTTGAGTTCTTGCAACTCATTATTTAAAAGGGCCTGGCCCAAATCAGAAATGAAAGGGCAGAGCTCTATTTGGAAAAATTCTTGAGGGCCTGGCCCAAATCAAATCATGAAAGGGCAGAACCCTATTTGGAAAAATTCTTGAGGGCCTGGCCCAAATCAAATCATGAAAGGGCAGAGCCCTATTTGAAAAATTCTTGAGGGCCTGGCCCAAATCAAATCATACAAAGGGCAGAGCCCTGTTTGGAAATGCTTGAGGGCTTGGCCCAAATCAAACTGCAAGAATAAAAAGAGGCAGAGCCCTGTTTAGATTGATTCTTTTTATCGGGCAGAGCCTAAAATAAAAATTGGACTTAACCCAATCCTGGCTGTAAGTCCTTAAATTAAACGCCTTTCATGAACTAAGTCACGACCGGTTCGAGGGTACATCTCCGAACTCCTTTGACATCTGTCGTTGTAATTCTTCAATGACGTCAAAGAGGTGACGAGTCCCAACGACCACTCATTTAATATTGGACCGAAACGTCCTTAAACTAATATTCACTCCAAAATGAGAATATCGGACCGAAACGTCCCTAAAGTAATAACGGACCGAGACGTCCCTAAACTAATAACGGACCGAGACGTCCTTAAACTAATATCGGACCGAAACGTCCCTAAACTAATAACGGACCGAGACGTCCCTAAACTAACATCGGACCGAGACGTCCCTAAACTAATAATGGACCACTACGTCCCTAAACTGGCGACGGACCACCACGTCCCTAAACTGGAATATGGACCACTACGTCTTTAAACTGGCGACGGACCGAAACGTCCCTAAACTAATAATGGACCCCCTCGTCCCTAAAACTGGCAATGGACCGCCACGTCCCTAAACTGGCACAATAGGGTCCAAACGCTCTTTTGTTGGATCTAAACGGTCCCGTCTAAGTGATCTTAACCCCAAATACGGTTAACGTGTCCTTAGATATTCAAATGAACGATAAAACTCCAAATCAACTTTGGTTCAAGGGTACACCTCTGAACTCCTCTGACACCTGTCGTTGTAATCCCTCAACGACGTCAGAGAGGTGACGAGTCCCGACGGCCAGATAATTAAATCAATCACTATGTTGAGTTGATCTTAGTCTAAAACAAGACTAACGTACCCTTAACGAACGTTTAAGTCGATCTTAGTCGCAACGCGACTAATGCATCCTTAAACTAAAAACACCAAACCCAAATCTAACTAAATACGGATTTGGATTAATCCACGTCCTACGGGTGACGACATCACTCAGTCTCCGTATACAATCCACGGGCAATCACAAACAAAACAAACACACACGACATGAAGTGAAATTCTGGAGAAGGAGAAAGTTGTTACCGCGACGCGGTAGCGTAATTAACTGCAGGGGCTTGCGCCTGCAGGGAAGAGCGTCCCCACAATCAAAAACCCCTCACCTTGAGGGGGAATCTGACGAAGTCTGCTATATCGGCCGCATCCATCTAAACCTCCGATACAAGGTGCCATAAATCAACTTGGTATCTTCGGAGAGATAGACGGATAAAACCAAATAGTATCTGCCCCGAACCTCAGCGCCAGGACCTCAGCAGTCCTGTGCGGCCGTCTTTCGGAGGGGAACACAGACGAAGAGCTCACCGCCTTCACCACCGATCGAAGAATATACTGCTACAAGATAATGCCCTACGGCCTCAAAAACACGGGGGCAACGTACCAACGGCTGGTCAACACAAGCTGTTCAAGCCACAGATTAGGAGGAATGTGGAGGTCTATGTTGACGAAATGCTTATGAAATCCACCCTGTCCGCGGGATATACCGCAGACCTCAGCGAGACCTTTGAAGTCTGTAACACCCGAGCCCAATACTATAAATTTCAGTTACCGCTTGAGCGTAGTGCGGCATTTATTTCATTTATCTTGCTTGATTGTTACTTATTGTAATTTTACCCCGACAATTCATTTCTGCATATAACAATTTAAGGCATCTAAAATAAAATTAAAAATACTTGTCATAGCCTGCTTGACACCCCTAACCCTGTTGTAGCGTCCGTGCATCGTGTTCTCGTCCCGTTCGGTGAAACGGGCGAGTTTGGACGGCTACGCGCACGTACGTGTGGCCGTTTTGGGGGTATGCTTTTTGATTGTAAAATACTTCATTTTAAATTTTGGATTCCGCCTAAAATTTTCTTATTTCAATTTCAAATTTTTGGACCCGACCCGGGCGCAATTTGGAAATATTTTACTTTGCGCCAAAATCCCAATTTATAATTTATTTAAAACTGTCGATTATATTTATAACCCATAATATTTTCCTATCTTTAAAAATCTTTTATCAAAATTTTTCCTAACACCCCACAATCTTCAGCCAATCAAATTCCTTTTAAATCCCGTGGGCCCCACTCCTCTCTCCTCTCTCTCTCCCGTCTCTCTATCTCTCTCCTCTCTTTCTCCCCCGTCTCTCTCTCTCTCTCCCCATCCTTCTCTCTCTCCTCTATATATCTATTCCCTCCTCTTCTTTTCTTTCACGAGCACGAACCCTTCTCACGTAAACCATAGCCGCCTCACCCCTCGCCGCCGTAGCCCAACGCCGACGCCATCACCATCAGACTCCTCGCCTCCTCGCCCTCGTCGCCTCCACATCCATCTCTTCTCCCTCCTTCATCAATTTCCCGTGCCCCTGCACCAGCACCGCGGCCACCTGCGGACCCCTGCACACGTCTGCGCCGCCGGAGTCGCCGCCGGTGACCTCGTCCCCGTGTCCCCGGCCTTCGTGCGCACCCAGTAAGCCTACCTTTCCCTCCTCTCCTTCTTTCCTTCTTCTTCCTTTCCCGTTCTGTTCCCCGTTCTTGATTGGCCGTGGTTCCGTGCAGGCAAGTCACCGGAGCTCCGTCGATGTGGTCGGCAATCACAACCCCTCCACGGATCATCGTGAGCAACCTCTCTCAGATCCTCTTTTCTCTTCTTCTTTATTTTTCTTTTCTTTTCTTGTTACGTTCTTGATCGTTCGCTATTTTGCATCTCGCCGGAATCCGGCCGTGCCGACGACGTGTCCCGACGTTCCAACATGGTACCCCGACCCGTATGGTTCCACTGTTCGTTATTTGGGTTCATTCCGTGAACCATGCACCCGTCGCGAGTTTTTCCCCGCCGACGTTTTACGTTCCGTTTTCCCGATTCGCGACCCGTCGAGGCAAGTACCCCTTGCTACATGCTAAATAATATTTACATACACATTGATGACACACTAAACCGGTAAATTTAAGTTTAGTACGATCATTTCTCATTTTCGTGTTCAATATTGTTATATATCATTTTATCTTTCAAACTTGGAACTTACCTGTTGCAATTACTGTTTTGAACCTAATAACCATATTTACATGTTTTAATTACACTTTCACTAATGACATAGCCTATGGTACTTTATCTATCGTTTTACTACATTCGGACACTCGTGTACATTTAACTTGCATAAACTGTGATTTCATCCATGGAACTTGTATTTATATATATATCATTGCATCCATGAAGTCTTAAACTTGGTAACATGATTAAACGACTATAATTATCATACTGCATTCTTATAATGTTGAAATCATCTCTGTGACACAATTGATAACTGTACTGCTAATTGAATGAATCTGCCTATTGCTTAATTCATTGCTTAGATCATGTTGTTAACCATGCTTGATTATGTGACTGAGTTTGAGCACACTCATGATATTGTTTACATCTTGACCGGACCCGCTACATACATATTGATTTACCCGACATGGTACCGTATACTGCTTGACTTGACCTGATGTACCATGACCTGATCCGTCACCTAATCTTGTGTCTAATGCCAACAAACCTGACATGTAGTCCTCATGGACCGTTCCTGTTGTCTGTCCAGATAAACCTGTTTACCTGATCATGTGTTGGCATTAGTTCTTGATTATGGGTTACCTGACTTGACTTACATATATAATTTGGGGGTATGGGGAAATCAAAGGTGAAACCTGACTTGTAACTCAACAGTTCACTACTTGTTCTGATCAGTTTTAGGCTAGGCCAGCCTTGGAATGATGATGCTGACATCATTCATCTGTACACATTCCTGTTTGGTGCCTAGCGGCATGTCTCGGTTTCAACCCGAGAATCTGGGACCGTGGTCCCGGGTATGTACGGGATACTATTGAGTTACATCGATGATTCATCAATTTGGTTTCAAAGACTTTAGAACAGAAATGCTGATAGAACAGTTTAGTTTACCCACTGCACACTACCCTGCACTGCTCTGATTTATATTATTGTTACCCTTGCTTTATTCATGTTTTTATTCGCATTGCTGATTGATTGATTTAGCGTGCTTGCGCTTTCTAAAAGATAGATCAAAAATATATGTAACCGCAATCAAGAACGGCGTCGCATGAAGCTAGCCGGTGAGTACGGGTCGGTCCACAGGGATGTTGTGAATTTCCGATTCGCGCTTACGAGTTAATTCCGAAGGGTGTTCGGATTAATTATTAAATCTAAAAACCAAATTAATCTATACTAATTATCTAGATCTATTCTTGCTAGGGCTAGGTTTAGGGATGGTTTGGAAATGCAAGTAAACCTCAACACTTTCTATACCCGAATGAAGATCTGTGAGGAGTTATGGTAATTATCAATAAAGTGGATTAGATCCGTTCGGGAAGGTGATCCTTCCTCTAGGTTCTTGTCCTTCCTTTAGAGATCCTTACCCTAACCTCCATGGAAAACATCACACCCGGGCCTTTATACTACGGTATCACCGCTACCTCGAGGGATAGAGTGCCGTAGGGAGCGGTATGTGCATGTATGCATGGAGTCCTATTGTAAATATTTGGTGGGTAAGAAAGGGATGAGAGATCTCATCTCTCAAAATCCTTCCCCAAAGCTAACTCTAAACAAGTTCCTAGGGCATGAAATTAAATCTACCTAGGGCAAGGAATTTAAATCTACACTAAGGCAAGAAATTAAATTACTTACAGATGCATCCCTCCAATCATCCATGCAGGGTTGTCAGATCTGAATTTCTGAATGGAGAAGAAACACCGATGCTCTCTAAAAGATTTCAAAATTTTATTCATTAAAGGGAGGCATAAGAGATTACAATCTTTAGAGTTCTATTTATAGGAAATAGAAACCCTAGGTTACATTTTGATCCGCATGTCTAAATTTACAAAAATAGCCCTAGGTCAACTTGTAAAAGCCGCAAATGAATTTTGGTAAAATAAAATCTTCCTTTTGTCTTCTTATGGCCGCGGAACCACGGCAATGGTGGGCTTGGGCCGCGGTTCCACGGCCCTTTAGTAAGTTCAGATGATTATTTCTTCTGGGCTGCTTCAGTGTCTTTTGGGCTTTTCATTTCTTTATTGTTTTCTCCATTTGGGCTTCTACATTGGTTCCAGATCTTCAGTGAACAATTTGCAATGACTTTTTAACCGTTTGCCTTGTATTCTTAGACCTTGCGTTGCCTTGTTGATTGTGAACTGTTCTTCGTCTAGGCTTGACTAAGATCCTCCTAATTGTTGGTCAAAAGTCCATATTTTCATAGTCTTTACATCGTTTTCACTGTTTCCTGTTCAAGAACCTGTAACCTGTAACATGTAGCAGACATGCATCAAAAGCACCTGTTTATTTATAAAAAGAATAAGAATGGGAAATATAACAATGCAATATTATGGTGTGAACAAATACCCCCAAACTTATCTTTTGCTCGTCCTCGAGCAAACTTATTTTTATTCACTAATATCCTAACCGCACTTTCGCAGGGAAACACGATTGCACTGAGCACGTGCAACAAGCCGTTAAACCTCTAGGTGTCCCTAGTAGGAGGAGTGTTGTCTCCTGAGGGTTTTCAGCGGATTACACCCACAAAATCCTATCAACTCGGCCCATTGACTTTTGTTCTCCAATTAGGTCTTCTAACAAGGAATTCTATTATCTTTTGACTCGCAAATTATCCATCCATATTCTTCACATTTCCTCATTATTTAAGTTAAGATTATATATGTTATATAGACCTACTTAGCTTTCAGCATCTCTTAAGTTTTCCTTCTAAAGTTCCATCTCCACTTAGGAATTTCTATCAATTCTACTAAAGATACAAGTTCTATTCTTCATTCCTTTCTCTCCTCTAAACTCTAATCACATATCCCCACGTATGTGTAAATATCACCCCTACACTTGGAAATTCAAATCAAGCAATCGTACTCTCATCCATTGTCCAAAGCACTTATTAATTAGTGAATTTTTAATTGAATTTCGCTTACACATCCTTCATGCGACCGTTAATACTTCTTGATGTACCAACGACCGATTACAAAATGTGTTCGTACATTTAAGCGTAATTCCTAATCTTGCAACACCCAAGGCTTTAGCAGTGACTCCCAAACCAGTTGGTCTAAGGCACTAGGTGATGAAGCACCCTCGCTAAATATTTTTCTATTTTTGCAGCCTTAAGTAATCACAAAAACCAGTGTCCATTTTTTATTCTTTATTCACACTTATATATTTTTTTATTTTCATTGTACTAAGGACTTTAGACAAGAGCATTTCAAGGTCTCTTCTACTATTCCAAGTTTCAAGGTGCGTGATTGTGCAAATTGTAGGGTATACATTTTCAGAATTTAGACTTAAGTTAGGAACTATTTTTCAAACTTATACTCTAATAAGAACATCAATACTCTTCCCTTGTTTCGACTTAGCCCAAGAAGTGAACCCAAAATTTGCCTATTTCTAAATAAACTACAAGGCATATACTTTCTACCGTTAAAATTTAAGGAATGTTATTTTTAGGGTTTTTAATTCAGTAAGTCTAAGATCTAGTTGTTTCTAGCTAGTTAACCTATCTGTCAAACTCTAGTCAAATAAGCCAAAATTGAATACAATAATTTTTATAATTTTTGAATTTTTTCAATTTTTATGGTTTTTCAAATGAGTATGCAAATGCAAAAGTATGTACAAATGAATGCGAAGGAAGAAGACGTACCGAGCATACCCCCAAACTTGAACTTGACAGTGTCCTCACTGTCATACTAAATCAAGAGGGTCAAAATACCGGCACTCCCCTGCTTATTTATTTACAATTTTTTTTTATTGTTTTTTATAGTT
This sequence comes from Agapanthus africanus, assembly GCA_030015575.1. Classification (NCBI taxonomy): domain Eukaryota; kingdom Viridiplantae; phylum Streptophyta; class Magnoliopsida; order Asparagales; family Amaryllidaceae; genus Agapanthus; species Agapanthus africanus. The sequence continues at coordinate 133,771,490 of CM057341.1, forward strand.
TTGAAATTTTTTTTATTATTTTTTTTATAAAAAGGAAAGCAAAAATATATATACATATATACAACAAGTTTCCCCCCAAACTTAAGCTTGGCCTTACACAAGCCAAAGGTTAGCACCAACCATTCAAAAATCTTATCATGGTAGTGGTATAGTTGGTGCAAGAGTGGGGTGTGGAGGAAAGAAATGAGAAACACGCGAGACCGTGTGGAAAGAAGAATGGTAGAATATGGTCTCGGTGGGGGAGAAGAAGGGCGGAAATGAGAAAGAAGGGTCGCGCGATCTTGAGGGTGTAAATCAAGTGAATAAATTAGCGCAATATGTGATGACCGATATGTTATAAGCGATTGTGCTAACCTATCAACCTGTCGGGAAATGGGGTCAAATCCCTCAAGATTCGCAAGAAAACATGGGTACGCCGAACTTGGTATAGGAGATGAAAGCGTAACAGTCATTTGTTCGGGCGGAACAATGGGAAAGACGAAAGGGAGTGAATTAGGGATAATATCTTTCTCACCGTAGTAAACTGTTTCGAACTTGAAAGATTCCATTAATGGTTCGAAACTACTATAATCAACCGAGTCTGATGGCTCATCTGAAAATGTAAAGGACTCAAACTCGGGCGGTGAGTCATCAACATCGTCCGAAAAAGTGAAACACTCGTAAGTGTTATTATCTGTGAGAACAGTATCTGATTCAAAGGAAAATCTTGCAAGCTCACAGTCTTCAAGCATGGTCGGAACGATGGAAAGGAGGGAGGATGATTTAGGTAAAGGTTTAAGAGGATGAATTTGAAAATCAGACACATCAAATAAAAATGATTCAACCTCAATTTTATCCTCAAGACTCTCCTCAATACTATCCTCAATATTTAACTCATCCATGCCATTATCATCAAAATCTAGACGCATATAAGATTCGGGAGAAACATTTAATAACTCAGGATGATGATTTGAACATAGAATTTCAATTAAATCGACAGGTTCATCATCCGAAATATTCCCGGCGTCTATATCCTCAATCAAGTGAAAATCAATTTCTTTAGACACCTCATCAAAAGCATGGATATTTATCGATTTAGGTTCTAGAGTGGAGGTGTAAAGATCGAAAGGATTAGGTGCGGTTTCACTCGAAAGGGGTTCCTCATAATTTGGCAAATCAAGCACTACAAAGTCGCACAACTCATCATTTTGGACACATGTTTGAAAATTGGAGTTGTTGGATTCAATTGGGTATGGGTAGGTTTGATTTGGAAATCCTCTCACATTCTCTCTCTGTCCAACCACCTCCTCATACATTGGAAAATTTGGAGCTAGTTGGAAACTAGCTACCGGTTCACTCGGTTGCATAAGGGCGGCCATGAGCGCTTCCACATTCCTCACCATTTTGTTTGTTGCAGCAATATAAGCCTCCAACGACTCTTCCAAACTAGACTTGGGTGGTGAGGGGGTTTCGGTAAAAGATTCAAAATTATTTGGATATGTGAAACTCCCAAAAGGCTGTGTAGAAACAGGGTCTAGTGACGGTGGGAAAGTCGGGTAGGATTGGTAGGAAGTGGGTGGTTGGGCAGGGGTAGGGTCAACATGTGGATAACAAGGTGAATAATCGTGTGGATCCCTAGAAGTAGATGTGTTGAGAGGGGTAAAAGATCGACTACGAGATTGTGCAATATGCTCAGCAATGGACATCGGTTTAGGAGTTACAGTAGGACTTGAATAAGTGGTATCAACGTATGAAGGTAGTGAAGATTGACTTGGTTGACACAAAGTGGGTTGTAAAGTCGAACTGTTTCTCCTAGACGCTTCTATTTGATCTTTCAAAGATATTTTAGGCATGGAAGGATCGTCTTTAAATTTACCGAACAAATTGACGAATGACGCAAAATTAGGTTCGGGATACCAAAGTTCGGCAAGAGATTTATGATGTGGGGTACCCATGATAGAAGAATGAGAAAAGAAAGAAGGTAGGTGGTGCAAGTGGGGTGCAAGGATTTCTTAGCGACAAAATTTTTGCAAGTTTTTATAAAAATTTTCCTTTTTTCCTTTTTCTCTTTATTTGAGACTGTTTGCAGGAAAAAAAATTTCGATAAAGGGCTTAGACACAAATGTAATCAACCAGAAATGCACAATCAGACCTAGATCTAGGGTCACCTAGGTCAGCTAGACAGCTCCTAACTGTTCTAAAGGGCTAGAAATAGGACCTCAAACCGCCTCTTCACCGCCAATTGCGGCCAGGAAAGTGCCAGGTAAGTGGGAAGGAACCACACTGTGGGCCTAATTAAAAACCACTAGCCTTGACACACTTGCCTAGACACCGCAAAGTCAGGTTAGGATAAACGGTCGATGCCTATACTAGTCCTCTGTCCTATTGAGCGCGACGTCCTTAGGGCTGAGTCTAGTATTTTTTAATTAAGATATGGTCAATGCAAATGCCTTATGTGATTTCTGGGGTCCTGGGAAGGATGATGAAATCCCCACCCAATCTGATTTGGTCAAAAAGCCCCTTAAAGTCCAATTAAAGATATGCAAAACAGTAAATCACTTGCAATCAAATATTTTTATTTTATGCGCGGCGCAAAGAATCCTGCACAAGATTGTTATTTGAAAGGGAAAAGATTTTTGAGCGCAAAGAAATCCTGCAGGCAAATTTACAGAAGATATATCAAGATTTGCAGAGGAGGAGAGAGAGAAAACTCACAGAAATTTGCAGTGGCGGAACAGTTTTTTTTTTTTATCGCGCTTCTGCCCCTTTTTTTAAGCCCTGATTCGACAAGACCGCGGCGGTTCCGCGGCCAAAAGGGAGCTGGCGCGGCGGTTCCGCCGCGCTTTGGTCGGTTCCGTCGCACTTTGGTCGGTTCGGCCTACTTTTTTTTTTGAACCAGATCACCGCGGTTAACTTGTAGACTCGGTCCTCCAAATTTCTTCTGTTCCTCGGTTGTTGTGATCTTCTGTTGCTCCGATCTTTTTTTTCTGTTTTGATCTCTGTAGATTTCCAGATCCGATTTTCGTATATCCTGCAAAATTCAAACAACAAAGTATCCCTTCCAAAAATAACAGATTATATAGTTTTATATTTTTTTTGATTTTTCAGATTTTTATGATTTTTTTAAATTTTATGATTAACCCGAAATTGCAAAAAGGAAAGTTCTACGCCATCCCCGGCAACGGCGCCATTTGATTGATTGATTTAGCGTGCTTGCGCTTTCTAAAAGATAGATCAAAAATATATGTAACCGCAATCAAGAATGGTGTCGCATGAAGCTAGCCGGTGAGTACGGGTCGGTCCACAGGGATGTTGTGAATTTCCGATTCGTGCTTACGAGTTAATTCCGAAGGGTGTTCGGATTAATTATTAAATCTAAAAACCTAATTAATCTATACTAATTATCTAGATCTATTCTTGCTAGGGCTAGGTTTAGGGATGGTTTGGAAATGCAAGTAAACCTCAACACTTTCTATACCCGAATGAAGATCTGTGAGGAGTTATGGTAATTATCAATAAAGTGGATTAGATCCGTTTGGGAAGTTGATCCTTCCACTAGGTTCTTGTCCTTCCTTTAGAGATCCTTACCCTAACCTCCATGGAAAACATCACACCCGGGTCTTTATACTACGGTATCACCGCTACCTCGAGGGATAGAGTGCCGTAGGGAGCGGTATGTGCATGTATGCATGGAGTCCTATTGTAAATATTTGGTAGGTAAGAAAGGGATGAGAGATCTCATCTCTCAAAATCCTTCCCCAAAGCTAACTCTAAACAAGTTCCTAGGGCATGAAATTAAATCTACCTAGGGCAAGGAATTTAAATCTACACTAAGGCAAGAAATTAAATTACTTACAGATGCATCCCTCCAATCATCCATGCAGAGTTGTCAGATCTGAATTTCTGAATGGAGAAGAAACACCGTTGCTCTCCAAAAGATTTCAAAATTTTATTCATTAAAGGGAAGCATAAGAAATTACAATCTTTAGAGTTCTATTTATAGGAAATAGAAACCCTAGGTTACATTTTGATCTACATGTCTAAATTTACAAAAATAGCCCTAGGTCAACTAGTAAAAGCCGCAAATGAATTTTGGTAAAATAAAATCTTCCTTTTGTCTTCTTATGGCCGCGGAACCGCGGCAATGGTGGGCTTGGGCCGCGGTTCCGCGGCCCTTTAGTAAGTCCAGATGATTATTTCTTCTGGGCTGCTTCAGTGTCTTTTGGGCTTTTCATTTCTTTATTGTTTTCTCCATTTGGGCTTCTACATTGGTTCCAGATCTTCAGTGAACAATTTGCAATGGCTTTTTAACCGTTTGTCTTGTATTCTTGGACCTTGCGTTGCCTTGTTGATTGTGAACTGTTCTTCGTCTAGGCTTGACTAAGATCCTCCTAATTGTTGGTCAAAAGTCCATATTTTCATCGTCTTTACATCGTTTTCACTGTTTCCTGTTCAAGAACCTGTAACCTGTAACATGTAGCAGACATGCGTCAAAAGCACCTGTTTATTTATAAAAAGAATAAGAATGGGGAAATAACAATGCAATATTATGGTGTGAACAAATGCCTGTTACCCTGTTTATTATGTTATTACTTGATGACTTGACGCGCTGACGTCTGGGTTTTGCATGGCCCAGATTCAGTACCGCTGTCGCAGTCCGAGCAGGAGTACTTCAGCCGACAGGCTGAGCTGTGAGTGTCAGTAGTAGTTAGCTTTTCTTTCCTGCATTTTATTCCTGATGTGAGCCCGCATTATGGGACATACATTCCAGTTATTTTGTATTGGATCTTTCGCTTCCGCATTTTATTATTCTTGACTCAGATTATCTTGGATTATGGACATGTTTAGATAGTTTTATTTTGTTCTTGATATCTCTACAACCGTAATGTGACTGTGGATGGATACTTCCTACCCACAGGTAGCATGGTTGGCTATGTCACGTGCCCATTTTAGTGTGCTCTGGGAAGCGGGGCGTGACATGGTTCTTTTGGTATCAGAGACATAAGTTAGTCGGGTTGATTCTTTTGTAGTTGGGTATTGTACCCAATACACGAATCAGAATACCCGTGTTTAGGAAACATGTCCTGCCACCTTGCCATTTTACCATTCTTGAATCATATTCTTCCTGATTATATCTTTTACGATATGCAAACTTCCTTTGCATGTCGACTCGAAAACCTGATTCCTTGTTATCTCTAGGACTTAGGCGACTTGGGTGGAGTTATGTAATTGTGGCTATGATACCGCGGCATAGTTACAATGCGGCACTCTATTTAAGTAACTTGGAGTTCTAGCCTTGATCTATATTTTGAATCTATCATCATGCTAATGTTGTGTGTTTTGATTTCAAGAATATGGCCGGTAAGAATTTGAAGACGTACCAAAGGCGTGTGGACGAAGCCGCCATGCTTGGAGTGATAAGAGGAATGCTGGAGAATCAAAAGAAACAGACCGAGCTGATCCAGCAGCAAGCGGAATCGTTTCAGGAAGGTTTGCAGATCGTTCAGCAGTCTGTGAACAATGTGGGAGCTAAACCAGTTAACCGAGTAGGGACCGTAGCAGATTTCAGGCGTTTAGGTCCGTCTACATTTACTGGTTTGGAGGAGCCGTTGCCAGCAGAGCAGTGGCTAGTTGACACAGAGAACTTGCTTATTGCGGCACAGATTCCAGATGAGAAAAGAGTTGATGTGGTACGAATTCAGCTAGTGGACTACGCCCGAGAATGGTGGCTTGTGGAGGAGAACCGTTTGCCCAAGCCGATCAAGTGGGCGGATTTTTCAAAGAGTTTCCTGGAGAAGTTCTTCCCGCGGACTGCACGGGAGGAAATAGAAGAGAAATTCATCGGGCTAAAGCAGAATGGAGCACCCGTGGATGTGCATGCAGCAGAATGGACAAGACTCAGTAGATTCGCTGGACCTTTAGTTGCCAACGATGCAGACAGGGCACGAAGGTTCATGCGCAGCTTGGACGTGGACATCCAGAGGCAGATTGTCTCCCTGGGTTTGACCACTTTCTCACAAGTACTTGCGGCAGCCCGAGAGCAGCAGAGTTTATCCGGGATGAAGGGGAGTTTGCAGCAGACAGCAGTTGCGATAAGGAAGCCAGCATTTGTACCAAACCGAGCTCATGGTCGCAGAGGTATTCCAGTGGACCGTTGAGGTGTAGCACCTATGAAGAAGCCTGTCGTCATCGATCGAAGAAAGAGCATGACATGTAACTACTGCAATTTACCTGGCCACATGCAAAAGGATTGTCGAATGAGGCTGGGACTCTGTTTGGTTTGTGGAGCGGCAGATCACGCCGTTAGTGCTTGTCCGTCGAAGCTTCGTACGAGGGATGATTTTCAGAAGCCTCCGCAGAGGCCGTTCCAGGGACAGAAACAGCTGACTCAAGGACCTAATCAGGCTCGAGCTTTTACCTTGACAGCTGAAGAAGCTAAGGCGTCAGGAGAAGTTGTTTCAGGTACTCTACTCGTTCATGGTTTTCCCGCATTAGCGTTATTTGGTTCTGGTGCATCCCATTGTTTTATGTCATCCAAGTTTATAACTACACACTCGATTGGATACACGACCATGTCTAGTTTCTGGGACATACACACTGGGAACAGGAAAATCATAGCTAGTAGGGAATGTAAAGATTGTACAGTTGTTGTGTGCGGACGGGAGCTTTTTGCAGATTTCTTGGTGATTGATACGGGCAGCTACGAAGTCGTCTTGGGAATGGATTTTCTTGGCACTTTTCACGCTCACATTGACTGTAGGGCAAGGAAGGTAATTTTCCAGATTTCCGGACATCCCGAGTTTAGCTTCACCGGAGGAAGCAGTTCTGTCAGGTTAGTCGAGTTTAGGGCTAGGCCGACAAACAATATTCTTGCAGCAATGGAAGTTGATAATATTGAAGAGCCGGCTGTTGTTCGTGATTTTATGGACGTGTTTGAAGATATATCGGGTTTACCGCCGAAGCGAGACGTGGAGTTCGCAATTGATCTTATTCCTGGTGCATTGCCAGTATCCAAAGCGTATTATCCAATGGCACCAGTAGAGTTGGAAGAAGTCAAGAAACAGGTTGCTGAATTGCTTGAGAAGGGTTGGATTCGAAGCAGTAACTCACCTTGGGGGGCTCCAGTTCTTCTAGTAAAGAAGAAGGATGGCACAAGAAGGATGTGCATCGACTATCGAGAATTAAACCGGGTGACTATTAAGAACAAGTACCCGATCCCTCGCATTGGCGAACTTTTCGAGCAGCTTAGTGGCGCGAGGGTATTCTCGAAGCTGGACTTGCGATCCGGATATCATCAGGTCCGAGTGAAAGCAGAAGATATTTTCAAGACGGCGTTCCGAACTCGGTATGGACATTACGAATACTTGGTGATGCCCTTCGGAGTAACGAATGCGCCGGCAGTATTCATGGACTTGATGAACCGAATCTTTTCACCATTCTTGGATCAGTTTATTGTGGTGTTCATTGACGATATTCTGGTTTACTCAAAGAGTTTTGAAGAGCATGCTGAGCATTTGAAGATTGCACTGCAAACGTTGAGACAAGAGAAGTTATATGCAAAGATGAGTAAGTGCGAGTTTTGGCTGGAGGAAGTAAAGTTTTTGGGGCATGTTGTGTCTGGCGATGGAATTGGCGTCGATCCCGAAAAGATTGCAGCGGTTCGTGATTGGCCAATTCCAAAGAATGTTGCAGAGATAAGAAGCTTTCTTGGACTCGCCGAATATTACAGAAGATTTGTGGAGAACTTTGCTCGTCTGGCGGAGCCGTTGACCAAGCTTACGCGCAAGGAGGTACCTTTTGTATGGACGGATAAGTGTGCGTTAGCTTTTGAGACGTTAAAGCAAAAGTTGATAACCGCCCCTATTCTGACCGTGCCAAACAATTCCGGAGGATTAGTGATTCACAGCGACGCATCTGGGAAAGGATTGGGATGTGTTTTGATGCAGCATGGGAAGGTTGTAGCATACGCATCAAGACAGTTGAAGACCCATGAGAAGAATTATCCAACTCATGACTTGGAGCTTGCGGCTGTGATTTTCGCTTTAAAGATTTGGAGACACTACCTTTTGGGCGAAAGGGTCGAAGTCTTTACTGATCATAAGAGCTTGAGGTATGTGTTCACTCAGAAGGAGCTTAATATGAGACAACGTAGATGGTTGGAACTGATGACTGACTACGATCTTGATCTTAAGTACCATCCGGGGAAGGTTAATGTCGTGTCGGATGCGCTTAGTCGGTTACCAGCAATTCAGGTGTTAACTACGCAGAAGGAGCTCGTTGAAGATTTTCGAAGATTTGACTTGGAGGTTGTGCTACCGCATTCTACGGGACAGTTGATGCAGCTGCAAGTACATTCATCGTTGATCGAGAATATTAAAGCAGCACAATCGCAGGATCCTAGACTGCAATAGTTTCGAGAACAGGTTGAAGCCGGACTACGAGCAGATTTATTGATCCACGAAGATGGTTCGTTGAGGTATGGTAGCCGCTTATGTGTGCCAAAGGGAGATATTCTTGAAGAGCTTTTGAAGGAGGCACACAGTTCAGCTTATTCTGTACATCCAGGAGGCACAAAGATGTACCGAGATATTCGACAGCATTTCTGGTGGGAAGGCATGAAACGGGAGATTGCTCGCTTTGTGACAAAGTGCGTGGTGTGTCAGCAAGTTAAGGCTGAACATCAAAGGGTTGCTGGTTTATTGCAACCACTTCCAATTCCTCAGTGGAAGTGGGAACATATAACCATGGATTTCGTGACGGCTTTACCGCGGAGTCCAAAGGGCAACAATGCTGTATGGGTAATTGTTGATCGATTGACCAAGGCAGCTCACTTTATTCCTTTTCGGGTTGGTCAATCAACAGAGACTTTGGCGGAGCGGTACATGCAAGAGATTGTAAGATTGCATGGAGTACCGGTGAGCATCGTGTCCGATCGGGACACTCGGTTCTTATCACACTTTTGGCGGAGTTTACAGGAAAGTTTGGGGACTCGATTGAAGTTTAACACAGCTTATCATCCTCAAACTGATGGTTCGTCCGAGAGAACAATCCAAACTCTTGAAGATATGTTGAGAGCATGCATGTTAGACTTCAAGGGTTCTTGGGAGGATCATCTACATTTGGTGGAATTTTCTTACAACAACAGTTTTCAGGCAACTATCCAGATGGCTCCATTTGAAGCTTTGTATGGTCGTAAATGCCGTTCACCTGTTTGCTGGGACGATGTTGGTATTATTGGGAGCAGATTTGGTTGTGTAGACAGTTGAGAAGGTTAACACTATCAGAAATCATATGAAGGCAGCACAAGACCGGCAGAAGAGTTGGGCAGACACGTCAAGAAGACCTCTAGAGTTCGTCGTTGGTGATTTGGTATTCTTGAAGATATCACCGACTAGAGGGGTGATTCGTTTTGGAAGTCGAGGAAAGCTTAGTCCTCGATTCGTTGGACCCTTTGAGATCTTGGAGCGTATTGGTGAGGTAGCGTATCGTTTGGCGTTACCGCAGTCCTTGGCGAATGTGCACGATGTGTTTCACGTATCTCAACTCTGTAGGTATGTTCGAGATGAAACGCACGTATTGGATCATTCGGAGCTAACAGTACGAGAAGACTTGACTTTTGAGGAGCGACCGATTGAAATCATGGATCGAAGGGAAAAAGTTCTTAAGAACAAGGTAATCCCTCTTGTGCTTGTTTCTTGGGGTAATCGCTCGTATGGAGAGTCCACTTGGGAATGAGAAGATGAAATCCGGCAGAAGTTTCCTCATCTTTTCTTAAAGTTATTGTTGTCTATCTTTGTATTCTTGGAATTTCGAGGACGAAATTCTTTTTGTAGTTGGGTATAATGTAACACCCGAGCACAATGCTATAAATTTCAGTTACCGTTTGAGCGTAGTGTGGCACTTATTTCATTTATCTTGCTTGATTGTTACTTATTGTAATTTTACCCCGACAATTCATTTCTGCATATAACAATTTAAGGCATCTAGAATAAAATTAAAAATACTTGTCATAGCCTGCTTGACACCCCTAACCCTGTTGTAGCGTCCGTGCATCGTGTTCTCATCCCGTTCGGTGAAACGGGCAAGTTTGGACGGCTACGCGCACGTACGTATGTCCATTTTGGGGGTATGCTTTTTGATTGTAAAATACTTCATTTTAAATTTTGGATCCCGCCTAAAATTTTCTTATTTCAATTTCAAATTTTTGGACCCAACCCGGGCGCAATTTGGAAATATTTTACTTTGCGCCAAAATCCCAATTTCTAATTTATTTAAAACTCTCGATTATATTTATAACCCATAATATTTTCCTCTCTTTAAAAATCTTTTAACAAAATTTTTCCTAACACCCCACAATCTTCAGCCAATCAAATTCCTTTTAAATCCCGTGGGCCCCACTCCTCTCTCCTCTCTCTATCCCGTCTCTCTATCTCTCTCCTCTCTCTCTCCCCCGTCTCTCTCTCTCTCTCCACATCCTTCTCTCTCTCCTCTATATATCTATTCCCTCCTCTTCTTTTCTTTCACGAGCACGAACCCTTCTCACGTAAACCCTAGCCGCCTCACCCCTCGCCGCCGTAGCCCAACGCCGACGCCATCACCACCAGACTCGTCGCCTCATCGCCTCCACATCCATCTCTTCTCCCTCCTTCATCAATTTCCCGTGCCCCTGCACCAGCACCGCGGACACCTGCGCCCCCCTGCACACGTCTGCACCACCGGAGTCGCCGCCGGTGACCTCATCCCCGTGTCGGCCTTCGTGCGCACCCAGTAAGCTTACCTTTCCCTCCTCTCCTTCTTTCCTTCTTCTTCCTTTTCCCGTTCTATTCCCCGTTCTTGATTTGTCGTGGTTCCGTGCAGGCAAGTCACCGGAGCTCCGTCGACGTGGTCAGCAATCACAACCCCTCCACGGATCATCGTGAGCAACCTCTCTCAGATCCTCTTTTCTCTTCTTCTTTATTTTTCTTTTCTTTTCTTGTTACGTTCTTGATCGTTCGCTGTTTTGCATCTCGCCGGAATCCGGCCGTGCCGGCGACGTGTCCCGACGTTCCAGCGTGGTATCCCGACCCGTGTGGTTCCACTGTTCGTCGTTTGGGTTCATTCCGTGAACCGTGCGCCCGTCGCGAGTTTTTCCCCGCCGACGTTTTACGTTCCGTTTTCCCGATTCGCGACCCGTCGAGGCAAGTACCCCTTGCTACATGCTAAATAATATTTACATACACATTGATGACACACTAAACCGGTAAATTTAACTTTAGTACGATCATTTCTCATTTTCGTGTTCAATATTGTTATATATCATTTTATCTTTCAAACTTGGAACCTACCTGTTGCAATTACTGTTTTGAACCTAATAACCATATTTACATGTTTTAATTACACTTTCACTAATGACGTAGCCTATGGTACTTTATCTATCGTTTTACTACATTCGGACACTCGTGTACATTTAACCTGCATAAACTGTGATTTCATCCATGGAACTTGTATATATATATATATATATATATATATATATATATATATATATATCATTGCATCCATGAAGTCTTAAACTTGGTAACATGATTAAACGGTTATAATTGTCATATTGCATTCTTATAATGTTGAAATCATCTCTGTGACACAATTGATAATTGTACTGCTAATTGAATGAATCTGCCTATTGCTTAATTCATTACTTAGATCATGTTGTTAACCATGCTTGATTATGTGACTGAGTTTGAGCACACCCATGATATTGTTTACATCTTGACCGGACCCGCTACATACATATTGATTTACCCGACATGGTACCGTATACTGCTTGACTTGACCTGATGTACCATGACCTGATCCGTCACCTGATCTTGTGTCTAATGCCAACAAACCTGACATGTAGTCCTCATGGACCGTTCCTGTTGTCTGTCCAGACAAACCTGTTTACCTGATCCTGTGTTGGCATTAGTTCTTGATTACGGGATACCTGACTTGACTTACACATATAACTTGGGGGTATGGAGAAATCAAAGGTGAAACCTGACTTGAAACTCAACAGTTCACTACTTGTTCTGATCAGTTTTAGGCTAGGCCAGCCTTGGAATGATGATGCTGACATCATTCATCTATACACATTCCTGTTTGGTGCCTAGCGGCATGTCTCGGTTTCAGCCCGAGAATCTGGGGCCGTGGTCCCGGGTATGTACGGGATACTATTGAGTTACATCGATGATTCATCAATTTGGTTTCAAAGACTTTAGAACAGAAATCCTGATAGAATAGTTTAGTTTACCCACTGCACACTACCCTGCACTGCTCTGATTTATATTATTGTTACCCTTGCTTTATTCATGTTTTTATTCGCATTGCCCGTTACCCTGTTTATTATGTTATTACTTGATGATTTGACGCGCTGACGTCTGGGTTTTGCATGGCCCAGATTCTGTACCGCTGTCGCAGTCCGAGCAGGAGTACTTCAGCCGACAGGCTGAGCTGTGAGTGTTAGTAGTAGTTAGCTTTTCTTTCCTGTATTTTATTCCTGATGTGAGCCCTCATTATGGGACATACATTCCAGTTATTTTGTATTGGATCTTTCGCTTTCGCATTTTATTATTCTTGACTCAGATTATCTCGGATTATGGACATGTTTAGATAGTTTTATTTTGTTCTTGATATCTCTACAGCCGTAATGTGACTGTGGATGGATACTTCCTACCCATAGGTAGCATGGTTGGCTATGTCACGTGCCAATTTTAGCGTACTCTGGGAAGCGGGGCGTGACAAAGTCCTACGAAAGTACAAAATGAAGTTGAATCCAGCCAAGTGTGGTTTCAGTGTCACGGACGGAATATTCCTTGGATTCATGGTCACACACCACGGAATCGAAGCAAACCCAGAGAAGATCAGGGCCATCATAGTCATGGCGACTCCCAGAAGCAACGTCGAAATCATGCGGCTCACGGGCAGGATGGCCGCTTTGAGTCGGTTCATGTCCAGGTCCGGCGAGAAGTGCCTACCTTTCTTTAAAGCCCTAAGGAAAATCTCTGGGTTCAAGTAGCCTGAGAAATGTCAAATAGCTTTCGAGCAGCTCAACACTCATCTGACGACGCCACCGCTTCTTATCTGACCAGTTGAAGGAGACGAGCTGCTGATATATCTGGTCGTTTCTGATCAGGCTGCTGGCTCCGTGCTAATCAGAGAATCCAAGGGCATACAGAGGCTGGTATACTATGTCAGCCATATTTTTAAGGACGCAGAGACCTGGTACCCGGCCATCGAAAAGATCGTCCTGGCGCTCGTCATCACATCCCGGAAACTTCGGCATTATTTCCAGGCTCATACCATCATCGTTCTCACCAACCGACCCCTGAGGAATATCCTTGGTTCCCCCGAGTCGTCAGACCGCTTAGAGAAGTGGAGATGGGAATTGTCGCAGTTTGACATCCGATACCGACCAAGGCAAGCTATCAAAGCCCAAGCCCTCGCTGATTTCATGGTTGAATGCACCATTCCCAACAGAGAAGAATCGCTGACGCGATGTAAGTCAATGTCGCACACCCATGCGGTTTGTGGGGAGGCAAAATTTATAAAAAACAATTTTATGACTTGTAACATCGACCTATCGTGCAGAATATTTTCAGAAAACTTAACTAGCTAAACACTTAGAGGTTTTTAACTACTCTGAAAGAGTTTATACCTCCTTAATTCTAGTCCTTCGGGTCTTCTTCTCCTTAGCTTGAGCTCCTCGAAGGTGAGGTTCTAGCTCGATCGTCAGCCTCCTCGTGTCGAAGACGATCCACCCGAAAGTCTATGGTTCAAGCTCCAACCTCAAAACCGAGGTAACTAAAGTACCTAGTTCGCTAATCTAGGTAGCTTAGAAGATGTAGAGAGTTAATTGGAGTATTTTATCTCAAATGATCCTAGGATTCACAACACATGTAAAAATTAGGGTTTGAGGAAGGAGGAGAACAATGGAGAGAGAGTGAGAGAATGCAAATGAATAAGTGATCAAGGCTAGTGAAGAATGGCTCATTCTTTTCTCACAACAAGCATGCATTATTTTCAATTGAAAATTGTAGCCATGCTTCAATAGTAAGTGCAAACCAATAAACTAAAGAATTAGCCATGCTTCACCCATACCACAAATATCTCCATTTTCCACCTCATTAATCTATTTTCCAAAAATAGATTAAACCAAAATGAGGTGTCCCCTTCTAGAAACATCTCTTGTAAAATTATAAGAACGCCCTCACCATATATACATACCCGTATTCGTACTCCAAAAAATACGAATACAAAGAAATAAAATATAATTCAATAATATAATACTAGAATCCAACTTAATCCTAAGCCCACTAGTATTATCCGTCTGAACCTCATCTGTGTAGCCAGTACACGTATATGATCGGAACCCTGCACGTAAAACCATACGGCCTCTACATCGTTTCGCCTGAATCAGGGAAACCCTCTGTGTGGGACTCTAAAGACTCGACAGTACGATGGCAGTGGGTTTAACCACAAGTCTGTCAGCGGCACTAGCTATACGTAACAGCTATCCAGGTAGCTGTCGAAAAGAAGGCCAACGAGCGAACTCATCTGAACCCTTATCGAGCCTATCCGTGATAATCTCCGTACAGTCTGGTTTGTTCGTCTAAGAGTATCGCATATTAGGCCTACGAGGTGGTGAACGTCAGACCCCTAATAGCGCAATAAGTCGTGTCGGTGTAGAGCCCAATACACCATGAGAAACTATTGGTGTACCTACCAGTAAATCTCACTTGCCCTGGCCAGGGACTTTGTGTATTGGCTAACCGAACACAGTGTGATATCAACTCCCAATACCGGGAGAGACGAATCCCTTCTAACCCCTACTGCCTCCAAGTGCTTCGGAAATACACCCAACCATTACCTGTTTGAACGACTCATTTGAGTCGTAGTAGGGTAGTAATCTAAGTACAGTGGGAACACACTTGAGACGAATAGTGATGTCAACTCAACGAACTAACCTATACTCATGTCACCCGAGGACTACTAACTGACGATAGGTATAATACCAACCAGCAGTTCCCAGCGAGTCTGTCCAGTATAATCCATAACCCAATGAGCACATGTATACTATCTCTGGTACCGTATACCAATGGATGCGGGATAGGCCACCTCCTCTGACGGGATAAGAAGCGTATACACTAGTCTACTCTGGAGTATCAATGTCCTGTCTCGATAATCCTATGATTAGGAACAAACTTAAAGATGTTCTTATAGACAACCCAGCCCCTACTAGTGTGACTGTCATCACAACGCCGGTAGTCAAACAAAGATCCTAAGGGCTCTATCAATATGTATTAGCGATATGCTAAAAGAAACATATACACATATTAAGATAGAATCAAACCAGATAGCATACTATCATATTGAGCAAGACTGTTATTATATTTGTGTATAACCTAAGCTTCCAAAATGTAATATATAATCCAGTACTATACAATAATGGCCTCTAGGGCATATATCACTAACACGCGAGACCCAAATTAACCCACTGCACTCGATCGAAGAAAAGCTCGGTCCGATTCCGGACTGGGTACTCTATGTAAGTCCGCGGCGGCGCCCCGGCCGTCGATCCGACGCCGGAAACGCGGAAACAAAAACTTTGCAAACTAGCAAACCGACACCACCGCGCACTTTTCCCCCGGATCGGGCCATTAACCTAGCTACTAGCAAACTAAAATACGGGTAGAGAAGTATACCAAGCGATCCGTGTCCTTCGGTCTTTGTCTCCACTCCGATCTCCCGCGGAATCTCCGTCCGTCTCGTCCTCGTCGGAAAGGGCACCACGTAGCCGGATGCTTTTACGGGCTCCCACCTCTGGACCGAGGCAACTCGGGCGCGAAGTTGGCCAGCCGACACGTCCAAGATTTGCTGTAGGCTAGTGTAGAGTCTATGTCTCTTTAGGGTTTAGTTGCCATGGAGGATGGAGGAAGAGGTTAAGGAAATTTGGTGCTTTCAATTTTCCTAGCAAGAAAAAATGAGATCAAGAATAATGCCACCACTCAAAATGAAACACTCTCATTCTCACTCTCAAGAATGGCCGGCCCCTCCTCATCAAGAAGAAGATTGGAGAGAGAAAAAGGCATCTCAATGTATAAAGAAAAAGAATGATAATGTGAAAAAGAAATCATAAAGGAAAAAGGCTCACATCGATTTCTCACTCACCTCCTTTCACTCTCATCACAATAAATGCAAGACATATGATGCAAAAGAAATCTCATCATGAATAAACAATCATGATGCTACAAATATGTAAGAAACCTCTCCACAAAAATTAATTTGCACAATTGCAAATTACCCCCTCCATCGAAAGTCCGGCCGTGAAGGATCAAAGGAAAACCGGCCGGAACGGAATGCAAACTAGCAACTTCAGAAAACTGATCCCGTAATAAATTACAGGAAAACCCCACTACTGCATATACATGCCCGCATTTGTATTCCCACTGAATACAAATGCAAAGAGACAATACTACACTATCTAATACTAGGATCCGGCTTAAGCCAAAGCCGGCTAGTAAAAACCGTCCGATCACGATCCGTGCAATACCGCACGTATCTGATCGAACCCTGCCATATCTCCATACGGCCTCTACAGCGCTTCGCCCGAAACTTGAGTAATTGTGTATGTGGTGGACTCTAAAGACTCGTCAATACTATGGCTGTGGATTTAACCACTAACACGTCAGAGGTATTAGCCATACGTGACGGGCCACCAGCTATTGACCAAAAGGGACGTCGATGAGCGAACTCATCCTGACACCCTACTGAGCCTGTCAGTGACAATATCCGTACAGTCCGGTCCGTTCATCTATGAGCATCGCATGGCGGGCCTAGGGGGTTGGTAAAAGTCAGACCCCCAAAAGCGGTACAAGTCGTGTCGGAGTGTAGCCCAGAACACCCTGAGATACTACTGGAATACCTACCAGTAAATCTCCTGCCTTGGCTAAGAACTTTTCATGTTCTGGCTCTCCTAGACACAGCGCGAACTCACCCCCAATACCGGGAGAGACGAACCCCTGCAGATCCGCTCACTGCCTCCATGTGGCTCGGGACTGTACCCAACTAAAACCTGTTTGCACGTCTCCTTTGAGCGTGGTAGGGTAGTAATCAAAGTACAGTGGGAACTCACATGAGACAAATGACGATCTCAGGTCGATGAACTAACATGTACACATGTCACCAGGGAACTGCTATCTGATGTCAGGTATAATACCAACTAGCAGGTTCCCGGCGAGTCTTGTCCGGTGTACTCATAACCCAATGAGCACCTGTATACATCTTAGGTGAACCAACTGACACCAGTGGCTTGTGAGACCGGCCACCGTCCCTCGTCGTGGTCTCGACTGTATACACTAGTCTACTCCGGAGTATCGATGCCCTGTCTCGAAACTCCCACGACTAGGGACCTTTTAAGGATGTGCTTATAGACCCCAGCTCCCACGTATATGATCGCCCTCATACTGCTGGTAGTCAAGCAAGAATCCTAGAGGCTCTATCAACGTGCAATAGCGACTCGTAAGGTCACCTAAAGCAGTACACGATGATAAAGATAAACCAGATAGCATACTATCATCTTGAGTAAGACTGTCCTACTGGGATAGGTCCTCCCCTCAATCATTGCAATCACGTGCCTGTGATCCAATAATTGACTCTGAGGGCACTATCTCCAACGATCTCCCACTTGCACACAAGGCTAATTATTGCGATGTCGCATACTCACAGCCCGTGTGATACCGAACACCCAACTCCTCTACTAGTCAGTCTCACAAAGCTCGTTTGCGAAACTATTGCGTTCGAGGAATAGCCTCAGTGAGTGGATCCGCTGTGATGTTTCTTTCTATGTCTCTCTCTATCTTAAGTTCGTGGAGAAAGCCATCTCCCGAAATGAGCAATACCTGTCTTAGAATGTGTCTGGATATCTGATGGGACCTAGCTCATAAGTGAACTCCAAATCCAAACTTCTTAGACTGTATCGTCAACTGAACTTAATCAGTATCATGCGCCATGCCTTCCCTCAGTATCTACCTGGACCACCTGTCCAAAATACTGCCCCTCGTCAGAGGGAAAACTATAACTCTGACAGCCACTCTGCCATCCAGGTCACCTTGGAAGCCTGGAATGATAACCGTCTCCCGAAGGAGAATGCTGTTATCATATCCCTAGAACATCCACTTATGTTCTAAAACTGCTTCCGACTGTTTCTCCAGGATTGGATCAATATCAACTTATTGCATCTACTGCAAAAACAACATCTGGTGTGGTACTTGACATCTCATGATTGACTCAATTGCCTAAGCAAGTGATCTGCCAACCATGCACATCCCTCTCCCCTTTAGTCTGCAAGACACCTTTAGAGAGGGTGACTCCATTACCTGCAGGTACACCACCATGCCAGGAGTCGTCCATTCTAAATACTCTTAGAATGCGTTTAAGTACCCTGATTGGGAAACCACCCAAATCTAGATCTAAAACCATAGATCTAGTTACCAGAATGTCTGATATAATATCCAAGTCCTGTGTGGAGAAACTACTGTGTGGCAACCAAAGTATAACCGATCGTAGTATAGGAATATCACTTCCTACTCTGTGTATGTCATCAAATACCAGGACATCACACCCTACTACCTTCTTAACAGATCCATCCCCTATTCTGATGAAGTCAAACCTATGACTGTCACATCAGAAATAGATGATCTATCTCCGCTATATCTTCTTTAGTCTACAAATAGACATAAGCCTGAAGTCCACCAATGCTTCCGCTGCTCCCACTAACTATGACAACCCTCTGGCAGAGTCATATTGACGCACACTTCTAAAGCCAGTTTAGAACGACGCTATACTCATCCTCCTGCCGGGTCTCACAGTCTGGAACAACAGCAATGGAAAGTGTGGGTAAACAAGAACCTCCCTGCCACCGTCCTTGAGCATACCGAAGTACCTCTCGAGTGCCTGAGGTTACCCACCATATCTGCGGAGTGGCCAATGGAATGTCAAACCAGATTGAATCTTTAGGTTCTTATCAAATCTTCAGTAATCGTTTGCGGTTCTGGAATCACTTCCAGTTCTACCATACTCCCACTACTATTTTCTGAAAAAAAAATCCATTTTTATTAAAACTGTGGCGAGTCTAGAACAATATCACTATTGATCTTCCAGATGGTAGAAAATCAACCCTCGTCATAGCCCGGGTCAACCCACAAACAGCCATTACAGAAACGTGCCTTGAGTTATCCAGAGTCTGATTTTAAGCATAAGCTGGACAACTCCCCGTACCTTAACAATGTCAAGATATGAACTGTTCTATATCCAATATAGAAACAGAGGCACTGATTTAATTAAACCAGATTCAAATCATGCAGCTGTCACCAGTGCATGTCAACTAAATGGAAGGAGGCCGATCAGCGTTACTCAACTTAGGAGTACTTCCGATTATGAGTAACATGAAAGAGAAGCAAGTTCTCTTAATCATTACTATTAACTGAATACCATCCACAAGTATCTACATCTTCGATCACCTTGAAGAATCCCGATACTTGCAATACCTGGTTCTCTACTTTATTCATATACCTATAACTTCTCAAAACTCGGACCCTGTGTTTCTACGAAACACCTGTCTAAAACTAGAGAAGTCATAAGTAAACTGAATATAGTACGAGGACCAACCCCTCTGTCCTGATGGACATTGGACAATATACAATACTCTGTATAAGTCCCCTGAGTCTAGTGACTCATTCACTGTGTGTCGTAGCTTGAAAACTGTACTTATGGTTAAGAAGAATTACACCGCTGTTCAATGCTCCTTACCTAACCATCCACTGATATAGGTAAATGTCATAGACATAATTTCAAAAATGTATATCTCACTCTATAAAAATAGATGTACAGATATATCAATTTGAAATTGGTGCACAACAACGGATATTCAAAACCAAATATTTGACGTCCGGTAAACAACCCAGATGACTTCCTCAAATATCACCAATTACAACGAATCCCGATATAATGAGGATGATCACCTAATTCCCAATAACTTACTCCCACTCATCATCTGTAAAACCATACAGATGTGAGAATCTAACCTGGTAAATACATACCCTGGAGCAAGTGTCTAATTGGGAAATCAGTTCTCTTTTAATAGTACACAGTGAAACTGAAACATTGAAATGTTTCGTTGGGGTATCCTGGTATTCCTAGTAATGCCTCTTCCATTATCCAGATTCACAACTATAACCGTATAATTCTTTTCCACCTCTCCAAATCCCTTTATATGTCTTTAGTCATTACCTTCTATACACCCCTTTAGGCCAAATGGTTTTCTTCCTTCCCTACAGTTCGGCATCAGCCTATGGTTTGGAAGAAGACTATCCAATAAGCATAATGGGTGTACTGTCCTAGTCCTAGGAGCACTCGCAACGCGAGAGAAGGTGAAGATAAAATACACCTGAATAAACCTTATTCCTATTTCTCCTGAACTGGGATCCATCCCCGAACTGGAACAAGTTCCTTTCGAGTTCGTATATAACCATACGATGGAGTATCCAATAAACTTGGGATCTTCGTAGTGATACGGAGTGTCCTGGAGAAATACAAAGGTGATTTAGGATTGGCGAAGAAATACTTGGTTTGGTCGTGAATAGCAGTCGCAATTTACTTTGCCTTCTTACTAATCCCTTTCTTTGTCTTAACTTAATACCTTCTGTACACCGTTTAGGCTAATTGGTTTTCATCATTCCCTACCGTTCGGCACCAGCCTAAGGTTTGGAAGAAGACTTATCCAATTTGCGTAATAGGTGTACTATCTCCTAAACCAAGGAGTACTCGCAACCTGAGAGAAGGTAAAAGGAAAAGACAACTGAATAGTCCTATTCGTTTTCTCCAGAACCGGAAACCATCCTCGAATTCCTTCGAGTTCGTATATAACCATACGATGGTTTTGTCCAATGGAAGTGGACGTTCGTAGTAATACAGGGTGTCCTGGAGAAAAGGGTAAAAGTAGGAGTGGCAATGAGATTTGCAACTCTGACAATCCAAAAGCCAGTGTTAAGAAGGTTCGGTCAACTTGGTCACTGAGTCATAGTATAGGGTCGGGTCAATGGTCGCTGCCAAAGAGAGAGAGAAAAGAAACTCTCAGCGTGCACTCTAACCTAGATCAGAATGGTTATCACTTTATCTAATCAGGAAACCTCCCACTGTAACGTCAAATTCTTCCCCAAACCTGAAAGAAGAATAGCCGGGATCACCCGAGGAGTAAACCAACTCATCAGTGGGAATCAGGATCCAACTATCATCGCATGTTAACGTGACGGAATCCGCTCACGTTATCACACTCCAGAAGGTATGCGCATATCTGGCAAGTTTCAGTTTCTTTAGAAACTCCCGATGTGGATTTTTGCCCCATGCTCTTATGACCTTGGCGTAAGGTCAAAATATCATGTCACATGTCAAGTTCTTCCCATCATTATCCAGGTTAATTTGAACCCACTCGTACATACCCTTGACGAAGGCCAAAATAGTAGTACGAATTTCCCAAACCAATGCATCTATCTATGCTGCAGATAAATATCCGGCAGCTACCAATCACTATGCATTGGCGTGAGGTCAAAATACATAGCTTGAATACTACCGAATATTTAACTGAAATGATGGAGGGCTACGAATGGTTTCTGGCGAAAACCTTTAACGTAATGAACTTGATATCGTTGAAGGAACCAGATAGCTTTTAAAAATATAGTGATGAAAACCTTTGCTAAAGAGGTCACTCCCGGTGAAGGGATCTCGGCTCCTTCCCCGTAGAATGAGGTGCAGGATATTCCAACTGAATACCACGATGCAAAGCATAAGTAATCTACTATAGTGAAGTTATTGCCCTGACACAAACTTCTGTCCAAGGGATCACTCCCGGTGAAGGGATCTCGGCCCTTGCCTCGTCGACTGAGGAGCAGGATATTCCAACTGAATACCACTGTGCAAAACAAAAGTGAACGTCCTTGTAATAACAGCTTTTTGAAAAATGTTCCAACAACATTAGAATAGGTTTGTTTAGCTTGCATTGATCCGAATCAATGCAGTCCCGTCAATTGATCACACCACAAAAGAACGAAAATAATGATGTACGTATATGCCATCTGCATTCGCCACTGGGTCCCGTCATCACCCGTTAGGTTACTTAACTAACGACAGAGCGGGGACTGGACTAGCGCGGATGCAAAACATATACAACATCTACTAGTATATATATCCATATATAATATTTCTCTCAAGGCGTGATAAAAATGCAACAACACAGAAATGTACAGCATCACAGAATAATTCAGATATCTGGGATCCCCGGGTTTCATAGAGCCGCTACTGAAACCCGACGTTCCCCTGGTCGTATGGATAGCCTGTGAAATGAAAATCCTAGACCCCGACGGGCGCGGCAAGTTACCCGCCAAAACCTGAAGCGAGGCAGCCCCCTTCAGCAACGTAAATGGACCACCCAGCACTTCACGGAATCCGATAACTTGGGCACCCCTCCTGGGTCAACCTGTACCCCCTATGAGTGCGGCGAATAGCCCGCAAATTCTAGAGTGAAGCCCCTCTGTCTCAATGCCATGAGATGCGGGCCCGTTTCCCTCTAGAACCCGGCTATCCGTGCACCCCTCCGTGGGGTAATCCTAGTACAGAAAATAAAATATACATACAACGGGTACATCGACCTCGACCCGGTCGTGCCCCAAAAGAATAATACAAACAGGCAGTGACGGCAGTCCACATGTCGGACGCTCGTCCCGCAATATCAAATGTACATATAAAACAAAACTGTACTACCATTGCATCCAAGCTATCCCCACGACCAATCCGCAACATCACAGCACAAAACAGAACATCAACGTGAATGTCACGTTCGCAAATCCGTCTAACCGGGCTATAGCAGTTAGACAGGATTTACCGATCAAGTGACATTCACGGTCGCAGATATAATGTAAATACTGCTAACTAGCATGTTTAAAATATCCGATCGAACAAATTCACCGAAGTGGGCCCCAAGCACTACTGTAGCACTTACAGAAAATATGGGCCCAAAAATAATATCCCAAAACCCCTATTTCTAAGTCTAAAGCCCTCTGGAAAAATTTGGCACGCTGAACAGTTAAAAGAGCGGCGGAACCGCGGCCCAAGCATGGGTTTGGCCGCGGTTCCGCGGCGTTATGGTGAGATCTCGCGACCAAATTTTCACAGATTGCTTAGATTTCCATGCACAGTATTCTGATACAACCTGAAAAAATTTTGGAGCTAAAAGAAATTCGACAGAAACCAGTGCACTGAAAATACGGTTTTTGCGATTTTTGTTCGATCGGGTTTTAAACATACTAGAGCAAGCTAGGCATGGTTAATGGCCTGGCTCTGATACCAGTGTAAGTCCGCGGCGGCGCCCCGGCCGTCGATCCGACGCCGGAAACGCGGAAACAAAAACTTTGCAAACTAGCAAACCGGCACCACCGCGCACTTTTCACCCGGATTGGGCCATTAACCTAGCTACTAGCAAACTAAAATACGGGTATAGAAGTATACCAAGCGATCCGTGTCCTTCGGTCTTCGTCTCCACTCCGATCTCCCGCGGAATCTCCGTCCGTCACGTCCTCGTCGGAAAGGGCACCACGTAGCCGGATGCTTTTACGGGCTCCCACCTCTGGACCGAGACAACTCGGGCGCGAAGTTGGCTAGCCGACGTGTCCAAGATTTATTGTAGGCTAGTGTAGAGACTGTGTCTCTTTGGGGTTTAGTTGCCATGGAGGATGGAGGAAGAGGTTAAGAAAATTTGGTGCTTTCAATTTTCCTAGCAAGAAAAAATGAGATCAAGAATAATGCCACCACTCAAAATGAAACTCTCTCATTCTCACTCTCAAGAATGGCCGGCCCCTCCTCATCAAGAAGAAGATTGGGGAGAGAAAAAGGCATCTCAATGTATAAAGAAAAAGAATGATAATGTGAAAAAGAAATCATAAAGGAAAAAGGCTCACATCAATTTCTTACTCACCTCCTTTCACTCTCATCACAATAAATGCAAGACGTATGATGCAAAAGGAATCTCATCATGAATAAACAATCATGATGCCACAAATATGTAAGAAACCCCTCCACAAAAAGTAATTTGCACAATTGCAAATTACCCCCTCCATCGAAAGTCCGGCCGTGAAGGATCAAAGGAAAACTGGCCGGAACGGAATTCAAACTGGCAACTTCAGAAAACTGATCCCGTAATAAATTACAGGAAAACCCCACTACTGCATATACATGCCCGCATTTGTATTCCCACTGAATACAAATGCAAAGAGATAATACTACACTATCTAATACTAGGATCCGGCTTAAGCCAAAGCCGGCTAATAAAAACCGTCCGATCACGATCCGTGCAATACCGCACGTATCTGATCGAACCCTGCCATATCTCCATACGACCCCTACAGCGTTTCGCCCGAAACTTGAGTAACTGTGTATGTGGTGGACTCTAAAGACTCGTCAATACTATGGCTGTGTTTTTAACCACTAGCACGTTAGAGGTATTAGCCATACGTGATGGGCCACCGGCTATTGACCAAAAGGGACGTCGATGAGCGAACTCATCCTGACACCCTACTGAGCCTGTCAGTGACAATATCCGTACAGTCCGGTCCGTTCGTCTATGAGCATCGCATGGCGGGCCTAGGGGGTTGGTAAAAGTCAGACCCCCAAAAGCGGTACAAGTCGTGTCGGAGTGTAGCCCAGAACACCCTGAAATACTACTGGAATACCTACCAGTAAATCTCCTGCCTTGGCCAAGGACTTTTCATGTTCTGGCTCTCCTAGACACAGCGCGACCTCACCCCCAATACCGGGAGAGACGAACCCCTGCAGATCCGTTCACTGCCTCCATGTGGCTCGGGACTGTACCCAACTAAAACCTGTTTGCACGTCTCCTTTGAGCGTGGTGGGGTAGTAATCAAAGCACGGTGGGAACTCACACGAGAAAAATGACGATCTCAGGTCGATGAACTAACCTGTACACATGTCACCAGGGAACTGCTATCTGACGTCAGGTATAATACCAACTAGCAGGTTCCCGGCGAGTCCTGTCCGGTGTACTCATAACCCAATGAGCACATGTATACATCTTAGGTGAACCAACTGACACCAGTGGCTTGTGAGACCGGCCACCGCCCCTCGTCGGGGTCTCCACTGTATACACTAGTCTACTCCGGAGTATCGATGCCCTGTCTCGAAACTCCTACGACTAGGGACCTTTTAAGGATGTGCTTATAGACCCCAGCTCCCACATATATGATCGTCCTCATACTGCTGGTAGTCAAGCAAGAATCCTAGGGGCTCTATCAACGTGCAATAGCGACTCGTAAGGTCATCTAAAGCAGTACACGATGATAAAGATAAACCAGATAGCATACTATCATCTTGAGTAAGACTGTCATACTGGGACAGGTCCTCCCCTCAATCATTGCAATCACATGCCTGCGATCCAATAATTGACTCTGAGGGCACTATCTCCAACACTCTATATGGACGGTTCCTCCATAGAGGAAAGAGTGGGGCTGGGCTGGTCATCCATGGCCCCAATGAAGTTGAGATGGAGTACTCTCTGCGGCTCGACTTCAAGGCCTCCAACAACGCCGCAGAATATGAAGCCTTATTGGACGGTCTACGAATTTCCTTAGGAGTGGGGTTGAAGAGAATTAGAATTCTCAGCGACTCCGTATTTGTCGTCGGCCAGGTGACCAGACGATTCGAAGCCCGAGAACCCCTAATGATGAAATACCTAGCCGAGGTAAAAAGGCTTCAGAGAAATTTCGAATAGGTCCAAGTAGAACAGATTCCCCGGAGTATGAACGTCGAGGCAGATGCGTTGACCAAGCTCGCATCCTCCTATTCGGTCAATCACAAGAGGAACATCCTCTTTGAAGTCCTACCGTGACCCAGCATCGAAGATAAAGAAGTGGTACACCGGGTCTACACCACTCAGGGGAGTGCCTCAGAATGGAGAAAGCCCATAGTGGAGTTCCTCAAGGACGGAGTGCTCCCCGAGGACCGAATCGAGGCGCGCCGGCTCCACATGAAAGCTCACCGCTTCGTATAGAGCAAAAGGAACTTGTACAAAAAGTCATACACCCATCTCTATTCAGATGCATCGATTCAAACGAAGCAAAGTACGTCCTCTATGAGATACAAGAGGGAGTAAGTGGCGCACATCAGGGGGCCAGCAGCTTAGTTCAAAAGACACTGCTGCAGGGATATTACAGGCCAACTATCCACAGCGACGCCGGAAAGTTCGTACAAAGGTGCAAGACATATCAACTCTTAGGCAGCACTTCTCGGTTGCCAGCCACTGAGTTAACACCACTAAGTTCCTCTTGGTCGTTCGCACAATGGGGGATAGACATGATTGGCCAACTCCCCACCAGCACTGGTAGGCAAAAATACATCCTTGTCGTCATGGACTACTTTACGAAATGGGTCGAAAGAATGCTGATCAGGAAACCGGACGCCGCTTCCATGGTGAAGTTCCTGTAGAATAATGTAATCGCCAGATTTGGAATTCCGAGGTGTATCATCACCGACCACGGAACCAACTTTGAAAACGACAAAATCAGAGAATTCTGCAACGACTGTCACATATTGATGAAGTTCTCCACGGTCGCACATCCCCAATGCAATGGGCAAGCCGAGATAGCAAACCGAGGCGTCATACGAGGCCTCAGAGCCTTCCTAGAAGGAAGACATAGCGGATGGGTCGAGGAACTGCCACGGGTGATGTGGGCATTGCGAACGTCAAAGAAGACACCCACGAGGGAAACCCCGTTCAGTCTTTGTTATGGCACCGAAGCGATGGTCCCCGCAGAAATCGGCCTACCCAGTTATCGAGTCGAACACTTCGACGGCGAGGCCAATGTTTTTCCCCTTCGAAGTAATTTGGACATCCTATTGGAAAAGAGAGACCTAGTGCAAATAAGGATGGCCGCGTATCAGCAACAAACCGTCCGATATTACAATGCCCAGGTCAAACACAGAGCATTCAAAACAGGAGACTTAGTTCTATGACGAAATGAATAAAAAGACCAAGAGAAGCTGCACAAATTTTTCCCGAAATGGGACGATCCCTTCCTCGTGACCGAGGTGTTTCCCGGAGGAGTCTACCGCCTCCAAGATTCCTTGGGACGCAACTTTTCGCGGCTGTATAACGTCGAAAATCTTAAATTATATAAATGAACTTATACTCTCTTAAATAATAAGATTCATCTTTTTCTGTCACTAAATTTGTTTTAATTCCCGATCTTAAGCCCTCGTACGAGTAGGTTCCTGCTCGGTTTCGAGGCCGGCGGACAGCCTCATGTTCGTCGCAACCGGATAGCTTTCTGCCCGGTCCATCCATAGCGGGTAGATTCCTGCCCAAAGACGTCGTGGATCCAAACCCTTCTTCATGAGGCTCCCGGGTAGATTCCTGCCCGGCCAAAACCCGCGAATCCTAAGCCCTCTCACGGGCCGGTTGGCTATCTCCCCGGGCCGGCTCAGAAGCAAGTGAAGCGCTCCAGACCAGCCTTTCACTCATATGGATAAGACACGGGCACGTCTACAAGTAGCACGACCTAAGTCTCGCTCAGCCAGTCTTACCCCAGATCCGGGGTGAAGGATTGGATAAGAAAAATCTGGATAAGAGAAATAAATGAGAATATTCGATGCTCTGACATTTCGGGCGAAGAAATATTCGTAAGTAAAAGAAAAAAATTATTAATAAGTGGTTTTCTCGGCTTCTCAGCCTTACAAAAATGCCCGGGGGCTCGCAAAATAAAAACTATTACGGCAAAGGGGGAAGGAGGTCCAGAGAGCATTGACGATGGTACTCAAAACCGAGATCTAATAGCCGAGCCCAGGCAGCATCCAATCGCTCCCTCTGCCTATGCCCATGGATCCGGGTGGCTATGGTTCCGCCGAGTGCTTCCACGGCCGAGCATGACGCTATAATCAGCCTCTATTGGAATGCTCGGCAAAGGATATTTATCGAGCGGTCCCGCCTGCTCTTCGAGATCAGGCCCAACTCATAGGCCATGTGCATCTTATTGATAGCCTCCCCCAGTGCTTGATGGGACGAAGCCCGGAAAAGGTCCGGGGAGGACCTCCAGATTGCGTAGATGAGCATCTGCAGAAGAGAAGATCGGCGCGGGAGTAAACGCTCGCAATGACGCTCCGGCATCATTGCGGGCTCTTATGTCGCCTCGGAACCATCAAAGTCATAATGGTAAGTGTCGTGGCGTATCACGATGTCTCGGATGTTGTACGTATTGATGGCCATTAGGAAACAACGAACTACGGAGATCGATCTAAGAAAAAGGGGAAAAGAAGAAGACAGCTATAAGCAAATCAACGATGGTGCCTAAGAGGGGGCCAAGTATCCCCTATTTATAGCCTCAACAAAAGTTCCCAAGCAGTCGAGATCCTCTCACACCAAGGCGTGGATCATGGAGTATCATCACATATCACACCACTCGATACGGCGCTGCCACACGGCGCCCGGCTATTAGCCCCCTCCCTTTCACACGGATCTGGAAAGATTGAACGTCTTCGAGAGATTCGCATGGATCTCAAGATACCCGCCACACACCACGTGACACTGGGAATCGGGGATGTACAAATATTGGCATCATAGCGATCCCACTATCGATTGACCGATCAACTCGAATAAATTCCTGATCGGAAAGCCCTCTTCACGAGAAAACCGGGTAACTTCTTGCCCAGCCCATCCACCGCGAGCAGCTTCCTGCCCAACGATGTCGTGGGTCTAAAGCCCTCTTCACAAGATAACCGGGTAGATTTCTGCCCAGCCCATCCCCAGCGGGCACTTTCCTGCCCAATATCGTCGTGGATCCAAACCCCTCTACATGAGACAGCCGGTTAGATTCCTGTCCAGCCCATCCACAGCGGACAGCTTCCTGCCCAATATCGCCGTGGATACAAAGCCATCTTCACGAGGCAGCCGGGTAGATTCCCGTCCGGCCCATCCACCGCGGGCAGCTTTCTGCCCAACGACGTCGTGGGTCCAAAGCCCTCTTCATAAGACAGTCGGGTAGATTCCTACCCGGCCCATCCACAGCGGGCAGCTTCCTGCCCAACGACACCGTGGATCTAAAGCCCTCTTCACGAAACAGCTAGGTAGATTGATGTCCAGCCCATCCTCAGCGGGCAGCTTCCTGCCCAACGACGATGTGGATCCAAAGCCCTCTTCATAAGGCACACGGGTAGATTCATGCCCGGCCCATCCTCAGCTGGCAGCTTCCTGCCCAACGACACCGTGGATCCAAAGCCCTTTTCACGAGGCAGACGGGCAGATTCCTGTCCGGCCCATCCACAACGGGCAGCTTCCTGCCCAACGACGTCGTGGATCCAAAGCCCTCTTTGCAAGACAGCCGGGTAGATTCCTGCCCGGCCTATCCACAGCAGGCATCTTCCTACTCAACATCGTCCTGGATCCAAAGCCTTCGTCATGAGGCCACCGGGTAGCTTCCTAAGACCTCGCGTTAAAACCAGCAAGCTGACCTCTACCCGACGAACATACACGAAGTAAGAAACTCCTAACATGGCCTAAGTAAATAAAGCTCGGGTTTTGTCGATAGACGGCCCATCTCCAACCCCATTCGAATCCGAAAGAGTGATAGCACTGAACTCTACTAAGGTCGCTCGACTCACGCCATACCTCATCTCCGGAATGAAGGGGGTACCGATCTACCTACACTTGGTGTTCGCTCGTCTCACGTCACCTCGACTTCGGGGTGAGGAAGGACACCGGTCTATCCATACTTAGTGTTCGCTCGTCTTACATCATCTCGACTCCGGGGTAAGAAAGGACACCGGTCTACCTATACATGGTGTTCGCTTGTCTCACGTCACCTCAACTCCGGGGTAAGGAGGGACACTGATCTACCTATACATGGTGTTCGCCAGTCTCACGTCACCTCGACTCCGGGGTAAGGAGGGATACTGGTCTACTCGGTCTACCTACACTTGGTGTTTGCTTGCCCTACGTCACCTCGACTCCAGGGTAAGGAGGGACATCGGTCTACCCGATCTACCTACACTTGGTATTCACTTGCCCCATATCACCTCGACTCCGAGATGAAGAGGGATACTGGTCTATCCACACATAGGAAATTCATATTACAGTCAGGCACATCAAAGAAGGGCTAAAAATACTTCATTAATATCATCAAATTATTTACAAGGTATTATAAGCTGCTCAGCATTACAAAACGCCCGAAGGCTTACAAAAATTAAAAAAAAGGGAAAGGAAAGGGAAGAGGGGGAGATAGAAAGGAGGGAGAACGGTGAATTCAAACCACCTTCTCAGCCATGGCCTCCCCACCGTATGCCTGCTCGGCGCCTCCACCCGCCAACTCGGTACTACCACCGTGGGGTCCTTCCTCCGCAACGGGATACCTCGCGCGTAGCCTCCGGTCGTCGAACCCTGGCACCGCCTCCTTGACGGCGTCGAGGGTGTTATGCCCTCCGACGGCCGTGGAATCAGAAAGGTCAACATGGAATTGGTCGGACGCCTTGTAGTTTTCCACAGCCTTTTCCGCCCTATCCTCGGCCCGTTTCGCCGCCTCATGGGCCGCCCGGGCATCCCCTTAAACGAGTCTCTCTACTTCCTCATGGTTTCGAAGAGCTCATTAACCTCGTCGACCTGAGCCTGGAGAGCCTGGTTAGACTCAGTCAGAGCCCGGTTAGACTCAGTCAGAGCCCGGTGAGACTCCTTCAGCCTCGTGGCCTTCACGCCCTTCAAAACCAGCCTCGACTCAAAGGAGACAACATTGTTCTCGGCCTCCTTCAGTTTGGCGAGGAGCTCTTCCTCACGCGAGTATGACTCTCCGGCCTTTTTCAGTGCCGGGGCAACCTCCTTGGCCTCCATGGTGGTTAGGATGTATAACGTTTCAAAATCGTTTAGGATAATTATATGTTAATTAGAGTTATAATATGTGTTTTTCTATAAAACCTAGTCAATAACTATTTTTCCTCATCGACATAAAAATTCTAAATTACTTATGTAATTACTTATTTTATTGGTATTTAATTAGTTATTTATTTAATTACTAGTTACTTATATTTCTTTGTTTATGAATTATTAAAAACTATTTTAAACTTGCACTTACACACTAATCTAGTATTAATCAAGTTAGGTTAAGTGTCTACATGTTTTTGCAACCATGTCACAAATAAAATGAGTTAACATATTTTTATATTGCATGGTTCTATATTTTTCCCAAAATAAATAAATAAAATGGAAAGCAAAAATATCTAGCATGATGCATTAAATGCATGCCATGGCTAGGGGTTCTCACTCTCTCTCTCATTCTCTGGATCATTCCTCACCTCATCGTCTTCTCTTTTCCTTCTTCTTCTCCCTTGCTAACATCTCTCTACTTCACCTAAACCCTCCCCAAAATCACAACAAAATCCACCACTAATCCTTCCCAAAATCCTATTTTCAACCTCTTAAAGAGTTTCTTGAAGCAAGTTTCTTCTTTTGGTGTCTATCTTATCAAATTAGGGTTTTTCTTCATCTCCTAGTAAGGTATGAAACCATATTCCCTACTTGTTTTACTAATCCTTATCTTTAATCAACCTTAATTAGGTGTTTAAGTAGTTTTTATTGCATGTTTAGATTTTAAAGAGAGGGTTAGGTTAAGTTTAAGGTTTTTATGGTTTAGTAGGGTGGTTAAGAGTAGATTAGTACCTAATAGTCTTTTTAATCTAACTTATTTCACTATAATACCATATTGTTGTTAATTTAGTGTTTTAAAACGGTTTTTAGTTAAGTTTAGTGGCATTTGTGATCTGCTATCATTTCGTTGATCTTCTATAAAATCAAACAATACAGTAGTTTAGTGTTTAAGCCTTGAGTATACCCTAGAAACCCGGACCCAAACCCACACCCTTCGCCCGACGAGAGTGGCAATTTTCCCGGCGTCGCCGGTCCCCTGTAGCATTAGGTGTTGGATTTTTGTAGGCAGTTCTCTGTGGGTCTTGTATGGTATTTGGTATACTTTGTTTTTCATGTTTCATCTACAGATAAAATCTGGGACCATTTTGCCTCTTTCAAGTGTTTTGTTATTGTGCGATACGTACGTTTCGATTCTTAGATTGGCGTTTTCTGTGGAAAACAACCAATCGGGGTGGTTTTAGACGATATCGCACACGTTTTGTGCACCAAGTGCACACGTGTTTAACTTGTGGCGTTAGTTCCTCCGTATTGTTTCGACTTCTCGTTTTATCGAATGTTTAGTCTTATATGTTATATTTGTGCGATTCAACAATCAATTGCGGAGACGTCGGACGCGGAAAGGAAAGGAAAGACAGTGATTGGATTCGATTAGCCGAGACATTCCGATGAGTAGATGTTACATCTATGGGGGAATCGTTTGGATGGCGCAAAGCGCCCGATAGTTAGGATCCATTTAAAATTTCTTGTATTCTTATGTGTAGATCATATTCGTATTGCATATGCATCATCATGCACATTGATATTATCACCTAGGACACTTGCACCTTACCAATGGTTCATGCCGCACGTGCACTATTTTATGGAAACACACGCCATTGGTAATTGCTATGTCACGAATACTATAAAACTTACTTAATAATCGGTATATTTGCATTTATCTCATTGCATCATTATTGATATGTAGTCTTCAAGTCATTTGGCTCATCGCATCATTATTGATATGTAGTCTTCAAGTCATTATCTCGTTGCATCATTATTGATATGTAGCCTTCAAGTCATTTAGCTCATCGCATCATTATTGATATGTAGTCTTCAAGTTATTTGTTTCATCGCGTCATATTAATATCATGGACATTCATTGTCATCCACATATTCATATATTGTGGTTTTCTTGGAGATTTCCGTATTCATGAGATTTCTGGATTTGGGGAAAACCGTAAAGGAATTTTATAAACTTATGATCATTTTAAAAATGGAAATTTGTTGTTTTCTCATGATATGATATGTGGCGTCCACCATGAGTTTTCTCGGTTCTTGAACCACGTATGTACATATACCCTATTCGAGAAGAGAGGAGGCACCGTCTACGGGTACATGGTGGACCCGGTGAGGTATCCCAGGGCAAGAAGATCGTATAGAGAGACGTTGAGCCTGGCAGGGAAGCACTACGTACCGGTGATTATTTGTCCGGCGGAGATCCAGAGTGTTGGGGTCGAAAATTACACCCCGGTTGACCAAGTCAAAGTCAAAGTCAATCCCAAGTAAGCGGGCCCATGCTCAGATCAAGTGGCCCATGCCCAAGTCGAGCCCCGCGGCCGGTCTCCCCCATGCCAAAAAAAGAAAATCATGTAATAAATAATTTTGATATAATTTTTTTATGCATGAATGTAAGGAAAATGGGCATAAAGCCAAATTTTTGTAAATCCCATGGCTCATGTGCAAAAGAAATGAGCACATAAGGCATGGGATGGGTAAGAAGCCATTTTGTAAAGCCCAAGGGGCTATATGTAAATGTGTAAATCTATATAAGGCAACATGATAATGAAATAAAAAGAACTTTTCATTCCCCTCAAATTCTAGGGTTTTTGTGCCTCCTTCTCCTTCTTCAAGGTTCTAAACCTTCTTCACCTTTTCAATTAAATCAAGAGTTTTACTCTTTCTTTTCCAAAAATAAATAGCTTTCACCACAAAACCCACAAAAGGAAGCTCAGGCCTTCCATCCAATCTCCAAAAGGAGAGATTTTTAAATCTCACCCTCTTTTCCCCAAGAGCTAGCCAATAAAGAAGAGGAAGGAGACCCACTTCCAAGAACCCCACTTTGGGGAAGATCCAGGGCTCAAGGGAGAAGCCCCTTTCATCAGCTCCAAAAATATCTTAGGAGTTTTACTCCTCAAAAATATATACACACACACACACAAAATAATAAATCTTTCTTTTTGGGAGTACAACTCCCAGTACAGAGGATAAGCCCACTTGTCCTCTCTGTCAAGAGTTCAACTCCATAAATCAAATCGGGAGCACAGCTCCTAGTGCAGGGACCAAGTCCTTATTCCTGCTGATGCCTAGCGCCCAGCGCCGACATGCCAAGCACGTGGGGCGCCCGGCGCCGGCGTGCCAAGCACGTAGAG
Source organism: Agapanthus africanus (assembly GCA_030015575.1). NCBI lineage: Eukaryota > Viridiplantae > Streptophyta > Magnoliopsida > Asparagales > Amaryllidaceae > Agapanthus > Agapanthus africanus. Next base: position 133,805,639 of record CM057341.1, read on the forward strand.
CGCTCGCCCAGCGCCCACATGCCAAGCACGTGAAACGCCCAGCGCCCACGTGCCAAGCGAGTAAGGCGCCAGCGCCCAGAGCCCGCGTGCTAGGTGTTGGAGATAGTGCCCTCATAGTCAATTATTGGATCGCAGGTACGTGATTGCAATGATTGCGGAGGACCTATACCGGTATGACAGTCTTACTCGAGATGATAGTATGCTATCTGGTTTGCCTTTATCAGTCGTGTACATGTTCAGGTGACTGATTACATGTTACACTTTGATAGAGCCCTTAGGATCTTGCTTTACCACCAACAGTATGATGGCGATCATATACGTGAGAGTTGGGTGGTTTATACGCATATCCTTAATTGTGGTCCCTAGTCGTGGGAGTTTCGAGACAGGGCATCGATACTCCGGAGTAGACTAGTGTATACAGTCGAGACCCCGACGAGGGGCGGTGGCCGGTCTCACAAGCCACTGGTGTCAGTTGGATCACCTAAGATGTATACAGGTGCTCATTGGGTTATGAGTACACCGGACAGGACTCGCCGGGAATCTGCTAGTTAGTATTATATCTATCGTCAGATAGCAGTTCCCTGGTGACATGTGTACAGGTTAGTTCATCGACCTGAGGTCGTCATTTGTCTCGTGTGAGTTCCCACTGTGCTTTGATTTCTACTCTACCACGGCTCAAAGGAGTCGTGCAAACAGGTAGTTTTTGGGTACAGTCCCGAGCCATATGGAGGCACGTGAGCGGATCGGCAGGGGATTCGTCTCTCCCGGTATTGGGGGCGAGATCGTGCTGTGTCTAGGAGAGCCATTACACAAAGCCCACGGCCGTGGCAGGAGATTTACTGGTAGGTACTCCAGTAGTATCTCAGGGTGTTATTGGGCTTCACTCCGACATGACTTATACTGCTATTGGGGGTCTGACGTTACTAGCCCCCTAGGCAGATATGCGATACTCATAGACGAACGGACCGGACTGTATATACATTGTCACTGTTAGGCTCAGTAGGGTTTTTCCGGATGAGTGCGCTCATCGGCATCCTTTGAGGTCAGTCCATGGGCAGCCGTTACGCATTGCTAGTGCCGCTGACGGTTTGTGGTTAAACCCACTGCCAGGGTACTGACGAGTCATTAGAGTCCCCCACAGACAGTTTCCTAAGTTCGGGCGAAACGTTGTAGAGGCCGTATGGTTTTATGGCAGGGTTCGGAAAATGCACGTGCGTTTACGCACGTGTTATTTTTCGGGCAGATAATACTGGTCGGCTTTGGTTTAAGCCGGATCCGAGTATTATATTGAGTAGGTATAATATCTTTGTCTCAGTTGCATTTGTATTCGGTCGTAATACAAATGCGGGTATATTTATACAGTTTCGGGGTTATCCTGAAAGTCGTTTCAGGATCACTTTTGGAAGTTGCCAGTTTCCAGTTTTCTATCAGCCGTCTTTTAACATTCGGTTAAAGACGGATTTATCTTTTCTTCAGTTGAGGTGAGTCGTGCTTCTAGAAGGTTCTAGATGACGTGACTAGGATTAATTGGTGTTGTGTTCTAATTGGTTGCTTTTAATGAAAGGATGACTAAGCATATGAGTCATTGTTTTCATTATGGTTTTTTGTTAAGCTTAAGATATTTGTTCATGATCTTTTGCTTATGGTTACCTTCCCCTCCTCCTACACTCACCCCCCCTCTCTCCATATATATGGCCGGCCCCTCCCCACTCTCTCATGGTTGTTGATTTCATTTGGAAAAAAGATATGATAGATTTTTGGGGTGTATGGAATTCACAGCTCATTTCATTCCATCACCCGATTCCCTCGGCAACTTCATTAACCGATCGTCCACAGACTTGGACGAAGTGAGACAAAGTCATCTACTCATTCTCTACATCATTCTTGGTCGTCTCTTTTAGCAAACTTGACGATCGAGTTGCCTCAAGTCAGAGGCGGGAGCCCGTTTAAAGAATCGTCGACGTGGTGCCACCTCGACGAGGAGATCGGAGATCGACGAGATCGGAGCAGCCGCAACGGAGCGTGGGATGATGGTTGAAGAACGAAGGACTCGGATCGTTCGGTATAACGTTTCTACACTCTTTACAGTTTGTTAGTTTAGCAATAATGGCAGATCCGGGTTAAAGTATACGATAGCGCCAGTTAAAAGTTTTTTGTTCCGCATTTGGCGTCTGTAGACTGCCGGGGCGCTAGCGTAGACTTACAGTGGTATCAGAGCCTCACCATTTTGCTATACTAACTTGTGCTAACACGTTTAAAACATCGATCCGACCGAAAATCGAAAATTGCAAAATCCAAGCTTGACAGTTTCTGTTGATTTTAAATGGCCTCCTAAAATTTTTCTGCATGTCTTAAAAATCTGTGCAGGCTTTTCTAAGAACCACGACCAAATTTGGGCACGTGTCTCCACCAAAGCGCCGCGGAAACGCGGCCAAACCCATGGTTTGGCCGCGCATCCGCGGCCACGTGGTGAGCTCGTGCTCCCAAATTTGTACAGTGAGTTCTCTGATGGATTTTGGGGTTTTTGGTAAATATCGTTTTGGCCCAGATTTTGTTACTGTTCACCAGTAAGTCGTGGGGCCCACTTCTTGATATTTGGTCGATCGAAATTTAAACATGTTAGTTTACAGTGCTTACATTATATCTCCGACCGGGAATGTCATTTGATCGGTAAACCGCGTCTGATTGCTATAGTTCTTTTAGACGGGTTTGCGAACGTGACATTCGCGTTGATGTTCTGTGTTGTGCTGTGATGTTGCGGATTTGTCGTGGTGGATAGCAGTGTGCAATGGTAGTACAGTTTGTGTTTATTTGTACATTTGATATTGCGGGGCGAGCGTCCAACTTGTGGACAGCCGTCACTGCCTGTTGTATAATATTCTTTTGGGGCACGACCAGGTTGCGGTCGATGTACCTATTGTACTATTTTTCATTACTGTACTAGGTTTTGCCCCGCGATGGAGTGCACGGGTAGCCGGGTTCTGGGGGGCAACGGGTCCGCATCTCATGACTTTGAGAGGCAGAGGGTTCCCACTCTAGAATTGGCAGACTATTCGCCGCACTCGTAGGGGGTACAGGTTGACCCAAGGAGGGGTGCCCAAGCTTACCGGATTCCGTGAAGTGCTGGGTGGTCCATTCACTATGCTGTAGGGGGCTGCCTCGCTTCAGGTTTTGGCGGGTAACTTGCCGCACCCGTAGGGGTCTAGGTTTCATTGCACAGGCTATCCACACGACAGGGGAACGTCGGGTTTCAGCAGCGGCTCTGTGAAACCCGGGGATCCCAGATTATCTGTATTGTTCTGTGATGCTTATTACTTTTCTGTAATGTTGCATATTATCACGCCTGGAGCGATTATTGTATATTGGTTTATATACTAATAGATGTTGTATATGTTTTACACCCGCGCTAGTCCAGTCCCCGCTCTGTCGTTAGTTAAGTAACCTAACGGGTGATGACGGGACCCAGTGGCGAATGCAGATGGCATATACGTACATTTTATTTTCGTTCTTTTCTGGTGTGATTAAATGATGGGACTGTGTTGATTCTGATCAACGCAAAGTAAAACAAACCTGTTTGCAGTTGTTGGAACAAATTTAAAAGGTGTTATTGCAAAGACGTTTTCTTTTGTTATGCATAGCGGTATTCAGTGGAATATCCTGCACCTCATTCGACGGGGCAAGGGCCGATATCGCTTCACCGGGACTGACCCCTTGGGCAGAAGTTTGCGTCAGCGTAATAACTTCACTATAGTCGATTACAAGTTGCTTTGCATAGCGGTATTCAGTGGAATATCCTGCACCTCATTCCACGAGGAAAGAGCCGAGATCCCTTTACCGGGAGTGACCTCTTTAGCAAAAGGTTTTCGCCACTATATTTTAAAAAGCTATCAGGTTCCTTCAACGAGATCAAGTTCATTACGTTAAAGGTTTTTCGCCAAAAACCAGCCGTAGCCCTCCGTCGTTTCTTATGGATGGTCAGTAATATTCAAGCTATGTTTGTTGGCTTTTGTCAAGGCATAGTGTTTGGTAGTTGCTGGGGTAGTCATTTGTTGCATAGATAGATGTGTTGGTTTGGGACAGTCGTATTACCTTGTTGGCTTTCGTCAAGGGTATGTACGGGTGGGTTCAAAGTAACAAGATAATGACGGGCAGAACTTGACATGTGACTTATGATTTGTTGACTTTCGCCAAGGTCATAAGAACATGGGGCAAAAATCTTATCGGGAGTTTCTAAAGAAACTGAAACTTGCCAAGTATGCGCATACATTCTGGAGTATGAGTAACGTGGATGCATTCCATCACGTTATCATGCGATGAGAGTTGGATCCCGATTCCCACTGATGAGTTGGTTTACTCTTCGGGTGATCCCGATTGATTCTTCTTTAGGTTTGGAGGAGAATTTGACAGGACAGTGGGAGGTTTCCGGATTAGATAAAGTGATAACCATTCTGATCTAGGTTAGAGTGCACGCAGAGTGTTTCTTTTCTCTCTCTCTTTGGCAGCGACCTTTGACCGACCCTAGACTATGACTCAGTGACCAAGTTGACCGAACCTTCTTAAAATACTGGCTTTTGGATTGTCTGAGTTGCATAAGTCATTGCCACTCCTTCTTTTACCCTTTGAATTTCTCAGAACACCCGTATTACTATGGATATCCACTTCCATTGGATAGATCCATCGTATGGTTATATACGAACTCGAAGGGACTTCTTCGAGGATGGATCCAGGTTCAAGAGAAATAGAATTGGTTTATTCAGTTGTCTTTTATTATCACCTTCTCTCAGGTTGCGAGAGCTCCTTGGTTTAGAAGAGTACACCTATTACACTTATTGGATAGTCTTATTCCAAACCATAGGCTGGTGCCGAAAGGTAGGGAATGAAGAAAACCAATTAGCCTAAGTAGGGTGTGCAGAAGGTAATATGTAAAGACAAAATAAAGGGATTAGAAAGAGGGCAAAGTAAATTGCGACTGATATCATTCACGACCAAAACCGCGTACTTCATCGCCACTCCTATTTCACCTTTAAAAGAATAAGGTATTATTCAGTTGTCTTTTATCATCACCTTCTCTTAGATACGAGTACACCTTGGTTTAGGAGGGTACACCTATTATGCTTACTGGATAGTCTTCTTCCAAACCATAGGCTGGTGCCGAACGGTAGGGAAGGAAGAAAACCATTTAGCCTAACGATGGTGTAAAGAAGGTAACGACTAAAGACAAATAAAGGGATTTGGAGAGATGGCAATAAAATATACGGTTGAAGTCATGAATTGGATTATGGAAGAGGCATTACTATGAATACCAGGATACCCCTACGAAACATTTTCATGTTTCAATGCATTGTTAAAGAAAAAACTGTTTTCCCGATTAGATACTTACTCCAAGGGTATGTATTTACCAGGTTTCATTCTCATATCTGTATGGTTTTACAGATGATGAGTGGGAGTAAGATATTGGGAATTAGGTGATCATCCTCATTATATCGGAATTCGTTGTAATTGGTGATATTTGAGGAAATCGCCAGGGTACAGTTTTCCACCTACAACGCACAGGTTATGAGTTGTTTAACTCAGCGGACTTATACAGAGTATTGTATGTTGTCCAAGTGTCCATCAGGACAAAGGGGTAGGTCCTCGTACTATGTTCTGTTTACTTATAACTTCTCTAGTATTTAGACAAGTGTTTCATAGAAATACAAGGTCTAAGTTTTGAGAAGTTGTGGGTATAAGAATAAAGTAGAGAACCAGGTGTCACAAGTATCGGGATACTTCAAAGAGATCGAAGATGTAGATTCTTGTGATTAGTATTCAGATGATAGTAATAGTTTTGAGAAACGTGTTTCTCTTTCAGGTTACTCATAATTGGATGGATTCCTAAGTTGAGTAATGCTGATTAGCCTCTTTCCATTAAGTTGATATGCACTGGAGACAGCTGCATGATTTGAATATGGTTCCAATTAAATTAGTGCCAAAGTTTCTATATTGGATATAGAATGGTTCGTACCTTAAAAGTTATTAAGGTACGGGGAGTTGTCCAGCTTATGCTTAAAACCAGACTCTGGATAACTCAGGGCACGTTTCTGTAATGGCTGTTTGTGGGTTGACCCTGGCTATGACGAGGGTTGATATTCTACCATTTGGAAGATCAATAGTGATATTGTTCTTGACTCGCCACAGTTTTAGTTAAAATGGATCTTTTTCAGAAAACAGTAGTGGGAGTATGGTAGAACTGGAAGTGATTCCAGAACCGCGAACGATTACAGAAAATTTAATAGGACCTATATATTCAATCAGGTTTGACATTCCAATTGCCACTCCGCAGATTTGGTGGGTAACCTCAGACGCCCGAGAGGTACTTCGGTAGCCTCAGAGACGGTGACAGGGAGGTTCTTATCTACCAAGAATTGACACTACTGTTGTTCCAGGATATGAGACCCAGTAGGAGGGTTTTCGTAGTCAGTGGGAGCATCGGAAGCATGGTGGGCAAGTAGCTTATGTCTATTTATAGACTAGAGCAGTTATAGCGGAGATAGATCATCTAATTTTGATATGACAGTCATGGGTTTGACTTCAATCAGAATAGGGGATGGATCTGTTAAGGAGGTAGTAGGGTGTGATGTCATGACATACACAGAGTAGGAAGTAAAATTCCTATACTACGATCGGTTGTACTGTGGTCGTCACACAGTTGTTTCTCCAGACAGGATATGGATATAATATTTGACATTCTGGTTTCTAGATCTATGGTTTTAGATCTGGATTTGGGTAGTTTCCCAATGTGGGTACTTTGACAGATATTCTAATGGTTTTTAGAATAGTTGACTCCTAGCATGGTGGTGTACCTGCAGGTGATGGAGTCACCCTCTCTAAAGGTGTCGTATAGACTAAAGGGGAGAGGGATGTGCATGATTGGCAGATCACTTGCTTAGGCAATTGAGTCAATCATGAGATGTCAAGTACCACACCAAATGTTGGTTTTGCACTAGATGCAATAAGTTTGTATTAATCCAATCCTGGAGAAATATAAGGAAGCAATTTTAGAACATAAGTACATGTTCTACGGATTTGATGACGGCAGCCTCTTTCGGGAGACGGTTATCATTCCAGGCTTCAAAGGTGACATGGTTGACAGAGTGATTGTCAGAGTTATAGTTAATCCCTCTAACGAAGAGGGACAGTATTATGGACAGGTGGTCCAAGAGGATACTGTGGGAGGCATGGTGCCCGATATTGATTAGGTTCAGTGATCGATACAGTCTAAGAAGTTTGGATTTGGAGTTCATTTATAGACTAGGTCCCATCAGATATCCAGACATATTCTAAGACAGGTATTACTCAATTCGGGAGATGGCTTTCTCCGCGAACTTGAGATTTAGAGAGATATAGAAAGAAACATCTAGGCGGATCCACTCACTGAGGCTATTTCTCGAACACAATAGTTTTACAAACGGGCTTTGTGAAACTGATTAGTAGAGGAGTTGGATGTTCGGTTTCACACGGGCTGTGAGTAGTCGACATCGCAATAATTAGCCTTGAGTGCAAGTGGGAGATTGTTGGAGATAGTGCCCTCATAGTCAATTATTGGATCGCAGGTACGTGATTGCAATGATTGCGGAAGACCTATACCGGTATGACAGTCTTACTCGAGATGATAGTATGCTATCTGGTTTGCCTTTATCAGTCATGTACATGTTCAGGTGACTGATTACATGTTACACTTTGATAGAGCCCTTAGCATCTTGCTTTACCACCAACAGTATGATGGCGATCATATACGTGAGAGTTGGGTGGTTTATACGAATATCCTTAATTGTGGTCCCTAGTCGTGGGAGTTTCGAGACAGGGCATCGATACTCCGGAGTAGACTAGTGTATACAGTCGAGACCCCGACGAGGGGCGGTGGCCGGTCTCACAAGCCACTGGTGTCAGTTGGATCACCTAAGATGTATACAGGTGCTCATTGGGTTATGAGTACACCGGACAGGACTCGCCGGGAATCTGCTAGTTAGTATTATATCTATCGTCAGATAGCAGTTCCCTGGTGACATGTGTACAGGTTAGTTCATCGACCTGAGGTCGTCATTTATCTCGTGTGAGTTCCCACTGTGCTTTGATTTCTACCCTACCACGGCTCAAAGGAGTCGTGCAAACAGGTAGTTTTTGGGTACAGTCCCGAGCCATATGGAGGCACGTGAGCGGATCGGCAGGGGATTCGTCTCTCCCGGTATTGGGGGCGAGATCGTGCTGTATCTAGGAGAGCCATTACACAAAGCCCACGGTCGTGGCAGGAGATTTACTGGTAGGTACTCCAGTAGTATCTCAGGGTGTTATTAGGCTTCACTCCGACATGACTTATACTGCTATTGGGGGTCTGACGTTACTAGCCCCCTAGGCAGATATGCGATACTCATAGACGAACGGACCGGACTGTATATACATTGTCACTGTTAGGCTCAGTAGGGTTTTTCCGGATGAGTGCGCTCATCGGCATCCCTTGAGGTCAGTCCATGGGCAGCCGTTACGCATTGCTAGTGCCGCTGACGGTTTGTGGTTAAACCCACTGCCAGGGTACTGACGAGTCATTAGAGTCCCCCACAGACAGTTTCCCAAGTTCGGGCGAAACGTTGTAGAGGCCGTATGGTTTTATGGCAGGGTTCGGAAAATGCACGTGCGTTTACGCACGTGTTATTTTTCGGGCAGATAATACTGGTCGGCTTTGGTTTAAGCCGGATCCGAGTATTATATTGAGTAGGTATAATATCTTTGTCTCAGTTGCATTTGTATTCGGTCGTAATACAAATGCGGGTATATTTATACAGTTTCGGGGTTATCCTGAAAGTCGTTTCAGGATCACTTTTGGAAGTTGCCAGTTTCCAGTTTTCTATCAGCCGTCTTTTAACATTCGGTTAAAGACGGATTTATCTTTTCTTCAGTTGAGGTGAGTCGTGCTTCTAGAAGGTTCTAGATGAGGTGACTAGGATTAATTGGTGTTGTGTTCTAATTGGTTGCTTTTAATGAAAGGATGACTAAGCATATGAGTTATTGTTTTCATTATGGTTTTTTGTTAAGCTTAAGATATTTGTTCATGATCTTTTGCTTATGGTTACCTTCCCCTCCTCCTACACTCACCCCCCCTCTCTCCATATATATGGCCGGCCCCTCCCCACTCTCTCATGGTTGTTGATTTCATTTGGAAAAAAGATATGATAGATTTTTGGGGTGTATGGAATTCACAGCTCATTTCATTCCATCACCCGATTCCCTCGGCAACTTCATTAACCGATCGTCCACGGACTTGGACGAAGTGAGACAAAGTCATCTACTCATTCTCTACATCATTCTTGGTCGTCTCTTTTAGCAAACTTGAAGATCGAGTTGCCTCAAGTCAGAGGCGGGAGCCCGTTTAAAGAATCGTCGACGTGGTGCCACCTCGACGAGGAGATCGGAGATCGACGAGATCGGAGCAGCCGCAATGGAGCGTGGGATGATGGTTGAAGAACGAAGGACTCGGATCGTTCGGTATAACTTTTATACACTCTTTACAGTTTGTTAGTTTAGCAATAATGGCAGATCCGGGTTAAAGTATACGTTAGCGCCAGTTAAAAGTTTTTTGTTCCGCATTTGGCGTCTGTAGACTGCCGGGGCGCTAGCGTAGACTTACACTAGGCACGTGAGGCGCTGGCACCCACGCGTCCTTTGGATGCTATTCTTCCTTCTTTTTATATACACACACTCCACAACACTGTCCCCGTTAGAAAAAAAATTCTAACGGGGTGCTGCCCCGCACTCCACAAGGGGGCTGCTGACCCCCAGCCCGCTATCCGGGTAACGGGACCCCCGTAAAATCTCTGCGTGGCCCCCAATATATCCAAAACCCCTTCAAAACACAACACTGCACATTGAGCTCGCATGAACTGTTTGACCCGTCAATCGGAGGTTCTCTCGCTCCAAAGGCGAGGGGTAATTAACGGCAGTTTAGTTCATGGCTGCCGGAGATTCGGATCCCCACAATAAATAAACCCCAGCCTACCCTAGGCAGGGGGAATCTGTTATGCGCCTGACAAGCGCGCGCGTATTCCCATCTCAATGGGGTGACGAAAAACACCCTACACGAAGGATACCGACCGGAGTCGCGAGATTTGACAGATTTAAGGGCCGATCCGAAAGACGGCACACGACATATTGATATATTGAGTGTCGATACTTGACACGGGATTCTGTCTTTCTATTGATGATATTTTGGTTTTACCATACCGAGAATCTACTAAAATAAAACTTAGTCTTTCTCATAACAGATATACCCAGATTTCATGATTGATCATCCATTCATGTCGCATTCATATTAGTACATCGCATCATACTTTATATATATAGTTTTTCGACGCATTTCGCGCATGCTTGCGATTGTCTCTTTAGATGTAACTTGCTACTCACGAGTTGACAACCCAGTCATGTTGTGCCACAGTGTCTTGCAGGACCGACCCGTCAGCAAAGTCGCGGCGACCGTACTGCTTCTTCTTCTGCTTTGATTTTTGGGAGCGATACTTGTAGGTTGGTTTTATGAGGATATTCTTTTGTTCCCACCATATATATTTACTTTTATATCTAGTACACTCTATCTACCACTTGTATATTGACCTAGATACGAGTCTGTGAGACTTGTATTATTTGTTATCTGATGTCGAGCTCGTGTGAGCCGACTTTTATGCATTTCTATTTCTTGCTCTTTTAATGTTTATTTCGCATTATTATGATATATCTTGCATGTGGTTGTATTCCGCCATTCGGCGAAGAGCTAGCTCCCGCTTGGGATGTCTTTTTTTCATCGCTTATATATATTCATGTATGTATCGGTTTGGGACCAGTTTTTATAAAGGAAACTCTGCCGAAATTTTCAGAAAAAATTGATGTTTTAAAATGATTTTGATGTAACACTATTTTTTTTAAATCACCTTTTAAAAAATTAAGTTTTCTTCACTCTATTTCATTAAACGGTTTAGATCTCTGGGAATTTGGCTTACTTGGATTAGGTTACGCATTTAGACATTGCGTGATTTAAGTGCCAGTCACGTTCCATCTTCGGGTCGTGACAGGATGGCATAATTTTGGAGCACCTGCAGAACAACACGAACCACATTGGTCAGGAATTAAACAGAGGAAAATTCACTTGGAAATTTTTTTGAAGATTACCAACCTGGACGACCTCCTAAGCTATCACCGCGACTTAGGCCTTCATGGTGCCCCGAGAAATCTTGGCCCACGCTTCCTTCTCCATGTCCGCCAGCAAGTTGTCGGCCACAAAGAGCCCCGACGGCATCTTGATGCAGAAATTGCCCTCATGCACCCGTATCCCGGCCGGGGGCAGGAGGGCCCTAAGCTGGCAGGAAACTCGGCGGAGGAAGGCGCCTCCGGTCTCACCGGGGGGGCCTATTCCCGGGCATTCTTCTGCCCTCCACTCCTGAGCTCCTCCAGGACGGGGTGAGCGATAGCAACCTTGGCATGAGGGCCCTGCTGGGGCTCCGCACTCGGCGCGGGCTTGGACGATCTTCCGCCACCGCTCTTCCTTATTTGCACCTTAGCGGCCAGGATGGCCATAATCTTCGATCGATCCATGGTCTCTGCAAAAGAAAACGAAAGAAAAGGTCAACAACAGGAACGACAAATTATTCTAAGTCTAAATTAATCGGTAAAGTCCCAACTTACTTTTGAAGCGCGCGGTACTGAGTCCCAGCCAGCTTAGAGCCTGCTCTGAAAGCAAAGCGTCGGCACGCTAGATCGGCTCCCACCGCGACACGACCCACGCCTCCGGGGCGCTTGACTGCTTGGCCCTCGGGCAATCTGCCCTATGCCACTTGGTGGGTACTGGCCATTCCTCTCCCTTCGTAGGGCCAACGAACAAGATCTTCTCCTTCCACTCATGGATAGAAGAAAGGACGACTACTACTCCTAACCCGGCCGTCCTACCCTTATGCTTTTTAAAAGAGAAATAAACCCAACTCGGCTCGTCCTTATGAGTACTGGGGTAGTTCTTATAGCAAAGGAAGGAGAGGAGAAGACCTAAGTTGAAGCGGATCCGATCAATTTTCAGCCGGACCAGGAATCTAAGAAGAATCCTCCACGAGTTCGGTGCTAACTGGGCCGAAGCAAGTTAGAAGCAATGGAGGACGGCACAAACCTCGGGTGAGAAGGGCAGACGCATACCTACTCAAAACGCTTCAACATACAGAGAAATCTCATTGCCATGTACCTGGTCTGCCCATTCACCCTCCCTGACCAGACGGAGCGAATAGCCGGGGGATATGGAAACAAACCCAGATATTGGAAAGCTCGTCCGACCGATTCAATATCAAGGACGCATCATGAGTATTCTCGATGCGCACCTTGGGGGCCCTTTTTGCTCCCCGACGACGAAAATCAAAGACATCACCACCCTTTGAGGCGAGCCCGACGCTGAGGAAGAAGAACTTTCTCGGCTTCAGAGGCTGAAACCTCATCGTCCGACTCAACTACATCAACAAAAACGTCAGAGGAAGACATCTGAACTGATTCAAGGGAAGAGTGGTTGCGGGTGGATTTTGACCGATGATGCGACCTAAGGGATGAAGCGCCGAGTAATCCTCAGATGACCGAAAGCAAGCAAAGCAAAGGTGTTTCCTAGGGAGAGGCCTCCTCTATTTATATACTCAGCAAAAGCCATCCGATGGACCAGATCCGCTCCCGCCAAAACGAAGCGCCGCACCCCACAGCCCTGATGACGTCACGCGGCAGCCAGCCATTGGACGTTTCCCCCTCACACGGATCCAATTGGCGGAAGCGACGTCTCGCAATCTGCCACCTAATTATAGCCACATGGCACGGAAATCGACGGCCTGAGCAAGCAAAGCGACATCTCCTTTATGGCGCCAGCATTTCGCTGATCCGCTGATGTCATCAAGGATATGCGCGAAAATTAAGACGCGTTGTGAAACGCCATGTGGATCCGGAGATCGAAGAGGCATGCCCGCCAAGCGCCACGCCGTTCCCGGACAACCCACTACTAAGAATCCTCAGCACCAAACTGAACGTTGAAGACCAAGTAGACCACTCTTGACCCGACCCATAAATAGGTCGGAACAAGAGTGGGGGCCTAATGATGATGCTCGTAAGTGGGAATTCCCCAGATAACGACACGTAGCGGATGACGTGTCGTCCATATAAGCCCGCTAAATTTCTGGGGGCTGCAGAGCTGGAAAGTATGATACACGAGAGACATTCCTCAGCGCCTCGCCTCCGAGATTGCGCCGAACCTTTCAGATAACCTATCTAGAGCACATTCCCTCTTCGACTGACCGCCAGCCAATAGCTCGTATCCGAGCTACCTATAGCTGAGACTTCTCAGCTCACTTGCTCGTCTCCGAGCTTACTTATAGCTGAGAGTCCTCAGCACCCGTATACAGCCGGGAGCACAGAGCTCGAGCGCCTCCGTAATGGCTCCGTGTATCTCGCTACGACGAGATCTCCTCCGCTCCACGTCCCACGCTAGCGTATATCTCTATTAATGGACGTATCCCGCCATTAATGGACGTATCCCGCCATTAATGGATGTATCTAACCATCAACGCGAATGTGACGCAGGGACGTAACGGACGGCGAGAATCTCGTATCGGCTCGCTCCATGCGACCGCTATATAAACCCTTTTTCTAGACGAATCAGGTGACTGGAAGTCATTCCAATATGCCGCTATTCTGCCCTAATATTCGTCGGTACTTACTTGATCGTCGGAGGGTCCTACGGTGATTTCCCACCCCGGGACTTCCTTCTCAGGTAGCTCGGCATCAACAACAACCAAAAACCCATTGAGATCTACACGCACAACTCTCACATTAAATTTTAACCGTTCAGCCCCGCTGACAGTAAGATCGACGGAGGACAACATCCGAGGGAGATTCCAACCTCCATCACAACATAAAGTTGATACAGAACCCTAAATCACACTTATATATAGTTTTTTTTTTCACTAAACAGCCATTAAGGTTTTTCCCCTATGGTAAGCCCCTTAAAGTGCTGCATTCAATGGTATTTTAGCGAAAAAATCTCAAAGTTTAACATTACTATTGCAATAAAAGACTTTAAGGCAGTTTAGTGAAAAACAAAGATACTTAAGGGTATTTAAGTGTGATCTAGACTATCACAAAATACAGCCTTTAAGGGGTAATTTTCGAACTAAATGAGAACATGTAACAGTTTTTTGTTGCATCTAAAGCTATTTTCTTGTAGCATTTGTTTCATTCGTATTTCTTTTGTCATATTTTTACAACCTTCAAAGCATATATGATTGCATACAAGCATATGACTAGCTACTGAAAATTTATTAAATGGGGTAAATTACACTAATACACCCTTAACTATCATGACTTACTAAAATACCTTAAAGTTTTAATTAAAGTAAAATACCTCAACTGCTACTTTTGAGAGTATTTTAGTGAAATAAATTCCCTTGAAAACCATAGTTTAAGGTATTTTAGTGAAATAAATTCCCATAAAAACCATAGTTTAAGGTATTTTACTGTAATAAATATATGTTGATGTATTTTAGTGAAAAAACCATGATAGTTAAAGGTATTTTAGTGTAATTCATTCTTGTAAAATTTTTAAACTGCAAATTTGGATGAATATATCAGCTTTAAAACATACAAGAGTATATACGCAACAGAATAAAGAAACTCGGTGTGCTAACTTACTGTTGAGTATAACGTCTATGATTTTTGTTTGATACTAACAAACCGTTATGAACTGTTTTAATGTGTTTGATGTTTTGGACAGGCTGGCCCATTAACTTTTAGGGCTTGGTATAAATATGGGATTCTCTTCTCTTCCAAATACTAAGGCTGCAGGAATTCTTAAGAACTTAAACTCCATTGATCTCAAAGGATTCCAAAATTAAAGGTTTAATTTTTCCATTCAGATTCACAGCCATTGACGAGAGAATATTCAATGATCAAATTTTGTAGATTCACTCTCGTCTTGTCCAACAACGATCGAACTTCATTTAGATTTTCTTAAACTCTATTTTTATTATCAATTATTATTGTTGGATTTATTGTAGTTTTTATTTTTCATTTTAAACTTTAAGACAGTTAGTGATTGGGTTTACTGTTAGTAATTCAGGGATTTGCAAATCACTAGGGTTGTGATTTGTGATTTGGGGATTATTGATTATTGTTAGATATCTTAGAATCTAGTTCGACTTGTTCTTAGATTTAGAATAAGGTGACGGGATTAGACGTTTGTACTAGGGTCGTACGGGTTTTTGATATTAACAATATTAGTAGTTCTTAGGGTGCAGGATTAGGCTGGGGCCGAACCTGGGTAAATCTATGTGTTCATTTATATTACCACATTTACTTTCTACTTATATAACTGTTTGTGATTGTTTGGTGTGCTTGAAATTATCACTTTAAGTTTTATTTCACAAAAAGATCTCACTGCCCTATTCACCTCCCTCAATGGTAGATTTCAATCCTACATTTGGTGTCAGAGCTAAGTATTTAGAGATATTTAGTTAATAGTGACAATTTCTGATTGTGCTTTTCCTAAGGGACAGTCTACTGTTAGGCCTTCTATGTTTAATGGTATTGATTATACGTACTGGAAGTCTAGAATGACAATTTACTTAAAGTTTGTCGACTATGATGTTTGGATAATGGTTAATAGGGGTTACTTTGATCCTGTCATGGTCATAGAAAACATAACTATCACTAAGCCTGATGATAAATGGGATGTTAAGAAAAACATGATTCTTTAAATGCTAAAGCCATGAATGCTCTTGTATTTGCTTTAGATAAAACTGAGTTTAACCGTATTTCACATTCCCTTATTGCATAGAAAATCTGGCATAATTTGGCGGTTACTCAAGAAAGTACTTCACAGATAAAGAAGTAACGGTTAGCGTTTCTCAGCAATGGGTATGAGAATTTTGGTATATTGAAGGATGAAGGCATAAATGAGATGTACGCTCGCTTTAGTATTATTGTTTACAATTCTCGAGCACTTGGTAAGGAGTATTCTGAGCTGGAGTTGGTGAGAAAAATCCTTCGGATATTGCCTAAGAGTTTTGAGGCAAAGATAACTACGATTCAAGAATCGAAGGATTTGAGCAAGTTGAAAATGGAAGATCTTAAAGGAAATCTGATGACTTATGAGATGAATAGAAATACTCGTGATGAAACTGAGACTAAGAAAAAATCTCTTGCTTTGAAGAGTAGTGCTGAGAGCTATGAGTACATGGATGAAGAGATGGCCATGGTTATGAAAGGATTCACAAAGCTCATGGGTTCTAAACATTGGAAATCTTTTAATAACAATAAATCAAACCCTCGTAAGCATAAACCTGCTAAAATTGATTCTGACAGTTCTAATGAAGAATTTACTTGTTTTATGTGCAAGAAGTCAGGACATATGAAAGCGAATTGTCCTTTATTGCAAAATGACAAAAGGAAAAAGAAGAAGAAAACCATGACTGTCACTTGGGATACAGCTGAGGAGGAGATAATTTTTTATGATGATGAGGCAATTGTCAATTTATGCTTTGATCGGGCACACGAATGGAGAAGAAGCCGAGGATGAGTCCACTGAGATAAATGATCTCACTTATAATGAATTGTTAGAGGCTTGTCGTGGTTTGAACATTAGGATGGATAGATTGGATGAAAGAGTGCTTAGATTAAAATAAAAAAAAAATTGATGCTCTTTCCTTACATGATCAACTTAAGGACACTCATGAAGAACTTAAGTAGAAATATGAGACGCTTAAAGAAAAATATCTTAAGTTAAAATCTTCTAGTGTACAAAATGATTTTAAAAATGTGATTCTTGCTCTAAACTAGAAGATGACAATATGAGCCTTAAGAAAAGGCTAGTAGAACTAGGAAAAGAAAACGCTGGTCATAACAAAAGTGAACCTAATTACAAAGAAACGTTTATTAGTCGCAGTTATATACTTGTTAATGAAAATCTGTTTCTTAAATCGAAAATAAATGACCTTGAATTTTCAATGAAGAAATTTGGCGTAGGTAGTAAAAATTTGAATATATTTTTGGGTAATCAAATGTATGCTAATAACAGAAAGGGTGTTGGTTTTGATAATAAATACTTTCACAATAAAACACAAGCTATGAATAATAAGGCTAGAGGAAGAGGTGCGTTTCCTAAATGTTTAGGATGTGGGTATGTGAGACACACCTTCAATAATTGTTTTTCTAGGAACCGTAAATGTAACGACCGTGTACCCTAGATACGTAATAAAAACGTTTTATAATTTTTCTCAAGGTCAAAACAATTATTTTACTGCTTCTATTGGTAGAAAACACTTTAAAAATATTTTTTCATGATTAAAATGAATTAATATGATTTTTTTTAAAATTTGGGAATTTTTAAGAATTTAAATAGATTTTTTTATCGAAGGGAAAAGTTTTTAAAACCGACAAGAAGAGATATTTTGGACCAAATTTGGTTACAAAGGATAGAAAATATCAAAATGCATTTTCTATAATTTTCCCAGATTTTTATAATATTTTAAAATATTTTTAACTATTTTAAAATAATTTTTAGAAGCCAAAAACAAATTTTAAAACATTTTTAAATATTAAAAACAAATTTTATTAATATTTTTAGAGCGGGAATGGATCTGGACCGTCGGATCTGAAAACCAACGGTCCAGATTTTGCCGACGGTTTATTTAAAAGAAAAAAGAAAATATATAGAGAGAGAGAGACACTTTTGATCTGAACGGACAAGGATCGCCAGAGCCAACTCGAACCGGGTCCCACGTCAGCTCACGCGCGATGTGATGTGGGTCGTTGGATCTGGTCGATCGACGGTCCGGATCTGGTCGGCTTATGGGGTCGGCTCCTGTAGCGGCTAAGGAAATTAATAGGGATTTTTAATCCCAGAAAATCCCTATAAATAGCCCTGAGCTTTGAAAATCCCCTAAAAATACCTGTTCGACAAAACAATCTAAAATTTTTTTCAGAGCTTCCTCTTTGAGTCTTCTATACTCTTTACCATGTCCCAAAGGCAAAACAATTCTCGGCTTCAAGATATACCTTTTCTCGTACAACCCGACGCTCGCCGACTTTCATTTTCCTAACTCATTTCAGATGGGATCTCTCAACACTTGATCCCATGTTATCTTCATTATGAAAATATCTATCTGTGAAAATAATTTCAGGACCTAATTATGATGTTTTAACTGCATTATCTATTTTATGGGTTTTGACGATTAAAAATAGTATTAAACCTTAATAATATAACGAACATTTAGCAGTTATCTTTCACGATAAAATCACGGGGTAACACATATGGAACTAAGTCATAAAGCGACAATCATGACCGGGATAACTTTTGCAGGAATAAATGTAATTATTCTACGGTGTTATATAAAGGTTATCGACAGTTAGTTTCTTAATTATTAAAATATGGAAAAATTATAGTAAATTTTTATATATTGGTTTTTTAAAATGAAATTGATGGTAAACCTGTAAAACCATATTTTCACTAATTTGGGTATTTCACAAAAATACCATGAATTCCTAAAAATTTATATTTTCATTAAAATACCACGAACTTTAGAAAAATAGTATCTTCCTTAAAATACCCTAATCCTTTCCAAGTGATATTTTTATTGAAATAGCATGATCTTTTATGAATCATAATTTTTATGAAAATACCATGAACTTGGTGGAGTAATTAGTTTTTTTAAAATACCCCAAACTTTTAAAAGCTATGGTTTTCTTGAAAAAAAAATCAATAATAATCTTAAAACTAGATTCTTACTAAATACTTTTAAGAAGTGAAACCTTATCAAAAATACCCCTAATTTTGAAAGTTAAGTTTTTAGAATTTCACTAAAATCCTCTTACCTTTTTTATAAAGGAGTTCTTTTATTAAAATACCACGACCTCTATAATAAAAGATAATTTACGTTAATATACCATATAAATACCAGTGTTTTTATATAAACAATAATTACAATAAAATACCATAGTCCATTATAAACTAAGGTTTCTATAAAATACTGTGTTTACCTTACAACTATAATGGAACGAGATATAACCCACGACTGTGGAAGTCCATATCGACTGAGATATCATCTACTTATATCCAACTTTTGATGCATCACACGACATGACCTACGATGTGGTTAGGGTTAGAATGCGCGAACCTAGATATAGAATACTATTATAAATGAAGATCCCTGCAGACAGGGTGAACAGTCCTAACATGGACGACTACTACAAATAAATTGAATAGTCCCAACATTGACAACTACTACGAATGAATTGAACATTCCCAACATGGGCAATGACACTCCATGCCTAAATGATATGCGCATTAACTCTAATTCGCAAAACCTTCACACTGAATAAAACAGGGCTGGGTAGTTTGATTTAACAAGGTAGTATACGGATTCGGATTCCCCTATTACTCGATCAGATCCAGGAAAGTGGAACAGTACATTTCACATTCCCCAACCGTGTTCCGTGGTTAGAACAGAATAATCTCGAGAGCCCGCTACCCTTGTCCAACAAACTAAATGAACATATTACCTATAGTTGCTGCATGCGGTATACCTTAATTTACCAAATACCTACAATACATTCATCATACATCTGCATACATATTACATCATATATTACACACACTTGTTCTCTTTACCATTACTTTCTGTTGAGAAAATCCTACCCAAATGTAACTCGCTGATGGACTTCCTTTCCTTTTCTCTATCCTTGGAACGTCCGTTAGATGAGAATCAGGTTAATGAAGAAGGAGGCGATGGAATGGAGCCCACTAATGAAGACTATGCGGAGTTGATGCAAGAGTATTATGATAGCTCTTCTATTGCCCACATGTTTAGGGCTTACTTTCTTTTAATCAATATAATCAAACTATTTAGTTTGCTTTCATTGCTTTGGGATGTAATAATTTTAGTTAATGGAAATAAATACTTCTGTTTTTATTATCAGTTTTAGTATATTGCCTGCATGATTTATACGCTTAACGTAACTGTTTTGAGAAAAGACCACCCTCGACACAGTTAGGTTGCTGACCTTGGCACGTCACTGTTTCCGTACTTTTGGAAAGCGGGGCGTGACAGTAACACAAGTTTTAAACAAGTTTGGATTCCAAAAAGTGCACTTACTAACAAGAATTGGCCTATATGGATCAGTAGGTCACATCTTTTCTCTTTTATGTAGGTGTGTCGGCGAGCTAAGGAATAAGAATGCGAGCGGTATATTGATTCAGGCTGCTCAAGGCATATGACAGGCGATAGTGAGAAGTTCTTTAACCTAGAAAAGAAGAGTGGTGGCTGTGTGACTATGGAAAATAATGGAAAGTGCAAAATTTTAGGAAAATGTATTATAGATTCGAGCACTTTCAAGCTTCACGAGTATTCTTGGTAGAAAATCTAAAACAAAACCTCATTTCTATTAGCCAGTTGTGCGACAAAGGTAAAAATGTAGTTTTCGTTTCTGATGTGTAAAATAATTGAAAACGTTACAGGTAATGTTGTTCTTACTGACAAGCGTTTTAATAATATTTATACCATATCTTTCCAAGAACTAATACTTGCTAAAGGTTTGATTGCGAGAGATGAGGAAGCAACTTTATGGCATAGAAGACTAGCACATATGAGTATGGGGTTGATACAAAAGCTGGAAAGAAAAGAATTGGTAAGAGGACTTTCGCATGCGAAGTATGAGATTGATAAGGTTTGCGGAGTTTGCGCAAGAGGTAAAATGACTAGATCATCGTTTCATTCGAAGAATGAAGTGAGTACAAAACAAGTTTTGGAGTTATACACATGGACTTGTTTGGACCTAATGACGTTGCAAGTTTGGGAGGTAAAAGGTTTTGTTATGTTTTGGTCGATGATTATTCTAGATTTATATGGGTATACTTTCTAGCTAAAAAGTCTGTATCTTTTGATTACTTTATAAATTTTTCAAAACAAGTTTAAAATTAAAAAAAAAGTCTTTCAGTAATTATAATAAGAAGTGATCACGGAGGTGAATTTGAAAATATCGGATTTGAAAATTTTGGTGCAGAAAATGGTTTTAAATATGAGTTCTCTTCTTCTAGAACATCCCAACAAAATGGAATGGTCGAGAGAAAGAATTGTACATTACAAGAATTGGCTAAAACTATGTTAAGTGGGTATGAGTTACCTATCTCTTTTTGGACAGAGGCAGTAAGTACTGCTTTCCATGTAATTAATAGAATACTACTTAAATCAATACTAAACAAAACTAGTTTTGAGTTATAGAATGAGAGAATTCCTAACATATCATATTTTAGAGTATTTGGGTGTATGTGTTTTATTTTGAATACAGGTGATTAACTCGGAAAATCCGCGGCAAAAACGGATGATGGAATCTTTGTAGGATATTCGGAGAAGGGTAGAGCCTGCAGAATCTACAGCAAGCGATTGAAAACGATAGTGATAAATGTCAAATTTGATGAATCAAAATAAGTTGTAGTTGGTGAGGAAGAAGATGATATAGTTGGGATACAAGAAAGAATTGGAGGCAAAGTTGAAAGTTTAAATACGCCGAAGGAAAATAAAGAAAAAGGTGATGCACACAAGTTCTTCCAATATCAGTTAATGCAGAGAATTTCAAATTCAATCCGAATCATCCACCCATACAGATTATAAGTAACCCAACGACATGTATACAAACTTGTTCTTCTTTGAATCTTTATGCATTTTACATACATGGGGATTTTTTTTCCAGAAATTTAGCCAAAGAATATTGATATTGCTTTGAGTGAGGATAGTTGGGTAATGGCCATGCAAGAAAAATTAAAACAGTTCGTGAGAAATAAAGTTTGGAAATTAGTTCCAATACCGAGTGATTATCCATAGTTGGGACTAAATGGGTGTCACGCCCTACTTCCTAAAATACGAAAATGCAGGAAGTGACTAGGTCAGACATGCTCCTACAGTCAAGGAAAAATCCCGTCATAGTTACACTTCGGTTTCTAGCGTTACATGACGAGCAGTATATCAAGCACAGATACCAAGAAATAGCTGTCACTAATGATTACATTCAACAACACAGGAGTTCACAACGGATCAAAAGTTTTCAACAACCAAAGGAAAAATAAACTAACGAAAGGACAACATATAGTTCTAACACTAAAAGTACAATCTAAACAATAAAAGGAGGTAGATGGTGCGGATCTAAATCTCCGCAAGCTCCTCGTAGTAAGTCTGGTCATGTTCCGGGGCTAGGTCCACTTCATCTTCTAAGCATGCACACTCAGGTCGTCAGAGCGACACATAATAATGATATAAACGGTATATAACATGATTGCAAGGATAAAAGTATGAACTATGATCGATAAAGCAGTAATAAAAGAACATAAAACAACGTGAACATGTGAGCAGTACAGCACGTGAGTCATGGCGAAAGTGAACATAATATTCATGTCTCTAAACCTAATAAAGTTTATGTCATTTGAAATCGAATGGTGGAAAAGAGTGCTCGTGTTTAACAAGGGTCTCGTGCATGCTCGAGACTACGATCCGCTATGCTCGGGACATAACCCTGTCGGTCGTGCCGCTAGGCCCACGACCTAATCAGTATATCATTGTCACTAACATTGAATGATCATCCTCAAAAACACTAGTCTCGTTATACGAGTTCGATTCCACTTTAGATTTCTCCATTTCCCCCCGTTTTTAACTAAGGTATCATGATTGAAATCTAATCACTTATATGCATGCGAAATGTTAATAATCATGATCTCAATCTTGAACGTGACAGGTAGCATGAATGTCGGAGATTACGTTCTAAATTCATGTTAACAGGTTTTCAATAGCATTCGATATAAAGAGTAGGGCGTGCAAGTAATGAAATCTTGAAATCAAGTATTCATAAAGGCATGAGTAATCAAGCGAGCAATATTAAATAAACATGTGCAAGGTAAGAGGAGAATATACATGTAGTGAGAAAATAGTGTGCACGTGTTACAAAAATGGGCAAAACATACGATCCATCAAACGTAGGGCCCCGTTCGGATCACGGACCCAAACAATAGCGAGAGATACTGGTTCCAGGTTAAAATTTCGCCAACTTTTTCTAATACCATTTCAAGAAAAATGCGGGATTTGGTACAGTTTGCGAGTTATTTCGGGGCTCTCACACAGCGAGTGTTAGGCACATGTATCAAGGAGTTGTTCGCCGCGGTTCCGAGTTTAAAAGTTTGGTTTAGAAAATTCATCGAGCATGTTACATGTGTGTTCATTTCAATTAAGAATTTAGGTTTCGGTTAATCAAATGAAGCAGGATTTGATCCCTACAAGTTTCATGCGATTCTTAATTGAGCCTTTAACCTAATTACCAACGATCATGCACAATCCAGTAGAAAAATTATGGTTTATAGTTTAGAACTCATCTATACAATACAACTGAGCCTTTTATCCCAAGCATATGGGGTAGGCTACATGAACCAATATGAGAATCACGCCGGGTCCAGCACATGAATCCTCGGCCTCCACTCACTCCTATCAAACAATATACTTTCATTGAGGCCTTTGGCAACCATATCTTTTCGTATCACCTTCATCCATATTTTCTTCGGTCTCCCTTTTGTCCTTTTGACATTGTCTATATCGATAATATCCATTCGTCGAACCGGTGCTTCTATAGGTCTGCGTCGCACATGACCAAACCATCTTAACCGGTTTTCTTGTATCTTCTCCTCCACAGGTGCTACACCAACTTTTGCATGAATATTCTCATTTCACACCTTATCTTTTCCAGTGTTACCACACATCCAACGAAGCATTCTCATCTCCGCTACGTGCATCTTCTGTGTATGATGCTTCTTAGGAGCCCAGCATTCTGTACCATATAATAAGACAGGTCGAATAACACTTCGATAAAACTTCCCTTTCAACCTTAACGGAAAGTTACGATCGCACAAAATCCCTGTTGCACTCCTCCATTTCAACCAACCAACTTGGATCCTTTGATTAACATAACTATCGACCTTCCCATCCTTTTGGATGATGGAACCTAGATATCTAAACTGATCGCTCGGTGATATCTCTTATCCTTCCAGTGTTATACCAATGTGGTCTCAACTTCTCTGTTTTCTAAATTTGTAATGCATATATGCTGTCTTGGACTTGCTCAATCTGAACCCTAGAGATTCCAACATTTGCCTCCATAACTCCAATTTGGCATTAACCCCTGCTTTCGTCTAATTTACTAGAACAATATCATCAGTGAATAGCATACACCAAGGTACCTCATTTTGGATAATTCTAGTAAACTCATCCATCACGATGGTAAACATGAATGGACTTAATACAGATCCTTAATATAAGCCAATTGTAATCGGAAAATCACTCGTCAGGCTGCCGTAAGTTCTGGCATTTGCCACTACTCCATCGTACATATGCTTGATTATGTCAATGTACTTGACGGGGACCCCTTCTTCATCATTGCCCCCATAATACCTCTCTAGGTACCTTGTCATACGCTTTCTCTAAATCAATAAATATCATATGCAAATCTCTTCTTCTCTCTCAAAAACGCTCGACAAGTTGACGAAGCAAATGAATAGCCTCTGACGAAGTTTAGAACTCATCTATAACGTCGATAAAACCGAAATAATCCTAACAATATATATAGCATAATAAGCCAGTGGAGTTCACTTGCCTGGACGGCTTGATTGCAAAATTACGAGAGGCGAGGAGACGACAGCATTCACGGCAACGGTGGCTCGAGCGGGGCTCGGTCTTGGACTTGGGTCGCAGTTGTCGAAGCGAGGCAACGGCGATGATGACGACAGCTCGGTTTGAGTGGGTTCAGATGCTTACAAGGAGCTCGGCTAGGAAGTGAGGATGGCGATGGTGCTCGGAGTTTGTTGGGGGCGCTCGGTTGCAAGGAGAATGAGAGAAAGAGCGTAGTTGTGTGTGCATGGGAGAGATGAAAACAGAAGATTAAATGAGATAAGGTTAAGAAGAGAGGGTTAATAGGGTTTTAATGTGGTGTTATGAGAGAATTCAATGATGATTTTCCGTTGAGATTTTGAGGAAGAAGAAGACAACGTCGGGAATATGGAGCTCGATCAGTTGCACGAGGGAAAAGATCCCACGAGATCTCAGGGATGAGATAATTTTAAGTTGAGCCGGCTCAAAAGAATGGAGAGTCGTCTCAATGAGACAGAGAAGAAACTCATGTTTCCAGGTACCTTATGAGCCGTCTCAACGAAAGGCTAAGCTGTCTCAAAGAGAGTTTGAGCCGGCTCAAATTTATCTTGAGCCGTTTCAAACGAACAGAAAAGAATTAGCTATTCTAGATGACTCATGAGCTGGCTCATACATCCATGAGTCGTCTCATACAACCAAAGAGGAATTTATTATTTTTAATGACTCCTAAGCCGTCTCAAACACATGTCGAGCCGCTCAAGTTGGTTTTTAAGCTGATAACATATCTGATGTGCTATCCAACATGATAACTCATATGTTATATGAACATAGGATCAAGGAATACATTCAAATGATTATTTTATTAAGATTTTATGGATACTGTGGGTTACATCATACCTAACCACAAAAGAAATTTCGTCCTCTAAATTTAAAGAACGAAAATACAACGATAACAATCTACTCAAAAAGGTAAGGGAAACGCAGACGAATATCCTCCTCGCGTTTCCAAGTAGACTCTCTTGAAGAACGCCCACCCCAAAATACCCGAACCAAGGAAATGACCTTGTTCTTAAGCATTTTCTCCCTGCGATTGAGAATAGTCTTAGGCTGCTCCTCATAAGAAAGATCGATACCCAAAGTCAACTTTGAATGATCAAGGATGTGGCTATCATCTCAAATATAGCGACACAACTGAGACACATGAAAGGTATTGTGTACGCCATCCAAAAATGGAGGCAAGGCCAGACGATAGGCCACCTCTCTGACCCGCTCTAGCACCTCGAAGGGTCCGATGAATCAGGAACTGAGATTCCCACGACCGCCAAACCCGATCACTCTCCGAGTCAGTGAAATCTCCAAGAACACATGATCGCCGACTCCAAACTCCAACGGTCTTCTAATTGTAAGTCTACGCTAGCGCCCCGGCAGTCTACAGACGCCAAATGCGGAACAAAAACTTTTTATCTGGCGCTATCGTATACTTTAACCCGGATCTTCAATTATTGCTAAACTAACAAACTGTAAAGAGTGTAGAAAGGTTATACCGAACGATCCGAGTCCTTCGTTCTTTAACCATCATCCCACGCTCCGTTGCGGTTGCTCCGATCTCATCGATCTCCAATATGCTCGTCTAGGTGGCACCACGTCACTGATTCTTTAAACGGGCTCCCGCCTCTGACTTGAGGCAACTCGGTCGTCAAGTTTGCTAAAAGAAACGACCAAGAATGATGTAGAGAATGAGTAGATGACTTTGTCTCACTTCGTCCAAGTCCGTGGACGATCGGTTAATGAAGTTGCCGAAAGAATCGGGTGATGGAATGAAATGAGCTGTGAATTCCATACACCCAAAAATCTATCATAATCTTTTAACAAATGAAAACCATCAAGTGAGAGAGTGTGTGTGGAGAGAGAGGGGGCCGACCTCTTATATGGAGGAGGAGGTGATCGTAAGAGAAAAGAGGGTGACCACAAGGAAAATATCATGTGTGAACACATGAAAATATCAAGCACAAATATCTTAAGGAAAACAAAACCTCATTGAAATCAAAGCATGAGTCATTAACCTTGTCACCAAATTCTAGAACCTTCTAGAACCTTCTAGAAGCATGACTCACTCTCATCCAAGAAAAGATAAATCCGTCTTTAACCAAATGTTAAAAGACGGCTGATAGAAAACTGGAAACTGGCAACTTCCAAAAGTGATCCTGAAACGACTTTCAGGATAACCCTGAAACTGTATAAATATACCCGCATTTGTATTACGACCGAATACAAATGCAACTGAGACAAAGATATTATACCTACTCAATATAATACTCGGATCCGGCTTAAACCAAAGCCGACCAGTATCATCTGCCCGAAAAATAACACGTGCGTAAACGCACGTGCATTTTCCGAACCCTGCCATAAAACCATACGGCCTCTACAACGTTTCGCCCGAACTTGGGAAACTGTCTGTGGGGGACTCTAATGATTCGTCAGTACCCTGGCAGTGGGTTTAACCACAAACCGTCAGCGGCACTAGCAATGCGTAACGGCTGCCCATGGACTGACCTCAAGGGAGGCTGATGAGCGAACTCATCCAGAAACCCTACTGAGCCTAACAGTGACAATGTATATACAGTCCGGTCCGTTCGTCTATGAGTATCGCATATCTGCCTAGGGGGCTAGTAACGTCGGACCCCCAATAGCAGTATAAGTTGTGTCGGAGTGAAGCCCAATAACACCCTGAGATACTACTGGAGTACCTACCAGTAAATCTCCTGCCACGGCCGTGGGCTATATGTAATGGCTCTCCTAGACACAGCACGATCTCGTCCCCAATACCGGGAGAGACGAATCCCCTGTCGATCCGCTCACGTGCTTCCATATGGTTCGGGACTGTACCCAAAAACTACCTGTTTGCACGACTCCTTTGAGCCGTGGTAGGGTAGAAATCAAAGCACAGTGGGAACTCACACGAGACAAATGACGACCTCAGGTCGATGAACTAACCTGTACACATGTCACCAGGGAACTGCTATCTGACGATAGATATAGTACTAACTAGCAGATTCCCGGCGAGTCCTGTCCGGTGTACTCATAACCCAATGAGCACCTGTATACATCTTAGGTGATCCAACTGACACCAGTGGCTTGTGAGACCGGCCACCACCCCTCGTCGGGGTCTCGACTGTATACACTAGTCTACTCCGGAGTATCGATGCCCTGTCTCGAAACTCCCACGACTAGGGACCACAATTAAGGATATGCGTATAAACCACCAAACTCTCACGTATATGATCGCCATCATACTGTTGGTAGTAAAGCAAGATCCTAAGGGCTCTATCAAAGTGTAACATGTAATCAGTCACCTGAACATGTACACGACTGATAAAGGTAAACCAGATAGCATACTATCATCTTGAGTAAGACTGTTCTACCGGTATAGGTCCTCCGCAATCATTGCAATCACGTACCTGCAATCCAATAATTGACAATGAGGGCACTATCTCCAACAATCTCCCACTTGCACTCAAGGATAATTATTGCGATGTCGACTACTCACAGCCCGTGTGAAACCGAACATCCAACTCCTCTACTAATCAGTTTCACAAAGCCCGTTTGTAAAACTATTGTGTTCGAGAAATAGCCTCAGTGAGTGGATCCGCCTAGAAGTTTCTTTCTATATCTCTCTTAATCTCAAGTTCGCGGAGAAAGCCATCTCCCGAATCGAGTAATACCTGTCTTAGAATATGTCTGGATATCTGATGGGACCTAGTTCATAAATGAACTCCAAATCCAAACTTCTTAGACTGTATCGATCACTGAACCTAATCAGTATCCGGCACCATGCCTCCCACAGTATTCTCTTGGACCACCTGTCCATAATACTGTCCATCTTCGTCAGAGGGATAAACTATAACTCTGACAATCACTCTGTCAACCATGTCACCTTTGAAGCCTGGAATGATAACCGTCTCTCAAAAGAGGCTGCCGTCATCAAATTCGTAGAACATGTACTTATGTTCTAAAACTGCTTCCTTATGTTTCTCCAGGATTGGATTAATACAAACTTATTGCATCTAGTGCAAAAACAACATTTGGTGCGGTACTTGACATCTCATGATTGACTCAGTTGCCTAAGCAAGTGATCTGTCAATCATGCACATCCCTCTCCCCTTTAGTCTATAAGACACCTTTAGAGAGGGTGACTCCATCACCTGCAGGTACACCACCATGCTAGGAGTCAACTATTCTAAAAACCATTAGAATATCTGTCAAAGTACCCACATTGGGAAACTACCCAAATCCAGATCTAAAACTATAGATCTAGAAACCAGAATGTCAAATATTATATCCATATCCTGTCTGGAGAAACAACTGTGTGACGACCACAGTACAACCGATCGTAGTATAGGAATTTTACTTCCTGCTCTGTGTATGTCATCCAGATACCATGACATCACACCCTACTACCTTCTTAACAGATCCATCCCCTATTCTGATTGAAGTCAAACCTATGACTGTCACATCAAAATTAGATGATCTATCTCCGCTATAACTGCTCAAGTCTATAAATAGATATAAGCTACTTGCCCACTATGCTTCTGCTGCTCCCACTAACTACGACAACCCTCCTTCCGGGTCT
The DNA here is from genome assembly GCA_030015575.1 of Agapanthus africanus. Taxonomy (NCBI): domain Eukaryota; kingdom Viridiplantae; phylum Streptophyta; class Magnoliopsida; order Asparagales; family Amaryllidaceae; genus Agapanthus; species Agapanthus africanus. The sequence continues at coordinate 133,834,973 of CM057341.1, forward strand.
CATAGCCTGGAACAACAGTAGTGTCAAGTCTGGGTAGATAAGAACCTCCCTGTCACCGTCCTTGAGGCTACCGAAGTACCTCTCGGGTATCTGAGGTTACCCACCATATCTGCGGAGTGGCTATTGGAATGTCAAACCTGATTGAATATATAGGTCCTATTAAATTTTCCGTAATCGTTTGCGGTTTTGGAATTGCTTCCAGTTCTACCATACTCCCACTTCTGTTTTCTGAAAAAGATCCATTTTAATAAAACTGTGGCGAGTCAAGAACAATATCACTATTGATCTTCCAAATGGTAGAATATCAACCCTCGTCATAGCTAGGGTCAACCCACAAACAGCCATTACAGAAACGTGCCCTGAGTTATCCAGAGTCTGGTTTTAAGCATAAGCTGGACAACTCCCCGTACCTTAATATCTTTTAAGGTACGATCCATTCTATATCCAATATAGAAACTTTGGCACTTATTTAATTGGAACCAGATTCAATCCATGCAGCTGTCTCCAGTGCATATCAACTTAATGGAAAGAGGCTAATCAGCATTACTCGACTTAGGAATCCATCCAATTATGAGTAACCTGAAAGAGAAACAAGTTTCTCAAAACCATTACTATCATCTGAATACCAATCACAAGAATCTACATCTTCGATCTCTTTGAAGAATCCCGATACTTGTGATACCTGGTTCTCTACTTTATTCTTATACCCACAACTTCTCAAAACTTAGACCTTGTATTTCTACGAAACACTCGTCTAAATACTAGAGAAGTTATAAGTAAACAGAACATAGTACGAGGACCTACCCCTTTGTCCTGATGGACACTTGGACAACATACAATACTCTGTATAAGTCCGCTGAGTTGTCAACTCAAAACCTGTGCGTCGTAGGTTGAAAACTGTACCCTGGCGATTTCCTCAAATATCACCAATTACAACGAATTCCGATATAATGAGGATAATCACCTAATTCCCAATAACTTACTCCCACTCATCATCTGTAAAACCATACAGTTATGAGAATGAAACCTGGTAAATACATACCCTTGGAGTAAGTGTCTAATCGGGAAAACAGTTTTTCTTTAACAATGCACTGAAACATGAAAATGTTTCGTAGGGGTATCCTGGTATTCATAGCAATGCCTCTTCCATAATCCAATTCATGACTTCAACCGTATATTTTATTGCCATCTCTCCAAATCCCTTTATTTGTCTTTAGTCGTTACCTTCTGTACACCATCGTTAGGCTAAATGGTTATTCTTCCTTCCCTACCGTTCGGCACCAGCCTATGATTTGGAAGAAGACTATCCAGTAAGCATAATAGGTGTACCCTCCTAAACCAAGGAGTACTCGCATCTCGAGAGAAGGTGATGATAAAAGACAACTGAATAATACCTTATTCTTTTAAAGGTGAAATAGGAGCGGCGATGAAGTACGCGGTTTTGGTCGTGAATGATATCAGTCGCAATTTACTTTGCCCTCTTTCTAATCCCTTTATTTTGTCTTTACATATTACCTTCTGCACACCCTACTTAGGCTAATTGGTTTTCTTCATTCCCTACCTTTCGGCACCTGCCTATGGTTTGGAATAAGACTATCCAATAAGCGTAATAGGTGTACTCTCCTAAACCATGGAGCCCTCGCAACCTGAGAGAAGGTGATAATAAAAGACAACTGAATAAACCAATTCTATTTCTCCTGAACCTGGATCCATCCTCGAAGAGGTCCCTTCGAGTTCGTATATAACCATACGATGGATCTATCCAATGGAAGTGGATATCCGTAGTAATACGGGTGTTCTGAGAAATTCAAAGGGTAAAAGAAGGAGTGGCAATGACTTATGTAACTCAGACAATCCAAAAGCCAGTGTTTTAAGAAGGTTCGGTCAACCTGGTCACTGAGTCATAGTCTAGGGTCGGTCAAAGGTCGCTGCCAAAGAGAGAGAGAGAAAAGAAACACTCTGCGTGCACTCTAACCTAGATCAGAATGGTCATCACTTTATCTAATCCGGAAACCTCCCACTGTCCTGTCAAATTCTCCTCCAAACCTAAAGAAGAATCAATCGGGATCACCCGAAGAGTAAACCAACTCATCAGTGGGAATCGGGATCCAACTCTCATCGCATGATAACGTGATGGAATGCATCCACGTTACTCATACTCCAGAAGGTATGCACATACTTGGCAAGTTTCAGTTTCTTTAGAAACTCCCGATATGATTTTTGCCCCATGCTCTTATAACCTTGGCTTTGGTCAAAGTGTCATAAGTCAAATGCCAAGTTCTACCCGTCACTATCTTGTCAATTTGAACCCACCCGCACATGCCCCTGACTTTGGCCAATCGGCAGAACGACTGTCCCAAACTAACTCATCTATCTATGCAACAATTGAATACCCAGCAGCTACCAAACACTATGCCTTAACTTTGGCTAAAATGCATAGCTTGAATACTACTAAATACCCAAAAGAAGTGACGGAGGGCTACGACTGGTTTTTGGCGAAAAACCTTTAACGTAGTGAACTTGATATTGCTGAAGGAACCTGATAGCTTTTTAAAATATAGTGGCGAAAACCTTTTGCTAAAGAGGTCACTCCCGGTAAAGGGATCTCGGCTCTTTCCTCGTGGAATGAGGTGCAGGATATTCCACTGAATACCGCTATGCAAAGCAACTTGTAATCGACTATAGTGAAGTTATTACCCTGACGCAAACTTCTGCCCAAGGGGTCAGTCCCGGTGAAGGGATATCGGCCCTTGCCCCGTCGAATGAGGTGCAGGATATTCCACTGAATACCGCTATGCATAACAAAAGAAAACGTCTTTGCAATAACACTTTTTAAATTTTTTCCAACAACTGTAAACAGGTTTGTTTTCCTTTGCATTGATCAGAATCAACGCAGTCCCATCAATTAATCACACCAGAAAAGAACGAAAATAAAATGTACGTATATGCCATCCGCATTCGTCACTGGGTCCCGTCATCGCCCGTTAGGTTACTTAACTAACGACAGAGCGGGGACTGGACTAGCGCGGGTGTAAAACATATACAACATCTAATAGTATATAAACCAATATACAATAATCGCTCTAGGCGTGATGATATGCAACATTACAGAAAAGTAATAAGCATCACAGAACAATACAGATATCTGGGATCCCCGAGTTTCACAGAGCCGCTGCTGAAACCCGACGTTCCCCTGTCGTGTGGATAGCCTGTGCAATGAAACCTAGACCCCTACGGGTGCGGCAAGTTACCCACCAAAACCTGAAGCGAGGCAGCCCCCTACAGCATAGTGAATGGACCACCCAGCACTTCACGGAATTCGGTAATCTTAGGCACCCCTCCTTGGGTCAACCTGTACCCCCTACGAGTGCGGCGAATAGTCTGCCAATTCTAGAGTGGGGCCCCTCTGCCTCTCAAAGCCAAGAGATGCGGACCCGTTGCCCCTCCAGAACCCGGCTATCCGTGCACTCCGTCGCGGGGCAAAACCTAGTACAGTAATGAAAAATAGTACAACAGGTATATCGACCGCAACCCGGTCGTGCCCCAAAAGAATATTATACAACAGGCAGTGACGGCAGTCCACATGTTGGACGCTCGCCCCGCAATATCAAATGTACAAATAAACACAAACTGTACTACCATTGCACACTACTATCCACCACGACAAATCCGCAACATCACAGCACAACACAGAACATCAACGCGAATGTCACGTTCGCAAACCCGTCTAAAAGAACTATAGCAATCAGACGCGGCTTACCGATCAAATGACATTCCCGGTCGGAGATATAATGTAAGCACTGTAAACTAACGTGTTTAAATTTCGATCGACCAAATATCACAAAGTGGGCCCCACGAACATCTGTAGAACATTAACAAAATCTGGGCCCAAACGATATATACCAAAAACCCCAATTTCCATAGGAGAACACACTATACAAATTTGGGAGCATGATCTCACCAAGTGGCCGCGGATGCGCGGCCAAACCATGGGTTTGGCCGCGTTTCCGCGGCGGCTTGGTGGAATCACAAGCCCAAATTTTGTCGGTGTTCTTAGAAAAGCCTGCTGAATTTTCTGGTATGGTCAAAATGAAATTTGGACCAGTTTGAAAATTAACAGAAACTGTTAAATTGAAAAATTGCGATTTTCGATTTCCGGTTCGATCGATATTTTAAACGCGTTAGCACAAGTTAGTATAGCAAAATGGTGAGGCTCTGATACCACTGTAAGTCTACGCTAGCGCCCCGGCAGTCTACAGACGCCAAATGCGGAACAAAAACTTTTTATCTGGCGCTATCGTATACTTTAACCCGGATCTTCCATTAATGCTAAACTAACAAACTGTAAAGAGTGTAGAAAGGTTATACCGAACGATCCGAGTCCTTCGTTCTTTAACCATCATCCCACGCTCCGTTGCGGTTGCTCCGATCTCATCGATCTCCAATATGCTCGTCTAGGTGGAACCACGTCACTGATTCTTTAAACGGGCTCCCGCCTCTGACTTGAGGCAACTCGGTCGTCAAGTTTGCTAAAAGAGACGACCAAGAATGATGTAGAGAATGAGTAGATGACTTTGTCTCACTTCGTCCAAGTCCGTGGACGATCGGTTAATGAAGTTGCCGAAGGAATCGGGTGATGGAATGAAATGAGCTGTGAATTACATACACCCCAAAATCTATCATAATCTTTTAACAAATGAAAACCATCAAGTGAGAGAGTGTGTGTGGAGAGAGAGGGGGCCGGCCACTTATATGGAGGAGGAGGTGATCGTAGGAGAAAAGAGGGTGACCACAAGGAAAATATCATGTGTGAACACATGAAAATATCAAGCACAAATATCTTAAGGAAAACAAAACCTCATTGAAATCAAAGCATGAGTCATTAACCTTATCACCAAATTCTAGAACCTTCTAGAACCTTCTAGAAGCATGACTCACTCTCATCCAAGAAAAGATAAATCCGTCTTTAACCAAATGTTAAAAGACGACTGATAGAAAACTGGAAACTGGCAACTTCCAAAAGTGATCCTGAAACGACTTTCAGGATAACCCCGAAACTGTATAAATATACCCGCATTTGTATTACGACCGAATACAAATGCAACTGAGACAAAGATATTATACCTACTCAATATAATACTCGGATCCGGCTTAAACCAAAGCCGACCAGTATCATCTGCCCGAAAAATAACACGTGCGTAAACGCACGTGCATTTTCTGAACCCTGCCATAAAACCATACGGCCTCTGCAACGTTTCGCCCGAACTTGGGAAACTGTCTGTGGGGGACTCTAATGACTCGTCAGTACCCTGGCAGTGGGTTTAACCACAAACCGTCAGCGGCACTAGCAATGCGTAACGGCTGCCCATGGACTGACCTCAAGGGAGGCTGATGAGCGAACTCATCCAGAAACCCTACTAAGCCTAACAGTGACAATGTATATACAGTCCGGTCCGTTCGTCTATGAGTATCGCATATCTGCCTAGGGGGCTAGTAACGTCGGACCCCCAATAGCAGTATAAGTCGTGTCGGAGTGAAGCCCAATAACACCCTGAGATACTACTGGAGTACCTACCAGTAAATCTCCTGCCACGGCCGTGGGCTATGTGTAATGGCTCTCCTAGACACAGCACGATCTCGCCCCCAATACCGGGAGAGACGAATCCCCTGCCGATCCGCTCACGTGCCTCCATATGGCTCGGGACTGTACCCAAAAACTACCTGTTTGCACGACTCCTTTGAGCCGTAGTAGGGTAGAAATCAAAGCACAGTGGGAACTCACACGAGACAAATGATGACCTCAGGTCGATGAACTAACCTGTACACATGTCACCAGGGAACTGCTATCTGATGATAGATATAGTACTAACTAGCAGATTCCCGGCGAGTCCTGTCCGGTGTACTCATAACCCAATGAGCACCTGTATACATCTTAGGTGATCCAACTGACACCAGTGGCTTGTGAGACCGGCCACCGCCCCTTGTCGGGGTCTTGACTGTATATACTAGTCTACTCCGGAGTATCGATGCCCTGTCTCGAAACTCCCACGACTAGGGACCACAATTAAGGATATGCGTATAAACCACCCAACTCTCACGTATATGATCGCCATCAAACTGTTGGTAGTAAAGCAAGATCCTAAGGGCTCTATCAAAGTGTAACATGTAATCAGTCACCTGAACATGTACACGACTGATAAAGGTAAACCAGATAGCATACTATCATCTCGAGTAAGACTGTTCTACCGGTATAGGTCCTCCGCAATCATTGCAATCACGTACCTGCGATCCAATAATTGACTATGAGGGCACTATCTCCAACACTAATAGCGTCTGCCCAGCTCTTCTGTCGTTCCTGAGCAGCCTTAATGCGCTGCCTGATCATCTGGACCTTGTCTACTGTCTGGACTATAAGATCAGGCCCCAGTAATCTCCGCCCACCCTCATCGTCCAAACAAAGAGGGAATCGATACTTCCGCTCATAAAGAGCCTCGAACGGGGCCATTTGAATGCTAGCCTGATAGCTGTTGTTGTAGGAGAACTCCACCAAGTGAAGGTGGTCCTCTCAAGACCCCTTGAAATCCAACATGCACGCTTAACATATCCTCGAGCGTTTGGATGGTACGCTCGGATTACTCATCCGTCTGAGGATGATAGACAGTGCTGAACTTGAGGCGAGTGCCCAGACTCTACTGCAGGCTCTTTCAAAAGTGTGAAAGAAACCTGGTGTTTCGATCGGACATGATACTGACGGATACTCCATGCAGTCTCACAATCTCCTGCATGTACCTCTCTGCAAGGGACTCAGTCGATTGCCCCACTCGAAATGGTATTAAATGGGATGCCTTTGTAAGACGATCGACTATAACCCAGATGGCATTATTGCCCTTTGGACTTTGTGGTAATGTAGTCACGAATCCATAGTGATATGCTCCCATTTCCACTCATGGAATGGAAGCGATTGCAACAAACCAGCTACTCTCCGATGTTCGCCTTCACCTGCTGGCACACTAGACATTTGGAGACAAAACGGGCGATCTCCTTCTTCATCCCGTTCTGCCAGAAGTGCTGCCTCATATCCCTATACATCTTGGTGCCAGATGCACTGAATAAGTCGAGTTGTGCGCTTCTGCTAGAACTTCCTATCGAACATCACTATTCGGCACACATAGCCAACTTCTAAACCTCAGAGAACCATCCTCATGAATCACCAAATCTGTTCTCAAGCCCGCCTCAACCTGTCCCCGGAGCTTTTGTAGCTGATTATCCCCGGCCTATGAAACCTTAATACGATCCATAAGAGAAGACTGCACCTGCAATTGCCAAAATTTGTCCGGATGTACCTGGCATAACCACCTCTAGTTTGAGTCTCTAAAAGTCTACAAGAATCTCCTTTGGCAGGTCAACATCATAGCTGTTGGCCTACGACTGAGAACATCAGGCACAACGTTTACTTTCCTAGGGTAGTACTGCAGATCCATATCATAATCCACCATCAATTCTAACCACATGCGATGTCTCATGTTAAGCTCTTTCTGAGTAAACATATACTTCAGGATTTTGTGGTCGGTGTATATTTCCACTTTCTCTCCCAATAAGTAGTGTTTCCAGACCTTCAGTGCCAACACAACTGCATCCAACTCTAAGTCATGCATCGAGTAGTTCTTCTCATGTGTCTTAAGCTGGCGTGAGGCATATGCCACAACCCGACTGTGCTTCATCAGAACACAGTCCAATCCCTTTCTGAAAGCGTCACTGTGAGTCACCAAACCTCCGGATCCATCCGGCATGGTCAGAATTAGGGTCGTGGTCAGCTTTTGCTACAATTGTTCGAACGTCTGGGTGCACTCTTCTTACCAGACGTAATGTACTTACTTCCGAGTAAGCCTCGTCAAAAGCTCTGCCATCCTAGCGAAATCCAGAACAAATCACCGATAATAGCCGGCGAGTCCCAGAAAACTCCTGATCTCGGCTACTGAATTCTGTGTCTGCCAATCCCTGATAGCCTCTATCTTTGTCGGGTCTACTGAAATGCCGTCACCTGAAACGACATGCCCCAGAAACTGCCCCTTGTCGAGGCAGAACTCGCATTTGCCCAGCTTAGCGTAAAGTTGTTCCTTCCTCAAAATCTGCAACACTATGCGCATGTGCTCGGTGTGTTCCTCCCGACTCCTGGAGTAGACAAATATGTCATCGATGAACACCATGACGAACTAATCTAAATACTCGGGGAAGACCCGGTTCATCAAATCCTTGGATACGGGCAGAGCGTTGGTAATGCCAAACAGCATCACCAGGAATTCATAATGGTTGTAACGTGTCCGAAAAGTTGTCTTGCAGATGTCTTCAGCCCTTACTCGGACCTGGTGATATCCAAACCTGAGATCTAGCTTTGAGAACACCCGCACACCAGCGAGCTGATCGAATAAGTCGTTAATGCGGGGAATGAGATACTTGTTCTTGATGGTGACTCTTTTCAGCTCGCGGTAGTCGATGCATATACGCAACGACCCGTCCTTCACTAGCCGCACCGGGGCGCCCCAAGGAGAGGCACTAAGGCGGATCTACCACACAACTCCTCCAACTGGCTCTTCAACTCGGCTAACTCGACTGGCACCATTATGTACGGGGCCTTTCAAATTGGAGCCTTGCCCGGAACTAAATCGATAGAGAATTCTATCCCACGTTGAGGGGGCAGCCCTGGTAGATCCTTGGGGAACACATCTAGAAATTCCCGAACCCTTGGCACTGGTTTTTCGTCTACCTCTATGGCGGTCAAAGTGTCACTCGACGGTTTTGCTCAGTACTATGTTGGTCCTAAAGATTCACTACCGTCCAGGAATACGAACTCGGGATGGTTGAGAATGCGGAAAATTATGCTCCTAGCTCGGCAGTTGACAATAGTATGGAACGTGCTCAGCCAATCCATCCCCAGAATGACGTCATAGCTACCAGTCCTGATCAGTAGAAAATTTGCATAAAATTCCCTACCGCGGATTACTACGGGGCATAGCCTACACTCTCAGACGGATACAATCACCCCATTGCCAGTGTGTATTTCCCAGCTTCTAGTTAACGGTTTGTGAGGTATAGAATGTGTCGACAAATCGTGCGGATATGAAGCAATGTAAAGCACTCGAATCAAATAATACTTTGGTCGGAATAGAATAAAACAAGGATTATACGAATTTGAACGGCAATGCAACAAGATGTAATGCAAGAAAACCCTAGTCAAGATAACAAGTTTACAACCTAGGCCGAATTGGTGACTTAAATTGTCAAGCCCTAGTCGGAAACTGTAATCTCAATCTAAATCTGGGCTCTGATACCAACAAAACCATGACACGCTCAGCTTCCTAAAATACGTAAATACGGGGAGCGACTAGACCAACCATGCTCCTACGGTCAAGGAAAAATCTCGTCGTAGTCGCATTTCGGCTTCTGGCATTACATGACGAGCAGTATATCAAGCACAGATACAAAGAAATAACAGTCACTAATTATTACACTCAACAATACAAGAGTTCACAACGGATCCAAAGTTATCAACAACTAAAGGAAAAATAAACTGACAAAAGGACAATACAGAGTTCTAACACCGAAAGTAAAAGCTAAACAATAAAAGAAGGCATATGGCACCGATCTAAATCTCCGTGAGCTCCTCATAGTAAGTCCGGTCCTATTTCGAGGCTAGGTCCACTTCATCATCTGAGCATGCATATTAAGGTCGTCAGAACGACACATAATAATGATATAAACAATATACAACATGATTGCAGGGATAAAAGCAAGAACTATGATTGATAAAGCAGTAATAAAAGAACATGAAACAATGTGAACATGTGAGCAATATAGCATGTGAGTCATAGCGAAAGTGAAAATAATATTCATGTCGCTAAACCTTTATGTCATTTGAAATCGAATGTTGGAAAAAAGTCCTCGTGTTTAATAAGGATCTCGTGCATGTCCGAGACTACGGCCCGTTGTGCTCGGGACGTAACTCTGTCGGCCGTGCCGCTAAGCCCACGACCTAAACACTATATCACTATCACTAATATCGAATGATCATTCTCTAAAGCACTAGTCTCGTTAAATACGAATTCGATTCCACTTTCGATTTACCCATTTCCCCCCGTTTTTAAGCTAAGTTATCATCATTGAATCCTAATCACTTATATGCATGCGAAACACTAAGTGACAATATTAACAATCATGATCTCAATCTTAAACATGACAGGTAGCATGCATATTGGTGATTATGTTCCAAATTCATGTTAACAGATTTTCAATAGCATTCGATATAAACAGCGGCACGTGCAAGTAATGAAATATTGAAATCAAGCATTCATAAAGGCATGAGTAATCAAGCGAGCAATATTAAATAAACATGTGCATGGTAAGAGGAGAATATACATGTAATGCGCAAGTAGTGTGCACATGTTACAAAAGTGGGCAAAATATACGATCCATCAAGCGTAGGACCCCGTTTGGGTCACGAACCCAAACAACAGCGAGAGGTACTGGTTCCAGGTTAGGATTTCGCCAACTTGTTCTAATACCATTTCAAGAAAAATACGATATTTGGTATGATTTGCAAGTTATTTTGGGGCTCTCACACAACGGGTGTTAGGCACATGTATCAAGGAGTTGTTCGCCGCGGTTTGTCGGCGGTTCCCAGTTTAAAAGTTTGGTTTGGAAAATTCATTGAGCATGTTACGTGCGTGTTCGTTTCAATTAAGAATTTAGGTTTCAATTAATCAAATGAAGCGGGATTTTATCCCTACAAGTTTCATCGATGCCTAATTGAGCTTTTGACCTAATTACCAACGATCACGGACAATCCAGTAGCAAAATTACGATTTGTAGTTTAGAACTCATCTATAACGTCGATAAAACCGAAATAATCCTAACAATATATATAGCATGATAAGCAAGTGGAGTTCACTTGCCTGAACAATTTGATTGCAAAATTACGATAGGCGAAGAGACGATGATGGTCACGACAACGATGGCTCGAGCAGGACTCGGTCTTGGACTTGGGTCGCAGTTGTCGAAGGGAAGTGGCGGCAATGATGACAACGGCTCGGTTTGAGTGGGTTCGGATGCTTGTAAGGAGCTCGACTAGGAGATGAGGATGGAGATAGGTGCTCGAAGTTTGTTAGGGGAGCTCGGTTGCAAGGAGAACGAGAAAGAGAGCTTAGTTGTGTGTGCGTGGGGGAGAGAGGGAAACACAGGGTTAAATGAGAGAGAGTTAAGAAGAGAGAGAGCCAATAGGTTTTAATATGGTGTTATGAGAGAATTCAATGAAGATTTTCCGTTGACATTTTGAGGGAGGAGAAGATAACGTGGAGAATATGGAGCTCGGTCAGTTACACGGGGGAAAAGATCTAGCGAGATCTCAAGGACGTGATAATTTTAAGTCGGGCCGGCTTAAAAGAATGGTGAGCCATCTCAACGAGACAGAAAAGAAACACGTTTTCAGGTACCCTATGAGCCGTCTCAAAGAGAGTTCGAGCCGACTCAAATTTATCTTAAGACGTCTTAAGCGTTAGCTATTCTAGATGACTCATGAGCCGGCTCATACATATGTGAGTCGTCTCATACAACCATAGAGGAATTTGTTATTCTGAATGACTCCTGAACCGTCTCAAACACATGTTATCTCAAGTTGTTTTTCAAGCTGACAAGATATCTGATGTGCAATCTGATGTGATAACTGATATGTTACATGAACATAGGATTAAGGAATACATTCAAATGATTATTTTATTGGAATTTCTGGATACTGTGGGTTGCAATGGGTGTTTAAAAACAAATTGGATGAGAATGGTAATGTGATTAGAAACAAAACTGGTTAGTGGCAAAAGGGTATAACCAAATAGAAGGCATGTACTTTGATGAGACTTTTGCACCAGTTGCTAGGTTAGAGTCCATTAAAATTTTGCTTGCATTTGCATATTTTAAGGGTTTTAAACTAAAACAAATGGATGTTAAAAGTGCATTCCTTAATGGTTATTTGAAAGGAAAAAAATTGTAGAGCCCCCAGGTTTTGAAAGTCACGATTTTCCAAATCATATTTTTGAGTTAGAAAAACTTTATACGGTCTAAAACAAGCTCCTAGAGCTTGGTATGATTGTCTTTTTTTATCTTTTGGAAAATGGGTTTATTAGGGGGAGAGCAGACACGACTTTGTTTTTATTGCATGAGGGGCATGATTTTCTCATTGTTCAGATTTATGTAAATGATATTATATATAGTTCTATTAATGATCTTTTGTGTCAAAAGTTTAAGTCATGCAGGATGAATTCGAGATGAGTTTAGTTGGAGAATTGAAGTATTTTTTAGGCTTTCAAGTGAGGCAAAACAATGATGGCATTTTTATATCCCAAGCGAAATATATGAGAGAGCTTATGAAGAAATTTAGGATGGAAAACTCGAAACCTATAAGAACTCCAATAAGTAATTCAACAAAGTTGGACAAGGATGAACACATAATTGTATTTGATCAAAAGAAATATCGATATATGATTGATTCGCTTTTATATTTTACTGCCTCTAGACCGGATATAATGTTTTCTGTGTGGTTGTGTGCACGTTTTCAAGCTAACCCTAAAGAATCACATTTCAAAAATGTTAAAAAGATTTTTAGGTATTTGTTAGGCACACAAAATTTTGGGTTCTGATACCCCTTTTGTGATAAGTTTGACTTAACTGGTTTTTCTGATACTGATTATGTTGGATGTCATGTGGATAGAAAAACCACTAGTGGCACTAGTTTTATATTGGATCGTTCATTGGTTTCTTGGTCAAGTCGTAAACGAAATAGTGTAGTTTTACCAACATCTGAGGCCGAATACATTGCATTAGGTAGTTGTGCACAAGTTCTTTGCATGATACAAACACTAGTTGATTTTGGCTTGCACTTAAAGAATATACCCCCTATATGTGATAGTAAGAGTGTTATTGATTTATCTAATAATGTCGTTTACCATTCTCATACTAAACACATAGACGTAAGGCATCACTTTTTAAAAGATCATATAGATAAAGAAGATGTTTGCATTAAATATATTTCTACTGTTGATCAAATTGCTGATATTTTTATAAAACCTTTAACTGGAGATAGGTTTTGTCGTTTTCGTCTTGAATTGGGTTTGAAAATAATTTAGTATGAGATATTTGTAGCATCATGTATATTTTTTCATGCATTTTATTTTCTTGCTTTACTGAAAAACACAAAAAATCTGATAGATTTCCTTCGGTTTAAAGGTGGATTGGTTGGGAAAGAAAGTGGTTTGTTTATTTGGATACAATTTTGATTGATATCCTTTGCATATGTGGTTTTAGTATCATGCTCATGATCTTTGATTTTATATTGATGAATTTTATATGATTTTTGAGCACATTATGTGATTTTATTGTGACTACTTTATCTCCATCATACCTATCCATTATATATATTGCATGTGGAGAGAGTAGTTGACGTATTAGCAAAGGATAATGGGTTGAGTAAATTAATGGATATGTTTATGAACATTTTTTATACATGTTTGTGATCCTATATGAAAATGTTTAAAAGATGTGCAAAATGTGCAATAAAAAAATTAGTGATTATATATAAACGCAACTAATTGAGTTATATGACGCATGAAAAATGGATACGGTTTATAGGGTGACTAAGCTCAAGTGTATTCGATCTTTACTGAATGTTTAAACATTTAGAATCGATGTTATGTTCACTAAGCAATACTTCTCTCACATTTAAGTATCCTAGCGGCATTGATTGAGAGTTAAGTATCTTGGTCTCATGGTTCCATGAGTTGAGCGACCACATTTCATAGTCTCATGACTTAAGATATAATGATTTAAATTTGAAAAGTGTTGGTTTATTGGTTAACCCCCATTGCTTTATATCCACCCTTTCACATACAGAAAATGTTTTATGATCAATGATAGTGCATACCTTGTTCGATATTCGCATTGCATTTGTCTTTTTCGATTGTTGATCATGCTTTATTCTTGTGTTTATGCGATTATTGGTAGTTTTTACTTTTGATGAAAACAAAAGGGGACGAGGGAAGTTAAAATGGCATGGGTTGATTGGTTTGAAAGAAAAAAATTTAAAGCTATTTTTGATAAAATGATCTTATTCTTAACATGGCACTACATGGACCATTAGCATCTTTTGGGCTCCATAGTTTGGTTGATTTACACTTTACATCATATGTCATAAATGTTTTGTAAATCATACATTTGATATCATGATCTTTTCATTAGCATGGAACCGGTATTTATTTTAGGGGGGCATGCCAATAGGGGAGCATAGTTTCATTGCATTAGTTTCATGAGATGCTCATCTAGATATTGATTTCACATCCTCACACCTTATTTCGCTTCACACACATCGTATTTATACTGTTTGATTTTAACTTAGGTTTGTTATTATCAAAAGGGGAGATTATTGAGTAAAACATTTATGATATTTGTTTGATGCTAACAAACCCCTATGAATTGTTTTAATGTGTTTGATGTTTTGGACAGGTTGGCCCATTAACTTTTAGGGCTTGGTATAAATATGGGATTCTCTTCTTTCCTAAACCCTAAAGCTGCAGGAATTCTTAAAAACTCAAACTCCATTGCTTTCCCAGAATTCTAAAATTAAAGGTTTAATTTTCCATTCAGATTCACAGCCATAGATAAGAGAATTCAGATTCAAGGATCAAGTTTCGTAGATTTACTCTCGTCTTCTCCAACAACGATTGAGCTTTATTGAGATTTTCTTAAACTCTAATTTTAATATCAATTATTGTTATTAGATTTATTGTAGTTTTTTATTTTTCATTTTAAACTCTAAGACAGTTAGTGATTGGATTACGGTTTGTAATTCAGGGATTTGCATATCACTAGGATTGTGATTTGTGGTTTGGGGATTATTGATTATTGTTAGATATCATAGGATATAGTTCGACTTGTTTTTAGGTTTAGAATAAGGTGACGGAATTAAATACTTGTACTAGGGTTATATGGGTTTTTGATATTAACAATATTAGTAGTTCTTGTGGTGCGGGATTAGGCTGGGCCGAACCTGGGTAAATCTCTGTGTTCATTTATATTACCGCATTTACTTTCTTCTTATATAACTGCATGTGATTGTTTGGTGTGCTTGAGATTGTCACTTTAAATTTTATTCCGCAAAAAGATCTTACTATCTTATTCATCCCTCCCTCTAGTGTAGATTCCGATCCTACACTTACCTACTCTCCCAAAAGATGCCTGCAGCGTTTCGAGAAAGAAGAAGTCGTTGTATTGTTGCATACTACAAATGAGTCCCGTTCCATTGAAATTTTTGACGAGGGACTCGCTCAGTCCTTTGTAATAGGCCTTCGTAATAGGCCTTCGCTATTTCTACTCCCACTCCATACTCCTCACATATACATTCAAGTGTCTGCAACAAACAACATAATCGATGATTGGTAGTGATCAATGACACATAATAACAAAAATGGTATTTTTATTGCATGATTGTGAAATATCTACAAGAAGCCATGGTACATAATTCATCCTTGGTCGAAGAATGACAATTTACAAATATATCCTACTACACGGTTGCCATTTACTTATTTAAGAGTTCCGCTTAACATCTATCACGTTTCAATCTGCGACATAGATATATCAACTCTAAAGAAAGGTTTATTGTGATTAAATCTTTGTGCAGATCTTCATTCAACAATCAAATTCTCAAAAAATGATTTTACATAATTTTCCCTTTTAGGGTATGTATACACCTTAATATTTTAGGATTTTGCTTATGAACTGTCTAAAGAAGAAAATATGAATTTTACACTAGGGGTTATTGTTTTAGCCATAGTCACAAATTCGTCGTTCGGCTATAATTCGGCGAAGTCGAAAATTCGGATTCGGAGAACAAATCGGAAAAAATCGGCAGGTATTCGGGAAAGATTCGGTAAGTGTTCGGGAAATGTTCGGAAAGGATTTCGAGCAAGAAATTAATATATGATACGCTAGGTTTTGATTAAGTGAATTATTTACTGTTTTTTGAATTATTCGCTGTTTTTTCATATAATGTGGGAATAATGCGCGAATTATTCAGCCCGCCGATTAATTCGGCTATTAAGTCGGTTGATCAAAAATTCGTGAATTATTCGCAAATTCGGCGAATAATTCGTGAATTATGTGACTGTGGATTTAGCCTGCCTCAAGTCTAAGTACATGAATATATCGATAATTTAAGAATGAGGGTGAAATGCACTAAACACCCTTAACTGTCATTGTTTTTTACTTAACTACTTTAAAGTGATTTTATACCGTGCACTCCATTAAACATTAGTTTAAAGCATAGTCACAAATTCGTGATGCGGGAATAATTCGGCGAGGTCGAAAATTCGGATTCGGAGAACTATTCGGAAAAAATCGGCAGGTATTCGAGAAAGATTCGGCAAGTGTTCAGGAAATGTTCACGAAGGATTTCGAGCAAGAAATTAATATATGAGACGCTAGGTTTTGATTTTGTGAATTATTCGCTGTTTGTATGAATTATTCGCTGTTTTTTCGAATAAATCACGAATTATTCGACACGTTCGGCAACGGCGATTAAATCGGCCGATCAAAAATTCGCGAATTATTCACGAATTCGCCGAATAATTCGCGAATTATATGACTATGGTTTTAATTGGGCTCTTTTCACTGAAACACCTTTAAATGCCACTTTTTTAAGGGAACTTACTGTAATAAGAATAACTTTAAGTAGTTTAGTGAAAAGACAGTGATACTTAATGGTGTTTTAGTGAAAGATTCAAATAGCATCGACTCTAGAGTAGGGAAACTTACATGTATATCTTCAACCTTAACACCAGTGACCCCAGCCTTCCATAGCTAAGAATGCATCGCAGCGTGGAATTCCACGGCTTCACTCGGATGAACTAATCCAATCCCAGATTCCACCATTTTAATCGTCGCCAAATCTTCCATAGTTCCATCTAAACCCTCCGAAATCTTCACATACACAATAGTAGAATTTAACCAAGTAGCTCCAGGCTTCACTCCTCCCCAAGCCCCACAAAGAGCTTGCCACACTTAAATATCTTCCAATTCCGGAAACTTCTGTCTCAAATCGCTCGTAAAAGCTTTTAATCCAAATTCGGAACCACTTTCACAATCATCATTTTCACCTCTATTGTACATTTGGTTCAGCTCGATCTTTAGACTCTTGATTTTGGCCTCGAGAGTCAAATAATCTATATTCACCCCCTTAACGCGATCATTTTCGATCATTTTCACTCTCAATTGCCTTAGAAATGATCATCTTAAGTCTATTAGAATCAAATGAAGGTGAATTTGGACCTAATAAGCTCT
The DNA here is from genome assembly GCA_030015575.1 of Agapanthus africanus. NCBI lineage: Eukaryota > Viridiplantae > Streptophyta > Magnoliopsida > Asparagales > Amaryllidaceae > Agapanthus > Agapanthus africanus. The sequence goes on from CM057341.1 coordinate 133,852,346, forward strand.
TTGCCTTGTTCTTTTTGAACTTGTCACATTCTTCGAATCGGTATAATCTACCGAACATTTGTTCGCCACCCAATATGAGGTTCTCTGTTCTTCCATTGTCTAATTCGATGCTTTTCCACCCATCATCAATTATAAGAAACCGTATTTTTACTCCATTATCGTAAAAGTCCTTAACTCCATGCCAAACTCCGACAGGGTCCACCGTGACGTAGTTGGTAGTGCGCCATAGTTGCGACAAGCAGGCAGGTAGTGTAAGGCTCTTAAAGTCTCTACCACCTGCACCAAAAGTTTAAAGTTGTGGTGGGTGTTGAAGGGTATATTTTCAAATTCAACACGCCCCCCATGGCACAGGTTGAGCACCCATTTACGGACTAAAGCCCTAGCTTTAACATAGAAGTATTTCTTTTCTTTAATCCGCTAGTTAAGTGCAAGTTGCGGTTGCTACACACGGATGCTTTGACACTTTCTAAATGTCATTGCTACTACACCAAAATTCAAAAGTTAAGATAAGAATTTTTCTCCAAAAAAAAAGGAGTTATGATAAGAATGGAAAGACAATTTTCAATATTTGATAGAAGCATGCAGCTGAAATAAGAGAAGACAATACCAACCCCGGCGTATCACATGGGTCCAATGTAAACTAAAAAAATTATTATTCTTTTTTGGGTTTACTCCCAAAAGATGTGAGGGTTAACATGTCATAAATACAAGGCATGCTAGCAACACAAGGGTAAGATAAGACCAACACTGCCTGACTGCTTGTTTAGGGCAAGGGTTGGATCCCATTTGGGATTCCCACTGGGAAAATGCTTAACCTACTAGGCTTGAAATCCTCCCAAAACCTATCCAAGAGACAAACTCCATGGGCCCACTTGTTTGGCACTAATTTCTAGATGTTATGGGGCCCACCATTTTGTCTCTTGGATAGAATGTGGTGAGATTTCACCCTGATAGGTAACTCATTCCACCGTGTGGGGATCAAGTCCCTAACAAACTGGTATCACACCATGGTACTTTCAAGGTCACATGGCGGATATGCCGTAGCAACCATCATTACACAACCCCCTTAATCTTGAATATTTACACATGCCTTTTAACTATTCTGCTAATTATTCTATAAGTTTAGTATATGACATTTATTCAAAACCTTTCTTCTATGCTCATTAATTGCCGTAGCATGAAATTATAAGATACATATCCATCCCATAGGCAGAAGCGGTGTGAAGCCGTGTCGATTCCGCCCTAGACGGCTTAATTAAACAGTTTAAGTGCTTAAATAGCCAGCCCGCTTAAGTAAGCGCCTAAGCGGGCCCAACCCACTTTAATGAAATAAAAATTAGTTATTTTTTGAAGTACCACGGGTCAGATTTGTTCTCTGTTCACCATACTCGACCCAAACCATACTTAATAAACATTACACGCCAAAATATCCATCCCCATACTTAATAAACTTGCTGTTAAAGTATCAATATGTTATTATGCTAAATTATCAATATATTTCTATTTTTACCGTTGAAATTTCAATACGTTGTTGATTTCTGTGATGAAATGTCAATATAGTGTTGAAATTTCAATATGTGTGTATATTGAATATAATTTTAACTAAAATTAAAAAAACTGTCTGGCGGCGCTTAAGCAGCGCCTAGACGTTAGGTAGTACCCCAACCACTCTGTCTAGCGCTTTTTACAATCTTGAATTGCATTCTCGGATTATTCTTTATATACACTCTTATCGTATACCCACATGCATCACACATGCAAAACACCAGCAATAATAACAGCAGCAGTTATTACAAACCTGTCAACCAAAGGAGGAACTGTATTATCTTCTAACAACCTACAAGTATTGAGATGAACTCTAACAGCACTAAAAGCCTTCTTCATAAGATCAAAAGGGTTATCACCGAAATCCAAGTAAGCAACAGCGCTAAAACTAGAAAAGAACTACTATGCAAGGGCCTGCATGGTGCAAGCTCTTGCATAGCCCTTGGATGGGCTCCCCCACATGCAAGGGAAGCCCATCCAAGGGCTCTAGAGGGGCTTGCACCATGCAAACCCTTCTAAAGTAGTTTTTTTCCCTAAAACTACATTCACTACTACAAATAAGGGTTGTCCCTACGGATTTACCCGTAGGGGCAAACCACTGTCCCTACGGATATATCTGTAGGGGCGAAAAAATAACCTGTAGGTGCAAACGCCGTAGGTGCAAGTTGAAGCCCTGAACTTGCCCCTACGGACAAAAACTTGCCCCTGCGAAGTTCTGTGTAGGTCCCGTATCCCCTACGGAATAGGCCGTCGGGGCAAAAAAATTATTTTATTTACGGTTTTTTTAAATATATTAATTGCACCTACGGATGAATCCGTAGGGCCAAGTAATAGCCCCTACGGATACATGCGCAGGTACATATCCGTAGGGGCAAAATATCAAGAATCCTGATATTTTGCCCCTACGGATAACTCCGTAGGAGCTTTTGTTCGCCCCTACGGATTATATCCGTAGGGGCACTCCCAACCCCCTGATACTGAAATCAGGGGGGAAAATATCAGTTAATTCTGATATTTTGCCCTTACGGTTGAAACCGTAGGGGCAACATGTGTACCTACGAATTAATCCGTATGTACATATTATATGTTTTTTTTTTAAAAAAAAGGGCGGTCTGATTTTTTCTCGCCCTGTGCACAATAATATATACATCAATCAAATATAAAATTAATCATCATACAACATATATCGCAGTATTCATAATCACATCCCACGCATATAATATACAAAAGAAACCAAAAAACTGAATATGATATAAATATAAACCAATATCAATATCGTCCAAAATGTTTCAAAATGTAGTACAATATGTATCATATAAATAAATACATGTTTCAAAAAATAAGAATAAAAAAGCTACTGTTTCGCCCAATCAGAGCAAAGCTCTGTTTGAATTCAAAATTCAAATTTTGAAGCAAAGCTTCAAGTCGCGAGCGCAACGCGCCGCGTGTCTTGCGCTAATACGTCAGCGCAGCGCCCCAGAAAGCGCACCCAATCAGAGCAAAGCTCTGTTTAAAGGAAGCAACGCTTCAGCTGCGCTGCGCTCTGCGCTGCGTGACACGTGTCAGCGCAGTTGCGCTGCGCTCTGCGTTGCCGACACGTGCTAGCGCGGTTGCGCTGCGCTCTGCGCTGCGCGACACATGTCAGCACAGACGCGCTAGCGCACTTGCGCTGCGCTCTGCGCTGCGCGACACGTGTCATGCCCTGGGGCATCTGCGCCAAACTAAATTAAGATTTTACGAAATCTTTTCTGTTCTTTCCAAAACCAGAAAATTTTCTTCTGCCTTTGGATCAAAGATCCAGCGGTGGAAAATTCCCAAAATCATTCAGAAAAGATCTTGTTAACAAATTCAACAAATTTATGGGGCACTATAAATAGGAGCCCAGACCTCATTCAAAGGCATGAACATTTTTTCTTGAGAACTCAAGAACTTTAAACAGAGAGAGCTCTGAAGATTTCAAGAAAAAGGTAAAGAACCTTCATGGATTAGAAGAAATTCCTTCTAATAGGCCACTAGTCTAAAGAAAAAAAATATATAAGATCAATGATCTTTATATAAAAAAGAAAACAGTGCTTTGCACTTTTTGTGAACCTTCGGTTCTTTAAAAACAATAAAAATATATATATAATAAAATAATAAAAAATAGTGCTTTGCACTTTTATGAACCTCTGGTTCTTCGAATAAAGAAGAAATTTATTTTTCTTTGATCTAATTTAGATCAAGAACTTAAACAGTGCTTTGCACTTCCCTTCTTGAATCTAAAAGAATCTTAGTGCTTTGCACTTCCAAACTGCGCTCTTAAGAGAGCGCCATGTGTCGGCTATAGAACCATTTGCGCTAAGCGCCCTTAAGATAGAGCTTTGCTCTCTGGAATTGGCGCAACTCACTGAGAGCGCGCCACGTGTCAGCAGCGCAATAGCGCAGCGCAACAACACAGCGCACTGCGCTGTTGCGCTTGCGCCCGCCAGGACACGACACGTGTCATCACCATATGAGCTTGCGCTCATTACTTAGCGCAATGCGCAGATGCATTGTATTGCTTACAAAAAAAGGCCAAGCCCAATTAAGGGAAGGCCTAACAGGCTTAATAAAGCGCAAATGCATTATTTTAAGGGGCAGAGCCCAAACCAAAACAGATGCTCTACATCATTTATAAATGGGCAGAGTCCAAACAAAATATTCAGAATGCTATGCATTTTAAAAGGGGCAAAGCCCAAACGAGGTAGATACTTTGCATCATCTGCAAATGGGCAGAGCCCAAAATAAATTGCTACTCTGTATCTTTTGTGGGTAGAGCCTAAATAAAAAAATGCCATGCTAAAGCAAATAAAATGTTGAACTGGACTTAGCCCAATCGTTGCCATAAGTCCTTAAATTAAATTGATTGAGCAAAATGGCTCTCCTAAATCAATCTACATCCGGTTTGAGGGTACATCTCTGAACTCCTTTGACATCCATCGTTGTAATTCCTCAACGACGTCAGAGAGGTGACGGGTCCCAACAACCACACACCCATACGGACCGAAACGTCCTTAAACTAATATCGGACCGAAACGTCCCTAAACTAATATCGGACCGAAACGTCCCTAAACTAATATCGGACCGAAACGTCCCTAAACTGGAATATGGACCATTACGTCCTTAAACTGGCGACGGACCGAAACGTCCCTAAACTAATAATGGACCACCGCGTCCTTAAAACTGGCGATGGACCGCCACGTCCTTAAACTAGCGCAATCGAGCCCGAACATTCTTTTGTCGGATCTAAACGGTCCCGTCTAAGTTGATCTTAACCCCAAATACGGTTAATGTGTCCTTAGTTCTTTAAATAAACAATAAAACTCCGAATCAACTTTGGTGCAGGGGCACATCTCTGAACTCCTCTGACGCCTGTCGTTGTAATCCCCCAACGACGTCAGAGAGGTGACGAGTCCCGACGGCCAGATAATTAAATCAATCACTACGTCAGGTCGATCTTAGTCTAAAACAGGACTAACGTATCCTTGACGAACGTTTAAGTTGATCTTAGCCGCAACGCGACTAATGCATCCTTAAACCAAAAAAACACCAAACCCAAATCTAAGTAAATACAGATTTGGACTGATCCACGTCCTACGGGCGACGGCATTACTCAGTCTCCGTATACAATCCACGGGCAACCACAAACAAAACAAACACACACGACACGAAGTGAAATTCTGGAGAAGGAGAAAGTTGTTACCACGATGCGGTAGCGTAATTAACTGCAGGGGCTTGCGCCTGCAGGGAAGAGCGTCCCCACAATAAAAAACCCCTCACCCTGAAGGGGAATCTGACCAAGTCTTCTACATCGGCCGCATCCGTCTAAACCTCCGATACAAGGTGCCATAAATCAACTTGGCATCTTCGGAGAGGTGGACGGATTAAACCAAATAGCATCTGCCCCGAACCTTAGGCAACGGACGCGAAGTCCGGGCCGCCGTTCGGAGGGGAACAGATTCTGGCACGCCCGGTGGGACCTCTTCCTCTTTCCACTCCACACTTCGTGTGTCGTCTTCGCGAACCAATCGCGGTTTGTTAAATGGTTGCCTTCGGATTTCAAGTTGCTAAGATTTGGTCTTTTGTCTGGTACAGAACTCAAGCATTCAATGGCCACCAACTGCACCAACTGCTCGAAATGCCACTGCAACGGACGCTCCACCTCACCGAGAGGTGTAACATATGGGCCCCAAGCGGCTTCCTTCCTGACTCTGCCGGTAGACCAGGTGACTCAAGCCACCACCGGCTTGTTCTTCGGGGACCATGGTCCCACCTACAAGCTTCTCTATGCCGACACCTGTACCGGAAGTGAACAAAAAGTCGGTGTTCGACCGGCTCACTGCTACCACGACCCCTATCAACGGGTCGCCTGCTACTGAACCAACAGCCTCCGTTTTCACCAGGCTAGGTCAGAACTATAAGGTGGCTGTCCCAAAGAGGGCAACGACCGCTGCTTTGGAAGTCGTTAAAGCGGCTTCTCCCATCAGAGAGTCGGTCTTCACAAGATTGACGGTTCCTACTCCTCCCCCAGCTGGTCAGAAGGCATCAGTCTTCGATAGGCTGACATCAGCAGTTACCCCACGCTCAAACAGGGGGCAGCAAGAAACCATCTCGATTTCCGAGCCAGTCCCAACGGATCGTCGTGCGCGACGTCGCCATTGGCAGCGAGTAAGGAAAGCAGGGGGCAACTCCCCCTCAGGGCTAACCCCACCTGCTCCAGTGGTGGAGGTCAATGCTGCTGTTCCAACGGAGAACAGCTTTGAATTGCTGAGGAAGGTGAGAAAGAACTCTCCGATTGCTACATTGAAAAGATCTCCTCCGCCTATGAAAAAAGCTCCGGAAACAAAGCAAGAACAGCCCCCTCAACGGCTGTCGTCAAAGATTTATAAAGTTTGGCGGAGGGTTCAAGACTCCGTGATTGACCCAGACCACTTTCGTCACCAGAAAAAGGCAAAGGTGGAAAAGGACAAAAACCGCCCCATTAAACAGCAGGGGGCAACAAATGCTAGGATGCCCGCTTCAACGGCTCCTTCAACCTCAAAGGTCCACAAAAGAAAAAGGCCGGAGAAAGCCTCCGTGACACTGACAAAGTTTAAAAGCGATGAACCTAAACGCCCCAAGTCAGGGGGCATAACAGTTCATACGGTCTATATGGCTTCTGGAAAAGAAGAAAGTCGTACTTCTACGGGTCACCGACCGCTTACCCGATCAGTGACCAAGGCCCAGGAGCAGCAACAAAAGCTCTAGGAGATGATGACTACAATGGCTGCACTCACGGAGCCAAAGAAGAACCCTGGCACGTCCTTAGACGAACGCCAAGAGGAAGAGACCGACGCCGAGTTCCTCCGCCGAGTACTGGAAAAGAGAGACAAAGAGGCTGCTGAACAAGCAGCCAATATACAACGTATGGGCCTCCTCTTCCAGGACATGATAGGGATGATGATACAACCAGAGCCCCCGACTGAAGAACCCCCGATCGTCCTTGGGGATGATAGGGGAGAAACATCAAACCCTCAGCCCGTTCTATCGACGGCTAAAGAAGACACAATCTCTAAAACTGATCTGGACGAATATATAGCCCAGCAAATAAAGGTTCATCACGCGGCCGAAGCAGCCGGCCACGTCGTAAAAACAGGGCGACCGTATCCGGGCTGGTATGACCAAATCAAGTACCCGCCAGGTTATACAATTCCCAAGTTTCATGTCTACAAAGGGACCGGCAATCCCCATCAACATGTCGCCCAGTTCAGGGCGCTTTGCGGTAACACTGGCGGCGACGACAAGCTTCTGCTTCGCCAGTTCGTTGGAAGCCTATCAGATACGGCCTTCGAATGGTATTCTGAGCTCCCCAATGACTCTATTAAAACCTTCGCGGAGATGGAGCTGCTCTTCACCCAACGTTTTGCAAGTGCCAGCGAGCGTACTCCAATGACGGCACTGATCAATACCAGGGTAAAACCCGGCGAGACATGGGTCCAGTACGCTATACGGTGGCGTAATCTATGGTCTAAATGTGAACAGCGCATAGAAGAAGCCCCTGCGGTGGGAATGTTTGTTGGAACCCTCGATCCACAAGCAACCATTTCACAGTTTATGATGTTCTTCAAGCCGACTTCCTTCCAGGCTTTGATCGACAAATTGGCGCAGATGGACCAGATGGGCCATAAACCCCCTCTCCCGAAGCCGGACTCCCGAAACGACAAGGGAAAGGGAAAAGCGATCATTGTCGCTAATGCCCAACAACAACCGAGCGACTCGAAGCCGGTTGCTCGTCCAAACAATACACGCCCATACGTACCCCTTGAGGACAGGATAGGACGGCCTTACTCCTTCCCCCGCGATAAAACGAGGAGGCTATTCGAGCTGGCGTTGCGCAACAGACTCATAAATCTGCCAGATCCAAAACGTCCGTTGCAACCGAACGACGTCAACGAGCCCAATTACTGCCCTTACCATCGAGTGCTAGGCCATCCCATCGAAGATTGCTACATTTTCAAGAATTGGCTTGAGAATCAGTACCGTCAGGGCAAATTTGCGCTATCTGACAAATGGAAGGTGAATCCCCCGCAGCCCCACACCTCTAAGGGGACGAATACGCCGGGGGCAACATGCTCCGTCATTGAAGAAGCTCCTTGGGAGGTTGTATTATCAGCCAAAACGAGGAGAATGCTAAATGATCTTCAGACCTGTCCAGCGGTCAAGTGGAAGAACCCCTTGGAACCGCAGGTTATTGAGGGGATGTTGAAGCCACGACCGACTCCGAAGACCGATGGTGGTAGTTCAAGCGTTCATAGCCAGCCGTCAAAATCTTCGAAAAAGAAGAAGAAGAAATCTAAGAAGCCCGTGAAGCCCGGCGACAAGCGCACGGACTTACAGAAGCAAATCGACGCACTGGATGAGTACAACCAAAAAGCGCGGACTCCCATTACGCTCCAAGATTTCCTTGATCACGTCTTTCAAAAAGAAGATGAGGGAGAAACTTCATCGGATGAATCCGACGAATATGTGGCAAGCTGTCATATGATCTCCCATGTGACCACGAACGATGAAGGGACTTCTAGCACTGAAACGCCGGGGGCAAATACTGAGTCAAGGGTTCCGGAGTTATCAGTTGAAATGATTGGCGCGTTTCTTAATGAAGCTCGATTAAAAAGCAAAGCTGATCGAGAACGCGAGACGGCTATATTCGAAAGGGCTAAGCGCCAGCGACTTGAGGGAAGAGCTGAGATGATCCCGCTGGAGCAAAATGCCTCCACCGCTGACAAAAGCCAATCCAAGATAAAAAAAGAAGTTTGCTAAGGCCATATCGATGGGCATGAAGCTACCACCCTCTGAAGAAAAAGTTACTGGCGTGGTAGAAATGCACTCCTCTTATTGCTTATATCATCATAAGGTCTCGCATTCCACCCAAGATTGCAAAGCTTTCAATGGATGGTGGCAAGGATACGTCGCTAATCAACAACGCTTTAAACGGGAAAAGCGTAAGATTCGTCGGGAGCAAAGAAACGCGACCAAAGAACTTGAAAGAACTGCCGGCAATTGTCACATGGTTAACACTACCGGGTCACAAGTGCCTGCATTTGGGAGCGACTCTGATGAGGAGCTAGAACTTGCCCCTCTCTTTAAAGAGTCAACTTCGGGAAAAGAAGAGGAGCCAGTGGTTTGCGAAAATATCCGGCTGCGGAATCGAACACTGCCTGAAAAGAACCTCGGACCCTCGAATAGAAAAGATAAAGGAAAAGAAAAGGTCTCTGAAGACATCGTTTTAGATGACCAAGTTCTGGAAGAGCTAAACGCCAAAAACCCGCCAAAGAGGAGTAAAGTGGATTACAATGTCTTGGCGCATCTGAGGAAGCTACCCTCACAGCTCAGCATTCTCGATGCCTTGTTACTATCAAAGGAGGGGAGAGACTCTTTGATTAAGGCGCTACAAGATCCGGACCAGTTCCAAGCCTTCTTAGCCGAAGAAAAGATGAAAGACGAATTAGAAGAAGTGCACACAGCCGACGTTGCTTTTGGTGATGAAGACCTTCTTCTCGGGACGTGTGAACACAATCGCCCTCTTTATGTCTCAGGATACTGCCATGACATAAAGATAGGTAAAATCTTGGTCGATAACGGATCGTCTGTTAATTTACTCAATGTGCGAGTGTTAAAGGAGATTTGCATGAGCGTCCAACACCTCGCCCGGGACAAGATCACCATCTCCGGTTTCGACTCCCAATCATCAAAAACTCTCGGATCTGTGATTTTGACGTTACGCTTCGGACTACTTGTCACAGATATTAAATTCCATGTCATAGATGCCAAGACGTGCTACAATGCTCTGCTCGGTCGACCATGGTTGCACGAGTATAATATCATCCCTTCTACACAACATCAGTGTATGAAATATTGTAAGGATGGTCTCGAGTATACTGTGGCAGGAGAATTGAATCCGTTTTCCGTGAATGAAGTTCGCAAGTATGAAGATGCCAAATACTTTTTGCCGAGCTTTGAGGATACGGAAAGGTGTCACAAGCCGGAGAACAAGACTAGTGCCACCATCCCTATCTTCGGCAGTGACACCGAGGACGAAGAGGATATAATTTATGCGGGTCCATCGCAATCTGCCAGGCCAGGACCACCCATTCCTTCATTGATCTTTGGCAGTGATTCCGAAGATGAAGTTCACGCTGTATTCCCTGCTCGGCCTTCAATACGGGTTTCCACTGATGAAGAGCGAAGTCTGCAGGTAACCATGGTGCCGCTTGAACATTACAAAGAACTGGATGCACTCGACACCAACAGCGTAGAAGAACTGCAGACATTCTATATCCCTCCCGGACGAAAAGGCGAGAAGGCAATCTTATTCTACCGTTCTGAAGAAAACAAGGGGGAAAAAGAAATTTGGCATGGCGCGGATCCCACGCTCTACAGGCTTCAGCCTATCCGTCTTCCCAGATATTATACCGAAGGTTTGAAGAAACTGCTGAAACACCAGGGGATGTCCTTCACACAGACCGTTAGAAAAGCCAAATTCTATGACAAGGTCTGGAACATTCCCGGGACCCAATACAAACTGCCTAACGGGAGAGTAGAAACCAAAGGGCTTGGGTACGTCTGGCCAAAGAAGCGGGAGCTAGTAAACAGCTGTTATGTCATGTATGACTTCGATGAAGAGGCGGACGCTCAATGGGAGGATGCTAATCCTGAACCAGCAAAAGTTCCTGATACAAAACCGCCCAGTCCATCGTCTGAAGACCAGATGAGCAAACTTATAAGGAATGCGAGTCAAAAAGCCCGAGATGATCACGATCGTGAAATGGCAATCTATGAGAAAGCCAAGACACAGCGTCTCCTTCAACAGGCAGTAAAAAACGAAGATGCTGCCCCATGTCAACCTGATACAAAAAGGGCTCGACGCGGAGGCAGAAATGACTCAAAAGGCGGAAAAGGCGCTCGACAGCCACAAAGCAGAGCTAAGAAGCCACGTGTCCGAGAGTCGAGCGTTATTGACCTAGCCCTCAGGAAGAAAATGGGTCGAGCATACTCATTTCCTCGGAACAAAACGAGGAAGATATTCGATCTCGCTCTAAAACATCAAATGCTTACGTTGCCAGAGTCTAATCATCCTGAGCATGCAGGCGAGGTGTTCGACCCAAATTATTGCTTTTACCATCGAGTAATGGGACACCCTCTCGAAGATTGCTTCACCTTCAAGAATTGGGTTGAAGATCAATATCAGCTCGGCAAATTCGCGTTGTCTGATAACTGGAGGGTAGCGCCGCCACAGAAGCACGAGCCCAAAGCCGCGAAAGAAAAACCAGTTCCACATTGGGATTGGCAGAAAATTCACACCTGTCGTATGATAACGACATTGAAAGAAGAGTCCGAGAACCTGGACAGCCTCCCTTGGTGCCTCGAAAACAGCAGTGATGAGGTAATCTCAGAATTTCCCCCAGCACCGAAAGAGCTGGAAGATGGAATACATACCACCGCAGATAACCTCAAGAAAATCGAGTTGGGGACGGTAAATGATCCACGACCGACGTTCGTCAGCGAGCTGCTGTCTGAAGAGAGGGTGGCTGCGTTAAAAGACGTCCTTGTACAGCATAAAGATTGCTTCGCATGGAACTATTCCGAGATGCCGGGACTAGATCCAGAAGTTGTTGTACATAGACTAGCAATATCCCCGAACATCAAGCCAGTCAAACAGGCGCCGAGAAGAATGCGATTCGAGCTTGAAATGAGCATAAATACCGAAGTCAAAAAGTTAATCGACTCCGGCTTCATCCAGGAAGTTCAGTACCCTGAATGGATCGCCAACATCGTCCCAGTGATGAAGAAAAATGGGACAGTGCGCATATGCGTAGACTTCCGAGATCTTAATAAAGCTTGCCCGAAGGATGATTTCCCAGTGCCAGTCACTGAACTGATGATAGACAATACATCCACTCATGAGGTTTTCTCCTTCATGGACGGCTCATCGGGGTATAACCAGATAAAAATGCATCCAGAAGATCAGAAGCATACAGCCTTCAGGACTCCTCTTGGTATATTTTGTTATAAAGTGATGCCCTTCGGTTTAAAGAATGCCGGCGCTACTTATCAGAGGGCCATGACAAAGATCTTCGACGACCTTATACACGAAATCGTTGAATGCTATATCGACGATCTCGTGGTTAAAAGCAAATCATACGAGGAACATCTCGAGCATCTGAAGACTGTATTTCAACGCCTTCGGTAATACAATTTGAAGATGAACCCTCTTAAGTGTGCATTCGGAGTTTCCTCAGGCAAATTCCTGGGATTCGTTGTTCGACACCGAGGTATTGAAATAGATCCATCAAAGATTAAAGCGATCATGGAAATGCCTCCTCCGAGGACTCTCAAACAGCTGCGGTCTCTCCAAGGGAAACTCGCAAACATACGGCGATTTATAGCCAACCTTTCAGGAAAGTGCCGTCCCTATAGTCACTTGATGAAGAAGGGAACCCCATTCGTTTGGGATCAAAAATGCCAAGGCGCACTGGATGAGATCAAGCAATACCTGCAGAACCCGCCGGTGTTGGCTGCTCCGGTTAAGGGGAAGCCTCTTATTCTTTATACAACCGCCCTCGAAGGTTCCTTAGGCGCATTATGGGCACAAGAGAATGATCAAGGGAAAGAAAGAGCACTCTACTACTTAAGTCGAGTCCTGCTGGGGGCAGAAAGCAACTACTCTCCCATTGAAAAACACTGCCTGGCGTTGATCTTCGCAATAACAAAGCTTAGGCACTATGCGTTGGCGCACGAGGTCCGTCTTATTTCAAAAGTGGACCCTCTCAAATATCTAATGTCAAAAGCCATATTGACAGGGCGACTCGCTAAATGGGCCCTGCTCTTGATGGAATTTTCGATAACATATCAACCTCTCAGGGCAGTAAAAGGCCAGGCCATCGCCGACTTCCTTGCTGAGCATCCCATACCTGCCGATTCTCCGTTAAATTGCGATTTGCCGGACAGGCATGCGTTTGACGCAATCGACAGTGGTGATACCCGTTGGGAGCTTTACTTCGATGGAGCGTCTTCTATGAAAAAGCACAAACAAAGTATGCCAACGATCAAATCGGGGGTGGGACTCATCTTTGTGACTCCACAAGGAGGAATTATGCGCTTCGCCTTCTCCTTAACAGAGCCGAGAACGAATAATGAAGCCGAATATGAAGCTCTGATAGCAGGCCTCGAAATCGCCATCGATATGGGAATTGAGAGCCTCCTCATATATGGGGACTCCCAACTGGTCGTCAGTCAAGTGAACGGCGATTACCAAACATGCAAACCGGAATTGGTAAAATACGATGAAAAAGTGCAGCAACTGCTAACCCAAATTCCATCCTACACATTGGAAAGTATACCGCGCGCGGAAAACAGCAAAGCGGACGCACTGGCCAAACTCGCTAAAGAATTGGCTGACGAGAGCCTCGATGACGTCAGAATCGTGATACAAAGCCGTCGAGTGCTCGCCCAGGCAGAAATACATCCAGAATCATATAAAGAAAAGGGAGCAGCTGAGCAGGCGACCCTACAAATAAAAGATCATGAGAAGGCCGAGGACTGGAGAGAAGTCTTCATAGATTACTTCAAATTCCACCGAATGCCTGAAGAAGCGTCCATAAGACATCAGCTCGTGAAACGAGCTCTGTCTTTCGCATTCGTCAACGATACTCTATACAGGAGGTCATTCGATTTTCTGTGGTTGAGATTCCTAGGACCTGACGAAGCGAGGAGGGTCGTCCAAGAGGTTCACGACGGACTCTGCGGTTCCCACCAAGCAGGCCCTAAGATGAAGTTGAAGATAAAACGGATGGGCTACTACTGGCCCACGATGATGCATGATTGCCTGGAGTACGCGAGGCAGTGTCATTCATGCCAAATTCATGGGGACTTCATCCATCAGCATCCCAATCCACTACATCCAACAGTGGCTAGCTGGCCGTTCGAGATGTGGGGAACCGACATAGTCGGCCCCATCGAACCAGCATCGTCCAAGGGACATCGTTTCATCTTGGCAACGACTGATTATTTCTCCAAATGGGCAGAGGCGGTACCGTTGAGGGAATTGAAGACGGAAAACATCCTCCATTTCTTCAAAACGCATGTCATATACCGGTTTGGAACCCCGAGAAGGATCATCTCTGATAATGGGCCAGCCTACCGAAGTCATAAAATTAGCCGCTTCGCACAGCAGCACAATATAGACTGGAGATATTCCTCAGTTTATAATCCGCGAGCTAACGGTCTAGCTGAGGCCTTCAACAAGACCTTGACGAAGATCATGAAGAAAACAGTGTCACGAAATAAGAAAGATTGGCACGAAAGATTGCAAGAAGCTCTTTGGGCGTATCGAACTACATTTAAAACGGCCACAAACACAACGCCATACGCGTTGGTATTTGGGACGGAAGCAGTACTCCCTCTTGAGATAGAATTACCCTCTCTACGAGTGGCAGTCCATTACGAGCTGACGGATGAAGAAAATTCTCACCTCCGGCTTGAGGAGCTTGATGCCCTTGAAGAAACACGGCTCATAGCGCAACAAAATCTGGAAGCTTATAAAGCAAAGATGACGCGCTCATACGAAAGGTTGACCCGACCGAGGACATTCCGCCAAGGTGAACTCGTGTTAGTGGTCAAAAGGCCTATGATCCCCAATCGCGCCAAGCGAGGAAAATTCGAGCCAAACTATGAAGGCCCGTACATCATAGATAAGGTTTACCAGGGTGGGGCCTATCTACTCATGGACATGCACGGCGAAAGACCTTTCAGGCCAATAAACGGCCGCTTCCTAAAGAAATACTACGCTTAATGAGCCACAGCCTAGGTCAATGATAGATGACGACGACTATGTCCGCTCGCTATCTTCCTAAGCTCAGGCTTTATAAAAAGTAGCCGGCCTTCTCCATGACGGACCGAAACGTCCTTAAACTAACGATGGACCGAAATGTCCTTAAACTAACAGCAGACCGAAACGTCTTTAAACTAATACCGCAGCATCCTTAGGCTGACGAGATATAAAAAAAAAATAAAAAAAAAAATAAAATAAACGGTATGTCCATAAGCAAAAGGGGCACGGATGAAAACCTGAAAGGGCTCCGTGAGTAAAAACAGCAGGGCTGCCGGCGAGTGTTCGTGAAAACCTGAAAGGGCGCGACCTCGTAAAAAAAAAAGAGAGAAAAAGAAAATAAAAAAAAACGGTATGCCCATAAGCAAAATGGGCACGGATGAAAACCCGAAAGGGCTCCGTGAGTAAAAACAGCAGGGCTACCGGCGAGTGCTTGTGAAAACCTAAAAGGGCGCAACCTCGTTAAGAAACACTTATAGGATCCTCTCGACCCTGTAAGGAGAAACCACCTGCGTGAGATCCTTACGACTTACAAGGGAACAACACACTTAGGAGTCCCCACGATTCCTAAGGAGAAAATACACTTGCGAGATCCTCACGACTCGTAAGGAGAATTCTCTTATGGGACCCTCACGGCTCTTAGGATTTGAAAGTCTTAAGTCACAGAGACCTAAACCTGTGCTTAAGCAAACCCCCACAAACTTCCAATATTGCCCTACAAGTGGCTCAATACTGACCCTTGTATACAATCCACGGGCGCGAATAAACATTTCCCTAGCCAAATTTCATCCGTAATTGGGAATACGTTCGCATGGTGAACAACCCTTATAAGTCCCCTCGATTTATGAGGAGAAAACCCTCCTGTAGGATCCTTACGACTTACAGAGGAACAAAACACTTAGGAACCCTTACGATTCCTAAGGAGAAAATAAACCTGCAAGATCCTCACGACTTGTATGGAGAAATACCTTTATGAGACCCTTACGGCTCATGAAATCGAAAGCCTTAGTCGACAGGTCCCTAACCCTGATCGTTAAGCCTCCTTTGTTCGACAGTGACAGAGGCAAATATTGATTCGCTCCTGGCAATATCCCAGTTGCAGCGGTGCTGATGCCAAAATCGGTGTCCAATTTCAGGTTTACGGCGAAAGCCAGTAGGCCGCTCATGCATACGAAATAGCCGAAATGATAGGGCAACTTGCAATAAAAAGCAGCAAGTAAAATGTATGCATGCAAAATAGCCGAAATGATTGGGCAACTCGTAATAAAAAGCAACGAGTAAAGATAAAACAAATAGCCGAAATGATTGGGCACCGCGAAAAATAGCCGAAATGATTGGGCAATCGCGACCTTCGTGATATAAAAGCTGAAATGATAGAGCATCACGGAAATAAAATAAGATAAAAAGAAGAAATGATAAAACTTCGGCCCTACAGTTAAGATCACATCGATCCCTGTATACAATCCAAGGGCGCAAACAAAAAAAGGAACCATACTTCCCCAGCAGATTCCGTCAAACGACGAAGCCAAACCCCAACGGTTCATTTCAACCGAAGAAGCCAATGACTTCAACAAAAAACTACTCGACTCACGGATACAAACACTCCTTGACGAGAGCCTTCTGATCCGCGTCGACTCGCAGAGCCACCAGCGCCTCCGCGGGAACCATCGACTCGTTTCAAACCCCAAGGACACAAATAATCCTTGGCACTTGGGAAACAAATAATCCCTAGCAAACTACTCGACTCACGGATACAAACACTCATTGACGAGAGCCTTCTGATCCGCGTCGACTCGCAGAGCCACCAGCGCCTCCGTGGGAACCATCGACTCGTTTCAAACCCTAAGGACACAAATAATCCTTGGCGCTTGGGAAACAAATAATCCCTCGCAAAATCCTCGACTCACGGATACAAACACTCCTTGACGAGAGCCTTCTGATCCGCGTCGACTCGCAGAGCCACCAGCGCCTCCGTGGGAACTATCCACTCGTTTCAAACCCCAAGGACACAAATAATCCTTGGCGCTTGGGAAACAAATAATCCCTCGCAAAATCCTCGACTCACGGATACAAACACTCCTTGACGAAAGCCTTCTGATCCGCGTCGACTCGCAGAGCCACCAGCGCCTCCGTGGGAACCATCGACTCGTTTCAAACCCCAAGGACACAAATAATCCTTGGCGCTTGGGAAACAAATAATCCCTCGCAAAATCCTCGACTCACGGATACAAACACTCCTTGACGAGAGCCTTCTGATCCGCGTCGACTCGCAGAGCCACCAGCGCCTCCGCGGGAACCATCGACTCGTTTCAAACCCCAAGGACACAAATAATCCTTGGCACTTGGGAAACAAATAATCCCTAGCAAACTACTCGACTCACGGATACAAACACTCCTTGACGAGAGCCTTCTGATCCGCATCGACTCGCAGAGCCACCAGGGCCTCCGCGGGAACCATCGATTCGTTTCAAACCCCAAGGACACAAATAATCCTTGGCGCTTGGGAAACAAATAATCCCTCGCAAAATCCTCGACTCACGGATACAAACACTCCTTGACGAGAGCCTTCTGATCCGCGTCCACTCGCAGAGCCACCAGCGCCTCCGTGGGAACTATCGACTCGTTTCAAACCCCAAGGACACAAATAATCCTTGGCGCTTGGGAAACAAATAATCCCTCGCAAAACTTCTCAACTCACGGATACAAACACTCCGTGACGAGAGCTTCTTTGACTCACATCTCGGGCAGTAAGGATTCAAAAACTTGCTTCCTGAACAATGGGACCCTGCAAGTCAATCCTAAATGGTCTCTTGCATACTATTCACGGGTCTCACTCTCTGAGGTCGATTCTCGACAAAGAGGGAAACAACCACTTACGAATCCTCTCGACTCGTAAGAGGGAAAATTCTCTTATAGGATCCTTACGACTTATAAGAGCAAACCACACTTAGAAATCCTCACGATTCCTAAGGAGAAAATCCACCTGCGAGATCATCTCGATCCGTAGGGAGAAAAGCCTCTATGAGACCCTCACGGCTCATGGAGTTGAAAAGTCCTAGGCGGCAGATCTGAACCTGCAGTCTAGGCCATCGTTATTTCTGGGAGAAATGAATTTACTCGCCAATAAGGCGCATTAAAGATGTCATGCTAAAAAGAAAGAAAAAGCGAAGAAGTGACACAAGACATTACAAAAAGGTGTATCTTTTATTCATAAACTTGATCAAATACAGGATACATTATGTCAAAGGATAAAAAAAATATATACATATACATTCTTTTATCTATAAGTACGAACGATACAAAGATGGATAGCTACTGAGGAACATTCCCATAATAAAAAGGGGGGGGGGGGGAAATCACTAGAGACAAGGAGAAAATCTCCTCTTTTAGAGCAAAGCTCTATCACAGAATGACACTTGTCAAGTTCTGGTCTCAAAAGAATAAAATTCCTTAAAAAAGAGCTTAGCTCTATAATACCCCACCAAAGAGAAAGTTTTGAAAAAAGAAATTTAAAATTAAAATTTCTGGAATCCTGACAAAGGATCCATAAAAGCTTACAGAAAAAAATTCTTCATTTTTTTTAAGTCTAAAAGATCTACATTTAATTCAAGAGCAAAGCTCTGTTCATGGGTTAGAACCCATGAACAAGATCTCTGTAGATCTATGAATTTGTGAGAGCAAAGCTCTGTGGATGAAACCCCAAAGGGAATTTCTTTAGATCAAAAGATCTATGAGAGCAAAGCTCTGTGGGTTAAAATTGACTTAAATTAATTTAACTTGGTTTTAAATTAAACATTACCTAAAGTTTTCTAAAAAACTTTGGGAAATGAGAGCAAAGCTCTAAAGTTCTGAAAGCAAGAGCAAAGCTCTGAAGTTCTTAAGCAAGAGCAGAGCTCTGAAAATCTAAATTTAGAAAAATGGTGGAGAGTTTCTAAGGGCCATAGGCTCTATTTATAAGGCGCTTGCGCCTCTTGAGATTCCCCCTTGATCTAACGGTCAGGGGGGGTTGCCACCGTTGCACTCACGTGTGCGCCACGTGAGCGCAACGGTGGGGGGCATTTGTTTCGCCCAATCAGAGCAAAGCTCTGTTTGAATTCAAAATTCAAATTTTAAAGCAAAGCTTCAAGTCGCGGGCGCAACGCGCCGCGTGTCTTGCGCTAATACGTCAGCGCAGCGCCACAGAAAGCGCACCCAATCAGAGCAAAGCTCTGTTTAAAGGAAGCAACGCTTCAGCTGCGCTGCGCTCTGCGCTGCGTGACAGGTGTCAGCGCAGATGCGCTAGCGCAGTTGCGCTGCGCTCTGCGCTGCGCGACACGTGTCAGCACAGACGCGCTAGCGCACTTGCGCTCTGCGCTGCGCGACACGTGTCATGCGCTGGGGCATCTGCGCCAAACTAAATTAAGATTTTACGAAATCTTTTCTGTTCTTTCCAAAACCAGAAGATTTTCTTCTGCCTTTGGATCAAAGATCCAGCGGTGGAAAATTCCCAAAATCATTCAGAAAAGATCTTGTTAACAAATTCAACAAATTTATGGGGCACTATAAATAGGACCCCAGACCTCATTCAAAGGCATGAACATTTTTTCTTGAGAACTCAAGAACTTTAAACAGAGAGAGCTCTGAAGATTTCAAGAAAAAGGTAAAGAACCTTCATGGATTAGAAGAAATTCCTTCTAATAGGCCATTAGTCTAAAGAAAAAAATATATATAAGATCAATGATCTTTATATAAAAAAGAAAACAGTGCTTTGCACTTTTTGTGAACCTTCGGTTCTTTAAAAACAATAAAAATATATATATAATAAAATAATAAAAAATAGTGCTTTGCACTTTTATGAACCTCTGGTTCTTCGAATAAAGAAGAAATTTATTTTTCTTTGATCTAATTTAGATCAAGAACTTAAACAGTGCTTTGCACTTCCCTTCTTGAATCTAAAAGATTCTTAGTGCTTTGCACTTCCAAACTACGCCGTTGCGCTCTTAAGAGAGCGCCACGTGTCGGCTATAGAACCATTTGCGCTAAGCGCCCTTAAGATAGAGTTTTGCTCTCTGGAATTGGCGCAACTCACTGAGAGCGCGCCACGTGTCAGCAGCGCAATAGCGCAGCGCAACAACACAGCGCACTGCGCAAGTGCGCTGTTGCGCTCGCGCTCGCCAGGGCACGACACGTGTCATCACCATATGAGCTTGCTCTCATTACTTAGCGCAAAGCGCAGATGCATTGTATTGCTTACAAAAAAGGGCCAAGCCCAATTAAGGGAAGGCCTAACAGGCTTAATAAAGCGCAAATGCATTATTTTAAGGGGCAGAGCCCAAACCAAAATAGATGCTCTGCATCATTTCTAAATGGGCAGAGCCCAAACAAAATATTCAGAATGCTATGCATTTTAAAAGGGGCAAAAAGCCCAAACGAGGTAGATAATTTGCATCATCTGCAAATGGGCAGAGCCCAAAATAAATTGATACTCTGTATCTTTTGTGGGTAGAGCCTAAATAAAAAAATGCCATGCTAAAGCAAATAAAATGTTGAACTGGACTTAGCCCAATCGTGGCCATAAGTCCTTAAATTAAATTGATTGAGCAAAATGGCTCTCCTAAATCAATCTACATCCGGTTTGAGGGTACATCTCTGAACTCCTTTGACATCCATCGTTGTAATTCCTCAACGACGTCAGAGAGGTGACGGGTCCCAACAACCACACATCCATACGGACCGAAACGTCCCTAAACTAATATCGGACCGAAACGTCCCTAAACTAATATCGGACCGAAACGTCCCTAAACTAATATCGGACCACCATGTCCCTAAACTGGAATATGGACCATTACGTCCTTAAACTGGCGACGGACCGAAACGTCCCTAAACTAATAATGGATCACCACGTCCTTAAAACTGGCGATGGACCGCCACGTCCTTAAACTAGCGCAATCGAGCCCGAACGTTCTTTTGTCGGATCTAAACGGTCCCGTCTAAGTTGATCTTAATCCCAAATACGGTTAATGTGTCCTTAGATCTTTAAATAAACAATAAAACTCCGAATCAACTTTGGTGCAGGGGAACATCTCTGAACTCCTCTGACGCCTGTCGTTGTAATCCCCCAACGACGTCAGAGAGGTGACGAGTCCCGACGGCCAGATAATTAAATCAATCACTACGTCAGGTCGATCTTAGTCTAAAACAGGACTAACGTATCCTTGACGAACGTTTAAGTTGATCTTAGCCGCAACGCGACTAATGCATCCTTAAACCAAAAAAAAACACAAAACCCAAATCTAAGTAAATACAGATTTGGACTGATCCACGTCCTACGGGCGACGGCATTACTCAGTCTCCGTATACAATCCACGGGCAACCACAAACAAAACAAACACACACGACACGAAGTGAAATTCTGGAGAAGGAGAAAGTTGTTACCGCGATGCGGTAGCGTAATTAACTGCAGGGGCTTGCGCCTGCAGGGAAGAGCGTCCCCACAATCAAAAACCCCTCACCCTGAGGGGGAATCTGACGAAGTCTGCTACATCGGCCGCATCCGTCTAAACCTCCGATACAAGGTGCCATAAATCAACTTGGCATCTTCGGAGAGGTGGACGGATTAAACCAAATAGCATCTGCCCCGAACCTTAGGCAACGGACGCGAAGTCCGGGCCGCCGTTCGGAGGGGAACAGCTACCCTAGCTCGGTTCAGCTCCACCTCTGATAAACGCTAGAATCTGGCGCGCCTGCTCCTCGGTCAATAAACCATGCAATTCGGCGCGTGCGGGAGTCTGAGCGGGCTGTGGAGCTGGCGATGTGGTCTGCACAGCTGCCGTCGAGGTAGTGTCTTGCGGAGCCGTGGCTGCGGGAGTCTAAGCGGGCGGTGGAGATGTAGGAGCTGTCTGCGGAACCGCAGCCGATGTAGTGGCTTGCGGAGCCGCAGCCGAAGGAGATGCATGTGGAGGCTCGGCCGATGTACCTCATCGCGTCTGGACCTAACGTGTGTAATAAGCGTGTGAGAACTGTGTATTATTCGAATTCTTATCATTATCAAGTTATTTCAAAACCCCATTTGGATATCTAGTTTGGAAAACCGTAGTTTATTTTAATTAGATATGTATGTATGATTAATCAAACCTAAGTCTACAACCAAATAAGATCAGGCTACGTACTAATATTGGATATGTTGATATCTATAATATGACATGATATTTTACTATTAAGTAGTATGCATACCAGCATCTCCTTCAACTCCTGAAGGGTAGCCTTCAAGCTCTCCAGTTCCTGCTGGACACGTCGCTCACTGGAGACGGAGGAAGTAACCGCCGAGATGGAGTCCAACCTCATATGGGCCCTGCTAGGGCCCAGTCCTCGGCCTCTCTCCCAACCTCCATGGTGCCCTCCGTGTGCGGCGTCCAGGACTGGGGTCAGCAGCCTCGGATCGCTCTGTCCGGTAAAATCGATCCCCGAGGCCTCGGCCTGCTCAACCACCCGCTCCTACACCCACATTAAGCAGTAAAGTATAAGTATAAAATTTAAATTTGAACCTTCCAAAACTAAAATTTTAAATATGGGTTGAATAAATATTAACACTTACGCAATACTCCTGGGTAGCGACGTCGGGATATCGAAGCTCGCCCGTGGCGGGATCTGTCGAGGTGCCGTGGACGGCAAGATATGCGGACAGCACGCTCGGTGTACCACCTTGCACCAGGGTCTGAGCTGTCTGCAATATTAGAAAATAACTCTTAAGATTAGATATATTAAAAAATAACTCTTAATATTGCATTATATCACAAATGAAAATATATATTAATACCCGAGCCTGATCAAAGAAGAGGGCGAATGAGCGCCGGTGCTGCTCGCCCCACTCAACGTGAAGTGGATAGTTCTTCACGAGCCGGCTCTCATCCCCCATATACCGGCCGAACCTCTCGGCATGAGGACCGTTATAGCGATAATCAAGGGTAAAAAAGAGGGGGAATGCTGCCTCCCCCCTAGCAACTGTCAGAACATTATATTTAGCACATACCGGTCTATAAAATTGACAAGAAATATCAAAATCAACAAATTCAAAGCCTTACCTACAGAGATAGCAGATGTGCTCCTCTGGTTTCTGCATGTATCAAAATTTGAATAATATTAATTAATTTCAGGAGAGTTCGGTTGGAAAAACTTAGTATGATGATTTTTCTGAGCTATAATCAAGGTAAACTTTGGCGACCATTGATCATCAATATGCATGCACTATAGGATATATAAACATACCCGCAGGTGCGGTGGTGTCACCACCTACAGCTAGACAATAATAAAAATTACTATCTAAGTAAGAGCAAAAGGAATGTGTGTATATTTATGATATAGCATTCTAAATTAATATACATGCACTATATGATATATAAACATACCTGGAGGAGCGGGAGTGGCCTCTGTCCCTGATATGGACGCATCACCAACAACTAGACAATCAAAAATTGACAATATAAGTAATTTTGACATAAACAGGCATGAATATCTATAATATTATATTCAAAATGGATATTAGAGAGCGCACCTATAGTGAGAAGTGGTAAAAGTATCACCCAACAAGGGTGTAATTTACAGAATCAGTTGAAACTCTTGAAAGTCATAGAAGAACCTGACCTGCACAAATCTGATGTATACTTTCCATTGGACACTAAGAAGTCTCCAAAGGAAAAGCCAATGTGAAAGCCATCATTAGTTCATATCAGAAGATTGATGCTGAAACAGAGAGAACAAAGAATGTCATTTTCTTCTTCTTCTGCCACATTACTGTCTTCTCCTTCTTCTTCTGCCACATTACTGTCTTCTCTTTCTTATTATGTGCGCGTGCAAATTCAATGAAAGCAGAAACTCCAGTGACAAACTTAGGTTGCATACATTGTTGCCAATTCACATACATCCGGTCCTTAACCCTGACGTACTCATGGGCCATGTTAGAATGTATCATATAAATTGTAAGTTATGATGACTATATTGAGAAATCTAAGAACGGGATGGTTATTGACAAAGGAGAAAATCCGTGTATATGCTTTGTGTGTGCGTTTGTCGTTGAAAAGAATAAATTATCGATAATTAAAGTTAGATTTGAGGATACCCATGTATGAGTTGTATTCTATATATGTGTGGTTCAATTTATGATTTCGCTTAAGTGTAGGGTTGTTTTTACTTAAATGCATACATACGCACATATCACATAAACACATGCATACATATCACATGCCACATATGTTCTCCGCCGAAAGACGCGACCGGGACGTTAGGACGTCCGGGCCTGAACTTCGGGGAAGATGCTATTTGTTTCTATCCGTCCACCTCTCCGAAGATGCCAAGTTGATTTATGGCACCGTATATCGAAGGTTTAAACGGATCTTCCCTGCAGGCGCAAGCCCCTGCAGTTAATTAAGCTACCGCATAGCGGTAACAACTTTCTCCTTCTCCAGATGGTCACTTCGTGTCGTGGGTGTTTGTTTTGTTTTTGGTTGCCCGTGGATTGTATATGGAGACTAATTTATGTTGTCGCCCGTATGGCGTGGATTAGTCCAAATCCGTATTATCTTAAGATTTGGGTTTGGGTTGGGTTTAAGGATCGTTAATCTCATTTGAGACTAAGATCAACTTAAACGTATGTTAAGGATACGTTAGTCTAATTTTAGACTAAGATAAACTTTGTATAGTTCTATGTCACGACGAACATCGAACGTATGTTAACCGATAGAAATTAACTGCTGTCGTGTGACACTTATGCTATTTTCAGGTACCGGCTAAGTGGATTGCCTGAAGAAATTATATATATGGGGATTGTGATGGCTGCTGGCAAGGGATCAAAGAAGGGGCCCATATAAAAGATGACCCACAGCTAATAGCGCGATTCTTCTAGCTTTACCTTCTCTATATTTTGGTTTCTTTTGTTGTTTTTCTTCGTTTTCCTTTTTGGTTATTTATGCACTTAAGTATAGATCATTCTTCCTCTCTATCTTATTTCATTTAAATATTTTAATGAACTATTTAAAGGAAGCCCATTTTGGGAATAAATTATGGTTGAGAGAGGTAAACCACTGGTTTTAAAAATTTCGGAAAGTTTTGTTATTGGAGCCAAAAAAATTCCTTTTATATTTTGTATTTTTTTTTGAAATAGAGAAAGAGGACATCTCATACCTATGAGTTCTAATAACATGTACATTAACTCTTCCTTTTGTACATGTCCAAAGTTCGAGTGAAGATGTAACTCTAACATGAAACCATTTGATTTGTGTCTCGATAATTATGTCATCCACAACCTTTGGTATGGTCGGCTTCCAAGTTAATGCGACAAGCACTTAAAGAAGTATCACCATCTACTATATATCAAAAAATGTAGCAAACTAGGACTAGAACTCATTTAACATTATCAACTAGTGAGATTTCAATGTCGAAAACTCCCTAAAGAGGAAAATTACTAAAACGAAAAGACTCTTAGAACAAAACGCATCCACTAGCAATAAAAGAGATTGTATCATGCTTTAGTACCAACACACAAGCACCTACATCTTGCTATGATCATAACAACATCATGATGATTTGTCAATTGCCTTGCTCATATTATGAAATTATGGACACCAAAACTCTAATCAAATCTCCATCTCAATAATTAAGCTGACAAAGGGAAAAATAATAACCAAAAAGAGGAGAGAGTCTTAATTTGCATGCCCAAAGTTTCATGATAGACAGAGACCAGGAGAAAAGGAAAGAGGGGAGAGAAAATATCACAAGCAATGAAAAAGTTGGGAAGGTGTTGAACATCATCTTTGTAACTTGTAATATGTGGCCATTTGTAATCGATATCTAAGCTTTTCTTTATCAATGTAGAATCATTGAGTTTAGAAGAAGATTCAAAATTAATATACTTTAAAAAGTTTTACCACCGGCTATTCGTCTAACGTCCAGTCTTTGGTGTCACACCAAATTCTTGAATCAATATGATAATGAGACTCGATCAAGATTCTCTGGACTAAAAAATTTCAAGGAAATTGCTATTTGAATTACGTTAATTTGGAACATGTTTGTATGATTGAAGCTAAGAAACAAATATATTTCCATATTATATCATGCATTGTTTTATCAAAAATAATTTTATCACATACCTAGCTATGTGCTGAAGTAGACTATATATCTCTACAGAGAGAGAAATTTATAACCAACATGCCATGAATATTGAGATTGTGTGTGTGTGTGTGTGTGTATATATATATATATATATATAAGTAGACATTTGAATCTCGACAAATAGAAAACAAAACTTTATTGCTCCCTTGTCTCTTATCAAAATCATTAGAAATGTTCATTTTTAGGGGGCTCAAAATTTCTTTCACAAGCTTTAAAAGAAACCTAGAAAAATTCTCACCCCGTGCCGCAACCCCCTGCCCCAACCCCAACCCCAACCCCAACCCCAACCGCAACCCCCTGCCGAACCCCAACCCCAACTGCAACCCCCTGCCGAACCCCAACCCTAACCGCAACCCCAGCCCCAGCCCCAACCGCAACCCCAGCCCCAGCCCCAACCGCAACCCTAACGCTGACCCCAACGGATGCCTCATCGGTAGCCAAACCATGAACCCTAGCCCTAAAATAATCAAAAATTTGTTTAATTTAAGATTTCCTAACCTGTGCAGTGGAGGCGTCGACGATCGATCGGAGGCGACGACGAAAGGAGGCGACGACGAAATCAGAGATGAGGAAGAACCAGACGGTGGCGACGACGAATCGGCCTGCGCTGGCGACGACGAGAACGGGGACGAAACACAGGCGATCGGTGGGAACGAGGGTTTGGGGATTTTGGGTTCGCGGGCGATGGAAAAATAATTTTTAGGTAATGAGCGTAGGGATCGATCCGTGCCTTTTTAATTAAATCTCTATTTAGATGCCCCTACGAATAAGTCCGTAGGTACTTGGTTTGTGGCTCCGTAGGGGCAAACAACAATTTACGATTTAATATTTTTTAAATTAATATGTAAAGACCGTAGGGGCAACCTTTTAGCCCTACGGACTAATCCGTAGGGCCAAACTAAATCTGCCCCTACGGATTTCGTTAGGGGCAACCCCCTATTTTAGTAGTGATTCCACAACTTCGGCCGAGCCGCTCTCAACCCAAATCACAATTTCATCGTTCTCACCAGGGTTTAAAGCAGACCTGAACATGCCTTCAATCAAAGGAACAAGAACTACATAAGAGTCAAGCTCATGAATACTGAACAGAATCCATTGAGTCTCCATGTGGAGGTCTGAGCCATTAGAGCCAACTCACATAGTTACACTAGTACAAAGATAGTTTTCCCCAACGGATAATAAAATCCGTAGGGGCAATTAACGAATGCCCCTACGGATTAAGCCGTAGGGGCAACTAATGCCCCTACGGATAACACCGTAGGGGCATTTATAAATAAAAATTTGTTAAACAGCCTAATCCTTGGAACATACTACAGCACCAGGTGGAGAAGAGCTGACATTGAGGTGCCAAATCTTCCCGTCGATGTGAACTCTTGGGGAAGATCAGCCTTGCCCCTACGGTGCCGCAGGACAAGAAGGGGAAAATTTAAAGATTAAGAAAAATAAAAACAAAATTGTTATCGTCCCCGTCACCATACCCTAATTCCCAATTCCTCCCAAAATTTCCCCGCACGCGCCTCCTCCCTCGTCGCCTCCTCCCTCGTCGATCGTCTCCCGCGATCTTCTCGTCACCTCCTCCCTCGTCGATCGTCGCCCGCGATCTTCTCGTCACCTCCTCCCTCGTTGCCTCCTCCCTCCTCGTCTCCTCCTCCGAGCTCTTGGCCCCTCCTCCGACCTCATCGCCTCCTCCCTTGTCGTCTTCATCGTCCTCCTACGACCTCCAGCACCGCCTCCGTCACCTTCAGCGCCGCCCTTTTCATCAATGATGAGCTCCTCCCCGTCTTTCTCGTCACCGTCGAAATCGTCAACATGTTAGTTAATCTATTGATAAATTTAAATTTTTATTTCCGTAAATTGAATTTGGTGGGTAGGGCTTCAATTTGGGAATTTTGAATTGTGGTGGTGGTGGTTGTGGGGGTGGTGAGTGATGGCGGTTGTGGCGGTGGCCGTGGTTTGTGGATGTGGATGGCAGTGACGGCGGCTGTGGTGGTGGTGGTGGCTATAGGTGGTGATGGCTGCGCTGTAATTAGATTTAGGGTTAGGGTTAATTGGGTCTAGGCGGTAGCAGCTGTGGTTTGGGGATGTGGGTGGCGGCGGCGGCTGTGGTAGTGGTGGTGGTGAGTGGTGGCGTCTGCGCTCTAATTAGGTCTTAGATTAGGGTTAAGCTAGTTAGATTTAATTAGGTCTAGAGTTAGGATTAACGTAATTAGGGTTAGAGTTAATGATGAGGGTTATGATTAGGGTATTTTAGTGTTAGTGTAAGTGTGTGTGTGTGAGAGAGAGATAATGTTGATGATGATATACGTGTGTTTGTGATAATGATAATGTTGATCTCTCATATTAAACAAGGTCAAACCCTAATTTTAAACTTAACACCATAACTGAATCAAAAATCTTAAACTTCACACCAGAACCAAATCCAAAATCTTAAACTTGATTGAGAAAACTCTTAACTTTAAAAAACTTTACATAAACTAGAAATTTAAAACCCTTGAAATTGAAACGTAAACGTAAAATTGATTCAAGTTAAATCTTATAATAAGTGTATATATGATAATCGATGATAATATGAAATTTTCATATGCTCATCGATCGTCATATGTGAAAATCAAAGCGCAACTTAGTCCCCGTCTATCGGTTAACATACGTTCGATATTCGTCGTGACATAGAATTATACGAAGCTTGTTAAATATCGGACAGTATCGTTACGTGCTAACAACCGTCGTGTAGTCTATGCGACAAGAAGATTCAATCGTATGATAACCGATAAATTTGTCCAGTTTGGACAAATTAGGAATGTATAAAGCAAACACCTGTATTCTCTTATGTTTTCATTCGTTTCGAGTTATTTCGTCAATACTTTTCCGCTGGTTCTCCGTATACAAAGATAAATTAGATGTTTGTTTCAATATTGTTTCACAGTATTGAAATGATTATCTATTCTATTACAGTGTATTCGGAGAACAGCGGGAAGGTGCTGCCGAAATTTACTCGAAACGGATGAAAACACAAGAAAATGGGTGCATGCTCTATGAATTCTTAATGGGATAGAAGTCTTACCCCCGACAGCCGAAACACACACATATAACACGAATACACAACACACGCACACACAAAGCACATACACACTACCAATCTTACACCTAAGCAAAATCATAAATTGAAACACACATACATGGAATACAACTCACTTGGTAATCTTCAAACCTAACTTTGTTAATCGATAATTTATCCTTTCCAACGACAAACTTGCCTCTACGAATTTTTTTCTTTATCAATAACCATCTCATTCTTAGATTTCTTAATATAGTCACCATAAAAAAACAAAATCCATAACTTATAATTTATATGTTATACGGTTTAACATGGCCTATGAGTACATCATACTTAAGGACTGGGTGTACGTGGATTGGCAACAACGCATGCAATCTAAGTTTGTCGCAAGAGTTGCTGCTTTCATTGAATTTGCACGCGCACACAATAAAATTGTGTTAGAGAAGATTCTATGTCCGTGCGATAAATGTGGGAATAAATTCTGGCAAAATGTAGAAATCGTAGAACTTCATATCGTTAAACATGGTTTTACTAGACTTTATACAACTTGGCTATATCACAAGAAAGAACAAGAAGAAGACGGTAATGCGACAGAAGAAGAAAGAGAAGACAGTAATACGGCGGAAAAAGAAGAAGACGATAACTTCTTTTCAGAACAAGAAATGGAGAATATGGTAGAGGCTTCCCTTGGTGATATAATACTACCGAAAATAACATTCCTTCCGATCAAGGTCCGCGTACGGATAAATATGAAAAGTTCATGAATGATGCTAGAAGACCAATTTATGAGAATGCAAAGTATTCCACCCTATCATGGTCCATCCAACTTTTCCAGATTAAGTGCCTAAATAGATGGACAACAAGTCATTCATGATACTTCTGAAGTTCCTGAAAGATTCTATGCCCCAGGGAAATAACGTGCCTGACAGCTGGTACGAAACCCAAAAGATGATGTCTGATTTGGATCTGAACTGTAAGAAAATTCATGCATGTCCCAAAAATTACGTGTTGTACTGAAAAGAGAATTCAGATTTGAAAGAGTGTCCAACATGCGGAGAAACCAGATATAAACTGAAAGAATCTGATAAAAAAACCCGATATACCTGTCAAGAAAGCACGATACTTCCCATAACACAGAGGATGTAGAGGTTATTCAGTTGCAAGAAAGCAACCGAGGCAATAATTTGGCATCACCATGATGCTCTAAGCGAAGATGGAAAAATGAGTCATCCAAGAGATTCACCGGTATGGAAGGATTTCGATAAGAGGCACCAAATATTCAGTAGTGATCCTCACAATATCAAACTCGGACTGACTAGTGATGGCTTCTGTCCATTCAACTATATAGCTGAAGGCCACAGCGCATGGCCCATTGTAATGATGGTTTATAATCCGTCACCTTGGTTGGTTATGGATCAATCCTATTTTATGATGGCTCTTCTTATTGACGGATCAAACTCACCGGGAAACAATATCGACGTCTATCTCCGACCTCTGATCGATGAGTTAAAATCTTTATTCATTGATAGTGTAGAGACTTACGATGCAAACACAGATACAACCTTCACAATGTGTGCGGCTTTAATGTGGACAATTAATGACTTTCCTACGTATGGAATGTTATCAGGTTGGTCCGTATATGGTCACAAAGCATGCCCTTACTGCCATCAAGATACAATATCGAAATGGTTGAATTTTAACAGAAGGTTTGTTATTGTGGTCATCGGCGTTTCCTGCCACTAGACCATCCCTACAGGTTAGACATTACTCAATTTAATGGTCATCAGGAGCTTCTTGGGCCTCCGGCCCCATTGTCTGGAGAGGACATGATTGCCCAGTGGAATGGTTACAATAACGTGACCTTCGGGAGGTCAAACCACCTTACTGGAACAAGTTAAGTATTTACTACAAGCTTCCGTACTAGTCAACAAATTTAGTGCGTCATTGTCTGGACGTCATGCACATAGAACAGGGAGTATCCGAATATGTACTTAACTTTCTTCTTTGTAAAGATGGAAAATCGAAATACAAGCTTCGTGCTCGGATGGATCTTCAGGACTGGAAAATTAAAAGTGAATTGCATCCTAAACCGATAGCGGGTAAACCAGGCAAGTTTGTACTTCCCAATGCCGCGTATCATATGTCACAACCAGGGAAGAAAAGATTCCTGCAGGTGTTGCATTATTTGAAAATTCTCACAGATTTCTCAGGATCATTTAGTAAAAAGATAAAGATTATGGAAGGAAAGATCGATGGGCTGAAAATTCATGATCACCATATTATTATGGAGCACCTTCTTCCATTAGCCCTCAGGACTTCCTTCCCGAATTGGTTGGTCTGGAAATTAATGACCTTTATTGCTTTTCTAGATAATTATACACTAAAACCTTGGATGCTGTGATGCTGGAGAATCTAAAAAATTCTATTCCATTGATACTTTGCAAGTTTGAGCGTATTTTCCCACCATCGTTCTTCGATATCATAATACTACTAACAGTTCTTCTTGGAACCGAGCCTAAGTTTGCCGGACCTGTACAATATCGATGGATGCATCCCGTCGAAAGATACGTTGAATTTTTCATTTCACGTGTTTTGTAAAATTTTTGTTGTCTTATATGCCCATATTTAATTATTTAACATATTTTTCTTTAGGTATCTCTATACTCTAAAAAAATATACGCAATAGAAATCGACCAGAGCGTTCTATCATGCATGGTTATCTTCTACATGAAGTAACCATATTTTATTCCCGCTATCTGGACGAGAACATTAAAACGAAACTTAACCGGCCTCGGAGAATTCAGGACGGGCTATATGGTAAAACTGATTATAAGATAGTAGACCCCATATTTATCAACAAGATATATCAGTTTATCCTCCTCAATAGCGTATGTCTTGAAGAAATTAGAGAGTAAGTTTTTTTAGATTAATTGTTATATTTGTGTGTGTATGAAATGATATAATATTAATGTTATAATTTATTGTTGAGAACAAAATACATATTGATGAGGTACGTGAAGGGCATCCTGATTGGAATGATGAAAGATTGGAAAAATATAATCAGGATAATTTTTGCGATTGGGTTGCAGATCATGTAAGCTGTTCGAATAACATGTTATAGCTATCAGTCTTAATCTAAACTTATATCGTTATTTATTTGCCGTAAAATTTGTTTTGTCAGATCCACGATTCGAACTTGTTTGCATTATTAGAGAGATATTCAAGATGTTTAGCTCATTTTTCTAGCATGGAGGTTGCATACTATAAAGGATTCGGTGTCCTTGGATACAAATTTGTAAGTTCAGAACATAGAAACATCTCGAACCACTCAGAATAGTGGGGATTGAGACTGTAGGATCGGATGGTGTGATTTATTATGGATACTTAAATTGCATTCTTGGCATCCAATATCCCAGACAATCAAAACCATTTTATATATTTTAGTATATTTGGTACGATACACGAACCGATACGAATAAATGGAGAAACAATCTCGAGACTTGGAAAGATGAATATGGATTGACTAGTGTAAACACACTTCGTTTTTACGGTCAGAACGATCCATTTATCTTTCCGCAACAAGCGTTTCAAGTATACTACTCACAGTGCTTGAAGCATCCGGGATGGAGCGTCGTATGCCGTTAGAAACCCAGGGATATTTATGATGTCCCAGAATTTGAGAATCGTATGGAGGACAACAATGAGGATGAAGAAGAGAGAAGACTTAGAGTGCTCCGACCGCCTGTTTCCAAAGACGGGTTGTCTTCGGCTGATCGTGAAGTTACGTGGATTAGGAATGATATCGATGATAAAATCTAACTAGATATGTCTAATGCGTCTACGAAACAAAAAAGGTTACCAGTAATGTTATATTATTACTTCACATTTCTACGATCTATATATATATTGCATGCATATGTAATGATTGTACTCTTATCTAGGTCTGATGACGGCGTCGGAAGCAGCGAGGGACGGCAGGAGCATCAGCTACGGCAGAGGCAGAAGCAGAGCAATTCTGCTGCCCAGGGAACTGCGTAGGGAGCTCCAGAGGGTTGGTCTTGCACCCCGATCCGTATCCCCTTCGGATGACTCCTTCCGTGTGGACTTTTCCACACCTCCAGGTATATTGCACGCATATTCATTTCGAATGTAATACTATAGATATACACGCATATTTATTTTAAAATTACTTATATAGTCCATGTTTAATTGTCTGGCTGTAGATGGTGCACCCACATCAGAGGCAGAGGCCACTACCGTACCTGCAGGTATGTTTATATGTATTATAGTACATGCATATTGATTTAGAATGTTATATTATAAATATACACACATTCTTTTTTCTTACTTATATAATCAATTTTTGATTGTCTAGCTGTAGGCAGTCCTCCACATCCCGGACAGAGGCCACCGCCGCACCTACAGGTATCTTTATATATCCTATATTGCATGCATATTGATTTAGAATGTTATATTATAGATATACACATATTCTTTTTACAATTAATTATATAATTTATTTTTAATTATCTAATTGTAGATGGTACATCCACATCTGGCGCAGAGGCCACTCCAGCCACTTCCGTACTCTCCGCGCAGTCTGCAGGTTAGTATTCTTAAATATAAAATATTTTTTCATTTTACATATCCTCTAAGAATAACCATGAAGTTTATGTAATTTTATCGTCAATATTCATTTTCTAGTTGGAGGGGACGCGTCCACGTCCGGGTCACCGGCTGTTCTTCTCCTGAGGAACTATCGTCCCGCTCGTGTTGCTGCTCGAGTCCAGGCACGTGCTGCTGTCGCCGGAGGTATATATCGTACTTTAATTTTTATCAATTCTTGATTTCTAAATACCGTTTTGTCTTGATATTTCTTGTAGATGCAGGGCAGCCTCACCTCAAAAGGGGGCTCGAGGGCCAAATCAGTCCCACAGGCCGAGGCCCGAAAGAGTTAGGGGGAGGCAACATTTCCCCTCTTCTTTACGCCCAATTATCGCTATACCAACGATTATGCCGAGAGGTTCGGCCGATATATGGGGGATGAGGGCCGAATCCAAAAGAAGTATCCAGTTCGAGTTGAGTGGGGTTAATGGGGTCGAAAATTACATCCCGGTTGATCAAGTCAAAGTCAAAATCAACCCTAATTAAGCGGGCCCAAGCCCAGATCAAGTGGGCTCATGCCCAAGTCGAGCCCCGTGGCCGGCCTCCCCATGCCAAAATGAAATCATGTAATAAATAATTTTTATGTAATTTTTTATGCATGAATGTAAGAAAAATGGGCATAAACCCGAATTTTTGTAAAGCCCATGGCTCATGTGCAAAAGAAATAAGCACATGAAACATGGGATGGGCAAAATGCCATTTTTTGTAAAGACCAAGGGGCTATATATAAATTTGTAAGCCTATATAAGACAACATGATAATGAAATAAAGGATAATTTTTCATTCCCCTCAAAATTTAGGGTCTGTGCCTCCTCCTTCCTCAAGGTTCTAAAGCTTCTTCTACCTTTTGAATTAAATCAAGAGTTTAACTCTTTCTTTTTCAAAAAGAAATAGTTTTTCACTATAAAACCCATAAAGGGGAGCTCGGATCTCCCATCAGATCTCTAAAAGGGAGATTTTGAATCCCACCCCTATTTTCCTTCAAGATCCAACCAACGAAGAGGAGGAAGAAGGAGACCCATCTCCAAAAATCCCATTCCGGAAGAATCCAAGGCTCAAAAGAAGATCCAAAAATCTCTAGGAATTTAACTCCATTCAAGATCTGTTGGAGTTTAACTCCATAAATCAAACCTCTTTTTAGTAGTTTAACTCCAATTCTATACATAATCCCTGTTAGGAGTTCAACTCCAAAGCCCCCTTAGGAGTTTAACTCCTAACCCGGGGGCTAAGCTCCTTTTTCGCTGGTGTTTCTAGCGGTCGCGTGCCGCGCACGTTGTAAGTCGACGTTAGACACCCCACATGATGCGGGGAGGCGGAATAGGTAAAACAATCATTTTGTTTAAGTTAACATCGACTAACTTTACGGATCTTTGCTAAACCCTAACTAACAACTATCTAGAAGTGATTAACTACTATGATAGATGATTATACCTCAAGATTCTAGTCCTTCTTGTTCTTGTTGTTCACCTCCTCGTCGGCCTCCTCGATGTGATAGAAGATCCACCCGAGAGTTCCTTCTCCAAGCTTTAACCTCTCATTTGAGGTAACTAGGTGGCTATGATTGCTAATCAAAGTAACCTAGAGGATATAGAGATGGATTAGGGATCTATTAGTCTTGCTAACCCTTGGGATCTCAACACATGAGAGGAATAGTGTCACGCCCTGCTTCCCAGAGTACGCTAAAGTGGGCACGTGACATAGCCAACCATGCTACCTATGGGTAGGAAGTATCCATCCACAGTCACATTACGGCTGTAGAGATATCAAGAACAAAATGAAACTATCTAAAACATGTCCATAATCCAAGATAATCTGAGTCAAGAATAATAAAATGCGGAAGCGAAAGATCCAATACAAAATAACTGGAATGTATGTCCCATAATACGGGCTCACATCAGGAAATAAATGCAGGAAAGAAAACTAACTACTGCTGACACTCACAGCTCAGCCTGTCGGCTGAAGTACTCCTGCTCGGACTGCGACAGCGGTACAGAATCTGGGCCATGCAAAACCCAGACGTCAGCGCGTCAAGTCATCAAGTAATAACATAATAAACAGGGTAACAGGCAATGCGAATATAAACATGACTAAAGCAAGGGTAACAATAATATAAATCAGAGCAGTGCAGGGTAGTGTGCAGTGGGTAAACTAAATTGTTCTATCAGGTTTTCTGTTCTAAAGTCTTTGAAACCAAATTGATGAATCATCGATGTAACTCAATAGTATCCCGTACATACCCGGGACCACGGCCCTAGATTCTCGGGTTGAAACCGAGACATGCCGCTAGGCACCAAACAGGAATGTGTACAGATGAATGATGTCAGCATCATCATTCCAAGGCTGGCCTAGCCTCTAAAACTGATCAGAACAAGTAGCAAACTTGTAATACCCAGCTTCTTATTATACCAATATCTGTATTTTGTATTCTTGAATTTTATTTAAGTTATTCCTCTTCAATTATACAACCCATTTTACCCAACCCCTTTTTTTATGTCAAAATCGGTATTTTATGCCCTAGGATCCTATTTATTATTATTTACAATTTTATTCGTTTTACTTATAATTTATTTATTTTATTTACAAATTTATTTCATTCTAAACCCTATTTTCTTCATCAATAAAACCCCATTGAACCCAAATCTTAATTCTAATTAATTTTTCCCATTCAAATCCCCCAATCCACTATTCTTTAATTTAAATCCTTTTCCCTTTTAAATT
Source organism: Agapanthus africanus (assembly GCA_030015575.1). Taxonomy (NCBI): domain Eukaryota; kingdom Viridiplantae; phylum Streptophyta; class Magnoliopsida; order Asparagales; family Amaryllidaceae; genus Agapanthus; species Agapanthus africanus. The sequence goes on from CM057341.1 coordinate 133,888,855, forward strand.
CAGCCCGAGCCCACCCCTTTTCCTCAGACATTTTCCCTATATTTCCTCACAAATCCTTTCTGGCCCGGCCCCCTTCCATTTTATTTATTAATTCTTCGTGGCCCAACCCAGCTCTGGCCCGGCCTTCTCATTCTTTTCCTTAAGTCTTCTATTTTATTATTTTGTTCGGCCCAATCCCTCGTGGCCGGCCCGTTTCTTTTCCCCCCCTAATTCTTTTATTTTACGAGGCCCGGCCCCAATATCCCCAACTCCCTTACTGTGCATCTCCTTCCTTCAAATCTCCAACGGCTACACCCCAACTCGCGCGCGCGTTTCCTCCGCCCACGCCGCCTCCTTCGCCCACGTTACCGCTCGTCGCGCGCCACGCTCGCGAACGTTATCACGACGCCCTCCCCCACGTTCTCTTTCTCTTTCCCTCGCGTTTCCCCTCTCTCTCTGCTCCCGTTCTCTCCTTCTCGAACCCACTCACCCCGAGCCCTTCTTCTTCCTCGATCACCCGAATCCTTATCTCTTTCTCACCCTCGACCCGAGACACCATCACCCATCACCTCCTCTTACCGTGCCGCCGACCTCCTAACTCCACACCGAGCTCCCTACAGCCCACACCCGAGCTCCCCTCACCACCGTGACCACGGGCACCTCGCCTCCGTCACCTCCAACTCCTTCAACCTCCATCAAACCCCATCTCAACCGCAACCACCGAGAACCCCTCGACTTCACCCATGGCACCCAACTGAGACGAGAACCTATCTCGTCGCCACAGAACCCATTGCTACACCCTCACCAAGACTTCACCCTCTTACCGAACTTGGCCACCTTGCACCCCCTCTCGTCGCGGACGATCACTTGATCCCATCGCACCTCCGGCCACCCCGTCGACGCCTCGTCGTCATCATCGTCGCCATCATCATCGTCGTCGTCGTCGTCACAATCTCTCTGTCCCTCACCCTCTCACTCGCAGCTCTCTCATTCTGCCTCTCTCTCACTCTCTCAGCTCTCTATCTCTCTGCCTCACTCAGCTATCCCTCACTCTCTCTGTCCCTCACCCTCTCACTCACAGCTCTCTCTTTCCCACTCTCTCTCTCACTCACAGTTCTCTCAATCTCTCACTCACATTTCTCTCTCTCTCTCTTCCTCTCTCCGGCTCTCTCTCTCTCTTACTGCTCTATCACTCTTTCACTATACCTCTCCCTCTGCAAACCCCTCACCATCAGCTTCACAGCAGAACCCCGACCACCAAGCTGCGAGCCGCCGCTGCCGAGACACGAGTCCGAGCCAAATCGAGTTGCCGTGCCGCGCGTGTGTCGCGCGTTCGTGACGACACAGACACCGTACCTCCCGGGGCGTCTCCAGGCAAGTTTTTACTTGCTTACATGCTATTTACTTATGATACAAATGTTAATTACATAAATGTTAACGTTGCAAGATTAGTTAAATTTTTGTGTCGAAACTGTTCGACGCTTGTTCCCTTAGGAAAATACTATCAGATTTGACGGAACTCGATGGTGTAGGTTGGCCCGTAAGGCTGTGAGCATAGTGTATGAATTTCGTTGGATAATCTGATAATTTACGACTAAAACAACTGCCCCCAAGTTTAACCATAAAACTGTAATTCTGTTGCATCTGAAAATCGTTAAATTCACCATAAATCATACACACATTAGAATGGTGCGCTCGAGGGCTCAAATCGAAGCCAACTCGACGAACTTTAACCCTATGCTAGTTTCCAGACATTTCTGTAACTAAACTGTGATGATATTCGGGTCGGAGTGCGACTCTGGACTGCAGTCCACAGCGACTTCAGTCGTGTTTGCTGTTCCGCAATGAATACCATAGGATATCCTTAACTCGTTGGTTGCGGAACTCCGCTGCCTAGTGTAGGCAACTCTGTTAGCTAGACAACACAATTAGTTTCATCCTGTTTCGTTATCATTTACTATTTAATCTGTAATTTAGAAGATCGGGACACATAACAGTCCCAGCAGAACCAGAACTGACATGTCAATATTAAACAGATTATAACTCTTAACGTACAGACGCGATTGAAGATCCGTTTGTTGCGTTGAAAACTTTACTGAAAAACCTAGAATTCATCCAACTGTAGCGTCGCTTGAATCTGATCCTAACTGGGATTAAAATGCGTTGCGAAATGGATTCCTGATTCTGAAACCGGATTTCCAGCCGCGTGCGCTTAAAATGAAATGGTTATAACTATTGATCCTGGAACCCGATTGGCTCGAAACCAAATTAGATGGATAGATAACTGAACATATTAATTACTACCTGTTTATCATTTCGCCAAATTTTATACATATGTTTCATGATAAATCGTGCAAGTGAAAGAATGCGGTTTCATAACATCCTCACTATGTTTATATGCTTGTTCACGCATCATATCATACCCATGTCATTGTATTGATAACCTAGTGATATCGTGCATTTACCCAGTGTTAGATCTTAGTGGTGATTGTGGCAAGTACGTCAGTGTTCGTGTATTCGTGATTAAGTGAAAGTGATACGTACTTGTGCACAATCAGTGTCCCTTTTATTCTATTGCATTGTCGACGTCTGTGGAATGCGTGTACGTGTGACTATAAGTGGTATGGGACACTTATGGAAGCGCTTGCACGGATGTCACAGATAAGGCATCCGACACTGCTATTTATCTTAGGTATTAGTCGGGACGTGCTTGATGGAGGTCCTGCCTCCAGTTCTCGCGCAGACTTGTCACGGATCGATTAGTATTTAGGGTTATGGTTAGTGTTTGATGTAGACCTCGGGGTGTGGGGTAGTTCAAGTGTGAATTCAACAGAATCTCGGGAGTCCCATGCCGGCTTATATATTTAGGGAGTTATATGGAGATTTACAGGGTACGTGATATATACACCGTGATACATTCGTTACATGTTGGGCCCGTGGTCCCTTGCCCTTGGGTTCTACCCTTGGGTGGAGGACACTCGCGAGTGGTTGACTCTCACACTTGGACTGACGATAGGCTTATTGACCTGTGCAGTGAGACTTAGAGACTGATAGGGTTACTGTCATTTACATTCATTCTATACTGTCTTGACATTCGTGACATATTGTTATACTGCTTTATTTTTCCGCTGCATTTATCCCCGCTCATTTATATTCATGCTGTTATTGATTTACTGTTATTCATGTCATTCACCACTGTTAGAACTGTTACTTGATTATATATATTATATTGCTATTGTGTCGCTCTGACGACCTGAGTATGCATGCTCAGTGTGAGGAGAAGATTTAGCCTGGATCAGAACTAGCCGTGCTTCACAGACTTCTTGACTCGCCTTCCCGAGTTACTTTCATTTGTTCCACTTCAGGTCAGTCTTTACATTGTTCCTTTCAGTTACTGCATTTTCCCATTACCTGCGCAACATTTACTGTTTACCATGAAAAGCTAGAAGCCGAAGTGTGACTACGGCAGGACTTTTCCTTGACCGTAGGAGCATGGCTGGCCTTGTCTACCCCTCGTATTCCGTATTTTGGGAAGCGGGGCGTGACATGGTTTAGTTGGTATCAGAGCCCAGGTTTTGCATCGTTTGGGATTGCAGTTTTCCGTGTAGGGTTTGGCAATCTAAGACATCACTCGGTCTAGATTGTAAACTTGTCATTCCTGATCCATATTCATATCGTGTGTTCAGCTATCCATTCGCTATGGTTTCGGGTGACTTGACAAGGTTACGTGGTTACAATTGCACTATCGTAATCTAATCAAGTGACTTAAAGTCATACAGTTGATTCCCCACTTGTAATGAATTCATTATCTCTGAAATTTTTGAATCTTTGTCCTATCCATATTATATCCTGATTTGTTCAGCTTGTGACTTATATCCTTCTCAATATTGTTGTCTCAGGATCATGTCTTTCAACGACTCTTCGTCTATATCCACTCCTCAGAGTCAGACTGTTGAGTTCCTTAGTGTACTGCGAGGTCTAAAGGAAGCCCATGAGCGAACAAACGACTCGTTGGCTGAAGGACTAAGAAGACAGGTGAATCAGGCACCAGCGGGAGTCTCCTATCATAAAGGGATCCCTATTGGACGAGTAAAGAAGAAGAAGATGAAGCGTCAACAGAAGCATCAGAAGAACCTGTGCTGTGGATATTGTAAGAGGCCAGGACACCTTCAGAGGGATTGTCGTCGCGCCCAAGGGAAATGTCTGATATGCGGGTCCAACAAACAGCTCATCAACGGCTGCCCAGAAAGGAAAGAACTGCAAGGAAGAAACTCGTCCACACTCCCCACTTCTGCCGAGTGAGAATTGCCGCGTAGTTCGGACTTCGACGATAAGGCGGATCAAACGCAGGATTCAACTCACGCGACGAGAATGCAATGTTATAGTAGTCGGAGAACGATTTTTCATGTTATCTACTTTCAGTAATAATATTGTCGTTTTTATGAATGTTTCCTTCCGTTCGAATCTTTGTATCCGTCGAACTTTTAGTTGGATGAAAAAAAAATTTGAATCATAATATATGTATCATTCTCATGCTTTCTCTTTATCAAATTCTATTCATTATCACAGTATTTTAAATTCTGAGCTTTCAATTCCTTTCACCGCATACCTTTCCATACTTTGTACACTTGGCCATTTTCCCTATTCATTCCATTGCTTAATCATGACTTTTCTTTTCGGACCATGATCCATCCTGGAACAGCGCCGCATCTAGACGAGGATGTACAGTCATGTGTTTCCCTAGGCCGCACACTGATGAGTTCTGATGATGAGGTCAACGGTCCCCAAGTCAATCTCGGAAACCACGTTCCAGAGGGCGAAGGAGCAGCCGCCCCAGAGTTCGACATGATAGCTGATTCTGATGAAGATAGAAGAAGATCCCGATGAGGACCCGGTAGAAGAAAATCCAGTTGAGGAAAACCCCCGTGGAAGAAAACCCAGAAGGAGAAGAAAATCACATAGAATCGGACCTCGATGAAGAAGCTCCGCCTGAGGAAGAAGGACCAGGAGATCAAGACCCTACTGTGGAAGAACTTCCAGTGGCAATGCCTGCAAGGCGATATGGAAATGGACGCCCCTACCTGAGTGCGCGAGCCTACCGCAACCTGCTGAATCTCCACAACCGTGACTGATGGAATTTCTTTTGACGTTATCTTTCTGGCCAAACGAAATGTGTATAGTTTAGGGCCACTTATCGTCTTTGGGAATGTCCTGTTTCAGATTTTCTTGAATTAAATAAATCTTCTGTATTCGTAAACCTTTTGATTATTGGTTCGTTTGATACCAGTTTATTGCCCCTATCCATTTATCGTTCTGCTGAGATCTTTGACTGTCCACCCCTACTTGTTGTAAAGTTTTCACCCTTGTTCCAATTGGAAAGTATCGCACTCTGAGCCTTGGAATGAGCCACCTTTCATCTTTCGTCTGTGCCCCGTTGAGATCCATCTGGGAGAAGAACAGTTCCTGTAAAACTTCCGAATTCTTTAACTCTTCAAATTTTGGTTCGTGTGTTGTACCAACTGTTGTTTCCCCCACACTTTTTCTTTTGTATCTCATCCTTACTTCCTGTGCTGATCCGATCCCAATCCTCTTGATCCTCAGCCTAAAGTCGCCATACTCCGACCATTGAATGATCCACATTTCCTTGTAACCACTACCCTAGCTAGCCCTTATCATATTGGTGATTTCTTTATTTTTCCCAAATATAGTTAGGGACATTATTATTCAAAATTTAGTTTTCACTATTTCAAATTTATCAAAAGTGCGTGTTATTGATTACTCTGTTTTATGTATTTTGAGTACGCTAGTAATATTTTTATTTTCAGTAGCGCAACCTTACACCGCGCATACTTTTGGTCTATGCTTCTTAATTCCACTATACCAGTTTTCTAATATTTCTTTAACCTACTTTATCGATACCTTACACTAAACTGTTTTAACCTACCAACTAATTTCCGCTATTTGATTGTCGTTACTTTATTTTCTAGTATTGTGCCTATGGTTACTATTATTAATGTTTGTGCCTTACATTATTTATCTCTGACGTACTACTTTTGATATACTTGCATATGCATATAATTGAGTTTCGATTTTTCGAGTATGTCTTGAATATCATTGTTCATTATTGTTATTATTATTATTCTCATCGGTTATCTTTGTAGTTGTTCTTGTTTTATACATATTTAAACTGGTATTTTATACGATGTTCTCACATATTTAAACCTTCAAATTTCTTCGTTCTCCTATTTCAAATAAAACCTGATGTGTTAGTTGCAATATAATGGCTTTCGCCTATGTCTTATTATTTATCGTTTATTTTAAATTTCGAGGACGAAATTTTTGTAAGGGTGGTATGATGTAATACCCAGCTTCTTATTATACCAATATCTGTATTTTGTATTCTTGAATTTTATTTAAGTTATTCCTCTTCAATTATACAACCCATTTTACCCAACCCCTTTTTTTATGTCAAAATCGGTATTTTATGCCCTAGGATCCTATTTATTATTATTTACAAATTTATTCGTTTTACTTATAATTTATTTATTTTATTTACAAATTTATTTCATTCTAAACCCTATTTTCTTCATCAATAAAACCCCATTGAACCCAAATCTTAATTCTAATTAATTTTTCCCATTCAAATCCCCCAATCCACTATTCTTTAATTTAAATCCTTTTCCCTTTTAAATTCAGCCCGAGCCCACCCCTTTTCCTCAGACATTTTCCCTATATTTCCTCACAAATCCTTTCTGGCCCGGCCCCCTTCCATTTTATTTATTAATTCTTCGTGGCCCAACCCAGCTCTGGCCCGGCCTTCTCATTCTTTTCCTTAAGTCTTCTATTTTATTATTTTGTTCGGCCCAATCCCTCGTGGCCGGCCCGTTTCTTTTCCCCCCCTAATTCTTTTATTTTACGAGGCCCGGCCCCAATATCCCCAACTCCCTTACTGTGCATCTCCTTCCTTCAAATCTCCAACGGCTACACCCCAACTCGCGCGCGCGTTTCCTCCGCCCACGCCGCCTCCTTCGCCCACGTTACCGCTCGTCGCGCGCCACGCTCGCGAACGTTATCACGACGCCCTCCCCCACGTTCTCTTTCTCTTTCCCTCGCGTTTCCCCTCTCTCTCTGCTCCCGTTCTCTCCTTCTCGAACCCACTCACCCCGAGCCCTTCTTCTTCCTCGATCACCCGAATCCTTATCTCTTTCTCACCCTCGACCCGAGACACCATCACCCATCACCTCCTCTTACCGTGCCGCCGACCTCCTAACTCCACACCGAGCTCCCTACAGCCCACACCCGAGCTCCCCTCACCACCGTGACCACGGGCACCTCGCCTCCGTCACCTCCAACTCCTTCAACCTCCATCAAACCCCATCTCAACCGCAACCACCGAGAACCCCTCGACTTCACCCATGGCACCCAACTGAGACGAGAACCTATCTCGTCGCCACAGAACCCATTGCTACACCCTCACCAAGACTTCACCCTCTTACCGAACTTGGCCACCTTGCACCCCCTCTCGTCGCGGACGATCACTTGATCCCATCGCACCTCCGGCCACCCCGTCGACGCCTCGTCGTCATCATCGTCGCCATCATCATCGTCGTCGTCGTCGTCACAATCTCTCTGTCCCTCACCCTCTCACTCGCAGCTCTCTCATTCTGCCTCTCTCTCACTCTCTCAGCTCTCTATCTCTCTGCCTCACTCAGCTATCCCTCACTCTCTCTGTCCCTCACCCTCTCACTCACAGCTCTCTCTTTCCCACTCTCTCTCTCACTCACAGTTCTCTCAATCTCTCACTCACATTTCTCTCTCTCTCTCTTCCTCTCTCCGGCTCTCTCTCTCTCTTACTGCTCTATCACTCTTTCACTATACCTCTCCCTCTGCAAACCCCTCACCATCAGCTTCACAGCAGAACCCCGACCACCAAGCTGCGAGCCGCCGCTGCCGAGACACGAGTCCGAGCCAAATCGAGTTGCCGTGCCGCGCGTGTGTCGCGCGTTCGTGACGACACAGACACCGTACCTCCCGGGGCGTCTCCAGGCAAGTTTTTACTTGCTTACATGCTATTTACTTATGATACAAATGTTAATTACATAAATGTTAACGTTGCAAGATTAGTTAAATTTTTGTGTCGAAACTGTTCGACGCTTGTTCCCTTAGGAAAATACTATCAGATTTGACGGAACTCGATGGTGTAGGTTGGCCCGTAAGGCTGTGAGCATAGTGTATGAATTTCGTTGGATAATCTGATAATTTACGACTAAAACAACTGCCCCCAAGTTTAACCATAAAACTGTAATTCTGTTGCATCTGAAAATCGTTAAATTCACCATAAATCATACACACATTAGAATGGTGCGCTCGAGGGCTCAAATCGAAGCCAACTCGACGAACTTTAACCCTATGCTAGTTTCCAGACATTTCTGTAACTAAACTGTGATGATATTCGGGTCGGAGTGCGACTCTGGACTGCAGTCCACAGCGACTTCAGTCGTGTTTGCTGTTCCGCAATGAATACCATAGGATATCCTTAACTCGTTGGTTGCGGAACTCCGCTGCCTAGTGTAGGCAACTCTGTTAGCTAGACAACACAATTAGTTTCATCCTGTTTCGTTATCATTTACTATTTAATCTGTAATTTAGAAGATCGGGACACATAACAGTCCCAGCAGAACCAGAACTGACATGTCAATATTAAACAGATTATAACTCTTAACGTACAGACGCGATTGAAGATCCGTTTGTTGCGTTGAAAACTTTACTGAAAAACCTAGAATTCATCCAACTGTAGCGTCGCTTGAATCTGATCCTAACTGGGATTAAAATGCGTTGCGAAATGGATTCCTGATTCTGAAACCGGATTTCCAGCCGCGTGCGCTTAAAATGAAATGGTTATAACTATTGATCCTGGAACCCGATTGGCTCGAAACCAAATTAGATGGATAGATAACTGAACATATTAATTACTACCTGTTTATCATTTCGCCAAATTTTATACATATGTTTCATGATAAATCGTGCAAGTGAAAGAATGCGGTTTCATAACATCCTCACTATGTTTATATGCTTGTTCACGCATCATATCATACCCATGTCATTGTATTGATAACCTAGTGATATCGTGCATTTACCCAGTGTTAGATCTTAGTGGTGATTGTGGCAAGTACGTCAGTGTTCGTGTATTCGTGATTAAGTGAAAGTGATACGTACTTGTGCACAATCAGTGTCCCTTTTATTCTATTGCATTGTCGACGTCTGTGGAATGCGTGTACGTGTGACTATAAGTGGTATGGGACACTTATGGAAGCGCTTGCACGGATGTCACAGATAAGGCATCCGACACTGCTATTTATCTTAGGTATTAGTCGGGACGTGCTTGATGGAGGTCCTGCCTCCAGTTCTCGCGCAGACTTGTCACGGATCGATTAGTATTTAGGGTTATGGTTAGTGTTTGATGTAGACCTCGGGGTGTGGGGTAGTTCAAGTGTGAATTCAACAGAATCTCGGGAGTCCCATGCCGGCTTATATATTTAGGGAGTTATATGGAGATTTACAGGGTACGTGATATATACACCGTGATACATTCGTTACATGTTGGGCCCGTGGTCCCTTGCCCTTGGGTTCTACCCTTGGGTGGAGGACACTCGCGAGTGGTTGACTCTCACACTTGGACTGACGATAGGCTTATTGACCTGTGCAGTGAGACTTAGAGACTGATAGGGTTACTGTCATTTACATTCATTCTATACTGTCTTGACATTCGTGACATATTGTTATACTGCTTTATTTTTCCGCTGCATTTATCCCCGCTCATTTATATTCATGCTGTTATTGATTTACTGTTATTCATGTCATTCACCACTGTTAGAACTGTTACTTGATTATATATATTATATTGCTATTGTGTCGCTCTGACGACCTGAGTATGCATGCTCAGTGTGAGGAGAAGATTTAGCCTGGATCAGAACTAGCCGTGCTTCACAGACTTCTTGACTCGCCTTCCCGAGTTACTTTCATTTGTTCCACTTCAGGTCAGTCTTTACATTGTTCCTTTCAGTTACTGCATTTTCCCATTACCTGCGCAACATTTACTGTTTACCATGAAAAGCTAGAAGCCGAAGTGTGACTACGGCAGGACTTTTCCTTGACCGTAGGAGCATGGCTGGCCTTGTCTACCCCTCGTATTCCGTATTTTGGGAAGCGGGGCGTGACAAAACTGTTGAGTTACAAGTCAGGTTTCACCTTTGATTTCCCCATACCCCCAAATTATATGTGTATGTCAAGTCAGGTATCCCGTAATCAAGAAACTAATGCCAACGCAGGATCAGATAAACAGGTTTGTCTGGATAGACAACAGGAACGGTCCATGAGGACTACATGTCAGGTTTGTTGGCATTAGACATAAGATCAGGTAACGGGTCAGGTCATGGTACATCAGGTCAAGTCAAGCAGTATACGGTACCATGTCGGGTCAATTAATATATATGTAGCAAGTCATGTCAAGATGTAAATGATATCATGGGTGTGCTCATAATCAGTTACAAAATCCAGCACGGTTATCAATAACATAATCTAAACAATGAATTAAACCATAAGCAGATTCAATTAATTAGCAGTACAATTATCAGTTGTGTTTTCAGAGATGATTTCAACAACATAAGAATACAGTATGACAATTATGGCCGTTAGATCATGTTAACAAGTTTTAAGAACCTTTTAGGTGCAATGATTTATATATACGTTCAATGGACGGAATCACAGCTAATACAGATTAATTGCGCACAAGTGTCCGAATGGAGTAAAGCTATAGAGAGAATGCCATAGACGGTGACAATAGTGGAAATGTGATTAAAACATACAAATATGATTATTAGATGTAATACAGTAATTGCAAACGGTAGGTTTCAAGTGTGGAAGATAAAATGATATAACATGAAATTGAACACGTAAAATGGAAAATTATAATACTAAAGTTAAATTGCAGGTTTTAGGGTGTCATCAAGTATATGTAAATATTGTTTAGCATGTAGCAAGGGGTACTTGCCTCGACGGGTCGCGAATCGGGGAAACGGAACGTTAAACGTCGTCGGGGAAAACTCGCGACGGGCGCACGGTTCACGGAATAAACCCAAACGACGAACAGTGGAACCACACAGGTCAGGGTAACTCGCTGGATCGTCGAGACACGTCGCCGGCACGACCGGATTCCGGCGAGACACAAAACAGTGAACATTAAAGATGCTACATGAATTGCAAGTAAATCGACGAAGATCGAAGGATGTAGAGGAAGTAACTCACCCACTGGATTGTAGAGGGATGGCTGCGTCGCTGGTGTGTCGTCGACGGAGCTCCGGCGGCCTACAGAGGACTCATAATCTTAACAGAGAATAAGAGAGATTAACATGAAAAGAAGAGACAGAGGAAAAAGAGAAGGAAGAAGAAGAAGAGGAAAGAGAGGAAGAGGAGGGCTGCTTACAGGGTTGCAGATAGGGCGTGCTGGCAGTGACGGCAAGATCGACGGCGGGGAGGAACGCCGGCGAAGGCTACTGAAGATCTAGGGTTGTTTAGGGTTTAGTGCTCGGTAGAAGGTGTTGGTGTTCTAGGTTGCCGGAGGGAGAACGGATGAGAGGGAGGCTGTAGTGATGATGATGGGGATGGTCCACGGCGAAGGAGGGTGGCGCTGAGTTCACGCGTCCTCGTCGGGTGTGCACAGTGGAGGGAGAAAGACTCGGGAGAAGGAGAGAATGGAAGAAGGTGAAGACGAGGAGGATGAGGGTGGTGTCGGTGAGGTTGGCGTCGGTGGATTGGGATTGAGGAGCTAGGGTTACGTACTTGCATGGGTTCTCGGATCGGGAAAAAATATAGAAGAAGAGAAGAAGAATACTCTGAAGAGGGAGGTGAGGATAAGGCGTGGGGAGGTGACGAGATCCTCGCTCACCGCGAGAGAAGCGAGAAACGGCCGCGAGAGGAGAGAGAGAGAGGGAGAAGCGAGAGGAGAGAGAAAGAGGATGAGAGAGAAGTTTGTTGTGTAGCGGGGTGAGCGGATGCGCAGCAGAGAGAGAAGAAGAAAAAGGAGGAGAGAGAAAAGAAGGTGAAGCCAGCGTGAGGAATTAGAGAGTTGTGATTGGCTGATGGGAAAAGAATCGTTGGGGAAAGGTTTGTAAAGATTTCGAGGGTTTTTAAAGAATAAATTTGTTGGTTAAAGAAAATCTGTGATAGGCTGAGGAGTTGGTGAAAAGATTTTAAAAGGGATTTAAAAAATAGAGAAAATATATTCTGTTATTAGTATTTCGTTGGTTTTAAAGAAATATTAGAAAAAAAATGGGATTTGGCGCAAATGTAAAGTATTTCCAAACTGCGCCCGGGTCGGGTCCAAAAATTTGAAATTGAAATAAGAAAATTTTAGACGGGATCCAAAATTTAAAATGAAGTATTTACAATCAAAAAGCATACCCCCAAAACGGACACGCGTACGTGCACGTAGCCGTCCAAACTCGCTCTTTTCACTGAACGGGACGAGAACACGATGCATGGACGCAACAACAGGGTTAGGGGTGTCAAGTAGGCCATGACGAATATTTTTAATTTTACTTTAGATGCCTTAAATTATTATATGCAGAAATGAATTGCCGGGTAAAAATTTATAACTCACAACAGTCAAGTAGGATCAACGTATTAAATACCATACGCCTACATACGGCAATGGAACTAGTAGCATTGGGCTCGGTTGTTATATTATACCCAACTACAAAAAGAATTTCGTCCTCGAAATTTCCAAGAATACAAAGATAGATGACAAAATAACTATAAGAAAAGGTGAGGAAACCTCTGCCGGATTTCGTCTTCTCGTTCCCAAGTGGACTCTCCATGCGAGCGATTACCCCAAGAAACAAGCACGAGAGGGATCACCTTGTTCTTAAGAACCTTTTCCCTTCGATCCACAATTTCAATCGGTCGCTCCTCAAAAGTCAAGTCTTCTCGTACAGTTAGCTCCGAATGATCCAATACGTGCGTTTCATCTCGAACATACCTACGGAGTTGAGATACGTGAAACACATCGTGCACATTCGCCAAGGACTGCGGTAACGCCAAACGATACGCTACCTCACCAACACGCTCCAAGATCTCAAAGGGTCCAACAAACCGAGGACTGGGCTTTCTTCGACTTCCAAAGCGAATCACCCCTCTAGTTGGTGATATCTTCAAGAATACCAAATCACCCACGACGAACTCTAGAGGTCTTCTCGACGTATCTGCCCAACTCTTCTGTCTGTCTTGAGCTGCCTTCATATGATTTCTGATAGTGTTAACCTTCTCAACTGTCTGCACCACCAACTCTGGTCCCAACAACCTTCGTTCATCGACATCGTCCCAACAAACAGGTGAACGGCATTTACGACCATACAAAGCTTCAAATGGAGCCATCTGGATAGTTGCCTGAAAACTGTTGTTGTAAGAGAACTCCACCAAATGTAGATGATCCTCCCATGAACCCTTGAAGTCCAACATGCATGCTCTCAACATATCCTCGAGAGTTTGGATTGTTCTCTCGGACTGACCATCAGTTTGAGGATGATAAGCTGTGCTAAACTTCAATCGAGTCCCCAAACTTTCCTGTAAACTTCTCCAAAAGTGTGATAAAAACCGAGTGTCACGATCGGACACTATGCTCACCGGTACTCCATGCAATCTTACAATCTCTTGCATGTACCGCTCTGCCAAAGTCTCCGTTGATTGACCAACCCGAAAAGGGATAAAGTGAGCTGCCTTGGTCAAACGATCAACAATCACCCATACAGCATTGTTGCCTTTTGGACTACGCGGTAAAGCCGTCACGAAATCCATGGTTATATATTCCCACTTCCACTGAGGAATCGGAATGGTTGCAATAAACCAGCAACCCTTTGATGTTCAGCCTTAACTTGCTGACACACCGAGCACTTTGCCACAAAGCGAGCAATCTCCAGTTTCATGCCTTCCCACCAGAAATGTTGTCGAATATCTCAGTACATCTTTGTGCCTCCTGGATGTACAGAATAAGCTGAACTGTGTGCTTCTTTCATAAGCTCTTCACGAATATCTCCCTTTGGCACACACAAACGGCTACCATACCTCAATGAACCATCTTCGTGGATCAACAAATCTGTTCGTAATCCGGCTTCAACCTGTTCTCGAAACTTTTGCAGTCTAGGATCCTGCGATTGTGCTGCTTTAATATTCTCGATCAACGATGAATGTACTTGCAGCTGCATCAACTGTCCCGAAGAATGCGGTAGCACAACCTCCAAGTCAAATCTTCGAAAATCTTCAACGATCTCCTTCTGCGTAGTTAACACCTGAATTGCTGGTAACCGACTAAACGCATCCGGCACGACATTAACCTTCCCCGGATGGTACTTAAGATCAAGATCGTAGTCAGCCATCAGCTCCAACCATCTATGCTGCCTCATATTAAGCTCCTTCTGCGTGAACACATACTTCAAGCTCTTATGATCCGTGAAAACTTCGACCCTTTCGCCTAAAAGGTAGTGTCTCCAAATCTTCAAAGAGAAAATCACAGCCGCAAGCTCCAAGTCATGAGTAGGATAATTCTTCTCATGGGTCTTCAACTGTCTTGATGCATACGCTACAACCTTCCCATGCTGCATTAAAACACATCCCAATCATTTCCCAGATGCGTCGCTGTGAATCACCAATCCTCCGGAATTGTCTGGCACGGTCAGAATAGGAGCGGTTATCAACTTCTGCTTCAACATCTCAAAAGCTAACGCACATATGTCCGTCCATACAAAAGGTACCTCCTTGCGCGTAAGCTTGGTCAACGGCTCTGCCAGACGAGCAAAGTTCTCCACAAATCTCCTGTAATATCCGGCGAATCCAAGAAAGCTTCTTATCTCCGCAACATTCTTTGGAATCGGCCAATCTCGAACTACTGCAATCTTTTCTGGATCGACGGCAATTCCATCGCCAGACACAACATGCCCCAAAAACTTTACTTCCTCCAGCCAAAACTCGCACTCACTCATCTTCGCGTATAACTTCTCTTGTCTCAACGTTTGCAGTGCGATCTTCAAATGCTCAGCATGCTCTTTAAAACTCTTCGAGTAAACCAGAATATCGTCAATGAACAACACAATAAACTGATCCAAGAATGGTGAAAAGATTCGGTTCATCAAGTCCATGAATACTGCCGGCGCATTCGTTACTCCGAAGGGCATCACTAAGTATTCGTAATGTCCATACCGAGTTCAGAACGCCGTCTTGCAAATATCTTCTGCTTTCACTCGGACCTGATGATATCCGGATCGCAAATCCAGCTTCGAGAATACCCTCGCGCCACTAAGCTGCTCGAAAAGTTCGCCAATACGAGGGATCGGGTACTTGTTCTTAATAGTCACCCGGTTTAATTCTCGATAGTCGATGCGCATCCTTCTTGTGCCATCCTTCTTCTTTACTAGAAGAACTGGAGATCCCCAAGGCGAGTTACTGCTTCGAATCCAACCCTTCTCAAGCAATTCAGCAACCTGTTTCTTGACTTCTTCCAACTCTACTGGTGCCATTGGATAATACACTTTGGATACTGGCACTGCACCGGGAATAAGATCAATTGCGAACTCCACGTCTCGCTTCGGCGGTAATCCCGATATATCTTCAAACACGTCCATAAAATCACGAACAACAGCCGGCTCTTCACTTTTATCAACTTCCATTGATGCAAGAACATTATTTGTCGGCCTAGCCCTAAACTCGACTGGCCCGATAGAACTGCTTCCTCCAGTGAAGCTAAACCCGGGATGTCCGGGAATCTGGAAAATTACCTTCCTTGCCTTAAATTCAATGTGAGCGTGGAAAGTGCCAAGAAAATCCATTCCCAAGACGACCTCGTAGCTGCCCGTATCAATCACCAAGAAATCTGCAAAAAGCTCCCGTCCGCACACAACAACTGTACAATCTTTACATTCCCTACTAGCTATGATTTTCCCATTCCCAGTGTGTATGTCCCAGAAACTAGACAGGGTCGTGCAGTCAATCGAGTGTGTAGTTATAAACTTGGATGACATAAAACAATGGGATGCACCAGAATCAAATAACGCTAATGCGGGAAAACTATGAACGAGTAGAGTACCTGAAACAACTTCTCCTGACGCCTTAGCTTCTTCAGCTGTCAAGGTGAAAGCTCGAGCCTGATTAGGTCCTTGAGTCGGCTGTTTCTGTCCCTGGAACGGTCTCTGCGAAGGCTTCTGAAAATCATCCCTCGTATGAAGTTTCGACGGACAAGCACTAACGGCGTGATCTGCCGCTCCACAAACCAAACAGAGTCCCAGCCTCCTTCGACAATCCTTTTGCATGTGGCCAGGTAAATTGCAGTGGTTACAAGTCATGCTCTTTCTTCGATCGATGACAACAGTCTTCTTCATGGGTGCTACACCTCGACGGTCCACCGGAATACCTCTGCGACCATGAGCTCGGTTTGGTACAAATGCTGGCTTCCTTATCGCAACTGCTGTCTGCTGCAAACTCCCCTTCATCCCAGATAAACTCTGCTGCTCTCTGGCTGCCGCAAGTACTTGTGAGAAAGTGGTCAAACCCAGGGAGACAATCTGCCTCTGGATGTCCACGTCCAAGCTGCGCATGAACCTCCGTGCCCTGTCTGCATCGTTGGCAACTAAAGGTCCAGCGAATCTGCTGAGTCTTGTCCATTCTGCTGCATGCACATCTACGGGTGCTCCATTCTGCTTTAGCCCGATGAATTTTTCTTCCATTTCCTCCCGTGCAGTCCGCGGGAAGAACTTCTCCAGGAAACTCTTCGAAAAATCCGCCCACTTGATCGGCTTGGGCAAGAGGTTCTCCTCCACAAGCCACCATTCTCGAGCATAGTCCACTAACTGAATGCGTACCACATCAACTCTTTTCTCATCTGGAATCTGTGCCGCAATAAGCAAGTTCTCTGTGTCAACTAGCCACTGCTCCGCTGGCAACGGCTCCTCCAAACCAGTAAATGTAGACGGACCCAAACTCCTGAAATCTGCTACTGTCCCTACTCGGTTAACTGGTTTAGCTCCAACATTGTTCACAGACTGCTGAACGATCTGCAAACCTTCCTGAAACGATTCCGCTTGCTGGTGGATCAGCTCGGTCTGTTTCTTTTGATTCTCCAGCATTCCCCTTATCACTCCAAGCATGGCGGCTTCGTCCACACGCCTTTGGTACGTCTTCAAATTCTTACCTGCCATATTCCTGAAATCAAAACACCCAACATTAGCATGATTATAGATTCAAAATATAGATCAAGGCTAGAACTCCAAGTTACTTAAATAGAGTGCCGCATTGTAACTATGACGCGGTATCATAGCCACAATTACATAACTCCACCCAAGTCGCCTAAGTCCTAGAGATAACAAGGAATCAGGTTTCGAGTCGACATGCAAAGGAAGTTAGCACATCGTAGAAGATATAATCAGGAAGAATTCGATTCAAGAACGGTAAAACGGCAAGGTGGCAGGACATGTTTCCTAAACACGGGTATTCTGATTCGTGTATTGGGTACAATACCCAACTACAAAAGAATCAACCCGACTAACCTATAGCTCTGATACCAAAAGAACCATGTCACGCCCCGCTTCCCAGAGTACGCTAAAGTGGGGACGTGACATAGCCAACCATGCTACCTATGGGTAGGAAGTATCCATCCACAGTCACATTACGGCTGTAGAGATATCAAGAACAAAATGAAACTATCAAAAACATGTCCATAATCCAAGATAATCTGAGTTAAGAATAATAAAATGCGGAAGCGAAAGATCCAATACAAAATAACTGGAATGTATGTCCCATAATACGGGCTCACATCAGGAAATAAATGTAGGAAAGAAAACTAACTACTGCTGACACTCACAGCTCAGCCTGTCGGCTGAAGTACTCCTGCTCGGACTGCGACAGCGGTACAGAATCTGGGCTATGCAAAACCCAGACGTCAGCGCGTCAAGTCATCAAGTAATAACATAATAAACAGGGTAACAGGCAATGCGAATATAAACATGACTAAAGCAAGGGTAACAATAATATAAATCAGAGCAGTGCAGGGTAGTGTGCAGTGGGTAAACTAAACTGTTCTATCAGGTTTTCTGTTCTAAAGTCTTTGAAACCAAATTGATGAATCATCGATGTAACTCAATAGTATCCCGTACATACCCGGGACCACGGCTCCAGATTCTCGGGCTGAAACCGAGACATGCCGCTAGGCACCAAACAGGAATGTGTACAGATGAATGATGTCAGCATCATCATTCCAAGGCTGGCCTAGCCTTTAAAACTGATCAGAACAAGTAGCGAACTGTTGAGTTACAATTCAGGTTTCACCTTTGATTTCCCCATACCCCCAAGTTATATGTGTATGTCAAGTCAGGTATCCCGTAATCAAGAAACAAATGCCAACGCAGGATCAGGTAAACAGGTTTGTCTGGATAGACAACAGGAACGGTCCATGAGGACTACATGTCAGGTTTGTTGGCATTAGACACAAGATCAGGTAACGGGTCAGGTCATGGTACATCAGGTCAAGTCAAGCAGTATACGGTACCATGTCGGGTCAATTAATATATATGTAGCAAGTCATGTCAAGATGTAAATGATATCATGGGTGTGCTCATAATCAGTTACAAAATCCAGCACGGTTATCAATAACATAATCTAAACAATGAATTAAACCATAAGCAGATTCAATTAATTAGCAGTACAATTATCAGTTGTGTTTTCAGAGATGATTTCAACAACATAAGAATACAGTATGACAATTATGGCCGTTAGATCATGTTAACAAGTTTTAAGAACCTTTTAGGTGCAATGATTTATATATAGGTTCAATAGACGGAATCACAGCTAATACAGATTAATTGCGCACAAGTGTCCGAATGGAGTAAAGCTATAGAGAGAATGCCATAGACTGTGACAATAGTGGAAATGTGATTAAAACATGCAAATGTGATTATTAGGTGTAATACAGTAATTGCAAACAGTAGGTTTCAAGTGTGGAAGATAAAATGATATAACATGAAATTGAACACGTAAAATGGGAAATTATAATACTAAAGTTAAATTGCAGGTTTTAGGGTGTCATCAAGTATATGTAAATATTGTTTAGCATGTAGCAAGGGGTACTTGCCTCGACGGGTCGCGAATCGGGAAAACGGAACGTTAAACGTCGTCGGGGAAAAACTCGCGACGGGCACACGGTTCACGGAATGAACCCAAACGACGAACAGTGGAACCACACAGGTCAGGGTAACTCGCTGGATCGTCGAGACACGTCGCCGGCACGGCCGTATTCCGGCGAGACACAAAACAGTGAACATTAAAGATGCTACATGAATTGCAAGTAAATCGACGGAGATCGAAGGATGTAGAGGAAGTAACTCACCCACTGGATTGAAGAGGGATGGCTGCATCGCTGGTGTGTCGTCGACGGAGCTCCAGCGGCCTACAGAGGACTCACAATCTTAACAGAGAATAAGAGAGATTAACATGAAAAGAAGAGACAGAGGAAAAAGAGAAGGAAGAAGAAGAAGAAGAGGAAAGAGAGGAAGAGGAGGGCTGCTTACGGGGTTGCAGATAGGGCGTGCCGGCAGTGACGGCAAGATCGATGGCGAGGAGGAACGCCGGCGAAGGCTACTGAAGATCTAGGGTTGTTTAGGGTTTAGTGCTCGGTAGAAGGTGTTGGTGTTCTAGGTTGCCGGATTTGAGTTGCCGGAGGGAGAACGGATGAGAGGGAGGCTGTAGTGATGATGATGGGGATGGTCCACAGCGAAGGAGGGTGGCGCTGGGTTCACGCGTCCTCGTCGGGTGTGCACAGTGGAGGGAGAGAGACTCGGGAGAAGGAGAGAATGGAAGAAGGTGAAGACGAGGAGGATGAGGATGGTGTCGGTGAGGGTTGGCGTCGGTGGATTGGGATTAAGGAGCTAGGATTACGTGCTTGCATGGGTTCTCGGCTCGGGAAAAAATATAGAAGAAGAGAAGAAGAATACTCTGAAGAGGGAGGTGAGGATAAGGCGTGGGGAGGTGACGAGATCCTCGCTCACCGCGAGAGGAGAGAGAAACGGCCGGGAGAGGAGAGAGAGAGGGAGAAGCGAGAGGAGAGAGAAAGAGGAGGAGAGAGAAGTTTGTTGTGTAGCGGGGTAAGCAGATGCGCAGCAGAGAAAGAAGAAGAAAAAGGAGGAGAGAGAAAAGAAGGTGGGGCCAGCGTGAGGAATTAGAGAGTTGTGATTGGCTGATGGGAAAAGAATTGTTTGGGAAAGGTTTGTAAAGATTTCGAGGGTTTTTAAAGAATAAATTTGTTGGTTAAAGAAAATCTGTGATAGGTTGAGGAGTTGGGGAAAAGATTTTAAAAGGGATTAAAAAATAGAGAAAATATATTCTGTTATTAGTATTTCGTTGGTTTTAAAGAAATATTAGAAAAAAAATGGGATTTGGCGCAAATGTAAAGTATTTCCAAACTGCGCCCGGGTCGGGTCCAAAAATTTGAAATTGAAATAAGAAAATTTTAGGCGGGTTCCAAAATTTAAAATGGAGTATTTTACAATCAAAAAGCATATCCCCAAAACGGACACACGTACGTGCGCGTAGCCGTCCAAACTCGCCCGTTTCACTGAACGGAACGAGAACACGATGCATGGACGCTACAACAGGGTTAGGGGTGTCAAGTAGGCCATGACGAATATTTTTAATTTTACTTTAGATGTCTTAAATTGTTATATGCAGAAATGAATTGCCGGGTAAAAATTTATAACTCACAACTGTCAAGTAGGATCAACGAATTAAATGCCATACGCCTACATACGGCAACAGAACTAGTAGCATTGGGCTCGGTTGTTACAAATAGGGTTAGGTCTTTGAAGAGAAAGCTTGAGGAGAGAGAATGTGTTTGTGAGAATGAATTGAAAATATAACTCATTATGTATATATTGAAGCATAATAATTATTAAATAAATAAAATAGATAATTACAACCATGCTTCATTTAATACAAATGAATGAATCATCTCATGAGTCATTAAGCAATAAATGCTTCATTAACTCATTTGGATGAATCACTCCATGAGTCACAAATTCAATTAATGAAAATTACACCTAAGCTCTCCACCTCACTTTTCTTCTAAAAACTTCTCGACTAATTACGAGAATGTCCCTCCCATCCGTAAAAACACGGAAATACTGAGACTGTATAAATCCAATAATCCAATACTAGAATCTGGCTTAAACTAAAGCCCGCTAGTAAAATCTGTCCGAACATCATACGTGCACAAGTACACGTATATGTCCGAACCTTGTCGTAAAACCATACGACCTCTATATCGTTTCGCCTGAAGCAGGGAAACTCTCTGTGTGGGACTCTAAAGACTCGACACTACGCTGGCAGTGGGTTTAACCACAGGCCGCAAGCGGTACTAGCTGTACGTAATGGTCCCCAGGTAGATGTCGATAAGAAGGCCGATGAGGAAACCCATCCGAACTCCTACTGAGCCTGATGTGACAATCTCCGTACAGTCCGGTCTGTTCGTCTAAGACTATCGCATATCGGGCCTAGGGGGCGGCAAGCGTCAGTCCCCTAGAAGATGTATAAGTCGTATTGGAGTGAAGCCCATTACACCTTGAGAAGCTACTAGAAAACCTACCAGTAAATCTCGTTTGCCCTGGCCAGGGACTTTGCGTAATGGATCTCCAAACACATCGCGATATCAACTCCCAATACCGGGAGAGACGAATCCTTTCTAACTGCCACTGCCTCCAAGTGCTTCGGGACTGCACCCAACTGCTACCTGTTTGCACGACTCCTTTAAGTCGTGGTAGGGATCAATCTAATAACAGTGGGAACACACTCGATACGAAGCAGCAGTGTCAAGTCTGCGGACTATGCTATACTCATGTCGCCTGGGAACTGTTAACTGACGACGGGTATAATACCAACCAACAGTTCCCTGCGAGTCCTGTCCGTTGTACCCGTAACCCAACGAGCACCTGCATACTATCTCCAGTACAACGTAATAATGGCTGTGGAACAGACCATCTCCCCTGTTGGGATGAGAAGCGTATACACCAGTCTACTCTGGAGTATCGATGCCCTGTCTCGATAATCCTACGACTAGGGATCTGAAAAAAGATGTGCTTGTAGACTACCCAGCTCCCACTAATGTGACTGCCATCACAACGCTGGTAGACAAGCAAGATCCTAAGGGCTCTATCAATATGTATTCGTGATATGCTAAAAGAAACATATACACATATTAAGATAGATATAAACCAAGTAGCATACTACTATGTTGAGCAAGATTGTTAATACAACTGTGAATATCCCAAACTTCCATTAAGTAATATTCAAGCTAGTATGATACGATAATGGCCCCTAGGGCATATACACTAACAATCTCCCACTTGCACTAGGGCCATATACTGGCATATCGAAGACATATCATCTCGAATAGCCTCTCGAACTGTGTCTGAGGTAAAGCCTTTGTGAATAGATCTGCTGTGTTCTCCTCTATAGCAACTCTCCGGACCTCGATCTCCTGGCGATCAATGATCTCCCTGATCAGGTGATACCGCCTCAAGATGTGTCTGGACTTCTGATAGGACCTGGGTTCCTTCGCTAAAGGTATAGCGTCGTTGTTGTCACAATACAGCGGTATTGGATCAGCAATGGTAGGAACCACCTGAAGTTCTGTTAGGAACTTCTTCATCCAGACTACTTCTTTTGCGGCATCGCAAGCAGCGATATACTCCGCTTCCATCGTCGAGTCAGCAACGGTGTCCTGCTTGGAACTCTTCCAGCACACCGCCCCTCCATTGAGGATAAAGACATAAGCTGACATGGACTTGGAGTCACCCTTTTCACTCTGGAAGCTGGAGTCAGCAAAAGCCTCGATCTGGAGGTCTTTTCCGCCGTAAACCAAGAACATATCCTTAGTCCTTCTCGGGTACTTGAGAATGTTCTTTACTGCTATCCAGTGCTTCTCCCCTGGGTCTGACTGATACCGGCTTACCACGCTCAGTGCGTAAGCTACATCTGGTCTGGTGCACAACATCGCATACATTATAGAGCCTACTGCAAAAGCGTAGGGTATAACTGACATGCGATCCCTTTCCAAATCAGTCTTGGGAGACATCTCTTTGGAGAGGGTGATTCCGTGACAAGCCGGTAAATTACCGCGCTTAGAATCTTCTATACTGAATCTTTTCAGTATAGTGTTGATATACATGGACTGTGAAAGTCCCAACATCCTCTTAGATCTATCACGATAGATCTGGATCCCCAGTATGTAAGAGGCATCACCCAGGTCTTTCATGAAGAACCTGTGTGACAAGAATCCTTTGACAGATTGTAGCATATGAATATCATTTCCTATCAATAGAATGTCATCCACGTACAAGACGAGGAATACGACAGTTCATGCTACAATTTTACTATATATACATGGTTCATCTGGATTTTTGATAAAGTCATATTCTTTGACCGCTTCATCAAAACAGATGTTCCAACTCCGCGATACCTGTTTTAGTCCATAAATGGACTTAAGCAACTTGCATACTTTCCCGCTGCTCCCACTCTGATTGAAACCTTCTGACTGATCCATATAGACGCACTCTTCTAAATTACCATTTAGAAAAGCCGTCTTTACATCCATCTGCCAGATCTCATAATCATGGAAGGCGGCAATGGCAAGAAGGATCTGAATGGATTTGAACATAGCCACTGGAGAAAAGGTTTCATCATAGTCCAAACCAGGTTTTTGACGAAAATCCTTTGCAACAAGTCTAGCCTTATAGGTTTCTACCTGTTCATCTACACCAATCTTTTTCTTGAAGATCCACTTGCATCCTATGGGTTTTACCCCATCTGGAGCAAAGTCCAAAGTCCATACTTTGTTGGTGTACATGGACTCCATCTCGGTCCGCATTGCATCCAGCCATCTTACCGAGTCGCCGCTCTGGATGGCCTGCTGGAAGCTAGTAGGTTCATCATTATCAATGACGCAATCTTCTCTATCCCCGTCTATGAGAAAACCGTAGTATCTCTCAGGTGGATGAGACGGCCTACTACTCCTGCGAATGGGTGCGGGAATGTCCTGTTCTTCTTGAACTTCTGGTTCTACCAAACTTTCAGTAGTAGTTTGTGGTTCTGGAATTTCTTCCAGTTCTATTGCGCTCCCACTTGTTTCCTTTTCTAAAAACTGCTGTTCTAGAAAATGGGCATTACGAGAAACAAAAACCTTTTATTCCTCTGCGTAATAAAAGAAATACCCCTTAAAGTTCTTTGGATATCCTACAAACTTACACTGTACTGATCGTGCCTCGAGTTTGTCTACATGCTGCTTTTTAACAAAAGCTGGACATCCCCATATCTTCAGATACTGAAGATAGGGTTTCTTCCCACTCCACATCTGATATGGTATGGTAGGCACAGTCTTGGTAGGAACCCTGTTCAAAAGATATGCAGCTGATTCTAGTGCATAACCCCAGAAAGATCGCAGTAACTCAGCATTACTCATCATGGAATGTACCATGTCCAATAGGGTTCGGTTCCGTCTCTCCGATACACCGTTATGTTGTAGAGTGTATGGAGGAGTAAGCTGAGAGAGAATTCCTTTCTCTTTTAGGTAATCCAGAAACTCGGCACTTAAGTATTCACCACCTCGATCAGATTTCAGTGTCTTGATACTTTTGCCGGTTTGGTTTTCTATTTCATTCTTATATTCTCGGAATTTCTCAAAGGCCTCGGATTTATGTTTCATCAAGAAAATGAATCCATACCTAGAGAAATCATCCGTAAAAGTAATGAAATATGAAAAACCGTCTCTTGCATGTGTAGACATTGGACCACATACATCGGTGTGTATGAGTCCTAAGAGCTCGCTCGCTCTTACTCCATGTCCAGTGAATGGAGTCTTTGTCATCTTTCTTTTGAGACATGATAGACAAGTGGCATAAGATTGATATTCGAACGGATCCAAATATCCTTCTCTATGTAACTTAGTTAATCTTGTCTCATTGATGTGACCCAGTCTACAATGCCATAAGAAAGCATGATTTATTTCTGGAGACTTTCTTTTTAGTGTGTTCTGGACTTTGAAAATCTGTAATTGGTTTAATACGTATATACCATTATCTAGTGTACCGGACCCAATCAAATCATGATTAAGGTGGATGTTAACAACATCGCTTACAAACGTGAAATCATAACCTTCTTTTGATAACAACGATACTGATATGATATTACACGTTAAACTAGATATACAAAAACAGTTGTCCAAAACCAAAATATGTCCACTCGTCAATCCAAGGTGATAATCCCCTACAGACACAGCATTCACGCTAGCTCCGTTAGTAACCTGGAGGGTTATATCACCAACCTTCAGCACTCTACGGTTTCTCAGTGCCTGCAATGAATTGCATATATGAGATCCTAATCCGGTATCCAATACCCAGGAAGTAGAGTTGATTGACAGACAATTTTCAATTACAAACACACCTGAAGCCGAAGCCACAACTTGCCTCGGGTCCTGGTTCTTGGCAATCCAAGCTTTGCAATCTTTCTTCCAATGGCCTTTCCTGCGACAGTGGAAGCACCCGTCCTTTGCTATTACTGGCACCACAACCTTTGCCTTTCCCTTGACTCCCACCTTACCAACACCACCTCTTGGTTTGGTAGCGGCCTTCTTCTTCTTTCCTTTGGCCCTTGCCTTGGACCTGGAAGAGGAAGCACCACGAACAAACATAATGGGTGTTTCCCTTGCCTTCTGCAAGGTGCCCTCTGCACTCCTCAACATGTTAAGGAGTTCTGGAAGTTCAACTTCTTTACCTTGAATGTTGAAATTCAAGATAAACTGGGCGTAACTGGAAGGAAGGGACTGGAGAATCAAGTCTGTATACAGCTCGTTCTCTAATGTTGTCTCAAGGTCTGCGAGCTCTTCAATATAGCCAATCATCTTAAGGACATGTTCGCCTACAGATGATCCGATGGCCATCCTCGACTGAAACAAGTTCTTCGAGGTCTCGTATCTAGCTATACGAGATTGCTCTCCATACAGTTCCTTGGTGTGGAGAAATATGGATTCTAGATCCATATTCTCGTGCCTTCTCTGATGTTCATTATTCATAGAGGCAAGCACGATGCATTTGGCCTTCGCGCAGTCTAACTCCCAGGTCTTGCGGATTTCCTTATCCGCGACACTGGATTCAGGACCTGGGACGGCAGAAGCCTTTGTAGTAAGGACATATCCCAATTTGTCATAGATAATAACCATCTTAACATTCCGGAACCAATCTTTATAGTTTGGCCCTGTCAAAATATTTTTATCTAATAATAACTTAAGGCCTGTCATGTTCTGGGTCGCTGTAATGAGAGAGAGAGGGAACACTTTAGCATGATGCTCTTGCAAGTTTAGAGTGGTTTTTAGTTTATCTAAACAGGATGGCTCCCACTGTTTCTCGAATCCCTCCTCAAACCAAAAAGGAAGAACTAGTCAGGACTATTCTCACCGTACAATACTTGCTTAACCGTTCAGCCAGACCGGTGTCGGTACTTCGAGGGAGGTTTTACGACGCTTTCGCGAAGTTCCTTAATTAAATAACCTCTTTTCTCTGGGGGCGTAGCCCCGCTGACACCTTTCTCGTCACCTACTTGGTTTATAGCATTGATCGTTAAGTGACGAATCTCCTGATGAGTAGCGGTTACTCACAGTAGGATCGGGATCAAAATATCATCGTGTGATAAAGATGAAGAAATCCTACTTAAATTATCACACTCCAAATGGTATGCAACTCTCAGCAAATTTCAGTTTCTTTAGAAATTCCCGATATAAATTTCTGCCCCATGCTCTTATGACCTTGGCATTGGTCAAAATTTCATAAGTCACATGTCAAGTTCTATCCATCATTATCTTGTTAATTTGAACCCATCCGTACATACCCCTGACGTTGGCCAAATGGCAGTACGACTGTCCCAAACTAACTCATCTATCTATGCAACAAATGAATACCCAGCAGCTACCAAACACTATGCCTTGGCGTTGGTCAAAATACATAGCTTGAATAATACTGAATACCCAAATGAAATGACGGAGGGCTACGAATGGTTTTTTCGAAACCGTGAACGTAGTGAACTTGATATGATCGAAGGAACCTGATAGCTTTTAAAAGGAGTGGTTTAAGCTCCGCAATTAAAAAAATATCTTCCATTTTAAAATAACCGAGTGGTTTCTTTTTAAACTGTTCCAACGATTCAACTTTGGTTTATTTTCTTTGCATTAATATAATGCGTCCCATCAATTAACCTATCATTGCAGAAAACAACGAAAATACAACGTCCTCTTATGCCATCTGCATTCGCCACTGGGCCCCGTCATTCACCCGTTAGGTTACTGTAGGGTGTTTTTCGTCACCCCATTGGGATGGGAATACGCGCACGCCTGTCAGGCGTACTACAGATTCTCCCTGCCTAGGGTAGGCCGGGGTTTATTGATTGTGGGGCTCCGAATCTCCGGCAGCCGCGGACTAAACTGTCGTTAATTACCCCTCGCCTTTGGAGCGAGGGAACCTCCGATTGACGGGTTAAACTGGTCATGCGAACTCGATGTGCAGTGTACGTGTGTTGTGTTTTGAAGGGGGGTTTTGGATATATCGGGAGCCACGCAGAGTTTTTACGGGGGTCCCGCTATCCAAAGGATGCGTGGGGCCAGCGCCTAGGCGCTTGAG
Source organism: Agapanthus africanus (assembly GCA_030015575.1). Taxonomy (NCBI): domain Eukaryota; kingdom Viridiplantae; phylum Streptophyta; class Magnoliopsida; order Asparagales; family Amaryllidaceae; genus Agapanthus; species Agapanthus africanus. The sequence continues at coordinate 133,916,583 of CM057341.1, forward strand.
CGCAAGCGCGCCACGTGTCGGTACGTGGGCGCTTTGCTCTCGAGCGCAGAGTGCTGGAGCTCAAGCGCACCACGTGTCGGCACGTGGGCGCTTTGCGCTCGGGCGCTGGGCGCTTGAGCGCAAGCACGCCACGTGTCGGCACGTGGGCACTTTGTGCTCAAACGCAGAGTGCTGGAGCGCAAGCGCGCCACGTGTCGGCACGTGGGCGCTTTGCGCTCGGGCGCTAGGCGCCTGCGCGCAAGCGCGCCACGTGTCGGCACGTGGGCGCTTTGCGCTCGAGCGCAGAGTGCTGGAGCGCAAGCGTGGCACGTGTCGGCACGTGGGCGCTTTGCGCTCGAGAGCTTTGAGCTCGGGCGCTGAGCGCCTGAGCGCAAGCGCGCCACGTGTCGGCACGTGGGCACTTTGCGCTCGAACGCAGAGTACTGGAGCGCAAGTGCGCCACGTGTCGGCACGTGGGCGCTTTGCGCTCGGGCGCTGGGTGCTGGAGCGCAAGCGCGCCACATGTCGGCACGTGGGCGCTTTGCGCTCGAGCGCTCGCGCGCCGGCGAGGAAAAGGGGGCTTTTAGCCCCGGAAATTCTCTAAAGAGAAAATAGGGTGGAGTTTAAACTCCTAAGATGCTTTGGGTTAATGAAGGGGTTTCTTCTTCTTCCTCTTCTGTTGGCTGGATCTTGAAGATCAAGAGATATGGGATTTTTAAAAATCTCTCCTTTTTGAGATCTAGTGACAGATCCAAGTTCCCCTTTGTGGGTTTGGTGGTGAAAAACTATTTTGTTTTATAAAATGAAGAGTAAAACTCTTGATTTAATTCAAAAGAAAGAAGCAGATTTTGGAACCTTGAAGAAGGAGAAAAGATCTCAGATCTAAATTTTTTGGAGAAAGAAAAGTTGTGAGATATTTGTTAGTGTATATGCCCTAGAGGCCATTACTGTATCATACTAGTATGTATATTACTTGATGGAAGCTTGGGATATTCACAGTTGTATATACAATCTTGCTCGAAATGGTAGTATGCTACTTGGTTTGTCTCTGCTTTAATATGTGCATGTGTTTCTTTTAGCATATCGCTTATATACATATTAGTAGAGCCCTTAGGATCTTTGCTTGATTACCAGCGTTGTGATGGCGCTCACACTCGTGGGGGCTGGGTAATCCATAAGAACATCCTTATACAGGTCCCTAGTCATTGGACTATCGAGACAGGGCATCGATACTCCGGAGTAGACTAGCGTATGCGCTTCTCATCCCAGCAAGGGAGACGGTCTGTCCCACAGCCGTCAGTACGTCGTACTTGAGATAGTATGCGGGTGCTCGTTAGGTTACGACTACACTGGACAGGACTCGTCGGGAACTGTTGGTTGGTATTATACCTATCGTTAGTTATCAGTTCTCAGGTGACATGAGTACGGCTTAGTCCGCTGACTTGACACTGTCACTTCGCCTCGAGTGTGTTCCCACTGCATTTTGATTACTACCCTACCACGGCTCAAAGGAGTCGTGCAAACAGGTAGTAGTTGGGTGCAGTCCCGAAGCACTCGGAGGCAGTGACGGATAGACAGGATTCGTCTCTCCCGGTATTGGGGGTTGACATCGCGCTGTGTCCAGGAGAGCCATTACACAAGTAGTCCCTGGCCAGGGCAAGCGAGATATACTGGTAGGTTTCCAGTGTTATCTCAGGGTGTTCTAGGCTACACTACGACACGACTTGTACCGCTATTAGGGGACTTACGTTCACCGCCCCCCTAGGCCTGCCATGCGATGTATCAGACGAACAGACCGGACTGTACGGAGACTGTCACATACAGGCTCAGTAGGAGTTCAGATGGGGTCACCTCGTCAGTCTTCTTATCGGCATCTACCTGGGGACCGTTACGTACAGCTAGTGCCGCTTGCGGTCTGTGGTTAAACCCACTGCCAGCGTAGTGTCAAGTCTTTAGAGTCCCACACAGAGAGTTATTCGCCTTTAGGCAAAATGAGTAGAGGTCGCATGGTTTTGCGACAGGGTTCGTTCACATCCGCGCACTTGTGCACGTTTGCTGTCCGGACAGCTTATACCAGCGGGCTTTGGTTTAAACCAGATCCTACTATATGATTTGGGATTGGTTTTATCTCTTTGTATTCGTGTTCCTCGGATCACGAATACGGGTGCGTATGCACAGTTGATTGAGGCGGAGGAAGAGGTTTTTCATTAGGGTTTTGGAACGGGTGTGTATGCACAGTTGACAGTCGTCTTTTTTTCCAAACCCTAATGATATTGTGATTTATCAATTAATAATATTAATTAAGTGAAATTGTGTCATGGTTGGGCTTGTTGACTTGTTGACCAAGGTTGACTAGTTGACTAGGTTTGAAATATTGACCATCATCATTACCTTTTTAGATGCTCTTTGATCTTTGCAAAATCATTTATTGTGATATGATAATGGTCTCTTCAAACTAACCATCACCTTTTCATTTTTGATTAATATTATTATTTGAAAAATCACATATATTTTGTTATGGTTGTAAAAACCAATTCATTCTATCATATTCATTCTCTCTCCTCTTCTTCCTCTTCCTCAAGCCCTCCCCTCTCATGTGTTGAGAAACACTTGAGCTTGATAAAAACCACTCCAAAACAATCTCTACTCTCATCTAAGGTTCTAGGATTAGCACTTCTAGCATCTTAGTTACTTCTAGCTTGAAGTTGAAGCCAAAGGTTGAGGCTCTCGGGTGGATCCTTTTTCGACGAGAGAAGACGACAAGGAGATCACTTCCGTTCACTACAAGGAGCAAGGAGAGAAGGACATAAGGCCCTAGGTATAATCTCTTTTTCGAGTAGCTAACTATCTTTAGCTTGGTAGCTAGTTTTGTTTAGAAAAGATCCCGACTTTTGTTAGTCCATGATGCCTAGTGTGCTAAAAATTCGATTTTTATACCGTTTCCGCCTCCCCGCAAGCACCGGGGTGGGCAACGTGGACTTACAGTGGTATCAGAGCAAGACTAAACATAAACTAGCTAGTTAGTAAAGTGTATAGAAGTTCGATCGGTAAAAATCGCAAAACTAAAAACACAAAACCCTAACTTTCTGTTGAAATTTTTTCTGCTCAAAAAATAAAAAATCATACTTCAAAAATCGTCTCAGGGTTTTGTGAAGAAGCCCACCAAAAACGGTCAAGTGAACCCTTCAAAGAGCGGCGGTTCCGCGGCAAAAGCATGCCTATTGCCGCGGAACCGCGGCCGTTTTGACTCGGTTCATGACCGAGTTTGGTGCAGTGTTCTTATGTTGTGGTTTTGGGATTTTTAAGATGGTTTATTTGTGCCCAGGTTTTCCAGAAAAGAAATTTGTTTTTGGGGGCCTATAAATCCGTATTTTTGATCGAACTTCACTACATTTTGACTAATGGGTTATATCTGTGATGTTTATATGTATTGAACGTCGGCTAATCGCTATATGTCTATTAGTGGGGATTATACATATCTGTGATCTGTGTTTGTTGATGGTATGTGTATATGAATGCGTTGGATTGTCGCGGGTGAATAGCTGGGGTGGATGTGAAATGAGTGTTTCTTTTTCTTTTCATTCATGTAACATGTAAATTGATGTATTATTATTTGTATGGCCGCACAACCTGGTCGGGGTTGTAGCCGTCATTGTATAACTCTTTTTACTGTTTTTGCTCCTAGGATAGACCCATGGAGGGGGTGCACAAACTACCGGGTATCTCGAAGTGCCGAGTGGCCTACTCACGGTGTTGAGGGAGGTTGCTCCGCTTCGAGTACTTGGCGGGTAGTTTGCCGCACCCGTAGGGGTCTTGGGTGGGGTATTTGGCTATTCACCGCGACCGTGTAATCCGCTTTTCGTTGCAGGCTCGAACGTATTGCGGATTCCTAGTATATCCAATGTATTCATCTGTGATCTGTAATGTCTATCATTGCTATATATTTATATATGATAACTATTTAGGCGTTGCTTATGTTTTACAGCCGCGCTAGCCTAGCCCCCGCTCTGTCGTTAGTTAAGTAACCTAACGGGTGATGACGGGGCCCCGTGGCGAATGCGAATGGCATAAGCGTACGTCATATTTTGGTTGTTTTCTGCAATGGTAGGATTAAATGATGGGACGCATTAAAAGAACTAATGCAAGAAAATAAACCAAGTAAAAGTCGATTGGAACACTTTGAAAACCACTCGGTTCTTTTCAAAACTAAACTTTTAAACGCGGAGCTTGAACCACTCCTTTTAAAAGCTATCTCGTTCCATCGATTATATCAAGTTCACTACGTTCACGGTTTCGCCAAAACCATTCGTAGCCCTCCATCATTTCAGTTAAATGTTCGGTAGTATTCAAGCTATGTATTTTGACCTCACGCCAAGGCATAGTGATTGGTAGCTGCCGGATATTTATCTGTTGCATAAATAGAATGCGTTGGTTTGAGACAGTCGTACTTCCATTTTGGCCTACGTCAAGGGTAGGTACGGGTGGGTTCAAATTAACCGGGATAATGATGGGAAGAACTTGACATGTGACTTATGACATTTTGACCTCACGCCAAGGTCATAAGAGCATGGGGCAAAAATCCACATCGGGAGTTTCATAAGTACTGAAACTTGCTAGCGCTGCATACCATTTGGAGTGTGATAATTCTGGTAGGATTCCTTCGGTTTTATCACGCGATGATGTTTGGATCCCGATCCTACTGTGAGTATATGCTACTCCTCGGAAAAGTTCTCACTTAACGATCAATGTTATAAACCTAGTAGGTGTCTAAAAAGGTGTTAGCGGGACTACGCCCACAGGGAAAAGAGGTTACTTAATTAAGGAACTTCGCGAAAGCGTTGGAAAACCTCCCTCGAAGTACCGACACTGGCCTGGCTGAACGGTTAAGCAAGTATTGTACGGTGAGATTGATCCCGACTAATTCTTTCTTTACGGTTTGAGAAGGGATTCGAGAGACAGTGGGAGCCATCCTGTTTAGACAAACTAAAAACCACTCTAAACTTGCAAGAGCATCATGCTAAAGTGTTTCTTTTCTCTCTCCTAATTGCAGCGACCATTCAACATGACCGGACTTAAGTTATTACTAGATAAAAACATACTGACAGGGCCAAACTACAAAGATTGGCTCAGGAATGTCAAGATGGCAATCACTTATGACAAGTTGGGGTATATCCTTACCACCAAAGCTCCCCCTGTCCCAGGTCCCACCTCCAGCGTCGCGGATGTAGAAATCCGTAAGACATGGGAGATAGATTGCGCGAAGGCCAAATGCCTCGTACTTACCTCGATGGACAACGAACATCAGAGGAGGCACGAGAATATGGACCTAGAGTCCATATTTCTCCATACAAAAGAACTGTATGGAGAGCAGTCTCGTATCGCAAGATACGAAGTGTCGAAGAAGCTATTTTCGGCAAGATTGGCCGTCGGATTATCGGTAGCGGAACACGTGCTTAAGATGATTGGCTACATAGAGGAGCTCGCGGACCTTGGGACCACATTGGAGAATGAACTCTACACTGATTTGATTCTCCAGTCCCTTCCTTCCACTTACGCCCAGTTTATCCTTAACTTCAACATGCAAGGAAAGGAGGTTGAACTTTCCGAACTTCTGAACATGTTGAGGAGTGCTGAGGGCACCCTACAGAAAGGTAGGGAGACATCCACTTTGTTTGTAGAAGGATCTTCCTCTTCTAGGTCCAGGACGAAAGCCAAGGGTAAGAAGAAGAAAGCCCCCGCCAAACCAAGAGGCGGTGTCAGTAAAGTGGATACGAAGGGAAAAGGAAAGGCAACAAAGGTAGCGGGAAAGCTGGTGGGGAAGGAAGAATGCTTCTACTGTCACAGAAGTGGACACTGGAAACAGGATTACAAGGCTTGGAAGGCCAGAACCCAGGATCTGAAGCGAGTTGCGGCTTCAGCTTCAGGTGTGTATGTTATTGAAAACTGTCTATCGATAAACTCTACATCCTGGGTATTGGATACCGGATCAGGATCTCATATCTGTAATTCTTTGCAGGCGTTGAGAAAGCGTAGAGTTTTGAAGGCAGGTGATATGACCCTCAGAGTTGCAAACGGAGCTAGCATGGATGCTGAGGCCGTGGGGGACTATCACCTGGGATTGTCAGATGGACACTTTTTGGTTTTGCGTAGTTGTTATTTTGTACCAAATGCAACCTGTAATATCATTTCTGTATCTTTATTGTCTAAAGAAGGTTATGAATTTGCATTTGTAAGTAATGTTGTGAACATTCACCTTAATCAAGTTTTGATTGGGTCAGGTACATTAAACAACGGTATATACGTATTAAACCAACCACAGATTTTCAATGTCCAGAATACACACAAAAGAAAGTCTCCAGAAATCAACAAAACTTTCTTATGGCATTGTAGACTGGGTCACATCAATGAGAGAAGGTTGACTAAGTTACATGCAGAAGGATATTTGGATCCGTTTGAATATCAATCGTATGCAACTTGTCAATCCTGTCTCAAAGGAAAGATGACAAAGACTCTGTTCACTGGACACGGAGTAAGAGCGAGCGAGCTCTTGGGACTCGTACACAGGGACGTGTGCGGTCCAATGTCTACACATGCGCGAAGCGGTTACTCTTACTTCATTACTTTTACGGATGATTTCTCAAGGTTCAGACATGTCTTCTTAATAAAGCATAAATCTGAAGCTTTTGAAAAGTTCCAGGAATATAAGAATGAAGTAGAAAAACAAACAGGCAAAAGTATCAAGGCACTGAGATCTGATCGAGGTGGTGAATACTTGAGTGCCGAGTTCCTGGGTTACTTAAAAGAGAATGGAATTCTCTCTCAGCTTACTCCTCCATACACTGCGCAACATAACGGTGTATCGGAGAGGCGGAACCGAACCCTATTGGATATGGTACGGTCCATGATGAGTAACACTGAGTTACCGCGATCGTTCTGGGGATATGCGCTAGAATCAGCTGCATACCTTTTGAACCGAGTTCCCACTAAGACTGTGCCTACCACACCATATGAGTTATGGAGTGGGAAAAAACCCTATCTTCAATACCTGAAGATTTGGGGATATCCAGCTTATGTCAAAAAGCAGCATACGGACAAACTAAAGGCACGCTCAGTACTGTGCAAGTTTGTGGGATACCCAAAGAACTCCAGGGGGTATCTTTTCTATTACGCAGAGGAACAAAAAGTCCTTGTTTCTCGAAATGCCCATTTTCTGGAACATCAGTTCTTAGAAAAAGAAATAAGTGGGAGCGCAATAGAACTGGAAGAAATTCCAGAACCACAAGCTATTACTGAAAGCTTAGTAGAACTAGAGGGTTCGAAAGATCAGGACATTCCCACGCCACTCCACAGGAGTAGTAGGCAGTCTCATCCGCCCGAGAGATACTACGGTTTTCTCATTGACGGGGATAGAGAGGATTGCATCATAGATTGTGATGAGCCTACTAGCTTCCAGCAAGCCATTCAGAGCGTTGACTCGGTAAAATGGCTGGATGCAATGCGGACCGAAATGGAGTCCATGTACACCAACAAAGTATGGACGTTGGACATTGCTCCAGATGGGGTAAAACCCAATGCAAGTGGATCTTCAAAAGGAAGATTGGTGTAGATGGACAGGTTGAGACCTATAAAGCTAGACTGGTTGCAAAGGGTTTTCGTCGGCGACCTGGTTTGGACTATGACGAAACCTTTTCTCCAGTAGCTATGCTAAAATCCATTCGGATCCTTCTTGCCATTGCTGCCTTCCACGATTATGAAATTTGGCAGATGGACGTAAAGACTGCTTTTCTAAATGGACATTTAGAGGAGTGTGTCTATATGGACCAGCCAGAGGGTTTCATTCAGAGTGGGAGCAGCGGAAAGGTGTGCAAGTTGCTTAAGTCCATTTATGGACTAAAGCAGGCATCGCGGAGTTGGAACATCTGTTTTGATGAGACGGTCAAGGAATTTGGCTTTATCAAAAATCCAGATGAACCATGCATCTTGTAGATTTGTAGCGAGAACTGTAGTATTCCTCGTTTTATACGTAGATGACATTCTCTTAATAGGAAATGACATTCCTATGCTACAATCTGTCAAGGGGTTCTTGTCACACAGGTTCTCCATGAAAGACCTGGGTGATGCCTCATACATTCTGGGGATCCGGATCTACCATGACAGATCCAAGAGGATTTTAGGACTCTCACAATCCAGGTACATCGACACCATACTGAAAAGATTCAGTATGGAAGATTCCAAGCGCGGTAATCTACCGGCTTGTCATGGGATCACCCTCTCCAAAGAGATGTCTCCCAAGACTGATTTGGAGAGGGATCGCATGTCTATTATACCCTACGCTTCTGCGGTAGGCTCTATAATGTATGTGATGTTGTGTACCAGACCAGATGTGGCTTATGCACTGAGTGTGGTAAGCAGGTATCAATCAAACCCTGGGGAGAAACATTGGATAGCAGTAAAGAACATTCTCAAGTACCTGAGAAGGACTAAGGAGATGTTCTTGGTGTATGGCGGAAAAGACCTCCAGATTGAGGCCTTTGCTGACTCCAGCTTCCAGAGTGACAAGGATGATTCCAAGTCCATGTCGGGTTTTGTCTTTACACTCAATGGAGGGGCGGTGTGTTGGAAGAGCTCCAAACAGGAAACCGTTGCTGACTCGACTATGGAAGCGGAATACATCGCTGCATCTGATGCCGCAAAAGAAGCTGTCTGGATGAGGAAGTTCTTGAAAGAACTTCAGGTGGTTCCGTCCATTGTTGACCCAATACCTCTGTATTGCGACAACAACGGGGCTATAGCTTTAGCGAAGGAACCTGGGTCCCATCAGAAATCCAGACACATCTTGAGGCGGTATCACCTGATCAGGGAGATCGTGGATCGCCAGGAGATCGAGGTTCGGAGGGTTGCTTCAGAAGATAACACTACATATCCAATCACGAAGGCCTTACCCCAGACTCAGTTCGAGCGGCTGATCGAGATGATAGGTCTTCGATACGCCAGTACATGGCCTTAGTGCAAGTGGGAGATTGTTAGTGTATATGCCGTAGAGGCCATTACTGTATCATACTAGTATGTATATTACTTGATGGAAGCTTGGGATATTCACAGTTGTATATACAATCTTGCTCGAAATGGTAGTATGCTACTTGGTTTGTCTCTGCTTTAATATGTACATGTGTTTCTTTTAGCATATCGCTTATATACATATTAGTAGAGCCCTTAGGATCTTTGCTTGATTACCAGCGTTGTGATGGCGCTCACACTCGTGGGGGCTGGGTAATCCATAAGCACATCCTTATACAGTCCCCTAGTCGTTGCACTATCGAGACAGGGCATCGATACTCCAGAGTAGACTAGCGTATGCGCTTCTCATCCCAGCAGGGGAGACAGTCTGTCCCACAGCCTTCAGTACGTCGTACTTGAGATAGTATGCGGGTGCTCGTTAGGTTACGACTACACTGGACAGGACTCGTCGGGAACTGTTGGTTGGTATTATACCTATCGTCAGTTATCAGTTCCCAGGTGACATGAGTACGGCTTAGTCCGCTGACTTGACACTGTCACTTCGCCTCGAGTGTGTTCCCACTGCATTTTGATTACTACCCTACCACGGCTCAAAGGAGTCGTGCAAACAGGTAGTAGTTGGGTGCAGTCCCGAAGCACTCGGAGGCAGTGACGGTTAGACAGGATTCGTCTCTCCCAGTATTGGGGGTTGACATCGCGCTGTGTCCAGGAGAGCCATTACACAAGTAGTCCCTGGCCAGGGCAAGCGAGATATACTGGTAGGTTTCCAGTGTTATCTCAGGGTGTTCTTGGCTACACTCCGACACGACTTGTACCGCTATTAGGGGACAGACGTTCACCGCCCCCTAGGCCCGCCATGCGATGTATCAGACGAACAGACCGGACTGTACGGAGACTGTCACATACAGGCTCGGTAGGAGTTCAGATGGGGTCACCTCGTCAGTCTTCTTATCGGCATCTACCTGGGGACCGTTACGTACAGCTAGTGCCGCTTGCGGTCTGTGGTTAAACCCACTGCCAGCGTAGTGTCGAGTCTTTAGAGTCCCACACAGAGAGTTATTCGCCTTTAGGCAAAATGAGTAGAGGTCGCATGGTTTTGCGACAGGGTTCGTTCACATCCGCGCACTTGTGCACGTTTGCTGTCCGGACAGCTTATACCAGCGGGATTTGGTTTAAGCCAGATCCTAGTATATGATTTGGGATTGGTTTTATCTCTTTGTATTCGTGTTCCTCGGATCACGAATACGGGTGCGTATGCACAGTTGATTGAGACGGAGGAAGAGGTTTTTCATTAGGGTTTTGGAACGGGTGTGTATGCACAGTTGACAGTCGTCTTTTTTTCCAAACCCTAATGATATTGTGATTTATCAATTAATAATATTAATTAAGTGAAATTGTGTCATGGTTGGGCTTGTTGACTTGTTGACCAAGGTTGACTAGTTGACTAGGTTTGAAACATTGACCATCATCATTACCTTTTTAGATGCTCTTTGATCTTTGCAAAATCATTTATTGTGATATGATAATGGTCTCTTCAAACTAACCATCACCTTTTCATTTTTTATTAATATTATTATTTGAAAAATCACATATATTTTTTTATGGTTGTAAAAACCAATTCATTCTATCATATTCATTCTCTCTCCTCTTCTTCCTCTTCCTCAAGCTCTCCCCTCTCATGTGTTGAGAAACACTTGATCTTGATAAAAACCACTCCAAAACAATCTCTACTCTCATCTAGGGTTCTAGGATTAGCACTTCTAGCATCTTAGTTACTTCTAGCTTGAAGTTGAAGCCAAAGGTTGAGGCTCTCGGGTGGATCCTTCTTCGACGAGAGAAGACGACAAGGAGATCACTTCCGTTCACTACAAGGAGCAAGGAGAGAAGGACATAAGGCCCTAGGTATAACCTCTTTTCCGAGTAGCTAACTATCTTTAGCTTGGTAGCTAGTTTTGTTTAGAAAAGATCCCGACTTTTGTTAGTCCATGATGCCTAGTGTGCTAAAAATTCGATTTTTATACCGTTTCTACCTCCCCGCAAGCACCGGGGTGGGCAACGTGGACTTAAAATATTTTCATTATCTTTGCCTTTATAGGCTATACACTTTACACATAGCCCCTTGGGCTTCACAAAATGGCATTTTTGCCTATCCCATGGCTCATGTGCCATTTCTTTTTGCACATAAGCCATGGGCTTTACAAAAATTTGGCTTTATGCCTATTTTTCTTATATTTATCCATAAAATAAAATAAAAGAAATGCGACAAAATTTTTATCTTGGCATGGGGGGAGGCCGGCCGCTTCATGTTTGGGCTCGACCTGGGCATGGGCCTACTGGATCTGGGCTTGGGCCCACTTGGCTTGGAGTTGACTTTGATTTTGACTTGGTCAACCGGGGTGTAAATTTTTACCCCAACAAATTGCCCCCCATCAATAAATGCACACCACATATGTGGGTCGTGTGCATGAAATTGATGGATCTTCTTTCACGTGGAGGCGACTTGATTCGGTTCCCATCTTTTGGGAAGCTGGCACTGCCCTTTTTACGACATGGACGGTCGATGCGGCCCTTTTTGCGACTTGGACGGTCGGTTCTGCCCTTTTTGCAATTTGGACGGTCGGTGCTGCCCTTTTAGCGACATGGACGGTCAGTGCTGCCCTTTTAGCGACGTGGACGGTCGGTTCTGCCCTTTTTGCGACTTGGACGGTCGGTGCTGCCCTTTTAGCGACGTGGACGGTCGGTGCTGCCATTTTTACGACTTGGATGGTCGGTTCTGCCCTTTTTGCGACTTGGACGGTCGTTGCTGCCCTTTTAGCGACGTGGACGGTCGGTGCTGCCATTTTAGCGACGTGGACGGTCGATGCTGCCATTTTAGCGGCGTGGACGGTCGGTGCTTCCATTTTAGCGACGTGGACGGTCGATGCTGCCATTTTTGCGACTTGGACGGTCGGTGCTGCCATTTTTACGACTTAGACGGTCGGTGCTGCCATTTTTACGACTTGGACAGTCGGTTCTGCCCTTTTTGCGACTTGGACTGTCGTTGCTGCCCAATTAACGACGTGGACGGTCGGTGCTGCCATTTTAGCGACGTGGACGGTCGATGCTGCCATTTTAGCGACGTGGACGGTCGGTGCTGCCATTTTAGCGATGTGGACGGTAGGTGCTGCCATTTTTGCGACTTGGACGGTCGGTGCTGCCATTTTTACGACTTGGACGGTCGGTGCTGCCATTTTTACGACTTGGACGGTCAGTGCTGCCCTTTTTGCGACTTGGACGGTCGGTGCTGCCATTTTTACGACTTGGACGGTCGGTTCTGCCCTTTTTGCAACTTGGACGTTCGTTGCTGCCATTTTAGCGACGTGGACGGTCGGTGCTGCCATTTTAGCGACGTGGACGGTCGATTCTGGATTTGACTAGCCCCGCTTCTTGCGGTGTCAGGGATGAAGTTGACTTGTTTCCGAGGTGGAATTTGATTCTGCCAGGGAGGTCATTGGTTGTTTTGCTGACTTAATGTGATTTGGGTTGACATCAGCATCGCTACGCTGGAATATGGTACCAGGAGCGAATCATCATTTGTCAGGATTTGGGGATTTTGGTTTCGGTTTGGCATCAGCATCACTGCACTGGAATATGGTACCAGGAGCGAATCATCATCTTCCATGAGGAGATTTCCCTCGTTCCCAGTTTAACGACTTAGGGGTCATCTGTTCCCAGTTTAACGACTTAGGGGTCATATGTTCCTACTTTAAAGACTTAGGGGTCTATTGGATTGGAGTTTGGGATTTTGGGGTTAGGGTAGGCATCAGCGTTGCTAACACTGAAGCACACGTACCAGGAGCAATTCATCATTTGCCTATTCCTGTTGGGGAAGCGATGGCTTAGGAGACAGGTTTCGGTCCCTATCACCTAAGGCTTTTCGATTTTATGGGCCGTGAGGGTCCCATAAAAGAATTTTCTCCCTACGAGTCGTAAGGATCCCGCAGGTGTATTTTCTCCCTAGGAGTCATGAGGACTCTTAAGTGTGTTTTTCCTTTATGAGTCGTAAGGATCCCACAAAGGTTTATTCTCCTCATGTATCGTGAGGACACATGAGTGGGTCTTCTCAATGGAGCATAATTCCAAAGGCGGAGACCAGCCGCGTAACTGGTGATTGTGGTGGGGCATGGGTATGACGAGAATTATTTGAGCCCGTGGATTGTATACGGCAGTCAATTTGGGGACTGGCCGTAGGGCTGGAGAATTTTGAGAAATTGGATTTTGGTTGGCGTCTGCATCGCTACACTGGAATATGGTACCAGGAGTGACTCATCATTCGCCGTTTGGGGACTTGGAATTTGGATCTTGTTTAGCATCAGCATTGCTGCACTGGAATGATGCCAGGAGCAACTCATCATTTGCCTTGGGAGGACTTGGGATTTGGGTTTTTGGTCGACATCAGCACCGCTAACACTGAAGCGAAATGCCATGAGCGACTCATCATTTGCCGTTGCCCGTTGGGGAACGATGGCTTAGGAGACAGGTTTGGGTCCCTATCACCTAAGGCTTTTCAATTTTATGAGCCGTGAGGGTCTCATAAAAGCATTTTCTCCCTACGAGTCGAAAGGATCACGCAGGTGTATGTTCTCCTTAGGAATCGTGAGGATTCCTAAGTGTGTTGCTCCTTTGTGAGTCGTAAGGATCTCACACAGGGGTTTTCTCCTCACAAGGTCGAGAGGACTTTGCGAGTGTATTCATCTCTTTTCATGAGTTTGCGCCCTTTCGGGTTTTCACAAACTCGCCGGTAATCCTGCTGTTTTTACTCACGGAGCCCTTTCGGGTTTTCATCCGTGCCCGTTTTGCTTGTGGACATACCTTTTTTTCTTTTCTTTTCTTTTTTTCTTTTTTCTTCTTTTTTTTCTTCTCCTCTTTTCTTTTTTTTCTTTTTTTTTGCCGCTGGTGGGACTTTAAAAGTAGTCTCACCGGCAGGATTTGGGAGAGATAGGGGTCATTTATGCCCGTGGATTGTATACGGTTTTGAAGGATGTATGATCCGGACCGTAGGTTTGATGTGCTCAATTCGCCTGCGACTTGGAGCATTCACGTGTAGTATTTCTTGAAATATCGGCCATTGATGGGTGACATGGGCCTTTCTCCCTCGGCACTTATTAGTTGGTAGGATCCTCCGTCGAACACTTTCTCAATGACGTATGGTCCTTCCCAGTTTGGATCGAATTTTCCCTTGGCATGTCGATTGGGGATGATCGGCCTTTTGAGGACCAACACCAATTCACCTTTCTTGAAAGCGCGGAGACGGGTTATCTTGTCATAGGCTCGTGACATTTGGGCTCGGTATAGCTCCAGATTTTGCTGCACCGCGAACCTCTTTTCTTCAAGGGCATCGAGCTCTTCAAGTCGAAGGAGAACGTTTTCCTCCTCCGTCAACTCGTGCTGAACGGCCATTCTTAAGCTTGGAACTTCGACTTTGAGGGGGAGGACCGCCTCCACTCCGAAGAGCAATGAGTATGGAGTGGATTGAGTTGGAGTACGGTGCGTGATACGATATGCCCACAACGCCTCGTGAAGTTTGAGATTCCAGTGTCTCTTGTTGGCTGAAGCATTTTTCCTCAGGAGCTTGCATAGAGTCTTATTAAAGGCTTCGGTTAGCCCATTGGCTCTTGGATTATAGATGGAGGAATATCTCCAGTCTATCTTGTGCTAAGTAGCGAACCTTGAGACATTGAAGCTCTTGAAAGAAGGCCCGTTGTCAGAAATGATTCTTCTTGGTGTACCGAAGCGGTATAGAATATTATGCTGGAAGAATGCCAAAATATCTTTTGTCTTGACTTCTTTTAGCGGGACAGCTTCAGCCCATCTGGAGAAGTAGTCTGTCGCGGCCAGTATGAACCGGTGGCCTTTGGATGACGGAGGATCAATTGGGCCAACAATGTCGGTGCCCCAGACTTCGAAGGGCCACGACGCCACCGTAAGATGCAACGGATTGGGATGCTTGTGAATGAAATCACCATGGATTTGGCAGATCTAACATTTCTTTGCATGCTCTCCGCAATCCCGTATCATGGTGGGCCAGTAATACCCAAGCCGTTTGATTTGAAGTCGCATCTTGGGGCCAGATTGGTGAGCACCGCAAACGCCCGAGTGAACATCTTTCATGACCTTTTGGACTTTGGCCAATGACAGACACCTGAGCCAGAGTTGGTCATATGACTTGCGGTATAACGTGTCATTTACAAACACGTATCGGAGAGCACTTTTCTTCAGCTGAATCCTCGCAGATTTTTCTTCGGGAAGCTTGTCGTATCGGAGGTACTCTATGAAGGGTTCTCTCCAATCGGGCTCGTCTTGGATGATCGAAGCTTCTTCGGCAGGGCTGCTCTTCTGTTCCGCGCTTTCCTCTTCTCGTAGAGAGACTGGGGGTAGAATTTGCCGGCTCCTGACTGTGATTAGAATTTCGTCCATGTCAGGATCAGCCAACTTCTTGGCTAGGCGAGCGAGTATGTCGGCCTTTCCGTTCAACGCTCTGGGGATTCTCATTAGTTCAATGTAAGTGAACCGTTTCATGAGTTCCACCACTCGGCCTCTGTACCGAGCTAACTCGGGTTTGTATATCTTATAGTCGCCGCTTACCTGGTTGACGACAAGTTGGGGGTCACCGTAAACCCGTAGCCGAAGGACTTCCATTTCTATGGCGAGCTCCAGACCAGCTATCAGAGCTTCATACTCAGCTTCATTGTTTGTTCGAGGCTCGGTGAGAGCAAAAGAACGCCGTAGGGTTCCCATTGATGGCGTGATGAACACCAATCCTATCCCTGCTTTTATCTCCGGGACGGTTGACTTGCTGGAGGTCCTCGTTGATGAGGCTCCATCGAAGTAGAGCTCCCAACATGGCTCATCTTCCTTGAGGTGCAACACTTGTTCGTCGGGTAACTCACAATTTAGCGGCGACCCTTCTGGTATGGGATGAGAAGCGAGAAAGTCTGCAAGAGCTTGCCCTTTTACTGCTTTCTGAGGAGTATAAACTATGTCAAACTCAAGTAGCATAACAGCCCATCTTGCCATTCTGCCAGCTAGGCTCGCTCTGGTCATCAAGTGTTTGAGCGGGTCGACCTTGGAGATCAGCATAACCCGATGAGCGAGCAGATAGTGCCTCAGCTTCTTCACAGCAAATATCAGAGCCAGCCATTGCTTTTCGATTGGGGAATAGTTGTGTTCCGCCCCGACTAGAGTCCGACTGAGGTAGTAGAGGGCATTTTCTTTTCCCTCCTCGTTATTCTGGGCAAGGAGCGCACCGAATGACTCATCCAGCGCGGCAGTGTAGAGAATCAGCGGTTTATTTGGAATGGGAGCGGCCAACACTGGAGGGTGCAACAAGTATTGTTTGATGCTTTCGAACGCTGCTTGACATTCGGCATCCCAGATAAAAGGAGCTCCTTTCTTCATGAGCTTTGAGAAGGGCCTACATCTCCCCGATAAATTTGAGATAAACCTCTGTATATAAGCAAGCTTGCCTTGAAATGATCTCAGCTGCGTCAGACTCTTTGGAGGGGGCATCTCCATGATGGCCTTTATCTTTGATGGGTCAACTTCGATCCCTCAATGTCGAACTATAAAGCCCAGGAATTTTCCCGATGACACACCAAAAGCGCATTTCAGAGGATTCATCTTCAGATCGTATTCCCTCAGTCTGGTGAGAATGGTCCTAAGATCTTGGATATGATCGGCCTTGGTTTTAGTCTTGACGACCAGATCATCAACATAACATTCGACGACTTTATGAATTAGGTCATCAAAGATATTGGTCATTGCCCTTTGGTACGTAGCACCTGCGTTCTTCAGTCTCAATGGCATCACCTTGTAGCAGTATATTCTGATCGGGGTTCGGAATGATGTGTGCTTCTCATCCTCAGGCGACATCTTGATCTGATTATATCCCGACAAGCCATCCATAAAGGTGAACAACTCGTAATTTGAGGTGTCATCGACCATCATTTCCATGACCGGTAATGGGAAGTCGTCTTTAGGACATGCCTTGTTGAGGTCCCTGAAATCGACACATACTCGGATCTGCCTATTTTTCTTCTTCACTGGGACTATGCATGCGATCCAGTCCGCATATTTTTCTTCCCTGATGAAGCCGGCATCGATGAGCTTCTTGGTTTCCTCGATGACCTTTTCTTCTAGTTCCCTTCTCATTCTTCGAGGAGCTTGTTTGACTGTCTTGGCATCAGGAGATATGGCCAGTTTATGCACGGCTACTTCAGGGGAAAGGCCAGGCATTTCTTTGTACGTCCACGCGAAGCAGTCGACGAACTCGTGCAGCAGGGCGATTATCTGTGCTTTCATTTCCTCTGACAAGAGCGAGCTGATATAGGCCGGCCTTGGATTATCGGGCGTTCCTAAGTCAATCTCGATTAGCTCGTCAAAGGTTGCTTGCCCGCCATCTTCGAGCTCTTGAGGAGCTTCTTCTAGCTCGGCTATCACGTCATCATCATTTGATCTTTCGCTGGCCTCACCAACATGGAGCATGTAGCATGCTTTGGAATCAGGTTGAATGTAGCCTATGCCCCGTCTATCTGGAATTCGTCCATCGATGAGTGCTCGGACTTGGGGCGGATACCATAGCCCTTCGTAAAACTTTGCTTCGGACTCCGTTTGATATAACCGGCATCCGCACTTTTTAAAGTATTCCCGCATCTCGGGCGCATAGTATCTGGGATTGAGGACGGCTCTTATGCCTCTCTCATAGGGAAGGCACGCGATAGAAAGATCGTCCGGGTACACAACGGGGGTTGACCCGTAAAACAGGATGCCCTTCTGTCCATTTTTCCTCCCGGGGACGTAGAAAGTTTTCAGCTGGTCCACGGTGGAGACTGACAACGCATCGAGCTCTTTGCACATCTGCTCCGGCATCCTTGTGACGGCTAGGGACCCTTCTACAATTTCGAGGGTCTCTCGTAGTTTCGTTTTTTGCATGGGGGTCCAATCTGCACCGCTGTTGCACGACAGGTCCTCTTCCTCTGACTCTTCAGTGTCGCTGCCAAGATGAGGGTGGACTTTACTGCTAAATGGGGCTTTAGTGACAGATTCATCCGTATCGCTAGCGAAATGAGGGCGAGTTTTACGAAAGGACGGACTTCCAGCGTCGGACTCATCAGTGTCGCTACCGAAATGCGAGCGCACTTGGGCATTTTTGCTTTTGAAAGTGACAGCCGGCGCAGATATTCTTTTGAGTCTTGGGGCCGGTCTATCCTCAGTCAGTTGTGGCTTAGCATTTTGGTGGTTCATAAAGTACCGAGAATCTTCATATCGGACTTCATGCACACCGAACGGTTGGATGTCTCCGTCAATACGTCTTTCTTCGCCATTTTTAGTATACTTCATGCATTGATGGAGAGTTGACGGAATGATGCCGTAATCGTGGAGCCACGGCCTCCCCAAGAGAATATTATAAGACGTGTCGGCGTCGATCACGTATATCTTAGCTTCAGTTTGCAGATCCCCGAATTTGATTGGCAGAGTTATGGACCCCCCCAGAACTTGCTGGAAATTTTGGTTGAAGCCTTGAATGACAATCCTTTCCCTTGACAGGTGTCGGACGTCCATTGACAAACTCTTCAGCGTCCGCAAGTTCATGATGTTCACTGAAGACCCCGGATCAATCAATATGCGATTAATCCGATCTCCGTCGCTGTACCCGGTCACGTAAAGCGGCCGATTATGCTCAGCCGTTCCCAGTAGCAAGTCTTCATCCTTAAATGTGACTGTGGCGGCATGCAAAGCGTGCTGGGATTCTTTCATATTAATTTCCGCAAAGTGAGCCTGATACCGCTCAGGGTTTTGTAGAGTGTGAATGAGAACATCTCTAAGCTCCTTAGATAAGACCAAGGCTTCGTAGATGCTCAGGAGAGACGGAAGCTTCCGGAGATGTGCCAAGACATTATAGTCCACCGAGGAAGGACTTATGTTTTCATCAGCCGGTTCTCTGCCATCTTCTTGATTAGCGGCTTGTTTTTCCTTCCCTTTTGGGGCGTTGCCCTGATTTGGTGGTAGAGCCCTGCCGCTTCTGAGCTGGATTTGATTGGCCGTTGTGGTGAGCTCCTCGTCCTCTTCGGGAAAACAGAGCCCCTCTTCCGAGTCGCTGCCAAGATGGATGGCGTAGCAGGTCACTACTGGGATCTCTTCATTGGAGTCTTCTTCTAACTCCTCCATAATTTCAGCCGCTTGTACAGGGAAGAACTCCTTCAATTGAATTAATGTTCTTTCCTTTTGTTCATATTCTTCGAAGGAATCGATATATTTTTGAATGGTCGATCTCCCTGCAGACTCTTTTTCGCGCCGAGCTGCACTTTTCTTCTTCTTGAGCTTCTTGGATTTTGAGCCTGATGGAGCCGCATTGGCAGCTGGACTGGTAGGCTTCTTCTGTCCTTCCCATTCCATCCTGGGCTCTTTCTGAAGCAGCTTTAGCATCTTCTTCGTCTTATTAGATATGTGCGTACTCCACGGAGGCCGCGATGAGTCAGTTTCGTTTGTCAGGGCAGCGGGTTCAGCTGTCTGCTCCCAGAAGGCTTCAACTTCTGTCTGTATAAAGTTGGCGGTTGCAACTTGATTGTTCACCAACACGCTTTTGGACAGCTCGATCTCTCCAGCCTTGTACTGCTTCTCGACCCAGTCCTTGAAGATATAGCAATCCTCGATCGCATGGCTCACTACTCGGTGGTACGGGCAATACAGGGGATTGTCGGTCATTTTTGCTTCTTGGGGTCTTTTCGACTCCGGCAATTGTAGACCGTTGTTCAAGGCATCTTTAAATATCTTTCGGACCTTGTCCCTTCTGAAAGAGTAAACCTTGTTCTTTTTCTCCTCTAGGGAAGGCCCGTCTCCTCCCAACAATGGCTTTCGAGACCGGTTAGTTTTGGATTCGCCCACCCTTCGCTTTTCTTCATTGTCGGACGCATTGAAGACATTAGTACTGCTGGAACTCCCTCTTCTACGGTTGTCGTCCCGCTTACTTTTCCAAGTTTTGTCTCTCTGAGAGTCCGGCGGGGACTCTTGCTTCGAGCGTTCCAACGTTTGGACTTTCTTGGTTAGCTCCTGAAATGTCTTGAGGCCCGCTGTACACAAGAATGGGACCATCCAATTGCTGAGGTTCCCAATGAGAAGGCTGACGGACTGGTCCTGCTCCAGCGGTGGTTCGCACTTGACTGTGAGATTACGTCATCGGGCGATAAAGTCGGTGTTTCTTTCATTCTTCCCCGGCTTGGTCCTCACAAGGTCGGCAATGGAGATTTTATCACTGACGCTCATGAACCTTTGCCGAAACAGAGACTCCATTTGGGCAAAGGTAATGACGGACCCGTCTGGTATACTCGCGTACCAGTCGAAGGCGACACCGGTCAGGCTGTTGACAAACTGACGAAGAAGAAGCGCGTCATTGCCCCCTGTATTTCCGCACAATACTTTGAAGTGGGCGACGTGCTGATTTGCATTCCCCGTTCCGTCAAATCTTCCGAACTTAGGAATGACGTAGCCGCTCGGGAACTCGATCAGATCGTACTGGGCGGGATATGGCCGCCCACTACTGCCAATTTCTTTCTGAGCTTCAGCTTCGGCCACCAATGTTTTAACCTTGCTGGTGACCAAATCCGTTATTCGATCCTGTGTTAGCGGGATAGTGCTATCTAGGGCCAAGGCGTCTCCAGAAGCGGAATGTGGCCGGCTTTCATGCGGCTCGACCAGTCTTGGACCCAAAGGAACAGGCATTGGCTGCTTCGGATTGTCATCACCCGGCTGATTAGTAGCGACTTGTGCTTGATTGGGAGCCGCTCGAGCAATTTGAGCCGTAAGTTGCACCAGCACATTCGTTAGATCGTCAATTTTCGAATAGAGCTTGACCATCTCTTTATCTTTGCTCCTGAGCTGTTTTCGAAGCTCTTGAAGCAGCTCTTGCTCCGCGGTCCTGGGGCGGAAAGTCGGCTCTTCTTCGCTGTCTGAGCTTGACTCTGCATGGACCGAGGGGTCTTTCTGCCTATCATCCTCATCGAGAGGGTTTTCTTCATCCAGTGGAGGCGGCTGTTCTTGGGAAGCGGCAACCACATTCAAGCCAGATTGGACTTGGGATGTGGTGGCCCCATCCTTGCTTTTGCTGCAAAGGTTGTCGCTGGGGCGCCCACCCGCCATATAGACCATATGGATAATATATCCATCCGTCTTTTTATCACCGGCGGCTGATTTCTCGGATCGCTGTCTTGACCTTCCTATTTTGGTAACGGGTAGTCGATTGAAGGCGGCTGGCCTGGCCGGATTCTTGAATGGTGCTGGCGCTCCCTTTCTGGGTTTGCCCCGCTGCTTTCGTGCGGCACAGAGCGCCTGATAGACTCTTGAAGAGACAGTGTGATACCTTTTCTGTTGGGGCCGGGACACGTCTCTTTGTAGCATTGTTCGGACCGTTGTCTTCTTGATTCTGGCGGTCATGGCATTTTTCTGAACCTACTTCAGAGGCTCGAAGGAATTGCTGATTCTTACGTCCGACTCAGCCGTCGTCGCGGGGCGACCCTGCACTTGGAACTTCACAAGATTCCATTTGGCAGGAGCCCTGGCCCTCTTGTTGGCTCGATACCTGAGCCGCTTCTGCCTTAACTTTTCTGTTCTAAGCACCTGGCAAACTTCGGCTTTTTGGGAAGACGCCGCAGACCGGGCGATGGAGGGCTTTGGAGATACGCTCGATTGTGCATTTGTTGGAGTCATCGCCCGAGCTCGTCCGCAACATTTGATGTTGCCCTTTGTACCGAAAGTCTTGCCATCAGTTGGAGCGCCAGAGAGTCGTTCAGACACCGTCTTAAGTTTTGGTTGTGGTGCCTTAGCGATCACGACGTTCGACCTCTTGCCCCTTGAGATCAGCTTGGCCACCTGTTTTTCCGGGATTTCTGCCAGATGAGCGCTTCCGGCAGGGTAGATGATGACGGAGCCAAACTGGCGGGGCATTTCCTCCCACTGTCGACTGAGGCTTGCGGGGAGAACCACACGAGCATTGACCTTGACCACGTACGGGATCAGGGTCGCGTTGGAAGCTGAATTCGTCTTGGGAGACATTGTCGTCGAAAGTTGATTGCTGCACGGGAAAAAAACATCATTTCAGTATAGGCAATCGATATGTATATTGATTGAGTTCGCATGAACGTTTAACACGAAATATGGGAGGAGAGAAAGGTCCCAACGGGCGTGCCAGATTCAGTAGGGTGTTTTTCGTCACCCCATTGGGATGGGAATACGCGCACGCTTGTCAGGCATACTACAGATTCCCCCTGCCTAGGGTAGGCCGGGGTTTATTGATTGTAGGGCTCCGAATCTCCGGCAGCCGCGGACTAAACTATCGTTAATTACCCCTCACCTTTGGAGCGAGGGAACCTCCGATTGACGGGTTAAACTGGTCATGCGAACTCGATGTGCAGTGTACGTGTGTTGTGTTTTGAAGGGGGGTTTTGGATATATCGGGAGCCACGCAGAGTTTTTACGGGGGTCCCACTATCCGGATAGCGGGCTGGGGGTCAAGGGGGCTAGCAGCCCTCTTCCGGGGTGCGGGACAGCGCCCCGTTAGAATTTTTTTCTAACAGGGACAGTGTCGTGGAGTATGTGTATGTGTACATATGTATACATATGTATATATATATATATATATACATGTATATATAAATAAAGGGGTAAAAAGACATCCAAAGGATGCGTGGGGCCAGCGCCTAGGCGCTTGAGCGCAAGCACGCCACGTGTCGGCACGTGGGCGCTTTGCGCTCGAGCGCAGAGTGCTGGAGCGCAAGCGCGCCACGTGTCGGCACGTGGGCGCTTTGCGCTCGGGCGCTGGACGCTTGAGCGCAAGCGCGCCACGTGTCGGCACGTGGGCACTTTGCGCTCGAACGCAGAGTGCTGGAGTACAAGCGCGCCACGTGTCGGCACGTGGGCGCTTTGCCCTCGGGCGCTTGAGTGCAAGCGCGCCACGTGTCGGCACGTGGGCGCTTTGCGCTCGAGCGCAGAGTGCTGGAGCGCAAGCGCGCCACGTGTCAGCACGTGGGCGCTTTGCGCTCGGGCGTTGGGCGCTTGAGCGCAAGCGCGCCATGTGTCGGCACGTGGGCACTTTGCGCTCGAATGCAGAGTGCTGGAGCGCAAGCGCGCCACGTGTCGGCACGTGGGCGCTTTGCGCTTGAGCGCTGAGCGCTGGAGCGCAAGCGCGCCACGTGTCGGCATGTGGGCGGTTTGCGCTCGAGCGCTCGCGCGCCGCCGAGGAAAAGGGGGCTTTTAGCCCCGGACATTCTCTAAAGAGAAAATATGGTGGAGTTTAAACTCCTAAGATGCTTTGGATTAATGAAGGGGGTTCTTCTTCCTCTTCTGTTGGCTGGATCTTGAAGATCAAGAGATATGGGATTTTTAAAAATCTCTCCTTTTTGAGATCTAGTGACAGATCCAAGTTCCCCTTTGTGGGTTTGGTGATGAAAAACTATTTTGTTTTATAAAATGAATAGTAAAACTCTTGATTTAATTCAAAAGAAAGAAGAAGATTTTGGAACCTTGAAGAGGAGAAAAGATCTCAGATCTGAATTTTTTGGAGAGAGAAAAGTTGTGAGATATTTTCATTATCTTTGCCTTTATAGGCTATACACTTTACACATAGCCCCTTGGGCTTCACAAAATGGCATTTTTGCCTATCCCATGGCTCATGTGCCATTTCTTTTTGCACATAAGCCATGGGCTTTACAAAAATTTGGCTTCATGCCTATTTTTCTTACATTTATCCATACAATAAAATAAAAGAAATGCGACAAAATTATTTATTACAAAATTTTTATCTTGGCATGGGGGGAGGCCGGCCGCTTCATGTTCGGGCTCGACCCGGGCATGGGCCCACTGGATCTGGGCTTGGGCCCACTTGGCTTGGGGTTGACTTTGATTTTGACTTGGTCAACCGGGGTGTAAATTTTTACCCCAACAGTTACTTAACTAACGACATAGCGGGGGTTGGGCTAGCGCAGGTGCAAAACATAAGTGACGCCTACTAGATATCATATATAGATATTATACATTCGTCAGACGCAATAATAGTCATTCCAGATCAGAGATGAACATATTGGATTTTCTACGAATCCGCATTCCTTTTGAGCCTGCAAAGAAAGACGGATTACACAGTCGCGATGAATAGCCAAAACCCCACCCTAGACCCCTACGGGTATGGCAAACTACCCGTCAAGTACCCGAAGTGAAGCGGTCTCCCTCAACGACGTGAGTAGGCCACTAAACACTTCAAACGGTAAATGAAATAATACAACGGTGGCTACAACCTCAACCCGGATGTGCCCCGCAAAAGAATATTACAACAAATTATAATTTACATTTGAATGAAAGAAACACTCGTCTCACATCTCCGGCTATCCATTCACGACAATCCAACAAGTTCATAATCACAAACCAGTAAAAACCATTACAGAAATATGCAAACCCCCTGCTAACCGACATACTAGCAGTTAGGGGAGGTTTACGAACACATTAAACACAACATAGATATAATCAAGTTAGCCAAACATCTTAGAATTTCGATCAAGCAACACAAATGAATCTACTCCAAACAATTCTCTGTGCACATAAAACCTAAGCAGAAACAAATCATCCCAGAAAACACAATATCAACACAGAAGAATAACTGAGCAAATTTGGGTTGACTCGGAGTCAACTCGGCCGCGGATCCGTGGCGGATCGCTTGGATCGGCGGCGGTTCCGCGGTGGTATGGTCGAGTCACAATCCCAAATTTCTTCACAATTCTTAAAAAACCCTTCTTGTAATTTTAAGGGTCCCTGAAAAAATTTTAGACCCCGTTTTAAAATCGGCAGAAATTATATGAAAACATCGTATTTTCGGGTTCGTTTTGCGATCAAATTTCTAAAGACTTTGCTAACATGTTAGTTATGGTTTAGCAAGGCTCTGATACCACTGTAAGTCGACGTTAGACACCCCACATGATGCGGGGAGGCGGAATAGGTAAAACAATCATTTTGTTTAAGTTAACATCGACTAACTTTACGGATCTTTGCTAAACCCTAACTAACAACTATCTAGAAATGATTAACTACTATGATAGATGATTATATCTCAAGATTCTAGTCCTTCTTGTTCTTGTTGTTCACCTCCTCGTCGGACTCCTCGACGTGATAGAAATCCACCCGAGAGTTCCTTCTCCAAGTTTTAACCTCTCACTTGAGGTAACTAGGTGGCTATGATTGCTAATCAAAGTAAGCTAGAGGATATAGAGATGGATTAGGGATCTATTAGTCTTGCTAACCCTTGGAATCTCAACACAAGAGAGGAATAGGGTTAGGTCTTTGAAGAGAGAGAGTTTGAGGAGAGAGAATGTGTTTGTGAGAATGAATTAAAAATATAACTCATTATGTATATAATGAAGCATAATAATTATTAAATAAATAAAATTATAATTACAACTATGCTTCATTTAATACAAATGAATGAATCATCTCATGAGTCATTAAGCAATAAATACTTCATTGACTCATTTGGATGAATCACTCCATGAGTCACAAATGCAAATTACACCTAAGCTCTCCACCTCACCTTTCTTCTAAAAGCTTCTCGACTAATTACGAGAATGCCCCTCCCATCCGTAAAAACACGGA
Source organism: Agapanthus africanus (assembly GCA_030015575.1). Taxonomy (NCBI): domain Eukaryota; kingdom Viridiplantae; phylum Streptophyta; class Magnoliopsida; order Asparagales; family Amaryllidaceae; genus Agapanthus; species Agapanthus africanus. The sequence goes on from CM057341.1 coordinate 133,942,245, forward strand.
AATACTGAGACTGTATAAATCCAATAATCCAATACTAGAATCTGGCTTAAACTAAAGCCCGCTAGTAAAATCTATCCGAACATCATACGTGCACAAGTACACGTATATGTCCGAACCTTGTCGTAAAACCATACAACCTCTATATCGTTTCGCCTGAAGCAGGGAAACTCTCTGTGTGGGACTCTAAAGACTCGACACTACGCTGGCAGTGGGTTTAACTACAGGCCGCAAGCGGTACTAGCTGTACGTAACGGTCCCCGGGTAGATGTCGATAAGAAGGCCGATGAGGAAACACATCCGAACTCCTACTGAGTGTGACAATCTCCATACACTCCGGTCTATTCGTCTAAGACTATCGCATATCAGGCCTAGGGGCGGCAAGCGTCAGTCCCCTAAAAGCTGTACAAGTCGTGTCAGAGTGAAGCCCATTACACCTTGAGAATCTACTGGAAAACCTACCAGTAAATATCGTTTGCCCTGGCCAGGGACTTTGCGTAATGGATCTCCAAACACAGCGTGATATCAACTCCCAATACCGGGAGAGATGAATCCTTTCTAACTGCCACTGCCTCCAAGTTCTTGGGGACTGCACTCAACTGCTACCTGTTTGCATGACTCCTTTGAGCCGTGGTAGGGTAGCAATCTAATAACAGTGGGAACACACTCGAGACGAAGCAGCCGTGTCAAGTCTGCGGACTATGCTGTACTCATGTCACCTGGGAACTGTTAACTGATGACGGGTATAATACCTACCAACAGTTCCCTGCGAGTCCTGTCCGGTGTACCCGTAACCCAACGAGCACCTGCATACTATCTCCAGTACAACGTACTAATGGCTGTGGAATAGACCATCTCCCATGCTGGGATGAGAAGCGTATACACCAGTCAACTCTGGAGTATCGATGCCCTGTCTCGATAATCCTACGACTAGGGACCTGAAAAAGGATGTGCTTGTAGACTACCCAGCTCCCACTAGTGTGACTGCCATCACAACGCTGGTAGTCAAGCAAGATCCTAAGGGCTCTATCAATATGTATTCGTGATATGCTAAAAGAAACATATACACATATTAAGATAGATATAAACCAAGTAACATACTGCTATGTTGAGCAAGACTGTTAATACAACTCTGAATATCCCAAGCTTCCATTAAGTAATATACAAGCTAGTATGATACAATAATGGCCCCTAGGGCATATACACTAACACACGTTACCCGCGGGCGCCCAGCGGTCGCGTGCCGCGCACGTGACCCGCGGGTGCCCAGAGGTCGCGTGCAGGGCATGTGACCCGCGGGCGCTAAGCGCTCATGTTCGTCTCACGCGACCCGAGGGCGCTCAGCGCCCAGCGGTCGCGTGCAACGCATGTGACCCGCTGGCGCCCAATGCCCACGCGCCAGACACGTGACCCGCGGACGACCAGCGCCCATGTGCCATGCACGCGTCTTTTAAATACTCCTCGCCCCTCATTTTCCATGCACTGCACTCCAGAAACACGTCCTCCGTTAGGAAAAAATTTCTAACGGGGCGCTGCCCCCACACCCCGCAAAGGGGCTGCTAGCCCCCTTGACCCCTAGCCCGCTATCCCGGTAGCGGAACCCCCGTGAAACTCTGCGGGGCCCCCGATATATCCAAAACCCTTTCAAAACATACGTACACTGCACATCGAGTTCGCATGACCGGTTTGACCCGTCAATCAAAGGTTCTCTCGCTCCAAAGACGAGGGGTAATTAACGGCGGCTTAGTCCGCGCATGCCGGAGATTCGGATCCCCACAATCAATAAACCCCAGCCTACCCTAGACAGGGGGATTTTGTAATGCGCCTGAAAAGCGCGTGTGTATTCCCATCTCAATGGGGTAACGAAAAACACCCTACAGATTCTGACACGCCCGGTGGGACCGATCCCTCCTCCCATATTCCGGGATAAACGTTGACGCAACAAAATGTCTCCAAGGACAATCTCAGCTCTAGCACAGCTCTCATCTCCTACACGATGAAGATGGACGCCAGGACGGTCCTCCCGACCAGTCTTGGGCGACAATGGGAGGAGCTGCTGCTACCATTCGGCTCTATTTTATTCGTGTCTGCTAACGCTATCTCAGCTCCTCAAGCTCCAGTAATAGACAGACCGGCCTCGAAAGGCAATAGCCCAAATGTGGTGATCTCGAGGGCACCACTAACCAAACGCAAGTCGGTGTTTAAACGACTTTCCTTTGCTCCAGCTGGGGGTAAGGCCACCAACACCGACAAAGCAATAAGGCGTCTCGAGCAAGCTCCAGTGGTGCCCTTGACAACTTCTCGATCGGGTATCATCTTTGAGCTCCCCGTTAATCGACTCACGATGGCTTCCTGGATGACGGATGCCCATCAAGCCCTCAAAATCAAGAAGCTAAGACAGAAAAGGCTCAGATACAGAGCCAACAAAAGGGCTAGGGCTTCTGCTGATTTGAACATCGTAGGGTTCCAAAAACGAGGTTACCCAGCAACAACAGCTGAAACGGCTGTAAATCTCGCTAACTCTTTTGAACCACTGAAATTGGTTCGGAAGAATGCCATGACCGCGAGGGTCAAGAAAGCTGCGATCCGGACAGCGCCGCCCAAAGACCCAGCCGGGCCAACCATCTTCAGTCACCTGTCCTTTCCAGAAGACGAAGGGCCGCGATGATGGTCCGAAAAATCAGCCGCCAAAGATAAAGAGATGGCTGGATATGTGGTCCACAATGTCTACATGCTCGGACATGAAGAAACGAACCCTCCTATGCTTCACAACCATGGTGATGATATGGTTGACGCTACCCAGCATCGGCTCGGTCTAAATGATGAAGAGCCCGCTTAGGCCGATAAGCCAAAGGAGCCTGTGGTTTCTGCAGAATTGAGCTCGGGCAATAAGGATGACCCGGTTGTCATATCCGGAACTATAGAACAAGTATTATTCCGATAACTTCAAAGACAACTTCAGGACAGGTGTCACACCCTGCTTCCCGGTGTACGGCGAAGGAGACGCGACGAGGTCCGCTACGTATGTACTCAAAAGTACATACGCTAAGCGTATCTAAGCAATATAAAGGTAAATCACAAGAGACAAGAGATATAGAAAAAAACAACAACTTTATTAATAACATTCTTTTGTACAATGCATGAAAAGTAAATACAACTGAAATGAAAAGCGATGCCTAAACAATGGCATAACAGGAAATGAAAATACTGAATAGAACAAGGTACAAAGTCTAGAGCTCGGGGTCTTCATGAAACTGATCCAAGTCTTCACCGGTGGGCTCGATCTCTGCTGGGTCCAAAGCACCTGACGGCATTCAAAGAAGAAAGAAATAGAATGTCGTCAGCGAACAGGTCGCTCGGTAAGTCCCAAAGATAAAGAAGAATTAGAAAAGACAGAATAAGAGATATTTTCTAAAGAGATTGTAAAATATTGTAGAATATTGTGTTAACGCTGTTGTTTGTAGCTTGGTACAGAAGGATGCCAGTGTATACGAGAGGGGTCTCTATATGCTAGAGACCAGGGCAAACGGAATGTACAAGGAACCGTTAAGCCACGGTACAACAGCAACGGAATATAGGTTAGGTGTCTTAATCTGACCACCTCGTGCCACCTTTAACACCTTCCGTACCAACCTACCCCTTAAACCACGAAGTGTTTTGATAGTATTGTTGTATTGTATTGTGTAAGTTGGATGACTGACCAAAACCATGATATCAGTAAACAGATTGTAACTGCATAATCAGGTAAATGGAATAACGGAATAATGGATGTATATCCATGGTTTGATTCAGTCAAGTTGTATAGAATGTTAACTGGATTCTGGGATTCATGTGTTCATATTGAGTTGGAATATTAAAGAATATAGATTGAATTGAATCATATTCAAGTCAGAAATAATCAGACTCAACCCCGAGTCAGACTAAAAGAAATGTAAGTCGAAGTTCTATATTTGTTATGGTCATTATTGTAATTTACAAAACTTGAGGGGGTTTTATGTAAAAATACTTTTGTATAGTTTTCAAGATATACCTTAAGTAATTATTATTCATCTTTATAGTTATAATGAGTGTAATTTTATTTTGTCTTATTTCTAGTGAAAATATCCTAATTACATAAATAAAGGTATCAAATTGTAATACTGAAATTCATGGTATTTTAATGTAACTTTTAATCTTGTAATTTTTTTAGGAAAAGGTGGAAATTTTATCTTATAATAAAATGTGTTTAGATGATAAATATACATATGTTTATACAAGAATAATTTTTAATAAATATTTTATTTTCCAAAAAATCTCATTTTTCTTAAATGTCGTATTTTAAACCTTTCGAGACCGAATGCTCCTTGCGGAGGTCTGAATCTCGCACTACTAAGCCCGAGGGTGCACGATAAACCGTACTATCCCTAACGAGTTCCCCAAAGGTGGGTTGTAGTGGCTTTGCAAAGATTTAATAAATACTAATCATTTAGAAAACGGTTTTATAAGGATAAGGTATTTATTTGAAAAAGGGTGTAAATTTCCGTATTTTAGATTCTAGGGTTTCCTAAGCTAACTAACTTATTTCTAAATGGTCTAAACGATAAGTCATTAGAAGCCTCAAATCGCCTCTTCACCGCCAATTGCGGCCAGGTAAGTGCCAGGTGAGTGGGAGGCTCTCCACTACAAGTAGTGGTCCTAATTAAGTAACCACTCGCCTTAAACACACTTGCCTAGACACCACATGTAGGTTAGTGTTGCATGCTACCACAACTCTTGTGGCGCGGCGGAAGCGATGAACAAAAATTTTCTTTGCATACAACACGCACTTAACCGAAGATATTGTCTAAACCACAACTAGTAAACCCCAACTAGAGATCTTATCTACTATGTTAGGGATTTTACCTTGATGATACGGTCCTTCGGGTCTTCTCTTTGATGCAACTCCTTTGCTCCTTTCTCCTCTTTTGCGGACTCCTCGGCTCCTTTCTTCTCTTTTGTGGACTCCTCGGCTCGTTAGATGTTGCCGACGTTTTCGATCTCCGGCCACCGAAGACAAAGATGATCCACCCGAGAGTTTTCGTTCAAGCTTGAAACTCTTTTCAAGAATTTAACCGAGAGACCAAATTTGCTAGAAGAGGTCACTAGGATGATGTAGAGATAATTGTATTGGATTAACTTGAAATCCTAAGCTTTTGATTCACATCTCATGTGAGGGTTAAAGCTAGGAAGAATGATCACCATCATTTTTCTTTCTCTCTTCTTATGAACTTGTTATGATACACTTATCATAATTTTGTTAAGGAATTGAATGCCTTGATTTCACATCTCATGTGAAGGTATTTATAAGAAGAAATGGAGGAGAGAATAATTTCATTTATAATTAAAAAGTTTAAGCATGATAGAAAAAGAAAGAAAAGAATTTAGCACTAAGCAAAGCATGCATTATGAAAGAAGTATCATGCTTAAATAGTACATCCACTTCAACAAACATGTTATCATGCTTATACCTTTTAATTTACACCTCACTTATTTATTTTCACAAAATAAATGATGTCATAATTATGTCATTATGAGGTGGCATCTTCTAGAAGGTATTTTGTAACAATTACAAAAATACCCCTCCTCCGTATACCGTATACCGTATACCCGTATCCGAAAAAATACGAATACTATTAATCCAATAATATAATACCGGTATCCGTCCAGTATTATTCTTCCGATTATTATTCCTGTAACAATTACCGAACATAATCGAAAACCTGCCGCAACACTTTACGGCTGCCGTAACAACTTACGGTTTTCTACATCTTTTGCCTGAACGAGGGAACCCTCTATGTGGGACTCTAAAGACTCGTCAGTACGCTGGCAATGGGTTTAACCACAAGCACGTCAGCGGCACTAGCTGTGCGTAACGGCTACCCAGGTACATGACGAAAAGGTGGCCGATGAGCGAACTCATCACAACCCTTACGAGCCTGTAAGCAACACTTACCGTACAGTCCGGTCTCTTCGTCTGATACGTCGCATATGAAGTCTAGGGGTGGTAAATGTCAGACCCCAGTAACTTTATAAGTCATGTTGATTTATGGCTCATAACAGGTCGAGGAACTAGTGATAACACTTATTAGTAAACCTCGAGAACCCTGGCCAGGGATTTAGGTGTTATAGCCGATCAAACATAGCGCGACATCAACTCCCTATACCAGGAGAGACGAAACCCCTCCTATCGCTCACTGTCTCCATATGATTCGGGACTGTACCCAAAATCCACCTGTTTGCACAACTCAGTAGAGCCGTGGTAGGGAGGAAATCAAAGTAAAGTGGGAATCACACAAGACTCTATGACGATCTCGGGTCTACAGACTAACCTGTACAAGTGTCACCAGAGAACTGCTATCTGACAATAGGTATATATACCATCTAGGAGTTCTCGGCGAGTCCGTTCAGTGTACCCAGTCTCCACTGAGCACCCGTACACCATCCTTGATGTCAAACACCGATGGATATGGGATCATCCATCGCCCATCATATGGGTCAAGATGCGTATACGCTAGTCTACTCTGGTGTATCGATGCCCTGTCTCGACACACCCTCGACTAGGAACAGTTATAGGATGTACTCATAGACTACTGTGGCCCCACTAGTATGATCTCATCATAGTCCCAGTAGTCGCGTACAAATCTTAAGGGCTTTATCAACATGTAACAAAAGAGACAATCAGAGTACATGTTTAGATAAAGTACAACCAGATAGCGTACTATCATGTCGAGCAAGAAAGTCCTCCCTATATATGTCCAAGCATCCACTACAATATACATCGTATGTACAGTAATGGCCTCTAGGGCACACATATAACTAACAATCTCCCACTTGCACTAGGGCCATCTGTTGTGGTATCACATACCAGACAATCAGCTGTGGTTTAAGTATCTCATACTCAACCATCCCATAAAAGTCTCTACTGGGAAAAAGCCGTAGTGAGTGGATCCGCTCTGTTGTCCTCTGTATCTACTCTCCTAACCTCGATCTCCCTGGAGATCAACCATCTCTATGATCAGGTGATGCTGCCTAAGAATTATATCTGGATTTATGATGGGACGGTAGTTCCTTGGCTAAAGCTATAACCCCATTGTCACACAATGGTAGGAACGAAGTTCATTTTATGAACTTATATATATCCAGACTTTATCTTTGGTAGCGTCTTTAATAATGACGTATCTTGCCTTTCTAGTATGTCACGGTATCTAGCTTGGAACTCTTCCAACATACCGTCCCTCTACTAAGGGTAAAGATAATGACTGCGACTGACACTCAGTCGTCTTTATCACCCTGGAATCTTTCCAGTGATTCTCCCCTGGATCGATTGATACCATCTCACTGCAACTAGTGAAAATCCTAACATCCAATTAGATCTATCTCATAGATCCAAAACTTAGGATTTAGGAGGTATCACCTTGATCTTGTATGGAGAATCTTATGTGATAAGCGGAGATTGACCGAGTGTATCATAGGAAACTTCTTCCCTATTAAGAGTATGTCATCCACGTACTCTACGAGGATCACCACCATACTCCATACCACGAGGTTCAACCATTTTGATGAAGTCAAACTCTTTGACTACCATAAATGTTCCAACTCCGCTGTGATTCTCCCCAGGATCGATTGATACTATCTCACTACAACTAGTGAGTATCCTAATATCCATTTAGATCTATCTTATAAACCCAAAACCCCGGATTTAGGAGGTATCACATTTGATCCTATATGGAGAATCTTTATAATAAGAGGAGATTGACTGAGCGTAGCATAGGAAACTCCTTCCCTATCAAGAGTATGTCATCCACGTACTCTACGAGGATCACCACCATACTCCCTACCATCTTTTATGTATATACAAGGTTCATCTAATATTTTGATGAAGTCAAACTCTTTGACTACCACATCAAAAATAGATGTTCCAACTCCGCGATGCCTGTTTTATCGCATAAAACATCTTGCACACTTTTCCGCTGCTCCCACTATCTACGAAGCTTTCTGGCTGTGTACTTATAGACGCTCTCTTCTAAAACTTCATTTAGAAAAGCAGTCATGACACCCAACCACCAGATATCGTAGTCAAGGTATGTAGCAGTGGCAAGTAGGATCTGGATGGACTTAAGCATAGCTTTGAAAGTCTTAACTTTTCCATGTACACCAAGTAATCTTCTCAAGATATACTTGCTTCTGATGGGGATTTAACCCTTCAGACAAAGCAACCAAAGTCCATACTTTGTTGGTGTATAAGGATTCCATCTCAGATCGCTAAGCATCCAGCCATTCTTACAGAGTCCCACTCCTGATGGCCTGCTCGAAAAACTAGTTAGGTCATACCATTTTTGTCAGTAAGCAACCCCATCCCATAGGATCGCCGTGGCACCAAAAAGTCCCTCAGCAGCTACTTTCTATGCAGTCCCCATTGCGAGGATTACAACCCGTCGGAACACCTTCCGGTCTCGGGAAACGCTGGGGTAATATGAAATCCTCGCTCCCACTGTCATAGAGAAACCAAAGTATCTCTTAGGTGGGTGAGGAACCCTACTAGATCGGCGGAGAGGCTGAGGTTCGTTAGTTTCTATTGAATCTTTTGGTTTTACCAAATCATTTGCTGTAGCTGGAACTCCTTCCAGTTCTACCTCATGACCACTAATTTCTTCACAAGAAATTCCCTTTCACAAAGGTGGCATGCTGAGAAACAAAACAACTTTTATTCCTCGGTTAGGTCATCTTTTGTAGTTTGTGTAGCTGGAACGCCTTCCAGTTCTACCTTATGACCACTAATTTCTTCACAAGAAATTCCCTTTCACAAAGGTGGCATGCTGAGAAACAACTTTTGTTCCTCGGTTAGGTAGAAGATATTCCCTTGCTAATGCTTGGGATATCCAACAAACTTCCACAGTTTTGACTTTGCCTTGAGCTTGTCCGGATTTTGGTTTTTAGACATTGGCCGGACAACCCCAAATCTTAACATTTTTAAGATATGGGTTCTTCCCATACCATATCACATATGGAGCAGTAGGCACCTGATTTGATTTGAACCTTATTCAATAGGTATGCAGCTTCGCAAGTGCATAACTCCCAAAAGGAAAATAGGAAATTCAGCAGTACTTATCATGGAGCACACCATATCACATAGGGTGCATTCGCTCCGCCCCGATATACCATCGTGCTATGGTGTATACGGAGGAGTAATGCTGAGAGAGAATCTCATTCTCTTTTAGAATAGTCCAGGATTTCCATGCTCAAGTATTCTCCTCCTTGATCTCATCAAAGGACATAATACTTATACCCGTTTTTGGTTCTCTACTTCCAATTTATATTCTGTGAATATCTCAAAAGCTTCGGACCTATATTTCAACAGGAACATATGTCTGAATCTTGAGAGATTATCAGAGAATGTAACGAAGTACAAGGAACCAGTCATGGCATATGTAGACAGGGGACCTTTCATACATCATCATGTATCAATCCCAAGAGTTCACTAACTCTCTCTGTTTCCAATAAACAGAGCTATGGTCATTTAATCTTTGTGACATGACTGGCAAGTTTCACAAGATGTAAATTCAAACTGGTTTAAATATGCATCTAGAATGTAACTTCAGCCAGCCGGGTCACATTGATCTGACCTAGTCTACAATGCCTCAAGAAGGATCCGTTCATTTCTGAACTCTTCCTCTTGTGTGTGTTCTGTATACTGAGAACTGTAGTTTGATTTAGAACGTTAATGCTTTTAGATAACGTGCCTGAACCGATCAACACTTGATATAGGAAATGTTCAAAACATTATCCATCAATACAAAATTTTATCATTTCTTTACTAATAAAGAGATTGATATGATTTTGTATATCAGGTTCGGTATCTAATAGCATTTGTTCAGAATCAATGTATTCTTAATACAGGGTGACAGTGACCAACAGACATGGTTGCAACACTTGCCCCGTTTTCTGTCTCATGAAACTTATCACCCGTTCTCAGTTTTTCTACCCTTTTGTAGCCCTATGTAACATATTACATATCTGGGATCCTGATCCAGTATCAAATACCCAGGATGCAGAGGATACTGAGAAACAGTTCTTTGTAATGAACACACCCGAAGGAGATGCATCATATGCACTTTCTTCGTTTGGGCGGCATAGGAATTCTGGTATTTCCCTATTTCCTGCTCTGTCTTATAACAATTATTAGTTGGAGCGGGACCAACGTTCCCCAGCTCAATATAACAAGCGGGTTCAGTCAATATATCCGTATTTATTATCTTAATTAAGGCATGATATGGTCACTATTTGGAGAGAGAGAGAAGAAAACACTTTAGCGTATGCTCTTGCAAGATTTAGATTGGTTATTATCTAATCCAGATGTCTCCCACTGTTTTTATCAAATCCTCCTTCAAACCCTAAAAGGTAAGATTAGCCGGGAATAATTACACCCTATAATTTCATCAAATTGTCTTGTGTAAAACTTTCCCAGGAGTAACTCTTACTCGCAGTGAGATCGGGATCCAACTATCATATAGAAGGTATGCAATCTCATTGCAAATTTCAACTCTTGAAATTCCCGATATAATTTTTTACCCCTAGTGACTTATGACCTTAACTATGATCAACAAATCATAAGCACTAGTCAAGTTCAACCCGCCATTTCGTGATTGATTTAGGCCCACCCACATGACCCTTAACTATGGTCAACAAAGTCATGAGAATGCCCTAATCGATCGCATCAAATGCTTTGTAGGAATTCATCACTTAGCTACCGTACACCACGCCTTAACTATGGTCAACAAACGTGGCACGAATACTAAGTACTCTGCTTCCTAAAATGGCGGAGGGCAACGTATGGTTTTTATGAAAACCTTTTAAACGTTTTGAACTTGATATCGTTGTAGAATCAAGTGGGAAGGAGTGGTTTAAGCTCCAGTTTAAAATATCGAATGGTTTTCTAGTATCTTTCTAATTTTGCTAAAGAGGTCACTCCCGGTGAAGGGATCTCGGCTCTTTCCTTATCGAATAAGGTGCTGGATATATAAATACCACGATGCAAAGCAACAATAGATCAACTATAAAACCAAATCGAGTTCTTTGTAACATTTTCCAGTTTCGCTAAAAGGGTCACTCCCGGTGAAGGGATCTCGGCCCTTTCCTCATCGAATGAGTTGCAGGATATTCAAGAATACCACTATGCAAAACAAAAACTAGAGTTACCCTTTTTTTAAAAGGTTTGATTCTACAACATCTTTAGGTTTCTTTTCTTAACATTAATCATGTTAATGCTGTCCCATCATTTACGTTATCCCATCTTTTACGTTTCCTAAACATTACAGAAAAGAAACGAAAATAGAACGTACGCTTATGCCATCCGCATTTGCCACTGGGCCCCGTCATGCACCGTTAGGTTACTTAACTAACGGCAGAGCGGGGGCTGGACTAGCGCGGGTGCAAAACATAAGCAACGTTTAATATATATATCTCATATATAAATATAGCCATTTCAGATCACAGATGAATGCATTGGATATACTAGGAATTCCGTATTTCATTTAAGCCCTTAATGAAAAACGGGTTCCACGGTTGTGATGAATAGCCAAAACCCCCTTAGACCCCTACGGGTGCGGCAAACTACCCGCCAAATTCCCGAAGTGTAGCAACCTCCCTCAACAATTGAGTAGGCCACTCGGCACTTGGAGAATGTCGGATTGCAAGTTACAGTCGTTTCATTTTAAGTGTTTGCTGCTGGAATTTCAGTTTCTGAACTGATTGTCCAGTTCGCAACACAGTTTTCACTCTGTTGTGTTCAAAATTAGGCGACGCTACAGTTGAACAAAATTTAGGTTTATCAGTTAGGTTTCCAACGCATCCTACGGATCAATAATATCCATTGGGTACTGGAAGTTATGCACTGAAAACCACAGGGGTATACGTTCTGTCCCTGTTAGGGACTGCAATACGTTCTGTTGATTTAAAATACAGTTTAAATAGTAAACGACATTAGAAACGAATGAAATCACTTTCATTGGTTAGCTAACAGATTTATCTTCACTATGATATATAGTTCCGCATAATATCATTTTCATACAGAAGATAGAAAGCATTGCAAAACGCGAATTGACAGCCAGGACTGTTCTGGACAGCAGTCCAGAACCGCACTCCGAACCAGTTTCTGTCATCTAATTGTGGTTTAGTTAGGCTCTGATACCACTGTAGGTTAGTGTTGCATGCTACCACAACTCTTGTGGCGCGGCGGAAGCGATGAACAAAAATTTTCTTTGCATACAACACGCACTTAACCGAAGATCTTGTCTAAACCACAACTAGTAAACCCCAACTAGAGATCTTATCTACTATGTTAGGGATTTTACCTTGATGATACGGTCCTTCGGGTCTTCTCTTTGATGCAACTCCTTTGCTCCTTTCTCCTCTTTTGCGGACTCCTCGGCTCCTTTCTTCTCTTTTGTGGACTCCTCGGCTCGTTAGATGTTGCCGACGTTTTCGATCTCCGGCCACCGAAGACAAAGATGATCCACCCGAGAGTTTTCGTTCAAGCTTGAAACTCTTTTCAAGAATTTAACCGAGAGACCAAATTTACTAGAAGAGGTCACTAGGATGATGTAGAGATAATTGTATTGGATTAACTTGAAATCCTAAGCTTTTGATTCACATCTCATGTGAGGGTTAAAGCTAGGAAGAATGATCACCATCATTTTTCTTTTTCTCTTCTTATGAACTTGTTATGATACACTTATCATAATTTTGTTAAGGAATTGAATGCCTTGATTTCACATCTCATGTGAAGGTATTTATAAGAAGAAATGGAGGAGAGAATAATTTCATTTATAATTAAAAAGTTTAAGCATGATAGAAAAAGAAAGAAAAGAATTTAGCACTAAGTAAAGCATGCATTATGAAAGAAGTATCATGCTTAAATAGTACATCCACTTCAACAAACATGTTATCATGCTTATACCTTTTAATTTACACCTCACTTATTTATTTTCACAAAATAAATGATGTCATAATTATGTCATTATGAGGTGGCATCTTCTAGAAGGTATTTTGTAACAATTACAAAAATACCCCTCCTCCGTATACCGTATACCGTATACCCGTATCCGAAAAAATACGAATACTATTAATCCAATAATATAATACCGGTATCCGTCCAGTATTATTCTTCCGATTATTATTCCTGTAATAATTACCGAACATAATCGAAAACCTGCCGCAACACTTTACGGCTGCCGTAACAACTTACGGTTTTCTACATCTTTTGCCTGAACGAGGGAACCCTCTGTGTGGGACTCTAAAGACTCGTCAGTACGCTGGCAATGGGTTTAACCACAAGCACGTCAGCGGCACTAGCTGTGCGTAACGGCTACCCAGGTACATGACGAAAAGGTGGCCGACGAGCAAACTCATCACAACCCTTACGAGCCTATAAGCAACACTTACCGTACAGTCCGGTCTCTTCGTCTGATACGTCGCATATGAAGTCTAGGGGTGGTAAATGTCAGACCCCAGTAACTTTATAAGTCATGTTGATTTATGGCTCATAACAGGTCGAGGAACTAGTGATAACACTTATTAGTAAACCTCGAGAACCCTGGCCAGGGATTTAGGTGTTATAGCCGATCAAACATAGCGCGACATCAACTCCCTATACCGGGAGAGACGAAACCCCTCCTATCGCTCACTGTCTCCATATGATTCGGGACTGTACCCAAAATCCACCTGTTTGCACAACTCAGTAGAGCCGTGGTAGGGAGGAAATCAAAGTAAAGTGGGAATCACACAAGACTCTATGACGATCTCGGGTCTACAGACTAACCTGTACAAGTGTCACCAGAGAACTGCTATCTGACAATAGGTATATATACCATCTAGGAGTTCTCGGCGAGTCCGTTCAGTGTACCCAGTCTCCACTGAGCACCCGTACACCATCCTTGATGTCAAACACCGATGGATATGGGATCATCCATCGCCCATCATATGGGTCAAGATGCGTATACGCTAGTCTACTCTGGTGTATCGATGCCCTGTCTCGACACACCCTCGACTAGGAACAGTTATAGGATGTACTCATAGACTACTGTGGCCCCACTAGTATGATCTCATCATAGTCCCAGTAGTCGCGTACAAATCCTAAGGGCTTTATCAACATGTAACAAAAGAGACAATCAGAGTACATGTTTAGATAAAGTACAACCAGATAGCGTACTATCATGTCGAGCAAGAAAGTCCTCCCTATATATGTCCAAGCATCCACTACAATATACATCGTATGTACAGTAATGGCCTCTAGGGCACACATATAACTAACACCACAAAGTCAGGTTTAGATAAACGATCGATGTCCACGACATATTGTATCTTCCTTTTAAAAGATATTGTTTTAAAATTGTATATAACTTAGAACTTTTAGAAAAGGTTTTATTAAGAAAAATGGTATTTTAATGTAAAATCTTGTTTTGTCGTATTCTAAATTTTCAAGGTAGCATGTTATGATTGCATATGAGTGTGTGTGGAGGTAGGTCATTACCTCGTGATCTATTTTAAGGTATAGCAATGCTAAAGGGTTAAATGTGATAAACTAAACATGGTGGTATTTAAGTGCAAAAATACGGTATTTTGCAAAAGTTATCATTTCATGTGAGAAACTTTATCCAAATTAGTTGTTATGTGATTAGTAGTCAACATGAATATGTTTAAGCATTATGGAATTAGTGATAAGTGGGTTTTGATAGAAAACCGAATCAGAAATCGGTTTGTTCCGATTTCCGTCGGGTTTGAAAAGTCGTATTTTTATGAAAAAATAGAAAGGTAGAAAAGAGGGACTTACGGGTTTGGACAACGCTAGAGAGTGAGAGGGAGGTAGAGGGTTTGCCGGCGCGTCGAAATGTCGTCGAGAGCTCCTAGCACGATCACCGGAAAGTCGCCGTCGATTTCGTCAGCGCTTCGTCTTTCGCTCGTTTTCCGACGTACCAAGTTCCCTTGAGATTTTGGGAGAGTGGACTTAGAAAAAGTGATGAGAGGGTAGAGGGTATGGGAGGTTTATATAGGATTAAGCTAGGGTTAGGGTTTTAATTAAAAAAAATATATAAATATATAAAATCGTTAAAAAAATCATTAAACATAGAAGTAAAAGGGATTTATTGGGCAATTGGTAACCGATCCAAGCATTTAGAGTATGCAGGAGGGTTGACCACTTCAAGACCCAACTTTTCTCAGTTAGTGACTCGGCCGTCCGGCCAAGTCCGGCCGGCGGCGCCAGACCGAGTCGGCCGGTCCGCCGGCCGGCGGCGCCGAGTCGGGCCGAGTCAGGCTTCCAGTGGCCGGGGTTTTCCTGGGGTACAATTTGGTATATTTACTTTTTCATGTCCAGTACATAGTTTGTGAGTTATGGCCTTTTTACTGTTGACTTCCAAAAGAAATTAAAATAAAATAAATACAAAAATAATGTGGGGCATGGGATTTGAACTCTGGCGGCTTGGTTCAGCAGTGCAAGGTATTACCAATGAGCTATAAGCTCCTTCTTGTAATTATGGAGTGAAATAAATACTTAAAGAGATATCAGCCGCAATAAATACTCCAAGTATACATTGAATTTAAATCAATTCTTTGTACATTAAAAATGGAGTTGTTACAACAGGGATGAGAAGTTAGCCAAGGTCCAGTCTAAGGTCGACGAACTGGCAAACGTCGCGGCAGACCTCACGACTCAAGTCGCCCGATTGCAATTACATCAAAATCAAATTTTGGTTCATGAGCCAGGGATTGATACCCGGAGGCAGCCAACTGATACCCCCTTCAGCCCAAGAGCGGAGCGCCTTCGCGAAAAACGGCCACGATCAGCCTCCAGTCCCTCTGATACATACACCGAACGTCGTAAGTGGACAGCAGGCGAACCTAATACCGACCAACCTCGAAAATCGGTGTTGGGAGGGGAGGGGAATCGCCTCTGAAAAAGAAACTGGGTAAGCTATATTCCTTCAGAAGGGACAAAGTCCACAAGATATTCAAGGACGTCGTAAGAAACAATCTACAACTGCCAGAATCAAAGAGACCGCAAAAAGCGAATATGACCGACGACCCCAAATATTGCCCCTATCACAGAGTGATAGGTCATGCCATTGAGGACTGCTATATTAAGATTTAATTCAATTAGGAACCCATCAAAAAAAAATAAGGGTAACACTCTTCCCTTTCCTGGACTATTTAGTAAGGTCATGAAATATTTCGACTTATTTATCTGTTATACATAATGGATTTATCTGGACCAATACACTCGGTTTTTATTTGTAAAGTCTCTATTCCTCGGCAATCGAAGCCCAAGGATCTATGAATTAGCTCATGCTTGACTAGCCAATCAGATAAACGAACCTGCATCTTCTTGATTTCTCCCACATTTCCTTAATGCCGGTAATGACTGCTTTCCTATCCGAGCGAAGAACTAAGATTAGCTACCAACAGCAAATGATTTCAAAAATCTTAAAATTCAAACAAAATTCTAAGGCTCTGCTTTCTGTCTCATTAATGAAAATCAAAGATTGGGTCGGAAAACAATACAAGGTAGGAGAGATAGAACTGTCTAAAGGCGTGTTAGCAAACAGTCAAGCTGCGACTGCCAATTTCATACAAACAGAGACCGAAGTCCTTAGGGAATCTGATTCTCTCAAACATCTGCCTTCTCATGAAAGGAGAGGACCACCACGTCGTTAAACGGGGAACAATCGAACTCTAAGACGTTAAACTGGGATGTAAAAAAATATGTAAATAAAAATGTGTGTATAAAAAAAATATATAAAAATAATATAAAAAAAGCCGAAATGATGGGGCAACTCGCAATAAATCAGCGAGTAAAATAAAGATGAAAATGAAGCCGAAATGATGGGGCAACCGCTAATGAATAGCCGAAATGATAGGGCAATCGCGACCTTCGGGATAAGAAAAGCTGAAATGATAGAGCAATCGAGGTAAAAAAATGGCGAAAACCAAAATTCAAGTTCCCAAATGGCGAATGATGAGTCGCTCCTGGTACGATATTCCAGTGCAGCGATACATACGCCAACCGAAATCCAAGTTCCCAAATGGCGAATGATGAGTCGCTCCTAGTACCATACTCCAGTGCAGCGATGCAAACGCCAACCAAAATTTCAAATCTCTGAATGTCTCAGCGGCGAATAATGAGTCGCTCTTGGTACCATATTCCATTGTAGCGATGCAGACGCCAACCAAAATTCAAATTCCCAACGGTGAATGATGAGTCGCTCCTGGTACCATATTTCAGTGCAGCGATGCAGACGCCAACCAAAATCCAAGTTCCTAAATGGCGAATGATGAGTCGCTCCTGGTACATATTCCAGTGCAGTGATGCAGACGCCAACCAAAATCCAAGTTCCCAAATGGCGAATGATGAGTCGCTCCTGGTACCATACTCCAGTGCAGCGATGCAGACGCCAACCAAAATTTCAAATCTCTGAATGTCCCAACAGCGAATGATGAGTCGCTCCTGGTACCATATTCCAGTGCAGCGATGCAGACGCCAACCAAAATCCAATTTCCCAAAATTCTCCCAGCCTTACGGGTGGTTCCCAAGTTGACTACCGTATACAATCCACGGACTCAAATAATTCTCATCACACTCATACCCCACCGCATTCACCTGTCCAGCGGCCAATCTCCGCCCTTGGAATTATGCTCCATTTGGGAAGACCCACTCATGTGTCCTCACGATACATGAGGAGAACAAACTTACGAGATCCTCTCGACTCGTAAGAAAACACCTTCGTGGGATCCTTACGACTCACAAAGGAAAAACACACTTGGGAGTCCCCACGATTCCTAAGGAGAAAATAAACCTACGAGATCCACTTGACTCGTAGGGAGAAAATGCTTTTATGGGACCCTTACGGCTCATAAAATTAAAATGTCTTGGGTGATAGGGACCTAAACCTGTCTCATAAGCCATCGCTCCCCAACGGGCAACGACAAATGATAAGTCGCTCCTGGCATTGCTTCATTGTTAGCGATGCTGATGCCAAACCAAAACCAAAATCCCCAAATCCACTCATGGCAAATGATAATTCGCTCCTGGTACCATATTCCAGTGTAGCGATGCTGATGTCAACCCAAATCAAATCAAACTAACAAACTCTGCGGCGGAATCATGCTTCGTCCCAGAATGTACCCCGTGTCGAAATCATGCTTCGCCTCGGGATATCTACCTTCCCTGCCGGAATTATGCTCCGCATCGGAATCAAGTCAACCAGCAACACTTCGTGCCGGGGACAGGTCAAACAGCCAGCGACACTCCATGCCGGGGAAAAGTCGACCAGCGACACTTCGTGCCGGGGACAAGTCGACCAGCCAGCGACACTCCGTGCCGGGGACAAGTCGATCAGCCACACTCCGTGCTGGGGACAAGTCGAACAGCCAGCGACACTCCATGTCGGGGACAAGTCGGCCAGCGACACTCCATGCCGGGGACATGTCAACTAGCGACATTCCGTGCTGGGGAAACGTCACATACAGACACTCCGTCTCGGGGAAACGTCCAACACAGACACTTCGTGCCGGGGACACGTCAACCAGCGACACTCCGTACCGAGGAAACGTCACATACAGACACTCCGTCTCGGGGAAACGTCCAACATTGACACTTCGTCTTGGGGATATTTCATACACCGACACTTCGTCTCGGGGACATGTCAAGCATCAACCGTCCATATCGTAAAAAAGGCAGTGCCAGCTTCCCAAAAATCAGGAACCAAATCAAGTCGCCTCCACGTGAAAGAAGATCCATCAATTTCATGCACACGACCCACATATGCGGTTTGCATTTATTGATGGGGGGCACTTTGTTGGGGTCGAAAATTATACCCTGGTTGACCAACAAAGTCAAAGTCAACCCCAAGTAAGCGAACCCAAGCCCAGATCAAGTGGGCACATGCTCAAGTCGAGCCCCGCGGCCGGCCTCCCCTATGCTAAAATGAAATCATGTAATAAATAATTTTGATGTATTTTTTTATGCATGAATGTAAGAAAAATGAGCATAAAGCCGAATGGCTCATGTGCAAAAGAAATGAGCACATGAGACATGGGATGCCATTTTTTGTAAAAACCAATGGGCTATATATAAATTTGTAAGCCTATACAAGGCAACATGAGAATGAAATAAAGGATAATTTTTCATTCCCCTCAAAATTTAGGGTCTGTGCCTCCTCCTTCCTCAAGGTTCTAAACATTTTTCCACCTTTTGAATTAAATCAAGAGTTTAACTCTCTTTTTTTCAAAAAGAAGTAGTTTTTCACCATAAAATCCACAAAGGGGAGCTCGGATCTCTTATCAGATCTCTAAAGGGGAGATTTTGAATCTCACCCCCATTTTCCTTCAAGATCCAGCCAACGAAGAGAAGGAAGAAGGAGAGCCATCTCCAAAAATCTCATTCCGGGGGAATCCAAGACTCAAAAGAAGATCCAAAAATCTCTAGGAGTTTAACTACATCCAAGATCTGTTGGAGTACTCCATAAATCAAACCCACTTTTAGGAGTTTAACTTCATTTCTATACATAATCCATGCTAGGAGTTCAACTCCAAAGCCCCCTTGGGAGTTTAACTCCTAACCCAGGGGCTAAGCCCCTTTTACGCTGGTGTTTCAAGCGGTCGTGTGCCGCGCACGTGACCTACGAGTGCCCAGCGGTCGCGTGCCACGCACGTGACCCGCGGGCGCTAAAGCGCCCACGTGCGCCTCACGCGACCTGCCGGCGCTTAGCGGTCGCGTGCAGGGCACATGACCTGCGGACGCTAAGCGTCCACGTGCGCCTCACGCGACCCGCCAGCGCTCAGCATCCAACGGTCGCGTGCAGCGCACGTGACCCGCGGGCGTCCGGCGCCCACGTACCAGGCACGTGACCCGAGGGTGCACAGCGCTCACGTGCCAGGCACGCGTCTTTAAGACGCTCCTCACCCCTCATTTTCCATGCACTCCACACCAGAAACCCGTCCCCTGTTAAGAAAATTTTTCTAACGGGGCACTGCTAACCCCCTTAACCCCCAGCCCGCTATCTGATCAGTCGAAAATTCTGCATTTTTAACACGTCAATTTCCCTATCATTTGCACTCATCTAGAAGTGTTCGATATTCATATTGCACATATTAGCAAAACATCTCTAAAATACCAGAATGCATGTGTTAGACTTTAAAACCGGCACTTTAAGGGAAATTGACTGTTTATCATGGCATCGCATCATTCCTGTATTGCGCAACACTTGTCTCGAGAAATTGTGCAGGAAATTGCAGGAACAAAGCCAAAATTGGGAAAAGAGCTGATCAAAATTACGCCAAGTCTAAGATTGTTGATCTGGTAGTAATCTAGAAGGAATTATGGAATTAAATATATCAGAAAAAGACCAAGTTGACATCAGAAGGCCACAGTAGAAGATTGAAGCCATGAGGCTCCAACAGAGCCGCGGAACCGCGGCCGGAGCCGGCTTGCGCCGCGGTTCCGCGGCAGCTCTGCCACGTCATCACTCCATTTTCAGTGCATAATTCTTCTCTCAGTGGGTACACCTCATCAAGACACGTCAAATTCCAGATTACTCTCGAAACTTCTGCCAGATCAGCAAAGATCATTAAGCAAGCTAATCTTGATTAAACTCCTAACAAACTAGTTCTAGAAGCTCCCTCTAACTAACTACTTCTAGAAGCCTCTCTAGCTAACAAACTTTTTGAGGGAAATTCAAATTTGAAATCTTAGATCTAGGGTTTTGGATGGTCTATAAAAGAGAGCCTAGATCTAGGGTTAATTCTTTTTTTTGAATTTTCATCTTCTCCAATTTCCATCTACAAGTTGAGTGACACATCTTGTAGCCCTAAATTTTAAATCCAAGCCAAATTCAAGATCCCGAGTAGCAATCAAGCGAGAAGCCTTCAACCTTTTAGGAGCGGAGCCGATCTTCAATCGAGCAAGTGATCCAAGCCGATCCGCGACTCACGGAGACGAGCGAAGCCAAATCGACGATCGAGTTCTTCCTCTTGTAGTTCTTGAGCGATTGTAACGGAATTGTTGATATAAATAAAAGGTAAAATTCTTTAATCTTGCTTTCTTTAAATTCTTGCATCATGATTCGATCTCAATTTGTGATTGTAGTTCTTGTTGTGATGTTTGAGTAAAACTCCGCTCGAAAAGGAGTCGAGACGATCAATAGAATGATGATGTAACAAATCTTAAAACGATTCTTAAGTCCTACGAGTTTGTAAACTCTTGTAAATTGAAGAATCGATGACCTAGTTTCGTTGCGATGCTTTCTTGATTGTGATCGATCGAAATTAGAGATCCACGATCGATTCTTGAATTTACTAGAGGCTAGAATGTGAATGATATCGACGAAGGAACAAGGGATAAATGATGAAACCCTAGTTTCACAAGAAATCCCTAAATCTCGTAGATCATCATCGATCTAGTATCAATTTATCGATGGATAAGAATACGTCATCGCTAGATTACATCACTATCTATAGATCCGATCGATTCCTACGAGCCTCATTTAGATTCTTGATATTTGGTTTGGAAAATCAACAAATTCTCAATTCTTGATTCTATCGTTTTCTTGTTATTAGATCTAGATTTTCTAATTCTTGAACTTCATTACAAATTATGAATTGTTTGTTTTCTTTTCTTTAAAGTTTCAACTCATCTAAATCGAAACACGAACGATTACACTTTCCCTGTGGACGATCCACACTTACTAACGCGCTACATCCGACACCGTTATTGATTGCGGTCAAAATATTTTTGGTTGTGATTTCTACACATTTTCTAACTACACAATCCGAAATCGTTTCAATCAAATGGCGTCGTTGCCAGGGATTGTGCGCTAATTGTTCATATTTTGAAATTTGAGTTGAAAAGTTTATTCCATCTATATTTTTAGATCTAAATTCGCACAAACCCTAAACGTGTTGTTGTGATTTGTTGCGAGGAAATCTGGAATTTGCGGAACTATGGAAAAAAATTTCAGAGCATTCCAGAGAGCTGTGTAGGTGAACAGTAGCAGCCTGAAGAATTTTTGTGCAGTGAACAGTGATTTCAACCGCGATTCTGCGGCATTAATGCGCAATTGCGGCGGTTCCGCCGCAGGTTGACTTGTTCTCTGTACAAAATTTTGCAGGTATAATTCTAGCTTTCTTATCTTCTCCTAAATCTGCTCCAATTAACAATTTGCTGCAGGTTTCTTTGTAAATAAATCGCAGCGCCGCAAAAGCAAAATAAATTGTGCGTGTTTTGATTTTTTTGTGATTGTTTGCATATTAATACGGAATTTAAGGGGCACGGCCAAATCCAGATTAGGTGGGAAGTTCATTATCCTTCCTAAGCCCCAAAAATCACAAACTTGCATCCGTATTTACCCTCATTAACTAAAAAATATCTAGAGATGACTCTAAGGACCGTCGCGCTCACTTAGGACAAGAGAAGGCCGTGGGTAATTCATTGCTTATCCGCGTTTCTTTTGTGGTGTCTAAGGCAAGTGTGTCGAAAGCTAGTGGTTACTTAATTAGGCCCACTACTTACGTAGTGGAGAACCTCCCACTTACCTGGCACTTACCTGGCCACAGGAGAGACAAAAAGGCAGTGGAGGATTTATCCTGCGACTTGTCTTTTGGCAGTTAGGAGCGGTCTAGAGCTTTAACCTAGGTGACCAATAGAATTAGGGTTTTGCTTGTTGCATTTGTTGAGATCGCATCATATTTTCAAAAATCCGTATATTTTTCAAAACAAACACCAATCACATTCATTCTTTCCCCTAATTATAAGTCACGCTGCCACTTGTACTAACCCTTTTTAGTGCAATATAGGCTGGACACAGGTTTCTAGTGCCCGTTTAGTCCGCGTTCCCCTGATCGACCCTAAAGTCGGTATTTCTACATTTACCTCTTCTTTACCCACCACCACCCCATCGATGGATCCATCTCCATCGAACTTCTTTACCACTACTCTGCCGCCGTCCGTTGGTGCGCAGAATCCACCCCGCATCTCTCTCCAAGAGAGGTGCTATCCTACACGAGGTCCCCTTTCCACCTGTCTTTCCATTCCACCAGCCAACGGGGAAAATTTTGAAATTAAACCCCAATACATCAACCTTCTACCAAAATTTCACGGTCTCGAGTCTGAAGACGCATATGCCTTTATCACCAAATTTGAAAATGTATGCGCAATGATGGGTACCTCACAGATTTCTATGGATACTATGCGTCTACGTCTTCTTCCATTTATCTTGTGCGATATAGCCGAGAAGTGGCTATATACCACTACCGCACATTCCATTTCAAATTGGGAAGAATTCGTCAAAGCATTCCTTAAAAAATTCTACCCACATCATAAAACAGCTCGAGTCCGTAGCGAAATAAATCAATTCACCCAGCTTCCAAATGAACCATTTTCAAAATGTCTTGAACGCTTCAAGGATCTGTTAGTCCAATGTCCACATCACGGAATCCCTAGATGGGAACTGTGCAGAATCATTTATGAGGGCATTAATCCTAACACAAGACAGACCCTTGAATCCATGTGTCAAGGCAACTTCATGATCAAAGATGATGGGGAAGCCTGGAAATTCCTAGAAGATTTCGCTGAAAAATCTTTACGGTGGAAGGGTGTGACTCAATCTTCTAGGGATAGCAATGATATTTCCATAGAAGTTAGAGCTGAAATTTCAGCTTTACATAAGAAATTCGACAATATGGAAAACAAATTTTTAGCCGCCACCCTAAATCAAATGCCACTCTCCAAAACTGTATGTGGATGTTGTTCTGATCCTTCTCACTTAACGGAAGAATGTCCACGAAATTCTCCGTTTCAAGGTCACGAGCATACCAATGCCGCATTTCAAAGACCTAGAAACGATCCATATTCTTCCACATATAATCAGGGTTGGAGGAATCACCCTAACTTTGCTTGGAACCAATCACAATCTCAAGACACGGTTCCAACCCAAAACAATTTCCAAAGGGTCCCTCCACCACAACAGCAACCACTTCAATTGAGTCAGCACCCCTTCCAATCACAAAACTTCCAAAATCCGGCCAACACTTTTGCACCACATGAAAACTCTTTGCAATTGACCGGTACAGATAATACCTCTGCACTAGCACAAACCTTGGATACTTTCATGAAACAATCCATCCAAGGGACGGCAAGTTTGCAATCTTCCGTCGAGAATGTGATGAAGATCATTGTCTCTCAAAATGACAATATCAAATCGATGGAAGCATAAATTGCACAACTAAAAGCCGAAATGAGTACAAGAGAGAAAGGGAAACTTCCAGCTCAACCTTTACCCAATCCTGGCTATTCACATCTTGTGAATGCAATCACGTTGAGATCTGGAAGAGTGCTTGACAACCACGTTGGGGAAGAGTTTGATGATACTGAAAAATCTATCAATAACACCCCGGTTGAGACCTTTCCTTATACTTCTTCTTCTAATTCTGACCCCAATTCTTCTACCCCACCATCTTCTTGCGAGCCTATTCTTCGTTTCCCACAAGGCTCGCCACCTCAGCCCACCTCTTCTAGTTCTCCATAGACGATCCCCACTTCTATTCTGAGATCGGGTCCACACACACTTCCTTCTCCTATGATGGACCCAGCGCTTATTGCTAAAGCACCTTATCCTAATCGGTTAAGGGCTAACACATCAAGTCCACATATGGAGAAGATTATAGACATGTTTAAGCAAGTTAACATCAACATCCCTCTCCTAGATGCTATCCAACAAGTTCCGTCCTATGCGAAAACTCTTAAGAACTTGTGCACTAGGAAGAGGAAGACTCAAGTGCCCAAGAAGATATTCATGGCAAAAACTGTAGACACGGCTTTCCCCCAACAAGTACCGAGGAAACGTAAGGACCCTGACTATCCTACTATTTCTATTTCTATTGGGGAAAAACACATAAACCGTGCTCTACTAGACCTTGGCGCTAGTGTTAACTTGCTTCCATATTCGGTTTACGAGCAACTAGGTATCGAAGTGCTAAAGCCCTCGAGCATAACTCTCCAGATGGCTGACCGATCAAGCACTAAACCTAGAGGTGAACTGGAGGATGTGTTAATAAAAATCGGGGAATTTGTATTCCCTGTGGATTTTATTGTAATTGATACACAGCCTGTAGCGAACCCACGGAATCAAATTCCGGTGATTTTAGGTCGCCCCTTTTTGGCCACTTCCAATGCTATCATTCCAGTGATACACAGCCTGTAACGTGCCCCTACGGTCCGTGGGGACAAACATGCCCCTACGGTCCGTAGGACATATAGAAGGTCCTACAGATTACTCCGTAGGAGCAATTATTTTATTTTATAAACAGATAAATTAAATAAAGATTATGTCCCTACGGAATAATCCGTAAGGATACTGGCCCCTGCGGCTTAAGCCGTAGAGGCAAATACTAGTCCGCAGGGACATGATCAGGACGGAGACTTGCACCTGCGGCCTTTAGACCTACGGATCCTTACGGACATATCCGTAGAGGCATCTCTTTACCCCCTACGGTTAAATCCGTAGGGGAAATTGAATATTGTAGTAGTGTTGACATCCATATCTTGAACCTAAACATACTTAGAAAAGGTCTGTTTCTGAATTGGCCTGATGAGTTTTTCAAAAGACTTGATGGGGTCGAGTCATTGAAGCCTAAGAACCCATTTTTGTGAGATTGGGATTGAGCTCTTTGGAATAAATGAAGAGGGGCTTGTGAAGCTTGGCAAATTGAGGAGAATGGGGAGAATGTGACATTGTTGGGGACTTGAGTGAGGAATGGGACTCCACTGATGGTGAGGTTGTTATTGGGTAGTGAGGAGAGAGAAGCCATGGTGTAAAGAGCTCAGCATTGTTGCTTCATGAAAGTGTGTTGTATGGGCAGAGATGATGTCACGTGATGGTTCTTGGATTGACACGTGACCCATGGGCATGACACTTTGCATGGAACAGCAGTGAATAGGAATGTGTGTGCATGTGCCATGCAGATTTTATGACACATGGGGGAGGAGCAAACTGCCAGGCAAAATGGAATGGGGCCCACATCATTGTTTTTTTTTTCTGGAAGCATCTCCTTCAAGGATAGAACTGGCAACCAATACTCACTTTGAAAAGAAGATTTTTACTAGGAATGTAAACAAATATGGATAATGGGAGCTAACTCCGTATCCGTAGCCGAATTTTGTCGAAAACGAATAGTAATTTTCATTTCCGATGACTATCTGTATTCGTATCCGCACCCGCGGAATAACCACCCAGTAGAGATATGGTAACACACCTATATCCTTTTCTTATCCGTATCCGATATCAAAAATAATAAATTTTCACTTTATAAGGTATATTTTTTCTAATATTCATTTCATAAATCCATATCGGAATCCAATACGGATAGCACGCCTATGGAGCAAGTCTGGGAATCTTAGTAATTCTCATTTCCGATAACTATCTGTATCCATATGTGAATCCATCTACTCAGATACCGATACGGTAACACCTATATCCACTCTGTATCAGATTCGTTTGCATCTTTAATCTTTACCACGTCATTGTCTCTAACTAAAAAAAGTTGCAAGCTAATACAACATCTTGCTAACTTGTTGCAACTCAAAGCAACTTGCAGGGGCCTCGTATGCAGAGAAAAGATTGGAACGTCATGACTCATGCCTGTAACACACTAAACAGATACAGGCATATAGCGGGGAATTGTGGAGATTGCGTCGAATTGACTGGCAGAGAACAGTTACGAAAAAAGCTGGTTGTTAGGTCTGCCTTGCTCATGGTTAACTCAGATTGGCGAGGCGGCCTTTCTTGAGGCCGGACTCAATGGCCACAATGAGCCACATTATACGATGAAAATACAGGGGTGTTTGGTGCAACTAACCTCTTATTTATACTATACTGTTCTCAGAATAATATATACAAGTTCTGAATTAGAAGAAAAACTTGCTATCAACACAAGCCTATTACTTGCATTCCTTTTAAAACTGTGCCTTATAATTGATGCAGTTGAGTATGTTTATATGTTTATGTTCCACAACTACAACATCAGAATAAGATTCTTGAGATGGATGAGAAGCAAAGCTCTAAAAAGAAAAGATATAGATAAGTGCATCAAAGTATATTAGAGGATTAAAAATGAAGGATAACCAATTGAAATGATTTGAAAAATGTGCAACAAAGTCTGAATGGTGCACCAATTAAGAAGAGTGATATAATTATACTTAAATGGAGCAGCTAAGATCATATTCCAAGGCTAAATAAAAATGAATGAAGGCAATTTAAAAAAATAAGTTGGCAGTTGTTAATTTAAGATGGTAAAATGGACATTCACATAGATAAATGGATAAAATAAAGATTTGAATTTGAATCTGAGCCTAAGAGTAGAACTCATCTCACCCCTTTCATTGATCACTCCTATTCATTTTTTATCACAATGAAATATCACTGGATTACCAAGTGAATGAACTTATAATATATAACATAGCTTTTCAGCTAATTAAACCACAATGCTAATCATATATTTCTTCTAAACATAACGAAACATCAATAATGAAGCACATCTAAGCTACAAGAATTCAGAAGGAAAATCATCAAACCGACGTTTTATTTGGAAGATCCTCGGTAGCGAGACGAAGCATCCAGTTTCCCTCAATTTATATATGAGATGCTCTTCTGATTGAAGAATACTGAAACACAACCTCAGAGACACCATCCTTCTCTTCATGCCAGCAAACATCCAGTATCAACTTCGCGCCCTCCAAATATTCAAATTGTGCATCAACCCCATTCAAATATCCCCTCTCTGGTTTAACACTAGAATAACACAAGAATTTACCTTTACCCTTCACCTTCATCTTCACCTCACCGTCACTGTACTCAGCATCAATAATAGTCCCTCCACTATTGAACATGTTCATTAAGCCAATCGGCGCAAATTTCACATTGCAGCCATCAATAACTTTGATAGGGGCAAAGCTGAAAATCTCAAATGATGAGGGTTGGATAGTGACTGCGATGGAATCGGATTTTCGAGTCGCTAGGAGGAGTTTCTGAGCTTGGTTGAGATAAGCGGCGAATTCTTCAGCTTCAGCTAGTTGAGACGTTTCTATCTTCTGGTCCCATTCTATGTTGTTAACATGAAGTGAACCTGAAACTGTCTTGTAGAATTGAGAGTAGCCTCTTATTTTGTGCTCTTTTGTGTCCCAGCCCGCTCCTTGGCAGTTGAAAGCTCCAATGACGCCTCCATACTGTTGAAACTCAAGTCAGTTTTTGATTCAGTATATAAAAATTCATGCATACGCAAGCAAGGTAACAAGATTTATCAGTATACAAATAGATAATTACACAACTCTTTAATAAGTCAAGCTTGTGAGATCATTTCATATATAGTAGTAACAAGTTACTTTAGTTGCGTTTATATCTATGTCAATCTTTGGATTATTTTGGTTAGATGTAGTAGAGCTGCAAAGTGTTTGATGCATGTAGAACATGCATTCAAGCAACCAAACAAACCCTTATATTAGAATCAATCTATCATGATCCCCCTTATTTACATTACCTAGTTCAAGTTCCAAAATTTGAGAACGGTTTCTCCAACAAATAAAGGATTCTTGAACAAGCAATCTCTCGTCGGAAGAGCAAAATGAATGCATTTTGGTATGGTTCCATCAGGGAACGCAAGCTGTCTTATGAGATCGAAATCATGGAAACCAACTGAGTCGCTGACATACACAGACCAGCCACAAATAGCCCTTGATCCTGTGTGGAATTTTGTGCAACAATGATCCAATTGGAACATGTCCCAATCTGGGTGTATGAATTGGCCCATCCTGCAACCAATGTATCATGTGCACACCCTGCAACCAATAAACTCCTAATGGATCACCGTTTGGATCCTGGAGCCAAAAGTCATCGCCTGTTTGCCAAAAATTGTGATTTAATTAGATTGCAATTTTTTATGTAAGCGCAAGAAATTTGCAGGCGACTCATCTATGTATATGCATGTAAGTAAATATACTGAGAAACTATCCTTATAATAATTATCTCTAATTTTGAGCTATAGTTGTCCGATGTCTGAAGATCGGCTAGTAGGCATTGTGTTACCATAAATCGCTAAACCATTAGTGATTTGTGATTTGAAACAGTCGATCCCAATCGGGTAACACTAACGATCCAGATCGGAAGAATTATCGTCCCGATCTAACCTAGTAGGAACTTAAGTTATATGGGCATCAAGTCAGCTTTGCGTAAATACTTACTACTAAAAAATATCTAATTCTTTTTCAGGAACTTAAATAGATAACAAAGAAATTAAATTATATATTTGTATATAATACATACATACATATGCACATACGTATACAAACTATCCCCAAAAAGAAAAAACTCCATGTTCTAGATGTATGTTTTCCTGTTGCATAAACATATCACAGAAAACTATCCCTACCGTACCATGACAGGTAGCATTCCGCATTTCTGTTTTTGTTCCGCATACCGAAACGTTACGCGTTCTAGGTAACATAGATCTCTTGTCTATCTACAAGATAAAAACGGTGAATATCTCAGATGATTTTAAAATAGTTTGGTTCCTTTTAGTGAGATTTCTCTGGAGAACACAGCACCATTGAGGAAGAACGACAACGTAGGACAAGAAAAATGACGTTGAGATGAAATACCTTCCATATTTGACAAGGTTGTCAATTGCGATAAATTTTAATATTATTTTGTGTTTATTGTAAACATGGGGTAATTTGTCTTCCCAATTCCATTCAAAAGCCTCTGCCAGTCTAATTCTTATGATTTTGTCCAAAGACTCACTAACTGACTTTAAGATTCTGATATGACAAGATAAGATGAGTAAGCATCAGGTTATGTAAAATTACGGCGTAGATTATATAGATTCTTTTTACTTATATGCCCTTCAAAAATACTAAATTAGCATTTAGCATTGAAAACTAGTTTTTACAGGATTATAGATGATTTGTGTATAAGCAAGCATGATCAACTTCAATTTCTTTTACGAACGAAAGACGGTTTACTTCTTAAATGAGCAATCCAAAGTTTGAGCACCAAGTCTAGAAATAAAAAGGCATCAGTGAAGGGCCATGGACATTTTACCATTTAAGTGATTGGATATATCTGTGAAGTCCCAAGGAAAAAGAAGTCATTGCATTGTTGCATACTAGAAATCATTCCTGTTCCCTTGAAATTTTTGATGAGGGACTTTGACAACCCATCGTAATACGCTTTCGCTAGCTTTAGTCAGCCTCCATATTCTTCACCAACATATTCAAGAGTCTGCGCAAACAATGCAAAATTGGTAGAAGTTCTGGATGTGAATGTAAATGTATTAAAGTATTAATTATAAAAGAAGAAAATTGAAGTTGTTGAAGTGAGAATCAACCAAAAATAATCTTAGATCAATATACAGGTATTACTCGTTATTTGATCCGCTTCATGATTAACTTGATAATTGCCTGGAAATACTAAATAATTATTTGGCTAATTTTCACTGTTAACTATGAACATTTTTCAATAAAGTCGAAAAAAAGTATTACAGCAAACTCCCTTAAGCTTTAGTTTAAGTGAGTTTTTTCGCTAAAATGATCTTTAGATGTAGTGCTTAAAGATACTTGCTGTAAAAATTTTTAAAAGAAATAGCCCCTCAAGATTTTTTGCGCAACAAAATGCCCTTTAACTGAACGCTCATAGCTAAGGGTTGTTTACAGAAATTGAACCTAAGAATTTATATAGAGAAAGATTCAGGTAAAAATATCTTGAACTAATTTATGATTTGAATAAAAATTGCACTTGACTGATGGGGATACATGTATCATATCCGCTTATGATTAACTTGTTAACCATCTATTAATACTGAACAATTATTTGGGTATTTGCTATACTATCCTTAACTATCTGTGCTTTTAAGTTAAATACCCTTAAAGTTCTTTTATTATAGAAAACTCCAGTAAACAGTGATGTAAAGGGAATTGTTTTGTACTTAGAGAGCTTACTGCAAGGCTTATAGTTATTGGTAATTTAGTGAAATTGAGCCCAATTATTTATATAGAGAATAATTATGATTAAAAACTCTCGAATTTATAAATGATTCAAGAGAGAGAAAAACAGGTAAAAGGAGAGAATCTTACATGTATCACATCAACTTTGGCCCCAGTGATCCCAGCACTTGCGAGATAAGAGTGCATGGCATCCTAAAAATCCGCAACTTGATCAGGGTAGATCAAACCAATGCCACCTTCTACAATTTTCACCACCACAAGATCCTCCATTGTCCCATCGAGCCCAGGTGAAATCATCGCCGGCATCACTTTCGAATTAAACCGAGTCGCTCCTGGTCGCACTCCCCCCTCCCCCCCCCCCAAGCTCCACATAGAGCTTGCCACGCATAAATATCATCCAACCCTTTAAACCTCATTCTCAAATTTCTCGTAAACACCGGAAACCCTGTTTCACAACCAGAACAACTCTCATCATTCTCAACCTCACCATCTTTGCTTACGTTACATAAATCATCGAGTTCTCTCTTTAGACATGCCACTTAGCTTTGTCCCCGGCCTTCTCAGCTCTATCTATCTCGTATTGTTTCAAGATGAGCATTTTAATCCTTTTTGCATCGTAGGAAGGAGAACTTGGGCTCAGCAGACTCCCAAGTTTGTAATTTTTGATCCTATCACATTCCTCAAGCCGATACAACATGTCAAGTGTTGCGTTAGTTTTGCATACATTATTCTTGCACAACCCAACAAGTTAAGCTTTTGGGGGTAAAGTGGTTCTTGATATGATATCATAGTGCACAATGTTTCAAGAGATCCTCGATTCAAACCTCATCGTTGTGAACTTAAAAAAATATTTGTTTGCCGCATTAATTTATTCTGTTTCTACAATTGAGTTTCCACTTGACACCTTTCCACATTGGTCCCCAAAGACCCACATGAGGGGGATGTTAAGTGTTCTTTTAGCTTGATATGCAGTGTCATGATAAACTACATATATTCTAGTTTTTTCACAAAACATCATTTAACTTGAGAAAACAAAAACCACCACTAGCGGCTTTGGGGTGGTGCTTTATGTATTTTTTTAACACGCTTTTTAGTGTTCAATAGTGCTTAATGTAATTTCTAAAGTATAATCATGTTTGATGAAAAAGAAAATAGGTCAATGGTGGTGGTTTGTGCAATTTACCCAACCCTACCCAAAATTAAAAATTAAAAAAAGGCTTAATTCCAAAAAACTACCAAATACTTTGGCTTAATTATGGTAGTTTACATACACAAAACTTCCAAAAACTACCACAAAACTTTCAAAAATTACAAAAAAAAAAACTACCATAAATAGCATGCCACATCAACAATAATTGCAATAAAACTACCACAAAACTTTCAAAGCATGGTAGGTTCCCATAATTTTGAGAGAATTTGATAGTTTCTCGTAACCGAGGCAAAAAATTGGTGTTTTTTTGGAATTAAGCCAAAAAAAACTACCCAGCTCTATACTGTTATCCCACACCCCCAACAACTTAAGATTTTGGGTAAAAGGGTTTTTGATACAACCTTGTAGTCATTTGTTGGCCACCGACAATCAGATTCTCTCTTCTTCCTCCACCAAAATCGATACTTTGCCATCCATCATCAATTATAAGAAACCTTAATGAAATCCCATTATCATAGAAGTCTTTAACCCCATGCCAAACAACAACAGGATCGACCGTCAAATAAAACGCATCCCAAGTGCACCAACCAAATTTGTCAACAAAAGAAGGAACCGACTTATCCTCTAACAGCCGGCACGTATTCAGATGAACTCTTATAGAGGTAAAGGCTTCCTTCATTAAGTTATATGGGTTCTCACCAAAATGCACATAGGTTATGGATTTAAAACAAGAGGTTTGAACTTTGCTTGAGCTGCTTTCGGCCCAAATCATGATTTGGTTATCAGAACCAGGATGCAGTGCCGATCGAAATCGCCTTCAATCAAAGGAATGAGCAAAACATAAGAGTTGAGCTCATGGAGATTGAACAGGATCCATTGGGTCTCCAGTTGAATCTCTGAGCCATTAGAGCCAACCCACATAGTTGACCACCAAGTTTTGAACCTGAACACACTCAGAAAAGGTCTGTTGCTGAATTGGCCTAATGACTTTTGTAAAAGACTTGATGGGTTTGTTTGTGTGAAGCCAAAAAAGCCACCTTTGTGTGAATTGGAGCGGACTTGGTTG
This sequence comes from Agapanthus africanus, assembly GCA_030015575.1. Classification (NCBI taxonomy): domain Eukaryota; kingdom Viridiplantae; phylum Streptophyta; class Magnoliopsida; order Asparagales; family Amaryllidaceae; genus Agapanthus; species Agapanthus africanus. The sequence goes on from CM057341.1 coordinate 133,975,515, forward strand.
ATGAGATGAAGAGGTGCTTCAGTGTTTTGGCAAATTGAGGAGAAGCTATTTAAGGTTATGTTGGTGGGGACTTGAGTTAGCAATGGGATACCTTTGATGGATAGGATTCCATTTGAGAGTGAGAGGATGTAAAAGAATGGCTGCTATGTGAAATCTAATAGCATGGGTGCTCTGCAAAGATCCTGGCCACAAATTTTACGTGCTTTGTACGTAGGATACACCAACACCAAAGGCCCCCATGTTTCACACAAATCTCGACTGTTCATTTCTATGTTGGATAGATCTGGACCGTTCGATACAATAGCATGAGTGCTATTATTGCCATAATAGCAGCCACTCTGAATCCAGGGAGGAGAGGGATTGATACTGTGTGATCAAGTGCTTCGCTTGGTGGTGCCATTGGTTAAAGAATTGAGATGTGTGTTTGTGTTTGAGTTTGTGTGTGATTGAGAGAATTTGATAAGGGAACCCATGAGAGGGCAAGTGTATCTATAGAGAACCAATAAAGAAGCCAGATTGTCAATCTTGAGCAATCTTGAGCATACTAGAACCATATTACACTTCTGAGGTGGCTTTGATACATTATTCTAGAAATGAACCACCAGCACAACTTATGGGATTAGAACTTATCCGATATATTTCTAGATTGCAAATTGATAATTATAAAACTTATCTGGGATACTTTATGAAAAAATTTGTTACATATGATTACAAAGAATTATTGTAAATGACTTGGGGCCCGTTCCGTGAAGCGGCGAGCGCCGGTTCCCCGAGCGTTGAGCGGCTGCTACCGCTCAACGTCTTGCCGCTTCCCTTTCGGAGGGAGCGGCTAGCTTTCCCAACCGCTCAATTTGAGCGGTGGGAAAAGCTACCTAGCTTTTTCCACCGCTCAAATTGAGCGGTGGGGATGAGGGGGCCTAGTGGGCCCCCTTTTAATTTTGTTTTTTTTATTAAAGGGCACCGGTCCCTTCAAGCTTCAAAAAAAAATGGCAGATCCCAGCCATTTTTAATTTTTCTTTTTTATAAAAAGCCAAGTTTCAAAAAAAATGATGGGTCTCCTTTTTTAATTTTTAATTTAGTATTTTCCCACTGCTCTCTTAAACACATCCCAAAATATGATTTGGTTACAAAATCGTGATTTCACAACCATGGTTTCCAAGGTTGAAGAACTTGATTTCGGTTTCGGTTTCGGTCTCTCATAATTTTATTAGTTTCGCTGGGTTTAGGCTAGTTTCGCTAATCTCGGTTTGGGTTTCGGTTTCGACGGTAATACAATATACATAAGTGTAGATATATTAAATACTTAAATCTATAGTTCTATATTACAATACAATGATCCTAGTGTTTAAAAATCAGCTATGATGCAAAATATATTGAAAGTGTACTTAGATAAGTATTAATATAGGGTTTGGGTTGACTTTTTTGCGGTTTTCTAACGACGAAGGCCTACAATGATCACAATGACAGTAAAAATGGTATTAAAAAAATAAGTTTTAAAGGTTTTAGCTGAAACGATATTGTATAGTTGGTTTCGAGTTTCATCTCGGTCTCCACCGAAACCGATACGAAACCACCACGTATAGGTGGTTTCGGCCGAAACCTCGAACCTTGATAGTTTCACACCACTCATCCGAACTGACCCTTAAATTGAGGATAAGAAGATGGCTAGATAAGTATCTAAAATGACATGTAAATAAATTAGATTAATAATAGATAATTAGTTGTTTAACGCCGGCTACTGTATTGTTAGAAACTAACAATACGTTTTTAATTATTTTTATACTCGATACTTTCTTTCGTCTTCTTTAGATTTAAATGTTAAATTACTCATCTTAATTTATCAACAGACTTATTGAATGCTTTTTAAAAGCAAAGAGGTATTATTTACAAAATAAGGATTCTATATATAAGAGGATGAGTAAATTAAATTTATTGATTTTATGGAATTTTGAAGGATTTTACATGCAAATCATATTTACTGAGGTTTAGCTGAAACTGTTTTTATTTTAGGCTTTTTACTAAAAGGCCCCCTCATGTCGTTAAATACTAAAAAGTCATCATACTTCATATTTACTTAAGAGGCCCCTCATACATCTAAATTGCACTAAAAACCCTTCACTGGTTTTCCATAAAAAATTAGCGTCTCGTTAGGAAAATAGAGTTGAAGCTTATACTTGAGCAGCTCTCTTACCTTCTAAGTATTTAGGTAGGCATTTCTTCCATAAAAAGATTTCACAACCTAGTTTAATTGAAAATTGGGATTTATCGCAACTAAATAATCACTCTCCTTTCAAATAAGATGTCCACGAATTTGAAGCTTGCAATTGAAGAGACAGCGGCACTCGATAAGCTCGTTGCTCGAGAAGGCTGAGAGAGACGACCCGATTTTCATGATCAATTTAAGAGATTTTTTATCGAAACCCTAATCGTAAAGTCAATTTAGAGGGAAAATTAGGAATTTTAAGAAAAGAAGATGGATTGTGAAGGTTTTAAAACCCTAACCCAATACTCATCGTTAGCTTCCTAACAAAGTAATGGAAGATATCAAAAAAATTATCTTTTTGGCTGTTGGGGGCATTTTAGTGCAATTTAAGTATAGAGGGGCTTTTTAGTAATTAGCGAAATATGAGAGGGCTTTTTAGTAAAAAAACCTTTATTTTTTGAAAGAAAATAAGGATTACTTACCAAAATGTGGGGCCTACGTAAATTGAAAGTAAAGTATGTCTCATGCTATGATGAAATATACACCTAATTACTATAGCGTCCACATAATTTGGTAATAAGGCTGATTCGATTTTCCTGCCAAAGATGAATATGGAATTAATTAAAAGAAGCAATATGAGTTTTCACCTTTCTGTCCTTGTTTAGGGCCTGGTTGGTTATAGGGTTTGGAAGGGTTTGTATTGTGGAATCCAAAAAAAAAGAGTATTGGTAAAATTTATGTTTGGTTAGTGGGTTCCATTTTTTTGGATTCCTTTGTTTTTAGTGGAGCCCATACTAAAAGAAGAATTCATGAATCCTTATTTTTTGTTGGGATTTGGCTGGATTCTCACTATTCACGTAGATCCGCCGTACTTTAATTATTAAAAATTAACTCTCTATCTCTTTCTAAAATCCTCAGATCCAAATTCTACTTTCTTTTTGCCAAGTACACAAGGATCTACAAATCCAATACTAGAAATCCAATACCCAACCAAACAACAAATTACCAAAACCAGAAATTTTCAACTGCCCTATTTTGGAATCCAAATTTCATAATCCTGCAACCAAACAGCCCCTTAGCGTTTTGAACGTGCAAGTAATTAAAGTAAATAAACTTGCACTACTTTAAAAATATAATAACAAAACTGGAACTATAGGTGTTATACAAAATAAGGCAAATTTGAAAACAATCTATATGTGATTTGAATGAAATTTAATTAGAATATATATATAGGGGGAAAAGGGACCTGAGCTCAACCACAGGGAAATTACCTGAGCACGTTACAAAAAAAAACCCTATCCTTTTTTAGTTCTAATTGAGGCCGAGAAAAAAAGCCTCATTAATTTTTCCATCACCACCACTCTCTATCTCTCTCCCTCTTCCCCTCATCAAACCTGGCATACCTTACTCATCCCTCGCCATCGCCATCGCCGCCGATGGTGGTTGTGATGATGATGATGGTTGTGGTTGTGGTGATGATGATGGCGATGATGGGATAGCGGTGATCGGAGGCAGGGGCAGCTATTGGAGGCGGCGACGAGGGTTAGCGAGAGAGGTTGTCTTTAGTGGTGGTGATGCGACGATGGTGGGTGTGGAGTGATGGTGGGTGATGGCGGTGGTTGTTGTGTTGATGATGGTGGTGGGTAACGGCGGTAGTGGTGGTGTGGTGTTTATGGTGATGATGATGGTGATGGTTGTTGTGATAGGTGGTGTGGGGCAGCGGTGGAGTGTAATACCCGGTTCCATTTGTACTATTTTCCTGTACTTGAATAAAATATTTTTCCTAATGTAATCCCGGTTATTCATCTATTTTTCATATTTCTATTTTCTATTTTTCCTTTTATCCTAGCCAGCCCAATTGCCCTATCTTTTCCCTCTAATTTTCTAAACCCAAGCCCACCAAAACTCCAAGGCCTAAACCCCTATATCCCAATACTCCAAGCCCAACCACTCTCCCTCTTTTTTCTTTTCCCATTCCAAAAATTAGCCCCCCTCCTCAAATATTTTTGAATTCCCAAAAAAATTGAAACTGCAAATCCCTCCTTAATTCCCATAACCACCTTAAATCTCATTCATTTTCCCATAAAATCCTAATCAATTCCATTAACTCCCATTAATCCCCTCTTAATTTCACTCATCATTTCAAAACTCTCTTTTAATATTCCATCTCTCTTCTTTCTCTCATTCTCTCTTTCTTTTCTCCTTCACTCTCTCTCTCCCGCCCACTCAACCTGAGCCCCCTTGCCGCCGACGAAACTCCTGCCGCCACCCCCGTCAGCTTCGAGACCGAAGCCTCCCCCTTCCCTCCCACCACCACCACCACCACCACCGACACCCTCTAACCCAAAAACACCCGAGTTCCTCACACCTCTCCCCTGGCCGCACCCCTTGCCGTCGGCTGCCACCGCCAGACGCCAACGAAGTCACCAAAAATCCCACGCACAACCTGCACCTCATCCACAGCCGCAACAGCACCCTCAGCCCTGGCCGCAGCTTCCTCTCTTCACTGACCTGCTTCTTCATCGATGTCCGCCTCCATCGTCGCCTCCGACCCAATGCCGCCGACGGGCCCTAGGCCACCAAGCCTCATCACCATTGTCGAGCCGTCGCAACCAAGCTCCATAGTGCCTACCCGAAGCCAAGCTCAAGCCTAGCAGTGTTTCGCGATCATGTCGTGACGTCGCCGTCCATTGTCGTCGATCGCCGGCATTGCCGTCATCTTGAGGCAAGTGAAAATCTTCACTTATTTATCATGCTATTATAAATATTAGCCAAAGAAATTTTATAATAACTAGAAATATATAAATATAATTAGATCATAAACTATTATTGAATTTGTATAGCGAACCATAGTGTCGTCTTATTGAATTGAGCCTAACTAAGGCTTATTACCGTGTTGGTATCACGTAGAAGTTATATGGATAACATCTAAATTCGTTTGGTTAAAGAAAACGTGTGTTTCGATCGATAACCGAATGTTTACTCTAAATGTTCGATGCGAACCCTATGCGAAAACCTAATAAAAAATGGCGGAACATATGAATGACAAACACCTTTACTGATAGCGAACATCGTGTGGAAATTTGGATGTAAAATAACGTCGTTTCACACATGAAATGACATTTCTGACAATTGACACGAAATCTGGAATTCCTGTACATGCTATCCTGTAAATTCATAGTAAATTGCATATACATCGGATCGTAGCGTGCTTAGGCTCGTTACGAAGAGTACTGGATAAGCTATGAATCTATGGCGATAGTTACTGGATATCGTGTCATTTCAATAGTGAAAACTGAAGAGATTTATGGCTCTGGACTGCGGTCCAGAGCAGAAATCTCTGTTAATACTTGTAACTCCCTGTTTAAATGCGCAAATGTGTGGAACCCTATATCAATGTGTAGAAAATTAAGTTAGCTTTCATATGCCATTGGTTCCACTAAATTCCGCCGTTGTTTGATATTTATAACATATTTTATATTATCGATGTGTACGGCTGATTTCTGCAGTATCAGATTAAACATAGTGACAATAAACTGAACATAACTCGATGTACACGACGACTATTACTGATCCGTCTTGTCTTTTGCATTGAAACCCTAACTGATTACCCTATATAACATCGAATTGTAGCGACGACCAATTGTGAATGTAACTAATGGAAAAATATGTTCGAAGATAGACTTTCAGTTCAGAAACTGAAATTCCAGCAATGAACATACGTATCGAAACAACCGTATCTCCCTAACCAGAACCATGATTGGTACGATACCAATTCTATTGTCTAGATAATTGAGTCTACTGTTCACGCCTTTTATATTGTTTCGCTTTAATTCTGCATGTATGAATTATTGCGATTTTTCTAATCTGAATGACAACGGATGTCCATGTATTATTCGTAGTGTATTTTACTGCATTTCCATTATATTGCATGACTGTTTTACCCTCAGTGCATAGTGATCATTTGTATTAACACCCTAGCGATTATAGAGTATTGTCGAGTGATGATGGTATCAATTGGTTGTGTCAAGTACGCCGGTGAAATTGATTGAACAGTGAAAATGATCAAAGAGTGATTGAACAGCGATAATGATGCGTACTTGTATACAACCAATTCGATACATGAACATATACTGAAACCTGGAGAAATGGGGAAATCGAGGGTGGAATTGATCTTGTATTTAGCGAGGAATAGTGTTTAGAGGATGATCATTCGAATAGTGATATATATATATATATATATATGTACTGATTAGGTCCGAGTCTAGCGGCACGGCTACAGGGTTATGTCCCGCGCACAGTGAACCGTAGTTTCGGGCATGCACGAGACTCTCGTTAAACACGATAACTCTTTTCCACCGATCGATTTCACTGACTTAGAGACTGATAGGTTTAGCGATATAGGCATTGCGTTCATTACTGTTTGACACACGTGCCCTACTGTTTACCTGTGCATGCTATTTCACTCATTATTTCACTGTCTGCTATTTCACATTCATTATTATTGTACCTACTTTATTGCTATATCGTGTCTCCCTGACGACCTGAGTATACATGCTCAGAGTACAGAGCGGACTCAGCATGGGAGTCAGATCTGCCTTACGAGCTTACAGAGATCTAATCAGAGGCTCAAGGTTACTATCTTTCCATGCTTTCAATAAAGACATTGTATTCTACTTAGCAGTTTATATTGTTGTCAAACTCTTGTATCCAGTAAACTCTTTTGATTTTATGTAATAAACTAGTGATTGTGATTTCCCTTACTTTGTGCTGCATTTTACTAATTACCATGTAATGCTAGAAGCCGAAGTGTGACTACGGCAGGAGTATTTCTTGATCGCATGAGCACGGCTGGCTTAGTCCCCCTCGTATTCCATATTTTGGAAAGCGAGGCATGACATGGAGGGAGGGGTAGCAATCGGAGGCGCGGCGAGGGTTTTCTTCTTCTGTTCAGCCTGGGTTTGAAAAGGAGAGGGGGTTTTATGTAATGGGCTCAGGAATTTTTCTGTGCTTGAGCTCAGGACCATTAAGCCATATATATATATATATATATATATATATATATATGGGGGAGTGCTCAATTGCAAACCGGACCGCGTTTTATAAAAACGAGAACTCTCAATCTATGGCATATTTTAATGATATGAGCCGTTCAAGTTGATTATCCTACGCTCAAATGTAACTATATGAAAAATTAAAGGATTTGAAAACCTCTAACCTATGCATCAATGGGTGCAAAAATGAACGTTTTTCGATAATGCAATCTGATGCATAAATAGGAGGTCTTCAAATCTTTTGATTTTTCATACACATACATTGAGGGTAGGGTGATCAATTTGAACGGCTCGGGTCATTAAAATATGCCATAGACCAAGAGTTTCCGTATTTAAAAAACGCGGACCGGTTAGCAATGGAGCACTCATATATATATGGGATTTGAATGAAATTTAATTAGAATTTTAGGCTTAATCACATTCTAAATTTGAAGAAGGGTATGAAAATATAAAAGCAGTTAAAGTTCAACTACAAAAATAAAGTGCTTTAACTTCAATAAAGCAATTTTAATTCAACATCCATGACAGTCAAACACCCTAAGGACGCATCTAATTGAAAGAAAAAAAATATTCATATAACAAACCAAATAATATTGAGCAATTAGAAAGGAAATTGGTATGAGAAATCGATTTCGAGATTGATGGAGTCAAGGAGTGAAGTGATAGATGGATGGTGAAATTCTCTTTTCTAAATTAGTCTTGACATCCTAGCTAACAAAAACATGGCATGTTTCTCTCAATAATAATATTATTGACAAAATCAAAACATATAAAGATGAATCTTAGCATGTAATACCTATAAATTTCATTGAATCTTAAACGTTTTTCTACAATCATAACATCTTCCCTTAAATCGCTACATTTTACTTAAAGTAGTAAGATAATTGTCCTTTCAAATCGTTTTTCCATTATCAATGATGCTTAGCTTTATCAAATAAGTTATGAAATTTGTTGTGTTCAAGAGCAAATTAATATTAATTTCTGGCTGTACAAATTTACATATGAATGTAATTAAAGGCAAATTTGGAACTCTAAAAACAAATTCATCTGCATAATAAGTTGACACGTGATTTTTTTTTGTTTTTTTACAATTTCGAGATATGATGTGTTAAACACTATATCAGCTCAAAAGTTTGTGTCAATCTTATATCTATAGCAGTGCATTGTTTGAATAATTTGAAATGTTTCAGATTTGTTTGCAAAAGTTAACAAACATTATTTAGTAGGATATGAAATTGTATATATATCTTGTGTATTATGCAAAAGTTTACAAACAACAAAAGAATTGTATATATCTTTTGTTGTCACTAAAGGATTATACAAAAGCAAATTTGTCAAGGGGTGGATGACTAAAAACTTCTATTTTTAGTCATAGAAAACTTCTATTTTTAGTCATAGAGAACTTTAGGTGGTAGGGCCCACAACATGAGCAAAATCAAATTTGTTAAGGGATGAATGACCAAAGAAAATCCCTCTTGATCTTACAGGGTTGTTCATACCAGCTTACCAAGTAGAATTCCAGTGTTGTTCATACCAAGTAGCATATTTGTTAAAATGGAAAATGCCAAAACATAAAAGAATAGGAGAAATTGAGAACTGTGAATTCTGTAAATATTTCAATTATTATTATTATTATTATTATTATTATTATTATTATTATTATTATATATAAAGCCGAAAGCAGCACCAGAATCTGGCAATTTTTTTGCCTTGGTATGTAAAATTATCCTCCGCCCCCTGGAATTTAAGAATATTTGCATTCAGCCCCCCGCTAGGTTCATCCAGCCCCCCGCTAGGTTCATCCAGAGCTATTTCAAGCACGGAAAATTATCCTATGCCCCTTGAATTTTAAGGATATTTGCATTTGGCCCTTGCTAGGTTTATCCAGAGCTTTTTAGCTCTTGCAAAAATTATACTTCTCCCCTTATTTTCAGGTTAATTTGCATTGGAACCCTTTTTCACTCTCCCAAAAACTATACTCTGCCCCTTATGTTTTAAGTCAATTTACATTTGGACCCTTCAAAGTATATCCATACAAAACTAAAAGAAAATCTATTTTCGCTATTCATTTTTATTCTGGAAATTGCACTCGGTCCCACGCAAAAGCATTGTAAACCTCTCAGCATATTTACGACTCTATTTCAAAGTTCTGGCAAACGTGTTTCTGAAACATTTAATTATCTTAATCCCTCTGTAAAGCATTAGTTAAAACACTTTTTTATTTAGTTATAAGTTTTCACGGCTCCTTGATAGAAATTGAGTAATGTTTAATGATATTCTTTTAATTGATACGTATTTAATCAAAATAGTGGCTTAACCTACAACTTCGTTCCGCTACAGAACGAACTCTTAAAAGCATCCAAAAAGAACCAGATGTCTTATTTTAGAATTCTCAAAAAACCATATGCGGGAAATGAAACTGAAATGCAATTTAATTCAGTCAAATGTAAAATGTTTCAGTTCAGCTGTGTCATCAACAAATTTTGTTTTTCGGTACCTTCTGTTGTAGTTCAGATACACGCAATATATTTTCGATAAATTCTGTATTTTTTTTTTGTGCATAAGCTGTTAATACACAACCTACATTGTAATATAAAATCTACCGAAAGCTTTTTTATCTCGGCCAATCACCCGCACATGGTGGGGGAGCCTGCTAGTAGTATATCAAAGCCTGCTTTCATGTCTTGCTATTACAGCACAGCTTCATTTTCCAACAGTCATATGAAATATTCTGTATGGCCCCCTATATCACAATCAAACAATATGATTCCTATCATCTCAGTGAACCATTTAGGTTTATTAGGAACAATTCACAAGTAAAAAAATACATTAAAGTTTGATTGGATTAAATATGCTGAATCTATGGAGGCCAATAGATTAATCTAGAGTTTCATATAAAGGCAAGGGTTTGGCAGTGGCAGTTGATAAGGAAGTGGGCCACACTAATGGATAGGTAATTTTAATTCTTGCACCAAAACATTGTTCATATACCAAAATAATCGATGAAATTGAGATCATCAAGGGGCCCAACTTTAGAAAATACTGGCAGTTGATTAGTGTTCAGTAGAACACTTGAGATGGCAGGAAATAAAATGGATTTCTCATTGTCAGCCACCCCACCAACATCTTTTGTTATAGGATTAATTCCTATAAACTACCAAAAACTTAGGGGATGTGATAAGTAACTACCAAATTCTTTGAAAATTACATAAAACTACTAAGTGTATGAAAACTTATAAAAATTAATAATCGATAAACTACCAAACTTGTTTAGCGAATATTCAATAATCCACCATACTTATTTAGTAAATGTTCAATAAACTATCAAGCTTCTTTACTAAATTTTCAATAAGCTACCAAACTAGTTTAAGAAAGTTTAAGTTACAATTTGGTAGTTTTTTATACTTCGCAAAGAGTTTGGTAGTTACTTGTCACGGCCCCAAGGTTTTTGGGAGTTTTTGGGAGTTAGGCCTTTGTTATAATTAGTAGAAGCCTTACAGAAAATTTGAGTTGTCAGGTTAGGCCTTTGTGTTGGATCTTGTGAGTGTTTTTTGTAAAAAAAAAACAATGGGTGAAGTTTCAAACTATATGTTATATGTTATTTAGTTTGAATAATAACAAAACACTCTAGTAGCCCAGTTGGTTTGTAAATGTTTTGCCATACGAGAGGTCAATAGTTCGAATCTTGTCGTAGACAAGATTAATTAATTAATCACAAGTAATACTAGTGGCTTGGCTTGGGCTTCGAAATCAGGCTGATTAAGTGGAGACTGTTGGGCTGGCCATTAGTTACAAATAGTTGTAAGTGATGAAACTCTTGGGTTGGGCCTGAGCTCTCTCTATATAAAGGGGCTCAGACCAAAGAGCCAAAGTTGCTTGAAAAGTAAAGAACCGAACTACTCTGTAGTTCTCGGAATAGGAAGAATATAGAACTATTTTCATGGTTCATCAAGAGGACTCTAAAACTGAACTACTCTGTAGTTCTTCGAAAACTGAATAGAAACATAGAACTACCTATAGTTCTATTCTAATCAGAAATCTGAATAAGAATTACATCCTCTAATCAGAAGAATTCAATTGAATTGAGAACAGAGAATATTGCGAAATATTCTCACCGTTCTCAATTCAGAATTCCATAAGAATATTACCAAATATTCTTGTTTCAGAACTATTGAAAGTGTTGCAAATTATTTTCGCTAGTCAATCCATAAGCAGAGAGCTCTGCCTGTGCGCCATCGAATCGTTCATCACGGCCAGAATTGAGTTGCTGGTTGGTGCACACCAGAACTCATAGTTATTGTTTCTGGGGTAGATCGGCTTTGTGATCCTTGCATCGGAATGGGCTGAATCTACTTTAAGCTCCGCGTTTGTGAACGCACAGCAGCTCTCTATTTGATCTAACGATAGATCGTTGCGGTATCCTTGCAGAAAATTTTTAATTTTATTGTCCATTTTTCTCACCTAACAATCTTAAAGCAGATTTCGAACAATTTGAAATGGACGCTGCAAGAAGCATGAGGCTTGAGTGCTTAAAACTCGAGAGTTTTGATGGAAGCGACTTCAACGCTTGGGGTCACAAAACAATATTTGGGATGCAACTTCTAAATATTTTTTATATTGTCTCCGAGGACAAGCCGGACTATGATGATGAGAAGGCCGTGGAGAAATGGAAGCGCGATAACCATTTCTGCATGAGCTGCCTCCTCAACTGCCTCAGAGATCATCTTGCCGACACCTATTCCCACGAATCTTCTGCGAAGGAGATTTGGGACTCGTTGGAGAAACAGTACAAGGACGAGAAGAAATTGTTAAAAACTAATTTGATCGACAAGTTTCTCGATCTTAAGTTTGAAGATGATAAAGAAGTGATGCATCAAGTTAAAGAACTTGAAAAACTTGTAACGAAATTAAAAGAAGAAAATATTGTATTAGTCAATGCTTTCATTGCAGGTGTTGTCATCAACAAACTTCCTCCCTCATGGATGTCGTTTTCGACTGACATGCATAGAAAGAAAAGACAGGTTTTCTTGGAGGACCTCAAGCGGTATATCCGCATTGAAGATGAAGTTCAAACTCGTTCTAAAACCGAGTTGTTTACCAAGCAAAAGGCATCCGCGAATCTGGTTTCGTCCAAACCAGATTCCACCTCTTTCAAGAAGAAGAACTTCAAGAACAAGAAAAAAACAAGAAGACTTTCAATCTGAATGTTCAGAAGAAAGACTTCAAGAAGGATGGTTGCTACAACTGTGGCAAGCGGGGTCATTTCGCCAAAGACTGCAAGGGACCAAAGAAGGACAAGAATGACAATGTCAATCAGGTCGTGCAGGTTCAAAACTTTGTTGCAATGGTTGCTCCATCACAGCACTCCTCGAACAAAAACCGGTGGCTTGATACATATGCTACTTGTCATGTCTATTCCAACATGAACATCTTCAAGCTAAGAAGGTTGTGGCAATGACTGATCATTCCATCACTGTTGTTCGTAGAATCGGAACAGTGGTCAGTGGTCCTCCCTCGAACTTCAAGAAAGACCTTAACCTTGAAAAATATGAAGTATGTTCCTTCGATCGCTAAGACCCTAGTCTCATGAAGCTTGCAGGAGCATGAATGCGGTTGGATCTCCAGGGTGAGAAAACTGTATTGTCTTTTAAGAAAGAGTATTTCGGAAATGCTTTTCTTTTTAATGGAATGTATAAACTAAGTATCTTATACCTTCAATTATCAATGAAATATATGTTTGTGATTATTCGTCGACCCTTTGGTATCACAGACTTGGTCACGTTAATTTTAAGAAAATGAATAGCATGACTAAATTGGGTTTAATACCGAACTGAGAGGGTGATAAACCGGGAAAATGTGAGATTTGTGTTCAAACCAAAATCACTCGAAAACCTTTTCCCGGTGTCACCCGAAGCAATGAGTTATTGGACTTAGTTCATGCTGACACCTGTGATTTCAAAAGTTTCGCAACTAGAAGAGGGATGAAATACTTTATCGCCTTCATCGACAAACATTCCCGCTTCTGCAATATCTATCTGCTAAAGTATAAAGATAAAACGTTCAGCAAATTCAAAGAATTTCGAACTCGGGTAGAAAAGAAACTTGACGGACTAGTGAAGAAACTCAGGAGTGATCGAAATGGAGAATACCATTCTAAAAAAATGGAAGCTTATTTTGAGAAGTATGGTATAATTGTTGAAACCACTACACCTTATTCTCCGCAGTCGAATGGGATTGCGGAAAGGAAAAACCGCACACTAACAAAGACGATGAACTCGATGCTAATCACATTGGGACTTCCAAACTACTGCTAGGGAGAAGCTCTTCTAATGGCCAACTGGATATTGAACCGGATTTCTTATGCAAAGACCAATTCCACTCTATATGAACTGTTTTTGGGTTATGTTGATTCCTTGGATACACTCAAAGTATGGGGGTGTCTGGCATATGTCACAGTGCTAGATATTAGAAGGCCAAAGCTTCGACCGAAGGCTAACAAGTGTGTATTTCTGGGATTTGTTGCAGACGGTTATGCAGGTAGATTCTTATATTTAACCACCAACTCTATCATCGAAGCACGCGATGCGGAAATCTTTGAGGATAAGTTCATCAACGATAAGAACATATATCTCAAAGATTCTTATGAGAATACTCAAATAGAAAAGCCACTTCCGATGCAAGAAGATGTATCTGAGCCGCCTTCTGTACAAGAAGAAGTTGTACCTCCCGAGGTGGAAGAAAGCGAAACTGCTCCAGAAGTTGCAAAACCTCCTCCTCCTAAGCGTCTTAGAAAGACAAACCTTTGGAGCCGACTTTGTAACCTTCAATGTTAAAAGAGATCCGCAATCTTTTGAAGAAGTGATGAAATCTAACGATATTATTCTTTGGAAAGAAACTGTGGATGATGAGATGGACTCACTGATTCATAACAATACTTAGGAACTCACGGATTTCCCTGAAGGGGCAACACCGATCAGGTGTAAATGGATATTCAAAAGGAAGTTGAGGGCAGACAATACTATAGAGAAGAACAAAGCAACACGGGTCGTGAAAGGATTCACTCAGAAAGATGGGATCGACTTCTTCGACATATATGCCCCAGTCTGCCGAATGACCACCATCTGTGTTTTGATTGTTTGGACGGTGAGCCAAGGTCATGTTATTCACCAAATGGATGTGAAGACCGTTTTTTTGAACGGTGATCTTACAAAAAAGATCTATATAGATCAACCGGAAGGATTTATTGTTGATGGCTTGAATAATAAAGTCTGCATATTATCAAGTCTCTCTATGAATTGAAGCAAGCTCCAAAATTGTGGCATGAGAAGTTCAATAAGATCATTCTGAACAATGGATTCCGAATCAGCGAATCAGATAAGTGCCTATATGTGCAGGTCGTTGAACATAAGGTAGTTGTGATATGCATGTATGTTGACATGCTAATTGTTGGGACCGACCTGCAAACAGTCACTTCTACGAAGGAGTTTCTTTCGTCCCAATTCAACATGGACTTTAGAGTTGCTGATGTGATTCTGGGAATCAGAATTCTGAGGACTGAATAAGGTTTGTACCTATCTCAGTCTCACTACATAGAGAGCATGCTTAAGAAGTGTGGATACTTCGAAATGCCAGAGCTAGCCATTTCATACGACTACAACAAGAAGTTTCAACCTAACACTGGAAAACCAGTGACACGGCTGGAGTATACACGAGTTATCGGGAGTTTGATGTACTCTATGAGCTGAACAAGACTTGATATCGCTTTCATCGTTGGGATGCTTAGTAGGTTTACAAGCAACCCGGGGAAAGCACGTTGGGATGCAATCCAGAAGCTGGTGAGGTACCTAAAAGGAACATTAAAGCTGAAATTGTTTTATTCCGGATATCTAGGTACTGTGGAAAGATTTTCTGATGCAAGTTGGTGCTCGGAACCACACAAGTGCAGATCAACTGGAGGTTTGTCTTTACTATGGGAGGAGCGGTTATCTCCTAGAAGTCTAAGAAGCAAATTATGATCGCACAATCGTCAATGGAGTCCGAGTTCTATGTTTTGGCTATTGCAGAAAATGAAGCTGAGTGGCTCAGCGATATTCTATGAGGTCTTCCATTGAAAGAAATGCAATGAGCGGTAATCACTATCTATTGCCACAATCAAGCAACGAGTGTTGCGGTAGCGAACTCATTATTCAATAGAAAGAAGTGGACTATTCGTCGGATGCATTGGGTATCTAAATGAGTTGACAACCCACGGAGTCATCTCGGTGATTGACGTCCGGTCTTCAAAGAATGTAGCATATGCCTTAACAAAGGGTTTGAAAAAGATCCGGTCGATAAAACTTCCGCTTGCATGGGTCTTAAACCTATATAAGTTTATTATATTTACCATGTAATCAAAATTTTAGTTCAAAACTTCGCTACTATTAATGAGATTGCTGATTCAAAAATCATGTAAACTAGACGGACTGATCTAAAGCCTTAATGAGTTCTATACATCTGGGATGTTGGATGCTTGGTTATAAGCATGCCTGAGGAACACATTAAAATGAGGATGGCTGAAGCCTTAATGAGTTCTGCAGATACATGATGCTTGGTGGCAAGCACGTCTAAGAAACTCACTTATGCTTGAGAAGGAGTTTTGGCCGACTCATAAAATCTTGAGGCAGATTCTTAAAACTCTAGCAGAAACTTTGATAAAGCACAGGGCCATTAACGTGCTACAACTCAGGAAATGGGTAATAGTTCAAGGCATAGTCCACTATTGCATGAATTTAGTTTAGTTATAGTGTGATCGCTAAGATGTTAATGAAGTGATGGTTCAAGACTTAGTTCACAATGCACCTAACTGTAGTTTAGTTGGTCTAAGTGGGATTCAAGTCCATGTGACATCTTCACTGTGCGCAGTGAGTAAGACCTGGATGCGAGTTAGAAACTTGTAGGGGATTGTTGGATCTTGTGGGTGTCTTCCGTAAAAAAAACAATGGATGAAGTTTCAAACTATATGTTATATGTTACTTATTTTGAATAATAACAAAACACTCTAGTAGCCCGGTTGGTTTGCAAATTTTTGCCACACGATGTCAGTAGTTCGAATCTTGCCGTAAGCAAGATCAATTAATTAATTAATCACAAGTAATACTAGTGGTTCAGGCTTGGGCTCGAGCTGTAGGCATGGGCGTGGATCGGGATAATCAGGCTGAGGCGCATTGAGCGCACAACAGTTTGTATTTAGCATGTGTGAATCGTGGCCTAGTTGGCACCTACGTAGCAACCTAGTAGGCTGTCTTATTGGACGTCGCGTTGGTGCTCGCGTGGCTGCATCGCAGGAGGAAAAGGTTGTTGGCTACTCTGAGCAGTTTGGGCTAATTAAGTGGAGACGGTTGAGCTGGCCATCAGTTACAAATAGTTGTAACTGGTAAGACCTTTGGGCTGGATCTGAGCTCTCTCTATATAAAAGGGCTCAGACCAAAAAGCCAAAGTTGCTAGAAAAGTGAAGGACTGAACAGCTCTGTAGTTCTTGAAAGAGGAAGAACATAGAACTATTTTCATAGTTCATCAAAGAAGAAGACAGAACTATTTCCATAGCTCTAGAGGACTTTGAACTGAACTACTCTGTAATTTTTCGAAAACTGAATAGAAATATAGAACCACTTGTAATTCTATTCTAATCAGAAATCTGAATAGGAATTCCATCATAATCAGAAGAATTCAATTGAATTGAGAACAGAGAATATTGTGAAATATTCTCACCGATCTCAATTCAAAATTCCATAAGAATATTACCAAATATTCTTGTTTCAGAACTACTGAAAGTATTGCAAAGTACTTTCGTTAATCAGCCAATAACCAGAGAGCTCTGCCCGTATGCCATCGAATCGTCCATCGTGGACAGAACTAAGTTGTTGGTTGGTGCACACCAGAACTCATAGTTGTTGTTCCTGGGTAGATCGGCTTTGTGATCTTTACACCGGAGTAGGCCGAATCTGCTTTAAGCTCCGCGTTTGTGAATGCACAGCAGCTCTCGATTTGATCTAACGATAGATCATTGCGGTATCCTTGCAGAAAATTTTAAATTTTATTGTCCATTTTTCTCACCTACTCCAACGCTTTGCTGGATTTAGCCACCCTCAAAGTCAATGTGATTGGTCTATTTTTCCTTTTATGTTGATTGAATGTCTTTTATCTTATGATTTTCTTATCACAATTCCCATGCCCTACTAACTCCCTCTAGTGGAAATACAAGGCCTTAAAAAATTTCAAGCTAATAACTAAAAAAAGTGACAAACAAGGATTAAATAATACTTTGTCAGCTAGAATGCAGGCCTACTAATAAGCTAACATCGTGGGGTCAATAGCGGCATGACAAAGCTGTATATAAAGCATTTTTTATAAAGATTATTTGATAGGGTTAAGGAAATGAGAAAACAAAGATATTCAAATCGCCATTTTTTGGTTTGAACCTCGGGCCTCTTCAAAGTCATGTTGCTATGATACAAAAGTCAAAACCAATTTATGCATAAAGTTAGGTTAAAGAAAAATTCTTTTTCCACCAGCCCGATGGAATCCATGTAGGTCACTGGGTCTGGATAGACAGTGGGGTATGATATCCACTATCTTGGTACTTGTACTGCTGTACACTCTGCCCCACCTTGTATCTAACGAGAGGCCCGGTAGACTACGTGGACTTTACCACATGGATAGGAAAAGTATTACTCGCAACACAAACTTAACATTCTACACACTCTGATTGGTTGTTGAGGCTATATATCTACTACCTATTCTAGAGGCCTCCTACAATTTTGTAACAGAAAAGACTAATGAGCATAAAAAGGAGAACAATAGAAGATTGGAGAAAAAGGGGTTACCTCATTAAGATTCTGTAAAATGATTCCAGATGGCTGGTTCCTTGTAATTTCCACAAGCATCAGGAATCTGCAGCAATGGGCCTGAAACAACCAGATGGTAATAAGGTGACAATGGAGTTTGTAACAACTCATTAATACAACTTCTGAGGGCATATGCAAGACAAGGTAATAAATTTTAGGGTAAAGTGCATGTATGCTCCTGCATTTGTATCTCATCCAACACTTATAAACTCCTCAACTGGCTTATTATTATCTAGACATCCTTGGACTGATTTCTCACAAAATTTGCATTTTTTATCTTTATTTTGCACTTCCATGGAATATACAAATATATGATGGGGAAAAAAGGTAGATAATGCCCACCATTGTTAGGCTCGAGATCACCGATTTCCATGAATCCAAAATGCCCCAAACAAGCCAATGCATCAACCAAACAACCGTTGTGCTCATTTTGAGCATTCGAATGGAAAAATTTTGGTAGGGAATTTCATCATACAGGTTGTCGGCATAATGAAAGTTGGGGTTTTTTTATAATCAGACAAACGATTCAAAGAAATTTTGGGAATGCAAATTGGTGTTGAAAGAGATGGTTGGTTTGGGTTAGACAGAATCGAAGGTATACTGAAATGTACCTGAATTGAAATTTTTGGGTTTTTGTGATAGAGCTATTTGTACCACAGGGATGCAAAAATGCAGAAGCTGAGCAGTTGTGACCTGTGAGTATGAAATGCAATAATGCTTTCCTTTGGATTCAAATGGATCCTTTTAAAGTAATGTTTAAAACAAAATAATAAAAATGGACCCTTTCATATTTGTTACGACAGAATTTGTTTGATATATGTGAGTTATTTGAAAAGGGCAGGATTGCATACATAAAATAAGGCTAAATTACAATAAACTACCCTTACAAGTTAGACATTAAAATAGTGAGGATTTTGGCCGATACATCTCCAACTTGTGTTTCAATAACGGGTGATGTGGTCAAGCTACCTGCACCTCTCTGGTCCGATCATTTAGCGGCTCTTTTTAACAGACGGGAACATAAACATGTTAGATATTAAAATACACAAGTCTGAAATTATAATTAGAGGGATAGGTCTATTCTTCTCTTCTGAGTTTTTTTCTTCCGACACCATGTTGAATAAAATTTTAAATGACTCAGCTCATCTTTTTCTTCCATCAATGAAATGACTTCTACAAAGAACACCCATATGTAAATTAAAGGTTATATACAAGAGCATATTAGAACACTACAAACCTGCAGATCCTTCAAACTCTGCATAAAACAATAGAGTTGCTATAATATTAAACGTCTATTGAGAAATAGAATTTGTGGCATGGAATCGTGCACAAACTTGGCTCAAATTCAAGACCTAGAAATACCCCTCTGATGATATTTCTATCCAGATTCAATTATTTTAGATACAAATATTACAAAACCGGCCAGCTTGTTTCATGCAATGATTTATACAAGAAATTAGCCGTTCGATCAGAATTCTTGCAGATGTTTTTACAACCACATGACGTTAGCAAGACTCCGATGAACAAAACCCCATTGCTACACACAATTATATGCATAACATTCAACCTCAATTCCCTTCCAGCTAGGAGTTATCATTTATCAATCCTCTTTTTTCTTGGGTGCAACAATTTTTACACCGATGAATCCACAGAATGATGCAGAAGCTGAGCTTGACCTTCGCCAAGAAATGACTCAGGCTTCGAAGCAGGTGAAAGTGTTGAAATATTTGTCATCTGAAGTTTTATGCACACAGATTGGCCTAAGGCCTTTGCAAAAGTTGAAACTGCCCTTAGTCCTCGACGTTTAGTTTTGCAGCATTTTGTGTGCAGCCTCCATGAGCCGCACGCTGCATCTGAGATTGAACGGCATAGTGCCTCTGCAGATCTTTGAAGCGTTCTAGAAGTTCTTGGAAAGATGGCCGAAGTTGTGGATCACTGTTTTGATACGACAAAAAATGCATAAATTTATCTATTAAAAGAAAAGAGATAATTGCACAGAACGCCCCTATAGTTTACCATGCGTAGCACTTATACCCCTCAAGTAACTTATTTGCACAAACATACCCCCTGTTAATTGACCAAAAGCCGAAAAATACACAAAATTAATCTGAACAAAATAAACATTTGAGTTGTATACAGTTGAACTTGAGAGATTTGATCAATGACGAGTGTGGGTGTTTGTGCTAATAAATTGCTCCAGGGGGTTATACAGCTCTACAGGGTAAACTACAGGGGCGGTTTGTGCAATTAAACCAAATTTTTTATTTCAATAATCTAGAAAAGTTGGATTATGCTAACCTATGCCAACAACTCTCGAGGATTGAGACCCATTGTGGATCTAAATCTTTTGGGAGCTCCAGCCTTTGGTTCATAAATCCTACGGCTCCGATCACCTGTATGCATAAGACCCATGATAAGCAATTTAACCCAGTAAAGAATATTTTCATCTTCTAGTTAGGTATGTTGAGTATTGAAAACAATTCCTTCAACCCTTACAGCTTTGGAGTTGGTCTTATGAAGGTATCAAAGCCACTTAGATTCATATATAACCGATAGTTTCGAAAAAATACCGATGTGTTGCTGGAATCTTATTGGATAAGTATTTTATTTTTCTTTTTTTTGCACTGCCCTATAAGCCCTAACCTATGTATACAACACTCACAACACACCCACGCACACAAGCACACATCAGACACACAGACCCAGAGGACCCACGAATTTGCCCCGAAAGCGTAAAATTGTCGCCACTCTCCCGCTGGGGATCGAATCCCCGCACTCTCCCCAAAGAGGAAAGTGACATACTGGAGCTATTGCTTTCCTTTTTTCAGTCATACTAAAAAGATGGTTTGGACATGTGCAAAGAAGACCAATCAATGCGTGTATTTGTACCAAGGTAGAGGTCCTCCTATAGATGATAAGATGCGAGGGAACCGATTGAAATGGTTTGAACATGTGCAAAGATGACCAATCAATGCCCTATTAGACAAAGTGACAAAATTATAGTTCATGGCACAACTAGGGGCAGGGGTTAGACCTAAACGAACATGGGGTAGAGGCAATTATAAACGATATGTTAATTATTAATTTGACCAAGGATCTTTAATAGAGAGGAATGGAAGAGAAGGATTCATATAACCAACCCCAAAAATTTTGAATGAAGGCTTGTTGGTGTTGTTGTAGTCATACTGAAAGGCACGCTGATTGTGTTTTCAGACTTTCTAGGTTTACACAATTGGCATTATATATACACAAATGCATTAGGCAAAGAAAAGAGAGTATATAATTGTATCAAGAATTTTTTTGGATCAGGCAATCATGATTTCAAGGATATTGAAAAATGAATGGGGATATCAATTGAAAATGAAAGGGAAAAGTCACACTGGCTTAAGCTTTATGGTTCTGGAGTAGAGGATCCAAAAGATAGAAATTATACATAATTTTTACAATCAGAAAGAAAAAATAATACCTCCATTGAGTTCAGATTATCCCAAGGGATCTTCTCTGTAACAAGCTCCCATAATATTACTCCAAAGCTGTACACATCGGACCTATTCCCAACATACAAAACTTCAATGTCAGTGCATCTATAATTGTCTCAAACTAACATAAATCAGAGACAAACAAAAAAGCGCTATTCTACACAACATCAGGACCAAACTTACTTTTCGTCAGAAGGTTCATTGCGAAGAACTTCTGGGGCCATCCATTGAGGCTAGGAAACAAGGAAGATGGATTTTCAGAGTAAAAATTGAATAAATAATAGGCTTAATTTCACTAAATTACCAAAAATTATACCTTTTTCACTAAATTACCAAAGACTTTGTAGATTACAAAATACTACCAAAAAACTTCATACTAACAATACCTGTTTTAGTGAATTATACCCATTTTTTTACTGTAATATACCGTATTTTACTAACCTAACATAATGGCATCAACAGAATTTGTAATGCTACAATGGTAGTTTAGTGAAAAAATAATTTTTAAAGTTTTTCCTAGTAACTTGTGATTTATAAAGTTTTGGGTAGTTTAGTGGCAAAAGGGGTTTTTTGGCGATTGAGCGAAATCATGTGTAAATTATTTGGATCAAACCATACGCTCACATGCATATTAAAATAACAGGTTTAAACTCCAAAAGGCAATGTATGTGTCCATACCGTTCCTTTCCCCGATTTTGTTGTCAGATATGTTTCATGCTTTAAACGCGAAAGGCCAAAGTCCCCAACCTTCACAGTCCAGTTCTTGTCTACCAACAAATTTGACGACTTTAAATCGCGATGAATGATTGGTGGATTGCAATGATGAAGATAATTCATACCCCTTGCCTGTGACAATAAGCATTGTATGAGACACTGTACTCAACAAGTTTACATAACAAAAACCTACACTATAGGGTGTTGACCACAGGTTCCCCCGAACTATCGTAGATTTTAAGCATTGGCACCCCCTGTTTAAAAGTATATCTTCATTCCCATTTTACCCCTTTTTCTTTGGACTCCCTTGCAAATTAATATGCTTCATTAGAGACTAAATATAGATGAGAGTTTTATATCATCTACTCACAATATCTAACGCCATGTGTGCACGCCTTCTCCAGTCAAATCTGGTTGTGTTTCTTTGAAGCAACCGAAACAAACTCCCACTGCAATATAGACATGTATATATTAATAAGAGGAAGAAAGCTGCAATATTCCAGTTCAACCTAAATAACTAAAAATTAAAAAATTAAGACAGACAAAGCTATTGTTGACACCATCATCAACAAAACATGCTGAGGCTTTGATTTGGATAACTTGCTAAAGTAGTCTTATGATAAAACTAAGAATGTTTGCAAATGTTTAGATCACTATGTCTTCTCAACCATTGTCGTAGTTTATTAGACCATGTTTGGATACCCATATTCCAATGGAAAAAAGGCCTAGATTCCTTTTTTCCATTGAACTGAGCTAATCCAAGAAATTGGGTGTTGGGTAAATTTTTTAAGAAAAAATCCAATGGAAAAGGAAGCAAAAACATCCCTAATCCATTGGATTCTAAAAATTGGCAAAGACCCAATTTTTTAATCCAACTCTCTCTCTCTCTCTCTCTCTCTCTCTCTCTCTCTCTCGAAATGTCACATCAATCTCTTTTTTCCTTTCTCTCTCACACTTTAATGCTATCCTTATCCAACCACACAAACATGCATTATGTTACCAAAATGCATTGGAATTTTACTTTTGGAATGCACATGCATTCCAACACATTTTAATTCTAAAGTGATTCCTATGGACTTTAACCCTAACTATCCAAACATGGCCTTAGAAAGATGGATATGTGATATAACTGTATAAGAAATAAACAATATTCAATACTTAAGAGCTCTATAGATCAAGTATTTACTTGAAGTAAATGAAATTTAATGCATTTTAATTTAAACATGCTGGCATTGTGCCACCATATTCATCAAATAAACAAAGAATCACCAATTTGGTATTTAAAGATGAGGGTGCAAAACAAACCGTGGAAGAAACTCGGTCACAATGCAAAGGCGCTCAGGAGAGGTGACTGCACCCATGAAAAGCAAGATATTTGGATGACGCAGCCTCTTCATAAGTGACACCTGCACAAATAAGACATGTTAGAGGCAAATACTATCCAACAAAAGAGAGGAGAATTTCATTGGTGTCCTTAGAATTATTATATTTTATTTGCCAAAAATAATGTAACATGACAACAGAAGTGTGGTTCATTGATTACATAAATTTTCTGCTCAGGGCAACACTGAAAATTATACTTGGAAGAAACAATTTGCCATCCACTAACCCAGTTTTCGGGTAGGTACAAGTATTATTCCTTTTAAATGCCCATTTAATTTCCAAACTCTTCACAATACACTCAACGAATAAAATGCATCTGATGTATTAAGTAGAACTGCTAAAATGACTCCAAGCTAACATTAGAGATGGCTGTCTGGAACCATATCAACATAATATGGTCAAACATCAATTCCAAACTTCTAATATGACAACTTTGCACCTAGATAGAATTCAGCTTCTTCGTGATAATACCTAGTTTAAAAGCACTCAAAATAATAATCGTCGAAAAGATTTAATGCAGATTTTGATTTTGGAAGCTACCTCTTGCCTGAAGGATTGTATAACATCTTCTGAATACTCTTGTCTTGAGAACACTTTGACCGCAACATCCTGCAAAGAACGAGAAAATTCTAGCTCCGTCATTGGAAGGATATTCCATTTCTATAAAATTTATATTATCAAATTGATGTCAATCTTTCACTTAATGGTGTTCACGAACATGGTGCATATGGATGCAACACCTAACAATGTAACACAAACAATGCCTACATGAACAATCATATAGCCCTATCGTAATTATTTAACTTCATGTAACCCTGAACATGAAAAATCATATGAATTAGTGTTAGCCAGCTTCTCATGTAAAATATAAATCGGTGTTCAAATTACATAGCTCAAGTGATAAGATGGTCAAAACATAATGGGGTCAACAAGCATGGTGCATATGGATGAAACACCTAACTACCTAACACAAACAATGCCTACATGAACAATCATATGGCCCCATCATAATTATTTAACTTCCTGTAACCCGTACATGAATAATCATATGAACTTGTATTAACCAAATTCTTCTGTATGGATTTCCTAGCTCAAGTGATAAGATGGTCAATATCACAAGGAGCAACTTTATGAAACATCAATCCATTCAAAGTACAGAGCAACAGCATGTTGCCAAAATATTTATAATGAAAACTGGGACAGTAAAATGAAGCTTCATATTTTTCCAACAAAGAAAGAGGGGAAGTGGACATACCGATCCATACCACAAGGCATGATATACAGTTCCACAAGAACCTACACAAGCAAAAAGATATTCCATTTAATAAAATACTCAAAATCTACAAGAAATATCAACAAAAGGGTGCTGGAGAATATCAAGAGAGAAATCGTCGCGACAACATCTTATGTCATAAAGGCTAAAGCTCCAAAGATATATATATAAGAATAATCGAGCAAAGGTGCCATAGGAGGAAATTTCCTCCTGTGACGTCGAAAAAATATACCCTCCACAATTTTTTTTCGACGATCAGCACCCATCATTATCATCTTTATCATGTAAGATGTGGATACACCAAATTTCATGTGATTCCATCACTTTTTCACCGTTGATTTAGTAGGTGCAAAATTAACGGTTTACCAACAATAGAACTTTTTACATTGCTAATTCAACGGCGAAAAAGTGGTGGAATCACATGAAATTTGGTATATCCACATAAAACATGATGATGGAAGCCGATTGTCGAAAAAAATCGTGAAGGATATAGATTTTTTACGCCGCCGAACAAAAAAGGCACCTAGGACCTCTTTTCTTCATTACTCTCTCTCTCTCTCTCTCTCTCTCTCTCTCTCTATATATATATATATATATATAAGAATAATGGATGAAAGAGGTCCTATGAGGCTTTTTGCGTTAAGTGGCGGCACAAATCACGCCATCCACAATTTTATTCGACGATCGGCATCGGCCATCTTGATCTTCATCGTCTAATATGTCGATACACCAAATTTCATGTGAATCCAACACCTTTTCACCGTTAATTTAGTGGATGCAAATTTAACGGTTTACCGACAATAGAACTTTTTACATCGCTAAATGAACGGTAAAATGGTGTTGTGATCACATGAAATTTGATATATCGACATGTTAGACGATGAAGATCAAGATGGCCGGTGCCGATCATCGAATAAAATGGTGGAGGTTGCGATTTGTGCCGCCGTCTAACGCAAAAAGCCTCCTAGGGCCTCTGTCCTCCATTATTCTCTCGTTATATATATAAGGAAATGGGTTATCAGTTACTGGCTGATATTAAACCATCTGCTAATGTATAGAGATGGCCAAATCCGATCATCAAATGAACGATCCGCTCCCGCCACCTTGTTCTATATATGGAGTGATCTATGTATGTGAAATTTTAATTAATACAATGCATTACAAGTGATGGATCAAGCACTTAAAAATGGATGGTTTTTAAACACGATAAAAATGTCGTACATCGGGAACACTTGATCGAGGACATACAAGGTCAAATCGATCAAAATTTCACATGCATTGATCACTTCACGTGTAGATCAAGGTGGCCTGAGCAGATCGCCGATTTGACGATTGGATTGGGCCACCTCTAGGCACTAACTGACGGTTTAATATCAACTGCTAGCTGATAACCCATTTCCTCATATGAAAATGGGTATCAAAAGCTCGAATCGCTATGCATTCAGAAAGGACAATTATAGCTAGGCAGGGAACCAAATGGACTGCACGTTTTAGTCAACAAGACTTATAATATCATTTTACTCGAATCATCAACAAGCGGACGTCTATATATTGGTAAGGGAATTCTTTGAAAAACTAAATTCATATATTTGGCATAACATATCATGCCCGCGAAAGTCATTCAGGAGAATAAAGTAATAGAAAGAGCAGCCAAATGGTTGACATTAGAAAAGGAAGACGGTTATTTGTTGTATTTGTTGCATGTGTTCCCAATATCGTGATATATAAAGTTTTGGGAAAGAAAAAAAATATACATACAGCCATTTGATGAGAAAAGGACTACCTTGACCTATCTGCTCTCCAATTGTCAAGTCCTCCCATAAAATCTCATAGTCTAAACAATCGGTCTCCATATCCACTTTGTGAATGGCACTACTACTGGTTGTGCTTCCGCTACTACTAACACTGCTCATGCTGTTTGCATTGTAAGAGGACCAAGAACCCGAAGCCTCGTTGTTCCCTTGCCGGTTGCTTTCATTTACATTGTGTTCTTGCTTAACACTAGTTTCACAAGCCTTTGGTTGATTTGCATCATTTTCTTGATCATTGTGTAACCACGGCCAACCAAAACGATTTTTTGCATTGGACCCATCATGCTCAGTACCTTTCCATGGCCAAGATAGCCCTTTCTTGGCAATCCATGCCTCTGCTTTCGAGCTAATGATCTTGTGAATGCCAGATTTACCCTCGGCAGACTTTTCCTCGCTAAATGGAGTAGATGATACACCGAAGGGCGAATGAGGAGTATCTCCCCTAGGTGTGCTAGCTCCACTTGAAGTTGCATCCTCCTTCTGCTCTAATGCTGCCTCGTGGTCTGAATATTGACTGTCTCCACTTCCACCTTCACGTTCCATATTCTCGTTTGTCCTCATCCGGGAACGAACCTTGTTTGTGACCTTAGTGGCTTGTGTTGTCACCTTCGTTGCCTGTTTTAGTTACAACAAGGAAAACATTTTAAGAATCTAGAGGTTATTTATAGATTCAAAGCACTTCCATGTCTATTTTGACATTATAAATTAAAAATAAATTGTTGGAAAAGCCGCACTTTAAACCTACCTTGACTTTGCCAGCCATTGGTTTATGCATTGTGCGACGTTCTATTCAAAATTCCTTTAGAAAAA
Organism: Agapanthus africanus; assembly: GCA_030015575.1. Classification (NCBI taxonomy): domain Eukaryota; kingdom Viridiplantae; phylum Streptophyta; class Magnoliopsida; order Asparagales; family Amaryllidaceae; genus Agapanthus; species Agapanthus africanus. The sequence continues at coordinate 134,003,125 of CM057341.1, forward strand.
ATTCCACATTTTCTTGCCACTATTTCAGCAGTATTGCATATTTAAAACTTTCAACCAAGAAGTGACTTGGGAATATATAATACAGAAATGGAAGAAAGAAACATTAGGTATATTAGTTAGCATTTAGCAAAGTGCAGATTTTAAAAAGGGGCAAACTTGGGGTGGATTACTGTGGCTTAGTCAAAACTTCACTCACCAGAGTTGATATTTTGGAGGCGATTGCAACCTGGAGAGGTTGTTGAGAATCCAAACCAGCTTTACTTGTTAAACCGGTCTTAATTCGATTACCAATGTTACAGCCAGCCTCTGTGGGCTTTGAGAAGCCGGAAGATGTTGCTACTTCTTGGAAGGACCGTGAGTCAGTTGATACACATATGACTCCAATTAAATGACCATCATCATCATAAAAGGGAGTGTTGGTTGCAATGGCTAGAAAACGCTCCCCCGCTTTGTTCTTGACAGGGAATTTGCCTGTCCAGCTTTCTCCCATGGTTGTCCGATGTACGATATTGCCTGCAATTTCAAAGTCGCGAGAATCGACAAGCAGTTCAATGGCGTCCTGGCCAAGGGCTTCTGATGATGAAAAACCATAAAGATTCTCTGCAGACTGATTCCTACAGAAATAATTTCACATTTAAATGTCTATACATGATCCTAAATGTCGATTAGTTATTATATTGCAAAAATATTCTTGCGCCTACTTACCTGTTGTCGAGCCGCCAAATAATTTATCATTCTTAATAAAGAGAATTTGATCATAATACTATGAAATATGGGGTATCTGTCATAAAACGACCAAATTGTGTATCACTGTTTCATTTATGAAAATCACAATCTGCTATTTCATAAGGTTGAGAAATTTCTTTGTAAATCGGGCAACTGGGAAATATGTTGATGGATAATTGGATATTGTTGAATAAAATGGGCTGCTTAGGAGTTAGAATGAAACCTTAACAAACTTTATACAATACAATGAACCAATTACTAGCATAAGCGAAACCCCTATGGAACAAGAACCCTGCTTAGATTCAAGTACTGCCACAACTACCTTAAATTCGAAAAACTACAAACAGCACAGCAACAATCCCAGCTCTTTGCATTCTTTGGTATGTATAGGTGCTAAGGCATGCGGTGTGCTGGCAGAGTCAACTAGAAAACTTGCTGATGGGAATGTGATTGATTCAGAGTACATGTTGCAATAATTAGATAAAGTGGATTGCATACTGCGCCACTGCGGTAAAGATAAGCTTTGTACCTAGCACTCAACGATGATCACAACTACTGCTGTCATGCTGGGTGTATATAAATGCACACAAAGCCTCCCCACTAGCAACTGCAATTTATCGATTTCAAAAACAAAACAAAAAAAGCAGCAACTGCAATTTATTTGACAAGTTCATGCATCCAATTGAACTACAATGAGGGTTTAAATGACTCAAAGTTAGTTTCAACGAAATCGTCTCGTTCAACCAAACCTATCCAAATCCAACAGTAATAAAAGAACCAAAAAACCACCAGTACCATTAAAACGAAACTAACAATACCAAACACATTTCTATATAAAACCAAACAATTCACCCAAATCAAACAAAGGCTCAAGTATTAATACAATTCACGGATCTTTCGACAGAATGGGATATATAATCCAATTGTCAGTCCATCAACCACACTACAATCGGTATTTGCTTGTGTCATCCACTGTCACCAACCTAATATGCATGCCTAAATAACACAAGGTCGAAGTTCACTTGAACAGAAATAACTTCAACAAACAACCATATTAACAAACAGCAGGAGAGTAGCACCAATAGATCCGCATTTGTAACAAAACAACCAAAATGCTACAAATTAACAAAAGGACACACCATACCCAAATTATACAAAGAACCAGCATCAGTACAATTAATACGAATAAAAAAACTACCCGCGTGTAACAAAAAGAAACACCTTTATCAACTCCCTATTGTAGAATCCTCCAATATAGATCAATAATGCAATAACACATCAAACTGCCTGCGCATCAAATACAATACGTTCAACTGCCTCATGCAGTGTCATTGAACTACAAAGGATCCCAAAAAAAAACTCCTTTAAAAGAAGCTATTAAAACATTTTACTTCATCCAACAAACAGCATCTAAACTAAACTATCAAACATACCCACATAACAGCATATACCCAACACTGCATACCTAATCACCCATCCATCAATCATAATAATGCACAACTAACAAACTAACTAACTAAATTAATAGGGCGTTTGGTATCATGAAAAAGATCTAATTTAAAGTAGTCGATGTCTCGACATGTACTTCGAATGCCCACAAATCAAAGGTAACTCTAACTACAACTATCAGAAGACACAAAACAAAGGAGCAAGAAACTGAAGCACAAGAAATGTGATTTCAGCTGCAGAACAACACATAGTTAAAAACGCATTGCATCTCACTACAAGCAACCAATCACATCCTAAACTCAAATTCGCAGAATCAATTCATATAAAAAAAAAGGAGGGGAAAGCACTCACAAAAAGATCAACCAAATCAACGGAAGCTCACCAGTAGATGATCTTGCAATCAAGATCAAATATATGAACCGATTGCCCCATCGACTGCAATATATTCAAGTACTGCCGATCCGAAAGCCGACACCTCTCGCTCCCATCCCCCGCCGCCGTCGCCGTCTCCTTGCTCTCCCTCTGCAGCCTCGACGAGCTCTGCAGCGCCTTCGCCGCAGCCCGCCGCCACGTCGGAGCTCCGCCTTCGGACCCCCCGCTCCGCCGCCTCGCCGGCGACGGCCCCGTCCTCTGAGGCGAGACCGAGTGCGATCGCCTCCTCTCTCCGCCGCCCCTCTCCTGCGACGCTGGCATCAGCCTCCACATCTCCTGCTTGAGCTTCGCGTGGCCGACCTCGAGGTCTTGGATCTTCTTCAGCAGCTCTTTCGCTGGTGGAGTCTCCATTTTTTTGTGGGCTAGGCTTTGGGGATTTTTGCGCTGTTTCACTTCGTTTTTTCTGAGCTTCAAGGTGACATTTTTATTTCCTCTCTCTCTCTCTCAAATTAATTTTATTTTTAGGTTTTAGTGTGGGGTTGGGGTTTTGTCATTAAAAATGGGGGTTTTGGTCCAAAGAGAGAAGGATCAAGTTGTTGATGAAGGTGATGGGGGTTTTTATACGCAAACTATTGGAGCCACAACCTTCTTTTTTTTCACTTTAATTACAAGGAAAATAATCGGTGGGAGGGGATCACGCCCACTTGTGCAAATTTACAACCATGTCTTGCTTTCTATTAAATTTTAGGGTAAATTGTCAAAAAGCCTATGTGGTCCATTCAGGAGTTGTCAAAAAATCCAGAGTATTTTCAAAATGGTTAGAAATGGCCTACTGTTCATAAATCTTTATGAGAAAACCTCTGGACTGTATCTGCACTATTACAATTTAGATGAAGTTACCAACTTGACCTTCTCACTGTCTTCTTCTTTTTCTGGCTCCTCTCTCTTTCTTACTCGAAACAAGAAATCAAAACAATTTCTCAAAATCCCCTCAACATTCTCTCTCTCAATCTCAATCGAAGATGAAGATCAAAAGTTCGAAGATGATTATACGCATCCGCAGCCGCGGCAGCCTTGAGCGCATCATCATTCCTGACCCCGAGATCACCACCGTCGAAACCTAAGGTCCCAGATCGATTAGCAGCTCCGCATCCTGATCAAATCCCAATTCTTCACAGTTCGCGTCGCTACTGTTATAAATTGATTCTCTTCGCATTCATTCCACATTCCCCAAAACCCTCATCTTTCTCTCTCTGAAATTTTCTTAGGATGTCAAATTGGGGGCTCAAATCCTAGTCTCTTCAACGGGGAGAGCAAAGCTGTGGGTACAAAAATCTTTGTGGGTCTAATCTTAATTTTATATTTTCATAGTCAAGGGAAAAATTATGTTTCCTTTCTCCGACCGACGCTGGTTTTTTATTGAAATTTGTGCTAAAGTTTTGATTTTGGGATGTTGGTATTTTTTCATCTCCGTTTTGTTGATTATAATAGCTAAATGGGTTAGAAATTACAGGCAACTGTTTAGAAGTTACAGACAACTTTATTAGAAATTAAAGGCAACTGGTTTAGTTTCATGCAACCGTTTAGAAGTTACAGGCAAATTTTTCAGTAGTTTCAGGCAACTGATAAGAAGTTAAATGCAACCGTCTAGAAATTACAGTTAACTGCTTAGAAGTTATAGGCAACTAGCTTTTTTCAGCTTTTTTTTACCATTTGTGCTTTAGTTCTTAAATGATATTTTGGGATTTTTCCCCCTTCAACTTCTATTAGTAATTTTTCCCCTTATCTGCTATGATATCTGCCCATAAATTTGTTTTTTTTACTATTCGATATGGTAATTAGTGTGTCCTGATCTATTGGCATCGTTCTTAATACAGTAAGAATTAGTTTGTTGCTGCTATGATCTGTCTTCCAGCTTTATCATATCATTTATATTTAATTTATTTTTTACTTAAATGTTTATGTTTCTTTCTTGGCTAATTTTAGAATATAATTACCTAAAAAAATTGTTGTCATCGTTTCTCTTTCTTATATCATCTCATCACCCTGAAAAATTAAAATTTTGGAGGACACAATGTTCAGTTAGTATCATGACCATCCCCGCTTTTCAAAATTTCATCAACAAGAATTCAAAGCTAATTATGTAAGGGAGCATTGATTGTCAAATAATTTTATATAGCAAGGTAAGCTCGTTGCAAAAATACCTAAACGATGATTATATAATTACGATTTTTTTGTTCTCATACTCATATGTGTTTGATTTTATGCTTCTCTTTATCGATATATTCTCATCATTATAATGTTTAATCTGTGAACAGAAGAGTAGTAGATGGAGAGACGTCGTATAAGCTTACAAGACACTTTGGATCGTGCTTAGTGGTTTAGTTACCTCACCTCTCTATGTCTATCCTTCGATGAACTTGAAGTCACCAAACGAAGAAGAGTATTTAAAAATATACTGCATCATTTTTTGTACCCTTACAATAATCGGGATTGTCAAATATGTATTCATTGCTCTCAGTGTCAATGACTAGGGAGAAGGTATGTGACCTAGTTGCTTTCTCTAATTTATGATGAATGGATGATGCCATACTTTGTGAAATTTGTTATTGGATTTATTTTATTTCATTATATTGATTGCATTTTAACTTTTATATGGTTGCGAGTTTTGCATTTTTGGCCTTGCCACCCTATGTGATGATTATGAAAAACATCAGCCATCTTCTTGTGCATGTCATGTGTATGATTTTTTTTCTCTCCTCATATCTAGTAATTTAGGGGTTTACCAATATTTTGAAGTGATTTTGTAACAACCTAGTTCATTTATACCAATTCCAGTTCTCGTATTTCCTTAATTGTGGTATTTTCCTGATTTATCGTGTTTTGGGTGTCACGTCCCGCTTCCCAGAGTACACTAAATTGGGCACGTGACATAGCCAATCATGCTACCTGTGGGTAGGAAGTATCCATCCACAGTCACATTACGGCTGTAGAGATATCAAGAACAAAATATAATTATCTAAAACATGTCCATAAGCCAAGATAGCATGAGTCAAGAATAATAAAAGTGCGGAAGCAAAAGATCCAATACAAAATAACTGGAATGTATGTCCCATAATACGGGCTCACATAAGAAAATAAATGCAGGAAATAAAGAACTAACTACCACCGACACCTCACAGCTCAGCCTGCTGGCTGAAGTACTCCTGCTCGGAATGCATCAACGGTACAGAATCCGGGCCATGCAAAACCCAAACGTCAGCGCGTCATGTCATCAAGTAATAAAATATAACCGGGGTAACAGGCAATGCAAATATAACATGAATGAAAAGCAGGTGTAACAGTAATATAAATCAGGCAGTGCAGGGTAGTGTGCAGTGAGTAAACTAAACTGTTCTATTGGGTTTTCTACTCTAAAGTCTTTGAAATCAATTTGATGAATCATCGATGTAACTCAATAGTATCCCGTGCGTGCCCGGGACCACGGTCAAGATTCTCGGGCTGAATCCGAGACGTGCCGCTAGGCAGTAAAAGGTAGCATGTACAGATGAGTGATGTCAGCATCATCACTCCGGGGCTGGCCTAGCCCGTAAAACTGATCAGAACAGGTATCAAACTGTTGAGTTACAAGTCATGTTTCATTATTGATTTCCCCATACCCCCAAGTTATGTATGTCAAGTCAGGTATTCAGTAATCAAGAACTAATGCCAATACAGGATCAGGTATGAGCAGGTTTGTCTGGATAGACAACAGGAACGGTCCGTGAGGACTACATGTCAAGTTTGTTGGCATTAGGCACAAGATCAAGTAACGGGTCAAGCCATGGTACATCAGGTCAGGTCAAGTAGTGTACGGTACCATGTGGGGTCAATCAATATGTGTGTAGCAAACCAGGCCAGGGTGTAAAAGATAACATGTGGGTGCTCATAATCAACTAGCATAATCATGGTTATAAATAAACAAGCATGGGTACTATCAAAACAATAAACTAGCACATGTAATATGATATGCAAATAGTTACCGATTAGATTACTTGGATGCACGATTAACAGTTTGGGTTTAAGAGGTAGTTCTATCATTTCATGCATACAGTATGACCTTTATGGATGCTAAATTCATGTTAAAGTGTACTAAATAATCTAAAGATATGATTGAATATAAATCAGGTGAGTTGTATGCACACGGTCGTCCGACAGGATATAAAATATGAAAGGGTACTGTGGGTCATGCAAATAAGTGTTACAATATTTAAATATGAATGTGGGTACTATGTATAACAGAACTAACAGCAAACGGGTATATTTCGAGCCATGATTCTAAAATGATATAATGGGACGTTGACATGTTAAAAAAAGGAATTCTGGTATTAAAATGGAACTACAGATCTAAAGTGCACTCTAACAGGTACATAGTAATTTAAATATCATAAGTAGTAGTTTAAATAGCATGTAATAAGATTAACTTGCCTCGACGGGTCCCGAAACGGAAAACGGAACGTTACGCGTCGGCGGGGAAATATCGCGACGTGCGCACGGTTCACGGAATGAACCCAAACGACGAACAGTGGAGTCACACGGGTCAAGGGTCCTGGCTGGATCGTCGGGGATCGTCGCCGGCACGATCGGATTCCGGCCACCAAAAACAGTGAACATTTAAAACGCAAGAATGCATGAAAGAAGGAGAAAAGAAGAATAAGAAGAAAGAAGGGAAGGAGGATTGAGGAGGGGGTGCTTATGTTGATCTGTAAAGGGGTTGTGATCGTCGACTGCGTCGATGGAGCTCCGGCGAACGACCCTGCAGAGACCCGGCAGTTAAAGAAACCAACCGAGAAAAGAATGGGAGAGGAAGAAAGAATGAGGAAAGAAGGAAGAGGGTGTATAGACAGTGCTCACTGGGGTGTATCAGGGCTAGGGCACGGGACGAGGTCACCGGCGGCGGCTTCCGGCGGTGCAGAAGCGCGCGGTTGCCTGGTGCAGGGTGCTGGAGATGCAGGGACGGCTCTGTGGAGAGGAGGTAAGTGGAAGCGGAGGAGGTAGTGGTAGAGATGGCGAGGTCGAAGGCTTCGTCGTCGGCTGCGCGACGAGGAAAGAGGCGGTGGCCGGGTTTTCTGAGGTGGGTTTGGTTCTGTTTGAAGAACGACGAGGAAGAAGGAAAAAAATATAAAGAGAAGAAAGAGAGAGATACTCGGGGAGGAGAGAGATAGAGAGACGAGAGAGAGAGAGACGCGGTAAAGAGAGAGATCGAGAGGAGAGGTCGAGAGGAGAGAGAAAGATTTGAGGAGAGATAGAGTTATCGTTATGCAGAGGGAGAGAAGGAGAGAAGAGAGAGAAAGAGAAGGAGAAAGTGAGAGAGAGAAAAAGTTGCTGGGCCCAGGGGATTAAAAGAATTGTTGCGATTGGCTGGGGAGTTGAAGAAAACTGTTGGAAATAATATAAAAGATTTTCCTAAAGTTTTACTCAAAATTTCATTGGCTGGGGAAAAATTTGTTTGGTTAAGGAAATATTTTCTGGTTATAAGAATTTTAAATTTCGCTGGTTTAAAAAAAATAATTAGAAAATAGGATTTGGCGTAATTGCAAAATATTTCAGAATTGCGTCCGGGTCGGGTCCAAAAATTTGGATTTGAAATATGAAAATTATTGGCGGGTTCCAAAAATTAAAATGAAGGATTTTGTAATTAAAAAAGCATACCCCCAAGAACGGACGTACGCACGTACGCGTAGACGTCCAAACACGTCCGTTTCACTGAACGGGATGAAACACAATGCAAGGACGCTACCACATGGTTAGGGGTGTCGAGCAGGCCATGACAAGTATTTTTAATTTATATTTTAGATGACTTAAATTGTTATATGCAGAATTTGAATTGTCGGGGTAAATATATAACTAGCACCGGTCAAACAAGAAGATGAAATAAATACCACACACCATACATACAATAACTGAAATTAGTAGAATTGGACTCGGTTGTTACATTGGGTGCGAATAGTATTTTACATTTTACATTGCATTCGACCCGACCCGCTTGCTTGAATTTATTTGATTCATATTTATGAATTATCCTGACTTGTTACGTAGACTGGTGTATTTTCATGTTTAGTGCATACTGGCATTTTATCTGGCATTTGCATTTTTACAGTATAACATTTTAAGTCACATAAAATATTTTTAAAATACATTGCATGGCCTGCTTGATACCCCTAGCCCCGTGGTAGCATCCGCGCATCTTGTTCTCGTCCCGTTTAGTGAAACGGACTTGTTTGGATGGCTACGCGTACGTGCGTGCATCCGTTCTTGGGGGTATGTATTTTTCGTTATCCGGACATTCATTTTTTTATATTTTGGTCGACATGTATATTTTTCGTATTTTAAAACTGAATTTTAGACCCGACCCGGGCATATTTTGGACTATATTTGTATTTACCAGAATATCAATTTTTATTTATATAATATTAATTTTATAAATTGATACAAATTAAAATTTAGTTAACTAATAAAAGATTTTTTAAATTTGAATCTAAACTAATTTTCTAACAAACTAACAACCTCTTTCTCTCTCTCCTCTGCATATATATATTTATATATATTTTATTTATTTAATTTTTCTTTCCTTATTTAATACACAACCTCTTCTTCTTACTTCTTCTTCTTTCTTCTTTCTTTTTCTTGATCTTGTTTCTTGTTTCCGGTGATCACCGTCGGAGCCGTGCACGTCGCTGACGATCCGAGTGATCCAGTGAATGTACCTGACTTGCGTGATCACTCTCGTGTATTGTTTGGAACCGTTCCATGTACCGTGCGCGCGTCACGACATTTTGCCGACGAAGGACGTTCATTACACATCCGTTCTTGTTCCGTCTAGGCAAGTTAATCTTGCTACATGCTATATAACCCATTATATACCTATTTAAATAAATATCACACATGTATTTAAAATCATGCACCCCATATTTAGTTTTATAACTTTTCGATGTTCCGTTTGCATCCATTCATATCATTTCAGATCTAGATCATGAAAACTTATCTTGTTACATACTATACTATCATATACTGCATCAAATTGAATAGTTACATTTCATATTGCTTAGTTATATGTTCCGCACTTGTTAGTTTATCATTTTACGATTATGTGATACCCGTTTGCATCCATATCATTTCAAATATATATCGTCGTAATATTTCTTATTATTATCTTTAATTAGTTTATAATCTGCATTTTATAATGTTATACATTTGAAAATATTATGGTTTACACATGAAACGTCGTTGCAAAGCAGATACGACAAATCTGAAATTTACTGTACAGCTTACCTTATAAAATTCATTATAAATTATAGAAAAATCATTAGTATACGTTCTTTAGTTCGTTACAAATCTAACTCAGAATACTATAACTCTATTAAATATTTACTTGCAAAAATAAATTGTTTAAATAACGTAAAATGCAAATGAAAATATCTCTAAACTGCCGTCCAGGGAAATTCCAGCAGCAAACTTTCAATTTCGAATGTTCATAACTTTTTGTAGGAACAACCTGAGATGCTTATACTTATAAAAATGAAAACCTTATTGAATTATCTTTGTTTTGGTATAAGACACGTCCCTTTTGGAGAACGCTTGTTATTTTTAAGCTATTTTACAAATCAGGGTGACGCTGAATTTCTGAACGGAACTTTCTTGTGCATGGTTAATCAATACCACTTTTATAGTTATTAATCGGTTTGAATATGTTATCCATGTTAATATTATTATATCAATATCTATTTAATAAATAATAGTGCTTGTGTTTTAATATTCAGCAAATTTTACCGATTTACAGTTTTATAGTATCCGTCTGCATCCGTACGGTTTATTACATATCTAGTTGCACGCCGAGACCATATTATTTCATGTTACTATTGTATTAGTGCACCATGCTTGATAATTGTGCATCCTACATAGTCATGATGTAACCCCTGAAAAAATATTTGTCCATCCATGCCTTACCGTGCATCCGTGCTTGCTACAGTTTTAGTATGAGCATCCGCTTGACACATGTGCACTACCTGTCATGACTTGATATTCTACTGCTTGACTTAATACCTGATACACCACTACTTGACATGACTTGATACATGTACACTACCTGAGATGACCTGATATATCACTACTTGACATGTTACCTAATCCCGTTTCTAATACCGACAATCCTGACATGTTGTCCCGATGGACATATCCTGTTGTCTGTACAGACAAACCTGTTCCTGCTTGATCCTGTGTTGGCATTAGTCTCAGATTTATAAATACCTGACTTACACACATAACTTGGGGGTATGGGGAAATCAAGAATGTAGCTGAACGTAACTCAAAGGGCTATTATATCATTTTACCGTGGTCCCGTGGGGAATGAACGGGACATAGACTCACAGTCTATTACATCATTTTACCACGGTCCCGTGGGGAATGAACGGGGCATAGACCGATGGGTTACGATGAGGATTATATTCATTGATTTCGAATAACTTTAGAGTAGATCACCCTATAGCACAGTTTAGACTACTCACTGCACTTCACATGTTTAAATCATGTTCACTGATTTATATTCATGTTACTGTTACTTGTTATTGGTGACTTGTTACTGTTCATACTCATGCCTGCATGACTTGTTACCCCTTTATTATATTATTGTTGATATTATGACGCACTGACGTCTGGGTTTTGCATGGCCCAGATCCTCTACCTTTGTCGCAGGCTGATCAAGAGTATTTCCGCCGTCAGGCTGAGCAGTGAGGATCCTGTTAGTATCCAGTTAATTATTTCCTTACTTTCCAGATGTTATTGTTACCTGGATTTATTGCTTCCGCATATTATTTCTTGACTCGTTTATTCTGGCTCATGGACATGTACTAGATAGTTTATTTACTTTCCTGTTCTTGATATCTCTACAGCCGTAATGTGACTGTGGAGGGATTTTTCCTATCCACAGGTAGCATGGTTGGCTCTGTCACGTGCCTATCTTAGCGCACTCTGGGAAGCGGGGCGTGACAGATTTTTTTCTTGATGCTTTAAAGTGTCTTTGGGATGTGGAATGTGGACCACAAGAACCTTATTGTTGTGTATTTGCTAGAAGAAGATATTTCTTTTGAAGTTATTTGTTTTGATCATTATTCTTACAAGAGCTTATGATGCGAAATTTGTTATTTAGTCTATTTTATGAAGAGGACAATATGTCTTAAATGATCTCAGTCTAGGATTGAGAAATTTTTATTCTCATACTTCAAGTTAATAGATGTTACGGGCAACTTAGTAATATAACTTATTAAAAGCTACATGCAAATTTGTAACAACTCTGAATTTACTGTATGGAATTTTCCAGTTTAATATACAGAAAATGAGTTATACAGCCTGAATTTGAGTTATAAGTTAATTTTGTTAAATAAAAATAAGAAATAACTTGTAGCTCATTGGTAAAGCCCTTACACTGCTGTAACGTAACTCTTGTGTTCGATTCCTATCAGGCATATTATTTTTCTGATTTTTCTTTTTAACATTTTGGAAGCCCAAAAGTTTACACGTGCAATACACATAAAAATAAAAAATCAGAAAAATCAAACATGTGCAAAAGGGTTTAAACACTGAGTTGTACACGCGGCACAAATCCAGAGACTCAGCTCATCAATTTGACCGGCGGAAATGCCAATTTGGCCGGCACCGACGGTTCAACCGTGACCAATGAGGCCCGGGCTTTGCACACTTGACTTTTTCCCTATCCCTAACTCCCATGCACTGTTTGATTTCCCTGCAATCAAACAGAGACCCTTCATTTCACCATTTATCATCTTTTTAATGCATTTTAATTCACCATTTTAATTTCAAAACCCTAATTCTACACTATAAATACCACCCCACACTTTGGCTCAGCATCATTCTGAAATTTCTAGCCAAAACCCTCAAAAAATTCTAAGTATAAGTGGAGTAAAGAGAAGTTAGCAAGCGGTCAACTTCCAACGAAGAATCGAAGCTATTTCGTAACTCCCGCGACGCCACGACCACAACCCTCTCTTCTTATACCTTTTCTTAATCTAACTAAGTGGTAAGTCCTTTCTAATCTTCATCTCTCTTCTTTAAAAATTCATTTTTAAAATGTATATCGGTAAGTGGAGTTAATACCGATATCACTTTTTCTAAATCGTATAACTCCAATTTCTTTTATCTTTGATCAAACAAATTTTTATACAATACGTATAACCTTAAACCATAATGTTTAGAATAAATTTTAACCTAAAATTCCATGCAAAATAACTTTAATTTAAGTTTTTCATTTAAATACCATGAACTTTAAATATCACCTCTTTTAGTTTTTGTTACAAACATACATTTAGGAAAACTTCACGAAGTAACGACCTACTTCTCACATACATATTTGGCTTCATAGCACGATACTCTTTGAATGTATTTTTCGTTGCGAAGACATTATTACAAGAAAATACCACTTACTATAAAAACCAGATTTCTTTTAAATTGTATTTTAAATTTCTTTGCGATTATATACCTCTACAACCGTATTTAGGAGACCCGCTATTGGATGGTGAGGATTATCGCACATTCTTGGGCTAGTAGAGCGAGATGCAGACCTCCTCACGGAGCATTCGGACTCGAAAGGTTTTAAATACGGTTTTTAAGAAAAACGCAAATTTCTAATTAAATAAAATTTAATTTTTTTAATAATTATATAAAAATTATAAATCCATATATTTTCAAAATATAATAAACTTACACTTTTTTTAAAATAAAAGAATTACAAGTTTCACTAAAATACCATTAAGATGCCAACAAAAGACAAGTTTTACAATAAAATACCATGAACTTTTCAAGCTAAACAATTATCACTAAAATACCTCAAATCCTTAAAATTCACATTCATGAAAACCCTAAATAATATAAATAAATTCTCGAGGTTTATTTTGAATTTTATTAAAAAATATTTTTCATAAAACCCCTTCGAGTTATATAAAACAATATTTAAGGACTTTAGTAAATATAGGTTTAACCGGGATCAATTCTCTTGAGCCCCAGGGAGCCGGAGAAAATAAGTGCTTGCCTATTTAAGATAAAAAAAAACTTAACGGAGTTATCAATAGTAATTATCTTGAAAAAAGACATAAATCCTGCCGTCCATGTGCAGCAGTTACCGATAACTCCCGAATCTAATTCTGGATCTAAATCAGTTACAAGTGTCTGACTCAGTCTGAGTTTAACCCAAACCTGAATCCAAACTCAAATCAGAGTCCAATTCAAACATGAATCCAAAGTCTAACATGAATACTTGAACACGAATCTGAATACCTGAATTCAAACATCAATATCAAACATGTATAACTTGACTTGACCGAACTATGATTATAACTTGACATGACTTCTTGAATACAAGATTATATCCTGAACCTGACTACTTGAACAATTTGTATCCATGGTTTCGGCAAGACTTGTAAATATAATTTATACAATACATTACGCGAGGATATCGGGGTAGATTGGTACGGAACGTATTAACGTGGCACGAGATGGTCACTTAAAAGACACCTACATGAACTCTCGTGTCGTTGTCCCATGGGTTTTGACGGGTCCTTGTACTACATGTTATCATAGTCCACAGGGTAAGATGGACTCCTCTCGTATACACAAATACCTTCTGTACTAAGCTATAAACAACTACGTTAGAATATAAGCATATACCTGTACAACCTACCAGTTTCATTTCACATTACTTGTTATATTCCATTCCTTCTTTTGGGACTTACCGAGCGCTAGTTCGCTGATGACATTCCTATCTTTTCTTTCTTTAGAATGTTCGTCAAGAGGACCGGACTCTCAGAAAATCGAGCCTAGCCAGGAAGACTTGGACCAGCTCACCGCCCAGCCGGACTTCTAGCCCTCCTTGTATTTACTTTCAGTTTGTATGCCACTGTTTAGGCATTGTTTATATCATTGTATCTTTTCATTTTCAAACAGTTGTATGTAAAGTGAATGTAAATAAAAGTTGTTATATTTTTATATCACTTGTCATTCTTGTGCATTTTATATATATTGCTTAATTACGCTTAACGTATTTATTTCTTAGTAAATACGTTGCGGCCCGCCACATCACTGATCCCGTACATTGGGAAGCGGGGCGTGACAGGTTTTGTTGGCGGCCCATGCAGGTCAGTTCTGCATGAAGTCTTAAGTAATATGTCACAATAATTATAAGAATCAACAACTATACATTCCTTACATTTTAAATTCCTTAAATCTATCATAACCTTTCTTTTTTTTATCAAGGTCATGGATTCTCCCAACAACACCAGCACGAACATAAACGGCAACACCCCACCATCTACTCTACCACGACCACTTACCGTTGCAGCTCCCATCAACGAGCAAACGGTACTGCTTGAGGCAATTAAGACCCTTTTGGAGGGTCAGCAGCAGCAGACTGCTATACTCATGCACCGCCCAGAAGTCGAGGCACCCGGAGTCATGCAATTCCGGGCACTGCACCCAAAACATTTTTTAGGAATAGAGAGCCCAATGGAGGCAGAAGAATGGGCCCAGTCGATAGAAGATGATCTGGTAGCAACACAAGTGTCAGAGATTGCTTAGGTGAGAGTTGCGAAGCTGCAACTAACAAACAACGCCAGAGTCTGGTGGAAGGCTGAAGAAAGCCGTCTCGCCCAACCGATTGAATGGAATATGTTTCGTGATATGTTTGACGCGAAGTACTTCCTTGAGACTGTCTGTTTTGACATGGAGCACCAGTTCATCCACTTACAACTCGATGTGGAGCAAATCCGTGGATGAATACGATACTGAGCAGGTAAGATATTGTCTCAAATTCAAATTCCTGATATCACTTATTACACTGCTAACACAAGACCGTAACAGGTTCGCGGCACACCTAATTCCTATTGCTGAGATACGTGCACAACGACTTCAGCAAGGGTTGGACACGGAAATCCAAGCTGCACTCGCTACAGGGGATTTCCCAACCCATGATCTTGCTCTAAAGGCTGCCCGACGCTATGAGGCAGTGGTGAAGAAGAAGGGCAGACCGCAGACTGCCGGTGTGAAATGCCCTGCCACACAAATGAAAGGAGGAGCCTCTTCCAGGCCAACTTTTGCACCCAGGAGACTGGGAAGATCATTTAACCGGCCCAGTCCAGACTTTTGCTTCTACTGCAAGAGGAATGGACACTTGGCGAAATACTGTAGGCGTGCAAATGGTCTGTGTTTGGTTTGTGGCGCATCCACTCACGCCATAGGAGCATGTCCATATCGACTCAACCCAGCTCCAGCACCTAGACCCGCAATCACAGTTCCACAGCGGCCAGCTATTCAGGCTCCTGCACCTCGTCTTGCTCTCCCTGCTCCACCTCCACGTGGACCTCCTGCACAACATTCTCATCAATTCCATCAGGCATAGAGGAACATGCCTCAAGGGCAGAGAAACATGCTCCAAGAACAGAGGAATGTGCCTCCAGCAAGGAGGAATGTACTCCGACGTCAGGCTTTCACAATGACAGTTGAGGAAGCCGAATCCACTGGCCAAGTAATCGCTGGTAATTCCCAATCCTTTCATCTTTTCAATCCTTGTATACATCTATATATCTCCTGTATCTAAAACCAACCTCATACAACTTAGGTACTATATTAGTAGCCTCCCTACCTGCTTTAGCACTTTTCGACACTAGAGCATCATATTGCTTCATGTCCCAACGATTCGTGATAACGCATGCGATTCCCGTGAAGCCCCTCATTTCAAGCTGGAATGTCAATTCCGAGAATGGAGTATTAAAAGCAACTATGGGATTTGATCAGTGTCCAGTTGTAGTTGCGGACGAGAATTCTACTCGAATTTCATAGTACCGGACATCCCAAATTTTGATATTGTGTTGGGAATGGATTGGCTGGGAGTTTTCTATGCTATGATTGACTGCAGTCAAAGGATGGTAGTATTTGAGATACCGGATCACCCAGTTTTCTACTTCAAGAGTGGAGATAGAACTTTAGAGCCAGGAATTTTCCGTGCTAAGCTAAAGAATGCAGAAGTGTTTACTCTACCTGCGGAAGAAGAAAAGCCAGAAGTGGTTTAAGAGTTCGAGATTGTGTTCCCTGAAGATATAACATGTTTGCCTCCCGATCGAGCTCTTGAATTCAGCATTGATTTACAACCTGGTGCACAATCGGTAATCAAAGCTCTGTACCAGTTAAGTCCAGAAGGATTGAAGGAGATCTGCACTCGGTTGGACGAACTCCTGAAGAAAGGTTGGATTCGTCCCAGTACTTCAAGCTGGGGATCTCCTGTATTACTCGTGAAGAAGAAAGAAGGTTCATACAGGATGTGTGTAGATTACCGAGCTCTGAACGAAGTGATGATCAAGAACAAGTATCCACTACTGCGCATCGATGATCTTTTCGATCAGCTAAGTGGGTCTTATGTATTTTCGAAGCTAGATCTTTGTTTGGGTTATTATCAGGTGAAGGTCAAAGAGTCCGATATTCCGAAGACGGAGTTCAGGACTCGATATGGTCATTATTAGTATCTCGTAATGCCATTTGGAGTGACCAATGCACCTGCTATTTTCATGAATTTGATGAACCAAGTTTCTCGAGAGTACTTAGACAGGTTCGTTGTTATCTTCCCACTCCCAGTGTGTATGTCCCAGCAACTAGACAGGGCTATGTGTGGAATCGAGTGTGCCCTAATAAACTTGGATGACATAAAGCAATGGGATTCACCAGAATCGAATAATGCCAATGCGAGAAAATTATAAACGAGTAGGATACCTGAAACAACTTCATATGAAGCTTTGGCCTCCTCGGCCGTCAAAGTGAAGGCTCGTGCTTAATTAGGCATCTGAGTAATCTGCTTCTGCGGTGGATTCTGAATATCATCTCTCAATCGTAGCTTTGAAGGGAAAGCACTGATACTATGGTCAGCTGATCCACAGACAAGACAGAGTCCAAGCATCTTTCGACATTCCTTCTGTAGGTGTCCAGGTAGATGGCAAAAGTCACAAATCACACTTCTTTTCTGATCGGATACAACGGGCTTCTTTATGGGTATAATGCATCGCTTGTTCACCGAAATGCTTCTGCGTATAGGAGCTCTGTTTGGCATAAACACCGGCTTCCGCACTACGACGGCTTGTTGTTGAGCACCCTTCGCTTTCACTGATAAATTCTGCTGCTCCCTGACTGCCTTGAGAACTTGGGAGAAGATGGTCAATCCCAGAGATATGATATGTCTCTGAATCTCTACATCCAAGCTACGCATAAACCTCCGTGCCCTATCTGCCTCGTTGGCAACCAAAGGACCCACAAATCGACTAAGCCGAGTCCACCCAGCCGTATGTGCATCAATGGACCCGCCATTCTATTTCAGGCTAATAAACTTTTATTCTATTTCTTCTCGAGCAGTCTGCGGAAAGAAATTCTCCAAGAAACTTTGCGAAAACGTTGCCCAACTGATTGGCTTGGTCAGGCGGGTCTCCTCTATGAGCCACCACTTGTGAGCGTAATCTACCAACTGGATGCGTACTACATCCACCCTTTTCTCATCTGGAATCTGCGCAGTGACGAGCAGATTCTCTGTATCAACTAGACACTGCTCCATTGGCGATGGCTCCTCCAATCCTGTAAAGGTGGACGGACCGAGCTTTCTAAAGTCCGCCACGGTGCCCTCACGTTGTGCTGGCCTGGGTGCTACTGCAAATACGGACTGCTGGACTGTCCGCAGACCCTCCTGCAAAGCCTCGGCCTGCCGCTGATTAAGCTCAGTTTGCCGCTTCTGGTTTTCAAGCATACTACGTATAACTCCAAGCAGTGCGGCATCATCAACAGGCCTCTGGTATAACCGCAAATCACTATCCGCCGTGATTCTGAATCCAAGACACTGAAGAGGATTAGTAATGGTAAACTGGATTCAATAAACAAGATAGCTATAGATTCAAGACTTGCAAGATAGTAATGTGGCAGGACATGTTCCTAATTCCGGTTTTTCGGGTCAGTGTATTGGGTTCAATACCCAACTATAAAAGAACCAAACCCGACTAACCTTAAATCCTAGGGCTCTGATACCAAACAAACCCTATCACGCCTCGTTTCCCAAGGTATGTAAACTACGGCACGTGACAGAGCCAACCATGCTACCTATGGCTAGGAACCATCCATCCACAGTCACATTACGGTTGTCTATAGGATATCAAGAACAGAAAAATATATAATCTATCTAGTACATGTTCATTTGCCATAATAAACGGAATCAAGAAAAATGGATAAAGCGAAAACGAATCAAGATCCAATAAACAATATCTGAAAACACGTCCCAATATGGGATCACATCAAAAGAAATAAAACTGCGGAAATAAACTAAACTAAACATCTCTAAATACACGTTCAACTCCTCATTGCTCGGCTTGATTGCTAAAGTACTATTGTTCAGCCTGCAATAAAGGTAGAGAAACCGGGCCATATAAAACCTAGACGTCAGTGCGTCATAATATCAAAAATAATAGTAATGACCAGGATATGTTGATATAATTAAACCAGAATATAAATAAATAACACAAATACAAATAGTGAGCTGTATGTATGCGATGTGTATCCTAAAGTCTATGAGACTAGGCTATCTATTCTAGAAGTCTTTGAAATCAATTTAATGAATCGTTGATATAACTCAATAGTATCATGTGCATGCCCGGGACCACGGTCAAGACTCTCGGGCTGAATCCGAGACGTGCCGCTAAGCAGTAAACAAGTAATATGTACAGACAAATGATGTCAGCAGTATCATTCCAGGGCTGGCCGAGCCCGTAAAGACTGATCAGTATAAGTATCGAACTGTTGAGTTACAAATCAAATTTTATTATTGATTTTTCCTTACCCCCAAGGTTATGTATTCAAGTCAGGTATTGATAATCTAATGCCAACAAATGATCAATCAGGTACATGTTCTGTCTATGTAGACAACAAGTCATGTCCGTTAGGACAACATGTCAGGATTGTCGGCATTAGTAATAAGATCTAAGTAACAAGTCTGGTAGTGGGTCATGAACATGTCATATAATATATATTACCCAACAGATGCCAAATGTAAAACCGTAATCAATATCGAAATACTATTAATGTCAGGATGTATATGTATCTATCCGTAATAGACATTACACGTCTATTACCATGTATGATGCAATCTAGATAACGTATTGAACTAATATAGTAGTATGATAATGTTGTGACGTTCCAGCATGCAACTAGATAAGCTATTATCAGTACGGATACAGACAGATACTGGAAAACGGTAAATCGGTAATTTCTGCTGAATAGTAAAACACATGCACTATCATTTATTAAATAAATATCGATATAATAAAATAGTATGTTGCAAGTTTAGAACTTTCCTGATCGGATCTCACGACGGGATATGGATGCTACGTCCGACGTCGGATTAACGTCGCGATGCAAACTTACACGCGCAGGACTGGACCTGGCTGGTCAATGACGTGACGTGGTAACTGGGCTGGACGACGACGGTGACTGGGTCGTCCGGATCGTCAGCAATGCGTGTAACTCCGGCGAGACAGCCGGAAAATCAAGAACCGATCAAGAAAAGAACACGAAGAACTGAAGAATGGTGGTTGCTGTTGTGTCGGGCTCTGGTGGCGAGAACAGAGGTGAGATGAAGACGATGATGGGCTGCCGTCGGCGGTGAGGGCAGTGGGGTTCTTGGGTTGATGTCGGGGTCGTCGGGGTTGTTGCAGCCGAGGGTTGATGGTGCTGGTGGAGGTCTGGGTGTCGGGAAGAGGAAAGAGGGGTGAGGTGATGAAGGCGAGGGTGATGGCGACAGCGAGTCTCCGGTGATGAGGGGTGAGGTTTCTGAGGTCGGGGGTTGTTGCAGGGGTCGACGTTGGGTGCAGGGGTTCGGGATAGAGAAGGGGAGAGGAGGTCATGGAGGTGAGGATGAGGTGACAGGGCGATGACGAGGTTTTGGCGACGACGAGTTCTGGCGGCGAGGTGTTGGGTTTCTGGGGTTGCTGCAGGGGGTTGTCGTCGGGGTGCAGGGTTTCGGGAGGAGGGAGAATGGGGTTGAAGTGGTGAGGGTGGTGAAGATGAGGAGGTGGTGATGACGACGAGGTGAGATCGGCGATGGCGAGGTTGCGTGCGTGGTCTAGGGTTTGGGTTTCGCGGCGGGGAGAAGAAGAAGAAAAGAAGGGGGATGGTGGGGTATTTTAAATATTACTATGTTAATATATATATATATATATATATATATATATATATATATATATATATATATATATATATATAGAGAGAGAGAGAGAGAGAGAGAGACAGCGAGACGAGAGAGAGAGAGTTGAGAAAATAAATCAGTTAAAAATATATTATATTATATATTATGTGTATATATATTAGTAACTGTTAATATAAAAGAATATTATAATATATATGTTTGGATTATATAACTAATATCAAATTGCTCCAAAAATTACCCGGGACTCTTCTAAAAATATAGTTTTTAAATATGGAGAATATACATACAAATTAAAACCATGATACGATATCCGGTCAGTAAAAATGCATACTCCTAAGTATGGATCTACGTAAATATACGTAGGGATCCAAATGAGTCTGTTTTAGCAATTAGGACAGGAACATTCTACATGGGTGCAATCATATGATATGAGGTATGATAACATGCCATGCTAAATATCAAAAATATATTATTTGATTATTATTTGTATTATTAAAAGACACGCGGATACAAAATATATCATATATGTGTATAGAATCCAGATGTGCATGGATCCTCTGTATTAGAAAATATAGACGTAATCTTGAACCATGATGGGTTTCAAACATGCGGGTCGGGTCGGATACTAACCACAGTTACCAAATGCATTATCCATACCCAAAAGCAATAATAATCAGAAATCTATCGCAAGATTGAAATACACCAAACAAAATATCGTATAATAGTGCTAGGGTGTTACATTATACCCAACTACAAAAGAATTTCGTCCTCAAAATTCCCGGAACAAGAAAAGACAAGAAAACACGGATCTAAGAAAAGAGGTGTGGAAACTTCGGTTGGATCCAGTCTTCATGTTCCCAAGTAGATTCTCCGTACGAACGATTCCCCCATGAAACAAGTACTAGTGGGATAAATTTATTCTTGAGGACTTTGTCTTGTCGATCCACAATCGCCATTGGTCTTTCTTCATATGATAAATCCTTCCTTACTGTCAGCTTCGAGTGATCTAGGACATGTGTCTCATCTCGAACATACTTGCAGAATTGAGATACATGAAACACGTCATGAACACTCGCTAAGGATGGTGCTAAAGCCAATCGATAAACTACCTCTCCAACAGGCTCGATAATACCGAAAGGCCCCACGAATTGAGGACTAAGTTTGTCTCGACTACCAAATCGGATCACTCCTCTTGTCGGTGAAATCTTCAGGAATACAAGATCACCAACTGCAAATTCCAGAGGTCTTCGTCCTGTATCAGCCTAACTTTTCTGTCGATCTTGTGCCGCCTTCATATGATTTCGGACCATGTTGACTTTCTCCATTGTTTGCACAATAAGATCCGGTCCCAATAATCTTCTTTCTCCAATATCGTCCCAACAGACGGGCGAGTGACACTTATGACCATATATTGCTTCGAATGGAGCTATCTGTATAGTCACCTGAAAACTGTTATTATAAGAAAACACCACTAAGTGCAAATGATCCTCCCATGAACTCTTGATGTCTAACATGCATGCTCTCAACATATCTTCAAGAGTTTGGATCGTTCTTTCTGACTGGCCATCTGTCTGAGGATAATATGCTATGCTAAACTTCAAACGAGTCCCTAAACTTTCCTGTAGACTCCTCCAAAAGTGCGATAAAAATCGGGTATCATGATCGGAAACGATGCTCACAGGTACTCCATGCAATCTCACAATCTCCTGCATGTACCACTCTGCTAAAGCCTCCAACGACTGACCAACTCGAAATGGTATAAAATAAGCTGCCTTGGTTAATCGATCAACAATCACCTAAACTGTATTATTGCCCTTTGGACTCCGTGGTAATGCTGTCACGAAATCCATGGTTATATATTCCCTGTTTCCCCCCAATAAAAGAGCAAGGTTCTGTTCAAAATTAGAACTGAGGCAGCGCCTCACGTGCAAAACACAAGAGCGCCAGCGCCCAGAGTTAAAAAACTCTGAGGCAGCGCCAAGAGTTAAAAACTCTGAGACAGTGCCTCACGTGCAAAGCACGAGGGCGCTGGCGCCAGAACTAAAAGTTCTCTGCCGTTGGATCAAAGATCCAATGGTGATTAAAAATCACCAATATACAGAATTAAATTCTATTGAGGAAATACTCCTCAAATCTTTCCAAACAAGAAAGATTGTGCTCTGCAAATCAGAGCACCGTTGGATCAAAGATCCAATGGTGATTAAAAATCACCAAGATACAGAATAAGCTCTGTATGGGAAAATATTTTCCCAATCTTGTTAAAAACAAGAAAAATGTCTTCTGTAAAACAGAAGTCCTTGGATCAAAGATCCGACGGTGGATAAATTCCCCAATTCAATTAAGGAATCTCTCAATGAGAGATTTCCTTAACCGAATCAACCAATCGGCCTCTTCTATATAAAGGACCCGAGACTTCAAGTCTTGTACAGAAGAACCCCCCATAAACATCGATCTCAAAGAGAAGAGCAAAAAAAAAAGAGAAAGTTTTAAAAAGAAGAATTTTCTTCAAGGTAAATAAAATAGAGATCAGAGCATCTCAAGGGTTTAACCCTCATAAAAAGAACGCAGTTCTTTCTTCAGATCTGAGATCCATGAGACAAATCTTCCCCAAATGAGAATCTAATTCTTACGGGGATGAATTTGTTCTTAGGGATCGAAGATCCAAGGAAGAACAGAGAATTGAACCCTTCAAAAAATAATACACAAGAAAAACAAGCGCCAAGCGTTACTCAATAAAAGAGTGCTTAGCACTCAATGGTTGGCGCTCAGCGCCAAGCTCCTTATGTGCCACTGACGTGGGCGCTTCTCAATAAAGAGTGCTTAACACTCAATAGTTGGCGTTCAGTGCCAAGTGCCTTACATGCCACTCATGTGGGCGCTGCTCAATAAAAAGCGCTTAGCACTCAATGGTTGGCGCTCAGCGCCAAGCGCTTCACGTGCTCCTCACATGGGCGCTGCTCAATAAAAAACGCTTAGCACTCAATGGCCGGCGCCAAGCGCCACACGTGATCCTCACGTGGACGCTACTTGACATAGAGTGCTCTACACTCATCACACAGAGCCCAGCGCCATAAAGAGTGTTCAACACTCATAAAAAACAAAAGAAAAAGAAGTAAAGTGTGAGCGTCAGAACCCACATAAATGCTTAGCATTGTGTGGACAGAGAAAGGACTGTGTCCTAGCAAGTGTCTAACACTTTATTCAAAATGAAACGACAAAGACTAAGTGGGATGAGCCCAAGGTTGGTCAAACTCCTAATCAACCGAGCACATATGCTCTTTATTTTTCCAAACTGGTCTTAGTCCCAAACAAGACCACCAATCTTTTGACGAATATCCTTTGGTTCAAGTGTACATCTTCCCACACCTCTGATATATGTCGTTGTAATTCTTCAACGTCTTCAGAGAGGTGGCGGGTCCCGATGACCAACCACAAAACTCCATGAACCGTAACGTCCTTAAACTAATTATGGACTGTAACGTCCCTAAACTAAACTTTATAGACTATGATATCCTTAAACTCTATGGACTATGATATCCTTAAACCCAATGGACCGCAACGTCCTTAAACTAAACTCCATGGTCTATGATGTCCTTAAACCCAATGGACCGTAACGTCCTTAAACTAAATTGATAGGGCCCAAATGCTCTTTCATTGGATCTAAATGATCCTAAAACCTTGTTGAGTAGATCTTAGTCTAAAATTAGACTAACGCATTCTTAACAAACATTTAAGTTGATCTTAATCTCAAATGAAGTTAACGAGCCTTAAATCCACCAAACCCAAATCTAAGAAAATACGGATTTGGACTAATCCCCGCCCTACGGGCGACAACATAAAGTCTCCGTATACAATCCACGGGTAACCAAAAATTTAACAAACACACATGACACGAAGCGAACATCTGGAGCAGGAGAAAGTGGTTATCGCTACGCGGTAACATAATTAACTGCAGGGGCTTGTGCTTGCAGGGAAGAGCGTCCCCACAATCACAAAACCCTCGCAAACGAGGGGGAATCTGACGAAGTCTGTTACAGCAGCCGCATCTGTCTAAACCTCCGATACATGGTGCCATAAATCAACTTGGCATCTTCGGAGAGGTGGACAGATAAAACCAAATAGCATCTGCCCCCAAATTCAGGCAAGACGTTTGTCTTCCCGGTTTTCGGCGGTAAACAGATTCTGGCACGCTCGGTAGGACCTTTTCCTCTTTCCACTCCACAGTTCGTGTGTCGTGTTTCGCGAACAAATCGCGGTCTTCTATGGTTGCATATGGATTCGAGGTACTAAGATTTGATGTCTTGCTCCCGTGCAGAGAAAAGAAGATCAATGGCTTCCAACTGCACCAACCGCAACAACAACTCCCGCTCCGTCCTGTCTGGAGGAGTAACTTACGGACCCCAAGCGGCCTCTATCTTTGCAATGCTGGTGGAATAGGTGACACAGGCCACCACTGGGTTGTTCTTTGGGACCATGCTTCCGCCAACAAGCTTCAGCGTCCCGATGTCGTCACAGGAAGCTCCAAAGAAGTCGGTCTTCGACCAGCTTGCAACTACTGCGGCCCCTCTCAACGGGTCGCCCAAGTCTATCGCCTCAATCTTCGACAGGCCGAGCCTAAGCTCAAATGGGCTCGCGAAGAGGCTCGCAATACCGGAGAGGGCTATCCCAATTCCTGCTGCAGGCGAAGTCGTACAGACTACTTCCCCTACTCGAAAGTCGGCCTTCGACAGGTTGACCATTCCTTCCCAGCGGATGTCAGTCTTTGACAGGCTGGCGCCAATAACAGCCTCTCCTCAAAGCAGAGGGCATAATGAAGCTACTCCAACGATGGAGGTGATCCCGGCTACACGACATGCTCGACGTCGTCACTGGTGCCGAGTGAGAAAAGCTGGGGGCAGTTCCCTTTCTGGACTTACCCCACTACCTTCAATGGTAGAAGTTGATGCTGCTGTTCCAACTGAGAACAACTTTGAGCCACTCAGGAGGGTGCGCAAGAACTCTCCAATTGCCGTACTAAAAAGGTCTCCTCCAGCCGCTGAAAATGTTACTAAAGCAAAGCCGGAACATCCCCCTCAACGTCTATCCTCCAAAATCTACAGGATCTGGTGAAGAGTCCAAGACTTTGTGATCGAAAAAGACTACTCCCGCCAACAGAAGAAAATGAAGGTCCAGCAAGAGGAGTGTCATCCCGCCGTTGTACAACGGAAAGCATCATCTGCGACAGCCCCCTCAACTTTGACCGCTCATAAAAGGAGAAGGCTGGAGAAGATCCCCATGTCTACGACAAATCTCATGGGTACTGAACCCAAACGCCCCAAGTCTGGGGGCATGGTAGTGCACACCGTCTAGATGACTTCCGGAAAATAGGAAAGCCGTGCTTCTGGGGGTCATCGACCACTTACACGGTTCGTAACTAAGGCTCAAGAGCAACAGCAGAAGCTCCAGGAGATGCTGATAAAGATGGCCGCACTTACTGGGCAAAAAGAAAGCTTGGAAGTATCGTTGGATCAACACCAGGAACAAGAAACCGACGCTGAGTTCCTCCGAAGAATGCTCGAAAAGAAAGATAAAGAAGCCGCGGAACAAGCGGCTAACATAAAACAAATGGCGCTACTGTTCCAAGATATGGTGGGGATGATGATCCAGCCGGACCCTCCAGCCGAAGATCCCCCAGTAATCATTGAAGACGACAGAGGGGAGACATCAAACCCTCTTTCGGCTTTATCAGCAGCCAGAGAGGAGACGATCTCGAAAGCTGCGCTTGATGACTACATAGCTCAACAAATACGGGCTCATCAGGCAAGTGCTGCCGCTGGCTAAGTCGTCAGAACTGAGTGACCCTATCCAGGCTGGTACGATCAAATTAAGTACCCTCCGGGACATACGATCCCTAAATTTCACGTGTATAAGGGGACATGCAACCCCCATCATCACGTCGCTCAGTTCAGGGCTCTCTGTGACAATACTGGAGGTGACGACAAATTGCTACTTCACCAGTTCGTCGGCAGTTTAGCAGAGACAGCTTTTGAATGGTACTCAAAGCTTCCGAATGACTCCATCAAAATGTTTACAGAAATGGATTTGCTATTCACCCAGCGTTTCACAAGCGCCAGGGAACGCACCCCGATCACGGCATTGATCAATGCCAGGGTGAAGCCAGGAGAGACATGGGTTCAGTATGCAATTCGATGGCGAAACCTATGGTCGAGATGCGAACAACCCATAGAAGAGGCTCCCTCCATGGGCATGTTCGTAGGGACCCTCGATCTGCAGGCAACTATATCCCAGTTTATGATGTTTTTCAAGCTGACCAATTTCCAGGCCTTGATCGACAAGCTGGCCCAAATGGACCAGATGGGCCATAGACCATCCTTCTTGAAAACGGAGCTCTGAAATGAAAAGGGAAAAGGAAAAGCGACCTTCGTCGCTAGCGCTCAGCAACAACCGAGTGATCCGAAACCAGCTGCTCGCCAAAACGATAAACAACAGACACTCAGAGAAAAGCTGAGATGTCCTTACTCATTCTCTCGGGATAAAACGAAAAGACTGTTCAAACTGGCGATGTGCAATAGGCTTATCACTTTACCAGATCCGAGATGCCCGCTGCAACCGGGCGACGTCAACAATCCCAATTACTGCCCCTACCACCGAATAGTGGGCCACCCAATCGAAGATTGCTTCGTCTTCAAAAATTGGATTGAGGACCAGTACCAACAAGGCAAATTCGCACTGTCTGAAAACTGGAGGGTAAACCCACTACAACCGCATGCTCCTAAAAAGGTGGACACGCCGGGGGCATCATGCTTATTTATAGAGGAAGCTCCATGGGAAGTTATTCTTTCAGCTAAAACTAAAAGAATGCTGAAGGATTTTCAAGCATGTCCGGCAATTAGATGGAAAAGCCTACTGGAGCCAGAGATCATTGAGGGAATGCTGAAACCGCGCCCAACATCGGGAGTTGGTAAGGATGGGCAAAATACCCAGGCCCATCCGTCGAAGTCTTCGAAAAAGAAGAAGAAGACCAAAAAGCCCGCGCAGTCTGATGACAAACGCACGGATTTGCAAAGGCATATTGACGAACTGGAGGAATATAATCAGAAGGTGCGAACCCCGGTCACACTCCAAGAGTTTCTTAACTATATCCTTGAGAGCGGAGATAATGACAATGATGTGGGAGAAAACTCATCAGAAGAGCCTGAGAATTATGTGGCAAGTTGTCACATGATCTCTCATTCACCAATAAATGACGAAGAAGATCACTCGGCATCATAAGATGATGTAGAGGAGCTGGGGGCAGGGTCGGTACCAAAATCCTTAGAATCGTCAGACGAAATGATTGACATGTTGTTGAATGAAGCCCGTCAGAAGAGCAAGGCTGATCAAGAGCGTGAAATGGCCATATTTGAAAGGGCTAGGCATCGGTGTCAAGTTGAAGAAATTAGGGTAGGGATGAGCCGCAAAGCACTCCAACCAGATCGAAGCACGCCTGCAATAGACAAAAACAGACTTAAAACAAGGAAACAGTTTGCTAAAGCCCCGTCAATAGGAATGAAGCCGCCACCTTTCAAAGGAGATACTCCTGGCGGTATATACCTTGACGAATCAGACGTTCATCCGAGCTACTGCTTGTACCATCGGAAGGTTACACATCCCACTGAAGAATGCAATGCCTTCAAGAAATGGCGGCAGGGATACGTTGCTCACCGATAACATTTCAAGCGGATGAAGCGCAAAACTCGTCGGGAGCAAAGAAATACGATGGATGAGCGCAAAAGAACTATTGGCAACTGTCACATGGTTGATACCAAGAGATCTCAAGTTCTCACCTTCGGAAGCGATTTTGATGAAGAAGTAGCCCTCGGCCCTCTCTTCGAGGAATCCACCTCAGGAAAAGAGGAAGAGGTGAAGAATTGTGAAAACATTCAGCTGCGCAACCGTACATTGCCCGAAAAGAATCTCGGACCTACAAACAAGGGATCGACCAAAAAAGATAAGGGGATGGAAAAAGTCCCTGAGAATATCGCTCTCGATGATCGAGTCGTCGAAGAGCTCACAGCCAAGGACCCGTTTAAGAAGAATAAGATGGATTACAGTGTCCTAGCACATCTGAGGAAGATACCCTCACAATTGAGTATCTTGGATGCTCTTCTCCTGTCTAAAGAGGCACGAGATTCCCTGATCAGGGCATTACATGAGTCTAAGAAGTTTCAAGCTTTCCTTACCGAAGAAAAGATGAAGGACGAGCAAGAAGAAGTCCACACAACTGACATCACTGTCGGCGATGAAGATCTCTTTCTCGGAACGTGTGAGCACAACCGTCCCCTATATGTCACCGGGTACTGCCATGACATCAAGATAGGGAAGATCTTAGTTGACAACGGGTCTCTGTCAACCTCCTAAATGTGAGGGTACTAAAAGAAATCTGCATAAGCGTTCAGCACCTCGCTCGGGATAAAATCACCATCTCCGGGTTTGACTCCCAGTTATCACGGACGCTCGGGTCTATAATACTGACGTTGCGCTTTGGGCTGCTCATCACTGACATTAAATTTCATGTCATTGACGCCAAGACCTGCTACAACGCTTTGCTCGGAAGGCCTTGGTTATACGAGTACAACATCATCCCTTCTACACAATATCAGTGTATGAAGTATTTCAAAGATGGTCTCGAGTATACCGTGACGGGGGAACTAAACCCATTCTCCGTAAATGAAGTCCGAAAGTATGAAGATGCAAAGTATTTCCTACCAGACTTTGAATACATAGAAATATGCTATAAACCGAAGAATAAGAAAAAAACTATCACCACCATTCCGGTCTTTGGGAGCGATACCGAGGAGGAGGAAGAGATGGTCTATTCGGGGCCGCCCCAATACAACAGGCCGGGATCATCAACCTCTATCCTGGTCTTTGGCAGTGACTCTGACGACGAAGTCAATGCAGTGTTCTCAGTCCGTCCATCAATGCAGGCCCTCACGGGAGATGATCAGAGTTTGCAAATCGCCATGGTTCCACGGCAGCACTACAGAGAGCTTGATGAGCTTGAGACTTATAGTGTGCAAGAGCTGCAAACATTCTACGTCCCGCCCAGGCGAAGAGGTGAAAAGGCGATCCTATTTTATCGATCCAGGAGATTAAAGTTGCAAGAGAAGTCTGGCATGGTGCTGAACCTGCGCTTGACAAGATCCAACCAATCTGTCTGCCCAGATACTATGCAGAGGGATAGAAAATGTTATTAAGATGCCAAGACGTACCTTTCAAACAGACTGTTTGGCAAGCTCAGTTCTACAACAAGATTTGGAACGTCCCCGGAACTCAGCGAAAATCGCCCAACGGAAAAATGGAAGCGATTGGGCTTGGATATGTCCAGTCCAAGAAACGGGAACAATTTCATGGCTGCCATGTCATAAATGACCTCGATGAAGAAGGGGATGCTCTTTTAAAAGACGCTGACGCTGAGCCAGAATGAGGACCTATCATAAAAATGCCGAGTCCGTCGTTTGAAGAACAAATTGACAAGCTAATAAGGGAAGCGAGTCAAAAGGTTTAGAACGACCACATCCGCGAAATAACCATTTATGAAAAATCCAGGACGCAACGTATCATTCAGCAGGCTACGGGGGATGACGATCCCTTTCACCCCAACCCTCTGTGCGCTCTCATGGCAAAAAGAAAGCTCGACGTAGAAACAATAGCAAGGTCAAGAACGTAGACAACATTCCAAGACAGCGAATCGGATCCAAAAGACCACGCAATCAAGAAAGGGTCAGCCGCAAGCTGTCTCTTATGAAAAAGATGGGTCGAGCATATTCTTTCCCTCAAGACAAGACAAAAAGAATCTTTGACCTTGTCATGAAACATCAGATGATGACACTCCCGGAGTCTTGGCACCCCGATCAAGCAAATGAGGTTCATCACCCAGATTATTGCTCCTATCACCGAGCGATAGGACATCCCCTTGAAGACTGCTTCAACTTCAAAATTGGATTGAAGACCAATATCAACTCAGCAGATTCGCTCTATCCAATAGTTGGAGGGTAGCCCCACCATAAAGGCATGTGCCAAAAGCAACGTATATAGCGAGAGTAGAACCTGATCAACACTGGTCTTGGAAATGATCTCATACCTGTCACGTGATAACGCTGTCAGAAGAAGGAGTGCCCGAGAATATGGATGACCTCTCCTGGTGCTTCAAAAATGAGAGTGAAGATGAGTTGATCTCAGAATTTCCACCGGCGCTAAAAGAGTTGGAAGATGGAATACATACTACTGCGGAAAACCTAAAGAAAATCGACTTGGGGACGGCAAACGACCCACGACCAACATTTGTCAGTGAGCTGTTGTCTAAAGAGCAGGTGGCTACTGTAAAAGACGTGCTCATGAAGTATAAAGACTGCTTCGCATGGAACTATTCCGAGATGCCGCGGCTAGATCCAGAAATAGCTGTGCATAAATTGGCGATATCTCCGGACGTCAAGCCAGTCAAACAAACGCCAAGAAGAATGCGGCTCGAACTTGAAATGAGTATCAACGCCGAAGTCAAGAAGCTAATCGACTTCGGCTTCATCCAAGAAGTTCAATACCCTGACTGGATCGCCAACATTGTCCCAGTGATGAAGAAAAATAGGACGGTGGGTATCTGCGTGGAATTTCGGGACCTCAACAAAGCTTGCCCGAAGGATGACTTCCCGGTACCTGTTACCGAGCTGATGATTGATAACACATCGACCCATGAAGTCTTCTCCTTTATGGACGGATCATCGGGGTACAATCAAATAAAGATGCATCCCGAAGACCAGAAGCATACTGCTTTCCGGACCCCTCTCGGCATATTCTGCTACAAAGTGACTCCTTTCGGTCTAAAGAAGCCGACGCTACCTACCAGAGGGCCATGACAAAAATTATCATGCCCCGCTTCCCAGAGAGCGCTATGATCGGCACATGACAGAGCCAACCATGCAACCTGTGGTTAGGAAACATCCCTCCACAGTCACATTACGGCTGTCTATAAGATATCAAGAATAGGAAAAAATATAAAACTATCTAATACATGTCCATCTGCAAGAATAAACGAGTCACGAAATATAAATGCGGAAGCAATAAAATCCAATAAACAATAACATCTGGAAAGTATGTCCCAAATACGGGCTCACATCAAGAAATGAAAGTGTTGAAAGAAAACTAAACAAAACTAAACACTAACATGATCCTCACTGCTCGGCCTGTCGGCTGAAATACTCCTGATCGGCATGCGAAAGAGATAATGGGACTGGGCCATGCAAAACCCAGACGTCAGTGCGTCATAATATCAAACAATAAAAATATAGCCAGGATACAACAAGATATGCAGGCATGAAATATAAATGATAACATGAATATAAAAAGATAACATGGAAATTGAACAGTGAGGTGTATACGTGCAGGTGAAGTGTAGTGAGCAATCTAAATTGTGCTACTGGGTTGTCTATTCTAAGTTATTCGAAATCAATTGATGTACTCCTAATGTAACTCAAAGAATATGTCCCGTTACCCTCCGGGACCACGGATCAGGATATGTGAACCAAGAATGGTTCTGTCCCGTTACCCTCCGGGACCACGGACCAAGTTGTAAGAGTCACGAATGACTCTATCCCGTTACCCCCCGGGACCACGGACCAAGAAGAATCACGAATGATTATGTCCCGTTACCCCCCGGGACCATGGATCAAGTAATACCCTTTTAAGTTACACTCGGTTACACCTTTGATTTCCCCATACCCCCACGGTTATGTGTTCACGTCAGGTATTGATAAACTAGAGCTAATACCAACACAGGATCAAGCAGGTACATGTTTGTCTATGCAGACAACAGGATACGTCCGTCAGGACAACATGTCAGGATTGTCGGCATTAGAAACAGGATCAGGTAACAGGTCAAGTAGTGGTGTATCAGGTCATGACAAATAGTGCACAGGTATCAAACGGATGCTCGTAAGAAAACTATAGCAAGTACGGATGCATGATAAAAGTACGGATGCACAGTAAAACACGGATGCACAAATATCTATCAGGGATCACATCTACAACTCCAAGACTACGCATGATGCACATTATCAAGCATGGGGTACTAATATAACGGTAACATGATATAATATGCCATGCCATGCAACTAGATATATAATAAATAACACGGATACGAACGGATATCGGAAAAATGGTAAAACTGTAACATGGATGTGAAATGCAATAAACATGTAATATTATTATTAATATGGATGTAAAATATGTATCATAGCATGCAGCAAGATAAACTTGCCTGATCGGATCTCCGACGGGGTGCGTACGCCGCGTACGATGTCGGTAAATGTCGCGATGCACACATGCGCATACAGAACAGGACCAGGCTATGCATGAATGTGACCACGCTGGCTAAGGACGTCTACAGAGTAGCCCGGGTCGTCGGTGACGGGTACGTCTCTGGCGATCACCGGAAAATACAAGATCAAGAAAGAGAAAGAGAAGAGAAAATGAAGAAGAAGAGGAAGAGGTGGTCTGTTGTGATGAGGCTGGGGGTTTAAGGCTCTGGGGTCAGAGAAGGCTACGATGGGGCGACGACGACGAGTCGTGGATTTTCCGGCGAGCTTTCACGGCTAAAGGCAGTGGGCTTCGGGTTCGTGAATTCGGGATCGAGGTTCTTGGTGTTAGGGTGTGCAGGGGGAGAAGAGAAGTGATGGTGGTGATGAAGAGAAGGCCGACGAGGTGGTCGACTTTGTAGGCGACGGCGAGGGATTGCCGATGAGGAAGGTGCAGCGAGGATGGGTCGTGGGTTCAGGGGTTGCGGTTTGTAGGCTCGGGAGAGAGAGAGAGAAGGAAAGAGAAGTATGTGAGGTGGTCTAGGAATGGTCGATGACGGCGAGGAGAGGTCGGCGAAGAGGACAGAGGCGACGATGGGTGCAGGGTGCAGGCGTGATGGGTTTCTTGGGTTGAGGTCGCGACGGGGTTTGCAGGGAAGTGGAGTGGAGATGACGGTGAGGAGATGGTCGAGGAGGGGAGGAGATGAGGCAAGGTCGAGGGTGAGGCGGTGACGAAAGCGATAAGGCGAGGGTTAAGGTTCGCGAGGAGGCGGGAAAACAGACGAGGAAGAGAGGTGGGGAAACTGTGGGTTTTAAAAAAAATTTATTATATATATAATATATATAGTATTAAAGAGAGAGAGAAAGAGGTGCGGTTAAAGAATATATATGGAAATATATATTTAATAATGAAAAAGAGAGAGAGTGTGAGGATGGGATTTGAAACTGTTAGGATAGGATTTAATAAAATATTTAAAATATATTTTTAGTTATAAAACGTATATAAAACCAGTTTAATATAAAAAGAATTTTATATTATATATTTTTAGTTTTCTGGCTAATACAAAAATACTCCAAAATATCCCCGGGTTGGGTCTAAAATCACGGTTTGAAAATACAGATAATATACGTGTCAACCAAAACTAAAAATCGATATCCAGGTAACGAAAATGCATACCCCCGAGAATGGATACACGTAGCGTGCACGTAGCTTTCCAAACGAGTCTGTTTCACTGAACGGGACGAGAACACGATGTACGGATGCTACAACAGGGTTAGGGGTATGAAGCATGCCATGCAAGATATTTTTAACATATATTATTTGATTATAAATGTTTTATTAAAAAAAATGAAGATGCCAGGTATAATGCAAGTATGCAGTATAAACAACATGAAAGTGCACGGATCCTCATAACTAGCCGGGATCGATCATAAACTGGAATCAAGACGGGTTTCAAGCAAGCGGGTCGGGTGAGATGCAAACACAGATACTAATTACACTATTCGCACCCATAACAGTAATAAATCAAGAAATATCCATAGATAAATACCCAAAACGGAATTGGTATAAATGAACTAGGGTGTTACATTATACCTAACTACAAAATGAATTTCGTCCTCGAAATTCCCGGAACAAGAAAAGAAAAACAAGTATGAATCTAGGAAAAGAGGTGTGGAAACTTCTGTCGAATCTCGTCTTCTCGTTCCCAAGTCGATTCTCCGTGTGAGCGATTTTCCCATGAAACAAGTACGAGAGGGATAACCTTGTTCTTGAGAACCTTTTCTCTTCGATCAATAATTGACGTCGGTCGTTCCTCATAGGTCAAATATTCCCTTACAGTTAGCTCCGAATGATCTAGTATGTGCGTCTCATCTCGAACATATTTACGGAGTTGAGATACATGAAACACATCATGAACAATCACCAAAGATGATGGTAGTGCCAATCGATAAGCCACTTCTCCAACACGCTCAATAATCTCGAAATGCCTCATGAATCGAGGACTAAGCTTGCCTCGACTCCCAAAACGAATCACTCCTCTAGTCGGTGATATCTTCAAGAATACAAGATCACCAACAGCGAACTCTAGAGGTCTTTTCGATGTATCGGCCTAACTCTTCTCCCGATCCTGTGCTGCCTTCATGTGATTCCGGATAGTATTAACCTTCTCTATTGTTTGTACGATCAAATCTGGTCCCAAAAATCTTCGTTCTCCAACATCGTCTCAACAGATGGGTGAGCGACATTTGCGTCCATACAATGCTTCGAATGGAGCCTTCTGAATATTTGCCTGAAAGCTGTTATTGTAAGAAAACTCCACCATGTGTAGATGATCCTCCCACAAACCCTTGAAGTCCAACATGCAAGCTCTCAACATGTCTTCAAGAGTTTGGATCGTTCTCTCCGAC
Organism: Agapanthus africanus; assembly: GCA_030015575.1. NCBI lineage: Eukaryota > Viridiplantae > Streptophyta > Magnoliopsida > Asparagales > Amaryllidaceae > Agapanthus > Agapanthus africanus. Next base: position 134,038,681 of record CM057341.1, read on the forward strand.
TGGCCATCTGTCTGGGGATGATAAGCAGTGCTAAACTTCAATCGCGTTCCCAAACTTTCCTGTAAACTCCTCCAGAAGTGCGATAAGAATTGGGTATCACGACCGGAAACGATGCTTACAGGTACACCATGCAATCTCACAATCTCCTGCATGTACCGCTCTGCTAACGATTCCGTTGACGGACCAACTCGAAATGGTAAGAAATGAGCTGCCTTGGTCAATCAATCAACGATCATCCAAACTGCATTGTTGCCTTTTGGACTCCGCGGTAAAGCTGTCACGAAATCCATGGTTATATGTTCCCACTTCCATTGAGGAATCGAAAGTGGTTGCAATAAACCAGCTACCTTTTGATGTTCAGCCTTAACTTGCTGACACACCAAGCTCTTCGCTACAAAGCGGGCAATCTCCATTTTCATGCCTTCCCACCAGAAATGCTGTCGTAAATCACGGTACATCTTCGTGCCTCCCGGATGTACGGAATATGCGGAACTGTGCGCCTCCTTCATAACTTCTTTGCGAATATCTTCTTTCGGCACACATAAACGGCTACCATAACGCAACGAACCATCTTCATGAATCAACAAGTCCGTTCTAAGTCCTGCTTCTACCTGTTCTCGAAATTTCTGCAATCTTGGATTGTGCGACTGCGCTGCTTTAATATTATCGATCAACGACGACTGTACTTGTAGCTGCATTAACTGTCCTGAAGAATGCGGTAATACAATCTTCAACTGGAATCTCCGAAAATTATCGATAAGCTCCTTTTGTGCAGTCAACATCCGAATTGCTGGCAACCGACTAAGCGCATCCGGTACTATATTAACTTTCCCGGGATGGTACTTGAGATCAAGATCATAGTTAGCCATCATCTCCAACCATCTACGCTGCCTCATGTTAAGCTCTTTCTGCGTGAACACATACTTTAGGTTTTTGTGATCGGTGAATACTTCGACCCTTTCGCCCAATAAGTAGTATCTCCAAAACTTCAAAGCAAAAATCACAGCTGCTAGCTCCAAATCATGAGTTGGGTAATTCTTCTCATGGGTCTTCAACTGTCTTGATGCATATGCTATAACTTTTCCACGCTGCATCAAAACACATCCCAAACCTTTCCCAGATGCGTCGCTGTGAATCACCAATCCTACGGAACCGTCTGGTATGGTCAAAATAGGAGCGGTTATCAACCTTTGCTTCAATGCCTTAAAAGCTGACACACAACTATCCGTCCATATGAATGGTACCTCCTTCTGTGTAAGCTTGGTTAAAGGCTCAGCCAATCGAGCAAAATTCTCCATGAACCTTCTATAATATCCAGCAAGTCCAAGAAAACTTCTGATCTCCGCTACATTCTTCGGAATCGGCCAATCTGGAACTGCTGCAATCTTTTTAGGATCAACGGCGATTCCATCTCCGGATACGACATGCCCCAAAATCTTCACTTCTTCAAGCCAAAACTCGCACTTGCTCATCTTTGCATACAATTTTTCATGCCTCAATGTCTGCAGTGCGACCCTCAAGTGTTCTGCATGCCCTTCTAGGCTCCTCGAGTAGACCAGAATATCATCGATGAACACCTCTATAAACTGGTCCAAGAACGGTGAAAAGATTCGGTTCATCAAGTCCATAAATATCGCCGGTGCATTCGTGACTCCGAATGGCATCACTAAATACTCATAATGTCCATATCGAGTTCGAAACGCGGTCTTGCAGATATCCTCTGATTTAACTCGAACTTGATGATATCTGGATCACAAATCCAGCTTCGAGAATACCTTCGCGCCACTGAGTTGCTTGAACAATTCGCCAATGCGAGGGATCGGGTACTTGTTCTTAATAGTCACCCGGTTTAATTCTCGATAATCGATGCACATCCTCCTTGTGCCATCTTTCTTCTTGACTAGAAGAACTGGAGCCTCCTAAGGTGAATTGTTGCTGCGAATCCAACCCTTCTCTAGCAATTTGGTAACCTGCTTCTTTATTTCCTCCAACTCCACTGGTGCCATCGGATAGTACACCCATCAAATTGGTGCTGCACCAGGAACAAGATCGATCGCGAACTCCACATCTCGTTTTGGCGGTAAACCCGAGATGTTCTCGAACACGTCCATGAACTCTCGAACTACAGCTGGCGCTTCCTCCCTATCAACTTCCATTGAAAGAACGACGCTTGTCGGCCTAGCCCTAAACTCGACTGGCCTGACAGAACTGCTACCTCCAGCAAATAAAAACTCCGGATGTCCGGGAATCTGGAAAATCACTTTCTTTGCCCTACAATCAATGTGAGCATGGAAAGTGCCGAGAAAATCTATTCCCAAGACAACATCATAGCTGCCATGTAACATTTTGAAAATTTTAGAATATAAATAAATTTAAGTAATTAAATAATAAAATGTGAATTTAAAAAGTTATTAAAACCAAATAGGACATTTTCATAAGTAGTATATGAAACAAATTTAAATTTAAATTTTAGTTTATAACATTAGTAAATTTCAAGGGTTTTAGTGAATAATTTAGCTTCATTTTAAGAAAAAGGGTGTTTATATTATAACATAGATGATGGGGGGTTTTGTGAAAAGATTAGGAAATTGTGGAAATATGAAATTGGTGAGGGGTTTATGTGTAAAAGGGGTAGGACTTGGTTAGGGTTAACTTGAACCCTTGGTGTATCATATCATTATGAAGACACATCCTCCTTGTATGAAACCCCACCTCACTTCAAGTGTGACACCTCCTCCTCCTTCCCTTTACACCACCACCTTGCACTTTCCACCTCCTCCTTTCTCTACAACAAATCCTCACTCTTTTCCTTATCTTACTCTATTGTTCAGTTCATAAGATCAGAAGATTAAAGAAAAGGAAAGAGAAAGAAAACATTAGAACACACAAATGAAAATAAGAAAAGAGAGAAAAGAAGAAGAACAAGTGCTAAGGCTTCACTATCACCCTCTAGATAGGACCTTGAGCTTGTGCATCTTAGAGGAAGCTTTTCCAGTGATCTTGCTGTAGGTATAATCCTTGAACCCTGTATGATTTTGGTTCTGAAACTGTTTTACATTAGAAATCGAATATCGTAATATCGTATTTTGATAAGTTTAGCCTCTGTTTGAATCTGCTATAGTTTAGATGGAAATTAACCTAACCAAACAATGCCATTATATTGTAATATGGACTTAGAATAACCTATAGGAAGACGAGCCCCAGTGCTCGGATTTTGGCCGGCGACCAACACACAAAATCCGATCTCGCCGGATTTCTTGGAGAGTTGGCTTATATGGTTTTTAGAGTAGGTCTATGGGTGTGCATTAATGTGTTTGGTATTATTTAAATAAGTTAATTATTCAATAGGTTAAATCTGTAAGCTAATATCAAATTGGGGTAAAATTCTATATGCGATACGTAGCATGTTTAGTTGTGCCGTATCATAAATTGGGATTTTGTGTTATCTAGTTCACTATAAAGTAATATGGAATTAATTCGGATAATCACTAGAAAAACTAACAAGACCAAAGGTATAATGAGCAAACTAGAAGATTACACTTAAAACCTTAGCCCCAAACTCCATACAAGATCCGGCGAGGCACCCCCTAAATTCGGCGACGCCGGCCATCCTATGGATTTTGGTGTTGATTCTTCTTCTGTAGCTTTGAGTTGGTTTTTTACAAATCTCTGTATTGTTTGTGTTGTCTAAATATTTACACAATAAAATCTGGGAACGTTTTAGAAATGGTTTATCAAATTTCAGATATTTACGATTCGGAGCTTTCGTATTTTGATGTTGCAGCTGAACCGTTGACGTTTATACGTTAACGACAGAGTTTTGTTATCGTTTTTGGGTTAAGTAAGCTGTAGGTTCTAACCTACGGGCGTTTAGCTTGTTGTTTTGGTTTTCGATATGATATTTATATCAATGCTATTTAAATACGAATATAGGTACGATTCGAGGATTCCGAGACGGAGTTGGCGATGTAGCAGCGTGGATTCAGCGAGCTTTTAAGTTGGTGAGTAGATTTACATCTACCGGGGAAGTCGGGTGCATGGCGTATAGCACCCCCGCAACCTTACAAATAGTATTATGATATCTAGTTACTTTAGTATTTATTCAAGATATTTATATAGTATCGCATCTATTATGTCCTTCAATTTCATACAGTTTCATGCATAGTTATAGATGAGATACAGTGATACGATATGGATATGGTTTGATAGATTTGTACGAGGGATCATGCCATACTTGTGATGATACAGATACAGTGATACGATATAGATATGGTTTGATGGATTTGTACGAGGAATCACGCTAGATTTGAGATGATACAGATACAATGATATGATGAGATATAATACAAGGATTTATACGTATTGGAAATGATGAACTTTTTATGCCGAATAACGGCCAATTTATCCTTTGACTCGTAGAGATAGATTATATCCTGTTTTAGGATGTAATACTTGTGTGAGCTATATTCTTTAAAAAAAAACTATGATTCGTTTGTCCTTTAAATAAAAATACTAGGATGCGTGCCAGTTTCTAAAACAGATATCTATTTTAAATCTAGGGCAGCTTCCTTATTTCAAACCAAACGTTTCGATCATTTCTAAAGATAATGGTATAGCTCATAGAAAGTAATTACAATAGTTATGTTTAGATTACTATACATGTTTGCATTATATTATCCATATTATACGTTTCTGCGTTACGCACACTCTGATAGAACACTGCACAACTACCAATAAGTACTATGCTGCACAAGCACGTGAATATATGTTACACTACACCTCATTGGTACTGCCATGTCACTGTAGAACCGTGTTGTTATATATGTATTAAAATAAATAGATTGTTACACCGTAGAACACTTGCATAAATACTAATGATTGCCATGTTGCACGAGCACAGATGCATATGCTACACTACACATCATTAGTAGTACTATGACACAGTAGAATTGAAATCTATAATTATGTGATATAATTACGTAGTCTTCTTTATTCCTGTTGTAAATTACGAATATTAGTACTATAGATACTATATTTGATTCTTATGGATTTTCTGGATATTTTACTCCTGATGATATGTATCGGTGGTATGGGACACTGCCATATATGTATATATATAATATATCATCAATACAATCTATGCAAGTTCTTATTCCTCACTTGATATTTTTATATGATGAGTAAACGTCCACCATGAGATTTGTGTTTTCTTACTTTGATATCCGAACCGAGTCGGGGGTCATACGGTTTCGGATTTGTATACTATCCAGACTGAGTTGGTGGCCATACAGTTGGATACATGGTGGACCCGGTCGGGGCCAAGGGGCAGGAAAGCCGCATTATAGACGGGGAGCCTAACGAGGATACTCGATTCCGGAGATAGAAATGAGCACGGCAGATATCCAGGGGATACTGACCGAAAATAGAAACGAGCACGGCAGATATCCAGGGGATACTGACCGAGGTTCGATTGGGCACGGCGGATATCCAGGGGATACTGATCGTAGCCAGGATATCGGTTGGCGATCATCAAATGAGGTGGTGTCGACGATATCTGTATTTACGTGTCAATGATAGACACGAGAGATTTCAGATTTTGATGTCGATACTGGACATCTATATATATATTGATATGGGCATTATCATGAGCTACACAGTTAGATATTATTAGTGGATTCCACTAGGACTGATCCGAAGGACAGTACCTGCATATATTTATACAGGCATTCATATACAAAAAGGGATTCCAACACGAACTATAGATTCATGATTTTGACTCATATGACATTGAGATATTATACTTGGGATTGCATGATAGTTAGTATTGCACATATGCATATCACATAGTATATTGGTACAGATTATGATAGGACTATATATATGACCTAGGTATAGTCGTGCATTTCGATTTCTACCTTTAGATATACTTTTATTCACTGAGTTGGTAACTCATCTCCGTTGTTCCACAGTTTCTTGCAGGTTTTACCGCTTGGATTATCAGCGGCTTGGGTACATATTCTTTTCGGGGATTGATGGGTAAGTGGGTTATTATTGTATCATACTCACTCTTGATTATTCATATATATTCTTGTATCTAGTGGAGACTCCATCAACTTAGAAGTGGTATATTATGGACTTAGAAGCAAGACTTAGAGTTTATGTGTAGTGACGTCGCACTCTTGGGAGTCGATTGCTGATTTAGATTGTTGGTTGCTCCATCGTTTGGACGTGGAGACTAGCTTCCGTTGGGATGCTATTTTATTATGTTGTATGGGTTTTTTATAAAAATGTAAAGGAGGGGATGTCAAGTTTCAAAACATCATAAATGATTTTTCAACATACTTAGTTTAAATTTAGATGTTATTTAAATCGATTTTGTCGGATGACTATTTAAACCTCACCTCAAATAATTTCAAAAAGGGTTTAGATTCCGGGTTTCGGTTTACTTGAACCGCGTAGATGTCTTTAGATGTCACGTGATTTAAGTGCCGATCACGTGCCACAATTGGGTCGTGACATGCCAGTATTGATCACCAAGAAATACGCAAATAACTCATGTTCATAAATAACAATAGAACAATCATTGCACTCACTACTAGATATGATCTTTCTATTCCCAGTGTGTATGTCCCAACAACTAGACAAGGTCGTGCAATAAATCGAATGTGCAGCAATAAACTTGGACGACATAAAACAATGGGATGCACTAGAATCGAATAATGCTAATGCGGGAAAATCATGAACAAGTAGGATACCTGAAACGACTTTCTCTGAAGCCTTGGCCTCTTCGGCCATCAGAGTAAAGGCTCAAGCTTGATTAGGCCCCTGAGTTATCTGCTTCTGTCCCTGAATCGGCTTCTGTGGTGGCCTCTGAGCATCTTCCCTCAAACGTAGTTTTGACGGGCAAGCATTGACAGTATGGCTAGCTGATCCGCAAACCAAACAGAGTCCAAACTTCTTTCGATAATCATTCTACTGATGTTCGGGTAGACGACAAAAGTCACAAAACATCCTTCCTTTCTGCTCGGGCACTGCGGGCTTTTTCATCGGTACAATGCCACGTCGGTCCATCGGGATACCTCTGCGTATAGGAGCTCGGTTCGGCATAAACTCTGGCTTCCGTACCACAACTGCCTGCTGTTGCGTACCCCTTGTCTTCATCGATAAGCTCCGCTGCTCTCCGGCTTCCTTAAGAACCTGCGAGAAAGTAGTCAATCCCAGAGATATAATGTGCCTCTGGATTTCCACGTCCAAACTGCGCATGAACCTTCGTGCCCTATCGGCCTCGTTGGCCACTAAAGGTTCTGTGAATCGACTGAGCCGTGTCCACTCAGCCGCATGCGCATCCACGGATCCGCCAATCTACTTCAGACCGATAAATCTTTCTTCCATTTCCTCCCGTGCAGTCTGTGGAAAGAACTTCTCCAAGAAACTCTGTGAGAAAGTTGCCCAATTGATCGGCTTGGGCAAACGGGTCTCTTCCACGAGCCACCACTCGCGGGCATAGTCCACCAATTGGATGCGTACCACATCCACTCTCTGGTCCTCCGGAATCTGTGCTGCAATGAGCAGATTCTCCGTATCGACTAGCTACTGCTCCGCTGGCAACGACTCCTCCAAACCAGTGAAAGTGGACGGACCAAGTCTCCTGAAATCCGCCACGGTACCCACATGCTGTACTGGTTTGGCTGCAACAGTGTTTACGGACTGCTGGACGGTCCGCAAACCTTCCTGAAAAGTTTCGGCTTGCCACTGATTTAGCTCGGTTTGCCGCTTCTGGTTCTCCAGCATCCCACAAATTACTCCAAGCAGTGCGGCGTCATCAACACGCCTCTGGTACGATCTCAGTTCTCTATCCGCCATGATTCTGAAGTCAAGACACTGAAGAGGATTAGCATGATAAACAAGATTTAATAAACAGGATATAAGAAGCAAGATGGTTATGGATTCACGGAAGGCAAGACAGCAATAAGGTAGGACATGTTCCTAATTACAGGTTTTCTGATTCATATATTGGGTCCAATACCCAACTACAAAAGAATCAAACCCGATTAACCTAAATCCTATGGCTCTGATACCAAACAAACCCTATCACGCCCCACTTCCCAGAGTGCGCTACGATCGGCACGTGACAGAGCCAACCATACTACCTGTGGCTAGGAAACATCCCTCCACAGTCACATTATGGCTTTCTATAAGATATCAAGAACATGAAAAAATATAAAACTATCTAATACATGTCCATCTACCAGAATAAACGAGTCAAGAAATATAAATGCGGAAGCAATAAAATACAATAAACAATAACATCTGGAATTACGTCCCAATTACGGACTCACATCAAGAAATGAAAGTGCTGAAAGAAAACTAAACTAAACACTACCATGATCCTCACTGCTCGGCCTGCCGGCTGAAATACTCCTGATCGGCCTACGAAAGAGATAATGGAACCGGGCCATGCAAAACCCAGACGTCAGTGCGTCATAATATCAAACAATAAAAATATAGCCAGGATACAACAAGATATGCAGGCGTGAAATATAAATGATAACATGAATATAAAAAGTAAACATAGAAATGGAACAGTGAGGTGTATACGTGCAGGTGAAGTGCAGTGAGCAATCTAAACTGTGCTACTGGGTTGTCTATTCTAAGTTATTCGAAATCAATTGATGTACTCCTAATGTAACTCAAAGAATATGTCCCGTTACCCCCCGGAACCACAGATCAGGATATGTGAACCAAGAATGGTTCTGTCCCGTTACCCCCCGGGACCACGGACCAAGTTGTAAGAGTCACGAATGACTCTGTCCCGTTACCCCCCGGGACCACGGACCAAGAAGAATCACGAATGATTATGTCCCGTTACCCCCCGGGACCACGGATCAAGTAATACCCTTTTAAGTTACACTCGGTTACACCTTTGATTTCCCCATACCCCCATGGTTATGTGTTCAAGTCAGGTATTGATAAACTGGAGCTAATGCCAACACAGGATCAGGTACATGTTTGTCTATGCAGACAACAGGATACGTCCGTCAGGACAACATGTCAGGATTGTCGGCATTAGAAACAGGATCGGGTAACAGGTCAAATAGTGGTGTATCAGGTCATGACAGGTAGTACACATGTATCAAACGGATGCTCGTAATAAAACTGTAGCAAGTACGGATGCACAGTAAAACACGGATGCACAAATATCTATCAGGGATCACATCTACAACTCTAAGACTACGCATGATGCACATTATCAAGCATGGGGTACTAATATAACGGTAACATGATATAATATGCCATGCCATGCAACTAGATATATAATAAATAATACGGATACGAACGGATATCAGAAAAATGGTAAAACTGTAACATGGATGTGAAATGCAATAAACATGTAATATTATTATTAATATGGATGTAAAATATGTATCATAGCATGCGGCAAGATAAACTTGCCTGATCGGATCTCCGACGGGGTGCGTACGCCGCGTACGATGTCGGTAAATGTCGCGATGCACACACGCGCATACAAAACAGGACCAGGCTATGCAAGAACGTGACCACGCTGGCTAAGGATGTCTACTGGGTGGCCCGGGTCATCGGTGACGGGTACGTCTCTGGCGATCACCGGAAAATACAAGATCAAGAAAGAGAAAGAGAAGAGAAAAATAAGAAGAAGAGGAAGAAGTGGTCTGTTGTGATGATGCTGGGGGTTTAAGGCTCTGGGGTCAGAGAAGGCTGCGATGGGGCGACGATGACGAGTCATGGATTTTCCGGCGAGCTTTCACAGCCAAAGGCAGTGGGCTTCGGGTTCGTGAAGTCGGGATCGAGGTTATTGGTGTTGGGGTGTGTAGGGGAGAAGAGAGGTGATGGTGGTGATGAAGAGAAGGCCGACGAGGTGGTCGACGTTGTAGGCGACGGCGAGGGATCGCCGGCGATGAAGGTGCAGCGAGGATGGGTCGTGGGTTCAGGGGTTGTGAGTTATAGGCTTGGGAGAGAGAGAGAAGGAAGGAGAAGGAGGTGAGGTGGTCTAGGAATGGCCGACGACGGCGAGGAGAGGTCGGCGAAGATGACAGAGGCGACGATGGGTGCAGGGTGCAGGCGTGCTGGGTTTCTTGGGTTGAGGTCACGACGGGGTTTGCAGGGAAGAGGAGTGGAGATGACGGTGAGGAGATGGTCAAGGAGGGGAGGAGATGAGGCAAGGTCGAGGGTGAGGCGGTGACGAAGGCGATGAGGCGAGGGTTAAGGTTCGCGAGGAGGAGGGAAAACAAACGAGGAAGAGAGGTGGGGAAACTGTGGGTTTTTATTAAAAAAATATTATATATATAATATATATAGTATTAAAGAGAGAGAGAGAGGTGCGGTTAAAGAATATATATGGAAATATATATTTAATAATGAAAAAGAGAGAGAGAGAGTGAGGATGAGATTTGAAACTGTTAGGATAGGATTTAATAAAATATTTAAAATATATTTTTAGTTATAAAACATATATAAAACCAGTTTAATATAAAAAGAATTTTATATTATATATTTTGAGTTGTCTAGCTAATACAAAAATACTCCAAAATATCCCCGGGTTGGGTCTAAAATCACGGTTTGAAAATACGGATAATATACGTGTCAACCAAAACTAAAAAGCGATATCCAGGTAACGAAAATGCATACCCCCAAGAACGGATACACGTAGCGTGCACGTAGCTATCCAAACGAGTCTGTTTCAATGAACGGGATGAGAAAAAGATGTACGGATGGTACAACAGGGTTAGGGGTATGAAGCATGCCATGCAAGATATTTTTAACATATATTATTTAATTATAAATGTTTTATTAAAAAAAATGCAGATGCCAGGTATAATGCAAGTATGCAGTATAAACAAAATGAAAGTGCACGGATCCTCATAACTAGCCGGGATCGATCATAAACAGAAATCAAGATGGGTTTCAAGCAAGCGGGTCGGGTCGGATGCAAACACAGATACCAATTACACTATTCTCACCCATAACAGTAATAAATCAAGAAATATCCAGAGATAAAGAAATACCCAAAACAGAACTGGTATAAATGAACTAGGGTGTTACAAACATCTTTGATGACCTCATACACGAGATTGTCGAATGCTATATTGACGACCTCGTGGTGGAAAGCAAATCGTATGAGGAGCACCGGGAGCATATGAATATAGTGTTTCAGCGCCTTCGAAAATACAACCTGAAGATGAACCCTCTGAAATGCGCGTTCAGAGTTTCCTCAAACAAATTCCTAGGATTCATCGTACGACATCGGGGCATCGAAATAGATCCGTCGAAGATCAAGGCGATTATGGAAATGCCTACTCCAAGAACTTTAAAACAATTGCGGTCTCTACAAGGAAAGCTCGCGTATATCCGACGCTTCATAGCCATCCTCTCCAGAAAATGTCGTCCCTACAGTCACCTGATAAAGAAGGGGACCCCGTTCGTCTGGGATCACAAATGCCAAAGCGCTCTGGACGAAATCAAGCAATACCTGCAGAATCCGCTGGTACTGACCGCTCCGGTCAAGGGAAAGCCTCTTATCCTGTACACAACCGCCCTTGAAGGTTCCTTAGGCGCGCTATGGGTACAGGAGAACGACTAAGGGAAAGAGAGAAAGCCCTCTACTATTTGAGTCGAGTTCTACTGGGGAAAAAAACAACTACCCCCGTATCGAAAAATACTGCTTGGCGTTAATCTTCGTGATAACGAAACTCAAACACTATGCTCTAGCGCATGAAGTCCATCTCATATCAAAGGTGGATCCTCTCAAGTATTTGATGTCAAGATCCATACTAACAGGACGACTCGCTAAATGGGCCCTACTCTTAATGGAATTCTCGATAACATACCGACCTCTCAAGGCAGTGAAAGGCCAGGCCATCGCCGACTTCCTTGTAGAGCACCCGATACCTGGCGACTCACCTTTAAATTGCGAACTGCCAGACGAGCACGCGTTTGACACGATCAACGGGGAGAAAGAGTAGGGTTTCTAGGCACGCGCACAAGGGTCTACGAGGCATCAAACATGCCCGAATAAAAATTTAGCCGTGCCGAACAACCCGAATACGGAACTTTAAACTAGAGATTAGGCAAAAAACAACATGCTAAACAATTTAACACTAAGTGAGAGGGATCACAACCTTTGTAGATCCGGTCCTTCACTTCATATGCTCCGTGTTGTGGTCCCTTCGCTGCGATCATCGGGTTCCGGACTCTCGAGAGGTTCCACGAAGAGAAAGGCGCAACCTTTGCTTCCGATTTTCGATACTAAGATGATCTACCTCGAAGTTTCTTTAACACAAGCTAACACTCATGAAATGATGTGAACACCCTCATCTAAATGGCAAGGGAAGATGAGGATGATGAAGTAGGATTTTTGCTCTATTTATTTATCTTTTTCTCACTATTATTCATCACTTGGAAAAATCAAGAAAGGTTTTTCCATGAAAGAAAATGAAGGAAGAAGATGAATGAATAATGTTAATCTCTTTGTGATGAATAGGAAAAGGAGATATGATAGAATTATGCAACCATGGTTCACTTAACCATTGTAGAGAATAGACTAGGGTTAGGGTTTGGGTTTGGTTAAAGCATGAGTCATGAACAAATATCTTTCACAAAACAAAATAAAACCTTCTAGAAACTTCTAGAAAGTTTAACCCTAATCCAAACCCTAATCATGTTTAAACTCCACTAAACAAGTTGCATTATTTATCATATCATGTTACAATATTATATATCACATATATAATATTTACCGTAACAAAATAAAATAATACATTTAACATATATCGCATATATATCAATGTATTACCCGAGTGAGAAAAAGAATCTTTTAGTGAGCAAATATTAGTTAATGCAATTTAATATATCATATATATTATTATACATTAAATTATCGAATCAACACTTGATCCGACAATCCGGCTATATCGCATATAACCGACTAATATTTATCCGTACCGATTCATCGAATCAACACTTGATCCGATGACCCGGCTGATATCAAATATCGCGAGAATACAACACGATATCACATACCGCATTATCCTCGGTCCCGCACATATCACATATGTGCTCCTACTCCGTTTTTCCTGAGTCAAGAAACCTCTGTGTAGGACTCTAAAGAATCGTCAATACGCCGGCAGTAGGTGATGATCATATCAAACACCCACAAGCTGCAAGCGGTCAGCTAAACGTAACAGCTACCCAGGTATTGAGCACTCAGAAGATCAACAAGCAAGCCTGTAACTTCTCCTGTGAATCCAAACAGTAACACTCCCGTACAGTCCGGTCTCTTCGTCTGATATGTCGTATATCTCGCCTAGGGGTGGTAAACGTCAGACCCCAGTAGCTTGATAAGTCGTGTCGATATGAGGTCTATAACAGTTCGAGAAACTACTGATAACACTTACCAGTAAATCTCAGCAACCCTAGCCAGGGATTTCCGGTTATAGCCAATCGAACACAGCACAACATCAACTCCATATACCGGGAGAGACGAATCCCCTCCTATCGCTCATTGCCTCCATGTGATTCGGGACTGTACCCAAAAGCCACCTTTTTGCACGCCCTCTTGGACGTGGTATGATGGAAATCAAAGCACAGTGGGAACCACACAAGACTCTATGACGATCTCGGGTCAACAGACTACTCTGTACCAGTGTCACCGGAGAACTGCCATCTGACGTATGGTATAATACCATCTGGGAGTTCTCGGCGAGTCCGTCCAGTGTACCCAGTCTCTACTGAGCACCCGTACACCATCCTTGATGTCAAACACCGATGGATATGGGATCATCCATCGCCCATCATATGGGTCAAGATGCGTATACGCTAGTCTACTCTGGTGCATCGATGCCCTGTCTCGATACACCCTCGACTAGGAACAGTTATAGGATGTACTCGTCGACTACCGTGTCCCCACTAGTATGATCTCATCATAGTCCCAGTAGTCGAGTACATATCCTAAGGGCTTTATCTGTAAGTCTACGCTAGCGCCCCGGCAGTCTACAGACGCCAAATGCGGAACAAAATCTTTTTAACTGGCGCTATCGTATACTTTAACCCGGATCTGCCATTATTGCTAAACTAACAAACTGTAAAGAGTGTAGGAAGATTGTACCGAACGATCCGAGTCCTTCGTTCTTCAACCATCATCCCACGCTCCGTTGCGGCTGCTCCGATCTCGTCGATCTCCGATCTCCTCGTCGAGGTGGCACCACATGATCGGTTCTTTAAACGGGCTCCCGCCTCTGACTCGAGGCAACTCGATCGTCAAGTTTGCTAAAAGAGACGACCAAGATTGATGTAGAGAATGAGTAGATGACTTTGTCTCACTTCGTCCAAGTCCGTGGACGATCGGTTAATGAAGTTGCCGTGGAAATCGGGTGATGGAATGAAATGAACTGTAAATTCCATACACCCTAAAACTATCATATCTTTTCAAGAATGAATCAAGTGAGAGTGAATGAGAGAGAGAGGAGGCTTATCATATATATAGAATGAGGAGGGTGAGTGTAGGAGCTTCAAGTGGTGACCATATCCCTTCATACTTATCTTAACCTAACAACAAAGCATGAATCACTAGATATCATTAAAAGCAAACCAATCATATTAAACCTAGTCATGCTTTATCATTAATGACCATTAATGACACAAATGAGTCATAAGCCACTTCATCACTTCTAGAACCTTCTAGAATGATGACTCACTCCATCTGAAGAAAAGATAAATCCGTCTTTAACCGAATGTTAAAAGACGGCTGATAGAAAACTGGAAACTGGCAACTTCCAAAAGTGATCCTGAAACGAATTTCAGGACAACCCCGAAACTGTATAAATATACCCGCATTTGTATTACGACCGAATACAAATGCAACTGAGACAAAGATATTATACCTACTCAATATAATACTCGGATCCGGCTTAAACCAAAGCCGACCAGTATTATCTGCCCGAAAAATAACACGTGCGTAAACGCACGTGCATTTTCCGAACCCTGCCATAAAACCATACGGCCTCTACAACTTTTCGCCCGAACTTGGGAAACTGTCTGTGGGGGACTCTAATGACTCGTCAGCACCCTGGCAGTGGGTTTAACCACAAACCGTCAGCGGCACTAGCAATGCGTAACGGCTGCCCATGGACTGACCTCAAGGGATGCCGATGAGCGCACTCATCCGGAAAACCCTACTGAGCCTAACAGTGACCATGTATATACAGTCTGGTCCGTTCGTCAATGAGTATCGCATATCCGCCTAGGGGGCTAGTAACGTCAGACCCCCAATAGCAGTATAAGTCGTGTCGGAGTGAAGCCCAAATACACCCTGAGATACTACTGGAGTACCTACCAGTAAATCTCCTACCATGGCCATGGATTTGTGTAATGGCTCTCCTAGACACAGCACGACCTCGCCCCCAATACCGGGAGAGACGAATCCCCTGCCGATCCGCTCACGTGCCTCCATATGGCTCGGGACTGTACCCAAAAACTACCTGTTTGCACGACTCCTTTGAGCCGTGGTAGGGTAGAAATCAAAGCACAGTGGGAACTCACACGCGACAAATGACGACCTCAGGTCGATGAACTAACCTGTACACATGTCACCAGGGAACTGCTATCTGACGGTAGATATAATACTAACTAGCAGGTTCCCGGCGAGTCCTGTCCGGTGTACTCATAACCCAATGAGCACCTGTATACATCTTAGGTGATCCAACTGACACCAGTGGCTTGTGAGACAGGCCACCGCCCCTCGTCGGGGTCTCGACTGTACACACTAGTCTACTCCGGAGTATCGATGCCCTGTCTCGAAACTCCCACGACTAGGGACCACAATTAAGGATATGCATATAAACTACCCAACTCTCACGTATATGATCGCCATCATACTGTTGGTAGTAAAGCAAGATCCTAAGGGCTCTATCAAAGTGTAACATGCAATCAGTCACCTGAACATGTACACGACTGATAAAGGCAAACCAGATAGCATACTATCATCTCGAGTAAGACTGTCCTACCGGGATAGGTCCTCCGCAATCATTGCAATCACGTACCTGCGATCCAATAATTGACTATGAGGGCACTATCTCCAACAATCTCCCACTTGCACTCAAGGCTAATATTGCGATGTCGACTACTCACAGCCCGTGTGAAACCGACACCCAACTTCTCTACTAAGCAGTATCACAAAGCCCGTTTGTAAAACTATTGTGTTCGAGAAATAGCCTCAGTGAGTGGATTCGCCTAGAAGTATCTTTCAATATCTCTCTAAATCTCAAGTTCGCGGAGAAAGCCATCTCCCGAATTGAGTAGTACCTGTCTTAGAATATGTCTGGATATCTGATGGGACCTTAGTTCATAAATGAACTCCATATCCAAACTTCTTAGACTGTATGGATCACTGAACCTAATCAGTATCCGGCACCATGCCACCCACAGTATCCTCTGGAACCACCTATCCATAATACTGTCCCTCGTCAGAGGGAAAACTAAAAACTCTGACAATCACTCTGTCATCCATGTCACCTTTGAAGCCTGGAATGATAACCGTCTCCCGAAAGAGGCTGCCGTTATCAAATCCGTAGAACATGTACCAATGTTCTAAAACTGCTTCCTTATGTTTCTCCAGGATTGGATTAATACAAACTTATTGCATCTAGTGCAAAACCAACATTTGGTGTGGTACTTGACATCTCATGATTGACTCAATTGCCTAAGCAAGTGATCTGCCAATCATGCACATCCCTCTCCCCTTTAGTCTGTCAGACACCTTTAGAGAGGGTGACTCCATCACCTGCAGGTACACCACCATGCTAGGAGTCAACTATTCCAAAAACCATTAGAATATCTGTCAAAGTACCCACATTGGGAAACTACCCAAATCCAGATCTAAAACCATAGATCTAGAAACCAGAATGTCAAATATTATATCCATATCCTGTCTGGAGAAACAGCTGTGTGACGACCACAGTACAACCGATCGTAGTATAGGAATTTTACTTCCTACTCTGTGTATGTCATTCAGATACCATGACATCACACCCTACTACCTTCTTAACTGATCCATCCCCTATTCTGATTGAAGTCAAACCCATGACTGTCACATCAAAATTAGACGATCTATCTCCGCTATAACTGCTCAAGTCTATAAATAGATATAAGCATCTTGCCCACTATGCTTCCGCTGCTCCCACTGACTACGACAACCCTCCTACCGGGTCTCATATCCTGGAACATTAGTAGTGTCAAGTCTTGGTAGATAAGAACCTCCCTGTCACCGTCCTTGAGGCTACCGAAGTACCTCTCGGGTGTCTGAGGTTACCTACCATACCTGCGGAGTGGCTATTGGAATGTCAAACCTGATTGAATGTATAGGTCCTATTAAATTTTCCGTAATCGTTCGCGGTTCTGGAATCACTTCCAGTTCTACCATACTCCCACTACTGTTTTCTGAAAAAGATCCATTTTTACTAAAACTGTGGCGAGTTAAGAACAATATCACTATTGATCTTCCAAATGGTAGAATATCAACCCTCGTCATAGCCAGGGTCAACCCACAAACAGCCATTACAGAAACGTGCCCTGAGTTATCCAGTGTCTGGTTTTAATCATAAGCTGGACAGCTCCCCGTACCTTAATATCTTTTAAGGTACGATCCATTCTATATCCAATACAGAAACTTTGGCACTAATTTAATTGGAACCATATTCAATCCATGCATCTGTCTCCAGTGCATATCAACTTAATGGAAAGAGGCTAATCAGCATTACTCAACTTAGGAATCCATCCAATTATGAGTAACCTGAAAGAGAAACACGTTTCTCAAAGCCATCACTATCATCTGAATACCAATCACAAGAATCTACATCTTCGATCTCTTTGAAGAATCCCGATACTTGTGATACCTGGTTCTCTACTTTATTCTTATACCTACAACTTCTCAAAACTTAGACCATGTATTTCTACGAAACACTTGTCTAAAATACTAGAGAAGTTATAAGTCAACAGAACATAGTACGAGGACCTACCCCTTTGTCCTGATGGACACTGGACAACATACAATACTCTGTATAAGTCCGCTGAGTTAAACAACTCATAACCTGTGCGTTGTAGGTGGAAAACTGTACCCTGGCGATTTCCTCAAATATCACCAATTGCAACGAATTCCGATATAATGAGGATGATCACCTAATTCCCAATATCTTACTCCCAATCATCATCTGTAAAACCATACAGATATGAGAATGAAACCTGGTAAATACATACCCTTGGAGTAAGTGTCTAATCGGGAAAACAGTTTTTCCTTTAACAATGCACTGAAACATGAAAATGTTTCGTAGGGGTATCCTGGTATTCATAGCAATGCCTCTTCCATAATCCAATTCATGACTTCAACCGTATATTTTATTGCCATCTCTCCAAATCCCTTTATTTGTCTTTAGTCGTTACCTTCTGTACACCATCGTTAGGCTAAATGGTTTTCTTCCTTCCCTACCGTTCGGCACCAGCCTATGGTTTGGAAGAAGACTATCCAGTAAGCATAATAGGTGTACCCTCCTAAACCAAGGAGTACTCGCATCTCGAGAGAAGGTGACGATAAAAGACAACTGAATAATACCTTATTCTTTTTAAAGGTGAAATAGGAGCGGCGATGAAGTACGCGGTTTTGGTCGTGAATGATATCAGTCGCAACTTACTTTGCCCTCTTTCTAATCCCTTTATTTTGTCTTTACATATTACCTTCTGCACACCCTACTTAGGCTAATTGGTTTTCTTCATTCCCTACCTTTCGGCACCAGCCTATGGTTTGGAATAAGACTATCTAATAGGCATAATAGGTGTACTCTCCTAAACCAAGGAGCTCTCGCAACCTGAGAGAAGGTGATAATAAAAGACAACTGAATAAACCAATTCTATTTCTCCTGAACCTGGATCCATCCCCGAAGAAGTCCCTTCGAGTTCGTATATAACCATACGATGGATCTATCCAATGGAAGTGGATATCCGTAGTAATACGGGTGTTCTGAGAAATGCAAAGGGTAGAAGAAGGAGTGGCAATGACTTATGCAACTAAGACAATCCAAAAGCCAGTATTTTAAGAAGGTTCGGTCAACCTGGTTACTGAGTCATAGTCTAGGGTCGGTCAAAGGTCGCTGCCAAAGAGAGAGAGAGAAAAGAAACACTCTGCGTGCACTCTATCCTAGATCAGAATGGTCATGACTTTATCTAATTCGGAAACCTCCCACTGTCCTGTCAAATTCTCCTCCAAACCTAAAGAAGAATCAATCGGGATCACCCGAAGAGTAAACCAACTCATCAGTGGGAATCGGGATCCAACTCTCATCGCATGTTAACGTGATGGAATGCATCCACGTTATTCATACTCCAGAAGGTATGCGCATACTCGGCAAGTTTCAGTTTCTTTAGAAACTCCCGATATCATTTTCTTGCCCCATACTCTTATGACCTTGACGTATGCCAACAAATCATAAGTCACATGTCAAGTTCTGCCCGTCATTATCTTGTTAATTTGAACCCACCCGTACATACCCTTGACGTATGCCAACAAGGTAATACGACTGTCCCAAACCAACTCATCTATCTATGCAACAAATGAATACCCAGCAGCTACCAAACACTATGGCTTGACGTATGCCAACAAACATAGCTTGAATACTACTGACCATCCATAAGAAACGACGGAGGGCTACGACTGGTTTTTGGCGAAAAACCTTTAACGTAGTGAACTTGATATCGCTGAAGGAACCTGATAGCTTTTTTAAAATATAGTGGCGAAAACCTTTTGCTAAAGAGGTCACTCCCGGTAAAGGGATCTCGGCTCTTTCCTCGTGGAATGAGGTGCAGGATATTCCACTGAATACCGCTATGCAAAGCAACATGTAATCGACTATAGTGAAGTTATTACTCTGACGCAAACTTCTGTCCAAGGGGTCGGTCCCGGTGAAGGGATATCGGCCCTTGCCTCGTCGAATGAGGTGCTGGATATTCCACTGAATACCGCTATGCATTACAAAAGAAAACGTCTTTGCAATAACACTTTTTAAATTGTTCCAACAACTGTATACAGGTTTGTTTTTACTTTGCGTTGATCAGAATCAACGCAGTCCCATCATTCAATCACACCAGAAAAGAACGAAAATAAAATGTACGTATATGCCATCCGCATTCGTCACTGGGTCCCGTCATAACCCGTTAGGTTACTTAACTAACGACAGAGCGGGGACTGGACTAGCGCGGGTGTAAAACATATACAACATCTAATAGTATATAAACCAATATACAATAATCGCTCCAGGCGTGATAGTATGCAACATTACAGAAAAGTAATAAGCATCACAGAACAATACAGATAATCTGGGATCCCCGAGTTTCACAGAGCCGCTGCTGAAACTCGACGTTCCCCTGTCGTGTGGATAGCCTGTGCAATGAAACCTAGACCCCTACGGGTGCGGCAAGTTACCCGCCAAAACCTGAAGCGAGGTAGTCCCCACAGCATAGTGAATGGAACACCCGGCACTTCACGGAATTCGGTAAATTGAGCACCCCTCCTTTGGTCAACCTGTACCCCCTACGAGTGCGGCGAATAGTCTGCCAATTCTAGAGTGGGACCCCTCTGCCTCTCAAAGCCATGAGATGCGGACCCGTTGCCCTCCCGAACCCGGCTATCCATGCACTCCGTCTCGGGGCAAAACCTAGTACAGTAATGAAAAATAGTACAATAGGTACATCGACCGCAACCTGGTCGTGCCCCAAAAGAATATTATACAACAGGCAGTGACGGCAGTCCACAAGTTGGACGCTCGCCCCGCAATATCAAATGTACAAATAAACACAAACTGTACTACCATTGCACACTGCTATCCACCACGACAAATCCGCAACATCACAGCACAAAACAGAACATCAACGCGAATGTCACGTTCGCAAACCCGTCTAAAAGAACTATAGCAATCGGACGCGGTTTACCGATCAAATGACATTCCCGGTCGGAGATATAATGTAAGCACTGTAAACTAACGCATTTAAATTACGATCGACCAAAGACCAAATATCAAAAAGTGGGCCCCACTGCTTACTGGTGAACAGTAACAAAACCTGGGCCAAAATTATATATACCAAAAACCCCAAAATCCAACACTGAACACACTGACCAAATTTGGGAGCACGTGCTCCTCACATGGCCGCGGAAGCGCGGCCAAACCATGGGTTTGGCCGCCCTTCTGCGGCGGCTTGGAGGAGTCACGACTCCAAATTTCGTCGTGGTTCTTAAATATGCCTGCACGGATTTTTAAGACATCCAGAATTCAATTTTGAAACCGTTTAAAATCAACAGAAACTGTCGGCATAGGATTTTGTAGTTTTCGATTTCCGGTCGGATCGATGTTTTAAACGCGTTAGCACAAGTTAGTATAGCAAAATGGTGAGGCTCTGATACCACTGTAAGTCTACGCTAGCGCCCCGGCAGTCTACAGACGCCAAATGCGGAACAAAATCTTTTTAACTGGCGCTATCGTATACTTTAACCCGGATCTGCCATTATTGCTAAACTAACAAACTGTAAAGAGTGTAGGAAGATTGTACCGAACGATCCGAGTCCTTCGTTCTTCAACCATCATCCCACGCTCCGTTGCGGCTGCTCCGATCTCGTCGATCTCCGATCTCCTCGTCGAGGTGGCACCACATGATCGGTTCTTTAAACGGGCTCCCGCCTCTGACTCGAGGCAACTCGATCGTCAAGTTTGCTAAAAGAGACGACCAAGATTGATGTAGAGAATGAGTAGATGACTTTGTCTCACTTCGTCCAAGTCCGTGGACGATCGGTTAATGAAGTTGCCATGGAAATCGGGTGATGGAATGAAATGAACTGTAAATTCCATACACCCTAAAACTATCATATCTTTTCAAGAATGAATCAAGTGAGAGTGAATGAGAGAGAGAGGAGGCTTATCATATATATAGAATGAGGAGGGTGAGTGTAGGAGCTTCAAGTGGTGACCATATCCCTTCATACTTATCTTAACCTAACAACAAAGCATGAATCACTAGATATCATTAAAAGCAAACCAATCATATTAAACCTAGTCATGCTTTATCATTAATGACCATTAATGACACAAATGAGTCATAAGCCACTTCATCACTTCTAGAACCTTCTAGAATGATGACTCACTCCATCTGAAGAAAAGATAAATCCGTCTTTAACCGAATGTTAAAAGACGGCTGATAGAAAACTGGAAACTGGCAACTTCCAAAAGTGATCCTGAAACGAATTTCAGGACAACCCCGAAACTGTATAAATATACCCGCATTTGTATTACGACCGAATACAAATGCAACTGAGACAAAGATATTATACCTACTCAATATAATACTCGGCTCCGGCTTAAACCAAAGCCGACCAGTATTATCTGCCCGAAAAATAACACGTGCGTAAACGCACGTGCATTTTCCGAACCCTGCCATAAAACCATACGGCCTCTACAACTTTTCGCCCGAACTTGGGAAACTGTCTGTGGGGGACTCTAATGACTCGTCAGCACCCTGGCAGTGGGTTTAACCACAAACCGTCAGCGGCACTAGCAATGCGTAACGGCTGCCCATGGACTGACCTCAAGGGATGCCGATGAGCGCACTCATCCGGAAAACCCTACTGAGCCTAACAGTGACCATGTATATACAGTCTGGTCCGTTCGTCAATGAGTATCGCATATCCGCCTAGGGGGCTAGTAACGTCAGACCCCCAATAGCAGTATAAGTCGTGTCGGAGTGAAGCCCAAATACACCCTGAGATACTACTGGAGTACCTACCAGTAAATCTCCTACCATGGCCATGGATTTGTGTAATGGCTCTCCTAGACACAGCACGACCTCGCCCCCAATACCGGGAGAGACGAATCCCCTGCCGATCCGCTCACGTGCCTCCATATGGCTCGGGACTGTACCCAAAAACTACCTGTTTGCACGACTCCTTTGAGCCGTGGTAGGGTAGAAATCAAAGCACAGTGGGAACTCACACGCGACAAATGACGACCTCAGGTCGATGAACTAACCTGTACACATGTCACCAGGGAACTGCTATCTGACGGTAGATATAATACTAACTAGCAGGTTCCCGGCGAGTCCTGTCCGGTGTACTCATAACCCAATGAGCACCTGTATACATCTTAGGTGATCCAACTGACACCAGTGGCTTGTGAGACCGGCCACCGCCCCTCGTCGGGGTCTCGACTGTACACACTAGTCTAATCCGGAGTATCGATGCCCTGTCTCGAAACTCCCACGACTAGGGACCACAATTAAGGATATGCATATAAACTACCCAACTCTCACGTATATGATCGCCATCATACTGTTGGTAGTAAAGCAAGATCCTAAGGGCTCTATCAAAGTGTAACATGCAATCAGTCACCTGAACATGTACACGACTGATAAAGGCAAACCAGATAGCATACTATCATCTCGAGTAAGACTGTCCTACCGGGATAGGTCCTCCGCAATCATTGCAATCACGTACCTGCGATCCAATAATTGACTATGAGGGCACTATCTCCAACATTATCAACATGTAACATAGAGACAATCTGAGTACATGTTAAGATAAAGTACAACCAGATAGCATACTATCATGTCGAGCAAGAAAGTCCTCTCTATATATGTCCAAGCATCCACTACAATATACATCGTATGTACAGTAATGGCCTCTAGGGCATACATATAACTAACAATCTCCCACTTGCACTAGGGCCATCTGTTATGGTATCGCATACCCAACAATTAGCTGCGGTTGAAGTATCTCATACTCAACCATCCCGTAAAAGTCTCTACTGGGAAAAAGGCCTTCGTGAGTGGATCCGCGCTGTTGTCCTCTGTGTCTACTCTCCTAACCTCGATCTCCCTGGAGATCAACCATCTCCATGATCAGGTGATACTGCCTAAGAATTATATCTGGATTTCTGATGGGACGGTAGTTCCTTGGCTAAAGCCACAACTCCATTGTCACACAATGGTAGGAACGAAGTTCATCTTATGAACTTATATATATCCAGACTTCCTCTTTGGTAGTATCCTTGGTAACGATGCATCTTGCCTTTAATCGTCTAGTATGTCACGGTATCTAGCTTGGAACTCTTCCAACATACCGTCCTTCCACTGAGGGTATAGACAAGCCTGCGACTGACATTCAGTCGTCCTTATCACCCTGGAACCTTTCCAGTGATTCTCCCCAGGATCGATTGATACCATCTCACTACAACTAGTGAGTATCCTAACATCCAATTAGATCTATCTCATAGATCCAAGAACCCAGGATATAGGAGGTATCACTTTGATCCTATATGGAGAATCCTTGTGATAAGCGGAGATTAACCGAGCGTAGCATAGGAAACTCCTTCCCTATCAAGAGTATGTCATCCACGTACTCTACGAGGATCACCACCATACTCCCTACTACCTTTTTGTATATACAAGGTTCATCTACCATTTTGATGAAGTCAAACTCCTTGACTACCACATCAAAACAGATGTTCCAACTCCGCGATGCCTGTTTTATCATATAAAACATCTTGCACACGTTTCCGCTGCTCCCACTGTCTACGAAGCCCTCTGGCTGTGTACTTATAGACACTCTCTTCTAAAACATCATTTAGAAAAGAAGTCATGACACCCAACCACCAGATATCGTAGTCATGGTATGTAGCCGTGGCAAGTAGGATCTGGATGGACTTAAGCATAGCTCCTTAGAAAAGGTTTCATCATAATCCATACCTGGTCTATGATGCAAACCTTTAACAAGTCTAGCTTTGAAAGTCTCAACTTTTCCATGTACACCAAGTAATCTTCTCAAGATTTACTTGCTCCTGATGGGGATTTAACCCTTCAGATAAAGCAACCAAAGTCCATACTTTGTTGGTGTATAAGGATTCCATCTCAGATCGATAAGCATCCAGCCATTCTTACAGAGTCCCACTCCTGATGGCCAGCTCGAAACTAGTTGGGTCATCATCTCATGATGCAATCCTCGCTCCCACTGTCATAGAGAAACCGAAGTATCTCTCAGGTGGGTGAGGAACCGTACTAGATCGGCGGAGAGGCTGAGGTTCGTTGGAAACTATTGAATCCTTTGGTTCTACCAAATCATCAGCTGCATTTTGTATAGCTGGAACATTTCCAGTTCTACATAACAGACCTTGCCTCGAGCTTGTCCGGATTTTGCTTTTAGACATAGGCCGGACAACCCCAAATCTTAACAAACTTAAGATATGGGCTCTTCCCATTCCATATCGCATATGAAGTGGTAAGCAACTAATTTGATTTGAACCCTATTCAATAGGTATGCAGCTTCTCAAGTGCATAACTCCCAAAAGGAAATAGGAAACTCAGTAGTACTCATCATAGAGCACACCGTATCACATAGGGTGCTATTGCTCCGCCCCGATATACCGACGTGCTGTGGTGTATACGGAGGAGTAATGCTGAGAGAGAATCTCATTCTCCTTTAGAATAGTCCAGGAATTCTGTGCTCAAGTATTCTCCTCCTTGATCACATCAAAGGACATAATACTTTTACCCGTATTTTGGTTCTCTACTTCTAACTTATATTCTGTGAATATCTCAAAAGCTTCGAACTTATATTTCAACAGGAACACATGTCTGAATCTTAAGAGATTATCAGAGAATGTAATGAAGTACAAAGAACCAATCTTGGCATGTGTAGACAGGGGACTTTCATACATCAGCATGTATCAATCCCAAAAGTTCACTAACTCTTTCTCTGTTTCCAATAAACAGAGCTGTGGTCATCTTATCTTTGTGACATGATTGGCAAGTTTCACAAGATGTAAATTCAAACAGATTTAAATATGCATCTAAATGTAACTTCAGCCAGTCGGGTCGCATTGATATGACCTAGTCTACAATGCCTCAAGAAGGATTCGTTCATTTCTGAACTCTTCTTCTTGTGTGTGTTCCGTATACTAAGAACTGTAGTTTGATTTAGAACATCAATGCTTTTAGATAACGTGCCTGAACCGATCAACTCTTGATATAGGAAATGTTCAAAACATTATCCAACAATACAAAATTATATCCTATCTTTACTAATAAAGAGACTGATATGATTTTGTATATCAGGTTCGGTATCTAATAACATTCGTTCAGAATCAATGTATTCTGGTAATACAGGGTGACAGTGACCAACAGACTTATCTACAACACTTGCACCGTTTTCTGCCTCATGAAACTTATCACCCGTTCTCAGTTCTCTACCTATCTGTAGCCCATGTAACAGATTACATATACGGGATCCTGATCCGGTATCACATACCCAGGACGTAAAGGATAGAGAGAAACAGTTCTGTGTAACGAACACACCCGAAGATGATGCATCAACATGCACTTTCTTCGTTTGGGCGGCACGGGAAATCTGGTATTCCCCAATTTCCTGCTCTGTCTTATAACAATTATAAGTTGGAGCGGGACCAACGTTCCCCAGCTCAGTATAACAAGCGGGTTCGGTCAATATATCCGTTTTATTATCTTGATTAAGGCGTGATATGGTCGCTATCTGGAGAGAGAGAGAAGAAAACACTCAGCGTATGCTCTTGCAAGATTAGATTGGTTATATAATATATCTAATCAGGATGTCTCCCACTGTTTTAGTCAAATCTTCCTTCAAACCCTAAAAGGAAAGACTAGCCGGGATTAATTACACGCTACAAGTTCGTCAATCTTTCAGCCAGGCCAGTGTCGGTACTTTGAGGGAGGTCCCCCGTGCTTTCGCACGAACCTAATTAATGTAAACCTCATTTTCCCAGAGGCGTAACCCCGTTAACACCTTTCTAGACACCTACTTGATCAACTAATTGTAATGTGTAAAACTCTCCCAGGAGTAACTCTTACTCGCAGCGGGTATCGGGATCCAACTATCTCATAGAAGGTATGCAATCTCATTGCAAATTTCAACACTTGAAATTCCCAATAATATTTTACCCCTAGCGTCCTATGACCTTGACGAAGGCCAAACTCTCATAGTCCGCTAGTCAAGTTCAACCCGTTCATTTCTTGATTGAATTAAACCCACCCGCACGACCCTTGACGAATGCCAAACAACGCCGTACGAATACCCTAATCCAATCGCATCGTATGCTAGCAGATAAGCACTAGTTAGCTACCGTACACTACGCCTTGACGAATGCCAAACTACCGCAGCACGAATACTAAGTAGTACTTATCTGAAATGACGGAGGGCTACGACGGGTTTTTAAGAAAACCCTTTGCGTAATGAACATGATATCGTTGTAGGATCGAATGAATTTTGAAATGGAGTGTCTTTGAGGCTTTTCTGGTTCTGCTAAAGGAGTCACTCCCGGTAAAGGGATCGTCGGTCCTTTCCTCGTCGAATGAGGTGCGGGATATATCATATATATCACTGTGCAAAGCAAAAACACTTAAAAGCAATCAAAAGACAAACCGAGTGTGTAGCATCTGCCAGTTATTGCTAAAGGAGTCACTCCCGGTGAAGGGATCTCGGTCCTTTCCCTATCGAATAAGGTGCAGGATATATCATATATACCGCTGTGCAAAGCAAGAACTGTAGCTACCTGTTTTAATTTTGAAATTCGATTCTACAACATCTTAGGTTTCTTTTAATTCATTAATCTCATTAATGAAGTCCCATTTTAATTATGCTTCATAAGCATCTCTTTTGAAACGAAATCTGCAATATAACATATATCTCATATATAATATAAACATTCGTCTCAGGCAGTAATATGATCTCATCACAGAACATTGCAGCAGAAGAACATATATGAAATATTGGATATACTAGGACGTCCGTGTTTTTAATACGAGCCTGTATAAAACACGGATTCCACGGTCGCGATGAATAGCCAAACCCACATCCCTAGACCCCTACGAGAGCGGCAAGTAACACTGCCAATTCTAGGGTTAGGAGACCCGGTCTCGACTCCTCGAGATGGTCTCCCACTGGACCCTAAAACCCGGTTACTTGTGCTCCCCGCCTTGGGTCTACCTAATGCGGAAAAGTAAATAATATACAACGGTGACATCTTCCGCTACCTGGAAGTGCCCCAATAAAAGAATATTACATACAAATGAATTTTACATGAATGAAAAAGAAAAAAACTCTCATCTCACATAAAACCCCCGGCTATTCAAAACGCGACGATCCAATATAACATATCACAGCAACACATAATATCTCATATCATCAACGTAAGCAAGTATGCGTATCCCGATTGTCGTTGATGTATAGCAACGAAGCCGGCGATACACCACATACTACGCTTACGGTCACAGAAAAGAAAGTGTAAAACTACAACAGTTGGAATCCGCAACCTCCTTAGACATCGCATGCCTAACCAAATGAATTCCTTAGACATCACATGCCTAACAATTATAAACCCCGCATTTTAGTCTCATTTATTGAAAACTCTTTTCAATACCAAGTCGGCCAATTCAACAAGATTCCCGACGTCCTGATCGAATGCTCGTCGCAAACTTTAGTAGACGGCCGCACCCCCGATACCGTCGACGAAGTGCACCAAGGCGGAACACCGCTACCGGGAGCACCCGAACGGATGCTTTCGGCGACGGGGTTCTCCTACGGTCACTTGGTCGGGGCTATGGAGTGAGGCTGTCTATTAAGTTTACCCGGCGAGTATCCGCGTACGCTACGTGATTGCGACGGACTTTTGATCACATCAAAATTCCATGGCAACCGATCATCTGAGACTAAAGTGCTATGTTTATAATATTCAAATTAGTTATCTCATAACTATTTGTGGATTCCAATTATTGTATCACATTCCAGATAAATAGAAAAAGTTAAACTTTCCGATCGAATCATCAAGCACCCAAGATTTCCCCAATATATCTCAACACTTGAAATCAGTTTAAAAACATCCATTACATGCCACAGTACCAATGGTCCAGCCGTAGAAGGGTCAAGCCAACGCCTCACATGTGGCACGCCGTACTGCCCCAAACCCTAAGGTTCAAAAGGCAGTTCAAGACGGTCACATAATCGAGTTAAGGTTTGTTGTCTTCTAGAGGGTCCATCGAGTTACTTGCACGACTTAGAACGTTCTCAAACACAAGGAAAAATCCAACTTTTGAAAAATTTTCCGACAGGGGAAAAATTGAGTTATTGATATCCGTTCGAACTTTTTAACAGTTTCTAAAAGATATCCGGAAAACCACATAGACAAAATCTAATACTCCGATCGAAACATCGAATCCCCAAAACAACTCCAGAAAACTCAACTGTAGAATAAATATTAGAAATTCCCAGAAAATACAACATTAAAAAATAGGAGTTACTGTTGGAAGCACGTGACAAGAATCCACATTGTTGCCGCGGAACCGCCGCGCATGCAGGGGTGGGGCCGCGGTTCCGCGCTCTGTTTGTCGAACTGTGCTCACGTGCTTCACAGTAATTCTTATAATTACCTGCTGTAATTTTTGGATATTTTTAATTTGGAAAAATCCCAATTTTTAGAAAATTTCCAGAGAGCAATTTTGAGTTTTGTGTTTCGGGTTTTCCGGGTTCGATCGGACTTTAAACTTCGTCTAGACTTCGCCTAAAGCTCTAGCTTGGCTCTGATACCACTGTAGGGTTGCTAGGCACGCGCACAAGGGTCTACGAGGCATCAAACATGCCCGAATAAAAATTTAGCCGTGCCGAACAACCCGAATACGGAACTTTAAACTAGAGATTAGGCGAAAAACAACATGCTAAACAATTTAACACTAAGTGAGAGGGATCACAACCTTTGTAGATCCGGTCCTTCACTTCATATGCTCCGTGTTGTGGTCCCTTCGCTGCGATCATCGGGTTCCGGACTCTCGAGAGGTTCCACGAAGAGAAAGGCGCAACCTTTGCTTCCGATCTTCGATACTAAGATGATCTACCTCGAAGTTTCTTTAACACAAGCTAACACTCATGAAATGATGTGAACACCCTCATCTAAATGGCAAGGGAAGATGAGGATGATGAAGTAGGATTTTTGCTCTATTTATTTATCTTTTTCTCACTATTATTCATCACTTGGAAAAATCAAGAAAGGTTTTTCCATGAAAGAAAATGAAGGAAGAAGATGAATGAATAATGTTAATCTCTTTGTGATGAATAGGAAAAGGAGATATGATAGAATTATGCAACCATGGTTCACTTAACCATTGTAGAGAATAGACTAGGGTTAGGGTTTGGGTTTGGTTAAAGCATGAGTCATGAACAAATATCTTTCACAAAACAAAATAAAACCTTCTAGAAACTTCTAGAAAGTTTAACCCTAATCCAAACCCTAATCATGTTTAAACTCCACTAAACAAGTTGCATTATTTATCATATCATGTTACAATATTATATATCACATATATAATATTTACCGTAACAAAATAAAATAATACATTTAACATATATCGCATATATATCAATGTATTACCCGAGTGAGAAAAAGAATCTTTTAGTGAGCAAATATTAGTTAATGCAATTTAATATATCATATATATTATTATACATTAAATTATCGAATCAACACTTGATCCGACAATCCGGCTATATCGCATATAACCGACTAATATTTATCCGTACCGATTCATCGAATCAACACTTGATCCGATGACCCGGCTGATATCAAATATCGCGAGAATACAATACGATATCACATACCGCATTATCCTCGATCCCGCACATATCACATATGTGCTCCTACTCCGTTTTGCCTGAGTCAAGAAACCTCTGTGTAGGACTCTAAAGAATCGTCAATACGCCGGCAGTAGGTGATGATCATATCAAACACCCACAAGCTGCAAGCGGTCAGCTAAACGTAACAGCTACCCAGGTATTGAGCGCTCAGAAGATCAACAAGCAAGCCTGTAACTTCTCCTGTGAATCCAAACAGTAACACTCCCGTACAGTCCGGTCTCTTCGTCTGATATGTTGTATATCTCGCCTAGGGGTGGTAAACGTCAGACCCCAGTAGCTCGATAAGTCGTGTCGATATGAGATCTATAACAGTTCGAGAAACTACTGATAACACTTACCAGTAAATCTCAGCAACCCTGGCCAGGGATTTCCGGTTATAGCCAATCGAACACAGCACAACATAAACTCCCTATACCGGGAGAGACGAATCCCCTCCTATCGCTCATTGCCTCCATGTGATTCGGGACTGTACCCAAAAGCCACCTTTTTGCACGCCCTCTTGGACGTGGTATGATGGAAATCAAAGCACAGTGGGAACCACACAAGACTCTATGACGATCTCGGGTCAACAGACTACTCTGTACCAGTGTCACCGGAGAACTGCCATCTGACGTATGGTATAATACCATCTGGGAGTTCTCGGCGAGTCCGTCCAGTGTACCCAGTCTCTACTGAGCACCCGTACACCATCCTTGATGTCAAACACCGATGGATATGAGATCATCCATCGCCCATCATATGGGTCAAGATGCGTATACGCTAGTCTACTCTGGTGCATCGATGCCCTGTCTCGATACACCCTCGACTAGGAACAGTTATAGGATGTACTCGTCGACTACCGTGGCCCCACTAGTATGATCTCATCATAGTCCCAGTAGTCGAGTACATATCCTAAGGGCTTTATCAACATGTAACATAGAGACAATCTGAGTACATGTTAAGATAAAGTACAACCAGATAGCATACTATCATGTCGAGCAAGAAAGTCCTCCCTATATATGTCCAAGCATCCACTACAATATACATCGTATGTACAGTAATGGCCTCTAGGGCATACATATAACTAACAGAAAGGAGGGAGTGATACCCGATGGGAACTCTATTTCGACGGAGTATCTTTTATAATGAAGCGACAACATAACACCCCTATAATCAAATCGGGGGTAGGCCTTATTTTTGTGACTCCGCAAAGAGGGATAATGCGCTTTTCCTTTTCCCTAACAGAGCCGAGGACAAACAATGAATCAAAATATGAGGCTTTGATAGCAGGTCTTGAGATCGCTGTCGACATGGGAATCGAAAACCTCTTCATATACGGAGACTCCCAGCTGGTCGTTAGTCAAGTAAACGGCGACTATCAAATGTGCAAACCAGAGTTGGTAAAGTATGGCGAGAGAGTGCAACAATTGCTGACTCAAATCCCTTCCTACGCCCTAGAAAGTATACCGCG
The DNA here is from genome assembly GCA_030015575.1 of Agapanthus africanus. Lineage (NCBI taxonomy): Eukaryota > Viridiplantae > Streptophyta > Magnoliopsida > Asparagales > Amaryllidaceae > Agapanthus > Agapanthus africanus. The sequence continues at coordinate 134,070,900 of CM057341.1, forward strand.
TGCAGAAAATAGCAAAGCAGACGCACTAGCCAAACTCGCTAAAGAACCGGCTGACGAAAACCTCGATGACATAAGGATCATTGTACAAAGTCGCCGGGTTCTTACACCAGCTGAAATATCTCCGGAGTCGTCTGAAGAAAAGGGAGCGACCAAGCAAACAACCCTACAAATAGAGGACCAAGGAAAGGCTAAGGATTGGAGAGAAGTTTTTATAGACTACTTCAAATCCCGTCAAACGCCAGAAGATGCATCCTCAAGACATCAGCTCAAGAAACGAGCTCTGTCTTTTGCCTTCGTCAATGATACTCTATATAAGAGATCGTTCGACTCTCTGTGGCTGAGATGCCTGGGACCGGAAGAAGCAAGGGGAGTCGTCCAAGAAACTCATGACGGACTCCGCGGTTCTCATCAAGCCGGGCCGAAGATGAAGCTGAAGATCAAAAGGATGGGCTACTATTAGCCATGATGATTCAGGACTGCCTCGAATACGCGAAGCAGTGCCACTCGTGCCAAATTCATGGATACTTCATGTAGGGTTTTTATGAACGACAACAAGGTTTCGGGAGGCATCGTCAATGCCATTTTCAAAATTTTTCCGTTTTAAAGAATCCTAAACTAGAATCGATAACTAGAGAATCATACGAAACAACATGTAAACTACTTTACATATAAATGATAACGGAATATAACCTTTGTAGACCGGTCCTTCACTTCATTATCTCCTTGTAGTGGTCCCTTCGCTGTGATCATGGAACTCCCGGACTCTTGCATGGCTTCTCAAGGCGAAAGGAACGATATTTCTTGAAGTTTTCGAGGCTGAAGATGATCTATGTCGAGGAGACACTAACTCAAGCTACTACTTCACTAATGAGAGATTAGTGAAGCTAACACCCTATACTAAAGTGCTAATCTAGTAAAGGATGATGAAGTAGGAAGTTGGCTCACTTTAGTTTTATTTTTCTCACAATATTTTCTCTCTTTAGAAAACCCTAGCAAGCTTTTTGCTCAAGGAAGAAGAAGATGAGAAAAAGAAATGAGAATGAACTAATGAGGTGAGAGAAGCAACCATGGGTGAGTTTGTATCGTATACTAACTCATGTAGAGACATAACTATGGCTAAATTATAATGGTTAGGTTAATAAATATCTTAAGTAAAACAAAATTAGTGGACTAAGTCAATGCATCCACAAGCTTCATGAAGCTTCATGCATGTGAGCTATTATCCACTAATTTGGAATTACTTTAAATACTAAAACCCAACATTATAATTAGTATGGTGTAAGTCTCATACACCTATGTAGTGTGTATCAACAACCATGATACAAAATAAAACACAATTAATATATATCACATATATATTAAGTGTGCAATGTGAGAATAATAAATGATTAAGTGAGCTAATATTAGTTAATGTAAATTAGTATATCAAATATACATTTATACACTAAATTATCAAATCAACACTTGATTTAATAATCCGGCTATATCACATATAACCGACTAATATTAAATGTACCAATTTATCGAATCAACACTTGATTCGATAACCCGGCTATATCACATATAACCGTCCGATACAAATATCGCGAGAATAGAATACGGTATCATATACTCTCATTATTCTCGGTCCCGCACATATCACATATGTGCTCCTACTTCGTTTTGCCTGAGCCAGTAAAACCTCTATGTAGGACTCTAAAGACTCGTCAATACGCCGGCAGCAGGTGATGATCACATCAAGCATCCACAAGCCGTCAGCGGTACTAGCTGGACGTAACGGCTACCCGGGTACTGAGCGATCAGAAAATCAACAAGCAAGCCCGCTCTAGCTCCTATAAAGCCTGTCAGTAACACTACCGTACAGTCCGATCTCCTCGTCAGATATGTCGTATATCCAGTCTAGGGGTGGTAAACGTCAGACCCCAATAACCGATAAGTCATGCCGATACGAGGCTCATAACGGGTCGAGAAACTACTGATAACACTTACCAGTAAATCTCTAAATCAGGCCTGGCTGTTATGGCCAATGGAGCACAGCACAACATCAACCCCCAATACCGGGAGAGACGAAACCCCTCCTATCGCTCATTGCCTCCATGTGACTCGGGACTGTACGCAAAAACCACCGTTTTGTACGTCCTCTTGAACATGGTAAGGTGGAAATCAAAGCACAGTGGGAATCACACAAGACTCTATGACGATTGATTGATTAAGAAATTCAAGACTGTGTCGTGTAACTCGAATAAGTTTCTTTGTATCGGTATTTAGAAAATGAATAAAATTCACAATCAAAGAATTATTTGACCGCAATCAACTACGGTGTCAGTTGTAGATCGTAAGCGAGTGCGGATCGTCCACAAGGATTGCGCGATTCGTTTGTATGTTTGATTTGTTTTGAATTGAAAAGTTAATAGAAAAGAAAAGAAAACATGATTCAAGATTTTATCGATGGGGTTTCAAGTGTCACTATTCTAATCAAGAATCAAGAAAATGATAAACAATCGAGAATCGGGTTTCGATAATTTTTCCAACCAAATATCAAGAATCTAAATGAGGCTCGTAGGAATCGATCGGATCTATAGATGTGATGTAATCTCAAGATGTCGTATTCTTGTCCTTCGAAGAGTTGATACTAGATCGATGATGATCGACGAGAGTTAGGGATTTCTAATGAAACTAGGGTTTCATCTTTTATCCCATGTTCTTTCGTCGATATCATTCACATTCTAGTCTCTAGTAAATTCAAGAAACGATCGTAAATCCCTAATTTCGAGCGATAACAATCAAGAAAGCATCGCAACGAAACTAGGTCGTCGATTCTTGAACTTTCTAGGGTGTACAAAACTCGTAGGACTCAAGAATCGTTTTAAGATTTGTACATCATTATTCTATTGATCGTTTCGACTCCTCGACGAGCGGAGTTTTACTCAAACATCACAACAAGAACTACAATTACAAATTGAGATCGAATCATGATGCAAGAATTTAAAGAAAACAAGATTAAAGAATATCACCTTTTATTTATATCAACAATTTCATTACAGTCGCTCAAGAACTACAAGTGGAAGAACTAGATTGTCGATTTGGCTTCTCTTTTCTCTGTGAGTCGCGGATCGGCTTGGACCACTTGCTCTGTTGAAGATCGGCTCCACTCCTAAAAGGTTGAAGGGCTTCTTGCTTGATTTGATACTCGGGATCTTGGCTTTGGATTGGAATTAGGGTTAGGGTTTCACACAAGTCTTGTCACTAGACTTATGGAAGAAGATGGAGAAAGAGGTAAAGAGGTTGAATGGATCTAGATTCTAGATTTCTAAGTATCTAAGTATCTTTAACCCTAAGTCTAGGCTTCTATTTATAGACTTCCCAAACCCTAGGTCTAGGTTTTGAAATTACAATTCCCTCCAAAAGTTTGTTGAGGAGCTTCTAGAATTAGTTTGTTAGGAGTTTAGCTTAGGCTTTAAGCTAGGGTTGTTTAAGCATTAGAAACCCTAGTTTGCTGATCTGGCAGAAGCCTCTGGAGTCTTCTGGAAACTGTAGTGTCTTTCTGAAGTGTAGGAGCTGAGAGAAGAATTGTGCACCAAAGATTTAGGGCTGACGTGGCAGCGCCGCCGCGGAACCGCGGTGCAAGCCGGCTCCGGCCGCGGTTCCGCGGCCAAGTGTTGGCTTCAGGCTTTGAAACTTCTGGTGCTGCTTTGGGCTGAAGTTTGGGGTTTTATCTGACATGTTGAATTTTATTGTTCCTTCTAAATTGCTACCAGATCTCAAAACTTGGAGTTGGTGCATTTTATCAGCTTCTTTTGATCCTGCATTTTCCTGCACAAATCTTGAAACAAGTGTTGCGCAATATAGGGATGATGCGATGCCATGAACTGCAGTCAATTTCCTTTAAGTGCCGGTTTTAGAGTCTAACACATGCAATCTGATATTTACCGACTGATTTGCTAATATGTGAAATATGATTACCGCACACTTCTAAATGAGTGCAAATGATAGGGAAATTGCCGTGTTAAAAATGCAGTATTTTCGACTGATCAAATTCCCCCAAACTTATTTTCGATCGTCTCGAGCGAACTGTTTTATTAAAAAGAGAAGGAGAAAATAAAGAAAGAGAAAAACTAACTAGCACACTTTCGTAGGCAGCACGATTGCACTGAGCATGTGCAACTAGCCTTTAAACCTCTAGGTGTCCCTAGTAGGAGGAGTGTTGTCTCCTGAGGGTTTTCAGCGGATTGCACCTACAAAATCCTAATAAAAGAAAGATCATGAATATTACATTTAAAGAAAAGAATTGTAAAAGAAAAGCTTTGAAAATTAGGGTTTCCAACTAAGCTAGCTTTTCGGTTGTCATGAGCCCTATCTTAATGGTCATGAAAAGATGTCGGAAATCACGTCCTCCCTCAATAAAACATCGTCTTATTCTTCATTCCTATCTTTCTTCCAAATATCGATCATATAACCCTGCGTATGTGTAAAGACATCCCTACACCCGGAGAATTCAATTCAAGCTATCATACTCTTGCCCATCAGCCTCAGTACTTTTTTAATTAATGAATATTTAGATGAGATTGCTCACACACTTTCATGCGACCGTTAATACTTCTTGAGGTACTAACCGACCGATTACTCCTGTGCTTGCTTACTTGGTGTATTTTCCTCGTCTTGCACCACTTCAGGCATAGCAGTGACTCTCAGACCAGTTAGCCTTAGGGCACTAGGTGAAGAAGCACCCTCGCTATATATTTTTTTATTGCCCTTGGTGATAACAAAACCAGTGTTCATTTTTCTCACCACTTTATATTTTCTTCATTTCATTTTTTTATTTCCTTCATACTTTTGGCTTTAAGACAAGAGCATTTCAAGGTATCCTCTACTATCCCAGGCTTTAAGACGTGTGTAAGTGCGAATAGCAGGGTATCAACGTTCAAAATGTTTGGCTTCCAGAATAGAAACTATTTTTCAGACTTATTTTTATCCCCAGATTAGTGACGTCTTTCATCTTACTAACCCTTGGGACAACGACTCATAACTACTTATTACTAGTTCGTATAAGAAAACTTCTAATTTTCTTGGTTTTCTTAAATTTTTCTAATCTCATGGATGTAATTTTTCACTATCTAAACTTTTATTATCTTATTTATGTACAAAAAATGTTTAAATGTTAAAATATTTTTATATTTTGAAAATTTTAAATTTTATAGATTTTGAATTTTTTTTAAATTTTTATAAGTTTTTAAAATGTTTTGTGCTTATGCAAAGTATGATGCAAATGATGCGAAAATAAGCACAAACCTCCCCCAAACTTGTTTTCAACAGTGTCCTCACTGTTGCCAACAGCTATATCTACAAAACCTGTAAGTCTGGGAGGAATTATTAGTGTGGGCAAAATATATAAGTGAACCCCCAAACTTACTCTTTTCACTCACCTCCATTCAAAAGATGATGCAGTGATATGCTGGACATGAAGGTGAGACGGAGGAATTTTAATCAAGATAAACTGGCTCCTGTAAGAACAGGAGCTCCTCCGTGGGGTCAGTGGAAAAATACGGCTTTAGTCTATGTCCATTCACTTTGAAAAAGGTGCCGTTTTTAACATTTTCTACTTCTACTGCCCCGTGCGGGTATACAGACCGCACAACAAAAGGTCCCTTCCACCGAGATCGGAGCTTACCCGCGTGAAGGTGTAGTCGTGAATCATAAATAAGGACTTGTTGACCTTGTGTAAATGTTTTCCTCAAAATGTTTTTATCGTGAAAAACCTTGGTCCTATTCTTTATGATTACAGCGTTATCATAAGCTTCATCGCGGAGTTCGCTTAGCTCATTTATTTGCAGCTTCCAAAAGTTGCAAGCTTGGTTTAGATCAAAATTTATTTCCTTAATAGCCCACAATGCTTTATGCTCAATCTCGACGGGTAAATGACATGCCTTCCCAAACACTATCCTATATGGAGACATTCCTACGTCGGTTTTAAATGCGGTTCGGAATGCCCAAAGAGCATCCGTCAGTTTGGTCGACCAGTCTTTTCTATTTTTAGCAACAGTCTTCTCCAGGATTAGTTTGATTTGTCTGTTTGAGATTTCAGCCTGCCCGCTTGTTTGGGGATGATAGGGTGTAGAAAGTCGGTGGTTGATTGAGTATTTCCGCATCAATGTCTCGAAAGACCTGTTGCAGAAATGTGTCCCATTATCGCTAATAATAGCGCGTGGGTGTCCAAATCGCGAAAAGATATTCTCTTTCAAGAACTTAATGACAACTTTCCTGTCATTAGTGCGACATGGAATGGCTTCAACCCACTTTGAGACATAATCAACCGCCAGCAGTATGTACAAATTCCCAAAGGAGTTGGGAAAGGGACCCATAAAATCAATGCACCAAACATCGAATATTTCAACAACCAGAATGGGTTGCTGAGGCATTTCATTTCTCTGGGAGATTCTACCCGTGTACTGACATTGTGTACAGGTTTTGCAATAGTCGAATGCGTCCTTAAATAAGGTCGGCCAATAAAATCCACATTGCAAAACTTTCTCCGCCGTCTTTTTAGGACCAAAGTGACCCCCACAGGCCTGATCATGACAAAAAGAAAGAACACTCTTGAACTCTTCTTTCGGGACACACCGGCGAATGATCTGATTAGGACAATACTTAAACAAATATGGATCGTTCCAGTAAAAGTGTTTACTTGGGATAGAAAGCGGTATTTGTCCTATTTTGACCAATCGCTGGGTATAAGTCCCGTGACAAGATAGTTCACAATATCCCTGAACCAAGGTTCATTGGATACGCTCAAGAGTTGTTCGTCAGGAAACGAGTCATTGATTGGCAGGGTCACAGGGGAAGAAGAGATGCGTGAAAGATGGTTAGCTACTACGTTTTCACATCCTTTCTTATCTTTGATAACAAGATCAAATTCTTGTATCAGAAGGATCCAACGTATTAGTCGACCTTTTGCATCTTTCTTCGCCAGAAGATATTTTAAGGCGGAATGGTCAGTATACACAACTATAGGTGAGCCAATTAAGTAAGGCCTGAATTTTTCTAATGCAAATACAACCGCCAAAAGTTCTTTTTCGGTGGTCGTATAATTTATTTGTGCATCATTCAGGGTCTTACTCGCATAGTATATTACGTGTGGCATCTTTTCGATGTGCTGTCCTAAGACTGCACCTACTGCAAAGTCAGATGCGTCACACATCAGCTCAAAGGGGTAGTCCCAGTTTGGAGACGATAGAACGGGGGCTGAAGTGAGTGAGTGTTTAAGTGAGTCGAAAGCTGTCTCACAGTCCGAGTCAAAATGGAAGGTAGTATCCTTGGCCAGGAGAAGAGTTAAAGGTCTAGCAATTTTGCTAAAGTCCTTAATGAATCTTCTATAAAAGCCCGCATGGCCAAGGAAAGATCGAATATCTTTGACGCTTTTGGGATGAGGGAGGTTTTGAATGACATCTATCTTAGCTCTGTCAACCTCAATGCCTTTCTGTGAAATGACATGTCCAAGAACAATTCCTTCTTGGACCATCAAATGGCATTTTTCCCAGTTCAAAGTTAAGTTCTTTTCTCTGCAACGAGTAAGAACAGCGTCAAGATTCGATAGGCAATCGGAAAAAGAGTCTCCAAAAATCGAGAAATCGTCCATAAATATCTCCAAAAAATTCTCTACCATATCAGAGAATATCCCCATCATACACCGCTGAAAGGTAGCGGGAGCATTGCATAACCCGAAGGGCATGCGACTGTAAGCAAAGGTACCAAAAGGACAAGTAAAAGTGGTTTTATATTGATCCTTTTTGGCGACGGGGACCTGATTATAGCCTGAGTATCCGTCCATAAAACAATAAAACTCTCGTCCGGCTAAGCGTTCCAGCATTTGATCAATGAATGGTAGAGGAAAGTGGTCTTTCCTCGTGGCAGCATTGAGTTTTCTATAATCGATACATACACGCCACCCAGTTTGGGTGCATGTTTGAATCAACTCATTTGCCTCATTGGTTATAACAGTGATGCCGGATTTCTTAGGAACGACATGTATAGGACTCACCCATTGGCTATCGGAGATGGGGTATATAATACCATTATCTAGGCATTTGGCGATCTCTTTCATCACAGCTTCCTTCATGACAGGATTCAACCGTCTCTATGGTTCTCGGGTTGGTCTGGCATCATCCATCACATGTATATGATGTTCAACTATCAAGGGACTAATCCCTTTGATGTCCGCCATACTCCAACCAAACGCCTCTTTGTTAGATCTCAATACCGATAAAAGTGCATTCTCTTGCTCTAATGCTAGAGAAGCGGATATTATAACCGGTAAAGACTCCTTCTCACCTAAATAAGCATATTTAAGATGATAAGGTAAAATTTTTAGATCTAATTCGGGCGGAGAAATGATAGAAGGAGGGATCATTGAGTGATTTTTGGATTTACAAAGAAGCTCAGAGCCTGTGAAAGATACAGACTCGGGTGGAGAAAAGTCAGGAGTGCAGGACTCAAGTGTAGGAAAAGTGTCCTCACTAAGATCATGTGTAAGATCAAATAGAGATGTGGTAATGTCGTCGAGATTAGCAAAGCATAGTTCCTCAGCTCCACAACTATCGGGAGCGATCTCGTGGACAGAGCACACATCGATAATATGAGCAGAGGGTTCTGATGGCTGACTTCCAACTTTGTAGATGTTTAGTTCAATGGTCATATTTCCAAATGATAAGTTCATTGAACCATTTCTACAGTTAATAACAGCGTTGGAAGTGGCAAGGAAAGGACGACCCAGAATCACCGGAATTTGGCCCCGGGGGTTTGCTACAGGTTGTGTGTCGAGCATAATGAAGTCTACAGGGAAAACAAATTCCCCGACCTTTATCAACACATCCTCTAGTTCACCCCTTGGTTTGGTGATTGAACGGTCTGCCATCTGGAGAGTGCAGTGAGCAGGTTTCAGCTCTCCAATCCCTAATTGCTCATATACAGAATATGGAAGTAGGTTAACACTTGCGCCAAGGTCTAAAAGAGCACGATTTATGTTTTTACCCCTAATAGAAATCGATATTGTAGGACATCCTGGGTCCTTTCGTTTCTTTGGTAGCTGGGGGATAAAAGCAGTGCTAATATTATTAGACATAAAGACCTTTTTCGGCACTTGAGTCTTCCTCTTCCTAGTGCACAAGTCCTTAAGAATTTTCGCATAAGCGGGGACTTGTTGAATCGCATCTAGGAGAGGGATGTTGATATTAACCTGTTTGAACATTTCCATAATTTTCTCCATATGAGGACTCGTTCTATTACTCCCTAACCGATTCGGGTAAGGCGCTTTCGCAATAAGCGCCGGGTCCATCATAGGAGAAGGAAGAGGGGGTAGACGAGATCCCAAAAGAGGTGTGGGGACCGTCTGTGGAGAACTATAAGGGTTGGGCTGAGGTGTCGAGCCTAGTGGGAAATGGAGAATAGGCTCGCGAGAAGGTGGTGGGTTAGAAGAACAAGGATCGGAAGTAGAAGTGTGTGTGTGAGGAAAGGTCTCAGCCGGGGTGTTATTGATAGGATTTTCAATATCATCAATTCCTTCCCCGACATGATTGTTCAACACTCTTTCCGATCTCAACGTTGTGACGGCATTTACATTGTAATGCCCGGGATTCTGTAGGGGTTGAAAGGGAAGTTTCCCGTTTTCTCTCGCACTCATTTCGGCTTTAAGTCGAGCTATTTCAGCTTCCATCGATCCGATACTCTCAGCTTGGGACGCTGAGTTTTTCTTTATCTCACTTACGGAAGTTCTAACCTCAGCCGAAACCTCTATGAAATTTGACAAAAGTGATTTCATGGTTTAAGTGAATTGAGAGAATTCGTCAGAACAGGACAACTGCATAGGATTAGACTGTGCAGGAGTGTTGACCTGATTTTGGAAATTTTGTGACTGGTAGGGGTGCTGAGTGAGTTGAAGTGGTTGTTATTGTGGTGGAAGAGCCCTTTGAAAATTATTTTGGCTTGGAACCGTGTTTTGAGATTGTTGTTGGTTCCAAGCAAAATTCGGGTGATTCCTCCAACCCTGATTGTACGTGGAAGAATATGGATCGTTTCTAGGTCGTTGAAATGCGGCATTTGTATGCTCGTGACCTTGAAACAAAGAGTTTAATGGACATTCTTCCGTTAAATGAGACGGATTAGAACAACAGCCACATAAAGTTTTGGGGAGCGACATTGGGTTTAGGGAGGCTGCATTAAATTTGCGTTCCATAGTGTTGAGCTTCTTTTGCATTGCTGCCATCTCAGCTCGAACTCCTATGGACACATCTATTTGGTGTACGCCACCCCTATTCAATGGTTGGGTTCCACTCTCCCACTGTAGTGATTTTTCAGCGAACTCTTCTAAAAACTTCCAAGCTTCCCCATCATCCTTGGTCATAAAAGTACCTTGACACATGTTTTCAAGGTTCTGTTTAGTGTTTGGGTTAATGCCCTCATATATGATTCGGCAAAGATCCCATCTCGGGATGCCGTGATGAGGACATTGAACCAATAGATCCTTGAAACGTTCAAAGCATTTAGAGAATGGTTCAGTAGGGAGCTGGGTAAATTGATTCAGTTCGCTACGGATTCGTGCTGTCTTTTGCATTGGGTAAAATTTCTTAAGGAATGCCGCGACGAATTCTTCCCAATTCGTGATTGAGTGTGCGGTAGTGTTATATAGCCACTTCTCGGCTATATCGCACAAAGGAAATGGAAGAAGTCGTAGACGCATCGCATCCATAGAAAGTTGTGACGTACCCATCATTGCGCATACGTTTTCAAATTTGGTAATGAAAACGTAAGCGTCCTCAGTCTCGAGTCCGTGGAATTGTAAGTGCACGGCGGCGCCCCGGCCGTCAATCCGATGCCGGAATGCGGAAGCGGTGAAAAACTTTAATTTTTGCGGACTTAGCAAACCGGCACCACCGCGCACTAAACATCCGGATCGTAACCATTAACAAGTCTAAGCTACTAACTAGATAGGGAAGAGAAGTATACCGACAGATCCGAGTCTTCCGGTCTTCTCGTCGTCGTCCCGATCTCCTGCGGAATGTCCCGTCTCCTCCTCGTCGCCGGAAGTGCACCACATCGCCTACTTCTTTTACGGGCTCCCACCTCAATGCCGAGGCAACTCGGGCACGAAGCCGGCTACTCGACGTGCCCAAGATATGCTGTAGAAAATCTAGAGAAGAAGTCTCATTTTGGGGTTTGTGGAGCTTTGCCATTTTGTGGAGGAAGAAGAACTTGGAGAGAGGTGGGGAAAAAGTAGCATACCAAAGAATGAGAGTATCATATTTTTCCACACATGAAATGAATCCCCATCCCACACTTGGAATGGCCGGCCCACCCCCCCTTGTGTGATTGGAGAGAGAAAGAGAGAGCAAGGTCAAGGGGTGGGTGGAATGCAATGATCACAACAAATCCAACACTTCAAGGCAACCATCATCTCAAGCATGATGGCTTCAAAAAGTCAAGCCATCATGAGAAGAAGAAAGTCAAGTGATGGTGCTCATCATGAAAACCATCATGATGCAACAAGATGCAAAGAACCCCCTCCACTAATGCCTATTTGCAACAATGCAAATAAACCCTCCTCCACCAAACTTCGGCCAATAAACGGAACAATGGAAATCGGCCGAAACGGAAAGCAAACTGGCAACTCCAGAAAACTGGTCCCGTAATAAATTACAGGAAAACCCCGATACTGTGCATACACACCCGCATCTGTATTTCGACAGAAATACAAATGCAATGAGACAAAATCTCCACTGTACTATACTAGAATCCGGCTTATACCAAAACCGGCTAGTAATATCTGTTCGATCCTGATCCGTGCAATACCGCACGTATCTGATCGAACCCTGCCATATAACCATACGGCCTATAGTACAAACTGTCAGATCCTGATCCGCGCAATACCGCACGTATCTGATCGGACCTTGCCCTATCTCCATACGGTCTCTACAACCTTTCGCCCGAAAGCTGAGTAACTGAATGTGGGGGACTCTAAAGACTCGTCAACACCTTGGTTGTGGATTTAACCACTAGCACGTCAGAGGTATAAGCCAATACGTAACGGGCTACCAGGTATTGACTAAAAGGGATGTCTGTGAGTGAACTCACCCTGACAACCCTACTGAGCCTGTCAGTGACAATATCCGTACAGTCCGGTCCGTTCGTCTATGAGCATCGCATGGCGGGCCTAGGGGGTTGGTAAAAGTCAGACCCCCAAAAGCGGTACAAGTCGTGTCGGAGTGTAGCCCATAACACCCTGAGATACTACTGGAATACCTACCAGTAAATCTCCTTGCCTCGGCCGAGGGCTTCGTGTGATGGCTCTCCTAGACACAGCACGACCTCACCCCCAATACCGGGAGAGACGAACCCCTGAAGATACGCTCACTGCCTCCATGTGGCTCGGGACTGTACCCAACTAAAACCTGTTTGCACGACTCCTTTGAGCCGTGGTAGGGTAGTAATCAAAGTACAGTGGGAACTCACACGAGACAAATGACGATCCCCAGGTCGATGAACTAACCTGCACACATGTCACCAGGGAACTGCCATCTGACGTCTGGTATATGACCAACTGGCATGTTCCCGGCGAGTCCTGTCCGGTGTACTCATAACCCAATGAGCACCTGTATACATCTTAGGTGATCCAACTGACACCAGTGGCTTGTGAGACCGGCCACCGCCCCTCGTCGGGGTCTCGACTGTATACACTAGTCTACTATGGAGTATCGATGCCCTGTCTCGAAACTCACACGACTAGGGACCATTTAAGGATATGCTTATAGACCCCAGCTCCCACTTATATGATCGCCCTCATACTGCTGGTGGTCAAGCAAGAATCCTAGGGGCTCTATCAACGTGTAATAGCGACTTGTCAGGTCACCTAAAACAGTACACGATGATAAAGGTAAACCAGATAGCATACTATCATCTCGAGTAAGACTGTCCTACCGGGATAGGTCCTCCCTCAATCACCGCAATCACGTGCCTGTGATCCAATAATTGACTCTGAGGGCATTATCTCCAACAATCTCCCACTTGCACTCAAGGCTAATTATTGCGATGTCGCATACTCACAGCCCGTGTGATACCGAACACCCAACTCCTCTACTAGTCAGTCTCACAAAGCTCGATTGCGAAACTATTGCGTTCGAGGAATAGCCTTAGTGAGTGGATCCGCTTTGTTGTCACTTTCCATGTCTCTCTATATCGCAGGTTCGCGGAGAAACCCATCTCCCGAAATGAGCAATACCTTTCTTAGAATGTGTCTGGATGTCTGATGGGACATAGCTCATAAATGAACTACAAATCTAAACTTCTTAGACTGTATCGTCAACTGAACTTAATCAGTATCCTGCGCCATGCCACCCTCAGTATTGCCTTGGACCACCTGTCCAAAATACTGCCCCTCGTCAGAGGGAAAACTATAACTCTGACAACCTCCTTGTCGTCCATGTCACCTTGGAAGCCTGGAATGATAACTGTCTCCCGAATGAGGCTGTCGTTATCATATCCCTAGAACATCCACTTATGTTCTAAAACTGCTTCCGACTGTTTCTCCAGGATTGGATCAATGTCACCTTATTGCATCTAGTGCAAGAACAACATCTGGTGTGGTACTTGACATCTCATGATTGACTCAATTGCCTAAGCAAGTGATCTGCCAATCATGCACATCCCTCTCTACTTTAGTCTGTAAGACAGCTTTAGAGAGGGTGACTCCATCACCTGCAGGTATACTACCATGCCAGGAGTCGTCCATTCTAAATACTCTTAGAATGCTGTCTAAGTACCCTTAATTGGGAAACCACCCAAATCTAGATCTAAAGGCATAGATCTAGTAACCAGTGTGTCTGATATAATATCCAAGTCTTTTGTGGAGAAACCACTGTGTGACGACCAAAGTATAACCGATCGTAGTATAGGAGTTTCCTTTCCTACTTTGTGTATGTCATCCAAATACCATGACATCACACCCTACTACCTTCTCAACAGATCCATCCCCTATTCTGATGAAGTCAAACCTATGACAGTCACATCAGAAATTGATGATCTATCTCCGCTATATCTGCTATAGTCTATAAATAGACATAAGCTACCTGTCCACCAATGCTTCCGCTGCTCCCACTGACTACGACAACCCTCTGGCAGAGTCATATACACGTACACTTCTAAAACAAGTTTAGAACGACGCTATACTCATCCTCCCGCCGGGTCTCACAGTCTGGAACAACAGCAATGGCAAGTGTGGGTAAACAAGAACTTCCCTGTCACCGTCCTTGAGGCTACCGTAGTACCTCTCGGGTGCCTGAAGTTACCCACCTTATCTGCGGAGTGGCCAATGGAATGTCAATCCAGATTGAATCTTTAAGTTCCTTATCAAATCTTCAGTAATCGTTTGTGGTTCTGGAATCACTTCCAGTTCTACCATACTCCCACTACTGTTTTCTGAAAAAATCCATTTTTGATAAAACTGTGGCGAGTCTAGAACAATATCGCTATTGTTCATCCAGATAGTAGAAAGTCAACCCTCGTCATAGCCTGGGTCAACCCACAAACAGCCATTACAGAAACGTGCCTTGAGTTATCCAGAGTCTGGTTTTAATCATAAGCCGGACAACTCCCCGTACCTTAACACCGTTAAGATATGAACTGTTCTATATCCAATATAGAACCAGAGGCACTGATTTAACTGAACCAGATCCAAATCATGCAACTGTCTCCAGTGCATGTCAATTAAATGGAAGGAGGCCGATCAGCGTTACTCAACTTAGGAATGCTTCCAATTATGAGTAACCTGAAAGAGAAGCAAGTTCTCTTAGTCACTACTACCAACCGAATACCATACACAAGTATCTACATCTTCGATCTCTTTGAAGAATCCCGATACTTGCTGCACCTGGTTCTCTACTCTATTCAAATACCTATAACTTCTCAAAATTCGGACCATGTGTTTCCACGAAACACCTGTCTAAAAACTAGAGAAGTCATAAGTAAACCGAATATAGTACGAGGACCAACCCCTCTGTCCTGATGGACCCTGGACAACATACAATACTCTGTATAAGTCCCTTGAGTTTGATAACTCATTCACTGTGTGTCGTAGGTTGAAAACTGTACTTATGGTTAAGAAGAATTACACCGCTGTTTAATGCTCCTTACCTAACCATCCACTGGTATAGGTAAATGTCATAGACATAATTTCAGAAAGGTATATCTCACTCTATGAAAATAGACGTACATATATATCAATTTGAAATTGGTGCATAACTGCGGATATTCAAAACCAAATATTTGCCGACCGGCAAACAGCCCAGGTGATTTCCTCAAGTATCACCGATTACAACGAATCCCGATATAATGAGGATGATCACCCAATTCCCAATAACCTACTCCCACTCATCATCTGTAAAACCATACAGATGTGAGAATCAAACCTGGTAAATACATACCCTGGAGTAAGTGTCTAACTGGGAAATCAGTTTTCCTTTAACAGTACACAGTGAAGCTGAAACATTGAAATGTTTCGATGGGGTATCCTGGTATTCCTAGTAATGCCTCTTCCATTATCCAGATTCACAACTGTAACCGTGTAATTCTTTGCCACCTCTCCAAATCCCTTCACATGTCTTTAGTCATTACCTTCTGCACACCCCTTAGGCCAAATGGTTTTCTTCCTTCCCTACCGTTCGGCACCAGCCTATGGTTTGGAAGAAGACTATCCAATAAGCATAATGGGTGTACTGTCCTAATCCTAGGAACACTCGCAATGCGAGAGAAGGTGAAGATAAAAGACACCTGAATAAATCTTATTCCCATTTCTCCTGAACCAGAATCCATCCCCGAACTGGAACAAGTTCCTTTCGAGTTCGTATATAACCATACGATGGAGTATCCAATAAACTGTGGATCTTCGTAGTGATACGGAGTGTCCTGGAGAGATTCAAAGGTGATGTGGGAGTGGTAACGAAATACCTGGTTTGGTCGTGAATATCTGTTGCAATTTACTTTGCCCTCTTACTAATCCCTTGCTTTGTCTTAACTTAATACCTTCTGCACACCATCGTTATGCTGATTGGTTTTCTTCATTCCCTACCGGTCGGCACCAGCCTAAGGTTTGGAAGAAGACAATCCAATTTGCGTAATAGGTGTACTACCCCTAAACCAAGGAGTACTCGTAACCTGAGAGAGGGTAAAAGGAAAAGACAACTGAATAATCCTATCCGTTTTCTCCAGAACCTGAAACCATCCTCGAATAAATTCTTTCGAGTTCGTATCTAACCATACGATGGTTTTGTCCAATGGAAGTGGACGTTCGTAGCAATACGGGGTGTCCTGGAGAAAAGGGTAAAAGTAGGAGTGGCAATGAGGTTCGCAACTCTGACAATCCAAAAGCCAGTGTTAAGAAGGTTCGGTCAACTTGGTCTCTGAGTCAAAGTCTTAGGGTCGGGTCAATGGTCGCTGCCAAAGAGAGAGAGAAAAGAAACACTCAGCGTGCACTCTAACCTAGATCAGAATGGTTACCAATTTATCTAATCTGGAATCCTCCCACTGTACCTCAAATTCTCCTCCAAACCTGAAAGAAGAATTAGTCGGGGTTACCCGAGGAGTAAACTAACTCATCAGTGGGAATCGGGATCCAACTCTCATCGCATGACAACGTGACGGAATCCGCTCACGGTATCACACTCCAGAAGGTATGCGTATATCTGGCAAGTTTCAGTTCTTTTGAAACTCCCGATGTGATTTCTGCCCCATGCTCTTATGACCTTGACTTTGGCCAACATATCATAAGTCATATGTCAAGTTCTACCCGTCATTCTCCAGGTTAATTTGAATCCACCCGTACATACCCTTGACTTTGGCCAAAATGGCAGCACGACTGTCCCAAATCAACGCATCTATCTATGCTGCATATGAATACCCCAATAGCTACCAATCACTGTGCCTTGACTTTGGCCAACATACACAGCTTGAATACTATTGACCACCCATATGAAACGACGGAGGGCTACGAATGGTTTCTGGCGAAAACCTTTAACGTAAAGAACTTGATATCGTCGAAGGAACGAATAGCTTTTTAAAAATATAGTGACGAAAACCTTCGCTAAAGAGGTCACTCCCGGTGAAGGGATCTCGGCTCTTTCCCCGTAGAATGGGGTGCAGGATATTCCAAATGAATACCGCGATGCAAAGCAAAAGTAATCGGCTATAGTGAAGTTAATGCCCTGACGCAAACTTTTTGTCCAAGGGGTCACTCCCGGTGAAGGGATCTCGGCCCTTGCCTCGTCGACTGAGGAGCAGGATATTCCAACTGAATATCATGATGCAAAACAAAAGTGAACGTCCTTGCAATAACAGCTTTTTGAAAAGTGTTCCAACAACATCAGATTAGGTTTGTTTTTAAACTTGCATTGATCCGAATCAATGCAGTCCCATCAATTGATCACACCAAAAAGAACGAAAATATACTGATGTACGTATATGCCATCCGCATTCGCCACTGGGTCCCGTCATTACCCGTTAGGTTAGCTTACTAACGACAGAGCGGGGACTGGACTAGCGCGGATGCAAAACATATACAACATCTACTAATATATATACCAATATATTATATTCGCTCAAGGCGTGAAAGAAATGCAACATCACAGAAAATGTACAGCATCACAGAAACAATACAGATATCTGGGATCCCCGGGTTTCACAGAGCCACTGAAACCCGACGTTCCCCTGGTCGTGTGGATAGCCTGTGCAATGAAATCCTAGACCCCTACGGGCGCGGCAAGTCACCCGCCAAAACCTGAAGCGAGGCAGCCCCCTTCAGTACCGTGAATGGACCACCCAGCACTTCACGGAATCCGGCAACTTGGGCACCCCTCCTGGGTCAACCTGTACCCCCTACGAGTGCGGCGAATAGCCCGCCAATCCTAGAGTGAAGCCCCCTCCGTCTCAATGCCATGAGATGCGGGCTTGTTGCCCTCCAGAACCCGGCTATCCGTGCACCCCTCCGCGGGGTAATCCTAGTACAGAAAGTAAAATATACATACACCGGGTACAACGACCGCAACCTGGCCGTGCCCCAAAATAATAATACAATCAGGCTGTGACGGCAGTCCACATGTCGGACGCTCGCCCCGCAATATCAAATGTACATAATACAACCACAACTGTACTAGCATTGCATCCAGGCTATCCCCTACGACCAATCCGCAACATCACAGCAAAAACAGAACATCAACGTGAAAGTCACGTTCGCAAATCCGTCTAACCGGGCTATAGCAGTTAGACCGGATTTACCGATCAAGTGACATTCACGGTCGCAGATATAATGTAAATACTGTGAAATAATGTGTTTAAAATATCCGATCAATCAAATTTTAACAAGTGGGCCCCCAAACAATACTGTAGCAGATCAAGAAATCCTGGGCCCAAAATTAATATTCCAAAACCCCAATTTTAACCCCAGAAAGACACTGTAGAAATTTGGTGCAGGGATCTCCACAGTGCGTGGCGGAACAGCGGCGGGAAGGGGGTATTCGCGGCGGTTCCGCGCTCCATCTGTGGAGTCACTTCATCGAATTTTTACAGAGCTCTTAGATTTTCCAGTACATCAATATTTTACAACCTGAAAAATTTTTCGACACTGAAAATTTTCAACAGAAAACTGATGCGAGCAAAAATGTGGATTTTGGAGTTTTGATCGATCGGAAATGCAAAACACATTAAACCAAGCTAGACTAAGTTAATGGCGAGGCTCTGATACCACTGTAAGTGCACGGCGGCGCCCCGGCCGTCAATCCGACGCCGGAATGCGGAAGCGGTGAAAAACTTTAATTTTTGCGGACTTAGCAAACCGGCACCACCGCGCACTAAACATCCGGATCGTAACCATTAACAAGTCTAAGCTACTAACTAGATAGGGAAGAGAAGTATACCGACAGATCCGAGTCCTCCGGTCTTCTCGTCGTCGTCCCGATCTCCTGCGGAATGTCCCGTCTCCTCCTCGTCGCCGGAAGTGCACCACATCGCCTACTTCTTTTACGGGCTCCCACCTCAATGCTGAGGCAACTCGGGCACGAAGCCGGCTACTCGACGTGCCCAAGATATGCTGTAGAAAATCTAGAGAAGAAGTCTCATTTTGGGGTTTGTGGAGCTTTGCCATTTTGTGGAGGAAGAAGAACTTGGAGAGAGGTGGGGAAAAAGTAGCATACCAAAGAATGAGAGTATCATATTTTTCCACACATGAAATGAATCCCCATCCCACACTTGGAATGGCCGGCCCACCCCCCCTTGTGTGATTGGAGAGAGAAAGAGAGAGCAAGGTCAAGGGGTGGGTGGAATGCAATGATCACAACAAATCCAACACTTCAAGGCAACCATCATCTCAAGCATGATGGCTTCAAAAAGTCAAGCCATCATGAGAAGAAGAAAGTCAAGTGATGGTGCTCATCATGAAAACCATCATGATGCAACAAGATGCAAAGAACCCCCTCCACTAATGCCTATTTGCAACAATGCAAATAAACCCTCCTCCACCAAACTTCGGCCAATGAACGGAACAATGGAAATCGGCTGAAACGGAAAGCAAACTGGAAACTCCAGAAAACTGGTCCCGTAATAAATTACAGGAAAACCCCGATACTGTGCATACACACCCGCATCTGTATTTCGACAGAAATACAAATGCAATGAGACAAAATCTCCACTGTACTATACTAGAATCCGGCTTATACCAAAACCGGCTAGTAATATCTGTTCGATCCTGATCCGTGCAATACCGCACGTATCTGATCGAACCCTGCCATATAACCATACGGCCTATAGTACAAACTGTCAGATCCTGATCCGCGCAATACCGCACGTATCTGATCGGACCTTGCCATATCTCCATACGGTCTCTACAACCTTTCGCCCGAAAGCTGAGTAACTGAATGTGGGGGACTCTAAAGACTCGTCAACACCTTGGTTGTGGATTTAACCACTAGCACGTCAGAGGTATAAGCCAATACGTAACGGGCTACCGGGTATTGACTAAAAGGGATGTCTGTGAGTGAACTCACCCTGACAACCCTACTGAGCCTGTCAGTGACAATATCCGTACAGTCCGGTCCGTTCGTCTATGAGCATCGCATGGCGGGCCTAGGGGGTTGGTAAAAGTCAGACCCCCAAAAGCGGTACAAGTCGTGTCGGAGTGTAGCCCATAACACCCTGAGATACAACTGGAATACCTACCAGTAAATCTCCTTGCCTCGGCCGAGGGCTTCGTGTGATGGCTCTCCTAGACACAGCACGACCTCACCCCCAATACCGGGAGAGACGAACCCCTGAAGATACGCTCACTGCCTCCATGTGGCTCGGGACTGTACCCAACTAAAACCTGTTTGCACGACTCCTTTGAGCCGTGGTAGGGTAGTAATCAAAGTACAGTGGGAACTCACACGAGACAAATGACGATCCCCAGGTCGATGAACTAACCTGCACACATGTCACCACGGAACTGCCATCTGACGTCTGGTATATGACCAACTGGCATGTTCCCGGCGAGTCCTGTCCGGTGTACTCATAACCCAATGAGCACCTGTATACATCTTAGGTGATCCAACTGACACCAGTGGCTTGTGAGACCGGCCACCGCCCCTCGTCGGGGTCTCGACTGTATACACTAGTCTACTATGGAGTATCGATGCCCTGTCTCGAAACTCACACGACTAGGGACCATTTAAGGATATGCTTATAGACCCCAGCTCCCACTTATATGATCGCCCTCATACTGCTGGTGGTCAAGCAAGAATCCTAGGGGCTCTATCAACGTGTAATAGCGACTTGTCAGGTCACCTAAAACAGTACACGATGATAAAGGTAAACCAGATAGCATACTATCATCTCGAGTAAGACTGTCCTACCGGGATAGGTCCTCCCTCAATCACCGCAATCACGTGCCTGTGATCCAATAATTGACTCTGAGGGCATTATCTCCAACAGGAATTTGGGTAAAAGGTTGATGTATTGGGGTTTAATCTCAAAGTTATCCCCATTGGCTGGTGGAATGGATAAGCAGGTCGAAAGAGGACCTCGCAGTGGATAGCACCTCTCTTGGAGAGAGATGCGGGGTGGATTCTGCGCAGCAACGGACGGCGGCAGATTAGGGTTAAAGAAGTTCGATGGAGGTGGATCCATCGATGTGGGTGTGGTAGTGGGTAAAGAAGAAGTAAATGGAGAAATATCGACTTCGTAGTCGATAAAGGGTACGCGGACTAAACGGGCACAAGAATCCCGTGTCCAGCCTATCTTGTACTAAAAAGGGTTAGTACAAGTGGCAGCGTGGCTTATAATTAGGGGTATGAATGAATGAATGTGGTGTTTGTTTTGAAAAGATACGGATTTTTGAAAAAATGATGCGACACAACAAAAGCAACACACAAAACCCTAATTCTATTGGTCGCCTAGGTCAGATCTCTAGACCGCTCCTAACTGCCAGAAGACAAGACGCAGGATAAAATCCTCCACTGCCTCTTTGTCTCTCCTGTGGCCAGGTAAGTGCCAGGTAAGTGAGAGGTTCTCCACTACGTAAGTAGTGGGCCTAATTAAGTAACCACTAGCCTTCGACACACTTGCCTAGACACCACAAGAGAAACACGGATAAGCAATGAATTACCTACGGCCTTCTTCTGTCCTAAGTGAGCGCGACGGTCCTTAGAGTCATCTCTAGATCTTTTTTAGTTAATTGGGGTAAATGCGGATGCAAGTTTTGCGGTTTTCGGGGCTTAGGAAGGGTAATGAACTCCCCACTTAATCTGGATTTGGTCTTTGCCCCTTAATGTCCGTATTAATTATGCAAACAACCATAAGAATCAAAACAAGCACAATTTAATTTTGCTATTTGCGAGCTGCAATTATTTGCAAAGAAGCCTGCAGAAATTTATTAGTTGGAGCAGAGAGAGAAGAAGAGAAGCAAGTAAGAAGCTTACTGTGAACTTTTTGCACTGAGAGGGCTTCACCAAGCGGAACCGCCGCAAATGGTGGCTTAGACCGCGGTTGGGCGGCCGTCTGTACTGATCACTGCGCCAAATTTCAACAGCAAGCTGCTGTTGATTTCTCCAGCTCTCTGGAAATTTCTAAAAAATTTCTTCAATTGCACAACAACTCCAGATTTCCTTGCAATGAACCACAACAAATCGTTTATATTTTGTGCGAATTTTGATCTTAAAATAACAATGGAATAAATCTTTCAATTCAAATTTCAATATGAAACGAATTAGCGCGCGATCCCCGGCAACGGCGCCATTTGATTGATTAAGAAATTCAAGACTGTGTCGTGTAACTCGAATAAGTTTCTTTGTATCGGTATTTAGAAAATGAATAAAATTCATAATCAAAGAATTATTTGACCGCAATCAACTACGGTGTCAGTTGTAGATCGTAAGCGAGTGCGGATCGTCCACAGGGATTGTGCGATTCGTTTGTATGTTTGATTTGTTTTGAATTGAAAAGTTAATAGAAAAGAAAAGAAAACATGATTCAAGATTTTATCGATGGGGTTTCAAGTGTCACTATTCTAATCAAGAATCAAGAAAATGATAAACAATCGAGAATCGGGTTTCGATAATTTTTCCAACCAAATATCAAGAATCTAAATGAGGCTCGTAGGAATCGATCGGATCTATAGATGTGATGTAATCTCAAGATGTCGTATTCTTGTCCTTCGAAGAGTTGATACTAGATCGATGATGATCGACGAGAGTTAGGGATTTCTAATGAAACTAGGGTTTCATCTTTTATCCCTTGTTCTTTCATCGATATCATTCACATTCTAGCCTCTAGTAAATTCAAGAAACGATCGTAAATCCCTAATTTCGAGCGATAACAATCAAGAAAGCATCGCAACGAAACTAGGTCGTCGATTCTTGAACTTGCTAGGGTTTACAAAACTCGTAGGACTCAAGAATCGTTTTAAGATTTGTACATCATCATTCTATTGATCGTCTCGACTCCTCGACGAGCGGAGTTTTACTCAAACATCACAACAAGAACTACAATTACAAATTGAGATCGAATCATGATGTAAGAATTTAAAGAAAACAAAATTAAAGAATATCACCTTTTATTTATATCAACAATTTCATTACAGTCGCTCAAGAACTACAAGAGGAAGAACTAGATTGTCGATTTGGCTTCTCTTTTCTCCGTGAGTCACGGATCGGCTTGGACCACTTGCTCTGTTGAAGATCGGCTCCGCTCCTAAAAGGTTGAAGGGCTTCTTGCTTGATTTGGTACTCGGAATCTTGGCTTTGGATTGAAATTAGGGTTAGGGTTTCACACAAGTCTTGTCACTAGACTTGTGGAAGAAGATGGAGAAAGAGGTAAAGAGATTGAATGGATCTAGATTCTAGATTTCTAAGTATCTAAGTATCTTTAACCCTAGGTCTAGGCTTCTATTTATAGACTTCCCAAACCCTAGGTCTAGGTTTTGAAATTACAATTCCCTCCAAAAGTTTGTTGAGGAGCTTCTAGAATTAGTTTGTTAGGAGTTTAGCTTAGGCTTTAAGCTAGGGTTGTTTAAGCATTAGAAACCCTAGTTTGCTGATCTGGCAGAAGCCTCTGGAGTCTTCTGGAAACTGTAGTGTCTTTCTGAAGTGTAGGAGCTGAGAGAAGAATTGTGCACCAAAGATTTATGGCTGACGTGGCAGCGCCGCCGCGGAACCGCGGCGCAAGCCGGCTTCGGCCGCGGTTCCGCGGCCAAGTGTTGGCTTCAGGCTTTGAAACTTCTGGTGCTGCTTTGGGCTGAAGTTTGGGGTTTTATCTGACATGTTGAATTTTATTGTTCCTTCTAGATTGCTACCAGATCTCAAAACTTGGAGTTGGTGCATTTTATCAGCTTCTTTTGATCCTGCATTTTCCTGCACAAATCTTGAAACAAGTGTTGCGCAATATAGGGATGATGCGATGCCATGAACTGCAGTCAATTTCCTTTATAGCGCCGGTTTTAGAGTCTAACACATGCAATCTGATATTTACCGACTGATTTGCTAATATGTGAAATATGAATACCGCACACTTCTAAATGAGTGCAAATGATAGGGAAATTGCCGTGTTAAAAATGCAGTATTTTCGACTGATCAACGATCTCGGGTCTACAGACTAATCTGTACCAGTGTCACCAGAGAACTGCTATCTGACATGAGGTATAATACCATCTAGGAGTTCTCGGCGAGTCCGTCCAGTGTACCCAGTCTCCACTGAGCACCCGTATACCTTCTTTGATGTCAAACATGTAAGTCGATGTGCAACACCCCACGAGTTGCGGGGAGGCGGAAATTTGAAAAACAATCATGTTTAAAAGGCGAACATCAACTAACCGAAGATCGTTTCTAAACAATACTTAACAATAAGCATAGAGTTCTAAGCTACTATGTTAAAAGATTGTACCAAACGGTTCTAGTCCTTCTTCTTTACGTTATCTACGGCTTCTTTGGATCTCCACGTCCTCCTCGGCTTCCTTCCGTGATAGACGATCCACCCGAGAACCCTAATCCAAGCTATAACCTCTAAACTTGAGGTTACTTAGTTTCTCTAGTTGCTAATTAGAGTAGCTAAGGTGATGTAGAGATAGGTTATGGAGTAATTAGTCTTTCCTAATCCTTGTTCTCAACTCATGAGGGGTAGGATTAGGGTTTGGTGAAGGAGAGAGAGTGAGAAGATAATAATGATAATAATAATAATAATGAAATAGCTTCTCACTTGATATATGAAACATAATGAATTAAAAAGAAATGAATAATATGAGATTATTCATCATGTTTCATAAATGCAAGTGGGTGATTCATTATGTGAGTCATTAAGCATTTAATAATGCATTAATGACATGATGAATCACTCACAATGAGTCACTAAATCATTAAATGATAATGCCACCCTCCCTCCAAGTCACATCCTTCTAGAAGCTTCTCCGAAAATTACGAGAACGCCCCTCTCATTTGTGAAAACACGGAAAAACTTTAGACTGTATAAATCCAATAACCTGATACTAGAATCTGGCTTAAACCAAAGCCGGCTAGTAAAAACTGTCCGAATGTCGTACGTGCGTTCAAACACGTATGCGTCCGAACCTTTGTCATAAAACCATACGACCTCTATATCTTTTCGCCTGGGTTTGGGAAATCTCTGTGTGGGACTCTAAAGACTCGACTACTACGCTGGCAGTGGGTTTAACCACAGACCGCAAGCGGCACTAGCTGTACGTAACGGTCCCCAGGTAGTTGTCGATAAGAAAGCCGATGAGGTAACCCATCCGAAATCCTACTGAGCCTGTCCGTGACAATATCCGCGCAGTCCGGTCTGTTCTGTACAAGTCGTGTCGGTATGGCTCAAGACCATCCGAGAATCTACTGATCAGTCCATCAGTAATTCTCAATCAGCCCTGGCCAGGGACTTACGGTAATGACCAACCGACCACAGTGCGATATCAACTCCCTATACCGGGAGAGACGAATCCCTAACAGTCGCTCACTGCCTCCACGTGGCTCGGGACTGTGCCCAACTAAAACCTGTTTGCACGACTCCTTTGAGCCGTGGTAGGGTAATAATCAAAGCACAGTGGGAACTCATACGAGACAATTGATGACTTTAAGTCAACAGACTATCTGCACACATGTCACCTGAGAACTGCTATCTGACGTTAGGTATAATACCATCCAGTCAGTTCTCGGCGAGTCCTGTCCGGTGTACTCACACCCAGTGAGCATCTGTATACAATCTTAGCTGCACATCACCAATGGCTGCGGGACCAATCCATCGCCCCTCGTCAGGGTCTAGATATGTTTACATTAGTCTACTCCGGAGTATCGATGCCCAGCCTCGATACTCCTGCGACTAGGGACATCTAAGGATGTGCCTATTGACCATCCAGCTCCCACTAGTATGACTGCCATCACAACGCCGGTAGTCAGGCAAACACCTTATGGGCTTTATCAACATGAATATATAAATGAATACAACACAAAATATATCATATGTTAAGATAAAGACAAACCAAATAACGCACTATCATATCAAGCAAGACTGTCTTGTACATACATATCCCAAGCTTCCTATACAATGTAGGCCTCTAGGGCATATATATCCAATAATCTCCCACTTGCACTAAGGCCTATAATTGGCGCAATGAGTACCCACTATCTGCACTAGATCCAGTTGCTGGCGTACCGCATGCCCAACATCTCAAACAGCCTCTCGAACTGGACTTGAGGGATGGCCTTGGTGAATGGATCTGCCGTGTTGTCTTTTGTATCTACTCTCCGTACCTCGATCTCCCGACGATCCACGATCTCCCTGATCAGGTGAAACCGCCTTAAGATATGCCTGGATTTCTGATGGGACCTTGGTTCCTTCGCTAATGCTACAGCCCCATTGTTATCACAATACAAAGGTATTGGATTGGCAATGGACGGAACCACTTGAAGTTCAGAAATGAACTTCTTTATCCAGACAGCCTCTTTTGCAGCTTCACTAGCAGCTATATACTTAGCCTCCATAGTTGAGTCTGCGACGGTATCCTGTTTGGAACTCCTCCAACTTACCGCCCCTCCATTGAGGGTAAACAAAAAACCCGAAATGGATTTAGAATCATCTTTGTCAATTTGGAAGCCGGAGTCGGTAAAAGCTTCTACCTGGAGGTCCCCATTACCGTAAATCAAGAACATCTCCTTAGTTCTTCTCAGGTGCTTGAGAATGTTCTTTACCGCTATCCAATGTTTCTCACCTGGGTCCGACTGATACCTGCTTACCACACTAAGTGCGTAAGCTACATCCGGCCTGGTATATAACATCGCATACATTATAGATCCTACAGCCGAAGCGTAGGGTATAATGCCCATGCGAGCCCTTTCTTCATCAGTCTTTGGAGACATCTCTTTGGAGAGGGTGATTCCGTGACAAGCGGGCATATTGCCGCGCTTGGAATCTTCCATACTAAATCTCTTTAGTATAGTGTCTATATACCTGGACTGTGAAAGTCCCAACGTTCTATTAGATCTATCACGATAGATCTTAATGCCCAGAATGTATGATGCATCTCCCAAGTCATTCATGGAGAATTTCTGTGACAAGAAGAGCTTTACTGATTATAGTATAGGGATATCATTCCCTATCAGTAGTATGTCGTCGACGTACAAAACGAGGAAGACTACTGCTCCTTCTACAATCTTCCTATAAATACATGGTTCATCTACATTTTTGATAAAGTCAAATTCCTTGACTGTCTCATCAAAGCAGATGTTCCAACTCCGCGATGCTTGCTTTAACCCATAAATGGATTTAAGCAATTTTCACACTCTTCCACTGCTCCCACTGTCTAAGAAACCTTCTGGTTGATCCATGTAAACACTCTCTTCTAGATGTCCATTTAGAAAAGCTGTTTTTACATCCATTTGCCAGATTTCATAGTCATGAAAGACAGCAATGGCAAGCATGATCCGAATGGATTTAAGCATAGCTACTGATGAAAAAGTTTCATCATAGTCCAATCCTGGTCTTTGACGAAAACCTTTTGCTACTAGTCTAGCTTTGTAGGTTTCCACTTGTCCAAATGTACCAATCTTCTTTTTGAAGATCCATTTGCACCCAACTGGTTTTACCCCAGGAGGAGCAACTTCTAAAGTCCATACTTTATTTGTGTACATGGATTCCATTTCGGATCTCATAGCATCCAGCCATTTCATTGAGTCGCTACTCGTGATAGCCTGCTAAAAACTAGTAGGCTCATCATCATCGATGATGCAATCCTCTCGATCCCCATCAAGAAGAAAACCATAGTATCTTTCAGGAGGATGAGAAAGTCTACTAGATTTGTGGAGTGGCGTTGGTTCGTCATGTTCTAATGAAATCTGAGATTCTTCTAAGTCCTCAGTAGCAGTTTGAGGTTCTGGAATTTCTTCCAGTTCTACCGCGCTCCCACTAATTTCTTTTGCAAGAAATTCGTTTTCTAAGAAGACAATGTGGCGAGCGACAAACACCTTTTGTTCTTCAGTGTGGTAGACCATATACCTCCTTGAATGGTTGGGGTATCCTACAAACTTGCACAAAACCGATCGTGCCTCGAGCTTGTCCGGATTATGCTTTTTAACATATACCGGACACCCCCATATCTTGATATACTTGAGATATGGTCTCTTCCCGCTCCACGTTTCATATGGAGTGGTAGGCACAGACTTAGTCGGAACTTTATTTAATAGGTATGCTGCTGATTCTAGAGCAAATCCCCAGAAGGAAAGTGGCAACTCAGCACTACTCATCATTGAACGCACCATGTCTAACAGAGTGCGATTCCTCCTTTCTGATACACCATTATGCTGAGGTGTATAAGGTGGAGTATGCTGAGAGAGAATTCCATTCTCTTTTAAGTATTCAAGGAAACTGGTACTTAAGTATTCTCCACCTCGATCAGATCGAAGTGTCTTGATGCTTTTACCAGTCTATTTTTCTACTTCATTTTTATACTCCTTAAACTTCTCAAAGGCCTCGGATTTATATTTCATTAAGAATATATGTCCATACCTAGAGAAGTCATCAGTAAAAGTTATGAAGTAGGAGTGACCGCTTCGTGCATGTGTAGACATTGGACCACATACATAACTGTGTATAAGTCCTAAGAGTTGTGTGGCTCTTTCTCCGTGTCCGGTGAACGGAGATTTGGTCATTTTTCCTTTGATACATGATTGACAAATTGCATATGATGAATATTCAAACGGATCTAGATATCCATCTTTATGTAACTTAGTCAACCTTGTTTCGTTTATATGACCAAGTCTACAATGCCATAGGAAGGCTTGATTTGAATCTGGAGCCTTTCTTTTACGTGGTTTTTGTATATTGAAAATTTGAGGTTGATTAAGTATGTATATGCCGTTTTCCAGTGTGCCAAACCCAATCAGTTCTTGATTTAGGAGAATGTTCATGACATTTCTTTCGAGCGCAAAATTATATCCTTTATTAGACAACAAAGATACTGATATAATATTACACAACATACTGGGAATACAAAAACAGCTGTATAATACCAAAATGTGTCCACTATTCAACCCTAGGTGATATTCCCCTATTGCAACTGCATCTACATGCATTCCATTGCCCATCCGGAGAGTCATATCACCTGCCCCCAGTACTCTACTATTTCTCAGATCCTGCAAAGAATTACAGATGTGAGAACCAGAACCGGTATCAAGTACCCATGAAGTAGAGTTTACTGAAAGACAATTTTCGATTACGAACATACCTGAAGCAGAAGCAACAGCTTGCTTCTGGTCCTTGGCTTTAAAGACCAAACAGTCCTTCTTCCAGTGCCCTTGCTTGTGATAATAAAAGCATTCGTTCTTTTCTGCCTTCACCCTTCCTGCCTTGTTCGTTCCCTGCACCTTCTTGACCCCACCCTTCGGTTTGGTGGCTTTCATCTTCTTCTTCCCTTTAGCTTTCGCTTTAGATTTAGAAGAGGATGATTGGCCGACATACAGAACGGGGGTCTTCTCCTTTTTCAAGGAGCTCTCTGCTACCCTCAACATGTTGAGGAGCTTTGGAAGATCAGCTTCCATCTCGTGCATATTGAAGTTCAGCACAAACTGAGAGAAGGTGTGGGGAAGGGACTGCAAAATCAAGTCGATATACAAATCATTCTCTAACACGCATCCCAGGTTTGCGAGTTCCTCAATGAGGGTGATCATTTTGAGGACGTGCTCTCCTACAGGCGATCCTGGAGCTAACCTCATCTGGAAGAGTTTCCTTGTGGTCTCGTACCTCGCGATACGGGAGTGCTCTCCATACAAATCCTTGCAATGGAGGAATATGGATACAATATCCATACTCTCGTGCTGTTTCTGGAGTTCATTGTTCATGGACGCCATCACGATACACTTAGCTCGCTCACAGTCTAGATCCCAGGTTTTGCGAACTTCCTTGTCCGCAACTGAGAAATCTGGTCCTGGGATAAGGGGAGGAACAGCGGTGGTAACATATGCAACTTTGTCATAAGTCAGCGCAATATTGACGTTCCTTAGCCAATCTTTATAGTTCTGCCCGGTCAGTATATTCTTTTCAAGTAATAGTTTAAGTCCAGTCATGGTAGCTGCCAGAGAGAGAGAAAAGAAACACTCAGCATATGCTCTTGCAAGTTTAGATTGGTTATTAATTTATCTAAACAGGATGGCTCCCACTGTTTCCTCAAATCCTTCTTCAAAACCTAAAAGAAGAACTAGTCAGGATTTAATCACACGTCACAATACTTGCTTAACCTTTCAGCCAGGCTGGTGTTGGTACTTCGAGGGAGGTTTTCCAACGCTTTCGCGAAGTTCCTTAATTAAAGAACCTCTTTTCCCTAGAGGCGTAGCCCCTCTAACACCTTTCTAGGCACCTACTTGGTTTATAGCATTGATTTGTTAAGTGAGAGAAATTCCCGAGAGTAATCCTACTCATCAGTGGGATCGGGATCCAACTATCATTGCATGATGCCCTAGATGGAAGCCACTCTAGTCACCACACTCCAGAAGGTATGCTAAATCTGCAAGTTTCCTTTATGTTTGAAACTCCCAATGTGATTTTTACCCCAAGCTCTTATAGACCTTGACGTAGGCCAACAAGTCATAAGACGCAAGTCAAGTTCTACCCGTCGTTGTCCTGATCAATTTAAGTACATTGTATAAGCCCTTGACGTAGGCCAACAAGGTGTACGTCTGTATTAAACTAATGTATCTATCTATGCAAAAAATAGGCACACACACTGCTACCATTCACTATGCCTTGACGTAGGCCAACAAGCATAGCATGAATACGATGTGCTGTCTATCTGAAACGACGGAGGGTTACGGCTGGTTTTTGGCAAAAAACCGTTAACGTAGTGAACTTGATTTGATCGAAGGAACTAAGATAGCTTTTATTAAAAGGAGTGGTTTAAGCTCCGCATTTAAAATTTGCTTTTTCAAGAAAACCGAGTGGTTTTTAGAAATTGTTCCAACGATTCAGTTTAGGTTTTATTTTCTTTGCATTAATAATAATGCGTCCCATCATTTACCTATCATTACAGATAACAACGAAAATACAACGTCCTCTTATGCCATCCGCATTCGCCACAGGGTCCCGTCATCACCCGTTAGGTTACTTAACTAACGGCAGAGCGGGGGCTGGGCTAGCGCGGGTGTAAAACATAAGTGACGTCTAAATAACTATCATATATAGATATTGTACATTCGTCAGACGGAATAATAGGCATTCCAGATCACAGATAAACAATATTGGATTTGCAAGCAATCCGCATTACTTTTGAGCTTGCAATGAAAGACGGATTACACAGTTGTGATGAATAGCCATTACCCCACCCCAGACCCCTACGGGTATAGCAAACTACCCGCCAAGTACCAGAAGTGAAGCGGTCTACCTCAACACTTCAAAATACCCGGTAGTTTGTGTACCCCACCTTGGGTCTATCCTAGGAGCAAAAACAGTAAAAAGAAATAATACAACGGTGGCTACAACCGCAACCTGGATGTGCCCCGCAAAATAATATTACAACTTATTACATTTACATTAAATGAATTAATACAATAACCCATCACAAAACCCGGCTAATCACCACAACAGTCCAATACAGTTTATATACACAAACAGTTATATATAACATCACAGATATGTGCAACCCCCTGCCAACCAACTTACTAGCAGTTAGGGGAGGTTTACGAACACATAAAACATTTCACAGATATAATCAAACATGCAAACACCGTATAATTTCGATCGATTAAACACTTTTAATTTTGCTCCAATACTTCTCTGTAATTCTGAAACCTGAGCAAAAATTAAAAAATACCAGAAAATCCCAAATATCACAAAGAAGGCACAGAAGAAAAATGGGCTGAATCGGCCCCAACTCGGCGGCGGAACCGCGGCGGATCGGTGGGATCGGCCGCGGTTCCGCGGCGCTTTGGCCGATTCAGGAGACCATTTTTCTTGTGTGTTCTTATATTAACATGCTGGTCATTCTGGAGGTCCCTGAAAAATTTTTGGACCTCATTTAAAATTCGACAGAAACTACAAGATATCGGGGTTTTTCCGGTTTGTTTTTCCGTTCGAAATTCATACAATTTTGCAAGTGTGTTAATTATTGTTTAGTGAGGCTCTGATACCACTGTAAGTCGATGTGCAACACCCCACGAGTTGCGGGGAGGCGGAAATTTGAAAAACAATCATGTTTAAAAGGCGAACATCTACTAACCGAAGATCGTTTCTAAACAATACTTAACAATAAGCATAGAGTTCTAAGCTACTATGTTAAAAGATTATACCAAACGGTTCTAGTCCTTCTTCTTTACGTTATCTACGGCCTCTTTGGATCTCCACGTCCTCCTCGGCTTCCTTCCGTGATAGACGATCCACCCGAGAACCCTAATCCAAGCTATAACCTCTAAACTTGAGGTTACTTAGTTTCTCTAGTTGCTAATTAGAGTAGCTAAGGTGATGTAGAGATAGGTTATGGAGTAATTAGTCTTTCCTAATCCTTGTTCTCAACTCATGAGGGATAGGATTAAGGTTTGGTGAAGGAGAGAGAACTTGAAGAGAGAGAGTGAGAAGATGACAATGATAATAATAATAATAATAATGAAATAGCTTCTCACTTGATATATGAAACATAATGAATTAAAAAGAAATGAATAATATGAGATTATTCATCATGTTTCATAAATGCAAGTGGGTGATTCATTATGTGAGTCATTAAGCATTTAATAATGCATTAATGACATGATGAGTCACTCACAATGAGTCACTAAATCATTAAATGATAATGCCACCTCTCCCTCCAAGTCACATCCTTCTAGAAGCTTCTCCGAAAATTACGAGAACGCCCCTTTCATCCGTGAAAACACGGAAAAACTTTAGACTGTATAAATCCAATAACCTGATACTAGAATTTGGCTTAAACCAAAGCCGGCTAGTAAAAACTGTCCGAATGTCGTACGTGCGTTCAAACACGTATGCGTCCGAACCTTTGTCGTAAAACCATACGACGTCTATATCTTTTCGCCTGGGTTTGGGAAATCTCTGTGTGGGACTTTAAAGACTCGACTACTACGCTGGCAGTGGGTTTAACCACAGACCGCAAGCGGTACTAGCTGTACGTAACGGTCCCCAGGTAGTTGTCGATAAGAAAGCCGATGAGGTAACCCATCCGAAATCCTACTGAGCCTGTCCGTGACAATATCCGCGCAGTCCGGTCTGTTCGTCTAAGAGTATCGCATGTATGGTCTAGAGAGGTGGTGGACGTCAGACCCCTAATAACCGTACAAGTCGTGTCGGTATGGCTCAAGACCATCCGAGAATCTACTGATCAGTCCATCAGTAATTCTCAATCAGCCCTAGCCAGGGACTTACGGTAATGACCAACCGACCACAGTGCGATATCAACTCCCTATACCGGGAGAGACGAATCCCTAACAGTCGCTCACTGCCTCCACGTGGCTCGGGACTATGCCCAACTAAAACCTGTTTGCACGACTCCTTTGAGCCGTGGTAGGGTAATAAGCAAAGCACAGTGGGAACTCACACGAGACAAATGATGACTTTAAGTCAACAGACTATCTGCACACATGTCACCTGAGAACTGCTATCTGACGTTAGGTATAATACCATCCAGTCAGTTCTCGGCGAGTCCTGTCCGGTGTACTCACACCCAGTGAGCATCTGTATACAATCTTAGGTGCACATCACCAATGGCTGCGGGACCAATCCATCGCCCCTCGTTAGGGTCTAGATATGTATACACTAGTCTACTCCGGAGTATCGATGCCCAGTCTCGATACTCCTGCGACTAGGGACATCTAAGGATGTGCCTATTGACTATCCAGCTCCCACTAGTATGACTGCCATCACAACGCCGGTAGTCAGGCAAACACCCTATGGGCTTTATCAACATGAATATATAAATGAATACAACACAAAATATATCATATGTTAAGATAAAGACAAACCAAATAGCGCACTATCATATCAAGCAAGACTGTCTTGTACATACATATCCCAAGCTTCCTATACAATGTAGGCCTCTAGGGCATATATATCCAACAAAACACCAATGGATATGGGATCATCCATCGCCTATCTACATAGGTCGAGAAGGTATACACTAGTCTACTCTGGTATATCGATGCCCCGTCTCGATACACCCATGACTAGGGACATTAAAGGATGTACTCACGGACTATCTTTGTCCCACTAGTATGATCTACATCATAATCTAGGTAGTCAAGTACACATCCTAAGGGCTTTACCAACATGTAACAGAGAGACAATCAGTGTACATGTTAAGATAAAGAGTAACCAGATAGCATACTATCATGTTGAGCAAGAAAGTCCTCCCTATATATGTCCAAGAATCCACTACAATATGCATCTCATGTACAGTAATGGCCTATAGGGCATACATATAACTAATAATCTCCCACTTGCACTAGGGCCATCATATTGCAGTGGTTGTAGTATCTCTTACTCAACCATCCCATAAAATTCTCTCTCTGGGAAAAGGCTTTTGTGAGTGGATCCGCCGTGTTGTCCTCTTAGTCTACTCTCCTAACCTCGATCTCCCTGGAGATCAACCATCTCCATAATCAGGTGATACTGCCTTAGAATATGTCTGGATCACTGATGGGACGGGGGTTCCTAGGCATAAGCCACAGCTCCATTGTCATACAATGGTAGGAACGAAGTTCATCTCATGAACTAATATACACCCAGACTTCCTCTTTGGTAGCATCTTTGGTAGCGATGTATCCAGCCTTTATCGTCTAGTTTTCCACGGTATTTAGCTTGGAACTCTTCCAACATACCGTCCCTCCACTGAGGGTAAAGACAATGCCTGTGACTGACATTCAGTCGACCTTACCACCCTGGAATCTATCCAGTGATTCTCCCCAGGATCGATTGATACCATCTCACTACACCTAGTGAGAATACTATCATCCATTTAGATCTATCTCATAGATCCAAAACCCAGGGCTTAGGAGGTATTACCTTGATCCTATATGGAGAATCCTTGTGATAAGAGGAGATTGACAGAGCGTAGCATAGGAAACTCCTTTCCTATCAAGAGTATGTCATCCACGTACTATACGAGGAATACCACCTTACTCTCTACTACCTTTTTGTATATACAAGGTTCATCTACTATTTTGATGAAGTCAAACGCTTTGACTACCACATCAAAACTGATGTTCCAACTCCGCGATGCCTGCTTTAACCCGTAAAGCAACTTGTACACGTTTCCGCTGCTCCCACTGTCTACGAAGCCCTCTGGCTGTATACTTATAGACGCTTTCTTCTAAATCACTATTTAGAAAAGCAATAATGACACCCAACCACCAGATATCGTAGTCATGGTATGTAGCAATGGCAAGTAGGATCCGGATGGACTTAAGCATAGTCACTGGAAAAAAGGTTTCATCATTATCCACACCTGGTCAATGACGAGAACCTTTTGCAACAAGTCTAGCTTTGAAAGTATCAAATTTTCCATCTACACCAAGTAATCTTCTCAAGATATACTTGCTTCTGATGGGGATTTAACCCTTCAGATAAAGCAACCAAAATCCATACTTTGTTGGTGTATATGGATTCCATCTCAGATCACATAGCATCCAGCCATTCTTACAGAGTCCCCACTCTTGATGGCCTGCTCGAAACTAGTTAGGTCATCATCTTATGATGCAATCCTCGCTCCCACTGTCATAGAGAAAACCGAAGTATCTCTCAAGTGGATGATGAACCCTACTAGATCGGCGGAGAGGCTGAGGTTCGTTGGGAACTATTGAATCCTCCGGTTCTACCAAATCATCAGCTGTAGTTTGTATAGCTGGAACTCCTTCCAGTTCTACCTCATGACCACAAATTTGTTTTCAAAATAAATTCCTTTTCTAAAATGGTGGCATGCCGAGAAATAAAACACCTTTTGTTCCTCAGTCTGGTAGAAGATATTCCCTTGCGAATGCTTGGGTTATCCAACAAACTTCCACAGAACTTACCTTACCTCAAGCTTGTCTGGATTTTGCTTTTGACATAAACCGGAAAACCCCAAATCTTAACTTACTTAAGAGATGGGCTCTTCCTATACCATATCGTATATGAAGTGGTAGGCGCCCGATTTGGTTGGAACCCAATTCAATAGGTATGCTGCTTCATCAAGCACATAACCCCAAAAGGAAATAGGCAACTCAGTAGTACTCATCATAGAGCACACCATATCTAATAGGGTGCGATTGCTCCGCCCCGATACACCGTTGTGCTGTGGTGTATTCGGAGGAGTAATGCTGAGAGAGAATCTCATTCTTCTTTAGAATAGTACAGGAACTCCGTGCTCAAGTATTCTCCTCCTTAATCACATCAAAGAACATAATACTTATATCCATTTGGTTCTCTACTTTTGGCTTATATTCATTGAATTTCTCAAAAGCTTCAGACTTGTGTTTCAACAGGAACATATGTCCGAATCTTGAGAGATCATCAGTGAATGTAATGAAGTACAAAGAACCAATCCTGGTATATGTAGACAGGGGACTTACATACATCATTATGTATCAGTCCCAAGAGTTCACTAACTCTTTCTCCGTTTCAAGTAAACGGAGCTATGGTATAGTATCTTTGTGACATGACTAGCAAGCTTCACAAGATGTAAATTCAAACTGATTTAAACATGCATCTTAATGTAACTTCGCTAGTCAGGTCGCATTGATTTGACCTAGTCTACAATGCCTCAAGAAGGATTCATTCATTTCTGAATTCTTCCTCTTGTGTGTGTTCTGTACATTAAGAACTATGGTTTGATTTAGAACGTATATGCTTTTAAATAACGTGCCTGATCCGATCAACTCTTGATATAGGAAATATTCAAAACATTATCCAACTATATAAAATTATATCCTTCTTTACTTAATAAAGAGACTGATATGATGCTGTATATCAGGTTCAGTATCTAATAACATTCGTTCAGAATCAATGTATTTGGTAATACAGGGTGATAATCGCCAACACCTTGGCTGCAACAATTGCACCATTTCCAACTCTTGAAATTTTATCACCCGTTCTCAATTCTCTACCTATATGTAGCCCATGTAACAGATTACATATATGGGATCCTGATCCGGTATCTCATACCTAGGACGTAGAGTATACTGAGAAACAGTTCTCGGTAATGAACACACCCGAAGAAGATGCATTATCATGCACTTTCTTCGTTTGGGCGGCACGGGAATTCTGGTAATCCCCTATTTCCTGCTCGGTCTTATAATAATTATAAGTTGGAGCGGGACCAACGTTCCCCAGCTCAGTATAACAAGCGGGTTCGGTCAATACATCCATATTATTATCTTGATTAAGGCGTGACATGGTCGCTACCTGGAGAGAGAGAAGAAAACACTCAGTGTATGCTCTTGCATGATCAGATTGGTTATTGTTTTATCTAATCAGGATGGCTCCCACTATTTTTATCAAATCTTCCTTCAAACCCTAAAAGGAAAGACTAGCCGGGATTAATTACACCCTACAAGTTCGCCAATCTTTCAGCCAGGCCAGTACTTTGAGGGAGGTTCCCCGTGCTTTCGCACAGACCTAATTAAAATAAACCTCGTTTTCCCAGGGACGTAACCCCGTTGACACCTTTCTAAACACCTACTTGATCGGCTAATTGTAATGTGTAAAACTCTCCCAGGAGTAACTCTTACTCGCAGTGGGTATCGGGATCCAACTTCTCATAGAAGGTATGCAATCTCATTGCAAATTTCTATATTTGAAATTCCCGATAATATTTTGCCCCAAGCGATCTTTGACCTTGACAAGGTCAACAAACCATAGACCGCAAGTCAAGTTCAACCCGTCATTTTTTGATTGAATTAAACCCACCTGTACGACCCTTGACAAGGTCAACAAGGCCACATGACTACCCTAATCCAATCGCATCATATGCTTTGCAGATAAGCACTAATCAGCTACCGCACACTACGCCTTGACAAGGTCAACAAGCGCAACACGAATACTAAATACTACTTATCTGAAATGACCGAGGGCCACGATAGGTTTTTCAGAAAACCTATTGCGTAATGAACTTGATATCGTTGTAGAATCAAGTGAATTTTGAAAAGGAGTGTTTTTGAGGCTTTCACTAGTTTTGCTAAAGAGGCCACTCCCGGTGAAGGGATCTCGGCTCTTTCCTTATCGAATAAGGTGCAGGATATTTCATAAATATCACTGTGCAAAGTAGAAACTATAAAAGCAATCAAAAGACAAACCGAGTGTTGTAGTATCTGCTAGCTTTTGCTAAAGAGGTCACTCCCGGTGAAGGGATCTCGGTTCTTTCCTTATCGAACAAGGTGCTGGATATTCTACAAGGAATACCGCTATGCAAAGCAAAAATTAGAGCTACCCTTTTTGAAAATTTGATTCTACAACATCTTTTAGGTTTCTTTTCTTTCATTAATCATATTAATGAAGTCCCATCGTTTATGCTTCCTAAGCATCACAGAAGAAACGAAAATACAACGTACGCTTATTCCATCCGCATTCGCCACGATGTCCTGTTATGCACCGTTAGGTTACTTAACTAACGACATACCGGGACGGGACTAGCGTGGGTGCAAAACATAAGCAACGTCTACTATATATCTCATATATAATGTATATCCATTCGTCGCAGAATCCACAGTGATCACATCACAGAGCAGTAGAAGAAACATATGAAATATTGGATATACTAGGAGGTCCATGTTTTATTTTTAGCCTGTATAAAACACGGATTCCACGGTCGCGATGAATAGCCAAACCCACATCCCTAGACCCCTACGAGAGCGGCAAGCAACCCTACCAATTCTAGAGTTAGGAGACCCGGACTCGACTCCTCGAGTTGGTCTCCCACTGGACTCTAGAACCCGGTTACTTGTGCTCCCCTCCTTGGGTCTATCCTAATGCGGAAAAGTAAATAATATACAATAACGGTGACATCTTCCTCAACCCGGAAGTGACCCAATAAAAGAATATTACATACATTGAATTTTATATGAATGAAAATAAAAACCCTCATCTCACATAAAACCCCCGGCTATTAAAAACACGACGATCCAATATAACATATACAACAACACATAACATTACATGTCATCAACGTAAGTAAATATGTGTATCCCAATTGTCGTTGACATATAGCAACGAAACCGGCGATACACCACATATTACACTTACGGTCGCAGAAAAAAAAACTAGTCGATGTTAAACATTCCGATCGAATCAATAAACACCCACAATTACCCCAAAAGCTCAACACTTGAGTGTAGTTTAAAATTATTCAGCACATGCCACAGTACCAATGGACCAGCCGTAGAAGGGTCAACCAACGCCTCACATGTGGCACCGCTGAACCACCACAAACCCGAGGGTTTAGTGGCGGTTCTGACGGTCACATAATCGAGTTAAGGTTTTGTTCTTCTAGAGGGTTCATCGCATAACTTGCATGATGTTCTGAAAGTTTTAGACTAAGGAAAAGTCCAACACTTGGAAATTTTCCGGCGAGAGTTAAAATGGTTATTTGATATCCGATCGAACTTTTTAACACCGTCTAAAGTAACCTGAAAACAGTTAGAATTACGACTACGAAAACACTCCGAGTTGCCTTTATAGTAAATTAACATCTCATGCAAATTTACAAAAACAAAAAACACCTGAAACACCAAAACCCAGAAACCAGAACACAAAAAAAATTTGAAGCACAGAACATGCAGTACGGCCGGCTTGCTCGGATTTGGAGCTATTGTGCTTGGCCAAATTCCAGCCAAATGGGTTCAAATTTGTTATGTGTTCATATAATGTCCCATACAATATTCTGCAGTTGTTTGAAAAAATTTTAGAGCTCATTTAAAAATCGACAGAATGCAGGTTTTAATGTTTTAAGTTTCGGAGTAGTTTCGGTTTCGTAATCTAACACAATCCGTCTAATTCTCTAGGTAGGCTCTGATACCACTGTAGGGTTCCTATGAACGACAGCAAGGTTTTGGGAGGCATCGTCCATGCCATTTTCAAAATTTTGCCGTTTTAAAGAACCCTAAACTAGAATCGATAACTAGAGAATCATACGAAACAACATGTAAACTACTTTATATTTAAGTGATAAAGGAATACATCCTTTGTAGATCGGTCCTTCACTTCATTAGCTCCTTGTAGTGGTCCCTTCGCTGCGATCATGGAACTCTCGGACTCTTGCATGGCTTCTCAAGGCGAAAGGAACGATCTTGCTTTAAGTCTTCGAGGCCGAAGATGATCGATGTCAAGGAGACACTAACTCAAGCTACTACTTCACTAATGAGAGATTAGTGAAGCTAACTGTTTCCTGATTAAAAATCAGGAATTACCTCAATGGGGTATCGCGTGTTAACACGTGACCAACAGTCACGTGATGAAACGTGATGGTTAAAATCTCATCAAACAGAAATGATAACAAACGGCTGAAAAATAACTCAATTGAGGGTCACGTGCTCGCACGTGACCAAGGGTCACGTGCCAGCATGTGACAGGCTTTGAAAGCCTTACAGCTTAAAAGAATTTAATTCTAAAAGTCAAAAAAAATACCTCGACAAGGTGTCACGTGCTCACACATGACCAAAGGTCACGTGTTGACACGTGATGGTTAAAAACAACATAAACAAGCGGCTGTTAAAAGGACTCTATTGGGGGTCACGTGCTCACACGTGACCAAGGGTCACGTGTCAACACGTGATTGGCTTCGAAAGCCTTACAGTTAATAGAATTAAATTCTAAAAGCTTCTAAATCTTTCCAAATGGAAAAGGATTATGGGGACCGTTGGATTAAAGATCCAAGGGTGATTAAAAATCACCAATTTATGGAAAAATCTTAGACAAGGAAAGATTTCCCTAAATCTCACTAGAAATAACAAACAGAATATCTTTGGATTCAAAATCCAACGGTGAATAAAATTCACTGTATAATCTAAAGGCTCACATTAGTTATGAAAAACAATCAAATCTTTCAATGAAAAATTTACTAAACAAATTGATTCTTTTCCTTCTCCTATAAATAGGAACCGGAGGAGAGTTTTGGAATCTTGAAATTTCAGAGAAAAAAGAGAGGAGAATTTAATTCTCTACAAAGAAAAACCTTAGGTAAGAAAAGAAAGGGGATCAAAACTTCAAAAAAGAGAATTTAATTCTCAATCTAAGAGTTTAACTCTTCTACAAAAAAGAACTTAGTTCTTCTTCTGGTTGAAGATCTGCACAGAGCACATCTCCCCATAAGTTGAGAATTTAATTCTCATCGGGTCGAGATCCTGCCATGCAGATCCTAAACTTAGAGGGGGAATTGAGTTTTGAGAATTTAATTCTCCCAAACTCACAGGAATTTAATTCCTCCAAGATATGAAGTTAGGGTTTAACCGTATATGAGAATTTAATTCTCCCAAAGTTACAGGAATTTAATTCTTTCAAGATGGACAGGACTAGGGTTTAACCCTAATTGAGAATTTAATTCTCTCAAAATTCATAGGAATTTAATTCCTCCTAAAATGAAATTAGGGTTCAACCCTTCATAAGAATTTAATTCTTTCACAATAGGAATTTAATTCCTCCAAAGTTATAATTAGGGTTTAACCCTACGGAGAATTTAATTCTCAGAATAAAATAAAGAGACTAAAGAGATCTCTGTGCATGAAAAAGACTGAGGTCACGTGTCTCCACCTGACCCCTGAAAAGATCCCCAGAAATAAGAAGGGAAGAGCTCAGAGGCAACGCCTCACGTGCTCCACGTGACCCCCGAAACACAGAAAGAAAAAGCAAAGGAAATAGAAGCTTTGGGCGCTCTCACGTGCTCCCACGTGACCCCTTCGCAAGTGCTTTAATAATCAGCGTATAAATCTCCATCACGTGTCAACACGTGATGCTCAAAATAAAAATAAAAGTGTTTAACACTTAAAAGGAATCTGGTCCCACCATTGGGCGCCCTCACATGTCCACACGTGACCCCTTTTCCTTTAGTGTTTAACACTAATTCGAGAACTTATACCCAGTGTTTAACACTGGTGTGTTCTAGTGTGTAATACTAATTTGGGGACTATATTTCCAGTGTTTAACACTGTTACCTTCTAGTGTTTAACACTAACTTGAAAGCTTTAACACTGTTGCTATCTAGTGTTTAACACTAGTTTTAACCAAATTGGTTAATCTTCCAGAGGCAAAGCCTCCCATTCAAAATTGAGTAAAAATCAGAGCTCTAATGTCTACTGCTCAATCACAGATAAAAATGTTATCAGAGCCCTCAAACTTTTGTTTAGCATTACTAAATAATGTGAGCCTGAAACCAGACAAATAGACTACTGGTCTAACAAAGAGCCAATATGTCAAACTTAATTGGACTTAGCCCAAATTGGCCATAAGTACTCAATCCAGACTTAACTGAGCCCATGTGCTTATAATATAATTAATTGGTCTTTGTTCCAAACTGGGCTATAGATCATTTAATCCATCTTGGTTCAAGGGTACATCTCTTCATCCCTTTGATATTTGTCGTTGTAATCCCTCAACGTCTTCAATGAGGTGACGGGTCCCAACAACCATACATTTCACGGACTGTGGGGTCCTTAAACTCATGGACTATGATGTCCTTAACCTTGACTGTGACGTCTTAAAACTAACAATGGACTGTGGAGTCCTAAATTCCACGGACTATGATGTCCTTAACCTCGACCGTGATGTCTTAAAACTAACATCGGACTGTGGGGTCCTTAAACTCATGGGCTATGATGTCTTTAACCTTGACCGTGACGTTTTAAAACTAACAATGGACTGTGGAGTCCTAAATTCCACGGACTATGATGTCCTTAACCTCGACCGTGATGTCTTAAAACTAACATCGGACTGTGGGGTCCTTAAACTCATGGACTATGATGTCCTTAACCTTGACCGTGACATCTTAAAACTAACAATGGACTGTGGAGTCCTTAATTCCACGGACTATGATGTCTTTAACCTCGACCGTGATATCTTAAAACTAACATCGGACTGTAGGGTCCTTAAACTCATGGACTATGATATCCTTAACCTCGACCGCGATGTCTTAAAACTAACAATGGACTGTGGAGTCCTTAATTCCACGGACTATGATGTCCTTAACCTCGATCGTGATGTCTTAAAACTAACATTGGACTGTGAGGTCCTTAAACTCATGGACTATGATGTCCTTAACCTCGACCGCAATGTCTTAAAACTAACAATGGACTGTGGAGTCCTTAATTCCATGGACCATGATGTCCTTAACCTCGACCGTGATGTCTTAAAACTAACATTGGACTGTGGGGTCCTTAAACTCATAGACTATGATGTCCTTAACCTTGACCGTGATGTCTTAAAACTAATAATGGACTGTGGAGTCCTTAAATCCATGGACTATGATGTCCTTAACCTCGACCGCGATGTCTTAAAACTAACATTGGACCACCAGGTCCTTAAACTGGTAATCGACCGCAATGTCATTAAACTAAACAATAGAGTCCAATTGCTCTTTTGTCGGGTCTAAATGATCCCGTTGAGTTGATCTTAGTCTAAAATTAGACTAACGTATCCTTAACGAACGTTTAAGTTGATCTTAGTCTCAAATGAGACTAACGTATCCTTAAACCCAAATCCCCAAACCCAAATCTAAGAAAATACGGATTTGGACTAATCCACGCCCTACGGGCGACAATATAAATTAGTCTCCGTATACAATCCACGGGCAACCAAACACGAAAAAAACACCCACGACACGAAGTGACCATATGGAGAAGGAGAAAGTTGTTACCGCGACATGGTAGCGTAATTAACTGCAGGGGCTTGCGCCTACAGGGAAGAGCGTCCCCACAATCAAAAACCCCTCAAACGAGGGGGAATCTGATGAAGTCTGCTACATCGGTCGCATCCGTTTAAACCTTCGATACATGATGTCATAAATCAACTTGGCATCTTCGGAGAGGTGTACGGATAGCACCAATTAGCATCTGCCCTGAATTTCTGGCAAGACGTCCGCCGCGTGTCCGCCGCGTC
This sequence comes from Agapanthus africanus, assembly GCA_030015575.1. Taxonomy (NCBI): domain Eukaryota; kingdom Viridiplantae; phylum Streptophyta; class Magnoliopsida; order Asparagales; family Amaryllidaceae; genus Agapanthus; species Agapanthus africanus. Next base: position 134,115,006 of record CM057341.1, read on the forward strand.
TTTCGGAGGGGAACACTAACACCCTATACTAAAGTGCTAATCTAGTAGAGGATGATGAAGTAGGAAGTGGGCTCACTTTAGTTTTATTTTTCTCACAATATTTTCTCTCTTTAGAAAACCCTATCAAGCTTTTTGCTCAAGGAAGAAGAAGATGAGCAAAAGAAATGAGAATGATCTAATGTGGTGAGAGAAGCAAGCATGGATGAGTTTGTATCATATACTAACTCATGTAGAGACATAACTATGACTAAATTATAATGGTTAGGTTAATAAATATCTTAAGTAAAATAAAATTAGTGGACTAAGTCAATGCATCCACAAGCTTCATGAAGTTTCATGCATGTGAGCTATTATCCACTAATTTGGAATTACTTTAAATACTAAAACCCAATATTATAATTAGTATGGTGTAAGTCTCATACACCCATGTAGTGTGTATCAACAACCATGATACAAAATAAAACACAATTAATATATATCACATATATATTAAGTGTGCACATGTGAGAATAATAAATGATTAAGTGAGCTAATATTAGTTAATATAAATTAGTATATCAAATATACATTTATACACTAAATTATCAAATCAACACTTGATTTAATAATCCGGCTATATCACATATAACCGACTAATATTAAATGTACCAATTTATCGAATCAACACTTGATTCGATAACCCGGCTATATCACATATAACCGTCTGATACAAATATCACGAGAATAGAATACGGTATCACATACTCGCATTATTCTCGGCCCCGCACATATCACATATATGCTCCTACTTCGTTTTGCCTGAGCCAGTAAAATCTCTATGTAGGACTCTAAAGACTCGTCAATACGCCGACAATAGGTGGTGATCACATCAAGCACACACAAGCCGTCAGCGGTACTAGCTGGACGTAACGGCTACCCGGGTATTGAGCGATCAGAAGATCAACAAGCAAGCCCGCTCTAGCTCCTGTAAAGCCTGTCAGTAACACTACCGTACAGTCCGGTCTTGTAACACCACTAGTTCATTTATACCAGTTCCAGTTATCGTATTTGCTTATTTTGGTGTTTTCTTGATTTATTGTGTTTTGGGTACGAATGGTATTTTACATTTTATATTGCATTCGACCCGACCCGCTTGCTTGAAACTTGTTTGATTCATAGTTATGAATTATCTTGACTTGTTACATAGACATGTGCACTTTCATGAATACTGCATACTGGCTTTTTATCCGGCATTTCATCTTTTACCATATAACATTTTAAGTCCCGTAAAATATTTTAAAATACATTGCATGGCCTGCATGATACCCCTAACCCTATGGTAGCATCCGCGCATCTTGTTCCTGTCCCGTTCAGTGAAACGGACTTGTTTGGATGGCTACGCGCACTTACGTGCATCCGTTCTTGGGGGTATTCATTTTCGTTACCCGAGAATTCATTTTTAAATTTGGTCATCACATATATTTTTCATATTTTAAAACTAAATTTTTAGACCCGACCCGGGTGCGTTTTGGAATATTTTTGTATCCCGCCAAGATTCAAATTATTTAATATTTAAATTTTCGTTTAACGGTTCAAATTTAATTAAAACTAACTAAATATTTTTAAAATTATATCCTAACTTCTTATAACAAACTCTTCTCTCTCTCTCTCTCACCAGCGCACTCTCTCTCCACGCTACACTCCAAATTTCATTCTCCTCCTCCTCTCTCTCTGCTCTCTCTCTCTATATATCTCTCCTCTCTCTCTGCTCTCTCTCTCTATATATCTCTCCTCTCTCTTCTCACTCTTTCTCCTCTCGCGGTAATCTCGGATCGCGTCACCTCCCTCTGATGTGGTCACCTCCCTTCACGAGATCCTTCGTTCTCTCCCTCTCTCTTCTATTTAAAACCCAGCGAGCTCCTCCATTAACACATGATCCCCACTCCTCTGTTTCTCAAACCCTAACCCTAAACTTCATCCTCTCATCACTCCATCTCTCTCAACAGATCCTCCTCTTCCTCCTCCGCGCCATCTCCTTCTTATTCTCTCTCCTTTCCCGAGCACCTCCTGCACCCTTAAACCCTGCACCACCTCACCTCGCCGCCGATCACCTCCACCAATCATCGCCATCTCCTTCCTTTCCTCCTCTCTTCTGCATTCTCCCTCACCATTATCCCTGCACACCCCTGCACCAAGAAACCCAACGAACAAAACCCTAACTGAACTCCCTGAATCCACAGAACACCACAACCACAGTAAGCAAACCCTTCCTCTCTTCTTCTTCTTCCTCTTTCTTTTCTTTAAATTCTTGAATCCTATATTTCGTAGTTCGCCGGAGCCGGGATCGACGCCGACGATCCAGACAGTGTACCTTACCCGCGTGATCACCCTCGTGCGTTACTTGGACCCGTTCCGTGTGCTGTGCGCGCGTCGCGACATTTTTCTGACGTTGGACGTACCGTACATATCCATTTCTTGATCCGTCTAGGCAAGTTTATCTTGCTACATGCTACATTACTTTATATACATCTATTTTAATAAATATAATACCGGTATTTCAGATTATGCACCCCATGTTTACTTTTACAGTTTTTCGACATCCGTCTGCATCCGTACGTGTTACTTTACATCTAGCGCATGCAAACCTATCTTGTTACATACTATATTTCAAAATACTGTACCCAATGGAATATTTACATTACATATTGCTTAGTTGTACATCCCACATTACCATTTTACAGTTTTACTGTTTTCGGATACCCGTTTGCATCCATCTCATTTAAATATATATACCTACATCTATAGATCACATTAATACATAATACTATGATATTAACACCCCATGTTTTATAAAGTGCATCCTAATTAGTATTGGAACTATAAATGTAACCCTAATCGATAATTGTGCATCCATATCGTTGATTTTATATCTATTTGCATACCATGTCACATTATTTCATTTTATTGTTATATTAGTACTCCATACTTGATTTTGTGCACCCATACTTATTACAGTTTGATTATGAGCACCCACTTGATACTTGTGCACTACCTGACATGACCTGATACACTACTACTGACATGACTTGATACCTGTGCACTACTTGACATGACTTGATACATGTACACCACCTGACATGACCTGATGTACCACAGCTTGACATGTTACCTGATCTTGTTACTAATGCTGACAATCTTGACCTGTTGTCCCTACGGACATTTCCTGTTGTCTATACAGACAAACATGTACCTGCTTGATCCTGTGTTGGCATTAGCTCCAGATTTATCAATACCTGACTTATACACATAACCTTAGGGGTATGGGGAAATCAAGAATGTATCCGAACGTAACTCAAAGGGCTATTACATCTTGTTACCGTGGTCCCGTAGGGTTGAACGGGACATAGACTCACAGTCTATCATATCTTGTTACCGTGGTCCCGTGGGGTTGAACGGGGCATAGACCGATGGGTTACGATGAGGATTGCATTAATTTGTTTTGAATAACTTTAGAGTAGATAACCCTATAGCACAGTTTAGACTACTCACTGCACTTCACCTGTTTATATCCTGTTCACTGATCTATATTCATGTTACGGTTTACTTATGACTTGTTACTGTTCATACTTCATGTCTACATATTTCATCATATCCTGCTTGCTTAGAATTATTGATATTGTGACGCACCGACGTCTGGGTTTTGCATGGCCCAGATCCCTTATCCTTATCGCAAGCAGTCCAGGAGTATTTTGATTAGCAGGCCGAGCAGTGAGGACCTGTTATTAGTTTAGTTTAGTTTCCTTTCAGTATGTTTTTTTTCATTCCTGATGTGAGCCCGTATTATGGGACGTACATTCCAGATTATTATTGTACTTGGATCTTTTGCTTCCGCATTATTTTATTTCATGACTCGTTTATTCTGGCTTATGGACATGTGTTAGATAGTTTATTACTGTTCTTGATATCTCTACAGCCGTAATGTGACTGTGGAGGGATATTTCCTATCCACAGGTAGCATGGTTGGCTCTGTCACATGCCTATCTTAGCGCACTTTGGGAAGCGGGGCGTGACAGGTCTCATCGTCTGATATGTCGCATATCTAATCTAGGGGTGGTAAACGTCAGACCCCAAAAACCGATAAGTCATGCCAATACGAGGCTCATAACGGGTCGAGAAACTACTGATAACACTTACCAGTAAATCTCTAAATCAGCCCTGGCCAGGGACTTCCCTGTTATGGCCAATCGAGCACAGCACAACATCAACCCCCAATACCGGGAGAGACGAAACCCCTCTTATCGCTCATTGCCTCCATGTGACTCGGGACTGTACCCAAAAACCACCGTTTTGCACGTCCTCTTGAACGTGGTAAGGTGGAAATCAAAGCACAGTGGGAATCACACAAGACTCTATGACAATCTCGGGTCTACAGACTAACCTGTACCAGTGTCACCAGAGAACTGCTATCTGACGTGAGGTATAATACCATTTAGGAGTTCTCGGCGAGTCCGTCCATTGCACCCAGTCTCCACTGAGCACCCGTATACCATCTCTGATGTCAAACACCAATGGATATGGGATCATCCATTGCCCATCTACATAGGTCGAGAAGGTATACGCTAGTCTACTCTGGTATATCGATGCCCCGTCTTGATATACCCACGACTAGGGACATTAAAGCATGTACTCACGGACTACCTTTGTCCCACTAGTATGATCTACATCATAATCTAGGTAGTCAAGTACACATCCTAAGGGCTTTACCAACATGTAACAGAGAGACAATCAGTGTACATGTTAAGATAAAGAGTAACCAGATAGCATACTATCATGTTGAGCAAGAAAGTCCTCCCTATATATGTCCAAGCATCCACTATAATATACATCTCATGTACAGTAATGGCCTATAGGGCATACATATAACTAACACTTCATCCACCAGCATCCAAACCCGCTACACCCAATAGTAGCTAGCTGGCCATTCGAAATGTGGGGAACCGACATAATTGGGCCCATCGAACCAGCGTCATCCAAAGGACATCGGTTCATATTGGCGACAACTGATTACTTCTCTAAGTGGGCAGAAGCCATACCGCTAAGAGAAGTGAAGACGGAGAATATTCTCCATTTCTTCAAGACACACGTCATCTATCGGTTCGGCACTCCGCCACGGATTATCTCCGATAACGGGCCGATCTACAGAAGTCACAGAATCAGCCGCTTCGCACAGCAGCATAACATAGACTGGAGATACTCTTCGGTCTATAATCCCCGTGCTAATAGTCTAGCTGAGGCTTTCAACAAAACCTTGACAAAGATCATAAAGAAGACGGTGTCCAAAAATAAAAGGACTGGCACGAGAGACTGCATGAAGCTCTCTAGGCTTATCGAACTATGTTCAAAATGGCTACGAATACAACGCCATATTCATTGGTATTCGGCACGAAAGCAGTACTCCCCTTGGAGATAGAGCTACCCTCTCTACGAGTGGCGGTTCATTATGAGCTAACAGACGAAGAGGATGCTCATCTTCGGCTTGAGGAGCTCGACGCCCTCGATGAAACTCGTCTCGTGGCACAACTAAACCTGTAGGCTTACAAAGCAAAGATGACACGCTCATACGAAAGATTAACTTGGCCGAGAACATTCTACCAAGGAGAACTCGTGCTAGTAGTCAAGAGACCTATGATCCCCAATCGTGCCAAACAGGGGAAATTCGAGCCAAACTATGAGGGTCCGT